>OY728136.1:1840251952-1845051952 GCA_963277665.1 Viscum album
TATTCATTAGATCCATGAAGATAGCAGAGGCATTAGTAAGACCAAATGGCATCACTATAAATTCATAGTGTCCATACCTTGTACGGAAAGCCGTCTTTGGTATATCCTCCCTTTTAAACCTTAATTGATGATACCCTGAACGAAGATCAATCTTGGAAAAGTATTGAGCACCGCGTAGTTGGTCAAATAAGTCATCAATGCGCGGGAGAGCATATTTTTTCTTGATAGTGATCTTGTTAAGTTCTCGATAATCAATTCAGAGTCTCATTGATCCATATTTCTTCTTAACAAATAGAACAGGTTCTCCCCAAGGTGACGCACTAGGGCGTATGAATCCCTTATCAAGATTCTCTTGGAGTTGCTTCTTCAATTCCTGCAACTCAATTGGGGCCATTCTATAAGGTGTCTTTGAAATAGGCAAAGCACCCGGTACGAGTTCTATTGAAAACTCAACTTCACGATTTGGTGGAAGACACGGTAATTCCTCCGGAAAGACATCATCAAACTCCCGTACGATGGGAATATTCTTAATCGTAAGTTTCTAACCGACCATTTGAGATAAATAACCTTCATTTAGTGGAATCAAGACCCATAAGATGGAAGAAATTTCCACTGGAAGGTTATATTCATCCTTGCATCGATAGACGATCGTAGATTGATCTGGAATATGAAATGTGACTTCCCTTTTTTGGAAATTGATATGAGATCCATGTAGAGAAAGCCAATCCATGCCAAGAATCACATCAAATTCCACTAAAGGAAGGATCACAAGATTTGTAGGAAGCAATTTCCCACAAACTTCGATCGGAGAAGAATTATAAACTTTTGATGCGACTGTTGTGCCATTAGGTGTTGTCACAGCTAACTCAACATCTAATTGTTGAGGTAATACAGTGATACCCTTAGAAAATTATTTAGAAATAAAAGAATGGGTGGATCCAGAATCAAATAAACCATTTGCTACTTTAGAGTGGATGGTAAGTGTACCTTTAACCACTTCGTTATCATACTCCACATCGCTGATAGAAATTGCATGTGACTTTCCTTTGCCTTTAGCCTTAAGATTTTGTTGATGTCGACCATCATCATCAACCCTTGGATTTGGGCATTGATTGGCATAATGCCCCATCTCCTTGCACTTGAAACATTTAAGTGTAGTAGGTTCATTCTGTGTATCCCTTCCTTTGTTTGCATCATTAGGAATCTTCTTCCCATTATCGCGGCATTCAAATGCCCGATGACCTTCCTTTCCACATTTGAAACATTTACTTGTCCCTTTAAGACAACTCCCTCCATGTTTCTTTCCACACTTTGAGCATAAGGGAAAGCTCATCTTCTTTTCAGTGTGCTCTTTATATTTTCCTTTGAATTCCATCTTCCTCTTCTTATCAAACCCACGTGACTGATGGGTTACTCCAATCTCCATCTCGACTTTTAGAGCACATCCAACGATTTCCTCGTAGCTATTGAAGTCCCTTATGGCTAACGCCCTTCGAAGACTTGGTTTTAAGCCACTAAAGAATCGATCGATCTTACTCTCAGGTTGGATAATAATACCAGAAGCGTACCTTGCAAGTCTTGTAAAATTTTCTTCATAGGTACCAACAGATTCATCATCCCTTTGCTTCAGTTCAAGAAACTCTTTCTCCATCTTTGTTCGGAGAATACGAGGGAAGTACTTATTGAAAAATAAGTTCTTGAACTCGTCCTATTCTATAGACTCAATTTCATCCCATTACCTCGTATTCTTAACAAGATTCCACCATTGATCAGCATCTCCTTCCAAACGATACACTGCTAGGATGACTTTATCATGTTCAGAACATTGAAGAACTGAAAATATCTTTTTAGTAGTAATAATCCATTGTTCAGCAACTAATGGATCAGTAGACCCGCTGAAAGAAGGTGGACGCTGCCTCATGAAGGATTCAACAGAATGTTGCTCCTTCCTTTGCTCGTTTGGAAGTCCTGTATGATTCATATCTTGATAAAGTTGTGTGAGCATGGCTACAAGATTTTTCATTCCAACTCCCATATTGCTTGGTTGCTCAGGGGGACAATCATTGCATTGCCCATCACATTCTGCATTAACACGGTTCCTTCGGGTTCCAGCCATCGACTAAAACCAAGAAGATTACTGTGAGAAACACTAATTATAATAGGAAAACCACATAATCAAGGATAAAATTTCACACTTAAGGTCTTATCCTAGGGTATTCATGGCCATTTCTAAAACACTAAAATTGTGTTCTATGCTTAGACTTATCCTTAGGGTTCTTACTAAGGCTTTCACATCCTAGTTTCCAAAGGTTGACTGTACATTTCCTCTGATACCAACTATAACGACCCATACTTTACATACATTGTTAATACTTCAAAATTGAAGCACACTTATTACAACATATGACAAAACCAAAAAGGACCGTATAGGTATAGTGTCTTTAGAAACTGGGAAACATAAACAACTGGTTCATAAATCTTCTACAGTGTCTCCCATTTATTTCATCATATTTAGGGTCCCTTTTATCATATTCTACTTAATATCCATCTTCCTGACCTGGGGAAAAGAAAACATAAAAGGGTGAGATCAAATTCTCAGCAAGGGAAAATAAAGGAAATAAAAATCATATCATATCTTTTTGAAAATCATAACCTGCAAAAGAGATCATAATATCTTAACAGGGAACAAATCATAGAAGTGAAAATGAGATCCCCATAATCATAACATGAAACTTGAAACTTTGTGTCATGCACCCATAATCATGGAAAATCATTTCTTTTTAGTCATGACTCATTGCCAAGACTATCTTAGTGGGAAAATTCCCTTTCTGAACCGAGTCACCCTCGTTCCAGTCCTGTTTCACTGAACCTGTATAACCTACTGTTCCAGCCATGTCTATCTCATGAGATATAAAATCTTTACCCAATGCATTGGAGGGAGATATAGGTCCCACCCATCTTATAATGAATCCTTTCTTATGTGTGCCACATAATCATAAACCATACATCATAGCGTAACCCATGTAATAAAAATGGGATTCCTAAACAACATGACATCATAAAACAATTCATATAAAATAAAGAAATTCATAAAAATATTTCCATCACAACATAATCAAACCAATGTAATAATAGGGATAAAAACAGAACACTTTTATTATCTTAGAGAGAAAATAATTTTGATAAAATACATGAACTCCATTCTTGAGGAAAATATCCTTTCTACATCAAAAACATTTTTCCTTTCATAACATGTCATACGAATTTAAAATAAAAGAAGTTGATTAAAAATAAAATTGAAAACTTTTAAAGGAAGTTTCTTGGAAATAATGTTTTAAAAATCCATTCATGTTGTATAAGTTAAAAAAACATTCTTCGTACTTTTGTCAGAAAAGTCAAAAAGTATCTCGTACGAAAAACGACAAAAGATTCCTTTCATACATATTACTAAAAACTCACCGAAGGGTAAAAATGGATTTAAAAAATTGTAGGTGGATAGAAATAATATTAAATATTGATGAAACATGGATGTGGATGATAAAATACACCCCAGTAATTACCAAAGTAAAAACAATCTCAGATAAAAGTGAGATTGTGATATTTCCCTTACCTTAGGTCAGATTTGCTTTGTACGTGTCTGAAGCTCCTGTATAATGGTTTAAATAATGTTATTGACTTATTCCATAATCATACATATTGATATGATATCATATATTGTCATATTCTTAGCTTCTTGTTAGTAATATTTCATTGTTACTTGTTACTCGGGTCCTTATTGCCTTTTGTTCTTATGCGTGTTTTGCCGAATAAATTCTTATTCTTCTTTTAAGGTTATAGATACCTTATATCCAGAATGGTATTAGTGTAACATATATCATATTTATTCATTCATTTCATTTATATAATTACTATGTAATGATGATCATGTAGAACGAGTCACATCACATCGTGGAGACGGTATTCCGTACGTACGCACGAGTGATGATATCGTTCCTATGATCATGGAATTGTATTAGAGTATATATATATTATTCCAGTATCAATATTACTTTATAATAATCATAAATAGTTACTCATTACACCATTATACCCATCCTTGTAAGGTGATGGTGGAAAATAGATTACACCACGGCGTGGAGACGGTATTCCGTACGTACGCACGCGCAGTGATTTCATTTTTCCGTAGGATGGATATAAGATGAATTAGGATTGTTTCATATATATAATAACATATCAGTATTTAATTAATACTTATTTTATTACTTTATCATGAAACAACTAAAGAAGAAGAAGTTGAAGAAGAAAGAAATTGAAAAGATCGGTAATGGATATTACCTCTTTTTTGGAACTCTTCTTTGAATCCTCCACTTAGGGAACTAATATTGGTCTTTGAAGAAGACCAGGACCTCTAGGATTATTCTAGGGAAGTGGAGAGGAGAAAATGGCAGGGGTTGGACGAGCTTGAGTGCTCAAATTGGTGTGAGGAGGAGGGGGAGGAGGTGCCCTTTTATAAGGGAGGAGAGGGGCACCTTAGGAATATCTCAAAATATTATTTTATATTAAAGTCAAAATCGGTTTATAATGGTTCCAAAGGGTATTATTTAGAATCTAAAGTGGGGATGGGTCTAAATCCTATCAACCAATAGGATTTAGAAAAGTTTAGGTTATTATTTTAACCTTATTAATTAGATTTAACTCTAAGTAAAATAATTTAACTTTTACCATGTCTTTTTATTTTCTTACACAATATGGTTAATACACTTACTATAACATGCCAAACGAACCCCAAATTGTTTATTATTAATATATATATCCTTATATAAGTCATTTAGCCAAACCTTAGATTTTCAGGAATAAAATAACAATTAATAATATAATATTTGATTTAAAAACTATTTTGTGTCAATTTTGACACTATTTGATATATGATTTTTTTGAAAGTTATAACAGAATTATATGTTCGAAACAAGTTTATTAAATCCACACTAATAGATCATAGTAACCTATAAAATTAGTGGAATTCATAAAAAGTCTCAAATTACAATTATTTTCGTGTTTATAACATCAATTATGTAAATATTTCATAAATAAGATAATTACTGCATCATAATTGTGTCATTAATAAATTAAATTATTTAATGTCTAAAAATTATAAATAAAATACCATTATGTAGGAAATATTTGTAGATTTCTAATGAATATTTATAGTCGAATTTATCTTATGTATAACCCAATATTAAAAATGATTTACTTATTAAACTTTGATTTTAACTATTTTAACCATTCTTTAAATAAATTAATAATAAATGTCCTAATCTAACCCAAGTGGGCCTAAATGGTCATATTTTATTCATAAGGTTGTTTTTGGTCGAATGACACTTATCCAATAGAATTAGGACATGTGTTAGGGTAATAGTAATATCATATTTACCCTTAGTTACCCTATTTACTATTAACCGCGGTAAAAAAAGTAAAAAGCTACTATTCACTAAAAAATTATTTTTATCTCATTGAACCACATTTTACTTACTGATATCAACCGTGTCTGTCGGATTTTCGAAATTCCATTCACAAAAGAGGTAAAATTAAATTTTATGCAAAATTCAGTTTTTAACCTACCACTTAGTGGTTTCACTATTCATCAAAAATTGAAAGTTTTCAGAAAAATACCAAAATTTCACCCTAGGCTAATTTCGGTATTCCGAATCCAAAAATGAAGTCCATTTTGAAAGATAAAATTTATAAAATTTCAAAAAGTGATTATTACTATTCATAACGGCTAGTTTTAATAATATTTTAATAGCATATCGTTGTTTAGTGAAACTCAGTATTGCGTACGACGCAAGCTATCGAGGAAGGACGCAATTGCGTGTAAAGTAAGCCAAGCTAGTATGTAGTGAATGATTCCTTTGATGATATATAAAAACAAAATATTACTCATAAAAATCTCGGGTGTTACATTCTACCCCGCTTAAAAAGAATTTCGCCCTCGAAATTCATCACTTTGTAACAAACAGATGAGGATACTTCTCCCTCATCATATCCTCACGCTCCCATGTAGCTTCTTCAAGTTGGTGGTTCCTCCATAAAACTTTCACCAATCGAGTGGTCTTGTTTCGTAGGACTTTTTCGCTACGATCTTGAATCTCTATCGGTTGTTCTTCATAAGAAAGATCTTGATCCAGCGGTACAACTTCTGAGCTGAGTACATGTGAAGGATCAGGTATGTACTTTCTCAGGAGAGATACATGGAACACATCGTGAACTTGAGAGAGATTCGGTGGAAGCGAAAACCGGTAAGCTACCTTTCCAAAACGATCCAGTATTTCGAAAGGACCGATATATCTAGGGCTTAACTTCCCCTTCTTTCCAAATCTCATAACCCTCTTACAGGGAGATATTTGTAAGAACACTTTATCACCCACTTCAAACTCTAGGTCTTTTCTTCGGTTGTCGGCATAACTTTTCTGTCGACTCTGAGCTGCTCTTATGTGTTGTTGAATAGATCTGACCTTTTCTGCCATTTCATCAACAAGATCAGGTCCTAATATCTTTCTTTCCCCAACTTCATCCCAGCAAGTTGGAGTCCTACATTTCTTTCCATAGAGATCTTCATAAGGAGCCATCTGAATATTGGAGTGAAAGATATTATTATAAGAAAATTCCACCAAAGGTAGGTGTTGACCCCAACCTCCTTTGAAATCCATAGAGCAAGCTCTCAACATATCTTCTAGGGTTTGAATTGTTCTCTCAGACTGACCGTCTGTCTGGAGATGATAAGCAGTGCTGAAACTCAACTCTATATCCAGAGTATGCTGAAGACTTCGCCAGAACTTTGAGGTAAATCTCAGATCCTGATCAGATATAATAGAAAGTGGTACTCCATGCAATCTTACCACTTCCTTTACATATATCCTGGCAAGCTGATCTAGAGAGAAATCCTCTCTAATAGCAATGAAGTGTACAGACTTTGTAAGACAATCAACTATGACCCAAATAGCATTATTTCCATTGGATGTTTTAGGAAGTCCTGTGACAAAGTCCATAGTGATGTTTTCCCATTTCCATTTGGGTATGGGTAATGGTTGTAACATCCCCTTAGACTTTTGTCTCTCAGCTTTAACTTTTTGACAAACCAAGCATCCAGAGATATATTCAGCAACATCTCTTTTCATTCCATCCCACAAGAAGTATTCTTTCAGGTCCCTATACATCTTCGTGCTTCCAGGATGAATAGATAATGAAGAAATATGAGCCTCATCCAGCAGCTCCTTCTTTAATTCAGGGATGGGAGGAACACAAACCCGATTCCTGAACTTTATTATCCCATCACAATCAAGGTTGAATTCAGGAACATTTCTCACCTTCTTTTTTAACTCTACATCTTCTTTCTGTGACTCTTTAATCTTCACATGTATAGATGGTTGAACATTCATTTGAGAAAGATAAGATTTTCCCCCTTCCATTATAATTCCAAGATCCATCCTTTCTAAATCCATAAATATTGGATCTTTTGTGATCCTCATCATGGATAAACTTGCATTGTCTTGTCGACTTAATGAATCTGCCACCTTGTTTGCTTTCCCAGGGTGGTAATGGATTGAGCAGTCATAATCCTTAATTAGCTCCAACCATCTTCTTTGACGCATATTCAGCTCCTTTTTTGTGAAAATATACTTTAAACTTTTATGATCTGTATAAATATCACACCTTTCACCATAAAGGTAATGCCTCCAAATCTTTAATGCAAATATTACCACAGCTAACTCCAAATCATGTGTTGGGTAATTTTGCTCATGGATTTTCAACTGTCATGAGGCATAAGCTATCACTATATCATTTTGCATAAGAACACACCCCAATCCCTTCTTGGATGCATCACTGTAGATCACAAACCTTTCTCCACTACAAGGCAGTGTGAGAACAGGTGCACTGGATAACCTTCTTTTCAACTCCTTGAAATTCTCTTCACATTCTTCCATCCAGACAAACATAACTCCTTTTCGAGTCCACTTGGTGAGTGGATTAGATAATCGTGAAAAATCATTTACAAAACGTCTATAATATCCATCCAAACCAAGAAAACTTCGGATCTCAGTTACTGTTGTTGGTCTCGACCATCTTTCGATAACCTCTCATTTTGTTAGATCCACAGATATCCCCTCTTTTGAGATTATGTGACCCAAAAATGATACTTTTTGAAGCCAAAATTCACACTTGGTAAATTTGGCATAAAGCTTCTCCTTTCTCAGGGTCTTCAATATAATTCTCAAGTGATCTTCATGCTCTTCCTTTCTCTTTGAATAGACAAGAATATCATCTATAAAGACTACCACAAATTGATCAAGATAGTCTCTAAAGACTCTATTCATTAGATCCATGAAGATAACAGGGGCATTAGTAAGACCAAATGGTATCACTATAAATTCAAAGTGTCCATACCTTGTACGGAAAGCCTTCGTTGGTATATCCTCCCTTTTGACCCTTAATTGATGATACCTTGAACGATGATCAATCTTGGAAAAGTATTCAGCTCCGCGTAGTTGGTCAAATAAGTCATCAATGCGTGGGAGAGGATATTTGTTCTTGATAGTGATCTTGTTAAGTTCTCGATAATCAATGCAGAGTCTCATTGATCCATCTTTCTTCTTAACAAATAGAACAGGTGCCCCCCAAGGGGATGCATTAGGGCGTATGAATCCCTTATCAAGATTATCTTGGAGTTGCTTCTTCAATTCCTGCAACTCAATTGGGGCCATTCTATAAGGTGTCTTTGAAATAGGCAAAGCACCCGGTACGAGTTCTATTGAAAACTCAACTTCACCATTTGGTGGAAGACCCGGTAATTTCCTCTGGAAAGGCATCATCAAACTCCCGTAAGATGGGAATATTCTTAATCGTAAGTTTTTCACCAACCATTTGAGATAAATAACCTTCATTTAGTGGAATCAAGACCCATAAGATGGAAGAAATTTCCACTGGAAGGTTATATTCATCCTTGCATCGATAGACGATCGTAGATTGATCTAGAATATGAAATTCGACTTCCCTTTTTTGGAAATTGATATGAGCTCCATGTAGAGAAAGCCAATCCATGCCAATAATCACATCAAATTCCACTAAAGGAAGGATCACAAGATTTGCAGGAAGCAATTTCCCACAAACTTCGATCGGAGAAGAATTATAAACTTTTGATGCGACTGTTGTGCCATTAGGTGTTGTCACAGCTAACTCAACATCTAATTGTTGAGGTAATACGGTGATACCCTTAGAAAATTCTTTTGAAATAAAAGAGTGGTTTGATCCAGAATCAAATAAAACATTTGCTACTTTAGAGTGGATGGTAAGTGTACCGTTCACCACTTCGTTATCGTACTCCACATCGCTGATAGAAATTGCATGTGACTTTCCTTTGTCTTTAGCCTTAAGATTTTGTTGACGTCGACCATCATCATCAACCCTTGGATTTGGGCATTGATTGGCATAATGCCCCATCATTTTGCACTTGAAACATTGAAGTGTAGTAGGTTCATTCTGTGTATCCCTTCCATTGTTTGCATCATTAGACATCTTCTTCCCATTATCGCGGCATTCAAATGCCAGATGACCTTCCTTTCCACATTTGAAACATTTACTTTTCCCTTTAAGACAACTCCCTCCATGTTTCTTTCCACACTTTGAGCATAAGGGAAATATCATCTTCTTTTCAGTATGCTCTTTAGATTTTCCTTTGAATTCCATCTTCCTCTTCTTATCAAACACATGTGACTGATGGGTTACTCCAATCTCCATCTCGACATTGAGATCACATCGAACGATTTCCTCGTAGCTATTGAAGTCCCTTATGGATAACGCCCTTCGAAGACTTGGTTTTAAGCCACTAAAGAATCGATCGATCTTACTCTCAGGTTGGATAATAATACCAGAAGACTTGCAAGTCTTTTAAAATTTTCTTCATAGGTACCAACAGATTCATCATCCCTTTGCTTCAGTTCAAGAAACTCTTTCTCCATCTTTGTTCGGAGAATACGAGGGAAGTACTTATTAAAAAATAAGTTCTTGAACTCGTCCCATTCCATAGACTCAATTTCATCTCTTTGCCTTGTATTCTTAATAAGATTCCACCATTGATCAGCATCTCCTTCCAAACGATACACTACTAGGATGACTTTATCATGTTCAGAACATTGAAGAACTGAAAATATCTTTTCAGTAGTACTAATCAATTGTTCAGCAACTAATGGATCAGTAGACCCGCTGAAAGAAGGTGGACGCTGCCTCATGAAGGATTCAACAGAATTTTGATCCTTCCTTTGCTCGTTTGGAAGTCCTGCATGATTCATAGCTTGAGAAAGTTGTGTGAGCATGGCTACAAGATTTTTCATTCCATCTCCCATATCGTTTGGTTTCTCAGGGGGACAATCATTGCATTGCCCATCGCATTCCGCATTAACACGGTTCCTTCGGGTTCCAGCCATTGACTAAAACCAAGAAGAATAGTGTGAGCAACACTAATTATAATAGGAAAACCACATAATCAAGGATAAAATTTCACACTTAAGGTCTTATCCTAGGGTATTCATGGCCATTTCTAAAACACTAAGATTTTGTTCTATTCTTAGACTTATCCTTTGGATTCTTACTAAGGCTTTCACATCCTAGTTTCCAAAGGTTGACTATACCTTTCCTCTGATACCTACTATAATGACCCATACTTTACATACCTTGTTAATACTTCAAAATTGAAGCACACTTATTACAACATATGAAAAAACCACAATGGACCGTATAGGTATAGTGTCTTTAGAAACTGGGAAACATAAAAAACTGGTTCATAAATCTTCTATAGTGTCTCCCATTTATTTCATCATATCTAGGGTCACTTTTTGCATATTCTACTTAATATCCATCTTCCTGACTTGTGGAAAAGAAAACATAAAAGGGTGAGCTCAAATGCTCAGCAAGGGAAAATAAAGGAAATAAAAATCATATCATATCTTTTTGAAAATCATAACCTGCAAAAGAGATCATAATATCTTAACATGGAACAAATCATAGAAGTGAAAATGAGATCCCCATAATCATAACATGAATCTTGAAACTTTGTGGCATGCACACATAATCATGGAAAATCATTTCTTGTTAGTCATGACTCATTTCCAAGACTATCTTTGTGGGAAAAGTCCCTTTCTGAACCGAGTCACCCTCGTTCCAGTCTTGTTTCACTGAACCGGTATAACCTACCGTTCCAGCCATGTCTATCTCATGAGATATAAAATCTTTACCCAATGCATTGGAGGTAGATATAGGTCCCACCCATCTTATAATGAATCCTTTCTTATGTGTGCCACATAATCATAAACCATACATCATAGCGTAACCCATGTAATAAAAATGGGATTCCTAAACAACATGACATCATAAAACAATTCATATAAGATAAAGGAATTCATAAAAATATTTTCATCACAACATAATCAAACCAATGTAATAATAGGGATAAAAACACAACCCTTTTATTATCTTAGATAGAAAATAATTTTGATAAAACACTTGAACTCCATTCTTGAGGAAAATATCCTTTCTACTTCAAAAACATTTTTCCTTTCATAACATGTCATACGACTTTAAAATAAAAGAAGTTGATTAAAAATAAACTTTAAAACTTGCAAAGGAAGTTTCTTGGAAATAATGTTTTAAAAATCCATTCATGTCGTATAAGTTAAAAAAAACATTCTTCGTACTTTTTTCGGAAAAGTTAAAAAGTACCTCGTACGAAAAACGATAAAAGATTCCTTTCATACATATTACTAAAAACTCACCGAAGGGTAAAAATGTATTTAAAAAATTGTAGGTTGATGGAAATAATATTACATATTGATGAAACATGGATGTGGATGATAAAATACACCCCAGTAATTACCAAAGTAAAAACAATCTCAGATAAAAGTGAGATTGTGATATTTCCCTTACCGTAGGTCAGATTTGCTTTGTACGTGTCCGAAGATCCTGTATAATGGTTTAAATAATGTTATTGACTTATTCCAGAATCATACATATTGATATGATATCATATATGGTCATATTCTTAGCTTATTGTTAGTAATATTTCATTGTTACTTGTTACTGGGGTCCTTATTGCCTTTTGATCTTATGTGTGTTTTGCCGAATAAATTATTCTTCTTCTTTTAAGGTTATAGATTCCTTATATCCAGAATGGTATTAGTGTAACATATATCATATTTATTAATTCAATTAATTTATATAATTACTATGTAATGATGATCATGTAGAACGAGTCGCATCACATCGTGGAGACGGTATTCCGTACGTACGCACGAGTGATGATATCGTTCCTATGATCGTGGAATTGTATTGGAGTATATATATATTATTCCAGTATCAATATTAATTTATAGTAATTATAAATAGTTACTCATTACACCATTATACCCATCCTTGTAAGGTGATGGTGGAAAATAGATTACACCACGGCGTGGAGACGGTATTCTGTACGTACGCACGCTCGGTGATTTCATTTTTCTGTAGGATGAATAGAAGGTGAATTAGGGTTGTTTCATATATATAATAACATATCAGTATGTAATTAATACTGATGTTATTACTTTATCATGAAACAACTAAAGAAGAATAAGTTGAAGAAGAAAGAAATTGAAAAGATCGGTAATGGATATTACCTATTCTTTGGAACGCTTCTTTGAATCCTCCACTTAGGGAACTAATATTGGACTTTGAAGAAGACCAGGACCTCTAGGATTATTCTAGGAAAGTGGAGAGGAGAAAATGGCATGGGTTGGCCGAGCTTGAGTGCTCAAATTGGTGTGAGGAGGAGGGGGAGGAGGTGCCCTTTTATAAGGGAGGAGAGGGGCACCTTAGGAATATCTCAAAATATTATTTTATATTAAAGTCAAAATCGGTTTATAATGGTTCTAAAGGGTCTTATTTCGAATCTAAAGTGGGGATGGGTCGAAATACTATCAACCAATAGGATTTAGACAAGTTTAGGTTATTATTTTAACCTTATCAATTAGATTTAACTCTAAGTTAAATAATTTAACTTTTACCGTGTCTTTTTGTTTTCTTACACTATATGGTTAATACACTTACTATAACAGGCCAAACGAAACCCAAAATGTTTATTATTAATATATATATCCTTATCTAAGTCATTTGCCCGAACCTTAGATTTTTAGGAATAATATAAAAATTAATAATATAATATTTGATTTAAAAACTATTTTGTGTCAATTTTGACACAATTTGATATATGATTTTTCTGAAAGTCATAACAGAATTATATGTTCGAACCAAGTTGATTAAATCAACACTAATATATCATAGTAACCTAGAAAATTAGTGTAATTCATAAAAAGTCTCAAATTACAATTATTTTGGTGTTTATAACAACAATTATGTCAATATTTCATAAATAAGATAATTACTACATCATAATTGTGTCATTAATAAATTAAATTATTTAATGTCTAAGAATTATAAATAAAATACCATTATGTAGGAAATCTATTTAGATTTCTAATGAATATTTATAGTCGAATTTATCTTATGTATAACCCCATATTAAAAATGATTTACTTATTAAACTTTGATTTTAACTATTTTAACCCTTCTTTAAATAAATTAATAATAAATGTCCTAATCTAACCCATGTGGGCCTAAATGGTCATATTTTATTCATAAGGTTGTTTTTGGTTGAATAAAACTTATCCAATTGAATTAGGACATGTGTTAGGGTATTAGTAATATCATATTTACCCTTAGTTACCCTATTTACTATTAACCGCGGTAAAAAAAGTAAAAAGTTACTATTCACCAAAAAAATATTTTTATCTCATTGAACCACATTTTACTTACTGATATCAACCGTGTCTGTCGGATTTTCGAAATTCCATTCACAGAAGCGGTAAAATTATGTTTTATGCAAAATTCAGTTTTTAACCTACCACTTAGTGGTTTCACTATTCATCAAAAATTGAAAGTTTTCAGAAAAATACCAAAATTTCACCCTAGGCTAATTTCGGTATTCCGAATCCAAAAATGAAGTCCATTTTGAAAGATAAAATTTATAAAATTTCAAAAAGTGGTTATTACTATTCATAACGGCTAGTTTTAATAATATTTTAATAGCATATCGTTTTTTAGTGAAACTCAGTATTGCGTACGACGCAAGCTATCGAGGAAGGATGTGATTGCGTGTAAAGTAAGACAAGCTAGTATGTAGTGAAAGATTCCTTTGATGATATATAAAAAACAAAATATTACTCATAAAAATCTAGGGTGTTACATTCTACCCCCCTTAAAAAGAATTTCGCTCTCGAAATTCGTCACTTTGTAACAAACAGATGAGGATACTTCTCCCTCATCATATCCTCAAGCTCCAATGTAGCTTCTTCAAGTAGGTGGTTCCTCCATAAAACTTTCACCAATCGATTGGTCTTGTTTTGTAGTACTTTTTCGCTATGATCCAGAATCTCTATCGGTTGTTCTTCATAAGAAAGATCTTGCTCCAACGGTACAACTCTTGAGCTGAGTACATGTGAAGGATCAGATATGTACTTTCTTATGAGAGATACATGGAACACATCGTGAACTTGAGAGAGATTCGGTGGAAGCGCCAATCGGTAAGCTACCTTTCCAACACAATCCAGTATTTCGAAAGGACCGATATATCTAGGGCTCAACTTCCCCTTCTTTCCAAATCTCATAACCCTCTTCCAGGGAGATATTCGTAAGAAAACTTTATCACCCACTTCAAAATCTAGGTCTTTTCTTCGGTTGTCGGCATAACTTTTCTGTCGACTCTGAGATGCTCTTATGTGTTGTTGAATAGATCTGACCTTTTCTGCCATTTCATCAACGAGATCAGGTCCTAATAGCTTTCTTTCCCCAACTTCATCCCAGCAAGTTGGAGTCCTGCATTTCTTTCCATAGAGAGCATCATAAGGAGCCACCTGAATACTGAAGTGAAAGCTATTATTATAAGAAAATTCCACCAAAGGCAGGTGTTGATCCCAACTTCCTTTGAAATCCATAGAGCAAGCTCTCAACATATCTTATAGGGTTTGAATTGTTCTCTCAGACTGACCGTCTGTATAGGGATGATAAGCAGTGCTGAAACTCAACTCTGTATCCAGAGAATGCTGAAGACTTCGCCAGAACTTCGAGGTAAATCTCGGATCCCGATCAGATATAATAGAAAGTGGTACTCCATGCAATCTTACCACTTCCTTTACATATATCCTGGCAAGCTGATCTAGAGAGAAATCATCTCTAATAGCAATGAAGTGTGCAGACTTTGTAAGACGATCAACTATGACCCAAATAGTATTATTTCCTTTGGATGTTTTAGGAAGTCCTGTGACAAATTCCATAGTGATGTTTTCCCATTTCCATTCGGGTATGGGTAATGGTTGTAACATCCCCTTAGACTTTTGTCTCTCAGCTTTAACTTGTTGACAAACCAAGCATCGAGAGACATATTCAGCAACATCTCTTCTCATGCCATCCCACCAGAAGTACTCTTTCAGGTCCCGATACATCTTCGTGCTTCCAGGATGAATAGAGAATGAAGAACTATGAGCCTCATCCAGCAGCTCCTTCTTTAATATGGGGATGGGAGGAACACAAACCCGGTTCCTGAACTTTATTATCCTATCACAATCAAGGATGAATTAAGGAACATTTCTCACCTTCTTTTGTAACTCTACATCTTCTTTCTGTGCCTCTTTAATCTTCACATGTACAGATGGTTGAAGATTCATTTGAGAAAGATAAGATTTTCCCCCTTCCATTATAATTCCAAGATCCATCCTTTGTAAATCCATAAATATAGGATCTTTTGTGATCCTCATCATGGATAAACTATCATTGTCTTGTCGACTTAATGCATCTTCCACCTTGTTTGCTTTCCCAGGGTGGTAATGGATTGAGCAGTCCTAATCCTTAATCAGCTCCAACCATCTTCTTTGACGCATATTCAGCTCCTTTTGTGTGAAAATATACTTTAAACTTTTATGATCAGTATAAATATCACACCTTTCACCATAAAGGTAATGCCTCCAAATCTTTAATGAAAATATTACCGCAGCTAACTCCAAATCATGTGTTGGGTAATTTTGCTCATGGATTTTCAACTGTCGTGAGGCATAAGCTATCACCATATCATTTTGCATAAGAACACACCCCAATCCCTTCTTGGATGCATCACTGTAGATCACAAACCTTTCTCCACTACAAGGCAGTGTGAGAACAGGTGCACTGGATAACCTTCTTTTCAACTCCTTGAAATTCTCTTCACATTCTTCCGTCCATACAAACTAAACTCCTTTCTGGGTCAACTTGGTGAGTGGATTAGATAATCGTGAAAAATCTTTTACAAAACGTCTATAATATCCAGCCAAACCAAGAAAACTTCGGATCTCAGTTACTGTTGTTGGTCTCGACCATCTTTCGATAACCTCTATTTTTGCTCGATCCACAGATATCCCCTCTTTTGAGATTATGTGAACCAAAAATGCAACTTTTTGAAGCCAAAATTCACACTTGGTAAATTTGGCAAAAAGCTTCTCCTTTCTCAGGGTCTTCAATATAATTTTCAAGTGATCTTCATGCTCTTCCTTTCTCTTTGAATAGACAAGAATATCGTCTATAAATACTACCACAAATTGATCAAGATAGTCTCTAAAGATTCTATTCATTAGATCCATGAAGATAGCAGGGGAATTAGTAAGACCAAATGGAATCACTATAAATTCATAGTGTCCATACCTTGTACGGAAAGTCATCTTTGGTATATCCTCCCTTTTGAACCTTAATTGATGATACCATGAAAGAAGATCAATCCTGGAAAAGTATTGAGCTCCGCGTAGTTGGTCAAATAAGTCATCAATGCGTGGGAGAGGATATTTGTTCTTGATAGTGATCTTGTTAAGTTCTCGATAATCAATGCAGAGTCTCATTGATCCATCTTTCTTCTTAACAAATAGAATAGGTGCTCCCCAAGGTGACGCACTAGGGCGTATGAATCCCTTATCAAGATTCTCTTGGAGTTGCTTCTTCAATTCCTGCAACTCAATTGGGGCCATTCTATAAGGTGTCTTTGAAATAGGCAAAGCACCCGGTACGAGTTCTATTGAAAACTCAACTTCACGATTTGGTGGAAGACCCGGTAATTCCTCCGGAAAGACATCATCAAACTCCCGTACGATGGGCATATTCTTAATCGTATGTTTCTCACCAACCATTTGAGATAAATAACCTTCATTTAGTGGAATCAAGACCCATAAGAGGGAAGAAATTTCCACTGGAAGGTTATATTCATCCTTGCATCGATAGACGATCGTAGATTGATCTGGAATATGAAATGTGACTTCCCTTCTTTGGAAATTGATATGAGCTCCATGTAGAGAAATCCAATCCATGCCAAGAATCACATCAAATTCCACAAAAGGAAGGATCACAAGATTTGCAGGAATCACTTTCCCACAAACTTCGATCGGAGAAGAATTATAAACTTTTGATGCGACTGTTGTGCCATTAGGTGTTGTCACAGCTAACTCAACATCTAATTGTTGAGGTAATGCAGTGATACCATTAGAAAATTATTTAGAAATAAAAGAGTGGGTGGATGAAGAATCAAATAAAACATTTTCTACTTTAGAGTGGATTGTAAGTGTACCTTTCACCACTTCGTTATCGTACTCCACATCGCTGATAGAAATTGCCTGTGACTTTCCTTTGTCTTTAGCCTTAAGATTTTTTTGACGTCGACCATCATCATCAACCCTTGGATTTGGGAATTTATTGGCATAATGCCCCATCTCCTTGCACTTGAAACATTGAAGTGTAGTAGGTTTATTCTGTGTATCCCTTCCTTTGTTTTCATCTTTAGACATCTTCTTCCCATTATCGCGGCATTCAAATGCCCGATGACCTTCCATTCCACATTTGAAACATTTACTTGTCCCTTTAAGACAACTCCCTCCATGTTTCTTTCCACACTTTGAGCATAAGGGAAAGCTCATCTTCTTTTCAGTGTTCTCTTTAGATTTTCCTTTGAATTCCATCTTCCTCTTCTTATCAAACCCATGTGACTGATGGGTTACTCCAATATCCATCTCGACTTTGAGAGCACATCGAACGATTTCCTCGTAACTATTGAAGTCCCTTATGGATAACGCCCTTCGAAGACTTGGTTTTAAGCCACTAAAGAATCGATCGATCTTACTCTCAGGTTGGATAATAATACCAGAAGCGTACCTTGCAAGTCTTGTAAAATTTGCTTCATAGGTACCAACAGATTCATCATACCTTTGCATCAGTTCAAGAAACTCTTTCTCCATCTTTGTTCGGACAATACGAGGGAAGTACTTATTCAAAAATAAGTTCTTGAACTCGTCCCATTCCATAGACTCAATTTCATCACTTTGCCTCGTACTATTAATAAGATTCCACCATTGATCAGTATCTCCTTCCAAACGATACACTGCTAGGATGACTTTATCATGTTCAGAACATTGAAGAACTGAAAATATATTTTCAGTAGTACTAATCCATTGTTCAGCAACTAATGGATCAGTAGACCCGCTGAAAGAAGGTGGATGCTGCCTCATGAAGGATTCAAAAGAATGTTGCTCCTTCCTTTGCTCGTTTGGAAGTCCTGCATGATTCATATCTTGAGAAGTTGTGTGAGCATGGCTACAAGATTTTTCATTCCAGCTCCCATATCGTTTGGTTGCTCAGGGAGACAATCATTGCATTGCCCATCGCATTCCTCATTAACACGGTTCCTTTGGGTTCCATCCATTGACTAAAACCAAGAAGAATAGTGTGAGCAATACTAATTATAATAGGAAAACCACATAATCAAGGATAAAATTTCACACATAAGGTCTTATCCTAGGGTATTCATGGCCATTTCTAAAACACTAAGATTGTGTTCTATTCTTAGACTTATCCTTAGGGTTCGTACTAAGGCTTTCACATCCTAGTTTCCAAAGGTTGACTATACCTTTCCTCTGATACCAACTATAACGACCCATACTTTACATACATTGTTAATACTTCAAAATTGATTCACACTTATTACAACATATGACAAAACCACAAAGGACCATATAGGTATAGTTTCTTTAGAAACTGGGAAACATAAACAACTGGTTCATAAATCTTCTACAATGTATCCCATTTATTTCATCATATCTAGGGTCCCTTTTAGCATATTCTACTTAATATCCATCTTCCTGACCTGGGGAAAAGAAAACATAAAAGTGTGAGCTCAAATGCTCAGCAAGGGAAAATAAAGGAAATAAA
Organism: Viscum album; assembly: GCA_963277665.1. Classification (NCBI taxonomy): domain Eukaryota; kingdom Viridiplantae; phylum Streptophyta; class Magnoliopsida; order Santalales; family Viscaceae; genus Viscum; species Viscum album. Next base: position 1,840,271,303 of record OY728136.1, read on the forward strand.
AATCATATCATATCTTTTTGAAAATCATAACCAGCAAAAGAGATCATAATATCTTAACATGGAACAAATCATAGAAGTGAAAATGAGATCCCCATAATCATAACATGAAACTTGAAACTTTGTGGCATGCACACATAATCATGGAAAATCATTTCATGTTAGTCATGACTCATTGCCAAGACTATCTTAGTGGGAAAAGTCCCTTTCTGAACCGAGTCACCCTCGTTCCAGTCCTATTTCACTGAACCGGTATAACCTACCGTTACAGCCATGTCTATCTCATGAGATATAAAATCTTTACCCAATGCATTGGATGGAGATATAGGTCCCACCCATCTTATAATGAATCCTTTCTTATGTGTGCCACATAATCATAAACCATACATCATAGCGTAACCCATGTAATAAAAATGGGATTCCTAAACAACATGACATCATAAAAAAATTCATATAAGATAAAGGAATTCATAAAAATATTTCCATCACAACATAATCAAACCAATGTAATAATAGGGATAAAAACAGAACCCTTTTATTATCTTAGATAGAAAATAATTTTGATAAAATACTTGAACTCCATTCTTGAGAAAATATCCTTTCTACTTCAAAAACATTTTTCCTTTCTTAACATGTCATACGACTTTAAAATAAAAGAAGTTGATTAAAAATAAACTTGAAAACTTGTAAAGGAAGTTTCTTGGAAATAATATTTTAAAAATCCATTCATCCCGTATTAGTTAAAAAAAACATTCTTCGTACTTTTGTCGGAAAAGTCAAAAAGTACCTCGTACGAAAAACGGAAAAAGATTCCTTTCATACATATTACTAAAAACTCACCGAAGGGTAAAAATGTATTTAAACAATTTTAGGTGGATGGAAATAATATTACATATTGATGAAACATGTATGTGGATGATAAAATACACCCCAGTAATTACCAAAGTAAAAACAATCTCAGATAAAAGTGAGATTGTGATATTTCCCTTACCTTAGGTCAGATTTGCTTTGTACGTGTCCGAAGCTCCTGTATAATGGTTTAAATAATGTTATAGACTTATTCCAGAATCATACATATTGATATTATATCATATATGGTCATATTCTTAGCTTCTTGTTAGTAATATTTCATTGTTACTTGTTACTCGGGTCCTTATTGCCTTTTGTTCTTATGCGTGTTTTGCCAAATAAATTCTTATTCTTCTTTTAAGGTTATAGATACCTTATATCCAGAATGGTATTATTGTAACATATATCATATTTATTCATTAAATTCATTTATATAATTACTATGTAATGATGATCATGTAGAACGAGTCGCATCACATCGTGGAGACGGTATTCCGTACGTACGCACGAGTGATGATATCGTTCCTATGATCGTGGAATTGTATTGGAGTATATATATATTATTCCAGTATCAATATTACTTTATAATAATCATAAATAGTTACTCATTACACCATTATACCCATCCTTGTAAGGTGATGGTGGAAAATAGATTACACCACGGCGTGGAGACGGTATTCCGTACGTACGCACGCGCGGTGATTTCATTTTTCCGTAGGATGGATAGAAGGTGAATTAGGGTTGTTTCATATATATAATAACATATCAGTATGTAAGTAATACTGATGTTATTACTTTATCATGAAACAACTAAAGAAGAAGAAGTTGAAGAAGAAAGAAATTTAAAAGATCGGTAATGGATATTACCTCTTCTTTGGAACGCTTCTTTGAATCCTCCACTTAGGGAACTAATATTGGTCTTTGAAGAATACCAGGACCTCTAGGATTATTATAGGGAAGTGGAGAGCTGAAAATAGCAGGGGTTGGCCGAGCTTGAGTGCTCAAATTGGTGTGAGGAGGAGGGGGAGGAGGTGCCCTTTTATAAGGGAGGAGAGGGGCACCTTAGGAATATCTCAAAATATTATTTTATATTAAAGTCAAAATCGGTTTATAATGGTTCCAAAGGGTCTTATTTCGAAGCTAAAGTGGGGAGGGGTAGAAATCCTATCAACCAATAGGATTTAGACAAGTTTAGGTTATTATTTTAACCTTATCAATTATATTCAACTCTAAGTTAAATAATTTAACCTTTACCGTGTCTTTTTTTTTCTTACACTATATGGTTAATACACTTACTATAACATGACAAAGGAACCAAAAATTGTTTATTATTAATAGATATATCCTTATCTAATTCATTTGGCCGATCCTTAGATTTTTAGGAATAAAATAACAATTAATAATATAATATTCGATTTAAAAACTATTTTGTGTCAATTTTGACACTATTTGATATATGATTTTTGTGAAAGTCATAACAGAATTATATGTTCGAACCAAGTTGATTAAATCCACACTAATATGTCATAGTAACCTAGAAAATTAGTGGAATTCCTAAAAAGTCTCAAATTACATTTATTTTGGTGTTTATAACATCAATTATGTCAATATTTCATAAATAAGATAATTACTGCATCATAATTGTGTCCTTAATAAATTAAATTATTTAATGTCTAAAAATTATAAATAAAATACCATTATGTATGAAATCTTTTTATCTTTATAATGAATATTTATAGTCTAATTTATCTTATGTATAACCCCATATTAAAAATGATTTACTTATTAAACTTTGATTTTAACTATTTTAACCCTTCTTTAAATAAATTAATAATAAATGTCCAAATCTAACCCAAGTGGGCCTAAATGGTCATATTTTATTCATAAGGTTGTTTTTGGTCGAATTACACTTATCCAATAGAATTAGGACATGTGTTAGGGTAATAGTAATATCATATTTACCCTTAGTTACCCTATTTACTATTAACCGCAGTAAAAAAAGTAAAAAGTTACTATTCAACAACAAATTATTTTTATCTCATTGAACCACATTTTACTTACTGATATCAACTGTGACTATCGGATTTTCGAAATTCCATTCACAGAAGCGGTAAAATTATGTTTTATGCAAAATTCAGTTTTTAACCTACCACTTAGTGGTTTCACTATTCATCAAAAATTGATAGTTTTCAAAAAATACCAAAATTTCACCCTAGGCTAATTTTGGTATTCCGAATCCAAAAATGAAGTCCATTTTGAAAGATAAAATTTATAAAATTTCAAAAAGTGGTTATTACTATTCATAATGGCTAGTTTTAATAATATTTTAATAGCATATCGTTGTTTAGTGAAACTCTGTATTGCGTACGACGCAAGCTATCGAGGAAGGACGCGATTGCGTGTAAAGTAAGCCAAGCTAGTATGTAGTGAAAGATTCCGTTGATGATATATAAAAAACAAAATATTACCCATAAAAATATCGGGTGTTACATATATACATGTGATTATTTAAATAATATTGTACCATTGTGTTTAATGAAGTTATAGTGAGGTGTTCACAAATTTGAATGCATAAAACATAATGCATGTGACTCTAAACACATACATGTGAGACTACCTCATGAAGGAAGAAGCCTATTATGTGAAAACGCCATGATTCTTAACATTATGTGATGGAAATCCACATGTATTTAAAAATTCAATATTTTAGTGTAATATTAATAATTATGAATGAATCAAAATATTTTAAAGGATGTTAAACATATCCTTGATACATCTTTGAACCCAAATAAGTGTTGGTGTTTTTATATTTTTCAATACTAAAGCACTAAGGACAATATTCATTATTCCATTTATGATTTCAATATATCTCATTCTTCAAAATAAAAAAAGAAAACCTCCACCAATTATTTATATAATGAAAATCCTTAAGAATTATTTGATAATGTGAAAGAGAATTTTCCCATCAGTTTCATAGGACACAATGAATTAAAGTATTGAGCTTCTTTAAAAATCATTTCTCTAATCTCACCATAGTTTACATGAATCCAACATAATTTTCCCAAATAATAATGACATCCTACACTCATATATTACATGATTCAAAATTGAAAACTATGAGGATTAGATATATCATGAAAGAATGAGAAGATACATTGTACACACTATTGTATGAAGGTGTATGAGGAATCTATAATAATTCTACGTATTGAGAAGAATAAAAAAATATAAGAAGAATTCATGCTACATTCACACGATGAAAAAACAACCACACACTAATTAAACTTACAAAAACAATTCCTAAAGGTTGTGTAAATATTTTCATGAAATATTCATAATTTTTTTTTAATATGATGTTTTCCATGAATGGAGAAAATGAAACATGCTTGTTGGAATTGACAAATCTTTGAGTATATTCAAAATATTAGAAAATAAAAATGTTTGAAGACTTACTTAAAATATAGGATTAGTCCTCACTACATGATTTTTTTTGCATTTTAATAAAATTGAGAAAAACATGTTCACGATACACATATTCTGAATTAAGTTAGAATAAGAATCTAACATTATTTTCAGTGATTTATACCATAACTTTAGTCTCAAATATCATAAGAATATAAAGAGAGTATACAATTTTTATTTGGAACACTATCTTTTTGGATAGATTAGTTATGAGACATCATATTTATATAGTAATATTAATTTATTCTGACTAAATAGAGAAAATAGAGGTAGCCTATTAGATTGATTCATTTATGAGACAACCAATTAAATTCTATATTCAAGGTTTTCCATCGGATTGATTCATGTTGAAGAATATAATCAGAATTATTTTTGTCTATTAAAAAATAATTGTATTACACTACTAATCACTTCATAAGGGACATGATGAAATACTTTAATTATATTTCTCTATGATAAATCTTGAATTATACATGATTATTTTCAATAAATTGAGTATAATGTATTACCCTTACTCATTATTTTTTTAACAATAAAAATAAATAAGTATGTGAGTGAGATAGTAAAAACCGTACAGCGTGGATTTTAAAATCCACATTATAGGTGATTCTCTTTTACAAATCATAGTGCTTGTTGTACATTATAATTTTATATGCACTCAGTGTAACTATTGGGAAAGAATAAAAGGGAACCATTCACCGAATAAGTGGTAGAGGTATATAAAGGGATGAATGTTTTAAAGAGGGAAATATTAATCCCACATTGATTCACCCCTATCAATGTGATCATCCCAAAGTGATCTTAATATTTATATACATTACTCAGAAGAGTTATAGGCTGGGAATACTGAATTTAATGTAACAAAACTGAGATACACTACATGTATTGTCCAATTAATGTCATTATATTTTAAATAGTGTGTTATTGTTCCTATTTTCTTTAATTAGACCTTTCAAGACAATCCATACATGATAAAATTTGTACATTTTCTTCTGTATTACGTTATTCTACTTTTTAAGCTAATCAAATGGTCATCGAGTATGTAATTGATAATGTTTATACATTTCTCAAGAGCAAGACAAGATTGTTCAAAAAAGGGGACATGTTAGAAATCATATATTTCAATTAATTATATTTGATAAAGTGTGTTACCATGACTAATACATTAGATTTATATCTTAAATCATCTATAATAATTGATAAATTTATATGATGAATATATGGGGTTTATGTGATCGATGTCCCTAGATCATACTCAATTATTATAAACACACATAGATGATTGGATCAAGTTGAAAATTTTATTATAAATTTTATTAATATGAATTAGATTAAAAAAATTATACTAATATTAAAAAGGTTTAAAAAATATATACAAATGATCTTTAAAAATTAGGATTTATTTATACAAATATTTTTAATATAAGTGAGTAAAGTATTTGATAAAATGTGAGTGTAAGTATTTCTACTAAAATATTTAATCAAAATAATGTAAAATGAAATTAATAAGTATCATATGTGTGTGTGATTAAATAAAATTACCGCATATAAATATTATATATATATTATATATATAAATATAAATTCCAGGAATTCCATAATTAACCATTACACATTTAAATGGTTGACAAAACATAATAAGTTGAGAATGTGTAATAATGTTGAAAATTGTGAATAGATAATAGTGATAAAAGGTTACCATTTTCTATAATATAAATTTGTATTTATGATTATGTTATTATATTTTTGATTGATATTGTTAAATTAAATACATTTTTTAATAAATTGGAATGTTCAGAATGTCTTAAAATGCAACAGACCCGAAAATAATAGTTATTTAACTATAGTTTATCATGATTTATCATAAATTTGGATTAAAAGTCATGTATTAATTTCTTAAAGGGTATCTAATGTTTGTTTATGAGTTTTTTAATATTTTTAAAATTAAATCTTGAATAATAATAATAGTTATCATTATTAATGTAACAAAATAATTTATTTACCACTTTAATTGTTTAGAAATGTTACAGAAACATGGAATATATCAATTACAATGAAAAAAGACTATATATTTGGGTTAATAAATTCCTAAAATATATATTAATAATTAAATAACTATTTGTTCCAAGTTATTCCCTTTTATGTTCCATTATCTTTTTTCCTTATAAGTTATCATGGGTAAAATTTTAATTATTTATATAATTTCTAGGATTCCTATAGGTGGTGAATGAACCTTGGATGAATTAAAATTTTTTGTTAGAGTTTCTGCTTTTCATGAATACATATTATAATAATCTATAAAGAATATTATAAATATTTTATTTTTATTTAATTTTAAATACTTAAATTTTATCAATGTTAAACATGGATGGATTATGTTGTTTGATTATGAAACATTTTTACTATATAAGATTCCTAAAATATACATAATTAGTATAAATAATCTAGGAAATAATTGTTTCTATTTGTAAATAATTATTTTGAATAATTTTATAGATATATATTATTATTTAGTGGTGTTGAAAGATATTATGTAACATGGATAAAATTATTTAGTTTTGATCAACCATAATAGGGTACTACAACATGTCATAGAATATAATATGTTTAAAAATGTTAATTTTATAAAATTAAACTCCACATTGTGTAACCTCATTTCATATATTATATTCTATAAAATTGTTCAAAATGGTTTAAATATATATTTTAGGAAATTTCAATTGATGAAGATATTCTATGATATCTAGCATAGAAAAAAACTTATACAAGAAAACTCCATAGACTCTTAATTTCCCAATTATCATATAATTAAATATATACAATAAATATTTAACAAATGGATGTCATGGTATTAATGTTTTAGAAGCTCGAGACACCATGGGGGTGAATCTGGGTGATACCATATTTAAAATTTTCTCATATCCTCTTTCATTTGGATCTTGTTCCATTATTAGAAGGAACACTTATTCAGCCTACCTATTACATTGTTACCCAAAAAATAAAATCACAAGAACTTATTTAGAAATATAAATTCAAGGAACGCTAATTTTTTAAACTTTTTTCACTTGAATTGGGTTACATCTAAGGAGAATATACTCAACATATTGGTAGTGTAAAAAATACAATATAACTCATAGAATGGGTAGATAAAATATATTCGTAATTTCACTCCTCACTAAGAGTCATTGCCTATAAATGTGTTAGGGGTAATCTCTCTACCTCCCAAGGTGAATTACTAGTAGAATAGTTTAGGTAATATCACTTGTCACAAAGGGTCACTCCCTCTCCTTATCCTATACAAACTACTTTGGTGAAGGTATAATTTTATAGACTTATAGGCCTTCTTCTCATTTTAATGAATTGAAAAATAATTCATTTTCAGTTCTATAATTTGACATCATAGATTCTATATGTTGTTTCTTCAGTGAATACCACGTTTTGGAACCAAATCCACATCTTAATATGAACAACTCATTATGAAATGTGTTGAAACTTTAATTGTCAATAAAAATACACTAGGAAACAATTTCTCCATATGAAATTATTATACCATTCAAATATTTCTTCCATATATTCCATCCATTTTTATTCTCTTCACTAGAACATGATACTATTTGTATTTGATAAAATCATTAATATATTTAATCCAACAACAACACTATCCTTATTTAATTTATAAATATATTAATTACCATGATGTTAAATCCCTTTTCCATAAATATATAAAACCTAGTTCCAAAACCTATCCACTCTATCCATTTCATCTATCTCCTCACTTTACATAGTATATTATTGCACCACCTAGAATGATTTGAATTTTAAATTTAAATTCAAATCAAATTTATCCTCCAACTTTCCGCAACTCAATTTTAAAATCTCTATAATTTAATTTGAATGGGTATTTTGGGGTTTTCTAAATAACCACAAAACTATCCAATGATATATATATATATCATTATTTCTATTCAAAACTATAAAAACTAAGTTTTGGACATGTCTCACTACTTTACAAAATGGTTGGTTAGTATTTTCTTAACTTCCCCCAACATCTAGAAAAGATGAAACATGATATATTCCATCATAGAATGTAATATTCAAAATTAAATATTAACATCCATATATGATTATCATGGTGGGTGTTTATGGAACAAACTCTTCATATGGAATGGTGTGGCCCAACATCCATGATGCAAGTAGTTTTTCTCTATATACCATTGAAAAAATATATATTACATTGTAATGTGGGATTTTTAGGGAACAATAAGTTAGTTTCTAAATTAACTAATAATTACCTATAATTTCTCATGGAATTCCACTAAAATTGGGTTCTTGTATGTATATATAAATATCCAGTAATAATATTTTCAACTATCCTTCCAGGTGTAACCTAATGTGTCATGGTGCGTTCCACATAAAACCAAACACATCAAAGTAAAAAATATTTTGTGACCCATTAATTAAGTGATGTGTATAGCCCCAAAATGTATGATTCATAAATAGTTCTTCTTCATAGTGAAATATTCAGTGTTGTGGAACAATAATTTCATAAAACGTTTCCAAACCCATACAAATTATTATTTTACAATTTATCCAAATCACAATTTCATTTGTGAGATGAAAATTGTTATCATGGTTTAACACTTATAAAATCAAGAATTCTCAAAATTGGTCTCGAGACATCATCCATTGTTCTTGTCACATCAAAAATTAAAGACATTAAAATATTCCTCAAACCTACTCATATTTCATCCACACATCATATTATATATTCATTACTTCACATAACCTAATTTTGATCATCAATCATCAACATCAGTCCATATCATCATCCTTCTCACATCATCATCAACCATTGCGATTATGATTAAATATCTATCAATGATTATTTATATTCAGTAGTCATTAATCTTGTATGGTTACTATCAACTCATTATAACTCTTATTGGTTATATTCATTACACACCCCTTTGTTATTATAAATATGTCTCATTCAATTTACTAGTTGTAAGATTCTCACATTTGGATTTTGTTAAAAAAGATTCCCATATAAAAAATAACTTTTCACCTCATTAATTGTGAATTTTATCAACCCGATTTTCAATATAATAAATGGTACTTCCATTATCTTCACCTTCTATTTAAATAATAATTAAATGTTACTTCCCATCAATAATTATATTTTTTTTACATACTCCCATTTTTCATATAATTCTATGTTTTACTCAAAGTCTTCTTCTTCTCAATTTCTCTAAACTGTATAGAGTTTATTTGTCCTCTCTTATAATATGTGTGGGTACAGATAATAATATTCCATATTTTTCAATATAACTTTTTAAAAAGTTTTACCAGAGAAAACATCAACATTTTATACCTCCATTAATTCTATATTAATAGAGACTATGCTTCCCCTTTATATTCATCTTAAATATTCTTTTCACATCAGTTGTAAAAATATTATAAAAAATATTAATACTGTTCATACTACTTATAGATATATCAATTTTTTTTATTTTTAAAAATTTACTTATATTGAATCGTCAAATAACTTTCACTCATAGCTATACTATTCTAAATATAATTATAGTGAGTGTTTTATTACTTGTAAATGAGCCATCTACAAATAATGTAAGCCTAATGTGTCCGAAATTAGTGTTGGAATCTATAGTCTTTTTAATAAAAATATTTACAAGAATATAACTTCTAAATATTCATACATGTACTTAAATATTGGGTAATATGTACCTTTTTTAAATTAAATTTGTGTGATCTCAATTACATACACAAAAAATAGTTAGTGTATAACTAGGAAAGAAATAAAGTGTGAGACATACTAAATGAAGAATAAATTTACAAAATTTTTAATCAATTGATACAATTTGATGAACTTTATCTTCAATTATTTTCATGACTCCAGAATTATATAATGAGCCATAAAAAACCTTTATATTCACATCATACACTTCTCTTTGTTCTTATAGTTTTGAACAACATATTTTTTCTAAAACAATAACACCCAAAGAATTATTAATGATTATTATAAAATAATTTTAATAGATTTCGTAACATGAAAATAAAATAATATTATATTACTTGTAAAATTCATAAAAATATAAAACCATCATTCCTCTTTGAATGATGATTACACTATATAAATCTATAAATCTACTTCTTTAAAAACATTCAACTCTAGGTAAGTATATATATATATATGATTTGAATTAAAAAAGTACATTGATACAAATTAGAAAGATTCAATATATAGTTTTAAAATATGTTTTCTCCATATTAGGATTCATATCTACAACTCTTCATTTTTATTGGTATAACCATATTCAACATGGATTCATTATGGTTACTTCTTGTCTTCAATACCGATATTACTTATATATCATTTATTTCCGTGAAACCAACTATAACTATTTATTATTGAATTAATCATTAGATTTAGAAATTTTTATTATTTTAATACTTCAATCTATATGAAATGTTTACCTTTGAGTCCTATGATATCACTCGTATAAAATATATTTGTAATATTACATTCACTTCCAAATTTACATTTTTACTATCAATGAAAAAAATTCATTAAATACACACAATTTTCTTGTTATTGTTTTATTATTGAACACAAAATTTCTATTATTATTCCCTCATGACCCACAGTGAATATTCCTTTTGGATCATATCTACCTATTAGTCTTGCATCAATAAAGAGTATATACACCTTGATTAGAGAGTTAGTTTTTGTTATCATCAAGTAAAGGAATGTAGTTGGAAATGTAAATCCATACCTTTTATTTTATTTTTAATCCAAGGATTTATAGAGATTTAATTTAATTAGTCACCACTTGTATAAACATCCTTCTGACTTCCAAATTTTAAATCATCTAACTTGTTCAACTAATTCATCTTTTTCAATGTATGACTAATCTTACTAATAAATTTGTCTTCAAAAATCCATGTCCCCTTATTCTCTGTATTCTTTGAATTCAAATATATTCCCTGAGTGGGAATCATTTTAATAATTGTCCATGTTCATACTTCCTTACCTTTCATAAAAAGAAATTGTCCACTAGTGGTCAAAGTTTATTTATATTCTTTCTTTTTCTCATTATAAATAGATTCCTTTCTCTTTATATAATACTTTCTCTTCATGAGAACATATTCTGATTTCTTCTTTACTTTACATGATTTTTTATTTTCTTCCCATGAAGGTTATTGTACCATAATTGAATTTGATTTCTCAAACACATTTATTTGAGAGTATGTTTAATAGTTCTCAAAACACATGAACCTATTCTTTAATGTAAAAAATCTATTTTCAAATCAGCTTTAATACAATTTTTTATTATAGGATTTTTCTTCTCCCTCATTCCTTACCTATTTTCATATTAAAATATCTTGAAATATTTTCTTTATGGCCACATTAATAACAAATTCTCTTATAATGATCACAACTTCTTCTTCAATTATATGGATTCTGGCAAACAAATTCCATTATTAACTTATTCATATTATTTCATTTCTATCCAACACAATTATAAATTCCTTCAAAGGTATATTTTATATTTCTTTTTATATGAATAAAAATTAATCCAATTTTATATTTTCTATTAAAATCACCTACATCATGAATGTAAGGATAATAATTAAGTGAATGTGAACTACACCTTATTTATTACAGAATGAAATACATTGGTCATTTTAATCTTTACAAATCAAAAATTATTCATATGAACTGTCTTCAAAATATAACTTTATATAAAATAATCCAAATATAGAAACTATCATTTCTATACTTATCTCACCGAATCCACATTTTGGATTTAAACACATCCTTTACTTATTAAAAATTATTTCTTTATTTAAACTTATAAACTTCAATTATCTCCATTTTTTAAACCATTGGAATTTTCATGATTTAATTTAATGATAAGGTTTCAATATTCAAAATCTTCTTTTACCATAATAGTTGATCTCTAAACATCATGAGATTCATTATTTTAGTATTATTTAATCATTGAATCTATAATAGGTTATATTATTTGTTTCTTCCAAGTAATTATAATTATTTAAAATTACCTCCAAAATGAATCACTATATGTTTATCTATAATCATTCATATAAAAATAATTTTACATTATATTCATTTTACCTTTTTATCATCCTTACATGATTTTTATTTTCTTCTTATAGTTATTCCAAAAAACAATCATGTTATTTAATTTTTTTCTTTTATAAATATAATTTTTCATTTTAGATAGATAATCTAAATTTTAATATTTCTTATACTAGTTTCAATTTCAATAAATAGTTCTTGAAAGTGCATCTATATTCAACTCCTTTCTTCCCAACCATTGACTGGTCAAGGGAAAAATTCTGTAAACTTATTTATCAATGTGACCCTTAGAAAGAATTGATTTCATATTATCATCTTTTTTCAATAGTTTCTTCAGAGATTTAATATTATTCTATAAATATTAATTAATTACCTTTATTTAATCCTTATATAGGTCTTCATAATTTTTAATTTCATCATACAAATGTGACTCATTTTTACAATAAAAACCTCTAAATTTTTTATATTCAAATAAATAATCTTCTGATTGACCTATAGAAGTTGTCGTTTGAGACACCTAAATATATTCATCGAGGGACATAATTCTCTAATCCAATTTTGAAAAAAATAACACAAAAAATAAGTCAACATATATAATTATATATATTTTATTCCTAATAAATACTTCAGTTGAACTCTTTTTGATTTGTATTCTGATCATCGACAACTTGTTCGTGTCGAGTTAGTTCATCCTCATGTTGTTTAATATATCGATAATTGTTTTTCAAAATTCCTAAAAAATTATTATATCTATTTGTTTTAATATCTAATTATTTTGGATAACCATCATGATAAACTTTATGATTAATTTAACCATATTTTTTATTCTCTTGTTAATAAATTGGATCCAAGATAGACTAGTATCATATATTCAAGAATGAACTTAAAAAGCCAAAAAATAATTTTTAGGCTTATATATAAAAACATATTTGAAAAAAATAGTTTCAATATGAAATATATCCTATTGGATTTGATAAAACTTTTGGGATATTGAGTCATACTTAGGAGAGGGGGTGAATTAGGGTGATAAATTATTTAAACATTTCTATTATAAGTTTCCCTTACGATTTGGTTCCCTTGGTAGAAAGTACACTTATTAAACCTTCTTCTTATCATACTACTCAATATAATAAAATAAAATAAATATATAAGAAAATATAAATTCATGTAACATGATGATTTTACTTTCTTCACTAGAATATTGAAACATCTTAGGAGAATACAATCATCATTGTTATAGTGTAAAAAAATACACCATAACACATTACTTGTGAAAATATAATATTGAGGTAAGGAAAAAACTCACAAAGTATAACTTCTTGATAATGTTTTATAGATAATATCATTTTATCCAAAGTATCACTACTTCTAGAATAGTTTAGGTAAGAAAATTTATCACCTAGGGTCACCCCTTATTTTTCACCTCTATCTATTATTTTGGTGAAGGTATTAGTTTTTGGAATTATCCTTCTTATTCTCATTTTAATGAAATGAATGTTAGTTTAATATCAATGATTTAATTCTACAACATATATTCCAAATTTTTAGGATTTATTGAAAACCACGTGATTATCCCAAATACAATTCCATATATTAAGAAAACCGTGTGAAAAGCATTGTATCCTTGATCTTAAATAAAACTTCATACAACAACAATTAATCCATTTCCAATAATTGTTGCTCTAAAATTTTCTACTGTATGTTCATTCCTCATTTCATCTCTTCAATTTCATGAAACACTTCCACTTAGAAATATATTTTCACTATATTCAACCCAAAAACAACCCTATCAGTATCTTATTTATAAATCTGTTAAAGACTATGTTGATTAGTACCTTATCCTTATTCATGTATCACAAAGTTACTCTCTTTCTCTATTCTCTATATTTAATCTACATAAACAATTTATTTAATTATTTATTGAAGGTTATAAACTAACTAGAATGATTTGAATTTAAAATTCTGAAATTCAAATCAAATTTATTTTCAATCTTTTATTAAATGAATTTCAGCCTTTGGATCTTCCTTATACAAATCTCTATAATTTAATTTGAATGGGTATTTATGGGTTGTACAAATTACCCAAAATCGATCATGATATGTCTAAATTTTCATTTATGATTTAAAATGTATGAACAAGAGATCACAACATGACTGACTTCTTCAGGGTGCAACTTGTCATATTATTATAACCTATTTGAAATTATAGATAGTTCATGGAATTAACTTCTGATGTTTTGGTGTGTAAAATATGATATAAAATATTCACATACCTATAAGATTTTCATGGGCGGTGTTCATAGAGTGAATTATTCACTTGTTGTAACACAAACTCACGAGTTCTCCTATTATATAGAGACAGTCAAAACTGTCATGATTCCTTCACATTGTGATCTTATATTTTTTGTGTGTGAAATTATCCTTTTCATATTCATTGAAAAATTCCCCAAAATTATTAAAATTGAATCATTATGCTCAAAATATTTTACCTTAGAAGGTACTTCCATTAAAATCATTCTCATCCATTATAGCGACCCGACCTTTTCTTACATTACTATTACATCATTTCAAAGATAAAAAATATAATAGTATTACACATAGAGGATCCAAAGGTTTAGTGTCTTGGAAAAACTAGGACCCTACATAACAATTACAACATCAACCATAAACATTTATTTAATTTCTTCTTCACTAGCTTCTTAGTGGCACTTGTCCACTCCTTAGTACATGTATCCACCTGAGGATATACATCAAAAGGGGTGATCTAGAAGCCCAGTAAGAGGATAGATAATAACAATACAACATGGGGTGGGCATAATCATGACATAGGTAAAAGATCATGAACATGAGAGGAGAATAAACAATAAACTTGAAATGTGGCAATGCATAAAAATGAAACATCATGTCTTAGTGGTTAACTACCACACATACTTGTGAACAAAGCTAGAATCTTGTTCACACATAATTTCACATTTACTCATGAGATTCATCACTTTACCAAATTAATTGGAGCACTATATAATTTCGGGCGCACTGGTCACATTTAAACATTCATATTGCGCTATATAATTCCGAGTGCACCCGTCACATCTTAACATTATCATTATCATGCTTGCCACATAGAACACATATCAAACATATACATAAATAACCCATGGAATGGAATGGTTTTCATCTCATAATAACACATTCATAAGCTTTGGGTTCCCAAAATAAATAGGGAAGAACATACTTGATACAAGAACCATCAACCTTGAATAAGAGGTAAAAGGTGAGATCTTGAAAGAAGAGTTCTTTTGGAAAACATTTTGATGGACATAAAAACCAGTCACAAACATGTATATCCCAGAAAATTAAAGTATATGATAAATGATCTTTGAGGAGTAACCATATCAAAAATGGAGTGAAAGAGGGAGAACCCGAAGGAAGAAAAATTGGGTTCGAGATTTCCCCTTACCTTGTACTCGAATGCCTCATTCTCTTTAATGTCTTGTATAATGACATTATAATCATTAATTAGAAATTACAGAACCTTTTATACATTAATAGGGTTCATTATGGTTTCATTATTTCATATTATGTTCCTTTGGATGACTTATAGAGTTTAAAAACATTGATCGGGGATGTTCGTTTTCATGGTTTTCTTGAACGGTCCACTTGTATTCTTAAATTGATGTTTGGGTAGATCATGGGTAAACATATAGAAATGATATTAAATGTTATTAATGATATTATATAAGCTTTAATGATTTTATAATGAGTTATATTAGATCCATGTGGACGAATCGTTAGATAAGAATTAAATGATGATTATTTGGGTTAATTTGAG
This sequence comes from Viscum album, assembly GCA_963277665.1. NCBI lineage: Eukaryota > Viridiplantae > Streptophyta > Magnoliopsida > Santalales > Viscaceae > Viscum > Viscum album. Next base: position 1,840,287,559 of record OY728136.1, read on the forward strand.
CGGTTTTTTGGATCACAACGAACACGTTTTAACTTTTCACTTAGTAATATGGCAATATTTTATTTCCAGAACATAAAAATAGAACATAATATAAATAAAATATTCTGTTTCAACCATAAAAATGGTTTCATGACCATATCTTAAGGTAGAAATGGAAGAAGAGAGCATGTTGTTTTTGAAGGTGATAAATTAACACCACATGAACAACGTTCTCTTTAATAAAATAAAAGGAAGAGGGAAAGGGTGTGGGGAGATATAATATACCATTAGAATCATAATATTACAGTATATGTATTATTCGGGAGTTACAAAACAATTTGTATGAGTATAGGTGGGGAGAGATCAAGAAAGGAACTTGAACTTGAAAAGAAATTAAAGGAGAAGAGAGAGAAATTACCTCTAGAATCTTCCTCTTGAGATCCTCCTTAAAGAAGATAGGTTTGGTCATTTGATGAAACCAGAAGCTTTTGGACATGTGGGGGGGTTCTAGGGAAGATGTTTGGGCAGAGTTTAGATAAGGCTTGGAGCTTGAGAGGTGTGAGGAAAAGAGGGAGTGAAGTGTGGCTTTTATAGTGGAGGGGAGAGGGGTTTCCTTAATTTAAAATTGATTAGTTTATTAATTTCACCTAAGACAAGGAATAGTGAGTCATGGATGACCAAGAATAGTAAAAAAGGCATGTGAGTTCGGGATTTGGGTGCTTAAATCACTTGTGATGTCCGGAATAGTGGGATTTAATTAAAATGTATTTATATGGTAAATTAATGTATTATACTATTCACCAAAAATTCAAGTATCTCATAAAAATCCCATAAATTTACCCCAACCATTTTTTGACGTGCAGAATCCAAAAATGAAGTCCATTTTCAAAAAATAATTTTCAATGTAATATTAATTTAATATTTCAATAAAATCACAATTTACTTAAAAAAATAGTTTTTGAGATTAAAACAGATTTTATTGTTCTTTCAAAAATTACATAGGGTATTATAAAATTATCTAAAAACTATTAGACATTGATTAAATACATTATGAATACATTTCACGGAAATAAATACTCTTTTAAATTAGTTAATTAACTATAATTAATTATTTATGACTTATAAAATACCAAAAACGTTTACTAAGGTCAAATTGTCACTTTCTAAGATGTGTAAATTTTATTTTATTATTCATAGGTAATGTTACTCTTATTTACTATTCATAAGGGTCATATTACTATTCATAAGGGTAGGTTACTCTTTATAAGGGTAGGTTACTATTCAGGAAAAATTATTTTTGTTTCATTAGACTCCAAAAAATATCTTGAACACAACCGTGTATGTTGGGTTTTTAAAATTCCAAACATAGGGGTGAAAAAATTATGTTTAAAGGTCACTTATCACTTAGTAGTTCATTATTTTGTGTTTTTATGACATAAATATAAAAAGGGAAATTTCCATTGAAAATCTTTGGGTCGTTACATTCTTCCCCCATTAAGAAATTTCGCCCCCAAAATTTTAGTTTACACAAACAGGTGAGGGTACTTCTCCTTCATTTCCTCTTCTGGTTCCCAAGTTGCTTCCTCAAACTTATGGTTCCTCCACAACACTTTGACAAGGTTGGTTGTCTTGTTTCTTAGAAACTTATCACTTCGGTCCAGAATTTTTAAAGGCTGCTCCTCATAGGAGAGATCATCTTCTAGCTGCACCACCTCTGATTTTAGTACATGTGAGGGGTCTGGTATGTACTTCATCAGTAGTGATACATGAAACACACCATGAACTTGAGAAATATTCGGTGGGAGAGCCAGATGATAGGCCATGACTCCTATGCGGTCAAGGATCTCAAAGGGGCCAATGTACCTTGGGCTTAGCTTCCATTTCTTCCCGAATCTCATGACTCTCTTCCATGGAGATATTCGAAGGAAGACATTATCTCTAACATCGAACTCCAAGTCCCTTTGACGGTTGTCATCATATCTCTTTTGTCGACTTTAAGAAGCTTTGATGTGTTTCTGGATTACTTGAACCTTCTCTGTCATCTCTTGAACAAGATCGAGACCAAGTATCTTTCTTTCTCAAACTTCATCCCAACAAGTTGGAGTTCTACATCGCTTCCCATAAAAAGCATCATACGGAGCCATCTGAATACTCGAGTGGAAGCTATTGTTGTATGAGAACTCAACCAACGGGAGAAGCTGATCCCAACCACCTTTGTATTCAAGAGAGTAGGCTCTTAGCATACCTTCAAGTGTCTGAATAGTCCTTTTAGACTGGCCATCAGTTTGAGGGTGATAGGCCATGCTGAAATTTAATTTAGTACTCAAAGCATGTTGAAGGCCCCTCCATAATTTAGATGTGAACCTTGGATCACGGTCAGAGACAATCAAGAGTGGAACACCGTTCAATCTCACTACTTCATACACATACATCCTTGCAAGTTGTTCAAGCGATATGTCTTCCCGAATAGCGATAAAATGGGCAGTCTTGGTGAGTCGGTCAACCACAACCCATATCGCATTATTCCCCTTTGACGTCTTCGGGTGATCCGTGACAAAGTCCATAGTAACATTTTACCATTTCCACATGGGTATAGGCAATGGATGCATCATACCTTTGGACTTTTTCCGCTCATCTTTAATTTTCTGACATACCAAGCACCTTGATATATATCTCGCAATCTCCTTCTTCATGTTATCCCACCAAATGTGATCTCAGAGATCACGATACATCTTGGTACTTTCAGGATGGATAGATAAATTTGAGCTATGTGCATTATCCAATAGCTCCTTCTTTATCCCGGGTGATGAAGGCATACAAAGCCGCGTTCCAGACCGTATCACACCATCATCGTCGATATGGAACTCTTGCAGCTTCTCATACATTATTGCATTCACCCTATTTTGTATCTCTACATCATCCCTTTGTGCTTCCATAATCTTCTTTTGGATGGATGGTTGCACAATAATTTGGTCAAGGTAGGATGTATCTCTTTCCCTTACGATTCCAAAATCCATCCTTTGCATATCCAAGAAGATAGGGTCTTTCTCAATCCTCAACATGGATAGAGTACCATGTTATTTTCTACTTTGAGCATCAGCTACCTTGGTCGCCTTCCCAGGATGATAGTGAATTAAACAATCGTAATCCTTGATTATCTCTAAACATATCATTTGACGCATGTTGATCTACTTTTGTGTGAATATATACTTTAGGCTTTTATGGTCGGTGTATATGTCACACTTCTCACTATAAAGGTAGTGCCGCCAAATTTTCAAGGCAAAATTCACGGCTGCCAGCTCTAGATCATGCATCAGGTAGTTCTGCTCATGGATCTTCAACTGTCGTCAGGCGTAGGCTATCACATTATCATTTTGCATGAGTACACAACCCAAGCCTTTATTTGAAGTAGCAATGTATAGCACAAAACTTTCTCCACTTTTCGGTAGTGTGAGTACATGTGCAGTGATCATCCTTCTCTTTAGCTCCTTGAAGCTTCCCTCATATTCTTTCGTCCATACATACTTTACCCCTTTCCTTGTTAACTTAGATAGCGGTCTTGACAATCGTGAGAAGTTTCTCACAAAACGTCGGTAGTACCCAGCTAATCCAAGAAAACTACAGATTTCTGTGACACTATAGGGCCTGGGCCATTCCTCAATTGCCATTGTCTTTGAAGGGTTTACAGAAATTCCCTCGCTTATGATCACATGTCCCAAGAACGTGACTTGATTCATCAAAAAGTCACACTTTCTAAACATGGAGTACAACTTCTCCATTCTCAATGTCTCCAACAAAAGTCTTAGATGTTCTTCATGTTCCTCCTTGCTCTTGGAGTAGATGAGAATATCATCAATAAACACTACCACAAATTTGTCGAGGTAATGTCTAAAGACTCTATTCATCAAATCCATGAAGATTTCAGGGGAATTTGTAAGTCCAAAGGGAATCACCAAAAACACATAGTGCCCATACCTTGTACGGAAGGCAGTCTTCTGAATATCTTCTTTCTTCACCTTTACAACATGATATCCAGAACGGAGATCCACCTTTGGGAAATATTGAGCTCCTCTTAATTGATCGAACAAGTCATCAATCCTTGGGAGAGGATACTTGTTCGTTTGGGTGATCCTGTTGAGTTCCCAATAATCGATACACAGCCGCACGGTTCTATCCTTCTTCTTCACAAAGAGTACTGGTTCACCCCAAGGTGATACAGTAGGGCGTATGAACCCTTTGTCCAAATGCTCTTGCAGCTGCTTCTTTAACTCCTACAGTTCGATAGGAGCCATCCTATAGGGGCACTTTGAGATAGGAGTAGCTCCAGGTATGAGTTCAATTGAGAACTCTACCTCACTATTCGGTGGAATTCTGGGTAACTCTTCGGGAAATACATTGTTGTATTCCCTTACAATGGGAATTTCCTCAAGGTTAGAACTTTCCTTCTACTCAACCATTTGGGTGAGGTATGATTCATCATAGGGAATCAACACCCAAAACATTGAAAGATTTATCAAAGGAGATTCATGATATTCCTTGCATTTTTGGAGGTGTATGGGATGTTTCAGAATATGAAAATATATTTCCTTTTCCTGACAATTGATATGTGCTCTATATATCGAGAGTCAATCCATTCCCATTATAGCGTCGAATTCAACCAAGGGAAGTATTACGAGTTTTTCCGAAATAATCTTCCCACAAATTCAATAGGATAAGAGTCAAACACTTGGGTTGCAATGATTGCACCACTTGGTGTTTTTACAGATATCTCTACTACAAGGTTTTGGGGCTTCGATTATATAGTTCTAGCAAACTTGCATGATATAAATGAATGTGTAGAACCATAATCAAACAAGACTTTTTCCATTCTTGAGTGAATAGGAAGTTTACCTTGTACAACTTCATTATCATGATCCACCTCCGCAGTAGTGATGGCATAAGCCTTCCCTTGTTCCACTGGCTTTGGTGGTTGCTGGCGCTGATTACCCTCGAGATCTCGAGGTTTAGTGCACTGGTTTGAATAGTTCCCTAGCTCCCTACACTTGTAGCATTGAACCACGAGTGGTTCTCTCCTTTCATCGGCTACATTATCCTTCCTTTTCATGTCTTCTCGACACTCGTGAGCAAGGTGACCTTCTTTCCCACACTTGAAGCATTTCCCCGTCCCTTTGAGGCAGTTCCCATGGTGCAACTTCCCACATTATTGGCATGTGGGTCATTGTGTTTTCTTCCCACATTTTTCATTAGATCCACCAGCTTGAAACTTTATCTTTATTTTCTTATCACCATAGCCATGGGACCATTCTCCAAACTCCATCTCCACTTTGAGAGGACACCGAACAACTTCTTCATAGCTCCCAAAGTCTCAAATTGCAAGAGCCTTTCGAAGATGTGGGTTTAATCCACTAAAGAATCTATCAATTTTGCTATCATTATTGATTACAAAACCCGAAGCATACCTTGAGAGCCTTTTGAAATTTGCTTCATAGGTTGTGAAAGATTCTCCTTCTTTTTTCTTGAGCTCTATGAATTCTCTTTCCATATTCGTGTGAAGAGTTCGTGGGAAGTACTTATTAAGAAACATTATCTTAAATTCTTCCCATTCCATCTCTTAAATTTCCTCCCTTGGCTTGGTGTTCTTAATCAAATCCCACCATTGATCAACTTGTCCATCTTGATGATAAATGGATAGAGTCACCTTCTCCATCTCGGAACAGTGAAGAATATAAAATATCTTTTCCATGGAGTTGACCCACTGTTCCGCATCTAGTGGATCAGAAGATCCACAAAACGTCGGTGATCGTTGCCACATAAAACATTCATTTTCTAGTTTTTCCCTATTTGGTGAAGGAGGAAGTTCCCATTTATTATGGTTATTATTCATAACCTGAGATAATAGGGTAATCATTGCCATGAAGTTTTGAACTCCACCTCCCAAATCATTGGGAATGTCGTTTGGGAAATCGTTGCATTGGCCCTCACAAGAGTTGTTGGCCAGATTTCTCTTGGTTCCCACCATTTTCTAAAATAGAATTGGTTAGAACAAAACATAAGTAAACAATTCATGAATAACTTATTCATTTAAACAATTATACCAAAAAACATAACATATGGGATCCCTAGGAAAATATCCTAGTGTCCATATTTGTACTTAGTCTCATGTTGTAGGTTTTCTCTAGGGTTCACTAATCCTAATCCCCAAATTACCTAAACCTTTCCTCTGATACCAACTATAGTGAAACAGAATTTTCTTATATTACTATTACATCATTTCAAAGAAAAGAAACATAATAGTATTACACATAGAGGATCCAAAGGTTTAGTGTCTTGGGAAAACTAATACCATACATAACAAATACAACATCAACCATAAACATTTATTTAATTTCTTCTTCACTAGCTTCTTAGCGGCACTTGTCCTCTACTTAGTACATGTATCCACCTGAGGATATACCTCAAAAGGGGTGATCTAGAATCCCAGTAAGATGATAGATAAGAACAAAACCTCATGGGGTGAGCATAGTCATGACATAGTTAAAAGATCATGAACATGAGAGGATCATAAACAATAAACATGAAATGTGGCAATACATAAAAATGAAACATCATGTATTAGTGGTTAACTACCACACATACTTGTGAAAAAATATATCATACTATTCACACATCATTTCACATTTACTCATGAGATTCATCACTTTACCCACTGCAATGGAGCGATATATAATTCTGAGCGCACCCGTCACATTTAAACATTCATATTGCGCGATATAATTCCTGGCGCACCCATTACACCATAACATTATCATTATCATGCTTCCAACATAGAACACATATCAAACATGTACATAAATAACCCATGGAATTTAATGGGTTTCATCTCATAATAACACATTCTTAATCTTTGGGTTCCCAAAATAAAGAGGGAACACCATACATGATACAAGAACCATCAACCATGAATGAGAGGTGAAAGGTGAGATCTTGAAAGAAGAGTTCTTTTGGAAAATATTTTGATGGACATAAAAACCAGTGACAAACATGTATATCTCAGAAAATTAAAGTATATGATAAATGATCTTTGAGGAGTAACCGTATAAAAAATGGAGTGAAAGAGGGAGAATCCGAAGGAAGAAAAAATTGGGTTCGAGATTTCCCCTTACCTTGTACTCGAATGCCTCCTTCTCTTTAATGTACTATATAGTGACATTATATTCATTAATTAGAAATTCCAAAACCTTTTATACATTAATAGGGTTCATTCTAGTTTCATTATTTCATATTATGTTCCTTTGGATGGCTTATAGAGTTTAAAAACATTTATCGGGGATGTTCGTTTTCATGGTTTTCTTGAACGGTCCACTTGTATTCTTCAATTGATGTTTGGGTAGATCATGGGTAAACATATAGAACTTATATTAAATGTTATTAATGATATTACAGAAGCTTGAATGATTTTATAATGAGTTATATTAGATCCATGTGGACGAATCGTTATATAAGAATTAAATGATGATTATTTGGGTTAATTTGAGCGGTTTTTGGATCACAACGAACACGTTTTAACTTTTCACTTAGTAATATGGCCATATTTTATTTCCAGAACATAAAAATAGAAAATAATATATATAATATTTTCTGTTTCAACCATAAAAATGGTTTCATGACCATATCTTAAGGTAGAAATGGAAGAAGAGAGCATGTTGTTTTTGAAGGTGATAAATTAACACCACATGAACAACGTTCTCTTTAATAAAATAAAAGGAAGAGGGAAAGGGTGTGGGGATATATAATATACCATTAGAATCATAAGATTACAGTATATGTTTTATTCTGGAGTTACAAAACAATTTGTATGATTATAGGTGGGGAGAGATCAGGAAAGGAACTTGAACTTGAAAAGAAATTAAAGGAGAAGAGAGAGAAATTACCTCTAGAATCTTCCTCTTGAGATCCTCCTTAAAGAAGATAGGTTTGGTCATTTGATGAGACCAGAAGATTTTGGACTTGTGGGGGGGGTTCTAGAGAAGATGTTTGGGCAGAGTTTAGAGAAGGCTTGGAGCTTGAGAGGTATGAGGAAAAGAGGGAGTGAAGGGTGGCTTTTATAGTGGAGGGGAGAGGGGTTTCCTTAATATAAAATTGATTAGTTTATTAATTTCACCTAAGACAAGGAATAGTGAGTCATGGATGACCAAGAATAGTAAAAAGGCATGTGAGTTCGGAATTTGGGTTCTTAAATCACTTGTGATGTCAGGAATAGTGGGATTTAATTAAAATGTATTTATATGGTAAATTAATGTATTCTACTATTCACCAAAAATTCAAGTATCTCAGAAAAATCCCATAAATTTACCCCAACCATTTTTCGATGTGTATAATTGCAAAATGAAGTCCATTTTCAAAAAATAATTTTCTATGTATTACTAATTAAATATTTAAATAAAATCACAATTTACTTAAAAAATAGTTTTTGAGATTAAAACTGATTTTATTGTTCTTTCAAAAATTACATAGGGTCTTATAAAATTATCTAAAAACTATTAGACATTGATTAAATACTTTACGAATACATTTTAGGGAAATAAATACTCTTTTAAATTAATTAATTAACTATAATTAATTATTTACGACTTATAAAATACCAAAAACGTTTACTAAGGTCAAATTGTCACTTTCTAAGATGTGTAAATTTTATTTTATTATTTATAGGTAATGTTACTCTTATTTACTATTCATAAGGGTCATATTACTATTCATAAGGTTAGGTTACTATTTATAAGGGTAGGATACTATTCACCAAAAATTATTTTTGTTTCATTAGACTCCAAAAACTATCTTGAACACAACCGTGTATGTCGGGTTTTTAAAATTCCAAACATAGGGGTGAAAAAATTATGTTTAAAGGTCACTTATCACTTAGTAGTTCATTATTTTGCGTTTTTATGACATAAATATAAAAAGGGAAATTTCCATTGAAAATCTTTGGGTCGTTACATTCTTCCCCCCTTAAGAAATTTCTCCCCCGAAATTTTAGTTTACACAAACAGGTGAGGGTACTTCTCCTTCATTTCCTCTTATGGTTCCCAAGTTGCTTCCTCAACCTTATGGTTCCTCCACAACACTTTGACAAGGTTGGTTGTCTTGTTCCATAGAAACTTATCACTTCGGTCCAGAATTTTTAACGGCTGCTCTTCATAGGAGAGATCATCTTCCAGTTGCACCACCTCTGAGTTTAGTACATGTGAGGGGTCTGGTATGTACTTCCTCAGTAGTGATACATGAAACACAATATGAACTTGAGCCATATTTGGTAGAAGTGCCAGACGATAGGCCAAGAATCCTATGCGGTCCATGATCTCAAAGGGGCCAATGTACATTGGGCTTAGCTTCCATTTCTTCCCGAATCTCATGACACTCTTCCATGGAGATATTCGAAGGAAGACTTTATCTCTAACATCGAACTCCAAGTCCCTTTGACGGTTGTCAGCATAGCTCTTTTGTCAACTTTAAGTAGCTTTGATGTGTTTCTGGATTACTTGAAACTTCCCTGTCATCTCTTGATCAAGATCGGGACCAAGTATCTTTCGTTATCAAACTTCATCCCAACAGGTTGGAGTTTTACATCACTTCCCATAAAAAGCTTCATACGGAGCCATATGAATACTCGATTGGAAGCTATTGTTGTATGAGAACTAAACCAATGGGAGATGCTGATCCCAAACACCATTGTATTCAAGAGAGAAGGCTCTTATCATAATTTCAAGTGTCTAAACAGTCCTTTCAGACTGGCCATCAGTTTGAGGGTGATAGGTCGTGCTGAAATTTAATTTAGTACTCAAAGCATGTTGAAGGCTCCTCCAGAATTAAGATGTGAACCATGGATCACGGTCAGAGACAATCGAGAGTGGAACACCGTGCAATCTCACTACTTCATACACATATATCCTTTCAAGTTGTTCAAGCAATAGGTCTTCCCGAATAGCGATAAAATGGGCAGTCTTGGTGAGTCGGTCAACCACAACCCATATCGCATTATTCCCCTTTGACGTCTTCGGGTGATCCGTGACAAAGTCCATAGTAACATTTTACCATTTCCACATGGGTATAGGCAATGGATGCATCATAACTTTGGACTTTTTCTTCTCATCTTTAATTTTCTGACATACCAAGCACCTTGATATATATCCCGCAATCTCCTTCTTCATGTTATCCCACCAAAAGTGATCTCGGAGATCACGATACATCTTGGTACTTCCAGGATGGATAGATAAAGTTGATCTATGTGCATTATCCAATAACACCTTCCTTATCCCGGGTGATGAAGGCATATAAAGCCGCGTTCCAGACCGTATCACACCATCATCATTGATATGGAACTCTTGCAGCTTCTCTTACATTATTGAATTCACCCTATTTTGTATCTCCACATCATCCCTTTGTGCTTCCTTAATCTTCTGTTGGATGGATGGTTGCGCAATAATTTGGGCAAGGTAGGATGTATCTCCTGCCCTTACAATTCCCAAATCCATCCTTTGCATATCCAATAAGATAGGGTCTTTCTCAATCCTCAACATGGATAGAGTACCATGTTCTTTTCTACTTAGAGCATCAGCTACCTTGTTCATCTTCCCAGGATGATAGTGAATAGAGCAATCGTAATCCTTGATTATCTCTAAGCATCTCATTTGACGAATGTTGATCTACTTTTGTGTGAATATATACTTTAGGCTCTTGTGGTCGGTGTATATGTCACACTTCTCTCCATAAAGGTAGTGCCGCAAAATTTTCAAGGCAAAATTCACGGCTGCCAGCTCTAGATCATGCGTCGGGTAGTTCTCCTCATGGATCTTCAACTGCCGTCAGGCGTAGGCTATCACATTATCATTTTGCATGAGTACACAAACCAATCCTTTATTTGAAGCATCAATGTATAAAAAAACTTTCTCCACTTTTTGGTAGTGTGAGTACAGGTGCAGTGATCAGACTTCTCTTTAGCTCCTTGAAGCTTCCCTCACATTCTTTCATCCATACATACTTTGACCCTTTCCGTGTTAACTTAGTTAGTGGGCTTGAAAATCATGAGAAGTTTCTCACAAAACGTCGGTAGTACCCAGCTAATCCAAAAAACTATAGATTTCTGTGACACTAGAGGGCCTGGGCCATTCCTAAATTGCCTTTGTCTTTGAAGGGTTCACATGAAATTCCCTCTCTTGTGATCACATGTCCCAAGAATGTGACTTGATTCATCAAAAAGTCACACTTTCTAAACATGGCGTACAACTTCTCCATTCTCAATGTCGCCAACACAAGTCTTAGATGTTCTTCATGTTCCTCCTTTCTCTTGGAGTAGAGGAGAATATCATTAATAAACACTACCACAAATTTGTCGAGGTAATGTCTAAAGACTCTATTCATCAAATCCATGAAGATTTCAGGGGAATTTTTAAGTCCAAAGGGCATCACCAAAAACACATAGTGCCCATACCTTGTACGGAAGGCAGTCTTATGAATATCTTCTTTCTTCACCTTTACAACACGATATCCAGAATGGAGATCCACCTTTGAGAAATATTGAGCTTCTCTTAATTGATCGAACAAGTCATCAATCCTTGGGAGAGGATACTTGTTCTTTTTGGTGATCCTGTTGAGTTCCCAATAATTGATACACAGCCGCATGGTTCCATCCTTCTTCTTCACAAAGAGTACTGGTTCACCCCAAGGTGATACAGTAGGGCGTATGAACCCTTTGTCCAAATGCTCTTGCAGCTGCTTCTTTAACTCCTCCAGTTAGATATGAGCCATCCTATAGGGGCACTTTGAGATAGGAGTAGCTCTAGGTATGAGTTCAATTGAGAACTCTACCTCACGATCCGGGGGAATTCTGGGTAACTCTTCGGGAAATACATTGTTGTATTCCCTTACGATGGGAATTTCCTCAAGGTTATAATTTTCCTTTAACTCAACCATTTGGGTGAGGTATGAATCATCATAGGGAATCAACACCCAAACCATTGAAGGATTTATCAAAGGAGATTCATGATCCTCCTTGAATTTTTTGAGGAGCATGGGATGGTTTAGAATATGAAAATATATTTCCTTTTCCTGACAATTGATATGTGCTCTATATATCGAGAGCCAATCCATTCCCATTATAGCGTCTAATTCCACCAAGGGAAGTATTACGAGATTTTCCGAAAGAACATTCCCACAAACGTCAACAGGAGAAGAGTCAAACACTTGGGTTGCAATGATTGAACCACTTGGTGTTTTTAAAGATATCTCTACTTCAAGGTTTTGGGGCTTCGATTCTATAGTTATAGCAAACTTGCATGATATAAAAGAATGTGTAGAACCAGAATCAAACAAGACTTTTTCCATTCTTGAGTGAATAGGAAGTTTACCTTCTACGACTTCATTATTATGATCCTCCTCTGCAGTAGTGATGGCATAAGCCTTCCCTTGTTCCTTTGGCTTTGGTGGTTTCTGGCGCTGATTACCCTCTAGAGCTCGAGGTTTAGTGCACTAGTTTGAATAGTGCCCTAGCTCCCTATAGTTGTAGCATTGAACCACGAGTGGTTCTCTCCTTTCATCGGCTACATTATCCTTCCTTTTCATGTCATTTCGACACTCGTGATCAAGGTGTCTCTCTTTCCCACACTTGAAGCATTTCCCCATCCCTTTGAGGCAGTTCCCATGGTGCAACTTCCCACATTTTTGGAATGTGGGTCGTTGTGTATTCTTCCCACATTTGTCATTAGATCCACCAGCTTGAAACTCTATCTTTCTTTTCTTATCACCATAGCCATGGGACCATTCTCCAAACTCCATCTCCACTTTGAGAGCACACCGAAAAACTTCTTCATAGCTCACAAATTCTCAAATTGCAAGAGCCTTTCCAAGATATGGGTTTAATCCACTAAAGAATCTATCAATTTTTCTATCATTGTTGATAACAAAACCCAAAGCATACCTTGCGATCCTTTTGAAATTTTCTTCATAGGTTGTGAAATATTATCCTTCTTTTTTCTTGAGCTCTATGAATTATCTCTCCATATTCGTGTGAAGAGTTCGTGGGATGTACTTATTAAGAAACATTATCTTAAATTCTTCACATTCCATCTCTTAAATTTCCTCCCTTGGCTTGGTGTTCTTAATCAAATCCCACCATTGATAAACTTCTCCATCTAGATGATAAATGGCTAGAGTCGCCTTCTCCGTCTCGGAACAGTGAAGAATATAAAATATCTTTTCCATGGAGTTGACCCACTGTTCCACAACTAGTGGATCGGAAGATCCACAAAACATCGGTGGTCATTGCCACATAAAACATTCAATTTCTAGTTTCTCCCTCTGTGGTGAAGGAGGAAGTTCCCATTTATTATGGTTATTATTCATAACCTGAGATAATTGGGTAATCATTGCCATGAAGTTTTGAACTCCACCTCCCAAATCATTGGGAATGTCATTTGGGAAATCGTTTCATTGGCCCTCACAAGAGTTGTTGGCCTGATTTCTCCGGGTTCCCACCATTTTCTAAAATAGAAAAGGTTAGAACAAAACATAAGTAAACAATTCATGAATAACTTATTCATTTAAACAATTATACCAAAAACATAACATATGGGATCCCTAGGTAAATATCCTAGTGTGCATATTTGTACTTAGTCTCATGTTGTAGGTTTTCTCTAGGGTTCACTAATCCTAATCCCCAAATTACCTAAACCTTTTTTCTGATACCAACTATAGTGACACAGAATTTTCTTACATTACTATTACATCATTTCAAAGATAAGAAACATAATAGTATTACACATAGAGGATCCAAAGGTTTAGTTTCTTGGGAAAACTAATACCATACATAACAAATACAACATCAACCATAAACATTTATTTAATTTGTTCTTCACTAGCTTCTTAGGGGCACTTGTCCTCTAATTAGTACATGTATCCACCTGAGGATATACATCAAAAGGGGTGATCTAGAAGCCCAGTATGATGATAGATAAGAACAATACCTCATGGGGTGAGCATAATCATGACACACGCAAAAGATCATGAACATGAGAGGATCATAAACAATAAACTTGAAATGTGGCAATGCATAAAAATGAAACATCATGTATTAGTGGTTAACTACCACACATACTTGTGAAAAAATATATCATCCTGTTCACACATCATTTCACATTTACTCATGAGATTCATCACTTTACCCAATGCAATGGAGCGCTATATAATTCCAGGCGCACCCGTCACAATTAAACATTCATATTGCACTATATATTTCTGAGCGCACCCGTCACATCATAACATTATCATTATCATGCTTTCCACATAGAACACATATCAAACATGTACATAATTAACCCATGGAATGGAATGGGTTTCATCTCATAATAACACATTCATAAGCTTTGGGTTCCCAAAATAAAGAGGGAACAACACACTTGATACCAGAACCATCAACCTTGAATGAGAGGTAAAAGGTGAGAACTTGAAAGAAGAGTTCTTTTGGAAAATATTTTGATGGACATAAAAACCAATGACAAACATGTATATCTCAGAAAATTAAAGTATATGATAAATGATATGTGAGGAGTAACTATATAAAAAATGGAGTGAAAGAGGGAGAACCCGAAGGAAGAAAAATTGGGTTCGAGATTTCCCCTTACCTTGTACTTGAATGCCTTCTTCTATTTAATGTCCTATATAATGACATTATATTCATTAATTAGAAATTACAGAACCTTTTATACATTAATAGGGTTCATTATGGTTTCATTATTTCATATTATGTTCCTTTGGATGACTTATAGAGTTTAAAAACATTGATCGGGGATGTTCGTTTTCATGGTTTTCTTGAACGGTCCACCTGTATTCTTAAATTGATGTTCAGGTAGATCATGGGTAAACATCCAGAACTGATATTACATGTTATTAATGATATTAAAGAAGCTTGAATGATTTTATAATGAGTTATATTAGATACATGTGGATGAATCGTTAGATAATAATTAAATGAAGATTATTTGGGTTAATTTGAGCGGTTTTTGGATCACAACGAACTCGTTTTAACTTTTCACATTGTAATATGGCCATTGGTTATTTACAGAACATAAAATAGAACATTATATATGTAAAATATTCTGGTTCAACAATAAAAATGGTTTAATGACCAGATCTGAAGGTATAAATGGAAGAAGAGAGCATGTTGTTTTTTAAGGTGATAAATTAACACCACATGAACAACGTTCTCTTTAATAAAATAAAAGGAAGAGGGAAAGGGTGTGGGGTGATATAATATACCATTATAATCATAATATTACAGTATATGAATTATTCTAGAGTTAAAAAACATTTTGTATGAGTATAGGTGGGGAGAGACAAATAAAGGAACTTGAACATGAAAAGAAATTAAAGGAGAAGAGAGAAATTACCTCTAGAATCTTCCTCTTGAGATCCTTCTTAAGGAAGATAGGCATGGTCTTTTGATGATACCAGAAGCTTTTTTACCTGGGGGAGGTTCTAGGGAAGATGTTTTGGCTGAGTTTAGAGAAGTCTTGGAGCTTGAGAGGTGTGAGGAAAAGAGGGAGTGAAGGGTGGCTTTTATAGTGGAGGGGAGAGGGGTTTCCTTAATATAAAATTGATTAGTTTATTAATTTCACCTAAGAAAAGGAATAGTGAGTCATGGATGAAAAAGAATAGTAAAAAAGGCATGTGAGTTCGGGATTTGGGTGCTTACATCACTTGTGATGTCCGGAATAGTGGGATTTAATTAAAATGTATTTATATGGTAAATTAATGTATTCTGCTGTTCACCAAAAATTCAAGTATCTCCGAAAAATCTCAAAAATTTACCCCAACCATTTTTCAATGTGTAGAATCCAAAAATGATGTCCATTTTTGAAAAATAATTTTCTAAATATAATTAATTTAATATTTAAATAAAATCACAATTTACTTAAAAAACAGTTTTTGAGATTAAAACTGATTTTATTGTTCTTTCAAAAATTACGTAAGGTCTTATAAAATTAACTAAAAACTATAATACATTGATTCAATAATTTATGAATAAATTTCAGGGAAATAAATATTCTTTTAAATTAATTAATTAATTATAATTAATTATTTATGACTTATAAAATACAAAAAACGTTTACTAAGGTCAAATTGTCACTTTCTAAGATGTCTAAATTTTATTTTATTATTCATAGGAAATGTTACTGTTATTTACTATTCATAAGGTTCATATTACTATTCATAATGGTAGGTTACTATTCATAAGGGTAGGTTACTATTCACAAAAAATTATTTTTGTTTCATTAGACTCAAAAAACTATCTTGAACACAACCGTGTATGTCAGGTTTTTAAAATTCCAAACATAGGGGTGACAAAATTATGTTTAAAGGTCACTTATCACTTAGTAGTTCATTATTTTGTGTTTTTATGACATAAATATAAAAAGGTAAATTTCCATTGAAAAACATTGGGTCGTTACATCCATCCCCTTTGGTATTGTTTAATGTGTCACAATTTGAGCCACATAACTTAAAATCTAAAAAAGGAAAATTTCTTATGAGAATCATTAAGAAAACCATGTGTGCAGTCATGTTGTGTTTGATTATTATATACATATACTTCATAGCCTGACCATCAAGTTCATGCTGTGTATTATTCATATACACATTTCAATGACTCTTACGGAGACATCCTATTCCATTTTTCTAGAATATAGTCTCATTCATGACATGAAAATCGTTTTCATGGATTTTTTTATAAATGACAGAATTCTTAAAATAGATATCTAGACTTATAACATAATATTTATGCCACTTAATCACATTAAGAATGGGTTATCTTCACTAAACCATCTGATATTTGATACATACTTCACAAAATAACATTAATACTTCTCACAACCTCTCTATAAAAGTCATTAATCAACTAAAGTTTTTATTATAATCCATTGCATGTCATCATTAACATATTTTATTGTTATTAAAAATATATCAATGATTTTGTGTTTGTATCAATCATCAGTCTTGAAGGGATATTATCAACTCATAATGCATCCTCTTGGTTATAGTCATTATATGACTTCCTCTTGGTTATTGGAAACACATCCAATACAACCTACTAGTTGAAAGATAGGTTATTCATTTAATAAATTATACAATAGAGAATTATTGACATTTTTATAATACCACCCAACTTAATCATATTCTATATGAAAACTCAATTTTTTTATATTTTAAGAAATGATATTATAATTTAAAAATCTATTTTCAGTATTTTATTCTTGAAATATGAAATAATATTATATATATATATATATGAAATTATAATAATTTTTTACACTTTTTAAAGTATAAAATTTTCCTAATTCTGAATAAATGATTTTTTATGAATTAAGGAATTAATAAATAAGTTTTTGTATATTATTATCCAGTAAAAAATTACAAAACTAGATAAGGTCTATATGGACCACTCTAAGTATCACCATGACATTATACTATATGAAAATGCGTTTGTAAAAAAATATCAAAATAAAAAATGTAGATATTATATGAAATTGATATAAATATATAATTATTAAATAGTATGAAATATCACAATATATAATTTTTATACAAATTATGAATTATGATTACAATATTTCATATTTCTCATGACTTACATAATTTTGAAAAATTATGTGTTTATATGTACATTATATATGAAACATATTTATATTTTATTCCTTAAATTATAAAGTATATATATTTAAGTCTTAATTTATGTGATCATATTTTTCCTGTTGAAATTATGACCATATGCTTAAACTATGAAAACACATTTATTTACTCTTTCAGTAGTCTTAAAAATATAAATATTTTATATTTTTATATTAACAAATAATATTTATAAAAGGTTGTAAAGGGGGACTTAAAATATGTAAATATTATCTAAAAGTACTATACTAAAAAAGAATTGACCCTGAGATCTCTCTGAGACACCATATAGATGCAACCACTAGGCTACACATCTCTTGGATTAACATATTATAAAAATAATATTTAATTTATTTTTATGATTAATATCATGCATTTAAATTGATTCATAAAAAGTGTTGAAATTTATTAAATTTATATCGATTATGAATTGTAATTTATATTTTTATAATTTCAAAGTATAAAATGAAATATATATTTTAAAATATTTGGTTTTAATGTAATTTGATAAATATTTATTCAATATTGAGTAATAATTATTGATTGTTCTAACTTTAATCATAATATAAACTCAATTAGGGTTTATAATCATTCTAAAATTGAGAATATGTATTATCATAGAACCATACCTACTTAGGTGTAAGATATTTATTTGTTATTGTTTTTTATAATTTTTATGATATGTTTTTTCACATCACTTTCAAACAATGAATTTAGGTACATTATTAAATACTATTATTATAAATTTATTTTTAATTCCTAATCAAAATTTTAAATTATTCAATGATTTATTCGTTAATTAACATATAAAATATTATATTTGCTGAATATGAATGAGATGAATAAATTATATCAATAGAATCATACATGCATATAAGAATTACATGATATGGAATAATTATAGATGATGCTGATATTGAAATTATATTATAATATCATTAAAATTTACTCAAATATATCATAATGTAATATTTTTCTAATAATTATACAATTAAATAACTAATTCAATAAAAATGTGGGCAATGTCTCAGTAGATTTCCTTTAGTTTATCATGTGTAAATACTGAATGATCTATATTATAAAACTGAAAAGGGTGTATTTTTAATGACATAGTTTGGGATACCCCAAACCCTTAATAGAGTATGGAACTATCCTCTAATGAATTCCCTAATTAATAGAGGATGTGTTGTTCCCTTTGTTATTAGTGGTATTGTATTATTTGTCACAAAGAAGTCTTGTGAATATTTGTTGAGAAGATAGTATTGAAAGGATTACAAAGTTCCCAATCATATGAATTGAGAGTAATAAGGAGTTTCAAAGAAAGATTTATATATATGTTGATTTTTGAATATTTTGTAATGATCGGATAAGCCCATGAAATGTTATGTTTTAAAGTATTTCAAAAAGATGATGCTAATGATTATTTCATTAGAAATCCATTTAGATGTGAAAAAAGGATGACTAAAGAAGTTACAAAGGAAAGGAGAATTAATAGTTGATGAAATTTATCTACGAATATTGATTAAAGATAGTTATTGAGAAGAAATTATGAAGAACCATCCATTTGATTATCAGTCATGAATCCCACAATTTCTATTGAAATTAAAATTTGGATGATGGTTTCTTGATGGAATTGAGATTTAGCTAAATAATATTCCATTTTTATTGGTAATTTTTGTAATTATTATTATTTAATATTTAATGATGTTAAAAGAAGAGTTTAGATAATTGAGGCAGTTGAGTAAATCAGGAAATATTAATTTTTCAATGGAAATAATTACAAAAAAATTAATATATTATGTAATATATTTGAGGTCATGTGAAGTGGTTAGAAATATATTTTAAATATGATTCTAGTTTAATAGAGTATTTACATGTTCAATGTGCCATTACAAGTTTCCTATATTTACTTTAGAATGTTTAGAACATTTATAAGGTTATTTGAGTATTTCGATGCAAACATAAATCATGTAATAATGATTGGGAAAATGTGTCAATGTACAATGAATAATTTTAGAATAATTTTAGTTGAATATTTTCTAAACTATATAGATAAGTTCATTTTTTATAAGTGAAAATCCTGATTATTCTTTGATATATAATAGTTTTCTAACATTATAGAGGGTGTGTATAAATAATTATAGTTTTACTTATGATATCTTATAATAACTTTATAGAAGGTGAGTTGTATGAGACTAAAAAAGGTGAAAATAGTTTAATAATGTTAAATCCATAGAAATGGTGATATGTTATGTTAAAAAAATAATTTCATCAAAATTTCTTCTAATATGAGATATGCTACATCAGATTCACATAATGTTTTGGAAAATTTACTCATCCTTAAATAAAGCTTTATAAAAATAGATTGTTGTTATGAATGTTTAATTATGGATTTTTTAATCTATATATGAATGTCTAAGAGTTGCATCAAATTGATGAATGGATTTTTTATCATATATAAGAATGAATATAAAATTCAGATAAGATTAAATTTTTTCTTCTTGATGAATTTTAAGGCCAAAAAACTAGATTATTCTTATATTACTCTTCACTAAATCAAATATCACGATAGATCATTTGGAACAAAGTAATAGATGGGAATTAAGAAAAATGAGTTGAATCGTGGAGAAGAAGACCATGCTACAAAGGGGGGATGAGATTGATGTGGTTCTGGTTAAATGAATACAACAACACCATAGTGAGGTTTCCATGATATAGTTAATGGGGAACAAATATTTATGATATGAGATTTTTACCAAATATGGTGACACCAAGATGTATTTTAATATATCAGGTACTCAATATGTTTATGATTTCACTGTAATTTGGAGTTTTGTAACACAATTAACAATACATGTGTCCATGCCTGTATATATTATTTCGGCAGGGTTTTTATGAAGTTCAAATAAAAGGATATGTGATAGTTTTTTATTATCCCAGAGGTTAAAATGTGGCTGAGATTTATGGGAGAGTGAATAATATTATTTAAATGTTATTAATTATATTCTACCATATTTTTTATTGATAATTAAATTCAAAAGGTTAATATGATTTGTGAAAGTAAAGATCACCTTATCATTTTTATTAGAATATTTCATTTTCAATCCGTGAATTATAGGATAGTTATCCTTATGATAATTTCTATGTTTATAAATAATGATGAATAAGAGAATATTGGGTGGGAAATCCCACCAATTTCTATAATCCCATTTTATTTTATATTAGAAAAAAGAAGAAAATATTGAAAAAAATATTAGATTCAACACTACTCTATGAAATAATATCACATGTATTGAATAAAAATAATGGATGATTGAGAGTGCCAAACAATATTGAAAAATATTATCAATTTCATTGATTTTCATTAAAGAGTGATATAGGTAATATAAATTTTGATGAAAGAAGAATATGAGAGGAAACCATTATATATTTTCATTGAGAAATAATGGAGTGATAAAATCATGAATATTTCTATAAAAATAAGATGAGGGGAAGCCCATGCAATTTATACACATTGAAGGAGATAAAAATATGTTTAAGTCCAAAAGAAACTTATTTCAATCATTTTGATCATGATTGAATAGGTTCTATCCAAATTTAGTATTTTAGGAAGGACTGGTTAGTACTATAACATAAGAAAATGTATAGTTGGTGATTTTAAATAACCCGGATGGTACCAAAATAAAAGGGTTCAAGGCACTCCTATTTCCCTTGATTTATTCTTGGTAACAAAATACCATCTATGTGTGTGAGGGAAAACAAACCCCACACTTCAATGAAAAGCTCAAAAATTATGTGTTGACCTTATAAATCATTGTGATAATTATTTTTAAATGTTTATCATTTTATGTTTACAAAAAAAGTGACGGAAAAGGAATTTGAGATCAATTAACCCTAATTAGTGAATAGGTGAAAATAAGATTTTTATGTTGGTAACAATCACACACATAACTTCACCCCTTCTCTTAGTGTGGTTGGACTAATCAGTATAGAAGAAAAATTGTAATTAGAGATTTGGTTACACCTCTAATCAAATTCTTGAAGGATTAAAATATGTAAACAGTTGTAAATTTTGTGTTTCTCTTCCAAATAATTTATAAATTGAAAATTTAAACGAGTGAGTTCAATGTTAATGAAACTTTGGAGGAAATATTTTTGAAGTCATTTAATAACAAGAATAATTGTGATGTAAAAAAATTGAGAAATAAATCAATAGATAAATAAGTGGAAGAGAATTAATTAATATAATAAAGTCATGATAGTTATATTATTCTTGTTAAATAGGTTTCTAATTTTACACTTGAATAAATTAGTGAGGAGAATAAAACCATCATGTTCAAGGACGGTGTAATAATTGTTTCCACATTATATAATCTTGAATAAATAAGACCTATAATGAATGGAGAAGAAAATGTTTTTAAATACTCTATCAATAAAAATGAAATCTATTGTACCTTAAGTAAGTTACGGTCTCTGCATGAAGAAGTTTTAAAAAATATTTAAGAAATTATTATGAGGAACCAAGTACAAGTGGAGAAGATCCCATTTCCCAAGAAGTGGATGATTAAGTATATAATGATTTATATTTTTATTTGATGAATACCGTACAGAAAATTCCAAAAGAAGAAGTCACTATTTTTTATGGATCTCTAAGATACATCGATGGAAATATCCCTGACCTGTATTAATATTCTTAAATAACGGAGGAAGTACTGTTTCAAATAATATTGGAAAGTATAAAAATCACTAAAGAGGTTTAATAAAAAAGTGTTATGAATTTAATTATTGTATATTTATTGTAAAAAACTAAGAATTAATATCATAATGAAATCAAAGAAAAATAATAATCCCTAAAAAGTATTTAGGATAAATTTTATGTATTTATAGAAAGGTAAAAATATGTTTTAGTTACCAATAATACCTAACATAAAATCAATGAAAACAGGATTCATGTGCATAAAAATTTATTTAATGGTACTTTTTTTGAAGATTATGAAAAAAATCATGAGATAATAAACTATTTTGAATAATGAATTATGTTATTTGAGGATGATAAATATATATATTCAATAAAAAATTTATTGATCTTGAAGTAAAACTAAACAAATATTGATGTAACTTAAGGGGATTAATTGTAAACTATTGAGATATCGGTTACTTATAACAATTCATTTGATGATGATATATGTTATTAAATACCACTACCTTATTAAAATAAGTAATTTGGATTATCAAATTTTAAATATCATGAAATATCTATGAAATAGTTTCAATTTTGTTCAATAATTTTTTTTGTGCTAATGTAATTTTAAATCACTCTTCATTGTACAATATAAAATATAAACAAAAATGGAGTGGAAGAAATATAGAGAAATATACCAAATCATTAAAGGTGTTTGTAATATTAATAATGAATATTTTCCAAAAATTATTCTAATAGTAGGATAAAATATAAAAAGTTATAAATGTGTTCGTACTGGTCAAATTGTTTTAATGAGAAAGAGATCAAGATTTTTTTGTAATTTATAGTGCTATGTAATGTTCAAGAATAAGGCTATTGATTTCTCGAATTATATATTAACTTATGGAAGGAAACAAAATTTGAAGGCAAGAGGATAAAACCTAATGTAAATTAAAACACATAGAATAAGAATACAAGTATTATTTTCTTAACCATGTTTAGAATATTATATAAATTCTATAGAGTGAAAAAAGTGGTCAATATGATAATTAATAAATGTTTAAACATACGAAGTATGATTCATGTGTTCTAATGGAAAATAATACCATAATAATTGAAGAAAATTTAAAAAATAATTCAAATTTATTTTTCCTTGGTTCATATTTAAATTAAATCTATTGAGAAACATATTCCCATGAATGTTGAGACGAATTCTACACTAAGAAGGAGGTTATATTTCTACTATGGGAGAAAAGGACACACTATGGACCCATGAAAAAAACCATGGATGTCATAATTTATGGATTCAAGATGGAGTAAAAGGGAAAACCAATCCAAGATAAAAATATAAGGATTGATTTGGAACAAAGAAATTATGAGAAACCTTGTGGAAGGTCTTTAAAAGTTGAGCATATTCCCAGAGAAATTAGTATTATTTGGAAAATCCAATTAGAGATATAAGTGGAAATATAAGAAGATCATGATACTGAAATTTCAATATGAAAATAATAAATTCCACATGAAGAATTAAAATTTTAAGAGAGGTTGTAAAAAATGATGAAACAGATGTTTATGAGGGGCTTTGTTGAAGGTGTAAGTAAATATGAATTTTTTTTTAAAATGTTTTTATCATTCAATTATCCCATATATAAATGATAATAAAAATGAATCTATAAAGAAAAATATCATGTACATTATTATATAAATATTAAAATTTAATTCTATACAATAACATTTTAAATATATAAAAGAAGTTCGTTCTGTAAAAAATGACCACTAATTTGAAAAATAAGGGAGAAATCAAGAAGAATTAAGTTTATAATGGAACTAAAAGGAAAATTGTAACATGGTCAACAAGAAAATATCATCCTTTTATCTCTCACTAAGAATCCATGAAGAGTCCACCATATCCTCATACATATTTTATTTGTAATTTTTATATGGTAACTAAGGAGGTAAAATATTAAAGAGAGAATTGAGGAGATAAAGTTGTTAAAAAATATGGATTTTATATTATAATTAACTATCTTGGATTTGATCTAATAAATGATATCTTGAATCAAATTCAGTAAAGTTATCAGTATTGTGGAGGATGTAGATGGAGTGTACCTATTTAGAGGGGCATGGCTTAGGAAGTCATCATAATTTATTGTAAAAACCAAATGTTTTTGGGGTTTTGTGGTTAATTTCATCCCAGAATCATAATATATTGATCTATGAAATGTTTGGATTTAGTTACAAGAGTTATTGGTTGGTTTGAGAGTGATTTAGAGTACTTTTTAATGGAGCATAGTTTGTGGATGGTCTTTATAAACCGTGGTGATTCTCAAGGAAACCATATTCCCAGTTGTAGTAGCAAAAGGGAAGATTCACAATTAAATGACATGGCTTGAAAAATCATTATACCCTACAAAAAAACCATGTGACACCCTAAAATGGAAAACATTATGGTTGACATGTATTTTGACTAACTATTCACCTAGAATGTGTGATTTCTTAAGAGAGGTACAATTCTTCACACGATAAGAACACAATTTTCCTATTCATGTGCCCAAACTATGTGTTCATGTATTTATTATATGAAAATATCCTTTAATGTAACTTTATGATGTGTTTTTACTCTTTTATTACTATAGTTAACCCTTTCAACTATTTTGACTCCTCTATATTTCATTAAATATTCCCTCAAATTCCACGAGAGATTCACGCTGATCCAAGTTAGTTGGTGATCATGAATTTATGTATGTAATATAAATATAACTATTCTTTGGGTTTCATATAGATTTATCTATATTATCTTGAAACAAGTCATATATATACCATTTCATTTCTCTATCTATTGATTCCAATTCCATCTAGTGAAGAATTATTAGATCATTGTTATAAAAGAGGTAATATTAAATGTGTCAACAACATCCCTTGACAAGAGCTTGATCTATTGTGAGTGATAGAAAATTATAGTTAAGATATTATAGATTAATCATCATGAGGCCCTATTATTCTTGAATTTCCTCTTTGATCTCTATTATAATGACAAATTAATAGCTGATCAATGTTTTTTGAGAAGACATGAGGTTCTCTTCTAGAATAGAAAAGGAATTCATGATCTATTCTTTAATCGAATACATAAATGTTAAATTTAATTACATCTATTTTATATATCTCGGAACTAGTTCCTATGATTTAATTCATACAGTATATGATTCTAGAAATTACCTTCTTAGCATGGAATAACTTAAGGTCTCTTTCTTAAACGTCTTCTTTGGTTAACCAAAATCTGTTACAGGAATCCTTAATATGTAAAAAATCCTTCTATGGGTGAAAAACATAATTAAGGTTTTTACTCTTTCACAAGTATTAGAGTAATTTATGGATGTTCTTTTGGTAGGAAGTTATTTAATATTTGGTCCCCTTATATAATATTTATTCCTTGATATGATTCATATAATGACATATCTTGTTTGAACATTCTTTATAGTGATCACATATGTGTGTGTAGATCGTGATAAACATTATGATGCTTGATTTCATGATTATGCATATATATGTTCTACCATGTCAGATGTTTGTCACATGATTATATATAATGCAACAGTTTTTTCATTATGGAATTATTTTGGTGCCATTATATTTTATTCCTTGTTTATGTATTTCCATGCCTTTGGAGGTAATTTTATGATTCCCAAAAATGGGTTGAGAATTGTGATATTATTATACCTATTAGGGTTAGTCCACACAACATACTATGATGAAGTCGGTCATCCTGTATACAGGGTTAGAGTAGGATGGCCTTGTGTCCTCACCCAAGACACAATATCAAGTGATGATGACCTTGTGACCAATCATAAGGGAGTGTTGGGATATGAGGACCTTGTGGTCGGACCCATGATATGGAAATTTTCACTTGATTCCTTTACTATTTTTGAGTGCAATATTTACCAAAATTTTGGTTAGATCTTGATCAATTTCTACATCATTTTTGACTATCCTTCCAATATGGATGCGAAAAATTTATGGTCGAGGCTCATAGTGGTTTGGTTCAAACATGAACACTCAATTTATGATTTTTAGGATTTCTTGTGAATTTATTGATATCATGGAATACACCTTTTATACCTATGAATACATGTTAAGGATGAAATGGCAGTGTCCTAAAAGGTTAATTACCCACAACATGTATTAGAATCTCGATGCATATATAAAATTCATGATTAAGGATCTAGGTATGGGAAAGAGGAAAGTGGAATATTGTTGATCTGTGGACCAGGGATCTTGTAGTGATACCATGATAGAATCTGGAGTATTCAATAATGCTTATTTATTTATTTTAATATATTTGACAAATTATTGTTTGAATTACTGCACCAGCAGCCTTGTTTATTTATCTATACAATATGTTTTCTTTTTTTATTAGTTATTTTCATTATTTTTTTTCATGATAATCTATGTTGTTTAAATTATAAATATATATATTTTGGGTATGGGTGTGATTACTGAGGGTATTGTCTTCCAAGTAATTAAGTTTCGAGCCTCATGGCTAGTTGACCACCTCTTTCATATGAGGAGGAACTCATGAGGTGTTGTATCATTCTAGATCAAACCCAGTTGTACAAGTAATTGAGTTACTAAATCATATGAGGGTTAATTGTTCTTATTTTTTTCATGGTTATTTTGGGAGAGGGTCGAAAGGGGGTATGTTGTGTGGAACTCGAGTAGGTAAATTACCATATTTCTAACAAGACCATGTGTTAAAAACCTCTATGTTACTATTTATGGGATTTATGTTATAATTTTATGGTATTTTGGTGTGCTCAAGAACCATGATAAGGAATGTAGGATTAAATTCTATATATATATACCAGTTTGTGGTAAAAATAGTTCTTCAATTCAATGTCTTGATTTTTACCATCTATTTAGGACAAATATTTTATCTATATTGAATTATATGTTTGTTTTATATTCTAATGTGAAATAAATATTTTGGATTGAATTAATTGCACTTGATAATGAGGTAATTATATATATATATATATATATATATATATATGATTTTGACTAATGTATAGGAAGGAAGAACCTTGGGTAATACCAGGATGGATGTAAAATTTTTTATGGGTTGCCTCCTCAAATAAATTTTGTATAGTTCTATATACTATTTAGGATCGGTCTTAATTGCCTCATATAATTAAATTTTCATTTGGAATTTTATAAAATGTATTCCATTGTGATACACTAATGGTACGACTAGGGATAAAACACCAATTTTTCAAAAACATGTAGAAGAGGATGCACCTAGGAATTATCCCACACTAACTAAGGTGGACTCTCCATTTCTCCCACTCTATACTAGAGTTTTTCTGATTGTACCATCCCATGGAAGAGTAGAAAGGTCATTGGTAAATTATACCCATACCTTCCATTCCCCTCATTTAACAACATTTCGAGGAGCTAGGAGACTATAGGTTATTGAGTACTAGTTAGAAATCATATAGGCTATATTCAACATGGACGAGACACTAGATTAACATTGAGTCAAGATATATACATTTATGATTTAGGGAACTTCCAGGAAATGGTGGGGATTTCATGGGTCAAGCTGTAGGATAAATGTATCATTGTTTGGTGTATATCAGGAAACCATTTCTTAGGGAACTATATCATGATATGATGATGATTGAAAATTCCTAGGAATTAAAGGGTCTTTAGTAGGGATCCTTGAACATTTATTCACACTCCACTCATTTCAATTAACTAATCCATTTTGTTTCCCTCTTAAAAAAATCAATGCATAAAAGGCCTGGAAGTTCAATATTGGTGTTCATCAAGATATATTATGATGATATATGAGTTTTGACCAAACGACATACCCATAGGTTCTATTTAAGACCATGAATTTTGTGAATGGATTGGATGATTATCGAGATGGTGTTCTTCTTCCACCCGTTATCACTCAAGAGGGTGGAGCACATACTATTAATATGAGTGTCTCTTCTAGTATAAGGAAGAGGAAGACTAAGGATGTGTAGTGTGGTTTTGGTAAGAAGTTTGAGTAGGGTATGTATTCTTTATCCTCCTTAGGAAGAATATTATTGTGCATAAATTGTGGTATGGTCATTAATTATTGATGGTTTTTTATACCACCAAAGAGAAATTATTGGCTATGTGGAAATATGGGGAATTTACAACCATTGTTCTCCATATATTCAAGGACAAATGACCAAAATGGTGTAGGGAAAACATGAGCTGTGACCTAGGGATCCGACCAAGGTCCTCATCAGTAGGTTTAGAAAGAAATTAATTCGGCAATTAATTCACCTTAGGATTAAGGCCCTTGAGTTAAGGCATGATGAATTTATGACATAGATCAGGAATTGACATATAGTAGTGAGTTACTATCAACTATTGCATATATATATTTTATCACTTCTATGATTTATACTACTTCTTATGATACTAATAATACCCATTATTTTATATACTCACAAATCATTGTTTGAATTGACTAACCTATCATGTTTTCTTCTGAGATACTTT
This sequence comes from Viscum album, assembly GCA_963277665.1. Lineage (NCBI taxonomy): Eukaryota > Viridiplantae > Streptophyta > Magnoliopsida > Santalales > Viscaceae > Viscum > Viscum album. The sequence goes on from OY728136.1 coordinate 1,840,316,465, forward strand.
ACCTTGATACTCTATTTGGAAAGAAATTGGATCATCTTTTATGATTTGAAAAAGTTCCTTGTAGTCATTTTTGGCTCTGAATATCTATGGGAATTTATGAATCATGATATGATGAGATTTTATTTGATCTTATTACATGGAAGTGTTTTAGGTCTTTCTTCCATAAATGAAGATATGATGAGATATTTCCATTCATCAATGTGGGTAGTATATCTTAGTGAAATAAAGATTTACCATGACCTCATTTGGTAGTTCTAGTGGACATGGTTGAATAGGGACATTTTTGGATTCGTTTCCAGATTTATTAATTGATATTGGGAAAAGGCTCTCCATAATCTTCCTTGTGGTTTCTATAACGAATGAAATTGTTTATCTGGATGTTATAGGTTTTCATCATGGACTTTGGAAAGGGTTTAGTTAGGAACCCAAGTATTTGTGACACTGTTTGGGTGATTTTTTATTAGTTAACAAATGTTTCTGATTTATTGATGATCTATGAGACTCACCCAATAGATTATATAAAAAGGATATATGTATGATAGTTTGTACTCTTACATAGAGATACATTGATCATTTTAATCTAATAGATACACACATTTAGTTTCATTGTTTTTTTTTACGGATGGATTTTGGTACTCAACTAAGACTGACTATAATATAATATATTCAAATTGAAGATCAATTAGATAGGGTTATTTTGATCCTTGAGTATATTCTTGAAGAATGTAACATGTATTTCTCTGGAGCTTGGGTTGAACATTTTTCTTTTCTTGAATTCATGATCCAAAAAAACATAAGGGATTCTATTTCTCTGGAATCTTTTGAGTCACTCTATGGATGGGCATATCATTATAAAAAATATTGGAATGTGATAGGTGTGGTTTCTATGGAAGAGATGAGTATGGTTTAGAAGACCTTGGAGAGTGTGAAGCTAATCAGGAAGTAGTTGACCAATACTGATACTAGGTAGCGATTGTATACCAATTGGAGGAGCTAACCATTAGAGTTGGATTTTGGTGAAAAAAATTTATGTTGGGACACTCCTTTATTAGGGAATAAATATTTATGTAAGCAAGGTAAACTAGACGTAGAATTCATAGGACAGATTGTGGGTTTTGGGCATATTAGGACTATATATTATCATATAAACCTTCCTCCATTCCACTAAGGTATGAATAATGTGTTTTAGTAATTAAAGATCCAGAGGTACATTCCTGATCTTATTCATTTCATTAACTACGAGGATGTTAGGCTAGATACTGATGCATCATATGTGGGACTCCCCATACATATTACAAACTATAGAGATAACATGTTGTAAGGGAGGAAAATTCCACTTATCTGGATCCTATGGTGGAATTTATTGATCTAGGAGAATACTTGGGAGTGGGAGAATGATGTTCTGGCTCGGTATACCATGTTATTCGATCCATATTCCAAGAGACACATCTCAAGGATGATAAGTATTTAGAGGTAGATATTGTAACAACTAAGGATTTTTCATATCATATATGATTAATTGTATACATTAATCATATGTTTTAATTTATACATCGATTGGAAAAATTTATACGAGTTTTGGTTGGTTTTATGGTGTTTTACAGGCCTTTTTAAATGATCATAGAATGAGAGTGGTTTTCCCACACCATATTGATTCTCCTAGAATCCATGTGACCTATTGAAGTTGACCAAGGGGGGGTGCATGGTTAAGGTGTACAAATTGAAAAATAATGAAACCCTATAAACAAAAAAATATACCCCATCTAGTGTCCAACAACCTAATTTGCACACAGTTTAAAAATTGATGATCCAAAACTGTGTAGGTTATTAAGAGAGGTAGAATGGCTCAGATAGTTAGTACCCAATCATCCACACCATGTGCCAAAACCATGTTCATTTGAATTTATTATCTTAAAATACTACTTAATACACATTTATGATATAATTTTAACTATTACAATTACTATAATAATCCATCTATATCCTTGAGTATACTCTGTGCTTCCTCAACGATACTCAATCCAAAAAATATATATTCTAGAAGATCCAGTAAATTTAATGTTTCAGAATTGACATTTGTGATCTAAAAACATCCATTTTTTATGTTTATTATAGATCTATATCTTTTACCTTGAAGATAATAATATATCCACCTTGTCGTTTCATAATATATGGATTTAGCTTCCATCTAAAAATTAACTTTTTATATTATTTCATGAACGAAGCAAATTTTCAATGTGTCGAAACCATCCTCTTAAGCATATATTGATAAATCATTTCGAGACATCATTCTTTTTGAATACCATCTGGGATATACATTATAATGATAAATTCATGGTGAATTAATTGTCATTTTATAAAACCGATGTTCTCTTATAGATTCAAGGAGGAATTCATGATCTATTCTTGAATAAAAAATATAGTCTATTAATGGCTTTAATATTTCTAAAAATATCTCATAACTACTTCCATTTTTGGAATCCAAGAGGTATTTCATTCTAGAACCACCCTTAATAGCATGGAATCTCTTTGAGTATATTTCCTAAACCTCTTCTTTGATGAATAATAGTTATTTATAGTAATCCTTGATGTGAAACTAGTATTTTATTGGTTCACAACATTATTTTGGATATTATCCTTTGAAGAATACTATAAAAATTCATCCAAGAGATTGAGGTAGGATGTTAATTTCCATTTTGGGCCCTTTTATACTATTTTTTCTTTTATGTTATTCTTGTAATGGCATATCTTATTTTACATTCCTTATAATGATCACAAGTGGGAGTCTGTACAACCTATGAGACCCATTCTAATGGATGATTTCAGGATTATTTTTATGTGTCTTGTTACCATGTAAGACAATCACCACATGCTTATGAATGTTGGTACTATTTTCTCAATATGAAATTATTGTTCTTCCTTTATGTTCTCATCCCTGTATTATTTATTACTATGACTTTAGTGGAAATGTCATGGTACTCGGAATAGGTAGACCAATGTGATATTATTATCCCTTAGATGGAGAGTGAACAGTTCGTATGATGATAGCGATGATAGACCTATTGATATTATAGTTTCATGATGGACTTGTGCCAAAACACGATACCAAATGTCATGTTATGAAGAGATTATGGCCTATCTCAAAAGAGTTTTGAGGATATTATAACCTTTTTTCTTGACCCATGAAGGTGAAAAGTTCCCTAGATGTGTTGTGGATTGTTGAGTGACATGTTCACCAACCTTATGGATATATCATGATCACATTTGAAATCTATTATGAATAATCTTATAGCATGGAGCTGAAGAAGGTATATAAAGAGCTCATAGTGGCTCAGTTAGAACACAAATGCTCAGTGTTCTATTTTTTTAATTTCTTTCAAATTTATTATTATCATGTAATTAACCCATTATACATGTGCACACATGTTAAAGAAACATTGGTGGTGTCCTACTGTGTTTATTACTCACATCCTGAATGAGAATCTCAATTCAAATGCATACATCATGATTAGGGATTAGGGTAATGGAACGGTTCCGATGGAATATTATTGAACTATAAAGCTGGGAGATTATAGAGGTACTGGGATATAATCTATATGATTCCATGGTGTTTCTTTATTTATATTATTATACATGATATAAATTGTTTTTTATTTTTATTTTTGGGGTATGGTTAATTTATCTGGATAACACATGAGCCATTTTTTATAAAATTATATTACCTTATCTTCCAGCATGATACTCTGAGTTTAGTTTTTATTTATAATTTTGGTGCATGGATATGATTACTGAGGTTAGAGTCTCCCCATATATCGAATTCAAACTCTTGCTACTAGTCGGTAATCTCCTACATATGTGGTGGCGCACATGAAGTCTTGTGACTATTTGGATCAGAACTGATGGGTTGGGTCAAGGCCTTACAATTATCATTTCACATGAATATGGAATTCTGAAAAATTTCAGGGAAAATGTCACCAGAAAGTAATGTTTTCATGTTCTATAATTCTTGTTTTTTAGGATTAAATTATTATATTATATGGAATCATATGGAATTAAAAAAGAAAAGATATATGTGAATGAATATAAAAATACATGGTTATGAAATAAAACTACAAGTAATTTAATTATTCACTCTTATTTTATATAATGTGAATGGTTGGGGTAAACATAGAGTTGATTAATTAATATGTTATCAAATTGGTATCAGCCATTGTATTTATTATTAATAGGGAAGAGATGAAAATTTTCTAAAATATATTGACATACGTTTTCCATATTATGATTGAAAAAATACATAGGGTGATATTATTTTGTCCTTGGTTGATATTAGTGTTTTATTTATTTTTAATAAGACTTAATGTCAACATATGTTGAGAAGAAAATATTTTAATAAGAAAAAATAATTTAGATATTAGAGATGTTAGTAAGAAGGAGTTCTCAATAAGGTTGTCTACATTTATTGTGTCATGAATATTTGGTGATGATTGGTGAACATCATAAAATATTTTGTTTTTATGTTTCCTTAAGATATTATTAAAATAGATATGTAATTATAGATCCATTCAAAAATTGAAAAGTTTTATGAAATAAGGTTTATAGAGAATATATTTCGAAGATGTTGATATGTTTTGAGGAAGATTCATGAAAGCTGGTTGGTGAGAATATTTCATTGAAGAACCATCTTCGTAATTATTGTGCATAAAGACCAATACTTATCTTTTAATTCACATTTTAAAGATTTTTCAAAAAAGTAATTGAGATGGATCTGAAATAGTTTATTCTTTTATGGGGAAGTGATGAAATTGCACTTGTGGAATCTGTAATGAGGTTTTACGAAGATTTACGGTATTTGAGGACATTGAATAAATCAAGAAATATTTTTAGTGGTTTTATTTAATAAAATATAAATAAACTAAATCTATAAAAGATAAAAGACAATGTGAAATATATGGAAATATATTTTAGTTTTTTTTACTTTAATGGAGTTTATACATGTTCTAAATTCCTTTGAAATTATATTAAGAATATTTGAGGTGGATTGATATTTTTTTTATTTAAAAACATTAAATAATATAAGAATGTTTAGAAAAGTGTTTAGAAGTATAAATAATAATGTTGTAATTGTTGGAGTATGATAATTTATAAAAAATAAAAAATTTATTTTATATAAGATTAAATGTTATATTTTCTTTGATACATAAACCATTATCCAATTTTCTAGAGGCTATGTATAGAAAAGTCTAGTTTTATTTATGGTACATCAGACTGAGACCCGAAATATTAAGTGGTAAGAGATTGAAAATGTTTTAAAATAGATTTTTTAGATGAAATATGTGGATAAAATGATATAAAAGATTAATAAATTTGTTGTTTCAAATTAATCCTATTATGACACAAGCTGCGTCATATTTACACTGAGTTATAGTATATTTATTCATGATTGTATGGAGATATGTTAAAATAGATTTTCATTGTGAAATATTAATAACATAATTATAAATGATATTTGTGAATATCTAGGATTTGCATTAAAATAATGAATGAATTTATGATGTAATATAAAATACACAAAAATGTCACATAAGATTAAGTTGTGTCATCCATGGGAATCGTATGATATAAAAGTTAAATGAAATTTGTTCTATTATTTAAGTAATAAAATATCACTATACATCATATAGATCATTATTTTAAAATAAAGTTGATAAAAAGGAGCTAAAATGTGGGGAAGAAGTCCACACCATATTGGTGTGATGAAGTAGAGTTTAATTTTTTAAAATGAGAATATCTATCTCACATTGAGTTTTCCATGAAATAGTTCACAATGAAGGGATATTTTTTTGTTTATGATCTATGATGTTGATAATGGTTCCATGGTATAGTGTTATAATTATGGCACTTATAGAGTTGATGATTACACTGTGAATTTGGGGGGTGAACCACAATTTACTATGCATGTGTTCATATTGATATGTATTAATGATGTATAGGTTTTGTGGAGTTTGAAGAAAAGAAGCCGATGAGATAATTTTATATTATCCTCAATATGAAAAGAAGGTCAACATTTATTGGAGAGTCAAGGTTATTATTGACATTAATGATAATATCTTATTATTATTGATTGATAATTAAACGAAAATGTTTAGAGAGATATGAAAAATAGAATATTACACCACCATTATGATTGAAATATCTAATATTAAATTTTATGATTATTGAATTATTATCCATGTGATAATTGTTATGTTTATAAATAAATAAGATTGTTAGAATACGGGTAGAAGAAGCTTACCTACTACTACAATTGAATATTATTTATGTTAAAGAAAAATAAAAAATAAGAATAAATAGAGAGGATTTCCAACACTGATGGTTGGATGACCATCCTATGTGTAACATACCTCCCCTCACCAATTATATTAGGAAGAGGTGGAGGTTCTAATAGGTCATAAGAGTCATCCTCAAGGAACCAAAGCCTGTAAATAAATTCTGAGGGCCTCATAAACAACTAGGGGATGAGTATAACATTAAAGTTAAAATAACCAAAACATGATATCCATGAATAATTAAACCTCTATATAATTCATGACTATGAAATACAAGCCAATACAAAACCAGTAAATAAAAACATCAAACTACAAAAAGGAAACAAAGTTATATAACCAAATAATCAAAATACAACAAAACCCAGAGACACTAAAGACACCCACCATCAACTCCGTATTTTAACCAAGATCCAACACCACATGCCCAATCTATGGTATAAGGAAGAATCACTAATGAAATCTGATTTTTTTTCTTTTACCTCTGTCTTGATCTATAACATCTGCAAGGATACCATAGTTCTCAGGTAGGGGTTGAGTATAAAACTCTTTATAATTTCCCCAATGAATTCCTAACTCATTCCACTTTGATAAAACCTATTTTAAAATTTATATAAAATAGTTTAAATGTGATTTAAATATGTTTATATCAAACTAGAACTATATTCCAAGGAAAGAAATCAAAAAATCAAAAACAAGCATTTTTCAAAGAAAAAATCAAGAAAACCAGTACAATATTTATAAAATTGTTACTTGGAATATAATTTTAGTTTCCACACACATCCAAAACACACTCAAAATCTTGGTGATACCATTTAATATGGAAAACCACCATTATGCTAAAATAGTTCAAGTCATTGCTTCACCATTTCCTTATCATTCTCACATATTTCCCCTCGAATCTGACCGTGTTTCCATAAAACACATATTAAAATGACACTTCTCCCACAAAATACATTATTTTTCTTATCCAAAATCCATATAAAAATTTGAAACAATGTATAATATAGATCTTGGTCAACTTGATCCCATAAAATTTCATTCCCACAATCCAATTGGTAATTTTTCAGTTAAGATACATAAAACACATTGTGCACTCAACCGAACCTAGGTGGTAAAGAAAATTGATATTTCTCCTCATCAAATCTATAATGTATCTAAATAGGGACTGTGTATCAGTGAGATAACGTTCCCTCCAATAAAAAAATGATGGTGGCCAACCCTAGGAGATATTCTCAAGAGCACATGATCACTCACCTCAAATAAAATTTTCAATTAATGATGATCCACATACGATTTCTGATGACTCTGTTCCATATCCACCCCATTTCTAATCGACTGAATATTATTAATTCCCTATATCATAATGATTGATACAACTAGTGAGCTTATCATATTTCCACCCGACAAATTGAATAATAATAAGGACAACCATACAATACTTCAAAAGGATCCATATGTATCAAGGAATGATAATTATTGTTTTAGGAGAACACCACTAACAATATGTTCTCCTCCTATGAGCCACCAAAATTAGTTACCAAATACCATAGAATTTATTCCAAAATTTTTATCACCCTTTTAGATTCTCCATCTTTTTTTAGGATGATACATTGTGCTCCTAGTAAATTGAGTCCAAATGGATTTATCAATGGACTTCCATAAATCAGTTGTAAACCTGAGATCTCAGAATAATACTATAGAAACATGTACACCATTCCTTTTTACCAATTACTATATATATAATTTCTATAATTTTTCCACTATTTTACATTCATTAATAGGGATGAAATGGGATGATTTTGTTAGTCGACCCACTATAACTGATATATGATCATGTTTCTGAACCATCATTGGTATACCTATTACAAAATCCACTGTTATTTTCTTCCATTCCACATAGGAATTGAGAAAGACTATATCATTACCACTTTCAATTAATTCCTTAACCAGATGATAAGTGAGGAATCTGAAAACAAACTCATCCACTTTTAATTTCATGCCGCCTTACCAAAATTTTTCTTTTAGCACCTAGTACAAATTACCTACTTTGTACGGTGAAATAAAAACTGGATCATCCCCAGGCATGAGTTTAATTGTAAATTTCACATCTCTCTTAGATGTAAGTCCTTATATGTATTTTGGAATCACATCATAATTTTTTTTACTATGGGTGTAAATACATCCTTCTTCACACCTTTGTCATCCACCTGTAGTCTTGTGACATGTGCTGTAATCTCTCCTAGTTGCTGTGTAATTGGACCTGATTAGGCTACATAGATATCATACTCACTATTTTGAGTATAAATATCACCCTTAGGATAGGTAAATGTCACTATCATATTGTATAATTCTATGTGGGCCCAGTATGCCACTAATTGGTCCACACCCAAAATTAGTCCAAAGAACAAGATGTGTAGGATATTAATATCCTTTAGAAAATGATACACCCCAACCATGAGATAAAACCCATTGTACAGGAAAATATATCTTGACTGTACTCCTAGAGGTTTGTCTATCATCAACATCCCAATCACAAAATCCACCTCCTGTATCAAACCATTAACATGTTTATATGATAAAATGGAATAAGAGTCACCAACATTAGATAAAAAATTAGTTAATATAGAAGCTAAAAGAATATTACCTCTCACCATTGATGGTGCAGCCTAACTATACACAAGTGTCAGTTGTACTGAATAAAAATGTACATACACTCTTCCCTATGAAAAATTACAACTCCCCTAAGTTATTGAATTCTACTAATATGAGAGTTCATTCCCAAAAGCACCATATGCACTGTCTAAACAACCTCATCAATAGAACGCCAGCTACCAGACCGATATGGTACAGAAGACCCATTTTCTGTACTCTGGTTCTGTCTAGATCCTTCATCACTAACCATATACCATAACTTCTTATAGAACCTCTATATATTTCCCACATTAAATAAAGATCAATCCTCTAAAAGTGGTCAGGGATAATGTTCAAAAAACTGGCTAGGATGATAACACTAATGGAAGAGCAATCGTGTAAAATCCTAAGAATCTGATCCCCTTGAATGACATTTTTCATCCCACTTTTCTCGAAATATATCTCATTATGAAAATTCCTACCCTTTAATGACATACCAATAGATCATCTATATGAAAAAACCTATACAACACTCAAAACCTCCGTTCCCCCCCCTATGAGATGAGATCCAAATTTATTAATTACATAAACCTGTTCAGCCTGAAGATATTCACCTGGGGCATAATTCCACCATTAATATGACTCTAAAAACTTTTTTCTTAAGTATCTAAATCCACTTCCAAAACTACAGAACACACTACAAAATTTTAAAACATTCATCACAGTCCATTACAAACATACTACCCTAAGTCATCCTCATGAACTCAACTTCTCTATGTGGTCTAAGTGTGTTTTGGATAAAAGTGCTTCAAGAACATCTAATGAAATTCCTTCAACTCCATAATATTTAGCTATCCATATAGAGTTTGGATGTCCCAAAATCATTTTTTTGACCATGAAACATGTATAAAACCATCTTAATTCTCTTCTCAATAGGATTATCCATGTGGTCAGGTATAATTTAGATGGTTCAATATTGAACTCTACTACCCCAGGCCCACCGTCACTAGTAAACAATGGAGGGAGCTACAAATGGGATTCCCTCATCAGATATACCAATATTTTCATAACCAAACTGGGTCTATATTAATTAATTTCATGAAGAGAGTAGTGTTTTCTCAGAACTATTCCCATTCATGATCAACCAACACTTCTAGTGCCTCACGTTTTTCTACTGGGGGAGTATCTCCAGCCATACCCTCATATTTTCCTCTCAAGAATCATCATTGTGGAGGTATATTATATTTAATTCTTAACACAAACCTTAGTAAATAGTTTAAAAAATTAACCCATCAATGTAAGAGGGAAAAATGCATAATAAGGCATTCCCCAAACCACTCCATGCTATCAAAAAACGAGCTATTATCATTTACCATAATCATCCTACACCTAGGTCCTAGTTATCAAAGGTAATTCTCATTATCATACAATGTTTCTAAATTTGAACCCATTTATTCCCATCTTGAATCATTTTACAATTCATTCAATGGTAGGAATATTTTCAATTCATCTTCATATGCATGAAAAAATAGTTCAAGTTCAACAACTTACACATAACCCATTTTCTTGTGTGTGCCTAAAATGATGCATGTCCTAATTATCAGGAGTTCAAGAATCATGCATGCATACTCAAATCTCATTCCTTACTAGGCCAAAAGTCACTACAAATAAAATTTAAACAAATATCTAAAATAATAATCACATCACATAGCAAGTGCATCAACCAAGGTGAAATAATATCCAACTATAACAACACACATCAATAACTACAAACCCACCCGGGGTACTTGGGTTCCCCCATACATTAGTTTGAAACACCCTTAAATGAGCTCATAACTAAGGCCCGACTCGTACTAATCCGATGTATACCTTTCCCAAATAGTAAGATAAAATAAAAGAAAAGAAACCACCTCTGATTCAATTTTGTAATATCCTGGCCCGAGTGCCACACGTCGGCGCTTTGAACCAGACGACCATGTGATCTCAAGAATGCCCCCCCGATGACAAAGGATTCCAACTCAAAGAGAGGGTTAAATATATATCAATGGGAGACTATTCCATCTTTTATTAGAGTAATACACCCGTGGAAATAGAATATATAGTAACTGAATAACATAAAACCAGAAATATAATACTACCAAGACCACTAGATGGGAAAAAAATGGAGGTACAATATCAAATTGAACAATAAATATGTCATTCTAATTCATGTTCCATGTTGAAAAATGAAAACACAAAATTAAATACATTGAAAACACTCAATAGGGTCTTGAAACAAGTCTACTTCGATCATCCATGCTCCATCCCCAAACCATCAATCCAATATAGGCCCTTTCCCCTTATCATGTTTTCAAAACATGAAATCTATTTAGGTAATGATTAAGAATCACGATTAGGGTTTGATTATAACTTATTAGGACACCAAAAATTATGTCTAAAACAAATATATAGTTTATAATAGTGTATGAATTTGAATAGAAAAAATAAGTATAAAGAATTAGTAATAAGTTATAACATTTTAATTTGTTCTTTATTTTAACACATAAACACCATGTATTACTAAGGACACTCGAGCCTCAAAACCTATTTCAGCCCATGCCAGAGTTTAGAAAATTCACATTATCAATTTAAAATTCATTTAAAAAATTGGATTTCAGCAGCCATTTAATTTCAATTCATGGTACGGTTAATTGGCACTACAATCCAATGCCACTAGTTTATCCATAGATCATCAGGTCTTCCGCCCTATCAGTATTTAGAGTTAAACTCCATGTCTCACACATCATGGGTATTTGGATAATCAGTCCCAATCCCATACATTTTTAAGGCATTTCATAGGTCTAGAAAAACATTTCGTGGACCCCGTGGGCATTTGGAGAATCAATCCATGTGTGAAAAACTATTTCTTCACTCAATCACATTTATCACATATCTAAAACAATTCGCATGTATCACATATATCACATGTATCATATTTATCAAAATAGTTAATATAATAATTAAATAATCACATAAACTCCATTAAATAATTCAAAAATTTATTAATCATGAAAATCCCCTCAATTAATTCATAAATTATTTGGTCACATCGATTCCATTAATTTATTCAACAATTAATTAATCTTTATTATTATATTAATTAACTCATTGATTATTTAAGCACATTATTTCCATTAATTAATTAAATAATAAATTAATCAAATCCACAATCAAAAATATTTCTATAATTAATTTATCATTTAATTATTCCTATTCAATGATCTCAATATTCCAATAATTATTTCAATAATTAATTATTCTAAATTCACAATTTAAAATTTTGATAATTAAATCACAATGCATTATCCCCAATTAAATAATTTCATTAGTCAATAAAATCCCAAATTCCTTAATTAATTAATTCACCAAATTAATTAATTCAATTTTGGAATTCAAATTTCTAAACTGACCTTGGAAATTGAACAATCACATACACGTAATTGATATCAAGACTATCTGATTTGAATAATATAAGACCTACCTCAATTTTTAAATGAAAAATCACCTAATGGAAACCCCCGAAACTCTACTCTGCAACTACCTAGAATGAGATCCAGATCTATAACCTAAATCATGTTTGAACAATTAAAGATCTCTCAAATCCATATCTAGATATAGAACCCTAGATATAGATCTGAAAAACTCAGTATAGATATAAACCAAACAATTTAATCCAAATTCGTAAATAAAGAGAGGATAAAAGAAGAGGAACATAAATGAAACAGGGATGATATCCTCTTACCAGGAGGGGTGAAGATATTCAATATGAACTACTAAAAATTAGGTTTATCTAGTGATTGGATTTTAATTGTGCTCACTAAAATAACTAATAAAAAACCCTTCTAATCACTAGAAATGTTTTTTTGGTGTAGGGGGTCTTTAATAGTACTCAAGAATTGCTGGTAAAGGGGTACCTTTATCAGCCCATATATAAATTATTTTACAAAGTCCCCATTTTATCAGTGATTGTAAAAAAAACACTAATTAAATGGGTATTTATCAGTTCTTCTAAAAAGGAGCTGATAAGGGGGTGGAGGGTCTTTATCTTCATATCAATAAAAGTGTTGATAAAATGGTTTTATTTATCAGAATTTTTTTAGAATTGATGACCCCCCCTTATCTGTGATTTTTTACCAGCACTAATAACATGCATATTTGATAAAAAAATCATATTTCATATACAGGAACCAGTAGGAGTAATTATGGTCTTTTGGATGACTTATGGATCATTTTGGCCTCAATAAAGTAGTTTGGGAGTTCCCATGGGTCACAGATACATATATATCATCACAAGAGTCAATTTTATATACGGTACAGGAAAAAAGGACACCCGGTTTAGAAGTTATGGTTGTTTAAAAGGTTGTCGAATGTGAAAACCCCTTAAGAATATGTAAACCCAAAAAACCTGAAAAGATCATAACATTTGATTTGGGAGTCCATTTTTTCTTCACAAGTAGTAAAATATAAGATTATTAAATGATCTAAATCCACATGAAACTTAAGTCATGTGACCATCAACAGAATAAAATATATTACTGATTAAAAAAAATCCAAAATTGAACTTGAACTTCAAACCGACATAACTTTTGTTCCGGGTGTCCATTTGGGCTATAAACCATATCAAATATGATACTACAATAAGCTCAATTCCAAATAGTTTTCCAGCATAAATTTTTAGATAACTCTATAGTTTCCTAACACCCCAAAATACCAATAAGGCCTCTAAAACTGAGTTTTTTTTGTCATTGACCCTGGTTTAATAAAATTCAAATGGCTATAACATCTGAATCCAGTGTCCGTTCATCTTGTAACACATATCATATCAAATATCATTTCATGATATTTTATTTTACTGGTTTTTATGTTGAAATATAATCCATTATCCAAAGTTATGATCATTTCAGGGGTTTTAAGGGTTTTATGTTTTTCGTAATTTTTTAGCATTTTTATGTGTTTAAACGGTTTTTAGATTCAATAGCCATTTTAAAAAACATATTTAAATTAATATTTATTATATTATATATATAACTATATATATAAAAATATATATAAAAAAATATAAATTTATGGATATAAAATATAAATAAATATAAATAAATATATAGATATATCATAAAATGTAAAATAAAATAGTATAGGGGAGTGGAAAAGGTGCTGGTGTATAAGCCTAAGGTCTCAGTTTTGAAACTCACTAGAGTAAGAGGTGTGCACTATGGGTGGGATAATCTAATGCGATGATAAAGGGGTGGGTTATGCATAGATAATGAGGGAAGTAAGCACTAATATAGGGTTCGGGGAAAGAAAAAAAATATTACACTCTATATCAGTGAATTTTAGCATTGTTAAGGGGGTCCTTTAATAGTTCAAAAAAACATTGGCAATGTTTTCCATTAATAGATATATATATATAGCACATATAAAGGTCCCCATTATCATCACCGTTAAATAGGGACTTTATCAGTTCTTTTTACGAGTGATGTTATAGCCAACCATTTGACATTGATTACATTATCAATGGTTTTATAGGGATGATAGAACCCTTCTAATTGTGTTGTTAAAGGCCCGATTTGCAGTAGTGTCGGTATTAGAATCACCAAGAATATATTTTAAGAGGAATTTCAGTTATTCTATGAGGATATGAAATCAGGACATAACATCATCTATTGAATGGGGTTGATTTGGGTGAGTTTATGGGGTTTATGAAATTTCAAATCAAATTTTGGAGTTAATTTAATTCATGTGAACAGTTTTTTGGGAAGGGGTGCACAATTTATTCTAACCATGCACTTAAACTATGTGTGTCCTTTATATGAGGTCTTGGTTACTCATAATTGGGCATATAGTATGAAAATCATGCTCCATCCATGAAATTCTCCGCTATCAAGTGTTAAGATGTTTGATGGGATAGGGAATAGAGCTCGGAAAAACCATGCACCAACCATACACAACCGTATTTCTTCCATTTTAGTAAAACTTTTCATCCAAACACACCCCAAGGTAAAACCCAAATGAAAAATACTCACCAAAAGGAAAAATAGTACCTAAAAATGATCTTGATACAACTCTAAAAAAATTTTGGATCTTAAAATATTGTTAATCAATTTCATATATGGGAATTCATTTTTTGTGAATAACTAAATTCTCAAAGTTGATATACTACTCTTGGAATACCTAAATTAAATGAGTAGTGATACTTATCTTAGAATCCCAATTTAATTGATTCAAGAAATTCATATTGGAATCAAAACATGAATGAGTAGTGTTATTGTTTCCAATGCTTTCTCCGGGTTGTGCGTGTCCATATGTTCATGGACGAAGATGTTGTTTGTTTCCCCGCATTCCCACTATCCAAAGGCGGATGACATCCGTTCATTGTTTAGGGATGTCTACTCCTTGATCGAAATGGTATGATGGGATGTCGGTTCTTCCTTCTGTGGATTCCTCCTTCGAACAAGGCACCTAGTCCAGGTCAACCTTATTGACTTAAGATGTTGTTCATGAAACTCTTCCAAGTTCCATATTTTTAGGGACACCAGTTAATTACACTACTTTGGTCGTTACATTCTAAGAGGTCCAGTTAGAGCAGTAACCATCGGTTAGGGAGTAGTCATGTTGGACATCAGGTGCGTGTCTCGACGCTAGGATACTGGCGCCTCTGGCCTTCATCCCCTTATTCTGGGGCTTCTCGAGGGTGCAAAATCCTGATTCATCCCATGTCGAATGGAGGGAATTATATTCCATAGGCATATATATGACGTTTTCCTTAGCTTCCTATGTTTAACACTAGGTATGCCACATGTTTAACATCTATCGGGGACATATCTGATTGGTTGAAACACTGACTAGAGCGGATCAGGTGAGTGCAACCCCTGGAGGGAACACCGATGTTGGGGATAACGCATGGTCAGCTACCTGATAATTTTTAAAGGGAATGGGGAATGAGGGGGAATGATCCCATCAGGATGTGGCGGCCAGGGTAAGAACCAAAATAGATGATGGATGGTTATGTGAAGTGGGTGGAGAATGATATGGAGTCGACTCTAGGATGAAGGTGATGTTGGGCTTGATTCTCGAAGAGACAACCTACGTATCCCTATGGTAGGGAATCAAAGATATCATAGTTCACCAAAAAATTGATTACCATCGTTTGGGAACTTCAACAGCTTACTGCCAAATGGGTTTGAAAACGTCTTACCGTTGAATGGGAATCACAAGAACTTAATGCTAGATTGGGTCACAACGGCCTACAGCTAGATGAGGTTACAATGGCTTACAAATAGATGAGGTTACAATGGATTACCACTGGATGGGGTCAGAATGACTTACAACTGGATGGGGTCACAAAAAATTCCCACTAGATGGGGTCACAATAGCTTACCATTGGATGGGGTCCCAACGGCTTACCGCTGGAAGGGGTTGAACCTCAGGGGGGATTTCTCATACCTTATCCAGGAGACAAGGATCCAAGCCCACATAGTTCAGGTTGGTGGATGTAGTTTAATGTTGTGCAGGATGAAAGGGGGCATGCAGTTTAACGACAGATGGGGTGAAGGTGGTCCGACGTGAGGGGGGGGGGGGGGCAGAACCAATGGTCGTTGGTCTTGAATCTCAAGTAGGCTTCCTACGTACCATGACTTGGCAAGGATCAATGTCCACATATTTCGGATGTTGTGGGATCCAACTTAAAGATGGCCGGGACCGATGGTTATTGGGCTTGAACATCAGGGGGGATTCTTACGCACCTTGTCATGGAAAGGATCAATGTCCAGATAGTTCAGAAGGAGTGGGTATCGACGTGAAGATGGAAAGGACTGATGGGTTTTGGGATTGAACCTTATAAAGGTTTCCTACGTACCTTGCCTTGGCATGGATCAAAGTCCATGTAGTTCAGAAGGAGTGTGTGGGGCTTGCACTCTAGGATGCCCGGATTGGATGTGATGGATGATGCTTACTCTAAGCCCATGTGATTCATGATCGATTTGAGAAACTAGTGGCAGAAAAGGCCTGACAATCATGTTGTGGAAGGCGCATCCGTGGGAAGTGGAGTGGGGCTTACATGTGGTTAGTAGCCCAAAGTGGAAATTGGGGCTTATGCGTTGTCAGCAGCCCGAGGGTGATGGAGATTGAGACATACTCTAGGATTGAGGCCTGATTGGTGACAAAGCCCAGTGGGAGAGGGATTTGGTACCTATGAAGAGAGGAGGAGTAGGGATGTTACCTCCTGTAAAAAAAGCCAGGGGCTTACACTAAGGTGGCTTCCCTTTCCCCACAGACAGACACCGCTCCGATTAATAGGATCTCATTCCATGTGAGGAATGATTTCACTCTCGTAGAGACCAGTGGGCGTGCAGAGTGTCCAAGGTGAGGCACCCCACATGCAAGGAATGGGGCAAGGTCACCATTTAACATCATGTGCTGAGGAAGAAGGTGCTTGGCAGTTTAATATACCGCATCTCAGACGAGGTTGGTGCGATCCATACCCTTAGGACTTACATAACCAATCCCCGCTTTACCTTGAGGGAAGGAAGGCATCAGAAATTCCATGGAAGGGGGGTGTTATGGAGAGATCCATTGGGGGTCCACATTAGCATGAATATCCGAAGAATTAATAGCTGTTAGAAAGCCTATGGGAAGAAGCATGTGGTGAGCAACGCAACGGGTAGAACCATCCAAGGGACCTTGAAATTGCTTCATGCTAACCAGAAGGGTCTCACTAGAAATGGAGTTTCAGATCAACGGGTTTCATAGGTAGAAGCCTTGGGAATCTTCGGTGCTCCATGGAGTGGAATGTCTTCATGAAGGGATATTCTTTTCAAAGTGAAGTCGCATGGCCTAGGGATAGGTCATAGGTGCATATGGAAGCTTCTTCACGAAGTGGAAATGCATTCGAGGAGAAATGCCTCGCGAAACAAGGGTGAATTGCGAATCATAACATTGTGAGGCAATCTAGTTCGCGAAGCATAGTGATCTTGCCTTATCACGCAGATCACATGTGTATAAAGGGTGTTTCACGAATTATAAACACTTTGCGACAACCAGAGTCCCCTTGGAGATCTCCTTCCTTCGTGGAGGCACGTGTGCTCAATTAAGGGAATACCTATTTAAAGAGGGGAGGAATCCATGCAAATGGGAAGGCTCATCACGATTCATAAGTACCTTGAAAAGATCATGGTTCACAGAGAAAGAATTGCTTCGCAATGTGGGATCTCAGAAGGAGAATGGTTGGAGGATCCATTATTTGGGCTCGAGGGGAGCCTGGTATTTATAGGCAAGAGGTGTCGTGAAGCATATCTCGATCAGCATGAAAACAGAGCCTTCTCTACGGTGGGTTTGCGAACATCAAAGGGGTTCGTGGAGAATCCTGCCTCCTTGCTCTGTGGCGGGTTTGCGAATGTGAAAGCGGTTCACGATGCATCTCACGTCATTGCTCCACAATGGGTTTGCGAATGTCAAATTGATTTTTGGTGCATCCCACCTCCTTGCACTACTTTGGGTTCACGAATGTCAAATCAGTTATCGGAGCATCTCGTCTCCTTAATTCGTGGTGGGTTTGGGAAGGGAGAGCTCTATGCTGTCCGTGAGGCTACGGGGCTCCGCAACTATTCTTTTCAAGAAATCATCTTGTTCTCTCATTTGGTTCTTGATTTTCCTTGATTTTTTCATCATCAAATTCCCCCCTTGGGCCTTGGGTTGAGGAGAAAGTTAGCTACAAAGTCTGAGGGTCAATCACCAAAATACCTCAACCCTGGAGAAGTGGCCCCATGAAGAAGATTCGTGAAGCTGAGTAGTGGCGTTGGGTTGAGCACACCGTGAAACACACTATGGATTGGAAGTTCTGCGATGCTCTTGGGGTCCTCAACTATAAAAAGGGGAGATAACCTCTCTTCTATCCTTTCTCTTCTACGCATTTTTGTCTTGTAGTACTCTCTTTTCATGAATCACCCAGTACTTCGTTATTTCTCTCCAGGAATCGGGCCTTCTTCTTCGTGGCGCACAAGGAATATTTGACTTCACGTCGGTGTCCTCTGCGAACTTTCATCACGAAAGTGATTCACGATTCAAACCCGAAGAATGACAAAACATCAAGACTGAATGACTCACTGGGAGTCTGCTGGGGTGGGGGTCCATGTGGATGTTTCCCTAAGGGAGGAGATGTAGAATAGATTTGTCTTAGGGGAGTTGATATTGATCCACTCCGACCATGGGTCATTAGTGGAGCTGTGGTCGAGAAGCCAAAGGAACTATCTGATGTGAAATAAGATGGCTTTGTATGGATTTGGGCTAAGGGATGATGTCTTCATCCCTAAAGCCAGTACACATGATCCAGATTACTGGTTCTGAAGCACGTCGTGTCAGTGCCAGTGGTTCAGGGCGGCTAACAGTCATGCTTGGGAGGACTTCAAACTCTTCCTTACTAATTGTTTGTATAATCTTCTGAAACATTTTGACAGGAAGGTATTGAAGCTGGATACACCCCCCCTCTATAACATACAATCTAGAAGGTAGCCCTGAGGAACCCGGAGAAGGGGTGGATTGATGAGTGGGACCTACACCAGGGTGGAAACGTCACAGATGATTGGGCCTGGGCCTACTGGGTAAGTGCCTCATGGGATGAGTTTGGGGTAGAGATGAGGAGAGTGGGCCTATATGATGTGGCTTGGGCCTCCCAATTTCACATCTACCAACTGAAGTAGCTGATTCTGGAGTTGTTGAGATGGTGGCCATCGAGGACCAATACCTTCCACTTACAACACAAGGTGGTCAATATTAGTTTTTGAGACGTGTACCAGATCTCGGGGGTCACATTGCTGGGGGTGATGTATGATTAATTCCTCCCGGTTATGGGTGCGTGGGAGGATCTAGAGGAAATTCCACTGTAGGTAATGGCACTGATGGAGTATGTGCCGAGAGAGGACATGGAAGTAGAGAGAGACATCCCCATCAGGCGGGGGTTCAAACAGTTTTTGATATTCCCGTAAAACAGAGAGTTTCCGGTGAGGCCTCATACCTGCTTGAAGGGGGATCAACAGGGCAAGGAGAACTTGTACTGGTGGCTCCTGGATGATAGCCAATGCAAAACCTGGTGGTTCAGTGTCAGCACTGAGCAACAACCAGTAGTCAGGCTGGCAACATTCATCACTGCTCTCATCTATGTTTGGATCCTGCTGGTGAGGGATACGAACATGGGTGTGTGACCAAGAAAATTTATCATGGCATCCTTGTTGGCGATAAGAGGGAATGTGAACCTTGTAATCCCAATTCTCTCCATGATGTACAAGATGATATGTAATATCAGTGAGTGGAAGAGGCCCCAAAGGATATGCGGGCGGTTCTACCTTCTGTACTAGTGGATAGCAGCCCAAATCCATGGAGTCTAAGAATATCCTAAGCTCCTCATCCATCCAAGATCGAACATCAATCTGTCTATTCTGAATGTCTTGGAGACATTTCTGGCCAAACTGACTGTGCAAGTGGTAGTGAACCTCATCTGAAAGCAAGAAGAATTCATCTTTCTTCTGTTCCCGCTGCCAATGGGTGCTTTTACTGATGACGACCAAGGAATGGAAGAGAACCCGTTCTTTCTACTATCCTTTCAAGGTGGATTTATTGTGGCAATAATATATTGCGGGCCTCTATGCAAGTCGTACACCATGCACAGATTTTCCAAACAGTTTCAGTTTCGGTAGCGGCTAACCCCACATGTCTACTTAGGGATGCACTACAAGGAAAATCCTTTTGTGATGAGGAAGATATAGCTCATGTTCACATAGTAATTTGGAAAATTATGAATGAATTTCCTCCTCCCATGACCGTTATTGGGTTGGTGATAGAGTATACCAAAAGATGGGAGGCATCCTACACAAGGGAGATGCTGAAGAAGCCAACCATTTGGGTCGGTGATGGTGTGACTCCCCAAACTCGAGGCTGGGGCCAGAAGATGGTATGGACACCCCACGATGGAGGGGATTCTTTGACAGTGATGCCCGTACTGGCTGAGGGAGGTGTAGCGGCAGCGGATCCAGCAATGGTAGCAGACGCGGTGGTCCCAGAAGATCTGAGTTATCAAGAGGAGAGGCCACCAAGATGATTCCGTATAATATCCACCCGGCTCCAAGTAAGTGGCTGCACCATATATACATTTTTGATAATGCTACCTTCCCGGAGGTCTGGGACATCTAGTATTTCAATAGGAAATTCTTCCGCCCATCTGAGATGTGTCAAAACATGAACCTCCTCGGGATGGACTTGTCCAGAAATGGCCCTGTCAGGGTCAGCTTCACAATATCCTGGGAGAAGGTGAATAAATACCTAGAAAATATGGAGGATTTTTTGCACTCCTGAGGTGCCCCACATCCAATGAGTGAATTGGTGAAAGTGTTGGTAAATCAGAAATCCCCCCTATAGTTATCAGCTGCCGAACTGAAGGAGTTCTTTTCATAGCTGGAGGAATTGGATGACTCCTCCTGGGGGGAGGAGGCTGGTAGAGGGATCCTATTGGAGCAGGGGGAAGTTGGGGATCTAGACTCAGACCAAGAATAATTTTCAGAGGCCCTTGAGGTAAAATCCCAAGCCCCTTCCAAAGGGTCTGCTTCAAGGCCATTCTGGACTCCTTACTAATAATTGAACTATGCAGGAGGGTCTCATACACAAAACCCATTCTCACCCCTCAAGAGATGTAGATTCAGTGCCTTCAATATCTACACCTACGGATGAATTGATTACCTTGTCCGGTGGGGCCAGGACACCCGAGGTGGCTCCTCCAGAGCTTTCGGACATTCCGACAATATACGGGGGGCTATGCCTCTGGGTCCCAATGGTGTCAACCCAAGACCTAGACCAGGAATTTTATCTCTGTAAGCCTACTCTACCAAATTCATGACTGTCACCCATTGACTATGTCAACTTTCATTCTTTCCCCTTTTTTGTGTGTATAGTTATCTAAATGGCATCGGCCTCCTTGGTGAGGTTGGTCGGGGCTTCTGGTGGCGCCTTTACCCGGGGAATGCCATTGATCATGGAGGTGAATATCCAGACCGACCAAGATGCAGTGCTCCCAATAACTTGTGGGACCGTCAGTGGGGTTGAGCCCAAGATTATTGAGGTGGGGTTTGAATATGACGATCGATCATACAACCCAAGTCTCTCCATACCCGATCAAACACCATATGTGGACCCTACTGATGAATTCCTAGGGGCGTTCCTCACATATGATCCTTCCAACCATGCATACTAGGTCGAGATGACCTCTGATGATGAATATATCCAAATATTCTATCACCGATCATGGAAGATGATCATGTTCTTAGTCAATGACACCCACAAATGCGATGGTTGGATGAGAAGGATGGACTTCGCTCGCAGCTGCGTGAAATATGTGCTGGGGGAGTTGATGCATGGAATCCCCACATTATCGTTTGAGATCTTATGGCGTAGAAGATTAAGGAGTACGATTGTGGCCTCAGTGTGGGCTGGAAGTAGAGGAAAGCGTTGAACATCAATATGCTATGGGAGGCTGAAGACGAGATTCAGCAGCTGCAAGTCTGGGTGGATGAGCACTCATCCCCCCTCTATTTGTAATCGGAGCTAATACTGTTATTAAAGGCCCAGCTAGTAGAGTCCATGGAGCGCATGAAGCAAGACTCTGAAGAGATGACCGTCATCAAGATCAAATTAGAGAGGGCCTATATTATAGCTGATGAATTGCGCCATATCGCTGCCAAGGAGGAGCAGGAGATTAACATGAAACAACAAATCATGGATGCCACAAGCCAGAGGGTTGCGGGGCTGCAACATTCTTTTGATGGGGTTAATCTCTCAATGGGAGGGATAGACCCTTGGGTGTTGTAAGGATTACTAAACCTCGAACATAATTTCTTGATTTGATTGTATTATGCTAGATGCATGCAAGAGTTCCATTATTTTAATTGGTTTTACACACATCTGTTATATTCGTGAATTGTCATGGGATAAATCCCTAAGCTCACCCGGGTCGAGCCCAATGTGAGAAAAATGGTATGATTGCAATGTTATCTCATCTGAAGATAAGGGTGCCGACCAAGCTTCGGGAATTTGGGGTTTGAATAACCAATCATGATTTCTGGGAAGAAATGCGAGAGACCCGATTAAAGGATGAGAACCTCAGGACAATCGACATTTTGTCCTTCCAAATGTGATCTAGTGCACGATAAGGGTAACACCAGGGGTGTCTGACTTAATCCGAACATAGGGAAATGGAATGTTTGAATCACGATACCCAAAGTTCGGAACATTTTAAGGGTGGAATGACAATAAACGAATACTTCTGACAGTGTTCAAAACATAGTATCCTTATTTCGTTATCCTAGAATGGGAATAACAAATGAGGGCCAACCGCTGACCATGTTCAAAACACGGATCCTAAATCGAAATGCCACCCCTTAGCCTTCCAAAATGTTTTCCCAGTCTAGTAGGTCATCCATAGGCCATGCATCTAAACTGTTAGGGGGTTCATTTAGATGTGAAAGATGATTAGGGTATGAATAAGGGGCCTGAAATTCGTGGAGTGTGAAGTGATGGGTTGTTCGAATGGAGTCAAACACTCTTGAAATTATGCCTCCTTGGTGAAGACACATTAGGTGGATGCATCGATCTAATTTGGGATCATAACTACTCCCAAATAGGACCTCTCTGGCAAGGGATATGGTGCATCCAATGATTAACATGGGGCATCCTAAACTTGTTCAAGGTAGAATCGAAGTTTAGTGCCATGCATCTAGGACATGTAGGCTCGTGCAGTTTAATGTCATATGATAGGACGAAAGGTGACATGGGAGATCCTAGGAATGGATTATGTGGTGAAATATCTGTAATCCCAACGTGAATGGGGACATATTACCACACAAATATCCCTAGATAAAGTTCATTAGGTCAAAGGATGAAAAGTGAAAATTAGGTTCGGCCCAAAGCAAGGTTCCTAGATGTTCCTACATACCCCCATTAGGATGGGAATCAAGACATACATATTTATGAAGGCACAGTTTAACGTCATGCTAGACGAAGAACGGAATGTGTGGCATTGTAGCACTAGTACACATCCTACCAGAGCTACTAAGGCCATGTGAGTCATGCTCGATGTGGGAAACAAGGAGTAGTGATGGGACTTTCCTAGCATTGGAAGACACATATTAATGGCAATGGTAATCTAGGTTAATGACGTCCCAATGATGCTGACTCGCAAATATAACGAACCTATTTGCAAGATGGGTAAAGCTAGGTATGTTGGAATTCCACTTGAACATAAGGAAGTAGAAATGTGTGAATCATGATGCTAGAGATCAGGGACAAAATGATGGTGGTGTGGCGATAAAGGAAAAATGTTGACCATGTTTGAAACACTGTATCTGTTTTGAATTATCCTGGAATGGGGAATGAAAAATGTGGGTTGACTAATGACCATGTTCGACACACAGGACTTTTCCAAAATGCCGTCTGAGGTCCTCAAGGATGTTGGCCTAAGACGGTGGGTAAACCACTATGGAATGGGACAAGGCCGTAAAGGGGATCCCTTCAAGAATGGAAGAGGATTATGATCCAAATAATGGGCTAATGAATCTTGGGCATGGAATGAAGGAATGTCCCTATAAAAATTCCACACATCGGACACTGCTATAACACATATGAGTACGATAGTAAGACGTATCATATAGAGGGAGTCGAGTCCCCATCCATGTAAAAAGTTTCTAAGGTTGCATGATTCCAACTTAATGGACATATAATTGGCCATTAAGGGGGCTTGATTTAATGAACTATGGAAAGTGTCGAGAATTTTACAAAAATGACACAGAGTTCCAATAGGGAGATCTTCGTTTAGTGTCATAGAACTCAGACCAGGTGGGGAAAAGATGTGGGAGAAACATGGTGTAACCTTTTCAAAACCCTATGTGATTGAGGACCCATGAGGTACTCACCACACCACACATTACCAAAAGAGTTCGAGCCGAGGGGCCGAAAGAGAGGGGACCTGATTTTGGATTCCTGGGGCTGGACCCAGAGAAAATGTGTCTGGGCATTCCTACGTATCCCATAAGGATGGGAATCAAGACATACGTAGTTATAAAGGAGATCTTAATTTAAGGTCTTAGAGATTGGACCATATATGGTAGGGAATGTGGGAGACACATGGTGAGGTAATTATAAAACCCGAAGTGAAAGAGGACATGGATTCCAGATCACCATGTGTTCATTGGGGAGGTTTTAGATCGAGGGGCCGAAAACGAAAGTTAGGATGGGCCCGAGGAAAAGTGCACAGGAGTTCGTACACATCACATGAGAATGGGAATCAAGCCACACATTTTTCTAAAATAGACATGATAGGATACTAGTTTTATAGATAATAAGGTTGTGCTGGTCTTTCCCTTGCACCAAAAGAATCGATATTTGATAGATCTTGTTTTTCCTTTAGGATGAATGTGTGCATTTTTTTTGTGAGGTGATGGTAGTAGGATAGAAATTCCAAGAATCACCACAAGAATCAGGCCTTGTACTGGAGTTGAAAAATAGTGTGGTGTGTGATTGATACCAAACATGATGCCCCCTCTAATGTGGACACCATGATGTAGTGCCGTTTTTTGTGATGTGTCCAGGATGATAATGTCACAGTTTAGGGTCATGGGATGGGACCAATCGGGAATTTTAATGTCGTGCACTGTAGACACAAAACTTTAAAGTCATGTTGGACTAGGCATCATAGTTTAAAGTCATATGGCTTAGCCATATATATGAAATATGAGGTTCAATAGAGATTGTGCACTGTTTTATAAAGAATACCTCACGTGAATGAGGACATAATCCCATATCACACCGCGCACAATTACAATAAGGAAACCTTGGGCCAAGGGTGCCATAAAATGTTATAGGATATGGGGAAGGAGAGATTAGCTTTCAGTTGAGTTAGAACCAAAGAAGAAATGTCATAGCGTTCCTATGTATCCCATGATAATGAGAATCAATCCATATGTAGTTCTAAAAGGGATCTTAGTTTATGGTCTTAGTGCTCGGACCAATGAGAAACAAAGTCCTTCCACGTAAGTGAGGACCTCAAACCAATCCCAAATCCCATGTAAGTCAAACATAGTTTGGTAAATAAGGGAAGAATAGGTTTTTTCAATACCTGGAACACACACCAAAGGGAAGTCGGTGTAGAGCCCTGAATGATGCCTTTACTGTGAATTTTTTCCTCCATCTTGAAAATGTCCACTGAGGGATTGTGTCGGGAGAGTTGAAATTCTATTTGAACCTTATAGGGTGGAAAATAATGTGAATCATGTAACTCACATTCAATGATTGAAGGGGTTGGCATCACGATAGAGGATAACTATTGAATGTGTTTGAAACAAAACATCCATATCATGTTAGCCTGAAAAGGGGAAAACAAATGATCATCGATCACTAACAATATTCGCAACATGGGACTTGTAACTATTTGTTTTATGAAACCATCAAGGAATTTTTCCCATAATGGTTGGTGTTCCCTTAGGCCTAACATCCATGCCATTTTGGGGTCCCTTTGGGTGTGAAAGATAATGGAAGCCCAAATTAGGAGGAACAAGACGCTTGAAAAGTGGGTGAAATCATGTCAATGTAGAATCTGAAACTCAAGGTTCTAGACAAGAGTACTCATGGGCCAATTGGTGAATCACCGAAGAGGGTAGAGGGACCCAAATTATTGGCAGTGGACTCAAAGAGATGAAAGTTTGGTAAAGGGAGCAGAGGCTAGTCAGGAGAGAGAGGTATGAAGCATGGTGGTCATAAACTCGATGTGAACGGGGATATGCACCCATACCGCACTGTATACCCCTCTTATAGAAGAACATGGTCCAATGGGACAAAATTATAGGGAGGATTATAAGAGATAGGGCAGGACCATAAGGCCATATGTTTGGGAGGTCCTACATATCCCATGAGGTTGGTAATCAAGCCTCATGTTGTTCTAGAAAAGAGATGACACAAAAAATGTCCAGATACCACAATGAGGGCATGTACAACACGACGAGTAACCCAATATGAATGAGGAAACAATACCTCATCACACCGTGCAACCCTAAGTTAGAACATGGGTAAGGGACCTAAAAAGGACAAGGGGCTTGTGGCTGGGCCATGGACAAAATGTCCTTGCCAACTTACTGTTTAACGTCTTGTATTGAGGACAAAGGTAGAGGTAAAGTATCTCATTCGTGGATGTGTATGGAACAACAAGAAACCTGACGTGAATGAGAGAATAATCTTGCACCAAACTGTAAATTCCTAAGTGAGAACTCGGGCCATGGGCCTAAGAAGGACATGGGGATTGAGGTTGGCCCAGGGACAGAATGTCATGGGCAGCCTCCAATTTAATGTCTTGTAGTGAGGATAAAGGTGATTTTATTTTAGGGTCAGAGACCTCGGACAATATATGCCTAGTTTAGTGTCATATGTGTGGGAAGGAGGGGGAGAATCATCTTGTCTATGGAAGACCACAAAGTAGCAACGATGATAGAGGACAACTATTGACCAGGTTAGCAACATAGTATCCACCCTTGTGTGACTGATAAGGGGTGAACAATTGAGCATTGAGCATTGACTATTTTCTCAACATGATACTTGTATCAATTTGTCACTCGCAATCATCAAGGGTTTTAGACTGTAATGGTAGGAGATCCCTTGGGTGAAGCATCCTTGCTGTTCGGGGGCCATTTTGAATATATAAGGTGATGAAAGCCCATATTATGGGACTCGTGAAGCATGGAAAGGCCTGTGCTAATGGGACAAATTATAAATGAAGAGAGGGATGTCTCAAGGGGATATGTGTGTCATGGAGAAATATAATAACGTGAATGAGAACATGAGTCCATACCACACCACACAATACTAACTGAGTCCTTAGGACAGGGGCCCGAAGGGGTCGAAGGACCTGAGGCAGAGTGTCCTGGCCAATTACAGTTAGATGGCCTCTTATGCCTACATTGCCTTCATAACACCTAAGCCCACAGGTGCAATGCTCAGTGTGGGAAAAAGGAGTAGGATTAGGATATCCCCATCACATAAGGGTCTGATATCTAGAATCACCCTCCCGTTCGGAGTAGAACAAGATTTGGAGAGATGACGGGGCAAAATGAACCACTACATTCCATGTTTGGGATATATGGGGGTGGTGACAATGACAAGAGATAGTTGCTGACCAGATTCGAAACACAACATATCTATCTTGTGACCCAAAATTGGAACAAAAAATGAGCTTCGACCGCTAACTATATTCGTAATGCGGGATTCATATCTTTTTTCAATCTAAAACCCTTATGGAGGTTTGCCCATAATGGTAGGAGAGCCCTTAGGCCTATCATCCATGACATTTGGGGGTCCCTTTGGGTGTGAAAGATAATAGATTCCCAAATTATGTGGTGTGAGGAGCATGAATACACCCGTGAAATCTCAAATAAAGTTAGAAAACATAAGAAATATAGATCTTCAAGAGAGGGGGATACATTGTATGGTTATGATGAGATTGCCATGAATGAGGGAAAAATCCTGCACCACACCATGTGTTTCATCCCAATGGTAGGTCCCGAAGTTTGGGGTTGGGGCTATGGATGAAATGTCTGTGCGATCCTGCATATCCCATGAGAATTGGAATCGATCCATACATAGTTCTTAAGAGGCCATGCAGTTTAGCATCATGTGGTCAGTACATGGGAGGACCAGAATAATTAAGAAGGGAACGTGGTTAAATCATCGTAACCCTGACATGGGAGGGGCCAAAGAAGCCTACACGATGCTAGGTGAGATCCCCCAAAAGAACTATGCCCAGGAGGGGATAATCAAAGAGGAAATTGGGACTGGACTCAAGACAAGGCCTCTGATAGTTCCAATGAATCCCATGAGGATGGGAATCAAGCCATACACAGTTCTTAAGATGCAGTTCAACATCATGCAGGATGATGCATAATTTATGGTCATGTAGGACCGTACAGTTTAAGGTCATGTAGGAATTTCATCTAGTTTAGGGTCGTGAGGGATCGTATAGTTTATGGTTATTTGGGACCATATAGTTTATGGTATTGTGGGACTCAAGGGCTCAATAAAATTATTTCTTGAGGAACTGGTCATTGGTTGGAGGATTTATATGCTCACCATCCATTGTAACCAGTGAGTATGCACCATTGAAGTAAACCTTGTGAATGATGTAAGGTCCTTACCATTTGGGTACCAACTTCGGTGGTTTCCTGCCAGGTATCATTAGTGTCCTCAGGGACAATACCAATTCTCCATGAAATAATTAGTGGAGGGAAAATTTACTGTTGAAAGCTTTGGCTATCTTGTACTGATGCCTTTCTATATTCTACAGGGCAAGAAGCATATTCTCGTTATTTTCTTCCAAGTCATCCAGAGGGATTTAGCAACATTATCTAGTGATTACTAATCATAGACAGCTGTTCTCAATGAGGGAAATTGAATCTTGATGGGAAATATGGCCTTTATTCTGTACACCAGGGAATATGGGGTAACTTGGATTGAATTACGAGCCATCGTCCGATAAGCCCAGAGGGCATTGGGGAGTTTTTCTGGCCAACTATTCCTATTCGCTCGAACCATTTTCTGCAGAATGTTAGAGAGGGTTTTGTTGAATGTCTCTATCTTTCCATTAGCTTGTGCATGATAGCAGGAGGTGTGGATAGAATGTATATTGTACTTATCATAAAATTTCTTTAGCTCAGCTGCTCGAAATTTTGTTTCGTTATTGGTGCGGACGGCATGAGGGACTCAAAATCGGTAGATGATGTTGGAGCTCACAATTTTAATGACGGAATGAGCCTTCACCTCTTTGAGTGGAACTACCTATTCCCACATGGAGAAGTAAACTTTGGTAGTCAGGATGCACCTACACTAGAGAGCTATTGCCAGTGGATATGGTCCCATGACATTGAGTCCCCACACCAAAAATGGCCAGGAGTACTTGGTGGAGTTGAGAATCTCTAGCGGGCGATGTATGAAGTTAACATGAATCTAGAACGCATGGAATATTTTGGTGAACTCGATGGATTCATGGATCATAGAGGGCCAACAGTACCCTAGTCTATAGATCTGGTGGGTTAGTTTTGGCCCAGTCTGATGAGACCTACAAGAACCGACATGAACCTCTTTCATGACGTGAGAAATAATGACTCCATGAATGAAACAGAGGATAAACCCTTCAATCCCACACTTGTAGAGGATTTTCTCATAGCCATAGCCATCCTGGAGGGTGAACTGCAACCTATGGAATCAGATTCTCTCGCGTTCATCCCCGATTAACCTGGAGGTTACCATTTTGGAGATACTCAACAAAGGGGGCTCCTTAGTCAGGAGTCACTTCAATTACCTCATCTAGGGGACTCGGGGGGTCCGGATGTGGAGGCTCCAGCTGTAAGGTGTCTTACCCTCAAGTCATCATCATAATGGGGAGTGAATTGAGCAATGACTCTCTGATGTGCCACATGGATAATCTAATCATACTAATCGGGCTCCATGATTGATGCATCCAGGCCGGCCCGGGTGTCAGCTCGACCATTCTGAAATCAAGGAACATGAGTAGCTTCTGGCCAAGATGGGAACTAGGACATTAGCTGGAGAGTGTGATCCAAAAATGGTACGAGATCTGGATTTATAATGATGTAGTCACCATTGATCTGTTTGATGACTAATTAAGAGTCCCCATTCACATGAAAATGGGGCACATCGATATCGTGAGCCCGTTTGAGGCCAGGGATGAAAGACTGATACTCTGAATCATTGTTGGTGTAGCATTATGACAACAGGAATGATTATGGAAGGATGGATTATACCAGGGTAATGAAGATGATACCCAGGTCTACTCTGTTGTGTCAGGGGTCATTGAGACTTCTTCCAGTGGGGCTCCAGGAAGCACCATCAAAGTGCATCTACTAGCATGTCGTGGATTGGTCTACCGAGAGGATTGCCTCATCCAGGAAATCAAGATCTGAGTATTGGTCAGTAGGATCCGGATGGGTATCAAGGAAGTTTTTCAATGCTTTCCCCTTAATAGATATTTGAGGGACACACGTAACATTGAATTGAGGGAGAATCAATACCCACCAAGAAATACGGCTGGTCAACATGGGGAGGTTTAGGATGTACTTTAGTGGGTCTACTCAGGACACCAGCTGTACCTCACAGTCCTTCAAGTAATGTCACAACTTCTGTACTGTGAATAATAATGCAAAGAATCTCTTTTTTATGGGAGAGTATCTGGTTTCTATATCGAGGAGAAAGTTGCTGGGGTAGTAAAGGCTATTCTTCATCCCCTCATTGTTCTTCTGGGAGAGAAGGGCGCTGAGAGATCATTCCAAGGTACTCACATAAAAGACCAATTGCTTTCCGGTGATGGGTGGCATTAAGACTGGAGGCTGGAGTAGATACTGCTGGGCTTCTTTAAATGAACTCTGAAATTCTTCATCCCATTCATAGAGTGTTCCTTTCTACATGAGCCTAAAAGGGCTTACACTTTCCAGCAAGATTTACAATGAATCAGAGTATATAGGCTATGTGGCCTTAGAGACTCAGAGATCGTAAATGTTGCTTGGAGGAGACATCTGGATAATGATATTGATCTTCTTTGGGTAAATCTCAATGACCATGTACCTGAAGAAGAAGCTAAGAAACATTCTGGAGGTGACCATAAAGGCACACTTTAATGGATTCATCTTCAGGTGATGGGAATGGAGGAAGCCAAACTCTTTCTCAAGGTCTTTGAGATTGTCCCGACGCTGGCGAGATTTGACCACCAGATCATGCACATAGAATTCCACCAAATAACAGAGGATCGACTTAAATATGAGATGCGTATACCGCAGGTAGGTGGAACTTTCATTCTTTAAACTAAAGGGAATGACTTGGTAACAGAAAGTACCTTGTGGTGCCCTGATGGTTGTGAACTCCTTGTCCATAGGGGCCATTCCGATCTGGTTGTACCTAGAGTACCCATCCTTGAATGAGAGGTCTTGGAATCTAGCTATAGCATCAATCAAAAACTCTGTCACAGGAAGGGGAAAATCATCCTTCAGACAGTGACAATTGAGATCCTGGAAGTTGATGCAGAACCTGATCTATCCATTATTCTTCATTTCTGGCACAATATTGGCCAGCCATTTGGGGTACTGGAACTCCTTAACAAAATTTTCATTTATGAGCTTGTTGACTTCCACTTCTACCATGACACCATGAAAAGAGTACATCATTCTAGTATTCTTCTTGAACCCACGATGATTTTTCGGGACACCGAGGTGGTGGACGTCTACCTAAGGATCTAATCCTGGTTCTCATCATAACTTCAGGAGAATACATCACGGTGTTGTTTCATGAAGTCTATGTACTTTTTTTTCCCTTGAGGGGTATGGATACACATATCAATGTGGGTTTCGGGTCTGCCTCGCTACCGAGGATCACCTGTACCAACTCGTCGACTAACGAAGAGACACCCTCCTCAAAGGTGGGAGGATCATCCTCCAAATCCTCTTCTCCACTTATAATAGAGATATCCTCAGTTGGATGAATTTCTTCTGAGTTGGAAGATCCCAATGGGAGGCTATTAGTAGCCTGAGTGGTAGTTGTCAAAACATGGGAGGACTCTTGTGAAGCCCCAAACATAGAGATTAAGGATGTTGATTCGATCCCATATGGCCTTCGGCCCATGGGGCCACAGTTGATGATATCAAAGCAATAATGGCACATCGGCTTGAGCCATTTAATTCCATCCCCATGGAACAAGCACGTATGTCGTATTACCATTAACATGGGGCAGAAATCCTGATAACTTATGTGGGTAGGAGGATCTGGGATCCCTTGAGCATGATTTGTATAGGATTACGGGGTGATCTTACGGTGTCGCTTAGTCCTGGGAATGTGTTCCCCCCTCATCCCAGAAACAATGAAGCATTGTCCCATATCCAGGGTTGTATCCTCCAATAGATGGATTGGAATGATGTAGGCATCATCTAGATCTGTCCACAGGTCGGTCACAACAAAGGAATGTTTGACTTCATTAGTATGAATATGCTTGTCCATGCTCTTGTAGTAGTTGGAATCTAGGTAGCAGGCTTCAGAAGAGGAAAAGAGAGACACATCACCTTGAATCACACCCACTCAACCATTAAAGTGGTACTTGAGGAACTGGTGATATGATGAGGGAACGCCACATGTAGGTGCATCCATTGCCTTCCCATCAACCCATTGTAAGCGGTGTTCTGGGAGACTATCATAAATTCGGTACAGGAAACTAGGCCACCAAACTGTGTTTTCAAGAGGATATTACTGATTGTTGTATATTCTATCCTATCATAACATTGGATTCTTAGGTTAGAGGGACTTAGGTCATTTTTAGATAATCCCATCTTTCTCTGTGTCCATGTCGGGATAAGGTTAATTCGAGAGCCTATGTCGACAAGACAAAGATGAACTTCCATGCCATTGAACTTGCCGATGATGTAAAGTTGGCGAATATTCCCCTTTATGGGAGATCCCTCATATTCTCCATATAATGAGATAATGTCCTAGAATCTTGCATTCTCGACTGATTCAGCATTAAAGGCTTCTGCAGTTGCGACTTTCATCTCAAACTGGAGGGGGATTATTAAATCCTCAGCGAGGGCTTCACACATATTTGAGGATAGGGGAAGGGACTCAAGGATGGAGATCCTTTCTATAATTATAGAAATATTCTTAAGAACATCATACTTCTTCTCTAGGTGTGAACTTCTACATGCAGGTGGTTGCTCTATGACAGGAGGTACGGTGGGCCCTGCCGACTGGACCGACGACTGACTATTACTGGGAATATTCTGTTTCCCACTGATCAAGGCCTGCAGAGTGGCTACCGGATGAGGGCCAGCCGACTATGACCAGCCTATAGCAGGGTGTTCTTGGTCACGGAATGGTTGGAGTGGCTCTGAATAATCCAACAACACGAATGGTGGTGAAGGCATGATCCCACTAAATGAGAAGGTTGTGCATGATGAGCTCCGCACTGTGATAATTTCTTGGTTTTGGTAGCATGCACAGCCTGGATGGATGTGAAAACCAAGGAACTCTGACATCCCATATAGCCATGACTCCCTTGATGCTGGTGAAGACTAGGGATGTTGGGAGGATCTGCCCGGCGCTCCTCGTCATCAAGATTCATGTAGGGAATTACCAGCTCTACAGTGTTAACTAAGGCATACCCTTGACCATCACTCGAAGAGTCGTCCACTACTAGTGTAATTTTAGGAGGGATTTCTATATTCCCTGGCATGAAGTTACAGAGAGTACGGGATGAAGATGGAAATCAGTGGGGGACTTTGTTTTCCCTTAAGTTGTTGGTGTTTTCTCTTTTGGGAAGGGGTCGATTATGGCGATGATCCAGAAGTGGTGGTTGCAGTTTCTAAATGCTCTGGACGATTTAGGCATGCTTAGATGACACCATGTGCATGAGAAACTATTTGGTGAGCCATCCAGTCATCGTAATTCTGGGATCCGTGACTGGAAACCTGATGCCACTCACCCTCGCTATCACTGCTTCTGTCTGGCCTCATGAGGATGCATGCCACCTGTGACGAAGCTGAGCCTAAATGAACTATGTTGTTACTTACCTAGTATTCAAGACAATCTTTGAACACATAGAACTTATAGATATTGTTCCCCAAGATCTAGTGGTAGGGGTAGTAATTAGGGTGATCAGTGAGGTTTTCCCCTTCCAGCCTTCAACACTCAGGAAAATGTAAAATCATTTGCTCCAAGGCACTATGGAAGTAACTGGGGACCTTTCCCTCATTGAATGAGTGGGACCAGTTTCTCCCATATATAAAGGGGGACCATGGAGCTTGACCCTAACGAGGAGATGGAACATCTTGCTAAAGAGGTGGAGCTTGGTTACCTCACATGGGCGGTGTCAGGGCATTGCACGGGGGCACCTACTGATTCTGAGGTCGGTGCTGTTTGGACGGTAGCTGTGCCTGAGGTTGAGGGTGTCTATGAGGCTAGGGAGGAGACTCCACTAGAAACAACTCTAATCATTTAGGGTCATCTATTTGGTCCACTTTGGAAGTCTCGGTCCTGGTGACCCTTCGTATGGGGATCACATGAATCAATGAACGTGCTTGTTTAGCCAGTTGTATTGATTCCTCTAGGTGCTGGGCCTTATCAGATAAGTCTCAAAATCCCTCAGGATAGTTCTGGGTGATCATAGAGGGGAACAACTCTGTCTTTACATTCCCTATCCATATTATTAGCAATTTCTCTCACATCAGTGGCATGTCAAGGGAATACGTGAGTCTTTTCCACCAAGTGACAAATTCGGTGACACACTCCTTAGGCATCTTCTTGCACTTGAAGAGGTATCTGATACTCTTCTACCACAAAGTGGAACTGAACAAGTAGAGGAATTAACTACGGAGGTCCTCCTAGTAGGCTACTGATCCGAGGGGGAGCTGGTTGTACCAGAAAAATGGATTCCCTTCCAATGTCTACAAAACACACCATAGATTGGCGGCCTACTGTTGCACTAGATTTCCCAAAATGTGGAAAAACCTCAAGGTTAAGTGGGCCAGGGGCTGTGGTGGGTCCCCTGTCCCATTTAAGGGAGAAAATGTGGGATTCCCAAAACCCGGGGGTGCCAGCATATCATCCACCCTTTCCCGATAAGGCTTTCCATCAGGCAGAATCACCACATGTTGCATCTCTAATTCCTAGAGACGGTCAATGAGTGCTACTATTGGATCATCTAGGTAGTAGTTCCTATCTTGATGGAGATCACTGACTACCAGTGCGTTGGTAGGTTCTTCAACATGATAAGGTGGCCCAACGCCTCATGGAGCGGCTGGTGGATCGACCAAAAGAGAAACTAGTAGAATCTGAGTTGGGTCTCGAGGATTGTCACGCCATTATGGAGGATTGGGTGAGACATACCCTGCTCTCTTTCCATAGGTTCCACCCTCAACCCTATCTGCATGGGAAATATGGTCAGGGTAAACTAAAGGAAGTTCACCGAGGGGAAGCCGTGGATACCCCTGCTACCCCAGCCTAGGATCACTATTTTCTGGTCATCGCTCTACATCATGTTCAGCAAGGAGGTCACTAACCACCATCTTTTGTTCAGTGAGTTTCTGATGCAACACAACTTTTTTAGGGCCATCCTCCTCCTTCTGCAGGGATATGGACAGGTTAAATGGTTTGATAGATCAAAGGATTTCCCTGCCCTTGATTGGAATTTGGTTGAGGACTAGTGCCTCGGTGGGCACAAGAATACCCAAAAGATTCCTTTGCTGACGAGTAATCCTTCATGATGGATCCAAGATGTGACAAGATCCCTCATGGTGGAGGTCCTCTCCAAGAAGCTCTATCTCATTCGCACCCTCTGGTAGGTCTGCCATGTAAGTCGCGACTCTACGTATAGGCATATCATCTTTCATGAATGAAAAATTAGGTTATCACCAGATTGGACTGAAGAGGATGGTAGCATACAATCCCCAGTTTTAGATCAGTATGTGGGAATAAGCCTCTTTGATAATACTACGAAGTACCCTGAAGCTCTGAGCACACCATTGCTGGAGATCCCTACGACGACATGGTGGCCTAGGGCTTTGGGCCACAGGGATTGCAGCCAAATCAACGAGACAGAATTGTTCACCAATGTCTATGTAATACACTTAGTTCTCATGGTAAGCCACTCACTAACGATGAAGTCCAAAATGATTCACCCAGAGGGTCTGGAAGAAACACTCGACTCCGTCTTGTGTGAGGGACTCTGGTGCAAAAAACTCCAGTATTGCAACCAGCCACAACATCTCAGGGAAGTGGTCTACTGCGAGGATATACCATAATATCCTAGTCTCGTATTTGGGGTCTCTCCCTTCAATACCCCACTTGTCAACCATAGGCGGCTGGAGAATAGGTAGCGGTATTGAAGTAGACTGCTGGTATGGTAACCTGGCCATTGGAGGGTAGGGCCAGCGAGCTAAAAAAACACCGAATCTTTGTTTATCCTAGGAAGAGAGAATTGAATTAGCCACAATTTTCTGGTAAGACATGATTACTACCATAGTTCTTGATGCAGGGAACCCGGTTGTAGGCAGCAGGACACACTACTGGTCATCTACCATTGGTCCCCAGAATAACGCTTCGTGATCTCTAGTCGAGGTAGATAGTGCTTCTGGTGATGATAGTGGTGATCACACAACTATACCCTATGGAGTTTCCAAATTTTTTTCCTCCTGGATATACCTACAGAGGGAGGCAGGAATCCGATGGGCCTCACATTCTAGGGGTACTAGGATGATGCTCCTTGTTCCTTCCCCGACCCTTGACATGTGGGATCTAGGTGAGGGTTAAATCACTGAGTTGGATTCAGCTTTAGAATATGAGAAGCAAACCAGGTTGATCTGAGTCTGAATTTTCTCAGTGTTCCCTTTATGGTGGCGATGACCTGACCTCCTTCCTCGAGATGGTTCTTTAGGACAGAGATGATTTTTGACACGAGGAGGACCTTCAGCTGTACTAGTGCTAGGGAGAAGAGGACTTCCGCCTGAGTAAGTTGGGGTGCGAGGAGAACCAGGACATATATCAAAGGGGATACAGGGAGGACCTCCATGGGAAGTTCTAGAGTGGGTAGGACCTCCTCTAGAGCCCACAAGATCAATGGTAGGACCCCCATTCTTGTTTCTCTTAGAAACCTCAGTGTGTGGAAGGTCCTTATACTGGTCGAGCCGAACATGGGTAGGACCTCCATACTGGGCACTGGTGAAGCGATGCTGGAACTCACGCCTTCGATTGTTGGAGCACGGAGGACCATCACCAGCTGTTGTGAGGACATGGGGAGGCCCCCCATGCTAAAGATTTACGGGATGTGCAACGTCCTCACACTGACAGTTTGTGGTAGGAGGGATGACTCCATACCTGATATAATGAGTACGAGAGAAGCTTTTGTGCTGAGTGTCACCATTGTGGGGAGTTCCCTCATTCAGACTAAGGGTATCATGAGTCAGACTTCCATTATGAGCTTGGAAGGGGGTAAGACCCACGTTCTCTATGGTGGCAGTATGTGGAGGGCCTCTGTATTGGCAGCAACAACTACCTGCACCGACGGATGAGAGAGTCGAACCATCTAGCCCGTGGGGTAGTTTGGGCCTCGATTCGGGCAAGGTATTATAGTTCCCATGATCATAATATACAAGGGGTTGATGATATACATAGACGGTGGCCCAATCCATAGTATTTGCTGACGTTGAAGCCCCTTGGCGGGCCTCCTCCTCAGCCTATGCCCGACACTGGCATCGGGTCAACCGGACTGGGGCCAACGGTGCCCGCGCATGGCTTACCTACTCCTAAACTAGTGGGACTAGATGGAGGCACTGGAATGGCCTAGTGGGATCCCTCCTTTGGGGCCCCTGAAAATCGGATCCTGACCGAGCTACCCCGAACATCCCCTACCTCCTCAGCATATGGGAGAGAGTCGTCAAGGCGTTCCGGGGAGAGGCTCCCAAAATGATTATAAGTTGGAGTGGGGAGTAGGGGCTCACTACATGGCCCTTTTGGTTAGTGGTGGTGATGAGGCACTGATGCCTATAGATCCTAGCAGGACATATCTCGGGTCAGGATAGCCCCCTCCTACTCTTACCGGCGTACGAGGTCGTTGATCATTCTTTTCTGAATGACTTTAGACCGGGATATGGGGTGTGGTAACTGATGTTTGTAGGTGAGAATATTGTTTTCGAAGCGGTGGGGACGCATGGGAGTGCCTTGTTGGCATTTCCCCTACCACTGCACCAGTGGGAAGGTGGTGATCGAATTCCTATAGTAGCTTGGTTCCGGAAGAGAAGGGAGATTAACCCATTAGTGCTGAAAAGAATGGAATCGATGACCAGTTCCCCAACACCATTCCATCTTCCATTCATGTCAAGATGGATCCACAATGACAACATCACAGATCGAGATGTCCAACATTTTGACTGCCGCCAACTTCTAGAGAGTTTCACACCAGGACCACTATTTTCATGGTGAGACCCGATGCTTGATAACTGGATCTGGTGATATGAAAGTCCATTTATGTATAAAACTATACTAATATCCATATTGAGGATAAGATATTCATGTTGGGTTTACCATTTCTATTTCTAACGCTTTCTCTAGGGCACACAAGTCCATCTGTTCAAGGATGGCGCCTCTATTTTTTCCCCACATTCCCACTTTCCAAAGGATGGAAACATCTGTTCCTTGTTCAGGGACATCTACTCTTTGATCAAAATGGGATGATGGGATGTCGGTTCTTCCTTATATGCATTCCTCCTCGGAACTCATCACCTAGTCCGGGTCTCCCTTATAGACTTAAGACGTTTTTCATGAAACTCTTCCCAGTGCCATATCTTTTTGGGCACCAATTAATTACACTGCTTTGGTTAGGAAATTCCAAGGGGTCCAATCAGGGCAGTAACCTTCGGTCGAGGGAGTAGTCATGTTGGACATCATTGGAATGTCTGTACACTAGGATACTGGCGTTTCTTAGTTTCTTCCCCTTATTAAAGGTCTTTTTGAGGGAGAAGAAGCCCGTGGAATTCCACAATGAATGCAGAGAATTATATTCCACATGCATTATCTGAGTTTTTTCTCAACTTCTTATGTTTAACACAAGTTATGTTGTAGGTTTAATGTATAGAAGAGATGGATTGGACTGATCAGAACACTGACTAGAGCGGATCAGGTGAGTGTAACCTCTGGAGGGAACACCGATGTTAGGGCTAACACATTGTCAGCTACCAGATTATTGTTAAAGTGAATGGGGAATGAGGGGCATGATCCCACTGGGATGTGGCGGCCTGGGTAAGAACCAAAATGGATGATATATGGTTATGTGAAGTGGGTTTATAATTAAATGGTGTCAACTCAAGGATGATAGTGATGTTGGGATTGAGTCTCAAAGAGACCACCTATGTATCCCTGTGGGAGGGAATCAAAGTACTCATAGTTCACCTGACAACATCTTACCATCGATTAGGGAAATCAATGGATTATCGCCAAATGGGGTTGAAAATGTCTTACCATTGAACGAGGGTCACAATGGCTTACCCCTGGATGGGGTCACAACTTCTTACTGTTGGATGAGGTCACAACATCTTACCGCTGGATGGGGTCACAACGGCTTACTACAGGATGGGATCACAACAGCTTACCACTGGATGGGGTCACAACCACTTACTTTTGGATGTTGTCATAACGACTTACCACTATATGGGGTCACAAAATCTTACCAATGGATGGGGTTGAACCTCATGGATGCTTCCTACATACCTTATCTAGGAGACAAGTATCAAAGCCCACGTAGTTCCGGGTGGTGGATTCAGTATAACATCGTGAGGAT
Source organism: Viscum album (assembly GCA_963277665.1). Taxonomy (NCBI): domain Eukaryota; kingdom Viridiplantae; phylum Streptophyta; class Magnoliopsida; order Santalales; family Viscaceae; genus Viscum; species Viscum album. Next base: position 1,840,356,857 of record OY728136.1, read on the forward strand.
GAGAAGGGGGCATGCAGTTTAACGTCGTGCAAGATGAAGGTGGTCTGACGTTAATGGGGGGGGAGGAACCAATGGTCGTTGGGCATGAACCTCTGGGAGGATTCCTATGTATCTATCCTTGGAAAGGATCAGTTTACACATAGTTTGGAAAGAGTGGGAACCAATGTGAAGATGGATGGGACTGATGGGTGTTGGGATTGAACTTCAGAGAGGCTTCCTACGTACCTTGCCTTAGCAAGGATCAAAGTCCACGTAGTTCAGAAGGAGTCGGTACTGATGTAAAGATGGACGAGACCGATGGGTGTTGGGAATGACCCTTAGGGAGGCTTCCTACCTACATTTCCTTGGAAAGGATCAAAGTCCATGTAGTTCATAAGGGGTGTGTCAGGCTTACAATCTAGGCTACCCAGATAGGATATCATGATCGATGCTTACTCTAAGACCACGTGAGTCATGATCGATGTGAGAAACAAGAGGCCGAAAATGCCTGACGATCACGTCATGGAAGGTGCATCTGTGGGAAGTTGAGTGGGGCTTATATTTGGTTAGTAGCCCAAAGAGGAAACATGGGATTACATGTGGTCAGCATACCAAGGGTGATGGAGATTGGGACTTACTCTAGGATGGTGGAATGAGTTGTGAAAAAGCCCAGTGGGAGAGGTATTTGGAACCCAGGAAGAGAAGAGAAGCAGGGATGCTACCTACTGCAAAGAAAGCTAGGGGCTTACACCTGGGTTGTTTCCCTTTCCCCACAGACAGACGCCACTCCGATAAAGAGTATATCATTCTATGTGAGGAATTATTTCACTCCCATAAAGACAAGTGGTCTTGCAGAGTGTCCAAGGTGGGGAACCCCGCGTGAAAATCATGAGGTTAAATCACAGTTTAACATCATGTGCTGGGGATAAAGGTTCTTGACAGTTTAACGTCTTTTAACTTAGAGGAGGTGAGGGAATTCCACACCCCTAGGACATTCATAACCAATACCCACCCACCATTGAGGGAAGGAAGGCATCGACAATGCTGTATAAGTAGGGTGTTATGGAGCGATCCAGTAGGGGGTCCATGTTAGCGTAGCTATGAAAAGAAGAAATAGACGTTATCTTGCCAATGAAAAGAAGCATGAGGTGACGAAACCGAATGGGTAGCACTGCCCAAGGGACCTTGAAATAGCTTCATGAAAACCTGAAGGGTGGAACGAGAAAAGGAGTTGTAGATCAAAGGGGTTCTTAGGTAGAAGCCTTGTTAAGCTCTGGTTCTCTATGGAGTGGAAAGGCTTCATGAAGGGATGTGCTTCATGAAGTGAAGTCACCTGGCCTAGGGATAGGGATAGGTGCATATGGAAGGTGCTTCGCGAAGTGTAAAGTCATTCGCATAGAAATTCCTTGTGAATAAATGGTGCCTTGTGAAGCATAACATTGTGAAGTAATGTGCTTCGTGAAGCATAGTGATCATCCCTTAGTATGTGGATCACATGTGTATGAAGGGTGTTCCGCAAAGCATAAACACTCCGTGATGACCCGAGTCCCCATGGGGATCTCCTTCTTTCGTAGAGGCCCATGGGCTCTGTGAAGGTCACCCCTCTTTAAAGATCTGAGGAATCCATTAATAGGGGAAGGCACATCGCAATGCAAAAGTACCTTGATAATCTCATGGTTTGTAGAGCACGAATTGCTTCACGATGTGGGAACTCAGAAGGTGAAAGGTCAGAGGATCCGTCCTTTGGGCTCGAGGGTAGCCTCATATTTATAGGCAAGAGGCACCGCGAAGTAGATCTCGCTCGGTGTGAAGATGGAGCATGCACCGTGGTGGGTTCGCAAATGTCAAAGTGGTTCACAAAGCATCCAGCCTCCCTACTCCACGGAGGGTTCGTGAAAGTCAAATCGGTTCACGGAGCATCCCACCTCCTTTCTCTGTACTGGGTTTATGAAGGGAGAGGTCTGCACCGTTCGCGGGGCTACGGGGCTCCGTGACCGATCTTCGCGAGGCAACCCCTTATGCTATCCTTTTGTTCTTGATTTTCCTTGATTTTATCATCAACAATTACTTATCTAATAATACCAAATGAATTGAGTCAATAAATTCATATTGGAATCCTAAATTCATTGACTTGAGATACATCTATTAGAATTACAAGATACTTGAGCTGATATTATACTATTCAAAATTCCCATTGGCTTATATTTTCTCATATACTCACCTTAAACCACATTACACAATGGTAAATATTTCAAGCATATAAATTTTCTCAATGGTATATTATATATGATATGATTCCCATATATATAATTCATATCTATATAATATTTCTTATGTAATATGTTTACTAGTTCACAAAGGGTCTTCTCCCACATCCATGCACTAGAATAGAAACACTATATTTTTTCTTATGCACGAGTATAATATATATATAGAACCATTATCAAGAGAAACATATATATTGATTCCCATTATTATCAGTTAGGTAGTGGTGTATGGATCAATTGTTTTAGGCATAGACATAATACCTTATTTTCACCCTATCCCTAGAGTTGATATCTTTACCTTTTCAGGATAGTTTTTCAACATTATCTACCTACTAGGATTCTATACACAGAAACAAAAATTTCATATCCTTCATATAATCACATATAATATTTTGGGAGTGGTCCTATATTAAAATAAAATAATCATATTAAGAGTGATGTGTGTATTTATTCTAATTCTCATAGGATATGTTGTGATGTACAAATATCATATGAGGAGTCCAACCATATATTTCACTTCAATTACATTACCCTTAACATTCTAACATTTGGTCCCACTAATTAATAGTGGGTTTCCCCTATTAACACTATACTAAGTTATAATATTCCTCAATTTAATTATTCATATATGACGAAAAAAATATTCTCTCCTAGTGATTACTCATGACATAGAAATATCATTGAGTTGAGATTAAACTCTAATAAATACAATAAGTTTAATAACATATTTTCTTATCACAATATAAAATACTTAATTCAATATCATACTCTAGGAAATAAAATTTACAAGGGTCAAGATCCTCCTCTTAGAGACCTAAACATCTTTAGTCTAGAATCTCTTCTAGGTACCAAAAAAGGCATGATTTTTTATCCTATTATTATTGAATATTCATTGATAATCCTTCTCTAGGAACCCACTTCATGTTTAATGAATATTGAAAAGTTTTCTATTATAACTCAGGATATGATTTTTTTTCTTTTCAAAAAATATAATTCTAATAGAATTAATTTTAGTGGAATCCAAAAATTTTGTTGTGGGAACTTTACTGTGGTAACAACAGCCTAGAAATTACCGGGATGACATGATTTGAGTTAAAGATAAAGTATTTTTAAAATCCATTAAGATGAAACTAATAGTTTCTCTTTGTTTCATTTCAATATTCACATACTGAAGAATTCATTTCCATTAGAAACATCACCCAGTTTGGTGACCTTGTGGTGAGAAAATCCCATCATGAGTTGGCTATGGTTTTTAAATTTTGATGGAGAAAATGGTTTCTAAAAGTATTGAGATACATTATTAAATCATTTATATAAATCTATTGGCCTTTAAAAATACATAATATAGATAAACCATATATCTAATTTTGTATCTCACACAAAAGGATTCAATTATACATCACATGAAGCCAAAATGGACTTCTAGATCAAATTTTTGGTTGTTTTAATTTAGATGTTTTTTGTGAAATTCTAGTTAATTCAAGTCTTGGTGAACTCTTCTTACATGAAATATACTCCACACACACCCAGATCCCCATGAACTATGACCATGCACCATACTTAAAAGCACCCAAATGTTGTAATAATTTCATACATCACACACCTAGAGACATACCAGGGAACCCCAAGTGGTCATGAGAGGACATGATGATTATTTTCATATACAAGTAACACTATAAAAAGGTGTGGACCATGTGTAGACTAGAGTTCTATGAATATAAGATCACTGATTAACATGAGTTCATATAAACATCCTTCTCATGATTTTTGAGTCCTAAAATGTAGAGAGGGGTCGTAAAGGTTAGTACCCATGCACTACGAATTAGACTTGTGTCTTGGGTCTCATAAAATCTAGGCACTGGACCACCCAAGTGAACAACCACTCAAGCAGTGAATCACCTAAGCTTTGAAATACCTAGGAACCAAAAAACTTGGGTATGAACCACTTACATGTTGCATCACAAGTTTAGCAACTACCTAAGTATCCATTCACCAAAGACTCTTACTTTTCAATCTATTAAAACTCCATCCCTTGTTCTCATTTTACCAGCCCTCCTACATGATCACCAATTCCTCTATATCTCATACCTGAAGTCATATTCACCAAAACCTATATCCTAGACACCCATTTCACCTAGGCATCCTACATAGCTTCCCATTCACATAGAACTCTTACCTTGTTTCCAATTCACCTAATAATTCAACTTGAGGGCCTATTTTACAAGGTCACTTACTTGGTTGCCTAACCCCTCATATCAGGTCTATATTATAATGCATTCTCCCCTGTAGTCTTGGATTGGATCAATAAAAATATTTATCCATGGAATTTATGGTCGATCCTTCCACATCCATCAGTCATACCCATGAAAAATCAAGATTCACAGTATGAAAATTTCAAGGAGAATAAACAATGTTTTTTGTGATAAATACAACCCCCACCTTTCCCTAAAAATCTTGAGTAAAAGTAATCATACTAGTTTGGTCACATGGCATAATTTTAGATACTTTTTCTTGGTATTGTTATATGTCATGAGTCATGATTATCATCTTCATTTCCCCATATACCATCATTTATTATTCTTCTATAAGGTTATTTAAAAATATAGAGTCTAGGTACTCCACATGGTTCCTAAAATTTATTCACACGACACACATGTTTTTTAAACAATAAATATCTGATCATTTGTAAGTCCCACACAAAAAATTTATTGGAACCATTTAATTAGTAGTTCAGTATACATTACATTAAACTAAATGGATGTGTTAATGAATATAAGACCTTAAATGGGACAAATATGGTCATTTTTAAATGGAAAATGTACAATTTTCCTCATTAAAAAATACTAAACTATATGGGTTTGGATTCCCTTCATAAGGGTGTGTAGGAAACACATTTATTGGGCTTGTACCAAACATAAAAACAAACCCTTCTTCCTTTGATAGGAGTAAAACACCTCTATGGATGATGATATATATGAAATCAACTTTCTATATAGATTCATAGTATAGAGTATGTTGATGCTTGGATCAAATGAGTCACAATACAATCCACCCCAATAGTGTCCTTTTAAACTCTTGTTTTAGTAAATAAATTTAAATAGTATTATTACTTATATGGATTCCAGAATATTTTTAAAATATATATTCAAGTACCAAACTCGGAAATGATACCCATAAAATTAGGATCCAACCTCCTATGCTATTTTCAAATAAAAGGTTCCATCATTTCTACCCTAGGTGATTGAGAGTCATCCTTTATTTGGATAGCAAGAGAGTTCTTTGAGTCATGAAATGATTGAAAATAGCCGCCAAGAAATAGATAACCATACAAAAATAACAAATTTTGTAGTTATTATTAACTAAAATTTTTCTTTATCTATTTTTTTTATTGTTATTTATTTCTCTTGTGTTTATTAAACATGGGGTCAATTCATTGGTTGGTTTAATGTCAAAACATCTTATAATTGAAGCCTTTAAGAGTGGGAGATGTTTTAGTATTATTATTATTTTCATCCAATATATTGATCATCATTTTCATATATCCTTATCATTCATGTTCTTGATGATATTATTTTCTTCACTAGACATGTTTTTAATACTTATTTTTAAAAATTACCACCAAACATCATCCCATGTTTTTAGTATATAAAAATTTTAATCTTCTTTTACCTATGGGGTTTATCATTTTTGTTTCTATACAATATAATTTCAATTTTTTTACTTGAAGAAAATATAATTATGAGAGTATTCAATTTCCATTTCCAATGTTAGAGAAAATCAACTGATTCCCCATAAATACTAATGTACAATATAGCTTATTATTTTTGGAGACTTGGTTTTAATCCACTATATAAATTTTCTATTTCTCTTACATGGTTAATGATAAAAATAGATATGTATAATGAATTCATCATGATGTTTTCTTTATTGGATACCAATGAATTTTACCTCCATGTTCTTAATCCAAAGGAATTATTTCATTATATTAATTCAGTGATTTTGTTTTAAATAGTTACTAAAAAATATTTTTATAATCTCATTAAATTAAATGATTTGTATTTCTTTCTTTTTATTAAGTTCTTGATGAGAGTCCACTATTTATTCACTTCACACTCTAAATGAAATCCATATAAAGCAAACATTTTATTCTCTTAGCACTAAAGAATAATTTTTCTTTTCTATTTTTTGTTCCATTTCTTAGTAATTAGTTGAACCGATGTCCTATTATAGAATAATGGTCATTTTTTAATGAATGATTGATTATTTTGTTGTTATTTCCTTGAATGTTTTTTGATTTCTTAATGGATTTTGTTATTATTATCAGCTTGAAAAATTTGGATGATAATTTACATGAGATTTTATACTCCATATCCCTTACCATTTGTTTTCTCATTGGTACAATCATTGAATTGTTCATCAGACTCATTGTTCATTTGATTCCACATGTTTCTATCAATTAAATAAAAAAAATCATATGTGTTAGTATTAAATAATAATATATAAATTTAACAAACATATGATAATGAAAAATAATTCCATGATATCCTAAATATAAAACCATCATTTTATCCTATGATTTTTACGTACAACCTTTATAACTTTTTATAAAACCTAGATTGATTAATGTTTCTCCAATAATTATTTATAACCCCATACAAAAATTAACTAATACCACTTTTATACCAACCAAGATGACCCATGAATACATTCAAACTCATTAAATTATTTCAATTTTAAAAAAATTACATACCCATAATAATTCACTCCCCCGTAACATAGAGGTTTAATGTATTCAGAGAACAATGAGTTATATTTTAATGAACATTCTGTATTGTGTCACACCTATAAAACCATATAAATAAAATAAAATACTTTTTAAAATCATATATTACTATCATTTAGGATTTTAAGCTCTTTGATAAATTAAATTATAAAAATATTATTGTAGTGTTCATGTAGTTATTGAAAAGACCAAAATAAGAATACGTTATTCTAATGAGATAAAACATGTATAGAGTTATATTGTTATAATTTTATTATGGATAAAAAATGATATTGATTAGATGTTATTATAGTGTTCAATGATAATTACAATTTCAGGAACCTTTTTATTATAGTTGTATTGCTATTAAATGAGAATGTTAATGTGTATAAAAGATTGGTGATAGAGAGGGTACCCACACAAAATAAGAGGTTACCATTAAATATAAAAATGATAAAGTAGATTATGTTATAAAAATAGTGAAGAGGGTTACTATGTTGTGTGGGTAATGTTGTTGTAAGACGAATGAATAATTATGACTGTTGAATTTCTATATGTAATTTTAGAGGATTCTATTCTAGTCTGTTATTGGGTTTGACTGCTAAAATCAATGTAAAATTCCACATAGATGATGGTTTAAAAATTATGAAGTTAAATATAAAATATTTTTGTAGTTATGTTCTGGAAAATATGCTAATTTTAATATTAATAAGCTACAATGTTTTCTATTGAATGGAGTTGAGGTGTTTATGAAGGTTTTGTGAATTCCCAAAGTGATTTAAGGTGTTTTAAAGAGATTTTAGGGTTATTGAGTTTATTAGAAGGGAATATAATATTAATTTAAGAAGTAAATATTTTAAATTTAATGTTGAAATTTGGATATTTTGGGACATTTTCATATGTATCACCTTAGAGATAATGGAGCTACATATGGAAGATCTAGTGTTTCACTATGATCATCTAAGCTAATTTTAGTTGTGCATAAGAATGAATTTTGGTATGTGTACTAATCATTTATACTCTCCAAAAATGTGATCCTTACCCACATAAGAATGAATACTCTATATATACATGATTATATATTTGTGTAATCATCATCGAAAGCAGTGAAATCAAAATCTAGGAAATCATGATTACTTTTTGTATAAAAATCATCAATTTACAAGTAAGAATCATGCTTGTTTGCAAAGATATCACCATCTTGTGGAAAATATATATTTGAAATTAAATTTATATATATGAAATTAAATTATATACTATCCCAAAAAATTAGATGTTAATATTCAATGTTGTTGAATAATATCAAATTATGAAGAATTTCAGTGATTTTTTTTATACTTCAAAAAATGAGTTTCAAAAAAATTATATTCTAACTAAAATATTATCTAAGATTATTTTTCTATTTATTTATGTTCCAAATATCATGATTGTATTTTTAAAAAAGATTCATTCTTGTTTTAATGAACAAAATATAATTCGAATAAATTATCATTGTTATTGATAAGGAAAAATATATTTTTTGGGTTATAACGAATATTACATAAATTTTTTATCCTAGACATAAGCTATTAATTATATACAATGTTATTTTGAAAAAATATTACTGAGTGATAAAATGATTACATGATTGCTGAGAAGAAACCTGAGGTAATATATTCTTCAGTGTATAATTTTTTTATCCCAAAATGTTAAGATTCCATATTTTATAAATATATATACAAAGAAACTATTGATGATAGTTCCATTAATTGGTTATTAAATTTCATAAATTCATTTGTGATTCAAAAATGATAAGGTGGTAAGTTAGAGAAGTGACTGGAGTGTAAATGTTTAACTAGATTATATATAAGTTTTCACGGATGAACTCAAACCAAGAAGTGAATCTCTTCTTAGTATTATATTATATTTTTTATAGAAGATTAAGTATATTTATATGGATGTTATGATGTAAATTTTGAGAAAATTAAGTTGATCCAACTATAGGAACAAAATAAATTAAATTTTTTCAAATGTAAGAGTATAAATGATTATCTGTATTTTTGGAATATAATTTTTTTGGGAAAATGAGATCATGGGGAACCCAACATGGTATGTTTATAATCAAATTTTTTAGTTGGAAACAAAAAGTCTCCATATATTCCATTTAAGGATATTATAAATCAGATGAGAAATTTAATATAGCCATCAACACCTATGAGATTGATGAAATCAAGGATGAGAGGAAAATAAGAAAAGGAAAAGGAACTAAACACTATAGGATAATAGAAGTGAGTAATATGAGGAACTAGAGATATGAATGGAATAAGAATATATGAGAGAATTTTTGAGATAAAAATATCCTATTTAAATAATAAGATTGAGTTAATTATAGAAAAAATACTCCTAAGGAAGAAGAAGAAGAGAAATCTATAGTATGTTATTACAAGGATGAATATTGTGTGTCAAGACTATTCTAATGATATACTACCTGCCTAGTTTTAAAAAATGAAATGTAGAAGAGAAATTTGAGAGTCATTTTTTTGTTGTATTGATTCATTTGAGGGAGAAGGGGAATATGAGTTATCCAAGGTTAAATTTTATAGATTTATTATAATAATATAAATGTTTTGAAATTCCATTTATTCAAAATGATTGAATCATATGAACATATTTTCAAAGAATTAGAATGAACTGTTGAGTACCAAAAGGTGAGATGTAGGAGTTATGTTTAAATAGATAATGGCATCCAAAGATATATGGATGAGGGATAATGTCATATTTTATATTTTCATGATACCATTGGATAAATTTTTTATACACTTTCTGAGGATAAAGGAAGTTAATATGTATAACTAGTGTGATTCTAGTTTGAAAAATGTGGGATGTAGTGTAAAGATCCTTTCACATGTCTGATATAGCGGACACTATTTTCACATGAGAAATAGTGTCAAAAAACCCAAATTTGTAATATGGTGGGAATGGGTTTAGTAAAAACATTCCACACTTCACTTGTAAAATTTAGAGAGATTTTAGTGGAGAATTTGCATGTCAATGAGAGTTGAACATGGTAAGGAGTTGGTTTTCCACATTATGGTTGAACCTTATAAACACACCTAAATCAATACGTACCAAATTTATTTGGGTTCATTTAGTGAATGTGGATAAGGTAAGAAAAATAATATCAATTTTATTCTTCACCAACCATAGAGGTAAAAAAACCAAAGGTATTCTAATTATCTCATGTGAAATTAGGTTTTTGTAAAATAATTTTACAACACCTAATTCACCCCTATATGATGTATCTTTATGATCATACATGGAAATTCAATTTTTATTTTAGAATAGGTTCCTATATTGAGGAATAATTTTGAATATCATAATGTTTAATTAGATCAATATTTATATCTTCGAATTTATATAACTTTTTATTACAAAACTATTTTGAAAAGAATACCAAAAGAGATTATTTGAAAGGGAAGTGCGTCAATGTGAAGAATATATATATATATACCATTCAAGAAATATTTGGACGTCTTATATAAGACATTAATAAACCTTAACAATAAATACTAAAATAATAAGGGATTCATCTCAAAGAAGGAAGAGTAAACAACATTAGATCACGGTAATTACAATTATATAGGTTAATCAGTTAATTAGTTGATTATTTTTCCTCTAGTGAAACAAGATCATAGTGTGAGAAATATTTTAATGAATATATTAAACACCACTAACTCTTGGTAAAATATTATTTTAAATATATCCCCAGTTAAATATAGAAATAAATATTTATATTCATCAAGGTACTACGTGGTGAGATGTTATAGACATAAAAAGAGGATGACGTAATGGAAGAAGTATTAATGGAAATGTGTTACTAAAACACTCTCACAAATCATGTATAGGTTAAGGCTAATATTTTTTTTAATTTTTTTTTAAAAAAAATCATTGAGTAATTATTAATTGAAAATAGAATTTTGTATTAAATAATATTTTTTAAAAAAATAAAGGGGTATCTCATACACTTGAAAATATTCATAAAGTCTCCATGGATATGAAATCTACTCAGAATAAATATCAAAAATAATGAAATCTAAGAAATATTATCAGGTTAATACCAATAAAATAGATACGGATAAAATTAATATGACTAAAGAGGATGAGAAGATAATATGAAATCAGTTTTGGATGAAAATAATACTCTTGGTTTGAAGTGTTTGGAGTTGGAAGTAAAACTGAGAAATATGGATACTATAAAATTTGAGTCTTCCTAAATAATTTGAAATAAGATTACTTCCAAAAAAAATCATATGAGTGTATTTAATTGAATAAAAGGAAAAATTGAGGAAAAGTGAGTTCTAAGATCATTTGCAGAAGCATCCAAATCAAATTATAATAAATACTATTTGATACTTCAAGGAATTAAGTTGAAATTAAATCTATATTTTATAAAAGTAAATAAAAAATGATAAATTCCAAAAAAATATGTAAGTGTAAATTTGGAAAAACACCAACCACACCATAAAGAGTGATGGTGATCAAGTGACATAAAATTATCCCTTAAAAATAATCTCAAAATGTTAGTGTTTCAACCCAAATACCACATATAAATCCATATAAATTTCATATATAAGAAAAATTTGGAGGATAATTGGGAGATTTTACAGATTTTAGATTTATTTGGAATGTGGTTTTTGATTAATGCAATAATATTTTAGTATCCACAAGTCATATAATCTCTAATCCAAGGGGGGTCAAGGTTGATACAACTATGGCACTTACTAAAAGAAAATTTATTATATTGGAAATGGATATATTGTCTTTAAGGGTCAAATATGAAATCATGGAATGATTATTTAATTTTTTAAACAATTAACTAAACTATTATGAGGTATTTTGGTATGTACTAACCTGAAATGACTCACATGCTGATGTAAATGGAATGTGTCAACAAAGAAGGGAAAACATAATGAAATAAAGTAATCATTATTTGGGATATAACCCCAAAATATTATAGAAAAATAATACACCTAAGATTATAATGAATAAATATGACTATACTATTGAACATATATAGTTAATTCTCTTCTACCATGGAAAGAGAGGAAACAACATGGAAAATTGTAGAATGGACAAGAATATTAAGAATTAAAGGAGGAATCTAAAAACTAAATGTGAATCATTTTAGTAAAGAGACAAAAGGATCAGTATGGTTATGGGAATTCTTAATTGGTATTATGGATGGTTACAAAAATTAGTTAACCTGAAATATAAAAAGGAGGTTTGGGGATAGTTAAACAAGGAATTAAATATGGATTTCAAATGTAAGTTTCTTCTACCTGGTAAAATTAATAAGAAGAAGAAACTCAAAAGACTCATTCTATAAAGAAGTATATTATGAAGTTAGAGTCATCACATAAAAATAAATATCATAATTTTATGAAAGTGTGTTTAACCATATGACTAGATTAGTTGTAAAATGCATGGATTATGGAGCAAAATAAAAATTTTGGAACTTCTCTAAATTGTAATGTCATGTAGCTAATTTAAACTATTGAAAAAGGTTAAAATGAAAAATAATTTCATTCTTCACAATGGTTAATAGTTTTGTAAAAACAATACGGAATTAATAATGAAGACATTATGGGACATTAACCCTTCAATGAGAGGAGAATATGAATGGGTAAATAATTTTCAACCTTTTTTCTCACATTAATGTTCCAAGGATGGTACACACTATTCTCTATGGGTTTGGTTATTCTTAAGTGTTGGGATATTAAGTTGAAGAAGTGTGGAGATAATACCTTGAGGGGTAGGTCTCAAAATTTTTTATGTTTCTAAATAATTATACTTTCTTTTAAAAATGGAATTCATGAAAACCCCATTAAATATTAGTGTTTAGGGGCATGGTTCTCTCTCTCTGTTAACATTTTTTTGGATAATGATGAATATAATAATCAAATGGAGTGACTATATAACAATATGGGAAAATAAACTTTCACTGTAAATTATTTAATTTTCTTTTAAAGGGAATTATAGTTTTATGAAACATATTAAAATTATATTTGGGAATTCCGTTGAGATTTAATGTTATCATTAATATCACATTAAGTCTGATTTATGGAATATTTTTTTGACTAAACTAATCAATCTTATTTTCAAAAAATTATTATCACTTATAGTCTCAATTTTGTTTTGTTGATGAAACTTTTATAAAATAATATAGTGTCATTATTCTCATATAGAATTAGTAGAGAATATTGAAAATAGAGAACAAATGGATGAAACATGCCTTTACTATTTTGAACAGTTTTTTATAGATGATAAGTTGATCCCTGACACCCATTGTATGAATAATGGAGACAGAGAAAAATTCTCACTCTATTTAATTTATTGTCAAAAAGGGAGGTAGAAAATTAATTTAGTTTAAACATGATGTTGATATGATATTTTCATTAAAAAAATCAAAAGGGTAGATTAAAGAGTATTTTGTATTGTGATTGTGTTTTTTTCAATAATAAATTTAATGTGTGTTAAACATTGGTGTTGAAGTGAGTATCCACCAAAAATAAATGGTCTTTATTGAGTATTTTATGGATAAAGTGTCTTATTTTGTAAAAGTAAGGTAAATAGGATTCCCATGAATTGTGGGTAATAATGTTTGAAGAAAAGTAAAAAACGTTTCACTAGAATAGTTGGTTTCAATGTTTTTGGATTCCATTAATGTGTTCTGTTAACGTTTAATATAGAAATTTTGGTAAAAACCCACTTGAATGAATGTTTATAAATTATAATTTTAAATATAGAATATATATATAGTGAATTTATTGAAAATTATATAAATTAAGTATTAATAAGGTAAAATATTTTTTATGAATGGAGTTCAAGAGTTCAAGAAGGTTTGATAATTTTACAATGTGATTTAATGTGTTTTTGAAGAGATTTTATAGAAAATATATTTATATTAAGAGAACATGAGATTAAATGAAAAATTATATATTTAAAAATGCAATGTTTAAATTTAACTAATATTGGTAATAAATGTATGCATCATCTTAGAAAAATAGAACTATGTAAGAATGATATAGTTTTGTGTAAACATCATCTGACATGATAATATTTATATATAAGTATGAATATAGATTGATTAAGGGTTATCTTGACTCTATGTAAATATGTTCATTAACCACATAAGATTTAATTATTTACATATAAAATATTTATTGTTTATGTAAACATCATCTAAACATGTGTAAGTGTAATATATAGAAGTATCATCTGTGTAATCAAGATTAATATCTTTGTAAACGTCATCTATATTTGTTTAAACATAATTTTTGTCTTTGAATACAATAACACTTAGTGAAAAATTAAGTTTATATATCAAATTCATAAATAATAAGTTATGTGTGATAATATTAATAGAATATTGATAAGTCCAACTTCATGAATGGAGAGGAAGATCAATGCATGATGAATTTGAGAGAATATTTTAATGTTTTAAAATATAGTTTCCACAATTTTATATTCTAATGAAAATAAAATCTTAATATTCTTGTGATATTTTTTTAAGTCCCAAATATCATGTTGTATTTTAGGTTGGATTGAAAATTAGATTAATGAAGATGAGATGTGTTGATGTGAGGGTCATTTTTATTAATAAAGAAAAGAAACTTTTATGGGGTTTCAAGAATAATATAGATGAATTTGAGTAAGAGATAGATCTATTTAATAAATCATCAATCATTATAAACCAAAATATTTTAGTGAGGAAAATATTACTGAGTTTCTAAGAAGAATATAGGGTCAACATGTTCTTCACATAATAATATATTTCCTAAAATGAGAAGGCATATAAATTCCATAAATCTATAAATATAATATCAATATATGAAGGTGTTGTTCAAGGGTATTAAATATCATAAATTTATATGTGATTAATGTGTGAGAAGAAGGTGGGATTGAGATGATACTAGTGTGTAAAAATTCAACTGGAATAGGTACAAGTCTGTATGGATTTACTCATGTTGGGAAGAGAAGATCCAAATGGTATTATGATATATATAATTCGATATAATAATAATGATTTTTTATATTCTATGGAGTTAATTATGAGAATATGGTGTTGTGAAAGATGGAGGAATAACTAAAATATTTATTCATCTATGTGAGTATAAATAATTACAGTTATTTTTGAAATATCATTTTTGTGGAAAAAGGAGACCTTGGGTACCGGAAATGGTTATTAAGAATATTTTTTTTGTGGAAACAAAAAGTCTCTATATATTCCATTTATAAAAATTAAAAATGAGATGAGAAATTCAATATAACAACTAAAAAATGTTAGATTGAAAAAATTGAATAAGAGAAGAAAATTAGAAAAATAATAAGGATCAATAACTATAGGTTTTTAGAAGTAGGTTATTCGAGATAACTAGAGCCCTTAAAGGAAAAGAAGAAATTATTGATGTCAAGAGAGAATAATATCCTCTTCATGAAGAAGACAATGTGATGTCAATAGAGCATAGAACATCCAGAAAAAAGATTAATATGAATCCATTTTATGATTTATAA
Source organism: Viscum album (assembly GCA_963277665.1). Lineage (NCBI taxonomy): Eukaryota > Viridiplantae > Streptophyta > Magnoliopsida > Santalales > Viscaceae > Viscum > Viscum album. The sequence goes on from OY728136.1 coordinate 1,840,372,418, forward strand.
TGTAATAATATAGAATGTTGATCCTATCATAAAGATATACAACAAGATCGGTTTTAGAGAACTAAAATAATATTTAGAGAAAGCTTATAGAGCTAATTTGTTTCTACAAAATAGATTCATTCATGGAATAACAGGTTTCCAAGTAAAGTTTATCATGTATTGAGTTATTATGATAATATAAATGTAGTTAGATGACTTTCACTAAAACTAAGTGAATCCCATGGAAATATTCTCAAATTACTAGAATCAATGATGTGTACCTGGAAAAACCTTACAATTTCAAAATATATTTTCATTTAAATAAAAAATTTATAAAAGGATTTCTCAGTATAAAAAACTAAAATAAAATGTGAAGTGAAATATTATAAGAATGTTATAGACAGATTATATGAATAAAAATATATTTTGGATAAAAATATGTTAATTATTTATATTTTTATTTGTTTAGAGGATATATAATTATTATGATTTAATATTAAAAAAGTATTGTTCTTTATCAATAAATTGTTTAAAATATTAACTAATTAAATAGGCCACTTTTAATTGCTTTTTGTGACACTATATAATATTAAAATATATACACAAAAATATTAATAATAATTAAAATAGAAATAAATATGGAATAACATCAAGAACACTTAATGTTTAAAAACAATATTGTTCAATATGAACAGTTTTTATTAATATTTCGAATTTTCATTTAAAATTTAAATTTAAAAATTATATAATTTTATTTTACATAAATAAATTCATTTTAAAATTATAAATATTAATATTGTGCTATGGTGAATTTTTTGTGTTCTTTTAAAATAATATTTTCTGGTACATAGTGAAAAATATAGTTTTTACTAAACCATAACATTTAGAACTATATCAAAGGAGTAAGTATGAATTAAAAAATTATAATTTTTTATGATAAAATATTTAATTAATATTTCTAACTATAAATTTTAAATAGTTTTATATATTTAGAAAACATTTGTTTACAAAGATAAGTAATATTTTTCATTAAAAGAATCATTTCTTTGTAATTTCTTTTAATTGAAATTGATATGGGTAATATTTGTTTTTAGAATTATTTTAAATCCTAAAAACATTTATTTTTTTATAATAAACTAATTTATGTCATGTAAATTGAAACAAATTTATAATCTTATCAGACACATAAATTTAATTCATAAAAGTACACTTTTTTAGAATGGATTTTTATGAGTTACAAGATATACTATTGAAATTAATAAATAAAACACATGAAAACATTAGTTTATAAAATGAATTTCATAATTTTAATTTGTAGGTACACATTATTTAATAATTTTTATTTTATTTTGTGGTATAAAAATATATTAATTAAATAGTAACTAGTTAGAATGTTAAAAATATAAAGGGTAAAAGGATTTAATCAAAATAGTAAATGTAAAAAATGTTAGAAAAATTGAAATTTTGTGATTTAGGTGTGTATTAGTAAAAACATGTCTTCACAATATTACTATATATTTTTTGGTCTCTTAGGCATGGGAAACATGTTCCATCTTTATATTATGCTGATATATTCACAAAATTGTAATTCACACAACTTATAAATGGGGCCTCCCATATCCCATACAAGTACAATCCAAGCATTTGGTTTAAACCTTTAAATATTCCCTATTAATTTACCTAGAATTCTATTTCACTTAATTTTTATTAATGTTAGTTAAATTATCCTAAAACGTCCATTTACAAGGAGTTATCAAAGAGAAAACTTATGTCCTCAATGTGAGTACAAAATTTTCATTTCTTTTTTAATTTTCTATCTTACATTAAAAAAATATACTTTTATGATTCATATATAAGGAAATTAATATTTTTCAAACAATAAATTCTATTATTCAAAGGTAATAACTATTATCCATCGGTCCCCTTTTCTATTAATAATAATTAAAACTTCATTTGTGTGTGTGGACTACTGCCTACATAGAGTTGCACATATAGTTTCCCTTTTATTTATTAAATAATCATAAAATGTATTTAAGCTTATTTAAAAGATATATATAATAATAATATTTTTTTATTATTTATATTAGTACAAAATAAATAAATTTTATAAACATACTCATCAACTAGTTTTTATATGTGCATGTTTGAGTTGATCTAACCACCAACTTGAACAATGATATAAAATAATATGATGGATGATTATGAGAAAATAATTATTGATAATATATGACATAAATAAGTAAATAATTATTTTATTTCATTTGTGAGGATAAAATTAATATTGAACTCACCAATTAAAATTCAAATATTCATTCATTAAAAATCATAGAAACATGATCATCAATGATTTCATCTTAAAAGATCATAAAAATAAATTCACATATAATGAAATTTTAATATTATAAATAAAAATAAATCATTAATTCAAGTACCATGTATTATATAATAGTAACACAATTTATGAGAACAATGAATAACACCACTTCTATTATGATATTTTTTCATGAAGATCAAGATTACACACACCTGATATAGAAATTAGATAATGTGCACCATGATATCATTGAGAAGTAATTATTACTTCATTATTGATGTATTTTTTTCTTATTAAAGTAATTTATGTTGTCTTATGAGTCATCTCATGTTCTTTTTTAAAAAATAATTCTATTTAAAATTTACCAATTTTGTTAGGTGATTTTTACATTAGCTACCTCCATTAAGTTATAATGATTATTCATGAACCTATTCCTTACAATATTGTTTTATTCCTCCATGAAATTATATTTCGTGAAACCTTTTATTTATATCAAGGAAAAAGGAATACTTTTCATTCAAATATTTCCCCTCACTTAATTTAATCCCAATAAAAGGTATATCCTTATTGAAAATAATTACTATTATATATAATTATCCCTCCATTTCATGTCCATATTTTCTTTCCCTTACAAATGTTATTCTTTATAATTATAATCCTAATTATTTTATAATATCATGTGACCTTAATATTTCCCTTATCGAATTTTGAAAATAATGTTTTGTTACTCTTTTTGTGTTTTTCTTGTTTACAATATCGGTACTTCAAAATTTTAAAAATGCTTCCATACATTCGAAAATGAAATGTCTTATATTCCACTGAATATTTATTTGTAATAAAATTTTTGAATTTTCAATGATATATTATTAAATTTTGTTAATAAAATAAATGTTTTTCAAATTGTTCACTTCATCTTTTTGATCCTTTTTTTCTTTTTGAAGGATATATTATTTATGATTCATTTTAGAAGTAAAATTTTTAAAAATTATTTCACAAGAAAATTTTTAAATCCTTATTTCTTATTCAAGGATCCGTTATTGAATATTTATTATAAACTATTTTTTTAAAAATGGAAACCGTTGACATTTCTTAAAGGCTTATGTATTTTTAAGGCCCCATTATAGAATATGATTATTAAAATTAAATATTTTTAAAGTTTTGTACCTATTTTTTGGGAAACCATTATTAATTTCCTTGTAATAATCAGTAATATCTCTTTCAAAATATTTATTTTAAAATTATCATCTTTTCAGTTACAAAAAATTGAACTTTTCATAAATGACTTTTGAAAGTGACTGTAACATCATCTTTAAAGATAAATATAAAAGTGTCTTATAAAAATATATATTAAAATTTTACTAATAGTTTACCTATTAATATATAAAGGGTTTTTTACAAGTAAGTAAAATTTCAGGAATCAACCTATAAAATTTCATAAGAAATAATGATTTATAAAATCTGAAAATTGGGTATCAACTATTTACATTCAATATTTCAATATTGGTTACATCATCTGAAAATGTTTTGAAATCCATTTTATTTAAACGGATCATATAAGATATAATTAATATTTTATTTTAAGTGGAGAACATATGTATGGATGATTGAAGGATAGTGTTCTATATCTCTCTCCAATTAATTGGTTATAATTTTATATCACATGATATATGAATGTTTTGAATGTAATTGATCACGTATAGATTTTTTCAAATGATTTTATGTGGAAATTATTGCATATCGGGTTGACCACGTGATTGTTTATGGAAACGGTCATGTATTTCATTATTTTTGTGTTGGTTCATGGACATGTTCACCTACATATTTTTTCACATGATTATGTGTGAACAAGATTTCTTATAGATTTGTTCAAATTATTGTGTGCAGACCTAATCCTGTACATCTTTCATCACACTATAGTTCATGGAAATGATCACATATAGATTTTTTCACTTGATGGTGTATGGATGTGATAAAATATAAATTTATCAAAAATATTTTTGGTGGAAATAATCTAATTTTTCTTTTTCATAGTGACATGATTTAATATTCATATTACACATTTCTAAGTCATATTATTTATATTATGATCTGTGGTTCATATTTATTATCTCACACACATATTACATGATCCATTTATTTCATTTTAGAATAAATGTAAAACTACGATGACATATAAGGAACATTAAATGTTTCATGTTCTTTAAATAAGATATTTCTCCTCTAATCATGTTTTCTCATATTCTTTTGACTCAAACCTCGATGAAATGTTTATGAGTTTTTACCTTACCAATCAGTTAATCTCACACCATTATTTTTTTTCCTATTTTGATAGGAAATTTTTTACATTACTATATTTTAAATTAATATTTATATATAGAATATTTATTGGAGATTTCTATGTCATAAAAATAAAGTGTTAGTATAATGAAATAAACATCCTTTTTTAGATAGTAAATGTATGATTTCTAATCATAAAAGATAGTAAACATATTTTTATTAGGATTGTATGATTATTATGAGATGTAATGTTTAAATTATGGTAATTTGCAAAAATAAATATAGGTCCATCTCAATTTATATCAAATATAGAGTATAAATAATGTTTCTAGCACCGTACCTATGAGTGCTAGTCAAGGGCACCTATATATCTGAGGATAAGTTTCATAAGTTGTTTGTAAAGAATTTATGGTGGTTGAAGCTCTCTATTTGTGGGATTAGATAATATTTTATAGATATAAAGACTTCCCTATACCTCTTTTTATCTATATCATGTGGGGTAAGGATGTTAAAAAGACTAAATAGTGAAATTTCTGTTTTAAGACTATGGGGTGATTTGAAAAGCTTCCTTAAGTTGTGTGATTTAATAGATTCCTTGTTAATGTGCATAATATTTTAAACACCCTCATCGGTGTAATATGGTTAGAGTGTTTTAAAATAAAAACAACCCAAAATCCACATTTAATTGGTAATAATATATTAGTGGACAATCTGTGTATCATTTGGAGTTGAACAAGACAAAGATTAGGGTTTCGACCTAGAGGCCAATCATTGAAAAACCAGAACACACTTTACATTATTTCATTACCATTATTCATGTTGTGAATGATAGTTAAGTGATAAAAAGAATATCTAGTTCATTCATAATTGACTATAGATGTTCAAAATTTAAGGGGGTTTAATTATCACAAGATAAATGGGTTTTCAATAAAAGGATTTAAAACACCTATTATTTTCATAAATATTAGAGATAATAAGGTAATTGAATCTTCAAGAGAATAAATAGATACTTTGATAAAATCATTACTTCTCAAAATGGGTTATTTGATAAATATATAATTAGGAATTTTTTTGGAACAAGAGACTACCCAACAAGAAAGAAGAATTTAATAAAAGAAATTTTCTCTAGGAATCCATATGAAACTAAATTACAAGTGTGGTTTGAAGTGGGTATATGGTGGGTCTTTCATTGCCGAGTTTGAGTGGAATTTTTAAAAAATACCCATTAATAAATGTGTATGGAATTTCATTTTACAAAAGAAGTTTATCCCAATTATTAAAATAATAGGTATTATTTTGGAATCCCCTCATCTTTAAAATTTACATATGAGGATATAGATATTTTAGACCTAAGTCCCCAATGTTTTACTCTTTCCCTAAATTTTTACCCTTTACCATGGTAACTAACTATTTACCTTGGAAAATTATTTTTGTCTAAAAAATTCAGTTAAACCTACTACTAAATAAATATTTCATGAATATCAATATTAAATACATTTTATTACATTAAATTTCCAATAGTAATAAATATATTTAAATTAAAAAATGTAACACATAAAAAATAATATTTAGAAAACTATATTTTATTCTTAAAATTGGATTTATTCTTATGACTTAAGTAGTAATTATAATTAGATGACTTTTATTTAGTTTTTAAATTTATAGAATACATTCAAAAAAATTCTAACTTAAAATATGACAAATTTAACTTTTTAAAAACATATAATATTTAATAAAATTGATATTTTTAAATAAAACATATTTCGCAAACCATTAATATTTAACGTTTTGTTCCTTATAAATCCTTATATTCTCCAACAATGTTTTTCTTAATTAATTAGTGATGACATAAATTTTATTAATCAATTTATTTGAAATAATTAATTAAAACTAAAAAATTAACAAAAAAAATTAGTATTCATCATTTTTTTAAAAGAGATATTTTCACCTGTGAATCTATATAATTGCATTTAGGTTAAAAAATAAATATTATATTTATATCAAATTTGTATCATCTACATTTCAATTAAAAAATATTCAATTAACCTATTGGATTCATGTATAATCAATGTTAGATCCCAACCTTTCAGAAGATGCCTCATGCACGTTTTTAGGTATAGTTTTACGCTCTTTTTAGTTGTTATTTTTTGTTGGGGTTTGTTTTGGGGTTGTTTCATTTGAACATTTAGAAATTTGGTGTCCCATGGGGTTATGCATGGTTGGATTATAGTTATGGAACAATTTTTGGTTTTCCACAGGAAACTGTGTACCACATTTTGGAGGCACAAGACGTGGCACACGATTGGTGCATGTTTTATCGAAACCCTACAGCCTCCCTCTTAAAACTATTCACCCCCTAACAGAGGCGATTTTCAAATTGGGCCCACATTTTTTCAAACCATGTGACACTTAGAAGAAACCATTGACCCCCTGAGTGGTGGTTAATAATTAAGGCACACAATTTGGAAAACCATGTGCCTCTACCCAAGAAATTTTACACGTAGGTTTCAAAACCCCTAGATATATTTATTAAAAATAGCAAACCCATTTTTTTATTCCCATTCACCCCTGATCAACCCTAAAGAAATTTCCTAATTTTTGGTGGTCCCAGAACAGATTCAAGGCCCCTAAAACCTTTTTCTTAGAGAATAAAATATATTATTGAAGGATAGACACCTCTAAGGTATGTAATATCATCCATAATTTATTTTATCTCTCTCTCATATCAATTTTCTAGTGAAGAGGGATGGTATTTCTCCATTGATAATGGATTTGAAATTGGTTTTGTTGGGTCATGTTATTTTTTATCTTGGTCTTAGGTATTGGTCCTAGATATTCCAAATTGTTGTGGTTTAGATAGTTTTGCATAAAATATTGGATTTTGAATTGGAGAACATCCATGAACAACATAGAGGTATGTGGTATAATTATCAATTCCCATAGTCCTGAAAATAGTTTGGTCTATGTAATTGTGCAATTGAAATTTCCATAGTAGGAAATTTCATCATTAACTAAATTAAGTATTTGGTTGATTAATGGTATTGTGAAATTGACTGAATAATAGTATTATGAATTCTTTTATTAATAGAATTAGGAATTGGTTGATTAATGGAATTATGAAATTAGTTTATTAATGGAATTATGAATTGTTTTATTAATGGAATTATTATATTTTTTGATTCATGTTATTATCAAATTGATTGAATAATTGGGATTAAGAATGTGTTGATACGTCACATTATGAAATTGGTACCATGGTTGGAGATAATTGTGATTGAGGTGAAAAAAGAGTTATGGGATATGTATTTATACTCCAAATACCAAAAACGTTCTAGAATATATCTCTATCTCCCCTAATGTATTTTTATTTTTTTTTATCACTGTGTTGTGGGACAGAGAGTGCATCTCCAAATACCCACGAGGTTCCATACTACTAATCTAAGACCCATTATATGGTTTTCAAATTGGATATTAAGTGATTAATTAAAAACAATGATTGAATAAAATGTGACATCATTTATATATATGGTTGAGTCTCTAGCATGGGACAAAGAAAGAATTGTTGGTTTGGGTGTAACCATGAACCTAGAGACCTATTCGGTTAATTAAAGAATAATTTAATGTGATAACTATTTACATTATTATTTTCACTTTATTCTTTATAAAATTTCATTATCTATTATATACTGGATATTGTTTTTTAGGTTATTGGTGGTGGCTTAATAAGTTTTACTCACAGCCTACTTAGGATTCCTACTTAGTAGCTGAATAGTCTTCATGTTTGCAGAAAACGATAAGGGAAAGAGCCCCATGTTAAATGGATGAGTCGGGGGTACATGATGGATCATGAATGAGGGAAGAAGACATCATTTTGGGACCTGATTAGGGTTTTTTAGTTTGTCTTTATTTTAGGTTTTTGTTTAACACTTCAAACTTATATATAATGACATATCTACTGTTTTGGTTTATGGTAATTTATCCATGTTTTTAGATTATATTGTGATTTTGGTATTTATTGATTAATGTATTGTCCTAGTTATTTATTGTTTTATTTTTTTTATAGTGTATTTATTTACACTACTATGTTTCTTTGATAAAGATGGTATATTATCCCCATGATGGATATTATTTATTTTCTTCTAGATGGAATCCTCTAGCATAAGGGGAGGAATACAAGAGATCATGTAACTAACTGGCCTGAGTTCCAACAGGTGGCACCAATGGCAATATATTACAATCAACAATCAAATATCGAATGATAACATATATATAATAGTCATGTTACATTTCTATATATTATCATTCATGATTATCTAAAATTAATTCAATATATTCAATTATTTATTCCTCCATATGTCGATTATATTTCTAATATGTTCCTTGTTTCCTTATTTATAATTGATGTGATGACCTTCAAGGAAAACCATGAGGATTAATATTTCACATTCGTGGTATTTGTATTTATATATTTTTTTTATTAATATAATCTTCATTATATGTTTCATATTACTTTCTTATTATGTATAAATTTTTATTTCTGGTGCATGAGAAGAGGTAATTTTCCATATTGATAAATTTAATATCTTTGAAATCAAAATATCTTCTGTAATGTACATAACATAAATACCCAGAACAATGAATTTTTTTGAATAATATTGATAAATATTTTCACCAGATCCAAGAAAAGATATTTTAAAAATAAATTTTTTAATTAATTTAAAACAACAGAAAAATGATTTCTTCAGTATTGAGAACATTGTTCATTGATGTAGTTGATTATCCAAACATGGAAGATGTATCGTCATTAAATTACAAGGAACCAAATCAGATTTTTTAAAGTAGTGATCCACACATGCTCTTTCAATCTCCAGACAATGCCGGTAAAATGTCAGCTGCTAGCATGACTGATTGATCATATGGCATACTTCTCCATGATCACTTCACATTCCTTAGATCATGAAGGAATCTCTATTGTTCTTCTCAATACTGAGAGGAAGGGAAAATAGGATAAAATTTAGACTAATGTTGTGCACAATCATTATCCACTTCCAAAATAATATATGTATCTATTTATGCATATAAGGCCATGTTTTAAAATTTAATTAATTTCAAAAATTCCACTAGTAAGCTATTAAATAAAAAGGAACACCATGAAAAGTAATAAAATAATAATATTACTTGATTTCATGGAATGTTATAACATATTTAGTGATAAATATTTATTTCACAATCTAGTAGATAAATACATTAACAAATAAAATCGGTCAACTCATCAACCTAAAAATTTATTGAAATCACTAATAAATATTTAAATAAATATTATATATTCAATAAAAAATAAATATTCTAAACATATTTTGGAATATAATTATTTATTTAATATTCATGTAATAAAATATATTATTTACTAGTGAAAAATTTATAATTTATTACCATGTGAATAAAAATAGAAAAATAAATATTATATATTCATATATTAAACAATAGACATTTGAATAAATATATTATTTAACATTTGAGATCATTTAATAAATCATTAACAAATATTAATTATCGTTCAATAGTGTTATGATTATTCCAATAGTTAAATAAGAAATAATATTTAAATGTGATCAATGTATATTTTTTATGTATTTACCTCTAGGCCTCTCCCTTAGTGAAATTAGGAGGGATTTTCAAATGTCTAGGATCTCTATCTTACAATGGATAACAAGACCCATAGACAGTAAATACATGTTACAACAACACCAACCAGATATGAAAACTCACTATTTGATATAATCGCTTTATCATAATACATCGTCAAGCTGGTTTCACCCCTTTTCCATCAACATATATTCTTGATACTTTATTCTTTTAATTTATAAAATGAACACATATATACACCATTTCCTTGTAATTTAATATGGTAGTTATAATTCAATCAAAGCTTCCGGGGATAAATTTTATTAAAATGTTACACACAAATCCTTTCTTGACTTATTCATTAAAAACATATAATTTTTTATGCACCTAATGTACCCAACATCACCATTACTATATGTTCTCATGGTTTATAAAAATTAATTAAAGTGCATGAGTCATGAAATTTATTAATAATAATATTAAATTCTACAGATCATTATACGTTCTCATTGAAATAAACATGCCATGACACATAAACAAATCGATTTTCTATAGGTGGGACTCTTCTAATAATATAATGTCTTAGAGATTACCAAGTGTGAACTTAATTTAATGAAGTATCATATTCCTACATGTATTAAGATTTTATGGTCAACATACTATATGTCCTTATCATAGAATGTAATCTATACATTGAATAATATTTATGAATATAATCATGGAATTTCAAGGTTCACATCATTTTGGGGAACCTCTATGACTATTCTAATATAAATGGTTCTCTATGGAAACATTACATTAAAGTCATAAATAATAATGGAATATATTTATTATGATATTTATTTAATAACAACATATTTGAATATAAATATAATATAATATAAAATTAGTTTCTTCAAGGACAGAAATTTCAATAAACTCTCATGTAACACCCCCAATATTTTAATAAATATTCATTTTTAAATTATTATTTATTATTTAATAGCTTGCATTGTAAGAAATTGTGAGTATAGGAAAACTGAAAGACATTATTAGTATAAAATTACCATTATAACATAGAATTTAACTTGGTGGGCATATAATTGAATAACTAATTTATGAAATAAACATAAAGCTTTAACCCAATTTAAATATATTGGTATGTTCTTAGAAAATGAACACACATGTTTTAGTAAAATCACTTTATTCGTTAAAAGATACATTTATCTTCTTTTTAAAAGTAAATATTAATTTTTATAAATTATGGAAAGTGGATTTGATAAAATTAATTTAATTTATAAATTCATAATGTCAAAACTATATTAAAATTGTTATTTTTTATTATGTTATAGTGAAAATGATTATTGAAAATGATATTTTATTTTAATGTATTTACAAGGTTAAATTATGGTTTAGATTAGTTTTAAATTATAATAATTTTATAGTTAATTAAAATAATATAGTTATGGTTTTTGGAAAATACTTTATGCATGAATTTATAATATAAATATATGATGTTTTAAAAGGGATTTTTTTTTGAACAACTGCTTTTCAGAACATTTTATCAGCTTTATTTTAAATAAAATTGTGAAACTACTATGTTACAAATATTGAAAAACAGGTCCCAAAAATTGATTCAGAAGGCCCAACTTTATTTAATAGGTAAATTTTAATTTTTTTCCAATATAAATAGTAACCATAGTGAATTGTTTTACAATGGTAATTGGTAAAATGGGTAATTAAGGTTACAAATAAAATTATAAAGACTATAAAATGACTCTATCACATAAAAGTATTTAATTTGATTAAGATAACAAGACCATTAACAACTAAGGATCTAAATTATGTTGTTTAATGGAAAATATTCCATGAAAACAACTTAAATAATATTTAAATTAAACAATGTCACAAAATGTAACTTTATTTGTCTTTAATATATATTATGTGTCCTTATTAGAATAATGTATATTATGAAATAATATAAATGTAAATTATTAGCTTGATAAATTTATTTCTATGATATAAATTTATTTTCGAAATTTTGGTTCACTTGTATGAATTTATGAAATTTATAAAATTTCATTTAATAATAATTTAATGATGACACATTAATATGTTTAATCACTATATCATTTATAATTTGGGTTATACAATATATAAATTCAACTATCGATATTATTACAAAACATAGAGTAATTATCATCATAAAAATATATTATTTGTTATTTTTAACAAAGAAATAGGTATATTAAATAATTACACAACACTGATGTATTAATTATTCTATTAAAATAAATTTCAAATTAATGTTAATAAAACTATTATAATAATTTTTCATTTCGATAATTAATGGGAGAAATGATTTAAATAGATTTACTTGATGTATTAGGGATATAATAAAATATTGTTTACGAATTTAACTTGATATCCTTATATTTTTAATAAATCAAGAATTGAATAGTCTCAAAATTGACATTATTTATATTTTCTCAAAATATTATTTTATTAAATTAAATAAAAATCATAAAACATGTATAAAAATAAATAAATAAATATAACATGGTCTATAATATTATAAATTTATATGTTATGGTATAATTTATATCAAATAAATATAATTTACTATCTTTATATATTGAATATTTTGATTCCTTAGTTAAAATTTTAATATGTTAACTATGGGTTAATCAAAATGGTAATGTTTACAATGATACAAAAAATTTTCAAATATCTATTTTTTTATATTCAAAAATTATATTATATTATATTTTATTCCATTGCCTTTTTGAGGTATTCAGATTGACATTGGAAATGTCACGACCCATCCTCGGGGCCCGTGTTGTGACTACACCAAGCCCTCCTTCCATAGGCTAGGGGCTGACAACTAGCACAAAAGGAGAATCCCTGATATAAAGGGAAGGAATTTCCTTTAAACCTATAACACACACAATCTAAACACAAGTAGTAGAAGCAACAAGTACTAAAAATAGAAAAAAAAATGTACTGGAAGTAAGTGGGCCAGTATACAAACCCAACTGAACAACAAGTACAAGTACAAGTAAAAAGGGAAAACAACTCCTGGATCATCCACCAGGGAATCCTACCTGAAGGGTAGGTATAGAACTTGAACAAGTCATCCCTGAGGTGCGTCTCATCTAGTCTAGCTCCGAGTAGCCTCCCGTCCGACACCCTCATGCTCGATCACTATTGACCATCGTCTGTACAGAACACAATAAGGTGTAGACGAAGCCCGTACAAGGGTGAGTATAACAGTACTCAATAGGGGACCCCGAGACCCCCTAAGGTCTCCTGGAATCCACTAAGGATAAACCAAAGAATTAAGATACAATCAAAAAGTATCAACCAACCTTACTTAGGTATATGCCCATACATATACCTAAGTTACTAAACACAGTCTGTAACCAACTCTCGGGCCAAAGCACAACGCCATCCTTAAAGGATGTAAAGTCAATCACCATGATGATAATGTTTGAAAGACAGGGCTCAACTCACACAGGTATACAACACATGAAGATGGGTAGAGTTGATTATATATAGCTTCTGAATAATCTCCTCTGTTGAACCCACGTAGGATCCTGGAACAATATTAGTGTTGTCGAACCCACGTAGGATCCTGCTAAAGAAGTCATCACTGTAGAACCCACAGAGGATCCTGGTATAGAAGTCACCGTTGTAGAACCCATGGTGAATCCCGGTACATAAGTCATCACTGTCAAACCCACGGAGGATCCTAGTATAGAAGTCATCGTTGTCGAACCCACGGATGATCCTGGTACAGTATCATCACTGTCGAACCCATGGATGATCCTGTCATCTCAATCGTAGCTAGACCTAGGGTTTCCACACACAGAATTCTCGTTTTAGGGAGGGTATTCTCCTCGATCCAAGTTTCTATACATCAATTACGAAAAAGTTTTGAGTTTATGTATTCCGTAGTTCTGTCCCATCATAAGGAACCGAACGTGACAGATGGTGCGTCCATCGAACGTCCGGTCTGTGAGTTATTGGAATTTCTGTTTCAGGGGCCCTGTTGGTGATTAGGCTCAAACCAACCTGACCATACCCCAACTGAATTTGAACATCAAGTAGAGTATGCCAAAATAATGTTCTTTCTCCAATAATTACATCGCCGCAGAAGGTTCGCCGATCGGACACCCGTAGCCCAAGATGCGGGCTAAAAGGTGCAAATAGCCATAGCGGGTCCGGGTCTAGTCCGACCCAGTTGGATCCACCCGGGCCGACCCGGTCTGAACCGGAGTCTGAACCGATCCGTGGGTGCTTCCCATCCCGAGTGGTCAGCCTGGACCAGAGTGGGCAGCCCAAACCAATGGAGTGGCCTGACCCAAAGGGGTGGCCTAGCCAAAATGCGCTGCATGACCCATAGTGGCCTGTCCGAAGGGAGTCCTGGATCGTGGTGGCATGGCCCGTGCCGGCCCAAACGAAGGGTGGCCTAGCCATGGCAGCCTGGACAAAGGTGTCATGCGTGGCTGGCAGCCAGCCCACGTGGTCGGCTAGCCACGCATGGGGGGTTACACCCCTCATGCCCTCCGAAACGGCCGGCGCAGGGTGCACTGACCTTGTAACGGCGGGACCCATAAGGGTCCCGCCTTGTCTGGTTGGCCTAGCGGCCAGCCGGTTCGGGCTCCGATGAGGTGCACCGTCATCGTTCCCATTCAACACGGCCCCCCTGGCTGTGGTTCTGCATCACCGGCATCGCGCGATGGCACCGCGCCCCTCCGTTGCGTCCCATCATGTCTGCAGCTCCCCTTCCGTGCGGCACGACAGTGCTGTGCCCCTTTTGGAAACCTGGAAGCCTTGTGCCGTTGGTCTTCTTCGAGGTCCTCTTTTCCGGTGGTGCCGGTGCACCACTATGATCGTCAATCAAACAAGAACAAACAGAGGGATGTCGGGCTGTGTTGGATTGGCCAACGCTCTCCGCATTAGGTGATAAAAATTGGACAACAACGAACCTAACAAATGATGAGGAACTAGGTTTTAATTTAATCAAAACAAACCCCTTCCTCATATTTTCATTCGTTGAAAATATAGGAAAAATGGCGGATGTAGATTCATTGATAGCCTCATTCGTCACACACTACTAATTATCAAGCTCATGCATCAGAAACGATGGAGGGTACACATCGTTGGCGGACGAGCGTTCAGAGATGACGTCGTCGTTGGCAACATTCTTCATGGGAAACGTATTCTCCTTTTACTTGGATAAAGGTCATTGGATATTTCATGGGTGTCGCTTCCCTTTCCTTGCCTCAGTTGAAGACTGATGAAGAAGGAAGAAGATGGAATCGTCGTGCATCGGGGGTGAAAGAGACGCTCTTCATGTTCTTTGTGGGAATAACGCTCTCTCTATTCCTCCAAGGATCCACCAAAGTATTATGTGCCAACCAAAATAATAGCTTGGTCTATTATTTTATTCTTGACATGAATTCAAAAAAATTAAAAATGTGACAATTAACTAAGAGAAGTTCAATAAATATATTGCTTGGGTTGGCACAAAATTAATGCGAAAGGTGGAGAGGCTCAATAAGTGAGAGAGAGTTTAATCCACATAAATGGGGAGTTCAAGAGTTAAGGGGGGTTAAGTGTGGGTTTGAGTCTCATGTCGGTCCCACCTTATAAAATTCTCCCCAGGGATGTTATGTGTGGCTGGGACCCTTCACTAACCACCCCTTGGAGGTTCTAACTACCACCTCAAATAAAAATATGGCTAACACGTATTTTTATTCAGTTTAATTAAAAACCCCCAAAAACAAACGACCAATCACGAAAAAATGCAACTGTGGTAGAGGTCACCTTAAGTGAATACTGATGCTGTGAGTTCAAAAGTGTCCTAATATTTCAATTCCGAGCACTAGTTCAAAAGATACAAAATCCCACACGTACGTTTTTTGAACGTACCCGAAAAAAACTTCATAAATTGATTCTGGGCACACCGGGCTCGGAATCAGGCACCGTCAGAAACTGTGGACTCGTAAAATTCCAATTTATTTATGAAAAAAAATTCATGGAATTTACAGGTCTTTACATTCTCCCCTCCTTAGGGCTTTACATCCCCATAAGCTACAACAGACACTAAGGAAACAAATGGGGGTACTAAGCATGCATCTGAGCCTCCCGTTCCCATGTGGTCTCCTGGAGGTTCCCATGCTGCCAGCGAATCCGTACTAGAGGAATGTACCATCCACATAGGACCCGATCCTGTCGATTCCCAATCTCTACTAGAACCTCTGTGAATGTCACCCTGTCATCGATGTCCAGCTCCCTGTGGTCGATGACGTGGGACAGGATGTGCACGTATCTCCTTAGCTGTGATACATGGAAGACGTCATGCACTCGGTGAAACTGGGATGGAAGAGCAAAGTGATAAGCCACCTCACCTACCCTGCTATGGACCTTAATAGGTTCGATGACTCGCGGATATAACTTGCCGCCTCGACCAAATATTCATAGACCTCATCGAGGTGAGACCCGTAGAAAGACTTGATCACCATTATTGAACTCTAGTGGTCTCCATATCTTATCAGCATAGTAATTCGGCCTGCTCTGTGTAGTCCTCATTCGCTCCTGGATGATCTGCACCTTCTCCATCATAGAATGAACCATCTATGGTCCCATAAGTGCGGACTCCCCTAGGCCAGTCCAGTACAATGGCAATATACAAGGTCACCAATACAATGTCTTGTAAGGTTCCATGCCGATGGTGGAGTGGTAGCTGTTGTTATACGCAAACTCCACCAAGGGTAAGTGATCCTCCCTACTATGACTAAAGTCGAGGATTCATGCACAGAGCATGTCCTTGAGAGTCTGAATGGTACTCTCAATCTGACCATCTGTTTAAGGATGGAAGGCAGTGCTCAAATGAAGATGTGTCCTGAAATCCTCATGCAACCCTTTCTATAACCGGGATGTAAACCATACATCACGGTCAGAGACAATCTTTGATGTCACACCATCAAGTCGTACGATCTACTGCACATAAAGGAATCCCAAGATCTCTAATTATCCCTTCTCTCTAATCAATAAGAAGTGTGCTGACTTGGTGAGTCGGTCAACAATCACCCAGATAGAGTCTTGTCCCTTGGATGTACATGGAAGTCCCATCACAAAATCCATGGATATCCCATCCTAGTTCCACTCTGGGACCTCTAAGGGATGAATTAATCCTGCTGGAACCTGGTGCTTCGCCTTCACTTGCTAACAAGTGAGGCATCATGAGATAAAATCTACTACTACCTTCTTCATACATGGCCACTGGTGCTATCGTTGAAGGTCTTGATACATCTTCTCCACTCCTAGATGTACTGCTAAAGGAGATGTATGGAACTCTATCAACAGTTCCTTCTGAAGTGAACCTGGTACCATGGTACGTCATAAAAAAATGATGGCGTGCTCCCCACCTTCAGATAATCCATCTGGTGCATGTCCAATAGATATCTGAGCACGTCGTGTCTCACAGTCAGCATCTCCACGTTGTGCCTCCCTAACTCACTGAAGAAGTGGAGGAGTGACTGTAAGAGACTAAAGGAAGGCTGCTCCATCTCTGTCCACAAAGGATATCTATAAAGCATCCATCTACTATGTCACCTTTCCTAGTAGCTGTATTCCATATCTCTAACGGAGTTCATCTGCTACAATGTTCCCCTTCCCAAGAGTATGAACTATCTCGAAGACATAGTATTGAAGGAACTCGAGCCAAGGTCGTTGTCTCAGGTTCAGGTCCTCATGAGGAAAGATATACCTGAGTCTTTTGTGATCTTAGTATACGGTATAACATTCGACCATAATATAGTGTCTCCACATTTCTAAGGCGAATACCACTGCTGCTAACTCCAGGTAATGGGTAACGTAGTTCTGCACATGTTGTTTCAGCTACTAAGAACCATATGCGATCACTGCTCGCTCCTGTATTGGGACACATCTGAGTCTGGTCCCTGATGACTCACAATAAACAAATTACACTACGCCTTCCTCTGGAAGACTCATGATTGGGGCACTAGTCAGCCTCTGCCTCAACTCCTGAAATCTCTACTGGCATCTCTTTGACTTCAGAGAGGGTTTTCCCTACTTTTCCAAAGCTAATAGTTGTGCTGCAACTTTGGAGAAGTCTAGCATAAAGGTAAATATGGCAGACTCATGAGTGATCGACTGCACCCTCTTATGCATGATTCCATCCTATGATGCATGTGTTCACCTTTTCACCGACCAAGGAAAACTCCATCCCAATGTTATAGATAAACCACAAACGTTTTTCCTAATATAGTCAATATGTGTATGAACTGTGGTTTCCCATTCCATACTAAAAATAACGTCATAAGGCATCGACACTTCCACCAATAGGTTCCAAATGAAACTCTCTCCTCAAGGGCCAGATCACACCATCAGCGTATGTGTGATAATCAAGTCTCCTTCCAAGGGTATCTCTCGTTGTGATGGTCATTTGCAACGGTATAATTGGAAACTCTAGGTCTAGGAAAAGATTCGTGGAAGGAAAGAATTATTGTTACCTATGTCTATTGATACAACAACTAGTAGAAGACACAGACCGTACCTCAAATCATTCCTAAAGCCCTTGGGTCACACTCCTTGACCACATGTAGCTACTCTCTTCCCCTACCATCCAGATCCCTGAGCCTAGAGGGACTACAAAGAAGGGTGGTTGTAATATGTCGAAATGTTCACCACATCATGCTGCTCTCCAGACTCTGCTTCCACCTCTGCTGCCCTGCAGATTTATCTGTCCATGTTACATCATCTTCCTAAACCATCTTCCACACCCAAATCTCTATGACTATCCCCAGTTTCCTGCTTTCCCACTACTAAGATTCACTGGCTGTATCTGATCATCCAAATAAAATTCAACCACAAAGGTTCTCTCTAGTACCCTAACATGAGTAGGAATTCATAGAGGAAAAGTGTTGACTTGATTGTTCTTAAACACACCTCACCCAGAAGTCCAAGCCCTAAAACACTGTTTTCATGCTATTCATCGGGCACTAAGAATGGTTAGTACGCCTTGATGAATACTCAACTACTGACATATCGTCCTGCTGAAACTGTAGAAGCTCAAGGGAACTCTCAAACACCTTCTCAAGCCAGTCTTTAGCCGTCTGTGAGTCGGGCTTGCCTCGAAACATGAGGGATATCTGATGATGAAACACATGTAAGGATCTAATAATAAAAGTGTCCTCTACCCATACTGCTGGTAGTGTCTACTGACCAACGGGCAGTGATATAGTTGACCCACATCCCAATGGTACCCTCTCGGAAAACGGTGCAAGTAATGAAACCACATCACTATACGGACCATCCACATGGTCAATCACTGAAAAATATTAGTAGCTAAAAACAACATCTACTCTACTAGTGTATCAACTAGGTGGAAAACTCCAGCAATCGCCTCCAGTCAGTCCTCTACTGCCAGGGAAACTGTCTCGCCTCGTAACTTTAGAGGCCTCTACTGTTGGAACTCGTGCAATGCGCTCAGTCAGTGTACATCATCCGCCAGTGCAGATGGGGGTATATGCTACCCTATGGGTGGTGGTTATGATGGGACACCACCTGATGGTGCAAATATAGAAAGAGGTCCCTAAACCGAAGCCTCATCGCTTGGTGGGACGTCATCTTGTACTCTCTCAGAAACCCTATATGGCTGTCTACATAGAGGCGTCTTGATAATGAATAGGTGCACCACAGTCAATAAGTTATACTGGGTGAGCTGACTCAAAGAGTACACAAAGAAGACTCTTGAAAACACACTCACAATCAGTTTTTTCATGCACTATGTTGGAAATCCGAAGTCAGGGTCCTAGTTTAGGGATACACTGGCCTTTGCAGCAACACTGGACTCCCTAGACGGAAAATCACACTCAATACACTTAACACTATTGCATCACAGTAAGACAGATCAGAGTCCTATGTTTTGCGGTAAGACTGACTCCTTTGATACCAATTTGTCATGACTGTCCTAGGGGCTCATGCCATGACTAACCAAAGACCACCTTCCTTAGGCCAGGGGATAGCGACTACCACCAAAGGAGAACACCTGATATAAAGGAAAAGAATTTCCTTTAAACATGTAACACAAACAGTCTGAACACAAGCATTATAAACAACAAGTACAAAAAATTGAATTGAAAAAAATGCTGGAAGTAAGTGGGGGTATTATACAAACCCAACTGAACAATAAGTACACGTACAAGTAAAAATGGAAAACAGCTCTGGGATCGTCCACCGGGGAATCCTACCTGAAGTGTAGGTACAGAACATAAAAAACTAATCCCTGTGGTACTTCCTGTCTAGTCCATCTATGAGCAGCCTCTCGTCCGAAACCCTCATCCTCGATCACTACTTACCACCATCTTCACAGAACACAACATGGTGCATGCGAAATCCATGCAGGGGTGAGTATAAAAATACTCAGTAGGGGACCCAGATACCCCCAAGGGTCTCCTAGAATCCACTAAGGATAACCACAGATGTAAGATACAATCATGAAGTATCAAACAACCTTACTTAGGTATATGCCCATACATATACCTAAGTTACCAAACATAGTCCGACACCAACTCTCGATCCCAAGAACAGCCCAGTTCTCAAAGGAAGTAATGCCAATCACCACGATGATAGTGGTTGAAAGAAAACACTCATCTCACATAGATATACCACACATGAAGATGGGTAGAGATGATTAGATGTAGCCTCTGAATCATATCGACTGTCAAACCCATGTAGGATCCTGGAACAACATCAGCACTGTCGAGCCCACGTAGGATCCCTGTACAGAAGTCGTCATTATCGAACCCACAGAGGATCCCGGTACAGAAGTCACCGATGTCGAAACCACATAGGATCCCGATAAAAAATTGATCACTGTCAAACCCATGGAGGATCCTGGTACAAAAGTCATCACTGTCGAACACACAAATTATCTTGGTATAGTATTGTCGCTGTCGAACCCACGGAGGATCCTGTCATCTCAGTCGCAGCTATCCCTAGGGTTTCCGCACACTGTATGCTTGATTCCAGGAGGGTCTGATCCTCGAACAATGGTTCGATACATCAACTACCACAAAGTCTTGAGTTGATTTATCATGTAGTTCCTTCACATCATAATGGACCCAACACGACAGACTGTACATCAATAGGACGTCCGGTCTGTGAGTTATTAGCATTTCTGTTCCAGGGTGCGGTTATTTTGTAGGATCAAACCAACCTAACCATACCCCAAATATGTCCGAACCTCAAGTGGAGTATTCCAAAAGAATCATATATCTCCATGAATTCCATCGCTTTAGACAGTTTATCGATCAGACACCTGTAGCCCAAGATGCAGGCAAAAAGGTGTAAACGTCCATAGCGGGTCCGGGTCCGATCCGATCCAGTCGAACCGACCCAGCCTGACATGGTCCGAACCGGAGTCTTACTCAGTCTGTGGGTGAAGCCCGTCCCGATTGGTCGTCCCGGTCTTGAGTTGGCATCCCGAACCAATGGAGCGGCCCGACCCAAAGGGGCGGGCCGACCCAAAGGCGCGACACATAGCGGCCCGACCAAAGGGCAGCCCGAACCATGCTGGCCCAGCCCATGGCGGCCTGGCCGAAGGGAGGCCCGACGAAATGTGGCCCGCATGGATGGAGGCGGGCGCGCATGGCGGGTGGTCAGCCCGTGTGGCCGGCTGGGCACGCATGGGGGGTTATACCCCCTGCCCTCCGAAACAGCTGGTGCTTGGGGCGCCGACCTTATAACCGAGGGACCAGTAAGGGTCCTGCCTTGTCCAGATAGCCTAGCAGCCAGTCTGGCTCAGGCTCTGGCGTGGTGGGATGACGTCGCGCCCCTCCAATGCGGCCCGTCATATCCGGGCTCCTCTTTGGCACAGTACGACGGTGTCGTACCCCTTTTGGAAACCCAGCAGCCTTGCGCCACAAGTCTTCTTCACGGTCCCCATTTCTGGTGGTGCCGTTGTGCCACTGCCATCATCACTCAAACCAGAACTATTGGAGGGATGTCATGCTGTTTTTGATCTGCTCTCTCTCTCCGCATTAGGTGATAAAAATTGGCCAACAATGAACATAAAAAATGACAAGGAATGAGGTTTTAATTGAAACAAACCCCTACCTCATATATTTCGTTCGTTGACGATCTCAGAAAAAGGGAAGATATCGATTTGTCGATAGTCACGTTCATCACGCACTCCCAATTCTCACGCTCATGCATCAAAAATGAAGAAGGTACTCTTCGTTGGAGGACGAGCATTCGGAGGTGACGTCGTTGTTGGCGATGTTCTTTGTAGGCGACGCCTTCTCCTATGACGCAGATGAAGGTCATTGGAGATTTTGTGGGTGTCTCTTCCCTTTGCTTTACTCGGTTGCAGACCGATGAAGAAGGAAGAATATGGAATCGTTGCACTTCGGTGGTGGAAGAGACGTTCTTCGTGTTCTTCATGGGAATAATGATCTCTGTTTTC
Source organism: Viscum album (assembly GCA_963277665.1). Taxonomy (NCBI): domain Eukaryota; kingdom Viridiplantae; phylum Streptophyta; class Magnoliopsida; order Santalales; family Viscaceae; genus Viscum; species Viscum album. The sequence continues at coordinate 1,840,395,091 of OY728136.1, forward strand.
CTCCAAGGCTCTACCAATGTATTATGTGCCAACCAAAATAATAGATTTATCTATTATTTTATTCTTCACATGAATTCAAAAGAATTCAAATTGTGCCAATTAATTAAGAGAATATCAATCAATTAATTTCTTGGGATGGAACAAAATTAAATGGGATGGTGGAGAGGCTCAATTAATGAGAGAGAGTTTCATCCACATAAATGGGGAGTTCAAGAGTTGGGGGAGGGGGGGGGGGTTAAGTTTGGGTTTGAAGCTCGTGTGGGCCCAACCTTATAACATCCTCATAAGGGAGGTTATGTGTGGGTGGGCCCCTCCATAACTTCCCCTTGGAGGTTCTAACTACCACCTCAAAAAAATATGGATAACACATTTTTTTATTCAGTTTAATTAAAAACCCTCAAAAACTAACTTCCAATCCTGATAAAACGCAACTATTGTAAAGGTCTCCTTTAGAGAATATCGGCACGACCAGTTCAACGGTGTTCTCATATTTCAATTCCGAGCACCAATTAAAAAGATACAAAATCCTGCACGTACGTCTACTGAATGTACTCGAACAGAACTTCAGAAATTGATTCCAGACTCACTGGGACTCAGAATCAAGCACCGTCAGAAACGACAGACTTTTAAAATTCCCATGTATTTATGAAAAAAAAATTCACAGAATTTCTAGGTCTTTATAGAAAATATTATAAATTAATATTTTTATAAATTTCAAAAGTACCCCTCATTTCAATTATAATAGGTAATATCCTCCCTATCTTCATAACATACCATAAAGACGTAAATCTCAACCATAACTAGCCAATTTATATTACAAACTTACCTAGTATTAATATAGTGGTGTTGGTATTCCCAAAATAGCAACTCTGATATCCCTAAGATGGAATCTAAAGTCAGTTTTCCAATCAAGAGGTAATATCTTAAACTAAGACTTTGAAGGTTATTTTTTATTCTACTTCCTCTACATGTGTTTTTACCATTATAAAGTAATAAATCTCATATAAAATATATTTTAAGATATTAATTTTTTATCTAAAAATGACATTCCACCTTTTATTTGTCCTAAAAAAACAAAATACCACACGTGTGTATGTTTGACTTAACATCTCCACGTCGTGATGTAATGTTTTTTTCGTCACCTGTTTACTTGGATGAGTATAATGGTGGAAGTAATAAATTTATTTTATAATGGTAAAATTATAATTATTATGGTAAAAAATATATTTCATAAACTTCCATATCATTTCACTATTAAGGGAATGATATCATCACTAGTGAAAACATACGACCTACCATCTCCAAGACATGGTGTGATTCATTATACCAAATCACCATTAAAGAACGATTATATAAATTTATATAATGAATAAATATTATATATATAACATTAATATTATTATGGAAATTATTATAACACTACTACAAAAATGGGCAAGGGAAGTGCTACCCCTTTAACAGTGCTAATAAAATCGCTGATAGAGGGGGACTTTATCAGTGCTAAAAAAAGAACTCAAAAAGGGGGGGGGGGTTTAACAGCGCTAAAAAGGGCTGTTAAAAGTGACCCTTTATCAGTGATTTTTTAGCACTGATTAAGGCACCCCTTTATCAGCGTTCTTTTCACGCTGTTAAAGCGGACCCCTTTATTAGCACTTTTTTAGTAGCGCTAAAAAAGGGGGGCTTTATCCGCGCTTTTTCCTAGAACTGATAAATTTTATGTTTCAAAAAATTAATTTTTCAGGAAAAAATATATATATTTTTATATAAGTATATTTATATTGATATAAATATAATATATATTTCTTAAATATGATTTAGATTAGTATAAATAGACTATTACATTTAATATATAAAATATTAGTTAAAATGCCTATAAAAGATTTTAAAAAATATTATTAATTAATAATTTTCTAATTATTATAGATTAAAAATCATTTAATAACAATTTGAAGACACAAAAATCAAAACAATTAATAAAAGATCTAAAATAAGTTAAAAATATAACTCAAACTTCAAATGACCATAATTTTTTATCCAAATGTCTGTTTGAGCTCTACAGCACTTCAAATCGAAGCCTACGATGAGATCTACAAACCTATGATAGAGGCATAGCCTCTATCATATTTTTGGATGCCAAAAAGGCCTAGAAGTCCTCCAAAACGGATTTTTTAGTCGGGATACCCCGATTTGTTAACATTCAAAAAGGTATAACTTTTGATCCGAATGTCCGTTAGCCCTGTACCACATATCATATCGAAGACCGTTTCATTTTCTTTGATTTGACTAGTTGTGAGTTAAAACATGCTTCTATATTAGAATTTATGGTCGTTTTAACATTATATATATTTTCAAATATATATATATATATATGTATTTAATCGTAAATATATGTTTGTGTGTCTGTGTGTGTGTGTTGTATATATATATGTAGGTATTTATTTATTTATTTAGGAACATACATAAAAAACATATTTTATAAATTTATTTAAAACTAATCTTATAAATATATATTAATATACAAATAAATATATGGATAAAAAATTGTAACTAAATATATATATATATATAGATATAAATACATATTAATATACGAAGGAATATATATATACTAATATATTAATAAACATATATGTATTAATATAACGAAATATATTTATATTAATATGAATCTATATTAATATACAAATAAATATAACTATATATATAAATGTATCATTAAATAGAAAAAAATGAAATGGCTTAGTGGAAAAGGAGCAGTAACACATGGGGATGGTCACGGGTTTGAGTTCGGGTGGATGCAAGGAAGTTGCGTGCACATTTGTGGGACGCATGGGGAAGGGTAGCACGAGAGAGTGGGGAGGGGCTGCCTAGCACTGATAAATGGGGGGAGAACTGTTAAAAGCTCCCCCCGAATATATATTTTTCTAATTTTTTAACTTTTATCAGTGCTTTTAAAAAGCACTCATAAAACAAGCATTTTATCAGCGCTAAAAAAAGCACTGATAAAAGGCCCCTTTTATCATCGCTTTTGTGAGCACTGATAAAAGGGACCCCCACCCCTTTATCTTCACCTCGATTAAGAGAACTTTTTTAGCGCTCTTAATGCACTTTTCTATCGCGGATAAAAGCCATATTTGTAGTAGTGTAATTATATCCTATTCCCAAGAACTAGGACATATATGACTCAACATGCATAAGAATATAAAGTAGTTAACACCCAAATTAAGGGTAATAATGAAATATTAATAATGATAGTGTAAAAAGATTATAATGTATGCCATCATAAATGTAAAAATGGTTTTCGTATAAATCATATATATTCATTAATCCATTATTCATGAGTTTAATATACATAGATAAAAAATCATACCTAAGGTAGGGGTTTATTTCACAATCTCATTATTAGTTGAGATTGTTTATATATAAGTATTTACTAAGGAATATTTATCTTCCATGTCCATGATTCTAAAAAATGTATTCCAAAATATTCTTTGTATTATTATACCATTTTTTAATACAATTTTACCAATTTTGGAATTTTTAATAAATTATTTGAAAATAATATTTTTTTAGTTTTCCTTACGAGGTACTTTTTGACTTATTCAAAAAAAGTACAAGAAGAATGATATACAACAAGAATGTAATTTTTTAACTTTTATGATGTCTTAATTACTTTAAGATTACATTAATATCTTGAAATTATATTTTTATTTAAATTTCCATATTTTAATATTTCACCACACTATATAAAAATAAAGCATTTTCAAAGCAGTAAGGATAGATTTTTCTGAAGAATTATTTTCAGGAGATCTCTCAAAAGTATTTTCCAAATACAATATAATTCTTCACGGTTACATATTCCTTAATGGGGATATTTTTCAACGATACTATCTGTATTATTTCATTGATTGGATTATGTTTAATAATGAATTATATTTATGAATCTGATTTATTTTCCTGGGTTATTTTATTATTGAATGATATTTATGATACCCATTTCCTTCCTTGGATTGGGATATGATAAAAGATTGAAGTTATTTTGGAACACATATGTACGGTTTTCATCATGCGATGTGTGGGACCTATATATCCCTAAAATTTATTGGGTAATGATTTATATCGCATGAAACAGATGATAGTGTAATTAAAAATGATCTCAGTTAGGTAACACATGATTGGAAGGGATGTAAACCTGGTTCAGTAAAACATAGATGGAGTGAGGAGAGAACTCGGTTCCGAAAAAAACTTTGTACATTATTATGGTCTTGGAAATTAGCCTTAAATAATATGGAAATGATTTTATATGCTTCTGTGTATGCCAAAACATTTATGAATTATGTTATTCTCTCTAGCAATATGTTCTTCGATGAAATTCTATGATTTATCACATGATATGGTATCTTGTTCTTTGATATAAATTATTCAATTTTCCAATTCCATGTTTCTGTTCTAATGTCTTATTATTATGATATGATTGATATTTTTATTTTTTACCCTTGAGGAGCATGTGATATAATCAATTTTTATGTGTCTTTTCCCTAGGATATGGAGAAGGATATTAAGATAGATGTGTCAACAGGGGTTCTAGTGATGAAGGAATAAGAAGGATATGAGGTAGAAGTTTTATGAATTAGTTGTTTAGGTTTCCTAGTTTCAAAAGAGACTCAAACTATACTATCCTAGTGTTGATTTTTAACTTTTGAATTGAATATTCTTCAATTTATTAGTAATATATATGTATAAAAATTATGGTTTGTTATAGTAGGTATTAGATCAATTAATTAGATAAAGTTTGGAAACTATTATGAGAAAACTTTAAAAAGAGCCCTATGGATAAGTCTATGTATAGGATAGAATCCTTAAGTTCTAGTGATGATAAAAAATAACCATGGATAAACCTAAGGCATCCAGAATTGAAAATTTTTAAGTAATTTTCCTTTATTATATGGTTTTCCAATTATTATTAGTGTTTCTCACACTATGATTCGTGGTTTTAGTCAATTAATATAATCTACAAAAATCATGTTAATACTGAGTGTGATTGTTAGTGAAATGATTGTCCTCTCGAGAAACCAAATGTTATGGGTTCTGGAATGAAAACTCTTATTTATATAGTCACACAACATTCAAAATCTATGAATCAGGTAGAACATCCACACGAGAAAAGTATTGAACAAAATTCTATTAAGTCCTTCATGAGGCAGTGTCCACCTTCATTCAGTGGGACTTATGATCCATTAATGGATAAAAAATGAACTGCTTCCACTAAAAAGATATTTTTTGTTCCGTAATGTTTAGAACAAGATAAATTCATCTAGGAAGTAAATCATTTAGATGTTTAATTAGATAAATGGTGGAACATTATCAATAATATGTGGTTATGAGATTAAATTGAATTCATGCAATGGGGTGTGTTCAAAAACACATTTTTATAAAAGTACCTTTCTTATAATCTTTGAACAAATATGGAGAATATTTCATTGATCTTATGAAAAATTATTAATTTTTTTGCGTGCCTATAATGAAAATTTTACAAGACATTCATGGTATGATTTTGGAATTATCATTCAACCTGAGAGTAATATAGATTGATTATTTAGTTAATTAAAACCATGTGTCTAGTGGGTGTTATCCATAACATAATTTATTGTCAATGATAAAATTGTTCAATGATCTATTAAGGTTGAGATAGATATTGGAGTAACGCACAAATCTCATCGGTTCGATAATAATATGAAAATGGAATTCAAGGAGAAATATAAAACCATAGATAATAGAAAATAAGATTTCCTTATGCTCAGTGAGTGGAAAGAAACATAGAAGAGACTATCTTGAAGGGAATAGAAAATTTTTTAAGTTTGGGAATGAAGGTCATTGGGAATTTGACGGCTGATGTGATCAGAAAAAGATATCTAATAAAGTGAATAGTGAAAATGCTAAATATAATAAACCTCCCACAGTTCATTTCTACAAGTGCAAGGAAAATGGGAATTATGCTAACCAATGTACAAATATGAGGGTTTTAAATGATGATTTACATGAACATACTCTTAGATAAAATGAAAAAGTAAAATCCAATGTGATCACTATTGGTGATGTGGATTTTTACAATGATGTAGTGAAAGACATAGATACCATCCACTCTAAAATAGCAAATGATTTATTTGATTATCTATATACCAGATCATTTATTAAATAATATTATTCAAAATAAATAACTCTATTACCTCAATGATTTGTTGTTGATTTAACTGTGAAATAACATAATAGAATGTAATAGACCGGACCTCCCCAGACTATTACTTTGTAAAAATATGATGCTTGATGTGGTCCCGGAGGCAACGGTGACTCATTTGTAGAAGTTTTCTAAAATCAAATTTTTCTAATGGAGAGTCATGATGGTGATTTACTAATGGTATCTAGTCTGATCGTGGGTCATGTGGGTTCAGGGTGCAGTGGAAGCATGTTGGTGGGAGTAACCAACATTAATTTTTTCAATTAATGACATCTAATCTGAGATCCATCATGATAATAAAACACCAGACATTCGCATTAGAACAAAGAATTAAAGAATAGATGGGATCCCCATAACCATATATAGGATCATCATATATTGGTTACAATTAATTTAATTACAAGACAAGAATTATCTTGATAAAATTTTCTATCCGTTGATGTTTCCAGTCACGATCCAATGTGATCCATCATTGAATTATAGAATCCACATGTAAGATTCATCTAGCGGTGATCCACACATGCTCCGTATATCACTGGGAATTACTGAAGGGATATTCGGGTATTGGTGTGGAGGATCCTTTTCTTGCAATGTTCACCTTCTATCGCCTAGATCCGACGGAGGAGGATCTCTCTCTTGTAGCTTAATAGCGTTCCTGGTGAAAAAAATAATTCTCTCTTGGCTTGAAAGATTTTTCCAAATCCATTGTGCAGAACCCCAAAAAATAGACAGGGTAATGTGAATTATATAATTGGGATTTTAATTAAATAGAATAATAAAATGAATTAATTACCCAAAATCATTTATTCATTTCATTTAATTCTTAGTAATACCCCATTTCTAATAATAATAGTTTACTATTGTTATTACTTTGCATGTTCTCGGTGAATTACACCCAATATTTTTTAGTTAAATAAATAATATTATTTCACATAAATTACTAGAAAAAATAGATGCTGTGTATATTGATATACATTAAGTGTACTATTATTATTCCATTCTTTTTATTTCATCCACCACATTTATTAGACCTTGAATAATGACTATTTATTTATCAAATAAATATCACTGAATTACTTGATAATAAATATATTATTTCATCGAAAATATATTTTCTCAAATTACTAGTGTTGAAATAATTGCAATCAGACATATTTGAATAATTATTAAACCATAATAGGGAATAATCTTTATTCATCTTGTTAAAATAAAATTTAACTGAGATATTTAGACACATTTAATGTGTGACCCCCAATGCCTCTTTCTCAGTGGCATTAGTTGGAGCCTACCTAAAGTCCAAGGATAGCATATAGAAACACACCAAGGCACCCATAGAGAATGTAGTTAATGTCGTAATGACGTGTCACCTCCTACAAATGCTTACCATGTAATGTAATCCCTTTTTCTCAAAATCTCGAATCAAGCGGGTTTCATGTTAGTGACATCAACCCATGTACTCAATAATTATTTCTTTGAATTCCTGGAATTGAACTTGCCCATTCCTCACAATGTCCATGGATTTATTTAGGCTATATCAATTCCATCAATGGGCCTGAGATATCTACTTTCATTATGGAACATAAGGGACAAATACTTTCTTGCATAATCTATTAATGCAGTATTACTCATGACACACCCAACATATCCTAATTCGCTGGGAACAGTGTGTCGTCACAATTTCCATCAATACATCTAAGTGCGTGAGTTATAATACCCATTAATAACAATCTTAATGTCTAAGGACCAATACACACATATGCATATAGGAACATCCAATGACACTATGGAATGTGGATTTCATACTGGTGGGTCTCATTCCTATAATATCATCATGGTTATTAACAAGGGTGACCACCATGAGAAGGTGCCTCAATGTTATATGAGTCCTCACCCCTAATAGCCTTTATTATTTGTGTCCCTCAAATAAAATCATCCGGTCATAGAACATATATTCAAGAACAATGTTATGGCACTGCTGAGTTTTCATTTTACAAGGGATCCTCTATGACCCTTTAATGTTACAGTTATCCTTATGACATTATCACATGCATTGTCACATAGAATAACAATCCAGATGTGATAAGGTATTTATTAATAAATAAATAACAATGTAGTTGGTTCAAGGCCACTAACTCCAACAGACTCTCACATTGACCAGATCCAACTGCTAACAAACTTTCACCCACTAGCTCTCATATGATATAGATGCTTCTTCTTAGATTGGTGTTTTGTCATGGGGTCTACCATGTTCTCTTCTATGGACATTACACTCATTGAAACTTTACCCCTTTGATAGAAATCTCTAAAAAGGTGATACTTTCAGAGTATGTTCATTGACCGTTGATGTGACCATGGTAATTTTGAAAAATCCACTGCTACAGTCTTATCACAATATAATGTGATAGGATCTTTACTACTAGGCACCACATCAAGCCCCAGGAAAATGTTCCAAATCTAGATGGATTCCTTGGATGCATTAGAAGTGACTATATATTCAGACTCCTCTATAAAATCGGTGACAACCAGTTGCTTTAAACTCATTCAGCTCATAGCTCCTCAATTGAGATAGAAAACATATCCAGATTACGGCTTCAGATCGTTTTGATCTATCCAAAAGCTGTTATCAACATACCCTATGATGAAAAGCTCCTCGTCTTCACTATACACCAGGAACATATTCTTATTTCTTCTGAGATACTTATGGATTTTCTTAACAGTAGTCCAATGTCGTTCTCCTAGATATCCTTGATAAATTTTTAACATTCTCGGTGCATCGACAACATCAAGACTAGTACATAACATGGTATACATGGTGGATCCTATAGCAGAAGCATATGGGATGTTACTCATTCTTTTATTTCTCATGTTGTGCTTGAGGAAACAAATTCTTAGAAAGATGTGGGCCATGTGACATTGGAACAAATCCCCTCTTGGATTGTTCCATAATAATTTTATTAGTATCTGGTCAATGTATATTCCCTGACTTAGTGAACATAGCCTCTTGGATCTATCACTAATGATCTTGATCCAATGAATGTAGGCTACTTCACCCAATTACTTCATGGAGAAGCACATGTTCAACCAGTCCTTAACTGACTGTAAGACTAGTACATCATTTTTAATATGTAATATGTTGTCAAAATATACTACTAGGAATAAAAATCTATTCGTATTAAACCACTTATAAACAGATGGATCACATTTTTTCTTAATGAAACCAAATTCATTCATTGGTTCATCAAATCGAATGTTCCAGGACCTGGATTCTTACTTTAATCGAAAAATGGTTTTCAGAAACATGATAACCCGTTTGAAATCCCCTAGTGTCCCAAACCCTTCTGGTTGTTTCATATAGACATATCCTAGAAGGTTCCCATTTTGGAATGCCGTTTTGAAATCCATTTTCTAAATCATGTATTCATAGAAATTTTTTATGGAAATTTTGATTATTATGGATTTAAACATGGAAAATGGAGAGAATGTTTCATCATAACAAATTCCATGATGATGACGGAATCCATTATCCACTATCCATTCTTAATATGTGAAAACATGACCATCAATGTCTAGTTTTCTCTTGAATACCCATTAGCATCCAAAAGTCTTTACATCAGCTGGCTCATCGACCGGAACACAAACATAGTTTTGATACCTGGAATCCATCTCAGAATTCATATCTTCTATCCATCATGATGCTTTTGAGATTTCTAATACTTCCTTGTAGGATAGAGGTCTATCATTGTCCAACAATAATGATTCCCCATCAGTGATGAGAAAACAAAATCACTCTCATTCCCTTACCTCTCTTATGCTCCTAAACAGTACTTGTGTTTTTTGAACATATTCCACGGGGACCTATGGAACATTTTCTTGTACCTACTCTTGTGTATCATGAGCGTCAAATTCATCAAAGTAAATATTTCTTGAACAATCATTTTATTGAATGTGATCCCTCTCAAGAAAGATTACTTTTTTGGAGAAAATCACTTTCTTGTCTGAAGGATTGTATAGGTAATATCCTTTCATTTTGTTGGGATATCATATAAAGATACACCCTATTCCCTGGGGTGCTAGTTTTTTGACCAAGAAAGCCTCAACAGACGCCTCACTTCCCCAAACACATGTGCGCGACAAAATGGGTTTCATTCCATTCTGTTACTCGATGGGAATTCCATTGGATACCTTTGATGGTACTCAGTTTTATGTGTATACTATAGTTTGTAATGAATATCCCCAAAAGGATAATGGAAGATCTGCATGACTCATGATTGACCTCACCATATCCAACAAGGTGTATTTCCTCCGTTCACTAACACCATTCCACTATGGTGTATAAGGAGGAGTGAGCGAAGAAAGAATCCCAAACACCCATAGAAGATCGATGAACTCTTAGTTATGATATTCGCCTACTTGATCCGATCGAAAATTAGTTATCTTCCTTCCAAGATGATTCTATACTTCATTCATGAATTCCATAAAATTCTCTAAGTACACTGACTTATACCTCATTAATTAGACAAATCCATATTTACTGAAATCATATGTAAAAGTATTGATGTAATAATATCCACCTCTAGATTCTACTAGAAATGGCCCACAAACATCGGTGTGTACAAATCCATGATGCTCTATGGCCCTTTCACCCTATCCACCAAAAGGTTGTTTGGTCATTTTACCTAGTAGAAAAGAATGGCATCTATCAAGTGGTTTTAGCTCTGTAGAGTTTAAATATCCTTCTTGGCATAGAATTATCAAGCACTTCTCAATTAAATGATCGAGACGGTGATGCCACAACAGGGTGATGTATTAGTCATGTTATATTACTTCATTTTCTATTTCCAACACTAGGTTATCATAATTTAATACATAAAAATCATTATTTAAATGCGACAAACCATATATTATGTAGTTCTTATAAAAAACCATTATTTCCAAATAGAAAATAAATCTATCCATATCCAAATATGAAACCAAAATTATGTTTTTGGTAACACTAGGCACATAATAATAGTTATGTAAAACAAAAATCATCCCAGTGGGCAATGAGAGATAGTAATCACCAATGGCCAATGTAGCCAGCCTCGCGCCATTTACAGCCTGAAGATCCACATATCCTCTAGAAATCATTCTAAATATACTTTGTTACTGAATTTGAATATAGATATGAGGCCCACAATTTGTATCTAATACCCAATGTGTAGAAATGGAAAGATTACACTTGATAACGAATGAACCTTTATTGTCCCCACACTTCTGGGTGTAGTTCCTCTTTTTGTGGCCTTACATTCCACATGAAAAAATAGCCTCCCATTACTTGCCCTAACATTGGATCTTCCACTACATGGAAGGACGATGATCAGGGACTTCAAACCTTTTATGAGTCCTCGGCCCCTTTTCCTTGTCCTTCCTTTTATTATTCACCATAAGTTCTACAGGTTTTTCACACGCCATGTCCTTATCTACCTGGAGAATTATGGTCAGAAGTTCCTATAGACTCTACATATTGTTTCACATTTTGTAGTTGACAATAAAGATAGAGATGTTCTTGGGAAGTGATGATTGGATGAGATATGTACATAACTCATCTGGGAAATTAATCCCTAAGATGTCTAGGAATTCAATGTAGCCAATACCCTTTACTACATGATGCCTAGCTGGCACAGAATATCCATGCTTAGCTATGAAAATAGCATTAGTGATCTAATATCTCTCCTATATTTACTTCTCTTGATAGATATCCTTAAGGTGATACATCATGCTTTATGCATCCATTTTTTCATATTGCTTCAAGAGCTCATTTGAAAAGGCCGATAGCATGAAACATTAGACATATTTGGAATCATCTATGTGTTTCATATATAGAGATAGTTCCCCATCATTCGCCTCTTTTCCAGGTTCAACTGGAATAGGCTCCTCTAGTAGTTAAAATGTATTCTCGTGGTGAAGGATGACACATAAATGCATTATCCATTCCTGTAAATTGGTGTTAGTGAGAAGGTTTTCATTCTCAAGTGTGTTTCTCAATGATATGTTTGAAGTCATTTTTCTTTCCGTTCACTACTTAAAATAGAGGTTATACCAACAGAAATTTTCCAATGTTTTTCATAAACCATTGGAGTAGGGGTCCTTACACAACGGTTTCACTAAACCGTTGGAATTAAGATTTTTAGATGTGTTTTATCCAATGGTTTTATCAAACTATTGGGATATGTGAGTTTTAGATGAATTTTACCTAATAGTTTGATAAAACCATTGAGATTGGTGTGTTTTAGGAAGGCTTTTCCAATAGTCTTTTAAGAAATTATTAAATATTACCATTCCTAACGGGTTTTTAAAACTGTTGGGAAAGTTTTCCCCTAAATTCTCAATTGGACCAATCTCCCATCCACGCGATTGAAGGCCTAAAGCCAAGACCTAAAGCGGAGCTCTCTCGCTCAGAAAATTATTCCACAAAATCTATCTTCAATAAACAATTTTTTGTTCTACACTTAAAATATGTAAGTGGTACCTTAGGTTTAATGTCTTGCATATATATTTTTTTTGTTTTCTATTTTGATTTGGCCTAGGCCTGATGTCTCTGCGATATGATATACCCAATAAGGGAAATTTGATTTGTTTTTTGTTTTTGTTATAAAATTCAACTGTCATGATTGTGTGAATCAACTTTATTTGAAGTATTTATATCTACTCTTTTGTAGAGTTAGTGAACCAAATGAATGAATTGGGGCCAGTTAGGGTAGTGGTGTAGGTGTTTTTTTATTTTTATCGGAGTTATATGGTAGTTTTTATAGTCTTTAATTTATCTTAACTATATATTGTAACACCCCGATATTTTATGTAAAATTTTCTTTTTAATTTCATTAATGTCTTCTGTTGTACGATACACCAAAAAAAGCTTGAAAAATACTTATCCCTAACTTGGCTTGCATTACACGCAAGCACGACCTTCCATGATAGTGTTTATTGTATGCAATACTAAGTTTCGCTAAACAAAGATATGTTATATAAACTAGCCGTTAAGAATAGTAATACCAAATTTTTGAAATTTTATAAATTTAATCTTTTAGAATGTACTTCATTTTTGGATTCAGAATATCGAAATTAGCTTAGGGTGAATATTTGTTATTTTTTTGAAAACATTCCATTTTTGATGAATAGTGAAAACTCTGGGTTACTATTCAAAAACTGACTTTTTATTTAAATAATTATTTATTTTATTTAAATAATTATTTATTTTATTTAAATAAATATTTATTTTATTTAAATTAATTTTAGGTAAAAATTGATACATAATACCTATATAAGTTCAATTTAAGTCATTGGAGTCATTTTATAATAATTTTAGATATATAAAATTTTTATTGAACTTTTCACCGTCTTTTACCCACCTCCTAGGAGAATTTGAAAATTCACATAAAACTTAATCTTACCGCATTTGTGAGTGGAATTTCAAAAATCTGAGGGACACAGTTAATATCAATGACTAAAATGTGGTTCAATAAGATGAAAATAATTTTTGGTGAATGGTAACTTTTTACTTTTTTTACCACGGTTAAAAGTAAATAGGGTAATTAAGGGTAAAAATTATATTATTATTACAATAAAACATGTCCTAAGTCTATTGGATATGTGTAATTCGACCAAAAACAACCTTAGGAATGAAATATGACCATTTAAGCCCACATATATTAGATTAGGACATTTATTATTAATTTATTTAATGAAGGGTTAAAATAGTTACAATCAATGTTTAATAACTAAATCATTTTTAATGTAGGGTTATACAAAAGATAAATTAGACTATAAATATTTATTAAAGATAAAAATATTTCCCACATAATGGTATTTTATTTATAATTTTTAGACATTATATAATTTAATTTTTTTATGACACAATGATGATGCAGTAATTATCTTATTAATGAAATATTGACATAATTGATGTTATAAATACCCAAATAAATGTAATTTGAGACTTTTTATGTATTACACTAATTTTATAGGTTAATATGACATGTTTTTATTGATTTATGGTTCTTTTCTAGAACTAATCATTCTTTTATAATTTTTAAAAAAATTAATTACCAAATAGTGTCAAAATTGACATAAAATAGTTTTTAAAACAAATATTATATTATTAATTGTTATTTAATTCCTAAAAATCTAAGGTTTGGAAAAATGACTTATATAACGTTATATATATATTAATAATAATCAACTTGGGGTCCGGTTGGCTTGTTATAGTATGTTTATTAACCTTATAGTGTAAGAAAACAAGAAGACGCGGTAAAAGTAAAATTATTTAACTTAAAGTTAAATCTAAATGATATGGTTAAAATAGAAACATAAATTTGTCTAAATTCTATTTGATGAGAGGATTTCGACCCATCCCCACCTTATCATCGAAATAACTCAATATGGATCTATTAAAAACCGAATATCACTTTATAATAAAATAATATTTTTAGTTATTCCAAAGGTGCCACTCTCCTCCCTTATAAAAGGGAACCCCCTCCCTCTCTTCCTCACACCACTTTGAGCCTTCAATCTTGGCCAAACCCTGCAAATTTCTCTTCTCCACTTTCCTAGAAACATCATATAGGTTCTGTTCTTCTTCAAAGACCAATCTTAGTGCCTTAAGAGGAGGTTTCAAAAAGGCGTGTCGAAAGAAGAGGTAATATCCATTACCGATTCTTTCAACTTTATTTCTTCTTCTACTACTTCTTCTTTAGTTGGTTCATTATGAATTAATAACATCAGAATCACTCATATACTGATATGTTATTATAATTATGAAACAACTCTATTTCACCATCTATCCATCCTACGGAAAACGAAATCACCGCGCGTGCGTACGTAAGGAATACCGTCTCCACACCGTGGTGTAATCTATTTTCCACCACCACCGTACTTTGATAGATATAATGGTGTAAATAATAACTATATATGATTATTGTAAATTGATATTGATTTTGAAATAGTATACATACACTCTAAGACAATTCTATGATCATGGGAACGATATCATCGCTCGTGCGTACGTACGAAATACCGTCTCCACGATGTGATGCGATTCGTTCTACTTGATTTTCATTTCATAATGATTACATAAATGAATTGAGTGAATAAATATGATATGTATTACACTAATACAATTCTGGAAATGAGTTATCAATAACTTAAAAAGAAGAATAAGAATTTATTTCACAAAACACGCATAAGAACAAAAGGCAATAAACATCCGAATAACAAGTAACAATGAAATATTACTAATATGAAGCTAAGAATATGACCATATATGATATCATAAAAATAAGAATGATTCTGGAATAAGTCAATGACATTATTTAAATCATTATACAGGAGGTTCGGACACTTACGAAGCAAATTAGACCTACGGTAAGGGATAACTATTCCAATCTCGTTCTAATCCCAGATTGTTATTCGTAAGTATTTACTGGGGTTATTTCAATCAACCATGTCCATGTTTTATAAAAGTGTTTTCATGTATGTTTAAATTCCTTTTTAACAATTTTTTACGTTTACTACATGGTATGTAAGGAATCGTTTTTTAACCATACGAGGTACTTTTTGACTTTTCCGACAATAGTACAAGGAGAATGTTATTTTTAACTTATACGGCATGAACAGATTTTAACTGTGTCATAACGCTTCATTTTCATGAAGCATACTGTACATGATTTTATGAATATTTTCAAAAAAATACTTTTATTTTAAAATGTATGGCATTTTTTGTAAAGAAAATGATTTTGACGAAGAAAGGATATATTCCTCAAGAATTCATTTCAAGTGTTTTATCAAAACCATCTTCCATCTAAGATGACATTATTTCATATTTGTATTTTTCATTTATCATGTCTCTACGATTTACATGGTTTCACTTCTCTTATTATGAAATGATATCCATTTATTTTATATGGAATATGTGATGATGGGATGATGTTTATCAAACCCATTTTATTTATTGGGTTATGTATGTTTATTTTGTGGAACAAGTTAGAATGATTTCATTATGATATGAATTGGAACTATATCTCCCCCAAATGCATTGGGTAATGATTTATATCTCATGAGATAGACATGGATGGAATGGAAGGTTAAACCGGTTCAATGAAACAGGACTGAAACGAGGAGTGAACTTGGTTCAGAAATGGACTTTGTCCTCTAAGATAGTCTTGGATATGGGTCTTGAATACGATGAAATGATTCTCTATGATTATGTGTGTATGCCACAAAGTTTCATGTTTTAATTTATGATTATTGGGATTACATTTCACTACTATGGTTTATTCCATGTTATGAAATTATTATCTCTTTTGCAGGTTAAGATTTCCAAAATGTTATGTTCTTATGTATATGATGTGATTGGTATTTATTTTGTTTACCCTTACTGAGCATTTGAGCTCACCCTTTTTATGTTTTCTTTTCCCCGAAATATAAGGAGAGGTTTTAGGTAAGAAAATAAAAGGGGAATATCATTATGGGAAAAGTTGAAGATCATTCAACATGATTAGAAGATTAAATTCTGAGTTTCCAAAGACACTAAACTATTACGGTCCTTGTGTGTCTATGTTTGTTATGTATTAAGTATTACACAAAAGTATTGTAATGTCCATGTACGTCAGGATTTGGGTCTCTACAGTTGGTATCAGAGAAAAGGTTTAGTCAACCTTTGGAAACCAGGATGTAATATCTTTAGTGAGATCCCTAGAGATATTTGAAGGTATGTCTAGGGATGTCCCTAAGGTTAAGTATAAGTACAGGTTATAATCCTAGAATTACTGTAATGATCATGGAATTAAACCTAAGATGTTAGATATTTAATGTACTCCCCCTTTATTATGTTGTTTTCCCTAGCATGATTTTTTCCTCTCAAAACTATTCTTTTTGGGTTTTAGACGATGGATGGAACCCGAAGGAACCGTGTTGATCAATGTAATGGGCAATGCGATGATTTTCCTCATGAACAAACCAATGTTATGGGAGATGGAGATGAAAATATTCTTTCTATACTTACACAAGCAATGAACCATTCTGGACTTCCAAATGAGCAGATAAGGGAACAATAATCTATTGAGTCCTTTATGAGGAAACATCCACATTCTTTCAGTGGGTCTTTGGACCCACTTGTTGCTGAACAATGGATCATTACCACTGAAATGATATTTTCAGTTCTTCAATGTTCTCAACATGATAAATTCATCTTAGAAGTATATCATTTGGAAGGTGAAGCTGGTCAATAGTGGAGTCCTATCAAGAATACGAGGCCAAGAGATGAAATTGATTCCATGGAATGGGACGAGTTCAAGAACTTATTTTTCAATAAGTACTTCCCTTTTATTCTTCGTACAAAGATAGAGAAGGAGTATCTTGGACTAAATAAAAATGATGATGAATCTATTGTTATATACGAAGTGAGTTTTACAAGGCATTCAAGGTATGAATCTGGCTTTATCATCCAACCTGAAAGTAAAGTTGATCGATTCTTCAGTGGTATAAAACCAAGTCCTCGAAGGGAATTAGCTATAAGAGACTTCAGCAGCTATGAAGAAATTGTGTGTTGTTCTATCAATGTAGAAATAGAAGATGGTGTTAAATATCCATCTCATAGTTTTGACAAGAAATGAAAGATGGAGTTCAAGTAGAAATCTCAGATTAATGGTGAAAATAAGATGAATGTTTCCATATTCTCAAAGAGTGGAAAAACATGATGGAGATTTTCTTAAAGGGACTAGAAAATGTTTTAAGTGTGGAAAAGAAGGTCATAGAGTAGTTGAGTGTCGAAGTAATTGTAAAAGGGTTGCAAATGATGTGAATAATGAAAATACTATAGATAACACACCACCTACACTTCACTGCTTCAAGTGAAATGAAATGGGGAATTTTCTAATCAATTCCCTAATCCAAGTGTTAATGATGATCGACATGAGCAACCACTTAAGGCAAAGTACAAAGGGATGTCACATGTGATCACTATTGGTGATGTTGAATATGACAATGATGTGGGGTAATGATTAAGTGTTTATGTAATGGGATTCCAAAATAATGTTGTATATAGTATCGTGGAATATTGGAATATTTATGTATTGTTCTATTGTGGTTTTCAATTATTTTATGGTACAAGTAACCATGGAAAGTGATTGAGATATTTTTTGATAGAAGTTGATATGTACATAATGAAGGGATAAGGAGAAAATGAAATGTTTGACAGTCTTCATGAGCTCATGACAGATATAAGGAAATAGTTATATCATGGTTTGAGTATATAAGATCTTGAGATTTTGGTATGTGGAAAGAGTTAACTTTTGACAACACTCATGTTTTCACTATGGTTAAATGTGTATTCATTATTCAATATAATACATGATTTAGGCAGTTGAATGTTTGGAATGTGACCAACAAGACACATCTTATAATATATGGGGATCAACGATGGTATTATCATGCTGGTTATATGAACTCTCTGGTAATCATTTTCACTATAATATGAGATTGGACAACTGTATTTTGGATAAGCCTAAAGATTCAAATGGATTATGTTGGACATAAGTTACTATTGTTTAAGGCTAGAACTTTTTTGATATTATTGATGGAAATTTATAATAATTTACTTTTAGAAAAAGGACAACCTGTAGGACGAGTGACAACCCATCGCATCGGACAAGGCTGTGGGAATCGAACCCACAACAGATGTGCGACTGGTCTTTATCGCCTACCACTAGCCTACAAGAAGTCCCTGTTTAGTATAAACTTGTTTTATTATATTAAGCAGTACGATATATGAAGTATAAGTCCATTTGAGGAACTATATATGATTAATCTCACTATAGATGGACTAATGTATTTTTGATAATTTTTTCTAACCTTTTGTTAGAGACAGATGGAATCACCCATCATTCTATCACATGATCTGCAAACACTTCACGAATGAAAAATTCAACTTCATTTCATTAAGAGATGAAGTGGAAATTGTCCAAGGAACGACCAACAGTGAGACTGTACCAAAATCAAGAACGTATTTATTCTAATTCCAATTTCTTCAACTTTAGGGAAATGATCTTGAAAACAAAAAATGTTTTCCTAGTGCCCTTATATCAGATGAATCAGATGGTACCTTAGATCAACACAAATCTATGGCTTTGTGATTGTTGCCTTTTTCATAGCCATGTTCTCTACCACTCTCCATCAGAACATGATGGTTAGATTTCTATTTCATATCCATATTTTCACCAATGTTCTCCTATGTGGAAACCCAGTGATTAGTTAATTTGGGTAACCGTTACGTTTCATACTTAAGTTTTTAAATCCAAGTTTTTGTATTCCTTTTTATGATGTGGGATTCTATTAAAGAATCTTTCGAGTACTAAACCATTTATAACCCAGATGAATTTCGAGGGCAAAATTCATTTTATGGGGGGTAGAATGTAACACCCCAAGATTTTATGAAAATTATTCTTTTTAATTTCATTAATGTCTTGTGTTGTACGCTACACCAAAAGGATCTTGGACAACATGCATCCCTGACTTGTCTTTAATTACACGCAAGCGCGACCTTCCATGATAGTGTGTGTTGTACGCAATACCGAGTTTCGCTAAAAAACGATATGTTATATAAACTACCCGTCATGAATAGTAATACCCACTTTTTGAAATATTATAAATTTTGTCTTTCAAAATGGACTTCATTTTTGGATTCAGAATATCGAAATTAGCCTAGGGTAAATTTTTGGTATTTTTCTGAAAACTTTCCATTTTTGATGAATAGTGAAAACACTGGGTTACTATTCAAAAACCGCCTTTTTATTTAAATAATTATTTATTTTATTTAAATTTATTTTAGGTCAAAATCGATACATAATACCTATATAAGTTCAATTTAAGTCATTGGAGTCATTTTATAATAATTTTAGATATATAAAAATTTTATTGAACTTTTCACCATCTTTTAGCCACCTCTTAGGAGATTTTTCATATTCACATAAAACATAATTTTACTGCTTCTATGAGTGGAATTTTGAAAATCCTAGAGACACGGTTAATATAAAGGACTAAAATGTGGTTCAATGAGATGCAAATAATTTTTGGTGAATAGTAACTTTTTACTTTTTTTACCACGGTTAAATGTAAATAGGGTAATTAAGGGTAAACATGATATTATTATTACCCTAAAACAAGTCCTAATTCTATTGGACAAGTGTAATTCGACCAAAAACAATATTAGGAATAAAATATGACCATTTAGGCCCACTTGGATTAGATTAGGACATTTATTATTAATTTATTTAAAGAAGGGTTAAAATAGTTAAAATCAATGTTTAATAACTAAATAATTTTTAAAAATAGGTTTATACATAAGATAAATTAAACTATAAATATTCATTAGAAAGATAAAAAGATTTCCTACATAATGGTATTTTATTTATAATTTTTAGACATTAAATAATTTAATTTATTTATGACAAAATGATGATGTAGTAATTATCTTATTAATGAAATATTGAAATAATTGAGGTTATAAATACCCAAATAAATGTAATTTGAGACTTTTTATGAATTAAACTAATTTCCTAGGTTTAATATGACAGGTTATTATTTTGTTAGGAAATTATTAACGAACTAATCATTCTGTTATGAATTTCACAAAAATCAATTACCAATTAGTGTCAAAATTGACAGAAAATAGTTTTTAAAACAAATATTATATGATCAATTGTTATTTTATTCCTAAAAATATAAGGATCGGCCAAATAACTTAGATATGGTTATATATATTAATAATAAAAATACTTTCAGTTCTTTTGTCTTGTTATAGTATGTTTATTAACCATATAGTGTAAGAAAACAAGAAGACATGGTAAAAGAAAAATTATTTAACTTAAAGTTAAATCTAAATGATAAGGTTAAAATAGAAACCTAAACTTGTCTAAATTCTATTGGATGAGTGTATTTCGACCTATTCCCACCTTATATTCTAAATAAATCAATTTTTAGCTATTAAAAACCGAATATGACTTTATAATAAAATAATATTTTTAGTTATTCCAAATGTGCCCCTCTCCTCTCGTATAAAAGGGCTCCTCCTCCCTCTATTCATCACACCACTTTGAGTCTTC
This sequence comes from Viscum album, assembly GCA_963277665.1. Taxonomy (NCBI): domain Eukaryota; kingdom Viridiplantae; phylum Streptophyta; class Magnoliopsida; order Santalales; family Viscaceae; genus Viscum; species Viscum album. Next base: position 1,840,416,460 of record OY728136.1, read on the forward strand.
ATGCTCGACCAAGCCCTGCCAATTATCTTCTCCACTTCACTAGAATCATCCTAGAGGTTCTAGTCTACTTCTAAGACCAATATTAGTGCCCTAAGAGGAGGTTCTAAGAAGCCGTGTCGAAAGAAGAGGTAATATCCATTACCAATTTTTCAACTTTATTTCTTCTTATATTTCTTCTTCTTTATTTGTTTCATTATTAAGTAATAACATCAGTGTCAATAATATACTGATATGTTATTATATGTATTAAACAACCCTATTTCACCATTTATCCATCCTACGGAAAACGAAATCACCGCGCGTGCGTACGTACGGAATACCGTCTCCACGCCGTGGTGTAATCTATTTTCCCCCACCACCATACTTTGATGGGTATAATGTTGTAAATAATAACTATATATGATTATTTTAAAGTGATATTAATTTTGAAATAGTATACATAAACTCTAATACAATTCCACGATCATGGGAACGATATCATCGCTCGTGCGTACGTACGGAATACCGTCTCCACGATGTGATGCGACTCATTCTACATGATTTTCATTGCATAACGATTACATAAATGAATTGGGTGAATAAATATGATATGTATTAAATAAATAACATTCTGAAATGAGGTATCCATAACCTAAAAATAAGAATATTAATTTATTCGACAAAACACGCATAAGAACAATAAGCAATAAACACCAGAATAACAAGTAACAATGAAATATTACTAATAAGAAGATAAGAATATGACCATATATGATATCATAAAAATAAGTATGATTCTGGAATAAGTCAATGACATTATTTAAATCATTATACAGGAGGTTTGGACACTTACGAAGCAAATCGGACCTAAGGTAAGGGATAACTATTCCAATCTCATTCTTATCTGAGATTGTTATTCGTAAGTATTTACTAGGGTTATTTCTATCATCCATGTCCATGTTTTATAAAAGTGTTTTCATGTATGTTTAAATTCCTTTTTAACCATTTTTAATTTTAATACATGGTATGTAAGGATAATTTTTTTTTACCATAAGAGGTACTTTTTTACTTTTCCGACAAAAGTACGAGGAGAATGTTATTTTTAACTTATACAGTGTGATCGGATTTTTACTATTTCATAATGCCTCATTTTCATGAAGCTTAATCTACATTATTTTATGACTATTTTCAACAAAATACTTTTATTTTAAAAGTGCATGTAATTTTTCAAAAGAAAATGATTTTGACGGAGAAAGGATTTTTTCTTCAAGAATTCATTTCAAGCGTTTTATCAAAACCATTTTTCATCTAAGATGACATTATTTCATATGTGTATATTTCAAGTATCATGTATCTATGATTTACATGGTTTCACTTCTCTTATTATTAAATGATATCCATTTCTTTTATATAGATTATGTGATGATGGGATGATGTTTATGAAACCCATTTTATTTATTGGGTTAGGTATGTTTATTTTGTGGCACAAGTAAGAATGATTTAATTATGAGATGGGTGGGACCTATATCTCCCTCCAATGAATTGGGTAATGATTTATATCTCATGAGATAGACATGGATGGAACGGCAGGTTAAACTGGTTCAGTGAAACAGGACTGAAAAGAGGAGTGAACTTGATTCAGAAATGGACTTTGTCCACTAAGATAGTCTTGGCTATGGGTATTGAATACTAAGAAATGATTCTCTATGATTATGTGTGTATTCAACAAAGTTTCATGTTTTAAGTTATGACTATTGGGATTACATTTCACTACTACGATTTATTCCATGTTATGAAATTATGATCTCTTTTGCAGGTTAAGATTTCCAAAATGTTATTTTCTTATGTATATGATGTGATTGATATTTCTTTTGTTTTCCCTTACTGAGCATTTGAGATCACCCTTTTTATGTTTTATTTTCCCCAGGATATAAATAAAGGTTTTAGTTTAGAAAAAAATGGGAAGATCTTTATGGGAAAAGTTGAAGATCTTTCACCACGATTACAATATTAAATTTCGAGTTTCCAAAGACACTAAAATATTATGGTACTTGTGTGTCTGTGTTTGTTTTGTATTAAGTATTCCGCAAAAGTATTGTAATTTCCATGTACGTCATGCTTTGGGTCTCTATATGTATCATTTTATGTTTGTATGTATTTGGTTTAATTAGAGCCTATAATACTTATTTATCATATGATGTTGGTTAATAATGTTGTTTACATGTAAACCATTATACTATGACACTCATTTGGAGATATTCATAATAATAATCCATGTAAATTCTGTTGGATATTTTTTTAATCATATAAAATGTTTTTTTAAAGAATTATAAAATATGAATTATTTAACATTTAGGGGGAAGTGCAGGTGGAGTTGAGGTGGAGGCTATGTAGGTGGGGGTGGGATGTGCAGGTGGGCTGTGCATGTTGGGGGGGGGGGGCATTGTAGGAGGTGTCTGTTGGGGTGACGTGGGTGGGTGGGTGTGGGGGGGGACTGTACGAGTTGGGGGGGGGGGTGTACTGATGGGGGTGGTGGGAGGGGATTGTGCAAGTGGGGGGTTTAGTGGGTGGGGGGGGGGGGAGGGGGTGTGTAGGTGGGTGTTTCTAGGTGGGGGGGGATGTGCAGTGGGTGAAGGGGGACGTGTAGGTGGGGGTGTGTAGTGGAGGGGGGGATTCTATTTGGTGTGATGTGGGGGGAGGGGGTGCATGTGGGGGGTGTGCATGTGGTGGTGGGGGTGTGCAAGTGGGTGGTGTAGGTGGGGGAGGGGTGGTTGTGCAAGTGGGTGGGGGGGAGGAGAGTGTCCATGTTGGGGGTGGGCTGGGCTGGAGGGAGTCTGTTGGGGGTGAGGTGGGGGGGTGGGGTGTACAAGTGGGGGTGGGGTGGGGGTGGGGGGTTTGTAGTGGGTGGATGGGGGTGATGTGCAATGTGAAGGTCGGGAGGGGGGATATGTTGGGGGAGTATGTTGGGGGTGAGGTGGGGAGGGGGCTGTGCATGTGGGAAATCATCACTTCCATCGATCACCAATAATCACTTGGAAGTCATTACTTATAGTGATTGGGATATTTCTAAAGACTCTTTGGTTTTGGTTCTTTTCTAGTCATCTTGATGTGTAAAGAATCACATGATCTAAAAGTGACATCCACTATATAGGATGAATTATTTCTCCCCCAACACATTTTTCAAGAAAGAATATATCCTTGGAAGGTGGTGGGAGCCCTTTATAATCGATTAATACAGAGACTAGGGGTGGAAAATCTCCATATATATCCACCCAGAATAGGGACTGACTATCATATGCTCATCCCATATTCATAATCCAACCTCTCCATATATTAAATGAATAGTTATTCTATCTCGACTTCACCGTCTAATGACATCCAAAATTTAATTCATGTTACGATGAAAACATATCCAGGAATCCATACAAATTAATATAAGAAAACACCATTAATCATCATGCCATAATGATGAAAATACTTAAAAACTCATTACCATACGTCATATCATTCATAATTACTACCTATTGATATTCACTAACCCGTATTCTATCCACAAGAATCCAATGCCCCAAAAGTTTCCAAATTGAAAATTTGATACCATCATATTATCATGTCACCAATCCTACCAAATATGATTTTCACTAAAAAATACTCTATAATCCTTAACACCCATTGTTTGTTTTTCATAACATGAATGAAAACACAATTAAATATCATTATAACGACCCATACATTACATACATTGTTAATACTTCAAAATTGAAGCACACTTATTACAACATATGACAAAACCACAAAGGACCGTATAGGTATAGTGTCTTTAGAAACTGGGAAACATAAACAACTGGTTCATAAATCTTCTACAGTGTCTCCCATTTATTTCATCATATCTAGGGTCCCTTTTAGCATATTCTACTTAATATCCATCTTCCTGACCTGGGGAAAAGAAAACATAAAAGGGTGAGCTCAAATGCTCAGCAAGGCAAATAAAGGAAATAAAAATCATATCATATCTTTTTGAAAATCAAAACCTGCAAAAGAGATCATAATATCTTAACATGGAATAAATCATAGAAGTGAAAATGAGATCCCCATAATCATAACATGAAACTTGAAACATTGTGGCATGCACACATAATCATGGAAAATCATTTCTTGTTAGTCATGACTCATTGCCAAGACTATCTTAGTGGACAAAGTCCATTTCTGAACCGAGTTCATTCCTCGTTTCAGTCCTGTATCACTGAACCGAAATAACCTTCCGTTCCAGCCATGTCTATATCATGAGATATAAAATCTTTACCCAATGCATTGGAGGGAGATATAGGTCCCACCCATCTTATAATGAATCCTTTCTTATGTGTGCCACATAATCATAAACCATACATCATAGCGTAACCCATGTAATAAAAATGGGATTCTTAAACAACATGACATCATAAAACAATTCATATAAGATAAAGGAATTCATAAAAATAATTCCATCACAACATGATCAAATCAATGTAATAATAGGGATAAAAACAGAACCCTTTATTATCTTAGATGGAAAATTATTTTGATAAAACACTTGAAATGAATTCTTGAGGAAAATATCCTTTCTTCTTTAAAAACATTTTTCCTTTCTTAACATGTCATAAAACTTTAAACTAAAAGAAGTTGATTAAAAATAAACTTGAAAACTTGTAAAGGAAGCTTCTTAAAAATCCATTCATGCCATATAAGTTAAAAAAACATTTTTCGTACTTTTGTCGGAAAAGTCAAAAAGTACCTCGTACAGAAAAACGACAAAAGATTCCTTTCATATTCTTTACTAAAAACTCACCTAAGGGTAAAATTGGATTTAAACTGTTTCAAGTGGATGGAAACAATATTACATATTGAGGGAACATGGATGTGGATGATAAAATACACCCCAGTAAATACTTACGAATAAACAATCTCGGATAAAAATGAGATTGTGATATTTCCCTTAGCTTAGGTCCAATTTGCTTTGTACGTGTCCGAAGCTCCTGTATAATGGTTTACATAATGTTATTGACTTATTACAAAATCATACATATTGATATGATATCATATATGGTCATATTCTTAGCTTCTTGATAGTAATATTTCATTGTTACTTGTTACTCGGGTCTTTATAACTTTTTGTTCTTATGCATGTTTTGTCGAATAAATTCTTATTCTTATCTTTAGGTTATAGATAATTCATTTCCAGAATGCTATTAGTGTGGTATATACCATATTAATTCATTCAATTTATATAATCATTATGAAATTAAGATCATGTAGAACGAGTCGCATCACATCGTGGAGACGGTATTCCGTACGCACGCACGAGTGATGATATCATTCCTATGATCGTGTAATTGTATTGGAGTATATATATATTATTTCAGTATCAATATTACTTCATAATAATCATATATAGTTACTCATTACACCATTATACCCATCCTTGTAAGGTGATGGTGGAAAATAGATTACACCACGGCGTGGAGACGGTATTCCGTACGTACGCACGCGCGGTGATTTCATTTTTTCCGTAGGATGGATAGAAGGTGAATTAGGGTTGTTTCATATTTATAATAACATATCAGTATGTAAGTAATACTGATGTTATTACTTTATCATGAAACAACTAAAGAAGAAGAAGTTGAAGAAGAAAGAAATTGAAAAGATCGGTAATGGATATTACCTCTTCTTTGGAACGCCTCTTTGAATCCTCCACTTAAGGAACTAAGATTGGTCTTTGGAGAAGACCAGGACCTCTAGGATTATTCTAGGGAATTGGAGAGGAGAAAATGGCAGGGGTTGGCCGAGCTTGAGTGCTGAAATTGGTGTGAGGAGGAGGGGGAGGAGGTGCCCTTTTATAAGGGAGGAGAGGGGCACCTTAGGAATATCTCAAAATATTATTTTATATTAAAGTCAAAATCGGTTTATAATGGTTCCAAAATGTCTTATTTTGAAGCTAAAGTGGGGATGGGTCGAAATCCTATCAAACATTAGGATTTAGACAAGTTTAGGGTATTATGTTAACCTTATCAATTAGATTTAACTCTAAGTTAATTAATTTAACTTTTACCGTGTCTTTTTGTTTTCTTTCACTATATGGTTAATACACTTACTATAAATGCCAAACGAACCCCAAATTGTTTATTATTAATATATATATCCTTATCTAAGTCATTTGGCCGAACCTTAGATTTTTAGGAATAAAATAACAATTAGTAATATAATATTTGATTTAAAAACTATTTTGTGTCAATTTTGACACTATTTGATATATGATTTTTGTGAAAGTCATAACAGAATTATATGTTCGAACCAAGTTGATTAAATCAACACTAATATATCATAGTAACCTAGAAAATTAGTGAAATTCATAAAAAGTCTCAAATTACATTTATTTTGGTATTTATATTATCAATTATGTCAATATTTCATTAATAAGATAATTACTGCATCATCTTTGTGTCATAAATAACTTAAATTATTTGATGTCTAAAAATTACAAATAAAATATCATCATGTAGGAAATCTTTTTAGCTTCCTAATGAATATTTATAGTCGAATTTATATTATGTATAACCCCATATTAAAAATTATTTACTTATTAAACATTGATTTTAACTATTTTAACCCTTCTTTAAATAAATTAATAATAAATGTCCTAATCTAATCCAAGTGGGCCTAAATGGTCATATTTTATTCCTAAGTTTGTTTTTGGTCGAATTACACTTGTCCAATAGAATTAGGACATGTGTTAGGGTAATAGTAATATCATATTTACCCTTAGTTACCCTATTTACTATTAACCGCGGTAAAAAAAGTAAAAAGTTACTATTCACCAAAAAATTATTTTCATCTCATTGAACCACATTTTAGTCCTTGATATTAACCGTGTCTCTCGGATTTTCGAAATTCCATTCACAGAAGCGGTAAAATTAAGTTTTATGCAAAATTCAGTTTTTAACCTACCACTTAGTGGTTTCACTATTCATCAAAAATTGAAAGTTTTCAGAAAAATACCAAAATTTCACCCTAGGCTAATTTCGATATTCTGAGTCCAAAAATGAAGTCCATTTTGAAAAATAAAATTTATAAAATTTCATAAAGTGGTTATTACTATTCATAACGGCAAGTTTTAATAGCATATTGTTGTTTAGTGAAACTCGGTATTGCGTACGACGCAAGCTATTGAGGAAGGTCGCGATTGCGTGTAAAGCAAGCCAAGCAAGTGTTGTGTAGAAAAAGATTCCTTTGATTATTTATATAACATAAAAGTCTCGGGTGTTACATTCTACCCCCCTTAAAAAGAATTTCTCCCTCGAAATTCGTCACTTTGTAACAAACAGATGAGGATACTTCTCCCTCATCATATCCTCAAGCTCCCATGTAGCTTCTTCAAGTTGGTGGTTCCTCCATAAAACTTTCACCAAGCGAGTTGTCTTGTTACGTAGGACTTTTTCGCTACGATCCAGAATCTCTATCGGCTGTTCTTCATAAGAAAGATCTTGCTCTAGCGGTACAACTTCTGAGCTGAGTACATGTGAAGGATCTGGTATGTACTTTCTCAGGATAGATACATGGAACACATCGTGAACTTGAGAGAGATTCGGTGGAAGCGCCAATCAGTAAGCTACCTTCCCAACACGATCCAGTATTTCGAAAGGACCGATATATCTAGGGCTCAACTTCCCCTTCATTCCAAATATCATAACCCTCTTCCAGGGAGATATTCGTAAGAACACTTTATCACCCACTTCAAACTCTAGGTCTTTTCTTCGGTTGTCGGCATAACTTTTCTGTCGACTCTGAGCTGCTCTTATGTGTTGTTGAATAGATCTGACCTTTTCTGCCATTTCATCAACGAGATCAGGTCCTAATAGCTTTCTTTCCCCAACTTCATCCCTGCAAGTTGGAGTCCTGCATTTCTTTCCATAGAGAGCTTCATAAAGAGCCATCTGAATACTGGAGTGAAAGCTATTATTATAAGAAAATTCCACCAAATGTAGGTGTTGATCCCAACCTCCTTTGAAATCCATAGAGCAAGCTCTCAACATATCTTCTAGGGTTTGAATTGTTCTCTCAGACTGACCGTCTGTCTGGGGATGATAAGCAGTGCTGAAACTCAACTCTGTATCCAGAGTATGCTGAAGACTTCGCCAGAACTTCGAGGTAAATCTCGGATCTCGATCAGATATAATAGAAAGTGGTACTCCATGCAATCTTACCACTTCCTTTACATATATCCTGGCAAGCTGATCTAGAGAGAAATCCTCTCTAATAGCAATGATGTGTGCAGACTTTGTAAGACGATCAACTATGACCCAGATAGCATTATTGCCTTTGGATGTTTTAGGAAGTCCTGTGACAAAGTCCATAGTGATGTTTTCCCATTTCCATTCGGGTATGGGTAATGGTTGTAACATCCCCTTAGACTTCTATCTCTCAGCTTTAACTTGTTGACAAACCAAGCATCGAGAGACATATTCAGCAACATCTCTTTTCATGCCATCCCACCAAAAGTACTCTTTAAGGTCCCTATACGTCTTCGTGCTTCCAGGATTAATAGAGAATGATGAACTATGAGCCTCATCCAGCAGCTCATTCTTTAATTTAGGGATGGGAGGAACGCAAACCCGATTCCTGAACTTTATTATCCCATCACAATCAAGGTTGAATTCAGGAACATTTCTCACCTTCTTTTGTAACTCGACATCTTCTTTCTGTGCCTCTTTAATCTTCACATATATAGATGGTTGAACATTCATTTGAGAAAGATAAGATTTTACCCCTTCCATTATAATTCCACGATCCATCCTTTGTAAATCCATAAATATTGGATCTTTTGTGATCCTCATCATGGATAAACTAGCATGGTCTTGTCGACTTAATGCATCTGCCACCTTGTTTGCTTTCCCAGGGTGGTAATGGATTGAGCAGTCATAATACTTAATCAGCTCCAACCATCTTCTTTGACGCATATTCAACTCCTTTTGTGTGAAAATATACTTTAAACTTTTATGATCAGTATAAATATCACACCTTTCACCATAAAGGTAATGCCTCCAAATCTTTAATGCAAAGATTACCGCAGCCAACTCCAAATCATGTGTTGGGTAATTTTGCTCATGGATTTTCAACTGTCATGAGGCATAAGCTATCACTATATCATTTTGCATAAGAACACACCCCAATCCCTTCTTGGATGCATCACTGTAGATCACAAACCTTTCTCCACTACAAGGCAGTGTGAGCACAGGTGCACTGGATAACCTTCTTTTCAACTCCTTGAAATTCTCTTCACATTCCTCTGTCCAGACAAACTTAACTCCTTTCTGAGTCAACTTGGTGAGTGGATTAGATAATCGTGAAAAATCTTTTACAAAACGTCGATAATATCCAGCCAAACCAAGAACACTTCAGATCTCAGTTACTGTTTTTGGTCTTGACCATCTTTCGATAACCTCTGTTTTTGCTGGATCCACATATATCCCCTCTTTTGAGATTATATGACCAAAAAATGCAACTTTTTGAAGCCAAAATTCACACTTGGTAAATTTGGAATAAAGCTTCTCCTTTCTCAGGGTCTTCAATTTAATTCTCAAGTGATCTTCATGCTCTTCCTTGCCCTTTGAATAGACAAGAATATCGTCTATAAAGACTACCACAAATTGATCAAGATAGTCTCTAAAGACTCTATTCATTAGATCCATGAAGATAGCAGGGGCATTAGTAAGACCAAATGGCATCACTATAAATTCATAGTGTCCATACCTTGTACGGAAATCCGTCTTTGGTATATCCTCCCTTTTGACCCTTAATTGATGATACCCTGAACAAAGATCAATCTTGGAAAAGTATTGAGCTCCGCGTAGTTGGTCAAATAAGTCATCAATGCATGGGAGAGGATATTTTTTCTTGATAGTGATCTTGTTAAGTTCTCGATAATCAATGCAGAGTCTCATTGATCCATCTTTCTTCTTAACAAATAGAACAGGTGCTCCCCAAGGTGACGCACTAGGGCGTATGAATCCCTTATCAAGATTCTCTTGGAGTTGCTTCTTCAATTCCTGCAACTCAATTGGGGCCATTCTATAAGGTGTCTTTGAAATAGGCAAAGCACCGGGTACGAGTTCTATTGAAAACTCAACTTCACGATTTGGTGGAAGACCTGGTAATTCCTCCGGAAAGACATCATCAAACTCCCGTACAATGGGCATATTCTTAATCGTGAGTTTATCACCAACCATTTGAGATAAATAACCTTCATTTAGTGGAATCAATACCCATAAGATGGAAGAAATTTCCACTGGAAGGTTATGTTCATCCTTGCATTGATAGATGATCGTAGATTGATCTGGAGTATGAAATGTGACTTCCCTTCTTTGGCAATTGATATGAGCTCCATGTAGAGAAAGCCAATCCATGCCAAGAATCACATCAAATTCCACTAAAGGAAGGATCACAAGATTTGCAGGAAGCACTTTCCCACAAACTTCGATCAGAGAAGAATTATAAACTTTTGATGCGATTGATTTGCCATTAGGTGTTGTCACAGCTAACTCAACATCTAATTGTTGAGGTAATACGGTGATACCCTTAGAAAAGTCTTCAGAAATAAAAGAGTGGGTGGATCCAGAATCAAATAAAACATTTGCTACTTTAGAGTGGATGGTAAGTGTACCTTTCACCACTTCGTTATCGTACTCCACATCGCTGATAGAAATTGCATGCGACTTTCCTTTGTCTTTAGCCTTAAGATTTTGTTGACGTCGACCATCATCATCAACCCTTGGATTTGGGCATTGATTGGCATAATGCCCCATCTCCTTGCACTTGAAACATTGAAGTGTAGTAGGTTCATTTTGTGTATCCCTTCCTTTGTTTGCATCATTAGACATCTTCTTCCCATTATCACGGCATTCAAATGCCCGATGACCTTCTTTTCCACATTTAAAACATTTACTTGTCCCTTTAAGACAACTCCCTCCATGTTTCTTTCCACACTTTGAGCATAAGGGAAAGTTCATCTTCTTTTCAGTGTGCTCTTTAGATTTTTCTTTGAATTCCATCTTCCTCTTCTTATCAAACCCATGTGACTGATGGGTTACTCCAATCTCCATCTCGACTTTGAGAGCACATCGAACGATTTCCTCGTAGCTATTGAAGTATCTTATGGCTAACGCCCTTCGAAGACTTGGTTTTAAGCCACTAAAGAATCGATCGATCTTACTCTCAGGTTGGATAATAATACCAGAAGCGTACCTTGCAAGTCTTGTAAAATTTGTTTCATACGTACTAACAGATTCATCATCCCTTTGCTTCAGTTCAAGGAACTCTTTCTCCATCTTTGTTCGGAGAATACGAGGGAAGTACTTATTGAAAAATAAGTTCTTGAACTCGTCCCATTCCATAGACTCAATTTCATCCCTTTGCCTCGTATTCTTAACAAGATTCCACCATTGATCAGCATCTCCTTCCAAAATATATACTGCTAGGATGACTTTATCATGTTCAGAACATTGAAGAACTGAAAATATCTTTTCAGTAGTACTAATCCATTGTTCAGCAACTAATGGATCAGTAGACCCGCTGAAAGAAGGTGGACGCTGCCTCATGAAGGATTCAACAGAATGTTGCTCCCTCCTTTGCTCGTTTGGAAATCTTGCATGATTCATAGCTTGAGAAAGGTGTGTGAGCATGGCTACAAGATTTTGCATTCCAGCTCCCATATCGTTTGGTTGCTCAGGGGGACAATCATTGCATTGCCCATCGCATTCCGCATTAACACGGTTCCTTCGAGTTCCAGCCATTGACTAAAACCAAGAAGAATAGTGTGAGAAACACTAATTATAATAGGAAACCACATAATTCAAGAATAAAATTTTCATGCTTAAGGTATTATCCTAGGTTATTCAAGTCCATTTCTAAAACACTAAGATTGTGTTCTATGCTTAGACTTATCCTTAGGGTTCTTACTAAGGCTTTCATATCCTAGTTTCCAAAGGTTGACTATACCTTTCCTCTGATACCAACTATAACGACCCATACATTACATACATTGTTAATACTTCAAAATTGAAACACACTTATTACAACATATGACAAAACCACAAAGGACCGTATAGGTATATTGTCTTTAGAAACTGGGAAACATAAACAACTGGTTCATAAATCTTCTACAGTGTCTCCCATTTATTTCATCATATCTAGGGTCCCTTTTAGCATATTCTACTTAATATCCATCTTCCTGACCTGGGGAAAAGAAAACATAAAAGGGTGAGCTCAAATGCTCATCAAGGCAAATAAAGGAAATAAAAATCATATCATATCTTTTTGAAAATCAAAACCTGCAAAAGAGATCATAATATCTTAACATGGAATAAATCATAGAAGTGAAAATGAGATCCCCATAATCATAACATGAAACTTGAAATATTGTGGCATGCACACATAATCATGGAAAATCATTTCTTGTTAGTCATGACTCATTTCCAAGACTATCTTAGTGGACAAAGTCCCTTTCTGAACCGAGTTCATTCCTCGTTTCAGTCCTGTATCACTGAACCGAAATAACCTTCCGTTCCAGCCATGTCTATATCATGAGATATAAAATCTTTACCCAATGCATTGGAGGGAGATATAGGTCCCACCCATCTTATAATGAATCCTTTCTTATGTGTGCCACATAATCATAAACCATACATCATAGCGTAACCCATGTAATAAAAATGGGATTCTTAAACAACATGACATCATAAAACAATTCATATAAGATAAAGGAATTCATAAAAATAATTCCATCACAACATGATCAAATCAATTTAATAATAGGGATAAAAACAGAACCCTTTATTATCTTAGATGGAAAATTATTTTGATAAAACACTTGAAATGAATTCTTGAGGAAAATATCCTTTCTTCTTTAAAAACATTTTTCCTTTCTTAACATGTCATAAAACATTAAACTAAAAGAAGTTGATTAAAAATAAACTTGAAAACTTGTAAAGGAAGCTTCTTAAAAATCCATTCATGCCGTATAAGTTAAAAAAACATTCTTCGTACTTTTGTCGGAAAAGTCAAAAAGTACCTCGTACGGAAAAACGACAAAAGATTCCTTTCATATTATTTACTAAAAACTCACCTAAGGGTAAAATTGGATTTAAACTATTGCAAGTGGATGGAAACAATATTACATATTGAGGGAACATGGATGTGGATGATAAAATACACCCCAGTAAATACTTACGAATAAACAATCTCGGATAAAAATGAGATTGTGATATTTCCCTTACCTTAGGTCCAATTTTCTTTGTACGTGTCCGAAGCTCCTGTATAATGGTTTAAATAATGTTATTGACTTATTCCAGAATCATACATATTGATATGATATCATATATGGTCATATTCTTAGCTTCTTGATAGTAATATTTCATTGTTACTTGTTACTCGGGTCTTTATAACTTTTTGTTCTTATGCATGTTTTGTCGAATAAATTCTTATTCTTATCTTTAGTTTATAGATAATTCATTTCCAGAATGCTATTAGTGTGGTATATACCATATTAATTCATTTAATTTATATAATCATTATGAAATGAAGATCATGTAGAACGAGTCGCATCACATCGTGGAGACGGTATTCCGTACGTACGCACGAGTGATGATATCATTCCTATGATCATGTAATTGTATTGGAGTATATATATATTATTTCAGTATCAATATTACTTCATAATAATCATATATAGTTACTCATTACACCATTATACCCATCCTTGTAAGGTGATGGTGGAAAATAGATTACACCACGGCGTGGAGACGGTATTCCGTACGTACGCACGCGCGGTGATTTCATTTTTTCCGTAGGATGGATAGAAGGTGAATTAGGGTTGTTTCATATTTATAATAACATATCAGTATGTAAGTAATACTGATGTTATTACTTTATCATGAAACAACTAAAGAAGAAGAAGTTGAAGAAGAAAGAAATTGAAAAGATCGGTAATGGATATTACCTCTTCTTTGGAACGCCTATTTGAATCCTCCACTTAAGGAACTAAGATTGGTATTTGGAGAAGACCAGGACCTCTAGGATTATTCTAGGGAAGTGGAGAGGAGAAAATGGCAGGGGTTGGCCGAGCTTGAGTGCTCAAATTGGTGTGAGGAGGAGGGGGAGGAGGTGCCCTTTTATAAGGGAGGAGAGGGGCACCTTAGGAATGTCTCAAAATATTATTTTATATTAAAGTCAAAATCGGTTTATAATGGTTCCAAAGTGTCTTATTTCGAAGCTAAAGTGGGGATGGGTCGAAAGCCTATCAACCAATAGGATTTAGACAAGTTTAGGGTATTATTTTAACCTTATCAATTAGATTTAACTCTAAGTTAATTAATTTAACTTTTACCGTGTCTTTTTGTTTTCTTTCACTATATGGTTAATACACTTACTATAACATGCCAAACGAACCCCAAATTGTTTATTATTAATATATATATCCTTATATAAGTCATTTGGCCGAACCTTAGATTTTTAGGAATAAAATAACAATTAGTAATATAATATTTGATTTAAAAACTATTTTGTGTCAATTTTGACACTATTTGATATATGATTTTTGTGAAAGTCATAACAGAATTATATGTTCGAACCAAGTTGATTAAATCAACACTAATATATCATAGTAACCTATAAAATTAGTGAAATTCATAAAAAGTCTCAAATTACATTTATTTTGGTATTTATATTATCAATTATGTCAATATTTCATTAATAAGATAATTACTGCATCATCTTTGTGTCATAAATAAATTAAATTATTTGATGTCTACAAATTACAAATAAAATATCATCATGTAGGAAATCTTTTTATATTTCTAATGAATATTTATAGTCGAATTTATCTTATGTATAACCCCATATTAAAAATTATTTACTTATTAAACTTTGATTTTAACTATTTTAACACTTCTTTAAATAAATTAATAATAAATGTCCTAATCTAATCCAAGTGGGCCTAAATGGTCATATTTTATTCCTAAGTTTGTTTTTGGTCGAATTACACTTGTCCAATAGAATTAGGACATGTGTTAGGGTAATAGTAATATCATATTTACCCTTAGTTACCCTATTTACTATTAACCGCGGTAAAAAAAGTAAAAAGTTACTATTCACCAAAAAATTATTTTCATCTCATTGAACCACATTTTAGTCCTTGATATTAACCGTGTCTCTCGGATTTTCGAAATTCCATTCACAGAAGCGGTAAAATTAAGTTTTATGCAAAATTCAGTTTTTAATCTACCACTTAGTGGTTTCACTATTCATCAAAAATTGAAAGTTTTCAGAAAAATACCAAAATTTCACCCTAGGCTAATTTCGATATTCTGAGTCCAAAAATGAAGTCCATTTTGAAAAATAAAATTTATAAAATTTCAAAAAGTGGTTATTACTATTCATAACGGCAAGTTTTAATAGCATATTGTTGTTTAGTGAAACTCGGTATTGCGTACGACGCAAGCTATTGAGGAAGGTCGCGATTGCGTGTAAAGCAAGCCAAGCAAGTGTTGTGTAGAAAAAAATTCCTTTGATGATTTATATAACATAAAAGTCTCGGGTGTTACAATCATAGCTCTTAGTCACAACCCTATGGACATCCCCCACCCCTATAGACAGTCTGTACCCCCTGGATAGCTCCCCACTCCCGTGGAACACCTGCCCACCCCCCATGGACACCCCCACCCCCCAGACACCCCCTTATCCCCCGGACACCCCACCTCCTGAACAACACCTCAACCCCCATGGAAATCCCCCACCCCTTGAAACCACCACCCTCGTGGACACACCCCCACCCCCATGGACAACCCCCCACCCATGGACACCCCTAACCCCCTTGGACAACCCCACCCCTATGGACAACCCACCCACCCCCCGGACAGACCGTACCCCCCAGGACAGGCCCACCACCCCCATGGATATCCCGCCTACCCCCTTGGGACACCCCTACCCCATAGACTTCCCCATCCCCATGGACAACCCTCACAACCCCTGGACATCCCCCCCCCCCCCCCGCCCACCACCCCCAGACACCCCAATCCCCTCGAACACCCCCACCCCCTAGACACATCGTACCCCCCTAGACAGCCCCCACCCCCGTGGACCACCCGCCCACCCCTGGACACCCCATCCCTCTAGACAGCCCCGCCACCCCTATGGATATCCCCACCACCCCCATTGACTACCCACCCACTCCCCTGGACGCTCTGACCCCCGTGGATAGCCCCCCACCTCCTGGACACTCCCACCCTTAGGCACCCCCACCCCCTTGGGAATTTTATGTGATCTCTCAAGTAATATACTAAAATATTAATCTTTTTGATATAAAATTTACTCAACTTCTGAATAATTGTCCTCCACAAGTGTACATGATCTTTTAAACTCATGTATTGTTCTTCAAAGTTATTTTGTTATAAATATAGAAATTTGTTGTTTTTTATATTATGGTTCTAATATTGACTATTGTGTCAGTTATGGTTACATATAAAGTGAAGAATTCTCATTTACCAAAATATATTTTTGATGAATCTTCTTTCTTAATGAATTTCTTTTGATTAAATGACTTATAATTTTTTTACCTAATGGAAAGAAGTTGGATGTATGAAACTAATCAGATCTCAAGCAATTTTCAAAAAAATTATGAGATCTTTTTAGATTTTTCATTTCAAAATGCTTTAGATAGTAGTCACACACATTTCCCTTATTAAAAATGTGTTGGACGACCTTGTTTGACCCCTAAAGAAGTCTGATACGACATAACCAATTATGGTTTTCAAGCTAACTACTATGCATGGTATCACAATGGGGAAAAAATGGAATATCAAATTGTTGATGATCCAAATGAGAGGATTGTATTGGAGAATTTGTTATATGATCATTTTCATTTTATTTTTCATCATGAAAAAAAGGATTCCCACCCAAAAAGATTTTGATATGAAAAGAGATGATGTGTCTAATGAAAATGATGATGTTGTTAAGGTGAAAAAATTGAATGATGCTGCCACGACTCTAGTATATCGACAACACATTAAAATAAAAAAGTAGGAATTTTTAATCCGATTTTTTCATAGGAAAACTATGTATGGGATTTCTAATACTACCATCGATTACATTCTTACCTAGTTCGAGGACTTAATTCCATATGATACAGATATTCCCTCAAACCACTATATGGCATGGAAGTTAGATGAGGATCATGGATTTTCCAGAAAAAAAATTCATACTTTCATGAAATATTGCACTTTATTTTGGGAGGAAACTGCTGAAAAAAATGATTGTATAAAATGTGGCACATCTTCTAGAAGACAAAAGCGGATGGAACACCATCCCAGGTGCCGCGGAATGTATTGTAGGATTTTCCATTGATCCCTATACTCTAGAATCTTTTTATGTCTGAGGAAATATTAATAAAAATGTTATGGCATAATACTGAGAGAAATAAGACTAATGATGAGTTGCTCCACCTTGAAAATGGATTTTCATGGTAGAGATTTGATGCTCGATATCTTGATTTTGCAGCTGACGTGCATTATGTGAGGTTAGGTCTTTCATGTGATGGTTTTAATCTTTTTGGGTAGATTCTTACATCTCACAATACATGGGTTATTTTTATACCCATTTATAATCTTCCCCCATGGATGTGTATGGAAAAAACTTTCACTTTCATGAGTACACTCATATCTGTCCATTCTGATCCTGGCAATGATATAGATGTATACATGCAACCTTTAATAAAAGTGTTGAAACTTCTTTGTGATGTGGGTGTGCACACATATGATGTATGTTAAAAAGACATATTTTATATGGGTGTTGCACTTATGTGGATGATCAATGAATTTTCAAATTTTTCAATGATGTCTAGGTGGAACACGAAAGGAAAACTATCATGTCTTGTTTGTATGAAGAATACACGATCCAAAAGACTGAAACAACATTGTACATTCAGTTTTATGGGACATTGATGATTATTTCCAATGTAACATTAATATAGAAATAATTTTTAAAGGTTAGAAAATACCATGGGGATAGATGATCCACCTCAACATATGTCTAGAACTGATGTTTTTAATGAATTGAAACACTTTAGTTTTTCATCCAAGAAGGGTCAAATGAAATCTGGAAAGAGAAAGAATGTATCCACTGAAACCTATTACAATTGGAAGAAGAGAAGTATCTTCATTGATTTTCCTTATTGATCAACCAATTTGTTACATAATTTCATAGAAGTAATTCACATTGAAAAAAATATGTGTGAAATATTGCTTTTAATTATTTTAAATGTAATGGGAAAGGAAAAAGATGATTTACTATCTCGGCGTGACTTGGTGGATTAGGGAATCAGACCAGAATTACATCATATGTGTATCAGTTAAAATAAATGGAATGTTCCATGTGCTTCTTATGTGATGACACATAAAAAAATTCTTTGATTTACTAGATAATGTTAAGGTTCCTGATGGATATTCAAGAAATATATCTAAATAGGTGAATAGAAGAGAGTTGAAGCTATCATATTTAAAGACTCATGATTATCACATACTTATTCAAGAGTTAATTCTAATAGAATTTTTTTATCATTTTCCCAATAATGTAAGGGTGTGAGTTATTCAGTTGTTCCATTTGTTTAGAGATATTTGTGATAAGAAGTTTCCCAAGTCTTTCTTGCAAAAAATGTTGGCAGATGCCACATTAATTTTGTGTGAGTTAGAAAAAATATTTCGACCATCATTTTTCACATGCATGCGGCATCTGACTATCTATATTCCTACTGAAATACTTTTCATAGGACCTATTTCAATTAATTGGATGTATCCAACTGAAATAAATATGTACCGATTAAATTCTTATGTCTGTAACAGAAATCATTCCAAAGGTTCTATCGTGAACGGTTACATGGCTCAAGAATGTATGGATTTCTACTCTACGAATTTGTCTGATCATATTACATGAATGAATAGACCAATGAGTAATTAAGAAGAAAAATATGAGAAAATTGTACCCAGTTTTCCATCACATCATCAAACAATAGGAATTCCAGGATCATATACAATGACGACATTAATCCTTGAAGAGTGGGAGATGGCACATCACACAGTTTTGTTCAACCGTGAATTGATCAATGACCAATTATTATAAGTAAATTGAATATGTATATCTTATATATATATATTATAATGTTCCTATTTTTATCTACAGGGAACATAAAGAGATAATAAATAGAAAGCATCTTTATTTATCTTTGAGAATGATGGAGACTTCGCATAGTAAAGAGTTTTCTGCTTTGTTAAAATTGAAGGTAATAATATTACTATTTAAAACAATTAAAACAATAATTAATTAAGTTTAATATTGATTTATATTTCAGGTATTGTGTTTTCCTGGTGAATCTGTCTGTGAGGAAATATGAGCATTGGCTTTTGGTCCTAATATCGTGGATCATGACTGTAAGTCAATTATTATCAATGGGTATAAATTTATTATCACAGAACAAGCAATGAACATGATAACACAATAGGATAGTGTTATGGTTACTATCAAAACAAACTGTTATGCTAGTGCATCATATAGTAGAACATGATTTGAAAACATAGGTTGTTATGGAGTCATTGAAAAAATAATAATATTGGATTATTATTCTCATGGATGAGTAATGATGATGAAATTTCAGTGGTTTGATTTGATGAAAGGACATGGAACATTTATTGATGATTTTGGATTTCAAGTCATTGATATGACCCTCACTCTTTCTAGGGATAAACCATATATATTGGCATCAATGGTAAATCTTGTTTTTATGTCAAAGACCATCTTAGACCTGAATTTGGTGTCATTATTGAAGTAATTAGAAGACATATTTTGATGATGGTGATGATGGAATTGACACTATCCCTACTACCACTGGAAACTTTCAATTTATTACTTTTGATGACTCCAATAGCTCAATTGTCAGAGCTGACTCTGAACCTCAAGTTGTGGTGGGGAATATATAAAATCATCCATTCATGTTCTCAATTATTTTGGTTTACCTCAACTTGGAATATTGAGGTTGGTACTATTGAAACTGATTTAATATTGATTACTAATATGTTGTATCTGAGTTGACCGTTATTTTAATTTTCAATGTTTATTGGTTGAAAATTTAATTGAATTGAATTTTCTAATTTGGAATTGAACTTTATTCAAAACTAAGAAACCAACAATTACAATTTTGTGATCATTTTAATGATTCAACTATGATTTGTTTAAAATTTTTATAACTCTAAAACCTCTCTTTAACATTTTGCACGGTAATGAACATGATGGTTTGTAATCTTCTGAAAAACATGTATTGAAACCTTTATCAGATACCTGGGCTAATGAAACGAAATTTTTACTTAATTTTGAAAGTTTCTTTACCCCTTATGAATCTGATAGAATCAATATTCCATGATTTAAATAGACTGATGACACTAAGTAAATAACCATGCTTCTAAATATTAAATTTCTTTATTACATCTTGTACAATTTATTGACTTCATTATATATCTGTTCAACCTCACCTAAAACAATAGAATGTTAAATTATCCATGAATCCCCCTATTAAATCTCATTTAATTTGTTTTTGGGTTACACATTAGTTATACTTTTCGATTTACTTCCATAATTGTTCTCAAATGTAGGAAATGAAACCAATTGAAGAGAGGAAACCAAAACAGATTATGGACAACAATTGTCGGATGACTGAGCTGGGCATTCAAACACTGTTGCATACAGTGAGTATTTTATTTCTTAAATATATATTTAAATAATATATAATGTCATGTGATTAAATTTTTTAAACATTTTTACAGGATTCATCTATTAGGAGACAATTATTTGATGAGATACCTAATAGTTGTCCCAGTATTCAGGGTGTTCGTATGAGGGGGGAGTGGGGGGGGGGGGGTACAAGAGCTAGACGATATGGTCGGCGTACCCGATTATTCCTTGCCCCTCCCACTAACATACCATTCATCCCACATTCTGATCCTGGTGTTTCATTAGGGAGATGAGATATTTAGTCCTCCAATGTTTTCACCACACTTTACATCTAAGCCTCCTCACCTGTCTGTACCATATCCGATGATGATTCCCACTACCCATCAAGCATTCGGCCAGCCATCTATTTCATCTTCCTTTACATCTTCTTCCTTATCTCTGGGAGTTTATATTCCATATTCTTTAACTCCTACTTCACTAGAGTCTATCCCTGCGGAGCATACATTAGGACCCACTCCATCTGTACCGGGTGTTCCTTCAGTTTCTGTAGATCCAGCGGTGCCCATTGATTATAATATTGTAGGTATACTTATACAACCGTAAAAAAAATTAACACCGTCATTTATTATCATTATAACATGTATTGTTAAAATATTTGTTTTTATTTCATAACAGATACATAAATTGATAGAAGGTGGGGTGGGGGAATACACACATGTGTGCAGTGTGGAATAGCTGCACACAGTTGATGGTGGACTAGAATGAAGATAGTCAAATGATTGAGATACCAGGGCAACAATGTTGGAGTTTTTTGGCGACGCTTTCCAAATACTCTAACATTATTCCTATCAGCCTGTTTTCATAGAGAAAACTACCAAATGAAGTCAAGGATAATGCTTGGGCAGAGATATGGGTAAAAAAATTTGTTTTATTTAATGAAGTATATTATTTTTGTATTTATATGAATTAATATTTTAGCATCTGCTACGGTTTAATTTCCACGATGGTGAGGGTGAACGACCATTACGTCTAAAGGATTTAGGCAATATTTAGAGAGCTTATAAGCATGAGTTTTACATTGGTTAGCATGATAGAGTGGGCACAGAGTTAGAGGCAGCCCTTTTCATGGATGATTTTCCATTAGAACAGTATCGACATATGATTACTCATTGGAGGACTAGCCAATTTATGGTATTAATCACATTAGAGGTATTAAGATTAAAATATTCATGTTTTTCATTAACACTAATTATATAATGTTATTTATTATTCATCTAGTATAAATAAAGAAAACATTTATGCTAAAAAATACATCCAAACATTGGGAAGTACTACGAAGCCAGATCATGAGAGGCAACATGTATGACCGTTTATAATTTTCCTTTACGAATTGCCTTTCAATTGATTCCTCCACAATTTAATCAATTTCTAATGTTGTTATATAATTATAGTTGTGTAATTAATTATTTTTATCTTTTTTTAATTATGTTTTCCTACTTTCAATGTCATTATGGATGCATAAATTGAATATTGAAGGATGTGTGCCTCGAGAAAAACCGTTTTGCTCGAGTAGAAGGAAGAAAGATGGAAGTGAGGTTAATGAATCAAATCAGTATCAAAATGTATGTTTTACTTTGTATATTTAAAATTTTAATATCTATTTTGTATATTAAAAATCTATTTATATTTGTAACATGATTCTTTAGAGGCCCTTGATGCCCAGGAACCTGACAATTTTGGGCCAAATGATCACTTACATCAGGTGTTGGGAGATGAGCACCCTAGTAGATTACAATGTAGGCCTAGGAATAGTATTATTCTGATGAGGTATTAGACCTCCTAAAATATGAGTTTTAGTGCCATAGAGTTCCACCAGGTTTGGGCACATGAAAATAGGCGGAAAAAAGGACATAGAGATAGCAAAACAATGTTCTAGGCGAACACTATGTTTATGAAACTGATTGGAGTTTTACATCAAACACATCAACCAGAGGCCAAAATATCTTATAATGAATATATTTCATTGATGCATTCTCTATATGGTGAACCATGTGGAAGTTCTATTGGTCATCGAGACAATGGCGAGGAAGGGGCTGAGGTGGAGGAGGTGGTTGGAAAGGAAGAGGCTAAGGAGGAGAAGGAGGGCGAGGAGGTGGGCGTGGTGGAGGAAGAGGATGGTGAGGAGGCCGAGGCTGAGTACGAGGTCAAGGAGGAGGGTGTTGAGGAGGGAGAGGGTGATGATGGGGATGATTATGAGGACAAGGGTGAGGCTGATGATAATGGTGATGAGAGTGATAGTGATGAGTGACATATTGATCCGTTATATTTTTGACTAATATTACTGACATTTGATTTTTATTGATTTATTGTGCCTGAATATATGTGTGATTAGTGAGGTCACACTACCTTTATTTTTTTATCTATAAATAATAAGACATGACTTGATGACTTACTATGACAGATTCACCCCTCCCCTAGACAGCCTGCCCACCCCTGTGGACATCCCGCCCACCCCAGGACACCTCGTACCCCCTAGATAGCCTCGCAAACCCCGTGGACTGCCCGCCTACCCCCCTAGACAGCCCCTCTCTCTATGGGTAGCCCCCACCCCCTTGGACATCCCCCACCCCCGTGGATACCCGACACTATTGTGGATAACCCGTCCACCCCTGTGGACAACCCACCCACCCTCTGGGACACCCCGTACCCCACAGGATATCCCCACCATCATTGTGGATAGGCCATCCATCCCCCTAGACACCCTGTCCCCTTAGACAGCCCCACCCACCCACTAGACACCCCGTGCCCCCTGGACAGCACACCCACCCTCGTGGGCAGCCCCCACCACCCCCATGGATAGCCTGCCCACCCCTAGATAACCCTCCACCTACGGGAAACCCCCACCCCTGTGGATAGAACACCCAACCCTTGGACACCCCCTACCGCCGAGGCAGCCCCGCCACCCTCGTGGATAGCCCACCCACCCCCCTGGACACCCCGTACCCCCTAGACAGCCCCAACCACCCCCTGGACACCCCATGCCCCCCTAAACAGCCCACCCCACCCCGTGGACATCCCCCACCCCTGTGGAAAGCCCGCCCACCCCCTTAGACACACCATAACCCCCTAGAAATCCCCACCACCCTCGCGGATAGCCCGATTACCCCCTAGACACCCCGTACTCACCCAAGGAAACCCCAACCTGCACCCCCATGGACAACCCACCCACCCCTGTGCATAAACCGCCCACCCCCTTAGACACCCTATACCCCCTGGATAGCCCTTACACCCATGGACAACCCATCTACCCCCTGGACACCTAGTACCACCTTGAATCCCCCCCCCCAAGACACCCCATGCCACTGGATAGCCACACACCTCTGGGAATAACCACCACCCCCCCCCCATGGACAACCCTCCCACCACCTTAGACACTCTGTACCCCCTGGAAAACCCCAACACCCTCGTGGATATCCCACCAACCCCCTGGAACCATGTACCCCATGGACAACCACCCCCTGTGGATAGCTTTCCCCCCCGTGGACTACCTTTCCACCCCTGGACACCCCCCGACAACCCCACAACCCCTGTGGACAGCCTGCCCACCACCTAGACACCCCTGCACGCTGGACAACCCCTCTACCCTCGTGGAAAACCTGCCCATCCCCTTGGAAACCCCATGCATCCCTAGAAAGCCCTGCCCAACCACTGGACACCATTTGCCCCCTGGACAGCCCCCACCCCCGTGGACAGACCACCCACCCCTATGGATAGCCCGCCCACCCCCTTGGACACCCAGTACCCCCTGGACAACTCCACCACCCCCATGGATAGCCCACCCAACCCCATGGACATCCCATACCACCATGGATATCCCCAACCACCCCTGGTCATCCTCATTCCCCTAGATATCCCCCACGCTTGTGGACATGCCCCGACCCTCGTGGACAAGCCACCCACCCCCTTGGACATCTCGTACCCCCTCGGACATCCCCACCACTCTTGTGGATAGTCCAACCACCCCTGGAATCCTTGTACCCCCCTTGATAGCCCCCACCCCCATGGACAACCTACCCACCCCCATGGAAAGCCCGCCCACCCACTAGATACCATCCACTCCCCTCGACAGCCCCGCCACCCCCATAGACAGCCCGCCAACCCCCCCCCCCCCCTAGACACCCCCTACCCCAGTGGACCCCCCAACCCCCCTAGACAACACCACCCACCCCTGGAAACCTCATACCACCATGGATAGCCCCACCACCCCCATGGACAACCATTCCCACCCCCTAGACAGCACCACCACCCCCGTGGACAGCCCCCACCCCTAGATTTCCCCCCGCCCCAATGGATTACTGGGTTTCTGACAACTCGAAGATCACATTAATTTTAGATACCCACTTAATTGTCTCCTGGGATCCTTGATCACCAATAAAAAATAGTAGTTGCTATTTTAGAAACTCTCATTCATAATCAATGATCAGATAAGAACATTGTTATTCCACTTCCATAAGAGTTTGAGTAGAGAATAAGACTAGGAATCTAATAGCTAGATCACAAGAATGACTACCTGAAATATCCCCTTATATACTTTTTGATTCTTTTATAGTGGTAACATTCTAAAGAATTATAAAAAATAAAACCCTTATTAAACTAATCTGATGTTCAAAAACAAGGGACACATATTCGCAAATCCCATAAAGATACATCATAAATAATTCTTCATAAAACTATTTCAAAATCACATAATTGATACCTATTTCTATTTAAAACTCCCTAATGGTTTATTATAAAACATATTAAGGTTCCATTTCTTAAATAATATAGTATTTCTGTCCTAAAATTAAAATGTAATACATTTCCTAACAAAAAAATTCCCCGCCCTTCCATACACATGAAAATAATTCATTTTTTCCAAAAAAACACATACTATTGAAATAAACAAAATTTCAAAACCATTTAAAAAAATGATCATAAAATCTCAGAAATTCATTCCTTTAAAAAAATTACACCCACCCCTCCTAGAAATCACCCCACCCCTAGGACAACCCCCACCCCCTGGACACCACCCCATCCATCTTGGATATCCCCCCCATCCCCTGGACTTCCCCACCCCCCTAGACACCCCCACCCCATGGACAACCCCTCTACCCCCTAGACAGCCCCCAACCCCCCTAGACGGCCCCCACCCCTCATAGACACCACCCCACAACTAGGAAACCCCACCCCCTAGACACCCCACCCCCATTGACAACCACCCCCACCCCTGGACACCATCCCATCCCCATTGGGACAACCCCCAACCACCTGTACCACCCCACCCCCTGGATACCACCCCACCCCTGAACACCTTGACCCCCTAGACACCACCCCACCACCAGCACACCCCCACCCATAGGACACCCCCATGGATAGCCCCCCCACCCTGGAAAACCCCCCTGGGACACCCCAACCCGTGGATGCCCCATGCCCCACCCATCCTAGACACCACCCCACCACCTGGACACCCCACACCCTAGACAACCCAACCCACGAATGGATAGCCACCCCCACCCCCTTGGACTGCCCCCAACCCCCTGGACCGCCCAACCCACCTGGACACCACCCTACCCCATAGAAAACCCCACCCCTAGACAGCCCCACCACCTAGACACCCCCACCCCTTAGAAATCCCCCAAACCCCTTGGACACAACCCCACCCCCTGTACACCCCCATGGACAGCCCCCTCTGACCACCCCCCCCCCCCACTCACACCCCTAGACACCCATACCCCCGTGGATAGCCCCCCAACCCCTAGACAGCCCCCACCCCTATGGATCCCCACCCCCTGGGAACCCCCTATGCCCTTAGAGATCCCCCAACCCCATGGACAACCCCCACCCCCTGGCCACACCAATCCCCTTGGACAGCCCCCCATCCCCAGGATATCCCCCACCCCTGGACACCCCCACCACTCTGGACACCACCCCACCCCATGGACACCACCTACCCCGTAGACACCCCCCGACACCAAGGACAACCCCCTCCCCGTGGAAATCCCAAATGAAGAGCAACCCCAGACAGAATATTACTATCAACTAAACCAAATTTTTCCAAATTTCATTTTTTTATATTTTATATCTTGCATCATTTTGTTCATTTTCATTTTCATCAAATAGAAGCACATTTGGATGAAAAATGAGATGAAAAAACTGAAAGTAGGGGTGTATTAGAGTGATGGATGTAGTTTCTTGACTACCCATTATCAAATATAGAATCACAATAGTTTTATAAATTGTAATATTTTACTTCCATAAGTTGATATTCTCCATATAGAACCAAAATTTGGTATCATTTCTTGGTTATTGTTTATTGGCGGACCAAATTACCAAGACATGGAATTTGAGATTGGTTGAAATACTAATGAGAAAACATTCATCTATTACCGTGTTTTAGTATTTAGTAATGTGTAAGGAAAGGGTTTGGAATTTAAATACTCAGACAAGGAGGACTATTCTAAAAGTATTATTTTCCGATGAATATGGAGTGTAATTTTTACAATGTATGAAATATTTT
This sequence comes from Viscum album, assembly GCA_963277665.1. NCBI lineage: Eukaryota > Viridiplantae > Streptophyta > Magnoliopsida > Santalales > Viscaceae > Viscum > Viscum album. The sequence continues at coordinate 1,840,443,794 of OY728136.1, forward strand.
AGTATGGTGTATGAAATATTGGATTCTATATGCCCGTTTTTTGGCTTGTGTCTCCAGGTGTATTTGATTTGAAGTAGGTGTATTGGATTCTAGAGTATGCAATATTGGAGGCTTCTACATATTCGATTCTATGGACATGTGATATTAGATTCCGGGGCTTCTTATAGGTGTATTGGGTTCTGCATATCTGGGTGTCTGGTTCGGCAACTACTGTGAAATATGGGTGAAGGATATACCAACAGTTTATAACTGTTGGTATACTAGTGAAAGAAATTTTATCTCTATACCAATAGTTGTAAACCATTGGTATAGGGGTTAAAGGTATACCAACGGTTACAAAACCATTAGTATATCAAATTACTTCTTCATTTTACTAATGGTCTTCTGAAACCTTTGGAAAAAAAACTATACCAATGGTTAAAAATTATTTGGTAAAACACTAAATTCTTTGTAAACCAATGACTTTAAACCGTTGGTATAGAATTTTTTCCAACATTTCTAGGTAACCATTGGGAATATATGATTTTTTAAGCATATAACATGGATTATTTAGAAACTGTTGGGATATATCTATCTCTATTCCATACATACCAATTTTTTTGAAAACCGTTGGTATATTGTATGCCAACGGTTTTCCCTGCAATAGCAACAATTTTAAACTATTGGTATAGTTTAACTTTCCAGTATTGGTTTATACAATTTAAAATGAGAAAATGATTAGTAATTTATCATAATAAAATTGTGAAAAATAAATAAATTAATATTTATTAGTCTCCCACTATTTTATCAAAATCCAATATCCCTCACCATTGACTTTGGAATATTTTATTATTTGAATATTCTAGTGGAAGGGATCCATATTTCCCTTCGCATTACCCCATCTAGGGTTGTTCAAGAAACATGAAGGGTTTTAGGTTGGATTTATAAATGCCAAATGCTTTAATTCATAGCTCCTTGATCTTCTGAGTGGACTCCCCAATCCTGAAATCCTTTTATTTTGGATTTACTCAACCTTTGCCTCTTGGTTACACCAAGTCCTACTGGGGCTATCAACCCTTCATGAACACCAAGTCAATTCAACCAAAAAATTGAATCATAATTCCTTAATAATTCAAAACACCCCAACTAGGGTTGGTCAATCACTTTGAACTATAGTTCGATTCTAACCCAGATTATGGAAGGATATACCGACTTAATATTTTCTTTGAGGGAATTTAACCTTATATATAAATTTACATTTTATTAACTTTGATTACATGGTTTTTAATATTAATTGGGATATAATTAAGTGATTAACCATGTCTAAGATAATATTTATGTATAAGACGGTCTTAATTTAGTTCCATCTCGCATGCTTGTATAATTCATTAATTGTGTGATCATGACAACGCACCCACAATAAATAAACCATGAAACTGACAGAAATAAAATAAATACTATGATCACAAGCTTCTTCTATTGGTTATTTTATCTAGCGGATGATAAAATATCCCATAACCTAGGTGAGAAAAACCTTGAACCTTTTGGGTTCGTGTTTACAAATTTCCACTTGTTCACATTTTTATCTCCTTGGATTGGTTTCACCTTGGATCCTAACATGATCCGACTTCACCAGCTTAGGAGCTCCATCCATTACATATGCTTTTATAGCACAAGAAGGTGAGGGGTAAAATAGTTTTTTACATAAAAGAAACCTTGGGCACACTTTCCCTATATATTAATGAGGAAATGTCTTTCATGCCAACAAATTTAAAAGAAACCATTAACTTACAAGTGTTTTGTCTAGCTCATAACCATCCATATATGCAATGATATTTATAAATAAATAAAACTAGAATTAAATTCTTTAGTCATTCATGTTTAAGATAAATCATGCTCGAATCAATTAATTATCTTTTATTAATCAATCTTCTTATCTTAAACCCTTTTTTGAATTTCATTGAGAATCTTATCCACTATAATTTTAAACAAATAAATTCATTTAAAATTATTATTATACATAACTTGTACCTTAGAAGAAACCCACTGAATTCTCATTCATAGCTTTCCAATGAGTAGAAATGAACATTACACAGATGTTAAATTAAACAAACATATATAAAACACCTATGACGTGTTGTTCCTCATCTTTACAACTGAACTATGGTATACATATCAAGGGTTTGTGTTATATAATAATAAATTTTAATAAATCTGTGTAATTTGGATGAGTACACAGCATGTAGTTCCGACTACACGGCATGTACTTTTGTTCGCCGTCTATCTGAAGTACACACCTAGGGACCTGGCATGTAGATGTACTTCGGAAATCATCAGAGTACATGGTGTGTTCAGTGGGACACATGCCTTGTAGTATCTGTGATACACAGCTTCTAGCTAGGAAAGCTGTGTATGGGTTACATGGTCTAACCCTAACCCGAAGGGACTACATGCTGTGTTCATTGGACCACACGATGTGTAATCTAGAAACCATGTGTGACCTATTCCTGGTCATCACACAATGTCTTTTAAGATGTAGAAACACTCCAACACACATCCTGATTTGGCGAACTAGTCCAATGCATTGAACCTAGACTGCACGATGTGTACTGCTGAATACACACTGTTTATAAGGGTTTTTTACGGTCCGGAACTTTTGGAACCTCTAGATGAGATCATCTATTTTATTTTAATCAAATTCAAATGAAAAAATTGTTTCTGTATGGTGAACAAGAAATGAGAGAGGAGGAATAGATCTCGACATTCAGTTTGGAAGAATGATTAACATGAATTGAAATAACTATATAATTGAATGCGTAAATCACTAACAAAAAAAATAAATAATTATAATCAATGATTTTATCGATATGATACCACTGGTAGGTTCCGAGAACAGCGGAAGCGCATTGGTGGGTGTACCCAACGTTAATTTTTTCCATTAATGACGTTTAATCCAAGATCCATCACGATAATAAAACACTAGATATTTAGATTATAATGGAGAACGAATGAAAAGAGGGGAGTCTTGGAACCATAGATAAGATCATCATATGTATGTTATAATTTATTTAATTAAAAGAAAATAATTATCGTGATGGAATTCTCTCCCCATTGATGTTTTCGGTCACGATCTAATTTGATCTATCATTGCATCATAGAATAGAAGTATGTGATTCCACTAGCAGTGATCCACACGTGCTCCACATATCTTTGGACATCACCGAAGGGATCTCCGGGTGATTGCATGGATGTGCCTTCACTTGCTATATCCACCTTCGATCACATTAATCTAGTGGTGGAGGATCTCTCTCTCGTAGCTTAAGCGTGTTCTTGGTGGAAAAAGAATTCTCTATTTTCTTGAGAGATTTTTCCAAACCCATTGTGCACAAACCCAGAAAAATTTCTAGATTAATGAGAATAAAATAATTTGGATTTTAATTAAATAAAATAATAAAAATAATTAATTAGATAAAAGAATTTCTTCATTTAATTTAATTCTTTGTAATACCAAATGTCTAATAATTATAGTTGACTATATTATTACTTGACATGCACCCACTAAATTACACCTAATATTATTTAATTAAATAAATAATATTATTTCTCATAAATTATAAGAAAATATTCATGGTGTGTATATTAATATACACAACGTGTACTTTTATTTTTCCATTATCATTATTTCTTCTACCATATTTATTTGACCTTGAATAATGAATATTTATTTATCAAATAAATATCACTACATTACTTGATAATAAATATATTATTTCAACCATAATATATTCTCTTAAATAACTAATATTGAAATAAATGAGATCATACTTCCTTGAATAGTTATTAATCCAAGTCAGGAATAATCTTTATTCAACATGTTAAATTAATATTTAAATGATATACTTATACAAACTTAGTGTGTGACCCTTTAGGCCTCTTTCTCAGTGGAATTAGGCAGAGCCTTCCTAAATTCCACGGTTACCATCTAGAAACATGCCATGGAACCCATAGAGAAAGAAGTTAACACTACAATGACATGTCACCTCCTAAGAATTCGTACTGTGTAATGTAATACCTTTATCTCAATGTCTTGAATCAAGTAGGTTTCTTGCTAGTGCCATCAACCCATGAGCTTAATAATTAATTATTTGACTTCCTAGAATTGAACTTTCCCATTCCTCACCATGTCCATGGATTTATTTAGGAATTATCAATTCCATCCAAGGGCCTGAGATATCTACTTCCGTTATGGAACATAAGGGAAAAATCCTTTCTCACATTATATATTAATGATGTATTACTCGTGACGCACCCAACATATCCTACCTCATTGAGAAAAGTGTGTCACCATTGTTTTCATCAATATATCTACGTTAATGAGTTTTAATACCCATTAAAAATAATCTTAATGTCTATGTACCAATACACACATCTGCATATAGGAACATCCAATGACACTATGAAATGTGGATTTCCTACTCTGGGTCTCGTTCCCATAATAACCTCCTAGATATTAAAAAGGGTGCACACCATGAGAAGGTGCCTACATGTATTATGAGTCCTCACCCCTAATGGCATGTATTATTTTTGACTCTCAAATAACATCATCCAATCATAAAACATATATTCAAGAATAGTATTATGGAACTTCTAGGTACTCATTAAACTAGGGATCCACTATGACCATTTAGTGCCACAACTATCCTTAGGACATTATCACAAGCATTGTCACGCAGAAGAACATTAAAGATAAGATAAGGTATTTATTAATTAATAATGTACAAAGTAGTTGGTTCTAGGCCACAAACTCCAACAGGTCATCCATATGTAGGTGGAAACAGTGGGTCAGGACAGGTGAGTTAGGAATGGTAGGTCGCTGACGGTGAGTCGTGTTGGTGACTCGCTAACAATGTGTCATGATAGTAACTTGAGTAGATGACTCACTGATAGTGAGTCATGAGGTTTAATCACATTGGAGAATATTTGACGATGATTCATAGTTTTGACTCGCAATTGTGACTCACTGATGGTGGGTCATGATGCGATGTCGCAATGGCATCCCACCCAACGAGAACTCCCTGAATGGTGACTCTCCATCAGTAGCTCGTAACTGGAAGCTTAAAATGATTACTCTTCCTATAGTGATTCACCCACTAGTGAATTACCCACTATTTACTCACGATGGAGACTCACCCAACAATGAGTTACTTCCAACAGTTTGTTAAAATTTTGGGGTTCTTCTAGTTTTTCCAATTATTCCCCTTTAACATTTTATTTGATGTAAATTAGGTTCAAAACCATGTTAACGTGTTTTTGAATCCATTTCAATGGATATAAATTATATATTAAATTTTCCAAATTATTAGGAGGATTTATTTTAGTCAAAACATTTGGCCAAGATCAACTTTTAATGGGGAGTTCAAAAATGTTTCATATCCCGCGAGTCTCAGATCTAGTCCTTCAAAGTCAGACACATTTCCTTCATTTTATATTTCTCATTTATCATGATTCCATGGCTTCCTAGAACCATTCCACCCCGAGGATATGTGAATCTGTGTTTCAACCTTTGATCATGTTTCCCTGGATCCTTAAACATCCCCTGTTAGGTGCAAGGAGGAGGTACTGATTGATTTTTTCTTAAGGTAGGTGTCCCTTTATCCCTTTTATTTGTGTATCATGTGGGGTGGGTGTATAAATTTTTTCCATGGGAAGGAAATTGAATCCATATTTAATAAATATAACTTTATCAACATTAAAGTAATAAACCTGGGCTGAGGGAATGTGACAGATGACTCTGTTTATTTTTCTATTGATATTTTGATCTATATGGGCCATATGCATACTGAAAATCAGGGTTGTTGGTGGTTTTTTTTGTGCACTCAGGATGAATTGTGATATATTAACTTCGATCATGTTTCCAAAGAATCTATATTTATATATTCAATTTATTAACTATGTATACCTAGTTAAATAAAAGTATGGATTAGGATCCTGTTTTTTCAATGATAACCCCTACATTATAAAGTTGAATTAAAGAATGAGTGTTTCCTAAATCTGAATACACCTTGCCTTGTTTGGTATGGATCTGGGTTGTGTGGGGGGTGGTTCTGGTGGTGTGATGGTATCCCAGGATGATATATTGATTGATTGTATAATAGATGGGTAGTATTGGAGTAGCAGGGCTGTAGGTTCAAGTTGTGCTATGATTATATTACTTAGGGTGATGGGTGTGGTGTTGTTTTATAGAGAGCATGTCAGGTTCGGTTGTGATGATATGTGTTGTAGGGTTTGTCTGTGTTTTGGGTTTTTTCTTGTTTAGTGGTTGGATGTGGTGGAAAAAAATTGAACCATGTTGGTGGAAGTGGTTGGTATGGGTGTGAAATGGAGTGGAAGTATGATGTGGGTTGAATAACTATGGTTGTTTTCTTCTACATGGTTTGTGATATATGGAATGTTGTGTGATGTGGTTAGTAGTTACCCGAGTATGGATGGAATGAAAAAATGTATTTCCTAATAAATAATGATAATTGGTTAAATGAGTTGGGTTGGGGTCTATTTTAAGTTGTGTCATATGGTGAATGGATTTCATTTATCCATTCTTGAAGTAACTATTTCTGGTGTAAATAAATTCATTTAGACGTATCAAAAAAGTTGGAATTATCATTGTGTGGTTGGTTTTTTTATTTACATCCCATAGGTTTAGCTTGATTGTTTAATACTACATGCACATACATGTATTTTCCTTGTGTTTTTTAGACTCACCCCAAAGTAGTTGAGAAATATGTTCCAAACACCACCATTTTCAGGGGGGAGGTTGTCTTTCTCAATCATACTAGTGAAATTATGGATGCATGTCCACCCTCTCTTCCCTTCTCCCTCTTCCAGGCATGGACATCCCATGATTCTTCAGGTAGGTAGTGGTTTGTGAGGCTGAGGTTTGTGCGAGCGAGTTCTGTTTTTTCCATGTGTCCCCGGGATGAGATTTTTTGTTCTTTCTTTTGTGTTTTTAAGAGTTTATGTGGTATGTGGAACATGTGTATTTCAGAAGGATGTGGTTTTTAATCCTAAGTGTGTGTGTGGGTGATATATTATGAGCTTCAAATTACTAGGTTGGAGGACTAGCTGTGAGGCCCAAGTGTGTTCCAAAAAGTTGTGATGTTATACTTTTGGAAGAGGTGGGAGTTCCTTGACATTTTCTGTTAGGGTGTGAGAGTGGCTAATTAGAAGGTAAGTGGTGTAGGGTACCCTATCAAAAATTCTATTACTATATTAAATTGCATGGATTGCGTTACCTGGTGAGCATGACTTTGTGAGGTGGGGATCACAAGGATTCCTTGTTAGGTGCTTCTAGTTATTCTATTTTCTCCTAGGGGCTTTAGTGTGTTTCTCCACTTGTGTACAAGAGACTTCTGTTTTCCTACTATGTTTACTTGTATTCTCAACCTATGTTATAAAACTAATTTACGGTTTCTAGGTTGATTACAATGACAATGTCAAGCATTACTATCTCAGACATTGGGATAGTTGCTACTTTGATGCTTAGCTTTACTTATGGGTATTTAATTTAGAGCTTTTCATTGTATTTGTAGCAGTTTTACTTTAAACATTCATGTGGAAAAGATTTGTGATTTTTTCCTTTTATATAAGTCTTCGAGTTGTTTTGAGTTTGACACATCTTATCTCCTGATCTTGGTTATTATAAAAAGGGTAATGACACACATTTTGTGAGGTTTATATACCCTTTTCACTGGTCTCCACCTAGGGGCCTTCTAGAGGTTAGACTTGTTGGTCATTATTTTTCTTCCTTCATTGCTAGATTAGGAGGGGAATCATTGGAAGGAGGGGGTTGTGACAAAATGATAACAAAGCGATAGTTGAGAGATAGTATGGTGTTTGGAGTTAGTCATAATGAGTATTTCATGGGTTGGTAGGGAAATATGTTCAGGTGATCTTTTTGCATGACACAGGCTGGGGAAGATGGGGTAGGAAACATGATTTTATCCCCTCTCCCTTGATCCAATGAAAGGACTATGAGTCTTCCAAATATACATGTTAGGAAAGACCATTTGCATATTAGTGGCCCTAGAAGAAGTACCTGAATCATAATAACTTGGTTTTTTGTTTGAATTGAATGTTTTTTGGGAATTAAAATGAACAACGAGTTAAAAATAATCTTATTTAAAATTCAATATTACCTGGGCTTAGAACTTACTTGTTTACTGTACAACTATGGCACCTTATGGCTGGGTTCATATAGTACATGAGGCGGAGGATCACTAGGCTGACCCAGTTGATTGATTAAGGTTTGATTGAGTGGATGAGGATGACCAGTGACATATTAAGTTATGTTATTTATAGAGAAAGAGTCTGGGGAAGTATGAGGGTAACATTTCAGAGATGGAGACAGAGAGTTGGATTGAAAATTTTGTGATCAACTTTAGTTTGATCTAGTATCCAATGGAGTACTAGGTTCCATTAGTTGTGAGCCAGATGCAGTGAGATACATGTTAGTGGTGGATGTTTTACCTAGGGGATAGAAAGGAGGATGAAGTTATATGGGTCAATTTTGAGTAGGAGTTCAGAACAGAATTCATTTCTTCAACCAAAATGGCTTATAATAGGTAAGAGTTAATTTCCCTAGAGTAGAGGAGTATGTTAGTGTGGGATATGGGGATCAAATTTAAGGATCTCCTTTGTTTTTCTCTGGATCTCTATCTAGAATTGAAGTCTCATGTGTGGTTCCTAAAGGAGGAACTTCATCCTTCTCTCCAGTATGCGATTACTCCCTTTGCTTTGCCGATATACATAGAGGTCAAAAAGAAGGTGGAGGTAGTTGAGAGAATGAAATTTCAAGGAGGAATTCCATGAGAGGGTATCCTACCTATTAAATAAAAGGTAAAGGTTATCCGTATAATGTCTTAGGTGCTAGGGCCTTCGAGGTTTTGACTAGAGGTGAGGTGACCTCAACGGTATCTGTTTCGACCTTCTAGTCTTGATGTGTATCCTGCAGGCCTGAGTCCGGTGTGTTTTACGTATGTAGTCTATTTGAATATTCAAAATTAGTTCCCATCTTCTGTTTGAGTTTTCTATGGTGGAGGTGGAAAGGCATAGTGTCTATCTCTGGAGTAGTTTTCGGTAGGGCTGTTCAAGTAGCAAGGACAGTAGCCTTACGCACTATCGACGAGGGACAAAGCAGGTAGAGGCAGACCTATACATGTTCCTCCAGGACATCAAATCGGGCATGGTCAAGCATGATATGATCAAAATATGGGAAGATGAGCTAGGTATAGTTAGTTTAATGCAACAGAGGAACCATTTTATGTAGGTCCAAATATCATTCAAGGTACGATCTATTTTTTTGTACTCATTCTTGTGCATTGTTTGATTCTGGAGCTTCACACACCTTTGATTCACCATGTCCATCCCATGTTCTGCGACTAGATGTAGAGAGTCTACCCATGACCCTAGTGTTGAGTATTCCAGTCAGATGTCATACCATGTTATTTGAGGTGTTTCAGGTGTGTAGACTGACGATGTACTACATTAGTCACATGGGGATCTCTTATGACTTCATATACAACCATACAATGTCATTCTTGGCCTCGATTGTATAACAAAACTTCTCTTTATTACAAATTTTAGAAAATATTATTACATAAAACCATCACTTGATACAAAATAGATGATTGAGAGGTGTAGTGTCTCTATGGCTAAGGAACATTACATAACAACTTAAAACATGAATCACACAACATTATTGAAAACTTCTTTCACAAGACCACACACATTCCTTCGTACTTTGCGTTACATGGGATAACCTGAGAACATGCATAAGCAAATGGTGAGCAATAAATCCCAATAAATGAGTAAAAAAGGCATAACATGAAGAATAAAATACATGTTATGAAATATGAATATCAACGGAGAATAAGATATATATGAACATAAAGGAATGATATAACATGATTATCATAACATGGAAATGTGGAAACAAAATTTAACATGATTTTAACATGATCTAAGGCTCATTTTACATGTAAAATTAGTAAACACTCATTGATCATGAATTAGAATGAGTAAAACCTCATTGAACTTGACATATCATGATATTAATTTCTACCAAATGCATTGAACCCATATGAGGGAATACCCTTCTTAATCATTACATTTCGTGCATTAATGTGCCACATGGATCATACAACATTGATTCATTAAACATCATAATTTATTCCACGAATAAGAGGTGTTGAATAAATATATGAAACTATATAATAAATATGTAAATTTTTACAACGGTGAAAACCCTTGATATATTAATTAGCATGGTATTCACTTCATATTGGCTTTGGCTTGGAAAATCACGGGGCAATTTTGACAGCATAACGATGTGACACAAGAAATCATAAAAACGGTTCATGAGAGAGAAAGGAGTGTCTCATAATATGAAAATGAAATGGAATGTAAGGGGGGAATATAGATACATTTCCAAACATATTTAATGGAATTTTGATTCTTAATAGAAAATAATTTCTTGAATTTAAATGGGAAGAGAAAAATTCCTTACGGAATTTATGCATGGTAATAAGTGTGCATAGGAGGTACTAATGAAAGATAATTAATTCTATCATCAATTTAAAAATAACGAAGGAATTATGGGGGAGGTGATAAATCATACCCAAACATTTTTAATTGAAACAATATGGGTATAATGACCTAATGATATTTGGACAAAAACGAGAAAGGAAGAAATCCCGTACATGGAAGTGTGATCTCAAAGGCTTGGGAGAGCCTTGAGAGAGGCTTCTTGGGAGCTTGAGGAACCATGGAAGGATTCTTAAGAGAGGAGGGTAGATTTTGGTTGAGATAAAATGGGTTTGTGTGATGAGAAAGTGGGAGCTTGGGTGGGTTTATATAGGAAAATATATGGAATTCATTATTATTTAGGTTTTGGACAGCACACATTAAACTAATCAGAACCCCAATCCAGCCAATGGTTATTTCCAATTGTTTTTAAAATAGGAATAGAAAAAATTATTATATAATTCCAATGGCCTAACTTATTAAAATATTAGGCTTGATTATGTGAAGGTGAGACACACTCTCAAGAAATCAACTTAAAAAAGTTAAAAAGTTTTATTAGTCTTGAAGGGTCCACTAAGGCTTCGTAAAATAAATCAAAAAAATCTAAAATCACATTATTTTAATGTTAAAACATATATTGGCCGAAAATCCCATTTATAGTATTTTATTAACTCACTACTGGGTCATTATTATGTCATAATACATATTATATAATTTAATGGTATTAAATTTTAACCTAAAAATTCGATTGTATTAGAAAACTAAGAAAAATTAACAGATGGATAATTTTGACATCCAGATTCCAAAAATAATATTCACTTTATCTATTTAATTTTATAAATATATGATTTTTTTACTTTTAAAATAAAAACTGACATTTATAAAAAAGTCATGGGTTATGATAAAAATGGCTTTCAAACCATAGTAAAAATCACAATTATCTTCATAAAAATTATAAGATCATTTATATTTAATAAAAATTATTTTAGTAATAATATTTTATTAAAATATGATTTAACAAAAAAATACATTAATTCATTAAAATAGATTTCTTAATTGAATATTAATAAAAACTATTTTTTCATTATAATTTATTTACAATTTAACATTAATAAAACAAATGTATATTCATTAATATGTACAAAATAATGCATATAATCATATTGTTAGGGTCCTGTTACATAACCCTTTATAACACCCGCATAAGACTGATGGGTAATTTGTGTGATGGTGATAGACTATTTGGGTGGCTCAGATAACATCGGTCGGGTGGAAATATCTATCAACTTCCACTTCTCCCATAGATGATTTTGTTCAAGATTAACCTGTTGATTCTTGGATGGGGATTGGTCAAGAGTGAAGCCCAATAATTCCACCTCCATTCTGGGCTCCGAAAAATGGGCTTTGTGTGGAGAAATTATACAGTATGAGGCCATCACTTCCTTTTTTTGAGTAAATTATATTTTTTAACCCCTGTATTTATACTAATAAACAGATCACATTGGAACGACAATATTAGCAACTGTAAAAAATTTTAATGGTATTTTAAAATCCCATAATATAAAAACAAATTAGGGTATATGTTTTAAATAACTATTTTACATAATAAGACATTTAATTAGATCAATAGGAATTTTAATTAATGAATGTTTGGGTCATTACAATCTTCACCCCTTAAGAAATTTCATCTTCAAAATTTCATTTTCCCACCATAAAATAGGTGTGGGAAACTATTCTTCATTACTTGATCTGATTCCAATTTTTCTTCTTTAAACATGTGGATTTACTATAACCCCTTGATGAGGGGCATTGTATTATTTCGTAGAAATTTATTCCTATGATATAGGATCTTCACAAGCTTCTCTTCATAGAAGAGGTCAATATCCAATGCTACCACCACAGGATTTAGTACATGTGATGGTTCAGGCATGTACTTCCTCAAGTGTGATACATGGAATACATCATGTACTTGAGATAGGTTCGGTGGGAGTTCCATTCAATAGGCCACTGATCCAATGTGATCATGGATCTCAAAAGGGATGATGTACCTTGGAATAATATTTCCCTTCTTAATAAATCCCATAACATTATTCCTCAGTGATATGAAGAGAAATAACATGTCTCCAACATCAACCACTGGGTCTCATCGACCATTATCAACATAGAAATTTTGTTGAATCTGAGTAGCTTTATTGTGCTGCTAGATGGTATTAACCTTCTCCACCATTTAGATGTCCATTTATGGAACTAGGAGTTTTCGCTCCTCAACTTCACCCCAACATTCCAGTGTTCTACACCTCTTCCCATAAAGGGCTTTATAAGGAGCCAGTTCGATGCTTGAGTGGAAACTGTTGTTGTAAGAGAACTCAAATCGAGGAATATGTCAATCCCATCCTCTTTTTATGTCCAATGAGCATGATATCAACATGTCCTCAAGTGTTTGGATATTCTGCTCATATTGGCCTTTAGTTTGAGGATGACAAGCCGTACTAGTGTTCAGCTCTATATCTATTGCATGTTGAAGACTCTTCCAAAAAATAGAGGTGAGTCTTGGATCTCGATCGGATACAATTGATAGTGGTACATCATGATGCCTTACCACATCTCTAATGTGTATCCTTGCGAGTTGATCCATTGAGAAGTCCTCTCAAATTGTAATGAAGTGTACAGTTTTTGTAAGATGATCCACAACAACCTAGATACCATTATTTCCTTTGGATGTATTTGGAAGTACGGTGATGAATTCCATGGTGATATTATCCTATTTACATGATGGTAAGGGTAATGGTTGAATCATCCCCTTAGAATTCTGCCTCTCAGCCTTCTCTTGCTGACATACCAGGCACTTTGATGTATACTCAATTGTGTCATTCTTTATGTTATACCACCAATAATTCTCTCGGATATCTCGATACATGTTTTTGTTTCATGGGTGAATGGAGTAATTTGAAATATGTGAATCATCCAAAAGTTTCTTCTTTAACTCTATATTTGATGGGACGCATAGTCTTTAACCAAATCTCACAATTACTTCTTCGTTGATAGGTAACTCTGAGGATTTCCCTTTTCTTTTAGTTTCCACCATCTTATAAATTAACATATCATACTTTTGATCATACTTTAACCTTTCCAAAAGAGATATTTGAGCAATCATTTTTGAAATTATTGATAATGTTCCCTTCTTTATGATTCCCATGTCCAACTTCATCAAATCTAAGATGATTTGATCCTTTTTAATTATGATCAATGGTAGAATTGTGGGGTTCTTTTTACATAGGAAATATTCCACCTTGTTTGATTTCTCATGGTGGTAATGGATTGATAATTCATAGACATTGATCAAATATAACCATCATCATCGATGAATATTCAACTCTTTATATGTAAATATAAGTTTGAGGATTTTATAGTCCGTATATATTACACACTTCTCCCCAAAGAGGTAATGTCACCAAATTTTTAAAGTGAAGATCACTAAATCCCCCATAATATCATGTGTTGGATACTTCATCTCATGAACATTCAATTTCCATGAAGCATAGGAATTTACTTTGTCATTTGGAATCAACACACAATCTAGGACCTTCTTCGAAGAATCACAAAATATCACTAAATGTTATCTACTAGTGGGTTGTGGGAGAACGGGCGCAGCGATAAGGCTTCTTTTTAACTCCTTTAACCTTTTTTGACATTCATCACTCATAGAAAACATGACTCCCTTCTATGTTAGCTTGTTAAGAGGGTTTTACAGTCATGAGAAATTTCTCACAAATCAGTGATAATGTTTAGGTAACCCTGTGAAGTTACGGATATCCGTTATCGATGTTAGCCTCAGCCATCCCTCAATTGCAGTTATCTTGGAAGGATTCATAGACATCCTATTTCTTGTGATGATATGACTCAATAATGTGACCTAATTCAACAAGAACTCATACTTGTTTTACATTGTAGATATCTTCCCCTTTCATAAGATTTCTAGGAGAGTTATTAGATGCTAATCATGATCCTCCTTGGATTTGGAGTATATTACAATATCATCTATGAATACTACCATAAATTTTTCAAGGTAATATCTAAATAATCTATTCATTAATCCATGAATATTTCTAGAGCAATAGTGTGTCCGAAAGGCATTACTATGAATTCATAGTGTCTGTGTCTTGTACGAAAAGTAGTCTTAGGTATATCCTCCTTCTTCACCCTTACTTGGTTATATACTGACCACAAATCCACATTCAAGAAGTATTGTGCTCCATGTATCTTATTGAAAAGTCATCAATTCTGGGCATAGGATACCTTTTCATTATCATGATTTTTTTGAGCTCATGATAATCAATCAAAAAGCGCATTGACCTATCCTTCTTCACGATGAAGATGACTGGAGCACCCCATGGTGAAGCACTTGAGAATATAAATCCTTTATCTAGATTCTCCAATAGTTACTTCTTCATCTCCTTGAGATCCACAACAACCATTCTATATAGAGTCTTGGATATTGGCAACACCCCAAGTATAAGATCAATTGAGAATTCAACATCTCTTCTAGTAGGAAGACCAAACAAGTCTTCATGAAACACTTTAGGGAATTCTCTCACAATAGGCATATCTTCAAGGATGGTTTCTTCCTTAGACTCAATCATCTGGGAAAGATACACATGCTCATTGTGAAGTAATATCCACAATTAAGATGGTGGTGCTAATGAAGATTCATCTTCCTCCTTGCAATCATATAGAATCGGGGGTCAATTTGCCACATCGAGAGTGATTTCCCTCTCACGACAATTTATGTTGTATCTATATCACTGAATACAATACATGCCATTAATTTCATAAAATTACACTAGAGGGAGTACGATAGGGTTTGACGGAAATTTCAATCAACAAATTGTGATAGGAGAGGATTTATATCCATGGGATGAAATGATTTCTCCATTGGTCATTCTCCACGGCATCATTACTTCCATGATTTATGGTGGTGTTGGGATTGTTCTACAAAACATTTAGGATATAAAAGAATGTGTAGAACCAGAGTCAATAATTATGTTCACTATTTATGAATGAATAACTAGAGTACCTATCACTACATCATTGTCAGGGTTCACTTCGGTGGTAGTGATGGCAGAAGCTTGGCCTTTCTTCCTTGGAGGTTGTTGGATGCCTCTAAAAACCATTGTCATAGGGAACTGGTTTTCAAATTACCCCAGTTCTTTGATGTTGTAGCAACGAACAATGCTTTGAGGGTCGAACAGAGTGTTCCTCTTTTATATCTTATTTGTTGGCTTTTTTTCAGTAGTTAATGTTCAGGTTCCCTTATCTTCCACACCTAAAGCATTTCCTCTTCCCCTTCATGAAATTTCCATGGTGCTTCTTTCCGCACCTTTGGAATGTGGGGTGCTATGATTTCTTAGCGTTATTGGATTTATCCATCGGGCTACCAGAATGGAAGTCCACCTTATGCTTCTTATCCCCATGATACCCCTAAGATTCTATGATCTCCATTTTTACTTTTATGGCACATCATACAATTTCCTCATAGCTCTCAAAGTCGCGGATCACTAGGGTTTTCCATAGGCCATGTTTTAGCCCACTAAATAAGTGTTCAACCTTGCATTCATGGGTAACGACAAAGCTAAAAGCACATAGTGCAAGCCTTGTGAATTTTTCCTCATATAATATGATGGATTTTTAATATTTTTGATTTAGGTAATGGAAGTCCATTTCTATCATAAGTCTAAGGGTGCGGGGAAAATATTTGTCGAAAAACATTTTCAGAAAAACTTTTCATTCCAACGCCTTCATCTCCTCCCCAAACTTCGTATTTTTTATCAATGTCCACCATTGATCATGCTTCACCCTCCATATGATAAGAATCCATATGGACCTTTTCTTTTTCATAACATTGTAGTATAGTGAAGATCTTCTCAATAGATTTGATCCATTGTTTGGTGATTGAGGGACAATATAATCCATTAAATGTAGGAGGCATTTGTCTAATGAAGCTCTCGATTGCAACTTGTTATTTCTTGGGGGGGTTGAAAATTCCTCCAGACCCATGTTTCAATTGAAAAATTAAGTTAACTAAGAGAGTATTGTGACAATGTTCATGATTACCACTCCCATTATATTGGGAAACTCATTAGAACCGTCATCACATTGATCCTCACATCGGTTGTTAGCTCAAGTCCTCCTATTACTGACCATTGTCTTGAATAAAAGGAAATTTAGGGGTAATACATAAATGGTAATCCAAAGACCAAAATGGATGACATATAAATTACTTTTATTTCCTCAACTAATGAAATTATTGGATTGAATCTATGTTATACATGATCTACTTCCATCTATATATTCTTAGGGGAATATTCCTTTATTCCCCTAATAATGGTTCATACTAAGCATATGAATTTACCAAATAATATCCCCTGGGAGTTTCATAACCTAGAGTGTAGAAAGACCCAGTGTCATCCACTAGTTCCTGTTCGAGTCTAGCTTAGAGCGGTGTTTTTTGGTTTTACCCCTAGGATATATCTATATCAGAGCCACCTCTACCTACTCATATATAGAGAGGGAGGTATTTTTTTTTTCAAAAAACACTTACTCAATACTCATCAAAATTCAGGGACTTTTAATTAAGAAATGTCTTATCCCTAAGGTTTTTACTGGGGTTTTTTAATCATAATCCAAAAAATAAATAAACCTATCCTCTATTACCAACTATAACAACCCTACTCTTTATTACACACATAAACATAATTTATTACCTAAAAAATTCTATTGATACAACATATAACATCAAGAGGTCTAGTGTCTTTGGGGATTAGGAACATTCCATAAAAACATAAAACATGAAACACCCAAATTTATTGAAAACTTATTTTACATAACCACACACATTTTTTCGTACTTATCATTAGATGGGATAACCTGAGTACATGAATAAGAAAAGGGTGAGCTATAAACCATAGTAAGGGTGTAAAAAAGAAATAACATGTTGAATACAATACATGTTTGGAAATAGGAATATGAATGGATCATTAGAGATACATTAACATAAAGGCATAATATATCATGATTATCATTAATGGGAACATTAAAACAACATTTTACATGATTTTAGAATGATATGAGGCTCATTTCTCATGTATTATGAGTAAAACAACATTTCAATTGAATTATCATGAGTAAAATATAATTGAATATTATGTATCATCATACTAATATTTACCCAATGCATTGGAGCACTATCAAGGAACATACTTCTTAATCATTACAATTCATACATAGATGTGCCACATGGATCATACAACATAGATTCGATAAAAATCATAATTTATTTAACGAATAAGAGGTGTGTAACAAATACATGAATATATATATATATAATAAATATGTAAATGTTCATAAAGGTGAATACCAATGATAGAGAAATGGGCATGGAATTCTCGACACAATGACTTCAGCTTGGAGAATTGCAGTGCAATTTTGGCAACATAACGGCGTGACATAAGATTTTATAAAAATGGTTGATGAGATCGAAAGGGGTGTCTAATAATTTTAACATGAAATGGAAAGTAAGGGGGTAATATAGATACATGTCCCAACATATGTAATGGAATCTATATTTATAATACTAAATAATGTCTAGAATGTAAATGAGAAGAGAGAAATTGCTTACAGAGTTTCAGCATGGTAATAGGTGTGCATGGAAGGCACTAATGAGAGAGAAAGAGGTATCTCATAAATTCCAAAATAAGTTGGAATATATGGGGGAGGTTTAAAATAATACCCCAAAATATTTTATTGAAAGAAAAAATTTACAACAACTTAATGAAATTTGGAAAAACAATTGTGAAAGGAAGAAATCCCTTACCTGAAAGTGTGATCCCAATGGACTTGGAGAGGTTTTAGAGAGGCTACATGGGAGCTTGGGGTGCCTTTGGAGGATTCTATAGAGGGTAGGTCAGATTTTGGTTGAGCTCCAAAGGCTTTGAGTGAATAGGAAGTGGGATCTTGTGTGGGTTTATATAAGAAGAAAGACGGAATTATGTATTGTTAAGGTTTTGGACACCATTCATTAAAATAATCAAAACCACAAACCATCCCTTGATATTTCCCATAGTTTTTCCAAATAGGATTGTAAAACATTATTTTATAATCCCAATGTCCGAACATCTTAAAAAATTAGGCTTTATAATGTGGAGGTGAGTCACACTCTCAGGAAAATCAATTTAAAAAGTTAAAAATGTTTTATATGTTTTGAAGGGTTGAAAAAGGGTTTGTAAAATAAATCAATAATGTATAAAATCACATTATTTTTATTGTAAAACATATGTTTACCCAAAACATCATTTATAGTATTTTATTACGTCATTATTGGGTCATTATGATGTCCTAAAACACATTATACAATTAAACGGTATTTAATTTTTAACCAAAAACTCGACTCTCTGAAAAATTATGAAGACTTCCTTATTGGATAATTTCAACATCCTAATTCCAAAAATAATATTACTTTTATCTAAATAATTATTTGAATACGTTATTTTTATCTCTTAAAATAAAAACCAAAATTTATTAAAAATTCTTGGGTTTTGATGAAAATGGCTTTCAACCCTTAATAAAAATCACAATTGTATTTCTAAATATTATATAATAATTTATATTTAATTAAAATGTAATTTAGAAATAATATTTTATTAAAATATTATTTAATACAAAAATCAATTATTTCATCAAACGAGAGTTATTAATTGAATTTTAACTAAAAAAATATCTATGATTTAAAAAATATTTTCAATGTAACAATAATAAAAATAATGTATATTCTTTATTATATAAAAAATAATGCACATAATCATAGTTCTAGGGTCTTGCTACATAACCCCTTATAACACCTGCATAAGACTTAAGGGTATGGTTTTCGATGGTGGCAGAGTCTTGGGGTGGCTTGAATAACATCGCTCGGGTGGTAATCTCTATCAACTTCCACTTCTCCCGTAGGTGGTTCCATTAAAGCTTAATGAGTTGAATCTAGGCTTAGGATTTTTCAAGAGTGAAGCCTAATGATGCCACCTCCTCTATAAGATCTCACAAATGGGCTTTGTATGAATAAATTCTAATGGATGAGTCCATCACTTCCTTTGTCCGGGTAAATTGGATTTTTCAAATCCATATATTTATACTAATAAATTGATCAATGTTCAATGAATATATTTGAAATGTTTACATTTCTTAATAGTATTTTAAAATAACAAAAACCAAGGATTGCATTTTTTTACATAACCATTTTACATAATAAGTCATTTAATTATATTAATAGGAATTTTCACTAACGAATGTTTCGGTCATTACAGGCTGGTTTTATTATGTGCATACCATTATTGACTTCTTTTAGAGTATATTTGTGTTTTTAGATGTTGATGGTCAATGTATGGCCTTCATCGGTATGTGGAGATATTAGGATGGTAGTTGGCATGTGGGGCCTCTTTTTTTCCTTGTTAGTCGATTTGTCCATGGATGAATTTGATGGTGAGGTCCATAGTGTGGTTGTGGATTTCCTTGATGTTTTTTATGTGGTGGTTGTGACTCTATCCCCTTGATGTGATGTTGAGTTTGTGATAAACCTATTTATCAGTGATTATTAAATCCTGATGGATCCTTATCAGATGAAACCATCAAAGCTACAAAAGTGAAGGTTTCAGATAGATGATCTGATGTAGAAAGGCTTTATCCGACCCAGTGTGTAATCGTGGGGTGCTCTAGTCTTGTTTTCAATGAATACAAATAGTGGGTTGAGGTTGTACATAGAATATTAGAGATTGAATCAAGTATTGGTCAAGAACTGCTACCCTATTATGAGGATAGAAAATCATTTTGACCAGCTAAGGGGAGAAATATGGTTCTCTAATATTGATTTGTAGTTTAGATATCATCTGTGGAAGGTGAAGGAGTGGGATATCATAAAGATTTGTTTTCGATGCAGGAATGGGAAATTCAAGTTCTTTTTTATGAGGTTTGGTGTTACAAACAAACACGCCATCTTTATCAGGTCAAGAACTCCATTTTCCATCAGTTCCTAGACTAATTTGTCATTGTATTCATCAATGAAATTTGGATCTACTCAAAGTGGGAGGAGGAGAATACCGATAATCTCAGGTCTATCTTGTATTTCCTTTAATTCCACTATCTCTTTGGGAATCTTTCCAAGGGTATATTCTGGATAGGAGAGATAAATTTCCATGGACATGTGGTGTTATGGGAGGTTGTAGTAATGGACCCATCAAATGTCAATTTAGTTGTTTCTTAGGAAACATGCAAGAATGTTCAAAGGGTCAAAATTATCTCATTCTAGTAGGATATTACCAGATATTCATACCTGATATCTCTTGAGTAGAATCTTTTTTAATAACATTTACTAGGAAACACAATGCCTTTGTGTAGAGTGAGATATGCAAGGAAATGTTTATTTACGTGAATGGGAATCTAGTCAGTGCTCCAGTGCTCTAATTTCTAGAGGAAGGGGTGATGTTCAAGGATTTATGTGATGCTTCCTGTCATGGCTTAGGATGTGTGCTGATGCAACATTGGGAATTGATCTATTATAGGTCTAGGTTTTTATATCCCCACAAATGTAACTATTCCACCCATGTTATGGAGATAGAAGTGTTCTTGTTCATGTTGATGTTTTTGTGACATTACCTCATTGGGGAGTACTCTGTGGTCTTCACAGATCACAAGAGCATGAGGTATATTTTTTCCAGTGAGATCTAAACTTGTGATAATTGAGGTGGACGAAGTTTCCCTATGACTATGAGTTAAAAATTCTTCACACCTAAGGAACGGGGAATTTGGTGGATGAAGATTTGAGAAAGATGTCATAGAAGGAGACAGTTTGGGAATCTGGAGATGATTTGAAGGTAATTGATGAGTTTGAATCCTCACACTTAGATGAATGGAAAGATGGTGGTTGATGATTATTATTTCAGATGATGGTGAATTATTCTCTAATACAGTATTTGGATGAGGCTTAGTTGGGATACTTTGTGGTAGAGGTGATGATTGATCATGTTGATCCTAGTGATGCTCTGAAAGGATTGATAGCGGATAGTCAGAATCAGTATTTTCCATGGAAAGTTGTTTGATATATTGGAGATGCTTGAGGGAGTTCTTTATAAGTTTCATATAACACCATTAGACATGAAACTAAGAGTTTCCATTATGTAGCAGGGATTGGGAGATCAGTTCTTGTGGCCCAGTTTGAAGTGTGAAGTGGTGGAGTTTGTATCATGGTGCTTAGTGTCCCAATAGGTGAAGGATGAACACCATGTTCTTTGGGGTTTGTTACAAACCTTAGATATCCATCATTGGATGTAGGATTACAACTCAATGTATTTCTTCAGAGGATTAACAAGTGATCAGGGAGGTTGTGATGCAATTTGGGTGGTGGGGGACTGGCTGGCTAAACAAGATCACTTTATAGCGATGAACGAGTTGGGCATAGTGGAAACCATATCCAAGAGGCATGTGTATGACTTGGTGTGGATACATGGAGTTATGAGATCCATTATCTTGGATCAAGATACAAATTTTACCTCTTGATCCATTAGGGTATTTCATCATGTTTCTAGAACTCAGTTACACCTCAACACTACCTTCCACCCTTAGGAGGATGGGTAGACTGAATGGAAAATCTAGACATTAGAGGACATGTTGTGAGAATGCATCATGGACATTGGCGGATCTTTGTTATGAAAATTTACCTTTGTAGATATTTCATACAATAATATCTATATCTCTCACATTTGTATGGATCTGTTTGAAGCGTTTTATGGAATATCATCTCATATTTGTTTTCTAGAGAGAGGTTGGGGAGGCAATTGTTCTTGGTACCAAGGGAGTGCAGAGCACAACAGAGAAGGTTTAGCTTTTACGCGAGAGGATGAAAGAAGCATAGGACCAGAATAATTTTTATGTTTACCCTAAGAGGAGGCCCTTGGATTTAGAGTTTTGGGAGAAAATGTTCATGAAGGTTTCACTTTGACATGGAAAGCAGTGGTTTGGAATAGGGATCGTGCTTTTCCCCAGGTTGATCAGACCCTTTGAGGTGTTGGGGTGAGTTTGAAAAGTGGCGTACCAATAGGAATTTCCACTATAGTTGGAGACAATATATTAAATCTTTCATCTCTCCCAACATTGTTGGTATCTTCACGATGACTCTCATGTAATTTAATGGAGAGAGTTGGATGTCGAAGATGACACGACATTCATGGAGTGTCCAGTAGAGATCTAGGATCATCAGGAGATGGTGCTACATGGACGGACCATTCCCTTGGTTTCTATTTTATGAAGGCATGGTGAAATGGAGGAGAGTACATATGAAAGGGAGACAGAAATGCGTGCCTAGTACCCAGAGTTTTTCTATGTTTTTCCATGTGGTGTTTCCCTTTGTATTGTAATTCTTGAAACTTTTTCATTATGAGATGAATTATTTCGGGGTTCTATGTTATTTAATAAATGATTGACATTAGAAAGGGTAAGACTAGATTACCAATTGAGATTCATTAATTGAGATGTGAATAAACTTGTGCGGGTGAGTCAGTTCCACCTAGAGTGGATAGTATCTTTTCATGGAGAATGGAAATCACAAATCATTTGTATCGAAGGAATGTATTTTGGTTACTATATGGTGATTATTATGGTCTTCTATTATAGTAGATACCGAAGGTGGTTTTCTTAGATGTTGAGGCTTCACTCCAAATTTCAAACCACATAGGGTGGTTTATCATTGAAATTTGGTGTGACTATTAGATAGTGGTGTTATAAAAATAGTGGGAAACATGAGAGGTATCTCATGGGGTGGGTTTTTGGACCCCTTTGTTCCTTATAGGTTGGTTTGGAATTGTTGAGGATGATAATAGTTTGAGTGGTATCTGATGCAATGGCCTAGACCTCCCCTATCCATTACATTGATAAAATCTGCTGTTTGATGTGTTTTGAGAGGCAACGGTGACTCATTTCATGATTTCTCTAAAAATATTGTTTTGTAAATGGTGAGTCATGATGAGGAGTGAATAATCATTTATCTTCTTATGGTGGGTCATCAACCGGTAGGTCACAACAACTGGTCAATAATGGTGAGTCAGGAATGGTATGTCATTGATGGGGAGTCGCATTGGTGACTTGCTGATAGTGAGTTGTGAACGTGACTCGTCTTGGTAACTCCCTGATCGTGAGTCGTTACAGTGAATTGGTTCAGTGACTACCTTATGGGAGTCACATTAGGGACACACAATGGTGACTCACTGATGGTGGGTCGAGATGGATATTTGCAAAGGTGGCTCACTGAATACTTACTCATCATCAGTAGATCAAATAGTCAACTTGTCTGGAGGGGAGTCATTCACTGATCAATCAACCACTAATGACTCGTGATGGGGACTCACCCAATAGTGAGTAACTTCCTACAATTTTCTAATATTTTGAGGTTCTTCTAGTTTTTCAAGATTTTCTCCTTAATGATTTATTAGATGTAAATTCAGTGTAAAACTATGTTTATGTGTTTTTAAAGCCATTTAGATGGATATATTTTATATTTTTAATTTTATTAATACTCAACAGGCTTTATGATAGTCCAAATTCATGGTTAAGATCCACTTTTAGGAGTTCAAAATGGTTTAATATTCCTTGAGTCTGTAATCCAGTCCTTTAAAGATAGACACCTTTCCATCTTTCTTTCCATCTCTTTTCCCTTGATACCCAGGCATCCCTGAACCTTTCTTCCCCAACGAGCCATACATCTATGTTTCACCCTTGGATATAATATCCCTAGAGCCTTGAACACCCCCTATTTGGCACAAGGAGGAGGTGTTGATAATCTATTTCTTGAGGTAGGGATCAATTCATCCCTCTTATTTATATATCATGCACGGTGGGTGTATGAATGTTTCTTATGTGGAGGTAGTTGAATACAAATTTAATAGTGATAATTGAATCATCTTTAAACCAATAAAAAGGTGATAAGGGAATGCAACACATGCTTTTGTTTCTTTGTTTATTGATATTGTGATCTATATGGTCTATATGCCTACTGAAAATCATGGTTTTTGGTGGTCTTTATTTGTGAACTAGGGATGACTTGTGATGGATGGTTATTGATCTTGTGTTGAATGGGTGTATATATATATATATATATGAAATTGATTAACTATATATACCCAATTAAATAAAAGGATGCCTTAGGATCGAGCTTGCTATGTGATAACCTCTAAATTATCATATTTAATAAAATAACGAGTGTTTTCTAAACATGAATACACCTTGACATGTTTAGTGTGGCTATGTGTTCTGTGTGGGGTGGTTCTGGTGGTGTGATGGAATCTCAGGTTTAGATATTGGTTGATTTTTTAATGTATGGGAAGTGTTTGATCTGATGGGTTGCAGGTTAGAGTTGTGCGTTGATTATGTTACTGTGTTTGATGGCTGCAGTGTTGTTATACAGTGGGGCTATCAGGTTTGGTTGTGATGAGATGTGATGACGGATTTGGTTGTTTTTTAGGGGTTTTCTTATTTTAAGGATGGATTCAGTGGAATTAATTTGAATAATGATGATGGTAGTGGTTGGTATGGGTGTTAAACAGAGTATATGTATGAAGTGGGTTTCTTTATTGTGGTTTTTTTGTCTGCATGGTTTGGGTTGTATGGATTGTTGCATGCTGTGTTTGGTAGTTTCTCAAATAGGGATGGAATGAACAAATGGATTTCTTAATAATGATTTATAATTGGTTAAATGTGTTGGATGAGGGTATGTATTGAGTTATGGATTATTGTGATTGGAATTAATTTATTAACTTTTGAAGTGATAGTTGTTGGTGTTAATAAATGAATTTTTAGGTAGCAACAAATTTGGAAGTATCATAGATTGATTTGTTTGATTGATAAACCAATTGTTGGGCTACAGTTTTTGATACTATATATACATACCTATTTTTCCTTGTGTTTTTTATACACACCCCACCCTAGGTGAGCACTATGTGTGAGACACCCCCATTTTCCTTGGAGAGGGTGTCTCTCACAAACATCCTGGTAGGAGGATGGATGGATGGACACCATCTCTTCCCTGGTTCCTCTTCTAGTTGGTGATAACACAACATTCATTAGGAAGGTAGTCATTTGGGAATCCCAGGTGTGTGTTGGAGAGTTTTTGTTTCCCAAGTGTCATCAAGATGATATGTGTTGTGCCTTCCTTAGTGTTTTCAGGATGTAACGCAGCATGTGGACTAGGAGATTGTGGGAGGGGCTTAGCTATGAGGACCAGGTGTGTGCTAGAGAGTTTTGATGAGATTCGTTTTCCTTGGATTATGGAGAAGCTGTGAGGCCTACATGTGTGTGGGTGGGTTGTGATGTGGCACTTTTAAAAGTGGTTGGAACACCAGGATGTTTTCTATTAGGATGTGAGACTGGATAATCAGTGGGAAAGTGTTGTGGGGTACCCTATAATTTATGTGAATACTATATTACATTAATTTACTTGTTCTACGTGGGGATTGATCCTTGGTAAGGTGGGGATGGCTAGGATACATTGTTAGGTGTTTTTGGTTCTTATGTTTTCTCATAGGGGAATTAGTATACTTCTCCACATAAACACAAGAGACTTTGGGTATCCTATTGAGTATTCTTTTATGCTCACCCTATGTTATAAAATCACTTTCAGGATTCTAGGAGGATTATAGGGACCATTTTGAGCATTAATATCTTATACATTGGCGCAGTTGTTGAATCACTTCTTAGCTTTACTTTTGGATATTTTATTTGTAGATTTTCATTTTATTTTTAGAATTTTTACATTAAACATTCATGTGGGATTTTTTATTTATTTTATTCCTTTATACATGTTTTGGAGTTGATTTGTGGTTGATACATCTTATCTAATGATCCTGGTTTCTATAAAAAGAGTAATGTCGGCAATTTTTTTAGATTTTAAAACCCTTACCGTTGGTCGCTACCCCAAGGCCTACTAGAGGTGGGACTTGGGGGGTCATTATCTATCATCTTTAATTTCAATCCTTGAAGGGATATAATTGGATGGAGGGGGTTGTGAAATGGATCAGTGGTCACATCACATGTTTATAATTATTCTCCGATTGAAGTTATTCGGAAATTTATCCCTGAAAATATCATGATTCTCTCTATAGTTCAATTGTATGTGATTTTTTATCGATTTTCTTTCTCCATATGAATACCGTATCAATTTTTGAGGAAGGAAAGTCACATTTAATATTAAGAATGAATCTATTCTCATCTATCGATGCAGGGATTAATATACACTTCTTATAGAAATTACATCAATATTGTGGTTCTTAATGTCCCTAAATGAAAGTTATCTATCTCTGATGGTTGGGGAGAAACACACAAATAATGATACAACTATTTTATCAGTGATTTTTATGTTTTTATAGAAGAATTTAAAAGTCTTCCACTGAATTGGGAAGTTGAGTTTTCAATAGAACTCGTTGTTGGTGTTATACGTATTTCAAAGACTCCTTATAGAATGGACCCAATTGAGTTGTTGGAATTGGATATGAAACTCTTATAGAATATTTCCAAGGGATTCATACACCCTAGTGATTCACCATGTAGTGAACCTGTTTACTTTGTTAAGATGAAATATCGATTTATGAAAATCTACATTGATTATAGATAACCCAACAAGATCACTATCATGAAATAATATCCTCTTCCCCTTATTGATGACTTATTTGACCAGCTATGTGGAGATCAATACATTTCCAAGATTTATTTTCCTTATGAATATCTTTAATATAGGGTTAATAATGAGGATATACCCAAAAATACATTCCAGATAAGGTATGAAGACTATAAATTTATAGTGATTCATTTTGGTCAAACTAATTACCCTTCACTTTTCATGAATTTAATTAATAGAGTCTTTACATAATATCTTGATCGGTTTGGGGTAGTCTTCAGAGAAAGCATTCATATATATTCAATAATAAGATATGAACATTAATATCACTTGTGGATTATATTAAAGACCCTATGAAAAGAGAATATATATTAAAAATTTACCATGATTGAATTTTGGTTTTAAAAATATTCCTTTTGGGTCACATAATATCAAGATAGGGGATATCCACAGATCTAACAAAGAGAGAAATTACTGAACATTGGACTCGACCAAAAATGGTGACTATGAACTGAGGGTTTATTGTTTTGGATGGATATTATCAATGTTTTGTGAAATATTTATCATTATTATCCAATCTGCTCACTAATTTGACTCAAAAAAGAGTAATGTTCCTATGGACAAAAGGATGTGAAGAGAATTTCATGGAGCCAAAAAGAAGGATAGTCAATGAACCTATTCTCACAATACCCTATTGTGGAGAGAGTTTTGTTATCTACAATGATGAATCAATGAATGGGAGGAGTTTTTTTCTCATCAAAATTGAAATGGTGATATATTATTCCCTATGACAATTGGAAACCATGGGAAAATTTACCCAAGTCATGATTTGGAGTTAACTGCGGTAATATTTTCATCAATGTTATGGATTAATTATCATTATAGATAATGGTGTGATATATATACTGATAATAAAAATTTCAACCTATATCTTCACTCAAAATGAGATGAATATGAACCCAAGAATATGGTTGGATTAGAATAAAGATTAAGGCTACTCAATATATTTCCACCCTGGGAAAGTGAACAAGTTGGCAGAGGCTATGATTCAAAGGATCATTAAAGCTCATCTATGAGGAGGATAAAAAAATATCAAATATTTAGGGATTTAGAAAGTATGGATATGGATGTATAATGAAAGGGGATAAATCTTATATATCTGAAATTAATTTTTAACCATCTACACAAGTGATGATTAAGGGGTGAAAAGGAAGATGTGGAACTGTAAAAGAAGTAGAGATATATTCAAAATTTGAACAATGATTATGATCAAATAATAAGGTTTATGAACCATGTTATATTTCTCCCATATTAGAATTAAATAATTACTTATTAAATGAGGATCATTGTACATAATTTTATACTCGTCATGGAATCACAAAGATGTATAGGGATACAAAAAGTATTTTTAGTGCGATTAAATAATGATATATATTGAAGAATATGTTTCTCAATGATTGGTTTTTCGATAGCATAAGGATGTGAGATGGTTGCCTATAGTTATGTTATAACCATTTCCTATAAAAGAATGAAAATGGGAAAACATCACCATGTATTTTGTTACTGGACAACAAAAAACATGCAAATGTCGTTATGCTGTATCGGTTAAAGTTTATCACCTTAGAAAGTCAGAATATTTAACTATAATTAGATAAGACTTATCTCTTTGATATCTTTCCAAAATATATATTATGTCAGTGGTGATATTTAATGGAGTAAGAATTTCTATTAAATCTGATTAGGAAATGAGGTATACCAAAAATTCATAGAGAAGTCATTAGATGGCTCAAGATACAATGTTATATTTCAGCACTTTTTATCATCTGTAGATAAATGTTCAATATAAGAGTAAAATTAAAAATCTAGAACTATATTTGGAGAGATTTAACTATTTATTTAAAAGGTGGTTAGGATCAACCCCTACCATTGGTTTAATTTTATTACAATAATATATTTCAAAATAGTATTTAGATTGATCCTTATGAATCCCTCTATGGCATGAAGTGTAGAAGTCCCAAATTCATGAATGCTGTTGGGGAAAGAAATCTATTGTGGTCTATCCTAGTTGAGGAGATGGTAGGGATGATTAGTTCTATTCAAAAACACATAATATAATATCATAGTTGACAAAAGATTTATTAAGAAAATTGATGAAAATACCTAGAGTTTGAAGTGGTGACATAGTTTTTCTATAAATATATCCCTAGAAGAGAGTAATGTCATTTGGAAAGTAGGTAAATCTAATCCCCAGGTATATAAGCCCTTTTGAAATTATGGATTTTGTTTGGAAGGTAACTTATCAATTGAAACGACCAAGAAATATATCTCATGTTCATGATGTGTCCCAAGAATCTATCATTTGAATGTACATACCTAATTATTCATATTTAATAAAATCAGACATCATACCACTAGATCAAGATATTTAATATGATGAACAACAAACACAGATTTTTGATCATAGTGAAAAGGTTCAATGAATCAATAAAATTCACTTGAATAATGTTTTATGGTGGAAACACCAATTTTAGGAAGGAACAAGGGAAAATGAGGATATGATGAGGTAGAGGTATCCTCATCTATTTGTATTCAATTGATTATTTTAATGGGAAAATTTATTTATGGGGGTATAATGTAATACCCCGAAATTTTAATAAATATTTCTCTTTAAATAATTTAAATTCTTCAATAGTATGTATTGTACACAATCGCGAGTTTAAGAAAATAATGAGATAATATTAGTATAAAATGACCATTATAAACTAGCCATTAAGTTGTTATGAATAAATATTAAAAACTAATTTATGAAAGAAACATAAAGCTCCAACATAATATAAATATATTGGTAAGTCCTTATAAAATGAACACACAATTTTTTGTAAAATATCTTTGTTCATACGAAAATACAGTTATATTATTTTTATGAGTAAATATGATTTTCTTGAAATTATAGAAAATGGATTTTATAAAATTAATTTCATTTTTGAATTCATTATATCAAAATTACCATTTATTTATTTTTTATAAAGGAATAGCAAAAATACTAATTGGAAGACGTATTTTCTTTTAAAATATTTTCAAGGAAAAATTATGTTTTGGATTAGTTTTAAATTATAATAATTCTATTTTTATTTAAAATAAGAAAATTATTTCTTTTAAAAATGACTTTATACAAGAATTTATAATAAATAACTTTTTTTAGAAGGGTTATTTTTTGAAAAACTATTTTTCATGGAAATTTAGGTGTTTTATTTTAAATAAAATTATTAAACTTCTATGTTTTTAATTTAGAAAAATGGAATCCAAATTTTAATTTAGAATTTAAAATTTCTGTAAATATGTACCTTTTTTTGCTAATATAAATGGTAACCTTGATAAATTTTGTTATCACTGTAAAGGGTAAAATATGCAATTTAGGTTAAAAATTAAATTATAAATACTATAAAATGACTTTAATAATACCAAAATTTTATTAGATGTAGATAATTATACCCTTAACACATAAATGTTTAAATTAATTTATTTAAAGAAAACATTTCCATAAAAATGACTAATATAATATTAAAATTAAAGAAAGTGGAAAATTGTAAATTTCTTTATCTTTAATGTCTCTTATGTGTCCACATAGAAAAAAAAGTATATTATCAACCAATATCAATATATATTATTAATTTAATAAACATATTTTCTCAAATAAATTTATTTATGATGTTTTAGTCCACTTCTATGAAGTCATAAAAATTATAATATTTTATTTAATAAGAATTTAAAGATGAAACATTCATGTTTTTAATAAATATATTATTTTTAATATAGGTACATATAGTAGATAATATCTACTATACATATTATTCTAAAATATTGAATATTTATACTCCTAAATATATTTTACATTTTATTTTTAGAAAATAAATGTGTATATTAAATAATTATAGGACATTGATGTAGTAATAATTTGGTTAATAAAAAAATCAAATTAATGCTATTAAATATACTAAAATAAAACAACTTTAAATAATTAATGTGATCAATGTTGCTTCATGATTAAATTTACCTATTAGGGATATAATAATTTTTTTCAATGATAATTTTTTTCCTTGATTTTGTTTTAAATCCAAGAAATGGATAGTTTCAAAATTGACTATATTAATATTTTGTCATAATAATGTTTTATAAAATTATTTAAAAATAATAAATCATATTTAAGAATATAAAATAATTATAATATTGTCTAAAATTTTATAAACTAATTATTTATAGTATAATAAAAAACATTTTAGTAAAATTTATAATCTTTTAAAATTGATTCTCTTTACCTAAGTAAATATTAAAATATATTAATTAAGGGTTAATGAAAATGTGAAGGTATAAAAAAATAAAAAAATTAATTTTCAAAAATGTATTTTTTGATGATATTACCAAATTATCTAATATTAAATTACAATTCATGTCCTTTTAGTGGTATATTTTTTTTATATTGAAATTATTATAGAAAAATATTTCCATAAATTCTAAAAGTCCTCGTCACTTTAATTATAAAAAGAACCCCCCCCTCACATAATCACATCCATTTGAGAATTTAATCTCAACCATTTTCAGAAAATATCTCTTATAAACTTACATATTTAAATTCTTGAGGTTTTGGTATTTTCAAAAGACCATCTCTATTGTCCTTAAGAGGAGAGTTAGAGGGAGTTCACTAAAGAATATGTAATCTCCTTCATTGACTCTTTCAGGATTATTTCATCTTATAATTTCTAACTACAATATCAAATATATTCTAAGATGTTATTATTATCATGTAAATAACATATTATACCTTTTATACATCCTACAAAAAATGAAAGTATAATGCATGTGTACATACAATTTACGGTCTCCATGCCATGGTGTAATCTGTTTTTCATTTCCACTTTAATTTCATGGGTATAATGATAGAAATATAAAATATAAATAATAATTATAACATTATATTGATTTCTTAACGAAATATATACCATACTCTACCATATCATTTCACCGTTAAGGGAATGATATAATCACTCATGCGTACAAACGACCTACAGTCTCCACGACCCAATGTGATTCATTCTACAAAATCAAAATTAAATAATGATTATATAAATGTATATATTGAATAAATATGATATACATTAACTTAGTAAAATTTTCATGGTGTTATTACTCTATCTTATACACAAGAACTGGGACTTATATGAAAAAACATGTGGATGAATATAAAGTAGTTAACACCCAGAAGAAGGGTAATAATGAAATATTAATAAACAAGTATAATAAGATTATCTTGTAAGATATCATAAATAATAATATGGTTCTACTATAAATATGTTTCATTATATAAACCATTATACATGATTTTTAGATATTTATAATGGAAATAATAGCTAAGGTAAGGGTTAATTTCACAATCTCATTATTATCCAAGACTGTTTATACATTAGTATTTACTAGAAAATATTTATCATCCATGTCCATGTTTCTTAAAATAGTATTCTAAAATATTCTCACTATTATTCTACCATTGTCTAAATTCATTTGTACTGATTTTAATTTTTTAATAATTGGTTTGTAAGGATTATTTTTGTAATTTTTCTTATGAGGTACTATTTGAATTATCCAGTAAAAGTATGAGAAGAATGTTATACACTATGAGCATATTTTAACTCTTTAATGAGATCTTAATTATTTGAAGAATACATTATAATATTTTAAGGTTATTTTTAATTAATTTTTTTCTTTTAATATAGCAGAACAAATTATAAAAAGATATCATTAGTAATGAAGAAAGGATATTTTCAACAATTATTATTTTCAAGTGATCTACCAAAATTAATTTCCATATACAATAAAATTTTTTAATGTTACATATGTTTTAATGGGGATATTTCTCAAGGATAATATCCCTAATATTTCTATGTTTTGTTTATTTCTATAATTTAATGATATTTATGTAACCCATTTCTTTTCTATGGGTTATTCTATAAATAATTGGTGTTTATGAAACCCATTTCATTCCATGGGATAAGATATAATGATAGATTTGTGATCTTATGGAACACATATGTATTAGATTAATTATGTGATGGGTGGGACCTATATATCCCTCCAATTAATTGGGTAACGATTAATATCTCAGGAGAGATACATGACTATAATGGGAAATTCTACGGGTTAAGTAATACTGGGAAAAAGTAGGAAGTAAACCCAATTTAGTAATATATGTTAGGAATGAGGAGTGTACTCAGTTTAGTAATGGACTTTGTCCACTATTATTGCCTTGGAAATGAGCCTTGACTAATATTTAGATAATTTTATATGCTTATGTGCCTGAAAAAAATTTAATGTCTTATGTTATGATATCTGAGAATATGTTATTTTTTGATCTTCAATGATATATCTAATGACATGATATCATGATCATTGATATGTAGGATTTAATTTTAAAATTTTAGGTTTACAGTCTTATGTATTAGGATTATGATATTAATTTATCACACTTTTTTAAACATAATGATCATTTATGATCACCCTTTATCATGTTACTTTTACATTCGATATAAAGAAGGGTATAAAGTAATTTGTATTAAAATGTGTTCTAGAAATGAAGGATAATGTCGGAGATAATTTAGATGTTTTATAAAAGATTTGTTTTGGTTTCCCAGTTTTATATGACACAAAACCTATAGAGTCTTGGCATGGGGTATTTGTTTTAATGAATAATCTTCTATTTATAAGTAATACCTATATATGAAATGCATGGGCTTTTATATCCCAATTTTACTAGAGATAAATATTAATGACTTTTAGTTCACTAGATCTCATGTTATTATGTTGTTTCTATTGATTTAATGATTTATTTTTGTAAACATAGTTGTTTTCTCATTTAAAAAATCATATGTATTGTCCTATCCTATGGATATTAATTTTATACCTTCCCACACAAAATATTTATAATTTATTTTTGTTGAACCACTCTACATAGGAACTTTTCCTCATCTATTGTATCTGCAATGCCACTCAAGGAAGGATTCAAAATTATCTTTTTATTTTAATATACTCAACTTTAACCTAAGAGTTTTCCATATAATATTTTATACAAATCATAAGGGTAGAACTCACATAAATTAATTATATATATAGCGATATAATTTTCTACTATAAATTCCCCATGGGTCTCGAATACTTCAAACACCATTTTCATTAACATTAGTTGGTCATTAAAAGTTGGAATAGAAATAACACTTTCTATTTCATATTGGTCATGTGATGAAACTCATAAATATAACTTCTATGATATATTTAAAATCCTTAATCAGTTAATATAATGTAAAGCCTTCTTGGGAACTCATATTCATGAGGATTAGCTTTGGTTAATAAAATACGTTCCAAGATACTCACTATTCATCGATATATTTACATCCAACATCATTTGAACTCCATATTTATTTAAATTACTAGAAAAAAATAAAAAACATATAAATTGGCCTCAATAATAAATCATTTTTTTTCAAAAATCATATAAATGATATATCAATATATAAAAAATAATTTCCCACTAAATCATCCTTCATTCTATCCCAAAATATCAGGAACCATTTATTTAGTTTTTCATGTAACGTCCCGGTTCCGGGTGCCGCCTAGAGGTGCTCCGTACCCGGTTGGTCACATGGCATCAAGCACATTTCTCCAAATGCCAGAGGCTAACGACATGCAGTGAGGGACTTGAGTTTGATAGTGTGAAAAAAATTCCCTAATTGGCTGAAAAATATAGCAGAAATAAATAGACAACAATTACGAAAGCAGTAATAACATGCAATAAGTAAACAACAGAAGTCATAAAGCAATAAACAACAAAAGAACATATATAATTGATCCATGATACATATGTATAGGAAAGAAGACAAACAAGTCAAAATGATTGAAGCCGATACTAAACACACATACAAAGAAAACAAATAAACTCCACCAATATCATTGTGAATTGTTTGGCAGAAGACCGTACTAAACCCATGAACAAGGAAAATAAATAAACTCTACCAACATCACAAGCCTCAGCTTTGTCCCATGCTCTCCAGCTCTATAGCAGTCAAGTACCTGACGTAGAAGGTGGATATCCATTATCTATACATGGAGTAATATTATTTTTCTGGACCCAAAATAATGGCACAAATAGGGTGGGAGAAAAATACCAATAGGCAACCACCCAAAGATAAATGAATAAGAATCAGTGAATATATGTGGCTAACAATAAGCAAAATGATGCAACAAAGGAGGAAGTACTAAAAAGTAAACTATCCTACAGTTTCAATTGAATTAGTTTTCATATAACAATTAAGTATATGATCAAAGTATGTAACCCTCTATGAAGTACCCATAACATATCCCCTCTATATCAACCAAAAAAAAACAAGAAACCATCAGGGATGTACTCACATTATAACCCCTTGGTTTTATCTTTAGAAAAGACACTTTGTGGAAGCACACATTGTCAATTCCCTATGTGGTATCTTATTGGTAAACTATATAAACAATGAGGAAGAAAACAACGTCCAATTCCCCTTGTGGTCTCACAATGTGGAACTACAAACACCATGAGGGATCACTTACATCCATCCCCCCTATGGTCTCCCAACGTAAAAGTAAACAGACACACTAGAGAAGCCCTCAGTGTCTATTCAACCTATGGTCTACTACACCAGGTTATCACAGCCTTGTGTAAGTCAATTTTTCACAACTATGTTCAATATCTAGAGTGATCCTCAAGAACTATGTGTCTAAATAGGTACAAATCATACCCAAAAACAGATAAAATCACTCCATCCTAACAACAGAAGGCATGGAAAGCAATAAACCTAACTGGGAGGTCTAGACCAAATGGTCAATATAAAAAAGCATGGGAAACACATCCATTTCATGGAAAATAATTGTATTCATAGTCAAACAACATCTACTTAGGCACACAAGGAATAACAGGCATTAATAGGGATAAAGACCCTAAACACGCAATACCTAATTCTAGGGTATTGGACACTTTTTCACGTATCACTAAAAGACTAACAACAGAAAGTAACCGACCACCTAAAATGGCATTGTATAATAGATATAATCTGGTTTCAGCCCTTGACTTGACCATGAACATGGTACATCTACAAAAACATAAAAAAATGTTCAACCAAGGATATCTCATGAGAGAGGATGAATCAATAGATGAAGCTCTAGAAGAAGTAAGAACTCACCAATGCAATTCTAATGCAACCGACTGAGTTTCATTTGGAGAACGGATGGAGTGTCGGATTCCTGAATAAGATACGTCTGTATCCATTTCTCTTAGACAAGATGGACCTATAAGAAGAGGTTTTGGTCTATTAGACGCGACCCCGGTCTGATATAACAATTAAAAATAAAAGTACACAATGTGTTCTTTAAAAGTACATGGCATGTATATGCCTTTACTAGGCCTCACTTTAGGTGGTTTCCAGGTCACCCCACACAGCCATGTACTTGGCCATTACACGGCCAGTACATGGTCACCCCCAGAAACCAGATACAAGGCGTGTACTCCAAAGTACATGGCATGTACTTCTTAAATTATTAGATTCACATATTTTTCTCAAAAAAAAATAGAGAAGAAAACCCATACCCGAAAATAAGGTATGAGTTCTTATAAACATTCCCCCTTAAATAAATTTGTCCCTGAATTTCCCTAGCATGGCGGTGATAGAGATTAATCCTCAAACAACTCCATCCAATGCGATCGTACGTCAGCCTACATCTCCCAAGTATCATCGTATACTCCCATGTGCTTCCATAGCACTCATACCAGAGGAACATACCAGCCACAGAGAACCTTCACACTATTATCAACAATCTGGATAGTATGCTTCTCGAATGATGCATCCACCTCTAGCTCAATCTTCTTAGGATAAAAAACATGAGACAGGTATGAGAAGTAATGTCCTTGCTGAGAAATGTGGAACACATCATTCCTAGACAAGCACATATGAGGTAACTACAACTGATAGGAAACCAGCCCAACTCTCCCCAAAACCTCAAATGGTCCGAAATATCTTGGTGAAATCTTTCCCTCACTCCTAATCCTCCTATGTTGCAACCTTAGTGTGACACATAAGAAAACCTAATCTATGACCTTGAACTCCAGTGGTCATCTCCGTCAATAAGAATAAGACTTATATCATGACTCTGCAATATCCATCCTCTTATGAATCAACTATATCGGTTTTGTGGTCTTCTGGATAAGTCAAGGTCCCAACATAGCTTCCTCTCCTACCTCCAGCCAACATAAGGGTGATCGGCATGGCCTACCGTACAAAGCCTCATATGGTTCCATATGAATTGTTGTTTCAAAAATATTATTGTAGGAAAACGCCATAAGAGGTATGATCTTCTCCCAAGAACCCCTAAAATCTAGGACACATGCTCGAATCATGTCCTCCAACACCTGAATAGTATGCTAAGACTGGCCATTGGTCTGGGGGTTGTAAGCTGTACTCATATGTAACTATATACCCAAAGTCTTCTATAATTCTTTCCAGTCCCAAGAAGTAAAATGTGTGTCCCTATCTAAAAAATGGAGAGTGGAACACCATGAAACCACAAAATCTCTCGGACGTACACCCTTCCAACCTAATCAACACTAAAGGTCTTCTTAATCGGAATGAAGAGGGAAACCTTTGTTAGTCTACCAATGAAAACTCAAACTGCATAATTCCCTTGAGGAGACCATTGTAAACCTATCACTAAGTCCACAGTGAAATCATTCCACTTCACATTGGGAATAGATAGCTGCTGCAAATTCCCTGCTAGTCATTGATATTCCACCTTGACCTACTAACAGGTGGGACACCTCATGAAAAAACCCAACAACATCTCTCTTCTTACCTGGCCACCAATACTGACAATGTAGGTATAAATATATCTTGGTTACACCAGTATGAACTACCCAAATAGAGGAATGAAAGTCCCACATTAGCTCCTCGCGTATGTCTGCTGACACCCATACACATCCATGGAAGCACGAGATCTCATCCTCGCCTATGGTCCATCCAAGAATAGGTTTCTCTCCTAACACACTCTCTCGTAGGTCTAGGCCTTCAGAATCTGATAGATTTCTCATCCACAATCGATCATGTAGATTAGAGGTAACAACCACAGAAGAGAAAAAAATAAACCCCTTTCTATCGTGCACCTCGAAATGCATCTCAAAGAATAGATCCATAAGCTGCCCTTCACTACAAGCCTCCAGAACTGCCTATATCTGAGTCCTCCTACTTAATGAATTAGTCACTACATTGCCCTTCCTAGGCATGTAGGTATGTTCAAAATCAAAGGACTTAATTTACTTAACACCCCGTCCTTGTACCGAATTCATATCGTGCTGAGTGAATATATACAAGAGACTTTTGTGGTTGGTGAAAACCAAAATATTATATCCCAAAAGATAATGTCTCCCATAGCATAAACCATGATCAAATGTACCCAAATCAAGATCGTGTATCGGGTAATTCCTCTCATTTGGCCTCAACATCTGAGACCTATATGCAATGAATCCTTCCCTTACACAAGCACAACTCCCAGCCCGATACCTGATGCATCCCAGTATACAATATAACACTTTCCCGGATATAGAAATTCTAGTATCGGTGATGAATTTAACATCCATTTCAGCTTATAAAAGGATGACTCATAAGAATCTAACCAAAAGCACTTCGCACCCTTCTTATCCAGGCATTTCAGTGACACTAATATGTGTGAAAATTCATTTATGAAATGTTTGTAGTAATCATACAACTTTATAAATATCTGCACCTCAAAGACGTTCTTTGGATACTCCCAAAAAACTAGTTCTATAACTTTCTCTGGGACTACTAATACTCCTATCTCAGATATAACATGACCCATGTAGTGAATCTGGTCCATCCAAAAGTGACATTTTGAGATCATAGCATATAACTGATGCTCTCTCAGTGTACTAAAAATGATCTAAAGATGTGTGGCATGGTCATGTCGAGTTTGAGAGTACACCAAAATATCTTCCATGAAGGATAACACGAAATAATCTATGTATGGATGGAACACTCTATTCATTAGTGCCATGAAAACTGCAGGCGCATTCATGAGACTGAATGGTATAACCACATACTCGTGTAGACCATACCTAGTCTGAAAGGATGTAAGTGGTATATTTGTTGATCTAACATGAAAATGATGGTAACCAGACCTCAAGTAAATCTTCAAGAACAATTGGGCTCCTCGAAGCTGATCAAAGAGATCATCAATCCTAGGAAAGGGATATCGGTTCTTGATTATCAAAATTTTCGTATTCTAATAATCCTCAAAAAGTCGAAGGGTACCACACGCTTTCTTTACAATTAGGAAAAGAGAACCCCAACGAGAAGTACTGGGTCGGATGAAACCCTTTTCTGCAACTCCTCTAACTACATCTTAAGCCACTGTCTCTCTAGTGTAGCCATCATATATGGTGGAATGGACACCAGTGATTCTCGAGGCACAAGGTTTATAGAAAATTCTACGTCTAACTCTAGAGGCAATCATGAAAAGTCTTCTAGAAAGACTTCCCCAAAAAAATCGATGACGGAAAGAAAGTACAATTGTGAAGTTCCCTAAAATCTAGATACAAAATAGAAATATGGGTTATAACTCCTCCCAACCCATGATACTTGGATCCTACTCTGCTTTATTGGACATCACATTTTCCTTTTTATAGAAAGAATCTCCCTTCTGGTGACATGAAACTCACCATTCGGTGATAGTAGTTGACATAAGCCCGAAAATGAACTAACCTGTACATTACGAGAATGACATCATAGCCTTTCATCGCTAAGACATAGAGGTCCAATAAGAAGTGATACCCACTAACCTTTGGAGGGAATTCCATTCTTTGACATACACTAGATTTTATTGTCCCTAAATGAGTTTACTGTGTGAAGAAATCAGCATAAGAAACGATACAGAGCCCAAGGCTCTCCACAACAAAAAAATATATGAAACTATGGGAATCCCTGTATTGAAAAGTATAGAATCCTAAATTGGGGAAACTAGGATCATACATTGAACTATAGGGGGTCCGAGATCCAGCTCATATGGGGTCTTCTCCACTGAAAAATTTTGTCTTATACAACGACCCAATGACCTTACCTAACCATCCTGAGCTGATCCACCATATTGTCGTTGAAATCCTGCCGAGAGGCTACCCTGGCTGCGAGCTTCACCTTGGCCTGAACGGCCGGTAGAACTTCAGTTCTCAAACTGATGAGATATTGGTGGTGCTACTCATGAATGCATAGTCATAGAATAACTGTAATCACCAGCTGCTGGTGATAAAAAATGGCAGTACCGCTGAATATGACCCATGTCGCCGCAATATCGGCACTCCAATGGGTATCTGGGGCAATGTTTCCTCGTATTCCCACTCTTCTCGAACTGGTAGCACACCACCTATCTTCTAGAAGAAGTATCCCACTTCCTCCGATCCCCTCACAAAGACTTTCTACAGTGCTTCCTACTGTTAGTATGAGGGGTACCAGCTCCAGATGCTGAGCCACCCTGGATCACAGCACCAGAAGCCCTTAGGATACACTTCATGATCAATTCCTGTTTAACTATAGATGTGATGGAATTCAACCTAAATATTTTCACCAGAGATCAGATGTCATGCCTGAGACCATTCTCAAACTTCCTTGCTAGAAAAAACTCACCCCTGGAATGGGTGCGATGTACTACAACACAATGAAGTGAGAAGAATACTCCATAACTGAAAGAGTAACATGTTCCATACACATAAAATATTTGGCTTGATCATCCCTAAAAGTATCTAGGTTGAAATAATCATAGAAGGCATGATCAAACTTATCCCAAGCAATAAACTTATGGCATCCCATTTCTGAGATCACATCTCAACATATCTTGGTAGAATACCATGGAATGTACGTAGAGAGATTCACCTATAGGATCGAAATAATGATTTAGATGCTCAATATACAAGAGGGGGGGTGAATTGTACACCTTAAAAATTTACTTTAAAAAAGGAAAGAGCTAAGTTTAACAAAGTTAAACTAAGAAAATTCACAACACCTCTAACACTAATTGAAAACCTGGAATAGGGAATGAAGTCATAAACATCAAGTCCTATGTACTTGCTTAAAACTGGAAAGAGATTTCGAAAGTAGGTTCCAGAAATATGGTTCTGGAAGTTGAAACTTAACTAATGTTTACAATGTGAGATTCTACCTTATAGCGTATATAATCCAAATGAAACAGAGTACAAGTAAAGAAGTATAAGAATGTTATACTTTCTTTATAATACAAAATGCAGCCGAAAAACACAAGCAGTAAAACTACAAGTAACAACATATATGCATTTTAACCCAAAGAGAAGGGTATCCAACAACCTTGGATAAAGGTCCCTTGATTTATACTTTCAAGCAAGTCTGTCCTACCCACACCAGGGTAAGCCCTCAATATGAAGATCAGAGTCTCTATCTTGCTATCCCTGCATGCCCCCAACTTTTAGGTAGTTGGAAACCTTTGTCTTCCTTAGCAAGGAATCCCTCGAACTTCAAGGTAGTCTGCACCTCTGTCTTCCTATCCCCGGAAGCCCTTGAATGTAATCCCCACCATTCGGATTCGCACAAAGAAAAAACTGAATGAGCGGTTCGGTACACACAAGGCATGAAAAAGATTTCTGTCTCTAGAAATCCATTTAGCAGCGTGTGGTCTCTAGATCGATCAACTTCTATGTTGTTGTGAGCTCATTCAAATTAGCAATTATTTATAGGCAAGGTCGGTCTCCATTCTAATGGTCATATTTTCCTTAAAAATCAGAGGGACCTATAAACTTGTAACTTAACCAACAGTTAGATTATAACCGAATAGACGACATTGTTTAATAAAAAAACGAGTGTAACATAATGCACGACATCCTTTTATGTCTAACTAAAATGTTCGGAGTGAAGGTTCAGAGTGTAAATGAAATGTCAAAGAGTAGAAAAATTATATAAGTGTAAGAAAAATGAATGTTTGGAGTCTAACCAAAAATAATTTTCTGAGTGTAAATAAATTTGGAGTGTATAATGAAAAGATGATCAGATTCTGTTTAATATGTGAATTAGGAATGAGAATTAAGAATGAGAATTCGTCAACAGAATTCGTAATGAGAATTCGTCATCAGAATTTGTAATGAGAATTCGATGTCAAAATTCATGAGAATTCGTATCCAGAATTCGGATTAGAACTTTATCAGAGTTCGTATCTGGAATTCGGAATGAAACATCACTACAATTCTCATCTAGAATTTGGAGTGAAACTTCATTACAGTTCTCATCCAGAATTCGGAGTGAAACTTCATTACAGTTCTTATCCAGAATTCGGAGTGAATCTTCATTATTGTTCTCATCCAGAATTCGGAGTGAAACTTCATTATAGTTCTTATCCAGAATTCAGAGTGAAAATTCATTACAGTGGTCATCCAGAATTCAGAACCTAAAATAGAATGCTTCATATCAATGTTTCAAACGATTCTGAGAATTTAGAAATGAAAATAAATCTTATACTTAAGAAATATATGGATGAAAATATGATAAGGATAATTTTTCATATAAATTCGATCTTTTTTATAAAAGAAAATTTCCTTATAAAAGAGATTTTCCTTAAAGTTAAGGTGTTTGTGATTTCAAAAACAAGAAGGAATAGAATAGTCATAAGGAAAACCTTATTGACTCAACAATCTCCCTCTTTTTGGAAAGCACAAACATCATTAGGAAAAACAAAGTCTAAGAAGAAAGAAAACATTAAGTCTTATCTCCCTTTGATTATGGATGTTGATGAATACGACTAACTCCCCCTTAGGCTTTGAAACTCTAAGGGTCATATTCTAGATTTCCAGAATTATATTTCATTAAGAATAAGAATGTATTCTTTAATGAAGAACTCCCCCTTAGATAAACTCTATTAGAGTTATTTTTCTTTCTCACCCCTTTGTTAAGTTTATTTGTCCTTTTCCCCCTTTATTAGGGTTCTTTTCCTTCTCCCCCATTGTGATTTTCAAAAAGAATTCGAGGGAATGGAAAATATAACAATGCACCTGAAATATTAGTAACAACAACAAAAGAGACAAGAAAGCACAATTTTCATTAAATTTGAATGTTCAACAAAAAGGAAGTTAAGATACAACAAAAGATCAGATTTGTCTATTTTGTAACTTTTTCCTTCGCCATGAGACCCTTAAGAATAGTCTTTATCTTCATCAAGTATTTATGGTCTTCCTCAGCTTGCTTCTCTAACACGACTATTCATGCACTTTGAGCATCAATTTTTTCTTCCCGGGCTTAGTTCTTTTCTTCCTGAGCCTTCAATATTTGTTCATTCTTTAACAACTTCTCTTCAAAGTCAATTCGATGATCCCTTTCATACTTCCAGTTTTGAGAAACAGAATTCAGCTTCCCATTCAGATCTCTGACTTCTTGATTCCGGAAATCCTTCTCAGCTGTCAACTTTTCTTCAAAGGAAGATGTAAGTTCATTTATCTTCTTGTTTTCTGTCTCAAAAGAATCCTTAACATTATCTTGGAATTAATCAATGAGCCTCATCTCTTCTACAGTTTTCTTCGACCAACTAGTCATTCTCTTGCTAGACCTTTTTTGGGCTTCATAGACGACAAAAAAGGATTTGAACTGTGCCTCAATCTCAAAACATTTGTCCATAACCATGGATATGGAGTTTGTTTTCTGATTGAAATCATGTTGGAGCATCTGGAATCTTGGATCAATACTTGAGAAAGTTGGAATAGTACCCACTAACTACATTAATGACTGAACAACAAATTAATGACCCAACAAAGATTACTCTGAATCCGAGACTTTTCTCGGAGAATTTTCTTCTTCAAAATGCTCACCCTTCTTCTTAGAAGAATCACCAACTTCCCTTATCTTTACAACCACTGAGCTCAGGTTATCAACAACAAGTTTCTTTCCCTTGTCCTTTTTCAGAATGGATTGTTGTTCCAGAGTCTTCTGTTCACTATCAGAAACTTGAACAATATTGTCTTCATCATCAAAAACTTTTTCAGCACCATCCTCTACGTTCTCCATTTGAGCAACATCATTTAGAAGTTGTTCTTCCTCAGCATGATAGGCTACTTCTTGTTCTCCTTCCTCCTCATCCTTCCATGGAGTGACTAACTTCGATGATTCATATTCTGATGTTCAGAGCGACAGATGTTCCGAAGGTGTCCCCTTATAATCATCTACTTGCTTCAAAACATCTTCGGTCTCACCACTACCTTCAGAAACTGCTTCTTCCCCTTCCACTTGTTCAATTTTCTCATATTCCTCAACAGACTTAGAAACTGCCTCTTCTGGAGTGAAAAAGTTTCTTCCTGGAGTCTCAGGTAGAGATTCCAAAGAAAAAGATCTCGGAACGGGAATGTTTCCGGAGGCCATCTCAGTAAACATTAATAAAGTCTGAACCAACTCAACTTCAAACATCTTCTTCTTGAGCTTCTTTTCTTTCACTTGTT
Source organism: Viscum album (assembly GCA_963277665.1). Taxonomy (NCBI): domain Eukaryota; kingdom Viridiplantae; phylum Streptophyta; class Magnoliopsida; order Santalales; family Viscaceae; genus Viscum; species Viscum album. The sequence continues at coordinate 1,840,488,628 of OY728136.1, forward strand.
TTTCTAGCTCATCCGTTGTTCTTTCCTTCAAGGCCTTAGCCTCCACAGGATCCAAGCCAAAATGAGGCTCCCCTTTCACTCTCTTCTCTTTGATTTCTCTCCACTTAGCAACTACCTCATCTGAGAAAGATTTCTTCTTCTTCAGTTTTGGAGGTGCGGAATGAACTTCCTTAGATTTGAGATTCTCTGCTTCAACTTCAACTTCTTTCAACTTTCTCTTCCTCACTGTCTTAGAGGATTCAGGTTCACCAAATTTCGAAACTGCTTCTTCTTGAGCAGGTAAATCAACAAACTAACCAATCTTCTTGTTGAAGGCTACATCCATCCTTTTGAGGGTACCATCACTCACAAACATAATTTTGCAAACTCTTGGCGTAGACTTGCAAGCCTCCTTGAAAGACTCAAGGAACTGAACTATTAACTTCGAGATCAATGCTGGATACATTATGATCTGAGCTCTCAGATTCCCTTTCTTAACATTTTCAATGGTAATAAGAATGTGTTTCATCAGATTAAACATCCTTCGATTTATCAAGAAATCTAGAATGTAAATCTCGCTCTTCTTCGAACTGTCTTTGTCACCCTTTCTCGGTACGATAAGGCCTTGTACCCATAATTATAGAATCCGAAATTTCATAGATAGAGTAGCAATATTTAGAGCCTTGTCATCTGCCAGTCTGAGAGTTTCCAATGCCATTTCCTTGTCGAATCATCCCATTGAATCCGGAAACACATGAGAGATGAACTCGTCTTGTCCTTCATAGGTCAGCCCTACCAAGCTAGCTGGCTTGACATAAGAAAGCTTATAAGTCTTTCCATAAGAATTAAATGAAAATTTCTCCCTGCCATCTTCCTTAAAGAATGAAACTGTCTCATAGAACTCTACAAGCAACTCAGAATACACTTCATCTTGATTTCTGGGCTTGGACACAGCAACATCTTCCCATCCGTTAAGCATAATGTTATTGGATATAAGAGAGTCATACTTGTTGAAGAAATCATGATGAACCATCCTTTCTCTATAAACTAACCACTTGGAAATCTGCTTATAGGAAGACATGTCTTGAGAAGCTACTTCCACAGACATTTGGATATGAAGACTTATGAGAAGTTCGGAATGGAGATTGCTGAAGATCGGAACAACATTAAAATAGAGAGGCAGAGATTCGGGATGTTGGAGCTTGAAAAAACGACATGGGAAGATTATTTGGGTCCCCTTTATATAGGAAACGAAAATACATTTCATCTTCCTCGGTTGATCAGACAGTTGTAACAAGATGAGATCAGATCTAACGGTTGAAAACCAATTCTCAAGAAAACTTGAATCTGATCTTTTGATGTTTTTATTAAAACAATGATTTAAGAAAAATATAATTCGAAAACAAAATATAAGAAAATACCAGCAAGTAAAGTATGATTATCAAAACATAAGTAAGGAAATCATATCTTTCGGATTGGCTTAAGAGGATTATTTTTAATGGGTAATATTCAAAAAAAAATTGACAACGAAAAATATTTATTACTAAGAAAAGATATAGTTCACAAAAATCACTACGAAAAACTCAATAATGAAAACAAAAAAAATATTACAAGATTTTTAGCATGTAAAATTCATTACAGAAGTTTGAAAACGAAAAGCTCATTATGAAAGTCTTAGTATGAAAATTTCTTTATGGAAATACCAGTACAAAATTTTCCATTCCGGAATTTTTCAATACGAAAAATTTCCTTTATAGAAGTATTCTATATGAAAAATATCCATTCTATAAATTTTTAGCTCAGGAAATTCCCATTCCAGAAATGTTAGTTCCGAAAAGTTTGAAAAATTAATTTTGGAAAAGAAATTTAGTTACTCTAACAATAAAATGTTCTCCCCCTATGAAAAGGAGTTTATTACTGTAAGGGGAATTTTTTAACAGAAAGTAAATTATGAAAGATTACCTTATGGTTATCATTCCTAACTTCTGCTAAATGTATTCAAATCTATCAGAAGGCAATGATTTTGTGAAAGTACCAGCAATTTGTTCTTGCATTCCGATAAACTGAAGAATAATATCTCATTTTTGTGTGTGATCTCTAAGAAAGTGATGCCTAATATCTATGTGTTTTGAATGTGAGTGATGTGCAGGGTTCTTACTAAAGGAAATGGAACATGTGTTATCACAAAAAAATTGAGTTTTAGTAAATATCAAACCATAGTCTGTGAGTGTGTGTTGTATCCACAACACTTGAGCACAACAACTTCAATTTGCTACATATTCGGCTTCAGCAGTGGAAAGTGCTACAGAATGTTGCTTCTTACAAGACCAAGAAACTAATGAATCTCTTAAGAAATGAAATGTTCCAGATGTACTCTTTCTATCCATTCTACATCCACCAAATTCAGCATAAGAAAATCTTTTTAGAACAAAATCATTTCCAGAAGTATAAAATAATCCTAGATCCATGGTTCCCTTAAGGTAGCGAAAAATTATGTTTACTGCCTTTAAGTGGGATTCCATAGGATTGGATTGATATCTTGCACATAAGCATACTGAGAACATTAAGTCTGGTCGACAAGATGTTATGTAAATTAAACTTCCTATCATACCTATAAAAGATGTTTGATCTACTGATTTCCCAGCTTTATCAATATCTAAAGATTTTGAGGTACCAATGGGAGTACTTATACTCTTAGTGTTGTCATAACCATACTTTTTGAGAATATCATTAATATACTTATGATGAGATATGTAGGTTCCTTCTGGTTTTTGAGAAATTTGAAAACCAAGGAAAAAATTTAACTCACCCATCATACTCATTTCAAACTCATATTTCATTAGACTTGCAAAAGAGTCAGTTAAAGATTAATGAGTTGAACCAAATATGATTTAATCAACATAAATTTGAAAAATCAAAACATTTTTTTATCTTTCATTATAAAAATGGTTGGATCTGCATTTCCATTAACATAGTTATTTTGATGCAAAAATCCAGTGAGTCTATCATACCATGCTCGTGGGCCTTGTTTAAGACCATACAGAGCTTTGGAAAGTCTAAAAACATGATCATGATGTTTTTTATCTTCAAAGCCAAGAGGTTGTTCAAAAAAAACATCCTCTTGGACAACCATTAAGAAAATCACATTTCACATCCATTTGTAAAAGTTTAAAATAAAAGAATGTTGTAAAGGCAAGTAGAATATGGATAGATTCATGTCTAGCTACTAGAGCATAGGATTCTTCATAGTCTATTCCCTCTTCTTGATTATTTCCTTTAGCAAAAAGTCTAGCTTTATTTCTTGCTACAAATCCATTTTCATCACATTTGTTCCTGAAGACCCACTTTACTCCAATAACATAAGTTTCCTTAGGTCTTTCATCCAAGACCCAGAATTTATTCCTTTCGAATTCATTTAGTTCATCTTGCATGGCTTTGATCCAATCATCATCACCTAAAGCTTCATCAGTGATTTTTGGTTCTAATTGGGAATGAAATGCTAGATGTTCTACTTCATTTATTAAGGAACTTCTAGTCCTTACTGGTTGATTTACATCACCAATGATACTATCACTGGGATGGTTCTTAAGAAACACCTGATTTGGGTTGTGAAAAGCCTGTTCATCAACATAGGGTAGAAAGTCTTCTGGGGTAAATGTTTCAGAAGTATCTTCTTGAACATTATCCTTATCAGAAGGTTCTTCTATCATAGGTTGACAATCAGTTTTTGAAAACAAATCCGAGGATGTAGGTTGGGATAGTTTAAAAACAATAGGATCAGAATCATCAATATTTTCATGCACTATTTCTTCAATAGTACAAGTATTTTTATTAAAAACTCTATAAGCCTTAGAAGTTGGGGAATAACCTAAGAAAATTCCTTCATCAGATTTTGGTGCGAATTTATGTAGTTTATCTTTAGTATTAATAATGAATACCTTGCAACCAAAAACCTTGAAGTAGGATAGTCTTGGTTTTCTACCATTCCTTAAGTCATAAGGTGTTTTATTAATAAAAGGTATAACAGCTTCAGCCCAGAAATGTCTAGCTATATAATATTAACTCAACATTGTTCTAGTTATCTCTTGAAGAATTATATTTCTTCTTTCAACTACACCATTATGTTGAGGAGTTCGAGGTGCTGAAAATTTGTGAGTAATACCTTTTCTACCACAAAAATTTTCAAAATCAGAATTTTTAAATTCTCTTCTATGATCACTATGAATAGTTTTCAATGGATGGATTTTCTCATTTTTAACTTGGGCTCTAAAACTTTTGAAATAATAAAAAGCTTCAGACTTCTTTTCTAGAAAATAAACCCAAGTTAATCTAGTGTAATCATCAACTAGAACAAGCACATAGTATTTGCCTCCAATACTTCCAGTTTGTATTCGACCAAAAAGATCCATGTGCACTAACTGTAATGCATCAGTTGTTGAGACTTCACTGATTTATTTAAAGCTAGATCTATGTTTCTTTCCATATTGAAAAGGATAAAAAACTTTAGAAGAATCATATATAAGCTCCAGTAGATCCTTAACTAGTTTCTTCTTAAAGAGTTTTCATAAGTTCCTAAGGTTACAGTGACCTAGTCATCTATTCCATAACCAGGAATGATCTTCCATTGCACTTAGTAAAGGTAAATCTTGACTCCTAAGGTCTTCTAAATTTATGGTGTAAACATTCTCATGCCTATTGGCTGAGAGAATAAATTCTTCCTTAGAATTGTGAACTAAGCACATATCATTCCTAAAATTCACAAGGTAACCTTCATCACATAACTGACTTATGCTAATGAGGCTGTTCTTAAGACCCTTAACAAAAAGAACATTTGAAATCAAGGTTTTACCTAGAAGAACAATATTACCAATACTAAAAATCTCTCCCTTAGCATTGTCCTTGAAAGTTACTTTTCCTCCTTTCGTTTTGATAATCTTTTCAAAATTGCTTTTGTTACCGGTTACGTGCTGGGAACATCCACTATCCATGTACCATGTGTTGTAGATGGTACTCTATTTATTTTCCTGAAATCAAGAATAGAATTGGACATTCGGAATCCAAACTTGTTTAGATCCGAGATTTCCAGATAACAAAATTTTTGGTACCCACATCTTCTTATAAAAATAAGCTTTGTGAAATCCTAGTGATTGGGTTTTGTTTAAGGAACAATTTTTTGCCCAGTGACCACCACGTTGACACTTAGTACAAAATGGATCACTTTGAGGAAAAAAATAATTGTTACTAAAAATTGGTTTTCCATGGGTATAACCAAATTCAGATTTATTTCTTAAAGGTCGTATTTGGGAATACATTTTATCAACATTTTCATTACCATTGGTAAAGTTTAATAAATACTTCTTCAAAGAAATAAATTTTGGACTTGATTTTGATAACCAAGTTCTTATCCTCAAAATCATTAGTTTTAGAACTAGATCTAGGCTTGAAATCATTTTTCTTAGAAATTACTTTTTCTAACTCTTTAGAAAGTTTGTTCTTCTCAGAACTTACTTCCACATGATTTTTTGAAATACATTCAAAATCAACATTTTTTCTATCAAGATCTTTAGAATGATCTGATATTTCTTTTGTAAGAATAGAATTCCTAGAGTTTGCCTTATCAAGTTTTTTATTGAGTTTGGAATTCTCAATTTCAAGAAGTTCAGCAAACCTAGAAACTTCTTCATAGGTAGGTGAAGTATTTTCTTCATCAGAAGAGGATTCTTCATCTGAGGAATTATAATACTTACTATCATTAGAATTTAAAGATACAGTGGTCAATGATTCAGCATTTCATACCTTATCCATAAAGAAATGATTTTCAATAGGTTGTCTGGCTACAAGACCAAGATTTTTCTGTCTTGAAGATTCATAATCAGAAGATTCATCTGAAGAGTCACCACCACTAGAACTCCAGGTGTCACTAGCTTTCAGAACGTTCTTAGATTTGAATTTATAATACTTCTTTTTGTTCCTGTCTTACTTCCTTTCTTTCTTTTTTTCTTTTTGAGAAAAGGGAAATCTGGTCTAATATTTCCATCTCTCTTGCATTCATAACAAGTAACTTATCCATCTTTCCTATCTTTCCTATCCTTTTTCTTATACTTGTATTGGAAATTTCTCTGGCCATCTATCTTGTTCATCCTTCGAGCAAGATTTTCTAATTCATTTTCAGAGACTTCACTCTCACTAGAGTCCGATTGAAAAACCATCTTCTTAGACTTGGATCTGGTTAATCTCTCAGAAGTCTTAGATTTCATATGATTTGATGTTGTTGTGAAAGAAACAATACTATTTCCATTCTTATTTTTGATGTTGTTAGCATCTCTCTTCATTCTGGTTTCATGTGGGAGAAGAGTTCCGAATAACTCATCAAGAGAAATTTGAGTGACCTTCCTGTTCTCATCTATAGAAGTTCTTTTGGATTCCCACTCATTGGGCATAATATCAATTATCTTATCTACAAGTGATTCATCATATAACCCTTTCTCTCCCATAGACTGTAAGCTGTTGACTATAGTCATAAACCTCAGTTGAACATTACAAATTGGTTCACCATAAGGAAAATTGAATCCATGATATTCAGTTCTAAGCATTGCTCTTCTAGTCTCAATCAGTTTAGAACTTCCAATGTGTATAACCTCTAACTTCTTCCAGATACAATTAGCTGCTTCACAAGAAGAAATTTGGCTATATATATTTGTATTCATTGATCAAAGTAAAGTATTGCGTACCTTATAATTGAGTTGATATTCTTGCTTTTCCTGATTAGTAAAGGTTCTGACTTCCTTGTTAGGAATTTTATAATCTCTAGTAAGTATAAAAAAGTTGTCCACTCCAGTATTGATAACAAAAGTCTTCATTCAATCTCTCCAGTACTCATAGTCATTACCATCAAAGATTGGTGGTGTTTTAGGATTTAGATTATCAATGGAACCATCATTGACTCCTGCCATACTTAAAATAACCTTTGGCACACAAACTTGTTAATAGAAAAAGTTCGTAATAACAACGTTCAGAATGATAAAGTTCGGAATGATAAAGTGAGCAAGAAAAACTTATACGCGAGTACAAGTATTTTAGATACCTCCTCTGATACCAATTGTAGGATCGAAATAATGATGTAGAAGCTCAATATACAAGAGGGGGGGGGGTGAATTGTACAATTTATAAATTTCCTTTAACAAAGGAAAGAGATACATTTAACAAAGTTAAACTAAGAAAATTCACAACACCTCTAACACCAATTGAAAACATGGAATAAGGAATGAAGTTATAAACATCAAGTCCTATGAACTTTCTTAAAACTGGAAAGAGATTCCGAAAGTAGGTTCCAAAAATATGGTTCCGGAAGTTGAAACTTAACTAAAGATTACAATGTGAGATTCTACCTTAAAGCGTATAGAATCCAAATGAAACAGAGTACAAGGAAGTATAAGAAAGTTATACTTTCCTTATAATACAAAATGCAGCGGAAACACACAAGTATTAAAACTACAAGTAACAAGATATAAGTCTTTTAACCCAAAGAGAAGGGTATCCAACAACCTTGGATAAAGGTCCCTTGATTTATACTTTCATGCAAGTCTGTCTTACCCACACCAGGTTAATCACTCGATACGATAATTGGAGTCTCCGTATTGATATCCCAGCTAGCCCTCAACTTCTCGGTAGTTGGCAACCTCTGTCTTCCTCAGCAAGAAATCCCTCGAACTTCAAGGTAGTCGGCACCTCTGTCTTCCTATCCCCGTAAGTCCTTGAATGTAATCACCAACATTCGGAGTCACACGAAGCAAAAACTGAACGAGCGGTTCAGTACGCACAAGGAATGAAAAATATTTCTCTCTCTAGAAATCACCTTAGCAGCGTGTGGTCTCTAGATCAATCAACTTCTATGTTGTTGTGAGCTCTTTCAAATGAGATCATATTTATAGGCAAAGTCGGTCTCCTTTCCAACGGTCATATTCTCCTTAAAAATCGGAGGGACCTTTACACGTGTAACTTAACCATTGATTAGTTTATAACAGAATAGACGACATCGTTTTATAAAAAAAAGTGTAACAGAATGTACGACATCGTTTTAAGTCTAACTCAAAAGTTCGGAGTGAAGGTTTGGAGTGTAAAAAAAATGTCAAAGAGTATACAAATTATAAAAGTGTAAGAAAAATGAAAGTTCGAAGTCTAACCAAAAATAATTTTCGGAGTCTAAATAAATTTAGAGTATATAAAGAAAATATGATCAGATTCTATTTAATAGGTGAATTCAGAATGAGAATTCGGAATGAGAATTCATCAATAGAATTTGTAATGAGAATTCGTCATTAGAATTCGTAAAGAGAATTTGATGTCCAACTTCATGAGAATTCATATCTAGAATTCAGAGTAGAACTTTATCAGAGTTCGTATCCGTAATTCTGAATGAAACTTCATTACAATTCTCATCTGGAATTCGGAGTGAAACTTCATTACAGTTCTCATCTAGAAATCAGAGTGAAACATCATTAAAGTTCTGATCCAGAATTTGTAGTGAAACTTCATTACAGTTCTCATCCAGAATTTGGAGTGAAACTTCATTATAGTTCTTATCTATAATTTGGAGTGAAACATCATTACAGTTCTGATCTAGAATTCAGAACCTAAAACAGAATGCATCATATCATAGTTTCAAACGATTCTGAGAATACAGAAATGAATTCGAATCTTATATGTAAGAAATATATGGATGAAAATATGATAAGGATAATTTTTCTAATAAAGGTGATCTTCCTTATAAAAGAAAATTTCCTTATATAAGTGATTATCCTTAAAGATAAGGTGTTTGTGATTTCAAAAACAAATGGAATGGAAAAGTCATAAGGAAAACCTTATTGACTCAACATCACCATCCTCTATCAAGGTGTCTATAGATGCTGTAAGATCGAAATCATGGCCTCTAACCATGATTCTGTATCTTGAGTTCCTCCATCCCCTATGATGTTGGGAGGATGGTGCTACAAAATAACCTATTTTAAATCTTCCATAGACGGGGTAAGATGTGATGATCCCCCAAATGTTTGCATGAACCGCATAAATCCAGCTAGAAACTGTGCATCAAAACCTATGTTTAGAATAATGGATTGTGCCAAGATGGGCATGACTAGAGGAACTACTGGTAGACCCTGATCATCCATGTTCGGTGTCTGATCAGAACCTTGTATCTGGTGTACAACTGGAGGAAGTCTTAGTGGCATGACTTTGTATGGTCATATAAAAATCTTAGATTAAAATAAACAAGGTCTAAAACATATAAGTGAAATAAAGTAACAAGAGAAGTAAAATATTCATGTTTTTTAAAATATAGATACACAACATGTGTAACCCCTCTATAACCTGTTCCTTTAATACTTCACCTAGAAGTGTACTCCTTCCAACCTTTGTCGTGTAATACCCCATACAGACGACATGTTCTTCGAAGACACGACCAAAACCTAAATAATTTTCCACTACCCAAGTTATTCTACATGACTTAAGCCACACGATTATAATAGAGAAAGACTACACAGTGTGTTTGTTCCAGACACGACCTATACTAGAAAGAACTTCACTGGCCCATGTTGTTAGTCACATGGACGATTACACGGATGACTCTACATGGCATGTTTGTTCTATACACGGCGTATACGAGCTACCCATATTCCACCCATGTCATTGGTCACACAATTAGACACATGCTCTATACCCATGGCGTGTACTCCCGATACATGGAATGTTTCACCAAATATTTCCCAACCTTGTGTCTCATCCCACAAAGGATTTAACACAATTAGGGACTACATGACATGTACATATAATACAAGTCATGTACTTAAGAAAAACAGTTCCTTCTCGAACATAAGGATACATGGTGCGTACTCTGCAATACACACCGTGTATTCTGGGGTTTTCCAGATAGTAAGCCTCAGTAACTACTCTGGAGCCCATAAAAACACTAAAACGTACATTAAAGAGCCATATTTTGATCCGTGAGGGCCCATACCCCCTGAGAATCAATGCATGGCATCTTATACATGTAATATCAAGAATAAAGGAGCAATAATCTACCAAATTTTGATCCATTATGTCCCATAACACCCCAAGAACCAAATTTTGAAATTCATTTAAATATTACCTTACACTATCCAATACGCTATATAATTTAAGTTATTCTATCAAGGCATCTATCACAACCACAATCATATCTAGCACTACATCTATCACAACAATATGCAATCAGTAATTCACCCTAAATTCATGGAAAAAATGCATGACATGTGATCTCTAGAAAGTTCCGAAAAGATTAATGAGATGGAATACCCTCATCTCATCAGGTTTCAATAGAAATAGAACCTCAATAATATCAACAATAATGACATTAAACATGTGAATCATCCAGATATGAAATTAAATTAACCGTAATAATCGAAATAATAGAAAATAGACATAATCATGGTAAATTAGATATTCCATGTACATGAGTTAGCTACTCTGGGGAACAACTTTTTAACAACTACCTATTACATCCTATCTCAATCTATAAGCTCCAAAAAGTATGTTAAGAAGAATAGAATTCCTCTGATACCACTTTGTAACGTCCTAGTTATGGGTGCTTTTCAGAGGTTCCCCGTACCTGGTTTGTCACATGGCCTTAAGTGAATTTAACCAAATCCCAGAGGTTAACGACTAGTATAGAGGGCCTTGGGTGTGATATTGTGGAAATTATGACCTCATTGTCAAAGTAATGTAACAGAAATAAACAGATAAAAACAGCAGATTCAGTAATAACATGAAATAAGTAATCATCGGAAGACTGAAAGTAATAAACAACTAGTGCACATATATAATTGATGCATGATACTTATTTCTAGTAAAGTATCCAAATAAGTCACAATGCTGGAATAAAGTAAAAAACCAAAGTATAAAGATAAAAAATAAACTCATGTATCATTGCAAGCCTCAACTTGGTTCCATTCTCTCCAGCTCCACCACAGCGAAGTACCTGACAAAGAAGGGTGCTTTCCCTTATCTATACCTACAAAAATATAATATATTTAAGCCCAAAAGCATGACCCAAATAGGGTGTGAGACAAAGCTCAATAGGAAACCATCCAAATATTTGTTCCTAAAAGTCAAGGAATTTATGTGGTAGGAAATAAAAAAAATGAAGTAGTAACCAAGGAAGTACTCAAAAATAAAAAATCCTATAGTTTCAATTTCATTCATTTTCATATGACATGTAAGTAGCTGATTGAAGAATGTAACACTCTAGAATGTACCCATATCCAATATACTTTGGTTCAACTAAACAAACACAAGAAACCATCTAGGATGTACTCAGAATCCAAGCCCTCCCATTCAGATTTATCAAAGACACTCTGAGGAAGCTCTCACTATCAATTCCCACTGTGGTCTTTTATCGGTAAACTACAGACACACTAAAGTAGCACTCAAAATCCAATTAATCAAGTGGTTTTACAACACGGAACTATAGTCACTCTGGGGAAGCACTTATTTTTATCCCCCCTATGGTTTCACAACGTAAAAGTAAACATGCACACTGGAGAATCCCTCAGTGTATATTCTCCCAATTGTCTACTACACCAAGTTCCCACTACCCCGTGTAAGCCAATCTTGAAAAATGATGTTCAACAACCATAGTAAATTTCAATAACTACTTGAAAAAAAAGCTACAAAGAATACACATCAGTAGATAAAATCACCCCATCCTAACAACACTTAGCATGGAAAGCAAGCATCCTAACAGACAAGGCTAGACCAAATTGTCATTATCAAAAAAGCATGGTAAACACATCCATATCATGGTAAATAAACCTATTCCCAATCAAAAAACCCCTACATAGGCACACAAGGAAAATAAGTCATTAATAGGTATAACAACCATAAACATGCAATACCTTGTTCTAGGGTATTGGGAACTTTTGCACATAATAATCAATGACTGACCACAGAAAGGAAAAAACCACCTACCTCAGCGTTGTATGATAGATATACTTTGGAGTCGACCCTTGAATCGATATAGAATGTTGTAGATTTAATTTTTTTAAAAAAATATCAACAAAGGATATCTCACGATTGAGGACAAGGAAAGAGATGAATCTCTATAAGAAGGAAGAACTCACCAATGCGATCACAATGCAGCTGACAGAGTTTGATTTAGAGAATAGACGGCGAGTCAGAGGCCTAGAGAATATTTTTTGGTATTCGTCATTCCTAGAAGATATGGACCTAGAAGAAGAGGATTCAGTCTATTAGACACGACCCCAGTCCAATATAATAATTTAAAAGAAAAATACAGGACATATTCATTAAAAGTACACGACGTGTATATGCCTTTACCGAGCCTTGGTTTAGGCGGTCTCCAAGTCACCCCCCATGTCCATGTACTCATCCATTACATGGCCAGTACACGGTCACCTGTGGCAACTGGATAAATGCAGTGTACTCCAAAGTACATGACATGTACTCCTTAAATTTACAGATTATCTTCTTTTTCTCAAAAAAACTAGAAAAGAAAACCCAAACCTAAAAATAAGGTCAAGGTTTTTACATTTTAAAATCCACTAATTTAAAATAACAAAAATAATAAGAAGTAAAAAGGAATATATTCATACATAAGAAATTCAGCATCAATCATTCCAAATTATGTGTAAGTGATCCATGATTTGGTTAGGAAACAACGTGGATCTTTTTACAAAAAAAAGTTTTCCATTATCAATATAATTTTATAAAAATTTGAAATGAGATACTCATTTACCCTCTTATATGTTGAAAAATATTCTATGGTAAGTTTAATAGATTATATAAATTGAGATAAAAATTTTGATAAAAATTTCTAAAGAAATATTGAAACCAGAATTCATGCATTCACTTAAACGCATAAGTTATTAACATTTAACTAGGATTAAAAATTCAAGGAAAAAATCTAAGCATTATTAAAATTTATTATTTATTTAATATATTAAAATTAATTTCATTCCCTCAATATTAGAATATGATTTTGTTACCATGGTTTAGAGAGTATGAAATGATACCCTGTTATTGATACATTTTCATGAACCTTTCAAAAATTTATTTTTATCATGTGATTCTTATGGAATCTTCTCAATCAATTTTCACTTTTCTCCCTCTTAAGAAGACAATTCATATATTCTTCATAAATTTAGAACCATTCCATAAATAAAATATATATAGAACCATACTTTTAATTCCTAGATATTAAATCTGATTAGATGAATATTCATTATATGACATAATGAACCATGATCGAATCTTATAGTTATTGTATTATTAGAATCATATATATATATATATAACATTTTTATAGGATATGTACATCATCTCCAACATAGTTCATCATTATTATAATTCTTTGTTGATATATCATACTTAATAACTTTATTCATATAGATGGGAATGGAAATATAATAATGGGTGAGATCAAATGCTCAATATGGGATAACAAGGTGGGCATCAACATATTATGAGAAACAAATTTGAAAAGCCTTGTAAAAAATATCATATATCATAATATTGATTCATGAAATAAATCTTTTCAGTTTATAAGATGTGTATCCGAAATGAATAAAATAACATAAGAAATGAGAGCATAACATTGTAATAAGGTAAGGATTTTTGGAAATTACATACGCATAGAAAGTCATTTTCTAAGAAGTCAAGGATAATTTTAAATCCTATGATAGTGGAATTGGTTCAATCCACAAACAATCATAGTATTAATGGTTAATTCATAATCCTATCATAGTGGATATAGTCCCTTACTGAATTTAGTGAAATCACCATTCAAGTTGTGTTTATATCATGAGAAAGCCATGTTTTCCTAATTAATTAGATTGATATATATTTATAAACCACTCACCACAAAATGAAGAGTACATAGATGTGTCCCAGATGATATTAAAAATTCATCATATTATAACCCATAAAAAATAAACTAGTTTCATAACTATTTAATCATGTCATAATATATGGAAAAGAAATGGGTTTCATAAACATTTATTCAATTAATCATAACACATACCCATGGAATAGAATGCGTTTCGTGAACATATTTCCATCATAATCATAAAACATATATAGATTAAAAATTATTATATAATCTTATCATATCCCCATTATGTATTAGGATACATTAAAGTATTCCATGTTTTATGGAAAATGTTTTTAAAAAGATCAGTTGGAACATTTTTAAGGAAAATATACATTATAATTTGAAATAACTTATATAAAATCTAATAAATGACCAAATAATAAAAATAAAATCTTTGAATATGAATTTGTAAAATATTAAATGAATATTCAATCAATTCAATGATCATGGTGGCAAAAAATTCTATTTATGTTGTTTACTTTAAAAAAGGTTCCTATCATGTATTTTAGTTAGAAGAGAAAAGTAAAATGAAAAGAATATTCATTTTATTTTTTTAAAAATTAAAAATAGTGTATAAAATAAATCAAAATACAATTTGGTAATGTTATAAAACTTTTTTATTTTTTTAGAAAACTTTGATATGGAAGAAAAATTCTTTTAGACCGAAGAGTGAAATAAAGTCAGTTTTTCTTAAAAACATTATTTTGGAATACTAAGTATATAAAGAGAACCAAATTATTGAAAAAAAATTTAATTCATAAAATTACTATAGTATAATAAAAAAATGAGTTTCTTTGGTGGAATATCATACGATTTTATCTTAAATGGTATAATTATAAACAAAATTGACAAATAATGAGATTATATCAAAAAAACATATCACTTGGGTACCTTTTGAATCATAAGAACCATGAAATAAATAACATATTTTGAAATTTATATCTCATAACTGCCATTATAATAATCTTTTAAGGCACTCATGTGTATCATATAAACCATATAAAAGAAATAATTGGTGAATATGAAATATTCCCTATAGAAATAAAAGTGAGATGAATATTCATTACCTCAAGTCTTACTTCCTTTGAAAATGTTCCAACACACAGTATAATATATATATATATATAAATTATATAACCATAAAAGTATACATAAGAACTTATATAATTTAATTATATCCTTTTACCACCTGTTTTTTATATATTTATTATTAAAATCACTTTTTTATGTGATAACTGCTTCAATTTTCATTTATATTTTGGCTCAACAGTTTTAGTCCTTGTAATTTTCTAAATGTACCATAATATCAAAAATTATTATCATGATAAAAATATAATAAAAATATAATATATATTAATTATATACATATTTATATTTATCTATAAATTTTATAGATATGAAAATGAAATACATATTTCATGAAGACGGTAGGCCATACGTACACATGAACATTGTCTTCATTTTTTAAAGGATGGAATGAAGGTAAGATAAACAGTATATAAAGTTTATAAAATAATTTTTATGTAATATATATCATATATAATGATTAAATATCTATTTATTACAATTTATTTGAATATATAATGAAACAAGTATGACAACGCTTCATTGATGCGATAATATAAACGTACACAAACACAATGTTTTCCTTTTTAACGGATTGGATGGTAAGAAGGTAGATATGATATTATAATTAAAGAACTATAATTATTTTATAAATAATATATATATATATATATATAATTTAAATCCATCATTATATCCATCCGTGAAAGGTGGTGATGGAAAACAAATTACATTGGTCCGAGAGGTGGTATACCTCCATACACAAGATCAATGGTTTCATTTCCCATTTGTTGTAAGAGGATATGGATATAACTTGTACCATTAAATAAATAAAATCTATGTATATGAAATATATTGGTGTTATTATTTCATCATATTTGAAAATATTTGATGAAGTTTTCTTCTTAAATAAAACAAAACCACTTGGGTAAGTATGATACATATTCTTTTCGAATCGTCTTTATGTTTTCACCAAAATCCTTCCTAGGAATGTTTTATAATAAAAATAAGAAATATAAGACTGGATAATGGTATAAATGAAGGTATTTGGAAGGTATTACCTAAAATAAAATACTTTTAGTGTTTTAAGATAAGAGGATAAGAGGTGTACATTTGTAAGTGATAATGAGTGACACATTTGTAAATACAAAAAAATATTCAATAATGGGTAGTCGATCTCAAAAAACGTGAATAAAAAATTAGTAAATAATTGATTTTTGGTAAAAGATTTTTTATTAATACAAAAAATAGAAAATAAACATGTTTTAAAAGTGTTATTCCATTTTACTCTATGTTTACAGACATTTACCATTTCCGTTTTAACAATGATAACTATTTTTTTCCTAGGTAATTTATCCTCTAACTATTAAAATAAAATAAGCCTTATAATATTATTTTTACCCACAAATTTTAATTATTCACTCTAGTTTATCAAATATAAATCCTATGTGTGTGGAGAATTAATTTTTATATAGTCCCATGAAGTATGTAGACATCATTTTTTTAACGGTGATTATTAATTTTTACTATTTTTAATATTAATTATGAAAAAACATTAATTGGAACACATTAACTTATATTAATAATCCTTATTCCATCAATGGAAACCATTTTAAAAAATTTAAATAACATAATTGGTATACTTTAATTTAAAATTAATCCCACAACCATGATGAAAAAGCAGTTTTCCAATGAATTTTTTTTCTAAGTATAAAAATATATATATATAAATTCAAAATTTAAAGTAATTTAAATTAAATAAATTTGATTTATAGTAAACTGATATATCTATTTTTACTTTTATAACTAGTTTAAAAAATGGGTCTTTATTAGTGCATTAAATGAAAAGGTAATGTTTTTACGTAAATATATATTTTCATTATTCATCGAAATTTTAATCTTATAAGAAAATTCAAAAAAATATTATAATGTTATATTGATAATTTTATTTAAAAAATGAAGTTTATTTTTCATATAAATTCTCTAATATTCAAAATAATTAATTTTAAAAAAATCACACTATGCATCATGAAATCTATTTTAAGAAAAAAATATAGATTTTAAGCATAAAACTAGATTTATTTTATCCCATACCAAGAGAAAAATACATATAAATGATAAATTTTTTATTGAATATAAAGTTTTATAATTTTATTAAATTATTTTTCCAATTTATAGTGACATAATATATTAAGATAAAAAAACTCATTACAAATATAATAATGGTTTCTCAGAAGAATACTTCTTTTACATTCAATGGATTTTCATTATCTTTTATAATCAGTTGATAACCATTTAATTTATTCAATAAATCTATAAAAAATATTTTTTCCCACAATTTAGTAACTAATATTATTACTCTCTAGTCTAATGGCTAGGTGATAATTATTACATTAAATAATAATATTTTTTATAATTTATTGTTATTCATTTAAACTCAGTTCTCCATGCAATGAAATCAAATATCGAAAGTAACTTTTTTAGAAAACAATTCTTAAGAATCAGGCTGTTACATTATACCCCCTTCATTAAAATATTTTCTCACAATGTTAACTTTTCATTAGTAAACAAGGATTTGGTATTTAAAAATTTCTTATGAAAAACCCACATCCTAACAAGGGATAAAAAACATCCCCCTGAATAGTTAGAAAGAAAAATGTGAAGGAACTAGGGGAAAATCATTTTTAATATTATATATTTTACCATTTATTATCATTTTATAAAAAATAATAATACAGGTGACATTTTATGTGTAACTTTCCACATCGGGTTTCAAAAACCAACATTGAAAACGCTTATAGAAAAGGAATTATAAAGAATTTTTGACATCATTTTTTTAAATCCACATGTAAAGATTACCATGATTTATTTGGAAGTTTGTTTTATGAAAAAATATTCCAAAAGTCCTCTTAGGAATATTTCCACATATATTGTATAAAAACTCACATTAAAATCATAAAAATATCCACAGGACTTTCAATAGTTGTTTTATAAAAAAATGATAAGGAAATCCACCCTATTATTGTTTAGACATAAAGATATTATAAAAATTAATATCCAAAGGCTTCCATTGGTATTTCAAGGCATGTTTTAAATTGTTTAATCTTTTAAAATTTTGTTTAAAATTAAATAATCTTGTACATATAAGCTCAAAGTAGACCCAAAAACACCAAACATATAGTAGAAACAAGAAATAAGTAATGAAACCCACTAAGAACATAAATTTCATTTTACAAATATACATCTAAATAATACTAGATATCAAAATTAGTCAAACGTATATAATATTGTGAAAATATATTTTAATTTTGTTTCAGTTCATTGGATGTATGTGAAGAAACATAGTAAAAAACCAATACAATATTGTGTTTTCGATATAAAAAATAACATATTTGTTTAAATTAAAACTATTGTGATGAATCTATATTTTCCCAAATATGTTGTGGTTATAGTCATGATTATCTCATAAATGAATTGTATAACATAATATCTTCATTCATAATTCTTTTTTGGATAATTATATTCCATTAATAAAACCATATTTTCAATATAAACTCATATTATATGTTAGATAAATCATGAATTCATTGATATAAAAGTTTTTTACATAAACAATCACATATTAAAATTTTTATGGATCCACTATTGGATATAATTTCTTGTTGAACCAAAGACATGTCCTATTATAATATAAAACATTGATTATCAAAACTAATTTAAATTGAAAAAAATAATATAATATAACTGAAAGCACGGAATAAAACTGACTTCTTTGACTTTTTTCTAAAACTTCATCAAACACCACATGATAAAGTGAGAAACTATCATTATTTTATTTATTTTGAAAAAATACACATAACATGTACATTCCACTAACAAATTAAACATTCAACATTTATAAAAGTATAATGAATAGTGGTTCAAAATGATATATTTATTTTTAGCCATCATTGAATGGAAAAATCAACATATGATTTCCATGTTTATTAATCATTCACATATATATATATATATATGTTAAATTATAGTTTATTATTTCTAAAATAGTGAACTTTTATTGAAATGTATTCTGGGCTAATAAAATCATAAATAGATGTGTAATTATATTGGATGTAAATAATATGGAGATACATAATTTTAAAATAAATAAATTAAGCCATTATACAATATGATTACATAATGAATATAAATTAATAATTTAAATTTAGTTTTATGAAAAATCACTGTAACATAGGTACTATAAGATAATTATCATTTACAATATCTGTGATATTATTTTTAAAATTATTTAATGCATAAGAAATTAAACATTTATAATTAATCATTGGAATGGAATACTAATTATATAATTTTGAAAAAATATGTTCCAACATTTTTACCCAATCAGCTTCATACAAAATCTCTGAAGATAGTGGAAACATAAATTTTTATTTCCTTTATAGTAATTCCTACTATATTCGATAATCGTTTAAATTTTTTGTGTGATAAGATATTATAAGTAATTCTAAATTTATTGATAAATAAAAAATTAAAAGTAACTCATACATCAAATCATAGTTATCTACAAAAATTAACTAGCCAATGTAAAAATGGTCAATACTCTATCCATATATGAACAATTTCTTATAGGTAGTGGCACTGGAGTAGTTGGATGAATATTATCATGTACTGATACCTTTACCTAACCTGAAAATATAATTGGATTATATAAGTAGTCTTCCATATGATGTGAAATTCCTTCTGCTATAATATGTGTGTGAGGATCCCCAGTAAAAAAATCATAGTACAAGGTCATGTTTGAATGTAGAGGTGATAGATCTAGTTGGGGAGGTTGAAAAAGAAGTGCTGGCTATATCTGTCTCTTTTGTTTTGTAAGAATAGTTATGTAATGACTCGAACCACTCTTTTCCATTCCATTTTAAATATCTAGTGATAAAGGTGTTTTGGGGGGTCACTGTAACTCCTTCAAAGAGTTTTCTAGTTTTTAGTTTCCAATTGTGACAAACCAAACAATAAATAGTACCTCACTGAATGGTGATTCACTGGATGATGACTCATAAGAACAGTTTCTCCCCAAACGGTGAATCACCAAACGAAAGATCACCAAATAGTGGATCACTGAATGGTGGCTCACTAAACTGTGCCACACCGAACGATTAATCGCTGAATGGTAACTCACCAAATAGGGACTCACTAGATGGTGACACATCGAATGGGGACTCATCACTAGTATCCGATGAAGATGACTCACCCAATGGTGAGTTAATTTCCAGTTTTCTAGCCTCTCCGTTGTAATATTTTATTTGATAGAAAAAATGTTTAATACATTGTTTGAGAGTTTCTAAGTGTGTTTCAATGGATATTAATTTCATCTTAATATCCTAATTCCCTCAAGACCTCACAACAACCCATCCACATGGTCAAACCACAATCCAAATTATAAGTACATTGAAATCGTCTCACTGATTTTAGGATTTGTCATTTTCTTAAGCCATGATCCTATCGTCCTTGAAACATTTTGTTCCCTTTTGGTGTGCCTATAGCCTTTAAACTCCAAAGAGTCTTTCACCTGTGCTATATCATCATGTTCAGTTATCCCTTTGAGTCCTTCCCACTACTCATGCGACCCTCTATTTTGGCATAAGGAAGAATCGATGGTCACTTATTATTATAGGTACGAACTTTCATCATCACTCCTTTATTTGTGCATTATGATGGGTGGGTATACTCATGTGGCCTGTTGATCAAAATTACAAAAAATTATTAAGGGTGTTATGATAAAATTGTCTTGTTCCCTTTAGTAATAAAAGACTTATGGGGAAGATGATGACGTTGATCCCTTGTTTTACTTATTATCTTTTGTACCTATTATGGTTTGTTCTGGATGTATGTTTTCTAAGAATCATGGATGTTAGTGGTCTTTTTTTGGCACCATGGTAGTGGGTGAATAATAATAAAAAATCAATCCACTAATCATGTACACCCAGTTAATCTAAAAGGGCTCCATAGGATCAAGCATTCTTTGTGATCACCCAGGAACAATTAATGTTGAAATTATAGAACCTTGTTGACTAAATATGAATAAACTTGGCTTGTTGGTGTGGAAGTGTTATCTTTGGGTTTTTTTTGGGTTTTATTCCTGCTGTTGGTTGTATGGATCTGTTGTTGGTACCATGGTTGTGGGTATAAGGGTTGACAAAGGGGTTGGCCTTGTGAGTATGGTGTCGTATGTTTGTGCAGCAGGGTTGCTGGTTTTGAATGAATTATATTGTTACCATTTTTTTAGATAAATATTTCATGAGACTAATATGTGAATGGATTATATTTTAATTCCCTATTTTTCTTGATATATTTAATGTTAAATTAAATTATTTGTGTCAAAAGACCTTAATTATATTTTATAATAAATAAAATTTAAATATTAAATAATAAAATTCTACAAAATTATTTATTAATCTAAATTAATTTGATATTGTTTAAAAATAAAATATGGTCCATTTATGGGTTTTTTCTAATTTTCTAGTGACATTTTTGACCCATAAAATGTAGAAAACTTTAACTTCCACGTAATTATAAAAAGTGTTAACAAGGGGTTAAAAATAAATGATATGTGTATAATTATAAGTAAATCATTTCAAAATATTAATGTATGATATTATTTAGACCCATACTCATCCAATATTAAAATTTTATTAGTTTGGATCTATATTAATATGAAAATTAATATATATTAATTTAACACTTTATGAAATTCCAAAATTTCCACCACTTATAGTAGACACCATCTCTCTTCTTTTATTCACACATTAAACACCTTTTTTTGGCTGATAACTACTCCAATAATATCCTTATATAACTTAATAAATTATAGGGGCCTTTTATTATTGATAAATTTTATCTATTAAGGCTTTAAATGTTATCCAAAAGAGGTTGCTTGAAGAAGAGTTATCATCATTAACAAGAATTTTTTTTTTATTTTTCTCCCACATCCCAAAAATATTATTAAATCATGAAAATAAAATACAATAAGCAAAAAAATATAATTATATGTTTTTCTTTTAATTATATATCCTTCATTCCCTTCATATTCCATCAAATGGGAAATGAACCAGTTGTTCGTCTGTATGATGGAATACCACCAAAATAATTAATGCAATTGTTTTCTATTACCACATCTCACAGATGGTTATAATTGTGAATTTAATTTATATATATGATATCAACTAAATATTTATAATTTCTTAAAAGTAATATACCATATATTTCATTACCTTCCCATTCATTGAAAAATGATATTGTTGTTCACGTGTACATGTGGACTACCACCTCCACAAGGCGATGTGATTTTTTTTCACTATAAAATTACATGGATGGTATAAATATGTTTATTTTAATAAATAATATATTATTCATGATATAATTATTATCCTAGAAATTTAATTTAATACTTTTGTTCTCTCCATCATGATCACTAAGAAATCGGATACATTGCCCATGCGTATGTGGGTCCTACCTTCTCGTTTATTATAACACAGTTCATATTTCAAAACTATCATTAGTAATTAGTTTGAAAAGTATATTTGATGTATAATAATTATAATTATGACCTTATAAATATTATTCATAGGATAAAAAAACTAATTCTTTAACTATATAGAACATAAACATTTCATTTTTCATATATGAAAAGAATATCTTCAAAACATCTTCTGTGAGACTAATTGATTATGTAAATAAATATAATTTGGTAATAATTAAAATAAAATTAATACTAAACGTGAAAAAGTTTCATAATAAATGAAATAATTAACATAATTTTATTATTCATGATTTAAAAAAATGTATGTGATGTATTAGACCTCTGGTTATTGATTTTATCTCAAGTTTCAATTTATTGAGATATTTTTGGTAGGATGTGCCTATTTAAAATTATGTGGTGTATATAATTTCCAATAGAAATAATTAACATGAATATATATTCATTCATAATGATTAATTATTCAATTCATGTTAAACTTTCATGTGTAATGTTTAAAATAAATGTTGATCTTATTTCTCTATTTGATCGGGTATATTATTCTTCCATATCCATATTTTTCTAAACTATTTTATGAAAAATAAATTTATTTAAAATATATATATAAAAAAATACAGTAAGTAATCCATAAATTTTAATATTATATGGGAAGAATATTTATAGTGTTTTCCTAAAAGGGTTCATTTTAAATATTCTTTACAAAAAGTAAAATGGAATGTTTTTTAACTTATATGACATTAACAAACTATCCCACCACCATAAAAATTTTAAACTCTTCAACTTATTCTAATTGATTTCTTGGGTATTATAATGAAAACCCTTATGTAAACATTTATCTCATAATATTTATTTTATTCTTAAAAAATACATGAATTTATTTCAAAACATGTACTTCTGAGAAATTAATGGTCTTATTTTATCTTTCATTATTTTTGATGTTTTAAATTTTTATTGAAACATTTTTTTATAATTAGAAACTAAATTTCCTTGAAATACCCATATTATTTTTTTCATGTATATAATTATTTCCCAAACCATATAATGTGACTATATATGGTGTCCTACATTGAATGTTATTTGATTTACTAGTGAAATATTAATATTATCTATTCTTTAATCAATTATAATATTTATAGATAATCCATATTTTCCGTGAATTAAATCGATAATTCGATATACGAGGAATGCATTAGACATGTAGAGACATGTGGGGATTGGAATTATATTTCTTCTTGATGCATTGGATAGTCTCATGAGATTAATCAATTGGCCAAATTAAATGTATATTTACTCATAGTTTTAAATTAGCTTGGCATAAGAAATTAAAGGTAAATATATCATGATGTCTGAGATCATAATGCCTATTTGTATGCATTTCCTTCATTGAGAGTTTAGTTGTTGTTATATATGAGACTATTGAATTTATATTATCTATATATTCTTCTTATGATCATGCTATTTATTAGATTAAATTCGTTTCAAGTAATTTACCTTTACATATTGATTATACCTTATTTACTCATGATATCTTTTTTTATATGTAACAATTAATGAGCATATAAGATCAGCCTTTTATTTGTTTTCCGTTCCCTGAGATATGAAAATGGATATTAATATTAATATCAACTATTAGAGAATGTTTATTATGCTAATATTTTTATATTTCTAATGTAATATGATAATCATGTATGTATATAGTTTTTCAAGACTTCTAAATAGATCAATAATGCATGGTGAGATCCCTTGTATCATTTGGAATGTATTAAATTTGAAGCCATCTATGGTTTACTAGAGTTGTGTTATTATAGTTGGCATCCAATTATATTTATTGAAAACCGTAGGAATTAGATTTTAAATGATCATATCTAACAATAAAATTATAATAATCATTTAAATTACTTCAAATATTTTACCATTAGAGATATTATTATTTTGGATCAATATTCATGTTGAATATGACATGAGATAACTCAATGTGTGCTATTATTTAGTGATGGTATCTAAATAAATAAAGAGAATAAATACCTATGGTCAATGTTGGTATTTCTGTGATGAGAAATCCGATACTGTAAGTATTGGGGCTATGTATATTAAGACTATATTTTGGTATCTAATACATGTTATATATTATTGAAATTAATATATGGAGAAATATGTTGTTTTGTGTCTTGATACACCTATATTAGATCTTTTATTGTTACATAATCCTCCATATTTTAGAATAACTACTAATCTAGTGGTATATGATAAATAGAATAAGTCTCCTAAAACTTATTTCTCTCATTGGGATGTAATGAGATGAAAATAGTTATGATGCCAATGTATTATCTTAGAGGTGATTATGATAAATGGAGGTCACTGATCTAGGAAAATAAGGATTAAATAGAAGTTGAACATATATAGTTGAGATATTTTAATGTAATATTCTTCAATAAGTATTACCCTCATAAGGAATGAACTGAGATGAAGAGAAAGTTACTCATCATAATGAAAAAATAGGAAGAAAATGTTTCTTAGTATGAAGAAACCATTAGAAGACTCTCTAGGAATGATACTTATTATATGTGTAATCTAGATTGAGATATTGACTATTTCTTTAATGGGAATAATACAAACCTCTAAAGGGAAATGGTTTCCCAGTATTTTTCATAATTGGTTGAAATAATATTATGAACCATCAAAAAAGAGATGGAATTTTATATATTCTATATGTTTGAAAGAAATACTATGAATAATAGGTTATATAAGAATGAGGAAAAGGTTAAATCATGAAATAAAAGGAGGTGAAAAAAACAATTCACATCATCTAAGAATTATAGAAAGGATCATCTTTGAAAATGATTAAAGGTAATGGTAAGATGTTATAGGTGTAGAGATATCAGTCATGTGGATAATGAATGCAAGGGGAAAAATATTAAATGTTGTAAAATGCTTTAAATTTTCATAAATGGTACATTATTCACACCAATTACCCAAGTGTGAAGGGAAAATTATATAGAGTAGGGAGAATAGATAAGAACAATCTTATTTGGTCACTATAGTTGAGGTTGAATTTTCCAATGATGTGGGGGTACGTACTTTAATCATAGACACAAAATTAGATACATATTTATTTGATTTCGAATCATCACACACATTTATATCTTCCACGTTTTTCATGAAAATTAGATATTTCTTTAATACCATAAGAATGGATATTTCAATCAAAATGCCTAGTGAAATGTCACAGCAACAAGGATGTGTTAGTCTATTCCCTTTATGATCCATAAATGTGGCATATTTAAATAATTGATTATTATCCATGTGCTTTATTTTGATATTATCTTTGGTACAGAATAGATTTTAAAATATAATGAAAAAATTAATTAAAAGGAGAATAAAATTACTATTCATGATGAATATATAGAATTATTTTATCTTCAAAGTGGAGAATTCATCATCTAAGTCATGTATAGATCCCCCTTGAGCAGCTATTTTGAATGATATTCTTAAGGCAGAAAAGAATACACAATCTATGAATGAAAAAGGTAAGATTCAAAATTAGGACGTACCTAATGCATAGGAATAATTAATGTATTTATTAAGGAATTACCTACACATACACCAAAACATGATGTTGATTTTTTCCATTAATTTAATCCCCCAATGAAAGACCTATATCAATGACTCTATATAGAAGGAACACTTTGTAATTTGTGAAGATAAAGAAACAACAAAATGAGTTTTATAAAAAGTGATTAATATTCCATAGTGTTTCAACATGGGGAGTGCCTATTTAACAAGAAATATATATCTATGAGACTCTAAAATTATTATATGGAATTAATTTCTATTACAATAAAGAACAACTATCTTCTAAATTTCACTAACGACGTATTCAATCAACTTCATAGAGGTCAATAGTTTTCACTGATAGACCTTCATTCTGGGTATAATGAATTAAGTGTAAATATGGAAAATATTATTAATTTTTCACTTTGAACAATGCGTGAATATATAAAATTTAGTGAAATTACAATTTGATTGACTAATGAACCCTATATTTTTATTGATCTAATAAACAAAGTATTAAATGAATATCTAGATATTTTTGAGGTAAGTTTTCATGATATCTTGTTATAATGTAAAATCTACGAGTATCATGATAATCACTTTCAGATCATTTTTGAGAAACTTTTTGGGAAAGTGTAGTGTGGAGAATTTATCATGTGTGAATTATTGCTTTAGAATGTCACTTTTCTTTGTCAAATTATTTATACAAATTTAATGTCAGTTGATGCTATAAAGAAAAAAGAAGTGAAATAATGGTATACACCAATGAATATAATTGAGGTACATAGTTACATAACTTTGGTAGGTTAATATTGGATTTTATTAAAAAACATAATCTATTGAATGACCTATTAATTTCATATGGAAAAAGTTATGTGCATAATATTTTGTGGAATTATAATTGAGACTTTTTAATAATCTGATTTTGAATATACCATCAATAAATTATGTATTTGTGACATAAAATGATGAATCAAATAAATGAATAATTTTGGGTCCTTATACAAAATGATAAACTTATTTCCTTTAAATAACAAAAGTTAATGATTCATTGAGAGAACTATGCCAACCATGATATTTAGTTGGAAGCTATAATATCTGGTTAGAAGATATGGATATATTAACTCTATGTTGAAATATGTGAGATATACAGAGAGTTAAAAGGCGTAAAATACATATTTTCATATAACATTATAAATATATGGAAAATGAT
Organism: Viscum album; assembly: GCA_963277665.1. Classification (NCBI taxonomy): domain Eukaryota; kingdom Viridiplantae; phylum Streptophyta; class Magnoliopsida; order Santalales; family Viscaceae; genus Viscum; species Viscum album. The sequence continues at coordinate 1,840,515,895 of OY728136.1, forward strand.
ATTTCCTTAGATACTCAAGTATTATTATTTATCAATAAAATACCTCATAGGGATGAGAAATAAGGTATTAGAAGCATGAGCAAGGAAGTTCATGAATTAATGGAAAAAATGAGAAATTATAGGGATCCTATGTTCATATATTTAGAAAATAATTATATGAGAATTATTATGTAATGTTAAACATAAATCCTTTTTAACATTAATGTTAAAACATTTTTATTAGAGAATATAAAATGTTATCAACATGATGGTGAGAATTTCTGAAATAGTATTAATGAAAAAAATGATTTAAAATTGGATAACATCATATATGGAGATGGAATTATAAAATTTTCAATGATTTTATGTGTACCATATATACCTAAGTTAAAAATAACTTGTTTAGATGTTCATTATAGCTCAATTTTGTATAAAAACCCTGGAAGAATCAATATGTATAGATATTTAAAGAAGCATTTGTTGTGGGACAGTATGAAGATGGGAATTAATGATTATGTGTTATGATTTTGGGGTTTTCAATAGGTCAAGGATAAGATACAACATCCTAGAGGACTCATAAAGACTCTACCTATTCTTATGTGGAAATGGTAGGAATTTAATATTACCTTTTTAACTGGATTACAAAATAATCCTATAAAATTTTTTGTAATATGTGTTAGTATTGATATCCTTACCAAATCGACACATTTCCTCACTATAAGATAAGATTTTACTATTGTGTTCCTTTTTTGAATCTATATTAATTAATTTGTAAGACTCCATGCTACAGAAATTTCAATTGTTTCTGATTTAGAACCATAATTTAATTTAATATTCTAGAAAATTATTCAAAGTAATCTTGATACTAAGCTTCATTTGACACCGCCTATCACCCCCAAAATGATGGGAATACTGGAAGGACTATTGAAACATTGGGCGACATGTTGATTTTAGGCTCACATGACATTTAAGGTATATTGGATTAGTATTTAACTAGGGTAGATTTTGAATATATCAATAGCTTCTATTCAAATTTTAAAATGTCAGGGCATGAAGAATTATATGGAAATAGATGTCACATTCTATCTTATTGGGATGAAGTTTGTTAAATAAATCACATAGAAAGAAATATCATGAGTAGGAAATGATGAAGGTAAATACTATTCAAACACATATTAAAGTAGCTAAAATAAGGATAAGGAGTGTTTTTGATAGCATAAGAAATGATTTGGAATTTTAGGTCATAGATCATTATTTCTTGAAATTATTTCCATGAAAGGGGGTTATAAGATTCAGTAATATTGGATAACATATACCTAGTAATATCAGTCCTTTTAAAATTATAGAAAGGTTTTTAAATATGGACTACTTATTTTTAATGCCACCAAGCCTCTCAAAAGTTCATGATGTGTTATATATTTCTTTGCAGGAATTACATGAATAATCCAACACATTTTATCACCTATAAAAATAGAACTGTAACATTATCTATCATAATGTGAAGATACTATCATGATTCTTGATACAGGGAAGTAAGTGTTGAGGAATAAAACAACTTGACTGGTAATGGTATATTAGAGAAATCGTAAAATAGAGGATGCAATATGGGAACCCGAGGATGATATAAAGAAGAACCCTAATCATTTTTTATAAGGTAATATCTATGAGAATTTCAAGGAATAATTTTTTCTAGGATGAAAGTATTTAATATCCCAATATTTTAAGAACACTGTGTTCGATAACATACATAAGACTCAACGACTTGGTTAAATGAACCGTTAAATATTATAATTTACATATGACCATTATAAACTAGTTTTTAAATTTGAGTGTATGAATAAAAATAACCAAATTACAATATATATATGAAGCTCATACACAATAAAAATGTATTGATTAATTATTAGCAAATATAAAATCAATCCTTTAGTAAAGTAACTTTATTATTTAAAAATATGTTTTCTTAAAAAATGGTTTTTATTACGTTCTGGGAGAAAATAAAATAATTAATTTATGACACTACTAATAAATTTAATTTACAATATAAAGTTAATTTTAAAATAATCATATGAAAAATATCATAGGTTTAATTTTAGGAATTTACTAAAAAAATAATTTTTTTTAATGAATAGTTAAAAATACATATTTTTTGTTGAAAAATGTATATTTTCATCGAATATTTAAAAAGGCTCATTTATTAAAAAATGGTTTTAATGGAAAACTAGATAATTATTGCTATTAATAATCGAATTTTGATTTTTGGAATTAATTTAACATTTGAATTTTTTATATAACCATTTTATGTAATTAAAAAGTATTTTAAAACCATTTCCACTACGTTTTTTATATTAATCTTAAATTAATTACTATATATTATCAAAAAATAATCTTAAAAAATATATCGGTAATTTTTAATCATGAGATACAAATATTTGAAATAGGACACTATTATTTATTTTCATTATGAATAGAAACTATTTTAAATAATTCTTATCATGGTAAGGGTAAATTTTGTGATTAAGGTTAATCATAATGTGTTAAAATTAAAAATAATCCCCACACATTCCAAAAATTCATTTTATGAGAATAATTCATCCATTATCATCCATAATTATAAAATATGACCTTTTTTCTATTTAGCTATTATTTTTACCATTATAATATTTAAGTGAGAGATAAATAAAAATATCACTTTTCTTCTCTTAATATCTATAATATTCTATGAAAGTGAAAAATAATTTGTTTGGTTATAAATTTTAATTTAATTTTTTTATCATGGAATTTTTTTTAAGTTATTAGTGATGAAATAATTTCCTTAAATTCAGGAAAAATTTTGACAAATCATTTTTATGATTAATATAAACATAAAATAAATTATATTTCAAGTTATAAAACTAATATAATTTTCAATAATTTTTTTCCAACATTCTTTTAGATAAATTAATAATATTATATTAGTACAAATTAATGGGGTATGGATTAAATTATAAAAATGTTTACATTTTTGGTACATTTTTATTTTATAGTTACATTATTGAATCATTTTGATTAAATAATTCCAGTGTAATAGTCAAAAGGGTAAACATAGGTTAAAAGTAAAAGATAAGGGTAAAAAATAATAAACAAAATTTAGAAATTTGATTTTATGATAATATTTATATCCATACACACATATTATTTGAAATATATAAAATTTATCTATTTTAAATTAAAAAATATTTTATATTAATTTAATATATTAAGAAATTATAAATGTTCCCCTACCCTCACTTATAAAAGTGAACATCCTCTCCTATTTTATTGAAAATTCAAGAACCTTTTTGTTTAGAAAATAAATACTAAAATAACTTCGATATAAACTCCACCACATTCTAGAGTCCTTAGTTTGATCATGAATCACGTATAGAAAGGATTTATGTATAATCCTAAAGAAGTTGTCTGAAGAAGACGACATGATATTTAATGAAATTTTTTTGTTTTATTTCTTCTTTCATCTACTCCAAATATTATTAAAAATGAAAATATAATAAAATTATTACCACCCATAAAATTTTATTCTATTGTTATAATTCAATAATTTTAATATAACATCTTCCATAAAATGTTAAATGAAACCATCATTCATGTGGACGATGGGCTACCATCTCAAAAACTGATGTAATTTGTTTTCCATAACAACCACTCATAGATTGTAATGATGATTTGTATAATGTATATTTATTAAATTAATTATATAGTTTAAATTATTTAAATTCATTATATCATATATTTTATTACCTATCAATTCAATAAAAAAGGTATAATCATTCGTGGGTACGTGTGGACTACCCCATCTACAGGGTGATGTGACTCGTTTTCCCCACCGCATCACATTGATGGTATATATATGTTTATATAAACAAATAAAATGTTTTTTAAAATATAATTATCATCTAATAATGGTAAAATAATACTTATACTCTTTTCATTATGATCATTTAATCATGGAAGACGTCATTAATTCATTCATACGGCGTACCATCTCCATGAATGTAATGTAATTAAATTTTCATAACCATAATTGTTAATGAGTTTTAAAAGATTAATTTATGTTTAAAATTAATAATTATTCCATTATTTTTATTATACCAATGATTAAAAAATTAATACTTTTACAATATTCAACCAATCAAGTCGATTTTTTTACATATGAACCAAATATCTTTAAAACATCCAACAAGAACTTCATTGATTAAGAAAATAAATAAATAATTGTAATAAATAAAATAAAAGGAATTATAATCATAAAATTGTTTCCTAGTAATAAAAATATTTAACATAATTTTATTATTCAGGGAGATAAATAACATAAGTGACAAGTCTTGCCTGAGGTAAGATATTTCGTCTCAATTTCCACATCATTAATACATATTTTATAAAATACACCAATTTAATTTTATGTGGAGTATATATTTTATATTTTAATTATTTAAGATGAATATATATTTAATCATGATGATTAATTATAGAATTAAATACAACCATTCAAGAGTAATGTTTAAAATCCAATATGGTCTTATTCATCTACTTGATTAGGTTTATTTTACTTACTAATCCATTGTTCTAATTTTTTTATTGAAATTCCTTTAAAAAAACTGAATAAAAATTTATATTTTAGTTTATCATTGAACTTTTACATGGTATTAAATATTTCTTCCTAATATATTTTTTGAAATGGTTGATGTTCCAAATTAATTTCAAAAAATTGAAGGAGATTGATTTTTAACTTATGTAACGTTAACAAAACATTTTTCCACCTCAACTAGTTTACACTATTTATCTTTTTATATGATTTAAAATGAATTACAAAGAAAACATTTTTGATAAATTTTATCATATCCAATTTATTTTAGTATTAATAATACATTATTTTTTTCTAAATCAATATTTTTGATGAATTAATGGTCATCTGTTATCGCATATATATTTTGTGTTTATTAAGAATCTCTTGAAACATTCAATTTATTTTGATCAATGAAAATTAAATTTCTATTAATATATATTATTTATATCAAGTATATGATTATTTATTGAGCCATATATTAATTATACATATGATTTATTAATTAGGAAGTTATTTTATTGAATGGGGAAATATTGATATTCTTTATTCTTTACTCAATACTCATATATTTGGTAAGTCATATTTTTCATTAATTAAATAAATCATTAGACATATAAATTATGAATTGGAAATGTAGTGATTGGGGGGACCAAAATTATATATCCACTGATTTAATTGACACATCTAATGAGACAAATAAGTTGACCAAATTAAATGGGTCTTTACCCATAATATTAAACTATCTTGGTGAAGGTGTATACAATGGATATATCATAATTTCTAAGATAATGATGTCCAATATTATGTATTTCATTAATTGGAAATTTGGTTATTGTTATCCATGATATTATTTCATTAATATTATCCATCAATTCAATTCATTCCAATGTTATTGATTAAATGATGTGTGTTTCCAGTTATTTAATTTTCTATATTTATTATACATTTTTTACTCATGTTATCTTCTATTGTGTGTAACCCATATTGATCATTTACGTTCACCATTTTATTTATTTTATATTTCCCTAGATATAGAGAAGGATGTTATGATTAATGTCACATTTGAAATAATTATTATTTCACTATATTATTTATAATTACAACATAATTTGAGAATCATGTATTTATCTAGTTTTCTAATATTAATAATAAGATTAATCCTCCTTGGTTACTTCCCATGTGTATATTACTATGTAATAAATTAGAGAAAATATCAATGTTACTGGAATTGGAGTTGTTACTGAGGTTGTAAAAACAATACATGTATCATAGAGGAACACTCCTTAGGAATATTGGGATCCGAAAAAATAGTTTTTCTCTCATGTTTAGTATCACACGCTATATACCTAGGCCCACACACAATGTGAAACTAGAAGGTTATAAAAGTTTTGTGTTGAGGTAACAGAACAAATACCCCGGGTGAAAAAACACTCCAGGTCCCCATAGGGTCATACAATGTTGAGGTATATGGATAAAAAATGTGTATAGGGAAATTCATGCACAATAGTTTAGGTGATGTAACATGTCATGTGCCCCTATATACAGATTCTATAATCTACACATGAACATATACATTGTGTATATATTTATTTTGAATATGGATTTCAGCCTGTAAATATCCTATCCTTATTAATTTTCCACATAGTACATGATGGTAAGGTCTATTTAGATATCCAATATATGATGTGAGAAGGTATGAGAATGACGCTTATCTAAGTGACTCTTAACCAATGATACTGATCAATTTTGATAAGTATAGAGATATTTCATGATCAGAAATCTTGTATCACACTAAGGAATGAGACCCCATACTCTTATAAATATATATTTTGTACTCCCTCACATAATATAGGTTTAAGTTCCTCTATCTATAGAGTGTAACTCTTCTATTGTTGAGATTCATTGGAAATTATGTTATCCATTCAATATAGTGATCCATCATGTGTGGATTGAAGTAATGAGGAGTTACCCTTCCACTCTGATTCTTGCGAGGTTTCATAGGGTGACAATACTTGTAAATAATACATTTGTAGATACTGGATGACTCCTCATCATCCTTAGCTAGTTGTGGAGATTGAGACACTTCTCATTTTTGAATTATGTTTTAGAATGAGAATATCTGATGCTGGATTTATTTTCCATCTAGGACAATGAGATGAGTTAACTTATTTACATTATTGTATACCTGTTAGTTTTTTGGGAATCCAACTAAGTATGTTTATAATCACTCATATATGGGATATTCCTTAACATGTCGTGTCTTACGTAGATAAAAAATAAATGAATAATGACTTCGGTGGATCCAGTATTAGTGGATCACAGTTGTACATGGAGGCACTGGCCATGTTCAGATGTCATTATCCAATATTAGGAGTTGGGATCTATTCAGTTTTCAATTTTTAGTTGTTATCTAGTTGAAACCTCCATTATGATTGGGAATTTATTTTACCCATTTTATCTATTATATTATATCACCACACATTAATATTTCCTTGGTGGTGTATATGAATTAATTACTTTTGATATGTTCTATATTTATTCATACCTATCCATTGTTGTATGGAGTTGGGTTTGTGTTTGTGTCTATGTGTATAGAAACATTTGGCTATGACCACATATTTTAGTGATATTCTAACTCAACACTTGTGGCTAGCCCCAATACTATTGGAGGCCATCCTGGAGTGTCAATATTGTCCTACAGAAATCCCATGTAGGGTCCCCATGGGTCAAATTGTGACAAAAACGGGCTACATAGCCTATTATTCTGCTTAATTATTGTTATTTTACTTCTTATACTTTAGCTAAAAACAAACTACATTAGTATCTTCTTCACTATATATCATAGTCACACAAAGGTTCTTCACGTTTTATTTTTTTTGTTTATTCTCCACTATCTTTGATACTAAATAATTTTCTTATAAAATGTTGTATTAGTTCTTAGTACCATATCAATTGAATTATTTTTCTTCCTCAAAATATTAATTTTATCCATATATTTACTATACCTATTGAAATACATATATTTGATAAATTATATTAGCATCAGTTTCTTCCCATTCTTCTTCATTATCCAAATCTATATTCAAAATACCACATGAATATATAATATTTAATTATAATGATTTTCTATTACTTAAAATTTCCAATTTCATGGAACATAAAATCTTATACTTCTCCACTATAATTTCAATACAATACAAAAATTAATTCATACAAGTTGTAACTGTCATGGTTGTAACTTATTTCTTGATGATGCAAGGGATCTCTTGATAGAATGATAATCTCAAATGACAACCTGAATTCTAATAATTCATTGTATTGTTTATTTTGACAAAGAATATGACTTTAGGAAACATTTTTTTATAGAATCAATCATACATGGATGACTCATATAATAATTAAATATATGTGGTTTACTCATATATAGTATCTCCTTTCCCGAAATCCATATTGATACATCATCCAACCATAATAGTTTTTTTAAATATATCGATATCCATTTGTGAATCCAATTACATTGAATCCCTTTATATCAATCTCATCTAATAGATAATCCTTAGGTTTATATTCAATGAATAACACACACTTTAAAATAAGTGATTAAGCCCCTATTATATACCATTCATTTATGAGAAATTTCTATTCAGTGAGTGTCAAATTTTTCCAATGTAATTTATAGTGTACACGTATTATTGAAATTATCAGGATCATCAAACACTCTCATATTAAATGTGATGTTGATAAAAGAGTTCTCTTCTTCTTTAATAGTGGTAAATTACTTATAAAATGAAATGGTGTGTAACATGTGTTGTCTAAGGAACACAACTGAATATATTGAGTTATTTAACCCTGATAAGGAACAGATAGTAATAAGAAACCGTAAAATTTTCCATTACCAAATAAAACATTCATTCGATATAATGATTGTTTATTTATCTAATCATTCAATAGAAACAAATTCAACTCCCTTAGGGAGGATATTGGACTGACTGGTCTATCATGAAACCCTACATGATATCTTCTGAATTCTTTTCTCCTAGGCAACCTCATATAGGTTTTTTTTCTTTCTCTACAACAAATTCAATACTTATGGTGGCAGGATATTACCTTCATTATTTTCCATGATTCATTATGATTACCAAAACACTAAGTTATATGTGATGGATTGGTATTGGATATAATTTTATTTCATTATACTCTTTAGAAACTTATTTCTAAAATATCAAATAGTAATCCCAAATATTTTAAAAAACAAAAAAAACTATAGCCTTCCATATTTTTCTTTTATTTTAACATCCTCAACTTCATCTAATTTATTTTCCATATAATCATTTTTGATCTCCATGAGGATGGAAGTTACAAAAAATCTTTCTCCATATATAGGTATAATTTACCATCATAATTTCTTTATGGGACTCAAATACACCCAAAAAAAATTTCCTTCAATTTAATTAGATATAAATATTATAAAATTTTATAATTCCTTCCGTTTTCATAATATAATTTATAAGAAACTCACAAATCTTACTTCCAATACTTTTATCCCATCATTATCCCATAAAAAAAGGTTGTAACATTTTTGGGGAACTTCTTATTTCGAAACAATCTTAGGTTCTCAAACCAACTTCTAAGAAACTCATTTATATTAAAACTATTTACATAAATGATTATTGGAACTCTAACTTTATTTACATTCCATGAAAAAAATATAACATGAACATTGTGGGATCAAAAATATTAATAAATTCTCTTAAATATCAAAAAATACATTAAACATTAGTATAACACCTTAAATAATTTATTGGATACATACACCAAATTTAATCATGTATTTCAACCCCAATAATTACCAGTCATTCAATCTACAATTTGACCAATTTATTTACTATTAATTTTATTTTAATAATACTTAATATAATATGAATAAAACATGAAAATCAAATCCAATATCATTGAATGATTTTATTATTCTCAACATATTACCTAGATTAATAATAAACATATTCATAAAGAAAATTTATTTTATTAAAATATACATCATTTTCCAATAAATTCATTCTCATCACTAATCAACTAATATTCTGTCTAACCAATTAAGTCTCAGTTTTATTAATTTTTTATTAATAATTAAATAGTTAATCAATTTTTTTAATTTTTATATAATTCATTTTCATTAGTGAATAAATATAAAAATAATCACAAAAAATCCCTTAATAGATATTAGTCACATTATAAATACATTAAAAATCCGATATATATGGCCATTTATAAATATATACAGACATAAATATATTTCAATACCCATTTAAAAAAATGACTGTAAAAAATATTTATTAATTATATTACATGAAAAAAATTTCAATCTAGTGGATTTTTTTGAACTAAATATGTTTTAAAATTTCAATTATAAAAAATGAATATTTCTTATCCTCTTTCAGTTTAGCTAATCATTTAAATTCACATAATATTGTATGAATAAAGTTATAAAAAGTGTGGGATTTTTTATTAAGATCCCTATCCTTTGTATAATACCAAAAGATAGTTCAAAATTTTAATCCCACCATCATTTACATTAAATAGTAATGTACAGTAGTTACATTTATGAAATAAGGAAAAGGGGTGAGAACAAATTTTTTCCTCCATAAACTGTAAGAATGAAAAAATAGTCAAATTAATATTTTCTAATACAAAAATATTAAAAAAATATAAAAACAAGAAACTAGAATGAAATCCATTCTGTATTAATAAAATATGAATTGTAAAATTATAATCTCATTTTATTATCCATGGATTCAATATATGAAAAGAATTCAAAAGAAAATAATCTCAAATGACTTCATGAGTTACAATGACATCATTATTTTTATAGACTCATTCATGATCAAAGTTTTAATATTCAATAAATCTGTTATTCCAAATGAGAATACCAAAAAAACATGAACCAACAAATATTGATAAAAAATAAATTGAAGGAAAAAATGTCTGAGAAATTCAAATGATACTAGAGCTAAAATTAACTTTGAAGAAAATGATTGAGTAAAGGGGACATATACTACCTATAATTTTAAAAAAAATCTAACGAGATACAAATAATAACTATATAAGTTTCTATTAATCTTCACCGAAGTCAATACAAACCAAAGAATTCATAGTTTGTCATGATGCATGCGGGATTTTAAATTTTTAGGGTTTTTAATATATTTTTGTGATAGTAACCCCAATATTTTGTGGTCTTTATTATGTAAGAAATGTAATTTATCACCAAATATTCTTGATTAGGAGTTTAAAAAACATTATTTAAATTATTTTTTCTTATTATTATTTATTGAATATTGGGAAAAGGGAAATCAATATGTGGTATTCATGTTAAATATAAAAACTAGATTTTGATTCTTTGATTGAATGATAAAATCACATTGGAAATTATTCTCCTATTAAAAATAGCATAAAGTCATGAAATAGTTTTATCATAGCTTATATTATATGCATTTATTCTCTTCAATGAGATATCCAAAAATTACATATCTATTGCATATAACTATTAAAACCTTTATCTAGAGTTTTTTCTAGAAATAATAAATGATAATTTTAGTAAACATTTTAGATGATGTTTTCTGTAATAGGTTCTTAATATTAATTAAATAATTTACTATATAGATCTTGGTCTAAGATAACTCATTTTTTAGATTTTAAAAATAAAAAACACACCTAAATCCACTATTTGAAACCATAGTAGTCGGGCAAAACACCATGTCTATAGGTTATAGGCACAGTTTTTATTATTAATTTTTGTTAAAGTGTCTATATGAGTAATTTTGATATATTCAAAGTTAACTATACTTAAATAAATATAAAATTAAAATTATTTAGATATATAACATGAAGAATACCTGCCACTACACACAACAAAACATTTAATAATATGATTATATAATGAAATATTGAGATTATTTTCTATAAAAAAACAGTTATACATGCTAGAACATGTTTAAAATAGATATATAAATTAAAATGTAAAAGATATATTTTTTCATGTTTTAGAAAAGCCTATAAGAAATCATTGAACTACATTTCCAAATTACAAAAGGAATTTTTCAAATTGGTTTTTTATCTATGTAATCTAATTAGCCACATAGTCAAATTGATGTAATCAAATTTAGGTAATACATTCACTAAATTGGTGATTCTCAAAATGGATTTTCATTAGGGAATTATTCCCATAATTTATTCCCATAACCAAATTCCTGAAAACTGTAAATAGATTGACTTCACCAATTTCATATCTAAAATAGAAATAGAAAAATATGGAACCATTTTTAAGTTCTTTTTTACATTTATTTATAAAATTTACTTATCTTTATAAATATTCATGATTCACCGTAACCATATTTATAATGAAAATGATGTGAAAAAAATGAAAATAGTTATGAAAAACAACAAGAATATGACTAAAAATATATACTGATTGTAAAACTAATTTCAGATATGATATAGAAAGATTCATAAGTTTATATCATCTAATGAAATGTATATAATCATATTAAATTTTCAAAAACGTAAATGAATAAAATTATTTTTATATCTATAGTACATGATATAGTTGAAATAAAAAGGGTAAATGTTTCATAAAAAATAATCATGTGGTTCAAAAATCAGCTACATTATTATAAAATCGCCTATATGGATTAGGATTTGGATATATGGTGTATAGTTTCTTTTCAATATGGGAATGTTGAAAATAAAGTATAAATGATATATGAAGGTCCCCAATGACTTATTTATCCTAGGAGTAGTATAATACATGTATAGAATATGTTATGAAAATGTCAAAACATAAAACATAAATATTTTATAAGAAAAGAAATTTTATGATATAATTAAAGTTAAACATAAATTAATAAATAAAAAAATAAATGTATTAAAATTTATTTCAATATTATATCATGTAATTGAAGAAAAAAAACACTTAAATTTATGATAATAATATACAAGCATGAGATTATTTGTAATTAAATGAAACAAAAATACATGAAAGCACATGAATAAATAGTGTCATCTGAGTTCTCATCAATACCATCATTGTCAATGATTATATCAACAACCATACCTTTAATATCTCATTGTTTTCTACCAATACCACATTCATCAACACCATCACCCCCTTCATTATCACTAGCATCCTCATCACCACCATTATCCTCACCATTACAATCATTTTATCCAGTAGCTTCATCAGAAGGAGCTACACAATCATTGTAATCCTAAATTATCAATTATAGACTTGATAAAGATCAATCCACTACTACCAAAACCTCTGGATAAAGTGAAGAGTATATATTTTATATCACTATAAATAATTGTTCTTTTTACATTTATTATTCTTTAGTTGAAACTCTTATAAAACTAATTACATTGTTGTCCCGATGGTATTTAAATAACATTGGGTAAAAATTCAAGTAGTGCTGATAGAAGATTCCACACCTGATGAAGAATGTCTAGATGGAAATATGTACTTTTCAGGTTTACAGTGAACTTAATGACTATTCTCATCCCCGTAGACCTGATGCAAATAGTCATTTGATTCAAATGTGTCTAGTTCCTTCTCTAATAGATCTTGTAACAAATCCTATTAATGGATGTTTCCATTTTAGTGTATAGTAAATAAATAAATAATATAAATCCTAAATATTACATATAAAATATAATCTTCTAAAAATTTAAAAATAGTATTATATTATTCTCATGTTTTTAACGATTCACAGTGATATCATATGTATTTTTTCTATCAGCACAAAATATTTTTGATCAAGGAACACATCGATAAATATTCAAATAATTGTTCTATATGAAAAAATAAAAGAAATATATATATATATATATATATATATATATATCCAATGAAAAGAAATATATTACAAGTGACAGTTCATGATCTAACATTCAAGTCTACCCCATATATTGAATATATTACACGAAACTATTGTTGTTTTTGTTCATTTCAGAAGATTCATACTAGTATGATTGAAAATAATATCATTTTAATAATTCAAAATGGATAAAACATAATCATTTTAACTAAATTATTCAATGATTCTGATTAACAACTATGATTTTATGCTTTTTAAATTTCATAAAAACAAACAAACTGAAAAGAAAAATATTAAATTAAGTTTACATGAAAACTAATTATTTATAATATATTATAAAATTAACATTTAAATTCCAGAAAACAAAAAAATATTGAAACAAATAATGAAAAAAAATAATGAGAAACATTATTTTTTATAACATCATTAAATTTAATTTTAATAGACATAAGATAAATATAAAAATAAAAAATCAAACAATTGTAATATATGTTTGGAAATTTTGAGATGCATCAATTAAGTTTAGTATAGTTCAATTTGATTTTGTTTTGTTCATTACATACTCTATATGAGTATGTTGTTTGGTTTTCAAACATCTTAATTTCGTCTTGTTTAATACTTTAGTTTATTAAATGATTTTTATTAGTATCTACTATAATTTTTCAATGATGTGTAGTAATGAGTGGAGTGATACTTAATGATATTTAGATTACTTTTTTTAAAACATGTTATGGTTTTTTAAAAATATTTTATATTAAATACATAAAAAATATTTATTTTAGAAAACATTTCAATGGTACAAAAGCCATGGTACACTTTTTAGTTCATAATCCATTTTAACTATTGAATCATTTGTATCATTGATTGATACATTTCAGTGAATAAAAACTAGTTAATCCAAAACACCATTATCTTCCCTACCTTCATAAAATAAATTTCATTGTGTAAAATAAAATATAACCCCAAATTGTTGTTAAAAAGGACCATTTAAATAATATACATGTTAATATTGTGATTCATGAATGTAAGGTAAATTTGTATGAAGATGGAATTTCCTATTAATCAATCAAAATCCACAATTATCATTAAACATGCCTTTCCATTTAATTAAGTAAATCCAATGCTGTTTAATCATAGAGACATGATCGTACTCATAGTAATCCAATAAAATTATTCCCTCAATAACCCCATAATATGAGATGTTTTCTGATCAAGGTAGTTTATCTGATGCACTAACCTAACAATTCATTGTTATCCTTATAGGGACATTATCATGTTTTAATAAGAAGTTTAATTTTTTGAATTATTTGAAAAAAATTAAAACATTGAAATTTGTTCCTTTACAATCACTTGCCACATTTTTTTTAACAGAATGAGAGTACCATTATTTCAAAATATACCGAATACATTGGTAAATTTTGAACCTAAAATATATCAATATCATATATTATACAACTATCTAATATTTTCCAATGTAAAAAATGAAATTTTTTACCTGTGAAAAATTATTTATCGTCTAATGGTTTCCTCTTCTTATTAGATAATGGATAAGGTGTTGTTCTTATAATTTCACAATTTTATTTGAAAATATTAATATTCGATGTTGCTAGACTATATGATAAAATGAAAAATAAAAAAAAATTAATATTTAAAATTTTACATACTTGATATAATCATCAACCACATCACATTTAAATAATATGGTATTTCAAGGTATTTCCCACCCATCCCTATACAAAGTACATAACCTTTATGATCCATATATACCCTACCCTTTTGAGAAGGGATAGAAATATAGGCCCAATGGGATGATATTTCTCATCTTCCATTCTCATTTTTAGATTATATATCATTATGACGTTAATAAAGTACATTGAATATAAATCCATTAATTCTTACTATAAATAACCATTCATAATATATCCTTCATGATTATTCTTATTTCACAAAAAATATTTCAACCTGAACATCATTATTTTTATTGGATGCATCCATAAACTAGAAATAAGACAACCAAAAAGAACTTCTATTAGAATATTCATTGTCTTAATAGACATACCTGTGAAAAATAATGGAGGGAACTATTTCAACAAATTAAAAGAATAATAAGTGCACCATTCTATGGGTTATTAAGGACAATTTTTTTTCAGTATTTTAGAAATGAGGTCTCGATAAAAGATACATAATCTAATTACAGTGACCCAAAAATTATGTGATAGTATATTTTAAATGTTAATAATAACAAATTAATGCAGTTGCTCATGGTAGTATTTGGTTTTATGGGATTTTATTTTCATATAATTTGTATTCAATATTTTCAAAATGTTATATAAATAACCATTCAAAACCATTAAACATTTGAAAAATTGAAGAAGTTTTTTTTATTTGTATTAATCATTGAAAAATAATAAAAAGATAATTTCCACTAATTTAGACTAATTAACTCAAAAATAAGTATTTATTTAATAATTCAATCCATTAAATAAAAACATGATTGATAATTATATTTGGATTTCCATTTATATTTAAATGTTTTTTAGGTAACATTTCACATACATTTTTAACAGTATGCATAATTTTCAAGTAGTGATGTGCCAAATTTGATGTCCAATATGACATCACAATAATATACCTTCCTTTCTATAATTCATGTTATAATTCAATTGAAAAATATTCCACTTTTCAAATTTTATTGACCCATTCCATGAATAAAACACAAACCATTATGGTTATTAAGGATATCACCCCTAAAATTTATAAATGTACTTTATCTGTCTCTATGGAATTATAAAAAAATATTTGACTTTCCTTATACAAATGATCCTTTTGTAGATATTTATAATTCCTTATGAAACTAAAATTTCTCTTAAACATTATCCCAATTGAGAATTTATTTTTCATATAAATAGGTGAAGGATAATATATACTTTATACCCCAATAATAAATAATTCCATAAGTTTGGGAATTATTAATTTTTTATAAGAATGATACATGAAATATAATGTACTAATTTCTAAATACAACATATATCTTCAAATCGATGGTAAAAATCTCCATAAAATCATCTATTAATGGATTGAAGTATATTAAAATACCATTTACAGGATCTCTAGGTATTGAAATCAATAAACTCTTAATAATAACTATCTTTTTTATAAACATCCATAATAGATAATTATAAATATAAATGAAAAGTGAAAATGTATTATGTGAATTATGAATCTTGTGGAATAGGTTGGAACCATCACAAGTTTATGAAAATATAAAAATCCATTGATTAAAAATAAAATCATAGTATAACCAATAACTTCTCATCCACAATAACACATCTATAGGATGAACTATATCATTTTCATACTTTTTTCATTCATATTCATTATATCTAAAATTATTTGTCATTTTTTATGACATAAAAATATTCTAATGTATATGAATTAATGGAGTGTTTCACATCACGTTTTTTTGGTAAATGTTATTAAGTTCTATCTATAGTAGTCTTATATATCGATATAACACATTGTTTTCACTCATTTAACTCGACATTTTCCTTCCAAAGGAGATGAATATATTTGGGTTACACATGTATTATAGTAATTGAAAAAAATAATAATTTCAAACATCATTGACACCATATATTCATTTTCTTGATGACAGGAATAATTAGATAGTACTTACTTAACATATTTAAGGAGATAATCAATTTCATCTCTACAAAATCTATATATTGTTTCCCATGATATATTCATAGTAAAAAATAATGTTTTGTCATTTTTCCACATAACTAGTATATAGGGTTATTCTAATATTCAATCGACTTTCCAACATGCTCCACATCATTATTCAAATCATTAGGTGGAAATTTTGTTCCTGTGTTAATTTTTTGTTTCACTGATCGATATAATGTTTTGGATTGTGAAACAAATGTAAATAGATTATAAATTAAATTTTTTATTTGGATATATTAAATAAAAAACTTACATTCTCTAGATGAATGTTTCTCTGTTGTGATACCAAACATGATAATATTTTTGGAAATCATTTTTATTGAGATGGTAACTAAGTTCCTCACGTGTTAACCACAATATTACAATATAAAAAAAACATGGACATCAAATCAATCCACCATCTGAACCATTATTGAATAAAATACAAAAAAATATTCTAAGTCCTTATGAAGCTCTTTGGCTCTCTGATCAACATTTTACATCCAACTTCTATACGTTATAATATGAATTAAAAAATTATTAGTAAAATTTTATATTATCAGTAAAAACATTTCAACTTATTTATACATAATAAATGTACTAAAAAAACATATTAATTTTTTTATCTAATTATTAATAAATCCAAAAGTATGAAAGGATCATTTAGGAATAGATTAGAGTTTATATATTTCTTGATTTATCAATATATAAGAATTTTAATTCATTAAAAAATTATAATTATTTTTATAAACACAAATACATTCAACAATTATTATAAAATAACTATACACTTTTTCTCTATGAATGCTTTTAAATTATCTCATATAAATGGCGATAATATCATTGTTTTTAATAATACAATAAAAATATTTTCTCCCTTATGAATTCTTGATAATTTAAAATAATATGAAAAAATTCCATCACTTAATGTAATTCAGTCAACCCAAACAAGTAACGAAATTAATAAAAAGAAAAAAAACTTATATTTTATTTTTTAATTATTTATGTTAGTACAATGAAAAAAACATTGTTTTCAAAACTGTGTTAGTAAAAAATTCACAAATAAAACCGATTATAAAAATATTTCAAAATAGAATGTGGATACAAAATTATCAAATAGAGAAGTGAGGGTTAAGACAATATAATATTGTATACTATCATATCATACAATGAATTGGTCATTGATAAAACACCAATCCTTGTTTTACTAATATCTAATGAAAAAAATATCAAAAATATTATGGAAAATAACTACTGTTCACTAAAGAAATATAAGTAAATATTATTTATGGTACTGGTTATTACCAATTAATACATCTCATAAAAAAATAGATACAAATATGTGGTACGTAGGTTAATTAAAGAACAATTCTAAATATATTTCGTATTTATAAATATATTTCTAAAAATTAAAATTTAATTTATAGAAAACACCCACTTAAAAAAATATTTATTATTATAGAATGTTTTTCATTTCAATAATTTTCCATATAAAAATATTCCTTTAATTATTACATTGAAACAAAAAAATTGATTAAATATAGTATATTCTAGAATATTCCTCATAATGTAGTCAATCCCTTCAAACATGCTATCTAAACCTCCTCCCTTTATGAATTTTGTAACTATTACAAGGTTTGGATTCATTGTTCTTCTGCTTCATATAGTATATTAGTACTGATTTTTCTATGAATAAAAACAATGTGATGCCTTAATAAATAATAAAAAATAAAAAAATAGCAATGAATACAAACTGTGTTTTTTTGAATGAATAATCATAAATATTAAAATCAATATAAGATAAAATTTTTCAATAAAAAACAAATAAAAATATTCAAATAAAAATATATTTTGAATTAAATATAGAAGATATGATTCTATATCCAACCCAACAATGTAATAAATAAATAATTTATTTACTACTATAAAAGATTGAATTTTGGATTTATATAAAATTAGTAAGAATTATGGAATGGAAAGGATAATAAATATTATTATTTTAATTATTAAAATTGATTGGTAAAAATAGAGGGATCATTAGGGAATATTTATTGTGAATTAGGAAATTCAATTTGTGCATCCACGAGTTTGGTTTATTTCATGAAGAGATGAAGAAATGGGAAACTGAAAATGTAGAGGAGGAGGGTTTGGTCAATAATGAGGGGAATAATAGTACACTATTACTTCTGGAGAAACCTAGTTGGTCAATTTCATAAAGAGTGAAAGCATTAGAGGGTGGATTTTTAGAGGGTACAGGTTGATTAATGGAAAAGGTGAATCAAGGGGTATTCATGGGTCAATCACACAAACAAGGGGAGCCTTAGAAGTGGAGGGTATTTTCATAGGATAGGGGTCGATAATGAATAGGGGAAGCATCAATTGAGAAGTTTATTTGAGGAGGAAGAGTATTGATTGAAAATTGGGGAATTAATAGGCTGTAAATTAGAAGAAATTATGGAATTGTATTCCCCTTTTTTTAATATACTATTTGTTTAGATAACCTATTTCTATAGTCTTAATAAGTAATAGAAAAGATACATGGGAATATTGAATTTTGGTATTTGTGTCTATTATAGATATTTAAATTAATAAAATAGGTAATCGTGAATAGATAAAAATGAACAAAATCCATGAATTAATTATAGTTTATAGTACCTCAATAATGAAATATTTTGTTACGGTCTGTCCAAATCCCCCAAATGTTATTAGTATAAATAAGCACAGAAATTTTATTATATCCCTTTTTTATAGTGGTTCCTCTATTATCTATAGAAATGATTGAGAGTGGAAGAATAATTATAGAAGTTTATGAGAGAAAAATGTTTAACATAGTGAAAAAATATTAATTTATTAATCTCATTTGGTGTGAAAATGTTATTCATTTATTCTATTTCGATAAAACATCCAACAAATCAAGAATGAATGAAAATGAAAAATTTGTTATGTATATGATCTGTGGGGAAAATATTACATGTAACTATCCAAATTATAATAGAAACATCTATAGGGGTGTTCTCTTCCCTATAACACCTTGCTATCCATAAAATTGTTGTTTATATTTTGAATGTAATTATAGATATAAATGAATTCACTATTTAAATTAGTATTAATTGTTAATTAATGAATCAACATTAGGGTTTCCGAGGAAAATATAATGACCTTACAATAAGGGGATATATTTTGGAATGAGAACAATGTATTTTCCCTTCCTGAAATATTCCCATAGTCTAGATGTATTATTATACCTATTCAAAATTTCAACAAAATTAAGTTTTCAAAATTAAACGAACACATCTATTCCCAATCTATTCTCAATTGTTGGAAATTTGTTTCCCACATATCCGATTTCCATTGAGGACTAAAAATCAAGACATATCATAAAAGTAATTCATTTTCCACAATATTTAAATAAGAATATTGGGAAAGGGATGAATAATCATGAAAAATGTGGCATAATTATAATGGAATTTATTAATTAGTTGATGTTTTCTTCCCCTGGATTGTAAATCACATTTCAAATTTTCAGTTTTTTTAAAATTTTTACTAGTAAGTGATTATATGTGAAGAACATTAGTTTTACCAATAAAAATTGTATCTCCCAAGTAATTCATATTTATAAAACATGTATCCATGTAACTGATCATTTTAACAAAACCAATTATACTCATTAGAAAATTATTACTTATAATAAATTTATGTTATTAAATAAAACAATATGTGTTGATCATGTCAAATTTTAGTAAATAGAACATGTGATATAAATTTCAACAAGATATCAAAACCATTCCATAATTAATAAAATAATATATATTTTATAACAATTAATAAAATTCAAAAGTTACACAAAATTATGCACAAGACAAAATTAACTGTTTATCCCATTAAAGAGTTTCATCTCCTATGTTTTTATACAACCAATTGCATTCTAACGAATCCAATAATACACTTTACTTGTTTTCTTAATGGGAAGTAGTACCAAATATGTAAAATTAAGAAAACATATGTTTAATATGTATATATTATAAAACTATATCAGATTTCTTATATATATTTTTAATCTATATCCACTACTAATTTCATTCTTATTGAAACCAAAATATGATAATATATATAATTTTTTTGTAATGGTTAATTTAGACCCCAACTCATTTATTCCACTGACCTTTGGTGGAGTCCTTAAATCATTAAAAGGTAACAACAAGTTTCAATGGTTATTTAAATTCATATGGAAATAATTCCCCTTTAATTATCCCAATTTAGGTATTCACCTATTTTTAAAAAAATCTGAATAACATAATACTAAATCCAATATTCAAAAAAATAAACCTATAAAGAAACCCAGTGTTGTTAAGTTACTAGGACATAAAAAATATCAATATAATAAAAATATATAAAACAAATTTATAAATATATTTTATAAATTGAACAAATTAAAACATAAAAATATTAAAAACAACATATATATTTAAAATGGTTCTAAAAAATCTTGTGAATTCACCAGTGATGAATTAATTAATTCACTTCCTTTTAAGATTATCCTTCAAATAAACTTGGACACTTATTATAGAGCATGTCAAGAATATTATTACATGAAATACACACACTTAAAGGTGTAGACACAATAGACACAATATATTTTAATAGTGTTTTCCACTCAAAATGTGTAGCTACATCATTTTAATGATCGAGTAAAACCCATGATCAAACATTATTCTAGTACACTATTTGGATTATAAAAAAAGGAGATTATCCTTGAACATGTGGTTTGTAATTCATTTTCTACCATTCATAATCCACTCTCATAGGAACATAGATATAGAATCTAAAATTAAATGAAAATATAATCTTCAAATTAGATAGACTCCCATAATGTCATTGTAATGATTATTTTTCTTCCTCTTCTTCTTCGAATATGATTATATATTTCTTTACACTTAAACGAAAACATGTTATTCTCTATATCTGATTATAATCACTCAATATGAATTACAGATTAAAATTAGATCATATATCATTAACATCTACATTATCAATTATTTTTTATCCATAAGATCTGTCCAATAATTCTATCAACAATTGTATATCACTGATCAGAATAAAGGATCAATTTATAGTTAGTCTGGGTTGTATGTAATGTTTGAAGCCTATGAGCAATGAATTCCTCTAAGTCCTACAGTCCATGTAATACTTACTCCTACGGGCCTTGTAAGGGTTCCACCTCACCCCTTGAAAGGTGGATTATCAAAATCAATAAAAAATGAAGGCCTTCGGGCCATTAAAAAAATAATAGTATCTATTAAATCACCTAATGTGACACATTAGAAAAAAACATAAATTCTATACTCTAGAATGTATTATGACATGAAGAATAAGATTTCAATATGATTATCTTATTCTCAAAACAAATCAAATCTTCATCACAAAACCACAAATATATTACTAAACATCTCTAAAACTATATCTTCCATTGTTTCATGACTATATCTTCTATCAGATTATCACTTTCAATTTTAATTATAGATATTAAATTAATTATCAAGTATTGATCTGGGTTGAGTTGTTTACTATTCCTAGTGTAAACCAAATATCAATGGTTCATCCACTTTTTTCTTTTTCTCTTTTAATTCATTATTCATATGTCTTATGGAATAGATCTTCCTTTTATAGAAGAACACATTGTTCTCTCAAATTAGAGAGAATATGAGAAATAATGACCTCTAGAATTTATTATTATTTTATATCATGAAGAAATTGTTCCAATGAATCATAATGTTTAACATCATTCATGGTGTGGACCCATCAGTTGTGGCATGATTTTTCTTATGTCACTAAACATTTCGATGTGATAAATGGAATCTATGAATTAAATGTTTTTATAATCTAAAATACTACTCTATACACCATCTTATTATATCCATGTTTCATACAATCACTTATATTATTCAAAATTATCATGACATCTGATAAATTGGTGTAGTTCACTTGAGTTTGATTGTGACTCAATTTTTACGAAATTGGGTTGAGATGTTGATAAAAGACAACAGCAATAAAACACAGTTCACTTTAACTACACTTCAAAAATCAATTCCATTATCAAATAATTTAATTCATAGTGTTATATATTCTTAAGAACTAAAAAACCACCAACATTATTATTTCAACAATGTCTATTGTCATGATAAAAAATGATATAAAAAACATGCCATACTGATTTAAAAATATAACAAATAAAAGACATTATATTGCATGAAAATGAAGTAAAAAATTCCACCACATGATCTCCACCACTCATATAATTTAAATTAACCAACACCTCAATATATCCATATTAAATATATATACCATTATGTAGAAAACTTATCAATACGTACACATATATAATGGAATCTAAAAAACATTCTTGTTTTGGTGGTGAAAAAAATGATGATTAGATTTACTTAAGGACATAAAAACCATGTAGTCAATTTTTAAACAAGTATTCATATGATAGAGTGTATAAAATTTTAAAACATAATTCTCACCAAAATTAGAAAATACATCTTAATAACAATATTAAAAAAATAAAAAATATAAAAAATATATAGTAATAAAAGATGTATCCAAATGAATCATCCATCTCATCACCCTAAAGAAAATACATCATAATGAATACCATGAAATACTCAAGGTAGTCATGAATACCCTATAAAGTAGATAATAATGAAACAAATAAAATCCTACTCCAAAAATTTAATATATTTAAGGGATTAATAAAAAAATATTTCATAAAGGTATATGTGATAAAAAGGGTAGGCCATTGTAATATAATCTAGATAGAAGAAAACTTATGTGGACTATCTCTAGGATTGATTTAATAATGAGAGTTAAAATGAATTTTGATTATGGTTGTTAACATGAGTAAATTTATACATATCCTAATTTAATGTAATTAATTTTCATACAGTGTGTAATTTTTAACTCCTATTATATTGAAGCCACAATTTTGAGAACATCGTGTCCCCAGGAAATATATTTATATTTTGTCTTACCATAAACCATCATATTACTCAATAAAATAAATTAATTTAAGTAAACAGTGATTTAGTATGATATATATATATGGTTTATTTTTCATAGAAGTATATCAAATAATAAATCTCTAGTTGGGATTACACAAACCACATATGGAAAACCCTTATCTATAATCAAGAACCATGATCTGTCACTAGTGTGAATTATATGGCTCTAAATTAAAAATTTAATGATTAATATAAATTATTTATTTGTTATAAGTGATCAAAAAAGTTTGTAAATAAACTTTATCCAACCCAAAAACCTAACCCACTAATTGTGAATTTTTAAAGAAATTATAACACAATTAAATAGACTCATATAATCAATAATGAGTATACCGATAAAAATAAAATTAGGTAGACGTATTGTATAATATTTAATAAATTTTAAAAAAGATAGATTATTCAATTAAAATTATAATATCATTTAGAGTATTATTAAATTGGAAAAATATATTATCATTATAACTAGATAACTTAAAATTTAGAGAAAACACATAACTATGAATTTTCATAACTACATATAAGACATAAAAATTCAAAAAACTAGAAATTAAAATTTTAAATAATTATGATTATTTAGAAAAATATAATTTTAAATTAATCCTTATGAAATTAATAAAATATATTTGTAGATAAATTACTATAACTTACTTTAATAAAAAAAATTCTTAGAGAACCCCCACAAATTTTTTGAAATAACGAGCCAAAAAATCATTTTACCTTGAAAACATTGATATGAATAGATAGAAAATTTAAAAGAAATTATATATGTAACAAACCTTATCATGGATAAAGAAATTACATGTAATATAATACTGAAGAACATATAAATAATTATCAAAGAATCTATCCTTGAAACCTTCCTCATGGAAAATATTAACAAATACCCAAATTAGATGAATCAAAAGCCAGTAAAAAAAATATTTCAATGTGATATAGGTTTTAGAATAAAAATATAATATGAAAAATAATTATTGGGATCCATTAATATAGTAAATAATATCTCCATTGATGGTAGAAGAGAGACTATGCGGGGTAGAATAACATAATGGAGGGGACAAACCTTTTTTTAATGCATATATGAGAGGAGGTGGAGATGTATAGAGAATATCATCCCTTTTTTTTAAAAAAATATCCATATTATCATTATTACTAATACAAATATTATTAATAATATTGTGATAGTTAAATTAATTTTTCTTTTAAACTCTTCAATACCGCTTACACGTCTTAAATCGATAACATCCCAAAAAAATAATTATTTATAAAATTTATTAAAATAATTATAAGGTTGATAGCTCAAAAGAGAGATTTCATGTTTTCTGATACTTTAATAAAATTTGAATTATAAAAAATTCAAAACTCCAATTTCATGAATACTGAGAAATGAATAGTTGTTTATATTGTTTCTTAGTCCATTTATACTAATCATTTCATACTCAAAAAGTCAATTTTTTTGTTGGAAAATTTTATATTAATAAATTTTAAATAATAAATGACTATATAATGACCAAATAACTATATTATTAAGACATAAAAAATCTATTATATATAATATATATATATATATATATAATAAAAAACTAATAAAAAAATCATTAAAGTTAGTGTGTAATAATATTTGAACTTAAAATAATAAAATACTAAAAAATATATTAGGTGTCATCCCAAAAAAAACAAAAAGTTGATTTGGATCACTAACTCAATTAATGTTCCTCAAACTATTGGTTAATCTTGACCCTAAGTATCAACCAACAAATGATTAAAAAATAATGCCCTCAAAAAATAAAAAATGAAAGATAAAGTCGATCATATTAAAATATATATTCTATAATCCATGGAAATAATATAATAATTGTTTTACTATTTCATATTTTACTTCAAGCATACCTTATCATGATATATGTGATATCATAATCTATGGATATATTCTATATATCCCATATATGTTATCAAGACTATATGAAATAATATTTAAATAATTTATATAAAGGAGTTTAAATATGTTGGCTATATATTTTAGGTATACAATGATTTTTGTTGTGGTGATATTTCTATTGCTTTTGAAACCATTGTAGTAGGAATTTTATGATATATGTATTCAGACAATGTTATTAGGTTAATCTATAAATGTAATTTTAATAAAATGTTACTAAATGATGGAAATATATTCACAGTTTTAGTATTTTATTAAAATTAATAAATCCTTGGTTTAACTAATCTATGTAAATATAAAATACAAGATGATGATTAACAACCATTGTCGAAAGTTATTTTAAAAAACATGCACTGTCTACTTATATATCCCTCCTAGTTTAACTTCTCCTTCTAAAACATAGCTCGACCTTACTTATCCCTCTGTTTTTCCATCATGGTAAATTTTAGTATATAATGCATGCTTCCCTAACTTCCATTTACTATGATTAATGCAATTTTACCCCAATTACCATTTACTGTTCAACCCACTCCAAAATTTCCTATTAGATAATGAAAAACCACATATGTGATCAAAAATACCTACTAATTTAGATGCATCTCTTTGATGTGGATTAGTTTAATAGATGTAAAAAATGTACTAAATTTTCCGGCCAAAATTCAATTTAAAAACACCGTTATATATATAATCTAAGGGTACACACTTTCTTTTATATTATTTTTATAATTCTTTGAACATAAAATGTGATACAAAACTAATTTAATAAATTTAATAATTTAATCACTATATGGTGTTCAATTTTCCAAGTATTAAAATTTAGTGAATTATTTGATATAGAAAAGTTGTTTATATTTATAATTAATTCCATGAAACACATTGTAATTCAATTGGCTATCACATAAACATAGAAAACAAGTGTAAAAAACACACATTTTTTATTTTTGAAATTACACAAAAATAGTGATTTGGTTACAAAACTATATACATCCCTACAACATAAAATGAAACTTAAATATCACTTATTATGTCTATTTTCAAGAGAAAATAGTGAAAGGTTCTATCGTGGGTGATTTCAAATGATATGTGATAATTTTTTACTTAGGTGTAGTAGAGTGGATGACCACGGTCATCTCTCAAAAGAGGAAGTAAATTTAACAACATATTAATGGTATTTTGAAAGTAAAATAAAATTATACCAGAACATTAATTAAAATTATGGGATTTTATATACTTTATAAATCTAGAAAAGGATTTTAGGATGAAGATTGAATTTTTTTTATTTTAGTTATGAAATAAAGTTTAATTAAAATGACACTACAAGAAAATATTTTTTTGAAAATATTTAAAAGGAGTAATCAATATAACTCAACCTATTCAATAAAGTAGTTTTCACTATAATTTTAATTAACATCCACTTAATTATAATCCCTCAATTTTTTAACCCTCTTACCCTATTGGAGTTAACATAACCACAAAGATTAAATTACTTAAAACCCATGCAAGCTTCCGAAGATACGATCACAACACCCTGATTTGATTGATATTTCTTAGGTTAGATTATGGTTAGTTATTAATAAGATCACATTTACACCATAAAAATTAAAATTTATTGATTTTAGGGATTGTATTTTGACTATACAAATTTATCATGTGCGGTCTTTTATTATCAATTATGATCACACTCTCACAATTTACACAACTTTCGACCACGTGTGTTTTTGGGTAAATTGATCAATTGTTTTCTTAGTTTATTTAAATTAAAAACTCAATAAATAGATTATATTATGTAAATTTTATTATCTAAATGATTTAAAATAACTGAATAAAGATTTTTAGTGTTATATTGATTACTAAAAAGTAATACTCTTCCATGGGCGGAGTTGTCATCGTAGAAACATTTTTCATGTGGGAAGGTTTAGTAAGGTTTAAACCCAATAAAATTTATACTCTTCATTCCTGCCCCATTAGAATGATTAATAGAAGGTTAAATTTTAACAAAAAATAAGAAAAGAAAATAAATAAAAGAAGAACAAATATGTTTATTATGAAAACACAAACAATATAACATTGGGAATAAGAAGAGGGCTTCAACGAAAGGATCCTCATTTCAAGATCTACCCTTATTGAATTTTTTGTATAATTATAGTGGAACCTCTTATCCACATCCCTCAACAAACTAATGAGTTCAACCCCCACCAAATGAGAAAGACACCAATGATTATAGTGTTGGGGAGACTAAGTTCAAAGTGGGTTCAAGTGTAAATGGGGAATCTTGGCCAAATATTTTATTCCAAATTTCACCCCCCATTTGACCATAAAAGAAGCCATAATAATCTTTCCTTATATAGGATTATTCATGAAAAAATGATTCCTCGGGATCCCGTCAAAATTTGGCCTTAATCCAAGCATATATGCAGATGTTATAGCCCCAATACAGAACCCATGTTCAATCTGGAAAGTCTAGCCCAACGTTGATTTTATGACTCATTTGCACCAACCAAATGCATGATTTAGCTCCAATGTCCTAAATAATGGTTTTAGAAACTTATGTTAGAAAAATATTTAAAAAATATTATGTATAAATAATTCAAATAAAATTCTTTATTTTCGAAATACTATAGTTAATATTTAAAGGGTAAAACTGGAATTTGCCTCAAATTTTCGAATGAATGATCTTATCCCAAATATTCTATAAATGAACACAGTTACCATTGTGTGATGCACTTATATCATTTATTATGAATAAAATATTCAATGAAATTTTGTTTTATCAACTCCCACAAACTTACCTTTTTGCACACCTGGGAAAAACCTCATATCACGTAATTTGAAAAATTGTGAAAAGTAAACATCAATATCAAATCAAAACAAATTTTAAAACAAATATCCTTGACATCCAAAAATTCCACACCAAGAAACAAAATATCTCATGCCTCATAAAATATTATTTCATTTTCTTTAATTATATCATTCAATATATTTCCACATAATTTATCCTCCCATGCACACAAAAAAATATCATGAAAGCTCTAGAAAGGCACAAACGTGATTTTCATGAAAGCTCTAAATAGGAACAACTTTTTATCTCTATTATATGGTCTAGAAAGGAACAAATTCACATTTCATAAATGCTCCAAAAAAGGAACAACTTTTAATATAATGAATTATTTTATAAGAAAACACATTTATTCAAAATTTAATTTTCCACCAAATGTATCACATAATGTTGTAGCACAACTTAAGACAGCTTTCCCCACACTTAAGTTCAAATAGATTATCAAATTTCACTTCGAGAGTCGGTTGGATAGGGAAAATTGGCTTTTAATGTGGCTAACCTAATAGGGTTTTCATGGATTATAATGGCAATAAGGATCAAATATTCAATGTAGGCCATTAAAAAAAGGATTATTTGAAATAGGGGCTTTAATACCAAAAAAATGCCACATTCATTTTAACATAAGTACCTCAAACCCCAACATTTTGAGAAGAACTAATCAAAATCTAGTTAAATCATTCATGGTTTTGTTCCCTCAATAAACGAGTTAAATATAAAGAATATAAAAATAATGGTTAAAAAGCCTCACAGTAATGTGATTTCAAATATAAAGATAGTGAGATGCGACATGGGATTCAAAATTCAGAGTACTTTTCATGAAATTACTAAAGATTTGAACTTGAAACAAAGTAATTTTGAGCAATCCTTTATGCTCGGTTTCATGGGATAAATTGTTTCACTTATTAATATGAATTTTAAAATAGTGATAAGAATTATTTCAGCTCAACAGTTTCAATAAAAAACAAAAACTGAAAAATAAACACATAAAATTTGAAAAAATCCCACAATTTTTTTAAAACACTGAAAAACAGGAAAACAATTGAAATTGCAAAAACATATTTTTCCCTCCCCCACATTTAAAATAATGACTTGTCTTCAATTTGAACCCATGAGATATTATATGCACATGAAATGTATAATTTTAAATAATACAAACAACAAAAAAGAGAAAGGGTTAGGAACAACCTGATATGCTCAAGTAATGATGGGGTCATGCAGTGTGCTGAAATCCACCGCATTTCTAGAAATTCCCTCAATGTTTCTCTTCAAACGTTTTCGATTTATTATAAATATCCTTTCAGTGTAGTCTTGAATGATCTCCACTACACCATAAATAAAAACATTAGTCAAAACATAAGGACCTAACCACCTGGAATGCAACTTACCAGGCATCAACTTCAGTCTTGAACAGTAGAGGATGAATTTCTATCCAACATGAAACTCCCTTTAATGGATCATTCTATCTTGAAATACTTTTGATCATTCCTTGTAGTGCCTTGAGTTATCATATGCGGAGAATAAAATCTCATCAAAATCTTGAATTTTCAACATTTATTAGATTCCAGCTTGTGCCAAGTCTGAGTTGCATTTCTTTATATCCCAATAATCCCGATACTCAACTTCCACAGGGAGATGGAAATATTTCCCAAAAACAATATAAAATAGGGTAATACCAATGGGTGTCTTGTATGCTGTACTATAATCCTAACGCGCATCATCCAATCTCTTGCTCTAATCCTTCCTATTTGGCAGCATATTTTTCTCCAAAATTTGTTTCAACCCACAATTTTAAACCTCATCCTAGCCATTTGTCTGGGGGTGGTATGGTGTTGATGTTTTTTGTGTCACCCCATACTTCCGAAGAAGGGAAAAAATTATGATTGTAGAAGTGTGTCCCTTTGTAACTAATTATGGCCTTCAGAACTCCAAACCTATAAAAAATATGTTCTTTGACAAAGTCCACAAAAAATTAGAATAATCATTCCTGGTGATCTTATCCTCCACCCATTTTCTCACATAATCAATATATACCAAATTATATAAAAAACTAAAGGAAATAGTAAAATAACCCATAAAATCGATGCCCTATAAATAAAAAATCTCACAGAATAGTATGGGTTTTTGGGTATCTCATGTCTCCTATTTGTGTTCCCAGTCTGTTGGCAATGATAGCATGACTTCAAAAACACATGAGCATCACTAAAAAATCTAGAACAATATAATCCAAATTTTAATACATTACTAGATGTCCATTAAGGTCCAAAATGTCCCCCAAAATCAAGTGTATGGCAAAATTGCAGAATAGAGTCAAGCACATGATCAGGAACACACCTCCAAATAACATGTTCACTACACATGTTACAGAGGTAGGGGTCATCCCACACATAATACCGAGACACACATTTTATTTTTTGGACTTTAAATTTCATTAAATTTGTATGGATCTCAAATTTGAAAAGGTAGTTAACTAAATCTGCATACCAAGGATGTGTAAATTAGATGAAATAAAGATGCTCATTAAAGAAAGTTAACCGAACTGGTACGTAGTCTAAGGTGTCATCCTCTATTGTGTGTGTAAGCCTACTAACATGGAATGCAACCAACGTTTCTGACCCCTTCTTGTCCTTTATCTCAATATAAATGTCTTGAATAAGGAGCATACACTGGATTTTCCTAGGCTTTGCGTCTATCTTATTTAATAGGTACCTCAGAGTTGCATGGTTTGAAAAAAAAATTACATTAGAGCCCAATAAATATAATTTTTTTTTATCTAAAGTGAATATGATAGTATGAACCTCTTTTTCCTTGCCTGTGTATTTCTATTGGGCTCAATCCTGTGTCCTCTATGCATAGGAAATCCCATGTTAATGTCCCTCAACTCTTTGAGATAAGACATCTCAAACTGCGAAGTTGGAGGCGTCACATATAAGCTAAAAAGTAATCTCCCACGGTGGGGGTTGTATGATTGGTGGAGTGGTCAGACACTTCTTTAGATCATCATAGGATGTCCTGTAATAACCATCAAACAAAAAATAAGAATCCTTTTCATGTAAACATCACATAGGAAGAGAAATCTTAATAAAATATTGGTTGAATCGCTGATAAAATCCTGTCTTCCCTAGGAAAGATCTAACATCATGCACACATGATGTATATGGTAAATATTAAATGATATCCACCCTATATCTATCAATATAAATTCCATGTTTTGAAACTACATTCCATAAGACAATTCCATGCTCTACCACGAAATGACACTTTTCAATGTTCAGGAACAGATTCTTCTCAATACAATGATTCAACACCTTTCCTAAACTACTTATACATTCATCAAATGAGGATCCATACAATGTAAAATAATCCTTAAATACCTCCATCCAGTTCCCAATAAAATCAAAAAAAATACTCACCGTGCATTTATGGAAGGTACCTGGGGTGTTGCAATGTCCAAAAGGCATCCTTCAGTAGGAAAATGTACCAAAAAGGAAAGTAAATGTTGTCTTATCATGATCCTATAGAACAATAGGAACCTGAAAATATCTGTAAAATACATCCATGAAACACTATAATTTTTTCCTATCTAGTCACTCACACATATGATCAATAAATGTGAGGGGGAAATGGTCTTTGCGAGTGGAATAATTTATATTCCTATAATCAATACACACACACCAACTATTTTGCACCCTCATTGTAACTAACTCATCATTCCCACTTCTAAAAACTGTAACACCACTTTTCTTAAGCACAACCTAAAGAGAAATTACCCACTAAGAATATAAAATGGGTAAGATTATACCTTCCTCGAGAAATTTTTGAACTTCTTTTTAACAACTTCCAAAAGTGTTAAATTCAATCTGCATTGTGGCTGCCTAAATGGTTTAGCCCCTTCCTCCAAAATAATCTTATGCATGAAAATGGAGGGGCTAATACTAGATATGTCATCCATGGTCCACCAAATTGCCTTAATTTTCACCCTCAAAAGATTCAAATTTTTTTCGTCATGTTATAAAGGGAGATTATTTGCAATGATAATAGGTAATTACTCACCACTCAACAAGTATGAGTATTTGAGAATTCATGGAAATGGATTGAGTTCTAGTGTATGAGGTGCTATATGAATGGTGATCGAAAAGTAACTGAAATATGTGCACAAATTGAATCAGTATCATAATAGACATCATCAAAATCAGAGAATACTTTATCAAATCCATTTGAATACTCAACATCCATGTCATAATTTGAGTTCACATGATCCATATCAGAATATGAATCCTTTTATAAATCAAATATAAGAGAGTCATGTGCATTATAAATAGGCGTGGAATTACTATTAGAGATTAAACTATAACCAATACTCATAATCTCCCTTATCATTGGACAATCCAATTCCTTGGGGGTTTATTTGGTGGTTCCAAATGGGAGATAACAAATGCAGAATGGTCCTATGAGGGGTACTTCATAGATTACATAACATTAAATAAAATAACATCATCTCCAAACTCCATGGAAATTGTACCCTAATTAACATTTATGATAGTTTTTATAGTTTTGAGGTAGGTTCTACATAAGATAATGGCATCATTAGAACTTTCCTGATCATCCTACATGTCAAGAATGTATAAATATGATGGAAAGCTCATGTCTCTTACTCGGACAAGTACATCCTCAAGGACTCTTGATGGATATGTTGTATCTCTATTCACCAACTATGCCACTACTCTTTTCAGCTTCAACTCACCCACCTAAAAAGTGGAGAATACCAAGTGAGGGATCACATTTATGCATGCTCATAAATAAAAAAGTGTATCAAGAAAGTGCAACTCCCCTATCGTTACTAGTATGGAGAATGTCCCCAGATCCTTTCACTTTGTTGGAATTTATAGAGTTACTATAACGAATGTTGAAAAATTCCTTCCAATATTGATTCTCTCATTTCCCTTGAGCCCTCTTTGATTGGTAAAAAGTTCCTTTAAGAATTTTTCATACCTTGGTATTTTCTTGATGGCTTCATGTAGAGGGATGTTGATCTCCACACGATTAAATGTGTCCAAAAACTCCTTTTTCATTTCCTCATCAGCCATATTCTTGGTTTGTAAAACCCCATTTTTAAATGGCTGGTGTTTAAGAGGAATATCATTAAACTTTTTGTACCTTTAACTTTCTCCTTGGGTTTCTCATCAACTAGATTTGAATAAGTCTTCTCTAAAGTTGAGGTGAATCCCGGTGGAACGATAGGTGAATATGTATTTTTTGTTTTATTTACACTTCTCAATGTGATGGCACAAAAAGTCCCCTTGGTATTTGGAGTAGGTTGGGAAGGAAGATTCCAATAATTCTTACTTACCAGTTCCTAGAGGGTAGTGGAAATCTAGATCATTTTGGTCTACAACTCCCTCTGCTCTGAACCTTGACTCTTCAGCTCATTCTTTTGATTAAGAAAAATTTTCCTCAAAAGTTAATCAGAGTTAGAATCTACCTTTTTTTTAGAGTTCCCTTGTTGTTGAGTTTTTGATGCATGAGATTCCAATCAGCTTTGGGATTGTTGGAATCCCTATTGCCAAGGTGGAGGCTGCTTGAAGTTTTGTTGAAAAGGGGGACTTTGTTGTTGTACAGAGCCATAAATCATGTCTGATTGATCCTTAAACCCTTGGATATATTCTTTTGTAGTGGAATAAAACTTATTTTTGGTATGTGGTTATAGATGCTACTGATATGGTCACCCAGGAAACACTGCTACACAATCATCTATTTCTTATAGTCAGGGAATTGTCATTTGGGTGGCTTGTCTCAGTGAAAACTTGAAAAGGCCTGGGAGGATGGGATTGGGATGTATTTTGTGACAAATAAATCTTCCACAACATAATGGTAAATTATTCCAAAAAAGTATCAAACAAATGATTTTCAATAGAGGAATGAATTATCTTATGCACTCCCTTGACATGTGGTGTACCTCTATCGCAAAAGTTCTGGGAGTTTTTGGCCATCTTGTCGATAAATGCACATGTAGATGCTGGTGTTTCCCCCCCAATTCTCCTCCATCCACAGCTTCCACCGTGATCCTCTCCATAGTTTTGAGTCCTTCATAGAATTATTTAATGAGGATTTTATTACTGATTTAGTGATCTGGGCAGCTTGTGCAAAACATCTTTAATTTCTCCTAGTTCTCAAACATTGACCCCCTTGTGCTTAATTGATCCTAGATATCTCCATTAGAATGGAAGGGTTATTTGATACTGGAGAAAATATCTTTAAGAAAAGATCTTTCAAATATTTCCAACACGTTAATTCTTCAAGTTGTAAATAATACATCCAATATTTCATAGTCCCATCAAGTGAAAATAGAAATTCTCTTGGATTTTTTTGATATTCAGAAACATTTCTGTGTTTTATGGATGAGCTAACCACAATAAATTCTTTATGGTGTTTGTAGGGATACTCACCAAAGAGGCTATGATTTTTTGGAAGATGGTGAATTAATTTAGTTTTCAGTTCAATGTCATATTCGAGATCTGAGTATACAATAAAATTTGGTGGATAATTAATATCAGGTCCAACCAATTAAAAAATGGTTTTATTAATTTCCATTAAATTATTTTCAGCCATTGGTTCTTGTTTTATATTTTAATTTTAATTTCTTCTAATTTAAATGTTCTGAGAGTGGAGGAATTCTCTAACTAGTTTAATTTTGAAACATACCATAGACTGAAATTGTCGGATTCGAGTCCTATGTCTACATTCAATCTCTAGGTCAAGATCTAAAATATCCTTAGGAATAGTTCATGTAAAATATCAAATAAAAATAAAACTAATAAAAGTGGAGCATAATAATATAAAATATGATAAGATTGAGATAATGGTCAAAAATGAATAAGAAGAAAAATACAAAAGAAGAAGAAAAATTCATATTGGGTAAAGAATGAAGAAATAAGTGAAGAAATGAAAAAAATGTAAAATAAAATAAATACCTCTAAATTTGTTGAAATAATTACTTGCCTCCATGAAAACTATGATAATTTTAATGGCACTATCATTGGTTCTTTCAAATGACATGTGATTGTAGGTTACTTTGGTGCAGCAGTGTGGATGACCAAGGTCTTCTCTCAAAGGAAAAATGAAATTTAACAACATATTAAAGGTAAATTGAAATTAAAATAGAATTAAACAATAACATTAATTAAAAGGATGGTTTTGTTTATAATTTATAAATCTAGAAGAAGTTTTCCGGGAGAATATTTTATTTTTGTTTAGTTTTTAGTTTTGAAATGAAGTTCGATTGAAATGACACAACAAGAAGATAATTTTTAGAAAATATTTAAAAGGGGTAATCAATATAACTACACCTATTCAATCAATTTTTTTTCATTATCATTCAAATTAACTTCCAATGAATTATAATACACTAATTTTTTAACCCTCAAACCCTACTGTAGTTATCTTAACAACAAATCATAAATTACTTAAACCCTAGGCTTTCTTCGGAACGTGAAATCACAAAACACTAATTTTATGGATGTTCTTAGGTAATATTATGGTAGGTAGTTAATTACAGAACATATCCTCTCTATAAATGAGGATTAATTGATTTTTGGGGTTATATTTGAACTCTAAAAATTTATCCCATGTGGTCTTTTATTACCAATTAAGATCGCACTCTCACAATTTACACAACTTCCGACATCGCATGTTTTTGTGTCAATTGTTTAATTGTTTTCTCGGTATATTTAAATTTAAAAATATATTAATAGTTCAAATAATGTTTATTTTAGTCATTTATTGATTAAAAATAAATGAATGAAGAATTATATAGGTGTATCCATTAATAAAAAGAACTACTCTTCTCTTGGAGGTGTACTCATCGTAGAAACCTTTTGCATGTGAAATGGTTTCGAAAGGGTAGAACCCAATCAAGTTTTCAATATAGATTCTAGACCAATTATAAATATTAAGGTAATATGAAATTTGAACACAACAGTATAAATGAGAAGAAATAAAACTAACAAATAAATTTATTATGAAGACACAAACATTAAAACATGAGGAAGAAGAATAGGGATTCGACGAACGGATCCTTTCTTCAAGGGATACCCTTATTGAATTGCATTAAGAATTGGAGTGGAACCTCTTCTCCTCTTATCCTAACTTTCTAATTCACATCCTTCCCACCAAATGAGAAAAAAAGAAATTAATAGAGTGGTGGGGAGGCTGGTTCAATGTTGTTTCAAGTGTGAATGGGGAACCTGAGTGAGATATTTTATGCCAACATTCACCACCCTTTTTACCAATAAAACATGTGAATCCTTTATAATTATAGAAGAAATATTTGAGATAAAATGAATCCTCAATCTTCCCCCATATTTTGGGTCTATTCCATGCAGAGATGAAGAAGTTATTGCGCAAATACAGAAATTGTGTCCAATATGGCGAGTCCATCACAACTTTGACTTCATGGCCCCACTTTACAGACAAAATGCATGATTTAGCTTCAATATCCTCAGTTAAATCTGTTGAAAATTATGTCATGGATACATTTACAAAATATTAAGTTCAAATAATTCAAATATTGTAACACCCCATGCTTCCACGGTACGTTTCCCTTCAAATAATGCAATGGTGTGCATTGTACGCAACTTCGAGATTCTAACACACCACAACCAATCAAACTAGCCGTTATGAATAGTAATACCTAAAATTTGAAAATTTATAAATTCTATCTCTCAAAATGGACTTCATTTTTGGATTCGGAATATCGAATTTATCCTAGGGTGAAATTTTGTAACTTTTCGGATAACACTTATATTTTGATGAATAGTGAAAATTACTAACTTTTAATTAAAAACGACTGTTTAAATAAAAATAATTTATAGTGATAAATTATATTATTGAGTGTTTTTAAAGTATAATTAGAATATATTTTTACCATTTTATCCAATGGTGTTCATTAGAATTAATTTCACTTTGAAATTGGACCTAAACAATTGTCAATCTTTTGATATATATTGTTTCTTAAAAACACGCTATTTGTTTTGACAACAGGAATTGATTATATAATTAATTAATGAAACTTATATGTTTATAATTTTCTAAAATAGACATAATTTTTGAATTTGGAATATCAATTATATCTTAGGGTGAAATTTTGGCATTTTTCTGAAAAACTACAATTTTTGATGAATAGTGAAACTACTAAGTGGTAGTTAAAAGAACTGAATTTTTCATAAAACTTAATTTTACCGATTCTGTGAATTGAATTTCAAAAACCCGAGAGACACGGTTAATATCAAGAAGTAAAATGTTGTTCAATGAGATGAAAATTATTTTTGGTGAATAATAACTTTTTACTTTTATTTACCACGGTTAAAAGTAAATAAGGTAATTAAGGGTAAAAATGATATTAATATTACCCTAACACATGTCCTAATTCTATTGGACAAGTGTATCTCGACCAAAAACAACCTTAGGAATAAAATATTATCATTTAGGTCCACTTAAATTAGATTAGGACATTTATTATTATTTAATTCAAAAAAGAGTTAAAAGAGTTAAAATCAAAGTGTATTTACTAAAATATTTTTAATATAGGGTTATACAAAATATAAATTAGATTGTAAATATTCATTTGAAAGATAAAACGATTTATATATTATTTTATTTTATTTATAATTTTTATAAATTAAATATTTTAATTTATCTATGGCACAATGATGATACAGTAATTACGATAATAGTGAAAAATTATACAAATTGATATCATAAATACCCAAATAAATATAATTTGAGGCTTTTAATGAATTGAACTAATTTTATAGGTTAATATGACATGTTAGTAATGATTTAATTAACTTTTTTCTAATTAATAATTCTGTTATAAGTTTAAAAAAAATAAACTATTGAATAGTGTCAAAATTGACATAAAAGAGTTTTTAAAACAAATATTATATTATTAATTGATATTAAATTCCTAAAAATCTAATGTTCGGCCAAACGACTTATATAATGATAGGTGTATGATTAATGGATCACTTGGGGGTCTCTTGGATGTATATAGTATGTTTATTAACTATATAATATAAAAATGCAAAGTGACATGGTAATTGTCAAACTAATTAACTAAGAGTTAAAACTAAACGATAAGGTTAATATAATGACCCAAACCTATCTTAATTATATTGGTTTAATGTTTTTAGACCTATTCCCACCTCAACATTTGAATAATAAACTTTGGAGCCATTTGAAACCGAATATTAATTTATTATAAATTAATATTTCTAGCTTTTTTTAAGGTGCCCCTCACCCCTCTTATAAAAGGGCACTCCTCCTTCTCAATTATTGACAACTTCAAAGCCTTTTTAATCGCCCAAACCCTACCCAAATACTCTCTCAAATTCCGTAACTACAACCTAGAGGCCTTATTTTGATCATAAAGCCAACCTATAGAGTCCTTTTTATCAAATCAAAAGGAAGAACTCAAAGAAGAGGTAATGTTTTCATCACCCCTTTTCAAATTCTTTTCTTATTCCACTCCTTCGTTCTTTGTTATTACCATTCTAAAATAATAACTACAGTATCTTATATATACTTTGATGTTATTATAAATATGGTACAACCATATTCAGTATTCTATCCACCCTTTGAATAACATGTCACCATACGTGCGTACGTACAGCTTACCGTCTCCACGTCGTGGTGTCATTGTTATTCAATAAATTATTATTTGGGTGGGTATAATAATGATGTGTAACTCATTTAAATAATAAATATAACATGATAATTATTATTTATATATGATATAACATCCAATTATATATTATTTCAATATCAAAAGAATGATATTGTCGCTTGTGCGTACGTACGGACTACCGTCTCCACGAACGCGATGAGATTCATTCTCTATCGTATCCATTCAAGTATAATTATCATTTGATGATTTAAAAATAATGTTTAAGGACTTGATATCATTCTGTATAAGAACAAGACACATCATATCCATGAAAAACATGGCTTACGTAACAACACATATAAAAGAAAATGAGTAAATTAACGCTCTAAACGACGACAAATCTAAGTTATTATTAACAAAGCAATGTTAAAAGATCATATATCATATCATATTAATGTATATTATTAATTAATAATTTAATAACAATTATTTAATCATTACACTTGAGGTTCACCTACCCCCAACCAAGGAAAAGTACAAGGTAAGGGGTTTCTTATCTCACACTTAATTTCGTGAGAATTCCATTGTTCACCACTTATTTATTGCATGTGGTGTATGTGTACTGCCCATAATTGTATTCATTGAATATTATACATTAATTTATGGGTATTTACATCATCATTGTATGATCCTTCTTTCATGGGTGTATGTTTCATATGTTACCTAATCGATAGGGGAATTTGACATTTCAATTTCCACTCATTCGGCATTATGCACACTTCATTGATTATTTTACTCCAAGATTATGTGTGAAATCATTATTAATTTAATAATGTCATAATTTCCAATCCCCATTCTGTGGATATAATTTTTAAACACATAATCACTCCATTAATAAATTCATAAGTCATCGGTATGAACTTGATAAGAGTAATTTTTACTCAATCAAGATTTGTTGAGATAAACAACCAATTCATTGGTGTTGTTTTTACTAGAATATGTGTGAATATCCTTTGATTGTTTTACACTAAATATCCAATCATATTTAGTGTATTTATATTTGTCACACATAACTATGTCGTTGATTTATCCTTAACCTAAGGTTACGACTTTTATGAGAGATTTCATCTCAATTTAAATTCCATTGAGACTTCTTTGTTGTTATACACCTAATCACTTTTATGTGGTGTATATAATGTACTTTGACATAGTATATCATGAATCCCTTTATTCTCATGATATTACAAAGTTTTGATTACCTCAATTATTTGTATTCAAGTTTCTCTCTTTTGGTTAGAAACTCTAACTAAAATACCATTTTTAAATGTTTTAATGACTTATTCTTCTAAATATTTCTCATTAATGTCCATGTTTTAAAAATTGTTCTAAGGATTTATTTATATGGAAATTAAAGTTTTAAAATTAAAACTCATTTTGAAAGTTTCAAAGTGGTATGGGACACTTTGATTCAAAAATCTATTTTTAAATGGCTTCATGACAAATAGTGTGACTTTTAAATGATTTCAAGAAAAAAGAGGATATTTCTCTCAAATAGTTTTGATGATTATTTTGATCTATGTCAACATCCTTCATTATTCTTGATTGATGTTAATGTGATACAATAAAATCTTCCATATTGTATCAAATGAGTTATGTTTGACTGTGGATGTGCTATTTTTATACCATTCATGGTTTTCGGTTAATGTATTGACATTTTGTATGATAGTTTAATACGAATGTTTATGTTATGTTTAAACCTTTTCATATGAATAATGAATTGGGCGTAGTAAGTGACGGGGGGAGCCCGCTATAGCACCTCGATGCATCGGTAGGTCTCATGAGACAAACTAGTGTCTTGGCACAAGGCCTTGGCAAAATATTATTTGTAGTCTTGGCATGAGGCCTTGGCTATGTGGTTATGATAGTCTGGCATTATGCATTCCATCATTATGAAAGTGGTTATTGATATTTCATGTGATCATTCGACTATTATAATATCCATGTGAATAAGTAAATGGAATTATTTCATTTTATCATTTTCATTTTATGCTGAAGTTCAAGTTTCAAAGGCTTTTGTTTTAGTTATAAATTCCGTTAAGTGGTTTTTCTTATCTATGAAAGATTCTGCTATAATGTTATCCTTACTGAGCATCTGAGCTCACCCATTTCAATTTTTTTATTTTTCCCTGGATTATGAAGAATTAATTTATGAATGAACTGCAAGGATAGTATGAGGGGATATGAAGACAAGATGTTTTTTATGTAATGTAAAACTTTATGAATGTATATAGTGTTTCAAAGGCTACTAAACTAATCGGTCATTCGATACTTGATCTTTCTTGTGATCATGCCAATGTTATGTAATATGCACCGACTCTGGGTAACTGGGGTCGGGGCGTTACAGTTGGTATCAGAGAATATTTAGTACAAACCTTGGAAGCTAGATTTAGATAAACTCTGATTAGAGCACAACGACCTAAGATGAACTTTTAGGATTAGTATAGAATAACTTCCTAGAATTTTGGTATTGTAGAGATTTTGTGAGTTTTCCGAGCAATACATCCCTGTCTGGATACGATCAGGTAGAGGCGGCTCTGGCACAGATGTACCTAGGGGTAAAACCCAAAAGCACCGCTTTGAGCTAGACTTGAACGGGAATTGGTGCACGAAAATGGTCCTTGTTGCACTCTTGGTTACGACACTCCCAGGGGATATGCTTAGGATAATTTACATTTTCATTACAAACCGATTTAAAGTATTATATATATAAGATGAGAAGAAATGACCTTGGTTAATCTTAATGTGTTTCAAGTTGAGAATTTGGTGACATGTTAATCTCTAAATGCTTGTATGACTACTATTACTCACACAATGATTTCTGGTTTTAGTTAATGGCTGGATTACAAGGAATTCATAATGACTTTGAGAATGATGGAAAATGTGGGAACGCTGGTGAAAATGATCAACAAAATGGAATGTTGATAGGCGTAAAAGATATCATCTTTATGCCAAATCAATTTTCCAAAAAATATGATCAACTATATATATATTAACCAATTATAGGACTCAACAAAGAAGAGAAAGGTGATGAATGATAAGAGCTCTAGTAGTGGAGAACATGGAGAAAGAAATCCTCAATTTCTATCATGTAGGAAATTTGGAAGGAGACACCCAGTAAACTGTCTCAATGGGACAAAGAAATTATTTACGTGCAGGAAGGAAGGACATAAAGTGAAGAATTGCCGAAGAAAAATGAAGAGTACTATGGAAGAAGATAAAAATGGTCCCAAGAATCCATTTAGAGTCATTTTCCGTAAATGTAGGGGACCTGGCCATTACCCAAGTGAATGTCCTATTCTATAGGATATTTTCTTGGTCAGAGAAGAAGCTATGTGGAAATAAATGGTTGGATAAATGTTTAAAAATTATTAGCGATCCTTTTTTATGGGTTTACTTTGGAATAATTTTCTCTTGTATTTGTAACCCTAAAGTTTTCCATGTGGGAATGATATTTATGGAATAATTATCTTTTCTCTTGTGGATATAGTTATAAATAACCATTTGGTTTTATATGATCATTGGGTTTGAGGAAATTACAAATTATTATAATTTGGGATGAAAATTCAGGGTATGAGATAACATTTTTGGTTAAATTATGTTATGGTTATTTTGAGAAATTTAACTCATTTTGGTAATGTTATAAAATATAGTTTTTGAAAAAGGACAACACGTAGACCGTGTGACAACCCATCGCGTCAGACAAAGCTGTGGGAATCGAACCCACAACCAATGTGCGATTGGGATTTATCGCCTACCACTGGACTACGTGAAGTCCCTGGATAGTGTGACTAATTATTTTTAGTTAAATGATTTTATTGATCAATAATAAGTTTATTTGGGTTCTTATGTCTTATCAAATTAATACCCTTATTATAGGAAAATGATTTGGTGATTAAGTGATAAATGTTACTTTGGAAGTTGTTCGCTTTGTTGAGAACACTATATGAAAATGTAAAATAGAGTAGTATGGGATTTAATTTGAGGAGTAATGGTGGATTTTTATCTATGTTTTTATTGTGGATTTATAATGATTTGGGTTATTTATGGAAATGATTAGAGTAATTACTTTTATGTATGTGACTTTAAGAGTAATTAATGTCATTTGGAGATACAATTTAACATGGAAGACTACATTCTTAATAAGTTTTGGTTTTCAATATTAGTTTTGATTATATTAAAGGATTATAAGGACAATTTATTATTGAATGGTATTTATTTAACTTTGGGGTATTGTTGGTTTAATTTTGGAAATTAAGATTAGTGTTAATTTCTCTCGAAGAATATCCTTTTGGGGGATAATTAGATCTTGTACTAACCATTTTGGTTTTGATTAATCTCTAAAGACAATGTAAATATATAGTTCATCCTACATGGATCATGTGATTCTATAGAAGTTTATTCTAGCTCTTCCAGTGTGACCAAGTCTTCTTGAATACTCATCGTTTAAAAAAAATGAGTTAGTGGTGGAAATTTATTAAAGAATGAAACTCTACTTAGAATTTACTTATATATATTTATATTCTTAGTCAATATCATAAATAAATCCCTCATATTTTTTTAATGTAACATAAAACAAAAAAATGGTGTCCGTTTACTTTCCTACAAGGAGACTAATGGTCATTTGTCCCAACACAAGTTTGTGGTTTTCTTATTGATAACTTTCTCCTGATCATGATTTCTATCCCTCTCCATCAGAACTTGACACTTAGTTTATCAACCATATACATGTTTTCCTACAAGGAATCCGAGTATGGGTTATCTTGGTTGACCTTTATACCTCTCTTTCTTTCTTTTAAAGTGATAGTTTTATTGAATCTTTTTCCGATGTGGGACTTTACATTATAGTCCCAAGCATAATTTTAAAAATTGTGAGGATGCAATTTATTGAAGGAGGGGAGAATGTAACACCCCAAGATTCCACAGTACGTTTCCCTTCGAATAATGCAATGGCGCGCATTGTACGCATCTTTGAGATTCTAACACACTACAACCAATCAAACTAGCCGTTATGAATAGTAATACATACTTTTTGAAATTTTATAAATTCTATCTCTCAAAATGGACTTCATTTTTGGATTCATAATATCAAATTTATCCTAGGGTGAAATTTTGGAACTTTTCA
The DNA here is from genome assembly GCA_963277665.1 of Viscum album. Taxonomy (NCBI): domain Eukaryota; kingdom Viridiplantae; phylum Streptophyta; class Magnoliopsida; order Santalales; family Viscaceae; genus Viscum; species Viscum album. Next base: position 1,840,560,718 of record OY728136.1, read on the forward strand.
GATAACACTTATTTTTGATGAATAGTGAAAATTACTAAATTTTAATTAAAAACATCTTTTTAAATCAAAATAATTTATAGTGATAAATTATATTATTGGGTGGTTTTAAAGTATAATTAGAATATATTTTAACCATTTTATCCAATGGTGTTCAGTAGAATTAATTTCACTTTGAAATTGGACCAAAACAATTGTCAATCTTTTGATATATATTGTTTCGTAAAAACACGCTATTTGTTTGGACAACGGGAATTAATTATAAAATTAATTAATGCAACATATATGCTAATAATTTTGTAAAATAGACATCATTTTTGAATTTGGAATATAAATTATAGCTTAAGGTGAAATTTTGGCATTTTTCTGAAAAACATCAATTTTTGATGAATAGTGAAACTACTAAGTGGTAGTTTAAAAAACTGAATTTTTCATAAAATTTAATTTTACCACTTCTGTGAATGGAATTTCGAAAACCCGAGAGACACAATTAATATCAAGAAGTAAAATGTGGTTCAATGAGATGAAAATAATTTTTGGGTAATAGTAACTTTTTACTTTTATTTACCACGGTTAAAAGTAAATAGGGTAATTAAGGGTAAAAATGATATTAATATTACCCTAACACATGTAATAATTCTATTGGACAAGTGTATCTCGACCAAAAACAACCTTAGGAATAAAATATTATCATTTATGTCCACTTGAATTAGATTAGGACATTTATTATTATTTAATTTAAAGAAGAGTTAAAAGAGTTAAAATGAAAGATTATTTACTAAAACATTTTTAATATAGGGTTATACATAAGATAAATTCGATTGTAAATATTAATTATAAAGATAAAAATATTTCATACATAATGGTATATTATTTATAATTTTTACACATTAAATAATTGAATTTATTTAAGACATAATGATGATGCAGTAATTACAATAATAGTGAACAATTAAAATAATTGATATTATAAAAACCCAAATAAATATAATTTGAGACTTTCAATGAATTTTAATAATTTTCTAGGTTAATATTACATTTTAGTAATGATTTAATTAACTTTTTTCTAAGTAATAATTCTTTTATGAGTTATACAAAAATCAACTATTTAATAGTGTCAAAATTGACATAAAAGAGGTTTTGAAACAAATATTATATTATTAATTGATATTAAATTCTTAAAAATCTACTGTTAGGACAAGAGACTTATATCATGATAGGTGTATCATTAATGGACCACTTTTGGGTCTCATGGATGTATATAGTAAGTTTATTTACTATATAATATAAAAATATAAAGTGACATGGTAAATGTCAAACTAATTAACTACGAGTTAAAACTAAAAGATAAGGTTAATATAATGACCCAAACCTTTCTATATTCTATTGGTTGAATGTTTTTAAACATATCCCCACCCTAACCTTTGAATAATAAACTTTGGAGCCATTATAATCTGGATATGAATTTATTATAAATTAATATTTCTAGCTTTTCAAAAGGTTCCCCTCACCCCTCTTATAAAAGGGAACTCCTCCTTCTCATTTCTTCACACCTTCAAAGCCTTTTGGTTTTGCCAGACCCTGCCCAAATATTCTCTCAACTTCCCTCAATACAACCTAGAGGCCTTAGTTTGATCAGAAATCCAACCTAAGGAGTCCTTTTGATCAAATCAAAAGGAAGAACCCAAAGAAGAGGTAATGTTTTCATCACCCCTTTTCAAATTCCTTTCTTATTCCACTTCTTCTTTCTTTGTTATTACCTTTCTAAAATAATAACTCCAGTATCTTATATATACTATGATGTTATAATAAATATGGTACAACCATATTCAGTATTCTATCCACCCTTTGAATAACATGTCACCATACGTGCGTACGTACAGCTTACTGTCTCCACGTCGTGGTGTCATTGTTATTAAATAAATTATTATTTGGGTGGGTATAATAATGATGTGTAACTAATTTAAATAATAAATATAACATGATAATGATTATTTATATATGATATAACATCCAATTATATATTATTTTAATATCAAAAGAATGATATTGTGGCTCGTGCGTACGTACGGACTACAATCTCCACGAACGCGATGAGATTCCTTCTCTATCGTATCCAATCAAGTATAATTATCATTTTACGATTTAAAAATAATGTTTAAGGACTTGATATAATTATGTATTTGAATAATATACAACCTATCCATGAAAAACATGGCTTACGTAACAAAACATATAAAAGAAAACGAGTAAATTAACGCCCGAAACGACGATAATTCTGAGATATTATTAACAAAACAATGTTAAAAGATCATATATGATATCATATTAATGTATATGATTAATGAATAATTTAATAACAATAATTTCAAAATTATACAGGAGGTTAACCTACCCCCAACCAAGTAAAAGTACAAGGTTAGGGGTTTCTTATCTCACTCTTAATTTCGCGAGAATTCCATTGTTCACCACTTATTTATTGCATATGGTGTATGTGTACTGCCCATAATTGTATTCATTGTGTATTATACATTAATTTATGGGTATTTACATCATCATTGTATGATCCTTCTTTCATGGGTGTATGTTTCCTATGTTACCTAATCAATAGGGGAATTTGACATTTCAATTTCCACTCATTCGGCTTTACACATACTTCATTGATTATTTTACTCCAAGATTATGTGTGGAATCATTATTCATTTGACTATGTCATAATTTCCACTCCCATTTCTGTGAATATAATTTTTATACACATAATCACTCTATTAATAAATTCTTAAGTCATCGGTATGAACTTGATAAGAGTAATTTTTACTCAATCACGATTTGTTGAGATAAACATCCAATTCATTGGTGTTGTTTGTACTAGAATATGTGTGAATATCCTTTGATTGTTTTACACTGAATATCCAATAATATTTAGTGTATTTATATTTGTCACACATAACTATGTTTTTTATTTATCCTTAACCAAAGGATACGACCTTTATGAGAGATTTCATCTCGATTTAAATTCCATTGAGACTTCTTTGGTGTTATACACAAAATCAATTTTATGTGGTGTATATAATGTACGTTGACATAGTATATCATGAATCCCTTTATTCTCATGATATTACAAAGTTTTGATTACCTCAATTATTTGTTTTCAAGTGTCTCTCTTTTGGATAAAAACTCTAACTAAAATATTATTTTCAAATGTTTTAATGACTTATTCTTCTAAATCATGATCATTAAAGTCCATGTTTTAAAAATTGTTTTAAGGATTTCTTTATATGGACATTAATGTTTTAAATTTAAAACTTCTTTTGAAAGTTTCGAAGTGGTATGGGACGCTTTGATTCAAAAATCTATTTTTAAATGGCTTCCTGCAAAATAGTGTGACTTTTAAATTATTTCATGAAAAAGGGGGATATTTCTCTCAAATAGTTTTGATGATTATTTTAATCTATGTCAACATCCTTCATTATTCTTGATTGAGGTTAATGTGATACAATACAATCTTCCATATCGTATCAAATGAGTTATGTTTGACTGTGGATGTGCTATTTTTATACCATTCATGGTTTGCGGTTAAAGTATTGATATTTCGTATGCCAGTTTAATACAAATGATTATGTTATGTTTAAACCTGTTCATATGAGGAATGCATTGGACTTATTTAGTGACGGGTGGAGCCCGATATAGCTCCTCGATGCATCGGTAGGTCTCATGAGACAAACTAGTGTCTTGGCACAAGGCCTTGGCAAAATCATATTTGTAGTCTTGGCATGATTCATTGGCTATGTGGTTATGATAGTCTGGCACTATGAATTCCATCATTATGAAAGTGGTTATTGATATTGCATGTGATCATTCAACTAGTATAATATCCTTGTGAATAAGTAAATGGTAATATTTCATTTTATCATTTTCATTTTATGTTGAAGTTCAAGTTTCAAAGGCTTCTGTTTTAGTTATAAATTTCTTTAAGTGTTTTTGGTTATCTATGAAAGCTTCTGCTATAATGTTATCCTTACTGAGCATCTGAGGTCACCCCTTTAAATTTTTATTTATTTTTCCCAGGATTATTAAGAAGTAATTTATGAATGACCTGCGGGGATTGTATGAGGGGATATTAAGACAAGATGTTTTTTTTTATGTAATGTAAAACTTTATGAATGTATCTAGTGTTTCCAAGGATACTAAACTAATCGGTCTTTCGAGACTTGATCTTTCTTGTGATCATGCCAATGTTACGTAATAATGCACCGACTCTGGGTAACTGTTATCGGGGCATTACAAATATAATTATTTACGTTCGAAATAATACTGTGAATGTTTAAATGGTAAAATGGAAATTTTAAACAAATTATCAAACGAATGATCTAATCCCAAATATTCTATAAATGAACATTTTAACCATAGTGTGAGACAATTATATCATTTATTATCAACAAAATATTTAATAAAATTGTGTTTCAACAAATATTCACAACATGAAGTGTCTTTCTTTTATGGAAAATAATACCAATGATAAACTATATATTTATGTTTTTCAACATAGAATTTGGGTGGATTGTAATTAGAGTTGTAAAATCCTTTTTTTAAAGGAGATGAATAATGAAAATAATATAAATATGGTTTCACCCTTTTATGTATTTATAATTACAATGATGGAAGAAATGCTATCTAATGGATTTTGTGACTTTAATGAATCTAACAACCATCATATATTTAACTTCACATTGAATAAACTGATAAAAAACATATCATATCACTGTCGTTTCACTTATAAGGATGGGTTGAGAAAGAAGGGAGAATACCTGAATACTAATAATGGATATATTTCAAATGGAGTCCTTTTTCTGTTAAAAAAATTATAATTAACAAAGAGGGTGAAAATGACTAAAGTGGAGTTCAAGGTGGCCTAAAGTGGTGGATCACAATACTATCCCCATTAAAAATATTCTTACAGTCATGGGGAAGTGAGAGAATTCATGTTAATAAAAGGAGGGTATCTTGAGGAACCCCTTATTAATAGGAGGTATTTTTACTTGTTTAATTTTTTACGTATAAATAATCACCACTTATAGATTAGAAATCATTTTTTATTTCATATTATTGTAGGTGATAAACTAATGAATAGGTTAAAAGCCTTTATAAAACCTAATGATAAATAAAGAGTCATATTCTATATAACATTTTTTGATAGAATAAATATTATAGAGGTGTCTCAAATAGATCATGGAATATAGATATCCATTGAGTGGGTCCACATCCCTATAGAAGGAAATTAACACTCGTATAAGTAAAACTCAATTGACTTGAAAAATTTCCCATCAAAGCATAATACCACTCCTATTTTATATTCCTATAACCATGTACCTATAGACATATGCATGATATCCCATGAATGTAGGTGGCCTATTTCCACAATCCATATCTCTCGTGGAAATAAGGGGAAGCATGAATGGGAAAAAACTCATGGATAAAGGGAATGAATTATTAAAGTTCACAAGAGGTGACCATATTGTCAGTGTCATATATGCCTATGGATATAGTCATTTTAAAGGGGACCCTATAGCCACAAGAATATTTTTATATGCCCATATCACTCTATATATAGACACTATTACCATGTTCATATATGTCTATATAAGTATCCTTTCATACGGTGACCCTATATCAATTTGCATATAGGGATCTCCCCATTTTTAAGGGTGGCATATAGCCACAATCATTTATTATCAGGGATACAACCCTTCATATGGGGACCTTATAACCATGAACATATAATCCAATGGCTATATCACTTTTTATAGAGACCCTATACCCATAAGAATATATTCCCATGGATATTTACCTTTATAGGGGGCCATATAACCACAATAATAGATGCTCATGGCTATAAAACATTGAATGGGGACCTGATATTAATGGTCACATATACCCATAACTATAGTACATAATAAGAAGACCCTATAATAATAATCATATACAACTATGGTATAGATCTTCACCAAGGGATCAAAATATATTTTTTATATAATAATTATAAATATATAAAAATTAACCTAAAAATAAAATTTTATTATGAAATAATGTCTTTTTTGGGTTCATTGACAACCTTTAAAAGAATCTAATGGTATAAAACAACAAGTGACCACAATCCCAACCACCGACGCCTAAGATTAAAAGTGACATCAAAATTCAATATTTGAAATTAAGATTTTAAAAATAAAATATATATATAATTAAACATAGTAGAGGTCCCCAAGGTATGCCTCTTAACATCAATACATGTGTCAATTCCATATATGGAAAATCTTACACCAAATTGTGTGAACCAAAACCTAGGAATATTTCAATGAGGACTAGTCTATAAAAAATAATCATAATATTTAAATCATCATCAAGAAACTACTAAACAACATCATTCACTCATAGAATATCACTGATGAACCACTTAGCACCATAAAATTGACCTACTTGTGAAACTATCCAAGGGGCCATCGAGAAACAATAATAAAAACAATGAAATGAAAAACAAGAAACCATCCTCAAAATCACTTCCTGAGAGTAGAGGAGAACCAACAACAATGATAAATAATCGGTCAATATGTAAAAAATCAAGAATATCAGAAATAACTAAAGCTGATAAAAAAGGTGAGTTGAGATCTCTAGATTTTTATTGAGTCCACTATCAAAAACACAAACCACCTCAACACCAATGCACTGGAACATAATGGGGTCTTGTATGGTCGGTCTAGTGGAAATATATAGGTAGAGGATAATTAAGGTCTCCCCCTAAAAAATCATTACAATAAACACATGATTAAAAACTCAAAACCAAAGATAATAGACAGTATATTAATTCAACTCAAACAAACCTAAGACATGTTAAAATCCATTAGAACTTACTGAGAAGAAATTATAGTATGATGGGTTAGGTAAAAAGATAGGTTGTGGGAAAAAACTAATTACCAAGATTATTAGATTTTATAAATGATGCACGGAAATCCCATAAACTAGTAGAAGCAAGTACAATGAGACCCCAAAACATATAGTGTTGTAGTGTTAGGGAAATAATTATATATCATGTATGTTAGTGGATCAAAAAACAATAGGTATTTTCTTTATTAGGTAATTTCTTGGGAAATATACCTATGGAAATAGGTCCACAAAAACTGGTCGACCTACAACCTTGGATACCAACCCAATATAATAAGATCCATTTTTTATGACCAATAAAAATGGGTATAATGGTCATCACAACTAAAGTTTGGGATATAGGATTAAATAGTACAATCATGGAGAATTGATCTCAGCTATAGGAAATTCACCTACATCCATTTTAATAAACATCACATGAATGGGTATTTTGATCTGGGATATAGTAAATTCTTCTATATCTTTGGTAATAGATTCCGCTGGAATGGGTTATGGCTATAGACCTTTTTTACACTTGTGTTATATTAGAACATGTGCAATTCAAATTGGGTTTAATGATAATATTGGACCTTATCCAGTGCACCCATTGATATTGAACAACACCATATCAATCTGAAGTGGTCAAGATAAAAAATATATTTTTCTTCTCATGTTTGGGAGTGAATGTACTTCTTCACTAAAACCTTCCCTTTTCTGAGATCAGAGTGTGAAATTTCATTTTTAGGGAAAAAATCTAGAGATAGTGCACAAATTCTTATATTCAATGTATGGTTCTTATAGATATTAACAACAAAAATTGAGCACTACAATACAAGACCAAACATTAGTATATGATTCATGTAGACTTTTAAACCATGTAGAGATAAAATGAAAAATAGAGATGAGGTAAATATAAACACCTATACAAGCCCCACAAAAGTGTTAGATAGAGAAAATGAAAAAACTCACAGGGACAAGAATATTACCTTTTCACATTTAACAAATAAATCAAGTAATGGTGACACAAATTTTTTATGAGTATGTTGATTATAGAGAGTGAATAATAAGTATGATAGTGTATCTAAACAGTTAATTCCACATTTTCTAGAGATTATATTTACTATGGGGAATGATCAACTAAACCAATATTTCCATGTGAATAAATTATATGTTATCAGGAGGATTGATTTTGATCATATATAATGGATGATTTATCAATAATACAAGTAATAAATAGGGTTATTGAGTATAAGATTATATATATTTTCTTTATTGTTTATTTCATTTCCATTGTATATTCTATTTCTTTCTCCTAAAACATTTTACACCATTCTTATACAATGTTAATTTGATCAAGTTAGCCAATGAATTAAAATGTTTTTGTTCTTGGGGATGATTATATATTTTTTCAAAATTTTTATGATCTTTTCTTCCTCTAAGGATTCATAATATTGAATGATTGTCTTATTAATAGTGTTCCGTTATTTCATTTCATAGAGTTTATTATCTATGCTATCTTTACATTAAAGATTCTTCTTATTTATTAAACATAAAATTTGGGATATCAATTGATATTTATAGAGTCATAAATGAAACCGGCTATATAAAATGAGGTGTCTTTCCTGAAATTAATCAATAGATGGATACATTCCATGAAAATTGTTTTTTCAAGGGATTAAGACTACAGTTCCATTATAAACTCTTTTATTAAGTGAACTAGTACATAAAAGAAAAGACATATATGGTTTTAGTAAAATAAATACACTAATATTCAAAATATAACATTGGAGATGGGCTATGTAAAAGATACTCCATTGAGTAATAAATAGATATAGGAATATTTTAATGATGTATGATGGAATGAAACTAGTTTCTTTCAATGAAAAATAATATATTATTATAAAAAAATATTTAGATTTTCATTACGTGGAATTTCCCAATTATTTTATTTAACTCACTAAAAACCCCATGGTTATTTTATTTCTATTAACATATTACAACAAAATAATATAATAAATTCACAAGATGAAATATGTATGATTTTCAAATTTTATGTAAGAATACCCTAATGTTAACCACCATGAAGAATTATTAAATGTTTTATAAATATTAAGTTAATTGACCTTAAAATAGATTAATTTAATTTTTGTGTTTTTATTTTGGAATCCAAAAAGTTACATAGTGTTTCCAATTTACTCTATTTTGATATTTTTAAAATTCTACTCTGCCCCACTAGTTAAAATGGAAATCACATGAGTGAGACCTTTGATAATGTGTTTAATTTTTATTGTTAGAGTAAGAGTATCCCACAAGGTCTAAAAATTAATGTAAATTTATATTGAATTATTTTTAAGAGATAGTGTAATGAAAAAAAATATCAATGAATGATTGAAAGAAGATAGCCAATGGAAACTATAAATACCTATAGTTATTGATCTTAAAATGTTGGAAGTTTTCTCTGATTACTTTGATGATAAAGTGAAAGTGATCATGGGGTGTATGGAGGAATAATTTCTACTTCCTTATTCTCATAGTTTTTATTTTCCCGAGGATCTTTACAATGATATAGACCTATATAGGGAGATAAATAAATGGAAATATTTTTCTATGAACTCATATTTATTAAAATTTATTGAAACTGATTTTCATTGTGATATCTCGTATTATAATTTAATAGATTACATACATATTATTCATATAGAGGATAATATTTAAGATGTCTATAATGACTAGATAACTGGTCTTGAGTATAGGATAATGGATATGAGGGAATTTTCTTTTCTTGGGATTATGAAAATACCGTTGGAATAATGGTTGAATTACATAAAAAATTATTTTCTTAATACAAAGAATAAGATCCAATCCATTGAAATTGTACGAATACATTAGTGGGTTGTATTTCTCAAGTCATAGGGGATATTTCCATTTACCTCTTTTTTTATTCTAAATATGAAATAGGTTTCATATTGAATTTGGGATGAAAAGGCCTAATTTTTTTGAAGGGGATCAAAATATTCAATTTATTTAGAATAGAAGTGGATAAATGAGGACGTGATAGTTCAAGCCACATAAACCACATTTACTATTAGATTTTGGAGAACCAACTACCATAGTCTAGTTATGCAAAGTAAAAATACGGAACCACAAAAGAGGATAAATCATGTAATTTTATCGTTTTATTTTTAAATTTTTTATTCTTTTGCCAATAAAATTGATGATGCTATTTTTTTGTTTGAATAAGAACTAGTGGACAAGTTTTTTCTGTTTGATGTCAAATAATAACCCAGTTGTATCCATCATTTATATTTAATTGATTTTTTCCTTTATTATTTTTGCATGTTGTAATGCTTATGACTAAACTAAAAATGATATTGTAATAGATATTTGTGTGGGAGGGGTATTGAAAATCTCTATGTTGATGTGTTCATCTATTTATTTTACATTATAATTAATTTTTTAAAAAAATATAAAAACATTAAGCTTAATGGAATTCCTATTTCGGTTTCATTGAGTTAGTCAATTATGACGGACTAATTTGATTTGAAATGAATATAAGAAATGGTAATTAGACTTATTTTAGTTTTGTGTTTATAAGTATTGAAAAAAATGGTTAAATAATTTATCAGAATCTACCTAAATTGTAGTTAAATGGTCTGTTGTTAGTTTAGTCATGTTTATAAAATAATTTAATATAGCTATAATTATAAACACTACTAAATTATAGACAACCCATTTTCATGAATTTTATGTAAATACTTGTAAATGAGTCATTAGTTAACCATGTTTTACATAATCATTAGTAATTAATTAATTATTATTTCAATATAATTATATACTTTTTTTTGTAAAAGAAATTTTTTGATATGTTTTTTAATTAAATCAATCCCATGCATCCCCATCCCATTGTATTGTCTCAATAGGTATCCCTAGAAAATATACAGACCCCTATGAGTGACTCAAATCACAGTGAAACCTTCTGACCCATTTTAACATCACCATTCATCATCCAAACTCTACATGTGATGCGAATTGATATATTAATTCTGTCATTCCCCTCAGGGGACAACACACCCAACACCACCACCCTCACATGAGATCCCACCACAACATTCCACAGATGTCTGCAATGAGAATCAATACTTTAACGGTGTATCCTAAGAGAAATTATGGAACAACCCATCCAATAGATCTATTTTCTTGTTGTTTACATAACTCTATATTTATAAACATGGTTAACTCCTTTATGAGTATTTACATTAAATATTTTTAAATTGTGTTGGGAATTTAGTCACATCTAGAAATGATTCTAATTTACCCATATTTATAAACACAACTAAATTATGAACCCACCATTTACCCACACTTTATTTAAATGATGGTAAATAGGTAATTAGTTACCTAAATATTACATTATCATGGGAAAATAAGTATTCAATATTTTTGATAAAATTAACAATTTAATATTTTAACGTAATTTTTTTTATTGAAATGTTTTTTAATTAACCCATTCCCATATATCCCCCACCCCCTTATAACAGCTTCTTAGGTGACCCTTTTCTATCTGCTAACCTCTATGTGTGACCCAAACCAAAAACAGAACCCACTCCCCCTTTGTGACATCACCCTGCATCAAGCAGACCCTACATTGACCCTAGTAAATATTTAAAGCCCACCTCCCCCCAGGTGACATCATACCTAGTTCCACCACCCCAATGTTCAAGCTACCCACAACCTACATAAACTTAAGACATTGGTCGTTGGAATTGATCCTTTATGAGTGTGTCCCAAGGTCAATAGCAGACCACTCCATCCACTAGATCTATTTTCATATTGTTTATATTACACTACATTTATATGTATGTTAATATATTTATATATAAATAAAAATTAATAATTAAACAAAAAAACTTATAATTATATATTTTATTTTATATATATATATACACATGTTTTTATCTATATAATGTTATATATATTTTATTATAAATTAATATAATTATACTTATAAACTTATAAATAAATATAAATATAAATATATGAATATATTATATTTTTACACATATTGATATATTTATGAGTATGTACTTATATATATAAATATATTATTTATATATAGGTTTTTGTGTTATCATAAGTTATTATTTATTAATATTTTTTTTATAAATATAGAAAAAATATATTTTTTATTATATATATTAATATATAAATAAAATTACATATATATTATTATAATAAAATGAAACATATATATTTATTAATAATAATCTATTCAATTATTATTAATTTATTATGATTATATTTTCACTTTTTTATTTGTATGTTTATATTTATGTATGTATATATGAGTATATTAATTTCATATAAATAAAAATTATTTTAATTTCTATATAACATAATTATTTGTATAATATTATTAATATATATATATATATATATACATATAAATATATATATTAATATATATATATTTAAAAATTAGTATATTTATATATATACATAAAATTTAACATAAATAAAATATATATATATGTATATATAAAAGTATTAACAAACACACACACACATTACAACACACACATATATTAATATATAATACAATGCACATAAAATAATATGATTATTTTATAATTAATGAATTAATTAATAACATATATAAATTTCTATAATTATTATTATTTAGTTATTATTAATGATTGTTCACTTATTAATTATTATTTAATTAATTATATTTATATTTTAAAATCACAATTTGATTATATATATATACCTATCTTTTTATGCTTGGTAATAATTATATATGTATTTTCTCAAGCCTCTCTCCCCCTCTCTCTATACATGTATGTATGTATAGCTGTATGCATGCATGTATCAATGAATGTGGGAGTGTGTGTGTGTGTGGATGTATATATGTATATAAGTACGTAAGTAAGTATATAAGTAAGTTAGTAAGTAAGTAAGTATATATGTATGTATGTATGAATGTATGAATTCAAGTATGTATGTATGTCTATATGAATGTATGTATGTATGTATTTGTGTACGTATGTATGAATATGTGTGTTTGTAGGATATAATATAAAAGTATTATATAATATAAAAATAACATATATGAATAATTTATATATTTATATACATGAATTTTTTATATACGTTATTTTTAATATTATAAAATATTACTTTTTGTATTTGTGTTCATGTGTGTGTGTCATATGATGGGTTCATGGGACATATTTAGAGAATAGTTCCAAGAAGGGTTTTTCTCAAAGACCGTGAATGTGGATAGTCAATATCTACTGCCTAACATTCAGAAGGGGAACTCTACTGTGAGATTTTTTTGGACCCATTTCAAGTCCCTTCAATGAAATAAATAAGACAGGTTACTAAATAAGGAGGCCGAGTGAAGAAATTTCCAGGAGTGTTTGCATCACGATATTTAGTTAAAGATCAACTCAATTTATGCTAAAGACGTATGTCGAGGTTCTGGTGAGTGAAGAGGTTATCGAGAGGATGCTATCTAGAAACAAGTCATCATGATAAAGGAATCGTCGGGATTACTCGTGAAATGAAGATGTTGTCTAGGGAACACATTTGTCAGGATAGAAGAGATTTTGGTCATCCATGGGTAGTTTATTTCCATCATAATATTTTTTATCTAGGGGTGGAATCTCTCAAACCTATGAGTAGGGATCAGATGCATGTTTTTCTTATGAAGGGTCAGGAAATCAGAAGTGAGAGTGATTGAGATTTCTAAAATGTAAATGTGTTCCAATGGTTCTAATTTAGGTTCCTCCTTTGAGACATTTTCAGCATAGGAATAAAAAGTAGGGTGTTCCATTATAGTATCAATAGAGAGGAGATAATAAATCAAAATTTCTTGGTCGAGAAGATCCACATCCTTAGAGAGTAGAGAACAACCATGGATGTGATCGTCAGTAGGGTTAGACAGGTCATGGATGAGGTTCTGGTAAGCATCGTTCTCTATTATTAAAATCATATGGTTATCAAAATATCATTATAGGTACCCTTTTCTTGTTTTATAATTGGGTTCATGAATTTTTTATTTAGGAGTGATACACTCATTTATATCACCTACCCTTGTCCATTCGATGGGACATAGGGTAGAGTTGATTGGAGTTCCCTTGGCACAGACTACACTAGTTGAAGGTCGATCTAACTTGTCTGAAGTATGTAGACAATATGATCTAGGGTAAGGCATCAACACACTTTGGTATATTTCCCATGATTATATATATAGCCTTATTACATCATCCCCAACATGTATTGGTTGTATTTAGTGTAGGTCATCAATTGTTTCATTAGGAGGAAGGTTCTGTTTTATGCTATTGATGGAGAGAAAACAATTTTTTTAATGGGTGAGACCCTTAGATGGTTAATATGTGTGTTTCATCATATTATTATTTTATGGATGATATGCTGTTGATCTCATCATTGGTTTAATAGTAAGTGTTTTTTAGGGTTTTTGAAGAGTAACCTGGTGTCCTCTAAGAGGAGGTTGTAGCGTTAACCCCTTAATGGGAGATAGAGTCTAGGATTGTGATCGAACCAGGAGTGTCTTCTATATCAATGTCTCTATATATAATGTAACCTTTTGAGTTATGGGATGTATGAGTATAGGTCCACAATATATTTCACTGAGGTTTTGTTTTGCCGAGTATGTCACTTTGGGGTGAACCAGTTTTGTTTCTGAAGAAGGATGGTGGATGCTTTTTTCATTATATAAATTATCATAGCTTAATCCAAGTTATAGTGAATAACATCTATGTTTTTTGATATATTTATGATTTACTTTATTAGATTATGGGATACTATTGGTTTTAGAAGATCAATTTGCAGTCATTATATAATCAATTGTTTGTGAAGGATGGGGATATTTAGTAGAATGATTTCCATTTTTTCATGGGATTTATGAGATCATTTTGATTCAATTCTATGTAAAAGCATTATCTATCATTGTTCATTGGGATGCCGATTGTTTTATTTAGAGACTTACTAGATAAGTTCATGATGGTTTTCATGGAAAAAATCCATGTTTACTCTGCTTCGGAGGTGGAGAATGTAGAGCATCTCCATGACATTTTGGGAGTTCTTTATTTTCAGAAGGTATTTGTGATGTCTCCAAAGTTAGAGTTTTGGGATCATGAATTCTATTTGGGTAGGAAAATTTTATACCATCAAGGAGTATATTTGGACAATTAAATGATTAAAGTGGTTATTTCTTGGGTATCCCCCAAGATAGTGGTAAAGATACGAATTTTCCTTGGTCTTTCAGGCAACTAAATGAGTTTCGTAGGTAATTACTCTTGGGTTGTGTCTCCTATAACAACCTCGAACTATAATTATAATGAATTATTTTATATTTATCATTTTCAAGTATATTTTGTGTACCCAAAAAAGTTCTTTAGTGCTCTAGTCCTTTTTCTTCCTATAGATGATATTCAGTTTAAGGTTATCTATGACACTTTTTGTCATGGATTGGGATATGTTCTCTTATAGCTGAGATAAGTTGTTAATTATATGTATCGATAATTACATTTTCATGATCCCAACTATGAAAACCATGATGTTGAGATGGTGAAACTGGTACTTTCTATGATGATGTGGCAATATTACCCCATCGATGAGCATTTTATGATTTTAATGAATATAAGAGAATGAGGTATGTCATCTCTTAACATGAACTGACATTGAATCATAATTGATGGATGGAATTATTACATGATTCTTACTATAAGATTTCATATATTCTTGTAAAGGGAAATTTACTAATTGTTACACTGAGTAGGAGGTTACATAGTAATGCCATGAGTGAATTAAGAGATTCCTAGAAACTGATATCAGAACACTCAAAAATGAATCTTGATATAGGAGAAGGTGGGGTAGAGGATATATTATTAAAACTATATTTCCATAATATTTGGTGATGTAGGTTGAAGTGTCTCATTTAGGGGATTCTTTTATGGAGGTCTAGATAGACCGAGTTGTTTTCGGCTATACCCCAGATGGTTAGTCTGAGGATGGACAACAGCATGTGTGGTTTCATGGAAAGATTTTAATTTGTTTGGTGATGCATGGGATATATATTTTAGAGTTCTATAGTTTTCCTTTGGTATAAAATATCATCATGAAAAATATATACCATACTTTGAGATGTCATTTATTTGGCATGGGTTGAAGTGTATAGTTTTAGAGTTTGTTTCTCGATTTTTGGTCTGTCAGAAGGTGAACAATGAGCACTATATTCCCGATGATTTTCTCTAGCTATTATACGATCCCAAATTGATGTGAGAGTACTTATACATATACTTTATTTCTGTTTTACCTTGATCTCAGGGTGCCTATGATTCCAGATGGGTGATAGTGGGTAATTTGATTCATGAATCCCACATTATAGTGAACTGGGAGTCGACCTGAGTGGAGGTTTTGTTGAGGCAATATCAGGAGGAGATAGTGATATTCTATGAATTAATGAGGATGATAATCACTAATCAAGATAGTCATTTTACCTCTAGGTTGTATAGAGGCCTCCATCATGATTTTGGCTCCTAGTTATTTCTTAGAACAACTTTTAATCCAATGAATGGAGAGAAAAATATCCAGCTATCCTTACTTTTAATGAAATTTTACACTCTTTTTTAATGTATTTTGGAGTTTCTTGTATGAGGCGCCTACACATTTTTTATTTTTATAAAATTATAGTATCCACTCCATAATTGTTATGGAACCGTATAATTCATTAAACGGTCAACTTAACAATTATCTTTTGGGTCGTACTAGGGTTGAAGATGTAGTAATTCTTAGACTAGGAGAGGTACATAATATGACATAGATGGTACACATAAGTCACAAGAGGATGAAGGCATCACCTGATCATCATAATTAATATGACGATTATAGGATGATACATCAGGTGTTCGATGTTGTAGAAAATGTGTTATTAGAAGAGACTCTCATAGTAAGCAAATCTTTGGAAATGAGAGTAATCGTTATTTATGATTTTATGGGCCTTTCAAGCTATTGGATCACATTTGAGTGATGTAATATTTAAAAAAAATCCCTTGAATATGATCAATATAAACAGTTTTTTTTCTTGTGTCGAAACTCCATAATTATCTTCATGGTGACTCTCATGTCATCAATTGGGGAGAGATCAATGTTGATGATGATACGATATTTTAGGAGTGAGCTATAGAGATATAATATTGTTGTGAAAAGGTGTTTCATTGGTGTTATATTTTGTCAATACGTTTATTGAGTTGTCATGGTCCCATGGAAGAGAGTTCCTGGAATCATGGTTCACATATGAACACTATGTACCCAAAGAAGATTGATGTTTATCTAATCTCTTATATCACTGTTTTCATTGTGGATGTTGTCATTTCTGATTATATGATGGTATCCTCTTGTAACATATTATGTATTTATTCTCCTTTAATAGGTATCCTATATATGAGTGTGTTTAGTATGTATTTATTTTTTCAGGGTTTTTTAGTTTATTAATCCAAGTGAGGTGGTTGATCTAGTAAGATAGTGAGTTCATTCAGAGGTATCATGTGAAGTGACTATTTAGACATCCTCTTCCAATTTTAAATCTGGGATTGGTTTTGGATTATAGGGGAAGAGAACTGTTTGTGTGGTATCCAATATAATGTCCTAGATTTATATAGTCCAACCCTATGTTTGTTTCTGATTCTCATAATGATCAGAGGAGTCTTGTAGTGATTTTAGAGGGGTTTGTCTTCTAAATGATTGATGCTACAAGAATACACACTATATAAGTGTTCCATATTATTTAATTGATGTTAATGTATTATTAAGGATGGGTAATAGCGTGATTCATGAATTTTATTTATTTGGGTTTATATGGGTTGAGTCAATACATTTTTTGTTATGATCTGAAACTGAACATTTACACCACATGTAAGCTTTACACAGCATGTAAATCACCTATGTCGGGGTTTATAAAAAGGTGAAATTATTGGTAGTTACGTAAAAAAACACAATCCACCCTCATCTCATGGAGGTCATAATACCCTTTTAATAGTTATTTAGAAATTCATATTATGGGTATTGTTCCTTGAATTCCAATATTCGATCCGTGGTGATCCAAGGAGAGTTCTTCATTCATTTTCTAGCCTTCTCTCCTAGATCGGTCTCATTTTCCTTCCATTATTCATTCAATGTGATGTAGATTGATCTATTCTAATTATAATGATGTTTTATTGTATTCTTTGTTTGTACAGTTATGATGTAGTGTCCCTGGATGGATCCATTTTCATGAGGGAGAGGTGATCTGGATCCACAACATTGGTTTGTTCTTGAGGAAAAAACATTGATAATTTTTGAACAAGGATTACTTTGTTCATTTTATTTTAGTCATGGGAAATCATAAATTTGGAATGTTTTTTCAAATGGATGGAAATGAAATTAACCAAAACAATATTGAACAAGATGAAATGAATAAGATATATATCACATGCATATGTTTATACTTTTAACCATTATGATGGATTGGATCTGGATTCTATAGATATTGTTATATAAATTCTAGGATTGGTTTTTATTGTGTTCTTATTCTTGGAGTATCGTATTGAAATTCATAAATAATGTAAATATGGAATTAAATGATAATTAATTGGATTAAGAAATTAATCAATAGTCAGCTTTGTAATCCGATGTTTGATTTTATTTGATGATGTTCAAATTGATGTAATGAGTCTGTTTAACTGTAAATGTGATCATGAATGTGAATAATATAATTTACATTAATGTAAATCATTCTTACTATTGTTAGTAATAATAAAAAGTATTTTATATGAATAATTAGGTTTATATAATTTTTTGAACCGTAGTAAATTCTAAGTGCATTTTTTTCTTTGATAGATTGTCATATAATGATACCTTTAGCTTCTCATAGTTGGTAACTATAAATAATCAAATTTTATTTCAATATATAATAATAAATGGTTGTGTGATAATGATAATTTTTAGTTCATGATTTTCCTATTTTTTTAGATGGTCAAGTGCCTTGAGTTTGGCGCTATGAGAGCGTGTTTTCTTGTTAAGGCCATATGCCTAATTTTGGGGCCTATATATCCTTATTTTCTATGCTCATTTATTCCTACTCACTTTTTGATGTGATTTATATAAAAACCTACTATTATGAGGATGGTATGGATGAGAAAATGACGGATGATTATATGGGGTGGGGAGGCCTTGATGTGATATGGGTCTGGGATAGGTGAGACTAGGATGTGTAATCTCATATAGGGTTTGGAGGACCTAAGGATGTGGAAAAAGTAGATGCCTTTGATGATGATATGCATCGAGATATGAATATGGCTGTTAGGGATGGAACCATATATTATGGATTGGTTTGAAGGTGGAATTACTAGTTTACATGTTTCTAAAATCTGGGATCTCATTTTTAATCTATTAAATGACTAATGGCCAGGTTTCTTGTTTTCTCTTCATTACTTTTCCCACTACCTGAGGCATTTAGATGTTCTTGCTTTCATTTTTCCATTTGATGGTATCATAGGATGGTTTTCCTAGATTACTTGAATATGGAGTGATGAATATAATGAAATAGTAATTCACAACCCAAATGGTTAGTAATGTCATAATTCAATTGCTAAAATATCATAAAATTGGTAAACAAAGACCATGGTTTGGATTATGCATGGAGGGAATGAAATTTACTCTGATGATTATGTTAATATAATTTAATGTGGGATAATTAAAATTGTTATTTATGGTATAATGAATTAATTAATTTAAGGAAATTTTTTAAAAGAAATTAAGTAGTTAAAGTATCTCTTTAAATGCTTGTGTGCTTATAGGATATGTAGTCTTAATAATGGAAATTTGGATTTCGAGTGACATTAGCTACAGTTGAGTCTATGATAATGATATTTTCATTTTTGGTTGTGAGATATATTATATCATTTTTATAATGTGATTTAAATGCTACCCAGACTCATCGGTTAGGCAGACCAACACACAATAGAGTATGGGAGGGTGTTTTCACCAGTATCTCAGAGGGGGATGGATTGCTAACTACCACCTCTGGTCCCTCTCTCTTCTCCTTGTAGTAACATATGATAGAATTCATGGTGGATGGATTCCCGACATATGTGTGTAGATGGTTGTGGTGGCATATGATTATATCACACACATGTATTAAAATATATACAGTATTTGAAGCATTATTATAATTATGATGTGTATAGAATGTTATGGCTTGAGGTAAATACTTAATTTATTGTTAGTAATGGCTTGAGGAATAATTATGAGTGTATAATATACATCATACATGCTATGGTGGATCTAAAAAACTACATGGTTACTATATATGGATATGTGATATGGGATTATGTTCCCATGTGATGCACATTGTGCATGTTGTGATTTATTGCCTATGTGTCTTTAAGATGGCTAACTTTTAGAGAGAGATGGATCAGGACATGAGATGTTAGTGTAGATTAGAAAACTAGTGTAGAAGTTGGAGCGAGGTACCCTTGATTTTTCATTATTAAAATATATTCCTTCTTGTATTTGGTAAATTGTGAGTGTTATCCAGGGTGAGGTTGTGGACATAGTATACGTATTTAGGTGGCGAGTTAGTTTCACTATACAACACATTTAGTTATAATAATTTCTTTATAGTTTTCACAAGAGGCTCTGGGGAGGATCATACAGAGTATAATATTATGCACTCCCTGTGTATGTATAAATCATTTTCAAGTTAGCTAGAACAAGGGGAGATCAAGTTGTATATTACTAGCTTATGGTTTAACATGAGCTATTTGGGCTTTGTGGTCACTATCGTATTTATATTTTGGGTACTTGTAATTTTTCATTCACTTGTTTCTGTACTATATGAAATTTCATCTTTTCTCTAGGGTTATATATATATATATATATATTTGTGTGTGTGAGAGAGTAGGTTTTGGTTGATGTATATGTCTTATCTCCCTTTATTCTGTATGTTTCAATTAATGTTTAATGATTTCTATAAGAATGTTTATTATACCATTGGTGCTAGTAACCAACCCAGGGCCTACGGGAGGCAGGACTTAAGAAGTCACTATCTGTCCCCCCTCATTACAGTATCTATTTGATGTGGGGGTCAACACATTTTATATAGTTTACTATTCCTTATTTTAAACATATCTTTTTGATTTTTTTATCAACTCACACTTGTGCATCACTTTCCCCCCAGTAACGTCTTAGAATATAACCCCAAACAACCGCCGACCCCTACATGTGACCGCAACTACAATAGAACATGATCCCTCAGTATGACATCACCATATGTCAATCGAACCCCTTTATGTGACCCCAATTAACCTCTAAATCCCACCTTCCCCCAGTGTGACATTACACATAGTGTCACCACCCCCACATGCGAGCCCCCCACAATCATACATAAATTGAAGATGTGGGTTGTGTGAATAAACCCTTTACTCGTATGTCCCAAGGTAAATAATCAAGCAACCCATCCATCAAATCTACTTTCTTATTGTTTATATTACACTATATTTATACACATGTCAATATATTAGTATATAAAGAAATAAATAAATAAAATAAATAAATAATTTTATATTTTAATATACATAAACTTATATATATCTAAATATTGTTACATATATTTAAATATAAGTTAATTCAATTATAATTATTAAATTATAAATATGAATAAATAAATAGTTTATATTTATATATATGTTAATATATTTGTGTGTATATATATATATTATATTTATCAATATATTTGTTGTGTGTTATCATATGTTATTATATATTAATATTAATGTTATATTATAAATATATAAATTTATATATTTTTTATATTTTATATAATATATTTTAATATATTAATTAACATATTTATATTAATATAAATACACTTCAACATATTTATAAATAGTAATTTATTCAATTACTATTAATATATTACGATAAAGTTCTAACTTTGGTATTTTTATGTTTAATGTATGTATGTATATTTGAGTGTATTTATTTTATAATTTAATTTTTTTATTTCTATAAAATAAAGATATATGTATAATACTATTAATATATCTCTATATAGATACAAATAAATTTTTATATTAATATATAGATATATATAAAAATTAATACACTTGTATATGTATAAATATAATTGAATATAAAAATGTTATATATTTATACATATCAATATATACCAATATTAATGTATTAACAAAAACACATATATTAATACACCTACATATATTAAAATATAATATAATTAACATAAAAATTATTAATATTTTATAATTAGTTAATTAATTACTAATATATATGAATTTTTATATTTATTAATAATTAGTTAATATTAACGATCAATTATTTATGAATTATTATCTAATTAATAATAGTTATGTTTTAAAATCAAAATTAATAATAGGTTATTTAGTTATAAATATACATATTTTTACACTATGTAATTATAATATTGGTATTATCGCATGTATATTTATATGTATAGTTGTATGCATGGATGCATGCATGAATATATGTATGCAAGTATGCATGTGTGGGTGTGTGATATAATATAATATAATAGAGTTTGATAATATTATAAAATAACATATATGAAATATATATGAATATATTATTATGTTTTCATGAGGATTATTCATATAAGATATTTTTAATATTATTATATAATTGTTTGTGCGCGTGTGTGTGTGCGCGCGTGTGCAGACACACACACACACATAAATATGTCTATATATATGTGTGAATTAATATATATATATATATATATTATGTCTATGTATTTAGGTTTGTGTATATAAATACTTATATGTTCCTATATTTTTTTATATTCAAAAATATTAACTTACACACACATATATTAATATATATATATATATTAATATATATAAAAATATTATGTAAATATATTTTGTGCATGTTATATATAAATTCTTATAAGTTTATATATTTATTTATATATTAAAATATTAATTTGGAGGCCATTATATATATTCATATATAAAAATATAAATACTTCAATATATGTATATATATGTTATAAATTAATATATATATATTTTTATAGGAAAATACTTATATATATATATTAATAAATTAATATATGTGTGATTTTTATATATATAGTAGCCATGTTCAAAAATTAGACTGAGTTAGCCACATTTTAAAATGTAGTTATATTAAATGTTATCACTGTTTTAAAATGTGGTTAAAGAAATGATTACATTTACTATATTAATATTTAGCCACCATTTAAAAAAATGTGGCTAAAAACAAAACTAAAGACTATTTTAGTGTAATATAAATAAATTATAGGATTTTTGATATTATTCTCATGCCTTGATTTTCACTTTCGAACATAGATGTAATTTTATAGAATTTTGAAATCCACACCACTAGAACTATCAAATGTGAAACCTTATTGTTCCGAGATATAATTTTTTATATATTATTACATTTCCAATTTCATGAGAGTACATGAGCCATGTTATGTTAACTAGAAATTACAATAACTGTATTTCAAATATTTTAAGAATTTGGGATAATATATCGAACATATTGAAGAACCAAAATCCAAATATCATGTCTAAACTTTTGTGAAAACAACTCGGACATCAAACCTTTACTCTTAGCCTCTAAAAATCCATTAACACGCTGCTAGGTTTCTACATTACTAGACTAATATCCTCACCATCCCAAATTTAAAGCATTTTCTATTGCTATAATTTAAAATAAGTGAAGGTAATTTTATATTTTATTGACTAGGGAATTTCGAAAAATTAATCACAATTAAATAATTTCTCAATTTTTGAAATAAAAAGATATTTAAAACCTATTTCTAAAAACACATGAAAAATGTGGATAAAATATCATGTATTATTCATTATTATCATTATTTTATGAATCCAAATGATATGAAAAAGAATTATTGATATTATTAAATAATATGTAAAGGGAAATTTTAAGGTAAATTCATTGGTTTATCTACATGTAAATCATACATTATTATTTAAAGAGTCAAACTCTTCACTATTACTTTATTTTAACATTTTACCTTATAACCATTACCCACATAACAACATTTATAAAACCTTGGTATTGATATAGATTCAGTATTTTTTAGTTTTGAAATAGGAGGGAAAAACATTTGGTGGAACATGTAGGATCCTTAAAATTAGAATAAACCTGCTAAATTAAACATTGAGTGATGAGGGAAAACATAACTAGGAAGGTAGGTGTGACTGTTTATGGGTGGAAATTAACATCTGGAATAAAATTAAATGGGAATTTATTAAAATTAGTGAACTACGTAATAAATGTGGACTGACATATATGAAGTTATTTGAATCAAAATGGTACGATAATATTTTTTAATAACATTTAAATAGACATGGGAGTACCATGATCATTTGAATTCATCAAAATTACTTCCCTTGAGTGGAATAGATAAGTGTGGGAAAATATTGATCTAAAAATATTTCAAATTATCATTCGAAAGATTAAATTTAAAATCCCAATTATTTAAATAATTTAATCATAAATAATTTACATTCCTAATTGTGTAATTATAAGATAATAGATTTCAAAATGGAAATAATTTGACTCTATTATATTATTATTCATTATTTTTCACATCATTTTTAATGGGCAATAATTTAGTAGATTTTTTGATATTGAACATGCATGGAGGAATCCAAGTCAATCCATGAAACACATTGGAAACTAGTATGATATTATAAAACCCAATATTTTATATTCCATTTTAGTTCCCTAATATCTATGTTTTATTATTCATAAATAAAGGAAACATGAATAAAAATAAATCATAAAATACTTGAGTTGAAAGAACAATAATTCATTCAATAAAAATTTAAGACTACAACATAAGTGCCTGATAACAATTGTTTTATTTCATGGAGTATTAAAAAACGTGGATGATTGAATATATTAAAAGTAACTAAATTAACATAGGAGAATTAATGGGAACAAAGAATATTTTTATGACTACAAAATCCCCTATATAATATTCATCAATGAGAATCACCATTAAAATATCTAAACATATAATGAACGAAAACATCATGAATTGGGAAATCATGTTGTAATGTTAACAAAAAAATAGAATATGATGTTTATTTTTAATTTTAGAATCTATTGAATTTATTGGATTTTATGAGGATAATGAGCAATTATAGTACAATTTTTAAAGATTACACAACTATTGGGTATAATTCCAGTAAACATGTTAAATGTTTGGAATTACTAGTATATATTTAATATAAAAAAAAATTATTTAGATGTAAAAAATTTATATATTCTTTATAAATAATTTATTTTAAATAATGTAAATGAATTTTTAATTGAATTAGTAAATACTATTTCACATGGGAAAATTCCCTTGATGATAATGAAAAAATATTTACGAAATATGTATTTTTTTAAATAATTTTTTTAAAGAATGATATCAATAAAATTTATTGATAAGATTCTTCTAATGATTCATTAAATAAATTAATAACATCCATGAAATAATTAAGGATTTATATTAAAGACATACATGGTTAAAACAGTTGGTTTAGATATTTTTTTAATTTTATATTACCTACACTTATTTAGAAGTTAATTTTGTTGAATTATAATTAGGAAATTTAATTAAATGCATAATATATATAAATATGTGAATAAACGTATATACATTAATTATAAAATTGAAATAAATTAAAATAAAATAATTTATGTTTTTATTAGAAACTTTTGTAAATTTTTAAAGCATTGTGCATTTGTATTTAAAAAATAATTATCACATCACTATTTTAAGGATGAATTTATTAACATATTTTATTACATGTTTAAAAAAATATAAAATCATGTAATTATTAGTAATTGATAATTAATAAGAAAACATAATATTTAAAATTTTATTATTATACAAAACAAATTTCCACTTATATTACTTACTTTCATTTTACATATTCCAAATATGGAGTCATCAAAACGAAATTAGTTGATATGGGTCACCTAGTTATTTTAGTAAATAATAATTACATGGTATATATTTAAAAAATTTAAAAAGTCTATAAAAAGCGGTAAATGAAAATAGATATACATTTTTATAATTTACTTGAAACATACCCATCTTATAATTCCTTCGATAGGCATGTGATTCCATCCTACATGTCTCACAAAACACTTTTTTACCTAATTCACGAAACTCTTATGTGATTTCATCTTCACCCATAACCTAACATTAGTTTCCAAAGAAATGTGACTCACTTGGAACAAAAAAAGATCCCTCATAATCCGACTCCAAAAAAATTATATCCATTATTACAATATTTAATACCAAATAATATTTCATCTCTTAAATTCCTTTCCCATGTTTGGTATCCTTTGGCCACAAGACAAACCCCTAAGTCCTCCTTTTTGAGGGAAGATGTTGTATGAAATAACGATTTTGTTAGAATAATGAGAGATTCTTCATTACCATCCTCTACTTACTCATATTTAACACTCATAAAGATAATTATGTTCTATATTGATTTAATATCAACATCATTACTATTCTATAAAAATTAAATCCCGTTAATACAAATATATTTTCTTACTCATTCATTACCAATAATTCGCTCTTCTTTTGGTTGGTTTTACCACCAACATGTATGATATTATATTTTTTACATCATGAGTGATAAATATAAAATATATATTGGTACTATTATGTAATAATGAGTAATTTAATTTGTTTTCATAATTAGTTAATGATAATATATATAATACCATTCATTAATAATATCATTTATTTTTATTAAACTAAAATTGTCCTAAAAAACTATTATTGTTGCACATTATGATCCATCACCCTAATATCCATAAAATTAACATTGGAATTTAAAACTATATTATAAACACATTTTTATAATTCATGGGAATTGTAAAGGAAATGAAAAAATGATAAATTATTATAGACCATATCTATCATTATGAACATAGCATATAATAAAAAGGACAATCAATAACAAAATATTAATTTTAAAAAATATGGATCAATAAATGGGTAACCAAAAATTATAAATTAATGGTATCATATAAAATAAAAAATGTGGTAGTTATATATAAGAACAGTATTACTATATTTTTTATAAATGGATCTTGAGAACATCTTACCTAGAATATGTTTGGGGTATGGGTTTTCTCATTTCCATTTCATTTCATTAAGAAACGTTCTACATTCACCACCTATATTATTTTATATGTTGTAAATACCAACCATGAATTTATTTTATAATTATTTTCATGATATTAATGTTATTTAAAAATCATTCTACTATTTTCCATTTCAAGCGGCTTGATTCAATTGATTAAAAGGGTATAAGGAATTTTCTTTTTAATCTCACTTTGAATTTGAGTTCATCTGTATATAAATCCATATTGTAGGATATTTAATTTTAGTTCTATCAAAAATTAAATTAAATTAATTCAATTTTGGTTATATACATGTTTTTAATATATTATTAATATTTATCCTACATTTTGTCAATAATCACAATAAATTTTACATGGTAGTGGATCCCACTTTTTATCTTTATTTTGGTGAAATATAATATTAATCAATGTTTATATTCATTATTTTGTTTTATAAATGAATTTATCTAGACAAATATTATTTCATAATGTTATTTTCTATTTTCATAAACTTTCAATAAAAAATGATTAAATGATTATCTTATTATAATTTAACACATCAATAACATTCTATTGAATTTGTAAGAACCAATGTTTTTATAAGTTTTTATCTTCATTGAAAATTAGAATTATCGATTGGTTGAGGGGATGGATTTTGAATCGAGGTTTAGAATAGAAATTTTATATTTTTAACACCCCAAACATAAGTTTTTTCAGGGAATGAATCACAAATATGGGGATAAGAGTATTAGGAGAGCACTAGAAGAATGTTTGATGGTTAAGGAAACTATCTGTAGTTATTGGCAATCTAGTGGATAGTTCAGTGGGCATGTTGGCCTGCTAGGTCCACCAATTAGACTATGGATTTATACAGGCAAGATGATGTTACTTTCTGGGAAAAAATTAAAAAAAATTCCCTCGGGGTTTAAGAGGGGGAAACCTTATTAGCTCTCTTAGTGTAATGTGCACAACCTAAACCCTCTAAAAAACTTATTACTCTTTTAAACCCCCTTACTTTTGGAGGTGTTTCTCATTTATTTATTGTGATTAATGTAATGTATCAACCATTTTTTTCCTTCACCCATCTAATTTCCACTCATTATTTATTTTATATTTCCATAATTTGGTTTTGTGAGATGCTACCACTAGAGCATGATTGAATCCTTCTTTTAGCATGGGCCTTTTTTTAAACCTAGCTAGAGGAAATCCCAAAACAATTCCTACATGTCTCCGATCACCATTTCAGTAAGGGACATTACATTTTTGTGTTTTCACTATTTTATTGGTCAAAACATTATTTAAAATTTTATGGAGTCAGTTCCTATAATTTGCACTAAGGCATTAAGATTTTGATCATTTAGTAGGGTAGGTTTAATGAACTCATGTTATTGGGAGGTGGTATGAATCCATGTTTCAGTAGTTCCCTTAAATATTTATCTTTTTATTTATTTTATTTATGATTCTCTTAGTTAGAGATTAGTATTACTTGATATATTTATAGTTTTAGACAATATTTAAATATTTATTAATTATATTATTTTCGGTAATATTATTGTGGATGCATTCTCTATTTATATAATTGATATAATTAGTTATTTAATTATTACTACACACTCGGATATGTGGTTATAGTCTCCCCATACTACTACAATAGTCCATCTCTTTTATTCAATAAACTCTATTATCTAAGGAATAATTTCTATGTTAACATAGAACCTCCAACTGAGTTACTATTTATATTAATCCTAAATGAGACAACACATTGTGGTATTATAGCAATATATTGTTTTACAATTTTGGATATAGTAGCCTTATGATATATGGATGTGTCAGATCCTGTGATGAATATCATACTAGTTCAACATGAACACATTTTCTGATTACATGTTCATATTACTATGGTCTAGGTATTTCTATTCTTTTTTTCATTGTTAAAAATATATTTTTTCACCTCACATGATGCATGTCATGTTTCAGAATTTTTTATTTATTTTTAAATTTTGTTCTTAGATTGTAGAGGATAGAGGCATATATGCATGCATCATATTCAACATAATGGGATTCATTTAAAATATATTCATGGATGTGTGTAATTATTATCATTAAAATAGAGGTTCTTATATTTAAATTGTCAACAACAACTCATTAAAGGTTTTCACATATTAGTTATTTGTGGAATTCTACATAGCTAGACATATATGCATGTTTTCTAATGGGAATTCATGTGGATATATAGTGATATGATCATTGATGGTGATGAAGATGCAATTCCTTGTGTACATGAGGTGCAGTGACCCTAGTGGTCCAATACAGGCATGTAATGCCTTAGTATTAGACCACATGTGTTTTTTTAATTCCATAGGTCATTTATTTAATGTTCTAGTAACAATGTATATGGTTTTTCCTATATATCTTGGAATGGTATCTAAATAACAGAACCTTGTGATTATGGATTTATGAAAATGATTTCTTAGGAATAAATAATTATATACTTGTAAACCCCGACTATTTAGAATGTTATCCTTGAGGTGGGGAATCCCATCTATGAGGATCCGGTGAGGACCAATCTGAATTATTAATTCTCTAAGAAGTATTCTCACTGGTAGATTCTTAGTGAAAATCAATTCATAGTGGTATTATTTTTTTGGCATGTAATATCGGTTTGGGTGTTACTGAGGCCCTATAGAGGATGTTTGGCACATTATATTCATGGTATAACGAACCCTGTGTGTTTTAGAACTAGGAGGTGTTGGTGTGATTTTTGACCATTGTGAGTCTTGTTTATGTGATAGGTGGGAGGACCTATTGACCATTGGATGTGACCTATTTTATTAGTGAGTTGGTGTCTAGATATTATTTTTGTGGTAATCGAGAGAGGTGTTAGTCTGGTTTGTGAGAGACATAGAGGTGGGAAGAATTAGTATATTTTTCTTGTGATAGAAATGAAAAATATGTGAAATTGATTTTATGTAAAATAAATGGTTATGAATTTGGTTTTTATAATAATTTAAACACAATTTCTAGTTCATTTGGATGTTAGTCATTTAGTG
Source organism: Viscum album (assembly GCA_963277665.1). Classification (NCBI taxonomy): domain Eukaryota; kingdom Viridiplantae; phylum Streptophyta; class Magnoliopsida; order Santalales; family Viscaceae; genus Viscum; species Viscum album. Next base: position 1,840,590,912 of record OY728136.1, read on the forward strand.
TTATGTTGTATCAAGGTTGGGATTGAATGGAAGGACTATGAAGATACCTAACTCTATTAATTGAATATGTGTTTATATGTATAGTGAGAATATGGATTGAAGCTTGTGGTTTTGGAAGTACCTCATTTAATAGTATTCATGTTATTGATCTTATCATAATAGAAGTGCATAATTTTGAAGAGGAATTCATAATTTCCTCTTGGTTGGTCCGAATTGACATGTGGTCGGATAATTGTCTGAGGTTTTGGGTGGTGAACCTGGATATGCATGTTATATAAGGACCTTTTAACCAAATCATCGAGTCTACATTGAGCTAGTTTCATATTGATATTTCTTGTATATTGACAATACTAGTTTGATAAAGTGGGGCTCTTAGAGTTTTAATACTCGATGTGCTCAAGGTAGGAGAGCTACGACTGCTGGTTTTTGGTGAAGTTGAGGTGATACACTAGTTATGAAAGGAACTTACAGAGTTATGAATCATTGATGGCTCTTAGTGGGGTGAGATCAGTAGTCATATTTACCATAACCAATGTGGAGTGGAATTCATCTTATTATTATCAATCAATATATGGTTGATCCCATTCACTATTTTTAGGTTGTAGCCGTAATTCAGGATTGGTTTATAGAGGATGGTGGGGGTAAAATTAAATGAGCTAGAGATAGGTTGAAAATTATATTGTTTATTTGTATTTAGGATTAGAGTAATTAGTACAAATAGTCATCATGTTACGTTAGGGATGAATCATGTGTTGTAGGGTTTGATAATTTGATTTAGTTATGATATGAAAAGGAAACTCCAATAATTGGGAGTTTTATATTGTTTGTGGGTGATACAAATATAGTATGTGTAGGGTTATGGTTTTATGATATCCCTCATTGAATTTCAATATTGAATTTGAATGAAGGGGAGGAAGTGGTGTCAAATTCATCTTAATTTCTTGATAAATATTAGGTATAACATATATATGATGTTTGATGGAGTCAAAAAATTATATTCATGCGCCTGATGAAATTATTGATCATCGGTGTCCATATTGAAATGAAATTGGGTTACGTTCATATGTAAAGGAATTGGGATTGGGGGATCTCGTGTTGCACCGATGGTTAAGGACAAATTTTTTTACGGAAGTCATATAGAAGAGGATTGACGGATGGTTTCCCATATAACTAGAGATATTGTTACGAAAACAATGATAAGAAAATCATTAAATATTTAGGTGTGGTTTTTGAGGATCTGAACAAATTTCTCAAGGAAAAGATGACATATTTGATCCTTGTCTTTATATGGTGAAATTCATTAGAATCAATTAAAAATTAAGAATTTGGTAATTAAACTTTGAATTAATAAGCGAAATTAGATAGGTTACACAATTATAGGACCACTACAGATTTTTAAGGATAGTAAGTGTTTTGGTAGAGATATCGTATGAACCCATGTCAATATGAGGGGAAGGATTTTCAAACATGGTTGGACATTTAAATTTTAAATTAAAACACCTATAAAAGTGTTTCTATTATTGAAATGAGTCCATAGGATTTATAGGAAAAGTTAAAGAGAACCATAGGAAGCTTAGGTGACCCGAGCAGAAACTTGTGACCATAAGAAAGACCGTGGCTAGGTTAGTGGCACCACTGGCCTAGTGGGACCACCAGCTCAAAAGTAGCATAGTGCTAGTCATCATGTTTGGATTTTTAGTGAAAATTATTATTTCCAACCTTAGGTATTAATAGGGGAAACCCTTCTTCCTACATTCCTCTTGTGCACAAGTGCTAACAAGTTTCCTATGTTTTTCCTCCATCAGATCCCCTTGGTGTTTGGGAGTTTTTGTGAATTTATTTGATGAATAAATGAATGTATCAAGATATATTTCCCTCAAACTACCTTATCATTCTCTTAAAGTTAATTCTAGATTTCTATATTTTTTGTTCTTGAGATGATTCCACTTGAGCATGGTGGAATCGTCTGATTCTCATCTAGATTTCTCTCATCATAGCTTGAGGACGTTTTAAGCCAATGTCCAGAAGTCTTAACATTCCATTTTATTGAGGTATACATAATTTTGGATTTTGTATATATTTTTTTATTTATATTGAAATATTTATGGAGTCAGTTCCAGTTGTTTGGGATTCTACATAGGATTACGCCATAGGTCCACTTCGGACGTCCCATGGATTGTTAGGGATGGTTCTAACATGATGAGGCTACCCTATGACTTTTCAACAATTATTCATAATTTAAGGATAATTTATAGAATTAATTATAAATTATATATATAATTTTTATGGGTTTTTCAACATGATTTAGTGCCTATGTGGGTTGAAGGTGGAAGAATGTGTAGGGATGAGCTCAGTTAGACATTGTCAAGATTTGAAAATCATAAGAGTAGCTGCAAGGCCTTTAAAATTTATGATTTTATTTTAATAATGTGGTTGGCAGTACTGGATACATGAAAAATGTTATAAAATTTGGTTTTATGGTTCTTTTTGTTTACTGTCATGCCACTATAGTGTTTGACCTGTTATTTTTAATGAATTTTTTAATTAAACTCAAAAGTTTGATTAAATTAAAATGAATTTTCCTCTTAATAAAAAAATCCATCACCTAAGATATACAATGTTCCATATACTAATGAACCATGTTCACTATCTTGGTTTTCTCAACTGTGGATGGCTGAGGTCCTACAAAAAATATCATATATATTTTTTGATGAATCCCTTTGGGGGTACAATATAAATATTTAAGGTAATAAGAATTATGGCCCAAGTAGTACTTGGGGGGCCTTGTAATAAGTACCCATAGACCCTTCATTGTAAAGGGAAGTGGTGTATTAGTGGTGTGTGGACCATATTTGACTTACTGGATCTTTGTATATGAACCATTAGACTCTCATATGATGGAAGGTTGTACACAAGTGTAGTTTTCTCTTATGATTTCTTATGTAATTCTGTGGTCCCTTATTTCCTTTGGGATAACTAAAATGATCTAAGACATGGGATGTAAATTATTATATCTGTTAGATTAATCTATTATGTCTTGATTGTGTGTGTAATTTAATGATTGAATTATTCCAAAACAATACTATGGGGGAATTGGAATCTAGTACCCGTGTTGGGTTCTTTACTATAATGTGGCCTACGGGACCTGTGGAAGGTATATTAATGAATGAATTAAATTGAAAGGATGTTTATTGTGGTTGTTAGAGATGACTATATTTTTCACCATAGATATTTAGTTTTAGTATAATGCATGGTGGATATTTTTTTAGAGGTGGGTTTGGTGATTAACCAGAACGTGTTTTGACTTATTCTACATGTTTTTTGTAATATAACTAAGAGGTGGTTGTGTTTTTATACGTTTTAAAAATGAATTGGGGTAGTACTTATCATGAAAGGAAATAACATTTCAAGATTTTATAAATAATAGATGCCAATACAATATGAGGCAGGCTTGAAAATACTAGAGAAGATTCCATGGTTTGTGAACCTAAAATATATTTGTTTTTGGAATAACAGAGTTCCAACAATGTTATTTCTACTATGGATCATGGGGTCATCATTGGGCATGACCATGTAATCCAAAATTTGGGGGCTCATATTATAGAAACCATTAAGCATAATTTGTGTGATCATTATATGATTTTTTATTAAAATGTAGAGTATTCCATAGGATTGTACCTTGTATAATGGTTGGATCAATACATCAACTATTTATCCTCTATATAATGCGGGGAATAGATCCCTAGTCAATACTATGGTTGGAATAGTCACCGTGACATGCATCGAGACACATTTAAAATGGATGAAGTAGGAACAGTAGACTAGTGATGTGTCCTAAGGATTGAAAGTGACTATAATTTATTCCCATGTAGGGGGGTTTGGTTACAATTGTCAGCCTTATTACACAATGTGATAAGAGAAAATCCAAAAATATATAAAAATGGTATAACTATCCTTAGGACTCTTCATGTAATCCAAGTGGTGATAGTGATTATTTATATATATAGAAGTTTTTTAGAACATCATAAGAACATATCACCATAAATAAGTGATATTTATGGGACCCAATGGGTGTTTTACAACCAAGTTATTTACTCACCCCAATCTTGGTAGGTCATAATATAGGGGTAACTAAGAAGATATCACTTATAGTAGGTATGGGTTGGGATATGACCCTAGGCAATAGGTCATGTTGTTTTTTTTGTATTGAATGGACTCTAGTGACTAGGATGATGTAACATCCCGAACTTGATCTATGGGTCCAAGATAGAATGCCAATTGACCTCAGGTATGCCTCCCTATATTAAAAATGATTCCAAAATAGAAATAAGTGTGCAAGGTAAAATCTTGGGGAGACTATACCAGCAAATAGAGTGTTCTATAAAAACTAACTTATAATGTAAACAATATACAATCCGATTATGTGGAAGAAAAAACATACCATCTGTATTAATGAATTCTGAAACAAAAGACTCAAACATGAACACAAGGCATGGATCAATCTCTAGACTGCTCAAAAGTATAAAATAGTATAAGAACAAAATTACAAAACATAATTTTACATAATTCTAAGGAAAACAACCTCCATGTAAACAAACACATAGTGAGATATCCCACTATATTATTCAACACATTCCTCAACCGAAACTGTATATAAAACAGGTGTGGGATGCTTGGGTATGCAAGGGCCATGGACAACTGAGTAGGGTGTGTTTATGATTTAGTTGGACACAAAAAATATGGTCTAGTACTCAACTAAAAAAAATATAGTTTACATTCATGTGATAAGTTCAACATAAATTAAATATGGAAAACATAACTCTGAAATCATATCAATGAATCACCATAGATAACATATGAAATAAACCCCCATATATCGTGCAATCATACACTTACTCTAAGATTTAATGACCACTATGTTGTAACTAATAGAAAACCATTGTCAAATATATCCATTCAAGGTTTTGAGAGATTCCTAGAGAGATCCACAAGGTTGGTTCACAAGCCATCAAGACAAAAACTCATCCAGAATCCACAAGGAATCGAATAGAAATGCTACTAGGAAACCACTTGGAATCAAATGAATGTGTCACCTGGAATCCTCAAGGCATAAAGTGAACATGATATTTATAATTATTTTTTCATTCATTGTACATTATATTTATTATCAACTAGAAATAAAGTAATAATTATTCTTGGAATCTAATTTTAATTTAGATTACATGCTACTCATCATCCACTAGGCACTATGTAAACATGAAACTCATCATCCACAAGGTCATCATAACCCCAAAACTACAATCACTGGTATTTCCAAAAGGTTGTAAAAATCCTAACCTATCCTCAGGACCATCAACGTAAACATAATAATTCATTCACACTCCCCCTATAAGGGATTTCCATGTCATTATTGTCCACTTATCACAAATACCCAAGCAACACCTCCAAAGATAAGGTAATTACACAGAACAAGGAATAATATATAATGATTAAAACAATATATCATTATATGAAAATATTAAGAATATACATTACTTTGTATTATCAACAAACATGTAAAAAAGATATACAATGAAACATATTTCATCATGCATCATATAAGGATCTCACAGGATACACATGCACATACCTACAAAATGTATTACTACGGTTTCACAGGCTTCACACACACATGAGAAGAAGGAATAAATCAAGATATCCTAGGATCTAGGTATCATGATTCACTACCAAACATAAAATAGGACCCATTTAATATATTTAATTTACTATTGATCATGTATTAACCTTAGGTGGTTGGTAAAAAAATGTGGACAATGGTCCATCATGGCCCTTAACACCTTGTCCATTTACATATATCATGGGTTAATTAATTTGGTAAGACCAAAAGATAATTAATTAATTAATCATTAAATATTATTCATAAAATATTTTGAATTTATTGATCATTTATCCAATGTGGTTAACCTCATATCACATTCCAATAAATAGGTATATAATTATAGGGTAGTGTATACAGGACAATATACCTCAAACAGAGTAAACTTTGAACCAAGAAAATCCCAATAGTTTGGTCAAAGTATTCAACATATATTCATACTCCATAAATCTCCATGTGTTTATAATCACATTAAATAACAACAATTAATTAATTATAACTTAATTTTAATTTATTAAATTAATATAATACAATCATATTAAAATTTTAAAGGAATACATATTGAAAGCCTTTCTGTATATCACTTACTAGATGGAACCACAACTTACCACCCATAGAAGGTTATTAAATTGATTACGACTTCATTCCAATATATTTTAATATTACATGGAAACATATTAGAGTACAATTTAATTAAAATAAATTAAAACACATACAAAAAGTATACCTAGTGATGCACCTTAGCTACAATGTTGTCTAACAGAGTTTTTTAGCTCCTAAAACACTCTCAATTCAAAGACATGAAAAATCACCAAATAAAATACAAGGTATAGTGGAAAATTATATCAATTTTTCCAGAAAATAATAATCAATCACCAAGATACATTCTTTTATCAAAACACTCAAAAATAGAATTTGTTCATCATCAAAAAACATTCTCTAGACCTGAAAATACAAAGACTGATCATTGTGAGAAAATTCTATCAAGATCTGATGGAATTCTCATCAAATTCCCGAATAAATATTATTGATATACTCATATTTTGATCAGGAATATTGATATATTTAGGAATCAAGGATAATTTAGACATCAAAGGATTATAATGTATAAGACATAGCCAAAGGATCACCTATGATGAATGAAAATATCACCCACAATCATATGTGGTAGAATGAGATAAATATAATTTAAGAATGAAGGATATCACTAGGAATCACCAATAGATATAACCTAGGTTCATATCAAATTAATGGGAACTCATAGATGGAGGAGAAGAAGGTCTAAGGAACAATTTATCTAATTAAATGTGATCAAGGGGGTTAAATCCCTACTGGGAATCAGTGTAAAGAAAGTTAAAATGACCCCCACATAAATCTTCTCAGTGTTTCCCACCTACTGGCCATTGCACCCTAATTGGTTGCTAGGGTTCCGACCACACCACCTACAAGATGGTGTATCCTATTAAGTAGCTGGGAAACTACCCACAAAACTAGATATATGGTAGGGGAAACCAACTAGACTGTGGATGTTGTAGCAGCCCCGAAATTATTGACCGTAATACACTGATAACATAAGATTCATTTCATCCTTTGAGCTTCCATTCAAGTCCATAAACATCTCTTTATGATGCTTTAATATGATTCACCATGGTTTAAAATCTGTTACTAAAAAAATCCATACAACAATTTTTTCATTTTTCACCTAAATTTTATAACTCATAATGATGTTTGTCATTGCAATCTCCCCCCCATTGACATCTCATCCTTATGATGTTGTGGTAACATACAAATCACGCCTCTAGATCTACCTTAGTCATCATTCATACAAAGTTCACAAGGTACAATATCTAAAAATCAACACATTATCTCAAGGTAATAATCATTCCAGAATGGCCATTATGTTACCCCTTAAGGATGATAAGCATAACATTATAAGAAAATCCAAAAGATAACTATTCTGAAATATAAATATTGTTGTTATACCTTCCATTGATATAAAAACCTACGATGACTTAAAACAATTCCTCCTAAAGAATAAAGGTGTTACCTACCATATGAGTCATTATATGGAACCAAATATTGACAACATATTGAACTACAGAGTGTGGTTCAGTTGGATAACACTTGATGAAACATAAGTCATAGGTTAAAATTCAATTATAACACTGATTCATTGGTTTCATGATGAAAAATGATTCTTTCCTAACTAAACATAACATGATATCGCCAAACATTATATAAAGAACCCAACTAGTTTTTAAACAACTCATTCATAGTCCATATAAAAATCTCAATGCGGTTCAACCCAATATATTCATCTCCCTATGCAATGAATAGTCTATACATTTGAAATAGTCTTCCAAAAAAGGTAATGGACATATATAACTGACTCTCTAGAAATCCATTGATCATGATTCCTTAAGAACTAGATGCAACATTAAAATAATAAAACATCCTTTCCAATGGTCAAAGAGAATTTGAAGGAATTTTCTGGTTGATTCATCATACACTTTCACCTACCACAAGTCTTTCGACCATGTGTTGATGCACTAATGATATGAATACCTATCATTTCACACTAGTTTTTACAAATTCATGAATACCACATATATCATCCATGTAGTTCTATATCTAAATAAAACAACAATGATTCATCACATAACTAATTACTATGGGGTTCATTACATATTAGTCTTCCAGAGTCACTATGATTTTCCAATGATCACTCTTACACACAACCCTGTAACATCCCAAATGGGAGGTCATTTTACACATGATCATATTTATTCTACCCATAAGAGGATTAAACTTATCATTATCTTTTAGCACTTACCAATTTTCACCTGGTCCATGACTAGCCCATCACCAAACATAATGACTAAATGTGACAATCTTTTCAAACATAATTTTTAAAAAATATCCAACAATAAAAACACATGGATTACATAAAATATTTTCAACTAAAAACAATGAACTATCCTAAATGTTCATGAATTCATATGGTATCATGAGCATATGTTTTGACCTACCACAAATATGGGACTCATCCCCTCACACAACAAAAGAATCTACTTAGAAATATGATATATCTACCTATTAAAAGATCAGTTGACCACAAAATATTATCCTAATCTATTTATAACACTTTTTTATTCCATGTAGACATATGTACACAAAATAATTGGCACCCAAGACCTCTGAGATTCATTTCAAACACATAATATTTTTACTCCAAGGGGGACCCATAACCAAACATTCATCAGTGGCCTATCACCACTACCACATCTTGGTTTATCAATAGAACCAGATTTATTTTCAATTTTCATATCAAATGACCCCATTTACACCAATTCAACTAAATCCACATGAAAAAAGAACCTAAATTATCATTCACCATGGATTTCCTAGAAATGTATAAAACCCCACTTTTCTCCGAAGAAGAGTGATTTTTCCATTACTCACGAACCTCCATTCCAAGTATAACATGTTTTTCAAATATCTATGATCTATATAGTTTTATAGTTTATAAAACCATGAAATATCATCCTCATATTTAGATAATGAATTTCATAGTTTTCAAGATTCACATTTCACTACCCATTACATAGGTGTTGGATTTAACCAACAAGATTCTTCCCATACTATGACCCTCCTAGATATGACCACCTAGGATGTTGACTATAAATTTAATGAATAAATTATTAAGAACCAAATGGCTAGAGAAAAAGTAACTATCTTCTATGCCACAATAATACAGGTGGTTTGAAACCCAACATTATATCATAAGTACTAGAACTCAAGGTTCAATATACTCTTGGGTTTCAAAGAAATATTCAAAAATTTCTTTAAATAACCAATCATGTAAAAAATATATAATAAGTGTAATAGGAAACCAATAATTTTTTAAATTTATTAATGAATTCAGAAAAAGCATAATCAAACATGAATACAAGACAATGACAACCTTCCAGGTCATTCATAAGTATAAAATAGAATAAAAAAATGTAAAATGTGGATCTTCACCCAAATCCAAGCCAGACCTCATCCTAGTCTACAAACATAAAGTGATTTATCCCTCTATATGGTAAAACATAGGACATATCCCAACATGTACTAGAATAAGTGACCGATTATTTGGTACCCAAGATCCATTTCAGTTTAAGAAAGGTGTTATTACAACTCAATTGGACTCCACCATCATGGTTCAATACCCAATCGGTAAAAATTCAGTTGATGTGGATTTGATATGTTTACTGTAAATTAACTGTGAAACCCCTATTTGAAAAACATATAAAATAATCACCATGGATCATAGAAGAGAAAAAACTCATAGGTCAAGGAGTCATGTGATTACTAAGATTCCAAGAACACATAACTATATAAACCTAGGCTCTATGGCAGAATGCAGTCATAAAAAATTTCATGAGTAATCAAGACCCATCAACATAAACATTTAAAAAAGCACCAAAAAATATATCATTAAACACATAAAATACATCTATTGTAAATTCTACTAGGTTTTCACTTGTATATAGTAAACATTTAACCCAAAATCCTCATGGAATTGAGTGAACATGCTTCTTGGAATATGCTAGGAATCAAGTTTACATGATACTCATCATCCACTAAGATTCATCTGACCATGATAAATGGCATCAACTAGGTATTGAGTGTATATGCAACTCGAAATCCACTAGAAATCAAGAAAACATGAACCATGGAGTCCACAAGGGTATCATACCACTAAATCCATTATCACGTGTTTGGGCACACATTTATCATTATCCTTCACTATGCTCATGTCCATATTAATCATTTTTACCATCCATACAGACGCCCCTCTATAAGATAACCATTTGAGTAATTTCCCCCAATATCATGTACCAAAGAAACACCTACAAATGAAAAGGTATAAAAAATAATAGGGAATATCATATAAATATAGAGAATTACATATCATCATGAGAAAATTGTGTCAACAAACCTAAAAAGTGATCATCATCAAACATGGAATAAAAATATACTTAATAACATTAATGGAACTGAGAACCATATAAGGGTCTCACATGGCATGCACACACACACACACACATGATCAAGGAATCAATATAGTCTCATGGGCTGCACACTCATACACATGTGATCAAGAAATCAAACACGCACACAATGTATCTAGGTAAAATATAGATAAACTTCATATTAATGAGGGATATGTAATCTAAGGAACACATTAGTGATAAATCATTTTCCATCGATTACCAGAAATAAACCAAATGCCCAAGGATCCATCATAGATTACATCACCTTGCCTATTAACATTAGGGAATGTTATGAAAATAAACTAAGACCAAAGGATAATTAATTAATTATGAAAGACATATTAATCATAACACATTATGAGTTTTAGGGTCATTTTATAGTGGTGGGAAACCTCATATCACATTCTAATAAACATGAATAAAACCAGAGTGTAGAGAACCAGATTCCATCCAAATTTAACATAATAAATTCTCAAATAATAAAATCCCAAAACAATTATATGAGTCTCCAATTTCCATTCAACCACTATATATTTCCATGAATTTTTACTCACATCGGGTGTCTAAATAGATTTTAAGATGTTATAAGGGATAAATAATGGGTGAGAATAATGATTTTACCATTATAAAAAATTGAAAAGAAAAATACATTAGATTTTGTAGACAGAAATACAAATTACAAAGTCATTGTTACAAATTGGGTCTTCAAAAAATAAATTTTATAACATAGAAGATAATAAACAAGGTAATTCTTGTATGTAAATGTTTTTCTCAGATTGAAGTGTTTAAAAAGTAAAAAATGTTAGATCCTACAAAAATATTTGAATCAACTAAAAATTTAGTAGGATTGTATATTAAATTTATTTTTTATGTATATAAAATGTATGCGATGATATATTTTCAAAATGGAGTTTTGAAGGAAGAATAATATAATTTTCAATTTTTATGATTTCTTATTATTGATATGAAAAAAGTTGATATAATTAAATATGAAATATATGGTTAAAATAAATAACACCATGATTGGAATGAATTGAAATAAATGTGTATGATAAAAGTAGAGTTTAATAGAGTAATGTTTCATAACAACCACTACGTGAAAATATCCCATGATGGTATGTTTATTTTGACAGTGTATGTGGATGGCATCACCATTGGTGGAAGCAAGTAGAATAATTCTAATAGATTTTCAAATTTAATATGTGTAAAATTTGTGATGTTAATGATAATAATGTTGAACTATTTTGTTAGGCTATAGTTTTATCATAAGGAAATAAAATATTTTTTCTCTTAAGTGATATATGCAAGGGAAATTTTAATAGATTTTAGAATAAATGATTGTATGTCGTTTTTAGCTCAGATAGATGTTGGAACTAAACATGGAAATAATAAAGATAAAATAATTGGTATAATAAACATTAAAAAAAATAATCAATGTGATGTTATTGTTTCTCACCACAATTGGGATGGATAAATTTTATGCCACATTCTTGGAAGTAATAATTAAATGTTATCCAAAATGAAGATCAACTCATCATGGTAGATAGAATAATGTGGTACATCCTTGGAATAATGAATTATGTAAGGGTTTTTAGTGAAGTATAATATCTAGATTTTGTACCTTATTTAAATGTATTAAGGGATGGAGATATTGATTATCAAAAACAATGATTTGTGGGGATTTTTCAATTAGATGAAATTTTGTGGTAGATTTATGTAAAAAGATAATAAACTGCATCCTTGAGTAAAAAATAGGTAGAATACATTTTAGTACCTAATAAATGTACATAAATAATGTGGATGAATCTATAATTATATGAACTTTGATAATTTTTGAAATAATTAATGTTGATTTAGTGGGAAAATAAGAGTTATATAGAGTTATCAAGGAACCCAATATTAGATTCTGACATAAATCATAGATAAACTCAATATCATATTAGAAGGGAAACATTGGAGAAAATCATTATAGAGGTGGAGTATATTGATTCTAAAAATAATGTTGTGGTTCTATTTATTAATTATATAGTTCACATGGTTTTTAGAAGCATTTATTGAAGCATGGTGTTTAACCAATTTCCATAAACTAAGGAATTTAAGAAAAAACCCTTATCCCCAACGTATATACTGTTTTATTTCTTTATGTGTGTTTTTAACTTATTATTATAATATGAATATATTGATATGGATTGGGAAAATATCTTTGACATTTTGTTACAAAAAATCAGAGAAATGATGTTTTAGCAAAAGAACTCAACAGTGATGTTATCTTTGATTAAATGGAGTAATATAGGGAACAGTGTAAATATAAATACATTATATTTTTTCTTAAATCATATATAAATAATTTAATCATGGTGTATTATTGAATTTTATAATGGTCATTTTCATAACTGTATAAAAAACATAGTGGGGAAGGTAATGAGATTGAAACAAGTTCTGTCGAGTTATTGAAATAATCTATAAAATGGTATGATTCATGGATGTTCAATCATTATTAACTCTACAGATTAATATTATTTTAATTTTATTCTCAAAGGGGGAGAATAAAGTCAACCTAAATAAATTTTTTTTATTATATTCATGGGATTAATATGATAAATTTTATTTGGTGATAATTAGAATAGAATAATGGATTTAAGAATGAATTGATAACAATATCCAAATGAGTAGATTATTTTAAAAAATATTTAAATATTTTTTGTTTTAATTTATGTTATTAGAGTTATCAGATTCAGTTATAGTTTGTGGTTTTTGTTGTGGAAATTCATCATTGAAAGAGAATAATGATAATACCATAATGAAATAGTTATTGATGCAGGCTGAAAAAGGTTACATGTATGTCACATTTTGAGAAACATGAGGCACACCCAAATGTGTACTACATTAGAATTTAATGTTTCTATATTTTAGGATAATCAAATAATCACACCATAATTATATTTTCAAGATGTAATAAATTATCATATGAATAAATAGTAGCTCTGAAAGGGGAAATTTTACAATAATTTCTTATTTATACACAATTAGTTTATCATGTAACAACCTTAGGTAAGAAAAGTCTAAGGATATGGAAGTTTAAATCACTCTAACATTGTTAGTCCATGAAAATTATGAATAGTTGTTTATGAAAAAAAAATTAAATGTCAAATCTATAGGACGATCATTATGAAAAAACTAGTCAAGAAATTGATTGAAACTGACTTTGAAATCAACCATATTAGAACAATTAATGTGATAACACTATGATGGGTAAACGAATCATGGTGACCCAATATTATCATACATATGAATTACATCATTTTTTATAAATATTAATTATATTACACAAATACACTCCTGAGGGCCACAATGGTTTAGTTACATTGGAATATTGTAACCACAAATATTGGTCCTAGGTTAGCCACATCTTCTCCCACTATGTTAATCCTAACTATCACCCTTCTTAGTCATATCACAACAAATACATATCATCATAACCTTGTGAAATGAATGTTAAGAGTGGGTGATCATAGTTGTTTAGTGAGGGTACATAAGGTAGATATATAAGAATAACATTTGAATAAGGGTATGAAAACATGAGCATAACATTTTAAAAGAATACCCTTCCTATTAAAGATCATGATCTCGAGTCATGGAAAAAACACAGATAGTTCATAAGATAGTAATCATAAGGGAGACCCAAAAAATGAGCAATGATAGCATAATAAAGGAAGAAGGCATGTAATGTATGGCATACACATATGTATAGAAAATAATTTCAACATTAGTGAACGATATTTACCAACAACATTAATACAGGAAAATGCCTTTTCCGAATCAGTTTGAATCGCCGTTATAGCCTAGTATTACTGAACTAGGTTCACTTCCCATTCAATCCTTGAATTACTAAACATAATTCACTCCCCATTCTAGGAATTTATTATTAATCTAAGATAATTTCATATCCTTGTCGTATCTTAATAAAATGTGTTCACTCCCCATTCCAGTATTGTGTATCTCATGAGATATAAATATGTACCCAAAGCATTGGGGGAATATATAGGTTCCACCAATCAAATAATAAAAAATATATTTATGTTTTCTTCAAGATCATAACCATTCATCATATAATAACAAATGAATTTAAATGGGTATAATAAATATTTCAACATATCATTACCTTTAGAAAATATATGGGGTTCATAAGCATTGCATCATAGAATAACCAATAAAAATAAATAGATTTTATTAACATTTTATCATGGTATAACCCATGGAAGTTATACAGGTTTCATAATACAGTTTTCATTATAAAAATACATTAATGGAAATAATAAGAATGGTATCCTTGGATGATATACCCATTATGACATTGGTAATAGTGGAAAACATCATCTTATGAATAAAATAATTTTGAATGATCGTTTATAAAAAATTGTGGAAAATATAATTTCCACTTAAAAAAATTATATATCATAAAAGAAATTTAAAATATTTTTATTTGAAAATTACCATGAAAATTTGTAATTTAATCATCTTATAAATGATTGGTCATGAAATATGAAAATTAAATTCATTTTTATAATTTTATAATGAATATTTAATTTGTAATTTTGGTAATAGACAAACGATCATTTTTTAAGTAAAACAACATGATGATTCCTGTCAAATTTATTTTATAAAAAAGTTAACAAGTATTAAAAATTTATTCAGATAATAATAAAACAAATTTTTTACTTATTTATAAAACATTTTTGTGTCAAAATAAAATTTTGACCAATGTCAGAAATAATTTTTGATTTTCTTAAAAACAATTCATTAACTATCTTAAGTACCAAGGAGTGAAATAATGAAACTACTAAATTAAAAAACCTAAAAAATATATAGAATTAGTTTTTTTGAATAATATTGAGATTTAGATAAATATATTTTAATATTATAAAAATAATCCTAAACAATCCCAATAATTTATGAGATTGCAACATAAAAGCTTTACCACTTTAATAACATCGAATTATAAGTCCCATGAAACAATAACATAAAATAAAACATAAAATATCATTATAATGAATAAAATAATGATATTAAAGGTCATTAGAATGATTAAATTAATGATATTACAAGTCATAGGGGATTTATATACACCTAATCAAAGAATAGTGGTGCATAACTTAACATACATCTCGAAGAAGGAAGATTAAGAAAAAATTCCCTTACCACATTGGTAATTATTAAACCATGAACCACATAAAAGAGATATATAAATATAGATATGTAAATTCAAATAAATTTCAGTGTAATAATCATAAAATAGATTCATGGGAAATATAAAATCAACCCAAATGAAATAGGTGATGAACATGGAATGTGTCACACAAAAGTAAAAAGTGAGATGAAAATCCCTTACCTTAAGTCTTGAGTTTTGTCCTACACATTAAAATGTAAGAAATTAAAAAAATAATTTTATTATAAATATATAATAGAACCATATTCATATATATCACAGCATATATGATTTTATTATAAATTATTAATACTCATTTATTAGCAATTCAATGTTAAAGATAAGTTTCAAGAATTAACCTATTTTTTTCATATATTTTTTGTTTTTTATATTTTAATCACTATTATATTGATCATGGATCCATAAAATCTATAATTATAACAATGGTATAAATTTCATATATATTCAGTGTATATATTTTTAGTTAAATTCAGGAAATATATTTATTGGAAATTAAATACACCATTGATGGGGATGTTAGGTCATATGTATGCATGAAGGTTGTTTTTTATATTCATGTCATATTGAAAGAATGAAAAGATATATATATTATCATTATAAAATCATGTTAATTAAATATATATCAATAAAAATTTAACCCATCATTAATATATTCCATGCAAATCATGAATGAATTACATTTCTTTATGAGGAGGTAGTTTGATGTACATACAACCACGTTGTCACCTTCCCACCAAATTAAATATTGTAAATATGAGTGATATAACAATTATAGATTCATAATAACATTTTAAATAATATATATATCATATATAATAATTTAATACATCATTATGAACATCCTTGAGTGGTGTTAATGGAAAAAATAATGGCATCATTTCGTATGTTGGTAGTCTTCCATTCACACGAATAATGATTTCATAACACATTTTATGGAAGCGAACCATTTTTTGTCATTACCATAACATTTAAAATATATCGATATTGAATAAAATTATTTTATTTTATAATCCTGATATAAAAATAATTTTAGGGGGTGGAGGATGAAATAAATCAAATATGGTCAATGATGAACATCATATCTTCTTCAGGGTATCCCTTTTAGTTTTTCACTCAAACCCTTCTTATGATGGATTTATGAACAAAGTATGGATTATATGACAATTTTAAGGGATTATTGAAGTTATTGGGGTTGGTAATTTCCAATCCAATTTGTTTCTAAGGTGAGAGGAAGAGGGGATATGGGGTGTCCTTTTTTAGGTGAGGTGATTGGAAAACTGATAAAATTTTGAAAGAGATGATTCCTACCATGTTTTTATTATATAAAAATAGTAAAAAAATAATAAATTATCAAACTATATAGGTGTAATGTTATAAATATTCACATAAACTAGTTTTTATACAATATTATACGTGGATCATACCCTTATCCTTTTATTTTAAACCATGTTAAACATATTTATACCTTAACTACTATAATTAACTTTTACATCATTCACTATTTATTTTGATCAAAAAATAACTTGAACATAATATAAATTATAAAATATTATGATTAAAAAAATGGAATTAATTTTAAAAATACATCCATGTAAGTGTAAAAATATAATTTAATATTAATCCATTGGATGTGATGAGAAAGATGGGTTTTAAAAAGAAAATGATCCAAAGTTTATGATGTTTTTACATTATATTTCAATATGAAATTCATTACAATTACATAAAATTCATTAATATATGTATTATTTCTCTAATTTTAATTTAAAACAAATGTAAAATATTATTTCACTTTGTAAATAAATTAACCAAAATGGAAGTTTTCATTTAAAAGTTAGTATTGTTCACTATTCATAAAAAAGGAAACTTTTTGGAAAAATAGAAAAATTAACAGTAATATTATTTTGAAATTAGTTTTTAAAAAATGAAGTATATTTTATAATATTTATTTTATAAAAGTTTAAAATAATTATTTATATTATTGACCACATAAAACATAAAATGATGTTTTTTGCGAAAATTATAATTTCCAAACATATAACGACCTTATCAAAAACAATGCATGTTATTTTCAATATGTATTATTTATATAAAACCATTATAAATAATAATTAAAAAATATTTGTTATTATTCATAACTATATGTTTAATATCATGTAATAATGTTCGCATTTAAATGACTAAATTAATAATATACCACAATTTTGATAAAATGCAGTGTCGCTTGAAACACAAGCTAAGGAAGTGATTCATGTATCACACCTATAACATGGTGTATCATGGAAGGAAATGAAGCAAATAAATTTATTTTATTTTGAAAAATTAATTCATAAAAACTGAAGGTGTTATATTATCCCCCCATAAAATTAATTTCTATATCCAAATTCTTCACTCTAATTCAATAAAAGAGGTTAATTATGAATCATAATATACTCAAGTTTCCAAATAGCTTCCTCAAACAAGAGGTTTCACTAAAAAACTTTGACTAGCTGAGTGTTATGTTTTAATAAATCATTATTTGTATAATCTAAAATCACAACCTCTTATTCATCATATGAAATATCATTATACAGTGGTATGAACTCAGAGTTTGGTACATGCGATAGGTATAGAATATACTTCTATAAGAGAGATACATGAAAAATGATATGGAATTTAGAGCGGTTCAGTGGAATAACTAAGAGAGAGTCTACCATCCCAATACGATCAAAATTTTTAAAGGGAACAATATACCTAGGGAATAGTTCCCCATTCCTCCCAAATCACATTACAATATTCCAAGAATAAAATATTAGAATCACCTAACCAAAAAATAAAATTATTGATCACATCAGTGATTGTCAGCATTAATTTTTTTTCTATATCTGAGTTTCCTTGACATGATAATAAATGTATCTAATCCTCTCTACTATTGTTTCACCTATCTCTGGTCACAATAGTTTTGTTTCTCCAACATGATCCCAAAATGTTTTAACTATAAATTTCATTCTATATATGTATTTATAAGGAGCCTTCTAAATTCTTGAGTTAATGAAATTATTCTAAGAAAACATAACTAGATTAAGGTGTTGTTCCCAACTAACATTGACATCGAAATGAGCTAGAAATGATCATATCATCTAGGTATTTAATTTTTATTTTTGACGAATAATATTTTTGGTGATGATATGCAGTGTTAAAACACAACATTGTATCAAGATATTGTTTAAGACTTAATAAGAACATTGAATTAAATCTCATAACTCAATTAGACATAATAAAATGTTGTACTCCATGAGACCATACCATTTTTTTAATTTATATATTAGTATTTTGATCTAGAGTGAATTACTCTCTCATAGAGATGAACTGTTCAAACATAGTATGGTGATTGACTAAAATCCATATAAAATTATTCCTTTTAGAGGTTTTTTACAGTACAATATCTATTTTGAGGTTCACCCATTTTCATTCTCTAATGGGTAATGGATAAACAAATACACTTAGGCATTTTTATTTCAGCCTTAACATGTTTTAATACTAATAACTAAGATACAACCTCTGTAATATCTCTCTTCATTATATACCACTAGATGTATTGATTCATATCGATATACATCTTCATACTTCCATGATGAATAAAGAATGATGAAATATGAGATTACACTATAAACAATTTCTTAAAATATGATATGGATAGAACACAAACATGGTTCTTGAACCATATATTTCCATCATGATCAAGGATAAAATTAGTAATATTTTAGGATCATTTTTTATATCCACAACTTCCTAATGTGCCTCTTTAAACATCATGTGTACAGATGGTGTAAAATTCAATTGAGTGAGATAATATTTTCCCCTCCATTAGTATTTTCATATACAAACTTTTAAAATCTAGATATATTGGATCTTTTTTAGTCCTCACCATGGATAAGCTTGTATGATTTTTTTGGACTCAAATCATTTTACACCTTGTTCATTTTCCACGGGTGGTAATGTATTATGCATTAGTAATCCTTAATCAGATCTTACAATCTTCTCTAGTGTATATTTTATTTATTCCATGTGAATATATTGTTTAATAATTTATGATCAGTATTTATATCACACATCTACCCCTAAATATAATTCCTACATAGCATTAATTCAAAAATTAAAATAGGTAACTTCAAATCATGAGTTCGTTATTTTTTCACTAGAACAATAAAATTTTGTGAGACAAATGCTCTAACAATATCATTTTTCCTAAGAAAACATCCCAATACCATATTTTAGGAATCAATATATATTTCAAACCTATCTCCAAAATGGGGTAATATATGAATAGGTGTACTGAAAAATCATTCCCTTAGTTGCATGAAGTCTCCATCACATTTAACCATCCATAGGAACATCACTCCATTCCAAGATAACTTTGTAAGAATATGATTGTTATGAAAACATTTCGACAAACCATTTAAAATACCCAGATAAACAAATAAAACTATAGATCTCAGTCAGTTTGATTTTTTTTGGAAACATGTAATTGCCTCTGAATTTGATGAGTCTACTTATATACCATATCTTGAGTTTATATGAACCTAAAGAGAATCCTTTTTCATCCAAAAAATCACACTTCTTAAATTTTTTATACAATTAACACTTCTTTATGGGAATTAGAAAAATACCTAAGTTGTATTCATTCTCTTCCTTACTCTTTGATTAGACAATATTATATTCTATAAATACTTCCACAATCCAATAAAGATAATCTCTATAGGATATATTCATTAAATATAAGAAATTAAAATTTTCATTAGTTAGAAAAAAATGAATCACTATATATTTTAGTTTTCATACCTTATATGTAATTTCTCCATGGGTATATCCCACGTCTTTACACTCTTTTATTATATCAAGAATAAAGATCAATCTCGGAAAAGTATTCGGCACTGTGTAGTTGATCAAACAGATCATTAATATTGAGAAAAATATACCTGATATTAATTATGATCTTATTAAGCTCCATATAATAAATTAGAGTCACATTGATCAATAATTCTTAGGAAAAAGAATAGGTGATTCCTATAGTGAAAAACTTGGAAAAATTAACCTCTTATGAATGTTTTCTTAGAATTTATTCTTTAATTCTTGAAACCCAATTAGGTGCATTATATTGGGAGTCATTAAATTTTTTTGGCACTTGGTAAGAGTTATATTAAGAACTCAACTTCAAATTTTGGTTGAAGAATAAGAAAATATTTTGAAAATACATAAATTTTTTTTTGAATTATAGGAATATAATTGATGCAGAATTTCACCCATCAATATGAGATATACACCCCTTAAAAATGGGAATCAATACCTATACAATAGATTTAGTATACATAATAAGTTCTTACTTATGGACACATAGATAGATTATCATAGGTTGGTTTTGAATAAAAAATAAATTACTTTCCGTATCAAATATAATCATTTGTGGGGCATTATGATAGCCGTATAGAATAATTTAGTTATTAATGAATTTGTAGATCCAGAGTCAAATAATAAATTATAAATTCTAGTATAGATGGTATGTGTACCCTTCTCTATGTCATTATCACACTTCTCATAAAATATAGTGATTACATGATATTTACCCTTTTCCCTTGCCTAAATAGGGTTCTAACATATATCATCACCATTAACACTCTGGATTGGACACTGGTTAGGATAATTCTAATTCTCCTTACACTTGATGCAAAGAAATGTAGGAGGAGTATTATTTACAACATTATCACTATTCTAATCATCAAATAACATATTTTCATCACTTAAATAATCATTTTTTATAACACCCTTCATAACAAATATACAATTACCTTCATATGAACAATCTCTCCATTCCCCCCTTGATAAAAAATCAAAAAATCTCTGTATATCTACTCTAGTATCTTATGGATAACACCCTTTAATGATGTTATTTTATGAAACTAAAGAATAAATCTACATTACTTTCAGGATGGATGATAATACCAGAAGCGTACCTCACCAGTCTTGAAAAAGATTCCCCATGGGTACCAAAAAATTTATTAATCTTTTTATTTAACTCAAGTAACACTTTCTCCATCATCATATGAATAATACAAAGAATGTGATTATTAAAAAATAATATCAGAACTTTCCCCTATCCATGGAATAAATGTTATATTATGGCCTAATATTCTTGATATGATCCATACATTGATCGTATTCAGATCATAAATAATAGAAAACCAAAATGATTTTTTCTTGTTTCAATCACTAGTTAATGAAAAATATTACATCGTTGGTATGGATCCATTTCTCAGAAATAATAGGATTAGTGGATCAGATGAAGGAATATGGGTGTTTCCTTATGAAGGACTCAACAGAATGTTCTCCCATCTGTTAATTTGGAATTCCAACATGATTCATATCTTGAGAATGTTTTTTGATAAAAACAATGACATTTTTCATTCTATATCACATAAAATATAGATTCCTTATAGGGTAATCATTGCATTTTCTATCTCACTCAACAGTAAGATAGTTCCTTTAGGTTCTTTACATCGACTAAAATGAGAAATAACAGTGTAAGAAAAAATAATAACATCAGGGATCCACATAATCATGAAAAGTGTTCTATAAGATGTATAAATCATGACTCCTGCTTTTTAATCTATGATACCATTGGTTTATCTAGAGTTATTCATAATCATCTTATTTTTAAATCCTTAATTATGGTTCTTAAGTAGTTTATGAATTTCAAAGGGATATCCCCTACGAGTTTCGATCTAGTTTTTCTTCTAGGCCCGTTATTGTGCACTCATTCTCGATCGAGTCTAGATAATTACTATGTTTTCGAAGTTTTTAACCCTTTGTACATCTACTCTAGATCAGCATCAAATTGTAGTGTACATGGACTGATTTAGATTCATTTATGTTACTCACTCTACCATTTACCAAAATTCTAGGATATTTTCTTATATTTTTTCTCATCGATAGACACATCCTTAGATATTTCATTAGGGGTATCACTAATATTTTCTCATCCTAGTTTCCAAAGGATAAATAAGGATATATGTTGGGAAACAATCCACTGAAATGTCCTCTCAATATGTTTCGGGTGTGGTTTTGTTTGTTTACAAATCTAAATGTCCGAAAATGCATATAGTTGTTGTTTTTAGAAGACATGTTTTTATGGTGGCGTAGTTTACCACTATTTTCCAAACTTTTGGGCTGTAAAATAAGACGTTTGTTATTGGTAATGGAATTATTCCTTCATGGGAATGAATAGTATGAAGAACGTTGATGAAATCTAGAATAAGGTGAGAACCATGTAACATAATTCATTGACCGCATAACATGTTCTGGGAACAATATGAAGAGTGACATAAATGGTACACCATAACGGTTCATGAAACATAAAATAGTTCGATGTAGAAGATGATGAGGTACGTAGATGGGTTGTAGTCGGTGGATGATATATACCACTCACAATCAAAGGTGGTATGCTGAATGGATAGGAAAAATAGTTCGTGGGTGTTTTTACTTTTACGGTGGCTAAATGATCAGTATGCTGCAAAGGCTGGATTGAAGATTTGATAAATCTCAGATTAGGGGATTTAACATCTTTGAATATATAAGAATCAGTAATCTCACCAATTACTATAGAGATATATTATCATTAGAACCTCTTTTATTTATGGAATTTCAAAAATGTTTGAAGGTGGTTCGTTGGGGATAATCCCGTAAATGCTAATGTGGTTCATGTTGAATAAATTACACTAAAGGATTTAAGAAGGAAGTTTTATACTCTTAAGACTCAATACGCGGAGGAGGAATATCTAGTAGGAGAGAGAGTGAAGTCTGCAAGTTTTAAGTAGAGGGATTGATTCAGTATACAGAATTGAAGGTAGTTCACGAATAGAGAACAGTTCACAGATAGAGGGTGATTTGTAGTAGAGGTTTTTGGAATCAGTACGTGGTACCAGTACGCAACCGCGAAGGCGGAGGCTATACGTGAACAAAGGGTGGTTATTCTTGGTGGTAGTAGTACTCATAAGAAGTGACTATGTTCTAATCCTGGTACACAATACGCAGATGAGAAATCCAGTTCATGGTTTTAACAAGAAAGATTGAAAAATCTTCAATTCAGTTTGCGAAAGTATTTTTTGGTGCCTAATAGTACCTGAGAAGGTGGACATCGTCCACGTGTGATGATAGGACTTTAATAGAGCATCTACCTACATTTGAGGATGCAAGAATTCAAGAAAATAAAGGGAACTACATTTCCATAAACTATTTTTGACCTACAAGTCAATAAACTATTAGTGGATTTATTTCCAAGAGTTGTGAGTGAAGGAAGAGGAAGACAATGACCTTTTCCATTAGAAGTGACCCAGAGAAAGAGGCATAAGGAGTGACCCTTGGGAATGCAGTGAAAAGGCCCTAAACCATGTAAAGACAGTGAGCCTGGGCATAAAAGATCTGTCCTGAACATTTTACTCATTATTGGTAGTGAGCCTTAGTGAAGTTGGTACATCATCACATCGCCATTGTATACTCCTGGGACATTGCCCAGTGAGGGTGAACCAAGTAAAAATCTTTTTTTCATATGCATGATTTCATATATATTCGTATATTGATATGGGAAGAACATATAATTGATTTTTTTTCTAACAGAAAAACAAGATCTAAGTGGGTGAATGATTTAAATTGGCATACCATGATCCAACCCTCTCAGGGTATTCAACCTTGTGGACCTAAAACTATCAATTTATACCAACTATAGAAACCTATTATTATCAAACAAATATATTACAACATTTTTTATAATTATTCACTACATTACACAAATAAATTCCTATAAACCATAATAGTTTAGTTCAATTAGAATCCTTGAAATATAAACACTGGTCCATAGGTGAGCTAGACTATCTCCCATAGTGTTCTTCATAACTAGAAAACTTATTAGATATATAATACATAATATATATATTCATAAAGTGGGAAATGGAAACATAAGAATGGGTGAGATATGATTCTCAGTATGGGTAAAAAGAACGATATATACACACAACTTGAAAATAAAGATATAATCACATGAGATTACAATTTTAGAAGAATACACTACATATCAAAGATCATATTATTGAGTCATGAAATAAATATTAACATTTCATAAGACTTAAATATAAAAAAAATCAAATAACAAGATCCATTTGATCATAACACTAGCACAAGACAAAGAATTTGTGGCATACACATAAGAATAGAAAATAATTTCCATATTTGTCATGGATTACTACCCAGACCATCATAACAAAAAATGTCTTATAGAAAACTAGCTTCACTCCACTTTCCGTCCCTTTCATACATAACTAGGTTTACATACCATTCTAATTATGCCTTACTAAACCATGTTCAACCCTCCTTCCATCTCTATCTTACTGATATGAGTTCATTCCCTATTCAAGTCATGTCTTATGGAATCAAGTTCACTCCCCTTCCCAGTCCAATCTATCTAAGAGGATATAAATTAGTACCCAATTCATTAGAGGATGATATACGTCCCACTAATCATATAATGAAAAAATTATTATGTATTCAATTAGATAATAAAAATTCATCAAATCATTACCCATGAAATAAAATGGGTATCAAAAAATTATCACCACGTCATATTATATGGAAAATACATAGGTTAACTAATCATTTAGTAGTTGAATAACTTGAAATGAAGTGGGATTAATAAACATCTTATCATTATACAACATGTGGAAAAGAAAATAATTCACAAAAAAAAACATTTCACTATAAAAATAAACCATTTATAAAAAGAATAATAATGGTATACTTGGATCATATACACAGTAAGGAATAGGAGACATCAATGCATTTCATATTAGTGGGGAAATAAATTTAAAACATAATTTAATACATTTCTTGAGAACAATATCCTTTTCAGTTTGAAAAACTAAATTTTAAAACATAAAAAATTTTCAAAAAACATTTTATTGAAATTATCCTTGGAAATTTTTAAAATATTATTCTAAAAAATAATTGGTCATGCAATTTGAAAAATTAATTCATGTTGTACATGTTTAATGAAATAATCCATTCAAATTTAGTGTTTGAGTAATGGTAAAAAATATTTATTTGAAAACAAAATTTCTAATATCATACTATATAGATTTAATTCATGCAGTGAGGGCATTGGTACTGTGTAGTTTTATGTCATGTTGTGAGGAAATTGGTAGTGTGGAGTTTTAAGTCATGCAGTGAGGAAATTGGTACTGTGCAGTTTTAATTCATGCAATGAGGACATGGTGTGGCTTTAATTTAAGGGCTTTAGCTTTGACCAAAAGTACAAAACTCTCCAAATTTCATGATAATTTTATTGGAATTATACTATCACATTCATGTATGAAATGGAAAATTGTAAATTCGGATTTGAGAATTTTTGAAATCGAGGAATGTTATGGGAAAATTTCTAGAAGAATTTAATGAAGTCTCTTCTAGGAGAAAAGTTATCATTACAGGACATACCAATTATGGTGGTTGTATTATGCAGGGCCAACTAGGGAATATGCTGCATATCCAAATTGTGTTATCTTTGGATTGACAGTCTTTTCATATATGCTAATTATTCATGGCCGCCTAAGGGCATGTGCTACATAGTCAAACAAATGAGTTCTCAGATGTTTGACATTCTATTTATAAAAGTCGAAGAAAGTTTACAGAGATTCATATTTTCTGAATCCTAGAGATTTGATTATGGAGAATATTACCTGAATATGGAAATGTTATTTCCAACCAAGAGTGTGAAAATAATCGGAAGAATAAGACTTTTATGAAGATATGACCTAGACATAAAATATATGGTGTCTGTAGTTTTAGGTCATACAACTAGGACCAGAAATGGAAATAATATATGATATGTGGAAAAGTGATTTAAATGTTATTCCTTAGTCCATCAAACACATGGTGAAGGAAATGTTTAAACCATGGCCTTGATGATTTTAAGATTGTGAGAGAGATAATGGGACAAGTATACTTGAATGACTAATTTTAAAATAAAAATTCTAATATATTGTCATCAAAGTTATAAGGGGTCAATGATACTATAAACAAGAACAATATTACCATTATTTGATAAACCCGTTATGGGGGATATATTATGTAGGGCCAACTAGGGTAGATGATGCATAGCCAAATAATGGCATCTTTTGGAAGGCATGCCTCTTATGTAGGAAACTTATGCAAGGATGCCTAAGGGAATGTGCTTCATAGTCAAAAAAATATCTCTTAAATATTAGGAACATTGTCATCAGAAACCTTAAGGAAGATTATGAGAATCTGGGAATATTCAAGATTAAGAGTGTGAAATGTGGAAGGAGGTATTTGTTTAACGCACATGAGAGAAGAATTAATCAATACAGTTTGTGAGTATTATGTCCTTTACATATATCTTACTCATATGAAAAATGGATACTTTCTTTGTTTCCTACAAATTAATATGGTAATTTGCAGTTTTAATTCAGGAAGTGAAGACATTATAATATGCATTTATAATCCATATAGTATGGAAATTATACTATGCGGTTTTAAGTCATGCAGTAAGGACATTATACTATTTAGTTTTAAGTTATACAGTAAGGACATTATACTATGCAGTTTTAAGTCATCCAGTAAGGACATTATACTATGTAGTTTTAAGTCATACAGTAAGGACATTTTACTATGGAGTTTTAAGTCATGTAGTAAAGACATTATACTATGCAGTTTTACGTCATGCAGTAAGGACATTATGCAATGGTCTTTTAAGTAATGCTGTAAAGACATTATTCTATGCAATTTTAAGTCATGCAGTAAGGACATTATTAACCCCCTATGAAATTAAAACACCTTATATAAAGAATCCATTTACTCAATTCCTAATCACATGTGATCTATGCTCGGTTCAAGAAACAAGGAGCTGTAAGGTTTTCTTTTATAATGAAAAGGGGATGGAAATGGAGAACATGGGTATTAGATATTCATTCAGTGTAACATCATGTGGTAAGGACGAGAATGAACTGATATGAAAAGAAAGACATACTATAACTGGATTAAGGGATAAAACCCAAGTGTCACTACATGTCTTGCTATGGAAATAATCAAGTCATACATAGTTTTTAAAACATTCCCTATACAGATTTGCTTTTATACAAGAAATATAGGGTTTTTTTGTGGTTGGGCCCAATATTGGAGATCTAGGCATCCCTACATATCTCAAAATAGATGATAATCAATCCATACGTTGTTCTTAAAACAATCATTCCTCAAGATTAGTTTGATATGAGGAATGGTGGATTTTGATACATTATGAGAAAATGATAAATCTTAAGACATGAAATGGTACAAGGACCAAATCATATATCTTAAGGAAGAAATCTGTATAGGTCAGATTCATCTATAGGAGGATAAAGGAAAGCATGAATATTTTGTGATTGTGGCTAGGCCCAGATTTTGGGATTCAGTCATCTCTATGTATCTCATTGAAAATGAGAATCAATCCTTACATTGTTCTTGAAACTTGGTCTCTATGAAGATATGACTCAAACATAGGAAAGATAGGGACTCATGTACCACTAATAATTAGTGACGACCTCAGTGACGTTTTCTTATGGATGATTCTAACATTAAATTGAAAAAACATTAGTTGTACATATGATGTCACACATTTTAACGTCATGCAACAAGGATGAAGATACTACGCACATTATTGTCATGCATCCTGGACGCTTACGGTTGTTATGAAGATTAATGTCTTGAAACTTGGACATTGGATGATGTGTAGTTTCATGTCTTGTAGAAAAAAAATTGTACTGTGCAGTTTGAAGTCTAATAGTGAGGACTAATGGGTATAATTACACAAAGCACTTCTTCAAAATTGTCACATTGGTTGGAGATGTAATGAGCTCTAAATCCCTTGATATTAAAGCATAGGATCCATTTGAATAGACCTTATGTATGGAATAAGTACCTTCCCATTTTGGTTCATGTTTTGGAGGTTTCTTTCCTGGTATCATTGGATTCCTAAGAACCAATACCAATTCGCCTTGGAGGAATGAACGAAGGATAAATTTTTTATTAAGAGGTCAGGCTATTCTATTATGATTGACTTCTAGATGATGAAATGTCTGAAAAATTCTCTCATCTAATCATTACAACTCATTAAACCATTTCTATGATCTTTCATCTATATCTAACTGATCACAGAATACAAATCTATGTGATGGAAATTGTATTTCAATTGGAAAAACTGCTTCAGTTCCTTATACCAATGAATAAGGAGTTCCTTTGGTAGTAGTACGGGTAGTTGAATGGTAAGCCCATAAAGAATTCAAAAGATTATCAGGCCGCGATTTGTTATCTTTATCCACCATATTCTAGAGTATATTTGGTAGGGTATTGTCAAAAGCCTCTATCTATCCATTGGCTACTGCATGATAGTGAGATGAATGGTTGGATTAGATTTATATTCCTGATATATCTTTTCTACTTCACAAGAACAAAAATTGGTGCCATTTTCCATCAAAATAGTATGAGGGATGCCAAATCTGGTGATGATATTAGTTTCTGAAAAAACTAAAGATGCTTTTGGATCCTTCTTCCTTGAGAGGTATTGCCTCAACCCACTTAGAGAAGAAATCAGTAGTAGTGAGAATATACTTGAACTGCTTAACCATGGCTGGAGGATAAGTCCCTACTACATCAATTCCCCATATGGAAAATGGCCAAGAGTATTTATCTGTATGTAGAAATTTTGGGGGTTGATGAATGATGTTGGGATGAACTTTACAGAGATGACATTTTTTAGTGAAGTCTATACAATCAAGTGTTATTGAACGCTAAATGTTTTCAAGCCTTCATATCTGATCGGAGAGTCTATGCCCAAATTGGTGGGTTCTAGAAGTTCCTGAATGAACATATTTAATTATAGATGTGTTCTCTTATCCATCTATACATTTGAATAGAATTCCATCAAACAGTCACTTGTAAAGGATCTTTTGGTGGTCAGGACTACCATAAAGAGTAAAATTCGCCGCTCATCACCAGATCTGCTCCTTCTCATCCCTATTGGGTGCAAGTACCCCATTTTGAAGATATTCCATGACAGATGTTCTCTATCCTGTGGTATGACCATATGGTTCAGAAATATGGAAAATATCATTAATTACCTCCATTATGGTTTGAACAAAAGGCAAGACCACACGACGATGGGTTATACTGAGAACTGTCTCATCCAGATTGGGATCATCCAAGGCTATAACAGCATTATCCAATGCATATACATAGAAATTTTGTGATCATGGGATAGAGGACAATGTCGACTCTATGGGAAATTCATACATTAACTCTCTGATGTAATCACACAAAGGGATTAACTCTTATTTTCTGATAGAATATTCTCCATTTATTTGTTTGATTACCAATTCTGAATCATCTTTTACCTTTAAATGATCTGGTTGACCCTGAAGGGCCAATTCCAAACCTGTAATGAGAGCTTGATATTCCCTCGTCATTGTGGGCACTACCTTCTGATAATATGAATGAATAAGGCAATATTTCCTTTTTAGGAGAAATAAGGACTATTCCTAATCCAACTTTGTTGTGTTTGGGATTTTCATAACTTTTCCCTGTTGGACTTATAGAAGCACCATCAAAATACATTTCCCATTTTTTGGAATTATCTTGAATAGAGAAGACCTATTCACCAGGATGTTTAGTATTAAACTATGTGTCTTCCACAGATAGGTTCTCAGTAAGTAAATCATCCAGAGCTTGGCCTTTTATAGCTTTTTAGGCACAAACTGGATATCAAACTATTGAAAAATAACCACCCACCATGCTAGACGTCCAGTAAGCATAGGACGAATGAGGATAAACATGAGAAGGTAATTACAAGATACCAATTGGACCTCATGATGTTGTAGGTAATGTCTCAATTTCTAAATATCAAAGATTAATGCTAGGCAGCACTTTTCAATACCTGAAAACCGATTTTTCACATCAAGCATAGTGCGACTGAGATAATAAAGGCTATCTTCATTTCTAGTATCATTCTATTGGGTGAGGAAGGCACATATTGATTTCTCTAAAGAAATCACGTAGAGAATGAGTGGTCTTCCATCAACAGGTGGAATCAATACTAGTGGACTCAAGAGATATTTATTGAGTATATCAAATTCTTCTTGGAAATCCTCATTCCATTGATAAATGTCTCCTTTCTTCTTTACTCTAGTGAAAGGTAAACATTTTCCTGCCAAATTGGCGATTAAGTGCCGAAGATCGGCCCAATGTCCTTGATGTCCTCTAAATTATTTTCAAATTTCGAGGAGGTGATCTACCAAGGATTTTTTTTGCTCTGGATCAACTTCGATACCACAATGGCATGCAATTAATCAAAGTAATTTTCTTGAGGTTACTCCAAAAGCACAATTTATGGGGTTAATCTCCAATTATGTTTCCTAAGTTTACCAAATATGGTTTCCAAATCCGCCAAGTGATTGGAATGTTTTTGTGGATTTGACTACCAATTCTTCCACATAACACTCAATAAATTTTCCTAAGAATGGTTTGAAGATTTGGTGCAATGCACGTTGGTATGTCACGCCTAGATTCTTTAAGCCAAGGAGAATTACACGATAAAAACACACCTTAAAAATCTCTAAAGGTCATATATTCTTCATCCTCTAGGTCCATTTGAATTTGAATATACCCAGAATATCCATCCATGAAGGAAAGAGATTCATAGCCCATTGTTGCATCAATTAGTTGTTCTGTAATCGGGACTACAAAATCATCTTTAGGACAATACCATTTAAGATCTCTAAAATCAATGTAGACTATAATTTTTACCATTATTCCTTTTTACTAGGACAATATTGGATAACCATACAAGATACTGAAGATCCTTGAAAAATTTATCCTTTATAAGCTTATCAACTTTAGCTTCTATTTTAGAGGCATGAGTTGGGTGTGTTCTCCTTGCTGCTTGCTTGAACCCACGATGTTCTTCTAGAAAACCCAAATGATGGGTGGATATATAAGTATTAAGACCTATAATTTCCATATAATTACAAGAAAATATATCTGGAAATTATTTTTAAAAGTAAGTATACACCTCTTTCTCCTAAGAGGTCATGGACACACTAATTAAGGTGTGGCATGGATCTTCTCCTATACCCAGATTTATATCTCCGAGTTTATCCACGGTGGTAGAAACACCTTATTCAAATACTGGAGGAGATCCCTGAGATCCTCCTCTTCTTCTTCATTATGTGTTACATCTTCTGTTGCCATTTTCATGGAAGATGGCAAGGAAAAACTCCCAAAGTTAGGGGAGGAGTCAGTATTTGAACATCTCAAAGAAGAATCCACCATATTTGACCCTACTGATGAAAAAGGGTCTTCTTGTGGTAAAGAGGGATTGATGGATTCAGAATCAACATCTTTTTATCCCTCTTATATTTATAAAATTTCTTCTATTCTGATTGATGATGTAGAGGATCTTTGTAGTTCAGCAGATGAAATAAAAACATCTCCATTCAAGCTTCCATCATTCCATGGTGTATCAACAATTTCTACCATGTTATCACGCTCAATTACTGTAGTATACATAATGGGAATTATTGGATGAGTGCATGGATTTGGCTTTACTCTTTCAACTTGATTGGTGGGTAACACATAATCTGTACTCTAATGCATGAATGGATTTTCTGGAATCTTTTCCAAGAAATTTGGAGCATTAACTCTGGTTATCTCTTGGGTCATGGACTTCATTCCTTTTTTATGATAAAACTCTACCTCAATGTATTGACTTTCACTTGTTTTGAATGGATCTGTGTCACCATAAAATGTTCCAATTTGACCATTGAAATAGTATTTTAGACATTGGTGGTATGATGAATGTACGGCTGCTTGTTGATGCAACCAAGGCCTTCCAAGAAGAATATTGAAGGCTCTGTCATGAAGAACAAAAATGAAATCTGAATTTTAAATAAGATCTCCAATATAATTTTTGAGTGTAATTTCACCCAGAGGTTTTCATTCATTCTTTTCATATCCTTGAAACATTAAAGATGAAGGAGATAAGTCATATTTAGTCAGGATCAATTGATGAACTATATGAACGTGAATGAGGTTGACCCCAGAGCCATTATCAATGAAGGATCATCGTATATCCATGTCATTGACCTTTCTAGATTGATACAACAGTCTAATATATCCATGTACCACATGGTATTCATCTTAATCTATAAAAGATATGACTGCATGACATTATGCGGAATCATTCTCTATACGATAAACCAAAACAGAAAAAAATTTAGTTTTAAATTCAATAGGACTTAACAAGGCCTCAATGAGTGATTCTTGGAGATAATTTCACAAATTCAAAGCATCCATAATTGATAACTTGTCTAGTACATGGGCCAATTGTTTCAAGACATCAGACTTTGGGTCCAAAGGTCTGCGTTTCCTAGCATGTAGATGTGGTTTTGTAGGTGCTTTGGTAGTTGGTGCTTCTGTTGTAGATGTATTCACTGTTGAAACAGAAGTAGGGAATACCACTAACTTTGGTGAATTAGAATGACTAAGTATATTCATCTGCTAAGAAGTAGATGGTGTAGCTTCTATCGGTCCTCTATAATAATTTTTCCAAAACTAGACTTATTTTGCATGGAAGAAAGTCCTTGATCATGTTGAGTTCGCAAAAGGTATGTTCCATGAGTTTCTTCTGCATATATTGTTTGAGCAGGGGTAGAGTTAAAATGATGGTTTCTGGAATTCCCACATCTTCCCCTGTATCCTCGACCTTGGACTCTTCCTCTAGTTCCCCAATTAGGCACAAGGAATTTCATATCAATACAATTAGAATCACAATTGGCATAAGTATCTATTAAATTGATAACATTAATGGAACCAAAGATCAATTCAGCGTCTCATAAGGATTATAACTGATATGTTATTTCTGGTTTTACCATTTGGTAGGGTGATGCCCGTAATTTTGAAAGAGATGGCATAAAACATACCAGGGTTAAGGAAAACATTAGACTTGACATGATCTCTTATTTTTTATGACTGCTCTTCGTCCATATGATCACTTTGTTTCTTTGAGGAATAACATGTTGATGAAGATGGTTTTTTTTGTGGCAGGAGTAGTAGAAGACAAAATTGGTTGTATCAATTGTGTGTGTAAAATCACGTGAGTCCAGTTGATCATTTTTCTGAACATCCAATCATCATCTTTTTTCACATTTTTACTTTTAACCTATGGTCATTCTCCTGCGTCCTCTATATTGGTGGCAATAACACATGCTACTTGAGCTAATGAATTTTTCAATTTCACTTGTCCAGAGAATACCATCTTCTGTAGAAAGTCATTGATAACAATTCACTCCTGAATGGGGTGTCCCAACACCAGATTATAGGGACAATAATTCGGATGAGATTCATCTCCTTATTTATTTGGATTCTTCAGTCTTCACAACAGGACCAAATTTTTTTCAAAGGCTAATATGAAGTAGCAAGGAACATGATCATTCCGGAGGAAATAGATTTTATTCTTTTATTCCAAAAACTATTTCCTCCTTTGATTTATTTGATCATCTTCATGATATGGTCATTTCTACTGATTCTCTGAAAGAATATCCCTTTAGTATAATGAAGGTCTTGATGTAGAAGAAGGTTCAAGTTTCTATTTGAGTGTAACTATAGAAGCATCTGCCTTTCCTATTATACTTCTTGGAACTGATATAATTACATGAGTTTTATCCTTAGTTTCTATAATATAGACTTTTATCTGTAGAGTGATTGAAGTATGGTCTTGAAACCCTCTTGTGTATTTCACATGGATAAATGGTGTGTGTAATTAAACAAGCATATTTTCCACACAAATGGGAAAAACACTTTTTGAGGGACTGATGAACATAAAGATTATGTTAATCTCTTCCAGTGAGTAATGAAATCCCAAACTCTTTCATTTTCCCTTTGTTTACAACTAGTATGATCAAAAACTGTCGTCTTGACAACTTCTTTTTTTGGCCTGATTCTAATGATAATTGGTTGAGTCATGTTCTTGATCATACATTTTATTACATAAAAAACATATTGATTGTGGATGTCCATGGGAAATAACATTGCATGAGACCACTTTTTGTGGACTTTACTGATTTTGAAGTGTAGTGAAATGCAATTCTCCATAAGCACCGCAACCTCTGATGCAAACATTAGATTGGGAATCAGAAATTAATTGGCGTAGCCTCTTCAGATCATTGAGACATGCATGCTGAAGGGTTCTATGTTGTTTTTCAACCCATGGATGATAGGAAACAGAAAGAGATTCCAAGTCAATTTGGTGCTGTAACCCTTCAATTACCTTTATATGATTTTGATATTCATTATATGGTAATACTTTAGTTTTCAAATGACGAAGAGTTTTCCATATGTTGAGATGAATGTAATGAATTCAATTTTCTTATCATCAATTATGGAATATCAAATAGTGAATTTTATGAAGGCTATAACATGAATGGTAATTCTCCTTTAGCTAATTGTTTCCTCATGTTTAACATGTATTCATCATCTTTCACTAGAGGTTTATCCACTTGGTCTAACCAAAGAGGATGCCCTGCATTAGAAGATAAATGACCCATGGAAGGTTCATAGAATGATCATTCCCTTATGATGTCTTCTAACTGAGAAAGTGTTTCACCTATCAATTAAAAGACGTCAGACATGATTGGCCTTGTGTTTGCAAGTCCTTTGAGATAGGAGGTCTTTCTTGTTGCTACCTGGTCAATTATGTAATTGTTTTGACAATGAGAAATACTACTACAAAGTGGACTTTCACAGTGAATGCCATCATGGGGAGAACCACCACGATATATTACAGCAAAGGATAAATCTTCTTTCCCCTTGTACTTATGGCCACACGGAGGGTTGTCGTGGCTATTATCCAAATATAGACACTCTGGATTGACCAAATTTTCACAAAGCAATTCATCATAATGAAGTTTCCAGTGAGAAACTTTAGAATTACAACTACCACACCAAAAAATTAGTAATGATAGGGTAGGATATTAAGCAGCAACATATAAATGACTAAGGGCTTCAATAACTCCAGCATTATGAGGAGCTAAATCATAGCTTGACTCTAGATTTTCCAACGATATTTAGTGATATTTCTTTTTTGATGTTCTATTATACTTATTCGGGGCCACCTACTGGGAGAAGTTGTTATAATGGGCAGGTCTATGTGCCTACCTTGAAATAGATACCAAAATAGATCGATTAAATCTAATTGGAAAGAGTGTTTCTTTCCGATCCTATTATCTGTATGATATGTGGGAAATTTCCCCATGACCCTCCCGGACTAGAACAAAGGTGGGTATATGCTCTGCAATGGGATGCCGATGTGTCATCCCATGTGTGGGGATAGATGTATATGTTTGTTCCCCTGATACTGCCAATGTAGTTGCTAAAATATCATGACATGCATCTAGAATATGGTCAGGGATATGTATCATCCCTTTCACCATTGATAAAATGAGTTTGGTGACTTTAGAGGTGAGAATAGGAATATACGTCCATTCCATATCTGGAGTAGGTTTATATGCCTGCTATTTTCCTCTATTACCTATCAATGGATATTGACAGTACTCACTCATGGGGGCAGAGAGTTGGGTCTGCGCCAAATTTGTCTTCGGAGCTTTCCGACTGACTTCTTCGACTGCCACCAAACGAATGTTTTGGCAGGCATGATGAAAATTGGCAGGTGCATGTGCCTGCTGGATATTTTCCATCATGTATGGTTGACATTATTCCTTCAATACTAGCAGCCGAGACTACTGACAGAATTGGTAATTGTAAACATGTGTATGTTCTTGTTTAACATTTATCGCCATATTAGATTGGTGGGACTTTTTAAATGCAGTCAGATGAGCCTACTGACTGGATAATAATGTATGATCAGGTTTTTGTGCCTGTTCATGATACTCCATAGGGTTTATCTGGTAGGATTGATGGCTTGCTGTCAGACTAGCCTATAAGCAACAAAATTTGAATATACGGGTGAATGTGCCCACTCATTTTTGTCATCAACTTTTGTCGATGGACTTCTTCGGAAGAGTTAGAGGTGAGAGGCTTCTCCCTATTGACCAGATGTTGTCCCTGCCAGTTTATTTTTCATGCCCAGATCTGAGAGACCTTGACCAAATGTCCATAGGAAACACCCCCATCTTGTTAGGGATACCCTACCACATGATTCTAGATGTGATTGCTGGTTGGAGTCCTCAGGAAGGAATTTTTCATTCATTAATTGAGGCCTTGAGTGACCTCATGATCCACCTCCCTATAGTATAGGATATATTAATTTTTTTTGTTTCAAGGATAAATATGTGAAGCATTTGGAAACGGTGGTTGGCACCATATTCTTCTTGATCATTGGTCGTTGTTGGCCAGATGATCATGGATTATTGTTGACCTAGAGGGCCAGTCGAGCAGCCTCCAATGTCAGGATTGTACCATGTTGGCGATATTCCATCACTATCACATTAGAGACCCAGCATTGAAGACACTAGGTTGGTGATAACGTCCTTCCCATGGATAGAGATCTATCTTGAGCAGAAGTCGAAAAGTTTACAAATTTTGTCTTGGAGAAAGTCTTTCTTTGGTTTGAAGGGAGTTCTGTAAAAAAATGAGAACAATAAAAAACATGATTAAAGGAACATATTTTCATATGGATACTTTCATGGTTAATTCCTTTTTCTGACCTTCCATTATCAATTTATAGGGCCCTAACATGTGGGTATCATTATTAACATGGTTAAGGATTCACATCAGGTTCACCATTTTTTTGTAGTTCCTTAAAACCTGTGTTCAATATTTAAGAATCACAGTTTCCAAGATGATTCCATTGAATTTATTCATGGAACTGGAAACTTCCAATATTTCTTTATCCAAAAGGGGACCTACATTACAAAGACATGCTTTTAATAAGTTTTCATATTTACAAAACTTAAGAACGTGCATTAGTTGAGAGGATGTGAGGTCGGACTCATCACACTCTTTTTTGGGGGAATTATTTTCTACTCTGGGACTCTCTTTGTAAAAGTAAAATATTTTCATGAATCCTTATTAATTAACCAATTATATCATAAGTATCCCTTTGAATTTTCAATCACTTATTAACATGTGTAAAATTATAGAATCACTAGTATGCATTCAAGGTTATTCTTCAATGGAAACATCTGTTTATATTCGAGGTTTTCCATTGATGGTATCCTCTAATATACTGATTAGATATTATTTTGATAACCATTATGATGATATTGGCTTTTAAGCCACCCATTGGGTCACTTTGGAATTTATTTTCATCCAGGGAGACAAAGGATTGTTTTAATCTTGGGATCATTCTCATAAAACGAGCTACATACGTATCCTAGTGAAATGAATCAGAACCCATGTAGTTTTATGTTACATAGTAGGAAACATCATACATTTTATGGTCATTTGATAAGGACCTCTATGGGGAGTATTCATAGTTAAAACTTAGTGTGGGACTTATGATGAAGTAGCCCAAAGAAATTTGGTTGGGATATGGGTTTCCAAGATAGATCAGACCCTTTTGGGAATATGGCCCAAAGAGAATAGGGTTAATTTGAAGTGTTGGGCTTAAACCTCAAGGAGGCTTCTTACGTATCCAAAATGGATGGGAATCATAGCCTATGTAGTTCGATGTGTCTCATAAGAGAGTATGTTCCTTTGGGAGAGATGAGTTTGGGCTTACTTTCTGAGAAAGGATGACATGATGATTTTAGGATAGAATTTGGCACTTATTTCTTAAAGAGGATGCCCAAATTAGGTGAATTAGTGTTGGATTCCTGAGGAGGATATCCAGTGAGGTCGGGATCTAAAATAGATTCCTAGGTATCCTGGATTGAACATCAATCAGAGTTATTGTAGTTCCTTCAAGTTGAGTGTTTGTGCACATGTTGAAATGATCACATATTTTTATGCCCAGGTGAGTCATTCTTGGTGTGAGAAACAAGAGGATGTGAAAGATTCAACAATGAAACTTCACACTTTTCCTCCTCTGCTAATGTAAGAGGGCATGTTGAATGTGAAAGTGGGCGAGGTGGCAAGCCTTCTCTCTGTTCTATTTACATTGGACAAGGGTCGAATTTAAGGAAGAAGGGGTGAAGGTGAGGAGATTATACCAGGATGGCTGCCCTGAAATTGGTTCTAGTAGGGGAGGGAGACTTCTCCTATACTTGTGTGGAATAGCAAGTGCGAAGTGTACCTCCCCATTCGGAGACCTGAGGTTCCAGGTCACCTCTTTGAGAAGGGCGAAACTAGTAACCAACCATCCTCAAAACAAGGAAATTCCCAACACTTTTTCTAGGAGAAAAGTCCATGTGACTATAGATATACACACCCACAAACATACCATGAATCCTAACCCCGTTATGAAACAAATGTGGGAAATCTTCGACTGTGGAAATACTCACCCAAATTGGAGACACGGTGATGTGCCTTACCCAATGGTTTGAGAAGTCAGGAGGTGTCGGTGGAGGCTTCAACTTAGCCCCTTTCAGGTAAGGGAACCAAGGAAGGAGATCCCCAGACATGGATGAATTTTAAGAAGGGCACATGAGCTGGTTTCATAGGTACCGCACACAAATATTCCACATAGGGACCCCGTGTTACTGTATCGCTTAGGTATGGCGCACAAGCGAACAACACTAGTATACCATGTAGGTAAGGTACGTAGGTATACCGCACAGATATGAATGATGGCTGAAGATTGTGAAGGACTTAAAAACAATCATATCTCATTTAATTATCCCTTCTATCAAGGTTTAGAGAGTTACTTGAGACAATCATAGAGATCTAGGTGAAATAACTACACAATGGGAGTTTCAGAGAATATTTCATGTTTTTCAGTCCCTAAAATGGGGATCCCAATGGTCCTATTTATAGGCAAAGAGGGGACCTAGCCGATGGGAGTTTGTTCGTATGGGTCCTCCGCCTTGGTCATTCGCTTAGGTTTTCCATGTAAGGGTGTATTATTTATTCTTCTGTTCCGGTCCTCCACATAGGTCCTCAGTGTAGGTCCTCGGCGTAACTCCTCCATGTATGTCCCTCACGTAGGTCCCTTTCTGAAATTTTATTCGTCTTCCGAGGGCCATAACTTTTGAACCGTGAGCCTATTTGGGATCTTAGAATAGTAAAATTGAAGGTCTTGAAATGATCTACAATTCTTAATATGGTTAATATATCATGTATTCTTAGACGAAACTCAAAAATTGAATTTAATGTGAGTACACCTTTCCATCGATGTTCTTGGAAATCCGATACCTACTACTGGATATGGAAATCAGTTCACTTATCCATTGGTATGGAGTAATATTTTGGCACATAGAAATCCACTCTACATCTTATTCTTTCTCGGTGAAAACATCATTAGTCATACATTAAATTTTTTTTCTACGTGAGAATCATATCTTCACTCTACAAAAAAGTGCATTAAACACATTTTATGATGTCTATAATAGGTCATGGATTTTTAATGAGTAGTGATATTTTTTTTAATATTCCAATTGAATGCTAGTGATGTAGTAATTTTTAGCCAAGTAAATAGGACATTGATATTTACTAGGAAATAGAATAGTTTGGGTGAAAAAATTGTTTCTAAAAATTTGTTGTGTGTTTGTTCTATTATGG
Source organism: Viscum album (assembly GCA_963277665.1). Taxonomy (NCBI): domain Eukaryota; kingdom Viridiplantae; phylum Streptophyta; class Magnoliopsida; order Santalales; family Viscaceae; genus Viscum; species Viscum album. Next base: position 1,840,631,572 of record OY728136.1, read on the forward strand.
TGTAAGGTACTACGTGTCTTTGAAAATAATAAGATAATATCAATTTATGTTTTATACAAGAATGTATTTTGTGACACCATAAGTAAATCCCTCGAAATGGTTTTATAGTTGGACATTAGTATATAAAACAAGAATTGATTGCATTACTGACTGTCCATTGGATTTGAAAGAACCCCCCCACTAATATTCAATCTATGAAACTATATTTACACATCAATATCACCCTCATATGTTCCTTGCACTTCATAGTGCCTCAACCATGACCCGCTCTTATTATTGTCATCTCCAAAATAAATGATATCACTATACATGTCTAAAATACACCAAGAGACATTATTGATGAGCTAGAAACAGCGAAACATATTTTATTATTCCACCTTTCTACCCTATGTTTATAACCGAGTTAGCCCATAATAACCTTAGATGAAGCCAAATTATGGTTCATCATCACCACAAAACACCTCATATGGAGTCTCTATACACCTGTTTTTCTGACTCCACCCTAAAATATAAAAACCCACAATTGTTTTTATAAAAAACACCACCAATTGATGTTGTAGTTTATTAATTAAGGAGAGATTCCCCTTTTATGGGAGGTCATGCCTATGGGAATTGGGAGGTCACACATAGAAGCTGTGATAATAGTAAGGGAGAAGGGAGGTTGTTACATAGAGCTCAGTCCACCACAAATTCAATATCAACATTAAATAATTTGTAATAAGAATGATATAAATATTTCTATAAATAAAAATAAAAATTATAAATCTTCATAAATTTAGTAAAAATTTGAAATATTCAGTGGAGACATATCAAAAATCCTTACTTGGGGGGTGTTAACTACTACTCTATAATCCAATGAATCAATCAACATTGTGCTATTAATTATTGGTATTTTATAAGATATGTTCATTAATTTCATTCTAACTGACCTTATTCTTGTAAAATTATAATTATTTAATTTTCTTATCAAGAAAATACATGTATGTTAAATAATACATTCCAAAGAAAAATTATATAGAATTTATAAATAAATATTTCGATAATATATTTTTTTTTTAAATTATGATTATTGGTTAATTCATTGACTAGCTGAACTCATCTCCATAAATTCTACATTCTTTTAAATATTTTCATCACACAATAAAACACACCACCAAAAGGAGATAATACTAAAATAATTTTGAATTAACATAATTTCAAAAAACCTTTTATGATATCTCAATCCGTTAAAATTCCAATTAAAATAATGTAATAAATCATTGAATAACCATTTTCATTTTGGTTACCTAACATCACTGACTACTAAATGAACATAAGAATAAATTTTCATAAAAAATATTGTGTTATACTAAGAAATCAGTATCTAAATAGAAAAAATTAAAATAAAAGACTAAAAAAATATATTGTGAAATCATCCACTCAAGAAGAAAATAACTTGAGGATGGGTCAATCCACATACATGAATCAGATAAGAAATAATCTAGAAAATAATAAGGATAGTTTGTATAGTTGATCAAGGTTTATAATTATATAACCTAAATAAATAACTATATCAGTTCAATTTCATAAAAAATACAACATACTAGTTAATCCTACATCCATGAGAACCCTATTGACTACCATATCATCTCACATATCTTAAAAGTTGATCACAGTTGAATAAAACCATTAATATAATCTCATGAAAAAATACAAACTCAGTTATAACCAATCATATGATATAAATCATTGATCCCAACTCCCTAATTATACATAACATAGAAGCGTATGATAATATTATAACGATCACTAATGTAGTAACATGAAATTTGAATAATGTAAGCATGATTTCCATGAAAATCGTTACTTTGTTACTATATATCCATTACTGGATAATTATCGTATAATTATTAATGTTTGTATATAGAAATTTCCCTAAATTAATATGATAAAATGAATGGATTCATTCAATAAATTTTTCAAAACTTCAAATGCCCATTAAATATTGTTTTCACAAGAACTCATCATACAACCATGAAACACATAAGGGTATTACTGTCCAAAGAAAAATAAAATAACCAAAAACATTTCATACTATCTAAATGGTTTAATATCACTAAGGGAAAAGTATAAAAACATTAAATTGCAACATATTTATTGTTGTAGGATACATGTGTATTTGAGAATCACATAATTACTTGTGGATTCATGTTCAGATATGCACTTTAATGGATTTAAAACTAAAAAATACATTTGATATTAAAAAATTCATTACTAATAATATCCATTGAAAACTCCCCATACATTAAGGAGATACATCCTAGTCCTTATCAATAATATTATACAATTTAATGGATACATTAGGGATGGTGGCTGAGGTGGAAACTACCTAGATTATGTGTTAAGATTATTATTGAAGGTTCATGAGTGAATGAAATCCTGAGAGAAAGGGAGTCATATAGGGTTTACATAAATTTTTTATGAAATTTATTGATTTTTATTTCCATGATAATTCTCTTATTAATGAGTACCATGATATACTAGGTGGAATAAAGTTTTTCTGAACTCTATAATTTAGTTGAGATCGACGATAAATCCAAATGTATATTGGTGGAAAAATTATTTTTAGGTAACTTACCATCTCTATGGTATATTTCTTGCAGTATTTGAACATATTTGGATCTATATGACCTGATAGTGGTGGTCTTTCAGATATATGGATAGGGAAATAGGGTGGCAAATATGATTTCTTCAAAATTTGGTCATGTAGTGAATCCTATTTTTTTTATCCATTGGGACTTTTCCCTTGTATTTTAATAATATTTTCCTTAGGGATATAAAAGGACATAATTAGTATAGACCTAATAGTAGTTTCTTTTTGGTTGAATTTTCATTTTAATTTTTTTTCCAATAGTGAGTGTGTTATCAGTTTTTAAGGGATTATATCATAATCTAATAAATCTTTCGGAATGCCACAAAAATACATTTAGTCTAATCTTACCTCAACATAAATTTTTTCCATTATATCCACTACACTTAATAAATATGAATGAAAATTAACAACATATTGTTCAAATAGTTAATTCATCAACCATCAGTACTGTTTTTGTGCCTACCTGACATATATTGCATCATTCATATGGAAAATATTACATATTACATAGTACACTTCACCTGTATGGAGTTAACAGGAATTCACACAATTATCTAAATTACATTAAATATATGCTTGGTTGTCATTGTATTCCCTATTCACTGACTAAAACAGCTCATGATCAATCCTTATTGAAAAATTATTTAATGTAAATAATAATTTATCCTGACATTTTCCAAATATATAGAACATTTTTTAGCTCAATATATTATTACACTACTACTAATCAGGGGAATAATATTGATGGTGAAAATATCATTATATAAGGAAAGTATAAAAAGATTAATTTTAAAAACCACCATCTCACTAACAATGATGGTGTTGGTGATAAACTCAATATAATTTAAAAAAATAAAACTTCAAGATAAATAATATCAATTTATTAACATTAGTTATAAATACATTAATCAATGTTAAAATATGGATACTAGTCTATTCGAGATTAATTATGTTATGAAATCAATTTTCAAGGAGTTTACACATTTAAAAGGTTCATTAAACACATCCATACCACAATCCAATATATTCTATTTATCCTCCTAAAATTATGAACCACTTTTTTGGGGGTCATGTTTTCATATATAGAGTATATACTCATTATCATACAATGAAAAATATAATTATTAGCCAAAAATTATGAAATAATTCTTATAATGTCTTGAAAAGGTAAACAAATATGAAATGAGTCACGAAATCCAACTAATTCAATCTTATCATCGATATACATATTGACTTATAAAACAATTAATAGAGTTTATTATATAATATCATTTTTATTTCATCCTTTTGAATTATAGTATTTCACCACACCAATATAACATGTTATAATGGATGTTTGGACTTGGATGTAAATTTAGATAAAATTTCCTATGAAATTATTAGTCAAAGTGAGATATTACTATTGGATAAGTGATGTGGATGTGTTGCTAAATGTTTTGATTGTATATTTTTATTATATCAGATACAATATTGTTGAAGTAAAACCACATTCAAACATAAAAGATTTTTTATGATTCATATGAGGACATTTCATTTTTATACATGGAATTATTTTGAATAAGTTTGGTTATATTGAAGAAAAATAAAATGATCGCAATACTAGGGAGCCCATTACATAATGATGGACAAGTGTAAGATTAATATTTTTGGTAAAAACTAATTTCTTAAAAATGATAAAAATCACAAAATTATTTTATATTTAAATGAAATGATGTTAATGTTGGTTTCTCAGGTTGTGAAAATCATTCTGTAATTGGTAATCAATGATTTTTAAAGTTCACACTCTTTAATGAAGGAAATAGTTTTCAATATTAGGGAGACATTTGTGTTATGAAACCTTAATTGACATAACAATATGATGAGTTCATGTTTCATCATTCTTGGTTAATGTTTTTGGTTTTTTGGAAGAAAAAGGTTTTTTCTATGAGGGATGTTTTTTTCATCATGGATTTAAAAATCACTCTACAGTGATGTTGTCATATATTTTATGTGCTTATATATTTTTTCGATATACTTTTGAGATTAAAAACAAATAGGATAGGTCATTCTTTACTAATCTTTGATGTTGAGAATTTAGAGGTAACCATTTTTGGAAATAGTGTTTTCACATCTTAATGTACCTCACCACACTAAAATGTTTTAAAAAATTCGAGTTTAGAGTAATTTTTTTAACATAGCATCAATGAAAATTTATGGGATACTCACAGTCAATAAAAAATAACCTATAAACATCGTTAGGTGTCACAGTAGTGTGGATTATCTAATGGTTCATATAAAAAGTTGTTAATGTTAGAAGATGTGTTGGTAATTGAAAGTGAAATGGGATAGATCATATCAAGAATAATAGAAATTTATTCTCATTATAATATATAGGTTAAAACAATTATTCATTAGTATGAGATTAATATAGAGATATTTAGGATGATAATAATGATAGAAAACTATGAATATGTGGTTTTATTGATTATTCTATGCACTTAAAGTGGAATCTACAAAAATAGAATATTGATAACTTTATTTGAGGTGAGGATATAATAAAATGGTTATGTAGTGAATTAATCATTCCATTCTTATTTAATAATTAATAGATCATTTATAATTTATGATATATTAGTTAAATATGGAGTATGAGAGTGGGTGGTCTATTGGAATCATTTTTAGAGTTTTTGTGATCATATTAAATAAAATGGAGTGATACTTCATTAAAAAAAGATTTAAAGATAATTTTATGATATATAATATATTTATTTAATCTTTAAGAGATATATTTTACTATGTTGGATAATATCTTAATTTTTGGAAGACATTTTTACATGAATGAGATTAAAATATAAACATTTCTCTTTATAAATATAGTTTGTCATTAAATTATATAGTGTGGTAGTATATGACATGAAATTATAAAGGATGTATCCATTTTTTTAGAAGGGAATGTTGTATGTCACTATGTTCATATTTATTTATTTATTGTGTATAATACATAATATATCTAGGCATGTTAAAATCAAAAGGGTTTGGTGGTGGATAAAGAAAAGTTTACCCATATTTGTTTGTTATTATCTAAATATGTGTTGGTAGTATGATTGTGAAATAATCATATATGTTTTTATTCATATATTCAACACCCTCTAAATAAATAAATTTTTTTGGGGATTTAACCTTGTTGATAGTTGTTACCTATGAAATTTAAATTGTTGTAGCGAGCTGTCTTCAGGAATATAAAGGTTTTTCAAAGGTTTTTTTAAAATCTATATCTATTTTTGTTATTGATTATGAATTATTATTTTAATAATTGATTACTTAATTTAATTTACCATAAATTTTTTTATCACATTTTATGGAAAAAATTTTAATTGTTTCAAAGAAATGGATATTTTTGTAATTTATTTATCATGGTAGAGAAGTCTATGATATTTTAATTGTATCAAATAATATATTTATGGATGTTTATTTGATGAACCAATTTGATAATAATAATTTAAGTGTGGATTGAAATGAATCAAATGTTATCATAGCAACACTATCTGAGAAAGGGTATATAACAGTTATGGATATAAAGTCATTAAAATGAATCTGAGAAATTATGTAAGATATTCATGATGTTAATTTTAGGGTGAAATAATTAAACCTTCAAATAAGGTGTTCCCAATGTTAATACATGTTTATAATTAGTAGAGTATCAATAAATAATTTATTCACTAATTTTAATGAGATCATTATCTCAATTAGAGATTTATGGGGACTGATAGAAGAATCAATGATATTCATGATATTGAATTGTATCTTCCTAGATTGGTGTGATTCCATGATCTCTCATATTTATGATCATGAATTCAAAAAATATACAAATGATCAATGAAATATAATTTTAGTAACATACAATACAAGAAAATGAAATTCTTTTTTGATAAGAAGTAAATATTAGATATAATTATCCTTAATAGCCCTGACAAAGGAAACGAAACATAAATAAGTCCAAAAAGAGAAGTAATAATCATATAAATGTAGATATGTTGATTTGAAATATGATAGTGTCTTCTAACAAAACTATAGAAATGATATGAATTAAAATGGTAGATATTATGGTGAACATCCTTTGATGTTTTTAAATATAGAAATATTTAAAGTGTTTCTTAAAAAATTTAAAATTTTATGGTATAAGTTTTTAATTAATAATATATGAACTATAATAATATGAATTATAAAATTATTAAGTACAAAGGTAAAATAATATAACTGTTCTAAATCCAATTAGAATATCATTTTTCATGTATATTTTTTATGAATAGAAAACATAATGATTTTAATGGTGATTGAAGAAAAATTATATAGTGATGGGTTTGAATAATAAGGGTACTTGGAATGTAAGATGATCCATGTGTTTAATGAGTATATTTATGAATGTTAAAAAAATCATTAAAAATAAATCTATAGATTTACAAATTCTATATGTTAAGGTGAATAAATCTAAAGGGAATGTAAAGAGTAAGAAGAATAAGAATGATTCCCAAAAATTTAATTCTATCAATTAACAAGATATATAAATATGGAATATAATATGAAATACCAATTAGAAAAAAAATCAAAACATGAAATGAGTCGTGTAATTGGAATAAAATTGGTTTTTAAATATAGATGATATTAGTGGTTTTAATGGTGATAAGAATGAAAATGAAACAGATTATGCATGGATTAGTGTTTTCATATAGTTATTTGTTAATTGGGTATTATTAGTAGTTTGGTGGATAATGGTCTATAGTAATTTATATCAATTTTGGTGTATGAATATTTTAATATTATAGAGGTATTTGAGGCACCTCAGGGCCACACTATGAGGAAAAGTGCAACAAACACTTACTTTTATAACAACCTTCAACACAAAGTGTGATGTTCCAACATTAAAATATATTAATTTTATATAATTTTCATATGTTACACAACAAATATCACAATAGTCACATTATCACCAGAGTGAAATGTTAAATGACTTTGAGGATTAACGATATAAGCTACATAATTTATGAAACATACAATAATTTCTCTATAATTGAGGTATACTATAAAATCATATAGGTATCTCATAATTTCTATTCATATTCATATATGGGGAGTGTATAAATAATAAATTGGTAAATTAAAATGCTCATTATGAAAAAAATTCATCATTTCATCAACACTTAAAACATTAGAATATAAAAAATCCTAAAAATGATAGAAATATCTTATTAAAAAAAGAATATGAAATAGTGTGAATTATCTATAACTCTTGATATAAGGAAATATAATTTAAAATGAACAAACATATACCATACTAAAATATTTTAAGATAATAATTACATGACAAAGGAATAATATTTGGGATATATAAATTTGGAATGTTATATAAACTATTAATAATAAGGAATTATGATGAAAACATAAGAGCCAAAACTCTACTGAAAAATGGTTCTCACTTCACATTCTCAAAGAAAAAAATTTAAACAAATATTACCTCATCACAATAACCCAATAAACGTGTGAAAAAAGCATTCTTCAACATAATTACATAAAAGAATACTGAATAAATATTCAGGAATGACATTCACTAAAATTCATGGGAACAAAGCTTCTAATATCACCTTCACCAAGAAATATTTAAATAAACCTCCATCCACATAATTAATAAAAATAATATGTGATAAATAACTAAGAAATCATTCTCATATATTTTTTTTGGAAAAACCATTCCACATCATGTTCCCAAAAAACACTTGTGAACAATGATTCTCATAAAATTTTCACACTAACAACTTGTGAAGAATGTAATCTGCATCACATTTAAGTTGTAATTGACCATATTATGTCATATGAAATAATATAAAAGGGATAATAGGGTGAAATAAGAACCAAAGCATAAAAATAATCACCCATTAATAAATATTTTATTGTAAAAAGAACACATATATTCAACAATCATCAATTAATTAATCCTTGAAAATGAGATAGGTTTCAAGAAAAATTTTCCTGAGAAATTTCATAAGCCATCTAGAGAAACATGTTGGATAGTGGATTAAAAATAATTCCAATGTAACATAATTAGATTAAAATATCTATAAATAAATGAAAAATATCATTCAAATATAATTTTTTAAATTACTTAAAAAGGTGAAATAAGAATTTTTGAAAGACTTGAAAACCTCTTAAATTCTTTTATATAAAGTAACACACAATATTAATGATATTTTATTAAAAAATATCCTATAAATTATAAAATTTGTTTTAAGTAAAAAAATATAATATAAATTTTGTTTCTAATTCATTCTTTTAGAAGACATAAAAACACTTAATAATCATTCCTAAAAATACATTCCATTAAAATCTATTTAAAAATAATGAATTAATTTTTTGAATGAAAAATTATAATTTTTTAAAAATATAAAAAAAAAATTATTTATTTTTTAAAAAAATAAAAATTAAAATATTTCAAAAAACATGATAGAACATGCAGAAGAAGATTCATAAATAATAGTTCTCATAATGTTTAATGAAACCATAATAATATTTTTAGAATTTTTTTTAACCTAGTCATAAAATAAAATGTTACATGTCACATTCATATTTCCATTAAAAATGAAATGTGAAAAAATTATCATCAATTTGACATAAAAAAATAATCATAAAAAATTATTCCTTGAAAAATTCAAAATAAATTTTTAAGGAAATCTGTGTAGTGAAAGATAAAACATTTGATTATTAAAGAATGGAAAAATAATTCATTTGGAGATGATGAGATTTTTTTATAACATCCATGGTTATTATGTAAAAAACATATCAATTTATTTCCATATAATAGAATTAGGAATTAAATTATAATATCATAATTTGATAGGATAAAACCATATTGTAAAATAATATTCAAAGAGGTATGATTATGAGTCAAGAGAGAATGGTGATTCAAGAAAAACCGAAAAAAATTAAAAGATGTTTTAATATAAATACAACGAAAGATAAATATTTATATTAAAAGAAAAATAAAATGAATAAAAATTAATAAATGAGATTATATATGTAATATCTAGCATATAAATCGTATAAATTAAAGAATGTATATAAAAAACCAGAATTAAGGAAAGGTAATTGACTTAGGACACACATTACTTTATTACCCATTAGTTGAAACACACTCTAATAACTATAATAAAAAAATATTAACAATAAATTTTAGGAGGATATTCATACCTAGAGACTTCTATATACTTAATTTATGATCATATATAAAAACTAAATTATTTAGTAACATTTTATCTTCATCATCAAATTTTATTAGCTTTGATTATTTTTTAGTACTAATTTCATAATGGTTGTATTGATTAAAATTTAATGATTTAATTTTCTAAATTAATAGATAATAAATTATATTGTATTATTTTTTTAAATCTTAATGATTTTCTAATTTCATTTTATAAATTTCTTTATCTATGATTTTTGATGATGAAGTCTATCATGAACTTGTTTTGGTAAATTTAATGATAAAAAGGGGTGTTCCATAATAATATGTTGAATATTAAAATTACCATACCAAAACCATTATGTATAAATTATTTTCACATATTTTTCAAATAAAACAATTAGTTACATTTCTATAGTCATTAAGGATTAAAATTTATTCCACTATTTTTATAGGTGGATAAACAGACCCAAACATGAACAACATATAATATATGGGTATGTATTGATAAAGAAGTTATTATTTTTATATTATATATGTATTTATGAAAAAAAGTTATTTGATTTATATTTTTTATGGTAGTGAACTAGAATAAAATATAGGTGAAAAAATAACAAAATTCTTGAGTGGAAAATGAAATATTTTACCTTTATAAAGAGGGAGAAAGAATGTATGAATGATTGGAATATTCCTTTACCATAGAATAAAATCATGGTATGAAATGGTTTAACCTTTTTAGGATCTTATTTTTTTTTAAATACCATTTTTAACCAGTAGTGTATGATGGTTACTGAAAACAAGTCCCATCATTAGCTGGAGGTGGTTGTCCGTAGCTATGAAAACCAATATTTTTATTTTTCTAATGGAAAGGGAAATATTAATAATGCTTATTAAAGAGATATAATAACATATCAGTAATGTATAATACAAATATTATCATTTTAATGGTAATACATGTTTATAATAGAGATATAATCAAGGAAAATGAATAGAGAGTGATTAGTACATGCATTAAGAATGTAAACATTTACTTGAAGTACTTTTTTGGAAATAAAGCACATAGGTTATTTGCATGGATAAAGGGGATGTAGAATATGGTAGTGGGATATAGGGAAAGTAAAAAAATTTATAAGTGTAAGTGGATATAAAATTTTAGTTTCTTTAATGGTGTGTCATAATTCCCCTTTTATATTTGAAGAGATTGGAACTTTTGTAACAATATAAAAGAAAATGCCAATATTTATCGGTAAAATGGATAAAATAATAGAAAATACGGGATATGATGAAGAGTGTGGGATAAGATAATATAGGGAATAATCTCAAATATTTATTTTATAGGTTTCAATTGTGTGTTATTAGGATTTGTTTTATTTCAAAACATTTTCTAAATTATCTTTTACCATCGTAAATCATTTTTTGACCCTTGAAATCAATTTTAATGACAATGTTAAGACTATAATTATTATAAAATTTTATCATTATAATTAAAAATTTAAATATACAATCATTTGAAAATTTATGTATGGGTGAGAAAAGTTAATTTTAAAATTAAAACATGTAATACAAAACATCATTTTTGGAAAAAAAAATATTTCATGAGAATGTTTATTAGTAGTGTAAAATTATTATTTTATAAATTATCATGAGATAAATTGATTTATTAAATATTAAATATTTTTTGGTCATTGAAATTAATCTAAAATAGAGATTTATGAAAAAAAATATTGCATTAGTAATAGTTTTATTTTTTGAAAATACAACTTGCGGTTATAAAATATTAATTATAAGTATTATAAAATAAACAAAATATATTAAAATATATTTTCTCACAACTAAAATTAGTCTATATTTAACTATAATGTTTTATAAACATTTTTGTCTTTCTTATATAATACCAATGTCTTAAAAGACAATGGTTTGGAAAAAATAAAATTTTTCAATATTGACCTAAAAACCAACTATTTCTAAAAAAAATATCAAAAACTTATACTAATATAATTAAACAGAATTTAAATAAAAAAATATTATTTTATATAAAATTAATTTTCCAAAGTTAATAATTTTATATCTTAAATAAAAATTAAATATATAAATAAAAATTTTATTTTAAAGAAAAATTAAGTTTTGAAAAATTTAGTGTTATTATTATTTCATATAAATTTTATAGTTTAATTATTGTTAATATATTATTTAAAATATTATAATTATATTATAAAAGTTTAAAATTTATTTATTTTGGAAAAAAGTTCAAAAGTTTAACAAATATTTCATTGTGAAAGAAAAATATTTCTTAATATTAAACCACAATAATTATTTATCCTTTACATGTATGAAAAATTTAGTTGGGTAATATATTTTTATTTACATGAGGTTTTATTGTACTTATAATTTTATTACTAATATTAACCAAATATTTCAAAAAAAATCAGTTCATGGTTATCTATGGAGAAATATATCTTATATGTTTAATTAAATGAATGATATAGAATAAAATCATTGGGAATTAGATTATCCCCACTTAAATATCTTTATTCTATTTTAATTTTATTTATTTACCATTAATGAAAGAAGATAAAGGATATTTAAGAAACTACGGATATATTTTCTATTTTTATATCAACCACACAATCTCATTTGCAATGAGATTCATCCATTCTCTAATAATAATCAAGTATTGAGACTTTTTATCTCAATAAATTATTATAAACATTCTTCTTTAGTTTTTTATAGAAGTATCTATGGAAATATATTTTACAAAATAATTTTTATGTTTTTATTTATAATGAAAAAATAAAACCTATATGGTTATGATAATATCTAATCAAAGTTGATTAAATGAATATATGTATTTTAAAACTCAATATTATGATTTATTCTCTATTGACACCATCATTTCAATATATAATACTTCCATTTGAAGAGTGGTAGAATTAGATCATCTTATAAATCCTTTATTTTAACTTATGTTTTCCATTTTTGTATTCTTATTATGTTCCCTCTCAAAAATAGTTATATATTACATCCCCAAATTCCATTTTAATTTATAATAATATTTTATAATGAAAATTAGAATCATCCAAGGAATAAAAAATGAGAGTTTCTAGACTAATTTCCGGTCCTTGGGTCACTCATCTTGCACTGAGTAACGATTGATGCGATACACAACCATACCTTTCGGGGTTATTTAAATTTTGTTACACTATGCCATAAAATATATACAATCCAATATCCATCTGGGATATAACTATAAAGAAACTCATAGACTCAAAAAATTAAAAAAAGTATAGGATGTAACCATAAACATAGAATTTTCCATAAGGTTCTAACTAAATTTAGATTACCGTAATATGAGATTCTATGTAGACTATTTAAAATAAAATAAACTCTGCTATGATGGAAACTGCAGTACCCCAAACCCACACACTCGAGTCTGGTTGTCATGACCTAACCTAATGGGGATCAAGCTGCAAATACCCCAATAATACCTCCATATAATGACCATATATTAAAATATATATACATTACATCACTTTTTATAAATACTTAAAATATTTCATAAATAGATGTCCAAAGATCGTATAGGTATAGTGTCGTTAGAGACATGGAAATGTAAACAACAGTACATGAATAAGATAAATTATCTCCCATTACGTTCTTATTAACTAGAATCATTTTTAGACATGTCAAACATAATACATATCTTCATAACCTATGAAAGGAAACAAAAAAATTGTTGTGATCAGATGCTCATAAATGATAAACTAGAGAGACATGTAAGCATAAACATGATAAAATGGGTATGATAATGTGATTAAAACATTATAAGATCATACCCTACATATCATTAGATCAAAAACATGAACCATAGATTAAAGATTATTAGATCATAATAAATGAATCATAATGAAATAAATAACTAATTCCCTAAAATATTATCATAGTAATATGACATGGAATTGTTGCATATATAAACATGTGAGATCATTTCTTGTAAGTCAAGATGCAATGCTATAACTTATCATAGAACTTCATTGGAACTACACCTACATGGTCAAACACATCACCATCCCTTTTCACAGCTATTTCCTCATAAGTAATCATGTTTCACCATCTACCCATAATAGATCTTGTTTCCCCATCTTCGATGATCATGGTGACTACACCTACTTGGAAGGACATACCACCATCCCTAGTTGTAGTCCTTTCCTTATAATGGATTGGATTTCCCCATCTTCCCATAACGGGTCAAGCCTGTTGACTTGACTCCAATCATTACCTAATGAGATATAAATCATTACTCAATGAATTAGAGTGATATATAGGTCTCCCCCATCTTATACTAGAATCATTCAAACTTGTACCACTGGATAATAAAACTTTCATCATATCATGATCCATAACTATAGACGGGTTCTATAAAAATCAAATCATAACCCAAGGAATGAAATGGGTATCATTAATATTTCTTCACAACATTAACTTTGGAAAATAGATAGGTTTAATAATCATTTAATCAAATAGTATCCCATGAAAACAAGAAGGTTTCCAAATCATATGACCAGTAGAAGAGAAATGGGTGTCATAAGCATCATTCGATCAAAACATAAACCATTTAAGAATTTATATGAATTGATCCATTGAATCATTTTTTGTAAGGGTATGAGTAACATTAGTGAATGATATCATTGAAGGAAAATTATATGTAAGGATGATGGGAAAACATTTCTGGAGGTAAATATCCATTATTCTTTGAAAATGGCTATTTAGAACATAAAACATTTTGAAAACCATTTACATGATAATAAACATGAAAACTTCTAATGAATGATTTATTTTTTTTGGAAACTCTATTAATTTAAAATATATAATCGGAGTATGAAAATGTTTTCAAAAATTTTTCCTTTAAAAAAAATTATTCTTGCAAACAATTTGAATACATTTTCCCATTATTTATTATAAAATAATATTTTAAAAATTGAAAATATTTTTCCTTCAAAATACATAGAAAACATATAAAATAATATTTGAGATCATTAAAATCATTTTCATTGATTTATTTTTCTGAAAATATATAATGTTTTTTTCAAAAATCCATTAAAACTGTATTTTATCATAAAATATTGTTTGAACCCTTTTATTTAAAATACAATTTTAAAAAATTCCAAAATAATAAGAAAAAATTCATTTCAAATAAAAATTACTTTTTAGAATTTTAATTGAAGCTTCAAGGGAATTATGGTCATGAGGTGGGTATATCCATACATGATAAACATTTTTCTTCACAATAAAATGTATAGAAAAGTGCCTCAATCGAAAAATTGAATGAAGATTCCTTTTTTGAAAATAATTTTAAATTTGTAAAACATGGGTAAAAATGTCTATTAATAATCATAAGAGAATAGTAGAATATTTTTATGGAATCCTTTTAGAAAAAAATGGTTTTGATGGAACATATATTTTCGAATGGAGAGGGAGTAAAAGTCATCCATTTTTTAAAAAACATTCTTAATCATCGCATGAACCAATGAGTAAAAAAATGGTACCATTTCATAGAAATCAAATAAAGAAACATAATTTAAGAAAACACATGAGATAAATTGCGTGAAGGATCATAATATTTCATCAGTTGGAGCATAATGATAAAAAATATCTATAAACAGTGAGATTGTATATATAAACAATTACAAATTTTGTAACGTTGAATCAAAACATATCTGAAAGTATAAAATTATAAGAAGCTTAAAACATCAGAAATAAAGTTATTTTTCCTGATATATCATGTCAGAGGTTGTATATACACCTCATGGAATAATAGAGTTGCATAACATGGATTTTATATAAAATAAGGCTATTTGAGGTAAAAATACTTTACCAATTTGGTATCATTTGAAACATAAACCCCATTAGAGAAATATCATAAAATGGATAAGTAAATACCCATAAATTTAACTATAAGTGTCACATAATACATTATCAAGAACCAATCAAGGTCAAACCAAAACCGGTCACCCGAGCCCATTTCTGGCATGTCCTAAAGGGAATTCTCGATCCCCATAGGCTAGAAACTAGTGTCAATCATCAATAGAGAACAAAGGGAATGATTTCAGCCAAGAAATATTAAAAAAACAAAAAAAACAAAGAGATTCAAAATTTGTAAAATATATAAATAAAATTAAACCAAATTTTTTTTATACATAATTTAAAAATATGAAAAATCATTACAAACAGACCTACCAAACCTGATGACCACACATACCCCATGTGACCCCGAAGGTTACTCTCCAACACAATGATCACTCATCTCCCAAGACCATCGAAGTCAAGATAAACATACAAAATGTCTTAAAATAGAATATAACAATAGGTTTGAGTGTTAAAACTAAGTAGGCTATCTCGATAATCTATTCCTCTTGAACTTCTTTTAAAATAAAAGAAACATCAATTTTCATGTTTGAACAAAAATATGTAAAAGTGTGATTTTCTACATGTTCTACTCCAAAACAGTGTATGACACATTTCACTTACTCATTTTGAAACCATGAATATTCCATTAGTGAAATATAATTATTTTCCAGGGGAACATTTTGTTTATATTTTCCACATTCACAAATAGGATAAACAAATTTCTATGAAAACAGTTGTTTTCATAATTTTTTTTGAAAGTGACACATAACTTTTGAAAATGGATACCACATTAGAAGTAACCATAATGACCATATAAAAAGGGAAATGTAAATAAACATACAAGAATCTCATTCATCACTACAAGAAACAAACAAAAAATAGACATAGGTGAACCTAGGATATCAAGAACAATTTAAACATACAAATAACTGATACCCCATAAACTGTATCATACCATACATGATGAAATAAAAAACTCCCATATGCCTTGCCACCCTAATTAAGGATAGACTGAGGGGCCTAATCCAATAGTTATAAACCCAAATATATCTACATACTATGGGCCACTAGTCATTACATGACCTACCAGGGGGAAATCATTCTCAAAAAATTCTACCAATATTCCATGTTCCCATGTACCATGTATTTTATGGGGGTGAGACAACTAATTCTAGCCAATCATGCAATCACAACATATGTTTAATAATAATTCAAGACATGTATCATCCCGAGTTAGCCCAAGGATGAATCTCATTCCTAAAAAAATGTAACACAATGATTCCTAAGAGAGGGACCCTGATAATGGATCTATAGGATTCTACAATGAGGAAATACTATCCATTATATATTGACAGGGAATGAGAATCATCCAATGGTGTTTTTCATAATAAACGGTTTTCATCATTTTAACAATGACTTCAAATAGGCCTTTATGAATTTCACAAACAATTGCTATCAGTGATATAAAATACATTTTTCAAAAAATGTTTTCAACGCACCATTTTATAAAATAAAACACTTACAAAATCCATTTAAAAGATACATGCTACACTATCATGACAACCCATTTTTTTATAAAAGTTCCAATCATTCCATCTTCCCGAAATACATGCCAAAACACTATAAAAGTCATTCCACAATTATTTATAAAACTACAATTTACATTCGAAACCCATAATAGGAACCCAAGACATAATTACACATGTTACCAATACATTTAAAAGTCCAAACAATTCATTTTATAACACTTATTACTTATAAAATTCGACTCGTCGTTGAAACGAACAGTTGGTGTGCGTTATCTAACAATAGAAATTTATTTATCATAAATCAAGGAATAAAACACTGCATTTCACACCAATGATTAATTTAAGGATCATACATAATTATTTATAAATCAATGGAATTTAAAATGGAATGATACTGACTATTCATAAATTAAAAAACCAAGTGCATGGGAAAACCTACCTCAGATCCATGGCGCAATGACAACGCAACACCGAAACCAACCCACATGAGTACTATAACTATAAATCTCTGAAGAGAAACCCTTGATGAGAAAAACCCCAATGTAATCTAAGGAAACTAGAATCCCTAGGTTAACCTCACCATGTGAGAGAAGAAAATGAAGAACAAATGAGAGGATAAGAAAGAGGGGAATGCGAGGAGGGGTTTACCTTGAGAGATCTGAAAAAACCCTTATTGATTTCCCCTTGAAATTTCCCTATAAAAAGTAATGAGGTGTGAATAAGGAGGGATATGTACCTTAGGTATGAACAATCAATGTTGGGACAGAAAATCGGGATTGGGTTTAATGAACTGAAATTGGTAAACATGAAAAACCATAAAAATTAAAAAACAGGCACGTTGCATGGTTTAACAAGTCATGTGGTAACAATGCGATATCCACTACCCATGAATGAAATGGCCACACTATTACCAAGTAATCAGCCGCACAATTTCACATACAATGTGTTATCCATGTGGTATGTTCTGTAACTTAACATAAGGATTCATGGACTGGCTGCATGGTTGGCCATAATCGAGCGCTAGGGTCTACCAAGGACCAACTTTCATGATTTCTCTCTAAAAATTCCAAAAGTGCCAAGGATCAACCCTAGGGGAAAACTAGGAAAATAAATACAAGGTAAAATATCAAACCATAAAACCAATCGAACATGCAACCTAAAAAATACTGGAAATTGCCACCAAACCAAAGCAAAATAAAAAAAAATAGGAAAACGAAGTGTGACATTTCTGCCCTACATTAACATTGTCCTCCCCCAGATATCCACAACAATTTCTTGATGATAGATCAATGCCTATAGATTCCACATCAACATGGTCTTATCTCTTAATACATGGACACATCAATGACTACCAATGGAACTCAACCCCTTTACTTAAAATGAAAAAAAACCCACAACCACTTCCCATGAATAACAAAAAGGATCAACCAACCACATCCCTAAACATTTCAAACCCATACAATTGATCCTTCTCCCATGAAACCTAACACTCATTGAAACCAAAAGGAAACTATTAATTAAATGGATTTTAGAGAACCCACATCAATTAGGTTAATATATCCCAAGCCTAGAGTACTCACAAAAGGAAACAATTTTAAAGGATGCCAGAATATACTCCCAACCATTAGAGAAAAACTAAATTAAATAAATTATTAATAGAAATCTAAATTAGTACCATAGTGGGCGTCCACTTCATCAAAAACCAACTAAGAATGACAAAACAAAAAATCAACATGAACCATAAATGGGCCTTTCCCAAACAGGTCAACCAAAACTATTCCACCAAGACCTACCCATGCTAAGAAAAATGCAAATTAAGAAGAAAACATCAGGAGCATTTAAACAACCCACTCCTAAATAGAGGGGATAAAAAAAGATCTAAAACATCCTGAACTAACCCAAAATACTCACCACACAAGATGGGTGAGAAGGTACTTAATGAATGGACCACTAAACCACAACCATTAACTACCCAAAACTCGAACCTCAAAAATGAATAAGAAAACCACGACTATACCTAATTCACATGGGTGTTCCACCTGGGGACATTGAGAGAGAATGCACATACTAAAATGAACATCCATAGACATATTGTGAGGGGTATTTTAACTCTTCTCTATTCCACCATATGAAATTATAAATTATAGATAAATCATAATGGAAACACTATAGATGAATCACCACAACGGTGGAGTCACAAACTTAACCACACATGTTAATCCTTTGGGACTCCTGACTGTAGGCTAGATTCACTACAAGACCTTTGGATGGAGCTCTAATGGATGAATAATATACAACCTAACAATCAATAATTACTAATCCATTAACTTAAACTCATTCTTTTAGTGCCAAAAAAAGCTGAATAACACTCCCAGGAATGAACAAAGAATTACGACACACTACAGAACTCACAACATTAAATAACACACCCTTCACGCAAACATGAACTAAGAGATATACAAAAACATCCTATCTCACTAAGAATGATGAGAAGAATGGACAAGAAACTTGAAAAATCACACCAAACACCAACAAACACAATAGGATCAATAGAGTGAATCACTGTAATAAGAAAAAATCCTAGATAGATCCCAAACAGCTCAGTATTCCAATAGGCAGGTTCAAAAAGCCTTCAAAAATGTGGATTTACAATCTAAAACACATGAACAAAATCCTCAATTGGATAAACTATAAATATTTCCAATTGAGTACCAAAAATATCCATACTACAACATTCATCGTATCCCCATGAGGGAGAAAACAAGGAAACAAGGAAACCAAAAAAATCAGGATCTCTATCAAACCCATCTCATGAACCGAAATATTCACATAGAACAAAACCATCTCAAAGGTAAACTAGCTTAAATACTTTCCAAACTATTTTCTAAAAGCCCTCTAAGACACCTCTTCAAGGCCGATCTTCCCACAGAATCTCTACGTAAGCTAAAAAATAAGTATCAATTCTAGATCACAAATAAGCGCACACAAAATTAACAAAATTGTAGGAAATATAAAAACACACCACATAACCAATTTATAAAAAAAACCACAATTTCTGGATTAAAACACTTTTGGAAAAGAAAACAACTTGGTGTATTTTTTTATCACTCAATAATAGTGTTCCATCAAGTCCCGCTAACAAGTGTATCACTATGCCACCCTGGGAATCTATCCACCCTACGTTACATGGAACCATCCACATTCCAAAATATAACTATGCATGTGACAACCCAAGAAAAAACCAAAGGCTAAAACAAAATAACCTCATTTTCCCAAACAACCCATTAATATCAATTCCCAAATCATGTACCTTCACAAGGCACACTAACCACAATGTCAAAAAAAATTCAGATTCTACACATCTCACCATTTTACAATTATTGAAAATTAAGTCCCATTGAATTTCATTATAAATCATTTTCATCTCATCCAAAAAATTTCTCAAATATCAAAAAATTCTCCTTTAACCAAAACCATTTGGTTTAAAATCCATGAAATTTAATTTAAAATAATATCGAAATCAAATATATAATTTCAAACAACCAGTTTCCATTTTCATAAATTTAAAAAATTCTATTTTCATAATCCTCTTTCCATATTTATCAAAACTCATTCTGAATTTCCCAAAACCTCTTCATAAAAACACCAACTGTTCAAACCCAATTTCCAAAACCAATTTATCTAATTAAATTAATTTTTAATATGAAATTATTTTCAAAATAACCCATTTTTTATAAATTTTTTTTCAACAAACCATATGTCTAGAATAAATAAATATAATCCCATTAAACCATTTTTTCTTTAACACATGATTATTTCCACAAAAACCCATATTTTTTAAACCTATCATAGAGTAAATCATTAAAATTCATTTTAAAAATTTGAAAATCCAACCATTATATGAAAACCCATTTCTATAATTCCCACACAAGGACTTTCAAAACTATATTTATAATTCAATAAAGGTCTAAGATATCTATAGAAAGGGAACTAGTGTCGGTGGGTGACTTGAGCATATGGCTGTAGACCATACACCAAGCACACCACTGACACATAGATCCCTCTAGATCCATTCCCATGGCTCTACATGGCATTCCAGGACCTATGAGGTCAAAGATACCATTGTCACAACTCCCTTTATCATATCCCAATCACAGAACAAAAAATAAAGACCTAGAAACTAACAAAACCATTCATCCCATGGAATCTTGTGGACGATAACAAGAGAGAATCTGGGATTCTCTTCCCTCACCCACCCCTCGAGTCTTGATAATCCCACTCCATATACAATGATATCCCAATGTAATAAAGGTATCTCAGAAAGTAATGGTTCACTATGTTCAAACCTGCTCTAATACAATTTTGTCAAAAACCAACCAAGTTCAAAAGTGAATCGATCACCCAAGCCAATTCATGGAACAGACTAAAGGGTGTTCCTTGTCACCACAGGCTGGAAACCACTGACGAGCGTCAACACAGAACACAATTGAATTATTTTTATGAATAAATAATAAATAACCGAATGGTGGAGAGATGCACAAGGTGTCCAATATATAAATATAACTAAACAGAACATATTTTATACAAAATATGAGAAAAAATCAACACAACCAGATCAACTGAACATAGTGACCACACTAACTCCATGTGACCCTACATGTCACTCTCCAACCCAATGATTGCTCGTTACCCATGGTGATTGAACTCAACCTAAACCCACTCAAGGGATAAAAAAATGAACTAAAAATGTGTGTATTAAAACTCAGAATTCTAGCC
This sequence comes from Viscum album, assembly GCA_963277665.1. Classification (NCBI taxonomy): domain Eukaryota; kingdom Viridiplantae; phylum Streptophyta; class Magnoliopsida; order Santalales; family Viscaceae; genus Viscum; species Viscum album. Next base: position 1,840,653,620 of record OY728136.1, read on the forward strand.
CAATTCTAGAGCTCCTATGAAAATAATTTAAAATAAAATAATCCATAGTTTTACAGTTTGAAATAAAATATATAAATGCCATATTTTCTCTATGTTTTACTCAAAAAAAATATACTAACAATTTCCTTTATTCATTTTGAAAACAAAAATAGTCTATTAGCGAATTATTAGAATTTTTAATGGGAAGGTTTTGATAATATTTTCAACTTTCACTAATTGGATAAAAAACATTTCATGGAATTTCTTTCATAAACCCTTTTTGAAATCCACACATCACTTTCCAAAATAGAATACCACATGAGAAGGAACCATGATTATCATATAATGATTGAAATATAAATAATCATAAATGTATCTCAATCATGACTACAAGAAACCAAGTGATAATAGAAATAGGTGATCCCAGGAGATCAAGGACAATACTTAACACACCAATACATAGTACCCCATCCCCAATTGCATTACACACATGATGAAATCAAAGAAATTCAAATGCCTAACCACTATAACTCGTGAATGACCAAGGGCCCAATCCCATTGTAAGAAACCAAAATATATCCACCTACTATGGGGTACTGGTCAATACATGACCTACCATGGTGGAAATAATTCTTATAAAATTCTATCTATATTCTTGGTTCCCATGTATCATGTTTATAATAGGGGTGATTCGATCAATTCCAACTAAGAATCCATGATCTACCAAAATAGAATAATAATTCACGATATTCCTTACCATGAGTCACCCTAGGGACCAGTCACATGACAAAGAAAAAATAGAACACAAAGAGTCCCAATAGAGAGACCTTGATAATGGATGACGAGGATTCCTTAGAGAGGAAATCCAATCCATCTTATATAGACAAGTCATTAGATACATCCAAAAAATGCCTTCATAATATACAGTTTTCATCATTTTAACAATATCGTCAAATGGTCCATTAATTATTTCACAAAACTAATAGTTATAATAATATAAAATCCACTATTTTTAATAGGATGTGAAATCACCATTTTCCAGATCAAAAAATTTCAAAATCCTCTTAAAACATTCATGAGACATTATTAAGAGACACCATTCCTTATAAAAGTTCCAAATGGTCTATCTATCGGAAACACATGCGAAGAAACATTAAAAGTAATTCCATACTTCATTATAAAACATGAAATAGCTTGGGAAATTCATATAAGGAACACAAGACATAATTTCACATGTTACTAATATATTTAAAAGTCCAAACCAATCATTTTATAAGAAATTCTTATAATATCCATCCAATAATTTAATCGAACACTTAGTGTATGTTATCTAACACAACAATTCTATTTATCATAAATCAAGGAATAAAACACCACTCTTCACACCAAATGATTAAATTAGGGATCATACATCATTATTTATAAATCAAATAAGGTGAAAAATAATGAAACTAATGATTACTAACATTAAAAGCCCTCTGTATATGAAAACCTACCACAGATCCCTGGAACAACGACAATGCACCACTAAAACAACTCCACATAGTTTCTAAAACCCTATATCTATAACGATAACCTCGTAATGAGAAAACCACAAACATAATCAAAGAGAAAACAAAAACCTATGTCAAAATGACTATGGGAGAAGAGAAAACCATGAACAAATCAGAGGATAAGGAAGAGGGGAATGAGAGGTGGGGTTTACCTTGAGTGATCTGAATTAGCCCTTGAATTTTTTCCCTTGTAATCTCCCTTGAAAATTTTTGCAGGCATTAGGAAGGAGGGAGAGGTCTGCAGCTCCAAAAACAACATGTGTAGAAGGAAAATAGGGTTATGTATTAAAATCATGAAATATGTAATCTTGGAAAAGCATAAAAATTAATAACTTGGAATGTCACATGTTTATTGCCACATAGTTTAACAAAAAATTTGGTAATAATGTGATATCCTCTACTTATAGATGAAACAAATGCACAATTACACGGGAATCGACTTTACAATTTCCCAAACTGTGTGGTAGGGTTTGTAACCTACTATATTGTTTCCGGGAATGGCTTTATGGTAGGCCTTAATAGTGTGACAACCATGTTCTAGGGTCTTTTAAGGCCAAGCATTGATTATTTATCTAGAAATTTTCCAATTGAGCTAAAAATCAACCATGGAGGAAAACTTGAAAAAGAATGATAAGTAAACCCTTCAAAGCTTAACACCTGCCACACCTAGAACCTGAGAAAATGTAGAAAATTACTACCAAAACAGATCATAATCAAAAACTAGAAAACCCATATGTGACATACATTTATAGGAAGTATATATACAACACATAATATATGAATGGTGTATAAAGTAAGTATAATATGAAAATAAAAAGTAAAATGAAATTTTGTTACCTTATGTATTGACTCTCATCATACTCATTCAAAACTCCTCTATAAAAAATTATTATATTATAAATCTATCATAGAACCAAATTTTTATATATAATACTATATATGGTTTGATTAATACATAATATTACCCACTTATTAACAATTATATTTTCAAGTTTCACTTTTGGTAATATTCGCTTTTTTCACATGTGTCTTAATTTGTGGTTTATTTTTTACATAAAATAATATTACAATTTTATGAATTTAAAACATGATTTAAATTTCATTAATTCTCAGTATAAATGTAATATAATAATATAAAGAATATATATGTATGAAATGGAATACACCATTCGAGGAAAAAATAGGCCAATTGTATGCATGAATGATGTATCAGTTTTATGGTCGTATAGAAAGAAAGAGAGTAAATCAAATATATTAATATATATGTATATATAAAACTATGCTTGTAATATGAAAATATCATATATATAATATATCTTTACTAAACCCACCCATTATAAATTCAATGTAATGTGTGAATGAATCACATCTCTTTGAGGGGGTAGTTATAAGGACCCAACCTTTAAACATTACATAATCATGAATTAAATTAATAATTCACATTGAAGATCTTTTCAGGTTTAGAGTTTTAGGGAATTAGGCCATAACTATTACATTACATCTCAAAAATTACAAAGTATACACTTCTACTCAGTTTCCATTTTTTTCCTAAAATAAAAAATATTATGAATGAAGTAATGTCTAGTTCCATGTATTAGACAACATTAATTTTCCCAGATCCCATCCTTGACCCTATTCATCTTTAAGTCATATGAAAAACATTTCAAAACATGGGATGAGCACAAAAAACATAGTAAGGGTTATAAAACAAAGAAAAAAACATTAGTTCATTAATACATACATAACATATTCTCTTTAACATTCCTCATGAAATCATAAGATTTATGAATAACACATAGTAATCACAAATCATAAAGGTAACTTGTGACATCCATAACATACTTACATTGTATCTTTCATAACCACATAAGGAGTACATTTGGAATACCCATCACAGTATATTCCCAAAATTTATTTGGAGAAACATTTTCGTTTACCTCCATCAAGTTACCCAATGCATAGGAGAGCTATCTCGGGCTCACTGGCCCTCGGTTTATCACGGAACCACCTGTATACGTAAACAATTCCCATAAACCATAACATATTCATAACACATTAAACAAACATAAAATAAAGATAACATTTCCACATTTCAATCACAATATATCATTTAAATATATTGACACAATGGCTGGTCCCGCTACCCCCCGTGGCCCAGGTACCGCGCGTGGCCCGCCGTCACCCGACTTGCTAGAATGGCCGGTCCTGCTGCCCCCACATGGTGACCCGCGGTTTGTGGGTCTCTGTCCGCTGAGGTCACGCCGCGACCCCAGTCGCTGCCCCATACCGGTGAGCTTGGCTCACCGCACCACCACGCTGAGCAGCAGCCGCCGCCTGCCATCGTCAAGCCCGCTGCCTGCCTAGCCGAGGAGCCCGCTCACGCCAAAGCTGGACAACCACTGACAAGGGAGACCGGCTACCTGGATCCACCACGCACCGTTGCCTAGACCGCCGAACCCTCGCTGGAAACTTCAAAAAAAACATGTGAACTTCGCCGGACCGCTGCAGCCTCCTCCGAACTCGGATTTGAATTCCGAAAGATGTGTTGGAAATACAATAAAAAATAATACACATCGATGGGTATTGTTTGAATATCAAAAAACATTTTTATTATACAACTGGGATTTAAAGGGGGGTTTGAGTTTTAAAACTCAAATGAACACCACCTACTTCTTGGGCGTAGCCCGATGCGTCGCCATTGACCCGTCAGAGTGGCCGCACCTCGCCAGAGTCGCCTCGCTAGAGCCACCTCGTCAGAGTGGAGGAGGATAGGGGAGACGCTTTCCAGGGGAGGGAAAAAAGATGGAGAAGAGAAGGGGGGTTAGGTTAATTAAATAAATTAATTAACCTAAACACACTCCCGCAGCCCCATACCCGAACTCCCGACGAGGTCGGGATTAAGCCTTCCTTAGGCTAAAAACCAGGCTCTGAACACAACGACGGGTGTTGAATTATAATCCGAGGCCCCATTCAAAAGTTATTATGTTTAACGTTCGAAGCCGCTAAATTACAAAAATGCCCCTGGGTCCATTTTTCATAGACGGCCCGCGCCCGCAAAACTTAAACCCTTACTAGGGTAAACGTAATGCTCTGAACTCAATGATGCCCTCAGTTTTCCAATCCGAGGACCTGTTTAAGAGATACTTTAGTTAAGCTGGTAAACGAATTAATTAATTAATTAATTAATCTGTTTCACGTTCCGAAAGCGAGAGAGGGTTCTAAATGTCCCGTGCGGACATGTTTTATGTCATTCCTAGGGTAAACACCCCAATCCAAACCCATCCATGTACTCGGAGCACTGATCTGGATCACCGTTTAAAAGTTATCCCTTTTATTTTTCGTTTCTAGTGTGAACACACTGAAAATTTAATTCTGGACACTCTAGGGCTCAGAATCGCGCGCTGTATGAGGGCACTGCTCTAGAATAACATCAAGAATATTCCAAAGTCTTTCGCAATAAAAACTGGATTCTTAAACGTACCTTCTTCATTGGACACCTGCCTGTATAATTATCATGCACACACCATTTAAAACATTCAATTGATCCCTTAGAAATAACTTCTTTCCCATTCATATAGTAAACTGGGTTCTTCCTTTTTCTGTGGTAGGTTATTGTTTTATAACGTTCATCTCCACATCTATAGCATCTTCTTGTCCCTTTGAATCATTTTTCTTGGGTTTTCATTACACATCCTTGACACATAGTTCTTTAATATACTTACCTTTATGATTATTACATGAACTTCCATAGGAATTTTTTACTCACATATATGAAACCTTATAAAAATTACCATGGTTCTAGTGGTCAATAATGGCTCTAGATATTTTTTTGATAATAACACTAAGAGTTCTCATTGCATCTCCCATTTCATTTTGATGATCATTCAAGAAACCATAATAGTTTTCTTTGCATCCACTATTACTTTGGTATCTTCTTGATCCATCCATTTACTAAAACCAAAAAGGTCAATTTAAGTGTATCAGTAAAATCATCATATAATATTTTATGAGGAGGGTAAATACTAAGATATACTTATATAAGTTATCTTAAACACATTCAATTTATCTAAAATAACTATGAATCTTTCAAATATGATAACCATTATGGCTATGTCACTTATGCTTAAATAAGAGCCTAACCTCTAAAGTTATCTAAACCAACCTCTGAAACCATATATAAGGACCATGCCTTAAAATATTACATAATATTGAGTTAAATTAAAAATTCACATTGAGGATTTTTTAGATTTAGAGTTTTCGATAAATAGGCCACTAGTATTACATAACATCTCAAAAATTACAAAGTATACACTTCTACCCAGTTTCCATCTTTTCATAAAATAATAAAATCTTAAAAAAGAATTCATGTCTAGATCTATGTATTAGACAACATGAATTTTCCTTGATCCCATCCTTGACCCTAATAATCTTTAAGTCTTGTGAGAAACATTTCAAAACATGTGATGATCATAAAAAGCTCAGTAAGGGTTATAAAACAAAGAAAACAAGCATTATTTTATAAATACATACATAAAATAGGCTCTTTAACATACCTCATGAAATCATATGATTTATGAATAACATATAGTAATTACAAATCATAGAGGTAACTTGTGGAATCCATAACATAATTACTTTTTAGCTTTCATAGCCACATAGGGAGTTAAAATTTGAATACCCATCAAAATATATTCCATAAATATATTAGGAGAAACATTATTATTTACCTTCATCATGTTAAAATATTCATTGGAGAGTTATATCGGGATCACCTTCCATAGGATTATCACAGAACCACCTGTATATGTAAATAATGCCCCTGAACCGTAACATATTCATAACACATAAAAAAAAGAAAAGATAACATTTCCACATTTCAATAAAAATATATCATTTAAATAAATTGACATAAAAATCCATTATCAAAAACATTTTAAATTCCAAAATATGTAAAATAGTATATGGTTTTCTATTCCTTTTAAAAAACATTACGGCTTGTTAAGGAATCCAAAGATCAAATAATACTCGTGGTAGAGGAAATGGTAGTTGTCAAAGATTATGTTAAAAAGAAACATTTTTTTTGTAATTTAGTAATGAGACTTGTATAAAATTATTCCCATTGAATGAAAATAAAATTAAATGTTTTTTAAATACTTTATAAAACAAAGTCATGCATAAAACAAAATATGCCTCCATGAAAGGAGATTGAGACGAAGTACCTTACCTTGTGTCCGACTTGACCCGTTCGTTCTTTAATCTCCTAAATAATAAAAAATAGTAAATTTCTACTAGATTAAGAGGATTTTTAATGTTTATTATTCATTTAATATCACTTATTACCATCTTATAAACATTATTTAATCATTTATGTTAATAATAGTCATTTTGTCAATATTTGGTACTTGAGTCAATGATGAACTTCTTATAAGTACAAGTTGTTCATGTCGTAAAAGGTCCATGATCTCCAGAATGATGTTCAGGATTTAGAATTCATATATATAATATATATCTAGTATATATATATATATATGTATTTTTAATATTACATAAAATTTGGAGGTAAAAATGAAATGCACCGTTCATGGATACGGTAAGCTATATGTATTCATGAACGCTACATTTATTTCTATAAAAAATTTAATGGAATGAAAACATAATGATAAATAGGTATATAAATATTATATTATAATATTATATATAATTTTAGTAACTCTAACCTTTATATGTTCCACATATTCAATGAATGATTCAGATCACTTTGAGGGGGCGGTAGTCTGCACTTCCTCAAATGAAATTATCACATTTACCCATTATAGAAACCATAAAGGTATGATATAAATGAAAAATAACTAAGTATATAGAATATATATATACAATATATATCCCATATAAATAAATTGTAATTATAATGTCCCCCATAAGAGGTGTTAATAGAAGATTGAACCATCATCATTTCTTGAGGAAGTAATTCACCTTCCACAGAAACAATATGTTCTTTATCCATTAGACCGAGGTGTGTGTAATTTAAGATAGAATAACTATCATAAAAACCATATAGTATATTGATGATACTGTTTTTTTTTATAAAATAGTCAAATAAAAAGCGTTTATGGGGTTGGAGAAGTAAAATAAATTAAAATAACTCAAGAGAAGACATTACCATTAAAACGGGTAACTCCATTTGGTTTGAACCAAATGTATTTCATGATGTGCCTTCTACATAAGGTATGGCTTCTAGGTGTAAGAGAGGGATATTGAGATCTTATTTGGGAACATTTTGGACCAGCCGATGGGATTGAGTGGTGTGATTAATGGGATAGAGATGAGGGCTTTTTATATGTTGGAGAAGGGGCTCTTTAGAAATGTTTGAAAATATTATTTTATTATATAATGATTCTCAGTTTCTAAAGGTAAAAAACTCATAAAAGTATAAGATAAGATGAATAATATTCAAAATAAAATCGTCCAATAAGAACTGGGTTGGTTTTGTATATTTTTTTAATATTTATAATCTTATTTATTTAAATCATTCATTAATTAGGTAAACATTGCATCATTATTGTGTCAAGAATAATTCTATTTATATGATGTCTAAAAAATTTAAAAAAAATAAATTGATCTAGGAAATATTATTATATTCCTAATGAATATTTATAGGTTAAGAGATAAATTATATAATTCCATGAAAAAATTTATTTGCTTAAAGATATATGTTTAAGTCGTTTTTGTCTTTACTTTAAATTAATTAAAAGAAAGTGTCATTGACACTCCTAAATAGATACATGGGGTCCAAAAATCAACCCAAATGTGACCATGGTTGGTAATGTATTATGATATAGGATTACGAAACATTTTAGGATAATTCTATATTATTATATTTCTATTTTAACCTTGAATTACATTTTTTACCTTTAATCGTGGTAAATAAAAGTCCAAAGTTACTATTCAACATAAATTATTTTCATCATATTGAACCATATTGTACTAAATAATGGTATCAACATACAATTTCATCTAAATGAAGAAGTAGGTTTTTAACTACTACTGAGTGATTTCATTATTCATCAAAAATAGATGTTTTTCAAAAAAATACCAAAAAATCAGCATAAGTTATATTTGATATTACAAATTTAAAAATGACATCTATATTAACAAATTCAAAACACAGATATTGCATTAATTAATTAAAAATTAATTCCCCTTTTCAAAACAAAAAGCGTGTTTTTAATAAATAATAACTATCAAAAGATTGACACAAGTTTATGTCCAATTTCAAAGTGAAATTACTTCCAATAACAAAAAATGGATTATATGGTAAAAATATAATTTAATTACACTTTAAATATATTTAATAATATAATATACCATTATTAATAAATTATATTAAAAAAAGTTTTGAATTAAAATAGAGTATTTTTCACTATTCAATAAAAAATAATCTTTATCAGAAAAATAAAAAAAATTGCCCAAAGTAAATTTTGATGTCCTGATTCTAAAAAATAAATTTTCTGTCAAATAGACATATAAAATTAAGAAACACTATATTTCAAATGGGTTCTCCATCAAAAGGTGTTAAATCGACCATTTAAATATTATTAGGGTATTTATGCTTAAAATTGAATTAATTCATATTTTTAGCATCTAAAATTTATTAGATAAATATAAAAACATTTAACAAACATGTATGATCATTTTTTAGTTAGTTCTGTTCATTCCCCCCATTATAACGGCTAGGCATTAACTACAATATAAAATAATAATAATATATTATTATTATTTTTCAGTATAACTCAACGTTGTATGAAACATAAGATTTCAACGAAAGATGTTGTTGCGTGTTGGTATCCCATCCAACATGGAATCCTCTTTATGAAAAATTAATATTTAATTCAAAAATATTAAAAAATAAGAATATTTTATATTCTTTATTCACCTGGGATGTTACAACTGTAGTCCACACTTCCTCAAATAAAATTATCGTATTTACAAAAAATTGAACGTATCAGATATATGTTGTATAAAAACTAAATAATATAAAAGTCATAATAAATATCATATAAATTATATATAAACATAGTTTCCATAAAAATTCAACCCATGAGAGGAGGTAACGAATGAATGAAAAGTCATCATTCCGTGAGGCAATAGTTTGACGTACATATAAACAATATGTTTGTTACCCATTAGATAGATATGTGAGTTAGTGTAGGTAAAAAAATAGAATAAAAATCCTTAGTATATTTAGGATAATTTTTTTTATAATCATGGAATTATGAGAGAGAAGGGTGTGGAGAATGAAAATAAGATAAGGGAGCTTTAGGGTGGATGCTACCTCTTATATGGGTAACTCCTTTTGGTTTTCACCGAAGGGATTTCTTTGATTAATTTCTACCCAAAAGAGTATTGAATAAGCAATAGAGGCATTTCTTTGAGTGTATTGGGTTGATCTTGGTGGAACATAATACTTTTTCGATATGTGTGTAAGTGGGAGAGTGTGTTCTATTTTATAGTGGAAGAGGAGTGATACTCTAGTAAAAACAAAAAAGGCATTCATTAAATGGAGTCATAAATTACCAAATATACTAAAAAATGGATAAATAATGGTTTAAATGGGGGTAATGATCTATAAATACATCCACCATTAAAATATGTTCATTTAAATAATTTTGTTCCTTAACTTCTATGGTTCCCTAATTTTATCATTTTGTTTTTTATTAAAGACACTATTTTTCTAAAAAATGTAGTTTAACCAGAAAGAATAAATTAATGTGATAATTGTTTTTCGAAATATAGATAAAATTAATTATAAATATGATACATAATTTATAAAATAAAAATATCATGTTTTTTTTTGAAATTAATTTTAAAAAAGTATCTTTTGATGCACAAAAAATATTGGAATAAAAATACATATATTTAAATGTTGTGTAACAAGATATATTCTTCTTAAAATATAATTATTGAAAAAAATTCAATCAATTTACTTCAATTTTAACATTTATAGTATCATTTATTTTTGTTAAATATTAATTAAATAATAACTACATTGGCTTTTATTAATAATATTAAGTAAATAAATAATATCTAAAAATTAATGATAAAATATTATGATTACAATAACCCATTTATATTTAAAAATTTTATGTATAATTGAAAATATGTTATTTTTTACTTATCTCAATGTTTTATAAATTATAAAGGTATGTAAAGTTCCCTTTTTTTCCATTTCCAAACATAACATTTTATATAGAGAAGATCCACATAATAATAAAAAAATAAACCATAAAATTATAACAATGGGAGTTTATGTTTTAAATATTGGAAAAAAATTCCTCTAGACAAGTGTATTGGTCGTTTTGATCCTTAATATTATGTTTCAGTCCCTTATTAAGATTACTTTTACCTTAATCACCACAAATAAATTTAATCACATTCACAGAAAATTCTCGTCAAAAAAATAACTTGATATTATTATTAAAAAAATATTATATTTATATCAACTGTGTGTGTACATTTTTTAAAATTCAAACCATATTAGTGGGAAAATTGAGTTTTTCGCTAATCCCACAAACATTGCGAGAAAGTGGGGTTTTAAAGTAAAAAACATTCAAAAGATAAAAAAGTGATTATATCTAATTTCAATATAAAAATACTTCCAATGAACTAAATTGGATTAATATATGTATCATTGATCAATTTTTACAATATTAACCAATGAAAAATATAATTTAACAATAAAAATTACTTAAACGAAGAGGCTGGTTTTAACTAAAATACAATATTTATCACAATTAAACAAAAAATAAAGATTCTTATAAAAATTAAACAAATGACCCTATGATGATTTTGAAATTATGAATTAAAATAGTATTTTTATTTTAAAGAGTAAAATTCATAATATATTTATAATTTAGTTCTTAAATAATAGGTGCGCCATTAAACAACAGTAAACCCTCCTGACTAAGAAAAAATGTTTATATATGTGAATTTAGGTTTGTTCTTATATTATGTTTATCAAATATATTGGATTAATATAAAAAATATTTGATTTGATATAAAATATATATATATTAAATTAATAACACTCACTAATTGTAATTGAAGAAAATTATTAGGAAAAAATAGATTAGTGAACATTAAAATATATTTCTATAAAAACAATCCATTTATGTTCAGTTGGTTCTTATATTCCATTCCAATTCATATTTAAGAAATGAATTCCACAATGTATTTTCCTAAGTTAGTGAATCCTATTCATAACATTCAAAAAATGGATACTTTATATATTAATATAATAAAAAATAATATATAAAAAAAAGTATTGTTTGGTGGCACTCAATCTTGAGTGTTACTCAATCCACTGAGAAAAGTATTTATTGCTTTTAATGTACACTAACCATGATGTTCAATGAATATAGCATTAAACATTATGTTGTGTGTAGTGTAAGGTAACTTTGTTTTTGATATATTGAAATACAAATAGAGTGCATTAATTAAAAAAATAATTTCTGTGTTTCATGTAATAAATAATATAGAAAACATATAATAATTTTGAAAATAAATGTTCCAAAAAACATAGGGGAGTTACATTATACCCCAATTAAATTTAATTTCACACTCAAAATTGTTCTGGGTTATTAATGATTTGATACATTATATATCCTTTCATCTGATCACATGTCATAAAAATGATCACTAAACATCCATTAAAAAAGAATGTTATAGCTATAACGGTTACGCAATGTGAAACATAGCAAGGTTTACACAAAATATAACATATGTGGAAATTGAATACATTAACATGGAAGAGAAACATAAATATCATGTTGTTGAGGGGAGTGATAGAGAACATGGTTAGGAAAAATTTAACAATCATAAAGCCATAAATATTTGATTATCTAAGGGACCTTTTGATTCATAAAAAGGGATCTACAATTACCGTTTTAGATTCAAGATCTTTTCCCTAGAGTTAAATAATTTTCATGAGAAATTATACATAAATTATTTAATTTCCTTTCATAAGTAAAATCTCACATTTTGGTCATGTCTTTCCCAATTTCCACATCACCTCTTTATCTAATAAATGAAAGTGATTTTTTTTCTTGAAGCACTAAAATATAATGGGAACTATGATAAGTTACCCCATCTCTCTTAAGTTACCATTAACACCAAGTTGTTAGAGCTTGTTATCCAACCTGTGTAAATCCATATGTAGTGAGATAATAATTTAATTTCCCAAACATGATCAAAAGTTTAACATAAAACTTCAATAAATGGTTAAAATTATAACCCTTATAAAATATAAAAATAATCATAACATTGATTATCTATATATCCTAATGTATCTCTTCGTTGTCACATTCCAAACTTGTGAATACCTACATCAAGTATTCTCTTAAAATAAGGTGATGACCTGAATTACCATAAATACTTTTGGAAAACATTCATGCATCCTTTTATTCAATGGTTACTGGATACATTTCTTAATCCATGAATTTTTAGTCATCATACATATTGAAATAGACCACTTAATTGAGAAATCTATAATAAGATCTTTGGTAATCAATACTATACACTTTAAATTATCTAAATTAATCATCCCTTTATCCATTCTAAACATAGTTTTCTCAACATCATTATCACATTAAGGGTTACCTTAACTTAACCAAATTATCAATTTTCTATATATTTATCACTATTCAACATACCCATTTCATCCATGAAAGAATAATTTTATTAAAAATAATAATATATTCAATGATTCATATAACAGAATATTCAAATTTCAGAATATACATACTTTATTCATCCAATATTATTATTAAACCATTACTCAAGTTTGATCAACATGTTCCTTAATACCTATTTCCTAGAATTTGTTATATGAATCATTTCTTATGGTTCCTCAACCTCATTCTTATCATGCATCTTATGTTCACTATAAAAAAAACTATAAGAACATCACAAACCTTTCACATTCCATCTGTAGTCTCTTTATCTTCAAAAGCATAACAAATTCTTATACCACCATTATGATTCTCTTTACAAATTTCGAGCAGGGAAATATATTTTCATAATGATCATATATTCCACATATGAAACATTCAATTTTATCTATGTTCCATTTATTTATCTCCATTGACTAAAACCAGAAATAAGAGGGTGAGAAAAACATATCATATAAGAAAACCACGTAATCATGAAAAAATACTTACAAGATATCAAAATCACAACACCTTACTTATTCTATGACACCCTATGTTCATCCTTGGTTATTCATAGGAAACTTATCTTTAATCCTTAATGATTTTTCATGAAGAGTTTGTAAATTTCCAATCATATCCCTCAGAAGTGTCAAACCAGGTGCACGGTAAAGCATGTTGTCATGTACTAGGTTATACCGAGTTTGGCACGACACACCTTCTTAGGGGTTTTTAATTTAGTACATATATTATATAATAACATCCACTAGTATTATTCATATAGGTATGGAGTTATTTGAAACTTCTCAATCCATCCTTTAAAAAACTATACGATATTATCAGAAATGATAACTCATCCTTAGAGACATCCCAAGAAATATAATTAGAAATTTATCCAGGGATCCCAATAAAGGTTTAAAATCCTAGTTTCTAGTGTTTAAATAAACCATCACTCTGATACCAACTATAAATACCTAATCTTAATGTATATAGACATTACATCATATAATAACCCAGCTCTTTTTTTACAAACATAAACATGATTTATTACATAAACGTCACTTGATACAACATAGAATATCGAGAGGTATAGTGTCTTTGCTGCATAGTATCATTAAATAAAAACATAAAACATGAAATACAACATCAGTATTGAAAACTTCCTCTACATGACCACTATATTCTCTCATACTTAGCATTTCAGGGGATAACCTGAGGACATGCATAAGAAAATGGTGAGCTATAAAGCCCAGTAAGGGAATAAACGTGGAATAACATGAAAAATATGATACATGTTAGAATATAGGCATATTAATGAAGCACATGAGAAATGTGAACATAATGTCTTGATAAAGCTTGAATATCATAAGATGGAAATGTGGAAGCAGAACTTAACATAGAATTAGCATGAGCCAAAGCTCATTGCACTTGGAGCATGAGTAAACCCTCGTTTCACATGGAGCATGAGTAAACCCCAGTTGCACTCAAAGCACGAGTAAAACATTGTTGCAATTGAATTAGCATGAGTCAAAACTCATTTTGCATGAAATATCATGATACTATACTTTACCCAATGAATTGGATCGGTATCATGGTGCACCATTCTTATACATTTCATTTCATGCATAAGTGTGCCACATGGATCATAAAACATGGAATCAATCAACATCATGAGATATTCCATGATTAAGTAATGTGGAATTAATAAATTAATGTACTATTCAACGTTTATATGTTCATAATGGTGAATACCCTTGATAAAGGCATGGGTATGGTATTCACTACACAATGATCTTGTTTTTTTAAAATGTGGTGCAATTTCGACATCATAACGATGTGACATAAGGATTCATGAAAACGGTTGATGAAAGATAAAATGGTGTCTCATTATATGTAAATTAAATGGACTATAAGGGGGTCATATATATACATGTCCAAAAAGATGTAATGGAATTTAGATGCACAAATACAAAAGAATTACTTGGATGTAAAATGGGTGAGATAAATCCCTCAAGGAATTTCAGTATGGTAACAGTTGTACATGGGAGGTATTAATGAGAGAGAAAGGGTTATCCCATTATCCAAACATAAAAATGGATGTATGGGGAAGGTGTGAAATCATACCCAAACATTTTTAATTGAAAACAAAATGGAATAAAAACTTTAATAAAATTGGACAAATTGGAAAAAGGGAGAAATCCCTTACTTGGAAGAGTGATCCCAAAGGCTTGGGAGGGGCTCAAGAGAGGCTTTTTGGGGTATTGGGGCACCTTGGGAGGATTATAGAGAGATGAGTTCATGGGTTCGTATAACTCCAAAGGCTTCGAGTAAAGAGGAAGTGGGATATTGGGTGGGTTTATATAGGAAAGAGGAGGAAATTCCTTATTATTTAGGTTTGGGACACCTCACATTAAACATATCAAAACCACAAACCATCCCTTGGTTTCTGACCATGGTTTTTTTCCAAATGGGGGTGGAAAAAAATATTTTATAATTCCAATGGACGAACTTCTTAAAATAATTGGATTTTCTTATATATAGGTGAGTCACACTCTAAAAAAATAATTTAAAAAGACAAAATGGTTTATAAGTCTTGGAGAGTCCAAAAAAGCTTTGTAAAATAAATCAACAAAAATATTAAATCACATTATTGTAATTATAAAACATATATTGGCCAATCATAATATTTATAGTATTTTGTTACATCACTATTGGGTCATTATGCTGTCATAAATCACATTATATATTTAAAAAGTATTTAATTTTTATCCAAAAATTTGACCATCTCAAAAAATTATGAAAAATTCACCGTTTTATAATTTTCACATCCTGATTCCAAAAATAATATTTATTTATCTATATAATTTTAAAGTATTTGAGTTTTTACTTTTAAAATAAAAACCAACATTTACCCAAAATTCATGGGTTCTGACAATAATAGTTTTCAAATATTTATAAAAATTATAATTGAATTCATAAACTTATATGATCATTTTTATCTAATAAAAAGTAATTTAATAATAGTATTTTACATATATATTATTTAATTAAAAATTCCATTAATTCATCCAAATATATTTCTTAGTTTAATATTATCTGAAAATAATATTTGTGCTTTAAACACTATTTACAAGGTAACAATAATAAAATTAATGCACATTATTTATAAAAAAAATAATGTATATAGTCATAGTGATATGGTCCTGTTAAATAACCCCTTATAACACCCGCATTTGACTAAAGGGTAAGGTGTGTGATTGTGAGAGATTCTTGGGATGGCTTAGATCACATCGCTCGAGGGGTAATATCTATTAAATTACACTTCTACCATAGTCAGTTTTTCTCATGATTAACGTGTTCAAGCTCAGATTAGGATTGGTAAAGAGCGAAGCCCAATTATGCGACCTCCTTTTTATGCTCCGACAAAAGGGCTTCATAAGGGGCAAGTCTACAGGATGAGACCATCGCTTCCTATGTCTGAGTAAATTGGTTTTGTTAAAGCCCTATATTTATACTAATCATGTGATCACAATTCAATAACTATATTAGCAATGGTCACAATTTATAATATTATTTTAAAATATAGAAACATAACACCAATGTAGTTCACATTTTAAATAACCATTATTAACATTTAATTAGATCAAGAGGAATTTCCCTTAATGAAATCCTGGGTCGTTACAATCTCTCCCCCCTTAAGAAATTTCTCACATGAAATTGACTTTTCATACTCTAAAACAAATGCATGTAACTCTGATTCATCACTTCCTCTGATTCCCACATTTCTTCTTCAAACATATGGTTTCGCCAAAACACCATAATGATTGGAATTGTCTCATTTCATAGAACTCTTTCTCTATGATCTAAGATATTCACTGGTTTTTCCTTGTAAGAAAGATCATCCCATAGCTGTAATATCTTTTAAGAGAGTACACGTGAAGGGTCTGGTATGTACTTCTTTAAGAGAGAAACATGAAAGACATCATGTACTTTGGCTAGGGTAGGTGGATGTGCTAGTCTATTGGCCACAACCCCAACACGATCAAGAATCTCTAAGGGGCCAGTGTACCTAGGACTTAACTTCCCATTCTTTCCAAACCTCATAACCTTCTTCCATAGAGATATGTGTAGTAATACCATGTCCCAAACATTAATCTCAAGGTCTCATCAATGGTTATCTGCATAACACTTCTATCGACTCTGGGAAGCCTTGATATGCTTCTGAATGGTTTTCAACTTCTCCTATATTTCATTGACCATTTATGGTCCTAATAGCAAATGATCATTGACTTCATCCAAACATGATGGTGTTCTTCTCCTCTTCCTATACAGGGCATCATATAGTGCCATTCGAATACTCGAGTGGAAGCTGTTATTGTAGGAGAATTCATCTAGTGGATGATGTTGGTCCCACCCTCATTTGAAGTCCATAGAACATGATCTTAACATATCATCCAGGGTCTTAATAGTTCTCTCGGATTGGCCATCAGTTTTAGGATTATAGGTCGTACTAAAGATCAGTTCAGTATCCAGATCATGTTGAAGACTCTTCCAAAACCTAGTGGTGATTCTTTTATCTCGATCAGATACAATAGATAGTGGTAATCCATGCAACCTTAACACTTCCCTAATATATATATGTGCCAGCTGATCTAATGATAAATCCTTTTGAATTGAAATGATGTGTGCAGACTTTGTAAGATGATCCACAAAAATCCAGATTGCATTTTTTCCATTGGATGTTTTCAGAAGTCCGATGAAAAAGTCCATGGTGATGTTCTACCATTTTCATGATTGTATGGGTAATGGTTGCATTACCCCTTAAGACTTCTGCCTCTCTACCTTAACATACTGACACACTAGGTTCTTTGATGTATACTTAGTGATCCCCTTCTTCATATTATCCCACCAATAATGCTCTCTGAAGTCATCATACATATTTTTGTTTCCTGGGTGACTTGAGAAAATTGAACAATGTGTGTCATCCAGAAGTGCCTTATTCAGCACCAGACTTGATGGAACACATAGTATTTTACAAAATCTCACAATTCCTTCTTCATTAACACTGAACTTTGAGTATTTCCCTTTCATAATAGCTTCCACTCTTCTGAATTCCCACATGAACCTTTTGATCATCCATTAATCTTTCCAAAAGAGACGGTTGAGAAAACATTTTTGAATGGATTGAATATGTTGTCTTCTTTATGATTGCCATCTTAATCTTTGTCAAATCTAATAATATTAGATCCTTCTCAATTATCATCAATTAAAAAATTGGTGGGTCCTTTCTACTTAGAGCATCTTCCACCTTTTTCTCTTTCCCAGGGTGGTAATGGATTGAGCAGTCACAGTCTTTGATCTGCTCTAACCATCATCCTTTGTGCATGTTCAACAATTTCTGGGTGAATATATACTTGAAGCTTTTTTGGTCCATATATATTTCAAACTTCTCCAAAAAGAGATAATGCTTCAAAATTTTTAAATAGATGATCTCCATAGCCTACTCCAAATCATGTGTTAGATAATTATTCTCATGAATGTTCAACTGATTTGAAGCATATGAAATGAATTGGTCATTTTGCATCAACACACAGCCCAGGCCCTTCTTCGAAGCATCCCTGAATACCATATAATGTTCTCCACTAGTGGGTAATATGATAATGGGTGCTATGATAAGCCTTTATTTTAACTCCTTGTAACTTTCTTCGCATTCATCAATCCAAGAAAAATTTACCCCCTTCCAAATTAGCTTGGTAAGAGAGTTAGACAAACATGAAAAATTTCTCACCAATCGTCGATAATATTCAGATAACCCCAAGATGATACAGATATCCATTACCGATGTTAGCCGTGTAAATCCCTAAATTACATCTATTTTGGAGGGATCCATAGATATCCCCTTTCTTGTGATGATATGGCCCAAGAATGAGACCTCCTTCAACTAGAACTCGGACTTGTTGAACTTTTCATAGAGATTATCCTTCCTCAAGGTCTCCATTACAATTCTTATATGCTCCTCATGATCCTCCTAGGTTTAGAGTATATCAGAATATCATCTATAAAGACGACCAAAAATTTATAAAGGTAATACCTAAAGACTCATTTCATTATGTCTATAAAGATTGCTGGAGCATTGTTATGTCAGAAAAGAATTACTATGAATTCATAGTGCCCATATCTTTTACAAAAATCAGTCTTGGGGACATATTTTATCTTCTCCATTACTTGATAATATCCTAACCGTAAATACACCTTGGATATGTATTGTGTTCCATTAAGTTTATCGAAAAATTCATCATTTAACGGTATAAGAAACTTGTTCTTTATCGAGATTTTGTAAAGCTCACGATAATCGATGTCAAGTCACAATGACCCATCCTTCTTCTTGACGAAGAGGACTGGTGCAACCAAAGGTGAAACACTCAGGCATAAAACCCCATTATCCAGATTCTCCTGTATTTTTTTTATCTCCTCAAATTCCACAACATCTATTATATACAGAGTCTTGGATATTGGAAACACCCCAGATATCATATCACTAGAGAATTAAATATCCCTTCTAGGAGGAAGACCAGACAATTCCTTGGGAAACACATAAGAAAATTCCCTCAGAATAGGTATGTCTTCAAGGATGGTTACTTCCTTGGAATCCATTATCTATGCTAGATAAGCCTTCTCATAAGGCATTAATATACACACTTGAGATGATGGAGCTAAAGAAGATTCATCTTCCCCCTTGAAGATTTATGTAATTTGGGGTTGATTCTCCACAAGGAGTGTGATTTACCTCTCATGGAAATTTATGTTGGCTCCATATAAGGAAATATGATCCATGCCATGAATTGAATCAAATTTTCCCAGAGGGAGTATGAAGAGGCTCTCCATGAAATTCAATCCACAGATCATAATAGGGGTTGAGTTATATTTATAGGATTCAATTATTTCCCTATTTTCCATACTCACTGAAATATTTAATTCCATGATTTGTTGTGGTGCAAGTATTGTTATACAAAACTTTTGGGATATAAAAGAATCTGTAGAACTTGAATCAAAATGTACGTTCACTATTATTGAATGAATAACTAGCGTACCTATCAACACTTCGTTTTTGGGTTTCACTTCAGATGTAGTGATGGAAAAAGACCTCCCTTTCTGCTTTGGAGGTTGTTGGTTGCTTCAAAAAACCCAAGGATTATGGAATTGATTTGAAAGATGCACTGGTTCTTTGAAGTTGTAGAAATAACCAATGAGTTGATGTTCAAATGGATAGTTACTATCCTATGTTGTATTTAGGGGACTTTCTTATTGGTATTTAACAGCTAGGTTCCCTTCTCTTCCACAACTAATGCATTTCCTCATCCCCTTCAGGCAATTTCTGGGGTGCTTCTTTCTGCAGCTTTGGAAAGTGGGGTGATGGATCTTCTTAGCACTGTTGGGTTTATCCATCAGACAGATAGGATTGAAGTCCACATTACTGTTCTTATCCCCATGATATCACTGAGATTCGCTGATCTTCATTTCGTCCTTGAGGACACATTAGAAAATTTATTCATAGCAGTCGATGTCGGGGATCACCAACGCTTTCCATAGGCTAGACTTCATCCCACCAAAGAAGTGGTCAATCGTTCATTTGGGGGTAACAAAAAAGCCGGAGGAATAGCGTCCAAGACTTGTGTTTTTTTCCTTGTACGCTTCGACAGATTCTATTCTCTTTTTCTCGAGGTCATGGAAGTCTCTTTCCATCTTAAATCGAAGGGTGCATGGAAAATATTTATTGAAAAAAATATTCCAGAAATCCATCCATTCCAATGCTTCGATCTATTTCTCAGGCTTTGTAATTTGGATCAATGTCCACCATTAATCATCTTCACATTCCCTATGATAAGCATCTAGAAGAACATTCTCTTGTTTGTAACATTGAATTATGAAGAAGATATTTTCAATGGAGTTGATAATAATTTTTATGTGATTGAGGGATCAGACGATCCAATAAAAGTAATAGTCATTTTTTCAAGATGTTCTTGATAGTGACCTGTTATTTCTTAGGGGGGGGGGGGTTGAACACTCCTCTTGACCCATGTTTCTATTCAAATATTGAGTTAACTAAGAGGGAAGCATGATAAAGTTCACGAATCCAACTCCCATCAGATTGGGCATCTCATTAGCACAGTCATCACATTGATCTTCAAATTGGTCGTTAGCGTGAGTCCTCCTATTACTAGCCATTGGCTGGAATAAAAAAGAAAGTTAGGGGTAACACATAAAGGGTAATCCAAGGACAAAAATGGTGACATATAAATAAATTTTATTTCCTTAACTTATTAATCCATTGGGTTAAATATATGTTATTCATGATCTACTTTCTAACATATATTCCTAGTGTCCTTTTTTTTAATTCCCATAATAAGTGTTCATTCTAATCCTGTGAATTTACGAATTAATATCCCCTAGGTGTGTCATAACCAAGAGTGTAGCAAGGCCCATTGTTGTGCACCATTTCCCATTCGATTCTAGCTCAAAGTGAGGATTTCAGGTTTTACCCCTTGGAAACATTTGTGCCAGAGCAACCTCTACCACCTCGTATCCAGATAGAGATGTATTTTCCTGATAAACCACTTAATCTATACTCACCATCACATAGGGATTTTTCTATTATACTTATTGTTGTATCCAAGTCTTCACTCAATTATTCTGATCCAAATCCCAAAAATAACCAAAACGATCCTCTGATGCCAATAATAACAACCCTATTCTTTTATTACAAACATGATTACATAAACTTCAGTTAATACAACAAAGAATATCTAGGGGTCTAGTGTCTTTGTGACTTAGAATCATTACATAACAACTTAAAACATGAAAAACAACATCTTTTTTGAAAACATCCTTTACATGACCACTACATTCCCTCATACTCTGCATTGTGTGGGATAACTTGAGGACATGAATAAGAAAAGGGTGAGCTATAAAGCCGGGTAAGGCAATAAAAATAGAATAACATGAGGAATATGATACTTGTTAGACAATAGGAATATCAATGTAGCACAAGATAAACATTAATATAAAGGCATGCTAATTAAAGAAAATAATAACATGGAAATGTGGCAGCCACACTTAACATGGAATTAGAATGAGCCAAGGCTCATTGCACATGGAGCATGAATAAACCCTCATTGAACATGAAGCACGAGTAAACCCTAATTGCACTTGAAGCATGAGTAAACCCTCATTTCACTTGAATTAGCATGATTCAAAAATCATTTCATATGATGTATCATGATACAATACATTACCAAATGCATTAGACCGCTATTAGGGCACACATTTC
Organism: Viscum album; assembly: GCA_963277665.1. Taxonomy (NCBI): domain Eukaryota; kingdom Viridiplantae; phylum Streptophyta; class Magnoliopsida; order Santalales; family Viscaceae; genus Viscum; species Viscum album. The sequence continues at coordinate 1,840,676,182 of OY728136.1, forward strand.
TTAAACATTTTTTTTCATGCATAAGTGTGCCGCATGGATAATATGCCACAGAATCTATCAACATCACTTGTTATTCCATGATTAAGTAAGGTTGAATAAATACATGAATGTATAATTCAATATGTATATGTGCATAAAGGTGAATACCCTTGATAGAAACATGGGTATGGTATTCACTACACAATGATCTTGGCTCGGAAGAACGCGGTGCAATTTCGGCAGCATAACGACGTGATAAAGGATTCATGAAAACTTTTGATGAGTGAGAAAATGGTGTCTAATCATATTTACATTAAATGAATATTAAGGTAGTTATATAGATACATTTACCATCAAATGTAATTCAATTTAGATGTATAATACAAAAGAATTACTTGGATGTAAAAGAGGGAAGAGATATCCCTCAGGGAATTTCAACATGGTAACTGGTGAACATGGGAGGAATTAATGAGAGAGAAAGGGGTCTCCCATTATCCAAAAAAAAACAGGGTAGTATGGAAAAGGTGCAAAATCATAACCCAACATTTGTAATTGAAAACAAAAGCGCATAACAACATAAATGAAATTGGACAAAATGAGAAAGGAATAAATCCATTACTTGGAAGTGTGATCCCAAAGGCTTGGGAGAGGCTTGAGAGATGATTCTTGGGAGTTCAAGGAACATTGGGAGGATTCCAGAAAGAGGAGGTAAGGGGTTGGTCGAAGTTCAAATGCATCGTGTGAAGAGGAAGTGGGAGCTTGGGTGGGTTTATATAGGAAAGGAGATGGAATTATTTATTATTTAGGTATGGGAATCCTCACATTAAAATAATAAAAACAACAAACCAGCCCTTGGTTTTTGACCTTGGTTTATTCCAAAAGGGAGTGGAAAACAATATTTTCTAAGGTCAATGGCTTAGATTTTTAAAATAATAGGGTTAATTATGTGTAGGTGAGTCACACTCTCAATGAACCCAATTTAAAATGGAAAAATTGTTTATAAGTCTTGGAGGGTCTGCAGAAGATTTGTAAAATAAATCAAAAAAATCTAAAATTACATTATATTGATTCAAAAACTGAGATTGGCTGAACATAATGTCTATAGTATTTTATTACATCACCATTTGGTCATTATGATGTCATAAAACACATTATATATATAAATAATATTTAATTTTTACCCAGAAATTTGACAGTCTCAGAAAATGAAATAGAATTTTTCGTTGGATAATTTCAACATCATGATTCGAAAAATAATACAAATTTTATATAAATAATTTCATAAATATAGGAATTTTTTCTTTTAAAATAAGAACTTACATTTACCAAAAATTCATGGGTTCTGACAAAAACAGTTTTGAAACCTTAACAAAAATTACAATTGCATTTATAAAATTATATGATCATTTATATTTAATAAAAAGTAATTTAATAATAAAATTTTATTAAAATTTTATTTAATTCGAAAATTGATTAATTCATTAAAATATATTTCTTTGTTGAATATTAATTAAAATTCTATCAGTGCATTATAAACTATTTACAAGGTAACAATAATAAAATGAATGCACATTATTTATACAAAAATAATGTACACAGTCGTAGTGCTAGGGTATTGTGACATAAACCCTTGTAACTCCTACATAAGACCAAGGGGTTAGGTGTGCGATGGTGACAGACTCTTGGGGTGGGTCGGATAAAATCTCTCGGGCGGTATTCTCTATTAACTTCCACGTATCCTGTAGTTGGTTTTGCTCAAGCTTAACGTGTTCAAGATCAGCTTGCGCTTGGTCAAGAGCGAAGCCGAATGATGCCACATCCTTTATGAGCTCTAAAAAATGGGCTTCGTGTGGGGAAAGTCTACTAGATGAGGCCATCACTTCGTTTTTCCGAGTAAATTGGATTTGTTAAAGCCCTATATTTATATTAATCATGTGATCACTGTTCAACAGCTATATTAGCAACAATCACAATTCATAACGGTATTTTAAAATCCAGAAACATAAAATAGATGATGTTCACATTTTATAAAACCACAATAAACATTTAATTATATTAATAGGAATTTCCATTAATGAATGTTTGGGTTATTACACATCACTTTTTCATAATTCATAAAATATTACATATGGAGATTCCCAAATACTATATTAGTATTGTGCCTTTGGAGAGATGGAAACATAAACATCGGTACTGAAATGAGATATATTATCTCCAACCATGTTCTTCTTAACTATGAGACATCTTAACACATCAGACATACTATATATATTCATAACATGGAGAATGAAACATAAAAAGGGGGGATCTCAAATTCAGAATAATGGTAGAAAAGGGAGACATGTAAGCCTTTACATGAGCATAAGGGGTATGCGAATGTGATTTTAACATTATAAGATGATACCCTTCATATCATATGATCATAAATTCGAATCATGGAATAAATCATGGATTCTTACAAGAAATGAATCATAAGAAAATAAAGAAATTAATCCATGAAATAATAGCACAGAAATAAGGCATGGAATTGTAGAATAAATAAACATGTGATATCATTCCCTATAAGTCATGACGATTATCTAGAAAAGATTAGGGAACTTCATGGGAACTTCACCTATAATATGGGACCCTCCACCATCCCCATTCCCAGTTCTTTAATTTTAATGGATCAGGAATCCCAATATTCCCATGGTATAGCTGGTTTCCCCATATTCTATCTTCAAGGTGACTACACCTACTGAGCGAGACACATCACCATCCCTAATTGCATTCCATTCATTGTAAGGGATCAGGTTTTCCCATATTCCTATAATGGATCAAACTCATCAACATTACTCTCATCATTAAATTGAGATATATAAATCATTACCCAATGCATTTTAGGGATATATAGGTCCAAGAAATCTTATAATAAAATTATTCACACATGTTCCACAAGATAATACAACATTAATCATATCATAACCCATAAAAATAGACGGGTTATTTAAATATCAAATCATATCCCATGATATTAAATGGGTATCATTACCATTTCATCACATCATAACCAATGGAATATAGATAGGTTTCATATTCATTTCATCAAATCATAACTTGTGAAAATAATCAAGTTTCAAAAGAATATAACCCATGAAAGAGAAATGTGTTTCTTAAGAATCCTTCCATCAAAACATAAACCATTCAAGAAAGAATATAAACTGAACCTCTCAATGATTTCCTCGAAGGTAATGAGTTACATCAACCGATGTTTTCTTAGATAGAAATTAACATGAAGGGAAAATTTGAAAACATTTCATGATGTAAATATCCTTTCATATTTTGAAAAAGGAACTTTAGAACATAAAAACATTTGAAGACAATTTTTCTGAAGAAAAACATGAAAAAAATATAAATAAATATTTGAAAACATTTTTGACCCCCATTTCATTGAAAAAATATAATGAGAGGTTAAAAATGTTTGGAAATTTTTTTAGAAAAACAATTTAAAAATAAATTAGAATATTAATAAAACATTTTCTTTTAAATAATTTTTTTGATGTTTTGTAAACTAATCTACATGGGAATGACGATCATGATGTCAAGTAAATCATTACATGTTGAACATTCCACTTTCACCATAAAAACATAAGAGAAGCGTCTCGAATTGAAAATGACTAGAATATTCCTTTTTTATAATTTTTTTTTCTTAAAACGCAAGACATGGTTAAAATTTTTTGTTATTGATCATAGGATAACATTAGAATAATTTTTTTGAAGACTAAAAGTTAATATCATTTTGAAGGAACATATATTTCATATTGAAGTGAGAGGTAAATATGTACTTACATAAAAACTATTTATTGATAATATTTTGTACCAATGAGTAGAAAACAAATATAATTACTTCAATATAAATGAAATAAAATGATATAATGAAACATAATTAGTTTTCTTGAGTGATAGATCATAATATTTCATCAATGGGAGAATAATCAAAAACTCTCCCATTAAATAGTGTGAATATAGCTATAACCTGTTACAAAGTTGGTTATATAGAATCATAAATAATGGAAAGGATAACATTATTCGAATATTAAATACTCATGAATATAGGTAGATTCATGATATAAAATATCAAATATAGTATATACACCTCATAGAATAATTTAAGTACATTATATGGAATGTGTCTCAAAGAAGAAAATTTGAGATGAAAATACTTCAACAATTTGGTAACTCTTGAAAAAAAAACCCTTGAGAGAAAGATCATAAAATTGATATGAAAATACCCATAAATTTCATTATTAGAGTCATATAATACATTCATGGGTAGTATATATTCCACACAAAAAATGATTGTTGTATAGGGCATGTATCGTACAAAAATAAAAGGAAAAATGAAATTTCCATACCTTATGTCTTGACTCTCACCATACACAATCAAAAATCCTATATGATAAATATAAGTGTATTATAAATCTATCAATGAACAAAATTTTTAAATATAATATAATATATGGTTTAATTTTTACACTATATTACCCAAATATTAACAATTCTATATTAATATTTCACTTTAGGTAACATTCTCTTTGTTTTTCGTATCTGTGTTAATTTGTAGTATTTGTTGTCTTCAGAATTATATCATTATTTTCAGAATTTAAACCATGGAATACATATCTAGTCAACTTGGTATATCTGAATTATAATAATCTATATAATATAGAATTATGAAAAGGAATACACCATTCATGGAGATGGTAGGCTACAGCCTGAATGGAACGAAGGCATTCTATTTTTTTTATTTTTGATATTCCCCATTTAAATGGTTGAATGAGAACTATTAAATGTAATATATGATTACTTTCATAACACTCCTTATAGATATTAGAGGAATTAATCTAAACTATAACTACTTATAACTACCCCTCACCAATATTTACATCATGATGTCATCTCTCCAATATCACATGGTTGTTTAGATAGGCTTACCATGAAGGCATAGTCCAGTACTGATGGAAATTTCCATACCCTATCATTCCTCCAAATCCTATGTCTCTACTCTAGTGAATGTTCCTTCTCTGAATCTTCATCTAGAGCATGGTCTATATAGAGTCTATCTGGTCCATTAAAAAAGAATTTCATGTGGCTTGACGGCCTTAATGTGGCCCAAAATCTTTACTAGAGCAATGAAACTGAGTGGGCCAAAGGCCTTTTAGGAATCTTGGACTATAAATGTTTCCTGAGGTACTAATAAAATCAAACCGGTAGGCCGTACATACACATGAATGTTGTATTTTTCTTATTGTCATATTGAAATAAATATTGTAAATGACACATATTCATAGATATATATATATGTATATGTATGTATGTATGTATATATGTTCAAATATAATTATTCTAGTAGTATTATTATATAACATATATCTTATATGTTAACTAAACCCATCCTTAACACAGTTCATAATATGTGTGAGTGAATCATATCTCTTTGAGGGGGCGGTAGTCCACACATCCTCAAACAAAATTATCATATTTACACAAAATATAAAGTATAAGGATATGTGTTGTAAAATAACTAAATAATAATATATACATAAAAAATATCAAATATATTATATATAATCATATTTTGTATCATAATTCCCACCGTGATTGGTGGAAAATGAAGAACAAACAATCATCATTTCGTGAGGTGGTTGTTCACCATAATCATAAGAAATATGTTTGTTTTCCATTATATGGATGTGGGTTTAATTATTTACTGAACACGTATTATAAAAAATATTGTTATATTGATGATATAGGTTTTTTATAAGAATTAAATAAGGAGAGTGGAGGGGGTGGGGAACAAAAGTGAGATGAGGGAGTTTGAGGGAGGATGATACCACATCTTTGGGTAACTCCATTTGGGTTTTCATCAAAGGGATTCTTCAAATTTATTTTATCCAAAATATATATTTAAAAGTGGAAGGGGGTATTTTTTTGGAGTTTATTGGTCACATATTCACCAAATCTATGTTTCTTGAGAGGTGTAAGAAAGTTGGAGAGTTCAAGCATTTTTTATATTGGAAGGGGAGTGGAACTCTTTTAAATTCAAAAAGGTATTCATTAATAGGAGGTATAACTTACCTAATGTGATTAAAAAATGGAAAAATAATATATTAAAGGGGAATTATGGTCTATTAAATCCTCAATAACAGAAAAATATTTGAATTTTACTAATTTTTTTCCTTAACTTCTATGTATCCCCAATCTTATCATTTTGGTTTTCATTCAAGACACCAGTATTCTAACATATGTAGTTTAATAATTAATAATAAATTAAAGAGTTTTTTTTAAATATATATCCAATTATTTATAAATATGACATATAATTTAAAAAATGAAAATCTCATGATTTTTTAATTAATTTTAAATCGAGCACTAGTGACGTGGAAAACCAATGGCTAAACCCCGACCGTGGAAAAAAATGTTATTACAATCTATGAGTCAATATGTTAATTATGAAAACATTAATTGGTCCATTAATAAAAAATATTCAATATATAAAAATGACTTGGAATAATATAGTATTTATTATTAATTTTAAATCATTTAATAAAATTTCATTTTTTATAAAATAATACTTATGTAAATTGGACATTATTTAATTTATTTTAATTTTAATGCATAAAATCAATATGGGAATTAAAATATATTAAATTAAAAGATATGTAACATGATATATTCATCTTCAAAAAACAATTTTAAATATAAATTAAATCAATTTACTTCACTTTTAATATTTATAGTATCATTTATTTTAGTTAATTGTTAACTAAATAATCACTACGTCAGTGTTTCAAAAGCATTTTAGGTAACTAAATCATCTATAAAAATTAATTATAAATTATTATGATAAAAAATACCCGTTTATATTTCAAAATATTATTTATAAAAAAATATGATTTTTTGTACATATCTCAATGTTTTTTAATGCTAAAGGTAATTAAGGTTCCCTTTGTTTCATTTTCCAAATGTAACCATTTATATAGGGAACTTCCATTTAATAATATCCAAATAACCTATATAATTTCAAATATGAGGGGATATAATTGGATTATGGGAAAACAATGTCATTTGGATAAGTGTATAGGTCATTTTGGTTCTTAATATTATGTTTTATTCCCTTATAAACCTTAATTTTAACATAATCACTCTAATTAATTTTAATCTCTTTCACAAATATTTTTGGTCCAAATTTTTTTTTATCTTATTAGAGAAAAAATATTATATTTATCACAACCCTATATTTCTGGTTTTCGAAATTAAAAACACAAAATTTGTGAAATTAAATTTAACTCAGATCCCATAGAAGTGGCAAGAAAAGTATGTTTTAAAGTTAAAACGTCCAACAATACAACCAATTTTTATATCTAATTTCAATATAAAAATAATAATAATTAACTATATTGGATTAATATATGTATCATTGGTCATTTGGGACTTTATAAACCTATTTTAAATATAATTTATCAATAAAAATATTTTAATGAAGAGGTTATTTTTAACTAAAATATAGTGTTTCAACTATTCATCAAAAATGATGTTTCTGAAAAAAAAATCTCAAAAATTCACCCTAATATAATTTTATCCATCCAATCTTAAATTATGTTTTTTCCATGGAAACCATAAAATTATCAAATTTTAGTTTTAAAATATTAGGTGTTCCATTAAAAGGAGGTAAAACTACCTTAACATCAAAATGGGTTTGTTCTTATATTTTGTTTATCAATTATATTTTATGAATATAAAAAATTAAATTTCATATATTATTTATAAATTAAATTAATATCACTCTATAATTGTAATTAATTTAGTTTATGATGATAAAATAACTTTTTGAGCTTAGAAATTTTTTTCTATAAAAACATTACATATATATTCAATTTGTTCTTATATTCATTTCTAATTAATTTTTAACTAATGAATTCAACCATATATCTTCATAAGATAGTTAATACTATTCATTCCCATCAACATACTTAGTAGGTTATTAATTATTATATTAAATAATAATATTTTTATTAATAGATTATAGTTTTGTAACACTCTCTCTTCTATGTTATACAAGTCATTGAGGAAAGTAAAAAATTTTGTGTAATGTATGCTATCCTAGTTGTTCCATGTAGATCAAGATAAAATTTATGTTCTGTGTAATGCATGATGTAAATGTGTTTTTTAAGGAATTCCATTCATAGTGACTTAATATATAACAAAAAAAATTCAAGGTTGAATTAGATGAAAAATATCAAAAAGATAAAATAAATTCCCAAACATATTTCACAAAATCGTGGGGTGTTACAATCTATAGCATAAAGCCTCATGATTAGAGTCGAAAACCAAATATAAAGTTGAATCACTTTACCTAATGTACCTCTACACACACACCCAATCAACTCAATGAAAAAGTGAAGAGTAATAATAATGATAATAGGAAATATGTAGAATATAACCATGCATATTAAAAACCTCTGGGGTGTACAAGAGTAATATGGTGAAATTGAATGTAATGGGGAAAAAACATGCCCATCCAAAAAGACATCCCAACAAGAATTGAATTGGATATATTTTTTTGAGAGATCCTATCTTTTAATCTCTAAGACCTGACCACCAGACAGGGTCCCATGCACTAGGTACCCCAAAACACTTATATGGTCATCGATGATAGGTCTGTCATTTTCATAAGAAATGACATGTGAGGGAAAATCCTATGTATGGATGAGTATAAAAATACCAATTTGGATCCCCCAAAATATGAATGGGTGTAGAAATAGACATGTTAAGAATTGATAAATAGTAGGCATTTCATCCCAAACCTTGGGACTAAATAGAATCCAACAACATATATATATATATATTCAAGCCAAATAAACCCAAATGATTGAGAAGGGATCTCTATATCATTTCCCCTACCAGGATAAGAGTTCCATCATATCTAGAAGTTCGTAAATGATACCCAACGTCACACACGTATGCTCATCAGAAATATCCATGTCAACCCACACCTCACAACTATGTCACATAGTCGAGAGTCAAAATCTCAAAGTAGAGGACCCTTGACTAGTATAATATAAGGGTTCTAATAAAAATATGATAGAGGACCCATGCACTGCCTAGTATAATGGTGACACTCTAATGGATGAGGACCCATTCCCTGACTCTATAAGAGGGTGCCACTCATGTAATCTGTAGAGGAAACATACCCAACCGAACTAAAGGTTGTCACTCTAAATGTCAATAGAGGACCCATGAACACCCTTAATGGAGGGTTCATCTCTAATTTTTATGACCCATAACCTGATACCATAGTTGGGGTGCCACTCAGATATCAGATAGAGGATGCATGTCTTGCACAATAGGAGGGCTCCACTCTCATAGTTGAGCACCATACCCTGACTCCATATAATGAATCAACATAGTTGATTAGTAGAGGACCCATACTCTATCTCAGTAAGAGGTTCCACTATCAATTCATATAGCAGACTCACACTCTATCCACTAGGAGGGATCCACTATATAGATAGGTAGAAGACCGAGGCCTAGCCTAACTAGAGGGTACCACTCTAAAGTCCATGGTGTTCCTTTCAGATCACTTTCGTCATCGAGAATAACATAAATCAGTGGGTCACTAAAAAATCTCACAACGTATCTTAAAACCCACAAATAAGTACACCAACATTTTCTACATGAAAAAATTCATAGGATAGGCTACTAATTTGTAGAAATTCGTGTCTAAATAGAAGAGATTTGAGAGATTGAAAATTACTAAAATGGAAGGAGGGGTAAATGACTTATAGGGGAACCACAAGGAATGTGTTATACAACTTTCCCATGTATCTATCTTCCAAAACAAAAATTTCCCTTCTCATGTAGAAGTACAATATGTGGAGGTGTACTACCCGGCATGTCCACGCTACTCGCGGTCGAGTAATGTTCTCCTCAAAGTGTCCCTCAAGCTATGTAAATGTACCTTTGCTATGTTTCTGACCATACACATTCCCATGTACTCCTATATTACATGTCAGCTCACCAAAATTGCACCGAATAGTATCTGGGGATTCCACATGGTGTTGTATGCTTATCTCGTCCCGAAAACCTAACCTCCAAAACTTTTACCTGACACACCTTGTGTTATTAAAAGTACATGTCATGTAGTTAGGGGTTTTTCTAGAAAGTAAGATACAGAACCACACATCCATATCTGAGGATGTTACTTTTTAATCATTACTTAATGAATCCATAAATTGATGGATCAATCTTCAGTTCTTCATTTCCATCCATTTAGTGGAAAAAATTGATTTTCATTTTTTTCTCCACTTCCCTCTTACACCACGCACATAACCCATGTCACACCTCCACTGGTTAAGAATAAATTTTCAAAAAAGATCGATTTTAACCCTCAATTACTCTATATACATCCCTAACACAACTTCACATTTGTCGCATGAAAGTCTATTGGGAATCTAATGGTACGATCGGGCCCAATCCTTCTAAAAAATGTCAAATCATGGCCCCATTTTCAAACTATGAATTATGAAAAGAAAAAATGGATATTGGAAGAATATGAAGGGTTTAGCAACAATTGGAAAATTTTTAAGGGCCAATATATAAAATTGGGATAATATATGTGAGAAAATATGAATAATCAAATAAAATTTGATCTTGGGTGCATGCATATTCATGTAATTGATGAAAATCAAAGAATGAGAATGATCATAATCATTAGTTTAATAAATTAGTTTGTAATGAAAAAATGATGAGTTATAACTAGTTTTGGACCATCCATCATTTAACAAAAAGCTTGAAAACATTATTGAGGAATCATTGTGTTCACTACATCTCAATCTGCCTAGATCTTAAGGTTCATCTTCACCAAAATCTGAATTCCCAATGAGAGGAGAAAGAAGTCACAAAAAAATGACCTTAGGGTTTTGCAGTGAACCCTTTATATCGTGAAATAATGATATATTTATAGATGAAATCAAAATATGGATATTTTCTTAAATAAATAAAATTTTATATTTTATTTACCTTAATGCACCCACGCACACTGTCTTTCATATGAACACCCCACACTGACCGATTTTAGGTTGCACATTGGGTAAATATCATAACTCAAACTCAACCAAGGCCTCATATTTCATCTTAAATATTACATTTTTGAGTTATCCATTATATTTAATAAAATGTTCTAGTAATATAAAATATATTTAGTACTTTTATAAAATTAATTTCAGGCACACTGGGCCTTGAGATTAAACATCATCTCAATGAAATTCAATGTCTTAAAAGGAAAAACAGCATCTCTACATCATTAAATACTTCAATATTATCATCCATTAAAAAAACATAATAAAAATTCATGGAATACCTATCTCACATCTAAATCTCCCACTCATAGGATCTCTCATGCAAGCTCCCATGTGTCAAAAACACACAAACTAAAGGGATGGTCCATCCACAAAGGCTCTACTCTTGATTATCCTCAATTTCCTCTAGGTTCATTGAAAAATTGGTTCCATCATTTATTTTCATCTCACCCCATTCAATAATGTGTCTGGGGGAATGCACGTAACTCCATAACTACTAAACATGGAAGATGTCATTAACATTCTCCAAATGTGGGGGTAGGATGAGGTGGTATGAATACCCACCAACCCTATGTAAGATCATGAATGGTCGAATGAAACTTGTAGAGGTCATTCCTACCTAGAAAAACCTCCACAATCATCATCATTGGGTGACTATAATTATAATTTGGTCTCCCTAATTGAACTCAAAGGTCCTATTATGTTAATAATTATAATATGTATTCTTGTTCTATAATATCCTCATCCACGGATGGATTACTTTGACCTTATCCACTATCACATGAACCATCTATGGACTCACAATATATGCCTTTCCAATCTCATTTGAGTACAAGGGTGAAAAACTAGGCCTCCCATAAAGGGAACCGAAAGGTAACATGTTTTTAGTATAATGGTAGTTCGTGTGGTATAAAAACTAAATAAAGATCTAGTGATTCTCCATGCTTTATAAAAATTATAACATAAAATCCCCTAACATAACATCATAAATCTTGATAGTTTTTTCAATATACCCATATTTCTCCTGGGGGTAGGCTATACTCTTCCTCATCTGGGTTTTGAATTCTCTATGTAGGCCTCTCCAAAAATGTTCTATGAACCTTACATATTGGTAAGAAAAAATTTTCTATTGATCTCCATGAATGTAAAAATCTATCGTATGAACAGTTTCCCAAAACTCTCTACATAAATCTATTACCTAGTAGCAATTAAGTGTTCCAAATTTTTCAGTCGTTCAACTATCAATCAGATGTAATAGTGTCCATTCACTGGACAAGGAATCCATTTCACGAATTATATGGATATTACCTACCATTTCCTCTTCTAGATCTCAAAAGGCTTCAAAAATAAACAAGAACTTGGTGCTCAGCCTTCATATACCGATAGGTGAGGCACTATAAGACTAACAAAACCATGACCCATCTCATGATGGTCCCCTAAAAATACCAATAATGTTATCTTTATGTATTTTCCACACCAAGATTTATAGATAATGGAGATTTGTATGAATCTCACCTCACCTCCTCCCACAACACAACTACGACCACTATCTATCCTTCTAAATGAATGATACAATTCCCTCCTTTAAAACTCTATTGGGAAAATAACCTGATGATAATTAGTCAGGAATGAATTCACATTACATGACTCACATCATGGATTCCTCACATGCTGAGTGAGTAGAGGGATCAATACCATTGACTAAAGAAAAGTTGAAACCTCCTACTCAACCATCGTCAGCTTCTAGGAAGACATCTTCTTAGAAAACTTAGAGACCAAATGATCCTCGGACTTTGTCTTAAGTTAATTAGCCAACACATTTCCCTTCCCCAAAGTATACACTATCTCAATGTAATATTCCTACAAGAACTCTTACTAGTGCATTTATCCCAAGATAAAGTCCCTCTGCATAATGTCATATCAGAGGCTCTGATGGGATGAATAAACCACACAAAAACTCACCATGAAGATAGTGCATCCACATCCTCTAGGAGACAAATTCCATATCAAGATCTAGTTCATGACTCATGTAGTTCTTCTCATGGGTTATCACCTATTCAATCCTTATGTGATAAATACATATATTTTTATGAGCACATATTCATGTCCATCTCCTGAGGGGTCTTAATACATTTTGTAGTCCATTCCCTCATTTGGTAGATAAAAACAAGATTACTTGTTAGCCTTAGGGTCATCTCATAGAAGGGCCTTTGTAACTATTAATTCCAGGTAAACAGATTTCCATTATGCATTAGGGAGGTCAATGGGGATATAATCCTTGATAATAATGAAAAAATAATCTGGTAGTACCCCACCAATCCAATAAAAATCTACACCTCTAACACAGTCTCCAGGGGATCCCATGAAAGAAAAACATCTATCACCACTATTTCCCTAGCTAAAACATACTCATAAATGATATTCCCCAAAAAGATAACCTAATTAATTTTGAAGTGGCTCATCAAGAGCTTGCCAAAGAGATAGTGCTCCCCAAGAAATTCTTGGACCATCTTCAAGTGATATGTATACTCATCCACTTGGGCATTGTATATTTTTATTTATTTAATGAAGACAACCACAAATTGGTCCATGTTTGGCTAGAAAATATGGTTCATCAAATCCATATACATGGTGGGGTAATTATTTATGCCAAAGGGAAACATCGGGATTTTGTAGTGTCTATAGAGACATCATAATGCCAGATTTTTAATATCAACCTTGTGAACTCCCAACTAGTTTTAGTTGGATCATATATAGATATTTGAGATCCATAACACACCATAAATCAAGTAAAATATGTCATAAATCCTTGATAAGTGGTAATAGTTCTTTATCTTGTCCTGGTTCAGGTGATTATTATCCATGAAAATATACAAGATCTAATTAACATTCTTCTTGAAAACACTAGAGCATCCCATGGGGACACACTAGGACTGATGAAACTCTTCTCTCAAAGGTCCTACAACAGAAACCACAACACCCGAAGCAGGGATGGGTCTATATGATAACAACAAAAGATATCATAGAATTACAAAGATGAAATTTGATATAAAATTTTATATTCGTCCTCAATGGTAGTCACGATACATCCTTGGGGAATATGACTATAAAATCCTTCACAAATTAAGGATTAAAAATTCATGAGGTGCCTACTTTACCATAGTCAATAATCTATAACTGATGGGTGATGGGATAAATCCACCTTCTTGCAAAAACCACTCACCCCTCCAAGAGATATATCACTCTCTCTTAAGAAGGATAATCTCATCCAATCAGTGAAAAGTCAAATGACACTACATTAGGGACAGTCGATCAGGGATCAGACCGGATAAAGAATACATATCAAATATGATGCCATAGGATTCCATTGTGAAGACCACAAGGTCTCATGTGGACCTCTATGCACCAAGAAATTACTTGAACTACCGGTAGATAAAAGATATAGAAGAAGCATTACATGTAGAAACCTCAAGAAAAAGCCACTTGGAGAGCACCACAATTGGGTTCTACATATGTTGCACAGAGAGTAAACAGATTAATTAATAAATAACACAGGTGTATACTAATACTAAGGGAAGAGTGGAATAAACAATGATCATACCTCTAATAATCTAGTGTGTCAGTATGTGGTATGGTTTCATAGCCTGCAGTTGTCCATAACCCTGACAACCTTCTTCCTTAGCTTGATGTGGGATGACTGGTTTGTGGTTTTTGAAGGATCTCCTAACATCTTCCACTAGCCATAGCTCATCCAAAATGATCCCAACTTGTCAATCTAGCATCTCTGACTCCCTAGGTGCCTCCCATTAATATCTAAATTGATCTTTTATCACAACATTTCCTTTTCGATGGGATCCATCAGCAATATATATACACCCCCTGGGCACGTTTGGTAATCCAATCACGCTCCAGGCTACCTCACCCATCACAATCATAGAACTACCCCTCTCTGGGTTGCAATTATTCTCTATGTTGTTCCTGACCACATTTCTATGCCTTACCCTATGAAGATCTCCAGCACCAGTTTCCCATAGACATGAATATGCAAGTTGCTACTAATGAATTAGCCCAGTAATTCCCACTACTAGATCCAACAACCTGGAATCCCCCTGATAGGAAACTCTACATCACTATTTCCTGATACAATAGATATATACCATAGTAAAAGTGTGTGGGAAAATATACATATGATATGTTAAATAATTATAGTCTTACATGGTTATGGAATGTCATTAAAATGTATCCTAATAAATAATTACATCATAATAATGAACACATATATTCTTGTGAAAAATGATTCGAAAATCATATTCACCCAAAAAAAGTAAGAACAATTCGTCATACATTATGTTCACACAAAAAGTTGTGAAAAATTAATCACAGATGATGTTCACTAAAATAATAAACTGTGAAAAAAAAATATTGTATCATGTTTTTGGAATAAATCATTGAAAAAATATTTCCACATATTGTTCATATTACAAACTTTTTAAAAAATTACCTACATCATGTTCACATAATAATATATTTTCTTTTGTGACATGAAACCATAAAAAATAGACCATAGTGGGATATAATATCCCCAACCTTAAAAAAATTTACACATACATATGAGCTCCATTAGAAAATGTAAAAATCTATACATCAATTAGTATATAATTAACTAATGCAAAAGAGATATGTATTCTAAAAAAAATTCCTAGAACATTTCATAAGACTATTAAAACTCGCCAAATTAGAATAAAAAAATTGACATGTGACGGAATATTGGAATATGTATGTTATTTTCCCTACAAATAAGTAAATGAAGAATAATATGTCCAAAGCATGTAGATCATGAAATCCTCTAAGAGACTCGTGATCGTTTTTCCATTTAATGTTCTAGTGAACAAATAATGAGCATTGAATTACTTATGGTTGATCATGCATGAACCTTCTAAAAAATCCCTTATATACATGAAAAGTGGTTATTGACAACCAATAGTCATGTGGTGGTTGACATATAAGTTTCCCCAGGCCACATGTGTTGTCATTTGTGAGCGCGAGATAAACCGTCGAAAATCCTTTGAAAATAGAAGAAAATGTACCAAAGGAAAAGGCCTCTTGCGGTATTAAATATCATCCAACACAACATCGAATGGAAGAATGATTATCCATGAAGACAACAAATATATCTTGTGATACCATCGAGCCATTATAAAATATAATAATGGAAATAAATAGAGTGGATTTGAAAGCCTCTCCTTATTGTAAAATTCATGTGATATACCCCAGGATATCCACAAGATACTGCAAGACCCAAAAAATAAGACGATGTTACCCAGTGAAAGAACATTGGCATGCCATCATCATAAAACGAAAAGCCTCAGTTATGTCTTGGAAAACTCATTCAATCTTTTAGCTCTGTGAGGAATTAATGATGGATTTGTCCATGAAATGATCACACATATATAGAGAAACATTATTGGTCATGTGATGTATCTCTAAGAGGTAGAGAAAATGTATTTGACATTACTCATGTAATCTAGCATGAACCTCAACCTATGTAATAGAAATAAATGGAAATAAAAGATGTAAGATGAAGAAGCCTCTCATTGTTGTAAAACCCCTAGTACATGGTAAATAAGAATACAATATAATCTCACAAGAATAATTGAAATGTTGGACCAATCTGGTGAAGGCCCCTTGAAAAATCATCCTTGCCTCATAAAATTCCCTAAAAAGAATCCCATGGTCATGAAAAGGCCTTCTAAAATGAACATCGATCTTGCAAAGGCCCTTAGACATGTTCATATTACAATAAGGATGTCATTCAAAATATCAAGCATGACTAAAAAAGTACCCACTAATTTAAAATAATCCAATAAAAAATAATTGAATCATGGGACTCACAACTGCTTAAAATCTGGACAGCCCCTTTGAGATATCCATGAAAGAGGTATGTGAAGATGATTAGTTCCAGATCCCTTCACCGACTCCATCATTGATTTGTGAAAGATAAGCCAGCAAAAATGTTAAAAAAACTAGTGTGGGGTGGCCTATAAATCCTCAACCAAGAATTAAGAATTCACCACGTCCACTACCTACTATGAGGATATTGAAAACCACCTTTGGAAGATAGGCAAACACTCATAACCTCACACCGATGCTAGAGGGGATTTCATAGACCACTGGATCTCGCATCCATAAGGCTTATAATCAGGTAAAGGGTAATGTAACATCTAATGTAATCATGAAAATATCATAAATTCATCACTTTATCATCATATATCATTTGAATGATATCTATAAGGACATCCCAAACTCATACATTATCATACAAGGCTTTAAAAAAGCAAACAATGAACAAATCTAAGGAATTTAGAATACACGGTTGATACTATGTCTAATAAATGGAGGGATCTAGGTAGAGACATATATCTTGATCCTCATGAACTTTTTCTGAACCACCCAGGTCATACAACAACATCAAGGTATGTCACCTATGTTTTGCGAAACGCCTTGGGAATATCACTTAGATCATGAGAATTCATTTGGAAATGTCCAAAAAATTCATATGTCACCCCTAGGAATGCCATCCATGTATTGGGAATCCATCCATGCTAGATGTAAAAGCACTAATATTTCCTCTAGAAATATATCCGGACTTGTACAATGAAATCAATATCATGTCATATTAGTCTTACAATAGAACCCGAGCATATCAGTTAGTTCTTAAGATGCCCTCTTGGAAAGCAAGATAGGTCTCATGATGCCCTACAGACATGTCATCAAGGATATGAAACACAAATTATGGCATTTCTCATTGACTCTCATGATAACATCCATGTGTGTCAATCGTCTCTTACAATGACACCATAGAATTTTACCAGGATCATGTGACACCCTATGGAAAAGATGGCCCATTCATGTGATGGATTCACGGATAAACCATTTGGGTCTTTTGATATCCCTCTGATAAGAAAACCATAATAATGCGAAAAAAACATTAGACATTCCCTCTAGGATACATGATGTCCCTTGGAAAAGTCAACTAGATCACATTATTTACTTTAACACGTCATGTAGACATTCTCCAACATATCAGGAAGACAACATAGACATGTCAAGCCGAAAATAAATGCATGATTAATAGGAAATAAGGTCACGTCAGTAGGGAATCCCTCAATTCAATAACCATTTCCATAATTAGTGGGTAAGCCCCAAATACAATGGAAACAACAGTGTGTAATCCTTGAATATATGGGAAATCTAAGTGTGTAAACCACAAATATTATGGGAACCTTAGTGTGTGAGCCTTGAATATAAGGGAAACATCAATGATTCAGCCCCTCCCAATGAATTATTTAAACATTGATTCTTGAAATAACCATGGAATATAGGACTCTTTTCTAGGGCCCTAGCTCAATATTAACCCTCAATACGATAGACCAAAAAACAGAAGTCTTGTATCTATGAGTAATGAAATTTATTATTTTCCATCCCTTGTTTCTCACAGTGAGAATAGATAGTGTGGGATTAGGGAGTTTCAATGATCATATCATTTATTCCATAAGCCCAAGAATGTATGGGAAACCGTAGAGTTTTAACATAAAATAAAAGGATAACGTCACAGTTTTATCCTGGACCAATGAACTATGAGAAATCGAATTCCTACAACAACCAAGATACATAGGACACCTCCCTGAGGCTTGAGCATCAAATAATACATCTGAGATGCAGTCTCAGTATATAAACCTTTTTACTCATATTACATGAATTTGATCATTTATCTACCCTTGTCTCACACCCTGAACATATATGTCATGGCCCCAGGTAGACATAATGAACACCTCATTAGAATCATGAATCTCAACTACTAAGGGTAATCTCAATATGTATGCCCTGATGAGTGGCATGATATGAACAACCCTCAAATAATGTAATATACCTTTGGTCCTTCCCCGAGGGTATGAATGAACTATGGTAACTCAGCTTTCTTCTATAGAATTGATATATAGGATGTCTTCTTATGACTGAAACATAAATATCTATTTCTTTAGCGCTCACAGACATTTTCTCTCAACATTACCTGAAACTAAAAAACATTAATGAACTATGTGGGTTTTCATTCCTACAATAAAAGGATATTTAAGAAACCTCATAAAAAATCAATGCCCTCCTCAGATTATTAACTACATCCCTGTGTAGTAGAATATTCTGAAGAATCAGGTTATACGACCTCAACAAAAAACACTATTACCCATCATTTGGGAAATGGATGATGAACCTCGAATACAAACATATGTATTCATTAAAAATATTCACATCCCACTGATAATTGATGATATTCCATTTCATTTTTATATTGGATAATTAACCTATTATTTTTTTGGGTAAGCATTCCTATACTAGAATTTGGAAGATATTCACAATCATATCTTAAATACCTAAGAGAGTCCCAAATTATACAGCCCCCAATAAGGGTAAAATGAGCCCAATTCCCCATATTATTCAACAATGAGAGTCCCTAAGTGTCATTGGGTCTAAAATAGTTGATTAAACATTTCCTTTGAATTTTTTTCTATACCCAGTTATCGATGAGGGAACTATTGGATGTTTCTATTAAATACAGCAATGAAAAAATGTTAATGATTATAAAAACTTCAAACACCCCATAACCAACAATTTGGCCCAAACAAACCCACCTTAGTGTAGGTTTCCCTGATCATCTCAGTTTCATAGAAATTGAAGTTGTTAACCTAAAATGAATCTATGAAATGAAAAATGATATTTTATTATCCGTAAGGCCTTTTCATCTTCTCACCATATGCGAACAGAAATGGTGAACATAAATTGAATCAATGAAATAAAAAACAACCGATTATTATCCATTAGGACATATCATTCATACACCATACACAAATAGAAATGGTGAACCCAACTTGAATCTATTTAGTAAAAAATTATTGGGTTAGTCTATTGAGAAATGTTTTCTACACACCTTACATAAATAGAAATGGTTAAATAAATGTGAATATGTCATGAAACTAAATGATCAGTGAATCATGCATTAGGGAAAAAAATTTCACAACCTATGTAGACAAATCTGTAAGACTAGAATGATCATATAGATAATACCATGTATCCACGGTTCTCACAAAATAAGTCCATCCTCATTTTGAAAATTCCAAACGAGAAGAATAAACGGATCAGAAATAATAGAAAAATTATGTTCACCATCCAAACCAAATTGAGAATTATTGGATATGATATTGCTCTAATAAGTGAACCTATTCCTCATTGTCTTTTTGACTACATATACTACTCTCATCAACATAATCAGAATCCAATACAATGTCTTCTTCATCCATATTTCTCTTAGGTAAATCAACTATGGCTACAAACACCACAAATCGCAAAACAATCCCATATACTTTAAAACATTAACAAATGGTGGAGAATATTATCATTGGATAATACCACCACAATGTTACAATACCATTTCTAGACTCTCCCCATGAGGTTCTACATGCATAAACACCAGTGAGTCTGGATTAGAAAGGGAAAGATACTTCTAAACTTTTGGCCCTCATCGCCAAAAAAAAAACATTGGTATATTATCCATAGAGATTGATAACTACAAACTTAAATATCTAATGAAGGTGGGAAATTAGTACAAATACATCTCCCATCCGAGTTAGGTGCCGCCCAAGAGGGAGTTATCTAATACCATCACCATCTCCATTCTGCTAGTACCCACTGGTTGCCTACTGACTGTACCACCCAACACACTACTGCATATGATTCCCATGAACGATAAACAGGGATGAATCATCAAGGGAGGATGTAATTGGATATTCTAGAAAAGTTATCATATCTCTGCTAATAATGATGAGTCCTATCAACATATTCTAACATGAACCAAAAACTAGTCTCATATAATTGCTCACTCAGAACAAGGCTATGGTCATATCATCACATCATGAATGGGAGAGGGACTTATCCCTACCCTTGTTAATGAAGTACATCGAAATATTTTGGTGTCACATAGATTGCATTAGTGTGTGAATATTATCTTTTCAATCAAAGACATCTTCTTGTGTATAATGAATATAGAAAATGTAATTGATTATTTCCCTATACAGACATTGCTAAATTAGAAATATATTTTAGCAATAGCTTAAGAAATAATCTTACATATTTTATAATAGATTCATATAAAAGGATATATGCATATTCTTATCCCCACATCCATGAAAAATCAACGCTTTGATCATCACAAAAATGTGGTTACACTGGAGAAATCCCACATTCTAGCTCCCATCCAAGAGGATTATCTATATATTTCAATAAAGTAGGAGGCATCAGACTGGGATCATACTCTCATTCCAATTGGGACTCACAAGATGGGTTTGGAACATGCCTCAGGGCAGGGGAACATGCTAGTCAAAAAAGCCCTATGGCATATTACAATGGCCCATGATTGGGCTCATGTCACAATTTATGCTGGGTCTCACCAAGTGAGAGGGGAACAATCCTCATGCCAGTTCTACCCAAGTGCGAATATAATAAAGCTTAGGGAATACTCATATTCCTGTTATTGAATCTCCATATCATATTCTAGTATATCACAAAATCTAGAGTCATATTCCTACTTTTGTTGATTAATGACTGCATCATCATCATTTAGAGGCAATGTTGGAGGAATCTCATATCCCTTCTTCCATTTTAGAGGTATGATGTCATATTATGGTGGGAAATTCATATTTAGACCAGGATCATATTCCTTCTTCAAATATGCGTCACTAATTTATATATACACATGCATCATGGAAGTCTCACACCATACAAGAAAACCTAGCGGAATATCCCAAAGGCTCATAATCAAGCCCATATGTCGGTCCTGGATGAGGCACACCAAGTGATAATGACACATGACATAGGACAAGATCATACTCCATCCAATAATGAGAGATCTCATTAAAATATTCCAATAGATTTTCTTCTATAGGGTTATACCCCCACAACATCAGATAATTATAATAATGTCCCAAAAACTATCATACAATAGTCTCATATCCCTACATAACTCACAAAGATAAGTAGAAAAACATTAAACATAATGAAAAAGCTAACATGTATTCCTAATCTACTTAATAAAAGTGTCATTGAGGTTGTTTGAGACACATTTTCAATAACAGATGGTTCCGTTAACTCTTCCACCAAATTATATAATGTTCATTACCATGATATTAATCTTCATGGATGTATAGAGATAGATCGCAGGGACTCTACTTCTGAAATCAACCATGGTTTTCCACCCCACATTGATATATCCCACAGAAAAGGAAATCCACCCCTTTCCTACACACCTCTATATAGATTAGTGACCCAAACATTATCATCTTTGTATAGAGATGTGGTCAAAACATTGGGCTCAAAGGTATATAGTTCCCCCTTCAACATCTAGTAGCACTCTACTATCTTCAATAGATGAACTTACAAATCATCTTCTATGATATGACTATATGGAGGCTTGTACGTCTAATTAAGAGGAGTTAAACATTGATATATTGAGATAGTTTGCTGGAAAAAACCTCCCCATCATGATCTGGACCCTTAATTCTTATGACTACTAGATACAAGATGTTCTAGAAAAGGATTTCATGTGTTATCTTTGCAAAAATATGTGGTCTAGTCAAAAGAGGTGTAATGCTAGACACCTACCTTATCTCGGATGAAAGGGTCACCTTAATACCATCAATATACACTATTGTCAGTAGGATCTAGCCTCTCTCTCCATGACCTGCGACCCTAGACTAGAAAACGACATTATAAATATCCAACCTGGTTGCTGCCATTGCATCAAAACTATTCGATAGCTGATCCCCAATGTGACATCATGCATCCATACTCGAGTATGGGGATATTATAGAGCATTACACATTTCTACCCCACTAGAATAGCAGAACCCATCAAATGTGGATTCCTGCAATTCCATAGCCTCCACTGAAATTAGGGGACCATGTAACACTTCGGAATTTTTGTCACTACATGAAAATATTACCACTTAAATGGTGTCTAGACATTGTGTGAAAATATAGAGGATGACCAATGAGATTACAAATAGGTCCCCCAGAACCCATGGTATTGAATTTTAGACATGGGAGATATTTTGTCAGCCACTTGTGAAAATACATGTAACGAATAATGCATATCATGGGTTTTCATTGCACCCAAATCCTACGTGAGAACAACTATGAAACATAAAATGGGCTGTATTAGAAACTACCATATCGTTCATCCAGGAGTATACCCAACTCACATGGCCAGTTGAGTATATACCACTACCTCCACCTATTAGATTGTCAATTACCAAGAGGATTTTCGAAAAATCATATGTAGTAGTGAATAAAGCCCAGCCACCAGGGCTTGGGGAATTTATATCTCAATCTCCACTTCTACCTTCATCTTCCTCTAATAAGGACAATGATATATGAATAGTGATTCTTAATCCACCCCATCTCATTAGGAGGGTGAAATCTATTTCTTATTTTCCATATCAAGAGGATCAAACCCCTGAATGAAACCATTATATCCACAAAAATTAGACCATTCAATGCTAATTGAGGCCCTAAATAACCCCCACCATTGGTATGGGGTAATTTTCATCATCATTATAAAAATACTAAGAATTTGTATTCTCTATGTTTAGAGGGAAAAATAAATAGTCAACATCCCACCTTTTTCCCACGATAAGAAAAACCTCTATTGGTCGAGGACCATTCACTAATCACAACTGGGAACTCCCTCAAGGACACTGTTCATAGACCAAGAAGGAAGGAATGTATGGTGAAGGAAATTAGAACCCACCTAGATCACAAAATAAAACATACAATATGTCCAAGGGTTTAAGTAACAAACATGATGAAGACATTGTAGAATCCTTCTCCTGTATAAAATGCAATGGCTTGAACAACTTTTCTTGATATGCCTCTTTGAATGTAATCACTATCTACATGGATGAAATTGTGGATCAAGACCCAAATGAATAGGGATGAAATAAGGAATATATACTATAGGAGGAGGGTGATTTGGATGCTGATAAAGATTTTACAAGCAACCAGATCCAAATAAGTCTTCAAAACCTCCCAACTCTGAATATCATGTTACCACATCCATGATAGAAAATTACCAATGGGAAAGGTACGACTACATCCCGATCACCAACCTGATGAGTTGAGGTACCTTCCTAGGAGGAACTATTTTCACACTATGATACTGAGATACAAACTCTCATACTTCTTCATGGGGAGATACTCAGTAGAAAATTCCCATCGGGTATCATCTTCATAAAGAGACAAATATTCTACCTCCTATAGCTGATCCAACATCAAAAATAGTATTTTTCCATCATATTGGATCTGGATCAATAAATAAAATGTACATAAATGAGTAATTCTAAAACGATCATGACTTCCCTATATTGTGGTGAAAACCTCTCCATTATCAGGGAAATAATTCAATCCTAAGGCGAATCGAAAATTAGTAGGAGATAATGGTGGGGGAACCTCATCCACCACCACCCACACCCAAAAAATAAAAGATTTCACAAACACTATCACCCTGAGAGTTTCTTAACTTCATCGAGTCAATGGATACTCAAAAATGAATCCTTGGAAGGGTGATGTTATCTTATGAAGCCTAAGATAAATACATATCCCACAGGGGTGGATAACACTTTTCACTCACACAATATTGAAAATATTATCTTTTCTGCATTTGATGGTGCATATCACCCTGAATAACATCCCACACACTTCATATTCTGATTTGGGTTGATGAAGGGACCTCAAGATCAATAATAGGGCACAAATCTGAGTTGTTTTGTAGATTCTATGATAGGTCCAACCTCTATTTGGAATAATAGTATGCATGTAATATCTATTGCAGGATGTGAGGACATTAATCATCAATTCCTTTATCAATTCGGTTCCCCACCAAGGAAAATGATGATTGGCGAACTAAAAAAATGTAATAAGTGTCAAATTGAGTAGTTTACTGACTTCATAGAGATATGGAATGGATTAACCTATTCTCTCATCATCCAAATCGCATTAGAAAAACTGTTTAAACTATGTGCATTAAATCTCCAAGATGAGTTGTAGGAACCTCTATTCCTTATGAAGTATCTAAGTGGTTTCTATATGTATTCTAAAATGGCACAATGTCTCTAAGATTCCATTCAGTGAACTCAATTCAATCATTAACTCATTCCCTCAGCACAAGGGAAAAGTCTATGTAATGTTGAAGTGATGACTATCACTCTCATGCCAGTAGTGTTGACTATCCAAGCACCCAGGTAGGTCCCAAACTGCCCAACACCCCCCGTTGAGTGGTAATAACCACAGAATCAACCTCATCAATAAAAAAATGTTAAGCCGGGTCACTAGATATTTGTGTAATGGGTAAATAAATAATAGTCCTTCTAAAATGAACATGTCCTTGGTTATTTCATAGTTGTCATGGAAAACAATTTTCTCACTCTACCATAGCCTAGGTGGCCTGACGAGGTCAGCCAAACTGACCATTTTGACTAAGAACCTTTCCATAGAATTTAGGGACATAATATCTTTTAATGCTTCCTCAATGAAGACGTCCTTTATGTCTTAGTAAATTTTAGAGAGGTGGTTCTCCAAATCTCCTCAGAGATTATGGATTGTATAACCATTTTCCAGTAATATGAAGAGGGTGGAGGGAAGAAGGTCCCAACTAGGTATGCATGAATGTTTGAAAAATAGATGACTCAAAATACATAAATAAGATCATGCGACCTTGAGAGAACAACTACACAATCACAAAATAACTCCACCACTGAGGAGTAAAACTAAAATAATCATCAAAATGGAGGGAATGGACACTTGAATTGGGAGGAAATTAAAAAAATGAATCACATTATACTCAAAATAATATTTAACTCTCATAGACTTTTTTGCTAAATTATTCTCAATATGGGAACCAACCCACCAAATAGAATCCTCATCAGATTAATTTCTCATTGTTGGTTCTATCAATGTGATACACTTCAAAGACCACTTACATGATGATAAATATGAGTCATATCATGAGTTTCCTACACATAACTATAGAATTGGAGGCTTTATTGGGAGGAATTATTGATACTTGAGACCATGTGGATGTGGTCGAACCTAATTTTTCGGTCACATCTCCACAAAAGAGATTTATGTAGCTGTGGACCATGGGAATGTTATCTAAAAACATATAAAGATACATTGAGGCTTCCCATATCCCTCTATTGGTTATCTGTACCAAGTTTTTATACTTAACTTCCTATCCGGGGTTTTTCCATCCGATCATCATAGGTACCGGGGAAGGCCCACATGGCCTATAATTCTAGAAGAAGATACTAACTCAACCTTTTCAAAAGCACGAGTCACATCCACCTAAAATCCCTCATATCCCAAGCCACATTTTTTTTATCAATCTTCATTAGGAATGACCGAACTATGGAAAAAAAGTATAACATTTTGAAATAGCTAGTGGCAGTCCCAACCAACCTCTCAATCCAAAATGTGCTGTATATTTCAAAAGATCTAATGGAGGTACTTGTTGATGCCCTCCAGATCCCATATGAATTATGGACATAAGACATTGTAGGTGATGTTTTTTTAGTGGAGACTATGTAATTATAATTCCATGTATCCATCTCGTTTAATGACCAGGATTAGGAAGAGGTCATCAAGGGATAGATCATGCCCCTATATGTTTGGGTTGACCTAATAATGTTGACATTTGGATGAATTTAATTTATGATAGTTCTAGAATCAAATTTATCCTAGTTCTAAACCTATGATGTTTGGGTTGTGTTGAAGTGTATCTGTCTCCCACTAGGAATAACATTCAAGGGAATGAAAATAATGAGAAATACCTCTTTTCAATATCATGTTCGAAGATCAGTTTTTGGTTCTTGCATAAAACAATGATTTTTTGGTTATCCATAAAGGCACTGTGTATATTTCCCTTCTCGGAAATCCCTGGTTCCATAGCCACCAGTTTGTACCTTCAATATTCCATCTGTTTGGATGTACTCCATAGATGGAAAAGATGCCATAATACTTGATGATATTCCCCCCTTTAAGACTTGTGGGGCTATATATGATAAAGAATTTTTCTATAAAATAGAGGACATCAACCAATGATATATGATGATACATAGGATGCATCCCCCAGTGGTCTAGGGACCAAAAATAGGAAGAACTAGATTATAATCAACTATGTGGTACCCATAAATATAGTTGAGGTTATAGACTTGACCGAATAAGTCTGCGCCCTTAGTTTCCCCAGTGAGAATATACAAGACAAACTACTATGACATCTCTATAGGGAATCAAGTGGTAGGGTATGATAGTGTCTCTTCTAATTGATTCTCTCACCCCAAAAGTGAGAGATATTCCCTCATATTTCAAATTCCCACTAGATATGTCACCATAGATTCAAATATTGATGATGACGAGGATGAACTTAGGAATTCCCCTCCTATATTTGAAGAATATGTAACCACAACCCATAATGAACAGAAAAAGTTAAATCTAGGAACATAATATTTAATGAGACATAATATTATGATTTCATCCATTCCCCTTGAAGAGAGAGATATGTTCATATCCTTTTTGAAGCAGCACCGATATATGTTTTCGTAGAACTACACAAAAAACTCCCCAATAGAATCCTGATGTAGCTAGGAACCATGTCAATCTACCAGATTACCATCGATGATTCAAGATGGGAACCAAGAGGATGAAACCCTCTTATTCCACAAATTTAGTGGTAGATGTTGGAAAATTGATCAAATCTATCTTTTCTATAAAGTGTAATACCCACGATGGCCTTCCAACATAATCTCAATCAAGAAGATGAATGGGATGTTTAGGATCTATATCAATTTTATAGACATTAATCGAAATTTCCAAAAGTATGAATTCCCATTTTTGATTACAAAACTCTTAATAAATGAAAATTCTAGATTCCAAGGCCTTTCATTCATGGATGGGTACTCATGGTATAATATGATAAAGATGACCATCAAAGATGAAGAAGTCACTGCTTTTAGTGAACCTCAGGGGATATTTTTCTGTCAGGTCATCCCCTTTTGATTAAAGAATACTAGAGCCAACTACAAATTATCTATGCATCATATCTTTAAGGGATTCTTTGGAAAGATAACTGAATGTTTTTTCAATGACCTAGTGGTCAAATCTTGATAGAAATGTGATCACATCATGGACCATTATAAAATCTCAGACATGCTGTGACATAATAGTCTAAAGATGAATATTCTAAAATTATCTTTTTATGTACAATCAATAATGTCCATTGGCATTGTGTTATTCCACTGTCGCATCATGGTTGACACAAATAAACAAAGTGTTATCTTAGAAATGTAACCCCCCATAACTCACAATAAACAAACGAGGATCCAAGGGAACCTCACCTACATTAGGAGATTCCTAGAAAACCTATCTAGAATAGATACAGCCTTCACTAGAATAATAAATAAGTGAATCACTTATCATTGGGATGATGACTTCCAAAAATCCTTCAAAACCCTAAAAAGTACATGATGCACCCACTAGTCAAGATGCCTCTTGTGGAAGGGAAAACACTGATCTTAAATTTGGCAACCACGATATTCTCACTCAGTTCCCTCCTCATCTAAAAAAATTTTACATGGAGTGAGAACAATCTCTACTACATCAGCTGTAACATTATACATACTGAGGCTTGATACCCTATTGTTGATAATAATATTCTTGAACTAATATTGTTATTGAAAAATATGAGGAATTACATGAAGCACCACAAAGTCAATCTGGTATCTCATTTATATATTCTCAAGTATATCCTTGTCCCTCTTATTTTAACTAGGTTCATGGTCTTATGGATGGTGATTATCAACCCTATGAAACTCATTTAATTTAAAAAAAGTCTATGAAAGGGAAAGTGCTGGCTGATTTCTGTGAAACACATACTTCCTTGAAAAATACACTGGTGGACACCAAGAGTATAGAAGATGAGGTCTTATGTACCCATGAAACACCCCAGATATGGGAGAAGTATTTTTATTGTGCCTCCCGAAGTACTATCATAAATTAGATGGAAAAATCAAAGCTCAAATAGTTAGACTTAGTGGTTGTATTTTTCTTTCTTAACAAAGCCATTTTATCTTAATCTTTCTCACAATCCGAAGGCAGTACGAATGATGAGGCAAAGTACTAAGGAATTATTCTTGTCTTGAACATGAACTAAAGAAAAAAATCATATCATAATAACAAATAGAACTCAAATTAGTGATAAAAAATATCAATGGAGAATATTCTATCAAAACAGAATAATTGGACCCTCTCACTAACTATGTCAGGGTACTAATGGAGGAGTTCCCTTTTTCTCCAACATTGCAGCGTGTTCCCTGATCATAGAATTCCCGTGCGGGAGAATTGACTAATTTTTCTACCTTACAATATGATGATGATTAATAAGAAGAAATATTATGTATAAAAAATAGAAGAATTCTCTTGGCAGGCATAATTTTTGATATGGAAGAATCAAATCAGGTAAACACCACCATATAGAATGATGAAGAAATTAACGCCCCTAGATTGATGGATCCTATAATCATTTGTCTTAAAAATGATATTATAAATATAAATATAGTTATAAATGAATAGATTCAGTATTGTGCAGTGAACTTCACCCAACAATATTTTCCAAATGAGAATAAAACCCTCTATAAGTGTAACAACGATAGAATCCTCATTATATATATAATAGAAAAAGATATTTCAGCCAACATTGAAGAATTACATGTTGTATCTCATGGTTCCCATCAATCTAGGACCAAGATCTCCAACAAAATTAGGAGGTTTGGTTACTACTTGTAGACCATGATAAATGACTGTGTGGAATACTCAAATAAATTTCATGTATTTCAAATCCATTGAAACATTATCCATCAACCCTCATAATTTATACATATAGGTAAATATTATTGGATATTTTCTATTTGGGGGATGGATGTCCCTGGGTAATATCCCCTATCCAAAACCAAGATATTCAAGTATATCCATAATGATATCGAATTATTTTCAAAATGGGCTGAAGCAATACCCATCCTTGAATTCAGGATGAAGAACACCATCAAAAATTGTAACTCCCCATATCATTGCCATGTTTCTGGTTCCTCACACAAGATAAATAATTACACTAAATTATCTTCTACAATGTTGAAGAAAATCTACACAGAGTACAAAATCGAGTCTGATTAGTCATATCACTATCACAAATCAAAAAATGGATAGATTGAGGCCTTAAATAAGACACTATAGAATAATCTCTTGAAGTTGTTTAACAGGGATAAAAATTATTGAC
This sequence comes from Viscum album, assembly GCA_963277665.1. Lineage (NCBI taxonomy): Eukaryota > Viridiplantae > Streptophyta > Magnoliopsida > Santalales > Viscaceae > Viscum > Viscum album. The sequence goes on from OY728136.1 coordinate 1,840,706,709, forward strand.
ATGAAAAACACATCCATTCTCTATGAGACTACCATACCACCAGTCATACTACTACACAAAAGAAACACCATCCTCACTAGTGTGAGATACTATGGAAGTATTACCCATATAAGTCTACCATTCCTTACTCCAAATAGCCATTTGTGGACAGCTCTCAAATGCTGAGGAATGAAAAAAGTAGCTGGAAAAAATAGAGGGGATCAATGTGAACAGGTTGCACACACTACACAACCTTGAAATCCATCTAAATCAGATTTAACATGCCTTCAATAAAAAGGTTATCCTCCCCTCATTCCTCCTAAGAGAACTGATAATTGTTCTCAGAACCCTAATGAGACCATGTATGAAGCCCCTGAATTTGGAACCAAAGTGGGAGGGACTATACGTCATTCATAATTTCTGTCACAATGAGTCTTTCTCATTGGTTGTGATGGATGGAGAGTGTGTCATACTCTCCACTAATGCGAGGATTCTCAGGAAATAATTTTTGTAGCTATCATCATAATGGAATCCACATAAATATATTTCCATGCATTCACCCTGGTGGCATGACGTTAAACCATACCAACTCATCATAACCACATGAACTCAAATTGTTTTGATTTGTACTTCCCGTATGATCTTAAAATGAATGGATACACAGTATTCAATTCCTTTCATTTTGGGTGATCCATATCCTTCACTAATGATGTTAAACTATCAAAATATGTCCATTCATTAGGGAATTAAACTGCGTAACTTTCATACAACTACGTATGGATCGATTCCTATTCCAAGGAGATACTTAGGTATTCCTCAATACAACATATTGGTCCATCCACCACATGATGTAAAATTCATTTTCCTTCTTTTAAACGCCTCTTAAAGGGGATATGATCCCTAGTTGTTTCTTGATTCACACACCAAGAATAAATCACATGGTCTTTGGGGTTCTGAAAAGGGATTCCCCCCATTATAAAAGTGTAACAGATTTTGATTAGCTCATCTTGGTCCAAATTGGAGGACATTAAAAGTTATACCAAGATTTCTTTTTACATGATGCTAAAATGAATAGTTATTGTCACTTGCATGACATAAAGCTACACACTCTTATAGACCTTTACTAAGAGGACCACGAGGGTTGGTGTTGGTATTCTACCAAACCTCAATATCCAAGAAATACATATGACTTGATTTATTATATAACATGATAAATAGTGATGGCAGAATCTTCATTCCTGGGACCAGTTATGAAAAATATAGAAATACCCCATCTATTAATATAGACCAAACATTCATAGTAGGATTATTCTCAAGAACTATATGAGGATGAATTTTTTTTTCATGAGGTATATAGTGATGCACAGACATCCACCCTTGGACCTAGTTGAAACATATCTATTTTTTCACATTGGTCCATCATTTTCCATTCCACATGATGTTAAAATACAATGTTCATTAACGACTAATTGTGGATCAACTCATGTTATCACATGATATGAAGTGATTCTTGGTTCTCCAATACTAAGACCATCTAAAATAATCAATACATACCATTTCCACAATGAATATGGGTCAGACCTACATGGAGCATTTACTATTCAAGAACAACATGTGGCTTGATTACTATCCTCATAGGATATGTTGGACACTTGGATGTCCCACCCCATTATCAGCAACAAAAATCAACAGAAACAATGATCACCTATTCATTTGGGTAGCACCAATGTAGAGCATTTTCTATTCAAGAACTATGTGTGGATTGATTCTCATTTCCATGAGGTTTGTAGCAAAAAACCCATGTTCCACTATTGGTAAAAACTAAAACATTTCATATCTTTCATAATAGTTCATCCTCATCCTCATCACATGATGTTAAATTTCATGAACCCTTGAGAACTAAATGGGGAATAGTTTCAGCTATCATAGGATATGTATTGATTCCCCGAATCTCAATTTTGGTCTATGATACAACAAAAGATAAAGAAAGAGGATGATTTTACAAACAATATATCACGTAATAATATTTCACTTCGGTTCCCACATCCTTTCCACATGAAATTAAACTGTAAGGAAAATGTCATGATCATTTGAAATTAAAATTAAAAGATATGATTGTAATTATCTCATGATTTTAAACTACATAGCTTGTTCCCTCACCACATTATAATAAACTTAATGTAACACATCCTTATGACATGAAATGAACCTAGAAATTGAGAAATATATCTCTATTATATGACTATAAACTATACAGTCCATCACCCACATTTCATTCCTTATCAAAGGAATGTAGGAACATTAACCTGGTCAACCAAATTTTGTATTGAATTCATAATTTTTTAAATCATCTCAACCCATAATCCGTAAATTAAGGCTTAACCACCTCAAGTTACTAGAAATATTTTATGGACTATAGAAAGGACATCTAGTGTCAAGGGACCCTTTTTGTGACTATGAATTCATGACCATGGTTATAGCATAAGAACGCATGGACTTCAACCAAATGGGTCACTTAGTAAAAAGGAATTTATAATCCTTGAGATCCCCAACACCACTACAGAATAACTCAACACCCTAGTGTGATATGAACCTCTCCCGGAATGACTATCCTATATCATAACTTGTGACCTTTGAATCACGATCTATGATTTACAATAACTTTATCTTACTCTATGAAGGATGATGGGTTACTCATGTCCTTGAGTATCCTAATTAGGTTCCTATGTATCACTGTCTACATTAGGTTCATGTGCATCATAACCTCAAAATTCCTTCACATTGGTGAATTTTGTTTGACCTAAAAATCATTCCTATAATGGTCCAAATATAATTTCCATGAAATACGAGGAAAAGAGATAGAAAAAATGTAAGGATGAAAACATATATAGGGTGGACTAAACCAAAGTTACATATTAGGTCTTTGAAATCCACACCATCATAGTTTATGAAAAAATTAGGGTTTAGATAAATATGGAATAAATCACATAGGGTTTATTCAGTAACCCTAGTAAAAGTAAAGCTATGCTCACTAGAACCCATGCATCATGAAAATGTTAGAGTAATGATTTTTCACATCTCCTCGCTACCAGAATATGTTTTCTATTTATGTGAAAAGCTTTTAGGTTACTTGAAACCCTCTTAGATCATTCAATTTCAAAAATCAAACATTATAATTTGGGTTTCTTAGACTACCACAACCATCCAATTCACCAAAAAGTATACTTGGATTAATGATACCCTTTTATTAACTATGTAGAAATTCCCATGACTCCTATATATGTTCCTATGAACATAAAACAAATGTGTCACTCTATTAAAATGGATTTACAATCCTTGTGATCCCCAAAAATTCTATGGTTGAACTCAACACCCCAGTGTCATCTGAAATACTCCCAGCATGACTATCCAATATCATTCTTTAGACCATATCACTTTGGGACATGACTTACAATACCTACACCGAACTATCCAAGTGGACTAGACAAACTTGATGCAAAATTAATGTGACTCGTACCCTATATCATGTCTAGACTTTGATGATTACTTCCCTGGCCTTTGATGGACCACACCTTGTGATTCGAAACCAGAGTGTGTACGACTAGAGAATCATAGTCAAGAATTGAACATCCCTAAGGTTCTATAACCCTTCCTGAAAAGCCTTCCTCACAATACCGAACATCATCATCAAGATGTTTTACTCTTCAAAAATCTTTCATGGTCCTCAAATATTAGTGGCTATCTTCATTTTCTTTGAAATGCTACCGATGCATAAGGGTCTTGACCCACCAACTAAACGAATCTACCCCTTTCCAAAAAGGATCTTCAATCCTTGTGATCCCTTTCAACATTTCAGTGAAACCTGGAATCTTAGAATATCATTGGGTATACCCAAAATGTATGCCACATCTCATTTTCACAGACTCACAATTTTTTGTTACTATTTACATCACCCATATTCCAGCTATCTTGGTAGACCTAACATCTATAGTATTTTACATCAAATAAATATTTCCTTAATAAAACATCTATAGCCATTAGAAAAGATACACGTCTTCAAGAGTCCCTTTTATTTACTATTTATACATTCCCATAACACCTACATTTGTGCATGTGATCATCAAAAAATTGCATCACATTGAAAAATGGGCTTTCTGATCCTGGTAAGACTATATTGTACCATGTAAGAACCCATCACTTGATTGTGTTTTTGGGTTATTCGTGGAATGTATGAACTACATCCCATGATTATAGATCAGGTCTCAGATAAAATACCCTATGCTAATGAAATATAAGGTCTAGGAAGAAAGACTTTAAATTCAATCAATGTCTGGGATGAGCTAAAAGACCCTAAAATAATAAAATATCAAGTCTAATCTGAATGAACCTAATCAAAATAAATATATGGTATGAGATAAAAATTCATAAACTAAAAAAATCACATGTCTAAGCTAAAATACAGTAAAATGAAGATAAATAAGTTCTAAGAAAAATACCCTAAACAAAAGAAATATCAGGTCTGAGATAAAAGACATTAAACTAAAGAAATTTTAGGTCAGTTCTAAAAGACCATAAAAAAAGAAATAATAGGTCCTAGCTTAAAGAACCTAAAATAAAGATACATTAGGTCCTCGCTAAAATACCCTAAACAAATGAAATATCAAGTCTGAGCTAAAATTCCCTTAGGTAAATAAATATCCAATCATTACTAAAAGACCCTATACTAATTCAATAGATGGTCTGAGCTAAAAGACAATAAACAACATCAAAAAAACAATTTATCTTTAAAAATATTGTAAAGAACATTAAATGGCCTTATAAAAATTAAGTCATTGTCACTAATCCTATACGCTTCATCAAACGAATGTGAACTCTCCCTCAGAGACATATATTCTAATCATATATCATTCTCCATGTCTACTAATCTAAGAGAAATTAGAAAAAATATATTAGTAGGGAATCTAATTTTTGTGGTCATTCATGAGCACTTATGGAGAAGAATCTACTATGATTCATGTATTCAGATTCAGACATTTAGGTTTACATGATATTATGAAAAGTATGGGTTGTGTTGACGATTCACGCAATATTGGATCAAAAAAACATCATTCTTATGATGGATGAAAATAATCTTGATAGTAATGTGGAATGTTTAGAAAATTCATTCCTTTATAGTGTACATAAATGGGTTGGAATCACCCCATTTTGGAGTCCCTTATAAGTTTCATAAATAATAGAATTAATTACAAAGGTCAAAATAAGATAAAAGTTAATCAGGTGCATTGGAAATATCAGAAAGAGTATGATGGGAATATTAGATTGAATTAATGAGTTTCACTCTCCTCATATATTCTTCATCTACCCTATGATAAAGCGTCTTAAAAAATTGGTGAACACTTTTACCATGTTCTGATCATTAGCCGATGAGGATGATGATGTTGAATGTTTAGATATCAGACGAGAAACAAAATCCTGGTATATCCATATTGACATTGTCCAAGCATCCATTTCATCAGGTAATATAGTTCTCAACTAGATATATTTCTCCAATGCATATGAAATCTTCTTTATATGATCAAAAAGAGGAGACTAATATGAAAATTCATGTAGGTCCCACTCATTGAAGTCAAAATTTTACCGAGTCATGTTAATATTCATAATGATATCATATAATGGTTTCCAATCTAATCCCCCTTCCCCATGTTATTAAATGGTTGATGGAGGATGTCCCTATAGTGAAAAAATTATTTAAAAGGAGTCTCATTAATCAAGGAATTAATCTATTCCATGAAATCCAATTTTCCATTAGAGCTTTTGTAACTGATGAAGTGGGGATGGAAAGAGGAGGATTAACCAGTTGATCCAGTAGGGATGTGGGAGAATCATCCTCAAATTCTCTTCTCCCGATAGGTGTCTCTTCTATGGCCTATGTTAGAGTACTAACCTTCTAAATTAATTCTTATCCATTATCAGGTAAATCGTCACTAGAACATGGATTTTTCCTTGACATATCATCTAGGTATTTAATCAACCCCATCATTACCATAGATAATGGAGGGGTGGGGGGGGGGGGAGAAAACATCTTGTCCACATTAAAAAAACTAGTCTTGAACACCAAATAGATGACCTACTACCCAAGTATAGGAATAATCATTGTATAGAAGGAGAGATAATATGTATAAGGAAGTGTGATCTAAGCCACATACTATTCACATTATTATATCATCCAAAAATTCCAGGTGACCCCTGAATTTCATTCTCCCTGTATGTCAGCCATGTGAAGAGGGGAGACCCCTTGGATGTAGAAAAAATAATATAAGAATCTATGGGGTTTATAAGTCTCCATGATTATTAGCTCATATACCCTAACTTTAGGGACCCCATCCTGAAGAAATATCGTATACAAACTTTCATCAAGAGAACCGTTGTATTAATCACTAATAGTCCCATCTGGTGCATGATTACAGGAATATTAAGAGTTATCAGATTGGTTGGACATATATTTAACATCAATATGGCTTAGAAACAAAACCCCGAACCTAGATAAATTTAGCAGACTAGGTTGGGTTAGGCATATGGTATCCTAGAGGCATTTTTTTGTCATAAAAAATAAAATGTCACCCTATGATTCCAAACAGAAATTGAAGAGGACCACTGATCTTGTAATGGGTGTCGCCTTGTTGAACATAGAAAAAGAACTAGTAAAGAATTATATGGACCTGCACTGCCAGATTGAGGCATTGTTATTCCCCTAACTCTACTTCCATAACCAGTGTGCCAATATCGATCCCTGAACACAAATCCCCATTTAAGAAAACACATGAATTCAAAATCAATGACATGAATCCTTATTTCCAATCAATTTTGGAGACATTAATGTTTAAAAAATAACCCCATGAGGTACAATCACAACATTTCAATATGTCCCAATACAATCCAACACTGTTTTAAACCTATTTAGATGGGAACCTATGGGGGAATTTGGTAGTTGGACTAACCCCACTGCCATAGAGAAAAATGTTGATTAAGTCCTTGAAAAAAGTGAGTGATCACATTTCTATCTCTTTCCCGAATTTATCCTTCACAATGGTATGAATTTTCTTCTCAAAAAGTGTAGTCTATGAGGGATCATCCCAAACTTAAGCAACATGGAGTAACTCATCATTCATATTTCCAAGAGGGGGAATCCCACCTAGATGGTAGATGTACCATAGGATGCTTCACACTTCACTAAGGGTAAAATAGAATGTGTTCATGCTAGGAAACCAATGACTAACCATTTCTAAGAAGAGATCAGTCTCTTAGAAGATGATGAATTAGGTAATACACATGGCATAATAATGATGAATCATATACAATAGATTGACAAATTATATGAAAATTTTCATAACCAAGAATTTCTATTCCCACACATCAGATAAATTAACACCTAGATGAATTTCTTATTTCAATCTTAAACCATCATATTGGTTGGTTTGAGTAGAGGATAATATTCTTGAATATATTTGAGAAATGGGATAATGAAATAATTTCCATCCATCCTAAACTATGGGATAATTTCAAAATATATAAGATAACCATTGGGACTTAGTTTTAAACCATCTGAAATCCATTGGAATAGACATTGGAACACAATAGAGAGAAGATGACACCCACTGAGATGATAGATTAGTGTCTGGATGAGGAATGGTAGCATTATCTAACAATCCAAACCCATTGAGAGGATTTCGGTGAGATAAGGGATAATTTTGAACCTCGAATGAGAGTAACAACTTCAGGATTTTGATAACAGTATACATCCATTATTAGTGATTGAAAATGGGATTTATAGAAATAAAATTCCTTTTTTTGGACATTTTTGAAAAACCTTAGTGCAATCTAGGATACATTTTAATAAATGTAAGTATCATTTTTGGGATGGATGAAATAAAACCATTTCAAAGAAAAGGCACTGACCAAAAACATCATGTGCATCACATGAATCATAATGGGGTTCATGAAGCACCATATCCATAATGGTATCATGGGTCACATAACCCTGTAGGGAGTCACTCAATCACATGTCCTTTTTGGAGAATTTTGATTGCATGATCTTGACATGGTCACAATAATCATATTATAACAGATCAACCATATTATCTAGCGAGTGGATCACATGAAATAGTAAAGAAAATATCTTCCCACATGGATAAAGTTCAAGAAATTACTTAATTATCATTCATAGTTTGATCTAATAGATGCCTAAAAAAGAGGTCTTATGAAATCGTTCTCATGAAATGGGCTTGCAGCGATGGGTCATGAACAAATCTCATTATTAGGACTCGTGGAGCAGTCTTGTAATTGAGGAACATGATAGAGGAATGGTGAGTGTACTCTAAAGGAGGAGTATCCTGTGAAAAGAATAATCCTCATCCCCACTATATATAAGCCATCACATAGAATACCAAGCTTCCCCCCAGTAAACAAAATTTCTTCCAACACACTGATTCATGAAAATAACAATTAATTAGAAGATCATTTACGATCCTTATAACATATCCATTATCCCTACATATGTTGTACCTTGGGTGGGGGGATTTATTGTTGTCCACAAAATGATCATCCAAAATTTCAAAATGGAATACCTGAATAAGAGTATTATTTCTAACAAAAAATGAAAATGAAAGACAAGGTGACGAATGATTGTGGATAGAAATATCCTCTAAAAGGATTGATTTTGTGTTACCATAATAAGGTAATGGAAAACATCCACATGAAGCACATAAACTGTAGAAGATACCATATTACCATTATATAAAATCCCCCCTCCACTTGAGAATTATTTCTAGACAACTAGTGGTCATGTGGGGGTAGATGGATAAGATCTCATAGGGAATGTGGTTTTTCATTTGTGATCTCTTGACAACACAAATAATTTTATTTTGAAAAATGGAAGTAAATGTGAAAATGGAAGAGGACCCATGAGGTTCTAATGATCTTGTGACACATCCCAGATGGGTAGGATGATTGTCCTTGAAAACATCTAAGAAGACTCCAGAGACCCCAAATACTTTGTAAAATATAACAATGAAGATAAAAGTTGAGGAGGAAAAAGCCTATCGCGATGGTAAAAGTCATGAGAAGTTCCCACAAAGGTGTGAACGAAACTATGAGACACCATCTACATGACTTCATCGTCCTTAAAATCTCATTGTTAGGATTTCTTCAACACACTACATTCCTCATGTATGTCGAGGGAACCTCACACTCTCCTTTGGATCCATGAGGGAAAATATTGATTTTTCCCAGAAATTATCAGGCATATTCAAAAGTCCTTTATTAGTCATGTTATATAACCATAAAAGGTAGAGTAATTTTATTTTACAGTACTAAAGTATTATCACAAGAACCTCGAACATTGTAAAATTAAATAGAAGAAATAAATTTGAGAGGAGGGAGCCTCTCAAGGTTGTAAAACCCTTGTAACATGCTAAAGAAATCTGTAACACAGTTTAGAGAGGCTCCTGGAATAGTTGGAATGATCCTATAAAGGCCCCTCGATAAACAATCATTATGTTATGGAAATCCTAGAAAAGTCACTCAAGGTCATGCGAAGGCCTTGAAATAGGAACTATGATCTCATGAAGGCCCTTGTATATTTCTATATGACAACGTGGTAGTCCTTCATCATATCAAACATGATTCATTAAGTCCCAATTAATTGAATGTAATAAAATTAAGTAAATGTTGATGGGTGGGACTCATGGTAATTAAAAATAAGGTGACTCCCCACGAAGTGATTTATGACATAGGCTCACGAAGACACATGGTTAATGAATCAATCATGGATTCCAGCTTGGATTTGTGTGGATTATCTCATACAAAATATCTAAAAAATGATGTGGTGGGGTCTATAAATCCCCACCCAACATGAAAAATCCACCATTACCACTAAAACCATTGGAGTAGATAGACACCACTTTTGAAGGATGGATGAACACTCAGAACCATGCACCAGTACTAGAGCAGATTTCTCGAAGCACGAGATCTCACTACCAGAAAGTTCCTCATTGGGAAATGTTATAGTGAACCACTAGAGTAATCATAATTCAGGAATAAACACTTCATGTGGTCATTATGGATCACATAAGTGATCTCTGGAACCACACTTAAAGGATATCTCACACACCTTCTAGATTACACAATACTTAAAATTATCTATCATTGATTAAATATAAGACATTCACAATACAAAGACTAGAAATAAGATTAATAAATGTGGATACTCAAGAGAAGTCATGTATATTGATCCTGATGCAACTCATGTCATCCTCCCAAGTCATCTGACAAATTCTATGTATGTCACCATGGTCTCGGGACACCCCATAGGTGTACCAATTGTATCATGTAATTTCCTCTAGACATGTCAAGAAAAGTCACATGTACCCCCATTCCTGCAACCTGAGACTTGAGAATCCCTCCATGATCAATATCTAATCTTGGTGATAAAATGAAAACATATTTTATGACTCACATAATAGAATCATTATCTTGTTAGTTGGGACTCAGGATAACACATGGTCATGTCAACCAGCTCTCATAACGTCGTCTGGGTATGCAAACCAGGTCTCATGATGCCCTCCAGACATGTCCGCTTGGACATGTGGAACTCTTCTAGTCATATCACCTTAACTCTCGCAACACCCTCCATGAGTGTCAATAGACTCAAATGATGACACCAGGGTCATTCATCTGGACCGTGAAACACCATCTGTATAATCCAACTAGGTCATAAAATTGCTTCTAGGACAAACCATATAGGTATTGTGACATCCTTCAGATAATCCAAACCTGATCATAGGATAGACCTTTAAGCATACCATCATGGATATGTAACATCCCTTGTACAAGTGAACTAGATCACATGATTTCCTTTTAATTTTTTTGGTAGCCAATATTAGTTATATTAGGCAGAAAAATAAGTCATGTTGAGATGAAAATCAACCTATGATAGGAAGGAAATCCAGACAAGCCAATTGGGAATCCCATGGTTTGATAACCTTGTACACCGTTGGTGTGTAGGCCCCAAATATAAGGGAAACCTCAGTGTGTAAGAACCAAATAAAATAGTAACATTAGTTTGTATTCCCTGGATATAAGGGAAACTTCAGTGTGTAAGACGAGAATATAAATTCAATGTCATTGTGTAATCCCCAACCAATTAACTACAAGATCTCTGATTCCTATAACAACTGTGATATGTAGTTTTCCTCCCTAAGGCCCATGCAACATATCTAGAATTCAATGGAAGTTCACATAATTTATGTCCCACATATACAATCAATGGCATTAATTATTTTTCATCCCTTATTTCTCACAATGTTCATAGCTCACATATCCTTAGAGAGCTACAACGATCAAACCGTATTCCATATAATCCTCTATGAATACCGGGACATCCACAATGTATATGCCCAAAATACATGGCAAACATCAGATTGTATTCCCTTACTAATAAACTATGAGAACTATGATTCCTACAACAACTGGGATATATAGAACACCACCCTGTGGCCCGAGGCCCCTATTAAACATCCCATCGGTAGTCCTAAAACATAATCCACATAACCCATATGCCATTAAGGGTATCAATTTTCATCTCACATTTCTCACATCAAGCATGTTTAAAAAGTTCTTAGGGAGCAAGATTGAACACCTAATTGTCATCACGAATCTCCTTTATCTAGGAAAATATTTGCATGGAAGCCCCGATGAGTTACATCAAATAAACAAACCTCATATAAGGGTATCTATATTAGGGACAGTCCCAAGATATTGATTGAACTTGAAAAAAATTGATTTCTAATATAACCATCAAACATATGATGTATCCTAAAGACAAGATTTAATATATTTTGGGCCTCAGTGACTAAAGATATGTTCTGTCCACATGATGTTAAACTACATTGGTTTAACATGTAATTTGGGTTATGATTCATGCAATAACCAGGGTACGTAAGATGCCTTAAGATGGGTCAATCCCCTCATTGGAATATTAGATGCCTCCCTGTATGGTGACATATTTTAAAGCATTTGGTATTAATAAAATAAGACATAAAGAAGCAACCCATCATTAGGTAAACAAATGAAAACCTAAAATAAATAATTATGGATTCGTTAACTACATTCCTTTCCTGCAGATTATTACTATGATTCCCTTTCTCTTTTATATAAGTAGAATTAACCTATAATTGTTTTTAGGGTACCCCATCCTATATCGATATTATGAAGATATTCGTGAACATATCTGAAATGTGAAAGTGATACCCAAAGTATTTAATAATTTCCCCCATAGGGGTACCATGAGAATGACCTCCCATCCCCTTTACCATTTCGAGTCTCTTCATTTCATTGGGTCTGAAACCCCAATTTAACACTTATTTTTGGAAGGTAGGTCCATACCCAGTTATGAATGAGGGAATAGTTTGGATTTTCTATTAAGAACAACATTGCACCATATTAATGATTTTGAAAATTTCAAAAACCCTACAATTAACCATCCTTCCCAACTGAATCCACCTTAGTGAGAGTTTCCCCAATTTTCTCTTTCCTATCAAAACAAATCCACACTGAGAAATAAATTTTATAGTGGATTAAAAATTACTACAGTGAAAAAAAGGATAAAAAGGATGTTTACATTGATGAAAAATACATTTTTAAGTAAATTTTAAAAATTAGTAAAAAATTAATTGGGAATACACTTTTTTTGAAAGGCTCGAAAACTAATTAAAATCAATTTCATTAAAATGAACTACTTTGACCTTGATAAGAATATTTTAAAAATGTTTAATTAATACTCAATTTTTTTACAAAAGAATGTCATATGTGATAAACAACTTTTTGAAATCAATATTTTAGAATACATAAAAAAATGTGAAATATTATTTTTTTTAAATAACAAATCCATTAAAATACATCTTAAATTAATAAATTATTATTTTTAAATAAATATTTGACTTTTGAATATTATAATATAATTTCAATTTATAGTAATAATTCTTATGAAATTAAATAATTTGGAAAACTATTTTATAATAAAGAAATGAATCCTCATAAACAAAAATTTTCATAATTGTTAATGAAACCATAAATGGGTTTTTTAGATATCATTTTTACCATATTTATATAATTTAAAGTTACAGGTCACATTCAAAATAAATTTTTATCAATGTAAGGTGAATTTTTAAAAAATTTACATTCAAAAATATTATTCAATATTTTATCCTTGAAAAATAGATAATTGTTTCATAGAAAAATATATAGTGTATGATAAAACATTTGATTATGTAATAATGGGAAAAAACTTATTTAGAAGGGGTATGAATTACTCTTGGTATCATTAAATATTATAAATGAATAAATTAATCACTATAATTCTTGATTATAGTAGGCTTAAATGTGTTTTAATATTATTATATAATACAATAATACTATATTTTTTTATCCTAGATCAAGATGAATGACTATGACTCATGAAGAGAATAAGAGTTATGAAAATCCATTAAATATTATGAAACATTTTAACAAAAATATTTTGAAAGTGAGATCATTATATGGAATATAAAATACCATGAATATAACATAATTATTGTTATTATGTATGTAATAGTCATTATACACACCATTTAAATAAAATTGGGTTTATAAATAAAACACATATCAAGGAAAGGAAGTTGACTAAAAATCAACAATATATTTATTCATTATTAGTTGAAATGCACTATAACATACTATATAACATAAATAGAATTATTAATAACCTTTTTAGGAACATTATTCACACCTATAACCATTTATATAATTAATTATTTATAATTTATTAAAAAGGTATTGGATTAATTTTATTTTCAATATTCGAGGTTATTAGATTTGATAGCTTTGTTTAGTTATAATTTCATATTGAATGTGTAAATTATAATTTATGTATTTGATATTAATATTTACTATATAATTTGAATAAATATATTTTTTTATAAATATTTATTTTTTTGTAATCTCATTTCAAAATAATTTTTTTATGATTTGTGACAATGATTTTAGAGATGATTTTGTTTCTCAAATTTTAATGACTAAAATGTTGTGAAATAACAATACGTTAAAAATAATATAAAACCTAAAATACTATAAATCAAAAAAATTATAATTTATTCCAAAAAAACCCCATTACATAATGTTATATAGTCATCCATTGTATAATTTATATCATTTTTCATGTAGGAAGTTAAATAAGAAAAATTGAATTGGTTAAAACGTATATGTGAGTGTGGATATAATTGGGATTATATTAACCTAATATCAATATTGAAAAAACATACAGATTATTTATTTTTTTTAAGGTGGATAATTAGGTTTTATGTGTTTTGGATAAATATATAATGTCTAGAGTGAAACAATATGTTACATTCAGGGAGGAAATTGTTCGTACGTTTTCACAATTGATGTATTAATTTCCCAATGAATATAAAGAATGTAGAAAATGATTTTTTAATTATTTATATTAATAATTTTATAAATTTAATATTCTTTTATTATAGATTATTTTTTAATAGGTGGTTCAGTGAAACAATACACATCATTTGGGGAGTTGGATGTCTACACATAATTAAAAATAATGTTTTTCTTTTTATAAGGGTATAGGAAAAAATGATTGGGACTATTCTATAAACCTAAAAATAAATATTTATATACATATAATATCATAATTGTTTAATTGGAAATATATGTTTGGAGGAAAAATATGTATAAGTAAAACAATAGATGTTGAATAGTATTAACGTAGAGAATTTTATATTTTTCTTAAAGTCATATTGTAAATGGATGAAATAGATATTTTAGATAGATTAAGAGCCTAGAAAAGGTGTGAAAGGTATGTAGGGGAGGTAAAAAAATTTGAAATTTATAGAAAAAAAAAATTTGTGGCATTAAAGGGGTCGGGGAAGTCCTCTTCTATATGTGAGTAGAGTGACATATTTTTATAATATTAAAGCTAAATTCTCTATTCAATGGTCAAATCAATCCAATAATGATTATTATGGTAGATCAAGAATAGATTGGTAAATGTTAAGATAGATAAATCTATGAACTATTTATTTTATACAAAATATTTCTGTGTGTTTTAGTCTTTCCTCATTTCTTTTATCTCTTACAAAAATAAGAATTTACCATAATAACTCATTCTTACCATTTTTATTTAGTATTAATGACCATCATTAATATTTTTTATATTAAATAATTTGAAAATTCTGTTAAAAATTTTGAATCTAAAATTATCAAATAAATTTTCTATTGTTGAGAAATGATTATTTTAAAATTAATGCACATAATTCTTAATTATTATGTTTTAGAATAGACATATTTTTAAGCGAAAACATTTGTATAGAATAAAATTAACCCTTACTTTTATTTTCACGATATACATTGATTTATTATAAAAAAATTAATTTTAGTTTAAATTTAAAACATTAACATTGTTATTTTTCCAAAATAATATTTAATAAAATAAAAATATAAAAACAGTTTTTACTGGAATATACTACTCATCTTCTCGAAAAATAAAACTCAATTTTACTAAAATCATCATTGTATTTGAAAATATAAAGTATCACTCCTAATATTAATATATAATAAATTATATGTTTTTATAAATTTATGTTTTCTATATAAAATAGAAAAGTCACAATATTTTTTGTTTTGGTAAAAAATCATTTTTAAATATTTACTAAAATATATACTATTTTAGATAAATAACAAAAATTAATAGTATGTTAATTTTGGAATGTTATATTAAAAATTGAAATTAATTTTATAAATTTATAGTTCAAAAATGTATAAATGAATCATTATATTAAAATCCAAACAATAATTAAAAACATCATTTCAAAAATAATTTGGCTTTCAATCATTAAGTGATATTAATGTAATTTCAAATCAATTTTATTTTTTAATTATTGTTAAATTATTTTTTCTTATATTAAAATACTATTATAAAATTTATAAATTTATTTTTGTATTATAAAATATATAAAAATAAATAAATCATTAATTTTAGAACGAACATTAATTTTTAACATTAAACCGTATTAATTATTTATCTTATATATATATATGAAAATTGTAGATGTCTAATATATTTT
Source organism: Viscum album (assembly GCA_963277665.1). Classification (NCBI taxonomy): domain Eukaryota; kingdom Viridiplantae; phylum Streptophyta; class Magnoliopsida; order Santalales; family Viscaceae; genus Viscum; species Viscum album. The sequence continues at coordinate 1,840,722,860 of OY728136.1, forward strand.
TAACATGATATTTTATTATTATAATAATTTTCAAAATAAAATTCATTTAATAAATCTCATCTTGTTTTTCTTTGTGGTTTTGTGTGGATAATTCTATCAAACAAATTAGATCGAAGGGAATATATATGGTAAAATCATGGTGTGTTACATTATTCTACTTGAAAAAAATTCATACTTGAAATTTTAATTATTATAAACTTAAAAAATAATCTAAGGGATCTATAATAAACTAAAGCTATATTTTCTACTAATATATCGACCTCGTAGTAATATATAAAAGAATATTTTTTATTTCTCAAGTAATATATACATTTTTTTTAATTTTCCATCAACTCCATAATTTCTACAAAATTTTCATCCATTGTTATTTATCAGAGTTTATATGGACTTACGTTTAACTTTATTATTTTATCATGTTATTTCAATCCAAACTCAAAAAACAAATAGTTTATCATAGTATAAAATAAAATCGGATAAAATTATCATACATATTTGAAAAATTAAATCTTATGATGTCTTCTCTAATTACATCTTCTTTTCATGATATGAAACTTTCGGTTCAACTATGATATAATTGGATTAACCTATATATCCTTTATCTAATATTAGTCTTCAATAATGACTAAAATAACCCTAAAAAATAACTATACATTTCTCTAATAACAACTGGGTCACCCTAAACCCACACTCTTGAGTCTCATGCTACTAAATCATATTATTATTGCTGGAATTGAAATTATTTTATAAGTCCCATGATAAAAATATCTTATATTTATAAAATTTATTTAATTTTGACACTACGAATAAAAAATCACACAAAAAAATAAATAAATTATTTAGTTCTTTTTATTTTTAGAAAATTATACTACATATTTTACATTTATTATGATCATTTCCCAGCAATTGAGCAGAAATAGAGTCCCTTTATGAATTCATATAATTTGTATTCATATCTATAACCTAGGTAAATGAAACATAAGAAGGTACGATCTTAAAAAACAAGTAAGGTAAAACGAATCAACATATCATCAATGGATAATACATAAGAATAAATTAAATCATGAGATGTGGAGGAACATCTTATTAACAAGTCATGGAACAATAACAGTTTTACATAATTTATAAAATGAGGACATTTAATCTCAAATTAACAAACATATTCCATGGTTAAATAGTGTGTGATAATAAATATGATCCCCATGTCATAATCATTAGAATATAGAAATATTTCATTTTATTATAATATAAAATGAAAATAAATTCTAATACAAACATTATAATATAAAATATTGTGGTAAATTATTACTACATATCATTGACATAAGAAACATGTCAAAAAAAATTCATGTTTTATTTTCTCTCATCAAAATTCTGAACAGATCTTACTACATAACATTCTTACCCTAAACTTGTGAAAAAATCCTATAACTTCATGTTCACCAAATAAAATTTCAAAAAAAATATTTAAAATTATTCTGAAATCATATTCAAACAACTAACATTTTTTAAGGATTCATCTATCACGTACCCAAAGAAACAAGTGATATATGATTGTAATATAAGATTGAAAAAATTAACATGTTAAAAAATAATCCCACACTATGATCACAAAAAAAATAACAATAAACCCTACATAAAATTCATGAAAAACATCTTAAAAATCATCTTATATCATTTTTTTATAACAAACATCTTTAGAAATATCGATGTATAACAACCAAACATATAGTGCGGAAAGAGATTACCGAATCATGTACACTAAACATTTCACCATTTTATCTGATATGAAGCCTAACCAATGAATCAGAAGTAGATATAAGAACATTTATTCATCATAATCACCCATACATATTTTTCTATTTCATAAGTGAAAATATTAACATTTCAAATATTACCAAATTAAACTATGGAAAAGAGAGTGGTTTCATGAAAAGATTTCATAAAACATTTAATAAGCCACCAAAAAAATAATTTTAATAGTGAATTAGAAATATCCCTTATCTATCAAGCGGGTATTTACATATATTTACATAGATGAAAAATTCATATTTAATATAATTAAATAAGACTGTTCAAAAAAAGAGGAAATACAGAATTTTGGAAATTCATAAAAACCCGATACAATTTTAATTTAAAATAAATTATATGATCATGAATTTTTTTTAAATATTACTTTAAAACTAATAATGTTCTTCTAAAAAATTTAAGATAAATATTATTTAATAAATATTCATTGAGAACCAAAAGAACCACAAATTTTTATTCTAAAGATTATTAGCATTTTAAATCTATTTTTATACAAATAATACATTATTAAAATTAAAAATTAACTTTTAAGAAATATAAAAATATTTACATTTCTATTAGAAAATATTATGAAATAATATAATTTGGAAAACCATTATCAAAAATTAATCGGATGCATCATAATACCAATTCTAATTATGAATAAAGGAATTGAAATTTTTTTTTTATAAAATATTTTTTCCATACTGAAAAAAGACGATGTCATAGACCACAATTAAAAGAATTTTTAAAAATGGAGAAGTGATTTTTTAAAGAACTATAATTAAAAAAATTTCATAAATAACCATTCTTTAAAATAAACATAAACATTTTTTTGATAAAAATGTGGATTGAAATATAAAATAATTTATTTTTAATGATTAGAAAAAGAAATCAATTGGAGAGGATGAGAATTATTCAAAAAATAATAAAATTTTCTAAAAGAATAAATCAATCAATTTAACTCCCTCTAAAAAAAGGAAGAAGTAAATTATAGTATCATTAAATAATATGGGAAACCCATCTTGTGAAATCATTGTCAAAGAGAAATGATTCTGATTGAAGAAAATATATTGATTCAAGAAAAACCCCTTTCGTCTTATGAAATAGTTTAATTGAAATCCATTAAAAGAGAGAACATGAAATTAGACATAATTAAAAAATAATAAAATATAATTCTTGATATAAAATAACCAATATGAAGTATATAACGATTTTTTATGAAATTCAGTTTTTAAAATTAATAGATCATAAACAAAGGAAATTGAGATGAAACACCCTTACCTTTATCCTCTGTCAATAAAAACACACAAGAAGCACATGTATGGTAAAAATAAATGTATTATCAATTATTTATGAACACTTGACATTCCTATAACATATTTTATACTTTCTGTCTAGTAATTTATTAAAAATATATTAGATAGTTATATTTTATTTTTATCATCAAATTTTATTAGCTTTAATTATTATTTTTATAATTAATTTCATAATGGAATTGTAGATTCACTTTTAAGATTAAATTTCTAACATTTATATATCAATAAATGTCATAGAATATATTTTTATTAATATTTATAGAATTTAATTTTAATTTATTTTCCATTTAGCTATGATTTTGGGTGGAAAATTCAATAAAGAGCATGTTTTTGTAATTTCAATGAAAAAAATTGGTATAATACTATTGAGTTAAATATTAATATAACATTTCAACAAATAGAAAATAAATTATTTTGTCACTTATTTCACATAACACAAATATTAATGTTTCTATATTTATCCATGATATAAATTTATAGCATTGTTCGAGGAAGTAATTAAATCCACATAAATAAGAAAATGATATAACCTATAAGTGAGTATGTATAAGAGGGTTGTAATTTTTTCAAAATTAAAATTAATAGAAGAATAATTATTTTTATATTTTTTATGGTAGTTAATTATGTTATAATATATTTTGATAAATAATAATTTACTGGAGTGAAAAATAAAAAATGTTACATTTGTGGTGGTAGTAGTCTGCTGGTACACATGGCCGATGTATTCATTTTCCATAGATTGTATAGAAGGTATGAAATGGTATATCCTTTAATTATCATGGTTTTGAAAAATTATAATAATATTATTACTCTATATCGAGTTTAAATATTTTTATGTGATTTTGAAAAAACAAGACACATCGCTTTATGGAGAAAGTAGTCCACACATACAAATATAAAATGTTTTATTTTTCTACGGTAAAAGGAAAAGGAGGATAATGTTCATTCCATAAACAGGAAAAATATAAATAAACATTTAATACTATTTTTTTCATTTTTAATGTTTAATATAGGTTTGAGGGACAAAAAAAAATTGTAGATTGTGATAGTTATATATGTTGAAAATTTAAAATTTCCCTTATGAACCTCTGGAAAATAGGGGAATTTATGATTTTTTGAAGTTAATGGGGCTTTAAAAGCTGTGAGAGGGATATAAGGGAAGTAAAAAAATTGATGAGGTTTTGAGAGGAAATACAAATTGGAGTGGCATTGAACAGGTAGAGAATGTCTCCTTTTAATATTGAGGAGATTGATGTTTTTTTCTATAAAATATAGGAAAAAATCAATATTCAAGGGTCTAAAGCATCCAATAATGGATAATAAGGTAGATAATGAAGTGTATAGAAAAAATTAAGTATATAATTTGCAAAAAATATTATTTCAGATATAAAATTTGATTGTATTAAAGATTTTTTCTATATTATTTCAGATATAAAAAAATAGTTTTTATGCAGCCTTAAAATCATTCCAAAATCTAATGTCCCCCAAATTATATTTACTTTATAGTATATAGAAAAGATAGATTTTATTGTAAAATAATATTTTTATTCAAAAATAGTAAACATCAGTTTTATAAAATCAACATACTATTTTAAAATATAAATTATTTTTTATAAATTTAATATATGATAAATTATAAGAATATATAAACATTATGGTCTTTATTATATAATAATAATGAAAAATAATTTATAGTTTTCATCAGAACATTTTTTTAATATTTTCCAAAAAAAAATTCCAAAAAATATAAAAAAATCATACAATGATAAATATTCTTTGTTCAATTCAAAATCATAATTTATTTCTTTAAATTAATACTCTAAATTTTATAAATTTCTAATTTTATTGATAATATAAAATAAAAATAAAAAACTATTTTATAGAAAAATAACATTTTTTTATCATTAAGTGTTCTTAATATTATTTCATACTTTTTTAATTTTAATTATTTTAATTTAAAAGATCCAATCCTTATTCATGCAATAAATTAACTTTCAAATATAATTTACATTCTTTCATTCATGATGAGTTTGTTAATTTTTTAGTTTTAAATAACTAGGTCATAACTATTACGCAAAAAACCCAAAGATTAAAAATTTTTCACTTCCACTTAATATATATTTTTAAAAAACTAATAAATTTTAATAAGAAAAATATTATCCATTCATAAGTAATATTCTAAATTTTTTACATGATATGAACATTATTCCAAAAAATCCATTAACCGTGTGGAAATCATTTAAAAATATGGGTTGTGGTAAAATATCTCAGCAAGGGACAAGAATAAAAAAAGTTACTTTTAGTCCATTTCAAAATAATGAGATCATATAATAATGATTTACCTTATTATACTAAACATTAAGATTACTAAAAAATTTCCTGAAATGTAATAACATTTACTACTCTAAGATATTCATAAAAATAATTTTATGAAAATCTAAAGTAAATATTGATAATATTGATTGTATCTTATAAAATAATAGAACCCTTGAAAATTGTTTTCTTAAAACAACATTTTTACCCATAATGGAAATAATATATTATTTATAAAAATGATTAACATACCTTATATAATTAATATATTTTGATGAAAACCCATCATAATTCCTAGAAATACTATATTTGGGAATTGGAACATCATCTTCATGTAATCCTTAAAATAACCTTTACAAAAAACTTTACAAATATATTAACACACTTGGGTAATTATAAGATAATTTTCTATAGAACATAATAGTTAACCAATGTAATTGAGTGCTATTTTTGGATCACCAATAATCATATAAATTTTAAAAAGACTATATCATATATGAAAAATGTAAATTATTTAATTTCCTTCAAAAAACATTGAAAATATTCTTTTAGAATCTTATGAGAATGATATTTATATATTGATATATTTTTCTCCTTAAAACCCCATTATCAATCCTAAATTATGAAGAACCAATTGAAAGAGGATATTTTTATTGAATAAAACATAGAATAATCTAATGGAATCCAAAATTCCAAATATGGTTCTAGTGGAGGTAAAATATATTTACATTATATACATTAAAATATAATATTCCTTTCTTTTATTTTATAGAGAATGTCAAAAACCAAATACAAAATATATAAAAAGATTGAAGTTAAATACAATTGAATAAAGGTAAAAAGATACATAATATTTAAATTATTATTTAATTATTTTAAAACAACTAAATACATAATATAATATTATTATAATGGAAATAGAGTAAAATTATTTTCAAAATAAATCATTATGACATTTATTAATTGGTGTTTAATGTAAAGTGTTCATTATCATGAGTCTGACTTGACATGTATGTTATTTATCTTCCTAAATAATAAAATTATGTAAATTAGTTACTTTCAAAATAATATTTTTAATTTTTATTATTAGTTTCATTTATATTATATCCATGTTCTACTTAATTAATTAATAGATTAATTTCACATCATAATTTTTGAGAATAAAAATCTTATATGTTAGAAAAGAATAGTGTAGGTTAAAAATGGTCAAATAGATCATGATTATAACATTTAGAGAATAATTATCACATTTTTATTATCATTTTACTAAATATATATTCATTTTTATCAAATCATGTCATATGATTATGAAAATTAATTTACATTATAATTATAGAGATTGAAGATCATACATTTGAATGAGTAAAATTTTTATTTATCAAAAAAAATGAGGGAAAGAAGGTATGTATTATTTTATAATCCATAATTATAATTATATCATAAATATCATATTATTTCTTTAAATCCACCTATATATACAATTATCTTGAGGAATTGATGAAAATATAATACATTGGTTCTTGAGGCGATAGTTTGCACAAACACAAGACCAATGCTTTTATTTTTCATCAGATGGAAAAGAAAGAAGTAGATAATTTTTTTAAAATTATAGAATTAAATATATATCATATATATATGATGATTTCATTTTTTTGTTATTATAAACATCTTAAATATTTAGTTTTGAAAAATTAAATATATCATCCCACGAGGCGGTGGTTGGCACAAATATAAGAGAAATGCGTTTATGTTTTATTATATTGTTTAGTAAATGAAAAAGTTTTATAATAGAAAAATAATATCATTAAATAATAATAATAATAGTGATAATGATTTTATTTTATGATAATGAATAAGAGATATTTTATTCAGTTAAATGATGAAATAAAATTAAAGCACTCGGTTAATAACTATACATCTTCTTTGGAAAACCACCACAAGATTAACTCACAATCCTTATTGTGGTGGTATTATAATGAATACCAGATACCGTAGCTGTAGAGAGGTATGTTAAAAAGAATATTGGGATGGTTTTGGACATTTTAATATGCTCTTTATGTGTGTATAAATGAGTGGAGATGGTAAGATTTTATAAGTTAGGGAATGTTCGAACGTGGAAATTTTAAAAAAATTAGAATATATTAATCTATTACTAAAAATAATGGATCCAAAATGGACTGTCTTTGAATAATATAGGGTATAGGGTGTAAATATTTCATTATAAAAAATTTTATATTATTTTTATCTAATTTTAACCCTTATATTTTTAGTTTTAACAATTTAAAGCCATTTTAACTCTTACCATGGTAAGTAACATTTTTACCTAAATTACTATTCAATATAGTCAAAAATAGTAGATGAATAATTATCAATTTTTGAAATTATAAATCTATATATGGATTCAATTTTATAAAATTAAATTTATATAAATGGAAAAAAATTAAATAATCTCATAAAGACATAACGAGAACTTATGATTAAAAAAAGTCATTTTGAAGCATAAAACTGAATTTACATTCATTCTATGCCTAGTATAAAATTTCTAATGAATATTAAACTATTTTTCTAAAAATATATTTAATACAATATAACTTATATTCCTTGACTCATTTTAGTTCTTGGTTTTATATAGAGAAATATAACGAAAAATATAGATTATATATATATAGTAAAATAATGGGATTTTATTGTGTTTGAAGGAAATAACTTATTTATATCCAAAAAAATGAAAAAGTAAAGTTAAAAATTATACTTAAACATAAGATGTTCAAATAAATAATATATTTATTTTTGTCCAAAATTTCACTAGGGGTTATGATGGGGAGGTCCAACTAATTGAGGATTTCCTGTCCATTTTTCGACCACATTTTAGAATGAATAATCCTTAAATAATGCAAAATAAATAGTGGGGAATGAGATATCTAATTGAAGTTATCTCAGAGTAACAACCCATGGAATTTAGAGACCCTAAGCTTGACGTACATTGACATTACATTACATTTGCAGAATACTTAGTACATAACAAAAACACACACACAAGGATCGTAATAGTTTAGTGTCTTTGGAAACTCGGAGTATAATCTTCTAATCCTGGTGAAAGATCTTCAACATCTCCCATAGAGATCTTCCCTTTTTTTATACCTGAAACCTTTATTTATATCCTGGGGAAAAGAAAACGTAAAAGGGTGAGATCAAATGCTCAGTAATGGTAAACAAAATAAAAAAAATCAATCACATCATATTCATAAGAACATTACTTTTGGAAATCTTAACCTGCAAAAGAGAGCATAATTTCATAACATGGGATAAATCATAGTAGTGAAATGAAATCCCAATAATCATAACTTAAAACATGAAACTTTGTGGCATACACACATAATCATAGAGAATCATTTCTTGTTAGTCATGACTCATTGCCAAGACTATCTTAGTGGACAAAGTCCCTTTCTGAATCGAGTCACCCTCGTTTCAGTCCTGTTTCACTGAACCGGTATAACCTACCATTCCAGCCATGTCAATCTCATGAGATATGAAATCTTTACCCAATTAATTGGAGGGAGATATAGGTCCCACCCATCTTATAATGAATCCTTTCTTATGTGTGCCACATAATCATAAACCATACATCATAGCGTAACCCATGTAATAAAAATGGGATTCTTAAACAACATGACATCATAAAACAATTCATATAAGATAAAGGAATTCATAAAAATATTTTCATCACAACATAATCAAATCCATGTAATAATAGTTATAAAAACAGAACCCTTTTATTATCTTAGATGGAAAATAATTTTGATAAAATACTTGAACTCCATTCTTGAGGAAAATGACCTTTCTACTTCAAAAACATTTTTCCTTTCATAAAATGTCATACGACTTTAAAATAAAAGAATTTGATTAAAAATAAACTTCAAAACTTGTAAAGTAAGTTTCTTGGAAATAATGTTTTAAAAATCCATTCATGCCGTATAAGTTAAAAAAACATTCTTCGTACTTTTGTCAGAAAAGTCAAAAAGTACCTCGTACGAAAAAAATGACAAAAGATTCCTTTCATATTTTTTACTAACAACTCACTGAAGGGTAAAATTGGATTTAAAATATTGTTAGTGGATGGAAACAATATTACATATTGAGGGAACATGGATGTGGATGATAAAATACACCCCAATAAATACTTACGAATAAACAATCTCGGATAAAAATGAGAATGTGATATTTCCCTTACCTTAGGTCCGATTTGCTTTGTAAGTGTCCAAACCTCCTGTATAATGATTTAAATAATGTCATTGACTTATTAAAGAATCATATTCATTGTTATGATATCATATATGGTTCACTTATGACTTTATATTACCCGTTCTTTTGTAAATTCCATGTTAAAGAGCGTTTTGGGTAAAATTGTTTCATTTGTTGTCCGTGTCTTGACTTGTAATTATTCATATGATTTCTTAAATCATGATTACTTAATTCCAGAATATAAAACATGATTTATATATATATATATATATTCAGAATATACATATATATAATAAATCATTAAATGGAAAGAAATACACCTTTCATGGAGACGGTAGTCCGTACGTACGCATGAACGCTGTTTTCGTTTCCTTATTGAATTGAATTGAATTAAGTAGATGACATACATATAAATTAAAATAATTCCAGTATCATTATTATGTCATATATTTCATTAGTACTTATTATATATACTTTATAATCATTCGTGAATGGTTAATCATTGTGAATGAATCTCATCGCGTCGTGGAGACGGTAGTCCGTACGTACGCACGAGCGATGATATCATTCCCATGGTCGTGGAATTATGTTGAAGTGTATGTGGAATATTTCATTATCAATATCACTTTATAATAATAATATATAGTTACTCATTACACCATTATACCCATCCTATTAAGGTGGTGGTGGAAAATAGATTACACCACGGCGTGGAGACGGTATTCTGTACGTACGCACGCGCCGTGATTTCATTTTTCCGTAGGATGGATAGAAGGTGAATTAGGGTTGTTTCATATTTATAATAACATATAAGTATGTAATTAATACTGATGTTATTACTTTATCATGAAACAACTAAAGAAGAAGAAGTTGAATAAGAAATAAATTGAAAAGATCGGTAATGGATATTACCTCTTCTTTCGAACGCTTCTTTGAATCCTCCACTTAGGGAACTATGATTGGTCTTTGAAGAATACCAGGACCTCTAGGATGATACTATGGAAGTGGAGAATAGATTTTGGCAGGGTTTGGCCGAGCTTGAAGGCTCAAAGTTGTGTGAGGAAGAGAGGGAGGAGGTGTCCTTTTATAAGGGAGGAGAGGGGCACCTTATGAATATCTCAAAATATTATTTTATATTAAAGTCAAAATCGGTTTATAATGGTTCCAAAGGGTCTTATTTAGAAGCTAAAGTGGGTATGGGTAGAAATACTATCCACAAATAGGATTTAGACATGTTTAGGTTATTATTTTAACTTTATCAATTAGATTTAACTTCAAGTTAAATAATTTAACTTTTACCGTGTCTTTTTGTTTTCTTACACTATATGGTTAATAAACTTACTATAACATGCCAAAAGAACCCCAAATTGTATATCACTAATATATATATCCTTATCTAAGTCATTTGGCCGAACCTTAGATTTTTAGGAATAAAATAACAATTAATAATATAATATTTGATTTAAAAACTATTTTGTGTCAATTTTGACACTATTTGATATATGATTTTTGTGAAAGTCATATAAGAATTATATGTTCGAACCAAGTTAATTAACCCAACACTAATATATCATAGTAACCTATAAAATTAGTGGAATTCCTGAAAAGTCTCAAATTACATTTATTTTTGTGTTTATAACATCAATTATGTCAATATTTCATTAATAAGATAATTACTGCATCATCTTTGTGTCAAAAATAAATTAAATTATTTGATGTCTAAAAATTACAAATAAAATACCGTTATGTAGGAAATATGTTGATCTTTCTAATTAATATTTAAAATAGAATTTATCTTATTTATAACCCTATATTAAAAATGTTTTATTAAATAAACTTTGATTTTAACTCTTTTAACCCTTCTTTAAATAAATTAATAATAAATGTCCTAATCTAATCCATGTGGGCCTAAATGGTCATATTTTATTCCTAAGTTTGTTTTTGTCGAATTAAAGTAGTCCAATAGAATTAGGACATGTGTTAGGGTAATAATAATATCATTTCTACCCTTAATTACACTATTTACTTTTAACTGTGGTAAATAAAAGTAAAAAGTTACTATTTACCAAAAATTATTTTCATCTCATTGAACCACATTTTACTTACTGACATCAACCGTGTCTCTCGGATTTTTGAAATTCCATTCACAGAAGTGGTAAAATTATGTTTTATGAAAAAATCCGTTTTTTAACTACCACTTAGTAGTTTCACTATTCATCAAAAATTGACGGTTTTCAGAACAATGCCAAAATTTCATCCTAAGCTATATTTCATATTCCGAATTCAAAAATGAAGTCTATTTTACCAAATTAATAACATATAAGTTTCATTAATTAATTTTATAATTAAATCCCGCTGTTAAAACAAATAGCGTGTTTTTAAGAAACAATATCTATCAAAAGATTGACACTTGTTTATGTCTGGTTTAAATGTGAAATTACATCCAATGACCAACATTGTATTAAATTGTAAAAATATATTCTAAATATACTTTAAAACCACTCAAATTAATAATTTATCACTATTAATTATTTTGATTAAAAAAAGTTGTTTTTGATTATAATTTAGTAATTTTCACTATTCATCAGAATGTGAATGTTATCCGAAAAGTACCAAAATTTCACCTTAGGCTAAATTCGATACTCCAAATCCAAAAATGAAGTCCATTTTGAGATCTAAAATTTCTAAAATTTTAAAATGTGGTTATTACTATTCATAATGGCTAGTTATAATAATATTTTAATAGCATATCGTTGTTTAGTGAAACTCGGTATTGCGTACTACACATGCTATCGAGGAAGGTCGCGATTGCGTGTAATGCAAGGCAAGTCAAGGATGATTGTTGTGCAAGCTCCTTTTGGTGTAGCGTACAACACAAGACATTAACAAAATTAAAAATAATATTTTTCATGAAATCTCGGGCTGTTACATGGAAACTCAAACATTGGTTTTTTTTCAAATATTACATGTGATAATATATTTCATAATGGTATTGAGTAGTGTATAGAATAATCAATCACATTTGTAAATGATTGAGTTCGGAAAACCAAAGGAGTTGGATCAAGAAAAAATGATGAACAATATTTATGGTCCAAAGTAAATAAATTTTCAGAATTATAACCATAACCTTATCAGTGTTATCAAAATATGTGATGATGAAAGACCTTTTGTAATTCTGTGTTATCAAGATGTTGGGAAGTCATTAAATGATTAATCTATGATTTTCTTATGATAGTGGACTAATGGAATCCAATTCTCAGTGAAACATGTTCAACAATATTTAAACGTGTCAAAAAAGGGAGATAATGAAGTATGAAATTCATTTCTTGGTCGCATTGGTTAAAGATGTATGAATAATTTGACTCAGAGAGATAATGGTGATGATTATGAATTCTTTAAAAAAAATGGAGTAGATAAAAATGAATCATCTAGTGAAACATGTATATATATATATATATATATTGATTAATTTGGACGCAATTTAAAGATGTCGATAAATATAATAGAAATCCATTCTTATCATTCCATTAAATTAAATAATATTTATTAATATTTAATTCATTACACAAACATGCACCAAAGGATTATAATAACTTATGTTCTATGGAAACATGTAAACACAAACAAGTTGTCCTTAGGTAATAAAAATATTCTTCCACTATGATATTATTAAATCAAACACCCCTTAGGTATAACATACATTCTATATTTCTTCATAACTTATGAAAAATAATCATAAGAAATGGTGAGTCCAGAAGCTTATTAATGGTAAATGAGGGATATATGTAAGAACAAAATAAAAAATGGTATAATGACATGATCATAACATTTGAAAACTATACTATTCATATAAATGTTCAAAATAATGAGTTAGGGATTAAAAATTGGAATTTTATAAGACATGATTTATAATATGGGTAAATAACATGAGTCAGTAGAGATTAATATTGGTTTAAGACATTGATTTGTAATATATACATAAGTATAGAAAACCATTTCCTTATTATTCAAGGATCAATAAAAATTATATCATATTGGAATGGGTTCACTGACCAAACCATCGTAGTACTCAAGGATCATTCTCATGAACACCATAGCAATTATGTTTCACTCCCAATAAAATCATTATTGACAAACTCCCATACTGAACCGGCATCAATCCTTATTCCAGTATTATCTTTCTCATTAGATATAAATATTTACCCAATGCATTGAATAGAGATATCGGTCTCACCTATCTTATAATGAAAATATAATTTATTTTCTCATATAGATTATAAAAATTCATCATATCACAACCCATGAAATGAAACGGGTTTCATAAATATCATGTCACAAATAATGGTAAATTGATAGGTTTCCTATTAATTTCATCATTTTATCATAACATAACATGTGAGAGAAAGTAGAATTCATAATATTTTTTCATGGTATAACCCATGGAAGACAAAAGGGTCTCAAAAACATCATTCTATAAAAAATAATTAAATAAAAATATAATAATTCTATGATTGGACAATACCCTAGAGAGTATTAAGTAATCTCAATAAATGTCATTGTAGATAGGAAATAATTTTGAATCATCGTTTATGACATATCTTGAGGAAGAGAAACTTTCTATTTTTTAAAAAACTTTTCTAAAAAATAAAAAAATTTGAAATAACAAATTCTATGAAAATATCTTTGCAAAAATTAAAATAAATTTTAAATGAAAATACTCCTTATGATAATGATAAGTTTCGTATATTACACACACATTAAAGAAAAAATTCCTTTAATATTTTTAGTAATATCCAAATGAGAATTGTTGAAAAAATTGGATGATTATTCCATTCAAAAAAAATTATTAAAAGTAAACCATGGGTAAAAATATATTTTGAAAATAATAGGATAAAAAATTTTAATGAAAACATTTAAATGAATTATGGTTTTGTAAGAAATTGGATTTTTGACTAAAGGGATAAATAAAGTATAATTTTCCTAAAAACAATTTATCAATAATTTAAATTACCAAAGAGTTTAAAAATGGTACTATGAAATGGGAAAATGATTATGAAATAGATAAGTTTAAAAATATTGAGTTTCTTGGGAGATGGATAATATGATTTTATCCTCTGAAACTTCACGATAAACACTCTCGAAAAGTGATGTGATTGTTGATTAAATTCATTACCACTTTAGTTACTTTGAATAATATTCCCCACTATATAATGAAACAAATTGAAACTTAAAATATTATTAGGATAATTAAATTTATGATATTACATGTCAAATTTTTCATATATGCACCACATAAAAGAGGATAGGTTCAAAACATATGATATGTTACAAGGAAGACAAATTGAGACAAAATTCATTACCTTTAGTATTGGATTCCATTTTAAATGTTCAAAGCATTGGTGTAATGAATATAATATTATTATAAATAAATTAAAATACCATAGTATCATGTAACATTACGTATCTAATTTTCATACAACTATTTATTAGTTTTTTATTTACAACACCATCTTAAAGTCATGTTTTATGAAAAAACTACTTTTTTCAAGATTGTTTTGAATTATTATTTTTGGTTGTATTATGATGATCATGGTTTCATGATTTATATAATTTTAATTGTTATATAAATAATATATATATTTAGGATACATTTATTTAGGTAAAATCATAAAATTTGGAGATATAAAAACAAATGCACCGTTTATGGAGAGAGAATATTGTATGCATTCTTGAACACTATTTACAATTTCATAACCTATCGAAATAAAGCAATGTAAATGATAAAATATATATATATATCTTATCCTTAAAACATTATAGTATATATATTGTTTATTAAACTCGTCCTTAATAAACTTTATCTAATGTGTGACTGAATCCCATTGCTTCGTGAAGTAGTAGTTCATCGTACTCATGAGTGATGTTATCACTCCTAAAAAATCGATTTTATGAAGATATTTGGTATATAATAATTAATTAATCAAAATAAAATAATTTCTATCACTGAAAAAGAAATGATCTTTCATTACAACCTACCTTGAGAGGTGTAAATGGAAAAATTAATGACATCGGTTTGTGAGGCAGTAGTATGTCGTAAACATGGATGATGATTTTGTAACCCATTTCTTTTATGAATAGATGGTTTTAGGTCAATAATATAAATAAAAAAATTTAAATATATGTAATTCACAATGGCTATTCTATAATAATTGTATAATAAGTGATGGAGTTGGAGGAAGAAATAAATAAATGCTTATTGATTAATGTTACCTATTCTTCAGGTATCCTCCTTAGGTTTGCACCAAATGAATTCCTAGTTTGGATTTTAATCCAAAATAATGATTATAGGATGATAGGATGGATTTTATTATGTGATTTGGGAAGGGATTTACGGAATTTTTATTTATGGTGTGATGAAGAGAGAAGAATTGGAGGTCTTTTATAAGTGATGAGAGTGCCATGCTTGAAATTTTTTAAAAGAATGAATTACACCTATGTTTTTTTCATTTAACAAGGATAAATAAAAGAGTATAATTGATTATATTTGGTATATGGTAAAAATATTACTATAAAGTGGGCTTTTGGGTAAATTCTGACCCTTATCTTGTTTTAATTCAACCCGAGGTAAATCCATTTTTTACCTAACCATGATAAATAAGTATCATTATTTTTATTATTAATTATGGTAAAAAATTATATTAAAACTTTTATACGATATAAATTTTTCTAATTCTAGTATGGAATCCATTTTCTCAATTTATATTCACTTAAGTGGCATAATTTTAATATTAATTCCATAAACGTGATGAGAAATCAGGGTTTCAAAATGAATATGACTAGAAGTTTACAATGTTTTAATATAAAAAATATACATGAAATAGATTACAATGAATTACATTGGGTTATTTGATGTATAATTGAACTAATTATACTTTAAAAACAATATAAAATATAACTTAACATTATAAATAAATAAACAAGTGACAGTTTTTGTTTAAAATACATCATTTTTATTACTTATTAAGAAATATATATTTTGATAAGAATCCAAACAAATCCACCCAATGATAATTTTGACATTCTATTTAAAAAAGGGAAATTATTTTACTAAATTATTTTTTTAATTGTTTTAGAAAAAAATAATATTATTATTTGAATCAAAAATAATTAAATATATTATTTTTTATAATATATTATTTTTAAAACATATAATAACGTATAAAAAGATTATGTACTCATTTTATAAATATGTTTTTATCATATAAAACCATTATCATTAATATTTTCAAATTAATAATATATATTTATAACTCTATGTTTAGTTTCAAGGAAATAATTGTGACATTTAAATAACTATATTAATAATATAACATGGTTTTTTACAACACATCATTGTGTGTAAAAAATCTCACCCCGTATTTCATGTAGAGAATTTATAACCTGGTCTTTTGTGTAATGAAAGCATTCAATGAAATTTAATTTTTTAGAAAAATTTATTCTTAAATTTATTTTGTGTTACATTCTACACCCATTAAAATTAATTTATGCCTAAAAATAATCACTTTGATAAAAACAAATAATGATACTTTTACCTCCTCAAATCCAAAAGTTACCACATTACATCCTTAAACTAGTGGATTCAACAAAAAACATTGACTAGGGGAGTGGTCTAGTTTTGAAGAACATTCTCTTTATAATCTAGAGTCTCTACTAGTTGTTCCTCATAAGAAAGATATCACTCTAATGGTATGACCTCAGAGTTTAGTACATGTGAATGGTAAGTTATTTAGTTCTTAGAAGTGATACTTGGAACACATCATGAACATGATATATTTTCAGTGGATTCTTCAATCAATAGGCTATCATCCAAATAAGATCAATAATTTTAAAGGGATCAACATATATATATAAGGCCCCAGCCTTAAACCTTACTTAATCTTGAGTTATTACATGATTACACATTGAGGATCTTTTCGGGTTTAGAGTTTAATAGAATTAGATCATAAAACTTGCATTATATTCCACATATAAACAAAGTGGTTACATAAAGATAGTATTCTTCATTCACATCAATGGAAACATATTTAAAATAAAACATGGATTCTTTCTTGACACTTCCTTGACACTATCATCATATCATGTACCCTTCCCTTGACCTGTGAAAATCATTTAAAAAAAAACTTGGGATGAGCATAAAAAGCTCAGTAAAAGATATAAAAATATAGAAAGGAAACATGGGTACATATATACGTAATGATGAGATCATACTTTACCCATAAAACATAGGCACTTTAACATACCTCATAAAATCATGAACAAATCATAGAAATCATAAGACATAAAGGTTACTTGAGGCATTCATAACATTCTTACATAGGGAGTAACCCTCTTGGTTACGTTTGGAATACCCATCACAGTATATTACCTAAAATCTCTTCAGAGAAACCTTAACGTTTCACTCCTTTGCGTTACCCAATGCATTGGATAGCTATATCGGGCTCACCCGCCCTTAGTTTATCACGGAACCACCCGTCATCATACTAATTCCCAAGAACCATAACATAATCGTATCACATAAAACATGCACAAAGGAAACATAACATTTCCACATTTCAATCACAAGATATCAATACAACACAAAAAAAACATTGTGAAAACCATTTTCAATACCAAAATAAAAGAAAAGTAAAACATGGTATTTATTTTTCTTTTAAAAAGAAGGTATGGCTGGTAGAGGAAGCCAAAACTCAAATAACGGTCACGACGGCAGAGAAGTCGTTGTCGCCGCATACGTATGACAAAAACATTCCCTTTTGTCATTTAGTAAATGCTTCGTATAAAAATGATTCCTTTTGAGTAAACGTAAAAGTCAAAGGATACACTGTATAAAAGAAAGTTGTGTATAAAATAAAATATGCCTCAATGAAAGGAGATTGAGACGAAGTCCCATACCTCGTATCCGACTTGACCCGACCGTTCTTTAATCTCCTGAATAATAAAATTGAGTTAATCTATACTTGCTTATGAACCTTTTTCAAGTTCATTATTCCTTTTATACCATGTTATGATCATCTTGTAATCATTTAAGTTAATAATGTTCATTTTGTTGGTATTTGGTTCTTATGTCAAAAATAGGCTTCTTACACTTACATGTTGTTAATTTGGTCAAAGGTTCATTATATCCAGAATTATATTAATGATTTGGATAAAATATATATCATATATATTAATCATATACATGTATTTATAATATTACATCATATTTAGAGGTAAGAAATGAAATGCACCGTTCATGGAGACAGTAAGCCGTACGTACGCATGGACGCTACTTCCATTTCTATTTTGTATTTTCTGGAATGGAATCATAATTATATAAGATTATATTATAATTCCAGTATAATAACATATATAATATCATTAACTTTATCCTTTACACATCCCACATATGGTATTAACGAATCAAATCACTTTTAGGGGGCGGTAGTCCGCACTTCCTAAAATGAAGATATCGTGTTTACCCATAATGGAAACCATAAAGGTATGCCCAAAATGAAAAAAAAGAAGCTTAAGGAAAACATAAACATATTATATATCATATATAAAAATAGTGACATCATAATGGCCACCTTTGAAGGTGTTAAATGAGTATTGAACAATCATCGTTTCGGGAGGCAGAATTTCGCCATCCACGGAAACCGTATGTTCTTTAACCATTTTATGTAGTTGTGTGAGAGTGTAGCTCAAATAAATCTTATAACGACATCCTAGTATATTTAAGATACTGGTGTTTTTACGAATGAAGTAAATAAAAAGAGTATAGGGGGTCGGAGAAGCAAAATAAATCAAATGAACATGAGAGAATGAATTACCTTTAAAAGTGTAACTCCTTTTGATTTGAGCCTAAAGGATTACTTTGAAAGGATTATGCCCAAATGGAATCCTCTAGGATGGGGAGAGGGATGTGGAGAGAGTAAATGGACAGGGGTTGGCCAAGCCAAAGGCTTGAGGAGTGTGTGAAATGAGGTAGAGGTGGGGGCCTTTTATAAAAGGAGAGGAGGGGCACTTTTGGAATGTAAAGATAAGTTACTTTATTTTAAAAAGAGTTTCAGATTGAAAAGGTCCCACACTGCTATTACCTAGAGGATAAGGTGATACGGCTTCGAAATCCACTTATCCAATTGGTTTTGGCCATGTGTAGGGTTTATATTTTTCATTATCTTTCCATTTTATTTAAATCGTTAAATAATGAGGTCATCGCTGCATCATCATGATGTCATAAATAATTTAATTTATTTAAAGTCTAAAAATTATAAAAAAACTACTATGATGTATGAAATCTTTTTATATTTCCAATGATAAGTTATAATCAAAAATCTGATCTTTATAACCCCATGTAAAATTTTTTTTCGTAAAACATAATATGTTTGTGTCATTTTTACTTTTACATTAAATTAAAAGTTATTTATGTCATTTCCCAACCAAAGTGGATCCATGGGGTCCCAAAGTTGACCCATGGATTGTATTGGTCAGCCATGACACAACCAATTAGGGTAGGACATGTATCAAGCTCATCTTATTTTATTAAAGCATTATTTTTACCATAAACTACACTAATTACCACTAATCGTGATTAAAACTTAATAAGTTACTATTCACCAAAAAATCATTTTAATCTCATTGAACCACATTTTACTTCTTAATGACAACCATGTATGTCGGATTTTTGAAATTCAAAACACAATGATGGAAAAATTTCATTTAAATGGAAAATCAGTTTTTATAAGTACCACTTTGTGGTTTCACTATTCATCAAAAATTGAAGTTTTTCAGAAAATTACCAAAAATTCACCCTAACCTATATTTGATATTCTGAATTCAAAAATGAATTCTATTTTACAAAATTCAAAACATATAAGTCACATTAATTAATTTAATAATTAATTCCTGCTGTCAGAGCAAATAGTGTGTTTTTATAAAACAATAAGTATCAAAAGATTGACACCAATTTAAGTCTAATTTCAAAGTGAAATTGATTCCGATGACCATAATTGGATAAAATGGTAAAAATATATTCTAATTTCACTTCAAAACCAATTCAAAAGATACTCTAATCATACAAATAAATTAGATTAAAAATAAGATTTGATGTAAAATAAACATCGTCAGAAAAATACCAAAAATTCACACAAAGTAAATTTTGATGTCCCAATCATAAATAATAAGTTTATTTTGACAAACATAGCTTATAAAATTGTCAAAAGATTGATTTAAAAATGGTTTCCCATCAAAAGGCAGTAAAACAATCTTTTAAAAATATTAGTGTATTCCATGCTTAAGATTGGATTTATTTTCATTTTAAGCCTCTAAAACACTATCTTAAACATTAATAGACATAGATAAAAATATCTATTATTCATTACTTACATGGGATGTTACATCCTTCCCCCCTTTAGAAAATTGCGTCCCCGCAATTTATTTACTTATCAAATAAATGGGGGTACTTATCCCTCATTGCATTTTCAGATTCCCATGTTGCCTCTTCAATCATGTGGTTTTTTCAAAAAACCATTACCTGGGGAATCACCTTATTCTGTAACACATGCTCCCTGTGGTCAAGAATCTGGACCGGTTGTTCCTCATAAGATAGGTTCTCTTCCAGCTGAACTACCTCTGGACTCAAAACATGAGATGGATCTGGCATATACTTTCTCAACATCGAAACGTGAAAAACATTGTGTACCTGGGATAAACACAGAGGTAAAGCCACTCGATATGCAACTGATCCAAATCTCTCTAGAATTTCTTATGGTCCAATGAACCTTGGACTCAACTTTCCTTTCTTACGAAATCTCATCACACTTTTCCACGGAGAAACCTTGAGAAAAACATGATCACCTACCTCGAAAGATAGATCCTTCCTCTGGTTATCCGCATAACTCTTCTTCCTGCTATGAGCTGTTCTCATGTGTTTCTGAATCAGCTGAACTTTTTCTGCCATCTCTTCTAACAATTCTGGTCCCATCAACATCCTTTCACCCACTTAATCCCAGAAAGCTGGAGTTTGACACCGCTTCCCATATAATACATGAAATGGTGCCATCTGTATACTGGAATAAAAACTGTTATTATATGAAAATTCAACCAAAGAAAGATGTTGGTCCCAACTTCCCTGATAATCCATAGAACAAGCTCGTAGCATATCCTCCAATGTCTAAATTGTTCGTTCTGACTGTCCATATGATTGAGGATGAAAAGCTGTACTAAAATTTAATTCAGTACCCAATGACTTCTGAAAGTCTTTTCAAAAGTTAGAAGTAAACCTGGGATCACGATCTGATACAATGGAGAGAGGAACTCCATGCAACCTAACTATCTCTTCAAGATACAAACGGGAAAGTTGATCAAGATAGAAAGTATCTCGTATAGCATGGAAATGAGCAGATTTGGTCAAGCGATCAATAATAACCCAGATTGCATTATTACCTCGAGATGTCTTCGGTAATCCCACAACAAAGTCCATGGATATATTCTCCCATTTCCACTCTGGCACTGGTAAAGGCTGAAGCATCCCTTTCGGTAACTACCGCTCTGCTTTAACCTGCTGACAAGTCAAACAATTCACAGTAAAATCAGAAATATCTCTTTTCATTCCATCCCACCAGTAATACTCCCGCAGATCTCTATACATCTTAGTACTTCCCAGATGAACTGAAAACGGAGAACTACGAGCTTCACATAACAACTCTCTATTCAACTGTGAATCAAAAGGCTCACACAATCTCTTCCCAAATCTCTAAACACAATCATTATCAATGTTGAATTCAAGAAACTTACCTTTCTGAACTAGCTCAACCTTTTTCTGCAACTCACTGTCTTGCTTCTGTGCTTGCTTGATTCTATCTGATAGAGAAGATTTCACTGATACCTGAAACAAAACAGAAGGACTTCTTGCACCAACAACTTCTATGCCAAAGTTCATCAAATCCTTAACCAAAGGATCACGTTCCAAATGAAACATTGTTAATGAAGCATTACTTTTTCGACTCAAAGCATCAGCCACTTTATTTTCTTTTCCCGGATGGTAATGAATTGTACAATCATAATCCTTGATTAATTCTAACCATCTCCTCTGTCTCATGTTTAACTCTTTCTGAGTGAATATATACTTTAAACTTTTGTGATCGGTATATATTTCACACTTTACTCCATACAAATGATGCCTCCAAATTTTTAAAGCAAAAACAACAGCAGCTAATTCCAAATCATGTTTAGGGTAATTTACCCCATGATTTTTCAACTGTCATTAAGCATAAGCAATTACCTGATCATTCTGCATTAGGACGCAACCAAGTACATTCAATGAAGCATCACTGTATATAACAAACTCACCATTCCTGGAAGGTAGTGTCAAAAATGGAGCATTCACCAATCTTCTTTTCAATTCTTGAAAACAATCATCACATTCTTTTGTCTAGATAAACTTAACACCCTTCCGAGTTAGCATAGTCATTGGACTAGATAACCGTGAGAAATTTCTAACAAACCTTCGGTAATAGCCCGCCAAACCAAGGAAGCTACGAATCTCGGTTACATTTGTGGGTCTTGGCCATTATTCCACAACTTTTGTTTTTGCAGGATCAACAGTTATTCCATCTTTAGAAAAAATGTGACCAAGAAAAGATATTTGTTGCAACCAAAACTCACACTTTCGGAATTTCCCATACAATTTCTTTTCTTTTACGATTTGCAAGATAACCCTTAAATGTATTTCATGCTCTTATTTACTTTTAGAAAACACCAAAATATCATCGATGAGAACAACCAAAAACTTATCACCTAATTCAACTGAGCCATCACTGAAGTAAACTGCTCAATTCTGATTCTGACCATCTTAGTATGGTGATTTGGAAGGTCATTTGCCTCTGTATGCCTTCCCAGAAAATCCGTTTTGTTTCCTCTATGAAAAACCATTCTGAACACAGAAATATCTTTGGCGAAGCAACAGGGTAATCTGTAAATGCTATATCATTTCAATTAATTTATAATTTAACACTTTTCTAACTCCTAAAGTTATCTAAACCAAACTTTGATACCAACTATATGTCCCCAGCCTTAAACCATACTTAATCTTGAGTTATTACAAGATTACACATTGAGGATCTTTTCAGGTTTATAGTTTTAGAGAATTAGATCATAAAACTTTCATTACATTCCATATATAAACAAAGTCGTTAAATAAAGATAGTATTCTTCATTCCCATCAATGGAAACATATTTAAAATAAAACATGGATTATTTCTTGACACTTCCTTGACACTATCATCATATCATGTACCCTTCCCTTGACCTGTGAAAATCATTTAAAAAAAACATGGGATGAGCATAAAAAGCTCAGTAAGGGATATAAAAATATGGAAAGGAAACATGGGTACATATATACGTAAGGATGAGATCATACTTTACCCATAAAACATAGGAACTTTAACATACCTCATAAAATCATGAACAAATCATAGAAATCATAATACATAAAGGTAACTGGAGGCATTCATAACATTCTTACGTAGGGAGTAACCCTCTTGGATACGTTTGGAATACCCATCATAGTATATTCCCTAAAATCTCTTCGTAGAAACCTTAAAGTTTCACTCCTTCGCGTTACCCAATGCATTGGAGAGCTATATCGGGATCACCCACCCTTAGTTTATCACGGAACCACCCGTCTTCATAATAATGCCCAAGAACCATAACATAATCGTATCACATAAAACATGCATAAAGGAAACATAACATTTCCACATTTCAATCACAAGATATCAATACAACACAAAAAAAACATTGTGAAAACCATTTTCAATACCAAAATAAAAGAAAAGTAAAACATGGTATTTATTTTTCTTTTAAAAAGAAGGCATGGCTTGTAGAGGAAGCCGAAACTCAAATAACGGTCACGACGGTGGAGAAGTCGTTGTCGCCGCATACGTACGACAAAAACATTCCCTTTTGTCGTTTAGTAAACGCTTCTTATAAAAAAGATTCCATTTGATTAAACATAAAAGTCAAAGGGGTTTATACACCATATAAAAGAAAGTTGTGTATAAAATAAAATATGCCTCAATGAAAGGAGATTGAGACGAAGTCACATACCTCGTATCGGACATGACCCGACCGTTCTTTAATCTCCAGAATAATAAACTTGAGTTAATCTCTACTTGCTTATTAACCTTTTTCAAGTTCATTATTCCTTTTATACCATGTTATGAACATCATGTAATCATTTTAGTTAATAATGTTCATTTTGTCGGTATTTAGTTCTTAAGTCAAAAATAGACTTCTTACACTTACATGTTGTTAATTTGGTCAAAGGTTTGTTATATACAGAATTATATTAATGATTTGGATAACATATATATCATATATATTCATCATATACATGTATTTATAATATTACATCACATTTAGAGGTAAGAAATGAAATGCACCGTTCATGGAGACGGTAAGCCGTACGTACGTATGAACGCTACTTCCATTTCTATTTCGTATTTTCTGGAATGGAATCATAATGATATAAGAATATATTATAATTCCAGTATAATAAAATATATAATATCATTAACTTTATCCTTTACACATCCCACATATGGTATTAACGAATCAAATCACTTTCAGGGGGCGGTAGTCCGCACTTCCTAAAATGAAGATATCGTGTTTACCCATAATGGAAACCATAAAGCTATGCCCAAAATGAAAAAAAAAACAGAAGCTTAAGGAAAACATAAACATATTATATATCATATATAAAAATAGTGGCATCCTAATGGCCACCTTTGAAGGTGTTAAATGAGTATTGAACAATCATCGTTTCGGGAGGCAAAATTTCGCCATCCACGGAATCCGTATGTTCTTTAACCATTTGATGTAGTTGTGTGAGAGTATAGCTCAAATACATCTTATAACAACATCCTAGTATATTCAAGATACTGTTTTTGTTACAAAAGAAGTAAATAAAAAGAGTTTAGGGGGTTGGAGAAGCAAAATAAAACAAATGAACATGAGAGAATGAATTACCTTTAAAAGTGTAACTCCTTTTGATTTGAGCCTAAAGGCTTCCATTGAAAGGATTCTGCCCAAATGGAATCCTCTAGGATGAGGAGAGGGATGTGGAGAGAGTTAATGGGCAGGGTTTGGCCGAGCCAAAGGCTTGAGGAGTGTGTGAAATGAGGTAGAGGTGGGGGCCTTTTATAAGAGGAGAGGAGGGGCACTTTTGGAATGTAAAGATAAGTTACTTTATTTTAAAAAGAGATTAGGATTAAAAAGGTCCCACATTTCTATAATTCGAGGATAAGGTGATATGGCTTCTAAATACACTCATCCAATTGGTTTTGTCCATGTGTAGGTTTTATATTTTTCATTACCATTCCATTTTATTTAAATCGTTAAATAATGAGGTCATCGCTGCATCATCATGATGTCATAAATAATTTAATTTATATAAAGTATAAAAATTATAAAAAAATACTATGATGTAGGAAATCTTTTTATCTTTGCAATTACTATTTATAATCGAAAATATGATCTTTATAACCCCATGTAAAAAATGTTTTCCTAAAACATATTATGTTTGTGTCATTTTTACTTTTACATTAAATAAAAAGTTATTTATGTCATTTCCCAACCAAAGTGGATCCATGGGGTCCCCAAGTTTACCCATGGCTTGTATTGGTCGGCCATGACACAAAAAATGAGGGTAGGACATGTATCAATCTCATCTTATTTTATTAAAGCATTATTTTTACCTTAAACTACACTATTTACCACTAATCGCGATTAAAACTTAATAAGTTAATATTCACCAAAAAATTATTTTAATCACATTAAACAACATTTTACTTCTTAATGAAAACCATGTATGTCGGATTTTTTAAATTCAAAACACAATGATGGCAAAATTTCATTTAAATGGAAAATCAGTTTTTATAAGTACCACTTAGTGGTTTCACTATTCATCAAAAATTGAAGTTTTTCAGAAAATTACCAAAAATTCACCCTAAGCTATATTTGATATTACGAATTCAAAAACGAATTATATTTTAAAAAATTCAAAACATATAAGTCACATTAATTAATTTAATAATTAATTCCCGCTGTGAGAGCAAATAGCGTGTTTTTATAAAACAATAAGTATCAAATGATTGGCACCAGTTTAAGTCTAATTTCAAAGTGAAATTGATTCCAATGACCATCATTGGATAAAATGGTAAAAATATATTCTAATATTACTTCAAAACCAATTCAAAAGATAATATAATCATATAAATATATTAGATTAAAAAGCAGTTTTGATGTAAAATGCAGTATTTTTCACTATTCATTAAAAAATGAACATTGTCAGAAAAATACCAAAAATTCACACAAAGTAAATTTTGATGTCATAATAATAAAAAATAAGTTTATTTTGACAAACATATATTATAAAATTGTCAAAAGATAGATTTAAAAATGGTTTTCCATCAAAAGGCAGAAAAACAATCTTTAAAAAATATTAGTGTATTCCATGTTTAAGATTGGATTTATTTTCATTTTAAGCCTCTAAAACACTATATTAATCATTAATAGACAAAGATAAAAATATCAATTATTCATTACTTACTTGGGATGTTACATTATAGGGATCAATTAACCATTAATCCCAAATGACATAACCTTCCTCAATGGAGAAATTATTTGAAACACCTTATCAACAACTTCCTATTGTAGATTACACTGGTGAACATAAAAATGTCATTTATACCTACATTCAGATTCATTTTTGTTTTATAGAAAGGATCTAACAATCTTTTATCTTTGTTCAGTTTACTCATGTTCCAATATCATTTTTTCTCCAACTTTATTGCAGTATGATATAGAAATCCATTTTCTTTCAATTAGGGATTCTTAAGGAGTCATAAAAATGCTTGACTAAAATATATTATTATACAAAAGATCATCTAGGGGAAGGAATTTATCCCAATAAATGGTGAAATCCAATGAATAATATCTCAACATATTCTCTAGTTTTGAATTATTATATCATATAGAACATATGTTTGGAGATTATAGAATGTTTTAAAACACAACTTCATATCATGGCCTTGCTATGTAATTTACCATAAATTATAGGTAAACCTTGGATCCCAACCAAACAAAATATAATGTTGTAATTAATGTAGACTTACCAATTCCTTGATGTTTATCCAAGAAAGTTTATCTATAGAGATGTATTATCTAATCGTTATGTAGAGTGATCACTTAGTATGGTGAATAACTAAAACCCATAAATAACAATACCCTTTATAGGTTTTAGGGAGTCCATGAAAAAAATACATGGTGATGTTTCTCCATTTCCATCCTAGTATGGGAATGGGATGAAACATCTCCATTGACATTTTTAGTGATAACTTGTTAACATACCAAGCACGAAGATGAAAACTTTGTGATGTCTCTCTTCATTCCATCCAACAAGATGTATTGTTTCAAATAAATATACATCATCATTCCTCCACAATGAATAATTAATAATGAATTATGAGATTTATCTAACAAATCTTTCTTTATGTCTGGTATTCAATGAATTCATAAAATGTTTTTAAACCTTGTCATTGAATCATGATTAATATTAATCTAAGGAACATTTTTATGTTTCTTTTGGAGATGAAAATATTCTATTCACAACTATTGAATCATCACATGGATAGATTGTTGAACATTGAATTGAAAAAGATTATATTTTCCCCTTTATTCATGATTTCTAGACATATACATTAGAAAATCTGAAATATTAGATCTTCTAGAATCATCATCATTGACAAGCTAGAATGGTCATTTTTTTCTCAAAGCATAAACTACCTTGTTCAAATTCCCATAATGGCGATGTATTATGATATCATAATCATTAATTAGCTCTATCTAAATTCTATAACCTATATTCAGATCCTTCTTTTTGAATATATAATTTATGATTTTATGATTAATATATATCACAATTTTATACATAATTATTGTTCCTCCATATCATTAATGAAAAAAATCCACATCTAATTCACTATCATGATTAGGGTAATTTTTCTAATTAATAATCAATTTTAAAGATGAATAATATATAACCATTAATTATGTATGATAACACATCCTACTCCATTATTTTATAAATCTCTATAGATTAAAAATCATTCTCCACTACCTTATAATCTATGAATAGTTACAATGATTAATCTTCTCATTAGTTCACTAAAATTTTCATCACATTCATTTTTCCAGAATAACATTGATCCCTTAAAAGTTATCTTGGAAAAAAGATTATATATTAATGATAAATGATCCAAAATCCATCTATATTATCTAGATAATCTATGAACATTTTTATATAAGTCACCATGGTAGGTCTAGTCTACTAATCAATAGCCTCTTTATTTGACAGATCTACTAATATACAATGTCTTAAGATTTCATGAAAAAAAATCATTTTACATCCAATAATAACACCTTCCAAATTTATCATATATTGTCTACTTACATACTGTGTTTAGTACAATTATAAAGTGATAATAATGTTATTTCAGGACCATTGAAAAGATATTATTATCATCTACATGGACTTCTAATAATTATCCAAGGTAATCTATAAATACTATCTTTATTAAATTCATGAAGATTTTATTGGAATTAGTATGACTGAATGGAGTAACGATATATTTTTAATGTATATACCTTGTACAGAACAATTTCTTTAGTATATCATCATTATTGAATCAAAATTAATGATATCAAGAATGATGTTAATTATTAGAAATGTATTGATCCCTATATAGTTGATAAAAAAGTCACCAATATGGGGAAGATGATACTTGTGATTAATTGTGACATTTTTCTTCACCTGATAAGAAATAAAGAGTCACGTTGATCCATAATTATTTCTAAAAAATAAGTTCACCCCAAGGTGACACACATGGATGAATGAATATCCTATCATGTATTCCTAGATTTTCTTCTTCGAATCCTGAATCGAAATCATGGAAATTCTATAGGGAGTCTCTAAAATCAGTATTGAACAAGGTATGGTTTCAATCAAGAAGTCAAATAAATATTTTGGTTTAATACTAAATAACTCCTTCAAAATGAAATAAAAAAATTCTTCTCATTATGCATATTGTCTATGTTGTGTTTCTACCCAACCATTTTAGAAAAATTCCCATTTTAAATTATAATTAAGACCCATATAATAGATGTAATCACCATCATAAGTACATACTAATTATAACATTGATAGATGAAAATAGTTTAGTTTGGAATATCTAATTATACTACCCTTTCTCAACAATTTATGTGGGATTTATGTTGATAAATCCTTTCCATTTCTAAGAAAAAAATTCAACTAGAGGAATAATGAAAAGATTTTATAGAAGCACATTCATTCCAATGTAAATCAGAGAATAATAATAGTGTTGAGATGTGATCATCATACCATTAGAGGATTTCAATAATAATTATTCATATCATCAATTTTTGTGGGATATTTATACCCATAGAAAAATATTTAGTTATGAATGAATGGGTAGATCCATAGTTCAATAAGACATTATTAGTTCTAGAGGGGATGGTAAGTTTACCTCTCACCACATTGTTTTCACACTCGCCATCAAAAATAGAAATATCATGAGATTTACCCTTCCTGGTTTTATTATTAATTTAATGAAGTCAATCATCATCATTAACATTTGAATTTCGTCCCTATTAATAATAATTCCAATACTCCATGAATTTTAAAAACTAGAGTGTGGGTGGTGCTTTTATTATCGATTTGTCCCTTTTCACATTGTCAGATAACATTTCCTCATCACAACTATGATAAATTCCTTGATTACCTTCCCTTTCACAATTTAATCATTTAATGGTCCCCTTAATACAGTCCCCAACATTTTTATTCCCGCATTCTGAGAATAAAGTAATGTTAATATTTTTCTCTCCATTACTTATATATTTTCCTTTGAACTTTATAATCATTTTCTTGTCAAAACTATGAGATTGATACATATCTTAAACATTAATTTCCACCATGATAACATATAATAAACTATATTTATACCTACTGATGTATCTTATGGATAAAAGATTTTGGAAACATTGTTTTATTCCACTGAAGAATAAATAATCATTTTTTATGGTCAGATGATAATTATTGAAGAATACATCATGAGTCATGTAAAAACATCCTCATTGAAACCCGATAGGGTAATCATACAATTTATATAACTCAATGAAAAAATTATCTATCTTTTTATAAAGAGTATGAGGAATTTATTTTTTTTAAAATTTAATTTGTGAAATAAACTCAATCAATGGAGACAATTTCATCAGGGTTCCTTGTATTCTTAACAACATCTAATAATTTATCTGTTTCTCCATACAAATAGTAGAAGAAAAAATAATTCTTTCATGTTATGATCACCATTTAAAAGAAAATGTCTTCTTAGAGGTACTGATCTATTTCTCAGAAACTTGTAGATCTATGGTTCCACTGGTGGAAGTGGAAATTTCTTCATAAATGAATCAATATAATGTTGTTCCCACATTTTTTTCAATTATAATTCCAACATTATTAATATCTTAATAATGGTTTTGATTATATAAATGTAAATTTTCATTTCATCAGCCATAACATTAGGATTCCCCGGTGCAAAATCATCTCCATGATTGTCTCTCTTATAAATGACACAGTTCCTTATATTTCCATCTATATAATAGAACCAAAAAATCATATTTTATGAAACAATAATAATATAGGGGAACACCATAATCACTAAAATGTACTTATACTATTTCTAAGTCATTACACATTCTTCTTTAATCTATTACACTTTTTCTTTATCATAGGCCATTCATAGTTATCAAATATTTAAATAAATCATGATGGTTCATAAATAGCATGTGATTTTCAAAAGAATATTCCTTTGGAGTGTCAAACAAGTAGGGAAACAAGGCCCTTTGTCCTTTACCAGGTGATGATAATGTCTCGCTCAAGGTACCCTATTCGTTTTTATCATGCATATGTACATTCTTTCCAGAGCCACTTCCAACTATAGTGTCTAAATAGGGATTGAATTTCTTCAAAACCACTCATCTCATTCTTAACCACAATTCTATGACATTTTTCTATAATTTTTTTCTCATCCTTAATATTATACTCAAACATATCCTTAGGGATCACACTATGGTTTTCTCTTCGTGGTTTTAAAAAGACAACAAAACCTATCCTATAATACATAAAATAGAGACATGGGATTCTCACACAAAGATATTAAATCATTTTTATGAATATTAATTACATTACACAAACACATTCTTGAGGTTTATAATAGTATAGTGTCCATGGAAACATGGAAACACAAACAACGAGTTCATTGTTAAACTACATCACGCCTACCAATTTCATCCGAAAAATTACTTTTCTTATACATATCATACTTAATAAATTTATTTACAACCTAGGAAAAGGTAATAGAAGAAAGGGTTAGCTCATATGCTTAGTATGAGTCATCAAGTGATATTTATAAGTATAACATGAGCATAAGTGTATGAAGTCAATAACATAACATTTTAAAACCATAACCCACATATAATGATCAAAATAATGAATTATTTAATAAATATAGTAAATTCATAATAAAAGAATCATAAGATGAATAAATAAAATTATCCATGATAGCATAACATTGGAATGATACATGGATTTCTGGCATACATGTAAGCATATAAAAACATTTCCATATTAGTTAAGGCTCACTTCCAAGGTTATCATATTAGAATGGGTTTATTCATTGAACCATCATTGAAGGGAAGGTAGACATACAATACCATTATAGTAGTCTAGGTTCCCTCCCAATACTGTCATCGTGGACAATGTCCTTTTCTAAACTTAGTTGTCTCCACAATCTTGTGTTATCTATCTCATGAAATATAAATCCTTACCCAATTCATTAGAGGGAAAAATAGCTCCCACCCATATCCTAATGAAAACCATATTTATGTGTTCTATAATATCATAATAATATATATCATATCATTACCCATGAAATGAAATAGGATTCCGAAAAATCATATCATAACCTAAATAAAAGAGTCATTTTTCATAATTATTTAATCATTTCATCATAACATAACCCACTGAAAGAAGCAAGTTTCATAATAATTCGGTATGGTATAACTCATAGAAGAGAATCTAGTTATATAAAAATCATACCCTCAAATCAGAAACCATTCAAAGAAAAAATAATTATGGTATCCTTGGATCGTATCCTAGAAAGGAAAAATTAACATCAATTTAAGTTATCTTATATGTAAATTTTTTTATAAATATCACTTAAAACATTTATTGAGGAATATATAAATTTTTTGAGGAAAAACTCTTTTTAAAATATATTAAACATTGAAAGTATTTTTATTTCAAAATTTCCATGAAATATTTTAAGGGAATATTCAATGAAAATATTTTTCATGAAAACAATAATTTTTATTTAAAACATATATCTTAAAAAATAATTTATTTTTTTGGTTAAATCCAAATGAGAATTATTTGGAAAACAGAATAAATATTCCATTAAAAAAGTTAACAAAAAAATGTGGGTAAAATTTTCATTTAAAAATAATTTCAGAAAAATGTAATATTTTTAAAAAAAATTAGAAAACATTATTTTCGGAAAAAAAACAAATTTTCAACTAAAGAGAGAAATATAGTCCGATTTTCATAAAAATTACTCATTTATAGTATGTAGAGAATAGTAGAAAAAATGATAATATTACATGAAAAAAAACCTGAATTATCATATTATAATTTAATTCATTATTTTCTTGGGAGTTTAATCACAATTTTTTATCATTCATAACATAATCATAAAAATTCTCAATAAACGGTGGGATTATAACACAAAATATTTTAAAATTTATTATATTTGAATGATTATAATTATAAAGTAAGTATAGAAAATAAAACCTAAAATATCAAAAGGATAGATATATTAAATAAATTAAATGTAATCATGGATTTATATACACATCTTAAAAGGGTATAGAAGCATAACCTAACTTATGTCTCTATGAAGGAAATTTGAGACAAAAATTCTTTACTTTATGTATTAAAACTCATCATAAATATTATAAATAATGTTTAATAAATATAATTTCTATATAAACATATTAATGACCCATATTAAGACCCATATTAAGATACATTATACACATATATAATTTTATTATGACATTTTATTACCCTTTTATAAATAATTCCATGTTAAAGTCACAATTGGAGTAATAACTACTTTGTATTTCGTGTACGTTTTCATATGTTATTTTTGTTCCTCATTAATTGATCATAGATTCCTATTTTATATAATTTTAATAATGAATATAATATATATAGTTATATATATATTATATACTTATTTATCATAATGCACAAAATATAGATATATAAAATGAACTTCATCGTTCAAAGACACATTAAACCATACTTAGAATGAACATTGTTTTCAATTTATTTTCATGATTGATGAAATAAAATAAAATGAGGTAAATATTATAATTATAGAATAATATTAATGTCATCAATATCACATATTTTTATTAAAATAATCCTTAAAACATTATATCAAAATCATTAATGAATCACATCGCTTCAAAAGGCATTAATCTACAGTACACAAGAGTGATGTTATCATATTCAAAAAATTGGAGAATATGAAGGTATTTATGATATAATACTTTTATAACCAAAATAAAATAAATAATTTATTTTATAAATATCAAATCCATGTTAAAAAATATATTTTACTGGTGGTAATGGAGAAACCAATGACATTAGTTCGCGAGATGGTAGTCCATTATACAAACGAATAATGACTTCAAACCACGTTTCATGGAAGTGGAGATAGTTGTTATTCATTTCCATAGCATTGTAAATATAGGTATATTTAATATTATTATGTTATTATATAATTATGGTTTAATAATAATATAAGGATGTAGATGAGGAGATAAAAAATCTTATTTATAAACATTACCAATTCTGTGGGTATCCTCCTTCGGTTGGAAGAAAATGCTTTCCCTGGATAAATTTGTGTAAAAAATAAGTATTTTAGTATGTGATTTGGTAATTTGGGAAGTCCATTGGACATTATTGGGCTAAAAAGGGTTTTAATATGTTAATAAGAGGGTATAATGTGTGTCCTTATATAAGTGAGGTGAGTAGAAAAACGTATTTTAAAGAAAAATTGCATTATTTTTATGTTTTCTTCATGTAAAAAGTCGTCAAAATGGATTATTACTTATTACAGATGCTATAAGATATAAATATATTCCTAAAATTGTTTTTTGAAATCGTTTGGGTCATTTTGACCCTTATATCTTAGTTTAACCCCCATTCAATATATTTTTATCATAAACATGATAATTGATTTTTTTCAATTATTAATATTAATTTTGGTAAAAACATTACCCTCATTTAAAAATAAAAATTATGAAAATAAAAAATATGAAACCTATTTTTTAAAATTCTATTCACATAAGTGTAAAAGCTTAATTTAAAATTAGTCTCACAAATGTGATGATAAATCGAGTTTTTAAAATCAAAATGCTCAAAATATTACAATGTTTTTATATCAAAATTCAATATTAAATCAATAATGAAAACCTAAATTAAATTAATGGATTTAAAATTGAAATAATTTTACATTATATTTTACTAAAATTATCATTTATTTTTATAATGAAATTAAATGAAAATTCAGTTTTCAATTACAATTCAGTATCCTTCAATCATCATAAAAACTAAAATTTCTAGAAAAATTTCAAAAATTTATCCTCAAATATTGTTAAAATGATAACATTCGGAAAATATCTATTTTATAAAAATATTTTTCTATAATTTTGAAAAAAATATTTTTATTAATTTTCTAAATAAAGAAATCATTTTTTGAGAAAATAATATCATAAAATTTTCCTTTACAAAAAATAAAGGATTTTTTATCAATATGATTCCTTTTTATAAAGACATTATAATTAATATTTAATTTTTCTAACTAATATTCATATTTCTTGGTTTATCAAAAAGGATATAATGGTATCACTTAAATTACTATATTATTAATATATTATGTTTTTGTTAAAACTTAGTGTTTTGTGAAATGATAGAAGACACAATGCTGTGTCTAGTGAAAAAACAACTTGGTTTTTTTATATAAGATTACAAATCAATGGAATTTAATTTATTTGAAAAAAATAATTCCAAAAAACTTAAGGTGTTTTAAATATATTCCCTCATTTATTGTTGAATTTACTCTTATCCATTACATCTTGTTCAAGAATAAAATATTTAAAGCATTAAACAGGTTCAACGGTTTTATTAGAGGTGTAAAATGTGATTTGATTACTCCTTATATAGGTTCTATTCTAATTGTATATTTACATTTTAATGGGAATCATTCATGGATTATTTTAAGACACATGAAATTCATAGTGAGTATAATTCATTATACACCCAAAAAAAAAATTATGTTGTTAAAAGGATGAATCAATGTTTTATAAAGTTGGATCAAATCATGTTATTATAAACATATACATACCCTATCATTTATATTTATGTTATTGGGACAATATTATACATTCCAAATAGATTTTCTATATGATAAATATTATAATATTTCTATGTTAAATAATTATTATTTTAAAACTGATATATTGATGTTTAAAGGATGTTTTGAATCCATTTTGTTTTAAAAGATGAGTGTTTCAATATGATTATGTTTTGACAAAGAGGAACGATGGGATTGACAATATACACAAATATAATTGTAAAGGATTTCACTACTATAATAAGTAATTATTGAATATTGTTGATGATAGAAATGTTATGTTGTTTGATTACTCATCTAA
This sequence comes from Viscum album, assembly GCA_963277665.1. Classification (NCBI taxonomy): domain Eukaryota; kingdom Viridiplantae; phylum Streptophyta; class Magnoliopsida; order Santalales; family Viscaceae; genus Viscum; species Viscum album. The sequence continues at coordinate 1,840,759,480 of OY728136.1, forward strand.
TGGATGTAAACTACAAGAAACACATTATAATATCAATGGAAAAAATATAATAATATACTACATATCAAGAATAAAATATAATTATGTTTAGAAGAAGTGAATAATAGGTTTAAAGAAGACATTTATTATGTTATATCGTATTATGATGAATTAATAATGAAAAACCATGTGATTTTATATAAGGTAAGGTAATTATTCTTTCAATATAAATTCCTTTTCATAGCCTAATGTGACTGGAAAATGTGATCATGAGAGTTTCAGGGGGTGTCTAAGTCTTATTCGGAGCTCAAAACACAATTGTTTGAAAAAAAACATATTGGTTGAATGTTTAGGAGAAACAATTTAGGATAAGCCACTTGGTTACCGCAAAACCATGAAGGGCATGAATGAGGGGTGTTACATGTTGTATGTTATGAGGAAAACAATATAACCTCATGCACATGACCATGTGAGGCACCTATAATTCTCAACATTTCCATAGTAGATAGTCAGCATATGGTTTAACAAACCATGTTCCATGAACATGTGGGGTGCCCCTCTATGTAGTGAAGGGAGTACGATGGATACACGATTTGGCCAATAATGTGAGAAAACAATGCGGCACATTTTTTTGGTGAAATTAATATTTAATAATTTAAAGTTATTAAAACATAAAATTATTATTTTTGATCATCTATTGGATATAAATCACATTGGGAGAGCCACTTTAATGAAAAATTGACATCCATTGATCACATTTCTCCATCACAACTAGATTCAAGTATTGATCATCTCGTTGGATTCGTGTTGCTTTCTTTTTTGATTATCTCGAGCTATAATTCATTTAAATTCGAATCAATTTAGTTATTTAGGTGAAAGTTAATATTCCCAATTTTTAGGTTCCTTGTCTGTTCATTGTTTTTTTTATTATCTAGACAAAATATGGAGATGATACAGGATGAGTACTCTACTATGTGCTTGAGGTATATGGTTCATACCATTCCATTGTGGTTTGGTGCATACAAGAACAAGTTGACATTGTTTAGGACACCATAACATTTCGCGAGTCACCTAAAATGTATTAAATATTTTAATTAAATGAAATAAAACTTATTAGGTATCCTCACTAGTTACACTAAGATCATTTTAGGTTGTTTCTACAACCTAGGAAACCCATGAGGAGTAAATTTTCTACCTAACATGATTTTTACCAGTCATGGTGTGTCTGTATGTGTTCTTTCATAGGTAGAGGACGACCATCATTAATTGAATTGAACAAAGTTAAATATTTTATAAGATGGAATTACCCCTTCTTATGTGTTTATATTATTTGTTGTTATTAAATTGATTAAACTGTTCATATGTAATTTTTATATGACATGGGTGAATTCATAGATTGTTATAGAATATTAATGAATTAATGAATGTGGCTAATTTAATGGTAGTGGATGACGTAGTTTGTTTACATTGGAAGATAATTCAATTATATGACATGGTCAGTTTTCACATGGATCGTGATAGCAGTAGTGAATGCCTTAGATGTGATTTCTAATTGGGTTTTGATTTCATATGGTGCCTTCATCCTTGGTACCCATTAGATATGGATTTCTTGGGCTCATAGTTGATATACCATGTTGACCTGATCCCTGGACCTAACCCAAATTTAACTGAGTTTTTATCAAGGTGATCCCATGACTTTATGAGGTTGCATTTCTCTTATTTACCATATATCTTGCCTTGTATGGTCTGACACATCTCATTTTATGGTGTGCCTAGGATGGATGATTAATATTATACCGTATTTTTGTGGTTGATATGATCCTTTTGGTTGTAATGAAAGTCCATTATTGACTTGAAACACTAGGTTGTTCGGTATGGTCGTGATAAATATTTATATATTTCTTTACAGATTGATTGTTACAGGATTTTGAAACTTTTTTATAGGGTTACCTATTCGGATTGACAGTTTCCTTTACTAGTATCACATTTCCATGGCCTTTTCTGCTGCATTAATTAATACCTGTCATATATTTTCACAAAACATATATTGGATTGAAAAACATGGATTATTTATAGAAGACATTGGTGGTGGTCCATGTAGTGTTAGATCACACCATATTTAGGTCCCTATTGGGTACCTATAAATACTATATGGGTTATCGTATTAATCAGTGAAATCATCTATAATTCGATGCATGAATATGTTATATGCTTAGAATTAGGAGAGCTAATGACTGAGCTATGGCTCGTGATGTTAGGTGCGATAACTCATTTTTTCTTATTGGTCATTTGATGCATGTATTTTATTTGGATTAATATAAACCTATTTTCTAGATTTTTAGTCACATTGTATGTATTATTATCATTTTTATATGATTTAGTTTCTATATTTTGATTATTAATATTATTTGTTTGAGTTTTTATAAATTGCAATACTACTTTTATGGAAGGTTATTGGTCTATTGTTTATTGTTTCTTCTTCCACAGTGCCATCTATTTACATATTATTACCCAACATATAAATTACTATATATATTTTGTGTCAAACTGTACTAATGATGTCATAATATTCCCCTAGACACACCTAAGTTCCTCACTACTAGTCAGTAGCCTCTTACATTCGAGAGATGTGCTTGAAGCCATGTGACCCACCGGTTTAGGGAACTAGATAGGGGTATCTATTTTTTGAATTACAATATTGTATCAATGAATTTCCCTTATCATAATTAATATTATGCAACAAAAGATATTGGATTTGGAAAATGTTGGAATGTTTTAATGAGATGTTCTTAAGAGTAGCTAACCAATTTATAGAGAAAATAAAAATTGCCTCAAATGGAAATTGTTGTTTTTTTATATTATAGTTCCTTTGGCTTTAACTATTGGTCGAAGCACATGAATTTTAATGTTATATATTATATAATTGATGGCACATTTAACTATTTCTTGACGAGATGAGGGTATGAATGTTGTGCATAATTTTAGGCACCTGATAGATCTCACATTCCATACATTATGACATTCCATATAGGGTTAATTTCTTGACCACATGAATTTGTGATATATCCATTTTGTGATTTACCAATTATGTGATATATGAATTTTGAATTAAATTAGGAAACATGGTTGGTACATTGAGTTACACCCATAACATAATAAATTTTTTCCTAATTAGGCTATATAAGACACCCTAAGAATTGAATAATGGCTTGCTGAAACATGGATCATTGGTCACATGGTTTGGAATGTGTTATGGTGCAGATTATTTGGACTCAATTTTTCTATTCATTATGTGAATGGGGCCTTATGGAATGGAATGGAAACACAATTTGGTTCATCTATTTTAAATAAAATTTTGATATTAATATGGATTAAAATGGAAAATAGAAAATATGAAACAGAGAACTTGACCATGACCAATCTATTGAGTGGTATTTAGGTAGTGTCTCTTTTGATGTTTTTGACAGTTTCATTTTATACAGTCTTGGATTTAGTAGTAAGAAGTGCGGTATATATTTTTTAAGGAATATTTCGTTCATTTACTATGTTTAAAAACTTATCCTTCGTTATCAATATTTTCATAGGTGTGTTTTTGGAATTATAGAGGCCTGAAACAATGGAGAAATCCAATCATATGCCAGGAGGGTGGTGATAACCATACTCCAGAGGTGTTGATCCAAGGGATACCTGGGGATAATAAAATTTTTATGGCCTAAAAAACTAACTATTTTTCAGAAACAAGGGTAGAGGCATTATTCTGTGATGATTTTCAAATCTATATACAACCATTTAAATGTGAACCACAACCCGACTTTTCCATGGAAGAGAAGACGTGTGTGTTCTAGTAGCAAAATGATCCCACATTTATAGTGGATGGAGGTCCATATGCTACTAATATATTGATTGATAGTATGTCATCAACAATCAAGAATCTTTAGAAACCTCTTATGAAGAGAGTGAAGCTCACAACATACATGCTATGAGGAGCATAGAAACACTTGTGGAATTTTTTGAACCAGGATGACATGGTACAAGATATGGTTTTGGATTATTTCCAAAATATATTTTATGAATACTTTTTTCTGGAGACTCTATGTGTAGATTAGGATGCGGAGTTCATGAATCTATATCATAGAACAAACATAGTTATATAATATTCGACATGCTTTATTGAACTGTTGTGTTTTATGTGGATATATAATGATGATAATGCAATGATATTGAGACTATTTATGGAAGGTCTTAGAAATGAAATTTGTTCTTAGTTCAACAAGTTTAGGTTAACGATACTTATTGAGATAGTAAATTAGTCCCTGATTACATCGTAGAACCTAATTGAAATTCGAGGGTGAAAAGCTAAATTGTTTAGTCTCTATGCATAGTGTTTCAGCTTCCAGTAGTAAGATGTGACATTTTGAGGCATCTCGTGAGATGATTATAAACTAGGAAATTAGTTTTATTAGCTCTATTTTCTATCACCTAGGTAAAAATAGGTGTAATTAGTGTAATCAATATCCATTAGATTTCTGAGCTTGTGTTGGGAAGGGACACGAGCAACATTTTTATTGGACATTATGTCTAGATGTTTATGTAAGGGGACATCTTCGACAATAGGTTTAGGATTGAGTTTTAAATCTCTGGGAAAAGTTGGGAGCCAGATCAGTACCAGTCATTCAGACTGAGGTGGTGTTCATGGATGAGGAAACTATAATCCAATGGTACATAAAAACATTAGTGGGATTTCTTTGGCAAGTGAGGTTTTGTAAAAGGGTTATTGTTCATGCTAGATATATTATTTACATCTTACAATGAAGTAGAAGAGTGTCGAGATATCTACAGTGAGACATACTATCATAGTACCCTCAACACTTGTATATAAATTTTTTTATATCTGTTAGTCATATAATTTTGAATCCATAACTATTGGATAGAGCCTTAGTCTTGGGATTTAATATTTTGTTAGGGTCACGAATCTTGATTTTTTGTTGGGGATTAGAATGTAGAGTGTTATCTATTATTGGGAGTTCCCACATGGAATGGGTGGTTGTCACCTAATATGGAACATTTTTTTCCATGGTAGGATAGGTTTTGATGCCATACTGAATATGGAATTTCTAGTTACTTATCGAGCCCATGAATATTTCTATTGATGGATATTGACTTTCCCATCACTAGAGGGAGGATTTGTTTTTATTAGGGTGAATCGGATATCCATTTATGCCAAGGTGGACCATATATTTGTGGGTAAGGTGGTATAGAGACACATATTGTTAGTCTATATCAAGATTCATTGGATGTGTGGTTGGCATATTTATGTCAAGTGGTTGATCATTACAAGTACATTTTTCAAAATGAATATTCTAGTTTTCGTCCATTGAGAGATATGGAATTATCCATTATGCAATTACCAATTTTTTCCCAACAATCAATTCCTCCTTATGATATTGATATGATAGAGTTACATGATTTCAATAAGTATATAGAGAATATTGAGTCAAAGGGGTTTATCTAAACCAGTACTTCTCCATGGGGTTTTACGTCCTTTTTGATACAAATGTGGATGGTGTCCTCAGTCAAAGTTTGGTTTACCTAAAATTGATCCATTTGATAGTTAATAAATGACATAGCTTTTCATGGATAGATGACCTTTTTGATTAGATCAGACATCTCATGTTTTCTAGAAAATTGACTTGAGAAATGAATATCATCATGTGTGTCTTAGACATACAGAAACACCTAATAAAACATTCCATAGTAGGTATGGTTTATATAAACATCTGATTATGTCATTCTATCTCATGAACATTTCAATAGTTTTCATGTCACTTATGAATTGAGCTTAAAATTATTATATTGATTCATTTGTGGTGGTATTAATGGATGATATCTTGGTTTATTTTCAAAATAGTCACAATAATGTAAAACATTTGGATATCTCTTAGATACATTAAGAGAAAACAATTTATTTTCTAAGATCACAAATATACCCTTATGGATGGATATGATTCACTTCCTCTATCATATAAACTCCGATATGAGAGTATAAATTGATCTTGATAAGGTGATAACTATAGTTTCATGGTTGTAGCCCTAGAACAACTTGGATATATGTGGATTCATGGGGATAAATGGATATTAAATGAATTTCATGTAGGAATTATCACACATATGGGTTCTATTGAAATGCTTGACTATGAAGGTTGTGAAGTTTTGTTGGATAGATACCTATGAGATAACATTTTAGGAGGAAAAAGGGAGATTGGGAACAACATTGGCCATGACTGTACTATAGTCGAGAAGGATCTACCCTGTGTATTTTGAGGCATCAGGTATTGGTCATAGAGTAGTACTGATGTTGTGGGATATAATCATGGTTTACATGTTTTGTTAGATGATTCCATGTTACGAGAATTACACAACTCAAGATCTTGAGTTAGTAGCATTTGTTCATGCTTTGCACTGTTGGATACGCTAACTACCAGGAGAGAAATTTGTGCCTTAAATGGACCATAAAAGCCTCAATTATATATTTATACAGAGTGATATGAATCTAAGGTAGTGAAATAGGGTTGATTACCTTACATATTTCTACATTTAGCTATCCAGTACACCTATAAAATTTACTGTAGAGGAAAATTCACTTTTTATGGGAACTCAGATACATATGGTTCTAGAGGGTGGTTGCGAGTGGAAGATCATAGATTTCTCATTTGAGATGCACTTCGGGTAGATTGTTGGTCAAAGGAAGAAAATTATTTCAAGATTATCTATGACCTATACCATAGTATATAAAGTTAGGATGAGGCAAAAATTGGATTTTGAGGGCCTAATACTATGGTAGAGTGTGGAAGGTGAGGACCAAAATTCTAGTTGGACCATAGGTGAGGGTGATATTATGCATATTAATTGACATGTATTGGTTTCATTGTACATATGAGAGGAGCATATGTAGGGGTTTCAAGAAGTATTTTGGGTGGTACACCCCAGAATTACCATGATATACCATGACGTTTACTATTAGTAATCGTGGGTAGGTATGAAATGTGCCATATCTCATTTTGTTACTAGGTGTTCAACCTATCAACAAGTGAAGACAAGACATCAAATACCCTCTAGACTTTTATAGAAGCAACCCATTCCTGAGTATAAGTGGGATGATCTCACAGTTGATTTTGAGACTATTATTCTGAGGTTGCCTAGAGGTAGTAATATTGTTTGGGTTGTTGTGGATAGTTTCATGAATGATTCTAATTTCCTACAGATTTGGGAGACATTATTAGTTGATGATCATGTGGGGTTATATATTTATGAGATATTAAATCTTATTGGGGGCCCTATTAACATTTTTTTAGAGAGGGATCCTCACTTTACGTCTCTTTTCTAGAAGAGTTTACTGGGCATGTTAGGTATATAGATTCTTGTGATTACACCATAATACCCTCAGACTGATGGACAATCATAAAGTATGATTTTAGTTCATGAGGAAATGTTATGGCCATGCATCCTATATTTTGGGGGATATTTGGAGAGAGAACATTTCACTAGTTTATTTGGGTACCATTAATAGCTATAAAGTGACTATATAGATGGATCTTTATGTGGATTTATTCATTAGTCCTTACCGATATTCCTTATGTTGGTTAGAGGCAAGTGAGGTAGATTTATGAGTACTGTGTCTCATGAAAGAGATTTAGGGTATGGTCTAGTTGATCATAAATTGGATGTCTACTGCATAGTATAGGATGAAATCATACACCAATATATGTCGATTAACCCTAGAGTTTGAGGTTGGGGATCGATTAGTTTAACATATCTCACCGAGGATGGGACACATAAGGATTAAGAGATAAGATAAGATTTTTCCATGATATGTTGGTCCTTTTTTTGTTTCTGGAAAGAGTAGAGATTATATCCTATCTGTTGTACATTCCATATAGGATATATTCCTTGCATGACATATTCTATGTAACTTATCTACCTCATTATTATTTGGACCAATCTCACACTCTATAGCCGGAATAGGTGGAGAAATCGGTACATTCGTCCTTGAATAAGAATCCTATAAATATCATTGACAAGAAAATATAGGTTCTCCATGGCTGGTCAATTCCTCTAATATAGTTTCTTTACTAGGAAAATAATTTTTTTAATGATACTATGGAGAAGGAGGCTAAAGTATGTGCTCATTGGAATGAGTTACACTTTAACAACTCTTAACCACCCCTGAAAGGAATATTCTAGGATAAATTTCTTTAACGGGGAAGATTGTTAAATATTTTTTTTTCTAGAAGGTATAGATCATTTATTCTTATATTTAAAATTTTTTATGTGGCCAAATGTGAGTGACCTATATGATCCCAGGTGTTTCAGGGGTGTTCAGGTCTTATTCAGAGCTCAAAACCCATCTTTGTGGGAAAATCAAATAGGACACATAGTTAGGAATAAATATGTGGGATAAATCGTATAGTGGATACATACTCTAAAGAGACTAGTAGTGGGGTGATATAGGTCACACAGTCTGAGAAAAATGTCCACCACAGTCGTACACCCATGTAAGGAACCTGTAATTTTTAGTAGGTTCAAAATGCACAGTTGGTACACACTTTTTTAAATCGTGTTCCATGATCGGGCTAGGTTCTATTATAATTAGTTAAGGATGAACATTTGGAGAATGGTTTGGCCATCCATGAAACCAATCCATGTTACCCAATATTTTTTAAGTGGTATTTAATTTTTCATTTAAATTTTATCAAAAATGAAACCTATTTTTCTTCTTCTACTAATAGATAGCACTCACATTAGGAAAGCACTATTAAAGCAAAATTGATATCCTTTGATCTCTTTTCTCCATCCAATGTTGGATTCAAGCATCGATCATCTCATTAGATTTACCCCAGTATGTTATTCAATATTATTTTTCAATTATTATTTTCTCTTCGTAATGATATAGTTATTTATGAGCAACATAATATGCCTTATTTATTGGTTCTTTTCATTTTATTCATTTTTTGACCTGGACTGAATGAAAAGCTAATACTCAATGAGTACTCTTCTACGTGTGTATAGAAGGTGGTTTGTACCTTCCCCTTGTGGTTAAGTGGATTATTGAGTTATTTTTCATTTTGTAGCATGCCAAACCTTCTTAATACACCCCTAAAATTAATTTAATAATTGAATTAAATAGAAGGGAACATATTATAGATTCCCACTAGTTCCACTAAGATTGTTAGTGGTTGTTTACAAAAAAAATCATCTAACCATAGGGTTCACCTTTTCTACTTTCCTTAGTTTATACCACTGATGTGGTGTGTGAGTATTCTTTCTTAGTTTGAGTAAGCCCTTAAAAAATTGAATTTCACTAAATTGAATTGTTTAGAAGATGGTTTTCCTTAATTTTCATGTGTTGAAATGATGTCTAATTTTTAAAAGTATTTACTGGATTATAATGAATTTTTATATGAGTTTGATAAACTCATGGAATGTTATAGAATGAAAATTGATAAATTAATGTGATAAATTGAATGGAAGTGGATGGATTGATTTGTATATCATTGATTTGGATCCCATTTCAATCCATGTATGGTTCTCACATTGATCATATTATTGGTGTTTGATGCCATGGGTCTTGATTCTTTAGGATGCATTGGGCCTTGCTACCCCTTGGTCAGGGTTATCTTGGGCTCATAGTGGACATTGTTTGTTGGCATAATTCTTGGTCCCCACCCATGTCTAACTGAGTCTCCATCTAGATTCTCATGGGCCTTAAAGAGGATTCCATCTTCTTCTATACCTTGGATATGACCCAATGAGTTATGAAACCTGAAATTATTTAGTGTGGCTCTGATGTATGATTTAGTCAATACGGATTGGCCATGGTTAATATGATCATTCTTATTGTATGGTGTGTTTGTGGCTGACTTTACACACTTGGTTGTATGGAATATCCTTAGTAGTTATTTTAGTTTTTCATTACAGTATCCTTGTTAGAGGACCATGAACCATATTTTGTAGGGAACATTGTTTTTTATATGATTTTATATCCGTGTATCAATTTTACCAGGGAATGTTCACCAATATTACTGTAATACCTACCATATAATTTCACATGGCTTAGATTGTATTAAACAACCATGACTTGTTATAAAATCCTTTGGAGGTAGACTACAGAGTTTTATCTCACTCACTATTTGGGTCAACATTTTGTATCTAGATATACTATATGTATATTGGTAGAGATAGGGGAAAGAGACCATAAAATGAAACTTGGCTTGGTGCTATCCTTAGGAGTAGGGGAGCACATGACCATTTTGAGGCTAGTGATGTTATCTAGGATAACTCTTTTTGGTTTTTTGGTATTTTGATACTTATTTTGTATTTGACAAATTAAATGTGTATTTTATATATTTATAGAGACATGAAATATATCATCATTGTTTTTAATATGACTCAGTATATATATTTTGATTATTAACATCATTTGTTTGAGTTGTTATCCATTTCTATACTACTTCCGCTACAATGGGTTACTTGTATGGTGTTTATAGGGTATTTTTCTTCCATTATATATGTTTATATATGAATATACTACTTATTTTCCACTAAATATATCCGATATGCTACACTTGGGTAATGAAGACAGAGTGTCCCCTCAAACCCACCTGATGCCCTCGCTACAAGTCGGCATCCTATTGCTTTTGAGGAGATGAGTGTGAGGCAATGTGACCCACTGGCTCCAGGAACCAGATAGTGTAATCTAGGTTATTATGTTATAAGGAAAATAATTTTATCTATATTTAAGGAAAAATTGGATGTTTTAAAATCAATGATGATATGGGAAAATAAATATAAAACAGGAAATATTTGAGTACATATTTCTGAACATCACTGATTACTCAATATGAACTAATATGACAACCGATATATTATATACAAATTATTTCATGATTTATTTCATAATTAAAATCCTATAATTGTGATAGGTGAAGTTTATTTGGGTAAATATATACATATCACAATAATATGTAATGTTTAATCAATGAAATTGTTTAAAAACATGATAACATACGCATAAAAAACACTTGATCTTTTAAGACCTCATAGGATAACACGTGGTCATACCTAAGAGAAGGGTGATATATAAAGTCACGTTATCAAATAATGAAAACATAAAATGAAGGAAACAATTATGTGTGAGTTAAGAGTAATAATAATATGAAATTGGTAAATCAAAATCGTAAACATAAACACGTGATCTTAGTATATGGTGATAACATCAAGGAATTATATGAATGTGGAATCTATATATCACATGAAATCATAAGAATAACTCAATGAGAAAAACTGAGACATCATAAAATATTGTTATTAAGATAAAATTCATTTTAGTAGACAAGGTATCTGAGGAGAAACAATAATTACCCAATTTATTGTCATGATATATAATTCTAGCCTAAACCATCATGTTCATATCATGTACATGTATTTTTCTTCCACATAGATCATAAAAAAATAAAATTATTCATCTCTTTTAATTACATGATTATGGAGTGTGGTTTAATATATGGATATCCCAAATAAATGAATAATAGTTACTTATTGGTGAATACCCTTGAGGGAAAATTGGTATGGGTGTTCACAATAAAAACATTTTTGCATTTAAAATCATAAGAAATTATCTGCCGTATACGTGGTGCAAGTAATGGTTCATATATATGTTTAATGAGATTGAAAGGTGAAATATTAATCATTTTAAACAAAAATAACATTTATTTTATTTTTAAAAACACATTAAGACTTAAAAAACATAAATAATAATTCATAGTAAAAATAATTTACTTAAATATGAAAAAGATAAGAAAGTATATTACATTAAAAGGGTTCTTATAAAAGACTGTGAGAAGATTTGAAAGTGTGTTGATACACATTTGATTGAATTTAGAGAGTTATATAGAGATTAAATTATTGATAAATGGATATTTAGTAAAGTGGAAGGGGACATTGAGTTTCTTTTTATTGAAAAATAGAGGGGAACTCAATATTAATTTAATAATACAGTTTTTTGATTCCTTCCCTTATTCCTAACTGCATCAATATAGCCTATCTGGAAACCCATTGGTGTCCTAGACACGGAGTGAGATAACACTAATCGGGACACCTCCAATGGTGTCTATAACGAATCCTATCTAGGTAATACAAGCTAAATAGTGTTCATGTTTATAGAAGGAATAATGGTTATACAAGTGAAATTTATTTGGAAAAATTGATATGAGGAAGTGAAACTATTGATCCAGATAGGGTTCCCTAAAAATAAGTTTAATGATCCTCTAACAAGGAAACATTAATGAAAAACTGAAATAACCACCATGGACATTCCATACAACCAGGTCTGTCAAGTCATCGATGGACACATACCATCCAATATTTATACAGAAATGACTTTGAAACCATAAAATATAATATAATTATGTGAGGAGTCGATATTAGTTTGAAAAAGTAATAAAATAAAATAAAAATAAATTATCATAAATATGAAATATATTTTGGGACCTGGTTTCTTGGAATAGTATTTATTACACAAATTTTGGGCTATTTTGAATTCCTAATGGATACAACATAATTAAGTTGTATTTTAATTCTTACTAATAATTCCTATTTCTAAAAAATTATAAAAAATTATGAATTAGATAATATATAGAAACTAAAATAAAAATTGATATAAATTTTACCAAAATAATCATCTAAATATAATAATTTACACTTTTATATTATAATCATTATTTATTAAAAAATACTAGTTTTCTCTATATAAACAACATTCTTACTCTTAAAGAAAATAAATAGGAATTAATTAAATTATATTTTCCATTAAATTTGAATAAATAATATTTAATAATTCATTTCATGAAAATAATATTAATGTTAGAACACTTGGATTTATCAGATATTTTATTCTAATTAATGCTATATAGATTTTCCCAAAATACAATTTTCATTCCTTCTTATCAAAATTTTATTTTAACAAATTATTTATAAGATCATGAATATATATAATGTAATTATTAAAATATATAAAATTAATCATTATTTTATAAAAAATATATATAATTTCAAAGCACTAGGTTCTATATACATAACGTCTTGGTATACTAGATTGCATTCTAAGGGTTTGGTGTGCAACACTGAAAATTTATTGGGTTTTTTCAGCAAATATGGTATGGGATTTGATTATAATAAGACTAAAAATATTCCATAAATGGGTTTTCTTATATTTTAGTGATCTAATATTATTTTAGGATTGTTTATGTAATAATCGCATTGATACCATCACTGTAAATATATCTGATAGATTGGATTCATAGGATACGATCCTAATTATAGATACAATCATGTATTCTTTCTATATAAATTAGATATTATCATAGAACATATTATATTATAATATTTAATGTCACAATAGAATTTTTATAATATTACTACTTGTGAATTTAAAAAATACATTAATCCTATCTTATTGTTTTGTATCTATTTTATAACAGTATACAATAACAGTTGAAAAATTGTTCATGTGTTTCCTATAACTACTGTACTTAATGAGTAATCTATTCTCTCATAATGGAATTTGATTTTTGATAGTTTAGGATGTTAAAATACTTCCCCCCGAAGAGTATGAGGGTTATTTTGTGTTATCTCTTCTTCTGGATCCCATGTTTTATCCTCAAATCTGTGGTTCTTCCATAATAATTTGACTAGGTGAGTTTTTTTATTTCATAAAACATTTTATTCATGATCTATGACCTTCTATAGATTCTCTTTTTATGAACTTTCATTTCCCAATGTCACCAAATATAATATTATCACATGTGTGGAGTCTGTTATGTACATTTATTATACAGATACATGGAACACATCATGTACTTGAGAAAAGTTAGGTGGGTGTGAAAGTCGATATTCTGTGGATTTTATGAAATCATGGATATCCAAGGGTCTAATGTATCATTGAAAAAGATATAACTTATTCCCAACCCTCATTAATTTATTCCTCAATGATATATAGAGTAGCACCTTATCACTGATCTCAAACTCTATGTTAGATCGAAAATTGTCTATATAGTATTATATCATACTTTTGTGGATATCATGTTAAAATGAATATTTTTATCCTCATATTTCATCAATTTGATAATATCAAGTCTGATAAGCTTCCTCTATCCACATTTGTATCAACATATTCTAGACTAACAAATTTTACTATAAACAGCTTCATAAGGTATAATTTGAATGCTATAAAGGAAACAACCATTATAAAAGAACTCCACTAGGTGAAGGTGTTTATCTCAACTTCCTATGAAAAATATTTGAAATGAAATTCCAATATTCTTAAGATTTTAAATGGTTCTATCATAATAACAATCTATTTGGAGGAGATAAGTAGTACTGAAACAGAACTCTGTATCCAATTCTTACTGTAGTATTCTCTAAAAACTCATGGTAAATCTCATATTTCAATCAGATACAATTGAGATTGGTACACCATATAAACTTACCAATTCTATTTTTTATATCACATTCATTATTTAAGAGAAAAATATTCCATGATATTATTGAAATGTACATAATTTCAAAAGTGTTCAATTACAAAAAATGGAATTATTTCCTTTGGATTTCACATTGATTGATATGAAAAAATCAATGGTTATGTTATCCCATTTCTATAATAGTATATAAAATGGTTTCATCATGCCCTTTTACATTTTTCATTTATCCATGACTTTTTGGAATATCAATAATTAAGATACAAATTTTGATATCTCCTTCTTCATGTTATCTCCCTATATAATTTTCATCAAATCTCTATAAAATTTATTTATTCGAGGATGAATTCGGAATGTTTATCTATTTATATCATCCAGTTCATCCCTCTCCATTTATTGTTTTTATGATACAAATATCTAGGTTCCAAAAAATAAAAATCCATCCTTTGAAATGCTAAATTATAGAATAATCACTAATTTTATTTTTATATCATCATCATATTATTAGGGACCCTTTATCCTCTCAAGAATATATGTTTGGGAAATCATTTGAAAATTATGGAATGATTATTTTTATGATTCCTATAAAGATCGTAATTTTTGATTTATTTTTTTAATTATATGGAATTATTAAAAATCTATAAAAATTAACGGAGTGTGATTCTGAGGACTGGTGGGCCTAGAATAAATTTATGAAATCTGTTTTATGCTATGATTAGTAAATGTGTGAGAGGAAGTTTATAACATTTGAACTGGTGTTTGGATTAATAATCTGAGGGAACTATTGAATCCACTATGTCGGGTGTCGCTTAAGGGAGGCTTCACTTCAACAATAGTAACTCTTGAAAAATGTAAATTTTTAGGACATTTCCAAAAAAAATAAACAAAATAACTTTTTATTTTGTTCTCACTGTTTTTCTTCCAACGGACAAGCAACAGTGTGGGACCAGCGGTGTGCCATGCCAATAAATGGATTGACCTTTCAATACTATGTAACTACACCATTAGGGAATTATGATGCTTTTTAATAAATGTGCCCCCCTTAATTTCCAATGTCATTACTTACCCTCCCCATCTCCTATTTATATGGTCCACGGGGAGAGGTGTCAGCACTACATCACCAAGTAACAAAGTGTGGTCAAAGTGTACAGAAACCTAACCATTGTTGGAAGGAATCGGTTTTGACGAGCGGTGACGAGCGACACCAATACCCCGAACCGAAGATTGACGATCTGGCGACGTTGTCGGTGGCTAGTTGCGGGGATGGGGAACCCTGAACCACTTCCACAATGCGGGCACTATACATATTTAATGAGGTAGGGGTTTGTTTTTTTGTTTAATTCAAGTATAATTATTGAACCCTTTAATTCACCCCCATGATTACAAGCTATCGCGGTGGGCGTGATCCAAACAAACAAGGAATGGACCCTTCACTACCATACTACCCTTGCGCCTTCTTGGAAGACCATCAGCATGGCAGCAACAACCTGCTATGATGGAGGTAGCATGCCAACGTGCGCCGTAAGAGGACGCCACGTCACTAATCCATGATGGTCAGCAAAGTAGTCGGCATCGGTCGGCCTCAGAGGAGGTGTGGCGCATTTTTTCAAGCCGCTGGTGAGAAAGGGGCCATGGCTCGTCAGCCATGGTGATTGGAGGAGGCTACCAACAAATTTTCCGACCGTAGAAGGGAAGTGCGGTGTGACCAGCCCGCCACCGGTGAGACTGCGGCCACGACCGAGGCCGCAGGGAGAAGGACCTCATGCCACCGGTGGGATCCACGGCGATCGGGCAGAGCCCATGTTACACAACCATTCCACAAGCCTAAAGTCCTCCAGGCTCTTCGGGAGACCAGGGGTCACACCCCCTACACCGGCTTGGGAAAAACCTACCACGAGTCAGACTGGCGGCTTCCCCTATGCGGGTCGTCCCTTCTTGGTCAGGCCATTGTGGGCCGGGCTACCCCTTGTGGGCTATCCCCTTTGCGAGAAGTCCCCTTATAGGCCAAGATAGACCCAGTCCTAGTGGTCCATGCTCTCCACGGTCTATCCTAACTAAGATGGACCCAGACCCTGTCAGGTCGGGTCGGTCTGACAAGGTCGGACCGGACCCGGGCCCAACTGGACCCAAAAACCATTAAAGGGACATATCTTGAGAACCAGACGTCAGTTTGACGAACATCTTATGGCATTGGGATCTGTGGATCGAGACAGATCTTTTGGTATAAACCACTTGAATTTTGCAGATAGTATTTGTACGACCAGGTTGGATCGAACTGGTGTCCAACTAGGCCCTTGGAACTAAAATGATTATAACTCACAGACCGGGCATCCGATTTATGCACTGTTTGTCGTGTTAGAACCCTTATGAAATTGAGGTCCTTCGGGTTTCTCCATTTTAGAGAATAATAGTGGTCGAGGTATGGACGATATCTCGGGGGTCAGATTCTATGGAACACGAGTGCACCATGTGTGAGAAATCCTATTGTGGACTGTAACATGAAGAAATATTATCGATCCTATGTGGGTCAGAATCTATCGATCCTATGTGGGTCAGCTTCTATCAGATGCTATATAGGTTAGCAATCATCAATACTTTTTGGGTTATCACATATTGATAATGTGTGGGTTAGATTCTGTAGGGGTTAGTGGGGGTTAGAACCTATCGATCTTGTGTGGGTCAGATGTAGTGTCTCTAAACAGAATAAGATAAACTAGCATATGAATAATCATCTGCACTAATGTACACATTTTATACCTCATGTGAGCTGAGTCTTAAATCTTTGTGGTGTTACCTGGGTGGTACATAATCCTTGGTTGTGTTGTCTTCATGGTGTTACCTGTGTGGTAATTATATCTTCGAGGTGTTACTTTTGTGGTACTTCTAACTTCGTGGTGTTACCTATTTGTCACTTCAACATACGTGGTGTTACCTTTGTGGTATTCTTCCCTCATGTATGAGATGAGTATGTCTTGATAAATTAAGTATATGTATGTTAATATACCTTAGTAATGTTTATATTAATTACTTCATGCTTTGATATGTAGATCTTTATTGGGGGTTGTTTTCCTTTGTGGAACTCTGGGAGACCTACCACGGTCTCAGGGTCCCTACTAAGTATCATTATACCCAACCCTACATGGGCTTCACCAACACTTTATTGTGTCTTGTGAAGATGATGGACAATAATGATTGAGGTTGACGGATCCAGGACTAGATGGTGCTCGGAGGCAGACCATTTGGGATGATGTGAGAGAGGAACTACTGATCGTGAGATGTAACAACCCTTCAGGTAGGTCCCTCGATGGATGATCCAAGGTATGTTTTCAATTTTCAGTTTTATTGTACATTTTTGGTGTTCTTGTAATTTATATTTGGGCTTGTATTCCAACCCCTTTACTTTGAGAACACTTTTACTACAACATTTTTCTTGTTGGTTGCTTCTTATTGTGTTCATGGACTGTGTGTATGTACAGATTAAAAAGTCTATTCCTTCCCATTATAGGGATATTCATTCTTGGTACTAGTCACCAACCACTGGCCTTTGGACGACGGGCATTGGGTAGTCACGACACGGGCCCCGGGGGATGGGTCGTGAAAATTACCATGTGAATTATTTGAATGTCCAAGAAAATTGGATCCATTTTTGTCCTCATAAGTTATGTTTTTGATGTATTATTATATCTTAGATAATTTTAAACATTATTTACATAGCAAGGATGTAGATGGATAGAAAATTTATAATACATGTTCACTTATTTCCACATTCATTACAATATATTAAGATCCTTTTGTGTGAATATATACATAAAAATTTTATGATCCATGTATAGGTAACTACTCTACCCAAAGCGATAATTTCACCAAATATTCATTATGGAGGTAAATACTACCAATTATAGACAATGTTTTTAGTATCTATGATATTATGTATTTAATTATAATGTGTAACATGACTTTAAAATTACATTTTACATGTGTAATTAACCTACCAATTTTTGGACACAAAACTATATTTCCTAGATCCTTTCCATTTGCTGGGTAATGTGAGCATAGATGCAGTTATTCACCCAATATATGACACTTTAAATCTATCCTCAAATTAAACACTTGATAGAAAAGTTAATCCATTTGGAGATGTCTTGGTTAGTGGGATTGAAAATCATGAGAAGATTCTCAAAAATCAATGACATCTACAATCATATTGAAAGAAACTGTAGATATCTATCATTGAAGTTATTCTAGGACATTCCCCAACTTCTTATATCAGTGAAGGATCAAGAGATATACCGTTTCTGAAGAAAAAATATTGTAGGAATGTTACATTGCCCATCCAAAAGTCACATTTACTATACAAAAGATACAATTATTCCTTGCAAAAGTTCCTCAATACAACATTCAAATTCACCCCATATTCCACATTTATTTTGGAGAAGATAAGAATATCATCTAAAAAGACTACCAAATATTTCTCAAGGTAATACCTTAATACAATATTAACTAAGTCTATGAAGATAAATAAAGAATTATTGAGTGTAAATGGTATCAATATGAACTCACAATTATCATACCTTAAACAAAAATAATCTTTAGGATATCATCTTTCTTATCCTTTACATGATAATATCTCAAATGAATATTAAACTCAGTGTTGTTTTATGATCCATGTAGCTAATCGAAGAAGTCAAGAATACATGTATGTCAATAATTTTTCATTATAAAGATATCATTGAGGTCATAATAACAAATTATCAGGATTATTGACCCATCATTGATCTTAATGAAAAGAACTGGTGCACCCTATAATGAACCACTTATGTCAATCAACCCTTTATCAAAATTATCCATTAGTGAATGATTTTCCTCTTAAAATATAATAATGGATGTTTTTAATTAATCTTTAGATATTGGAAAACCTCTGAGTATAAGAATAAAATATATCAAAACGTCACATAATATAATAAGATTAGGGAATTATTTCAGAAACAGATAATCATATTCTCTTACAATGGAAATGTCATCATGGATAAAAAAAAATTTAATCCCAAACATTTATGTGACATATTATTTCTCATAATGTAATAATATACATGATTTTAATGATCATTCCAATGAATATTCATCCTTATCCTTTGAATTTTATAAGATCAGAGTCCAATTCATGATATGGAGGTTGATTTCCTTCCCTATGAAATTTATTTTAGCCCTATATGGAGAAACTCATTCCATTATGATAATAGCCTCAAATTACATTGAAGGGAGTATCACAAGGTTCATTGGGAAATTTATCCCATAAATATTGATAGTGAAGATGTTATATGATTGGGATTCCATATTAAACGCATTTATATTTTTATCTAATACAAATACATCAATGATTTTTAATGGTGTTTAAATAGTTATACTAAATTTGATTGATATCAATGAATATATAGAACCATAATCAAATAGTTTGTTTTCTATTAATGAATGAATCACTATTGTACCTATAAACACATAATTATTAGAACCACCTCATTACTTGTGATGGGATATCATATTTCTATCTTCCTAGGATTGGGATTTTTTATCCCCAGTTATCATTGACAACTCATGTCATAGTTCATTGGTTCACATAGTGTCCTTATTCTTTATGGTTTTAACATTGAATAAAATAATGAGGGTTGAATGGTTCATTTATTTCCTAAATCACATTAGTTGTGTTAATTTATCAGAATTATCTAGCTATGTTACATTCCTTCATACACCAAAATAATTTCGTGATCCATTATATTTCTCAATCACAAATCCAAAATTAAACTCCATTATCTACTATATATATTATGTCCCATGTTTCCCTATGAGAAATTACAATTTATTTTTCATATTTAAGGGAACATTAGAAAAAATATTTATAGATTTTAAAATATCTATCTTGAAATAATTTTATAGATTCATCTTCTCCCCACTAAATATGAACTAAAATCCATTTTTTTGGTAAATGTTCTTGTTAGAGGTTTATCACACATGTCTTGTGACATTTTCAGTAGACACCCTGATTCACTCATCCTAATTCTTATTTATTCCATGTAGCTCCCTCTTCATTTTATATAATAGAGTGTAAGAAAAATATTTATGGAAACATATATTTCTAGATTATTTCAACTCAATTACTTTGATTACTTTATCAGGATTTGTATTTTTGACAAAAAAACATTGTTAATCATCTTCACACAACATGTGTTAAACTGAAAACACAATCCTATCTTGATTGAAGATTTTATGGAAATAAATGATAATATCAATTGATTTGATCAATTGTTTGGTGATTAATGGATAAATATATCCCCTAGAAGTTAGCATCCTTTCTCACATAATGGTCTCAAATACTTCTTTCCATTTTTAGGGTGATGTGGTTGAGCATAAAAATTATAGTTTCTGTTCTAAACTTTTTTTAGTTGTTTATGTATACCTTTGATGTTATCGAATAATACTTTCATTGCATTGGGAATCTCATTTTATACTTCATCACATATCCCATCAAATTGATGTTTGAGATGGTTTTCTTATTTATTACTATTGAATGTTATAATAAATGATTGATTATATTTTTCAAACTATTAATCTTAATAATTGAAACTATGGACATTGATTGTGTAATTGATAAATTTTTTATAATCCATATCCTAAAAATATGAATGTTTCAATCTAAATTATACACATCCTATTTTATAACATTAAATCTCAAAAAAATTATGTTCCCTTTATAATGGTTTATAAAAATCATAGAATTAAACAAATAATATCCCCCAAGAGTCTCTAGATAGGTGATCGGTCTTAAGACACATTTGTATGCATCTGTTATAGGTCATATTAGTACTCAACATTAACTTTCATATTAATTACTCATAATTACATTTGTTTTATAATCGCATCCATTTTCATGTAACCTAAAAGAGGTGAATTTTATTATAAAACCATGAAATATATACCTTACAAAAAATCAAGGGTTTTATCCTATGTTAATACATATTGCCATTTTTTTCGCAATGGTTTTAAAATATAAGTCACACAAAATAACTATGCCCTGTTATGATACCCACTATGACAACCCATTTATCTTATAAATATTATTTCATTATTTATTCAATAACATAAGTCCCAAAATATAGACATACCTTGAGTTTTAGGGTAGTTAGGTAAAAATTACAACAATATGAAATATAGATATAATGAAATTTTTTAAAAACTCAATAACATGACCATAACATTACATTGATCTAGTAAAACTAAGTGGGATAACTAGAGGACATACATAAGAAAGTGGTGGTATCTAAAGCATAAAAAGGGGAAAATAAAGAATAACGTAATATAATTTTGTAAATGTAAGTCAAATGTAAAATATTTTTACATTGCAATGTGGGAATCAAAATCAATAACATTATATCTTAATACAATATCTTAACATCATAGAATTATAGGAATGTGGAAACAATATAAAACATGGCATCCTAATAATTAGTTAAGGAAACAAATGCGACATAATAAGATATTGTTCCTAAAATAAACTCCCATGAGCCATACAAGGTATATCATGAAAAACAATTACCCACTACATTGTAGGTATATATATTTCAGGTCGTGCACGTCATGTTCATATCATGTACAAAAATATGTCTTCCACATAAATTATACGACATTAGAGCATATTTCATTTAATTTGATATCATAATTAAGGATTATGGGTTATATACGTGGATATACCTAATCAAAAAATTATTTTAATGTATATTTTATTTCATTTGAGTGGAAATGTGTTTCTGTATTCATATCACAATGGTTTTTCTTGGAGAATCAAGGGATAATTTTCATATTATAACAAGTGATTATAAGGATAAATGGAAGGGTTTAATGATGTAATATGTAGTCTCTAATTACATAGTAATCATATGTATTGAAATGGGATGTTTAAAAATACATTAGAATAGGAAAAATTAGCAATAAATAGCTTTAATAAAAATATATTACTTGAATAGAATGGAATAAGAAGAGAATAACATATCTCGATTGGGTGGTTCGAAAATCTTTGGAGGGGATTCTTAAGAGCATGTGAATAGCTTGGGATGGATTTTTAGTGGTATATCTAGAGGAAATTTTTTATTTAAAGTATTTTGGTGATTAATTATAGGGGTTTGGGTGGGTATATATACCATAATAATTTGTAATTAATTATTAATTTGTAAACTTAGGTTATGGACTATAAGTGATAAATGGTTTAAAAGCACAAACCTTACCTTATGTTTTCCTAGGTTTTCCCTCTGTATAGGAGTGTTTTCAAATATTTAATTTTGATAAGAACATATCTTCATAAAATAATACCATTCATCTTGTGGAATTTATTTGTTTAAAAAATGAATCATTTTCATACCTTTAAAATATAATACAGTTTTTGATGGATCCATTATAGGTTTTCAAAATTTGTAAAATTAGTTAAAAATAAAATTATTTTAAAGGGGAAACATAATTTTGTCTTTTATTCCATTTATTTTATTTATTATATTTTTTTTTCATTTTTTGTTTTATAATACTTAACAAATAATTATACATTTTTTAATTTTTACACAAAAATTATCCTTTCTCGGAATATAAAGAAAAGTTGACCATTGGATAATTTCAATGTGATGATTTGAAGAATTATATTTATGTTCGCAAAATAATTTTTTAAATTTATTAATTCCATTTTTATATGAAAATAAATAATTATTTAAAAATATTAGTTTTCTCAATACAAACAACATTCTGATCCCCATAGAGAAAATGAGACATCATAAAATTATATTATTATATATTTTTAAATAATAATTAATTAATAAATCAATGTTTTGAAAATAAAATTTATTTCAAATATATATGAAATAATATAGAGATAGTTTTATTTTAAAAAATATATATATTTCCCAATAATAAAATTTTAGTTTCTTCATATCAAAATCTTATTTTTTCAAACTCTTTATATGAACATGTATATGTATAATGTAATATTAAAAAGGAAAAAATATAATAAACATTTTATTGAAAATAAAATAAAAAATTTCAAACTACTATGTTCTAGATACATAACACCAAATTACACTATCTTACAAGCTAATGGCATTAAGTGTGATGGTGGTACTTTCTTGGGGTGTTTCAATGAACATGGTTTGAGTGGTGATCTTTATGAGATTGGTCATATCTTGCAAATGGGTTCTCTCATGATATATTTATTGAATATTGGATTAGGATTCGCTAATCGAAAATATGATTGATTCCATATCACTCATAATAATTGATATATATGATTCATAGTGTACAATCATATTTTTCAAGTCCATCCCTTCTTCATTATTTTCTAATTATATTTTATCATAAACCATAATATATCATAATACTGAAATTCACTATAACAGTTATGAGTCTTCAAAGAAATTTAATCCCTACACAAAATTGTTGATATATTTTATAATAGTCCTAAAACATTAACTACAATGCCCATGCTTTCAGTAATGATAGTACTTTATATAGAATTAAATAATTTATAAGGGAATGTCAGTTATGAACGAATGGGCCATCTTAATTTGGATTGGTGGCAATTATTTAAAACAAAAAGAGAAGATTCATACAATGAATGTGTAATTATACATGATGAAGAAATTTTTCTGAGTTATAACAAATGAAAAAATAACATTAATGTTTTTGGTATAAAGTGGGAGTTTTGAAAAATTTTATACAATAAGGGTAAAGTAATGAAAAAAGGAAAGGATTATACATAATATAAATTCTATGGTAGAAAGAATTTACTTTGATATAAAATTCTATCTAGTTGATTGGATTAAGACAATACTTATATTTTATTTTATAACCACTTAATTAAGATAAAATACTTTCTATTTGGATATGACATCATATTTTCACAATGGGGAACTCAATGCGGAGGTGTAATTTGAGAAACCTGTATGATTGGGGGTTATGGATTATTATTTTTGTGTTTTAAAATTTAATATATTTTCATAAAGATTAAAATAATCTCATAGAGACTAGTATTACAACATTTAATCTTGTTTTAATTCAATTGAATTCATGATTGAATGAGTGTATAATGACTACTAAACCTAAAAAAATAAAGCAGTTTTATCTCATATTTATCATCTATGTTTATGATATTATCATTCTAGATGTAAGGAATATGTCTGAAAATAATATACCCCTCATATAAAGGATAATTTTTAGATTTCCTTGTTAATTGAGATGAATTACTTCTTAGAACATCAAACATATATATATAAGGAGAACTAATTTTTTCATAATGAGTAGTATTATCA
Source organism: Viscum album (assembly GCA_963277665.1). Lineage (NCBI taxonomy): Eukaryota > Viridiplantae > Streptophyta > Magnoliopsida > Santalales > Viscaceae > Viscum > Viscum album. The sequence continues at coordinate 1,840,784,327 of OY728136.1, forward strand.
AGAGTTATTAACATATTCTTGTATGAATGATACTATTCGATTTTATGTCATTATTTAATTGGGGAATTCATTTTGAATGATTAATAGGTGAAGGAGTTTGACGAAAATGGGTTTAAAAATATTATTGAGAGTACACAATATATAATATCTTTTTGAATGTATGTTTTCTATAATATTTCACAACAAGAAAGGAATCAAACTACACAAAAATTATGTAATTTGATATAAACATAAATTTTTATAAGGTACATCAAAGGAATTTATTTACTGAAATGAAATAAATAAATATTGATTTTTCAAAATAGTTATGAGGATTATGGGTGGGATAGAAGTTTTGAAGAACCAAATTCAAAGTCTGATGATGTTTTTTCTTTAGAAGAATGGTGTGTTAAAAGGTATAAAAAATAAGAATGATATTACCCTTATCAATGTGGTGGTGAAATATGTTGTATCCACCGATTACATGACTCAATTTAGGTAGATTCAATAAAATAATGATGATTTTAGAATAAAATTAAACATATACATATTTTTGAAATATGAAAATTAATGTTCTATGTATATATCAGAATATAAATTTTATTATTTTCATCAATGAACACAGATATGAAAAAAAGATTATTAAGTTGATATGTTTAACCTCAATATTCTCAACGTTAAGGTATGTTATCCAATACATACTCTTCTTTTTATCATATTTATTTTAAAAAGGAGAGATAATACTGTAAATAAAGGGAATATATTATTTATTTAGGGGGGAAATATTTAGGGGAGTTTATAAATAGGGGTAATATATGAGTACAAAATTTTTATGTCACAAAATTAGTAAATAATTATATTAATTTTTATTGAGTATGTGTACAAGATTGTTGTATTTCAAAATTATAGAATAATTTTTGAGATGAAGTAATTATAGGGTGATATCTAACAATATATTTGTATATATCCATATTTTAATATTAATGATATATTCATCATTGTTATTCATATTTGTAGTTTACTCCACTATGTTCAATACAATAGGTTTAGAAATATTGAATTATTATTCCCTGATAAGTTAGAAGGATTATTTATATTTGATAGTTGAAAACCCCAAAAAGGGGAGATTACCGTGCTGGAGATGTTTTTGGAAATTGAAGGATTATCAAAAGGTGTTATTCAAAGGAAGAGATTAATTATGGATAAGTATAGTGGATTTGAAATGAATTTTTTTTGTAATCATTTATTATCATCAAATCCAAAAGATATAATACAATTGTCTCATTTATATTAAAAAAATAAAATGATTCAAATAACCTAAAGGACATTTGGATGTTTGGATTTATTGGGATAATTTTTATATATGATAAAAGGAATAAAGTGAATATCACACTGCAATCAAGTTTTTACATCATTATGAGCCTATATATGATAGATTTTTTTTGTGTATAAATTAAATTATGCAAAAAAAATACATTTTCATTTAATTTTGGGATGTAATTATGTATTAAATGGTCTATCACAACCTAAAGATCATGTTTTTTTATGTAATATATGATTCAAAATGTTCACAGAGTTAGTTTTAGGAAACAATATTATATCTTGAATTAGAAGTTTTCATTATAAAACCATAATTAATGTCTCAATGTGACATGTTTTTATACAATTCTACTGGATTAATAGAGAGGATAGTGAAATAAAAATGAATTTTCCATGGGATTGGATAGATATTTCATGGATTTACAAATCATAACAAATTTATAATTCCATTTTCTGTATTCTTATAGACTGTGAATATTTTTATATATCAAACCGTAATGGGATAATTCAGATAATGACTCCACATAAAATTCAATAGTTGGGGGAAGTGTTTTTTATTATCCACTAAACCAGGAATAATGTAACTTTTTTAACACCACAAGCTTCCATGGTACGTTTCTCCTTTGAATAATGCAATGGCGTGCATTGTACACAACTTCGAGATTCTAAGACACTACAACCAATCAAACTAGTCGTTATGAATAGCAAAACCTACTTTTCGAAATTTAAAAAGATTTACCTTTTTAAATGGACTTCATTTTTGGATTCATAATGTCGAAATTATCTTATGGTGAAATTTTGGTACTTTTCGGATAACTTTCATATTTTGATGAATAGTGAAAATTACTAAATTTTAATTAAAAACAACTTTTTTAATCGAAATAATTAATAGTTGTAAATTATTTATTTGAGTGGTTTTAAAGTATATTTAGAATATATTTTTACCATTTAATATAATGTTGGTCATTGGATGTAATTCCACATTTAAACTAGACAGAAACAAGTGTCAATCTTTTGATAGTTATTGTCTCTTAAAAACACGCTAGTTGTTTCAACGACGAGAATTAATTTTTAAATTAATTAAAGAAATAGATATGTTTTGAATTTGATAAAATAGACATCGTTTTTGAATTCATAATATCAAATATAGCTTAGGCCTAATTTTTGGTATTTTTCTGGAAACATTCATTTTTTGATGAATAGTGAAACCACTAAGTGGTAGTTAAAAAACTGAATTTACATAAAACATAATTTTACCGCTTCTGTGAGTGGAATTTCAAAAATACAAGAGACACGGTTAATATCAAGGAGTAAAATGTCATTCAATGATATGAAAATAATTTTTGGTGAATAGTAACTTTTTATTTTTATTTACCATGGTTAAAAGTAAATTGGGTAATTAAGGGTAAAAATTATATTAATATTAACCTAAAACATGTTCTAATTCTTTTGGACAAGTGTATCTCGACCAAAAACAACCATAGGAGATACATATTGTCATTTATGTCCACTTTTATTAGAATAGGACATTTATTATTATTTAATTCAAAGAAGAGTTAAAAGAGTTAAAATAAATTTTTTTTACTAATCAAATTTTAATATAGGGTTATGCATAAGATAAATTCTATTTTAAGTATTCATTATAAAGCCAAAAATATTTGTTACATAATGGTATTTTATTTATAATTTTTGGACATTAAATAATTTAATTTATTTATGACACAACGGGGATGCATTAATTACCTAATTAATGAAATATTAAAATAATTGATAATATAAATATCCAAATAAATGTAATTTGAGACTTTTTATGAATTCCACTAATTTTATAGGTTATTATGACATATTTGGATTGATTATATAAATTGTGTTCGAAGTAATAATGCAGTTATGAATTTATCAAAAACAAAATACCCAATAGTGTCAAAATTGGCATAAAAGAGTTTTTAAAACAAATATTATATTATTAATTTATATTCAATTCCTAGAAATATAATTTTTTCCAAGAGACTTATATCATGATAGATTAATCATTAATGGACCAATTGGGGGTCTTTTGGATTTATATAGTATGTTTATTACCCATATAATATTAAAATAGAAAGACACATTGTAAAAGTGAAACTAATTAACTAAGAGTTAATACTTAAAGATGAGGTTAATATAATGACCCAAACCTGTCTAAATTCTATTGGTTGAGTAGTTTTTGACCCATCCCCACTTTAAACTTTAAATAATCTACTTTGGAGCCCTTAGAAACCGAATATGAATTTATTATAAAATAATATTTTTAGCTTTTCTAAAGGTGCCCCTCACCCCTCTTAAATAAGGGCACTCCCCCTTCTCACTAATTAACACATTAAAAGCCTTTTGGCTTGGCCAACCCTGCCCAAATACTCTATCAACTTCCCTCACTACAACCTAGAGGTCTTAGTTTGATTAGAAAACCACCCTAAGGAGCCCTTTTGATCAAATCAAAAGGAAGAACCCGAAGAAGAGGTAATGTTTTCACCACCCTCTTTCAAGTTCCTTTCATCTTCAACATCGTCTTTCTTTGTTATTTGTATTCTAAAATAACAACCCCAGTATCTTATATATACTGTGATGTTATTATAAATATTTTATGACCATTTTCAGTATTTTATCCATCCTTCGAATGGCATGTCACCATATGTGCGTACGTACGGCTTACGGTCTCCACGTCGTGGTGTAATTGTCATTCAATAAATTATTATTTGGATGGGTATAATAATGATGTGTAATTCATGTAAATAGTAAATATAACATGATAATTATTCTGTATATATTATATACCATCCAATTATATATTATTTAATCATCAAAAGAATGATATTGTCGCTCGTGCGTACGTACAGACTACCATCTCCACGAACGCGATGAAATCCATTCTCCATCATATCCATTCAAGTATAATTCTCATTTGATGATTAAAAATAATGTTTAAGGACTAGATATAATTCTGGATATTAATAAGATACAACCTATCCATAAAAAACATGGCTAATGTAACAAAGAATATAATGGAAAACGAGTAAGATAACACCAGAAATGACGATAATACTAAGATATTATTAACAAATCAATGTCAAAAGACCATATATGATATCATATAAATGTAAATGATTTTTTTATAATTCAATAACAATTATTTAACAATTATACAGGAGGTTAACCTACCATCGACCAAGGAAAATGTAAAAAGTAAGGGGTTTCTTATGTCACTCTTAATTTCGTGAGAATTCCATTGTTCACCAATTATTTATTGCATGTGGTGTATGTGTATTTCCCATGATTGTATTCATTGTGTAATATAATTTAATTTATGGTTGTTTACATCCTCATTTAATGATCCTTATTTCATGTTTGTATGTTTCTTAAGTTACCTAATCGATAATGGAATTTGAAATTTCAATTTGCAATCATTCGGCTTTAGGCATACTTCATTGATTATTTTACTCCAAGATTATGTGTGGAGTCAATATTCATTTGATTATGTCATAATTTCTACTCCCCGTTCTATGTATATAATTTTTATACAGATTATCACTCCATTTATAAATTCTCAAGTCATCGGTATGAACTTGATAACAGTAATTTTAACTCAATCTCCATTTGTTGAGTTAAATATCCAATTCATTGGTGTTGTTTTTACAAGTATATGTGTGAATGTCATATAATTGATTTACACTAAATATCAAATCATATTGAGTGTATTTATATTTTTCAGACATAATTATGTCGTTGATTTATCTTTAAACTAAGGATATGGTCTTTATAAAAGAATTCATCTCAATTTACATTCCATTGAGACTTATTTTTTGTTATAGACCAAATCAATTTTATATAGTGTATATAATGTACTTTGACATAGTATATCATGAATCTCTTTATTCTCATGATATTATAAATTTTTTATTACCTCAATTATTTGTATTCAAGTGTCTCTTTTTTTGTTAGAAACTCTAACTAAAATACATTTTTATGTTTTTTAAAGATTTATTGTTCTAAATATTTCCCATTAATGTATATGTTTTAAAAATGGTTTTAAGAATTTATTTATATGGCCATTAAAGTTTTAAAATTAAAATTACTTTTAAAAGCTTCAAAGTGGTATGGGACACTTTGATTCTAAAATCTATTTTTAATGGATTCTTGAAAAATAGTGTGACTTTTAAATGATTTCAAAAAAGGGGGATATTTCACTCTAATTGTTTTGATGATTATTTTCATCTATGTCAATATCCTTCATCATTATCGATTGAGGTTAATATGGCACAATAAAATCTTCCATATTGTATCGAATGAGTTATGTTTGAATGTGGATGTGCTATTTTTATACCATTCATGTTTTGTGGATAAAGTATTGACATTTTGTATGCTAGATTTAATATTAATGTTTATGTTATGTTTAAAACTTTTCATATCAGGAATGCATTGGACATAGGAAGTGACGGGAGCAGCCCGCTATAGCTCCTCGATGCATCCATAGGTCTCATAAGGAAAAATAGTGTCTTGTAACAAGGCCTTGACAAAATCTAATTTGTAGACTTGGCAAGAGGCCTTGGCTATGTGGTTATGATAGTCTGGCATTACGTATTACATCATTATGAAAGTGGTTATTAATATTTTCATGTGATTATTCGACTATTAGAATATCCATGTGAATAAGTAAATAGAATTATTTCATTTTATCCATTCCATATTATGCTAAATTTGAAGTTTAAAAGGATTTTGTTTTAGTTATACATTGCCTTAAATTTTAATGTTTATTTATGAATGTTTCCTCTATATTGTTATCCATACTGAGCATTTGAGCTCACCCATTTCAATGTTTTATTTTTCCTAGGATGTGAAGATGTATTTTATGAATGACCTGAACAGATAGTATGAGGGGATATGAAGACAATATGTTTTTGTAGTTTTTCACTTATTGATGTAATGTAAATTTTATGAATATTTCTAGTGTTTCCATGGCTACTAAACTAATCAGTATTTAGAAACATGATATTTCTTGTGATCATGCCAATGTTATGTAATAATGCACTGACTATGGGTATCTAGGGTCTGGGCATTACAGTTGGTATCAATTATATATTATTTTAACATTAAAAGAATGATATTGTTGCTCGTGCGTACGTACGGACTACCATCTCCATGAAGGCGATGAAATTCATTCTCCATCGTATCCATTGAAGTATAATTCTCATTTTATGATTAATAATAATTTTTAAGGACTTGATATAATTATGGATATGAATAAGATACAACCTATCCATAACAAACACGGCTTATATAACAACGAATATAAAGGAAAACGAGTAAGTTAACACCCGAAATGACGATAACACTAATATATTACTAACAAATCAATGTTAAAAGATCATATATGATATCATATTAATGTAAATGATTCTTTTATAATTCAATAACAATTATTTAACAATTATACAGGAGGATAAACTACCATAGACAAAGGAAAATGTACAAAGTAAGGGGTTTCTTATCTCACTCTTAATTTCGTGAGAATTCCATTGTTCCCCACTTATTTAATGCATGTGGTGTATGTGTATTTTCCATGATTGTATTAATTATGTAATATAATTAAATTTATGTGTATTTATATCATCATTTTATGACCCTTCTTTCATGGTTGTATGTTTCTTAAATTACCAAATCGATAGGGGAATTTGAAATTTCAATTTGCACTCATTTTGCTTTAGGCATACTTCATTAATTATTTTACTCCAAGAATATGTGTGGAGTCACTATTAATTTTATTATGTCATAATTTCCACTCCTCGTTCTGTGGATATAATTTTTATACACATAATCACTCTATTGATAAATTCTCACGTCATCGGTATGAACTTGATAAGAGTAATTTTAACTCAATCTCCATTTGTTAAGTTAAATATCCAATTCATTGGTGTTGTTTTTACAAGAATATGTGTGAATGTCATCGGATTTATTTACACTATATATCCAATCATATTGAGTGTATTTATATTTTTCACAGATAATTATGTCATTGATTTATCTTTAACCAAAGGATATGGTCTTTATAAGAGAATTCATCTCAATTTACATTCCATTGAGACTTATTTTTTGGTATACACCAAATCACTTTTATATGGTGTATATAATGTACTTTGACATAGTATATCATGAATCTATTTATTCTCATGATATTATAAATTTTTTATTACCTCAATTATTTGTATTCAAGTGTCTCTTTTTTGTTAGAAACTCTAACTAAAATACATTTTTATGTGTTTTAAAGATTTATTGTTCTAAATATTTCCCATTAATGTCCATGTTTTAAAAATGGTTTTAAGAATTTATTTATATGGACATTAATGTTTTAAAATTAAAATTACTTTTAAAAGATTCAAAGTGGTATAGGACCCTTTGATTCTAAAATCTATTTTTAATGGATTCTTGACAAATACTGTGACTTTTAAATGATTTCAAAAAAGGGGGATATTTCACTCTAGTTTTTTTGATGATTATTTTCATCTATGTCAATGTCCTTTATCATTCTCGATTGAGGTTAATATGATTCAATAAAATCTTCCATATTGTATCGAATGAGTTATGTTTGAATGTGGATGTGCTATTTTTATACCATTCATGTTTTGTGGATAATGTATTGACATTTTTTATGCTAGATTTAATATGAATGTTTATGTTATGTTTAAAACTTTTCATTTGAGGAATGCATTGGACATAGTAAGAGACGGGAGAATCCCGCTCTAGCTCCTCGATGCATCGGTAGGTCTCATGAGGCAAAATAGTGTCTTGGAACAAGGCCTTGACAAAATCTAATTTGTAGTCTTGGCACGAGGCCTTGGATATGTTGTTATGATAGTCTGGCATTATGTATTCCATCATTATTAAAGTGGTTATTAATATTTTCATGGGATTATTCGACTAGTAGAATATCCATGTGAATATGTAAAATGGAATTATTTCATTTTATTCATGCCATATTATGCTGAAGTTGATGTTTAAATGGATTTTGTTTTAGTTATACATTGCCTTAAATTTTAATGTTTATTTATTAAAGTTTTCTCTATATTGTTATCCTTTCTGAGCATCTAAGCTCACCCCTTTCAATGTTTTATTTTTCCTAGGATGTGAAGAAGTATTTTATGAATGAACTGCACAGATAGTATTAGGGTATATGATAGAAATATGTTTTTGTAGTTTTTCACTTATTGATGTAATGTAAACTTTATGAATATTTCTAGTGTATCCAAGGCTACTAAACTAATCAGTATTTCAAGACATGATATTTCTTGTGATCATGCCAATTTTATGTAATAATGCACTGACTATGGGTATCTAGGGTATGGTCATTACAGTTGGTATCAATTATATATTATTTTAACATCAAAAGAATGATATTGTTGCTCGTGCGTATGTACGGATTACCATCTCCACGAACGTGATGAAATTCATTCTCCATCGTATCCATTGAAGTATAATTCTCATTTGATGATTAAAAATAATTTTTAAGGACTTGTTATAATTCTGGATATTAATAAGATACAACCTATCCATAACAAACACGGCTTATGTAACAACGAATATAAAGGAAAACGAGTAAGTTAACACCCGAAATGACGATAACACTAATATATTATTAACAAATCAATGTTAAAAGATCATATATGATATCATATTAATGTAAATGATTATTTTATAATTCAATAACCATTATTTAACAATTATATAGAAGGATAACCTACCATAGGCCAAGGAAAATGTACAAAGTAAGGGGTTTCTTATCTCACTCTTAATTTAGTGAGAATTCCATTGTTCACCACTTATTTAATGCATGTGGTGTATGTGTATTTTCCATGATTGTATTAATTATGTAATATAATTTAATTTATGTGTATTTACATCATCATTTTATGATCCTTATTTCATGGTTGTATGTCTCTTAAGTTACCTAATCGATAGGGGAATTTGAAATTTCAATTTGCACTCATTTTTCTTTAGGCATACTTCATCAATTATTTTACTCCATGAATATGTGTGGAGTCACTATTAATTTGATTATATCATAATTTCCACTCCCCTTTCTGTGGATATAATGTTTATACACTCAATCCCTCCATTGATAAATTCTCATGTCATCGGTATGAACTTGATAAGAGTAATTTTAACTCAATCTCCATTTGTTGAGTTAAAAATCCAATTCATTGGTGTTGTTTTTACAAGAATATTTGTGAATGTCATCTGATTTATTTACACTAAATATCCAATAATATTGAGTGTATTTATATTTTTCACACATAATTATGTCGTTGATTTATCCTTAACCTAAGGATATGGTCTTTATAAGAGAATTCATCTCAATTTACATTTCATTGAGACTTCTTTGTTGTTATACACCAAATCAATTTTATATGGTGTATATAATGTACTTTGACATAGCATATCATAAATCCCTTTATTCTCATGATATTATATAGTTTGGATTACCTCAATTATTTGTATTGAAATTTCTCTCTTTTGGATAGAAACTCTAACTGAAATACATTTTTAAGTGTTTTAAAGATTTATTCCTCTAAATATTTCTCATTAATATCCATGTTTTAAAAATGGTTTTAAGAATTTATTTATGTGGACATTAAGGTTTTAAAATTAAAATTTATTTTAGAAGATTCAAAGTGGTATGGGAAACTTTGATTCTAAAATCTATTTTAAATGGATTCTTGAAAAATAGTGTGACTTTTAAATGATTTCAAGAAAAAGAAGGATATTTCACTCAAATTGTTTTGATAATTATTTTCATCTATGTCAATATCCTTCATAATTCTCGATTGAGGATAATATGATACAATACAATCTTCCATATTGTATCTAATGAGTTATGTTTGACTGTGTATGTGCTATTTTTATACCATTCATGGTTTGTGGATAAAGTATTGACATTTTGTATGTTAGTTTTAATACGAATGTTTATGTTATGTTTAAAACATTTCATATGAGGAATGCATTGGACTTAGTAAGTGATGGGTGGAGCCTTCTATATCTCCTCAATGCATCGGTAGTTCTCATGAGACAAAATAGTGTCTTGGCACAAGGCCTTGAAAAAATCTTATTTGTAGTCTTGGAACGAGGAATTGGCTATGTGGTTATGATAGTCTGGCATTATGCATTCCATCATTATGAAAGTGGTTATTAATATTTTCATGTGATTATTATACTAGTAGAATATCCATGTGAATAATTAAATAGAATTTTTTTATTTTATCTTTGGCATATTATGCTGAATTTCAAGTTTAAAAGGATTTTCTTTTAGTTATAAATTTCATTAAATTTTTATGTTTATTTATGAAAGTTTCCACTATATTGTTATCCTTACTGAGCATCTGAGCTCTCCCTTTTCAATGTTTTCCTTTTCCCAGGATGTGAAGAAGAATTTTATGAATGACCTGAAGGGAAAGTATGAGGGGATATGAACACAATATGATGTTGTAGTTTTTCACTTATTTATGAAATGTAAACTTTATGAATATATATTGTTTTTCCAAGGCTACTACACTAATCGGTCTTTCGAGACTTGATCTTTCTTGTGATCATGCCAATGATATGTAATAATGCACTAACTCTGGGTATCTTGGGACAGGGCGTTACATTTTAATTTTACATTAAATTACTTTTAACTATTTAGTTTTTATAGATTTATAATAAAATTATGAGACACTAAAACTAAAAACTACATGTCTTATAATCATATTAATGTTTTAATTGTTAGATAAATTTATCCAAGGGTAATGAATCATATTTAATAATTTATAAGAGAGGTTGGTGATTGAAATTTGAATTGGGAAAATAAAATTTTGTAACTGTGAGTAGTGTTTCTATTGTAATGTGTGAAGGGAATTATTATTTGATTATACAAAGGAGAATAGAGAGAGGGGGTTAGAGTGGTGGAAGACAAGAAGACACCCATGAGTAAGGATTTATACTGATTATCTTGTTCTATTAATAGAAAATGTTAACATTATGAAGACCAAAAACATTCTTTAATGTGGATATGGACTATGTTGGCCGTTTAGTGAGTTGGAATGTATGTTGTTGTTATTTGATGATGATGATTTTGTCTATTTTTTTGAGATATCTCATTTGTTGTATGAGAAAAAAAAAATTGTTTCTTGAAAAAGTTCTTGATTATTGAATTTCATAATTTTAGTTGTTAATATAATAAAAACGAGGTGATATTCTATTGGTAGTTTATTTAGATATAATTATTGGTTATAGATCATCCTTGATTCTGTTTATTGAGAATTTTTTTTTTATAGAACCAGAACATAATTTTTGGGAGACATAGTTATGAAAATGAGTTTCATGTATAAAACCATATCAATGTTAATAAATTTAAAAATTCTAATTTCAATGTATGATAATGCCTCATTATAATTATATATCTATTTTTGGATGAATAATCCTCATAAATCACATGTTTCAAACATTTTACTATGTATATGATGATAAAATCACTAAACTAAACTGAAAAAAATCAAATGTGTCCAGTGCTGAGGAATAAAATTTTTCCAATTATTTTTTTATTCCAAACTATTAACTATGATTTATTTTTCAATAAATCATAAATTTTTATTATTCACTAATTTACCTCTCCCCCTTACAACTGATACTTATTTTAGGGATAGATTACATGATAATAGTGACCTATTTAGAGAAATTATGGGAATTTCATCCCTGAAAAGAAAATCTATGTGAAATATAAAACATCTATAAAAAATAACCTCAATGACTTATATAAATTATAATTTAGCTTTTACTCACACAAATCTATGACCATGAATACATATACATGGATTCTATTAGAATCTATAAATTCATTTAATACATCTCAACAAATATTTAATGAATGTGATATTCATGTTAATAATGGATATATCCGAAAAGTTGAAAACATATTATATTCATTGATATTTTTGTAGTATAATATTTTATTCATCCATGGCATGTAAGAATTTTATTACCTTCTCTAAAAGCCTTATTATTTCATTATTCACAACCTATATGTTTCACTGGGAGTATCTACACAAAAAAACCTCATATATTAATATTTATATAGCCAAAAAAATATTAAATGACTCTATTTTTTTTGAGTTTTACCTAGATCATGATTCTTTTATTGTGGGATAGTAGGATTATATCATGTTATTTTTATCCCAAAACAATTTAAATTTATTAAAATGTCGATTTTGAACTTGATTTTTTGTATTTTCCTTAAAAAACATAATATTTATTTCACTACTAATTCAAGCTCCCTTGAGAAGATATTAGTCCATATCATTCATCATAATAAACTGAATTTAGTTGAAAGGTGTATCCTTATCTATATATTCTCCTATAATATTTTTATATATTTAGGAGGCCATGAAATCATATAACATAGTGCCTCAAGAAAACTATACATGATCTAGAATCAATCGATGCACTCTATAGTAGGCAGCAATGGTTTTCATGTGTCGTATAGATTATAAGATGCATAAGTACATGAATCAAGGAAGAACTTCCATAAAATTAATTTAAATCCCTATTTCAATAATAAATAACTCATAACCTTGGAAAATATGATATTTATTCACCTCATATCAATAAACAAATATTCAATAAAATCATGACTAGAAGCATTGATGAAATTAATTTTCTTACTAAGGGAAAATATCCAATCAATATCATCCACCCATGGATCTATTAATTTATTTAAAAAATATTCCTTTGATATATAGGAAATATATAATATTTATACTAAAACAATATCTGATTAACTAGATCTATTTATGCCTTTAGAAAGTGCATAAACATCAAAATAATATTTGGTATATGTTACTCATACGTGGGTCCTTGGGTGACATACTAAATACCATTATCTGAATATATCATTTTCCACACATCAATTTGTAAATACCATGTCATTGGATAATATAACATTAAATAAACATTATCATAAGATAATGTATATAATTTAAAAAAATTATTTCTAGATCTAATCATAATGAAATAGGGAAATTATATAACAATACAACAATGTAATTTCCTAGTTTTTCATCGAAAAAATTACATTTTTCCTATGAAAACAAGAACATAGTCAATTTTAAATAATTATATTAATCTTGCACTGACCTATTTATACAATTGAAAAAATTATATAAGTAATCATGTTAATTAGAAAAAAATTCAATCCCATGCCAAGGGTACTGTCAGTTTCCATATCCTCTAACTATATTCCTATCCTGATAAACTGAACTGATATATCCCTATAACAATAACCATAGTTTTAGTTATCTATAAGCTCATATTCCAAAATATCTCAACTCAATCCCTAAAAAATTCCTTCTGTTATATCGCACAGATATTTACTCACAAGATTTGGAGACAACAAGTTAGCAATTTTTTGGGAATTCCACCCGAATATTGCATCCAATGGGCTAGAGGTCAGTAATTATCAAAAATAGGGTAAACCCGAAAAGTGGGAGACATTCACCCATGAAACATAAAATGACATATGAAAAAAATTCTAGTATGAATAATATTATCTAATAAAAATCAACAAGTAATATAAAATTCATGATACAATATATGTCATTCTATCAGTCAATTATAAAACTGTAGATAACCATTATCAGCATACTGTGTCATGCCTCATACATGGAATAAATTAATATGTATAGTGAACCATATTGTAAATACCTCAAAAACACATTTAGACTCATATATAAATGAGAAACCAATGATCACCGCATGATTCACCTAAAAATATTGTCACATCAAATTCCAATCAATGTATACTTCTTTAAAAGATTAAACTTATGCACAACCAATTTCATTTCACTATAAAAACACATATGTAGAAGTGAGTATAATGACCTGGTAGGATATCCCAAGGGGTTGAAAATATCAAATACCACATCTTTCCTTCGTAATATTTTGAAAAAATGAAATCATAATATATATCTAAAACTTCTCAACTCAATTCCATCTAGTGGTAATCTAGGTACAATATAAACTAGGTTACTATGTCGGCCTACAAATCATTTAAAATTACACATACATGTCTTGTTTATCCCAATAGTATATTAATTTTCATCTATAAATTGAAATCATTCCTAAATCTCATTCAAAATCCTAGTATAAGAATTTCTCAAAAAATACATAGTCAATACTGACATACATAAAAAAAGGAGTCCCCAAAACCAACCACACACTTATCCCTGAAGAATCATACAACACTATTAATAAAAATTAATTCTCAATAATTAATGAACTATGGTAGAGGAACCATTACATACTTATATAATTTAGTATTTTCAATTGATACAGGTAAAGTTTCAAATTAAATATTTACATTCCCTAATTATAAATATAGAAAAAGATTAATATAAATTTGTTTGAGGCAAATCAAATAATTATTATATAAAGATAAAGTTATTTATTCTATATATTGTCAAAAAAATAAAAACCTTTAATGGATATCAATTATGGTCATCACAAATAAAATAAAATTATTTTTTTTGAAAAAATATTAATTAAAAAAAATTTGAAATTAATTTTTAGGGATGTTGTTTTATAAAAAAAATAACTGCACTCACTACTAAGCCCATTTTATATAAAACATATGACATTAATAATGCATAAATAATGTAAATTTTTTTTCAAAATGTATCAAATAATATATTATACATTAAATTTCAAACCTCTTTAGAAAAATAAAAATACAAATTAATTTTGGTAATTCAATCCTCCCATCCATCTTGGATATCCTTGCTAAATAATATTAGTTGTACTATAATTATTAATAAGTACCTCTATGTGTGCTCTAAACTTATTAATTCTCAATATAATTATTCACTCATGAATTAATGATATTTAAAAAATATTTTTAAATCATTTTAAGAAAAAAATTATGAATAAAATAATTGAATATTTTTTATTTGGATTAAAATTTAAAAAAAATAATGTTAATAAAATCTTAGAAATAAAATAATGAATAAAAAAATTAAAAAAAAATATTATTGGGGGAAATTAAATGATGTTAACGTGAATTGGCCCTTTCTAGCTATAATTTATCTTTTTATCCAATATTTCATTAATAATATCATTTTATAATGGTTGAGACTCGAGGACCCTTATGTTAATAAAATTAAATGATATAGAGAAGAGGAGGAAACAATCTGACAGCAATAATACAAATACAAAATTGAACCTCACCAAACAGGAGAGCGATTGTGAATACCATGTGAAGGGGATCCTTCACACCTACCAGGAGGGGGAAAAGCCCTTATCCAAGTATTTTCTTTCATACATGCTCCATCTCCACCATCAAAGAGTAAGACATAACTATATTTACACATCTCATTCATAGTAGGTGCACCAACACTTATATTTTCATCATCCACATTGCATTCAGAAGCTAGTAGTTTAAAAGAGTTCTGAGTGATTAAATTAAATTTTTCCTTTATTTAATTTCACGAGTAGGATAATGGATTTTATGTGCCAAATTCCCTTCGTTATCTAATTCTTGTAATAGTTACATGGGTTTTTTTAGAATTCCCAATAATTTTCCTAATATCATTCCTCATAGGGGGATAACCAGCTTCCAGAAAAGGCATGATTTCATTAATAACAACATCCGATGTGGAGGATGAAAAATAGAATGAAGCAGACCCTTTTCCATGGGGTACAGAACCATTAGGTTCACTTCAAGTATTAGGGGAAACAAGTGCATGAGGAGATTCAATAATCACGTTTCCATTGAAAGTGGCTGCCTTGGTTGGAAAATCTCCATATGATCTAGCCTTCATAAATTAAACTGCATCTAACTTTTCATTACCATTATAGATCTTATCATATATCATATTTTTTCTTTACATATTCTGATTTCAACTACCTCTTAGCGAAATATTCCTTGGAATCTTGACTTTTATCTAAATTTTCAGTAGCATGATCATCAGAGAGACCACTGGAAAGAAAAACATCGGAATGAATGCATGGTAGAGTAGAACCGTAAGTAACTTATGATATAATATACATTTAGTAAGTTTAATAAATTATAAAGGATCCATATTATACTAGGATATTTGATAACGCCTCCTACATCTAACTAAATCCCAATGTATGAAACAATGACTAAAAGTATAATTATCTAATGTACCATTCTATATTGAAGGGAATTTTGTAGCACCCCTAGTTTGAGGTTTGTAACCCTTTAATTATTATTTTATTTTATATATTGTTGGTGGGTTATGTTTGTGATAATTTGAAAGGGTTTGGTTGGGTTTTGGGGGCTTTTATAAGGGAGTAATGTTTGTGCACGGTTAATGAAAACCATTCAAAATCTCTAGGATAACATGACACATGGGACAATGGGAGTTTTCAAAATTTATTCTTGGTTTTCCAAAGAGTTTAGAAAAACTATTAGAGTCCCTCCTTGAGGTATTACCAAGTTAATGGTTAGCTCACAATTTGTCTAAAAATGTTGCTAAACTATATGTGGATTAAAAAGTGGGTTTTTAAAAATGAGGTTTTAAGGATTTTCATTGATCACCCCATTCTTATTCCCATGCTACCCAAACATGGGATTTTTTTATTTCAAAGGATATGGAACATTTATAACTCATTTTTAAAGTCATTAAAATGGTTTTCTTGGGGGTATAAAGTTTACTCTCTCTTGGTTTGTAAAAAATCCTCGTTATTTCCTGATTTTTCCTAGATCAACTCATCTATTTCTTCTAGTTTCATAGATATAATTATATTTTATATATATCTAGGGTTTTGGTTTACAATAATTCTATGATTTTAATTTTTTTATTGTTTGGGAAGGATTTTATTGTATATTTTTTTATTTTTCATTTAGAATCATTAAAAGTTTGTGTCATTGGACCTTTCACTCAAAACCCTAATGCCATGTGGATTAAATATAAAATTCTCTTGCTATTATTAAAAGGGTTAATTTCAAATTAATTTCATTTCATGATATCAGTTTCCAAATATAAGTGAGAAGCTTTTTTGAGAACCCTTAGGTGAGTATTTGTGGGTTTTGGGTGGAAATATGATATTGTTGTTCAATGTGGAATGTTATTTGATTTAAAAATGATGATTTTAAAATCATTTGTGTGGTTTTATTTTTGTAAAATGATGTGAAAATGAGATTTAATGAAAACATTGTTTTATTGAAATGTTTTTGGAAGAAACGGTTGATTTTGTTTTGAAATTGTTAGTTGATATTATTTTGGTTTATGTTAAATGGAAAGATTGTTAGGCATCAATGGTTAAATATAAGTTTGAATTGGGATGGTTAGTGTTCTTGAAGTTACACATTAAAGAATTATAATGTGGTCAGGAATCACCAAAATAAAAATGGGATGAGGTTGGATGTGAAGTTCCACTATCAATGGTCACACCAATCTTGGGTGGTTGATTTTTGTGTGTGGCTGAGTTGTTGTGTGTGGGTAATCTGAAATGGGATGGGTTGTGCTAATATGAAAGGGGAAAATGGTGAATTTCTTGTTGTGTTTATTTCCAGGGAATTGTGTTTATTTTGGAAAACAACTTTCTATGGATTTTTTGTCTTGTTCTAAATGATGTACTTTTTAATGGTTTTTTATAAATGTTCTAACATTTTCTCTTCTAGTGGTGTGAGTATGGAAGTCATTTGGGGAAAACCTACTAAGTATTATTACTCACTCGGTGCAATAAAACATGGGTGCTTTTTGAAAATGTTGTATTCAAAGACATGTGTAAAAGAAAAGTATCTCATTTATATAGTTTTACATAGTGATTAATCAAATTTTGTGGAGTATGGGCATGGATATTGGCATGGGGATATAGAGGCATGGCACTGTGTCTTCATTTTTTCTATTTTAGTCATCCTCTAGGTACATTGAAGTGTTATTGGTAGGGATTCATATTGTTTTCATTGGGTATGAGGAAGAATTACAGTACACTATTGACATTAATTATGTAGTGGTATTAGGTAATGGAAAATATTTCTGGTTTTTTTTATTTTAAAGTAAAATATTTTCTTTAACATTCTAAAAGACCATGGAATTTTCTGACGACCTTTGGTACATTGGGGATGTCACTTAAGGAAATGTAGAAATTCATCCTCAAATCAATCCAATGAGGAGTGGAAAGATGTTACAAATTCCATTATAATATATAATTTAATTTATCAATGATTTTATGACCATTTTTTGATATCTTCAAATCAATAGTGTGACTGAAGAAGATATATATTGGAGGTTTTTTATTACATTTTAATGGTAAAATAAGGGATATATTTTAAAGATAATACATATACACTTTAAACTAATGGGTAAATATTCATAATCCTTTAATTGGATGGTTTTACTAATCTTAATGGGAATAAATGTTAGAACATGTATTTTTATGTTTTTTCTAGAATGACCAAGTATTATTTCATAAGGCACAATAAAGATTCATGTAATTTTATCAACAATTTCTTCACCATAAATCCCCACACTAACTTATAATTCAATTTTTCAATTAGGGGATAAACTCTATATGGAATACTTGACTTGATAATTTAGAATAAGGTCACTATTGTGAAAAATATAGATGGTCAAATAAATACAATATAATAGTTAAAAACTCCCCAAAATAATATCAAAAATAAAATAGGTATTTTTGTTTGAAATTAAAATAATATTTTAACACAAAGATTAATGATTGGAAAATATTGATATAGGTATTTATTTTATTAATACTTGTAGAAATGAAAATGTAAATAATTTGGGATGGTTATTAACATTTCCATTCATTCCCAGAAATTTTACATTCCAGCATAGCATTCATAAATTTCTCATGTAGTTAAACAATGTTACATGTAAAACTATTGGTGGATAACTATATGAGAAGATCAATTATCAAAAAAAATTAATATAGGATAGAAAAATCAAACAAATCTCGCTTATAAGAATAATGTTATTATTAATTATAAAGAAAAACCTGTTATTAAAGAAGATAACAATTGTTTATTAATAAAGGATAAAAAATATCATTTTTAAACTGAGCTTTAACTGTTATGAAATCAGACAGAGTGACTGAAAATAACAAATAGCAGCTGAAAATATTATAAATAACAAAGTAAAGGTGGATGATATTTTCTTAAGTATGGAATCAAAATCTTCAATCCCAGACAACCTAACACAAATAAATCAAAATGGTTATAAAAATCTAAAAACTAAATTAAGGAAAAATGTAAATATAGACACTACTATAGAAAATGGAAAATTAACAATAATAAAAGAAACTAATCCAAGATAAGGATGAATTTCCATGGATACAAGAAATGGTAAATACTGTTGAAGTTAGGACTTAATAATATAACATTAATTCTAATATTGAAATTAATTAAATGAATGAAAACACCTCTTAGAAAATAGAAATGATTTTTATAGAAAAAATAGTAAACATGAAATAGATTTAGCTGTAATAAAAATAAAATAATTGAAATAGATTATGTAACAGTAGCAATGTGAGACGATCTGTGGGCCTGCCATCTAAGTGGGCTTGGGGTGTTTTGGGAAAAGGTTAGTTTGTTAAAAAAATATTCATAATGGAATAATATTGATCATTCCTGGAGAATAAGAACCATATTTGTTTACCCATATGGGTATGAGTCATAATTTCATTAATTTTTCATAAAAAAACTTATATGATTTTACTCAAAAAATATTATTTTTATATCTATTTTACAATAAACCTCATATTCTTAACGACCAAATTCCCAAAATAACTCCCCTACTTATTCCCAAAGGCTTCATTCCTTTAATAAAACATTTATTGATTTTATGCTAACTTCTAACCAATTTCAATGTAGAAAATAAAATAATTCTTATCCCCACAATTTTCCTTTGACTATAAGAACCTCTAAATGGCCACCATCCAAATATTTATATTTCCTTTCAATTTTATCATATATTTCTTTATAAAAAATTTTATTTTGTAAATATCTTGTGATCTAATAAAAAAAGAACTAAATTGAATTAATATTTATGAGAATATAAATTAAAAATAATTACAATACTTTTATAAAAAATTGAAAAATTAATAAACGTTCAAAAGAATTAAATTATCTTAAAGAAATAGAATTAATTATAAAGATCAACTTTTTGAACAGTTCTTTTAAAATTCTGAATTTCACGATGATTTCAAGATATTAGAGAATAAGAAACTATTTTTTTTATTAATTTCATGTCATAAATAAAATAATTACCTAACATCTCATATTACATGGTTACGAAAATATAAGAAAGAATAAAGTAATAGGTATTTTCTAAATAGAAATTTTGTTTGCAAACAATGTTCTATTTATATATGTTTTTATATAATATATATATTGTCTTATTTTGATTATTAATCTAATCAAATATTAATTTTTATACCATTCTAAAAATGAATCATCATTCACACAACTAATATATATTTTATATAAATGAAGAAAAACTAATTAAGGGGTGAAATAAATATTTTTATTAATTATTTTTATTTATGAAAAGTATTTTATCAAAACAATTGGCACATTCACAATTTCTGAATGAATTGAAATAAATTTTCATATAGTAAAATACATATTTTTTCAAAAAACGTTCTTTCATGATTAGTGTGCATTTTTAGAATTAATTTCTTCAATATATAGTAATATAATATTTTAAAATGGATTAATTCTGTTAATTCATATAATAAATATTAGTGAGTTATTTTTAGATAATTTTTATCCACAATGAATATTGATCGTGGTAAAAATCATATCATTGTGGTAAGGGTTAAAATTGGTGAAAATGGGGTTATGCTAATATATGAGGCATCAGTTATCAATAAAACATGACTAAATATAATTATTTTTGTTTATTTAGAATATAATTATCCTATATTTGAAACGTGGGATGTTTTGTAACTTATTACAATGGAAATGACATTTTATAATTTATAAGTTACTAATATTTACAAGGTTGCCACTCCCCTCAAATAAAAAATATAACCAAATATTCTCCCTACTATAAGAAATTTGATAAAAATATAGTTCCAATGATCTAAAAAAATACCATACCAAAACAATTATACCTGAAATAGAGGTTCTAGTCTTCCCAAAATACCAATCCATGAATCCCAATGGTGTTCTCTAAAGGAGATTATTCAAGGAATTTGTATAAAATCGCAATTCTTATTAAGAATACATGAAATATTTTATTATAATATTATCATAATGAAATTATTATCTCTAATATATTTAAATTTTGTTATTTTAA
The DNA here is from genome assembly GCA_963277665.1 of Viscum album. Lineage (NCBI taxonomy): Eukaryota > Viridiplantae > Streptophyta > Magnoliopsida > Santalales > Viscaceae > Viscum > Viscum album. Next base: position 1,840,805,968 of record OY728136.1, read on the forward strand.
TTATATTAGATGTTTTTTCTCTTTCCAATCTAATGGAAAATAATAGTATCACCCATGGGTACATACTCACTACCACATCACATATGTATTGTTTTTAATTATTCATTATCATCTATAATTGGTGATTATATATATGTATTGAATGAATATATGTGATATTTATGATATAATAATGATTCTTAATGATAAATTATTATTTATCTTTTTTTCTTTCTATCCATCGAAGAAATAAAACACAACATGCATGTATATGACGACTAGAATCTGCACGATGTGATGTAATTATTTTTTCATTGCATACATAAATAAATAGTTTTAATGGTGAATTTAATGAAATAATATTTAATTTATGAGATTATAAATATTATTTTTTTGACTATTTTATGGCCTAGGATAAAGGACCGGACTTGGTAAACTGAAGAATGCATGGAAAAACTGAACAGTTACCACTCAAATAAGGATTTTAATGAGAAATTGTAAAAAAATCAAAGGTTACAAATTATATTGTAATAAAATATACTAATATAAGTGTGAATATAATTAATTTTTTGATTAATAATAGGTATTAAGTTTTTATAAAACTGGTTTGAGTGTGTGTGATGAAATTAAATACTTTAGGTAATAATTTCTCATCTCACTTTTCATTCTTTAAAAAATATTTCATACAACCAATTCATATACATTATCGGATATATAAAATTTAGTGTTGATTTTTTTGACCAAAAATTAATAAAATTAACAATGGTTAAAAAAGCATATCATTTTTTATTCTTTAGGGGATTTCAAGTCAAGTGGTTTTAATGTTGTAAGGATTTTCCCATCTGAATTTCACTTTATTTTGATATGTTTTATATTCATCACCTTATATTGAGGTTTTCATATAATTTACATGACTTTATCTTTTTATTACCTTAAGGTAAATTTATAAAGACTTATTAATCAATCTATCACTATATATTTCATGATTTTTTTATTCAAATATTATTGAAGATGTAAGGTTTTATGATACAATATCACATTTAAATAGGATTGTTTATGTTTCAATTTGAATTGGGATAATTTCATATTATTACAATACTAAAACCAATATATTTCATTCTCTACAATTTTTCACACGGTATTTGGATAATTTTTTTTTCATTCCTCATATTTGGAATTAAAATGTACAGAAATAATGCTTTTTATAAATTCCTATCACATATCTTATTTTGGATATGAATCTTTTTCATCCATATCTGTATAGATTAAAATGTTTCATGATTTTTATTTTATTTATTTTTTAATGAAATTCTATACAATAATTTAATTTCTTTACATAATTTTAAAAATTATCTATTATTATGTCTTATGTACACAATATATTTTACTATTTAAAAAAGTAAAAAATAATTTTTTTTACATTTAAAGTATTATTTGATATTCCAACTATAATGAATATTATTTGTCACAAATATTCTTTTACATTATTCCCTAGTTTTATAGATGAAATAAGACGCCCATTTTTTGATAATTTATGTTGTCTAAATATAACAGAAATAAAAGGTAATTTTTGTTATCATTAAAGAATATTTATATTTATCTTGTAAAAAAATCTTTCAAAAATCTCAATATCATTCAAGGATTACTATGGGGAACACATATGTATGATATTTATCATGTTATCGGTTCTCTATGAATTATATTTCCTTGAAAATCAATCATCAATGATTGATATATCACGACATAATATGAAAGTAATCTAAGAGTGAACCAAATCATTTTTGGTACTCTTTTCGCAATATTTAATAGAATTGGGAGTGAACATAATTAATTACAATAATTATTCCCACATATTTATGTGAAAGGGGACTGAACCAAATAAATTATGGGGAAATTCCTAGTCTAATTTACTTAATAGTTTTCTGTGACTAAGGAAATTGTTTTATATTCTTATGTGTATGCCAAAAAACATATGTCTTATACTTATTATAATATCCTATAGATCATGATTGATTATTTGTTATAATTCACACTTTTTAATAATTTATATTTTTATCACAAAAAATTATGCCATGACTCATGATTGATTTTCTATAACATGTTGGTTATATTTTTTTAATTTTTTATAACGGTATCATATCTGTAGTCTTATCTTATGCTCACTTATGAACATTAATTTTTATCTCCCATTTTTACCTATACTGAGCTTCAATGATCACCATTTTCTTTTATTTCCATCCCCTTATGTTATAATTAATGGTTTTAAGTAGGTTAAGTCTAATAAGGGTACAATTTTAGAATTTCATTGTTAGATATATTGAAGTCCTTCTATAAAATATTTTCATTATTTACCTTGTCTTGATAGACACTATTCCTTTCAAGTTTTTCTTTATTTATTATAATGAGATATAAGGAATAATTATCTAACATATTTTAATTGTAATTTTTTAAATTTTTGGGTCACCTCAATTTCAATTTGTCATGTGATAATTCATTTTTACAGATTGTGTTATGAGGGATGAGAGGGAAAAACTTACGAAAACTTATGACAAACCATATATATATATATAAGATAAAACTAAATTTTCATAGGATAATATAAATGAATCCAATTTTTGGATATCTTTGGAATTTTTTCATTATTATATAATTTATCACCCTAATTATTGGTCCATGATACTCTAAGTAACCCTATTTTGTAGTAAATTTTAGAAATAGAAGGAATCAATTGAATAATGAATGTGATGACCAATGTAATGATTTTACTCCTGAGAAATCAAATAGAATGTAAGTTAGTATGAAAATTCTGATCGATATGCTCACCCAAATCCATCGAACAATAAAATATATTCAAAATCATGAGAAAAATCTAAAATCTCCACAGAAGTAACATATCCCCATTAATTATTTGACACTGAAACATACACCTTCCTAATGTGGGACCTTTGATCCACATATTATTAATCAATGGATTGATTCTATGTAAAATATATTTTTTATTCTATATTTCTGTGATAATGAGATGGATTTTTAGATTTTTAATTGTTTGGAAGGATAATATGATCAATGGTAGACTCTTATCAAGAATATTAGGCAAGAAGATGAAATTGAGCTCTTAAAATGTAAAGAGTTTAAGAATGTGTTTTTATCGAGAATTTATCTCAGATAGTTTTTAATTAAATATAGTGGAAATTACATGTAATAAATTGTAATGAAGATAAATCCATAAGAACTAAAGGGAATAATTTAACCAATCATTTTGGGTATGCCTCTGTACTTAAATCCATCCATATGAGTAAAATTGATAAATTATTTAGTTTTTGTGACCATGTATCCAAATTTTTTTCTATAAGTGACTTTCATATTAAAGAAATATTATTTTGATATTATCATTAGGTAAAAATATAGGATATATAATTTTATTAATATTTTAGTTTTTGGGGTAAGAAATGGAAAGTTATAATATTGTGAAATTTATAATAATAAATGGCATGGATGAAATACAATTAATCTACCTTAATTTAAAAAATATAGGAAGTGGCTTGTGGAAAATTTCCTTAAGGAAATAGTTAAATGAATCATGTCTGGAAAATGATTAAATATTTAAAATCATCTTCAATGGAAAATGATGAGGTTTATCTATGATGTATTGAAAGACCAACCAAATGCACAACCCACACCCCCTGACTATAATTGAAAGTAGTTTGGACATTGTTTTAACTAGTTCATGCACTCAATGGGTTAATTAAAACAATCGACATCAACAAACTTTAATGAAAAATGATAAATAGAATCCATATGAAATTGTGAATGTAGAATTGGATCATGTGAACACTGTGCTAAAAGTTTCCCTCATTGATTATTATAGAGATGAAAATAACAAATTTGATTTAGGTTGTACCCACAAATTTATATATGAGTAATTTTGTAAGTGAATAACATCACCTCCACAGTGGTATGATATTTATTTATTTGAAAAAATATAAATGTAATGATCATTACAACTCATTTATATAGATTTTCTATCATATATTTTTATTGGAATGTGCTTCCTAAAATTATTTTTATTATCTCTATTGATGAATTTGATGTGATTTTGGGAATGTATTGGATCCCTCAATGCTGATTTGATATAAATTTTCTTTAAATGGTAGTCACATTTTATATTGTAGAAAAATCAATGATCAAATATAGGTGTGAGGATAAAAATTTCCATTAAATAGATATTACTTGCATTATGTTGGACTTAAAATATATTCAGGGGGGGTGTTTATCTTAAATGGTATGGAATAAAATCAATATTGAAGACTCCAGAATATGTTGATGTATGCAATGGATAGTTTCCTATGATCCATAAGAACCAGGAATACAAATTTTTAATTGAACTAATACATGGATCTACACATATTTCAATAAGTCCTTATAGAATGGACCCAATTACATTAAAATAGTTTGATAATAATCTATATTAAGTTATATAAAACTGATTGATATTCCCTATTGAATCACCATGGGGTGAACATAAATTTTTATTAGGAAAACATTTTGGCTAATTATTATTTTAATTTATTATCAATAAATTAACAAGATCACTCTCAATAATAGGTATCCTCTATATCATATTGATGACATATATATTAAACTATATAGTGCTTAATACATTTAAAAGGCTGAACATTGATATAGATATAATTAATTAATGATCAAAAGGAGGATATAAAAAATATTGGATCACATGTGAGAGATGTACACTATGATTTTATAACGATTCAATTTAGTTATACCAATTACCTTTATATAATCATAGATTTAATTAAAAAGTCTTTAGATATTACCTTAATATATTTTTTCTACTCTCTATAGATAATATTATCATAAATCATAAGAGAAATGAGGTTTCTAGAAAATTATTCTTATGTTAAATACCTTGAGTTAAGAGGTGATGTATATGAAATATATAAAATTTGAATTTGGGCTGTTGGAAGTACTATTCTTGGGTCATGTAATTACAAGTGTGGGTATATCATGGATCATTAGATGTTTAAATTTATTGCGAAATGTCCCTAAAAACTATGGTAATTTAGATCAATAGTTTTCTTGGACTATATGATTTTATCATCACAATGTGAGAAATTTTTAATGGAAATAAAATCCACTAACCAATTTGAAATAGAAGTGAGTAAAGGTCACATATACATATGAATGTGATGGAAATATTATGGAGTTTAGTATAAGGTTTGTTAGTACACATGAAAATACAATACCATGTAATGTATAAGGCTCGGTGATATAAACTAATGAATAAATGAAGTAGTTGGAAAGTATTCTACTACATATTTTTTTGTAAGTATTGTATTTCTCATTAAAATTTAATATTAAAAAATAAAATTACCCAACTAATGATTATAATCAATAATTGTTAAATTTTACATTGGAAGTACTGATACATTATCTTTATGGGGAATGTTTTGATATATTATCTTATCATAAAATATTGAGTAACATATTCCCATATAAATAGTTGATTATGAACCAATATAGATAGTTATAGTTTATTAATATTTAAGACTGTTCAATACACTAGCACCTTGGCATGGAGAAAAAGTTGGATGATGATCTAATTATAAATGATCATGTTATAATAACTATTAATTTTTTTTTTGAAAAGGGTCAAATAATTAGTTTTTTTCAAATAATATATTGTGATATCATAATGAAATGAATAGATACTAACTTTATTAATTTAATGTAAACCCATAAATCTAGTGAAAATTAATTTAAAACCGATGTAGGATGTGAAACTATAAAATAATATAATATTCCAAATTTCAACCACAATAATAACGGAAAGATATGTTTTAGGAACTAAAATTTTTTCCCTGAAATACCAGAATTGATGAAGGAGATATCATATGGAGAACATGGATTATAATTATCCATCCATCTTGGATGTATAAAGATGAATAATGATCATTTATAGTGGTGAAACATCAAAAGGGAAATAACATAGTATGTATCTCAATGTATGGAGTGTCAAAATGATAATGATGAATGTAAAAAGTGTAATGGGATTATACCACCATTAAATGTACCTATAAGGAAATGGGTAAACATAACTGTGGATTTTTCGGGGGGTTTCAAAATATTTTGTACGTATATAATTGAATTTAGTTTATGTCAACCACATTATGGAGTCTGATCATTTTATTTCTATAAGGCTGATTCTTTATTTGAAGAACTATCTGAAATAAACATTAAGGATATGGTGAGTTTTTATAGATTACCATAATTAATTGTATTTGATCAAGATTGGAGGCATACCTAGATTATTTGTACAATACATTGAATAGAATTGCATTTATAGATGAGATTTATCATTTAATAACATAGTTTGATAGATATATATCATGAGGGGATGATTCAAATATTATAAGATATGTTGAGAGATTTCTCAATTGATTTCAAATGTGTTTGGTATTAATACCTTCATCTAGTTAATCTCACTTTTAACAACACATTTGAAATGAGAATTCATATTTATTATTATCAATATATATATAGAATGAAATGAGAAGATTTATCATTTTAATATGACATTTGAGAATTAAAGATATTGTGACCTGTAAAGGATAATAAAATGGAAGACAAGATCATATCCATTAAAAACACATAAAAACATCCAAGAGTTCATAGTAATATTATTATAAAAATTGATACAGATATCTAGATTTTTAATTTGTTGAAAAGGTATCACATTGAATATCCCATTTTAATAATTTTATAATATGTTGAATAATTGGGTAGAATATCCCCATATATATTGGTCTCTTCATGACTATTAATCATATCATGATGGTAGATTATCTCTTGGTTCTGACTTAATAAATCTATAATTTTCACGATGTGTTTCATTTATGTCTTATGAGGAAGTACATACCCAATTATTGCTTGGTATTAAAATTACATATTTTATAACTACATCATGATCTTTCTTATGAGGAATAGTTGGGGGAGATTCTAGAAAGAAGAGATACCATGATTTCGAACAAGATCACTCACACACTCAAAGTCTTATGAAAAAATAAAACATTTGATAATGATAAATGGGAATTATAGGATGTGATAAGGGAGAGGTATCCTATTTTTTCCATCATAGTAAAAGAATTTTTAGTTTGAAACTATTTTAAGGGGGATGATTATAATGCCTCACTATTTTTGAATATATAAATCATTAATAAATTTGAGGTGTTTGATCCCTTGTGAATTATGAAACACTTAAAATAAGATAATAATTAATCATTTAATTATAAAATTAAAAACATTTTAATATAGATAAGTGAAATTGATAAAATAAATGACATTATAATCATAATGTTATGCCCTTATGGAAATAAAATTAATTATGAAGAGATGATTTTGAATTGTTTTGTTAAATTATGAAATTTCTTTAGATTTTAGACATATTTTGAATAATATTAAAAAAATTTATGTATGATATTAATTTTATACATAATATTATCACATAATTAGATAAATTTAATGGTTATGTATTGATACGAAATATCATTCATATATTATTTGGATATGAATAAATGTTTTGTTTATGAATATTTTATTTTTTATATATGTTTTTATATAAAAAGAAAATTCTATTAATTTGAGTATTAAACCTAAAGAATAATATATATATATATATATATAATTTATAAACTAATTATCTATTTGTTATTGATGAATATATAATCATTTACTAGTAACAATTGATATATATCTGAAAATCTTATTTATGTGAGAAATGAATTTTATCTTAAAAATCAAATTAACAACTATTGATGGATGGTTTTAATGGAATGGGTGGATAATTTATTCAATATTATACATAAATATTTATTAAAGGTTATTACTAGGGTTTGAAAGAAAATAAAATCATTTTTATGTTTAGAAATACATTTTTTTAATAAAAATGTTATGTATTGGTTTTGCGCATATATAAAAGAATAACTTTTTTAATTCTATATTAACTAAATATTGTGTAATTAAATATTTATTTTTAGTTATAATAATAAATGATATGTAATACCTTTAATTTTTTATTGATAATAATTTTTTTCCATAGGAAAATCATATCACACCATTTTGGGTTAAAATGACAAATATGGGTTAAATTAAGAGATATAATTTCAATTATTACAAAAACCTTTATAAATCTAATTGGTTGAGTGTATTTAGACATTACATAATACTATATTAAAATATTTATATATCTGGTGACACTTTCCCATGAAAATATCTTTATATTATTTTAAAGTTAATTTTATTTACAAGGGTGTCACTCCCATCACTAATAAAAGGAAACCTGTTCTTATAAATTATTAAAAAACATGAGAATTTTATTTTGTCTAATATCTATCCAAATACCCTCCCAAAGACCTTATAAATATCCAATATGTTCTTTTCTTCCAAAAATACACATCCAATAATCCTTATGTATTTTTTTCAATTGAGATTACCAACCAATGATGTATATGTTTATACAGAAAAACATGGATGTTAATTTATTCTTCAATATCATCCAATTATTATATAACCATATCAAAATAATGAAATAAATGTCATTAATTTAGTGAAATGTTTCTATGTTAGTGACAAAACCATTTCATGTATCCTTTTCATCCAATGGGAAACAAATGTATCCCTCATTGGTATGTTTAGACCACCGGTTCGATGAAGCGAAATATATCATTTTTGTTACCATATCTCATTAATGATTATATAAATTTATTTAATTAATATATATTTTATTTATTATATAATTATGATTTATAAAATAAAAATAATTATTTACCATTATTTAATTCTATCAATTTAAAAATGAAAGAAACACTTGTGCGTACACGTGAACAAATCCATTCAAAATGTGAAGTAATTCCTTTTTCAACACCTCCATACATGTATTGTTACAAAATAATATATAATAAATAAATATGATATTATAATCATTATTATTTATTTATTTCTATACCATGAATAAGGTTAAATGAATAGATTCTTTAAAAAGAAATATTCAAGTAATAAATGGTATAATTAATACAAAAACATTGGTTTTAAGGATGAATTATTAATAAATGGGTGATTGGTAAGGGAATGATATATGTTTATATATGATTTATTATTTTACTAGTATATATGTATAACCAGTCAATATTTATTAAATAGGAGTTTATAGTCCATAAAATGTTGTTCAACACCTAAAAAACAATTTCTCATCTCAAATTAGTTTTTTTATGATATTTGGAATATTCTCCAATTTTTATATTATGTATTTTGTATAATATTCTAAAAAAATCATAATTTTTTTATGTTAAATATATTTATAAATACATTTCACATTATATATTTTCTGGTATTTTCATTGAATTTATACCCTTTTTTTAAGAATTTCCTCAAATAAACATCCCTTTATTGTAATATGTTCTATATTCTCTACATTATTTAATTTAGTTTATTTATATACATCCTATGAATGTATTATATGATTATTGTGATGAAAAAAATATATTTTTTAAAAATATATCTATTATTCTCTCTTTTACAAGGATCTAATTCTATTTTAACCAAATCTGTAAGGGTATATGTTATAATTTTATTTTTTATTGGTATTTTTTGTTTCTTCATTTACATCAAGAAATTAATAAGTTTTTTACTCCCAAACCCATTCAATTTTTTTTCTCTATGAATTTTTAAATTATTTTAAAAAATTATTTCTTCTTTTAGTCTTCTTTGACCCTCAAACATACTGATGGAATTTTTTAACGCACAATCAACCAAATTTATCCTTTTAGGTTAACAAACTTTTCCTTCTCTGTTCTTATTATTTAAAATAAATCAATATTCATCTTTTATAGAAATAATTTAAATTTTAAATTAATTTTAATCTATATTTCACTTTCAATTCAATTTTTGGAAAATAAAATTTTATAATTGTTTCTATACGGGTTATATTTTACATTTTTTAAGGAATTAAAATAGTGGTTTAATGTTTTTTTGAATGGATTAATTTTCTCAAAGTCATTTTCATTATTTGTGGAAAATATTCATTTATATGTTACCATTATTTTAAAACGAAAATCATACTCCCAAGGTTTTTTGAATGTTTTTTATTTTTTAGAAGTTTCAATATGAAAATTATAATTCTTTTCATTTTTAAAGATGATTTCTAATGATTTAATAAAATTATTTTTCTTCTATGACAATATATTTTAGAGTTTGTTTTGTGGATATTCTTTTATGATATCATACAATTTCATTCATTGTATGGTTTATGATGATAATGTTTTAATGAAACATGTTTCCTTGCATATTTCTATTAATCTATGATGAATGATGTTTACATTCCATACATTTATTTTTATTTAAAGTATACACACTAATTCATGAAATTTAATTGCTAAATCCTTCAAATATATATAATTTTATTACTTTAAGGAAATACATATTTGATTTTAAATCAATTGTAAAATGAATGAAATGATTTTAATTATTGATAAAATGGATTTTCCATTTTTTAAAACGAGTCAATGATAATGTTCTTAGCTAAAAATTGAATATTCATGCAAAAACGTTTTTATATGAGTAAAATAACCATTAATGTTGTGAATGAAATATTCAATATGTGATGAATCCTAGGGAATGAAATATAGAATATAGAATGATGTAAAATCACACCCGAGAAAGGAGAATACAAATTCATGGTGTCACACATTATGGAATTCCATGATATATTCTAATGAGACCAAAAGACCTCATATTTTGTGACATGTTTTAAGGGTGTCCACATTAAATTTCTAAATTACTCCCCCAGTAGACACGGATAAATATGTTGGAATGGTTTATTGAATTTAAGACTCTAGGGTTGTGTTTAACCACTAAATATAGACCTTTTCTGTATTTTCAATAGAATAAATTCTAATATAAATGTTTTCCCTAGTTATAAAGTGTTTCACTGTTGTCGGGTTGAACTACCATTTCCCATATGATTTTTTTATTTCTCCCCTCTCTAACCCATTGTAAACTAAAATGGTGTAGAAATTATTTCATGTGGTTAGTGATGTAATTTTAAGGGGACTGTGTATGTTGATTATTTTATTTTATATTTATTATGTTGGATTGTTTTTAGTCCATAAAATTCTATTTATAACCCTTTATTTCCCATGACCTTTGATGATTGAATTGTTAAGAATCATTAAATACAGCACTAATTAATCTTATTCATGCATGGACATAATATAATTCAAAATAATTATACTTAATTAATTTTTTGAATCAATTAATTAATTATTATACTTAATGTAACAAACCATATAAAAGGGGTAGATTATATATTATATAGAAAGAACCAGTACTTGGGGTTTTATTATATTTAATTCCGATACAAACATAACCAAAAAGGTATAATTTTTAATCCTCTTGTACGTGAACAATATAATTATTAAATATAAAACATTTTATAAATTTTATTGAAAATAATTATTTTACCTCTCTCACATTCGTGGTTAAACAAAATCAACCATTTTTAATTTTTCTATGTATTATCAAACTAATATATATAGTTTAACTTAAAATCACAACATGATAGATTAAATTAGTTGATATAATAGGTTTTCATTTTAAAATAAATTAAAAAATACAATTAGTTCCATAGAAAATAATGAAGCTCTATTAGGTGGAAAAAATTCATCCACTATGTTGGGGGATGGTTATTGATTGTGCAATGTTTAATTAAAAAGAGTTTAATTTTTTTTACTTATGTTGACTATTTAATTCATTGTGTGATCATGTTGTTCATTTAGAACATAAACCGGCCCAAGAATATTCCCATAATGGTAAAGTCAAAGAGTCTGAACTCCCATGCGATATTGAGTTGGAAAATAACATTTGACGGAAAAAAAGAACCCATTTGAATGTATTGACATATAATAAAGACACAAATTGGTATGAAAAATACCATTGTAGATGTATAGACTCGTGAATTATAGAATATTCACTAGTGCAGGAATTTATCCTAAAATACAAGAAAATGGAACATTCATTGATTCAATAGAAGGGTTGTCAATGAATAAATCATCTTAGGTGAGCTATAACCTTTTGGATGAGGCATGAAAAAATAGTTTCTTATGGAAAAAAGAAGCTACCTAGATAAGAGGGATTTATATTTTTTTACTATCAAGGATAAATGGTTGAAAAGAAGAAGGTGATGAATATAATATTAGATATACTATTGTCTCCACAAAATCATAAATTTATGCATATCAACGATACCATGTAGGTTAATTATAATCACTAATACTATTTTTAAGAGTGGAGAACAAAAAAAGAAAGATTAATACTTCCTGCTGAGACTACAGAGTTACCAGCCACAAGCACATCAAGGTCCATCACTCACAAGATAAATTCAATCCATATAGGTGAACTTAGAAATATTAATAACAACCATTGGAGAAACTACTAAAAACAATAGCAATATAAAAATGATAAAAATTCATCCCAACGAAATCTGGTGTTCTATGTGGGGTATCTTTTGGAACTACTTAAAGAGGGGCTAAGCCGAGTTTTTCCATGGAATACAAAAAAACCAACATAGATAAGAAAGGGAAATCAAATTAATAGTTAGGAAAATTACCCAAGAATATTCTAATCCAAGAATGAAATATCAATGAGAATAATAAGAAGAAGGTTCCTCAGTTACTAATTTTTTATAAGGATTTCATGATAGTTTAGGATTGTAATAATATAAATAAGTATGAGAAGAAGATGATGATGATAAACACAAAGAAATATAATAACTAGTTACACTATGCACTTACGGTGGAGAAGACCAAAAAATGTGAAATAGAAGAAAATGATGTTATGAATGAGGTACAAAAAGTGACCATCATGTATATAGAAAAATAGAATCCAGTAGTTGAAAAAGAAGAATTTTACCATGACTATATATATGTGAATCCCCTTATACATTCATTTAACTTGTTGAAACATTGGTGGTATCCTTTTAATTTTATTATTATTTTAAAAATCGGATATATACCTAACAGTATGGGAATAAAATTCAAATTTTTTTAAAACAAATAATTTCATATTTGTATCATAGCCCAATCAACCAATAAAGGAAATGTTTAGATAAACAATAGTAATAAGAAATTGTATCATTGAGTCGGTAACCTGATATCTATTATTACATAATTTGAAATTATATTAACTTATATCACATAAATTAATTTTATTTTCAGATATAGCTTCCATTCCCCTTATTACTTTTGTGAATTTATGAAATTAACTATTTCCTTTGATGAGTTTACCTTTTTCTATCCAAAATGAATTCAAAAGAAGGAAGTAAAAGTGGTGGTCCATAAGTTTAATAAATCCATTCAAAAGGGGGTATATGTTTTAATTATATATTTTTTAATAATAAAATAATTTTTTTATAAAATCATAATAATTAACTTATTTTTTTAGTTAATTTTTTTTTCTACCAATGTTGAAAACTATAGAACACAGAGATCTTGTGTAATATTTCCTCAATTAAATTAAATAAATACTATTTTTTTATTACACACATCACTCTTTTGATATTGTGTTACATGAACTAATTAGTATATCTTGTATTGTACATAACACCCTATTAGTCATTCACTACAGGTAATACTATGTTTATCTTGTGTTACACACAACACCGAGTTTAAACAAAATGTGACATACAACTAATATATTATCATGATGGTTGTTACCGAACTTTTGGAATAATTAGTATGAAAATGATTAACAAAATTATTAGAATATATGAGTTACAAATGTATATATATGAATTATTTGGTGAAAATTAAGATAAAAATTTAAACAAAAAAACATTTGAGAAATAAGGTATTAATTTAATGGATAACTGTCATTAAACACATAAACAAATTTAAGTCAATAAATTAAATGAATAAATTTTAGATATTTATTTAAAATAAATTTTTATATTATATATTCAATAAAATTATAGTAGTATATAAATAATAGATTATAATAAACCAAATTTTAAGCATAAAAGTAGTATAATTATAAAAAGATGTGTCGTCTCCTTTATCTTGAACAATTACTTAAAAATAATTTTTTGATAAATTTATAAAATTTAATTCAAATAATACGATAAAATTTTAAATCATAAATATTATAATTATCTTAGGGTTATTTTATTTGTATGTTTCTGAAAAATTTCATATATTTAATGAATAGTATTAAATATAGAATTTTAAAAGAAAACATCCATTTCATTAAAATAATTTAAGAACAAATATTATATTTTTAATTGATATTATGAATGCATAGAGGAATTATAAATCCACTTATATATTTTATATCATTTAAAAAAATTATTTTATTTTTGAAACAAAAATGTTGAAAACTTTTTATCACTTCCTCTTTAAAAACCCACTTTAGCATTGTGCCTATGGTAATAATTTTAAATTAATCATTGAAACTTCTAGGAATGAAATTTATAAAAATTTATTCCATATTTTTAATCATTATAATATAAAATATATAATATGTTGAAATTAATGTTTTACCAAAATGAATAGCGAATACACTGAAAATTAATTACGAATGATAATAACAATACAAGTATAATAAATAAAAATTAAATTTATATCATGTTTAAATTTTTTAATCATGATATAAGTATATAAAGAAAATATATAATATATTAAAACACATGGGAAGAACAAATCGAATATTACCCGAAGTGGTACCTTAACATGATATTTTTAACAAGTGGTTAATATAAGGTTATTATAAATCCATATATGGTTTTAAATATAAGAATATGGTTCTTTAAATTATTTTTAATAAATTTATATTTTTATACAGATGGTTTGAATGATTAGGATGAGAGTCAAGACACTAGGTTAGGGGATTTCATCTCACTTTTTTTTCCTGAGATACATGCTTTATTCACCACCCATTCCTTTTTTGTGGTGTGTATACTACCAAATGAAAATTTCAAATTATTATTATACATATATTTATGTGTATTTACATATCCATTTTATGACCTTTTATTTATGTTTAGGTTTCAAAAGTTTCCAATTCTGTAAAATAGTTTTGCATCAATTTTCATTCCTTCACACTCAGATTTTTTTATGAACTAAATTTCTTTAAGGTGTATAAACATCCATTTTACATGATATATAATGAAAATAACTATTTTAATGATATATTAATATTCTTGTAATTTTATTTTTCTGACCTGGTTTTTATGATCTCATTTAACCATGTGGTCAGAGTTTATTGAAACATTCTCATCACTTTTCT
This sequence comes from Viscum album, assembly GCA_963277665.1. NCBI lineage: Eukaryota > Viridiplantae > Streptophyta > Magnoliopsida > Santalales > Viscaceae > Viscum > Viscum album. The sequence goes on from OY728136.1 coordinate 1,840,821,298, forward strand.
TGACTGTTAATAATTATGAATATTTGATAAAATATTAATAAAAATATCTCAATGTAAATCATTAAAATTATTATAATATATTTATTTAAGATATCATAATGTGTTTGTACCAATTTTAAACTCTCTAGTACTTAAGACAATGTTTTAATTAAAAATTTACCACCTCTCGCTTTGGTAAAAAATCAATTGAATTAAAAAACCATGTTCTCAAATATATTTTCAAATGATATTTGGCACCCATTTTCAAGGAAAAAGTATTTTAAAAATACTTAATGGGTTTCAATGATTCTTTTATATATTTTAAAATATATTTTCAAATAAAAAAAATTTCAAATATATTTATGTATTAAAAAGTGTTTTCAATTCCAAAAGGATATTTTCCCCATGAAATGACTATAAAATATCATTCAGAATTATTTCCCTTATAATATAACATCCATTGTTGCTACTCACTCCTTAATAGGGTAGTTATTTAATGTTTCCATTCATAATATTCCTATGAATTAATTTTTTTATGGTAAGATTTTTAGGAAACATATTTTTCTTTCATAGGATATATGCTTTTAAAACCATCCACTTTTCACAGGTTATGTTTATGAATAACTAATTTTGGAACCTATCTATTTCCATATGTTGTGATATTATTAATTGTTAATAATACCAATTTTATTTATTGGATTATGATATGATTATTTATGATATTTTTGAAAATGTATGTATCATTTCATTATGATATTTGAGGGACCAATATCTACACACAATGTATAGGGTAAGGATTTATAACTCAGGAGATAGACATGGATGGAATTATAAATTAACATGGTTCAATATTAAAGTGTAGGAATGGGAATAGAACACAATTAATTATTATAGGGATGGTATGAGAAATGACCCCAGTTTAGTATTACAAGGCAAGAATGGGGAGTGAACACATTTGAGTAATACAAGGATAGAATGGGGAGGGAGCCCAATTCAATAATAGAGTTCTTCAACTAAGATGGTCTTGGTAGAAATGTATTCACTATTATGCAAATAATTATATATTATTCTGTGTTTATCATAATTTCATGTTTAATTCCAATTTAATGATTTCATGTATTATGTTAATAATTTCATTATAATTCTTGTTTTATGAACATCCATGGTTTATGCCATGATTAATTTATATTATATTTGATATGCATGGTATGATCTTAAATTTTCATGATCATGTTTTCATAAACTTATGCTCATTATTAATCTTACATATCTCCCTTTTTACCCTTAATGAGAATCTGGGATCACCACTTTTATGTTTCCTTCCCCCTAGGTTATGCAGATATGTATTATGTATAATGTGTCTAAGAATGGTGTTTGTCAATAAGAACCTAGTGTGAGATGATATAGATCATTTATGTACAAATTTTGTTGATTCCAAATTCCTTATACTAATACTGTCATTTGGAATCCATTTGTAATATGTTTTAATTATTCATCAAATTTTATTTAATGTTAATGTAGGTAAAATGATGGTTTATATATATTGGGTCTACATATCCTATCAGCAATGGAATGTTTTATATGTGAAAATAATTCATTGAATTCATAATAATAGAAATTAAATTAACATGAATTTTATAAATTCATAGTGTGAAAAACTATAGGGAAATTTCATATACATGAATCAACCAATTCACTCAAATAATGAGTCATAAATTCAATAAAAATTATTCCCTAAAATAATTAAACTATCCAACTTACTCAACAAATACCATTACTATTTAAATCCGAAACCTGGAATCATAGGGTTCCTATGAAAACTCATGTCTCATAGACAAGCCCATAAAAGCCTAAATTCTAGTCATGGTCATGCAATTATCAGCATTAATAGAACTGATGAAATTTAGAGTTTAATATATATTTTTCAGAAGGATTCATGTTTTCCATATGTAATGAATGTATTAATGATCTCCCATTCCACATATATCTTTTTCCTATCCACTTCTAGGTTGTTTGGGGTCATTCTTATTCAATTATGTCCCGACTAATATAATTAAATATATTATGAAAAATACATATCAATAAATATAAATAAGAATAAATATATGGGGATTATTAATAAAATAATTACTCTAAATGAAATTAATTTATTTGACAAAGAATATAAAATTTCATGCCTTGGTTAATCCACCATGTGTTATTAATATTTTTATTACCTCCTAAAAGGATGTACTAGGTATAATCCATAATCATTCAGTGGGAGGATCTTCAAATAGTTTAGCCGCAAAATGTGGCTTTTACATATTGATCATATTCATTGTTAGTAAGGATTTGATGAATTTATTACTCCAAACCCACCCCATTTAAAATATGGTACAACTTGCGTGGAAGGGGTATGTTGAAGTATGGATCATCCACGTTATTGGTTCAACTAGTGAATCCTCTTCATGATTTTATAGTTCATGATAATTTCTTAATGATTGTATTTAATATTATAGTTTCAAGTTACAATGTAAGTTAACATGAACTAAATTTTAAAATGAATATTAAATATGATCATTAAACCATTCAGCATAAGTACATAATACCACATTTTACATTGTAAAATACACATTGATTTATTCAAAAGTTTATGAAATGCAAGTTCAAAAAGACTAGGGAGCCCTATGAGCTCCTCAACAGGTGAAATTTATACTTCTGGTTCTTCTTCTATGAGAATACTAGAGTTTTTCAATAATGGAAACTAAAAAAACCAGGATTCAAATATCGATTAATATTAAAAAAATAGTATATGAGAATGAGTTGAAGCAGTAATCATCTCCCCAAGTCAGTTTGGATTCAATATCATTCCCAATGGAAATGATCTCTTGAAGTTGGATCTAATTAGATATATATAGGCAGTATAACTCCTCCATAATTTGTTAAAATTCCACCACTTCAGTGGAAGATCTAGTGTTGCTTAATCTATGGAATTCTATTTTTGATTTTCAATATGGACTTCAATAATCATTTCAACTAGTTATTGAAATTTCAGACCAATATATTCGATATTAGACATGACATCGACCACATAAGTGATCTTTTTAACACTTTTTAGTGGGAATTATTAGAATTGTGAACCCCTTTATCTTGATCCCTTATGTATGTCTATTTTTTCCTTATTAAATAATAATATTTTTTTTATACATGAAGTATTTTTTTACATTTATTAGATAAAATAACTAAAACTATTTACAATGTGAAAATAAAAATAAAAAACAAATGGTTAGCTCCTTGAAAATGGTTATATGTTTCGTTACACAAACATCACTAGTGTATAAAAATCAACTATTTTAATTTTTTTAGTGGAGCACAATGGATGACATAGTTTGTCTCACTCGAGGAGATTTATAGTTATTCACTATATAATTCAAATTAAACAAAAAACATCTTCTTGTGTTTTTATTATTTTATAAAGTAATTAGAATAAAAATCTATAATAACATTTCATGAGAACAAAATGGGTTTAGAAAAGAATGAATTTGTACATATGGTATGGTTTTGTGTTCCCTAATTATTCATATTTATTATTTTAATTCAATTTCATAGATCATATAATAACCATTATGAAATAAAAAATATTAATAAATTTATTTTTAATGTAATCTTAAATGCCTAGAAAAATATAATTCTACCTCCTCCTGTAATCGAGTTTATTAACACAACTTAATGAAGATTGTGTCCTCCTCTAGGAATCAGCTTAATCGTATGTCATCTCATACATTGAACATATCTAATACTTCATATTCAAAGAATCCATTTAATAAAATAGTGGGAAAATATTTAAATAAACTAATAGGGATGAGTTATGATACATTCAAGGGGTAAAATCACCACACCATTACACTTTACACTTATTCACCACAAAATTAAATTACACTGTTAAAATTTAACAACTAGATTTAAGAATCATGTGTCCTCACATAAGGATAATCCGTTAGATAGTCTTCTATTATCAGAAGTCATAGGAAATTATTAAATTTATGAGAAGAAGATTAGAATAATGATATAAATATAGAAGAACGATAATAAAGTAGATTTTGGAAGTGGATATAAAAAAGTGGATAACACAAATTAAAAATTAATTACAAAAAAAGAAGCTAAAAAAACTAAATGAATGAAATAAATTTAAGAGAATATTATAAATCTATATAAAATATAAAAATTGAAATATAAATTCCTAACATAACATCCTCGCACATGACCTCTCCTATCCAAGGCAGTGCAAAAACCACGTATATCTATAGATAGGGGTATCCATAATCCTTTATTTTTAATATCTCATGTATCATTATTAATCTTGGAAAGATATTTTAATGTATCTTTTTTTAAATCTCTACATATATATCAGTGCTTTAAAAGTCCCACTCCTAGTAAATGTTCATCCAATTTTAGGTAGATTTATTTTCAACCTATATTTCTCAGTGTTCTATGAAGTCAACCATTTACTTGGGTTTAGGTGTACATTTAATGTGAGGTTCAATGTAACCATTTCCATGTTTGTAGAATGTGTGAGATGTATCTGATTGTATCCGCATACTTGTTTTTGAATAAATGTATTATGTATCAAATTCTATTTTTACATGTTCATGATTTAGTGGTGGTTGTAATGGTGTATGGTTAAGACAAGAAGAATAGGTATTTCTCAAAGTTCCATTAATACATAATAGTGGTAAAATTAAGCACATAATCATTATCTACATAGTGTTCCTCTTCCAAAGAGATTCACAATGGTCCCCTGAGCTTATAGATACCATCCACGATGATCCTTATCCTCATAAGTTATCAATTATTTTATTTTAATTTCTATAGAATCTCAGAGTGTGTTTTAAAGCATGTATAAATGAATTTATTCGATGTAAAGTGGGGGAAAGAAATGTCAAGAGGTAGAGGTGGTGGAAAGGAAATGTCTGAGAAAGATGAGCATGGGTAATGCACAATTTTATGAAATTTTCTTTATGAGGAAGAGTATATAAATCACATTCCATACCACATTAAATATCACTACGAGATGGATATTTCATATATTAATATGTGTGGAAGTGGAATGTTGTTCTAGGAAAGTATTGGATCATTGCCCACATTTTTACCAACAAACTCATGGGCAAAGGTTGAGATGCATGGCCAAATTGAGGCCTTATCCCAACCATTCCACACTCTCTTGTGTGCATTATTATCTTATTCTTGATGCTCGAAGGGTTCTGTAGAGGTAATGCATGGATGTATGAACCTTATCGGGATGGCTATATAGTTGGTGGATCCCTTGGATAAGGGTTATACAAGTTTTTTTACCTATAAATACATTTAAACCCTTATAAAATTTCTCATCATAATTTATTAATAAAAATAAATATTCAAAATATTTTTTTCCCATATAGCTAAACAAATTTATATTTATCACATTAAAATTACCATAATTTGATTAACCAAATATTTATATGGGGTTATTCATTTAAATATATTTAAAATAATAATAATTTTTTTAATTATTATAGGAAAATATCAGTGTAGTAGATATTTAATGAGTAAAACATATAAATTCAAACATCTAGATCTTTCGCTACATCTGTTAAAACATTTTACTGTATAAATTCTAATTTTATTTTATTTCTAAATATATTTTTTATCCCTTTTCCAAATATAAAAATTTAAATCAATCCAACAAAAACCCGTATAATCCATCAATAATATTAGTTTTGAAGAGCCACATTGGAATCCTGTTGTATCCATTCCAACCCTACAAAATATATTTTGAAGGATTATAAAAAAATGAAAATGGGGGATATGAATAAATGGTAGAAGATACATTCATTGTTAAATAGACATGTGTGGGGTGTTTTCTTTAGATATTGTGAAGCTTTATGATTATTTACCCAATTTAATTTATTAAACACCATCTTAAAAAAATTGATGATGTAAAGAATATAATAAAACAAAAAAAGTGGCTTGAGTCAAGGAAGTTCAAAATTAACCATTTACATGACCAATTATTTTTATTATGTGGGATTGGGGGGATTTGAGACTTTCCCATGTTTAATTTTGAAAAAAAAATCGATGAGAGTGATGTCATTCATTATACTTTATTAATTTGTGATCTTGCAATGATTTTTAGGGGAAAGGTTAGGTGCTAAGTTTTAGGGAAAATTTTTCATTTAGTTATTATTAATAATGATAAATATATATATATATATATATCCTTCTGTAGATTTTTTTAAATCAATTTCCCACCAACCATTAAGCCTCATAATAATTTTAACCAAATGGTAAATCCTTCCTCATTAATTTTTAATTTTCTCGCTATTTGGTGGATAAAGTAGATGCATTTCAACCTATATTACAGATTGATACCAACATCTTGTGATAGATTCCATTTAAATTTTCTCCATTATGGTATCTAATAAAAATTCAATGTGAGGTACATAATTATTATCATGGGAATTGATTCATAATTTAAACATATGAATAGAAAATTAGAGTGGCATGATTCAGTCAAAATAAGAAAATTAAAATATATTTTTGAATTTATTTATTTCAAAATGAGAATATGGTGATATTTTTTCATTTGATGATTTAATAATTAAATACCCTATTTAATTAATAAATTTTATTGTAATTAAATCAAAATAATATTGTAGGGATAATCCTTGACATTTTCTAGATAATTCATTCTTTTGGAAAATTAAGACATTTTGGGCGGGGGATTTGATTTCAACAACATTCATTTTTAGATATTTACCATATTAAATTTTATAATATAATGAATATAAATTTCCAAAAATATTTCATGGATAATTCAGTTAGGAAATAATATATCTAAAATTAATTTAAATATAAAATTAATAATAAAAAATGAATAGAAGATCCAAAGGATGTCCCACAAGGTACACAGATTCAAAGATAATGGCCAATACCCACATTTAATGATTCAAGAAAAAATGAATCAGAATACACTAGAAAAAACAAATAACATCATGAATCACCTATTCATGACATGAATGTCATAATTTTTTTATTCTGAAACTAGGAATAAAGGAATGAAATTCCTAGAGAAGGAACCATAAAATTTACGGTGAGGCACTACGTTTCACACCTTGACAAATTATTATGAAACATAGAAACCACCTCTTTTTGGCCTATTTACCAGGGACCATATAATATTTCATGGTAAATCAATCAGTTTAAATGGATGTATATTCTAAAAAATTTTATAACATCTATTCTGCTAGGGGATTCATTGTACCGTTAAATTTATGTCCTGAGTGTATATTCAAGTGAATCAATTATAAGGGTGTTTCTTGCCCTGGGAATGAATTATTGTATGGTAAAAATGTTTTTCCTTCATTTCCCATTGGATTTTTTCCTTTTCCTCCTCTATAACGCAATGATTACTAGCATAAGGATATTATTCTTTCATATGTCGAGTGATTTAAATATAGGTAGAGTTTGATAAATTGTTGTTTTTATTTAATTTTTGGTTGTTTGCTCAGGCATATAAATTATATGTCTCCCCCTTTCATTCATCAAAACCATTGATAATTGAATTAGTAAGAGTCATTAAATATATGAATAATTAACATAATTTATGAAAGACCATTATATGAATCTATAAAATTATACTTAAATATGGTTTTAGTCACCAAATTAATTGATCCACCTGATGTAATTACCTTATGAAAAGGGGAAATTAATAAAATAGAGAAAAGAACTAATAACAATGAAATTAATTTGGAAAAAATAAAACTAAACATGACTAATTATCAATCAACCACCACATAAACCTAAAAAATACTGATAATGTCACATTTTCTCAAATTGATTCAAACCAAGTATTTTTAGTTATCTATTTTTCTCATTCAATCCCAATAAATAATTTTATATTTTCTTATTTTTTTTGAAATATTATCTAGGTCTTGACATTGGACTCTCCACATACATTATTAAATTAATTGATAATATAAGTATGTGTTTTTGAAATTAATAATTAAATTTGATTATACATAAAAGAAATAATTATTCCCTATAGTATGGTAAAAATAATAATAAATATTGTTATGATATTTGGGTACACATATGTATGGTTTTATTAGGTGAAAGATGTGCTAAAAATTGTATAGACCTCTAATGTTTCTGTTAAATCATTATATATCCTAAAATAATATGAAATGCAATTATAAATGGACCCAATTGAATATTTGACTATGTAAACTATGTTTTTTGGAATTAAATGTTGACCCCATCCACTACGAGACTCTTTCCATTATATTTATTTGAATGTGGAGTGAACCAAATACACTATGGGACTCTATCCACTATAATAGTCTTAAATGAAATCATCGACTAAGGAAAGGGTTTTTACGGAATATGTGTATTCCAAAATCTTTTGTAATATTATTATTATATGCAAAAACTCCTCAATATTTTTTATTATTATTGAGAACTCTTATGAAACAAGTATTTTTTTAAAATTTATTATTCTATGACTCATTACTTCTTGTCAATGGCTTTCTATGTAGTTTTCATTATGTTAGGATCATGTTATCATAAACTTATTTTTACCTTATGCTCATTTATGATCGTCAATTTATGTCTCCCATTTATCCACTTACTAAACATAGGATCTCAACCCTTCTTATGTTTTTATTGTAATATGTATGAATAAAAGAGTTAAATATCACAAGTATGATATAGGGATTATGTGAGATGAAATTTATGGGAGATGTTGAAGACCTTTCATGAAATTAGTTGATTATGAACATAATTTAAAAATACGCAAAACCATTATGGTAATAATTTATTAATTATTGTTATATGTATTTAATATTAATATAAAATGATGTAATATTTCTGTATTAATTGGTTTGGTCACCTCAAAATTCACATATTTTCAACCAAACCCTGTCATACAAACACCTAGAAACAACCCTATAATGATAAAAATTGATCATAATCATGACACAAAACTACTTCTTATCTAGATTCCTTACCAAAACTCCTCTTGTTCCTCATTGAAACCTCAACATACCTATATGACTTCTCAAACTCAACATATGCCTTATTATAGAATCAAATTCATCATTTCCGATTCTTAATTACCTATTTCATGGGATGGTATAGCATAACCCATAACTCATCATCTCTATATACTTCTTCCCTATAGGATCCTTCTTCCCTAACATGGATTTCATTTTTCTTCCTTCAAACCGACAACCATAATGCAATGACACTTTAAATTTTACCATCCTAAAATAAATATTGTGGGATTATTTTATCTCCATCCACCCCTTCCATGTTTGATGAAGCACCATCATCCACTCTACATAATCCCTATCAATGTCTGTAGGAACCTGAACAACTATCAATGCACACTGCTGGGAAAAACGTCATCCCCAACAACAATGTATGTATAATTTTTTTTTGTTTTTTAATATTTTTATTATATTTATATCATTATTATATCAATTTTTAATATGAAATTTTAAATTTTTAAAATCTAATAATTTCACAAAACATTATTATCATGGTATTTTTTTTAATATTTCATACAACGTTTTCTTTTATAACTTATTTATGTTAATTTTTTATTTTTAGTTCTTAAATTTGGACTTTTTTTAGTAGTAATGGTATTTTTCAACTTTATAATATAATTATTAGATAAATAACTTTTATTTTTTACAATAAAATAATTATATTATCATCCCAATAAGAAATTATATTATGCAATAAAATTATAAATTTATTACAGGATGACACATCTTCTGTAATTGAAGACGAAAATGTTTAACATATATTTTAGTGAATAATAGGTCATAATAAATATTAAAAGTACATGAATAAATATATTTTTTTTACTAAATTTTATATTATAAGAATTTATTTTTAGTTCGGTTTTAATATAAAATCTAGAGGAAAAAAATACAAATATAAGGGTTCTTGTGATATTGGAAAGAATAAATATTATATGGTCATTCAATATTTATTTTTGATGGTGGTATGTTTAATATATATTTTTTATGTTTTCATTAGAAAATTTGATGCATTTTCAAATTTATTATGTAAAATTTTATAATTTAGTGAATTTTTAAATAATTATAGTTTAAACACTTAATAATAATTATTTTTTCAAATTTCATAATTTTTTACATGGATCCATTAATCATAAGCATTAAGAAATGATTAAAAAATAAAAAATTATGCAAAAAAGGAATATAAGTTACATATTCTTTTACATACCTTTATGAGAGAGAGAAGTCTTGATAAATCTTTCAATTTTATAGGTGGTATTGTACAAGTCTTCCAAAAGATGGAAAATTATTTAAATAATGAAGAATATGTATTTTCTATTTTCATTCCCACATCAATTGAATAGTGTGGTGGGCGGGATAAATCCACTTGTTTTCATGAAAATATTTCATGTTTTTATCTCACGTTGGCTTTGAACGCCACACCATAACCCATTAGTTTAACATTAATATAAAAGTATCATGATAATGTTATCTAATATTGATTTTTAGGCTTCGGTAATGTCTATTCCATTAATTTAGAGGGATATAAATTTTTTAAGACATAGAAAATGGTATTCAAAGTTGTTCATCCAAATGTTTCATAAAATCATAATTATTATCCATAGTTAAGATGACATCATATACTAAGTTTTTTATAAATATAATAAGAAACAAAAATAGGATATTAGAGTTTTCTATACAATGATGATGGAACAATTCAGTGTAACAATACAAATAGTGATTATAATGAAAAAAAGAATCTAGTGAGTTTCAACAATCCCTATGAATCTAAAGGAAACATGATTTTCTATTTCTATGTGATTTTGGGGGAATGTATCAATTTAATTTTACTATTAGTATATTAGATGGTTATTATGTGTTTATGAATACCAAAACTATTTAATTTTATCTAGATGATACATACACCACATATCCATCAGTACTATAGAGGACATAATGGATAGAGTGGGAAAAACACTTTCCTAACTAATTTTTTTGTTTTCATAAATGGAATAATATAAAGAGATTGAATTTACATTATAAAGAACACTTTTATCTACAACGTGATCCTTAATTGATGTTCTATAATGAATGTTCACTACTCAATTGAGTATAGACTAATTGATATTGATGTTGTTTAATTTTCTAATGGACCCTCAAGGATAAAATTGTTGTTTTCATCTTTTTATCAACAACCAGAAGGTAAAAGTATGATTTTGACATAATATAATTTGAAAAAAATAAATATTGATGAATTCACTAATGGAATATCATATTAATAAATTTATTTAGACTAATTTTAAGGATATAGTGAATGATTCACGCTTTGAGATAAAATTGATCAATTTGAGATAGAATTGAATAAAAAATTATTTTTTATAAAACCATTTATTCTAAAGTCTCCAGGATTAATGTTAGAGGAATTACCTTTAAAATAAAAATATGATTAATAGTTTTTCAATGTAAATAGTTAAAGTCATCATGTAAGGTGATCTAAAAGATAAATAGGAAAAACATTTATTTAAGTATTGATGTGGAATACAACTTTTTTCATGATAAAATAAAACATTAAAAGAATTATTACATGATATGTACGCAAAAAATTCTCTTATAACATTAAGATAATATATTATTTTATTTCTATGGGATGTAGTATACAAACTTAAAAGTTGTTTTTATATCTGTTGTAATCATGTTTCTTAATGATGGGATAATCTATCACATTTTAGAGAGTTTCATATGGCACAAAAGGTCATTTAACTATTATAAAAAAAGAGTATATTTCAACAAGGTTATTGAATGGATGGAGAGTTTATATTGAATATGGGAAGTGTAAAATTCTAAATTTTATATAGTTTTCCACAAAAATTTATTAATATTAGTCGTCTTTGTACTTAAGTAAACTCACACATTTTATTTAGGATATAAATATGTTCCCATTATTCATGTTGATTAAAAAAATATTACATTCTTATGTACATAGGGTAGTTTTCCCTATAGAAGGATTCCATTTAGATTGTAGGAGTAAATTAATGAATTTATGACATGTGTGATAGATAATTTTTCCAATATAGTGTAAAATATCATTGATGTTTTGATAGATGAATTTTCAGTTAATGTAATGATTTTTGATGAATTTTAAGAAATATAGAAACTGTGTTAAAAAAATTTAAAGACACAATTTTTTTCCTATTTATTTGAAACAAAAATATATGGTTAATGGATTAATAGTTTTGGGACAAAGAATATAAAAATTAGTAATTGAAGAGGATTGGTCCAAGATAGTGGTGATTTAAACATTACACCACCAATTATAATATAGTTAGTGAGATGTTTTCTTAATCACAATTGGTTTTATATGAAATTGATAAACTATTTTCTAAATATTTCTAAGCCACTATGATCAATACTACAAAATGATGGAAATTTCAATTATGGTATGGAATGAATGAAAGGTTATTTCTTTACCAATCGTAAAAAAACTAAATTGGAGCATCATATTTTATTTTATGTTTGTTTCTAGAGACTATGTTGTTGGCCCTTTAATTTTGGAAAAAAATAAAAGGGGGAGCCTTTGGATTACAATGAATAAAATATTTTAAATAGAATAAAATCAAGTTATGTTAAAACTAATAATGATACATTAGAATTTGTTTATTTACTAGAGAAATATATGTTATATATAAATGTAATTATGATTATTTATTACATTGGTCATTCACTACAATCAATTTATTATCAAATAAGGAAGAAATAAAAATTGTTCTTAGGTAGGAATTTCTTCTATATGTGTTTGATTTGGAAATATAGGTTAAGAAGGGACCTATGAAATTGGTTTTTGACTAATGTGTCATATATTTTATTTATAGGGACAAATAACACAGATTTTTAATTAGATATTATATATATAAATATCTAATAATGGGTATTTATTAATGTTTAGTGAATGGGTTGTTTGATCATTAATTATTGGAATATCTAAAAAATTGATGATTTTTAGTCTTAAATTATTAAATGAATCATGGATTAATTTTTTATCATAAATCTAGGATTGGGATTACTTTTTGAATTTGGTAAATATCTATTGAAAAATAATTTCAAAACATTTCTTTTTGAAAAATGGAGTTTAAAATTAAAATTTCGTAAATTTCCATGTTTTATATAAGAGGTCATTTTTTAGGAATATACTAAAGTAATAAATAAATTATACATTCTCTTTTTTTTGATTAATATCACAATTTAAAATTACTTTATGTATATTAAGGTATGATTCCCTTTTCATTATTGTTGACATTCAGTGATACATGTCCTAAAATTACATATTCTAAAATCAAAGAAAATTTGAATAGCAATCAAACATGGACCTCTGCTGGAAGAAGCTGTGAGAATTTTTGGGATGATTTAAGAGTTTTTTATTAGATATGAAGATGATTCGGACACATGGAGTTGAAATACAATGGTTTTATAAGGTGAATATATATTTCAGAAGTGTAGACATAGTGTCAGATATGTGGAGGATGATCTACAATGACTTATAGATTGTGGAGGTAGTTGATGTAAAGAGATATGATGTTAACTGTGATAATAGGTGTTATAAATTTATTATAAAGTGTATTAGTTTGGATGTATCTTTAAAAAATCAATAGAATAAGACCTTGGATGGCTGATTAGTTCATTGATGGATCATTAAGACACATCTTACCTCTAGATAACATAGCATTTTGATTCAAAAAATAGTTTGATTATAGGATTTGTGAAGGATCATAGAGATGATAAAAATCAACATGATATAATATATTTTATTTATTTCATATATATTTTTTAAATTTTCTGCACATATGATGATTGTAAATATGATATAATGAATTAATTGTTACTAATTATTCTTACTAAAATTATCATTAGAAAAATTTTAATGGTGGAATAATATTTAACTGATTCTATTATTGATCTTTGATTATGTGGTTTTCTTTTACTATTGATCACTATTTTTCATGTCATACTTCCAGGATATTATTTTTTACAAATGTTCAAGAACAAATTAATGTTTATCTAGTTTATAATTTTGATAAATGCTTCAAAATAAAAATATAAAATATTCTAAAATGAATATATATTTTCTAAATAAGGGAATATTAGCTATATTGAGTGATATTTTAGTCTAGGTAAATTAATCAACACATCATTTGTGATAAAAATGAGTTTTATTTTTAGAAAACTATGAATTGCACCAATTTATTGTATTATCTTTGACATAATGAGTTAGAAATATATTAAATGTATGTTGGTTCATCATACATTGAACTTATTGATATTATTTTAGAGTTATCAACAAAATAATATATCCTTTTCTTTTCCACCTATTTTCACTGAAAATCACTATCCCTATTTTGTTTGTGGCCCAACCCAAAGGGCCTCACTTGGACCAGTAGAAAATTAAGATTGACACCATAATTGTTACTCCAGTAGGCTAGGAGATAGTGATTATTAGTGATCTGGAATATTACACACATGGGATGAATTATATTAACGTACCTATATATTATCAGTCTATAATAATCCATTAAAACAAGGGGAGTAATAATAAATAAAATCAACTAAAGTATGTAAATTGACGAAAAAATATAATGGAATACATCATTGTATAATAAATATCTCCAACATAATAAAATATTAATAATACATAACCAACCATAAAAAGGGTCCAAACCTAGAAGTAACTATAAGAGGGTAACGAAAGAGAGATCTCCTCTCATGATTTCTAGTAACCGGCCACCGAATGTGTAATGTTTCAACAATTACTATTATGATTCTTCAACACCATGCCCATAAAAACCATTATCAATCTTAATTTTATCTATATAAGACATGACACATTTTGGTGAATCCCATATAGGGGTTATTATATACATACCAAAAAGGATACCCCAATCAACATATAGATTTAATGACATAAATGTTAATATCAACTCATGAGTCAAAGGAGAGAGTAAAACTTAAGAGGTATATATGATCAAAATAACTATATCTAAGAGTGACATGGGATATAAATCTTTATAGATAGTGGGAAATATAAATCTACCATCAACACCATTATTATGATCTACTAGGTTCTTAGTATTCTAATACAACCCTTATAAGATATGTGTGGGACACACACAACAATAATAGAACTGCAGGAAAAGGGGGTGTTGACCCTAGAAGTATTGATATACAACACCTCATCTACCGCTTGATATCAAGTGTGTACAACTCTATAGATAGGTGATACACAATATAGGATTTGTATAGAGGGGAACCCTCATATCTATATATAAAAAATAGATAACCCATTCCCTAACCACTAGTCTGCCCTCAAGGGTGTTGATAACTCCATTGTCCCTCTAGATATCCAGATTGGGTCTTGACCTCAATTATTGTAGCTAGAAGAATAAAACATATTTCACCACCTCATGTCATATATTTTATGTCAAGATGAATTAAGCTATACCTCAATTTTTATAATTCTTATAACAATGGAATACTCATGTGTCTAAATTCATGTCCCATAAAAAGTGATAAAAGAGGTAAAACAACCAAGAATATGTATATTGTGTGTCTTCGTGATGTACATAGGGTGTAAAACTATTTCAATGATGTTATGTATCCTACAGTCTAACATATCATGTGGAATAATATTTAAATGAATTTTCTTTTTGATTGAAATGATGTACTATGGAAACTAGGGTGCTCTTCATGTGCACCCTATTTACAAGATGTCTTGTCATGTCAGGTATATGATGTGTGGGTGAGAAACACTTTTTATTGGAAAAAAGGATTACCTTAGAAGGAATATCCAATATTTTTCTTGACTATATTCCCATAAAGACATGAAACATGGGTATTCTATAAGGTGTTCCATTTTTATAATAGGCTAAAACCATTGTCACCACATAGAGAAGACACATGTCATGCGTTCCTTCAGAATACATGACTTGTGGCCGTGTTTTTACAAATACATGAATATTCCCCATGAGTAAAGTAAATTCCCAAGATTCTACTATATATCACATAATTATCCATTTTCAAACCATAATTCTCAAAGGAAATCATCTTCGATCACTGATTTTTAATATCTTGGGGTTGAAAATAAATATATTTTTCACCCATGAAAGATTGGTCATGCCTCCCATAACCAATGGGGTCATAATAAATAGAACATAATCCCAAATAATTTGTTAGTCCTCAATACATCCACCATTTATTGATCCCAATATAATTTTCATAATGATCATGAATATGTAGGTTTGATCTTGATCAAATCAGTCCACCAATGTAGATTCATTAACCTCATTGGACAATGATGAAGAACAAAAAGAACCAAGGAAAGAAATACACCAGAAAAGGTGAGATTTTAATTACCCATTGTTAACCTGAACAATGATCATATACAAGGAATATACATATAATAAATAAAATACTACAATGAAAAATATAATTCGGTTCAAGAACACTTATTAAATATTGGCCAATTTGGAGAATGGAATTCATGTAATTAAGAAGATATTAAATCCATGATCAATAATCAAGAGAATCTTGTTTGATGTTCACAATGTAAGAAGACCAACCTCAATAAATAATCATCCATTATTGATGAATTAATTTTCATGTGAGGTAATTGTAGTTTACACTTCATTTTTTATTCATCCTATGAACCATTATGACTATTTAACATTGATAGATAATCACAACATTATCATTCAATTCCAACAAATGATCTATCTTCATTTATAATCACCCATGATTATATAGATAACCCAAAGGATTTTCTATAACAGCATACCTATAGATTATAAAATAGGATTTGGAATTTTAAAAACTAATTAAATCCAATATTTAAACTATTTAACACACCCACAAATGGTTTCACAACAGCAAAATGCATGATGAAGAAAAATCTCACATCAAATCTAGGTTAAAAACTATATTCAGAATTCAATCATATTATCATATATTCCTTCCACGATTTTAATAAATAGGAATTCAATTTACTCTAAAATATAATATTCACATGATATAATGGTATTTAATATTTTTATTAAATTGAAATATGTCACCTACAACACCTAAAACTCTTTTCTGAATCCCAAATAAATTATAGGATAATTCATATAATATTTCAATGTGTCTAGTGTGATGACCCGTCCCCTGGGGCCCATGCCATGACTACACCAAGACCACCTTCTATAGGCTCCGGGAGGGCGACTAGCACCGAAAGGCATATTTCCTAAAATGGGATGGCATCGCCTTTAAACCTGTACAAACACATGGTCCGAGAACCCAACCAAATGCAACTATGAAGTAAACTATTATAGAAAAAGTGTACAGAAAGTGAAGGGGCTGGAATACAATCCTAGATGTAAGATTACAAGTACAACTGAAAAGTACAAAACAACAAAAAAGGTAAAAATTAGCTCCTAGATTTTCCACCACAGATCCAACCTAAAGGGTAGGTACAAATCACGATCATTAGTCCTTACCTCTCGTCACACCAAACAGTCCACCCTAGATCCTACATGAAGGGTAGGTACAGATCACCTCCTCAGCACTCCATGTTCGTCCGTCTCCTCCGCATAAAACCTGGTCCTGGCACCCTCAAACCACCACCCTCGTGCTTATTGTCTGCATAAGACACCACAAGGTGCGGGTCAAACTCGTGCAGGGGTGAGTATAATGATACATAATCGGGACCCTGAGGCCCTGAAGGTCTCCTAAAATTCCGCAAAGAAAAACCACAGTGTAACCCCCTAAAGGTAATGTACAACATAGTTAAAGGACCACATAACATTCCTCGATCACCAGAACAATGTAAAGACATCTAACACCAAGATTTATTATAGGATTAGTAACAAGTAACATCCCCAGTCACATCATCAAACCCCTCGGGTGTTGGAAAACACCTCCTCTATCAGGCACAGTAGGTCTGTTGGTTCACAAAGAGGTGTTTCCCACTAACCATGAACTGTTGTGGTACTCCTCCCCATCGAGTAATGTGGGTCTGTTGGGTCCCACATAGCCACCCACCCCCATCGTGGTCAGCTAAGGTACTCCTCCCCATTGCGTATTGTGTCCAATCACCACAATGGCCTACCAGGTCACACAGAATCACCCACACCCATTGTGGTCTGCCAAGGTACATCACGTACTGTGGCTGTCGAGTCCCTTTGACTTGAAAAGTCAGCAGTCATCAGGTCTCACCTAGTCATAGGGTTCCATATGTTGTGCGCTATGAAGAACCGCTCCCAAAACCATCAGTCAAAACTCAACCATAATGAATTATCAGAAAGAAGTAACTCGATGATCTATGAAGTCGTAAGGTTTCCAACACAGTAGAGGATGCGTCAATCGTATGCCCGGTCTATGCGTTATTGGAATTATAGTGATGAGGGCCTAGTTGGACTCAGTTATGATCCAACCATGTTGTACAATATGTTTCTCCAAAAACTCTCATGTATTATGTAAAAAGGAGTGTCTCACACCAAGTGTCCCAACACCATTGATGGATCATCAAACAGGCATCCAGTTCTCATGATAAGGTTCTTTCAGTGTTTCTAGGCCCGGTTAGGCCTGAGTCCGGTGCAATCTGGTCAGACAAACCTGGCCTGACCCTGTCTGGGCTGGGCCAATGTCCATTACTACCCACAAGAGGGGCAGCCTGGCCCACGTGGGGTGGCGGCCCGGTCCAGGGGCGGCGACCCGACTCGAGGGCGGCGGCCCGCTCCAAGGGAGGCGTCCCGGTCCAAGGGTGGCAACCTGGATTGAGGTCGGTGGCCCACTCTGAGGGCATAGGCCCTACTGAGGAAGGCAGCCCAGCTCAGGGGTGGCAGCCCAGCAGGATGCTGGCTGCCCGACTCGATGGAGGTGGCCCGATGTTAGGTTGGAGGCCCAGGTCAAGGGCGATGGCCCAACGTGAGGGAGGAGGCCCGAGATGAGGGCGGCGGCCTGGCTTGAGGGCTACGGCCCAACTCGAGGGAGGCATCCTGGTTCGGTCTGACACTGGTGGTGTAACCCCCCATTCTCATGGATTCCCAAATGACAGGAAATCCATTTGGTTCGTGAGGTGACGACACCGCGAGGGAACCACTCGGTTGCCGCAGAACATGTTGGAGGAAGGTTCTGCCTCCGCCGCACCTTTGGCCGCGGCTTCGGTCCCCCAGTGGCATGGCAGTTGTGTCGCCTCCCTTCCCGAGGATGACAGTCATTTTGGCCTCATTCTATATATTTCGTGGATGATGAGCTGCAGACTTCCTCTTGCGGCATGCGTCGACATGCTCACGTTATTCCATGGAGGAAAAAGGATGTAACAGAGATAGAGAAGGGTTTGGGACGGGTTTGTTAGGCTTGTGCCCTCCACATTAGCTCAAAAATGTGAGGGTGTTAAGGGTCTAATAAAAATTGAGTTAATCAACCAGATATACCCACAAGATACCACACAACGATACTTCCGCAAATATGAATGAATCGTGGGTTAACCCGTTAGTCGGATGACACACGTTATTCTTGTTATTCAAGAATTATAAAGAGGAAAGCATTCAAAAAGCATAAATTAATTAAACCCTACCTCTAAACATCGGAGGAACATCCATGAATCAAGTCGAATCATATTCTTCATTTCCTCTTCTGGTTCCTAATGATGGAACTCGTAAGTCGTCCATCAGTTTGTGGTACAGTGTCGCCCATCAACTCTTGCAAGGATTGCTTCTGTCCTCTAAGGGTTCAACATCACGACGCTTCTTCCACACTTATTTTCTTGGAGAATCTGTGTTGATACCCCTCCCCAAGGTCTATATATATAGTATAGGGGGAGGCCAAGTAACAATGTTGGAATTTAATGGGGGCTCATTAATTATGAATGATCCTTATTTTCCCCAATGTATTTATTACATAGATTAGAGGGTCAAGTTCTTTTTCAGATAGACACATCGTTGGTCCCACCTTACTGCTTTTCCATTACAGGAATAAAATAATAATAAAATAATAAGGACACATTATTTATTCTATTAAAAATTTCCAAAAACTATCTTTTTCTCTAGACCTACTGCAGTCGAAGTGAATACTCCCTTATGAAAATTTAGAAAACACCTCTCGCGTGTTTATTGAATGTAACCAAAAAAAAATCTCAATAAATTAATTATGTTCACCGTCGACCCGAGCTGGTCAAAGTTAGACTCTGCCTAAGGAGAACATTCCCCAACGAACTCAATGATACCCTTGTATTTTCAATCCGAGTTACCATTTAGATTTGATGGATTTTACAATAAAATAATTGTCACTTAATTAATTTTTGATGACCAAAAACTGACTTTCACTGGTGGCCCGTGCCAACCAATGTTTGTATCTTCCTAAAGAGAGCATACCCTAACGAGTTCAGTAGTGGTCCCAGATTTTTTATCCATGTTACCATTCTCGAGTTTTAAGCATTTGAATAATAAAATAATTTTATTTACAGTTATGTCAATTTCTAGTTTTCTCATAGGAGGCCCATATCGACAAAACATAAGACCCTCCTAGGGAAAACAATCCATCCGGAGTGCAATGGTACCCTCATATTTCTTATCTGTAAACCATTGAGGATTCACTCCACTAATTCTTGAAAAGTTTTTACGTGCACTATTTTAGGTTTAACAAAACATTGACGAATAATTCCAGGCACTCTGAGCCTCGGAATCATGTGCTGTCAGATTTTATAGTCTCAAAATAATTCCATATAAAAAATTTATAGAGAAATTATAGGACATTACAGTCTTCTCACCTTAGTAATTTTAATCCCTAATACCCAAAAAATAGGCTTTGGAATCAAATGGGGGTACGAAGCACAAATTGGAGCCTTCTACTCTCATTTGATCTCCTAGAGGTTTTCATGTTGCCAGTGAATGCACACAAGAGGTATCGACCACCCATTAAGGACTCACTCATGTCGATCCTCAAAATTCATTGAAATCCCCATAAAAGTCAACCCCATCGCCAATGTAAAACTCACCCCATTTGATAACATCTGATGGCTCATGCACAAATCTTCTTAGCCGCGAAACATGGGAAACATTATGCACCTAGTACATCTTAGGGGAATGAGAGAGATGGTGCACTACCTCTCGCACTCTGCTGAGAAACTAGAAAGGTTCGATGAACATCAGAGATAACATTACACCCTGGAAAAATCACCACAAACATCGTTGAGGTGAGACTCATAAGAAGACATGGAATCCCTCCACATATCGACATAAGACTTCTGCCGGCTCTGAGCAGTTTTCATTTGCTAACAAGTGAGGCATCGTGATACAAAGTCTACCACAACTTCCTACATCCTTGTTCACCAGTACTAATGTTGGAGGTCCCAATACATATTTTTTACCTCATGATGTACCGTTAAAAGGGTTGTATGGATATTAATTAACACCTACTCTTAAAGAGTCACTAGAACCATGGTGCGTCCTCTGAAGAGGATGACGTGCTCCCCAACTTTAGAAAATCCTTCAAAAGACCATCCTGAGTATATTAGAGCATGTTGGTCCTCACAGTCAAAGTCTCAAGCTATTCCCCCTGATCTTTCTAAAAAATTGGGGGAGTTATTATCATAGACTAGAGGTAATGACCTCCATCATTATCCCCAAAGGATATTCGCAGTGCAACTAGCTTCTCTAACATTTCACTTGGTAGTTGTAGATCAGACCTCCCGCTGAGTGCATCTGCTTCCATGTTCCCCTTCCGAATAGTATAGACTATCTCAAGGTCATAGTCTTTGATGAACACTATCCATTTTTGATGTCTCGATTTCAGGTATTTATGTGACAATATACACATGAGACTCTTGTGATCAGTGTAAATAGAAAACCATTCACCCATCTGGTAGTTCCACAACATATTCAGCACAAAGACCACTAAAACTAACTCTAGGTCATGTGTAGCATAGTTCTATGAGTCAAGATCTGCTGCATGGGTTTCCTTTTTCACTGACCAAGGAACACCCCATTACCACGTTGTAGATAAAACACATCTGTTTTTCCTAATATAGTCAATCTATGTATGATCTTTGGATTCCCAATACATACCAAAACAAACATTGTAAGCCCTTGATGCTGCCATCATGAGGTTTCAACTGAGACTCTCTCTCTCTCTTCAATGATCAGATCAAACTATTGGTGGATGTGTGATTATCGAGTTCCCTCCCAAAGGTATCTCCAGACGTGTGGGACAAGTGATAGATTTAATGAGAAACTCTAGGTCTTGGACAGGATTTGTGGAAGGAAGGAATGACCGTTGCCTATGTCTATTGATATGGTACAAAGTATAAGTCATAGTCTGTACCTCTAATCATTTATAGAGTCCTTGGGTTACACTCTATGATCGAGAAAAGCTACTCCCTTCACATTTACATTAGCTCCTTGAGCCTGGTGGGGACCACATTGAGGTGGTGGTTGATACATGTCGAAATATATACCACCTCATGATGCCCTCTGAGATCAACTTCCATGTCTGCTTCCCTAAAGACCCATTTGTTCCTAGCACTTCCTCTTCTCGAAACATTTTACACACCCAAGTCTCCCAGACTGGCGTCAGTTTCCTACTATCATACTGCTAAAATTAACTGGCAGTATTCGCTCATCCAAAGAACATTCAACCATAAAGGTTCTCTCTAGAACCCTAAATTAAGTATGAATGCATATAGGATTAGTTCTGGCTTGGGTGTCCCTAAACACACATCGCTCGGAGGTCCGAGCCCTGAAGCATAGATTATACTATATTCATCGAGTACCTAGGATGCTCATTACGCCTCAATGAATACTCAACTACCGACATGTTGTCTTTCTGAAGCTGTAGATGCTCTAGAAAACTCTCAACACTTTGCTCTGTATTGAAATAGACCGACTTCTTTGAGTAATGTTCTCAATATTATCCATAGAAAAAAGGTCAACTCCTAACAAGATTATGGTAATCTAAACCCTATCATCATCCTGTTGAGCAACATAAAAGGATCATTACTAGGACCTCCATTTGATTGAATGGTTACCTGACTAGATGGAATATCTGCCACCTCCTCAAGTCAGTCCTTAGCCACCTCTGAGTCGGGCTCACCTCAGAACCTGAGACGTATCTGATGCAGTAACATGTCTAAGACACTAAGCCTAAATGTGTCCTATACTGGTACTGCTAGTTTCGACAGGTGACCAACTGGTAGCAACATAGCTACCACACTACCCCAAGTTACTATCTTGGGAAATGTCCACATACCAATGACTCATCACTATGAGGACCATCCTCATGGCCAATCACTAGAAAAGACTAGAAGTTAAGATAACCATATGATCTAATGGTGTCTCAACTAGGAGGAAAACTATGGACACATCCTCCATCCAGTCCTTAGCCACCTGTGGGTCCATCTCACATAAGAACCTCAGAGGCCTCTACTTCTGGAGCCCATGCAACGTGCTCAGGCATTGTTAACCCTTGGCTGGCGGGGCTGCTGGTAATGGCTATCCAATGGGTAGTGGTGATGCTGGTACACCACCTGATGTTTCCAATTCCGTAACGAGGCCCTTTATAGAGGCCTCATCATTCGGGGGGCCATCATTGAGTACCCTTTCATGAAACCTGGGTGGATGTCTTCATGGTAGCATCTTGAAAAGGAACAAATGTTCCAAAATCATTAAGTTATACATGGTATGATGACTCCTTTAAAAAACACATGAAATCTGTGTTTTCATGCACTAAGTCGGAAATCAGAATTTAGGGTCCTAATGTATGGATACATCGACCGTTGTACGATCACTAGATTCCCAAAACAGAAAACCACACTCAAAACGCTTAAAACTATTGCCACACAAAAAGATCAGCGTCCTAGTTCTTCGGATGAACCGAACTCCTATGACACTACTTTGTCATGACCCATGCCCAGGGCCCATACAGTAACTACACCAATCCCTCCTTCTAGAGGCCAGGGGTTGGAGACTAGTATCGAAAGGTGTGTTCCCTAAAACAGGAAGGGATTTACTTTAAAACTGTACAAACACACGGAACAAGAACACAATAAGAAGTAACTGTGATGTAAATTACTGTAGATAACGCGTACATAAAGTAAAGGATCTGAAATACATGGCCCACTGGAAGATTACAAGTACAACTAAATAGTAAAAAACAGTTGAAAAGTTGAAAAGTACCTCATGGATCATCCACCACAAGATCCTACCTGAAGGGTAGGTATAGATCCTGATCAGTAGTCCCTGCATCCTGTCACACCAAATTGTTCACAATGGATCCTACATAAAGGGTAGGTATAGATCGCCTTCTCAGAACTCTATGTCCGTTCGTCTCCTCTGTGTACCACCATGTCCTAGGTCCCACAAACCTAAGCCCAGCTGTTCATAGTTTTCACAAGACACAACAAGGTGAAGGAAAAATCCATGCAGGGGTGAGTATAACGATACTTTTTAGAGACCCCGAGACCCCGATGGTCTCATAGAATTATACAAATAAAACCCACATGGTAACACCAAAATGGATAATTACCACATTGGTAAAGTACTACATAGCATAACCTCAATCATAAGAACAAAGTAAAGAAAAATCACACCAGTATTTATTCTTGGGGTTGTAACAGGTAACATCCCCAATCACATCGTCGAACACCTTTACTACTAGAGAACTCCTCCTCTATTGAGTATGGTGGGAATGTCACGCCACACAAATGTGCTTCCCAATAAAATTGAAATGGTGAGGTACTCCTCCCCATCGCGTACTATGGGTCTGCTGGGTCACATAAGGCCACCCACCCCCATTGTGGTCTGCGAAGGTACTCCTTCCAATCGCGTACTACAACTGCTGCCCACCATTGCCTGCCAGTTCACACAGAACCAACCACCCCCATCGTGCTCTGTGAAGGTACTCCTCTCTATCGCGCACCGCGAATATTATGTTACTCTGAGTAAAAAATTCAGCAGTCATCAGGTCTCAACCAGTTTCATGGTTCCATACATAGTGCTCTTGGGAGAACCACAACCCAAGAAATTAGTCGTATCTCAACCAACACAAATTCACACAAAATAGTAACCCCATGATCTTCCATGTCATAAGGGTTCCAACGCAATAGAAGGTGTGTCAATCAAACGCCCAGTCTGTGCGTTAATAATATTTCTTTGTCGAGGGCACGGTTGGATTTCTGTATGATCCAACCTTTACTTACACCATGTTTCTCCTAAAACTCTCATAATGTATGTAAAAATGGACTATATCACTCCAAAGGTCCCAACACCACATACGGTTCATCAAACGGGCCTCCGGTTCTCTTGATATGGTCCTAAGACTGTTTAAGGGCCCTAGTCTAGTCATACCTGGTCATTCCAACCCAGCCCAACCCAGTCTATGCTGGGTGGAGGTTACCTCGACCTATTGAGACAAGGTTTTGTCTATCATGCAAGAGGGGCTGCCCGTAAGGGAGGCCCATCCCGAATAGGGTGGCCCGCAAAGTGGCGGCCCGACCCGCGTGGGGCGGCGACCTGCTAGGGTGGCGGCCCAGTTCGAGGGAGGAAACCTACTGGGGAAGTGGTCTGGTTAGAGGGTGGAAACCTGCTAGTGTGGTGGCCTGGTCTGGTGGTGGAGGCCTCGCTTGAGGCTAGCGGCCCGCTTTGAGGGAGGCATCTCTGTTCGAGGGTGGTGACCGGGTCTAGGGCGGTGTCCTGCTCTGAGAAAGCTTACTCGGTCCATGGGCGGCATCCCAGCTAGAGGGGGGTAGCCCGAATTGAGGGTGGCCGCTTGGCACGAGGGTGGTGGCCTTGCAGGAGGGCAGCGACCCAGAATGAGGGCGGCGACCCGGCTTGTGGTCAGTGGCCCGGTTCAGTCCGACGTGGGGGGTGTAACCCTTGTGTGTCCCGAATTCCTGAATGGCCTGATGGCCATTTGGTCGGTGAGGTGGTGACGCCCGGAGGGCGTCACTCAGTCAGCGCAGAACCCGCCAGAGGCAGGTTCGGCCGAGGCTTCCATCCGCCAGTGGCACAGAGGTCTCGCCGCCTGCCTTCCCGTGGCGGGCTGTCATGCCGGTCAACTCCTCTGTATGCCATGACTGAGAAGTCACAGTATTCTTCTCACAACGTGCGTAAATGTGCTTGCGGTCTTCTAAGGAGGCGCAAGGATATAGAAAAGATAACGGAGGGTTCGGGCCGGGTTCGTTAGGCCGACACCTAGAATATTAGCTCATAAACATTTTGCTGTTAAGGATTTAATAACAATTTAAATAATCAACACGATAAACAACACAAGATACCCACAACTATCCTCTCGCAATGTAGAATTAATCACTAGTCAACCCATTAGTCAGTTGACCAATGTTCTTAATTTAATTCAAGAACGTTGAAGAGGAAACCATTCAAAAAGAGTAAATGAATTAACCCATACCTCATAATGTCAAAAGAACACATGTAATTCAGGGTGGATTGCGTTCTTCTGTTCCGTAACCGATTCCGAATGACAACACTCACACATCATCATTTAGTTTTTGGTTCGGTGTCGCCTGTCACCTCCCGCTAGGATCAGCTCCATCCTCTAAGGGTTCGTCATCGTGACACTCCTTTAGCACTTCGTTGATTGGAGAAGCTGTGTCTATACACCTCCCCAAGAATTATATATATAAGAGAGGGGGAGGGTATGTAACTACCTTAGAATTTAATGGCGGGTCATTAAGTAGGAATATTCCTATTTTCCACCAACATATCTATTACTTAGATTGGAGGGTCAAGCCATTTATTAGCTTAACACGCCACCTGTCCCACCTTACTGCTTGCTCGTTGGAGGAATATAATAAAAATAAAATAATAAAGTTAATTTATTAATTCCATTAAATAGATAAAAATACTAATATTTTCTATGGACCTACTGTAGTCAATGTGAATCCTCCCATTAGTGAATCCCGACATTTCAAATTCAACGGTGCCCTCAGATTTTTAATCCGAGAAACAGTTCAAAAGATAGAAAATTATTCTCTCACGTTTACTGAATGTACTCGAAAAAAAGTTCAATAAATTAATTATGTACACCATCGACCCACGTCGGTTGAGGTTATGCACCCCCTAAGGAGAACACACCCCAATGAACTGAACGGTGCCCTCGTATTTTCAATCCATGTTACTATTTAGAAGTTATGGATTTTACAATAAAATAATTGTCACTTAATTATTTTATTTACAACCAAAAAATAACTTTCACATGTGGCCCGCACCGACCAACGTTTGTATATACATAAAGAGAGAATACCCTCCTGAGTTTAGCAGTGGTCTCAAAATTTTAATCTGAGTACCATTTGTGAGTTATAAGTATTTGAAAAATAAAATAATTTTATTTAATTTATTTCTTTACAGTTATGCCATTGTCAGGATTTCTCATAGGAAGCCTATGCTGAATAAACAAAAGTTGTGCCTAGGGTAAAACCACCATCCTGAGCACAACAGTGCCCTCAGATTTCTGATCTAGGTAACAGTTTATGAGTTATTTCCCTTTTTCCAGAAAACGATATACACGCGCTATTTAAGGTTTAACAACTCTTTGACGGATCATTTCCGGCACTCGGGGCCTCATAATCACGCACTGTCTGATTTCAAAGTCTTGAAATAATTTCATATAATAAAAAACTTATACATAAATTCAAGGACATTACATATAGAAAAAAAACAAGGGCTCTTAAACATCCATCACAATTTATGGTTGTGTTTTTCATGTTTCCTGTTTCCTCCCATGGTCACTCAAATATAGTGTTATCCCTTCCATGTTGATCAATATTACCTATTACTCTATAAATTAATGTATAATTATAAATAATTGATTTTTTTTCATAAAGATTCTTATTTCAATTTTTTGGCATCACTATTTAGGAAGGAATGGGAAGTCATGGAATAAAAATCACAAAAGGAAATATTTGAATAAAATATAATGACATACATATATATAAATTTTGAATATAATATGTATTCCTTGAAACTATGACCAATTGTATGAATCTATAGAATCATATACCATAAAATGAAAAGCACGTGAGTTCATAGAGAAGGAGCTTCTAAAGATATTATAATTGGGAGGTATTTGATAACTAAATTTAAAACATCAACCAAGGTTATCCTTTTATCGAAGTGATATATGGAAATAATATTAGACAATACTAGTTCTCATGGTTTCATGCAACCCATCACACATTTTTTTGACACCATAGTCTAGAAACTAATCGATAAAATATTTAATCTTTTCTAGGCTACCATATGTTAATGGAATTCCAAATGAAGGTTATATTAAATAAATTAAGGACTTTTACAGTGTGGATCCACATATACCACTGAGAGGGCTGAGTGAGGATGAGTTAAAACTAATATTTTCTCTATTTTATTTCAATGGAAATATATGAACTTGGTTTTAGTATATAGAAAGAGTGATAATTTAGACATGGGATTAGGTCTTTAATGATTTTTTAAGAAATTAAACAATGGTAGGATGGAATATATTGTTATTAATAAAATTATTGGATTTATTACAAATGAGTTCCAATAATTCCCTGATACTTTAGATATATTATTTTTATTCATTTAATGTATCGAATCAATCTGTTTTCCCTACAATTTTCCCAGCGTCAATTTATAAATCATTTCAACCCTTATAATAAAACTATTAATGACCAGTTTTTTAGTACAGTTTTATATAAAATATGATGAATATCACTGATTAAATTTTAAAAAAATTTAAAAAAATCCCCAACATATGATTTCTATAAGGTGAAACATTGATTAAGGGTATACATTTTTTATAATAATTTCTCCCACAGTCTACTATCATTTGTAATGGAAATTCGCTTATGGATTAAATTAAGTACTATAGTATGTTTGGGAATTAGATTAATTTAAATTCAAACTGTTATATTACAACTAAAACCATTATAAATGATAACTTTTATTGGTATACACCTATAATTAATCAAATGGATTATTCTGTTTAAAATACTTATAACCATGGATATAGTAACCATCTTAATATCTCTTTTTCAGGTAAAATATCATTTAAGTGACATATTATTCCATGATTTAAAAAATTGAATGGAAAAATTCGAAAAACAAAATAAGACTAAGTCATCCAATTGAAAAATCAATTTGGAAGTAATTAGAAACAAAATTCACACTTTTATGGATTCTAAGGATTCAATACATAAATATGATACAGAACCCAATATATTTGCATTAAATATTTATATGGATAATATAAAAACTCATATCAGTCATATTAATTGTGAATTAGATGGAAGAGAAAAATTTATGTTACCTTATAAAAATGAGGTTATCCAATGAAAAAGTTTAATGAAATTATCAAAAAATAGTGGTTTGAAAAGTTAATATGAACCAGGAAGTGTTTCTAAGAATGATAAATATTAAATTATCGAAGAAACTCAAAACGAAAATCTACAATTTAAAAAAAATTAGAAAAATTAATAGAACCTCCAAAAATAAAATACATATGTATATTCCATATTTAATTAAAGAGGAAAAATAATTCCAAATGGGAATAGAAAAATAGAGGGAAGATATTCATATTGAAATTGAGGGCATACCCACTGTCTTATAGAATTATCATATTCCATACCATTCTATAAAAAGGGAAAATAAAATTTAAATTCGAAAAACTTGTCAAATTCCTTGGGTTATTTTACAGTCTCTATGTGGCCATTCCATCCATAGAGGATTTAATATAAATTAAATTAAATTTTAAACACATCATAAAATATTATTTATATTAATAATTATTTAGTGGAATTGTTTTCTTATATCTTCATTAAAGAGTGTAATGTTATCTTTAAAAATAAAATCCTAAAAAACTTTATGATACATGGATACTTTTCATTCCATGTTATTTAGGGAGAATTGGACAGATCGGTTTCTTATATAATCATGGTGAAATAAAAAATATGAATCCTTTCTCATTATTTTAATAGTTGAGATTTGGAAAGCTACAACCCATAACTGTTATTTTATAACTATCTAATATTTCCACAATACACCATATATACTAGGTATATGATCTATATATAGAAGTTAGAATGATTTTTACCCACTAGTTTTATAATCTTAGACATACAGTGTGATAAAAAATCCCTTTTCATTATAGGTTTCCCTTTCCTTACTATTGTATGAATAGTGGAAAATGTTTCAAAATGGAGTTTTATTTTTATTTTTATTGAAAAAACAAATGAATTTAATATATTCAAATATATCAAGGATCCTCAACTTTTGGATAAAAACTCTATTGTGGAAATTATTAAATATGAGGACTCTTTCATAAGTCATATAAGGAATTTAATATTTTAATCGTAGAGTTTTTTCTGGAAAAATTTTTGTAAGTATTTTTATAGGGGAAGTTGAGGAACCCTTTGATGTGTATAAGTGTGAATTCCTCAACCTTTTAGATGAATTTACTAAGGAACAAATCTTTAAACCAAATATAAATTTCTAGTATTTTATGTTGTCCATTATGGTTAGTAGAAATGATAATGTGTTATCTCTCTCCCATTATTTTATTAAAATAAATATTTTTTATTTTGGGCCATATAGACCATAGGGTATCTCATATAGTAAAGAAAAACCATTATAAGGTCAAACCACATTCAAATAATTTGAATTATTCGTTATTAGTCCAAAATTCCTCACAAAATTAAATAATTACTATTACAGTACAAGATAATTAATAATAAATGATGTTTTGTGTGTTGATGAAATTAAAATATACTATTTTTTGGAAATTTATTATAAAATATGGGTAATCCCTTATCATTTATTTAATAAAATAAATATGGATTCATAACACAATTAAATATTTTTTAGGTAAAGAAGGCTCAATCCGAACAAGAAAAAATTTGTAGGGAATGCGTTATTTTGTTGTTGGATGATGAAATCATATTTATTATCCTATATAGAGACCAGGTAGGTCCTTCATAGTTATTCCCTAATATGTTATGTACTACAGGTATTAGTAATGAAATGAAAGAAAACCTCAAACAAGAATCTTTACAAAATAGAGAGTCGATAATGATTATAGGAACCCTAATTTTTCTACCAGAATGGAGTATTTTACAATTCCATTCATTGATAATATTCTTAATATGTTGGATGGAAATTTTTTTCTCAATTTTCCAAATGGAAATTTTAGTTTCAACTAAATTATTGTTTCCCCTAAAGATAATGAAAATAAAATTTTCAATTTTATATTTGGTACATTTTCCATTAGTGAAATGCTTTTGAATTTTGTTGTTCCCTAACCACCATTTAATATTTCATGATGGATATGTTTTCTGATGTTATTGAGTATATTAAAAATTTATTCAGGGATGATTTTCCTATTTTTTATGCACATTTTTAAACTCATTTTATAACATCTAACTGTTTTGGGATGTCTTTAGTGACCCATAATGTTCTTATTTTGTAAAAATGTAATTTTATGGTCAATGATGGAATAGATTTATGTATTGAATTCTATAGTAATGGAATTATGGTTTATAACACTAAAATTGGGGCCATTAAATGGTTATCCACTCCATGAAATGAAAAACTAATTATAATTTTTTTGGGGCATGTTTTTTTTACTCGATGTTAATTAATAATTTCCCAAAAAAAAACTATTTCATATAGAGGTCAGGGATGAACCATTTATTTTTTATAAAAACATGTTATAATTTTTCAATCTTTTTAATGATAAATTTAATTATTCACATAGTATCATTATCCCTGATTTGATGTTTCCATTACAAATAATATATGATGATAGTGATATGTATTGTGGAATATTAATAGGGTAAAGGAAAAAATATATGTTCCATGTCATATATTATAATATTCTATTAGTATATGATACTCAATGTAATTACTCCACTACTTTGAAGGAGTTACAAGCTATTTTTTTCTCTCAAAATGTTCAAGTAGTATCTGATTTGGTTAAATGTGTATATATATATTTCTAAGTTATCCTAAAATTATTTAGTGTCCAAAATAGTGTCTAAGAAATGATTAATTATATGGATACTCTACTATTGATAATATGATATTATGATAATAGATAAACTAGTATCTAATAATATAATGGTTTTAATCTTTTCTAATATACATAATACTCAAAATGATGATCTAAGGGAGATTAATTATTCCTTCTGTGGTGAGAAATTACATGCTACTTCATTTTTTCAATCCTCATGGATTTCTTATTATGCTATTTTTTTTATTTTTAGTAATCATTTCTGGTGATCTAACATAAAAATAGAGGAATAAATTTATTTTATTAATAAAAAACTTCTTTTTGAGTAATCCTTTACTTTTTAAGAGATGTATGGGTTTTATTTTGAGAATATGTGTTGATGAGTATGAAATGATACCTACTCTTGATATGTTTAGCTGTAGATCATATGGTTGACACCAAGGGGGATGAATAATAAGAATTTTCTTTAAGATAATTATTATTGGATCGCCTTATTCAAGTTTTATAGTAGTTTGGTTGTTAGTTTTGATATGTCACAATTATTTAAAAAAATAATAAGAAGACATAGCTACAACAAAAATAAATTTTAGAGGATTCATTTTTTATGCCTATTTATTAGAAAATATGGGACAATTTCCATATTCTAATTGGAATCTATAAATTATGGTTTTTGTGGACTATTTATCAATGTGGTTTGATATAGTCTAACATCCATATAATTACACATTTAGTATTGTGTAATTCCTCAATAAAATTGATATTTTATAAATTTGGAGTTCTCAAATCTTTTATCAATGATAATAGAACTCAAATAATAATTATATTTGTAATGAAATAATTGAATGTATTGTAGTATTTAGAAAACCATAACTTATTTCCACCCATATTCAATTGGAAAAGATTGGTTTTTGAATATGTATCACAAGAAAATTCTAGAGAAAAATGTTTCTCTATTGAGAAAACATTGGTATATTAACATTGAGGAATCCTTCTGGGCTTAAAGAACAGAAAACACACTTTTAAGAATGCCTATGATTAAACCCCTATTTGGGAAAACATTAATTTTACTTTAGAGATGAATCATTAGTCCATTGGACTAAGAAAGCCATTAATTTTGAACATGAGACTATTGGGTAGTGGATACTTCCGGAATTCAGTGATCTAGTTGATACAATAAGGGATCCTTTTGAGAATTAAAGTACATATAATTATATAATTATTGTTAGAGTGGAAATAGAAGGAAGGTTGGTGAATTGAATTTTATAAAGTAAAATGATGAATAAAAATGATAATATTATTATTTTGATAAAATCATATAATAAAGTGATAAATTCAATCCATAGTTAAGAAAAAAATAAAACTTACTTTTTATTTTAAGAATTATACTATGATAATGAAGTGTATTATATAATTTTACGGGGTGTTAGATAGTAGAACAAAATGTTCCCTAACTAATACCACACTAAAATTGAGAGATATTTCTTATTATGTTTTCCCATGGTTTTAAAATAAATCCACGAACAATAATTCCTTGGTTTTTAGTGGATTCCCAATAAAAAATAATAACTTTTTTAATGTAACAGTAAGAAAAATACATTCTTTATTTTTAACAGTAACCCAAGATCCAAAGATTGATGTGGGATTATATGGGAGTTTAATTTTATTAGAAAAAATTACTTACAAATATATTCTTATATCCTCATGAAGGATATATACAATTGATAAATATAGAGGCATAGAAAAATGTGAGAGTCATTAATATGGAGAAAAGAAGATTAACTCAGTGAGAGGAGCACATAAAGAATTACAGTGTTTCGATGTCAATTTGATCAAAGAGTTGTTTCTCACATTCTTGATAGAGATAAAATTATAGAAGGACAATATTTAAAGGCTTAAAAACATCTGTTAATATTTTGGAATTATCTATAGAAAATTAATCTATTAAAGATTGAAATATTAACATTATGGATATCATGAAAAGCTTCCTCAAATTGATCAAACCGATTCAACTAGATACTTATTTTCCTCTACTGGGTATCCAGTTGACTACTAGGGAAATAATATTGTATTAAATATTCTAGTAGATAGATGATGCACCTCAACAGTTGGTCGGAAGACTTCTGGAGGATATGGGGAATTATATCCATCACAATGTTTATCCCATCACACCACACCAGCTAACCATACTGCCTAAAATTTGGGGAGCCCCACCCTAGACATATAGATTCATTAAATTATTTTCTAACTACCCTCTATAGATTAAACATATCCAATAAGACATCAATATCTCATTATTTACTTTATTTGGATTATCCATGATCCCCAAGATACCATTACATGGTTTTTTAAAAACAAGAACTGTATTATAGAAGTGAAAAAGTAAATATCAATCAATTAAACTATTATATGAATAATTGGATTATTACTATGACTAAAATATCATGAGATAGCGATAGATGGAGAGTTACAATAATACCCCATTTTATTATAAAAAACCCAGGACTAAAATGTTTACTTTTAGTGAAAATAATGAGATAATTATACAAAAAAATAAATTGAGATATAACCAATTTAATATAGGAATCACAATAAATAAGATATATAACATGATAAAAAAATTAATGAGATATTCAATAATCATAATAAGTTAAATTCAACAAAAATCATAAGAAATATCCCCTTTTTAATTAAGAAAAAATTTCCCCCTTTCACTGAAAATAATCTAAAAAACTAAAAACATATCAAACATTAAATAACACGAAAAATATATTCCAATTTTTGTTGATAAAATATGAATCAGTGAAGTTCAAATAATTTAAAAGAATATAATTCTATGAGATATAAATTTTAAATTCTATTTTTTACATAAATATTATAAATATTGATCATAATTTGTAAAATATAAAACAATAAGAGAATTATTGGATATTTATGTAACGAAGAATATATCCTTACAAACTACATCAATATAAAAAAATAGATCATATAAAACTAATATTAAAAAAATTATAATTAAAATGTAATATGTAATTTATAATCGCATGTTTTTAAAAACTATAATTTTTTTTGAAAAATAATTTGAAAAAAATAAAAATAATAAAATATGAAATATGATAGAAAAAAAAATGGGGATAAAAATAAAAAATATTAAAATTCCTACCCCTACTATTTTATGAAAAATATTATAAAATATATATAGAGATAGAAACATACGAGAGATAATAAAAGTAATTTCAATATAGAAAAAAAACTAATGTTACCAAAAAAATTTCCATGTAGATCAAAGATGGGGTAAAAACATCTCAAAAAAGGAAAGAACCAGTATTTACCATAATTAATTCATTATGAAATTATATTATGAATGACTATGTTAAGAAATTATTTAAATTCCATATTCACTATATTGTTTAGAATCCAAAAAATACAGATCAATGAAGTTTATTGGCATAGTCCTAAACGGACATTCAAAAGAAATTTCCTTTTGGAACCCTTCTAGGTCTTTAATTGGGAGTTAATAAATATTGGGAAGGTGAAACAATCCTGTGATGAAAATGAATGTATTTTAATGATTCAAGAAGTCAAATTTGTTGATAATGTGAATTTAATTTTGAAATATTGGATGAAATATTAATACTTATTATTCTTCCATATCTTGAATTTTTACGATCACATTAATGAATATAATAATCATATTTTAAACTATAACTTCAAAAAATATTTTGAGAAAAAAAATTATCTAGTATTGTTATGTATACTAAATCTCCATAAATATAATTAAATCAATAATGATTAAATATTTTAACACGCTATTAAATAATGATCCTATTATGTGTTTTTTCACCATGGGTGAATTGAAAAGATCTTTTAATATCCTTCACATAATTTTTGAGAACATCAACATACAGTTTATTTTTTAAATTTCAAATAAAATCATATATTTCTTTTTAATTAAGATCCTTTTCATTTCACAGTCAATTTTTTGCATTAATAAAATGTTTTTTTGTGTATATGTGTATATAGTGAAATAATATCATTAAAACCATTTTAAAATTTATAACGATCATGTTGATGTTTATCAAAAAACCACGGTATTGAATTTATAGAGAAATAAAAAGAGTATTAAGAAGCAAAGTGAGACATATGAGAATTAACCTCATCACCATTCACAATACAGACCATAAGAAATTTTGGAATTGAGATTATTGAGGAGTTTGAATCCCTCCAATTCAAAACATTAAATTGTTTCTTATATTTCACCATTTTATTTAAATTATTTTTAAGATCATACATTATAGTATAATAAAACCCTTTTATGGTATTTATAATATGTCACCTCTAGATATTTAATTATATAATTGTTTTTGTAATATAGGGATTATTGTTTCTTAATTCGAGCCTTTTTCACTATTTGTAAAAGTTTTTAAATATCAATATCAAAATAATAGTTAATTTCGAAATAATATTTATTTTGATTACAAAAAAAGATTCTTGATGGTTTCCCAAGATTCTTTTCCTCCTATTTATTGGATTGATATCCTTAAGACTAATTTATTTTTTAATTAATTTTTAGATATTTTAATTTTATAGGGTAAATAAGAATCATTAAATGGGTATTAAGACCATATCAACTGGACCAAACACTTGGAAATGTTGGTCTGAAGTCGAAACACTCTAAAGAAATTGCACCCTAGATGTTGATTATTTTTATTCCAAGCATTTATCATGTAATTCTTCTTAGTAAAAATTCCCCATGTAATACTACATATGTCGTGATACCAATAGAAAATATATACCCTCTCTTTATTCCAATATTATTTGTACTATTTGTTTTTACACCCATCTCTGACCTCATCTGGGATTACACTTATGTATCTGAATCTCATTTTTCTCTTTTCTCCATTCGAACAGCCACCCATGCCACTATAATCATGCTTAACTGGAGACATATAAAAGGATATAGTTACTTAATTATGGTTTAATATCACATTCTATTTTATTGTAAATCAATGCTTAGAACATATTTTATTAAGGATCTGATGTGTTCTTGTCCAACAATTTCTTTAGTATCCTTAGATTTAAGGATTATCAGAAAATTGGGATCCCATGATAGTGGTCAAACTAGTTATATTTTTTCATGAGATGTTGTGTGAAAAAAAATATTCACTATGAGCTTTTATACCATTTTAATTCTTTTAAAATAATAAATAAATAACATTAATACATTCATATTTACACATATATAAAATTATAAATCTTTATTGGATAGGTATAATCTATCTTCTTTTTCTTTTATCACTCCCTCATGCGTGAACTCATAGAATATCAAAATTTCATAATGTGTTTTTTAAGATAAATCATGTTTAAAATCATTAAAATATATACCACAATATATAGATTTCATATCATTTCAATTTAGTTTAGTTTTTTAAATATTTTTAAGAGTATATTTATCTTCAGATATATTAGTTTATATATAATCATGTATTTATATTTTTTTGAATAGTATGACATATTCTTCTAGGAGTGGAAAACATTTTATATTTAAAATAGGGATAATATTTTACTAAAAAATAAATAGAAATGGAAAATATTTCAATCTAAAATATATTTATATTTGTAATAACTTAGGATTTTTAAATAAAATATATTAGAAACAATAAATTTTGAAATAGAAATTTTCTTTGAAAAATAATAATTTTTCAAAAATAATTAAAATGATTCCATTGATACCAATTTTTGGTGATGTGGAAATGAAAAGAGGGTTGGGAAGAATTTCATTATTAAAATATAAATGTTAAAGTAAAATAACAATATAATTATTGATATATACAGAAAGAATAAATTGACCAATTCAATATGTATTTCAGAAAATTTCATTGTAAATTATATATTTAAACATATTTAAATGATAAATATTGTTCAATCAAAATATGATAATGAGTTCCAAAATTTCATATAATCATACACTATATCTATACTACTCTATTAGTGACATATGTCGTTTTTAGACTGTCCCATTAGGTTGAAAATATTATAAGAACTAACCTTCCTTAAGTTTAATGGATTTCTAAGAACTAGACATCTCTTTTATTATAAAAAAACTAATGAAAAAAACATTCCATTGCGATAATAGAAAACCATGAATAAAATAGATACATCGGGATGAGAAAATATATATATTTTCTTAGAAAAATTACTTTAATGATTATATCTTAAATCTCTATTTAAGGGAAGATACCATTGATAATGATATAAATATATATATGTATGTATGTATAATGTTGGAAGACTTTATGATGGAGAATGTACTGGGGTCTCTTTGAGAGAAGGGAATAAAGAATTATATATTTTAAAAATTAATTTGATCAAAGTGTTATTGATCACATTCATTAATGACATAAAAGAATACAAGGCATTTATATATGCTGTTTAAAACTACTTGGATCCTTTTGTAATTAGCATTCGGTAAATAATTCCTTAAATAAAACAATTGAACCATTCAGACCATAATTAAAAACTTCATTAGATGGCCAAAGCCGAATCTACTGGATACCTGGTAGCCTCTAATAGATAGATGGCAGCCAACCTGGAAGATAATACTATAAGGAATATTTCACTATCAATCCTATGACCCTTTATCTACTATCTAGTGTATTTATAAACAATGATGGGACAATGTATCTATATGACTATCGAGCTATGGCACTACACAAGTTTTCATATATTTTTTGAATACTGGGGAACACCACCTTGGTCCTCTATCATCTAAAAATGGAATTATATGGAAAACTAAAAAAAATTCTATTTATTTAATTAATCTAATAATAATTATATATATTTAAATTTTTTAATTTTTCATTACATGTGATCTATAATATTTCATCACATGGTTCTTTAAAAAAATTTATTCAGATTCCCAAGAGTCATAACTATGAATCAGTCAACAAAAATATAAGTTATATAATTATGTTTTTGTGATCATTATAACATAATTATATAAAAAAATACCACAATAACAAATAATTTTCATGATTCAATAATTTAATAGATAATCATATAGGTTGAAAAAGGTGTTAATTTTCAGTTCTTGCACTATGCTCAGTCCATGTATGAATAAATTAAATTGTTCAGGGAATTTAACTATATGAAGTGTTCTAGTTAATGAAGATATAGATTTGGAAATTGATGAATTTAGAACCCTATTGGTTATTATAAAATGTATTAAACATCACTTTAAGGTGAATACGAAGGGTATGGTTTTTTTTTGTCCATGGGTCTTAATATTTCTCTTAGTCTAACTAAAGACTATAAATTTAGTTATTGATGGGTGTTAACACCTATTTCATTGTTGTTGTTTAATTTTTTTCATATAAATAATATTTTATGATATCCTTTATCTCGTGTCACTTTTTTTGTCAGGGTAATTTCATATTTGTTCCATGGAACACTCTAATATTTTAAGATATATTTATTTCTTAATTAATTTAATATATTTGATATCTTATGATAAAAGAAACACCGATTATAAATGAGTCATAAGATAGAATAACATTAATAAATAGAAATTAAATTAAGTTGTTTAATAATAATTTATATATTATTAAAATTATTTGGTTTTCACATGTATGAAATAAATTCATTTGTAATTGTTTGATTAGAAAAAAACATCTAAATGTATGAGAAATATTTTTCGAGAAAATTAGATTTTGTGCATGCTATGTGTTTTCATATTAATAAATTAGAGTAATCAATACATGTGAATTATTTTAATGAAATATATATTTTATATATTCAATAAAACATTTCTATCATTATTTTAATAATTTTTTATTGTCAAGACATAATAATTAATCTAGTTTTATGATTAAAAATTGTATTTTTAATAAGTATCTTCATCACATTTCTCATATTTATTTTATAATATTTTTACATTTTTGAAAATTAAATGAGGAAGTGAAATTAATTTTTGAACTAATAATTTTATAATTATCCTAGATTAAATTTTTATAAACTTTTTGAGATGATTAATTTTTCAACAAATAATGAAAAATAATAATTTTTATTTACATTTAAATTTATTGTAATAAATTTTCAATGATAATTTTTTAAATGGGTTTAAAATTTAAATTACTGATACTATAATATTATTAATCAAATATATATAATATTAATAATTTTTATATTTAATTTTGATATAAATAGTTTTTATACTTAGAAAAACATTTTCATTGAAATCTGCTTTCATTCACATTTGTAGGGTTAATTCTAAAGAAATTTTTACAAATTCCATGAATTGATCTTCATAAAATTAATGAAATATATGTAACCAGAATAATTAAAATTATCTAATGATTTTGACTTAATATTTTTATTTTATTGAATTGTAATAACAATAAAAATATGTCACCGCATTTAGGCATAATACAGGTTTACTAGTGGTTAAGCTAAAGAGATGCGATTTAAAAAAACCATAAAAATTGTTAAATTATATTTCATTGACATATTTAAGATCAAGATAATATAATATTAATTAATGGTTTATTTTAGATCCATTTGGAGAGAACAATATGCAATATATAAATTTTTTAATTCCATGTGTGTCCTCTTCCCCACCTATAAAAAGGCAGCCCCTCTTCTCTACACTCCATGCATAATTATCCTTTTGGTCCAAAACATATAGTACCATATCCCATAAATAAACCCAAATAATGACATATAGTACGTGATTTTACCATAAAAGTATCTCACAAATGATTTAGCTATATTACTAAAGTTGTTGTGTAATGAATATGTATATTTCATTATAATAAATTCTTGGATTATTTCTTCTAGTACATCCATAAAATATTCGTCATCTATGATTAAATTATAATTAAAATTTATTTCAGATAAATTAATGTTATAATGTTAATATCATAACTTATATCCCTCCCATATACCATTAAATGAGAATAAAATCATAGATCATTTGTACAATGGATTACAGAGTTGTGAACAGATGTAAATTGTTTTCCACCGCCGCCTCTAATGGACTGATATATTCGAAAATTTAAAGAATATATTTAATATTTCTGAAGTAATAATAATTTTATAATTATAATATCACATTTACCTTCTTACCTTCCAATTTTTTGGAAGGTGATAATGATTCTTCTCCATACGTGTGGACAACCATCTTAATGAAGTGTTGTGAATCATTTTTTGTTTCTGTTTTACAATGATGGAAATAAGGTTTTATTTGATTAATATTAATCATTTATATGATATTATTATTATTCTTAAATGTTGAATTATTATTTACCATTCTATAATTTCATATTTCAAAAAATTAATACAATGTTGACGAATATGTACGTCCAACTGTATCCATAAATGATGTAGTTAAAGTTTTTTTGTAAAACTATTATAGTTGAATATAAATATAAATAAATATATATATATATATATAATTTATATCCTAATGAAAATTATTTATATCATGGAACCACATTCAATGTATAATGATCAAATCTACTTTACCACAACATAAATGTAAAATGAAATAGTTATCACCTGAAATAATTATTTTACTAAAGAATTGTGTAATCGAGTGTTTAAATAATATAATTAAATCATATATGGTATATTATAGTTGATAATTGTTATTTAATAGATTCAAAATATATATATTTATTATATCTGAGGACCAAAACTATATGAATAAAGTCAAACATGAGGTATGAGTTTCATGTTACCATCTCATTGTTTACATAGATTGATTGTGATTCAATTTTCAAGGATGTACTTTAAAGATATTTCTCATAATAAAATCATTATTTTTCATCCACTGTATATATTTATATATACATTAAAATTTTCCAATCATTTTTAATCAATATAATAACTCTCTAGACTAAAATATATTTTTATGCAAAACTGGATTTATTTCTTCCTTCGGTCAAAAATGCGTTTTCTATGGTGTCCTTATTTTTAATAATAATTAAATAGTGCAATTAATATTTTCAAAGGACTAGTGAAATTCATTTTTACATAAGATATAATTATTTAAAAAGTGGCTAAAATGAACATATGTATCAATTTCCAAATATGTTAATTTTTTTTATTTAAAAAAAGTGTCATTGGAATGTATTCTTTTATCTTATACAACATGAACAGAATATCTTACCATTATAAATATTAAATTAATTAAATCCTCTATTATATACATAATGTTTTATTTTAATTTTTCCTTAACTATTTTAAATTTATTTATTTTAGTTATTCAAATTAGAAATTAATTGATTTTTTTCCTCATGAAATATTCTAGTTAACTATTAACGATATATTCATATAAGGTAACAAACTATTATATTACTTATTATTTACTAAGGATATAATACAATGATACCATTAAAAATAATTTTTTATACTGATGATGATTATTATTATTTAAGTACGATTCTACGAAATGATTTTAATTTCCATGGGTCAAATAAGATATGGAACTTGTTTCTTTTCAATTGGCTATTCTATGATCAAATTATGAAATTATTATGAAAACCATTTATTTCAGGGGTTATGATATGATAAATTTTTTATGATATTGTAGGGGATAATTAAATTATTTTTTCCTATGAAATTTGGACCCATAATTATATATCCCACCAATGCATTTGACAGAGATGGGTTTTCCTTAATATAAAGAAGAATATAATGTGGATTAAATCTAATTTAGTAAGGCCATATTTCCTCTATGATAGTTTAATGAGTGAACCTTGCTTACTAATATGGTACAAGTATTGAACCCAATCTACTATTATAGTATTAACATTAATCCTATACTACTTTGGAAATTATTTTCTTTTCTTATGTGTATAATAGAAACATAGGAATTATGACTTTGTTATATTCTAATGGAACATGTTGTTGGATTTTTTTTGTGTTTTTTCTAATGTGAAATGAAGAATTATTATGGGACTCATGGAAGTGATATATGATAAAAAGTAAATTGTTTCTACACATTATTCTAATATTCTTGTATAATTATTATCATTTTATGCAAATGTGGTCTTTCATATCTCCCTTTTTTAACAATACATAACAACATTTCTACCATATTCTTATGTTTCCATTACATAAGATATCAATAAATTTATTATGTATGATATTTTTAGAAATTGATTTAGTTATGAAGAACAAAGTGGGATATAGTGTTGTTCTCTTAGGATCTATTTTTTTGTGTATCTAGGTTTCCATGGTCCGTAGACCTAAATGACTATAGAATGGATCATTATTTTAACTAATAAATACTATTTTGTTAATATTTCAAATATATATATATATATTCATACATATAACAAATATGGTTCACTTTTTTTTGTATCATATGAAGGTTTAGTTAACCTCTAGAAACTACTATGATAAATATTCAGTGAGAACCCTTAAGAGAGTCATACGCATATGAGAACACCCCAAGTTGTGCTTAATAAATGAGTGTTGTTTTTCTAGAAAAAAGAATGCCTAGATACTATAATTGGATATTTTTTTTGAATTTAATAATCTATGGGTAATAAACCATTGAAGAATTGGCTGAGTATATCCCATCCTAAATTTGGGGGTATAGTGAGTGTTCGCTTACTAGAGACCCTTTTTGACATTCCCGGAGGACATGATTAGGTTCACTGAAATGTTCGTTATAAAAAATTATAATATAATTGAACAGATTATAATCATGAATTAAATAGGGTAAATATATGGT
This sequence comes from Viscum album, assembly GCA_963277665.1. NCBI lineage: Eukaryota > Viridiplantae > Streptophyta > Magnoliopsida > Santalales > Viscaceae > Viscum > Viscum album. Next base: position 1,840,865,074 of record OY728136.1, read on the forward strand.
ACCATAGATTGTGAAAATTGATTCATGATTTATAAATATTATAAATTATTTTTAAGGGTTATATGGTTTCCCAATATGATTAATGTTCCTCACAGATTATTTTTTTATTTTAGTCAATGAATTGAAACCAAAGAAACCATGTTAATTTTGATATTAATGGAAAATATATGTATTTACCTTATAATAAGACAAATTTTATTGTATATAGAATAATATATATCAAATGTTATCATAACATTTTCAAGATATGAATCATTTTGCGATTATAAATGATAAAAGCAGGGATCAATGTTTTTTGAGTCCTTCATGATTAAGCATCCACTGTAAATTAGTCATTCCAATGACCCACTGGACACTAATCAGTGTTTTAGTTTCAATGAAATATAATTTTCTATTCAATAGTCTTCAAGAAATGAAAATGTTATTTCAAAATCCTACCATTTGGAAAGAGGAATAATGTAATTATTTCAACAATATGCGGAAAAATAATTTTAATCCATGGATTTTGATGAGTTTAAAATAATATTTTATAATAATTATGTTTCTTATAGTCTTCTTAAAAAAACAAATAATATCTTGTGATAAAGTATAGTGATGATGAATTTGTTAGTACCTATGAGATAAATTTACCTGGACATGTGATGTATGATTATTGTACTATCATCTAACCTGAACATATGGTTTATTGATTCATATATGGATTCAAACATAGTAAATTAATGTATTTATCGATATGGGAAATCAGTAACAATGATGAAATAATTTTATCTGCTATCAAAGAGGAAATAGGGATATAGTTTCCCATCAATATCCTAGTTTTGATAATAAAAAATGATGGAATTTAATGGAATCTCAAAAAACAATGAAGTGAAGAACATAATACTCCCTACATTCTAATTATGTTGAAGGAAAAATTGGATGAATATTTCTTAATAGTATTGGAGGATTATTATTCTATATAAAGGAAGGTCCCTATTAAATAAAATGTTATTGCAGTGGGATGAAATTAGACAATGATTTCAATTCAGAAAAATATCTACATAATTCGCCACCCAAACTCGAGTATTAAAAATGAAAGGAGTATGATATTTATGTTAACCAATGCTAAAATAAAATGGATGTTCATGATGATCAAAATCATGAACCTCTAAATCCGAGATACAATGTTAAATCTATGAGATCACTATTTCTTATGAGGTGCATGAAAAATATATGGATAAATTCACAATTAATATCCAATCCAAAATTAAATATATATTATTTGACATTGTTTGATCCCATTATTTTATCTCTGTAAAATTTTCTATGGTTATCAAAATTCCACCCTAATAATAAGACGTTGAACTAGTATAGACAAACAGGTATCATGATCACATATTATGTCTATGATTCTTTTGATGTTAAATTTTTCGAGAATAATCTTCCTAGAAATCATATTATTCCACACTCTTTTGACATGATTATATCATTGGAGATGATTGGACATCATATAAATAAATCCCAAATATATTTCTGAGGATGTAAAGTCATGTAGGGATTTTCAAAATCAACAAATGATAATCTATCAGTGAAATGATAAATAGGGTCCTTTAATGGAGACCATATCCATTGTATATAATATCCCCAAATCCATACTTCTGGATATGGTGCTAAAAATATAAGCATTAAATTTCTGGAAATGACACCGATACATTTGACTCAATTATTTACAACAAAAAATTACAATATGAATAAGAAATTTTGAATCACTTACATACTGAAATACCATTTGTTTTTATAGCGTTAGATAATTAGGGAAAACTCTTAGAAAAATGGGATTATAAATAACTGCTTTATAAAGATAAAGATAATCTCCCCTCTACCTAGATTTTTATATTCCATATTAAGGCTTCCTTACATTCCATAAAATTCCTCATATATGAATCTTTTGTAAACACTAATCATTTAACATCACTATTCATTACATAGGGAAAATGAAACATAATAAAGTGTTATATCATATCATCAGTATGGGTAATCATGGGTGATATTAATAAATGACCCTATATAAGTATAAGATAATGATAATGTTATAATATATTGACCATAATTTAAAATTTTCAAACCCAATCTATAATGATCATAAAAATAATTTATTGAACAAAACATTATCCTTTCAAAATTCATTGAATAATAATAATGGTAAATCATAATAACTCAATAATGTACAATACGTTCATGTAAAAAATGTGTTTGGCATCATCATAAGTATAGAAACAATTTCATATGTTGATTTTGAGAATAAAGACTATAAAAATCATGCATCAAAACAAACTTCTTATAATGGATAACTCAAATCAAGTTGTTTCTCGTAATAGACCATGAACATCAAATTGTTTCACATAACTAATGAAGTACTTTTACTGGTTTCCCATAATGGATCGATACATTTAACTTGTTTTCCATAAATTTCCCATGATATGTAATACGTTAGATAATGAATTGGATGGAGATATAGGTCTCCAACAATACTTAATTAAAACCATTCATATATTCTACAAAGGGTCATAAATCACTCATTATATGTGACCCCATGAAAAGAAATTTTTTTCATAAACATTTCCTTGTTGGAATAATTATTGAGGAGAATAAATTTTCTATTTAAAAAACAATCCTATTTTTTAAACAACATAATTATCCATGAAAATTGATTCTTTGAAAATAAACCTGTTAACAAGTAATGGAATTATCAAATCATTAGTGGGTCAAGATTTTCGAAAAAACTACTCATATTCTATATGTAAAAAAACATTCCTTTCCGAATTTTGTATGAAAATCCAAAAGGTATATTATTCGTAAAATAATATGAAGATTCACTGTATAAAATTATTTAGAAGAAAAAATATGGGTAAAAATTAATGCATAATAAAAACATATTTCCAAAATCATTTAAAATTCCATGATCATGGAAGAAAAAATATTCCTCAGTAGAAAGTTAAAAATATTAAATCCCAAATTATGATGAGACTGTGAAATAAACCATTACCACTTGGGTATCTTTTAAATTGTAAGTACCATGATTGAAATAAAATAAAATGAATCATTAAATAACAAGATGAAAAATATATTCATTATGTAATATATCAAATTTTTATTTTATAATCAACATAAAATAAATAAGTTTCGAATATGTCACATGTCTCACAGATGTAAAATCGAAATGACAACCCCTTACTTTGACTCTAATTTTCTCAAAAATTCCATGTATTTAATAATAATAAACTAAGGATCATTATATAATTTATGAATAATTTTTTTAATATTTTATATTTATTTTATCCCCCTTATTACCATGTTATAACAATTACATAATCATTTATGTTCACGTCAGATATTTTTGTGAGTTTTGCTACATAAGTCCAAAATGACAACGATTGGTTAACAATGGAAAAAGTGTCCATTATTCCATCATATAAATAATAATAATAATTAAATAATTGTTAATTTTAAATACTAATTATAAATTCAATTATATCCTTTAATTATGGTAATGAAAAATGAACTATGTTACAGTAATATAGATAGTCTGTTTTACATACACATGAGTAACATTTATATTTTTCAACTACCATTATGGAAATTAAGGGGATTATTATTAAATGTTAATATAGTTATCATAACATAATATATAATATATTTCCTAATTTAATATATAAATATACATATATATAATCCACAAGATGTGGTTATGAAAAATATATCACATCACTTCATGGAGGCGGTGGTCCACACGTACACATGATAGACAACATCGCATTTTAGTGCATGAAATGGTGAGAAGGTAAATGATATATTATATTATTATAATGAAAAATATATCACTAATATATTATATAATCATTAGTTCTATCATTAAAATGTTTATTGAGATATAGTGATAGAAATTGAATTATATCGGTTCATAAGGTGGTATTATTACGTACACAAAAATGATGAATTATTTTAAAATTTGATAGAAGGGGATATAGATAAAAATAATTAATCTAACATTATAAAATATAATTATATTTAGGATACAATATTTATTTTTTCTACCATGGTTTCAGATGATTTTAAAGAGTGTTAAGATGAAAACCAAAAAATAATCCGATAGAAACTATACCTCTTATTTGGATTAACTCATCTGATTCAAACTTAAATTATTTTTAGGATAGTGTTAAACCTAAAATAAGGCCTCTATAATGAGGGTATGGGCTCAATAAATGTTATTTGGTAGGTATTGGAATGACCAAATTTGGTATTATGTGTGATGTAATGGGAATAACAGGTTCCATTTTATTATAGGGGGATGGGGAACTCCTGGAATTTCACAAAATATTAAATTAATATAAATTAATATTCAATTAAAATTGAATCAAAAGTTATTAATTTAAAATATAATATGATTATGGTTCAGAAAACTAATATATAATTATTATAATATTGTTTTTTAGTATATTTATACCCTTATTTTTTAGTTATAATCCCCATTTATCTCCTTCAACTCTAACCATGACAACATGAATTATTACTCTTTGAGGACCAATATAGTTTCTATAAAATGAAAAATGAGCCATACATGTACCATGGATGATAAATTATACCTTACCTTAATCACATGTATTAATGTAATATATTTTGAAATTTTATATTATTTTACAAAATATTATTTATTATAAAATATTTGTAAAGATGATTTTTAGAACTATTGATTATGTTGATTTCAATAATATGAAACAATACATCTAAATATCTAAAATAATAATTTTTTAGATACATAAAATTATATATTCATATATAAAATAATTTTATCACATAATTTATCTCACATTATAATATTTCAATATAATTAATGTCATTTATTGGATTTATTTCATTAGTCAAATAATTATTACATCTACATTGTCTTAGCATTGATGGTAATTATTTCTTCACTACAGTTTAGAAATAAATTAACAAAATTAAAATATATCATATATATTTCAAAATAATTCTTATATTCTCACATATCTTCTCAATAACACCATATTGATAAGAATACACTTATTAATAACCAGAGTGTGACATGTTTGACTTTTCTTAAAAAAACATCAAAGTCCTAATATCATCCAAGATGACCAAAAAGGTCCTATATTTGAATATTGGAATTATAATAGTCTATATATGAATATCCTATAGTATTTAGTAAAGTGTTATGGTAATTTTATAAACCTTACCATTTTAACTTTTATTTACCCAATTTACCCTTACTTGGGGTAACAAAAATTACTAAGTTTATTATTTATATTGAACAAAACCAAATTGACCTAATTACTAAATTTGGAACCATAGATTCCAAATATAAATTTTTTTTTGAATACTTTAAAAATTATTTTAGGAATTTAATATAACATCAAACATGAAAAATTCCATGAGAAAGGGTTTTTCCAAAAAAAATTATTTTTTAATATAAAATTATACTATACTAAATTAAATAATATATAAAATGTAAAAATAATAATTGAATTATTTTAAATCATAAAAAATTATTTTAAATTAAACACTAATTAAAAATATAATTTTAATTTAGAAAAATACCATTTCAATAAGAATAAGTATTTTTAATGGCACATTGAAAACACAATATTTTCATAAAGTTATTAAAATTATATATAAGATAATTCTGGCATGTTGAGTTTAAAAAATATATTTAATTTGTGAAAAAAATTATATAAATTATATATGTTACTTATAATTATTCCTCATAAAAATGAAGAATACTCATTTTTTAGGAAAACAATTTTCAAAGAGATAAATGGATTTCTTAAAAACCTTACGATTATATTACAAGAATTTTTCAAAAAATATAAATTGATTTAAACCATTTTATTATTTTTTGGTAAATATGAAAATCATATTTATACCCACCAATTTAACAACTAGGTTTTACTTGTAAAATTAAAATATTTCAGTATTATTTTATTCATTGTGTTGCTTAAATTATACAATGATGACTTTATTTTTAAAATTTAAGGATATAATATTTTATCCCTACAACCAATGTATTAAATTTTATCCTCCAAAAACGAATGTGGTTTTAGTGATGGAGGTTTTATTTTTCAAAATATATTAGGTGAAATCCCACATCATAAAAACAGATAAAAAACCTCCACCTAAAAAGGAAGAATGTGACATGCAAGTGCTATCAGGAGTAACACATACATGGTTTCCATGTAGGAAAATAATGTTGGAAATTGAAAACATAGATATGTAAGATAATAATAACTACAGAGGAATGACAATGATTTATAGGGATAATGGTCTTGAGAAATTAAACTATAACGGTATTATAAATCTTTTATGGGTTAAAAGTGTATTTACTTAATTGTAACAAATGTAAATGGATAACGTAATTTATTTCAAGATAAATTTTCTAGAAATTAAGAGTTACTTTACTACATATTCTATGAGCATTATTAGATATACTTACATAAAAAGTATAACTTCAGCCTATTATCATTTTCTACTACAATCTCATCTTTTTCCCAAACATTGTGTAAGTTGGTTGATTTTTTCATACTTGAATCACTAAAATAAATTTCTAATGGATCTCATATTACAAAAAAGAATAAAAATATATGCATATGATCCTTATAAAGTACCAAAATTTAATTATTTAAAATAATATAAAATAATTCTTAAACATAATAAACCCTTTTATGTAGAAAAATGCTTTAATATAAAAAACTAAATAGTAATAACCAGTTATGAACATGGATCAATCAATATGTAACTGTACTTGGTATTCCGGAAAATATTATAGACTAAGATTATAACCCAATTATTATTGGGATTTGATCACATCATCATCCATGATATATTTAGTCTTTATCTCCCAAAATTTACAGACCATAAACCTATAATATTCAAGATACACTATCAATTTCATTTAGTAACAAGAATCAAAATAAATCCATAATACAATAATATATGCCCTAAAATGGGAATCAAAACATTATTCCTCAAATAAATATCCATTATATTTTTATTACCATAATCATATAGGGTTTCAAAAATACTGAATGTCCTCTGAAATAATATTACTCACATAACACCAAATAAAATTCCAATGCATGGTTGGCTATATAATAAAATAAATATTCCTAAAAATTTGATAAACATCCATAATATATTCCAAATTATATAAATTATTAATACCAAAAGGTTATCTCATACCATTCATTTTTCATCCAAAAAATTTAAATGTATTCATAATCATAAAAAATTTAATTAATTTTAAACCTATACATTACATATAAATGTTCAAAAATATACTTAGTATAGGTTAAAGGAACAACAAATGTGTTGTATTGGGAATAAAAAACTTTTTTTAACATGATCATTTATTAATACAATATTTACAAAATTACAACCTTCATGATCAATGGAATTGATCCATAGAATATATAAAATGGATAAATTTTAGAAACGAAGCACGTGATCATCAAATATTATTTATAATTAATTTATAAAATAAGAGACTTACCTTGGGAAATGTTATTTCTTCACTGATTGATCTGACCACATATCTACGTCATAATATCTTTGTATTATATAAGTCATGAATATATTTACCGTTTATTGGTAATCTAAATATGTTCCCCAAATATTTTAATTTAATCATAGGAATATCTCAATGCTAGATTGATAGAAACTAATGTACATGTTTCTTAACTTTTATCACCTTGAGAATCACTTCCATTTAATTCTCCTTGATCTCTAACTAGACTTTGGAGTGGAATCAGAGGAAGACATTTATCAGTTATTGAGTGCATTATTGTAGGGGGGGTCTCTCTATATCTTTATAGGATTCTCTCCATAAGTAATTGTGCAGAACACAAAATGAATCAGTTCTTTTATTAGAATAATATAATTTTGTTTATGAACAACAACGGTTAGAATAATTTTTTTCACAAGTTCCCTATATTATTAACCAAATATCTATGTAACCCAATGTCTATAATAATAATAATAATTTTATTACTAATTCATTGTACTAAATTAAATATTATTTTTTTAAATAATATTTAATATATTATTTCCACCCTAGAACATTAAACTCAATCAGTCATTCCCCCACAATATTTATCTGACCCTGAATAATTACTATTTAATTAACAAATAATAATCACATCATTATTTCTGAATAAATAAATAAGTTTTATAACAGATAACTAGAAAATAAATTATTTTTAAATATCCCACTCAAATAACATTACATCGAATAACTAGAGATGGAATATATGAAATCAAGAAAACATGAAAAATAATAAAATAGGATGATGGAATAATATTTACTGAAATTTTTAAATATAAATAATAATATATTATTTAACTATGATGATGGATACTCTTAGTGTGTGAACCTATAGTCGACTTTCTCATTGGAATTGGGCTAATATTCCTAAATTATAAGGATTTCATCTAGAAATGCACAAATGATATATGAAAAAATGTTTTTGTATGAGTTATTAATGTTTTAGTTTTTAGTTTCAATGATTATTTATGGCCAAATATGAATACCATTTCAATATATTATTGTATTAGTGGTTTCTAGGGCTTTATTGGAGCTTAGAGCCTAGATTTTTGGATGAAAATAACTAGCTACATGGTTTATAGAAACTATGTGTGGCATGTCACATAGTTACTACTAAAAATTTGTGGCCCCACAATAGGCTGGAAGATCCCACAGGGTTTTAAAAAACCATTTAGAAGGAAGTCTGTGGCCTTAGGGTGGCCTTTTCGATTTTTGAAACTGTTATGAGATACGTTTTTCACGTAGTTTCTCAAATCATGTAAGGAACCTATGTGGGCTACCCCTCTTTATAGTAGTGGGTGCATGGTTGGTGTTCAATTTTCCCAAGTATGCTTCCATACCTTGTGGCCAAGTATTTTGGGGTTGAATTTACCAAATTGTATTTAAAATGGTCATAACATAACCATATTTTTCCTTCATCTCTCATTATATAGTAATATCATTTAGAAATCCACCTTGAAATAATATTATATATTTTGATCCATATATCTCGTTCAAAATCATATTCAAGTTCCATTAGTCATCATAGATCCATGATGGTGGGTTCACAAATCCATTTGTGTCATTCTAAATTATTGTAGTTATCAACAGAGATATTTAGGGGAATGATAATTTTCTATTTTTTAGGGTCTTCATAAATTCACAATATTTTTACTCATACGATTCAAATATAGAGCTGATATTGGATGAGCACATGACTAAGGACCTACGGTAGATGGGAAATACATTTACATTTAGGTTTCGTTATTTATTAATCTAGTTTACATTCTGCCTCTCGCTAGAAATTCTGGCATGGACCACAAATTTAAATGATTTACTTAATTAAATATAATGGATCAAAATAGGGATTCCGATTACATTAGTTGTGGGTTTTTAGAAGTTTTTTCCCCAACCAATCCACCCATGGGGTGCACCATTTTTCTTTTTCTATAATTAAATAACCCAAGGGTTGTGTTTTTGTGTTTTCCTATTTATATTATGCTGGTATATAAATGAATTGAATTTCATTGGATAAATAGGATATTAATTGCATCATTTTCTTGTTTTTTATTTTTATTAAATGGTTTATATGGAACATGTATTGCATAAATGACTTATGTAAAAATTATAGAAAAGATTGGATTAACCCTTGAAAAGGATATGAATGTGAATTATGATATGAGTGGGTATAATCATTGAACATGAATTTGAATTTATGAATATTTACAAATGAATCCAACTATGTTATATTCCATGGGTCATGGATATCATAGATAATGCCTTGGACATGAATGCTTCTTGGATTCTGATTCCATTAGATACATTGGGCCACACTACCCAATGGATCCAATTTATTTTGTCTCACAGTTGGCATGATCGGTAGACATGACCATTGGACCCCAATTCAATCCTAAACAAGCTTACATCAAGATGATATTGAGACTCAATGTGGATTACTTGGTCAACTATAACATGGATTTAGCCTTGCAGGGTCTGACATGTTGGATTTTATGGATTATCCATGGGAAATTATGACAATTGATTGTACAAACCATACATTGTAAATGTGACATGATTAGTTGTATGACATAGTCATGGTTTTGATGACACTTCTATTTATACAGTATGACCGTCGTAGGTATGATATGTTGGGATATATGACGAGGTCATTTTAGTTATTTTATTTATTATTTGTAGCTTCCTTGTAATAGTATTCTAACCCATGTATTTCATTGAGCCTAGATAGTCTATAATGCATCACATGTTTTTACTGTATACATCATGAGATATTATCTTTAATTTACTTCTTACCTATGATATAAATTTCACATTGATTTAGCTTGTTATATTAATCATATAGGACTTAATATTGTACATTTAGTGGTTAACTATTGTGATTGAATCTCAAACCCTCTTTAGGCCACTATTGGGTATTGTGATAGATATTATCAAAGTAGGTAGGGATAGGGGAAAGAACCAAATGTTTCATGCTCGATATTGTGACATGATTTAAAGTAGGTGAGTATCGGACTAAGATGTGGCTTGTGATTCTATTTAGAGATATTAATTTTTTTGTAATTTTTCATATTTTAATACATGTACAGAATTTTACTATTGTCTACTAGTTTGGATGATATATAGATACAAGACATGTATCATCATTTTATGTATATGATATTACTTCATGTATTGCTTATATACTCTTATCTTTTTTATATAATATTTTTCTTGTTAATATATATGAAATATATTTTGATTTTATGGATATTACACCATGTAACATTATCATAATGAAGACATAGTATCCCAATAGACACACACTAGGCCTCATTTCTATCTGATATCCTCTTCCATTCGAGGAGATACTCTTGAGCCCATTTGGCCAATCGGGCTTGGAGAACTATTGAGTGGAATACCTGTTCAGGACATTACAAAGTGGTATCAGATGGGGTTTTCTTTTTCCAAATATATTATTTGAAAATAATAAATAGGGATAGAAAGTTATTTCAATTTGGTAATGATATATACCTCGGCGTAGCTATCATATGTATAGTAAAATGACAAATTTCCTTAGATGAAAATTTTCTCTTTCAACATTTGTGATATAATAGTCGATTTGATTCTATAGTTGTGTGATTCCCTAGAATTTTGATGTTATAAATGTTATGATCATGGTTTCTATTTATATTAACATTATGAGATGAGGGAATGCTATCTCATGCAAAATTTTATCCAATTTTGGAACATTTATACATTGGCTATGAGTCAAATAGACAAGAACATGTCATGGTGTGGTTTAGTCAAAATTCATATTGTTGTTCATGTGGAGTATGGGACCTAATGTATTAGAAAGTGACATACCATTTGGTTAAATTATTTAAAAATAAATCTTAAAAGAATATTAATTGAAATGGAAAATTGAACTAGTGAATAGAGAACTTTTCCTAGGCCAAAATTATGTGGGGAAAGTGGTAGTGTCTCTTGTAACATTTTCAGCTACTTATTTTTATAGTTATGGCCGTACAAGAAGTTTGTATGGTATGAACTATTTATAGGAAGGTTTTAAACTATCATATAATTTTAATATATAAACTTATATATTGATCATTTCTTATGCATGTGGTATTCATTGTATAGGCATGCCATTGTGAAGAACTTAAATCATGCACAGTGAGGGTTGCGACAGCCCTGCTCCGAAGGTGTTGGGAGATGGGATACTTGTGGATCATCCTTTAGTTATAGCTATGGAAAAATATATTTTACCATAAAAAGGTGTTGAGGAATGTTCCATGAGATTTTTTCAACTTAATTTAGATTTTCAGGGAGCACCATAACTTTCCTTTTTGATGTCCGAACAAACTCGTGTGCTCCATTAGCATAATCCTCCGTCATTTTCATGGGATGGTGGTCAACATGCTAATGAGATATGGCATGAGACTATGATATCTATATTCAATAATTTGGATTTACCTCCAAATAGGATAGTAAATATCATGACATGTATAATTTTAGGATTAAAAATCATTGGTGGGATGTTCTAAACTAGACTGATAGGCTACAAGATATGGTTAAGGCTGATTTCCAAACTAGGTTCAATGACTTCTTTTACCCCAATAATCTAAGGAAAGAGTGTTCTACTATGTTCATGAATCTATAGAAGGGCTAAATAAATGTTATAGAGTAATCAACACACTTTTTAGAGTGGTAGTGTTTTTCCCTAATGTACCTTGTAGATTAGTTATAGAGGTTGAGATGCTTCTATTAAGGTCTTTGAATTTCCATTCGATATCATTCCAACATGTTCATATTATAATATATTACTCATATCATGAATCATTAGCTAATTAGAGAGTGAAAACAGATGGAATCTAGGTGCATAGAGTAGAGTAGTGTAGTCTCATGACCAAGTGGATCAGTGTCATCAAGTTGGAAGTTCCATTCTGAGGATTCATAAGATATGATTACCGATTAGGATATGAGTACTGTTATCTCAATTTTCTTTCAACATTGTGACAAATAGTCACATTTAAGGAATCATTTTGATCAAGACCTAGTTTAGTTGTGATCGTGTAGAAGGATAGGACATAAGTGGCATTTTTATAGGATCCTCAATCAATAAGATAGTGTTATAAGGTTACGTCGAACACTAGGATGAGGATAGGTTTCATAGCTCTACTTCAAAATCGGATCTAGAGAAGAATTAGTCATACAGGGCAAGGTAGTGGTGGTCTGGGATGAGGTAATTAGGCACCATTAATTTTGAGACTACAGAAAGAGCCTACTATATGAAGTGATGTCATGCTAAATGGACTCTATTTAGGATAGATATATTCTATAGACCCTAAACCCAATGATCAAAGATGTAGACTATCTACAGTGATAGTAATTATCCCCATATCCTCAATTATTGTATCCAACATTTTTTTTACATATGTGCATCAATTTTTTTCATATCAATACATATTGTAAAAATCATTAGGCTTATGGTTTTTTAGAGAATTGGGAAGTTAGACTCTCTATTGTGGATTAGGATGGAGTATGTACTTCTATGTAGGGAGTTCCCATTGAGGTCGATGCTTGTCACTTTGTATAAAATCTTAGTTTACTCTAGATGACTATGTTTGATGTCATACTTGGAATGGACAGGCTTGTTTTTATCAAGACTACAGTAATTTGTATCACTATATGCTGAAATTCATATCACTAAATGGTGTAGATTATGTTCACAATAGTTAATGGGACAACCAAGAAAGCAGAAATAGGACACTTCATCACGGGATGGGTGGGATAACAGCTCAAATTAATAGCCTGTATCTGGATATTCAAAGAGTGTGTTAGGAAGACATTCCTCCATGTGTGATCATTCCATAGATGTGTTCCTAAATAAATTTTCTAGTTTTCATCATAAGGGATAGGTGGGGTTATTTATAGATCTAGTTCAGTAGTTCAATATATCAATTCCTATTTATGGTATGACTAAATTGGTGTTGCAGATGCTCCAAAAGTATCTAGCGGATTAGGATGAAAATGGGTTTATTCATCCTAGTACTTATCCATGGGGATCATTCACCATTTTTTAAAGATGAATGGTACACTTAGACTATTTTTACATCATCAAAAATTTAACTAGAGGGTGGTTAACAATTGGTATCCCTTCCCATAAATAGTTGACACGTTTTAGCAGCTTCGAGGATATTGGGTGTTCTCAAATATTTATTTTAGATATGGATACACTCAGGTGCATTTTCCGAATGTAGAGATACCTCAATACTTTTTTCTTAGATGGTATGGTCTATATGACTACATAGAAAAATAATTCATCCTCATGAATATGCCATAGGTTTTCATGGTTCTAATGAACCATTTTTTCTATCCATATATGTATTCGTTTTCGGTGGTTTTCATGGATGATATTGTCGTGAATTATCACAATAAACACGGCCATGAAAAATATCTGGAGGTCATTTTAGATAAACTAAGTGTGAATTAGTTATAGGTTTTGATAAAAATGTTCCAATTTTTAATGGATAAAATTAAAATATTATTTCATATTATCTTAGATATAATAGTAATAGTAGACCAATAATAGGTAATGAGACATATAGATTCCTAGGAGAATCCTATAAGATTCATTGATATTAATTGTTTATTATAGATAGCCTGGTATTATGTGAATTTCATATAGGAATTCTCAATCATAGAAGAACTGTTTAAGGTCCTTATTAAGAAGGGTTTGAAGTTTTTATGGTCAGATTACAATGAGCCAACCATTTATGATACTAAATGGAGATTGACTTCAACACTGATCCTGATTTTCTAGAAAAGGACATAAGATACATTGTGTCTTATGACACACTAGGTATCGAGAAAGAAGAAGTACTGATGTAGGTGGATAGGGTCGCGATGTATGGGTCTCAGTTGCTGAGGCCACACAATAGGAACTACCTGATGCAGAATCTAGAGTTTTCTATTTTAGTTTATATATTGGGTTGTTGGAGAGACTATTTTCTGGGAGATCATTTTGTTATGTAAAAACACCAAAAAACCCACATTTATATATTTACACAACATGATCTTAATTAGAGGAAGTAAAGTTCGGTTAAGTACCTATTGTTTATTGACATCGAGCATTCCAACACACCTGCAAAAGTCAATGAAGTTGCTGATTTACTGAATAAGAGGACTCAGATATAAGAAGTTTTTTAGGAATGTAGCAAGTGTAAGCTTATGTAATTTTTCTTTGAGATGCACTTGGAGTCAGGGATAGTTAGGGGAAGACATTTCCTTCACCCTTAGGTATGTTGTATACACTGATGGATAGAGTGAGGATGGGGAAATTGTCAGGTTCTATGGTTCTAGGCCTACACGATAGAGTTAAAGGTAAGGACCCACCTCCATGTTATACAATAAGATAGGATGGGATAATCTATATCAATGGTCGCATTTGTGTTCCAGTATACATACTTGAGGTTTTGATGCTATAGATTTCATGCCTCAGATAAGGAAGTGCTTCCTGGTGTTACCAATATATACCATGATATTCTCTATCTGTACTGGTGGATGGGTATGAAATTTGTGGTAGATGATTTCGTTATGAGGTGTTCCTCCCTCAATAGGTGAAGGATAAACATCAGTGGTCTGATAGACTTTTAGGGAAGTTAGCTATTCCTAAGAGGAAATGGGATAATGTCATTATAGAATTCGTAACCCGCTTACCAAAGATGCCATGAGGTAGCGATGTTGTGTGGGTTGTTATTGATAAGCTCATGAATTATTATCATTTATTACTAATCAAGATGACCATCGGTGTGGATAATCACAGTGGGTTTTATAGCTGTTATATAGTATAACTTCACGGGGTCCCTCACACTATCATTTTAGATAAGGCCACCATGTTTATGTATTATTTCTGAAATAGTTTACAGAGGGCCTTTGGAACACAAGTTCTTCAATTAATTTCATACAACCCTTAAACATTGGATAGTCATATCATATGATTCTTGTTGTTTAGGATATGGTGAAATCATCCATCCAATATTTTTTAGGTTGTTGGGAGAGGGATATACCCCTTGTTATGGTAAACTATAATAACATATATTAGGTGACTAAAAAGATGGAACCTTATGGGTATTTTTATTGTAGGTTATACAGATCACCATTTTATCATCAACGGTAGGTGAGGTAGCTTTACTGGTACCTCTTATCCTGGAGGATACATTCAAGGTGGTATAATTGATATAGAATTGGATGGGTACTACCCAGAATTGAAATAAAACATATGTTGATCTCCACAGATAACATCTAGTGATTGAGTTCGGGGATAATTTTTTTTTACATATTTCACCTAGGATAGGAAACATATGTACCATGAGACAAGGTACACTTTCATCCTCATATGTTAGGATTCTTGAGATTCTAGGTATTGTTGGGCCGGTATCCTATCACTTTTAGTTACTAGAGCAGTATCGACCCATTTATGATGTATTCCACATGACTAATCATCATCATCTCAGGGAATTACCCTGATGAGGTTGAGTAATAGTTTGATGCGCCCATTGAAGAGAATCATATACATATTTTTTAATGAGAACATGGGTTTTCTAAGGCCGTTCAGTTCTCTGTTATGGTTGAAATGGTGGAATGACTATTTATAGGATGAGGCTTAGGACTGTGTGGTTGATATAAATTATAAGTGGATAGATTTATTCATAGATGAATCTTGACCACCTTGGAGTGGAATATTTGGTGAATTATTTCTATATGGGGGAAAATTTTAAGATCCTAGGATTTGTGATGACATACAAATTCATTTTATTGGTTTAAATTTTTAGTTACGCCCTAATGTGAATATCCATTTGAGGTCATTTTTGTATTGAGGATATTTTAGGCTAGAGCCTATAGGACAAATTTTTGATGAATGAAAAATCTTAAACAATTAATAGAAACTATATAGGATAGGTTATATGGTTATTGATAACCATGTGATGATGAAATCTTGGATGGGGGATCCGATATAGTTTGAAAAATCATGTTGAAGGATGTGTAAACCCATGGGGTGGACTCTTGAATACTTCAAAGTGGAATGAGACATATTTTTCATGTTTTTAGTCAAACTGTCCATGAAAAACACATGTTCCACCCCTCTTTATAGTAGTGGGCATACAGTTGGTGCTTGGACTGAACAACCATGAGAAAAACACATGTGGACCAATATTTTGGGGTAAATTTACCAAATCATCCTTAAAATGATTATAATGTAAAACTAATTTACTTTCCTACCTCATTGGATAGTGTTTCTATTGGGAGATCCTACATGAATGAAAATAGCAGCTTCTTATCCCTCTTCTTCTTCCAAACTTGGTATCGAATAATGTCGGTATCATCGGATCTGTGTCGGTTATTTATATATTGTTTGGTCCATTTTTCAATATTCTAGATATTGGTGGAGGTATTTAAGTTCATAATAATTTTTCCTATTTTCATGATATTCATCCATTATTCATTTTTCTTCTTATCTGAGACAAATTTGGAGCTAATACTGGATGTGCACTGTACTAAGGACCTACTAAAGGTGGTATATATTTTAACATGAGGTTATCTGCTTTATTAAACTATTTTATGTTACCACATCCACAATACATTCTCACAGGACCCCAAAACTAAGATGACTAATTGAATTAAATGGAATGAACCATGTTGCGGATTCCGTTTGGTTCCATTAAATGTGATGGAAGTTGTTGTCCTGACCATATCCACCGACGGGGTGTCCCCTTATTAATAAACCTATTATTGAACCACCCAAGGGGTTTAATTTTGAGCATTAAAAATTAGTGTAACACCATATAAAAATTAAATTAATTAAATTGGATAAATAATAAATGGTTTCCCTATTTTCGTGATGATTATTTTGATTAAATGGATTATATGTAACTTGAATTACTTAAATGGATTATTTATAAATTGGAAAAATGAGTGGTTAAACTCCTTAAATGGAATTGATTGTGAATTACAATATGAGTGTGTATATTCATGGACCATGAATGTGAATTTTTGAATGTTTTCAAAGGGCTCCTTGTGAGTGTTATGGAATGGGTTATGGAAATGTAGAGAGTTATTTGGACCAATATTCGCCTATGATTTTGATTCTATAGGATTCTTTAAGCCATGCTACCTCTTGGATAATGTTTGTTTGGATTGTAGTGGACATTGTGAATAGACAAGCTCCTTGGACCATAATTCAAGCCTAACCGAGTATCAAATTATAATTCTCCTTAGACTATATGATCATTCTTTGGTCCACTCTACCTTGGATCCATCATTGTGAGGTCTAACATGTTTAATAATACGAATAGGTCATGGACTATTATGGAACATGATTATATTTATTGGACTTTGTAATTGTGATAAGATTGGTTATAAAACACATCTGTGGTTGTTATTACACATCTAGTTATACTGAAAGGTTGTGGTCAGTATAATAAGTATGGATGTATGGTAAGCTCGTGTTATTTATTTCTATATTGTTGATTACTACCTTATTATAGGTTCATGATCCATTTTTGGAAGTGATTATTGATGTGATATATAGTATCACATGTTTTTCGGCACATAAATCATGGGAATATTACATTTATTTACTTATTACATGTAAATTCAATGATAATTTAGCTGGTTATATTGTAGGACCATGGCTCTCCATAGACATTTGAGTGGTTACCAAGTTGGATTGTAGCTTACACCCTGCTCAGGATATCTGTGGGTAATGAGAAATGTGGATGCATTTGGGGACCAGGGAAAGCATCCATAGTATAATTCTTAACACAATGGAATGAATATGAGTATGGGAGAATGGGGCCAAGATGAGGCTCATGATGAGATTATGAGGTCACACATATTTTTCTTTTGGATTTCTTTACATGTATTATATTTTACTGATCTCTTTTTTTGGTTTAATTATAGATACATGTCTTATATAATCATCACATGTATTTGTGACTACTTTTGGTATTGTTTATATACTCCAATAGTGTTTATTTATTATTTTTCTATTATTATATCTAATTATACTATTTATAATTATTTATATTATTCTATTTTAATGAAGTCAAACTATCCCCACATATACACCCAATGACCTTTCTTCTAGTAGGTATCCCTTTCCATTCATGGAGACAATCTTGAGGCCATGTGGTCAACCAGGCTTTGGTCACTGTGGAGGGACACCCAGGTTTGGGATGATACTAGTAAAACCATAGAGGAAGAAGATAATGATGAAATGGAATTAAACCTTATATGAATGATTACTATGTTATGTAATCATTTTATCAAGTTATCTCTAATCAAGAAACTTCCATGACTGTGCCACCAACCTATGTGATCGATTCAACTTTCTTTAAATTTTTGGAAAATGAACATTCCTATTGTATATCATGGTTATGGATTATTTTGTCTATATCATGTCTATCAATGGTCATATGATATCAAACTCTATTAAATAAAATAGGGGATGTTTTTTTATATTATTCATTAATGAAATATTACTCATAACAAACCCAACATATCATACCTTGTTAAAAGAATATTTTATCACAATTTTAAATAGTACAGAAAGTACATGAATTATAAAAATAATTAATAATAATCTTAATGTATATAGATCAACATAAAAATTAATATATAGGTGAATCCAATTACACATATACATGGGGATGTTCTACTGCTAGGTCTCATTCAAACAATATCATACACTTGATATGGATATGGGAATACCCCATGATAAGGTTCCTTAATTTCCAACGAGTCTCCACTTAAGATAGCGTATATCATTTGTGTCCTAAAATAATATCACCTAGATATATAACATATATATTTAGAATAAAATAATTGAAATTTCTGGGTTTCATGAATGTGGGGAACTATTATGACTATTTTGGGTGACAACTACTCTTTAGACATTATCACATAGTATGTTATGAAGAAAAATAATCACATTGTGTTGAATCATTTATTAATATTAATAAAATTGAATAGATTTTATCATAATGTACAAATAAGTCAATTTTGGAACCAAATATAACAGACTCCCACCTGTAGTAGAGACAACTACAAAATACCTTTAGTCCTCTAGATCTTAGATATTACTAATTATTTTGCGGAGATAAGACCATAGTTAAGGGGTAAACCATATTTTATTCTTTGGATACACTACTTACTAAAACATCACCCATCAAAAAATTCCCGTAAGATGTGATAGATCCAAAGTATGTTATTTTTCTATTGGTATGAACATGTATATTTGGAATGAATCATTGATGCTGTGTTATCACAATTCAATGTGATATGTTAATTACTCCTAGGTACCACATCATGATCCATGAAAATGTTTCATATCAAAAGGGATTTTTTGGATACATTAAAATATAAAATATAATCATACTTCACTATTGAATAAGTGAGAATATGATTATTTGAACTCTTCTAGCACATTGCTGCTTTGTTGAGGCAAAAAAATATATCATGACTACGACAAAAATCATTATGATCTATTTGAAAAAAAAGAAGTAGTATAACCCCTAATGAATAGAAGATAATCTCCTGAATACACTAAGAATATATCCTTAGTTCCCCTCTAATAATTCAATATACCCTTAATTGCATACCAATTCCATTCTCCAGGATCATCTAGATATTTTCTTATAATGATCAACTCATAGAAAACAACATGTATAGTACTTAACATGGTACACATGATTTATCCAAACACTGAAGAATACAAGCTCATACTCATTTTCTCCTTCTCTTGTTTTGTTATATGATATATTTTCTTAGAAATATTTATTCCACATGACATATAAACCCGTCACCTCGTTGATTGTTCCATACAATATATATATATATTATCTATTAAAGATATATATATTTTTCTATGTCTTAGAAATATATTATCTATCATGAAGGACCTTGATCCTTATAATATATATTTCATCAAAAAAAATTACTTCATGGGGAATCCATTTTTTAATGAGTCCTTAGAAGACTATAGGACTAGTATATAATTCCAAAAAAGTATGATTTCTTGAAAAAACATTTCAAGGATAATGATTCAATTCCACTAAAAACATTTTTAAACACATCACCCACATTTTAACTTAATCATACCGATTTATTTTATTATTTCATTGAATCAAAATTTCCATGACCAAGATTCCTATTTCAATCTGTTAATGGATCTTTGCAATGTGAAATATTTGTTTCATTACTAGGAGTCACAATCCCTTTCTGTTTTTTAATGTAGACATCTTCATAAAGGATCATATTAAGGAAATATAATTTTGAAATACATTTTAATAGTTATTAGTCATGGTATTCTATTAGAGTAAGTGTACTTCTGAAGGATTTAAACATGGAATTTGGTGATAATATTCTACTAAATTTAATTCATTGATGTTGTATAATACCTTCATACACTAGCCTTTCATTATAAGTATATAAATTAAATTCCATTAATTTAATTCCCATTCACATCTGATAGGATCTACATCAATGGGAACATCGACTAGAAGCCAAAAATTTTTCTGATTGTAATGACACAAAATTTCTAAAATGGAGCTCCTCTGAAGGCCATAATGGACTCTCTTGGGGTCTATTTGTGTGCGACCGATAGCTCCCATTCCTGTGTGGATGTTTTTATGCCTCGCATTTTGGTGGACCTAGATCTTTCCTAGCAGATTCCAGAAAAGATTTCATTGAAGGTGAAGGGTGTGGAAGACTGGGATCCGGCCCTTGTGTTCACATTTTTTCCTAGATTATTCTCTTCTTGTAGTCATTAGGGGAACTCCTGGTCTTTGTGCAAAAACCAGAAGTGTGCAAGCTCCTGTTTGGCTCCTAAGACTCCTCTGAGAGGTATCCCTATCCCTCCCAGGTCGGGTGCCTTAGGGGCTATCCCTGGTCTACGATTATCCTCATAATTAGAGGGTTACCTGGCCCCTCCTTCATTTTGAGACCTTGGTTCTCAACAAGCTTTCTCTCTAACTTTGGTGTCTCAATGGAAGATTCTAGAGGTTTTCATGCCAAGGGGTCACCTCCTGTGGGCATCAGTTCTCTCGGATGCCTTGATAAACCCTCCAAAGCTTGATGTTGGGTGGTTTCTCGATATTCACTAAGCCTTTTACTATGCTTTCTAGATATCTGGGTTTTCTAGCTGGCTCATGAGCCCCTCCCTGTATAGTGTAAGGAGAAGGAGGCAATGGATGGTGGGCTCATTCCTCATTTCCCTCAGGTTGTCTACTCATTTGTTGGCCCACAAAATCTTCTTGGTGGCGTTCCGGATGGTCCCACCCGCTTTCCTTCCCCAACCCAAGGGGTGCCAGAAGGGATGAGAACTTCTTCCTCTCCTTTATCCCCCATTTCTCATGTTGTTCTATTTTTTCTCACTACCCCATGCTTCTCCCCCAAAATCCAAGGGGTGTGAATGCTTGCTCATTTTATGTATCTTCGGAAGGGATCCTACTCTCATTGCAATAAGACTAATGAGATTGGGCCCAAACCTGAGCTCTATTATATTTAATGTTATCTTGACAAGATTGGAATGCATGCGGTGTGGTTTCTAGTGTTATGTCTGATTTCATTTTCCCTATTGTCAAGAAACAAAAAAACTTTATTGTCACTACGCTCGAGAATTAGAAAAACTAGGAAAACACTGGGGAGTTTAGCTGCAAGGTGATGTTTCATGGTTACATGCATGAAGATATGATCAATAGACATATCTGGGACTTTTATAACAGGTAGGTTTCTTTGGATATAATTAACGCGTGATATCAATTCATTACCTCTAAGGACATCGTGGGCACAAAGAGCTTATTCATTTCATTTGTTTATGGTAGTTGTTATGTCATGGCCTGTCAGAGACTGTGGAATGAACTTGGCCATTTTAATCCACATGATATCCCTAGGTTTGTGGTGGGGGACTTCAATACTATCCTCGAACTGGTGGAGAATAAAGAGAGAGGGGATTTTACCCAACAAGTGAGATCAGAGATTGTGCATTTCATAGTAGGTAGGGGCCTTCTTGACATGGTGTACTAGATAACCCGTTTAACATGGTGCAACAACCAGGGGTGAGGCATGAAAATTTAGAGAAGAATCAACAGATATATGTCCTACTCATCTGGCATAAGTAGGCATCTGAATGCCATGGTCTCACACCTTGCCTGAGGTATATCCGATCTATCCCCCTTGTTGTTCTCTCTTCCTTCTGGAAAAATTATCCGATGTCTTTCAGGTTCTGCAACCTGTGGTCACGCTGTCCTAGGTACCATTAGCTGGTTAGGGATTTGTGGCGAGAGCCTAGGCACGAGCACACCTGGGTGGCCATCCATAATAGAATCTGATAGCTGAATAGCGGGCATGAGGAAGGGGCCAGAGGACTCCCTCCATTTGACCAAGATTTTGAATACTTGAAACAGAGCATTTGTGCTATGTCATCCAGAATCGAGGATGTTTGGAGTGATGTGGTGTTCAAAGACTTATTCAGAACGAAAGACTGCCAGGCGAAGATGATCGTTCAATAGGAATGTCGAGCTCATGAGAGATCTTGGGTGAAATGGAAGCATGAGGGTGAAAAAAATATAGCATTATTCCATGCCTACATTAATGAAATTTGTTGTAAGATCAAAACCAACATTCTTCTTGAGAATGGGATGTACACTAAGGTTGAAGAGACTGTAGGGGGAATGGCACTCAGCATCTTCAGGGAGCTTCTAGAAGGTCCTAATATGAGGATGCCTGAAGAGTTTCCTAATGACCCTGCAGACTTTTGGGGGAATATCCACAGGCCATTGTCTCACCTGGAGAATGTTAGCTTGGAAGAAATCCTAGATGAAGAAGAAATTTATAAGGCGATGATGGACCTGAATCCCATGATTTCTCCTGGACTGAATCGTTTCCTAGGTTCATTCTATTGAGGGGTGTTAGGTGTGGTTTAGGGGGAAATCTCAGTAGTGATTCAGGACTATTTCCATGGGGGGATCCTACCTCTGGTTGCTAGTACAACCACTATGTGCCTCATTCTAATCATTAATAATCCTTCTTCATAGTCTCATTATCAGCCATGGTGTTTTTGTAATTTACCATAAAAGATTCTTGTTGGGTGTGATTAACCAAAGACTACCTACTATCCTTCACTGGTGCATCTATAAAAAACAACTATGGCTTTTTAGGGCCTGCTCTATCCAGGGTGCCATCGCACTGGCACATGAGGTGATGAGAGATATTAACATCATGTCACACAACTCGAACATCGTAATAAAATTAGATATGAACAAATCTTATAATCATCTTGAGTGGAGCTTTATTAACATCGTTTTAGTGACTATGGGGGTCTTGGGAAAGGTTGTAGACCTCATTTTTAGGAGATTTATCTCTTCATGGGTAATAGTTTTAATTTTGGGGAAGAACCATTGGTTCTTCAAAGCCACGATGGGCCTTTGGTAGGGAGACACGTTATCTCCCAGCATCTACATCCCATTGCAGGACATTCTCAATCGTCTAATCAATGGAGGTATCTCTGCTGGATATTTCCAGTCTTATAAAGGGAAGATAAGTTTCCCTCCAATTACCCACGTGATGTTTTTCAGATGATACATCCATATTTATGAATTGATGAAGGGACTCTGTTTGGGGCATCAGAAACATCCCAGATGTCTTATGCTAATAGAGAAGGAAAATTATCAGCAACACAAAAAGTAAATTCTTCATCTCTCATAGGTGCGCACCGATTTTCATTTCCTCCTTGTGTAATCGCCTTAACATGAAACATGATTCATTTTCCATGGAGTACTTGGGTATATTCAACTCCTTTGGACAGATTCAGATTCGATACATTGATCTGATTGTTAACAAGATATCGAGTTACATTTTCAACTGGAAGAACCATTTCCTCTATTTCTAGGGCCACATTATTCTAGTTAACAGTGTGGTTTACACCATTCCAATTCATGCACAGGATTCTATCTACTTGCCTCAAGGATTCATCTCCAAAATCATCAAGGTTCTTTGCAGCTTCATATGAGACTCCTTTTCGGAAGGAAATATTCATTGGGCTTCATGGGCTTGGATGGAAAGACCCACTTCTGAATGATAGATAAAGTGAGGAGTCGACATAGCATGATTCATTGCATGCATGTGAAACTTGAGAGGGAAATTATTGAGGATAAAATGATTTGGGTAATGTTTATGTCTTTAATTTGCAGGAAAAATGTGGAGGTGTTTCATGGAAAAGTCTCATCTTTCTGGTCTATCATCTATCCTCTTTTTCAGTCTCTCGGAAAAATCTCTCTTTGGCTAGTTGGCGTGGAAGTCGTTTCATTTTGGAGGTGTAACTAGGTAGGATATGTTCTCAGATTTCCAAGTTGTCTTATGCCTCTAATATCAGTTAAGGAACTGAGCTGATATCTGAGGTTTACGAGTGCGGGTTTGGATGGGGAGTAAAAGGAAAACCTTAAGGACATCATCTACAATGAATAGCTTGAGAAATGCATGCTTACTCCCTCTCCATCAGGATCTTTCATAACCAGGTTCTTCCAAGGGACGACCCAAATTCAGGTTACCCATGGGAACTGGAATGAGGTATTGTGTTGTAAAAAGATTCCCCCTAAGTTTAACTTTTTATCCTGGTGCATTAGGAATCAGGACACAACCACAGATGAGAATATAAAGAATCTTGGAATTCATATGGCGTCACGTTGCCATTTTTGTAACCTTAGATATGAGGATAGTTCTCATCACCTCTTTCATGAAGGGGATTGGGCTAAAGCAGTATGGTCTTCCATTTGGGTCGATATAATCCTCTCCTCTCAGAATCTCAGGGACGGTTCTTTTATTGACCGATGGATACATGGTTCATTCGATGATAGTAAGGAATTAATGGTTTTTTCAGTGATTAATAATGCCAGGCGGTGGAGCATGTGGCTTGCAAGAAAACATGCTAGAGTCTACAGCCCAGCCACCATGAAAACGTCTGTCTTAGAGAGGACTCTCTTTCTTCTGGCAGACTTGGTCTCGCTATTCTTCGAATGGAAGGGTGTTCCCTCTTTGTTGATCTTTCATGTTATGGACCAACTCAACTCCTTTGTATACCCCAGGGAAATTGGTTCTATTGTCACCCTCCATAGGTAGGTCTTAAGTTGAACTTTGATGAGTCATATGTCGCGGGTGTAATAAGAGGTGAGGGAGTGGTTCATGATCCCGAGGGTACTATGGTTATAGCCTATTCATCGTTCTATGATAATGGCATGCCTCTGCTAGCCGAGGCCAACGATCTTCCCACTGGGATCATGATTTGTATGCAAGAGAACCTAGAAGTATCCCAGGTGGAAACTGATTCTAAGTCCTTCATGAATCTCTGAGTGGAAAAGGTTTGTCTTCTTGGTCCATAGCCTATACTGTTCATTAATTTAGAGTCCTACGTGGTACTAGCATCCGAGTCTCCCACAATTTCTGCGAGGGAATTAAGGTCACGGATTATTTGGCATCTTTGGTAGATCAGAATTCCATTAGTACTCATATCATCTCCTTTAACTGTGTGAAACTCGAGGGTGTGAATCTGGTTATAGGAGATTCCTATAGCCTACAATGCATCAGGCATACTTAGATTGAGTCCTGTTTTCCTCTCACTAGGAATATAAAATAGATAATGGATGGATATTCTTTGGAATTATTTTGAAACAGAAATTTTATATAAATACATAACAAACATTTGAACATATTTACATTAAAAATCAGCTTTGTGGTCCTATCATCCACATTAATGTTTAAATTAATTTATTCCGCATATGTTATTAGGAATTGGAAAAATGTATTTTGAATTTATAATAAACAAAATTTATAATTTTTTATTGGGTAAAATTATTTTTTTATCAAATATATTATTGAAATTAGTTAAAATTAAATAAAACGATTATGAAAAAATATCCCTTAATAAAAGAGCAAACCCCAACCATAAGGCCCAAATTGACCTAGAAATTTTTAAAAAATATATTTAATGTTCTTCATTAGAAAATATCATCCATTTAACAAATTTGTACCATTATGGGATCAATTGGCCATGTGAAAAACGTTGGTAGAACTCCATTTTCATAAATTTACTAGAATGCCACTCATCCACTATAAAAAGGAACTCATCCATCCCAATTATTCACACAAATAAAGGCCTTATACTTAGAAAAAATCTACCCAAATAATCTCAAAACATACCTCCTCTCATACTAGTGTCCCAAAATTGGGAATAAATCAATCTAATGATGTATTTTGGTTTAAACCAAAAAATGTTACTCAAATAAGAGGAAATGTACTTCAACGATGACCTTCATTACACATACATCCCCACCCCTTCAATAATTTCTATATCATGACTATATAATAACCTTTGTATGTTAAATATACTAATATTTTGTTATTATAATATTTCGATTAACATGTTCACAGATCCATTAAATGAGATATGTAATCATCATCCGTTTGTACGACAGACCACCATCTCTCTATCCAACATCATTCACTCTTCCATTTAATTCTTTTCAAAGTTGTAATAATGACGAATTTATTGTTTATTTATGATATATTTAGTATTTAAAATGTATTTATGTTTATTAATAATTTAATAACACATTCTGTTCTATAGTTCATTTGTGGGAATATGATAACATCATTTTTGGATGTGTGGACTACCTCTTTCTCAAAGAGATGTAATTTGTTCACGGTTTACGCGGAATATATTAATAATAGTTTTAATAAGAATATGTAAAATATATAACATTTATATTATAAATTATGTAATATATATATATATTATTTACTTTTCATTCTTTTAAATATGACAATGAAATAAAGTTAGTGTTCATGTGTACATATGACCTACCATCTCCATTAACGATGCTTATAATTTACTATCACAAAAAGTTTTGGATTATTTTAAATACATATTTACTATAAATATAAGTTAATTAAACAAATTTTTACATTATTCAGATGAATAAATCAAGATCAACATATGAAAAAAAATATAAAGTAAAACATAATCGAAACATAGAAAATTAACACCCAAAATAGTGAGAGTAGTGAATGATTATTATAAATATGGAAATTATATATCATAAAACTATTATATATGATATTATAAATATGATTATGTTTCGGGAATAATTTCTTGACATGCTTCAAACAATTATACCTAAGCTTATATTATGTTCACCCAAATGGAAATGCAATGTTAAAGATTTTTATCTCACTTTTTCTTTCCATGAGGCATACATCATTTTCACCACATTTTTTTATATTGAATACACTTCCACTATTATATTTAAAATCAAGAATAAATTTATATAAATGATATTTAAAATATCCTTTTTTGTTATTTGTTTCACGGGGCTTCTGATTTAAAGATACTTTGTGGAAATGGAATTAATCTCAATTTCTATTCTTTGAGGTATAATTTATTTTTGTAAACCTAAATTTTAATATATGGTATACATAGTAAAACATTAACATATAACATCATGAATAAATACTTTTTAATGGATTTTTTATTTTAAATTTTAATTATTAAATCTATGTATATTTGAAATTAGAATTATAATGTGGAAAAGAAATATCATAACTCAATTTATTTTGATTAGGTTATATTACATTGTCATTGTGTTATATATTTTAAGATTATTTTTATAATTAATTTTACTATATATTTAGGTATTTATACTTATTTTTATAGAATTTTAGTTTATACACATAATCTATTCAAAGATTAATTCACAATTCAACATTATTATCATTTAAAAGTTTATTTAACAATTTTATTCTAATGGAGATTATTTAATCTTGAAATTATATTTTGGAAATTTAAATGAAAATTTTTCAATTAACCATATCTTTTTATTCTCCACTGGTTATAGATGATATTTTTTAATTAATAGAACCATTAATTCAGTTTTTGGTTCAATTTTTTGTATGAAATGTATAAAAGAAAAACTGAATACATTTATCTATTTAATCATAGAACCTATCATCTACCTAAAATTTTGTTTTTGATAATACTATATAAAAATAATTTAAAATTTAAAAAATGAATTATTAAAATAATTTGTACCTCGTTTTAATATATTTGTTTTCAAAGTAATATTATTATCTTCTTTTAAACAAGGATCTTTTCTAAAATAATTCCCTTGTAAAAGGAATGATATTTTTACCTTGTTTGATAAGTAATGATATACCAACCATCAATTCATTGCAGACTCCTTTTCATGTTTAAATAATTAATTTTAAAATAATTTTTTTAATATAAGTTTCCTTGTAATGGGTTTTCAACACGTTTTTCATAATGAAGAGGATAATTTACACAATAATGTTTTCAAAATATATTCTTATTTTATTTATATTAATAAAAAACAAAAACCTATTATTTTTAATCCACTTGGGATATGATGTATTGATTCCATACCTATTCATACCCAAGATGGTTTATGATTTATTTGATGATGGATAGTGTTGACATTCACTACCATGATTTCATTGTTTGTCCCCTTGAAATATTCAATTTTCTATTATCATTGAACATTTAATTTATTATTTTTAACCATATCATTAATAATGGATATGTTATATTCCTAAAACATATAATATATTTTCTTAAGGTGTTTACGTTGAATTTTGTTTTATTTAGTAGGGTAACAAACATGTAACCACCAATCAATACGAATATTTGATATGACGATTTTTTATGAATTAAAATAGATTATTAGATTTATGAAGACTACTTTAGACATGAAATATGTGGGATTTATACCATTTAATTAAATCCCTATGAGTTTGGGGCAGATTAATGCAAGCTCCACGATGCATCAATAGCCTAATGAGATAAAACTAGTTAGCGAAAAAACCATTAATTCTTTTACTAGTAGAATATATGTGTTTATACCCACAAATTTAAATTGTATTATGAAAGGTATTGATGGTAGTATATAAAACCAAATTAATGGTAAAGGTATCATGTTCTTGGAAAACATGATGATCAATAATTAAAATTTTCATTCATCTATTATAAGTATTTATTATCCAATAAATTTTCACTATGAAAAAGTTTATGGATGTATTTATTTGTCAATTTATTGAATTAATGGAATGTTTTTTTTAAAATTTATTACATTAGAATAATTATTATTCCATATCGAGTTATTTAAATGAAATTTGATTTTAGTAATTTAACTTACCATATTATTTAGGTACTTTTTGTAGTTTATTAACTAAATTCCATGTGCGGTGAATTATATACCTTCTCATAATGATTATTTTTTTATTCATTATTGCATCCTTTATATATTGTACATACTGATCATTTGAGATACCGTATATTTAGTTTAATTTAATAAGGACTCCGTGAATATTACTAAGAAAGATATGAAATTATTCACAAAAAGGAATGCAATTATTATCCTTAGAATAATATAAGTTTTGATTTTTTTGTTCATTTGTAATAAAAGACTAATTTATGGTACCAGTTTACCAAGAATACTAGAGTATTCCGACCATTGGAATGTGATTTAAATGTATATTACACCAATGTAGTGGTTTCATGACAGAAGATCTCGGTTTTTGGTGTAATTTTTTTGCAGTCAGAATCAGAGCATGTTCAATTGAAACCTTGAATACAATATTATGAAAAACAAAGATTAGGGTACATAAACCTTAATATGACTTTGAGAATAAGTATAGAATAATATTCTAATGATTTTGTTAGATGGAGATTCATTTATTCTCCAATAAATACATCATTGTCTTGATAATACAAGTAGACATGGTTCATGTGTTGATTCACTTAGGGGTAATAACTCTTAAAAGATGTGATGAGCCCGACTTTATTGTAACATTGTACCGAAAAATGGGCCTTACTATGCACTAGGTTTGACACTCATAGGGGATAGCCATAGGATAAATAAAATTTATTTATCATACCATTTAAAAATATTTGAATAGATAATTTCAATTAATGACTTTAGTTATAACTTAGGTAAAGGGAGGACCAATGTTTAAATAAAATGGATGAGGTATTTATGTATTTAAGATGAATTGAAAACCTTTGTTACATTAATATTTAGTTATTATCTTTATTTCACATATGTCGACAATATTTATTTCTGAAATAATATTAATATTTTTTTAAAAAATGAAATCCTATGTGACCATTTACATCCCATTAAATATGTAAAATAGTTGGGGGTAGAAACACTGACTAAAGGATGATATAGGTTTCATGACTACCATGGGACAATGTGATGTCTGGACTAATGGGACATTATTTATAGTTAAATAATTTGAATAATGAATAATATTGATGAACCAGAAGTGTTAATATTTTATTAGATAATAATATATTAACCATATTGGATTTAACATTTCTTAGAGATAAATGGAAAGTCTTTCATCTCTTTTATGGGTCTTTCTATCCATTAAAGAAAAATTTTAGTGCATAAAAAGGGTCCATTATAGGATATCCTTTTCATTGGTTGAAGTATGAATTAAAATTTGATCAATTAAAAAACAAAAGATGAAATTTTTCTTTTAAATATGAAACATATCATTTAATATGAATTTACTTATATTCCCCATCAACAAAATTATTCCCCAACATTAAGAAATTGATCTAAAAACAAAAATGTAATCCAAATAACCTAATTTTGTTTGAACCCATAACCTTTTAAATCAACATAGATTTATGGCTTTGATGCCCTTATATTTAAATTTATAATTCACATATTGATGATCCATAACCTCAATCACTACATATAATTATTTATTCTGGTCCTCTAAGTCCATATATTCACTTTCTTCCAATGTTCTCATTTGTAGAAACCAAGTTATATGTTATTCCATGTAACCTTTGTACATCCTATTTTGTATTTTTAATATTATGTTTTACCAAAACATCTCATGATGTGGGCTGTAGATAATTTAATTTTAAAATATCAAAAAAATCTATTTTCATGATCCAGTTTTATTTGTGAGGAAACACTTTATTAATGGTTGGGAGATGTTACTCTACCAAAAATCTAAATGGGTAACTTTTTATTTGGTAGCATTTATGAAACACAAGAACAAGAATAGAAACGAATTTCTCTCCTAAGAAATTAATTTATTTTTTAAATAAATATATTCTACATCTTTTAATTCACTTAATACAGATTGATCTTGCATTACACACAAGAATGACTTTGTTTGTTAGTTTGTGTTACAAGAATGATCAAGTTTTACCGAAAAAAATATATTTTTAAAATATAATGATATAATATAATAATATTTAACATACCATTTAAATTGGTGGTTATGATTAGTTTAAACATATATATAAAAATATATGGTAGAATTCATTGGTTTACAAGTAGTCTTAAATGGATGTATATCCCAATTTAATATAAAAGATATGTTTTTATAAAGAAATATTTTTATGTTTCCAAAGTCTTTTATCATAAAATTTTAAAATAATTTATTTTTGTGAATGATATCAATGAAATATGTAAATTAAATATTCAATATAATATTTTTAACAATAATAAAATCGATTATATATGCATAAGACAAGAAAAAACCAAATTTTTCAGAAAATAATTTATTTTTTAAAGGTTGGTCTATCACCTTTTAATGAAAAACGTATTTTAAATATTATTTTGGAAACATTTATAAAAACTATATTTCAAAAATAAATTCATTTTTTAATTTGTTTAGTCAAAATTATGTTATGTTGATGTTTTTGTATTTTTTAGAAAAGTGTAATTTTATTTATAATTATTGAAAAATACTAGATTTTAATTGAAAGCTGCATTTTCATCTAAATTATTTATATAGTAAAATTATTATTTTATTTTTTTATTAGTTTAATTATATACTTTTTATATCATTTAAAAAAATATAAATAATTGTAATCTATTTCAATTTTAAATTTTATATAAAAATAGGGATAACGTTTGAACATATTCATATTAGAAAACCTACATTATTGTCTCATCCAGGGGTTTAATTTTGAAATTGATTTCTACCACTTATATGAAGAATAATTTGGAAAAATGGATTCCATATTTTTTTAATTGAATAATTTACAATTTATAATGATTTGAACATAGTTTTCAACAATAATACTAGTTAACGTAAATAAAATAAATTATAGTGATTAAGAGAAAAACAGTTTAACAAATGACAAAACCATAATTTTAAGTCCAAAATGACAAATAAACATTAAAAAATAAAATTTAATTTCATATTTAGACAATATATTACATTTTATTTAATTTAGACTATTATTTAATCCACATGACATGTAAAAACGTGGGTGTAATTCCCTTTACAAAAATTTACAACAATGTCACTCCACCTACACTATAAAAATAAACTCACCCCTCTCACTTATTCACACCTACAAAGCCATTTTTCTAACCCAATATCATGAAATATTTTCATCAAATATCCCTACCCTAATATTTTAGTCATCGCCTTGGTATGAATTCCATACATATTAATCTTTTGGTATAAACCAAAAAGAGTTACCCAAATAAGAGGTAACGTTCTTCAAAAATCATCTTTGGTTCATTTACTTCTCCAACCCTTAAATTATTTATATCTCATGTTTTTATAAAAAAATAAATATCATAAAAATATTGATATGTTTTTACTCTGAAATGTATACCTACACTTTCACACACATCAAACAAATGGCATACACAATCATCGTTCATGTGTACGGTAGACGACCACCTCGCAAACAGATTTCATTCGTTCTTCCATTTACCACTTTTCAATGATGGAATAATGATGTATGTTAAATTTTTATATGATATATTCAGTATTTATAATTTTTTTCTTCTATAATTATTCTATTACACAAACTTTTATGCACTCGATTTGGTGGGAATACAGTAACGTCAATTGTGGATGTGTGGACTATCACCCCCTCAAAGCGATGTGATTCATCCACACTATACATGGAATGAATTAATAATGAGTTTAATAATAATATGTGACATTTGAAATAAATATTTAACAATAATTAAAACATATATATAAATATATAACATTTACATTTTACTCATTTTAAATATGATAATGAAATGGGAGTAGCGTTCATGCATGTGTACGACCTACCGTCTCTTTGAATTGTACATTCAAATTTTTATCCCTAAAAGTTATGGATTATTATAAATACATATATAATTAATTTATATGATAATTTTAATATTTTTTACACTATATTGATTATTAAATCATGATAATCAAAATATGAACAAAAATAATAAGTCAAAACATTCTTGAAAAAATAGGCAATAAACACCAAATATTGTTAGAATAATGAACGATTATTAAAAAATGGGTAATAAGATATTATTATAAGATTATAAATGAATTTATAAATATGATTATGGTTTTTTTATATTTTATTTACATTATTAAAATTATTATGATGGATGTAAAAGGATATTCCTCCAAAATGGAACGCCTGGTAGGGGTTCTTGTATAACCTTTTCCTTCAGTGAGGTATACACCATTTTCACCAATATTTATTTTCTATGATAAATAAACATCCCATATTTTATTTCATATAATTAATTTATTTATATTAATTCTATTTAGTCTTTTATTTTAATTTATTTCTTTTATGGGGATTATGATATAAAAGTTACCAAGTGGTAAGTGACTTCATCTCAATTTCCATTCTTTGATGCATATATAATTTTCATACATCTAATTTATTATATTTGGATTATATAATATACATTTGTAATATTATATCCTTAGTAAATAATTAATCCTGGTATTTGGAGTTTCAACAAGAATTATTTCATCTAAGCGGAATTGAACAAAAAATTGCCAAGTGGTATAAAATTTCAAATCTCATATCCATTTTATGGGGTTATATTACTTCATCATTATCATTAATATTTTATGAAAATGTGAATAATTTAAATTATTATATATCAATTTATTTCTACTTATTTTTTGGATTTATATTTCATACACATATTCCCTCCATTTCGTTGTTTTTTCTTTTACTTTATGATCATTTTAGGGGTTTATTTCACAATTTAATTGTAATAAATATTATTTATTCTTGAAATTACATTAAAAAAATTTATATGTCCATTGTTAAATGAAACCATTCATTTACATATCATATGGTTATTCATGAACATTTTAAAGTAATAACATAATTTTCCCACCCTTATGTACAAAATTGTTTAGAAAATATTTTTAAGGAAACATTATTTCATTTCCCCCCTTACTCGGAGAACCTGTTTTCATAAAAATACATTATTTTATATATTTTTTCAGAAATTTTTTATCCTTTTCATAATTATTATTTTAACTAATTTTTACCTTTTTTCTTTTAAAATTTTTTTGAACTAAACTTTCTTGTCTCTTTATGAACTAAAATCTTTTATAAACCCTCTCCATGGAAAATGAATTCCATTTTAACCTTTTACAAAATGTACCAATTTACCTACTATCATTTACATGAAGATAACATATCTGGTTTATCTGGTTAATGCTTATAAAATGTTTTAAGTTATTTTCAAAGAAAAAGATTTATAATTTCTTACAAAATGAAAATTATACTTTCCTCAAGAATGTTTTGAAATGATAATCCTATAGTATTTATATTCATCAAAAACACCACCATATTTTTACTTTAATTAAGACAAATTGTATTTATACAATCCTTATTCTTCCCCGGGATGGTTTGTGATTTCTTTAACCCTGTATATTATTAATATTCACTACCTTGTTTCCTTTTTTATTCCCCTATAAATATAAAATTTAACAAGTTCATTGAACATTTAATTTCCCCTAGTTATCCATATCATTTATTATGGATATTTCCATATCCTAAACCATATATGTTTTTTATCATATGATGTTCATTTTGAATGTTATTTGACATAATTCGAAAATATTGATAAATATTTATCCTGTACTCAATATAGATATTTTATAATGAACTTTTTATGAAATTAAATTTATTACTATATATAAGAGGATTATTTGGACATAAAAGAAATGGGTTGGGAACCTTTTAATAAAATCCCTACGGTTTGGGGGATAGTTAATACAAGCCCCATGATGCATCCGTAGTCTCATGAGATAAAATCATTTTTTGACAAAACATTCTAGTTGTTTCCAAGAATAATAAGAGGGTTTCCAAAAAAAAATTAATCTGTCTTATGAAAGGTCTTGATAATTGTTTGATAAACCATCTTGATGGTAATGATATCATATTCCTTTAAAATATTCAATCCATTATCATTTCTTTCATTTATAATCACTATTTTTTTAATGACATTTTTACTATGAAAAGTCTTTTGATGAATTTCATTCTATATTTATGGAAAAAATGGATTGTGTTTTCTGTTTCTTAAATTTCCATATTGATTATTCCTTATACAGTTATTTAAATGGAATGTGCTTTCAGTCATTTATCTTTCAATATTTTATATACACATTTATCTTATTTTATCAATTTCTTTTCTTATGTGTTCAGTTATCTACCAAACCATAATGATTACTCTAATTGATTCATTTATTAATCCTCTATACTTCAACCATACTGAGAATTTCATATCACCACTATTTTTCCCCATTACCAAGGATTCCCTGATCTATACTAAGAATGATATGGAAGGATACTCTAGATGGATGTTATTATCCATAAAAACATTTTATTTTAATTTCTGTATTCATTTATAATACAACACACGTGTATATATCTAGTATATCAAGACTACTATACTATTCAGTAAATTGGGATTTGATATAATTTTTTCTTATGCCAATGTAATGATAGCATGACACTGGCTATGGGAGGTTGTTGTTAGGTCACTATACTGATATATGAAATCAATTTCAGTATTCATGTCTTTTAGAAACCTTGTTTCTTTTACTCTCTCTACATACTATGGTTTGGATATAGGTTCATCACTATTAAAAAAGAATTACTCACAAACATTAGTTACAAGAAAATGATATCTCTCTTGATATCTTACTATAATAGTTATACCAAATAGTACATATGTTTTAGGAACTACTTCTACTTCTACCACGTGGACCTATGGAATATATTTCTAAACAAACTCATGTGCATATTGTGAAGAAACTATATTAAAGTCATTACTACCATCATTAACCTTTTTGATGATGTTGTCCTTCTAAGTAAAGATCACTTGTTTAGATATGGTAAAATTATTATGTGAGGGGTTGTATCTATGGGATACCATGGTTTTTATAGGATATCCTATAATGATACAATTTGTTCACTGAGGTTCTAGTGTGTCTCCAAGTAATTCCTTATATAATTTTTTGAAACACTATACATGTGTATGCTATAGAACTATTTTTTTCTTCTCCATAACACAAAGCGAATTGTATTTTTCACATTATTCGGTACTTATTTGAATGAAAATACAATAGGTTGTAATTTATATTACCAAAATAATAATGGAATATCGTTATGACTCATCATCTACCTTACCTTTTCTTATAAGGTATATTTCTTGCTTTCACGATCACCAATCCACTTTGGATTGTATAGTGGGATGAGATGATCTTAAATCCCAAAATACCATAGAATGTTGATAAAATCATGGAAATTATATTATCCACCTTAATCTGATTGAATATTTATTAACTTATGTCCACGTTGATTCTACCCCTCATTATTTAATACTTAGAATTTCTCCAATGAGTAAGACTAGTACCACATCACATTGACAAAGCCTTATCTACTCTAGTCATGAGTAAAATTTATGATGTAAGAATACCTAGATCTAGATTCTACATTAATTGTACCACACACATCAGGGTATACCAATCCTAAAATATTTATATCCCTTCCACACATTCAAAAGAATGAAATTTTTTTCATTTTTTATTACAAAAAAATCATGTCATATTTCAAGTATTTTTTAATCAAATGAGTTTAAATAGAAATCTTTATAGAGATTGGATGATTCTTATTTAAATGACTAATGTGATGATGCCATAGCTAGGGGTTATATGAGTCATGTGAACATGATTAATTATCTAATTACAGTATATGTTTTCATAATTTAACACGTAAATACAATTATTAAAATGTTTTATACGATAATATAAGTTGTATTTATAAAACAAATTGTTCCCAAATATGAAATTAAAAACATGTTCCTATAGGGATGATAAAAACATTATGTTCATGGTATAAATTGATACATGATAAAAATATCATAAAACCTATATCAATACTTTTATAATAAATGGATGTTGTCAATATTGAATAGAGAAGCTAGAGCCACACTATTAGTAGTTCACAAATACACCTCTCCTATAAAAATATTATAGAATCTATATTGTTTTAGAATTTGAATATAGACATGAGATCCAAAAGATATATTGTCATACACAATGTATAGATATTGAAAAATTAAACTTAATATGGGACATCCCTTTAGATTCCCCTTGATTTTAGTTATAGTACTTCTTCTAGTGGCCTAGCTTGCCACCTAAAAAACATACTTTCATTTCTATTTCCTTACATATATATAATCCCATTATTTGAGGGATATGGATTAATTTATTTAGAAATTTTATGATTCATTGTACCTTTTTCATATATATTCATTTTCTATTTCACCATATGGATTTTAGGCTTGTTATGCCAAATGTCCTTATACACATGGAAAATCAGTGTAATAAGATCAGAATGTATCTTCCCATTATTTTCCATGTTATAATTAACAATAAAACATGAAAAGGTTTAGGGTAGTGAGGAAAGAATGAAATTTGTGAACATCTCATTTGAGAGTTGAAACCCTTTTATTTATAAATATTAAATTTTAAAAATAGGACTCACTAATTGAGGACCAACTGGAACCAAACCTCCAAGATTAGTTTAAAATATATCTTTGGAGACACGATACCTCTCTTGTATCTCTTTATCTTGATAGATATCTTGAAGGTGAGACCAAATTATACATGCATCAGTGTCCTCATGTTTCTTCACAATCTCATTGTTCATAGATATATAATGAAACACTAATTTTTTTTAGCATTATTCCAATGTTTCTCATAGTGAGACATGTCTTCATCATGAGCATCATTACAAGGAATATCAAGAATAAGTTCTT
Source organism: Viscum album (assembly GCA_963277665.1). NCBI lineage: Eukaryota > Viridiplantae > Streptophyta > Magnoliopsida > Santalales > Viscaceae > Viscum > Viscum album. The sequence goes on from OY728136.1 coordinate 1,840,903,837, forward strand.
CTAGAACATTAAATTCCCTTTCATGGAATATGATAACACACAAGAGACTTTTCCACTCCCTGAAATTTGGTACCATTGAAAAGGTTGTACTTATCATTTATGGACCATAGTGACATGTTTAAATCAATATTAATAAATATTTTTACAAAAAATACAACCATAGTTTAATACATTATCCGGTAACATTTAGATAAATAAATAAATATTATATTTATTAATCTCCAATTATTTTATGGAAACCCAATATCTCACATCATTACAATCCTTAAATCATATTTATTGGACATTATAGTGGAAATGGTCCATATTCCTCTTCAAATTTCCCCAAAATTGGTCATTGAAAACATTCTATGGTTTTGGGTAGTAATTCTAATGACCAACTCCATTAACTAAAGTTTCCTTGAACTTTTGAGTTGAATCCCCAATACTAAAATACCTAAAATGCAATTTGCAATAAATTTATCTCAATTTCACCTTGTCATAATTTTTTAGTCATCCCATGATGTGAAATAGGTTATTTCCAACCAAAAATTTGAGTTACAATTCCGCAATAATTAATATTTTAATAACATTGTACTGTCATGCACTTCGAACAATGGTTTGATTTTAACTAACGTAGTTGAAGGATATAGTGACTATATGAATGATGGAATTTATCCTTATACATAAATATTAAATTATTATCTTTATTATAATCTTTTTAATATTAAATGGACTTAATTTAGTGAATAACCATGTCTTAGAAAATATTTATGCACAATCCAATTTATTTTTTGATTGATTTTTCGTTCCATTTAATTCATTAATTCATGTGACTATGACAAAAAATAAATAATTATATAACCATGAAATTTGATAGAAATAAAATAATAAAGGGGAATGATCATGATATTTTCATTATGGTTAGTATTTATAGAATATGATAAACTAATTAGCATCCTAGGGGAAAATAAATTGAACCATTTATGGTTTTTTGATGCAACTTTTCACCTATCCACCTATGTATATCTCATAGATTGGCTCCACCTTGCCTCCGAAATTTAACCAACTAATCTATATTGGGGGATATATATATTAAATATTATATTACACACACACACTTCAGTGGAACTAAATTATTGGTTACATGGTTTACATAAAATATTCATTCAATATGTAGGCCCTTACATGATGAGATGAGAGATAACATAGATGCTAAAATTTTAATTTAATGATAAATTAGATGAAAACAATCATATATAATGTTAAATTATATGATCATGTTCATCTAATTTAATTCAACAAGTTATACCATAAATAACATTTTCATTCAATTCAAATATTTATTATTTATAATAAATTTCACCCAAATCAATTAATTCTCTTCATTAATTAATTAATTATACTATTTTAATTATCTTGAAAATTATCATATGATTATCATCCATTATAATTTTTAAAAAAATTTATATATTTTTTTAAAATTAAATATGTAAAAAATGTACCTTGGAGGAAAAATGATGCATTCATATCTGAACAAACCGACAAGTATTACACTCATATAATGCTAACTCTTATGACATGTGGGATACATCTAATATCACGATGTCTCATAGTGTGTTCTACCATCTAAATGACCACCCTAAATACATGATATTTACATAGTGTTTTTATACTTCAACGAACATAATAAAATAATTTTTTTTGACTTATACATGGTTTTTAGATCCGAATAACATTCAAAAATTAATTGTATATATATATATATATTTATTTATTTAACACATCCCATTGGGTGTCCTATAAAATTAATGAACATGTAGATCTCATATTGATATGTTTTGATCATTATAATAAACTAATTTTAAAATTAACATAATTTAGTAAAAGTACACTACAAGCGTATTGAATTTTACATGGTTGGTGTTACTCTAACCGTCGATCTACGACACAAACCAATGGAGTTGGCATGTAACCATGCCACCCAAATTATTTGAGTGCATGGTGTGTACATGGGTTACACATTTTTTGTTATCTAAGTTACATGGTCGCAAACCATGTAGGATTTCTATAAGTATAAATAGACCATATGTCACAAAGGGACTACATATCATGTATAGAAGTCACGTGGCATTCACTTGGACAAATTATTCACAAGGATGGCCCCATCAACTCCTAGTGTATAATTAAATCCACAAAATTTAATAAATGTGCACATATTGAATTAATTATGAAATAATTAATGGTTAATTAAAGACGTGTAGACTCCATTTACCTTCGGGATACATATTGTGTACTCTTATGTTATCCAGATGAAAATACTAACACATCTATATGAGATCTTTAAATTTATTTCATTAATAAAATTAATTGAATAATTTATAATTTCAAAAAATTAATAGAAATAATTTATATATAGAAATAAAAAAATGAATAAACTCTAATTTAAAACTAATGAAAAATGCATAATTAAATCATTAATTATTAAATAGTTATAAATAATTATTTATCCCCATTGATAGAACATGTAGATTCTAATCACAATAGATGTCTTGTATAGGTAATGCCAAAAATTTATTTTTTGTCATAATTGATGATTAATCTATGATTTAGAAGGTAATAAATGTTTTGATCAATGGAATTTAATCAAATAATATCGACAATGGTTAAATGTTGGAACCTAAGTACATGATCAAGACATATTATTTGTAATTAATTTAATCAATTGGGGAATTAATCTATGAATTAATTTTGTTTTTGATGGATATAAAAACGGATCAAAAACAAACTATCATTTTATTGTATGAATAAAGAATATATTTATTCTATAAATTATCTAGACATTTTCCATGAATCATTAAATGTGTTTGTAGGAATCTATATGTTCTATCATGGATGATCCTAACACAAGTGTCGTTCAACTTTGAACACCCTGATAATTGATTCCAAAGAATTTTCATTGATATATCCTTACACACATGAGTGGAGGGTAGAGGAAGGTCACCCTTTTTTCATGAATATCTTTTTAGAGGGATCTCTCTAGGTCTTGAGAGGATTCTCAGTACACGCCATTATGAAAAACACAAAATGAATTTTTTCTTTTAGGAACATAACATAATTGGGTATATATACTACTTTGGTTTGAATTAATAATTTCAAAAGTTCCCTATATTATTTATTTAAACCTCGCAAAATACCATATCTATAATAATAATAATTAAATTATTTTTTAACATCTAGTAGTCTCAAAAATTAAATTAAATATTATTTATTCAAATAATATTCAATATTTTTTTTCACATCGTTCCGTTAAACTTTGTGTTTCATTCCACTGTTATATTAACAAATCCTTTAATAATGACTATTTAGTTAATAAATAATTATCACTACATTATTCACTAATAAATAAGTAAATATTATATCTACTAAAAAATATTTATTAAATAAAGCACAGCTCGAATATTTTCATGAATAGTTGATGATGGAATATATGGGATCAATAATATATGAGTAATTATTAAACCATGCATTGGAATATTACTTTTTGAACATTATAAATAATAAAAAATATTATATATTTTTTAATTAATATTATGGTTACACTTTTTGTGGGACCCACTAGGCCTATAATCTATGTGGAATTAGGAAATGCATCCTAATGTCCAAGGTTATAGTCTATCAATATGTTAAGGATCCCATAGAGGATAAATTGAAATATGAAATGACATAATACCTTATATAGACTCTTAATATGTAATATAATATCTTTATCTTCGTATCTTTAGTCAATTAGGTTGCATACTGGTGCCCCCACTATATGTGCCCAATGTCTATATCTTTTTGTTTCAAAAAATAAAACATTAATGTTGAACACCATGGGAATGGATTTATTTAGGCTATATCATTTCTATCATAGTTCCCAATATATCATCATATATTAAGGAACATATGAGAGAAATATTTTCTCACATTACTCGTTAATGAAATTTTATTCCTGACGCGCCCTATATACCCTAGTGCAATTCAGACATATGTACTATTGGTTTTCATCAAGACATAATAGTATGTAAATTATAATAATCATTAATAAAAAAAATTAATTCTAATTTTCGATACACATGCTCACAATTAAGAACATTCAATGACAAATATAAATGTGGATTTCTTATTTGTCGGACTCATTCCCATAATATGTCACACTATATATTACTATGGGTGTATACCATGGGAAGATTCCTCAAAGTCACATAAATCTCCACCTATGATAGCCTATATAATTTATGTCTCTCAAATGAATTCATCTCAAAAAGGAAAACATTTTTATGAATACTATGGTGGTAATTCTATGTTCTCTTCATAGTGGGGAACTACTATGCCCTTTCAATGTGACATATACTCCTAGGACATTACCATATACTATATTATGAAAAAGAATAGTAATTATGTAGTAAAGTGTTTATTAATATTCAAAACCATGAATACATGTTATAATAAGGTACATATAAGTAGGTTTTAGGACTCCTACCCCAATAATTTACCGTCATAAAATTATAACACTTAAAACATCCAAAGTGGTATCAAAGACTCTAGACTTATGATAAACCTCAATTTTATACACTCTAGATGGTAACAATAACTATGAATAAAAAATCTCAATAAGTATATTAATATTAAAATTTATCTAATGATTTTTCTAATACAAAATACAACAACCTTTAACATTCACTATCATATCTGGTGCAACAAACCTAAGTACAACTTTTCTATCTTTGATGCTGATAAATGTGTCCCAGTTTTTGAGACAAAAAAATATAAAATATGAAATATTTTACCTCTTACAAAACTATAGATATTTTAGGTTTATAGTTTTAATGAATTGGGTTAGACTCATTAAAACATGGGTTCATAAACAATAAGTTCATAGAGATCAACATCATCTCCAACTATTACCATCTTTTTATTTTCAATGTTATGTCTTAAAAATTCACTATATAATTCATCATAGATGAAACAGTTTTAAAAAATAATAATTTAGAATCATTCGTCACAATATATTGAAGAGGAAACTATGAAAGGGAGATATTAGATCCTTATTAGGGATAAGAATGGGGGATATCAATCAAAGATTATATAAAATCATAAGATAATCCTATGGGTATAATAAAAGGAACATAATATAAAAAATTGACACCCTATTTGACAAAGATCATAAAATTCATATATGCAATAAAATAATATAATTTCAAAATATAGAATTCATAAAAATGAGATATCATCATGACTCAATCATGAACCACACGTTATTATCGAAAATACATGTGGAATAATCATAAGTATAGAAACGATTTCATAAGTCATTTAAAACAATTGAGACCTTAATATTATGAATAAAAACATCTTTCCCATTAGGGTTCAATGAAATAAATTTGATTCCCATAACTTATCAAGAACATTGACTTTTTTCCCAGAATGAATCCAGCAATATGACTTGATTCTCTTAAAAGATAAAGAACTTTCTGTTGTTTCCCCTAACTATCTCATGTGATATAATAATTTACCAAAAACATTAAAGACAGATATAGGTCCCACCAATCACATAATGAAAAATATACTTATGTATTCCATAGGACAACAAATCATTCATTATATCAAAACTTATCATGTGAAATGGGTTTCACAAAAATTTTGTCATATCATAATGCATGAAAAATATATTCTTTTCATATACATTTCATCTTTTCTTCATAAACATAATCTATATAGAGAAAAATAATGATGGTATATATATTTTACATACCTATGAAATATTATATAACATTAGATCATGTAATCTTAGATAGAAAATAATTTTGAATGATCTCATTGAATAAATATTAAAGAAAATAAATTTTAAAATTTAATGTCAATTATATTTCCTAAAAAATTGTGCACTTATAAATGAAAAAATATCTTTGAAAATTATCATGTTAATATTTAAGGATTTTTCAAATCATTTAGAGTTCATCATGGATGAATAATATTTTCTTGTTGTATAAGCTACAAAATATTCCTTTCACGCTTTTATAAGAAATGTCAAAAGCACCTTGTTTGGAAAAAGACAAGAACATTCATTATAATTTTATTGTATAATGTAAAACTACATAAAAAATGACATTAATCAATCATTATAAAATAAAAAAAATATTTTTGAATTATTGTCATAAAACATGGTCATGGAAAATACATATTTCGCTGTTGAGACATAAAAATAAATAGTCTTTAATTATGATGAGATTGTGAAATAAACCCTTAATACATGGGATTATATTGAATCATATGTATACGGATTAAATAACATGAAATGAATATTTATACATCATGAAAAATATGGATTCATTAAAAAATGGGACATAATATAATCCATCCAAAATAAATCTGTGGTGAATATGGAATATGTATAATGGATGTAAATTTGACCTGAGAAACCAATAAATTATATCCGACTCATCATGTACATTATTTTTGTATATGAATAATAAATATTATTTAATTATATACATGGATTAAAACACTTTATAATTTAATTATTACTTTTATCTCACTTATTATGATGCTACAAAAATTACATAATCCTTTATATTCACATATTATGTTTTAGTAATATTTGGAATATAAGTCTAAATTGACCGTTCAAGGTTGACTATGGTCAATATGATTAATATTATATTATCACTAGAATAATGAAAATTATTGTAAAATAATTATTATTATTATTTGAAAATTATAATTTTAAATCCAACAATAAAATATTGTTATGAAAAAATGAACTAAGTTACACTAATAGAGACTGTAGGTCATATGGGTGCATTAGTAACATTTCCTTTTTTCACAATTCATTATTAAAATAATGTTAGAATTTTTTTAACATTCTGAAATGATCATGATATCATACACATAATATGAATTCATTAAATATAATTATATATATATATATCATCGATGTGATTTGGTGATGATAAACAGATAAAATCACATTATGGATGTGGTAGTCAGAATGTATGCCTGAACAACATTATCATTTATCAGTGCATGAAATTATAAGAATGTAGATGATATATTATATTTTTATAACTATAAAAATTTAATTAATTTTGTATATTAACACTATATACCTCATTAAAAAATGTCTTTAGAGACTATTATTGAAAAAAAATTGCATAGGTTCATGATGTGGTAGTTTTTCGTATACATGAATGATGAATTGTTTTCCAGTTTGATGAAATGGAATATGGATATAAGTCATTACACTATCATAATATAATATATATATATGTGTAAGATACTAGTGTAATAAATTTTTAATATATGGCTTTCATGAAGGTATTTTTTAAGGTTTTAGAAGAACCACATTGTGTTTTATGTGTGAGTTAATGAGAAGATGCAGAGTCCTTTTATTATATAGGGGAGGTACACTCTTTTAATTTTTCATAATATTAAACTAATATAAATTAATATCAATAAAAATATGAATAAAAATATATATTTTTCAAAAATAATATGATGATGGTTTGAAATAATCTCATATAATAATGAATATATATGTTTGGAATATATTTATAACCTTTACTTTTGGTTATAACCACTATTTATCTTTGTCAAATATTATTATAACCACATTATTTTTTACACATTAAGGATCAATATAGATTATATTAAATGAATAATAATCCGTTAATAAAAATGGTTGATTTTTTGAACCATTCCTTATTCCATTTTCTGAATTTATTATTCTTAGGATTTTATATCTATTAAAATAATATTATTTATTTAAAAAAATATATAATGTATTTTTTGAAAACAATTCATTACATTGATTTTAATAACATCAAGAAGATATCTAAATTTTAATTTTCATTATTATATCTCTAATGTGAAATGGTAGTTTATAATTTAATCTTGTCACATTATTTATCTAAAATGAAAATTATTTTAATATTTTTAATATCATTAATTATATTTTTTTCATTAATTGAACAATTATTGCCTCAACATTGTGCAAGTATTTCAGGTAAAAATTTCTTCACTAAAAATTTAAAATTCATAAACATGATGAATATAAATAATATATATTTCAAAAAATAATTATAGTTAAATAATTCCACTAGATAACACCATATTATAAATATTACACTTATTAAAATCAATATTATTACATGGTTGACTTTTGTTTAAATAAATTACTAAAAATTTCATAATATTATCCAAGTGTCCCAATAAGCCAATAAATTTTATTCATGGACAATTATGGTCTAGTTATAATGTTAAAATACTATTATGTAAAATTATATGCTAATTTTATAGTCTCTATGGTTTTTTTATAGAAATTAGTTTCCCAATTTATTTTTTACCATGGTAACAAAAAACTACTATATTTATTGTTCATATTGAAAAAATGAAAATAAACCTATTTTGGAAATTTGTAATCACTGATTACATATATGGAATTAATTTTTTAAATTACCACCTACATAATTGGTAGAATTTACATTAAAATTAAATATGAAAAACACAATGAAAATTTAATTTTTCAAAAAAAATCCCTTTTAAACTTTTAAATGTTTTTATGATCAAATATAATATAAAATCAATTTACAAAATAATAATTTAACTAATTAAAATATATTATAACTAGTGAAATTATAATACTAATCAATCATATAGTTTTACTTTCTAAAAATATACTTTTCAATAAGAATCTATTTTTTCACTATTCATTTTAAAATCAATCATTCTAGAAAATTTAAAAAAAACTATTTCATGAATATTTTGAAATTATGAATTAAAAATTGAAATTATTTTTTTCAATTATTATTTTTAGAACAAGTATAAATAATTATAATAATTACTCATAAAAAAGAAGATAAATCATTTTAATAATATGTTTACTTTATGTATAAATTCACTTACCAAAAAATTGGTTGTTTATATTAAAAGAAATTTTAACCAAATTTATATTGAGTTGAATCTTTATATTTATTTTATAAATAATTAAATTCATTTCATACCCACTAATGTAATGTCCTGGGTAAAATGGTCAGATTTAAATAGTTGATAGTTTTTTTAAGATCGATGTTGCGTATCTTGTACTATATGTTCTTTCTTTTTAAAATATCAAGATATAAGAATGTATAGGTTTTTATTTATATTTATAAGAGTTGTTTAACTCATATAGTTTGGGATAAACTAATCATTTATGATATTCCCATTGTGTGTGTGTTCTTATTTCTTTATAGAAGAGTTTCATGGACTTCCATCAAATTGTGAAGACGAGTTCTCAATAAAACACAAACCGAAGACTACACCTATTTAAAATAACCCCTCTATAATGGACGTAATTTATTTGAAGTAATTGAATAATTAAATCTAATAGAATTTCTATAAGATATTTATTCGGTCAATTTCATCACCTTAGGGTCCAATAGTTATTATGTTATGAAAAAAATTGTGTCCTTGTAACTCTACAATGATTATCAAGAACATAATAAAATCACTATAAAAACCTGCGCACTCTACCTCATATTGAGGACTTTTTTGATAAATAGTGCATAGATCAATAAAATTCCAATATTTATCTTCATAATAAATTTCATCAGTTGTGTTATAAGGAGGAGGATCTACCAATGACAATATTATATACATAGTAGGGAAACTATGAATTTATTGTGATGACATTTTTCCTTACTAATCCCGCCTCTATCATCAAGGATTTGATGAATAAAATATTTTTATCATTACATGATAATGTTTTGTTAAACTGAATATATGATATTATTATATATTTAACGAGCATGGAATGACATGAGGATCATATAAGGATTGTGCTGATGACCCTAATATAGGTGAAGTTGTATAAAAAAAACTCACATTTTTAATTTTGGATTAAAAAGGATTACTTTCAATATCATATAATCTAAAGGATATATTGATGGATCCAATAATGATATATTTTATAAACATTGTCCCAGAACAGCCACTATGACTGAGATATTATGGTTTCTTTGTTTTTATTGATATTATCAGATCTTTATAGAGAATCTCTCTGGGATATCTAATCCCCTCACCAAGTTAACTCCAAAGAGATCGACGTTCCTCGGCATAGATGAATGTGAATAAAATTACTTTCAATTTAATAGAAGGATAGCGAGTTCACCTTTTCATAAATAAAAAACATTAGAGAAATTTTTTTTATATTTAATGATGCATTAAAGAAAGGACTAGGATGTAATCTTGTGCAGAATGATATATTGATAGATTATATCTCCACAAAACTAATTTTTATTGAGATGAACAACCAAACATTTTATTTAGAGTAATCTATGGTGATTTTTAAATTATTTATTTGGAGGAATTATCTAAATGAAGAATTATTTTATATATACACTCATCATAAAAATTTAATATATTTTTTGACATTTAATGAGATAAAGATGCTCCATAGAAGATGGTTTGATCTGATTAAAGATTAAGATAGATCAATACATTTCCAACATTGGAAAGGTAATAATGTGAAATATAATCTTAGTTGAATGGGTAATGTAATATTATCTATGTTTAGGATCACATGATATAAAATATTTCATTATTTTCAAATGATAGGTCTTGAAATATTAATTGAAGTGGGAAATTTTGCCTTTCTCAAATGAGTTTTCAACCAAAAAATCATGTGCATATTTGAGAGGCACAAAATAATGATATAGGTCTATTGAAGAAGGTGAAAAATTCTCATGAGTTTAATCACTTTTGTTTTTAAATAAAAAGGATTGTGAACCTTCTATGAGTTTACTAATATGCTGATGTAAATATGGAGTAGTTAGAAGTGCCTCATAGTTCATAATTATTCATTCATCATGGATGAACATAGATGTGGGAGATATAAAACAATAATTTTTCTAGGGTGTCATGAAGATATATATTTGTTAGTATGTATCTTGGTTCATGTTATTTCTGTAAATTACGTTTGAGAGACAAAATCATTAAGGGATGTTATAACCATTACCCATAGCATAATTAAAATCCAAAACCAGCACAATGTATCTTATCATCGTACTCCCTAAACATCAAAAGGACCTACTGTCATTTTGGTTGTAATATGTATAATTATGAATTCATAAAATTTCATTTCCATTAGATAATAATATATTCAGTATCATCTTTCTAGAATTTATATTGAGGAAGTGGCCAGTTTGAATGGAGAACCCCATTCTATTGTAACTAGTCCAGATCTGAGGATTGACTAAAAGTTCTAGTGAAGTCTTTAGTAGGATACAGAAACAAAGATATATTTAATAACTGCTTATTATCCTCATAAAGATGGAATGTCCAATACACCCAATCATGTTATTAAGGATATAATGAGATATTTTTATATGTATTTCAAATTTAGTTGGGACGAACACCTTCCTCAAGTGGATTTTTATTATAACAACAGATTTCACACGAGAATTCAGATGGATCCTTATGAAGACCTCTATGGAATTAAGTCTAAAACCCAACTAATTTAGGATTATTATAGATAAAAAAGGTATTAGGACAAATAATGGTTAAGGAAATAGAGTAGAAAGTCATATCCATTTTAAATTACATCAAGACCTCTCTGAGTCGATAGTTTTGTTGTGTTAATAATGGCCTAAATGATCTAGAAATTGAATGTGGTGATATTATTTTTTGTATGAATTCATCCATATATTTTATGATTTTAGTAATTTAATTATTTATGTGACCTAGGTATATCAGAAAATTTTATATTTTTTATTGAGTAGTGGTGGTATCATATCTCTTCATGATTCCACTAAACATCTATCATGATTATGATGTGTTGCGCATATCTCCCCCAAGGAAGTTCTTACTTAATCCCTCCCATGTAATTATCTCATTGGTCACACCAATTGATTATGATATTTATTATAAATAATAACCTATAGTAAGCTTTGATTCTAGTGATAATGTGTTGTAGAACATGAATACTCACCTAGTTAATGTTATATTGATGTTTCAAAAATTCAAAGAATCTATATAGGAACATGAGGATGTTATGAGGTAAATATATCCTCATAATTTTTTAATAGAGACATTTTATTTTGGGAGAGAAACTAATTTTTATGGGGAAGAATGTAAGATAATGATATTTTATGAAATATTTATTTTTAGATAAATTTAATCTCTTTGATACTTTGTGATAAATGCATTATCATGTCAAAATGAACTATAATATAGTTTACCATTACAAACTTATAATTAAATTAGTGTTTAGGAATAGGGAAAACTAATTTTGGATGATTATATACTCTGCATATGTATGAAATAAATTTATTGGTTACCAATTAACTGTAAATGAAAATGAAAATAATTTCAATGTTAACGAAATATTTTTAAAACTATTTTTATGCACCAAATGTGTTTTCATCTAAAAATTTTAATTAATAAATATTGGTAAATTAGTTTAATAATATTTGTACATTGTGTATCCAATAAAAGGTTTAATAATTTGTTTAATATTTTTTCCATGGAATTATTTAATAATAAATAATGTTTTATGCATAAAAGGTTTATTTTATTCAAATGTGGTTTTGTCACATTTTGTGAAATTATTTCAAAAATAAATTTTTCGCAATTTTATAAAATTAATTCTAAAATATGATAATTATTTTTGAAATCATGATGTAAAAATTATCTTAAATTTCATTTTTGGTAATTTTTATTAAGGATTATTTTTTTGATTAATGTTGATAAATATGGGTTTTTATTAAAAAATTTCTTCTCTATTAATGAATAAAAAAACATTAAATTTTTGAAATAGTTTTTAATGTAATATTAGTTCAATAATATTATTACTAATCCAATTTAGGTCACTATAATCAATATTTTCTAGAATTTTGTTATAAAATTTTTTACACTTAAGGTAACTTTTTCTTTCAGAAATTGTTTTCTCATGTTTGTGGGATTAATTTTAAATGAAATTATATCAATTATATATAAATAATTCAATTAAATGTTTGAAACATTTTGAATCATCATAATCAATATAATTTTGTGAAATTTGTTTTGTAGTCCTAATAAATTGCAATGACACTAAAAATATGTTATAATGATTTCAGTTAAAACTGGTGTACCAGGTGTTAAACGTAAAAACCAAGGGATAAAATAATGTAAAAACTTATCAAAATAATATTTTTGGAAATTATTAAATCTTATCTAAACTATTATTTTTAAATATTATTTTTTTCTCTTTTTTTGTGAATAAGATGTTAATATATTTTGTTATTCCCAAAAATTGAAACGCATCATCCTCCCCAGATATAAAAGGACTCCCCATTTCCTATATTATCCATAATTCAAGAGCCTTTTATTTTAGAAAAATACCAAAAAAATACCTTAAATGAATTCCCAAGGAATAGAGTCTTCATTTTGATCATAAAACCAACATAGGAAATAATCAATTATAAACCTAAAGAGGTTATCCAAAGAAGAGGTATAGGTCTCATCAATGTGACTTCATTTTATTTATTATTCTTCCTACATAATTTTTTTAACTATGAATATTGAATAAAACCATTGTATTCCCTATTTTGAGATTTTATTATGTCAATGGAATAAAACATATCATTATATTGTTCAATAAAATGGGAAATGAAACCATCGATCATGTGTACGGTGGACTACCACCTTGAGAACCGATATGTTTAGTTTTTATCTCAACCTCTCACAGATAGATATAATTATTTATTTAATGTATATATTCTATATTTATGACATAATTATATTTATGGAATTATAATTTTTAATCTACCTTATTACCCTCCAATTCGTTGGAAACTGACGACATCGCTAGTGTGTGCATGTGGGATACCACCTCCATGAAGTGATGTGATTAATTTTCCTATTTCAATTAAATGTATTTAAATTATTCGTTTTACATAATAATATTTATTTAAAAGTACTTTATTATTTATATTTATTTTTCCTATTTATTTAAAAGTACATTATTATTTATATTTATTTTTCATATTCATTGAAAATGTTTACATCATTCAAGCATATATATTGCTTACAATCTCCCTAAATAGTAAAATCAATTTTTTATCAATAAAATTTATGGATGTCTAATACTATTAATATAATGAATATAAATTATTTTTATCTTATTATCAGAATTCTAGAGATGACGGAACCATCATAAAATTACAATGAAGAAAACTACCAAATCAAAACATAAATGGAAAATAAAGCAATTATCACTATGAACTGTGATTTTATTAAATAATTATAAATAAATATGAGAAAAAAGCTCTTAATTGAATTTTATATGGTATTATATATACTTATGATCTAGTAATATATTTTTAAAAACTATATATTTATTATATTGGGGGTTTAAACACATTTTATGAAAGTCAGCCTGATTATAAGGGGTTCATGTTATAATCTAAAGTTTTTTCTCGATTATTTATGATTAAGATTCAAATGAAGAAATTTCATGATCTACCTATCAGGAAACACATAAATTTTAGTTTCCTAGGGTTATATCAATAGTTTACATGGTTTTATTTCATTTTTCCTCTCTTAAACTATTTCAGAGACTGAAATAATATTTTTAAGGAAACTAGCCATTATATATATATTTAATAACAAAATAATTTTCCATTAATTCCACTTTTTTTTAAAAATGTTTTCATGATTTTTTTAGAATTATAATATAATTTTTAAGGTTCATTTATTCTATGATTTAATTATTAAAAAATGGTTTAAATACAATAATTTTTTCTTTCATGAATGAGATGCCTTTTCAGTTTTTTTACAAAGGTGTGGAAAAAATGTTATATTTTAACATTTATGAATTGAATGAAAACCACTTCCATAATAACCATTAAATGTAATGAAGCAGACTATTATATATTACAATTTTTTTCAATGGATTTTTTTTTATATATTAAAAAAAATATATACTTTAAATCATTGATTTTAAAATGAAAATATTTTTTCCATATGAAATATTGTAGAAATATTTTAAACGTATTTTCTACTATTGTGACATTATTTGAGGATACATATTAAATAATGGGAATTTAATCCAATGATTCTATTAAATATCAATTTTCATGTCTTATAATGACGGTAGATTATGGATGATTCTATGAGCCCTATTTATATTCCACAATATATGATATGATGAAAAAATGAGATGCTGAACTGCTTATCAAAAAAATATATTTTCATGGGATTTGATATGGGGGATATTTTTTGATATTTTTTCACATTTTTTATCATTATAACTATCTTACAAGAGGGGTTTAAATAAAATAAAAATGTAATTAATTATGAAAAGATAGATATCTCATGAGAAAGACAATACTTGAATTAGGAGTGAACCTAGTTTAGTAGAAGGCAATTTCTACTATGATAGTCATGAAAGTGAACCTTGAATGCTATGATTGTCTAGGGAGTGAAACCAATCCACTATGATAGTTTTATAAGTAATAAATTACTATTAATGAAAAGAATTTTTATGCTTATTTGTATTTCATAAACTCATGTCTTAGGATTATTTTAAACTATCATGTATCATGTTCTTTGATTTTATAATTATTCATATCTTATAAGCTTTAGAACATTATTTTATGACTCAATATTATGGTCGATGATATGTAGGGTATTATTTTTAAATATCATGCTTGTGTTCTCATTGCTTTATAATCATTTTATGTTTAACCGATCATTCATATATACCATTCTCACCCTTCCTGAGGGTTATATCTTACCATTTCTTATGTTTATTTTCCCCATTCTATATGGTATTTTATTATGAGTTATAGTTCTAAGAAGGATTATACTTATAAAGAACTTAATAAGAGATGATTTATTTTACATATGAAACATTTTTATGTATATATGATTCCTAAGAAACTATGAATATATTATTATATTGTGAATTTTAAAGTTATGTAATTAATTTATATCTATTAAGATATTAGATAATTTTATAAAAGTATCAGTTTCTATAATTAAATCATTGGTTAAACTTTTAAAGAGTAGTTATTTTGTCTTCATATGGATGATTAAATTATCTAATAGTATATTGGGTTTTTCTTAAGTGAAATTTAATCCTTTATTTATTTTCATTTTTTTGGTATGGTATTTCAACCATAATTATATGTTTACTCTTGTGGTCAAATTATTTTTCATTCATGCGGTAAATTTAGTGACACATTTAGTTACATTCCATAATCAGTCTCAATCACTGATGAATTTTTCATTTTTAATTCCATGAAATTATTGTGGTTAGTAGGTAGAATATTCCTTATATAGCTAGTTTAATGGTTTTATCAGGGTCTGTTTCTCTTCTCACAGTTTATCCAATCTACTACCAATCATATCCTTTTCCTGATTTTGATTATTAATTTTTCATGTCGTGCATCCATGTCATTGTGATATTTGAGTTGTGTCAATAGTTTTATTGTGTCCTAAATTGACCTATCACACATTTCATGGTTATTGGGGATTTCAGTAGTGTGGTTGCTTTTTTGTTTGTATTATATTTAGATTCATTTCATGGTTGATAGGTTGATCATACAACACCCATGACCAGTTATCTACATGGCCATTAAAGGAATTATATTGACCATTATTAAAATAATTTTAAATGTGTTTTAGTTGATAAATGAAGTAGTAGGATGAAATTTTTTTTTATGTAGATGATCAATTAAAAGAGGGGGTGAATTGTATGTTTAAAAACATTCATTTTAATATTAATTAAAACTATGTATTACTAAGTCAAACAGGGTAAATTGAAAAATTCGGTTTATATTCAGAACAATGAAATAAAATTTCTACACTCCAGAAATATGAATCCAGAAAAGAAATATAAGAATAATTTTCTTAAAGGAAGATTCTACCATAAATTGTATAGAATCTTATTTATCATAGTATGTGCAGTACAAGAAACCATAAAAAAGTTATACTTTTTTTCTATATAAATAAAGCAGAAATAAATCATGAAAGAATAAAAATTAACAAGTATGAAATATTTTAACCCAAAGAGTAGGTTATCTAATAACCTTGGATAATATTCCCTTGACTTATACATTTAAGAAAGTATTTCTTACTCACACCAGGGTAATCCCTTGATTAGAATATCATAATCTATCTTTTTATCCTCTCAATCCATCAAACATTAATGTATTCGACACCTCTGTCATCTTATCCCCATAAGCCCTCGATTGTACTCACCAAAAATCGGGTTTTCACAAAGCAAACTGAACAATATCTTCTAGGATGAAGAATATGTTCATGAAACACACAAATCATGAGAGACTTCCACTCCTTAGAAATCACATTACATTATCACAATAGGTAATCTCTAGATCGATAAACTATTAATGATCTTGTTTAAATGTGAACCTATTTATAGGCCAAACATCAATGGTCAACTCCCTCCTCTAATGGTCATATTTTCCCATGAATATTGAAGGGACATGTACACATGTCATTCACCTAATGGTTAGTTAGAAAAAAATTCTACAACAACATTTCATAAATAAAAAATCATGTGTAAGGAAAATGGATTAGCTTAACAAAATATGAATATCCACAGTCTAAGGAAAACTAGAATTTAGAGAATAAACATATATTAAATCATATTCTATAAACATGAATATTCAGATTTTATTTTTCAAAGAATTCAAAATTTGTATTATATCGATTTCAGAGCTTGAATTATATTGAATTTGGTGTCTGAATTCTAAGGAACTCAGTGTTCGAATTCTTTGGAATTCAGAGTTTGTATTCTGAGGAATTAAAAATCCATATTTTAAGGAATTTGAATTATGAATTCTGAGTAATTTGATATCTTTATTTTTTGTAATTCATAGTCTGAAGTCTGAGGAATTCAGAGTTTGAATAATGAGGAATTCAGAGTATGAATTCTGAGGAATTTGGAGTCTATATTTTAGAGAGTTAGGATTCTAAATTTCAATGAATTCCATGCCAAAATTTCAGAGAATTTGGTGTCTGAATTTCATATAATTTGGATTCTACATTTAAGAGAATTTGGAGTTCTAATTTCAGAGAATTCTGAGTATGAATTTTAGAGAATATAGAGTCCGAATTTTAAACAATTTTGAGTCTAAATTTCAAAGGATTCAAATTCTGTATTTCAAAGGATTTGGAGTCTGAATTTCAGAGAATTTGGAGTTTAAAAATATAAGACACTATATCATAGGAATAATAAAATTCATAAGTTTTAGATAAGAATCCAAATTTTTATCTAAGTAATCGAATGATTTTAGTATTAACTGGTTATAAAATGGGAAAATGAAAACCAAATTAAGGTTAAAAAATTCTTTTGAGAAGGGAATGTTTCCTTAAGAAATTAATCCTCAGGGAAAGATAATTTTCCTTATGAAGCTGTGTTTGTGGTTTTCAAAACATAGCAGAATGGAAATGTAATAAGTAAACCTTATTGACTAAACAATCTCCCCTTTTTGGATAGCACAAAAAACTTTTGATAAATAATATAAGAAATAAAAATTTACATTGTGATTATTAAAAGAAAAAATGTATCTCCATTTACTTATGAATCATGCTTAATACAAATAACTCCCCTTAGGATTCGAAATCAATAAGGATCATATTCTTTACTTCCTTAGAGATATTTCACTTTTTCTTGCATTAGAATATCTTTATTATTTAAAATCCACCATACATAAGGAATTTACTTTTATTTTAATTAGTTTTTACTATTATTTTATCCCCCTTTGTGATTTTTAAAAAGGAATACCTAAAATGAAAAAAATGGTACCTGAAAGATTAAAACTATAAAAAAATAGTTAAAGGAAAAAAAATTCATTATCATTTGGAAAAAACTGATATAGGTAAAAAAATACAACGAAAGACCGGATAGATTGAAAATCACTCATCATTGTCTTCCTTCGGCATGATTTCTTCAAGGTAAACATCACCTTATTGAGCTCCTTATGATCTTCTTTAATCCTCTTGGGAAACTATTCATAATTCTGATTTTTCATTTTCATAGCCCCGATTGTCTCATCTTGAGACTTAATGATTTTTGGCTAAGACTTCACTACTTCTTCTTGTTAGTTAAAATTTTCTTGAAACTCTTCCATGAGTTCCCTTTCTCTCTTAACATTTAATGAAGATGTGTTTAACATCCCATTCAGATATTTATCCTCCTGTATTTGGGCTATTTTCTCATAGTTCAGCTTCTTAAAAAATATTATTATATGAATTTTGATTCAATCATCTAACATATCAAAATCATCTTTCATAGAATCTTAGATGTCATCATGATTTCTCATGTCTTCAATTTTTCTTTTAGACCACTTTCTAATTTCCGTACATGATATCATATGAGAATCATAATTTATAATGAAATTTTAGAAATCTACATCAATGTTGATCGATTTTTCCATGAGCATGCTTATAGAATACATATTATTATTGAAAGAATGTTGATGAAAATGGATCCTGGAATCAATACTCAGATACAAGGTATTGTTGTTTACTAACTTTTTTAGAGACTAAACCATGAGATCATAACCCATAAAAGATGATTCAGAATCTAATTCCTTTACAGGAGAAGATTCTATGTCTAGCACTTCAGCTTTCCCCTTGGATGTACGACAACATCTTTCTCAACCACCATAGCCTTCATAGTTAAATCAACAATCACCTGTTTTTTATTTGTCTATTTGGATATAGTCACTATAGGCTTTTGAGATTCAAGAACACTATCTGAATGTTGTTCAATTTTATCGTCATTGACCTATAATTTCATAGCATGTCCCTTAAGATCATCAAGATGAATAAAGTCATGATTGGTACATTCATCATCTGTAGTTTTGTTAACCTATTCCCATCCATCATACTCTTTTCATAATGAAATGTTCTTGGTTGACTCGACCAGTGATGTCTGGATTGACTGATTTTCAGAAGGACATAACTTCTCATGATATACTTCCACTTTCTTTATAACATCATAACTCTCATCTTCTTCTTCCTCCTCATACTCTTCTTATATTTCCTTTTCCTAATCAAATTATTCTTCCACTTCGGGTTCCATAATTGTATATTTATTTCCCATAGAATCTATTGGTTCTTGTTGTTGTATGAATGTTTCCGGTACCTAAAACTAGTCATAGGCTTCCTCAGTATCCCAGATATGTTCTTGAACTAACTCAGCTTCATTCATTTTCTTTTGGAGCTTATTTTTTAGTTTCCTTTCAAGCTCTTCATTAGCATGAATTTATAGTTAGTTTTCCACAGCATGATCTAAGCCAAAACATGGATATCCTTCTTTTTTATTCTTCTTATGTTCCCTCCAGTTTACTACCTCTTCATCTGAGAAAGTATTTTTATTTTTTGGCTTTTGTGGAGTTGATTGAGTATCTGGAACTATAGGCTTCTATTTGGTTTTGGGTTCTTTTTTTCTTTCTCTTATTCTTAGATATCTTGGTAGTCTCTCCACCTTCCAATTTCTTAGCATGAGATTCAAATTCACTATCTAAAACATCATAAAATTTTACAAACATGGCATTGACACCAACTATCATTCTACTTCAGCTATCATCACTTTGCAGCAAGATCTTGAAATTTCTTTGTTTGGAGTTGTAGGGAATTTTGAATTATTCTAATAATAACACTATGATCTAATTAAAAATGGACAGATACCTAATGATTTGGGATTTGAGAGTTCCATTCTAGATGTTGGTGATTTTAAGAAGGATATACTTTATGAGATTTATCATCCTCATGTTCACCCGAAAATCCAAAATGAAGAGGTCACTTTTCATTAAGGAGTCCTTCACTCCTTTTCTCGGAATGTGAAACCCCTTACCCATAATGCTATCAATATGAAGATTGTTGTGTGATGGTTAATATTTCATGTTTTTAATCCTATGAGTCCAAGGGAAACTATTTCATTTTACTTCTCAAAACAACCTGACTGATCTGGAAGCTTATGATTATAGAAAATTGGTTAACCTTCATGCAAAACTCCAAGATTATTTTCTACCATGTTGAATTATAAAGAATATATTTCCCATATTTTTGGATAGAAAACCTATCCCTTCCACCTTACTTATAAAAATATACTATGTCATACAATTCTATTAGTATGTTTGGATAAACATGTTCCTCACTTTTTGGCATGGTGATGGAAAATCTATCTCAGCTCTTCAGCTTAATATTTTTCATAATCAATGAATTATATTTATTGAAGCACATTGGGTCAGCCAACATTTCACGCTAGATTTTACAATCATTGATATCCTTAGCTGAATACATCTTTTTTGTGAAGAGGATTCTAGAGACATCTGGAGTCTATGCAAACATGAAAAAATAGAACAAGATTTTCGTAGAGAGGTAGATCTTCAGCATAGAAATCCTTTAAAACAAGATGTGGGAAAAGCAATAGGGTGGAATTTATATAGGCATCGAAGAGATGGTTCATTTTCTTGATTTCATCGAATGCTTAAAATAAGCACAATCTGATCTGATAGTTGATATGAAAGCCAAAGAAGGATTTAGTGAGTTATGATCATGTGAGGTTTTAATGAAAATTTATATTTATGGAATGTGATTTTGATAAAATTTTCAAAAATACCAAAAATTGTACAATTCTATTATGAAAATTTGATTATAAAACCATACCATCCATATTGACCGAAAAAAATGTTAGTAATGATGAATATTTTTCTTGAAGAACATTATCTTGTAGTAAATTTATTAGGTAACAGATAATGTGGGTTCCTAAATTTTGATGTCAGAAAAACAAAATTGGTTAAGAAAAATTGGATTCTGAAAAAAAAAATTGGTTACGAAAAAAGTTGATTACAAAAAAAATTCATTATGAAAAAATTTCATTATGAAAAAAATTGGTTATGATAAAATTTGATTACGAAAACAATTCAGTTTAAAAAAAATTTATTACCAAAAATGCTTCTTTATGAAAAAAATTGGTCAAGAAAAAAATTGGTTATCAAGAAAATGTACACCCCCTTTGAGAAGGAGTTATGTAATGTAAAGATATTGGTTTAAGAAAATATAATATGGAAGATTACCTTACAGTTATTATTCCTAAAATTTGTTTAATTTATTCAAATCTATTAGAGGTTAAATATTTTTTTAATATATCAGCAAGTTGATATTTCATTCCGATAAAGTAAGAATTATATCTCATTTTAGTGTGTAATCCAAGAGAAAGTGATGCATAATATCTATGTGTTTTTCACGGGAGTGATATGCATGATTTATTCATAGGGAAATTGCACTACTGTTATCACAGAATATCTGTGTTTTGGTGAAAGTCATTCCATAGTCCGTGAGTGTATGTAGCATCCACAACACATGGGAATAAAAACTTCTAGGTGTGACATATTTAGCTTCTATAGTGGAAAGACATACTGAGTGTTTTTTCATACATGACTGAGAAACTAAAGAATCTCCTAAAAAATAAACTATTTTGGGAGTACATTTCTAGACATTCTACATCCACAGAAATCAAGATCCAAAGAACCTTTTAACACACATTCATTTCCTGATGTATAGAAAAGTTCTAAATCAAGGGTTCCCTTTAAATAGTGAAAAATTATATTCCTTTATTTTAATTGATATTCAATTGGATTATATTGATATCTTCCACAAAATCATACTGAAAACATTAATTCTATATGACTAGTTATCATGTATAATAAACTTCCCATCATACCTCTAAATAATGTTTGATCTACTAGTTTCCCAGCTTCGTCGAGGTCAAGAGAATTTGAGGTAACAATTAGAGTGCTTATACATTTACTTTTATCATATCCAGACATTTTAAGAATATATTTAATATAATTATTTTGTGATATATAAGTTCCTTCTATTTTTTAGAATTTTCAAAACATAAGAAAATGGTTAACTCATCCATCATTATCATTTCAAACACATGTTTCAATAGATTCACAAATGAAAAAATTAAGGATTATTGAGATGATCCAAATATAGTTTAATCAAAATATATTTAAACAATAAAAACACTTTTCTTATCTTTATTTATGAAAAGAGATAGATTATTAGTTCCCATAACATAATTTTTTTGTAACCAAATTCATGTAAGTCTATCATATTTGGATCTAGAGGCTTGTTTAAGTCCATATAACTCTTTAGTACATTTGAAAACTTGTTCATGATATTTTATATCTTCAAAAGATGGAAGTTGTTGAACATAAGGTTTCCCTTGAACATATCCATTAATGAAAGCATTATTCACATCCATTTGAAAAAGATTGAAATTAATGAATTTTTTAAAGGCAAATAAAATGTGAATATATCAAAGTATAGCTACTGGAGCATAGGTTTCTTCATAGTCTATTCCTTCTTGTTTATTATAGCCATTTATTAATAATCTAGCTTTATTTCTTAGTATTATTCCATTTTCATCACACATTTTTATAAATACCCATTTTTCTATCATTATAGATGTTTCCTTATGCCCTTCAACCAATGTCTAGACTTTATTCCTTTCACATTAATTTATCTCATCATGTGTGGCTTTAATCCAATAATCATCACATAAAGAATTGTCAGTGCTTTTTTTCTAATTGTTAATGAATTGGTACATGTTCTAATTAATTTCTTAAATAACTTCTAGTACATACAGATTGATTTACATCACAAATGATACTATCACTGGGATGATTCTTAAGAAACAAATTATTTGGGTTTTGTAAACCAATTCATCAACATATGGTAGAAAATATTATGGGCTAAATTCAGTAGAAACTTTTTATTGAACATTTTCCTTTTTAGATGAATCTTATCTCAAATGTTGATAATCAGTTTTCCTAAATACATCCAAGGATGAAGATTTAGATTGTTTATAAATAAAAGGATTAGTTTAATTGAATTTAACATGCATTTTTTCTTCAATAATATAACTATTTTAATTAAAAACAATATAATCCTTATAAGTAGTGGAGTAGCCTAGGATAATTCATTCATTATATTTAGGAGGAAATTTATGTAAGTAATCATTAGTATTCTGGTTGAAAACTTTGCAACAAAATAACTTAATGTAAGAAAGTATTGGTTTTTGTCCAGTCCATAATTCATAAGGTATTTTGTTAAGGAAATGTCCAATTAAAACTCTCATTATAGCATAACAATCAGTAGTAACAGCTTCATCACAAATGTTTTTTCACCATAGAATATTCACTCCACATGGTTCTGGTGATCTCTTAAAGAATTATATTTCTTCTTTCAAAAACACCATTTGATTGAGGAGTTCTTGGGGATGAAAAGTTATGAGTTATCCCTTTCTTACTACAAAAAGTTTCAAAATTTGAATTTTGAAATTCTCTTCTATGATTACTATGAATAGTTATCAATGGAAGGTTTCAGTCATCTTTTATATGGGCTCTAAGAGTTTAGAAATGATAAAAAGATTCATATTTAATTACTAGAAAATAAACCCACATAAATATAGTGTAGTCATCAACTAAAACGAACAAATAATACTTTCCTGAAATAATTTTAGTTTTTGTTTGAACAAAAACATCCATATGCACGAACTATAACGCCTCAGAAGTTGAGACTTCCCTAATTGATTTAAAACATTATTTATGTTTCCTTCCATATTTACAAGTATTACAATCTTTTGAAGAATAAAATCTATGATCTGGTAGATCCTTAACAAGTCTTTTCCTTGAGAGTTTTCATAGATTACTAATGATACAATTTCTTAACCTTTTATGTCATAACCATGATTGATCTTCCATTTCACTAAGGCATCGTAGATCTTGTATCCTAAGGTCATTTTTTTTAGTGTATATACACTCTCATGCCTATGGGTAGAAAGAATAAACTCTTCATTCAAATTGTGTACGAAGAATTTATTATTCCTAAAATACACAAGTTAACCTTCATCACATAATGGATTATGCTAATCAGGTTGTGCTTAAGACCCTAAACAAAAAATCATTTGAAATTATTGTTTTTCCAAGAATAAAAATGTTACCTATACCAATATTTTTTCCTTGAGCATTATCTCTGAAAGTTACTTTTCATCCATTCATCTTAATAAAATTTCCAAATGGTTTTTCTTTCTTTTCATATGCCAGGAACATACTCTATTCATGTATCATGTATTCCTATTGGTAATTTCTTTATTCTCCATAAACTAAAATAGTTATACATTGAGAATCTAAACATAAATGGATATTAAAATTTCTGAAAATAAAATTTTAGGCACCCACATTATCTTTGAAAAATAAGTTTATAAATACATACAGATTGAGTTTTATTTAGGGAAGAATATTTCTCCCAATATACACCACATTGACATTTAGTTCAAAATGGATCACTTTGGTGAACAAAATAACTGTTACTAAAAAAAGGTTTTATAGGAGTATAACCAAATATTGAACTTTTCAATAAAAGAAAAATTTGAGAATACATCATGTCAATGTTTTCTATACCAAATGTATTGGTTGATAAGAATTTAATTAAATAAAATTTTTGTAACATCTTAAAAAAAACCATGTTCGTAACCATGTTTTCTGTTAATAACCATGTTCTTATCCTAAAAGTTATTAGTTTTATCACTTGAGTGATCCCTTAATTAATTTTCATATTAATAACATATTTCTAGATCCATAAAACTTTTATCCTTCTTTGAATTAAATTAATTAAGGTTATTAGAAACACTTTAAAAATAAAAAAAATCAAGATCCTTAGAAAGATCTGATACTTATTTAGATAAAAAAGAAATTCTAGAATTTTCATTATCAGGATTTTTCTTGAGTTAAGAATTATCATTTTCAAGAAGTATGGAAAACAGACACTTTTTCATATGATGGTAAATAGTTATCTTCCCATGGAAAAGATTATTCATCTGAAGGCTTAAAATATCTATCATCAGTATAATTTACTTTCAAATATATATTAGTGATTGAATAATCATTTTGTACCTTGGTCATTAAACAATGATTTTCAATGGACAGTTGGGCTAGTTGACCCTGATTCTTATGACTAGAGGATTTATACTCTAAGGATTCATCAGATGAGTAACCACTACTAGAAATCCAAGTATCATTATCCTTAAATACTTTAGTTTCTTTAGATTAGTAATACTTCTTTCTATTCCTCTCAGAATTATTTTCTTTTCAATCATTT
The DNA here is from genome assembly GCA_963277665.1 of Viscum album. NCBI lineage: Eukaryota > Viridiplantae > Streptophyta > Magnoliopsida > Santalales > Viscaceae > Viscum > Viscum album. The sequence continues at coordinate 1,840,930,021 of OY728136.1, forward strand.
CCTTTAAGCATGGTATAATCTATCCTGATGCGTCTAGCTTATTTTCATTCAAAAAAAGTGAAGTCTGAGTCTTTATTTTTATTTGATTATTTATTATTATATCTATGCTGAAAGGATTTACTTCCCACAATCTTGTTCACCCACAAAAAAATATTTGCTAACCCATTCGCAGAATGTTCACTATCACTAGAATCAAATAGAACAATGAACTTATTTGACATAGATCTTTTAACCCTTTCTAGAGTCTTGATGTTAGTAGTATTAATGGACACACATCCATTTCCATTATTTTTATTATTAATATCTACATCTCTTTTCATTATACTTTCTTCTTAAAGAAGAGTTCCAAAATGTTCATCAAGAGTAATGTTTGAAACATTCATGTTCTCGTTAATGGATGTTCTCTTGGATTTACACATGTTGGGAATAATATCTATAATCTTCTCCACAACAATTTCATAATCTAATCCTTCTACTACAATATATTGGAGAATATTTACATTGGTCATAAATCTTTTTTTCACTTTGCAAACTAGCTCTCCATAGTGAAAAACAAAACCTTGATATTCTTCTCTTAACATTGTTCTTCTAGTATCTATCACTTTAGAAGTCCCAATATGTTTATCTTAAATTTTATCCAGATGTAGTTAGTAGATTCACAAGAAGATATTTTATTATATATATATTACTTTTCATAGAACACAAAAATGTATTGTGTACCGTTAAATTTAGTTGATATTCTGATTTTTTCTTGGTTGGTGAAGGTTTTAACTTCTTTGTCCGGAATTTTGTAATCCCCAGTGAGCATTACAAAATTATCTACTACACTATTAATGAAAATGGTCTTCATTCTATATCTATAGTACTCATAATCATTTCATAAAAATGGTGGTCTAGTAGGATTAAGGTTCTCAATGGAACTGAAATTTATAGCATCCATTCTATTTGAAAAATATCATTCCCCTACAAAATATTTAAAATAAAATGTTTATAAACAAAGATAAAAATCTTTAAACAAAACAATTACCAGAATATTTAAGCAATAAGATCATATAACAGAAAAAACATCGGCAAGAAATCCTCTATGCGAGTATAATTATTTCAAAGGCCGCCTCTGATACCAATTATAGGATAAATATAGTGTATGTAGATGCTCAATTACAAGATTGGGGTGAATTTACAGTTTAAAAACATTCTTTTTTAACCTAATGAGAAACATTGTTTAACAAGGTTAAAGAAGGTAAATTCTCAAAGCCTCTATTTGTTGTTAACTATGAAATAATATATCTTAGGGTTTAGGAATATGAATATGGAAAAGACACTTGAGAACAATTTTCACGATGGAAGGTTCTACCTCAAAGCATATGGATTCTTTTTTATCATAGTAAGTAAATTACAAGAAAGTATAATAATGTTATACTTTTACATTTATCAAAATACATCAAAATTAAAACATGAAACAATAATAAGTAACAATTAGGAAATATTTTAACCCAAAGATTAGGGTATCTAACAACCTTTGGTAATGTCCCAATGATTTATACAATCATGAAAGTCTATCTTAGCCACACCAGGTTAATCCCTCGAAAAGAATATCAGTATCTCTCTATCTATCCCTGCAAGCCCTAAAACATTAAGGTATTCAAAATGTAGAGACCCAAAGCTTGACATACATGAACATTACATTAATTTTGCGGAATACTTAGTACATAACAAAAACACACACACAAGAACCATAATAGTCTAGTGTCTTTGGAAACTCGGAATAAAATATTCTAATCGTGGTGAAAGATCTTCAACATCTCCCATAATGATCTTCCCCCTTTTTATTTCTTACCTAAAACCTTTCTTTATTTCCTGGGGAAAAGAAAACATAAAAAGCGTTAGCTCAAATGCTCAGTAAGGGTAAGCATGGATAAAATAAAACATACTATATACATTTGAACTTAAAAACATGAACATAATGTTAAAACATCAAAAGCTTGAGCAATGACATAAAACATGGAAGTACGTAAGGCATAGATCATAAAGAAAAATTAAGAATGATAAAATATCATGGGAATAAAACATGTAATTGTGGAAACCATAAAGCACATGATATGATTTCCATAGTATCCATGGCATTGCTGCCAAGACCATCTTAGTGGAAAAATTCCTTTTCTGAATTCAGTTCACTCCTCGTTCCAGTTCTGTATTACTGACCCAGTTTAACGTGCCATTCCAGCCATGTCTATCTCATGAGATATAAATCTTTACCCAATGCATTGGAGGGAGATATAGGTCCCACCCATCTCATAATGAAATCATTCTTTATTGTGCCACAAAATCATAAATCATACATCATAGCATAACCCATGAAATAAAATAGGATTCTTAAATATCATGCCATCATAACATAATCCATAAACAATTGATATAATTTCATCATAAGAAAATTGAAACCATTTAAATCATAGAGAAATTTTACTTGAAACATACACATATATAATAATGTCATCTTATATGGAAAATAGTTTTGACAGAACACTTGAAATGAATTCTTGAGGAAAATATCGTTTCTTCTTTAAAATCATTTTATTTTCACAAAATTCCATGAAATTTTGAAATATAAGGGATTTTTTGAAAATAATCATGCAATCTTGTAGAAGAAGCTTCTTGAAAATGAGGCGTTATGAAACCGTAAAAATCCGTTCATGCCGTATAAGTTAAAAATAACATTCTCCTTGTACTTTTGTCAGAAAAGTCAAAACGTACCTTATATGGTAACCAAAGGGAAGATTCCATTCATAAAATGTGGTAAAAAGTAAATAAAGGTAAAAATGACTTTAAACATCCTTGGAAGAATGGTAAACATTTTATGAAAGAATTTTTAGAAAACATGGTCATGGATGATAAACGTAACCCCAATAAATACTTACGTATAAGCAATCTCAGATAAAAATGAGATTGAAAATTTATCCCTTACCTTAGGTCCGATATGCTTCGTACGTATCCGAACCTCCTGTATAATGATTTAAATAACGTCATTGACTTATTAATGAATAATATTCATTGTTATTATATCATATATGTTTCACTTATGACTTTATAATACCCGTTCTTTTGTAAATTCCATGTTAAAGCAGCGTTTTGGGTAAAATCATCTCATTTAGCGAATGTGTTTCAACTTGTCATTCTTGATATTATTACTTATATCCTGATTTACATAATTTAATAATTTAAAACATGATTTACATATATTAATCATATACATATATATATTATAGGTCGATAAAAGGAATGAAATACACCGTTCATGGAGATGGTAGGCTATACGTACGCATGAACGCTGTTTTCGTTTCCTTATTGAGTTGAATGGAATTAAGTAGATGACATACATATATATACACATAAATCCAGTATCATTATTATGTCATATATTTCATGATTACTTATTATATATACTTTATAATAATTCATGAATGGTTAACGTGGAGAATGAATCTCATCGCGTCGTGAAGACGGTAGTCCGTACGTACGCACGAGCGATGATATCATTTTCATGATCATGGAATTGTATTGGAGTGTATGTATACTATTTCATAATCAATATCACTTTACAATAATCATATATACTTATTATGTACACCATTATACACATCCAAGTTAGGTGGTTGTGGAAAATAGATTACACCACGGCATGGAGATGGTATTCCGTACGTACGCACGCGCGGTGATTTCGTTTTCTGTAGGATGGATAGATGGTGAAATAGGGTTTTTCATACTTATAATAACATATCAGTATATTATTGATACTGATGTTATTACTTCATAATTAAACAACCTAAGAATAAGAAGTGAAAAAAGAAATAAAGTTGAAACAATCAGTAATGGACATTACCTCTTCTATGAAGCGCCTCTTTGAGATCTCCTTTTAGGGCACAAACATTGGTCTTTGAGGAAGCCCGGAACCTCTAGGATGTTTCTAGGGAAGTTTAGAAGACAATTTGTCAGGTTTTTGCCGAGCATGAAGGCTCAATGTGGTGTGAGGAAGAGAGGGAGGATATGCCCTTTTATAAGGGAGGAGAGGGGCACCTTTGGAATAACTAAAAATATTATTTTATTATAAAGACAAATTCGTTTTTAAATAGCTATAAATTTATTTATTTCTAAGATAAGATGGTTATGGGTCTAAATACTCTCAGAAAAAAGAATTTGGTCAGGTTTAGTTCACCATATTAACCTTATCATTTAGTTTTAACTTTAAGTTAGATAATTTTACTTTTACCGTGTCTTTTAGTGGTCTTACACAATAAGGTTAATAAACTTACTATAACAAGCCAAAATAACCCCAAGTTGGATATTATTAATATATATAACCTTATCTAAGTTATTTGGCTGAACCATAGATTTTTAAGAATAAAATAATAATTAATAATATAATATTTGTTTTAAAAAACTATTTTATGTAAATTTTGACACTATTTTGTAATTGATTTTTGTGAAAATCATAACAGAATTATTAGTTCCAAAAACGTTACATAAATCCATACTAACATGTCATATTAACCTATAAAATTAGCGGAATTCATAAAAAGTCTCAAATTACATTTATTTGGGTATTTATAACATCAATTATGTCAATATTTCATTAATAAGATAATTAATGCATCATCTTTGTGACATAAATAAATTAAATTATATAAAGTCTAAAAATTACAAATAAAAAAGAATTATGTAGGAAATTTTATAATCTTTCTAATGAATATTTATAGTCGAATTTATCTTATGTATAACCTTATATTAAAAATTATATATTTATTAAACTTTGATTTTAACTATTTTAACCCTTCTTTAAATAAAATAATAATAAATGTCCTAATCTAATCCATGTAGGCCTAAATGGTCATATATTATTCCTAAGGTTGTTCTTGGTCGAATTAAACTTATCCAATAGAATTATGACATGTGTTAGGGTAATTATAATATCATTTTTACCCTTAATTACCCTATTTACTTTTAACCGTCGTAAAAAAGTATTAAGTTACTATTCACCAAAAATTATTTTCATCTCATTGAACCACATTTTACTTACTGACATCAACCGTGTCTCTTGGATTTTTTAAATTCCACTTACAGAAGCGGTAAAATTATGTTTTATGAAAAATTCATTTTTTTAACTACCACTTAGTGGTTTCACTATTCATCAAAAAATGAAAGTTTCCAGAAAAATACCAAAAATTAGGCATAAGATATATTTGATATTATGAACTCAAATATGATGTATAATTTACCAAATTCAAAACATATGAGTTGCATTAATTAATTTAAAAATTAATTCTCGTCATCAAAACAAATAGCGTGTTCTTAAGAGATAATAACTATCAAAAGATTGGCACTTGTTTATGTCTGGTTTAAATGTGAAATTACATCCAATGACCAACATTGTATTAAATTGTAAAAATATATTCTAAATATACTTCAAAACCACTCAAATAAATAATTTATCACTATTAATTATTTCGATTAAAATGGTTGTTTTTAATTAAAATTTAGTAATTTTCACTATTCATCAGAAAATGAAAGTTATCTGAAAAGTACCAAAATTTCACCCTAAACTAATTTCTAAATTTTGAATCCAAAAATGAGGCCCATTTTGAAAAATAAAATTTAAAAAATTTCAAAAAGTGGTTATTACTATTCATAACTGCTAATTTTAATAATATTTTAAAAGCATATTGTTGTTTAGTGAAACTCATTATTGCTACTACACACGATATCGAGGAAGGTCGTGATTGCGTGTAATGCAAGGAAAGTCAAGGATGCGTGTTGCGCATGTTCCTTTTGGTGTAGCGTACAACACAATACATTAATGAATTTTAAAAGAATAGTTTTCATAAAATCTCGGGGTGTTACATTCTACCCCCCTTAAAATGAATTTCGCCCTCGAAATTCATCAGGGTTATAAATGGTTTACTACTAGAAAGTTTCTTTAATAGAAACCCACATCATAAAAAGGAATACCAAAACCAATCTTTAAAAAAAACTAAAGTATAAAACGTAACGGTTATCCAAATAAACAAATCACTGGGTTTCCACATAGGTGAAAATATGGATATGGAAGAGAAATCTAACCATCATGTTCTGATGGAGAGTGGTAGAGAACATGGCTATGGAAAAGCTAGCAATCACAAAGTCATAAATTTGTGACGATCTAAGGTACCATCTGATTCATCAGATATAAGAGCACTAGGACAACATTTTTGGTTTTCAAGATCATTTCCCTAAAGTTGAAGAATTAAATGAAATACATACATGATTTTGGTACAATCTCACTGTTGTTCGTTAATTGAACAATTTCCACTTCATCCCTTAATGAAATGAAGTTGAATTTTTTATTCGTGTTGTGTTAGAAGATCACGTGATAGAATGATGGGTCATTCCATCTGTCTCAAACAAAAGGTTATAAAAGTTATCAAAAATACATAAGTCCATCTATAGTGAGATTAATCATATATGGTTCCTAAAATGGACTTATACATCATATATCATACTTCTTAATATAATAAAACTAGTTTCCTACTAAATAGGGACTTCCTATAGGCCATTGGTAGGCGAAAAAGGCCAGTCGCACGTCAGTTGTGGGTTCGATTCCCACAGCCTTCTCCAACGCGATGGGTTTTCGCCTGTCCTGTGGGTTGTCCTTTTTATAAAGTTATATTACTTTAACATCCCATCAATAATATCGATAAAACTTCTAGCCTTAAAAAATACTCAATTATGTCCAACATAATCAATTCCAATCTTTAGGCTTATCCATAATACTGTAGTCCACTCTCATAATATAGTGAAAACGATTACCACAGATTTCATATAACAAGCATGTTAATACCATCGTTGATCCCCATATATCATAAGATATGTCTTGTTGGTCACATTCCAAATATTCTAAGGCCTTAATCATGTATTCTCTTGAAAAATGAATACCCATTGAATCATAGTAAAAACATGAGTGCTGTCAAAAATTAACTCATTCCACATACCAAAAACCCAAAATTCTATATACTCAAACAATGATATAACTATTTCCTTATATCAGTCATGATCTCATGAATACTATCAAACATTTAATTTTCTATTTATCCCTTCATTATGCGCATATCATCTACATTCCAAAAATATCTGAATAACCTTTCATAAATACTGGTACCATTAATCATACACTTTCAAAACTCATGGAAAGACAATAGTGTACCAATACTTAGTTGTCACTTTATTCCATATTACCATGAGATTACATATACAACATTACACATGATAAACATGTAATCATTCCACTACATTCTTAAACCATTGATCGAGATTCAACAATTCTTTCATCTCACATATCATTTCTAGTCTCTTCATCATCATCAACATAAATACTACCCATACGACCATAATTATTCTCTTCATGAGACTTTCCCTTAGGGAATTGGTTTTCATAATGCTAGTATATTCCACATTTAAAAAATTTAACCATTGTTGATGTCGTAGCAATCCCATTATCCTCATCCCTGGTGTTAACTGAACCTTTTCCTTTGCACTTACTGGATTTTTGTCCTTCTTTTACACACCCAAAGCATCTTCCAGTTCCTTTGAAACATTATCCTTGATGCCTCTTCCATGATTATTTACATAGGGGAAATTTAACTTTCTTTCCTCTATGATCATCATGAAACTCCATCTTTCTCTTATTAGCCGAGTCGGGAAACATACAAAATTTTACTTTATTGATCATATTATGAGATTTATGATTCGGCATAATATTGATGTTTGGACTTCCAAATCCCATTTCATTTGGTTGCTCATGAAGAATATCATTCCATTGTCCATCATATCCTCCATTATCGTGAATCATCTTGTTTCCATCCATTTTCTAAAACCCAAAAAGAATAGTGTGAGAAACAAAAATCATAATAAAAGGGGAGTAACTTCAATATCTAACATCTTTGGTTTAATCTAATATCGTTACCATAGTTCTAGGACTATATCCTATACGTATACATATCCTTAGGGACATCCCTAGACATACCTTAGAAATATCTCTAGGGATCTCACTAACGTTTTCACATCCTAGTTTCCAAAGGTTGAATAAACATTTACTCTGATACAAACTGTAGAGACCCAAAGCTTGATGTACATGAACATTACATTACTTTTGCAGAATACTTAGTACATAACAAAAACACACACACAAGGACCGTAATAATTTAGTGTCTTGGGAAACTCGGAATAAAATCTTCTAATCGTGGTGAAATATCTTCAACATCTCACATAAAGTTCTTCCCCCTTTTTTCTTACCTAAAAACATTATTTATATCCTGGGGAAAAGAAAACATAAAAAGGGTGAGCTCAAATGCTCAGTAAGGGTAAGAAATGATAAAATAAAAAATACTATATACATTTGAACATAAAAACATGAACATAAAGTTTAAACATCAAAAGCTTGAGCAATGAAATATAACATGGAAGTACGTAAGGCATAGATCAAAAAGAAACATTAAGAATGATAAAATAGAATTTGAATAAAACATGTAATTGTGGCAACCATTAAGCACATGATATGATTTCCATAGTAGCCAAGGCATTGCTGCCAAGACCATCTTAGTGGACAAAGTCCCTTTCTGAATCGAGTTCACTCCTCGTTCTCGTCCTGTATTACTCAACTGGTTTAACTTTCCATACCAGCCATGTCTATCTCATGAGATATAAATCTTTACCCAATGCATTTGAGGGAGATATATGTCCCACCCCTCTCATAATGAAATCATTCTTTTGTGTGCCACAAAATCATAAATCATACATCATAGCATAACCCATGAAATAAAATGGGATTCTTAAACATCATCCCATCCTAACATAATCCATAAACAATTGATATCATTTCATCATAAGAAAATTGAAGCCATTTAAATCATAGAGACATTTTACTTGAAACATTCACATATGAAATAATGTCATCATAGATGGAAAATAGTTTTGACAAAACACATGAAATGAATTCTTGAGGAAAATATCATTTCTTATTTAAAATCATTTTCCTTTCACAAAATTCCATGAAATTTTTAAATAGAAGGGTTTTGTTGAAAATAATCATGCAATCTTTTAGAGGAATCTTATTGAAAATGAGGCTTTATGAAACTACAAAAATCCGTTCACGTCGTATAAGTTAAAAATAACGTTCTCCTCGTACTTTTGTCAGAAAAGTCAAAATGTACCTTATATATTAACCAAAGGAAAAATTCCATTCATACAATGTGGTAAAAAAGTCAATAAAGGGTAAAAATTACTTAAAACATCCATGGAAGAATGGTAAAAACTTTATGAAAGCATTTTTAGAAAACACGGTCATGGATGATAAACGTAACCCCAGTAAATACTTACGTATAAGAAATCTCTGGTAAAAATGAGATTGAAAATTTATCCCTTACCTTTGGTCCGATATGTTTCATACGTATCCGAACCTCCTGTATAATGATTTAAATAATGTCATTGACTTATTACAGAATCATATTCACTGTTATGATATCATATATGTTTCACTTATGACTTTATATTACCCGTTCTTTTGTATATTCCATGTTAAAGCATCGTTTTGGGTAAAATCCTTTCATTTATCGTATGTGTTTCGACTTTTCATTATTGATATTATTAATTATATCCTAATTTAAATAATTTCAGAATTTATAACATGATTTACATATATTCATCATATACATATATATATATATATTATAGGTCGATAAAAGGAATGAAATACACCGTTCATGGAGACGGTAGGTCGTACGTACGCATGAACGTTGTTTTCGTTTCCTTATTGAGTTGAATGGAATTATGTAGATGACATACATATATACACACATAAATCCAGTATAATTATTATTTCATATATTTCATGATTACTTATTATATATACTTTCTAATCATTCATCAATGGTAAACATGGAGAATTAATCTCATCGCCTCGTGGAGATGGTAGTCCGTACATACGCACGAGCGATGATATCGTTCTCATGATCGTGGAATTGTATTTGAGGGTACGTATACTATTTTAGAATCAATATCACTTTACAATAATCATATATAGTTTTTATGTACAACATTATACCCATCCAAGTAAGGTGGTGGTGGAAAATAGATTACACCACGGTGTGGAGACGGTATTCCGTACGTATGCACGCGCGGTGATTTCATTTTCCGTAGGATGAATAGATGGTGAATTAGGGTTGTTTCATACATATAAAAACATATCAGTGTATTATTTATACTGATGTTATTACTTAATAATTAAACAACCTAAGAAGAAGAAGTGGAAGAATAAATAAAGTTGAAAGAATCGGTAACAGACATTACCTCTTCGTTGAAGCGCCTCTTTGAGATCTCCTTTTAGGGCACTAAAATTGGTCTTTGAGGAATACCTGATCCTCTAGGATGTTTCTAGGGAAGTGTAGAAAAGCTTTTGGCAGGGGTTTTCTGAGCTTTAAGGCTCAATGTGGTGTGAGGAAGAGAGGGAGGAGATGCCCTTTTATAAGGGAGGAGAGGGGAACCTTTGGAATAACAAAAAATATTATTTTATTGTAAAGCCAAATTCGCTTTTAAATAGCTTAAAATTGATTTATTTAGAATCTAAAGTGGGGAAGGTTCTAAATCCTCTCATCCAATAGAATTTGGACAAGTTTAGTTTACTATTTTAACCTTATCATTTAGTTTTAACTTTAAGTTAGATAATTTTACTTTTACCGTGTCTTTTTGTGTTCTTACACTATAAGGTTAATTACCTTACTATAACAAGAAAAACGAACCCCAAGTTGTTTATTATTAATATATATAACCTTATCTAAGTCATTTGCTGAACCATATATTTTTAGGAATAAATTAATAATTAATAATATAATATTTGTTTTAAAAAACTATTTAATGTCAATTTAGAGAGTATTTAGTAATTGATTTTTGTGAAACTCATAACAGAATGATTAGTTCAAAAAAATTACTTAAATCAATACTAACATGTCCTATTAACCTAAAAAATTAGTGTAATTCATAAAAAGTATCAAATTAAATTTATTTGGGTATTTATAACATCAATTATGTCAATATTTGATTAATAAGATAATTACTGCATTATCATTGTGTCATAAATAAATTAACATATTTAAACACTAAAAATTAAAAATAAAATATAATTATGTAGGAAATATTTTTAGCTTTCTAATTAATATTTATAGTCTAATTTATCTAATGTATAACCCTATATTAAAAATTATATACTTTTTAAACATTAATTTTAACTATTTTAACCCTTCTTTAAATAAATTAAAAATAAATGTCCTAATCTAATCCAAGTCAGCCTAAATGGTCATATTTTATTCCAAAGGTTGTTATTGGTCGAATTAAACTTATCCAATAGAATTAGGACATGTTTTAGGGTAATAATAATATCATTTGTACCCTTAATTACCCTATTTACTTTTAACCGTGGTAAAAAAAAGTATAAAGTTACTGTTCACCAAAAATTATATTCATCTCATTGAACCTCATTTTACTTACTGACATCAACCATGTCTCTCAGATTTTTGAAATTCCACTCATAGAAGCGGTAAAATGATGTTTTATGAAAAATTCATTTTTGTAACTACCACTTAGTGGTTTCACTATTCATCAAAAAATGAAAGATTCCAGAAAAATACAAAAAATTAGGCATAAGATATATTTGATATTATGAACTAAAAAATGATGTCTATTTTACAAAATTCAAAACATATCAGTTGCATTAATTAATGTAAAAATTAATTCCCGTCGTCAAAACAAATAGCGTGTTTTTAAGAGATAATAACTATCAAAATATTGACACTTGTTTATGTCTGGTTTAAATGTGAAATTACATCCAATGAAAATCATTGTATTAAATTGTAAAAATATATTCTAAATAAACTTTAAAACCACTCAAATTAATAATTTATCACTATTAATTATTTCGATTAATAAGGTTGTTTTTAATTAAAATTTAGTAATTTTCACTATTCATCAGAAAATGAAAGTTATCCGAAAAGTACCAAAATTGCACCCTAAGCTAATTTCGATATTCTGAATCCAAAAAAGAGGCCCATTTTGAAAAATAGAATTTACAAAATTTCAAAAAGTGGTTATTACTATTCATAATAGCTAGTATTAATATTATTTTAATAGCATATTATTGTTTAGTAAAACTCATTATTGCTACTACACACGCTATCGAGGAAGGTCGTGACTGTGTGTAATGCAAGGAAAGTCAAGGAAGCATTTTGTGCAAGCTCCTTTTGGTGTAGCGTACAACACAACACATTAATGAATTTAAAAAGAATAGTTTTAATAAAATCTTGGGGTGTTACATTCTACCCCCCTTAAAATGAATTTCGCCCTCGAAATTCATCAGGGTTATAAATGTTTTACTACTCAAAAGTTTCTTTAATAAAAACCCACATCGTAAAAAGGAATACCAAAACCAATCTTTAAAAAAACAAAAGTATGAAACATAACGGTTACCCAAACAAACTAATCACTGGGTTTCCCCATAGGTGAAAATATGGATATGGAAGAGAAATATAACCATCATGTTCTGATGGAGAGTGGTAGAGAAGATGGCTATGGAAAATCCAGCAATCACAAAGCCATAAATTTGTGACGATCTATGGTACCATCTGATTCATCAGATATAGGAGAACTAGGAAAACATTTTTGGTTTTCAAGTTCATTTCCCTAAAGTTGAAGAATTAAAAGAAATACTTACATGATTTTGGTACAATCTCACTGTTGTTCGTTAATTGAACAATTTCCACTCCATCCCTTAATGAAATAAAGTTGAATTTTTTTCTTATGTGTTAGCAGATCATGTGATATAATTATGGGTCATTCCATCCGTCTCAAACAAAAGGTTATAAAAGTTATCAAAAATACATAAGTCCATCTATAGTGAGATTAATCATATTTGGTTCCTAAAATGGACTTATACTTCATATATAAAACTGCTTAATATAATAAAACTAGTTTCCTACTAAACAGGGACTTCCTGTAGGCCAGTGGTAGGCGATAAAGGCCAGTCGCACTTCGGTTGTGGGTTAGATTCCCACAGCCTTGTCTGACACGATGGGCTGTCGCCCGTCCTGCAGGTTGTCCTTTTTCTAAAGCAATATTACTGTAACATCCCATCAATAATATCGATAAAACTTCTATCCTTAACAATACTAACTTATGTCCAACATAATCCATTCCAATCTTTCGGCTTATCCATAATTCTACAGTCCACTCTCATAATATAGTGAAAACGATTACCAGAGATTTCATATAACAAGAAATTTAATACCATCATTGATCCCCATATATCATAAGATATGTCTTTTTGATCACATTCCATATATTCTATGGCCTTAATCATGTATTCTCTTGAAAAATGAACACCCATTGAATCTTAGTAAAAACATGAGTTCTGTTAAAAGTTAACTCATTCCACATACCAAAAACCCAAAATTCTATATACTCAAACCATGATATAACTATTTCCTTATATCAGTCATGAGCTCATGAATACTATCAAACATTTAATTTTCTCCTTATCCCTTCATTATGCGCATATCATCTACATTCCAAAAATATCTGAATAACCTTTCATGGATACAGGTACCATTAATCATACACTTTCAAAACTCAAGGAAAGACAACAGTGTAACAATCCTTAGATGTATCTTTAATCCATAGTACCATGAGATCACTTATACAACATTACACATGATAAACATGTAATCATTCCACTACATTCTTAAACCATTGACTGAGCTTCAACAATTCTTTCATCTCACATATAATTTGTAGTCTCTTCATCATCATCAACATAAATACTACCCATACGACCATACTGATTCATTTCATGAGACTTTCCCTTAGGGAATTGGTTTGCATAATGCATGTACATTCCACATTTAAAACATTCAACCATTTTTAATGTCATAGAAATACCATTATCCTCATCCCTAGTGTTAACTGAACCTTTTTCTTTGCACTTACTGGCTTTTTGAATTTACTTTCCACACCCAAAACATCTTCCAGTTCCTTTGAAACTGTCTCCTTGATGCCTCTTCCCACATGTTTTACATAGGAGAAATTGAACTTTCTTTCCTCTATGATCATCATGAAACTCCATCTCTCTCTTATTAGCTGAGTCAGGAAATTTGCCAAATTTTACTTTATTGATCATATTATGTGATTGCTGATTCGTCATAATAATGATGTTTGGACTTCCAAATCCCATTTCATTTGGTTTCCCATGATGAATATCATTCCATTGTCCATCATATCCTCCATTATCGTGAATCATCTTGTTTCTATCCATTTTCTAAAACCCAAAAAGAATACTGTGAGAGGCAAAAATCATAATAAAAGGGGATTAACTTCAATATCTAACATCTTTGGTTTAATATAATATCGGTACCGTAGTTCTAGGACTATATCCTATACGTATACTTATCCTTAGGGACATCCCTAGACATACCATAGAAATATCTCTAGGGATCTCACTAACGTTTTCGCATCCTAGTTTCCAAATGTTGACTAAACATTTCCTCTAATTCGAACTGTAGAGACCCAAAGCTTGACGTACATGAACATTACATGACTTTTGCGGAATACATAGTACATAACAAAAACACACACACAAGGACCATAATAATTTAGTGTCTTTGGAATCTCAGAATAAAATCTTCTAATCGTGGTGAAAGATCTTCAACATCTACCATAAATATCTTTCCCCTTTTTTTACTTACCTAAAACCTTTCTTTATATCCTGGGGAAGAGAAAACATAAAAAGGGTGAGCTCAAATTCTCAGTAAGGGTAAGCATGGACAAAATAAAACAAACTATATACATTTGAACTTAATAACATGAACATAATGTTTAAACATCAATAGCTTAAGCAATGACATAAAACATGGAAGTACGTAAGGCATAGATAATAAGGAACATTAAGAATGTTAAAATAGCATGGGAATAAAACATGTAATTGTGGAAACCATTAAGCACAAGATATGATTTCCATATTAGCCAAGGCATTGCTGCCAAGACCATCTTAGTAGACAAAGTCCCTTTCTGAATCGAGTTCACTCCTCATTCCAGTCCAGTATTACTGAACCGTTTTAACTTGTTGTTCCCACCATGTATATCTCATGAGATATAAATCATTACCCAATGCATTGGAGGGAGATATAGGTCCCACCCCTCCCAAAATGAAATCATTCTTTCGTGTGCCACAGAATCATAAATCATACATCATATCATAACCCATGAAATAAAATTGGATTCTTAAACATCATGCCATCATAACATAATCCATAAACAATTGATATGATTTCATCGTAAGAAAATTGAAAAAATTTAAATCATAGAGTCATTTTACTTGAAACATAAACATATGAAATAATGTCATCTTAGATGGAAAATAGTTTTGACAAAACACTCTAAATAAATTCTTGAGGAAAATATCATTTCTTCATTAAAATCATTTTATTTTCACAAAAATCCATGCAATTTTAAAAGATAAGGGTTTTTTTGAAAATAATCATGCAATCTTGTAGAGGAGGATTCTTTAAAATGAGGCGTTATGAAACCGTAAAAATCCTTTCACACTGTATAAGATAAAAATAACATTCTCCTCGTACATTTGTCGAAAAAGTCAAAAAGTACCTTATATGGTAACCAAAGGAAAGATTCCATTCATACATTGTGGTAAAAAGTCAGTAAAGGTTAAAAATGACTTTAAACATCCATGGAAGAATGGTAAAAACTTTATGAAAGCATTTTTAGAAAACATGGTCATGGATGATAAACGTAACCCCAGTAAATACTTACATATAAGCAATCTCGGATAAAATTGAGATTTAAAATTTATCCCTTACCTTAGGTCCGATATGCTTCATACATTTCCGAACCTCCTGTATAATGATTTAAATAATGTCATTGACTTATTACAGAATCATATTCATTGTTATGATATCATATATGTTTCACTTATGACTTTATATTACCCATTCTTTTGTAAATTCCATATTAAAGCAGCGTTTTGGGTAAAATAATTTCATTTATCATATGTGTTTCGACTTGTCATTCTTGATATTATAACTTATATCCTGATTAATATAATTTCAGTATTTAAAACATGATTTACATATATTCATCATATACATATATATATTATAGGTTGATAAAAGGAATGAAATACACCGTTCATGGAGACGGTAGGCCGTATGTACACATGAACGCTGTTTTCGTTTCCTTATTGAGTTGAATGTAATTAAGTATATTACATACATATATATACACATAAATAGAGTATCATTATTATTTCATATATTTCATGATTAATTATTATATATACTTTATAATCATTCATTAATGGTTAACGTGGAGAATGAATCTCATCGCGTCGTGGAGATGGTAATCCGTACGTACCCACGAGAGATGATATCGTTTTCATGATTATGGAATTGTATTGGAGTGTATGTATACTATTTATGAATCAATATCACTTTAAAATAATCATATATAGTTATTATGTACACCATTATACCCATCCATGTAAGGTGGTGGTGGAAAATAGATTACACCACAGCGTGGAGACGTTATTCCGTACATACGCACGTGCGGTGATTTTATTTTTCATCGGATGTATAGATTATGAAATAGGGTTGTTTCATACATTTAATAACATAGAAGTATATTATTGATACTTATGTTATTACTTCATAATGAAACAACCTAAGAAGAAGAAGTGGAAGAAGAAATAAATTTGAAAGAATCGGTAATGAACATTACCTCTTCTTTGAAGCGCCTCTTTGAGATCTCCTTTTAGGGCACTAAAATTGGTCTTTGAGGAAGACCAGAACCTCTAGGATGTTTATAGGGAAGTGTAGAAGAGAATGTGGCAGTGTTTGGCCGAGATTGAAGGCTCAATGTGGTGTGAGGAAGAGAGGGAGGAGATTCTCTTTTATAAGGGAGGAGAGGGGCACCTTTGGAAAAACTAAAAATATTATTTTATTATAAAGACAAATTCGGGTTTAAATAGCTCTAAATTGATTTATATAGAATCTAAGGTGGGGAGGGGTCGAAACCCATTCATCAAATAGAATTTGGACAATTTTAGTTTACTATTTTAACCTTATAATTTAGTTTTAACTTTAAGTTAGATAATTTTGCTTTTACCGTGTCTTTTTGTGTTCTTACACTATAAGGTTAATAAGCTTACTATAACAAGCCAAAAGAACCCCAAGTTGTTTATTATTAATATATATAACCTTATATAAGTCATTTGGCCGAACCATATTTTTTTAGGAATAAAATAATAATTAATAATATAATATTTGTTTTAAAAAACTATTTTAGGTCAATTTTGAAACTATTTAGTAATTGATTTTTTTGGAAATCATAAAAGAATGATTAGTTCGAAAACAGTTACCTAAAGCAATACTAACATGTCCTATTAACGTAAAAAATTAGTGGAATTCATGAAAAGTCTCAAATAACATTTATTTGGGTATTTATAACATCAATTATGTCAATATTTCATTAATAAGATAATTAATGCATCATCATTGTGTCATAAATAAATTAAATTATTTAAACTCTAAAAATTACAAATAAAATATAATTATGTAAGAAATATCTTCTATCTTTCTAATTAATATTTATAGTCGAATTTATCTTATGTATAACCCTATATTAAAAATTATATACTTATTAAACATTGATTTTAACTATTTTAACCCTTCTTTAAATAAATTAATAATAATTGTCCTAATCTAATCCAAGTGGGCATAAATGGTCATATTTTATTCATAAGGTTCTTTTTGGTCGAATTACACATATCCATCATAATTAGGACTTGTGTTATGGTAATTATAATATCATTTTAACCATAATTACCCTATTTACATTTAACCATCGTTAAAAAAAGTAAAAAGTTACTATTCACCAAAAATTATTTTCATCTCATTGAACCAAATTTTACTTACTGAAATCAACCATGTCTCTTGGGTTTTTGAAATTCAACTCATAGAAGTGGTAAAATTAATTTTTATGAAAAATTCATTTTTAAACTACCACTTAGTGGTTTTACTATTCATCAAAAAATGAAAGTTTCCAGAAAAATACAAAAATTAGGCCTAAGCTATATTTGATATTATGAACTCAAAAATGATGTCTATTTTACCAAATTCAAACCATATCAGCTGTATTAATTAATTTAAAAATTAATTCTTGTCGTCAAAACAAATAGCGTGTTCTTAAGAGATAATAACTACCCAAAGATTGACAGTTGTTTATGTCTGGTTTAAATGTGATATTACATCCAATGAACAACATTGTATTAAATTGTAAAAATATATTCTAAATATATTTTAAAACCACTGAAATAAATAATTTATCACTATTAATTATTTCGATTAAAAAGGTTGTTTTTAATTAAAATTTAGTAATTTTCACTATTCATCAGAAAATGAAAGTTATCCGAAAAGTACCAAAATTTCACCCTAAGCTTATTTCGATATTACGAATCCAAAAATGAAGTCCATTTTAAAAAATAGAATTTAAAAAATTTCAAAAAGTGGTTATTACTATTCATAACGGCTAGTTTTAATAATATTTTAATAGCATATTGTTGTTTAGTGAAACTCGTTATTACTACTATACACACTATCGAGGATGGTCGTGATTGCGTGTAATGCAAGGAAAGTCAAGGATGCCTTTTGTGCAAGCTCCTTTTGGTGTAGCATACTACACAAGACATTAATGAAATTAAAGAGAATAGTTTTCATAAAATCTCAGGGTGTTATATGAAATTTCTGTATTCATATCCATGAATTCCCTTGATTGTACATAGAAACAATCAGAGTCTCAAAAAGAAAGATGAATATGATGTTCAAAGATGAACAAGATGTTTATAAAACACACAAAAAATAGATTCTTTCTCTCCCTAGAAATCACTTGACAACATCACAACATGAAATATCTAGATAAATCAACAGATAATGAGCTTATTCAAATGAAGTCTTACTTACAGGAAATAGTTCAACGATCGACACCCTCCACAAAATGTCACATTTTTCCTTGAATTTCGGAGGGACCTGTACATGTGTAACTCACCCAATAGTCAGTTAGAAACAAATTGTATGACATCATTTCAAAATTACAAATAATGTTAAAGGAAAGTTGATTAGCTTACAAAATATAAATATTCGGAGTCTAAGGAACAATATAATTCGATGTCTAAACATATAAACAATCAGATTCTGTAAAGATGAATATTCATATTCTATTATTTATAGAATTTGAAATATGAATTCTAATGAATTCAGAGTGTCAATTATGAGTAATTGAAAATCTGAATTACAAGGAAATCAGAGTTTGAATTCTGAGGAATTTAGAGTCTGAATTCTGAGCAATTCAGAGTCTGAATTATAAGAAATTCAGTCTAAATTTTAGTGATTTATGAGACTGAATTTCATAGAATTCAGAGTATGAATTTTATAGAATTTGGGTCTCAATTTCAGATAATTCTTATTCTGATGTTCATAGAACTCTGAGTCTGAATTTCAATGAAATCAAAGTCTTAATTTCATAGAATTCTGATTCTGAATTTTAGAGGACCCGGATTCTCTTTTTTCGAGGGTTCAGAGTCAGAATTTTAGAGCATTCACAGTTTGAAAAATTGAAGAATCTATATGCAATGAACTATAAGATTTAGGGTTCTTAGATAAGAGTACAAATTTTCTACATAGTAAGAAAATGAGTTTAGTTTTGAGAGGTTTAAAAACATGGCAATGGAAACCAATGTAATGATAAATACATCCTTAGAGAATGGAAATTTTCCTTAATAAAATAATCCTTATAGAAAGATAATTTTCCTTAAGATAAAGTGTCAGTAATGTTCAAAACATAGAGGATTGAAAAAGTCATATAGACACCTTCTTGACTCAATAATAGTTTCATTACTTATGAAATCTAAAATAACATATGTCTCAATGTAACCCCTATTACCATTTAGTCATGAAATTTATTTTATGATATCATATGTTTTATTATAGTTCTTATAAATGAAGCATGGTTTTGTTTTCAAAGATTAAAAAAATGGAGTGTTATATATTTTTTGAAATAATTAGTGATCTATGATCAAGGATTTTATTATCTCACATTTATTAAAGGTATTTATTCCATAAAAACTATGGGGAAATCTATTTTTTGTGGTAATAAAATATAACTAATTCCCATTAGTTGTTTATAACTAAATAAAGAGACATAGTTTTCTTTTTTGGGTGTGATTCATGTAGATATAAGTGCTATTAAAAATAATAATAAAAAATTCCAATTCCCATTAATAACATTAAATGATTTTTTGACTAAAAATTTATTTTTAATGGTGAATATACATTTCATTACATCAATTAGCATTGAACTTTTGAATTGAAAATTCCATTAAAGAATGTTTTTTAAAACATTCACCCATTAATGATTCAACATTGGCTATAATGATAAATTTAATTTATTGGGGAGAGGGGAATTTAAATGTGTTACTTTATTATTCAATGATTTTATACAAAAAATTTCTATTTTATAAAAAAGAGTGGGTCTTCTAGTAGAACGTTTAATAAAAACTAGCTATATGATGTTATGAAGGAAGATTCAAATAATACCCCCTTATAGTTTAATCATTTATAGTTTTTTTCATATTGAAAATTAAATTTTAGTTACTATATCTTTCATTGAGTCTAAAATACATTGATTTTCATGATTTTTGGATGATGTTGTCCACAATGTTTTTGGAAATTATGCTTATAAGAACAAAATCTTATATTGATAGGAATTAGGTTTTTCTGATT
This sequence comes from Viscum album, assembly GCA_963277665.1. Classification (NCBI taxonomy): domain Eukaryota; kingdom Viridiplantae; phylum Streptophyta; class Magnoliopsida; order Santalales; family Viscaceae; genus Viscum; species Viscum album. The sequence continues at coordinate 1,840,950,936 of OY728136.1, forward strand.
TGAATTGGAATGTGAAAAAAATGATTCTTTAAACATTAAATAATTTAAATTTTCCTTTTTAAAATGTTACACTTCATGGATCCAACTCAAAATATAATCATATATTTCCTCTATAAATATAGTAAAATGGGAAATTTGGATCTTATGATGAATTAATAAGTCTATTGGAACCCTAAGTGTGAGTAAAGAAAATACATCTATTAATCTATTATGTTTTCCAAACAAAATAGTTTGGGAAAAAAATAATATAATATCCCAATTTCCAAAAAAAATAGTTCATTAATGTGTGAGTAATATTGAAACCAAACAAAGAAGGCATCAATTGAATTATAAGAAAATTATTTTAGGTGTATCTAAAATGTGGAAAATTTATCATTGGTTTATGAAACCAAGGGGAAAGTGACAATTGAATTAAAATCATGTTATGGATTTAATTCAACGTAATATAATCACCTTGCACTCCTAAAACATGAACATAAACATGGATTAAAGAGAGGTAGTGTTTTAAATTGGAATAGGAATCCAGAATGTTTCAATTATGGATGATTATTTACTTTATTTATTTTATTATTCATATATATGATTTTAGATCATAAATCAGGTGAAAATATTTTGAAAATTTAATTTCACTTTAAAAATAATGTTTAATGTGTTAATCATAATTGAACATGAATATTTTTGAGGTGATTTTTGATCTCATATATTCTTATTAAAATTTAAAATAAAAGAATCATTTTAAAAATATATTTTGAAAATAACTTTGTATGTTTAGAAATTTTTATTTTATTCAACTAATATTGATAAATGTACAACATGAGTATAATAAAATTGTTATATATAGGGTGATTTTATAGAGAATATCTATGCACAATTCCAGATCCACACTAGGATATAATTAATCTTTTTATAAAAAATGAAATGATATTGGTGATTTGTTAATTTTTAGTCCATATTATTTTGGAAATTTAATTAATGGAATATCTTAATAAAAATGTGGGTTTGAGATTCAATGGATAAATTATTCTTAGGTTAACAATATATCCAAAAATTATTATCATCTGTGGAATATTTTATATATTGAATGAAATTGAACACTCTCATTTTGTGACTTGAAACACAAAATATAGTGAATTCATGTGTATTACATTCTAAATCCATTTTATTTATCATGAACATTTAGGGTATTAGACCCTAATTTTAAATTTTGGAAAATTAAATAAAAATTAAAAAACAAAATAAGGGGAAGATCATATGGATAAATCTACATGAATTTTAGAGAATATTATTTATTTTTTTGGATGGTCTTGCTGGTCTTCCCACCATTTTAATACATAAATCATTAATTATATAGTACAATGAGTAATAATAAAATGTATATTTTAGGTTTTGTTTTCTTGGTAATTAGAAACATAATACAAACATAATATAAGTACTCTTTTAATATACTTTATAGCCTTAATTATAGGTTCAATCTATGTTACATTACTGCATCTCATATCCAAGGTAAATACATCAAAAGCAAGTGGTTAGCATACATTTTTGTATGGGACAACAAAAGGAAATTGTATATATATGACCGTAACAGATAATAAATGAGTCATAACATGGGAGAATAATCTTAGGTACATGATACATAACCTTGAAATATTTCTGCAATATAAAATTTAAAAATTTATAAGCATATCTCTAAGTATTATCACAAGTATTTCATAAATATATAACTTTAATTGTTATTCACCAAGGTATCATAGAATATTGCATCTATAGTTATTAATTAATTACCCAATCCATTACAATGATTTCAAGAAACACCGATCATATTTCTTAATTCATTTGATAAATAAATTTCAAAATAAAAAATATCATCATTAACCCATTAAAAATAAATATTGGGGTTCAAATAAAATCAATGATTATATAAGTACATAATGTCTTGAACATTAAATTGTATTAACATACGAATGGGAAATGTGTCTTTCATACATATAAATCCCCAAATCCAAAATTTATGCTTACATCGAGGTAAATATACATAGATAATAAAGGGGTTGGGTTATTCATGATATCAGGATTTCTCATGTGAAATAGTAAAATTATTGAACTGAATTTTTCAACGTGACACTGTAAAATGTTGATTAAAGAAATTGAATAATGGGAGGGGATTATTCTCTCCCATTAATAAAACATTATTCTGGTAGAAACGTTATGATAAAAAGTGTATGAAAATAATGTAGCATTACATTTAGAGAAAAATAGAAAAATATTTACATGAATGAGAAAGAAGAAGTGGTTGATTTTCTTTCCTTAAATCCATATTTATTTCAATTCTATCATGCCCCTCTTTTCTCTTTATTTCATCCCTTCTATAAAACTAATATCCATTTATGCTTGGATTTGGTTTTTCCTTAAATATCATGAATAATTCTAAAAGGAATGGGATACTGTAATTGTATTGATTATTTCATTTTTTATGTGTGGGGAACCGTCTTTCCAAGGTGAGTGAGGTGGTAATTTATACTCGAGGAGGGGAAATTTTAAAGAATAGAAAATTTTATAAAAAAGAAAATCAAGGAAAACCTTTAAATAGTAAAATTCTGGACCTAATAGATTATATATGAATTAGATATCATAATTTCATTATTTGAGGTTGAATAAAATTGGATTGTATTATTTTAATAAAATTGAATGAACATATAATAAAAAATGGTAATTTTAATGAAATACACTTAGCTATAGACTTTGGAAAATGATTTTTAGATTTTAAAGTTATTTTTTATATTTAAAAATGATAAATTTATAATATTAAATTTAATATTGATTAAATAACAAATTAAATGTCTGTTAATAAATTATTTTTTTATAAATATATATTAAAACATGCAATATTTCCAAAATTATAATTTACTGTTCCCATAATAATTGATGTATTTTAGAAAATTACCAAAAATAATCGTTGGATAATTTTGATTTTCGGATTCCATATATGAAATTCTATTTATGAAAATATTTTAATGACATTGTTATTTTTAAAATTTTTACATAAGAATTATTATTTTTTAAATACATTAAAAATAGTTTATTAAAAGGAATGCTTATATATTTAATTTTAATATTTATTTTATGGAATTATAATATTTATATTTTCATAAATTACTCATGAAAAATATTGTTTGGAGGTTAAATTTATATTCCAAAGGTAAGGTTACTATTCTGAATGAATAGGTTACTATTCACAATGGGTATGTTTCTATTTCAATGGTCATATTACCTCCTATAAATACCTCTTCCCTATTTTATTATAAATTCACTTCCATTTCCACAAAAGATCTATATTTTTATTTTCTATCATAGAATTTATTTTTAAAATTATTCGGTTTCTTTCTATAGTTATGTTTTTCTGAGGGATGATTCTTTGAGATTTTGGTGATCCATATTTTTTAATTTTGTTCTAATATTTTACATTTTATTCCAAATTTAATTTTATGAATTTTAAGTCATTTAGTTACAAAAAAATGTAAATATTTTTATTTATGAAATAACATTCTCTTACTTTAACTATGATTTGTATGCGTATAACACAATATAATGTAATAAAACAAACATTTATTCAGGAAACTTATATTACTAATAAATGCTAGTTTATTATATCCCCCCCTCTGTAAATTCCATCTTCAAAATTTCAACACTTATTCCCAGTTGAGAATAAGTGAGGGTATTATTATTTATTTCCTTTGGTTCCTACATCACCTCTTAATATTTATAGTTTCTACAGTAATTTAAAAATTTGAGTTTTCTTGTTTCATATAATGTTTTCATTATAGTCCAATATGTTTCCTTGCTAATACATATATGAGATGTCTTTATTATGTTTTACCACCATTGGATTCAGTATATGTGGGGGATAAGGTATGTACTTCCTCCAAACTGATACGTACAACACATCATGAATTTTTCTATATTTAGTGTATGTTATAGCCTATAAGGCATGAGTCTAATATGATAAAGAATCTCAAGTGAGAATTTAATCTTTGTGTTAATATTTCCTTTATTTCTAATCCACATGAATACCTTCCCATGATGATATTTTGTGGAATAATTTTTTCCAAATATCAAACTATAATTCAATTAATTGTTGTCATCATTGTTTGCAGACCGAATATGAGCATCTTTTATATGTTTTTGGATAGCATGAATTGTTTCTCCATAACATTCACAAGCTCAATCCCATGTATCATTTTTTCACTAACGCTATCCCCACAATTAAAAGTTATATATCACATTCCATATAAGGCTTTATTTGTATTCCTTAGACTAAAAGAGTGTATGTATTGTTGTATGTGAACAAATCTAATGATAGATTATTATTCTATCAAAATTTAAATACCCTTGATCGAGATCATTTTAGGTCATTCAGTGTTTAAATGATCCTTTCAGATTGTCCATTTGTTTATTGGTGAATTTACATACTACAATTCAACTCAGTAGTTAGGGAACGATGAACAGTTCTCTAGAATTTTGAATTGAATACTAGATCATGACCATAAAATTATTGAATATGGAATCCTATTTATCCTCACCAATTCTATTATATATATCATAAAAAATATTCAAGAGGGATATCTTGCGAAATAATAATGATGTTGGTAGTCGTGGTGAGTCAATCCACTACAACCCATATCACAATGTTATTTTTGATGACTTTTTTTGACTAATGAAAATTTCCATGATGATGTAATCACATTTATAAAAGGGTTTAACATATAGTTTCATAATCATCTTGAACCTTTATCTATATTTGTTAACATTCTTAAATATTAGTCACATTCAAACATACTCAGTGTTCTCCATGTTCATGATGTGTAAAAAAAGTGATATCAATGATCACAAAACATCTTGGGACATCCAGGATGGATCGAAAAAGATGATTTATATGTATTATCAAAATTTAATTTCATTATATTGGGTGATTAATCCACACAAAAATTTAGGAACAAAATGAATGGAGTATATTAATAGATGTAAAAATCATGAATATTACCCTCATTTACAACTTTTAACTTCTGCTGAATGACCAGATCATCCCATTGTGCATCCTTGATCCTCTAATAGATACATGGTTTGGAAATAAATTGGTATTTTTTTTATTCATTCCCTTCTATTATGATTTCCAAATTTTTCTATTTCCAATCAAATAATATAGGGTCTTTCAATCTTTATATCATTGATATAGTATTATTTTATTTTCTGATAATAGTATCATCAACCTTTTTATCCCATCCAAGAAAAAGGTATGTAGAGATATTTTGAACCATTAATTGCACTAATAATCTTCATTGATTCATTTTATGTCCCTTATGTGTAAATATATACATCTAAATTTGTATTATCACATTTTCCCAAAACATAGTGTCTCCATATAATTATAGTAAGTTTGATTGCATCTAACTGTAAGTCATATTTTGTATTGTCTTATGCATGGGTCGTTAAATGTCTTGTTTCAGAATAAATCACCTTTTAATTTATCATAATTACATATCCATGTCCTTTTAAGAATGAATCACTATAAATGAAAAATAATTCCCCATCAGAAGATAATGATAACATTGGTGTACTAACCAATATCTTCTTCAGTTCATCAAAATGTCTTTCACACTCTTTTTTTTATAAATAGAAATAAATCCCCCTCATGTTAACATGGATAATATATTATAATCCTCAAAATTAATTTTTTAAAAAACATGTTATATTATCCTTATATACTAAGGAAGAAACAAATATCAGTTAAAGTATAAGGACATGACCAATCCTCAACAAAACATGCCTTTTTTGGATAAACTGAGATTCATTCACTGGTCAAAGTGTTCCAAAATAATGAAAATTAATTATATCCAAAACTCAATTTCTTTTAATTTTCTCCCATAAATTTTCAAACTCTATATATCCTTTTTTATATAGGGTCATCAATATTGGTTTGGATCTAGGTATGAGTTCAATGAAGACCCTTACCTCTCTTCCTAGTGGACTTCCAGAGAACTCATTTAGAAATAAATATATGTACTCTCTAACAATGGAAACATTTTATATATCAGGATATTCAATTTATTCCTTTTATTTACTAATCATTTCCATAAAAATATTGTAGTATTTTCATTTATATAGAGTTTAGGATGAGATATCTATCCTTCAATAATATATATGGGTTTTTTAATCAAGCACACTAATATTCCTCTATAAATAAAGTGTATCTTATCATAGCACATTGATATCCCTTCCATCCCATGAATAATGTCAAATTCCACTATGGTAATGATAATAGGATTTCTGATGATATTACAATTTTTAATCTCGATGCTCGATTTTTTATAGAAATTTGATTCTTGGAAAATTTCTCATAGATTTATAACATATAAATCTATTTATATATGTTCAAGTATTTATATTAATTTTTTTGGAAACATGGATGAAATAATGTAATATGTTGAACCAATTTCAAACAGCGCACTTTCATGATATGAGGGCATAATGAGTGTAGCTTCCACTACACCATTTGAAGACTCACTTTAGCCATTATGATTGTGAAATTATTACCATTCTACCATGTTCTGATATGAATTTAATAGTGGTTAACCCCTCTTATAAATCACATTGGAAATAGATTAGAGTGGTGTCAAAATTATCCACATATTAAGAGTTGAGCATCATGTAGTGCTTTCCCCAACATCACTTTTTTCATTTATATTGTGATGTTGAGGTTTCACCTAACTACATCATTTACAAGAAGTATTTATATCTATTCCAAACCTGTATCACATTTTACTCCTAATCATGTATATACCTAAATGTTTCTTCCCATATTTTTTCACAAGGGTGGTTGTATTTTCATTCCTCTTCTTCCATAATCTATCTTCGTTACTATGTGTGGATCCATTTCACTCTTATTTTAATTATTCCTATATGACCAATGGTCTCTTCAAACTCCATTTCAACAATCAAATAACTCTAAACTATCTCCACATAGACATCATATCATTGATTTTTACAAAGTACTGGCTATTATTATCAACAAAAGGATTGCCTATGTCATTCACAACTGGGTTTTTGATGAGCAGTATGCTTTCATCTAGGGCATGAATTTTGAGGGTTCAATGGGAATTTCTAATATATGGTTGTATATAATAATAGGAATTTACTGGCATACAATGTTTTTATTTATGTTGACATGTACATGGCTTATGGCCACATGGAATAGAGTTTTATAATCTTTGTTATGAGAGGTATGGGATTCTTATAATGGATGATTGGATTCTTTATTGATGTTATAGATCACATTGGAGATACATTGTGTTAATGGGGATGCATTGTGGGTTTCTAAAGTTGGTTAGGGGGATGCGATAAGGGGATTCCCTCTCCCCTTTCCTCTTCACCGTGGAGGAAGATGTTCTTAGCAAATATTTTTCCTCAATGATGCAGTGCGGCCTTATTCTACATTACCAATGCAGGTCACACATCTCTGGGATTTTACATCTTTTATTTATTGACGATTTTGTTTTCTTAATCAATAATCATAGCTCATCTATAAGAGGATTCAATAGAGTAACGTTAGAGTACTCTAAATGGAGTAGTCAATTCATTAATTGTGATTAAAATCTCATTGTTCTTCTATAGTTCCTACCTATAAAGGACCAAAATATTAATTTAGTCTTCCGATGGTATTAAAAGAAATATTTTTCGAATGACATAATTTTATGGTCCTATAGCTTGTGGCGGGGTCCCGATTAGACACATTGAGTACACAATCAATATGATCATGATCCTCATATGTAACTAGATGAAGAGGTTCATGTCCTTTGGTAGTAGGACAACTCTAATCAACTGCACGCTTTATTCCATCCCCATTTATATCCTCTCAGTCCTCAAGGTCACCAAGTCAGTTATCATGCATTTATATGGAATAGTTAAAAAATTATTATGCTAAACTCAATGGGATAGTAGATGTAACTAGGATTCTTGGGGAAAACTTGTTAGACCATCTGATCATTGGGGAATTGATGTTAGGGATGTGTAGAGGAAAATGTATTTCTTATAAGGGAATCTAAAATGTGAAGTTATTGAGGTTCAGTCCCTCCTGGGCAATTTTTTTATGGATGTATGGTTATAGCTTCATAGAGAATTTTAGGTCTCCCTCCCCTCGATGGAGATCATCAAATTAACAAATCTGATGGCTACATGACCACTCCTAGTGGATCCTGGGATGTGGAAAAATTAACTTCTAGGAGTGCAACTCAGGGGTTGGGGTCCTTAGTTTCCCAGGGTGTCCCACTCCATAGTTGTCCTTCAGAGATGCTTTCCTGCATACCTCCTTCATCAAGGATAATATCCACCCACCCCCTTGGAAAATATTTTTTGTAATATCATGCTAGACTCATACCCCGATCAGTGCATCATCATAGGTTCTTTATCAGGATGATTCTCGACCAAATACTACAGACACACTACTCTGGAGAATCTATACATCGATCCTTGCTATGACAGATCTTGTGAAAAACTGTCCCTCCCAAGTACATATTTATCATCTAGATAATCATTAATCAGTACATCCCTTCATAGGTGGATATCAAGGGCAAGGGTGTTCAGCTGAATTCTATGTGTGCCTACTATCTTGCCCCTATGGAAGAGTCATCACATTATATTTTATTTTTATGTGAATGTAAGTTATACCTGTGGAGTGGGATGGGGGGTTTAGGGATATAATATGTGATTCATCCTCTAATGATGAGTTTTTTCTTCACTTGTTTTCTAGTGTAGGGAACATGTGTGAAGAAGAGGCTTGATTAACCCTTCTAGCTACGGGTTGTTTGGATTTATGGTAGGCGCACAACCAGTCTAGCCACTCTAGACTCTATCATTAGAAACAGGTTGTTTTATTCTTATTTAAATGTCTCATAGTGGATTTTGAGGGGCTTCTCAGCTACTCGGAAGATTCTCCCCCTATATGATTTGCTGGTAGTAGATCCCCTCTTACCGTTCCCAGTCCTAGTCTGGTGGGGCACTAGGTGAGCTAGTCCCTCCCCCTATGTGTTCAATCTCAACACTGATGGGTCTATATATAGGGTAGTATTTTTAGGGATTCCCTATTTCATTATTTGAATTGATTAGTAAGCCGTTCCTTATGAGAATATTATGGTTCTATCGAATCTCTTACCACAGAGGCTACGACCATCCTTAATAGACTTGAACAATGAATTTCTATGTGCATAATCCTCACCTTGATGGAAAATTACTTAAAAATCAACTAGAGTTATCCTATTGGTACCTCACATTCTCCCTGTACTATCACATATTTTATCTACAAATTCAAGGCTCTCCTCTGTAGGGATACTAAGATCCCCCATATGTGGAAAGAAGTTAATCGTGTATTTGATTTCTTAGCCTCCAAAGCTACCCAGTATCCCCCACTCTTTGTATTTATTACTCTAAGATCCATTCCCTAAGGTGGAGTGGAAGTGTTTATCAGGTATTACCATGGTGTAGAATTTTATAGGACCCCATGATGTTACACATCTAATTTTTCTTGAATAAATTAATATTTTTAGTAGAAAAACAATATATAATATTCATAAACTATAAGATAAGATTTTATGTCCTTATAAATACTCAATTACACCCCCAATAATGTTAGGATGTTTGTTAGTGAATCATTCAATACAATCATCTTTTACATTGTTCCACCCATATAAATGTATATTTATAAAAGAAGATAACCATACTAAAAAATGCCTCACTTTCATGAATCTTGTAATTTTAAATTGATTTTAAATCATAATATATATATATGTCATTTATTATTATCCTCTAATAAAAACTATATTTCAACGTATTTACTTCCTAATAGTTCATAAAAACTCTATGATTAAAAAAATGATCTCTCGGGGTTTTAAACATGGTGTTGAGAAAGGCCGATTCTCACACACCATGTGATTATTTAGTGAAATTGCAATGTTCGTTTTCTAGGGGTATTAACCCATGTTATAACTATGCCTATTGAACATCCACTTATATTATCTAGAAAATATTTATAGCATGTAAACCAATATGTTAATACATCACATAATTTCAATGAAATTTGACTATATTTATACTTATCTATAGGGTTAATCAAATGTTTTCTAACCCTAATATTGACATAAAACTAAACTATGTCTTGAAAGAAACTATGGAATCCTACTTTTTAATTCAAATATCATTCATTAAATGGTACAAAAATTAATAATAAAAATATCATTTCAGATTTAGTTTCTTTAAAATTGACATTGATAATTTTTGAATAACATAAACAATCATCTAATACACAGGAATGGATTCTTCATAGGTTCATTATTTGTAAATATTTCAATTTCTCATATCCCATGGACATAAATCAAATGAAACAAGTTTTCATAAATACCAGTACGGGATGAAAATGAAATTGAACGGGAATGATCATCACCGATAATAAATGAGAACTAACAAATGAGAGTAGTCATAATTTCAGGATACATAACATGGAACTTGGATACAAAATAAAATTTATAAATTCATAAACATATTAGTATTTTTTATCCCCAATGTATCATAAATAATAATTTCTAATGTTACTCACCAATGTATTTAATAACATTCCATCAATAGAGATGAATTATTTACACAATGCATTTGAGTTCTATTTAAGATCTCCCATCAAATTAGTAAATTCAAATGTTCCACAATGATCATAACAAAATAGTTCATCAATAACCTATTCAATATAATGAATATATTTCATAGAAAATAAATGTTCATATAAGTTCTTAAGGACTCCAACATTAATCATTTTTAACACATTATTAGGAAATATGGAATTCATACATTTAAATGTCTAATTCATTAATTTGATTTTACATCAGAGTGATTAACCATGGATAAAGAAAGATTTTGGTTATTAATGAATCAAAAAATCTCATGTGATATAGATATTTTCAAGAAATGAATTCTTCATTATGATGGTATAAAATATGTATTAAAGAATTGGAATAATGGGAGGGGATTAAGGTCAACCATTGATAAACTATTATTTTGTTAGTAATGGTTGTATAACAAGTATAATAATATAATGTACGATAAAATTTATAATATTTACACAAATGATGCATTTTAATGGGAAAAATCAAATGGGAATTCCCTTACCTTAAATTCCACTCTATTTCATAACTTTTATACCATCTTTTCATGGTGTAACATCTCTTATACGACACTAAACTCCCTTGAATCATGGATTTGTATTCCACTAAAACGTCCATAATAAATATAATGGACTTGAGATAAGGGATTTAGGAAGTGCACTATTTTAGGTTTGTTTGGGTAGAGTAATTTTTTAGGGTAGGTTGATAAGTTATTTATAGATGGGGTGTGGTGTATTTTAAGAATAAAAATTGAATAAAATATAATGTAAATATAAAACCATAAGTGGAAACATTTTTAACATTATGAAGAATATATGAATCAAATTACATTATTTCAATTCTTTGAAACATGTTGTAATCCTAATTTATTAATTTAATTAAGATTCTAATAGAGAAAATAAAAAACTTGTTATTTTAGTGATATAATTTTGACTATAGACATTCAAAAATTCTTTTGAGGATTGGAAATTACATTTAATGTTATTAAATGGTAAATTTATGATAATAATTCTATTTTATTATTAAATAACCGTTAATCATTTTGGAATTCATTATTTCATCACAACTATGTAATTAAACATGTGATATTTCAAAAAGAGTGATTTCACCAATCATAAAAAATATAATATTTTTTAGGTAATTATATATAAGAAACCATGAAAGTTTTTTACATTCTTATACCAAATTTTATATTAAGGTAATCAATTCTTCTAAAATATATTTATAATTTTAAATATAAAAATTATTATATTGAAAAAACGCACCAAAATATTTTTGATTAAAAATATATATTTTATTTCAAATCTTGATATTTATTTTATTAAATAATAATATTTATATTTTATAAACCTCTCATGATGAGTATTATGTACATAAAAAAATATTTTGAGGTCAAATTACAATTCCAATGGTCATGTTATAATTTCCAACAGTCAGGTTACTATTCTCAATGGAAAGGTTACTATTCCATCATTCATATTACTATTACAATGTTCATATTAATTTCTATAAATAATTCATCATTCAATTATTAATCATTCATAACAATACAGCCAATTTTATAAATTTATGATTTCCAAAATGGTGATTATTTTATTAAAATTATGTTTCTTTTCAATGGTGTTGATCATGAGAGGGGGGATACAAATAGATTAGGGTGATCTATATTTTCCCATTATAGTTTTTCAATCATTTATTTGTTTTCCAATTTTAATATTTTAAATTTTCTTTGGTTTAGTTATAGAACAAACTATTTATTTATATTGATGAAATATAGTGTTATTGATTTCACTATGTGTTTTTACGTGTAAAATACTATATAATATAATATAACACAAATTTTATTCACGATAAAAATATTACTAATAATTTTAGGGAAATTATATTTAATGATCCTAAATATATTTGGTCATGAAACCTAAACATGTGTGGAAAAAAAAATTTAGTTAATTACTTCTGAACTAGTGTCACTGATGATGAGGTAGATCTATAGGGAGTGATACAACATGGTGGATTTAGACACAATAACTAAATATATTGACTATTATAATGGGTTACATGAAATTTCTAATCATTGATGGGGATGGGTAGTGTATTTTAAAAAAGAACTAGATCAAGACCTCAAATGGTTAATTGATTGATTACTAAATCATTAAGAAATATTAAACCATTGGATATTACAGATTCAAAATACATGAACTAGGTGGATCACATCTATAGTGAAGGATCTTATATAGAATTAAATTAAACTAGATGTATGATATTTTATTACATTTCTATTGTAAGAACCCAGATCTTCTTTTTTAGGTATGTTTTCCTTTTTCTAGTGTTTTTGAGGAAAGAACAGATGTTTTCTGGAAATTTATTATGTACACACCATGTACTCATTTATTGTAACATCCCAGGTAAATAAAGAATAAAGAATTTTCATATTTATTAATATTTACGAATTAAATATTAATTTTATTTTAAAAGGGGTTGCTATGTTCGATAGCGTACCCGATATGCAACGATGAGTTTCTTTGAAACTTACGTAGCACACTAGTAATAAAATAATATTATTTTAAATGTTAGTTAACAAGTAGCTGTTGTACTGGCGGGAATGGATAGAAAGAACTAAAATATGATTAGATATGTTTTTAAATGTTTATATATTTACCCAATAAAAGATAAAGGCTTAAAATACAGAAAGAATTCAATTTTAGGGCATATATACTCTAATTTTCACTAAAGGTTCACTTATCACCTTTTAATGGTGAACCGTCATTAAATATAGTTTTGATCACTCTTATACATTATTTTGGACCAAATATAACTCTTCTTTAGAATCGGGACATCAAAATTTACTTTGTGTAAATTTTTGGTACCTTTCTGATAAAGTTCTTTTTTTTATGAATAGTGTAAAATGTTGTATTTTAATTCAAAACCTCTTTTTAATCTAAATTATTTATATGATTAGATTATTATTTTAATTGGTTTTAAAGTGAAACTAGAAAATATTTTTACCAGTTAATCCAATGGTGGTCATTGGAATCAATTTCACTTTGAAATTGAACTTAAACTGGTGTCAATCTTTTGATACTTATTGTTTCACAAAAACACGCTATTTGTCATGACAGCGGGAATTAATTATTAAATTAATTAATTTGACTTATATGTTTTGAATTTTGTAAAATGGACTTAATTTTTGAATTCGGAATATCAAATATAGATTAGGGTGAATTTTTGGTAATTTTCTGAAAAACTTCAATTTTTGATGAATAGTGAAACCACTAAGTGGTAATCAAGCAAACTGATTTTCAGTTAAATGAAAGTTTACCACTAATGTGTATTGAATTTTGAAAATCCTACATACATGGTTTTCATTAAGAAGTAAAATGTGGTTCAATGAGATTAAAATAATTTTTTGGTGAATAGTAACTTTTTTCATTAATCGCGATTAGAGGTAATTAGTGTAGTTTAAGGTAAAAATGGTATTATAAGAATGTGAAAACACCATGACACTTGTCCTACACCTATTGGGTGAGTCATTGCCGACCACGACAAGCCATGGGACAACTTGGGGACCCCATGGAGCCACTTTAGTTGGAAAATGACATTAATATATTTTTATTTAATGTTAAAGTGAAAATGACACTAACATAAATTGTTTTACTAAAATAATTTTTGAGTGGGGTTATACAAGTCCAAAGTTTGATTATAAATAGTCATTGGAAATCTAAAAAGATTTCCTACATCATAGTAGTTTTTTTATAATTTTTAGACATTATATAAATTAAATTATATATGACATAATAATGATGCAGCGATGACATCATTATTTGAAGATTTAAATAAAATGGAAAGATAATGAAAAATCTAAAACCTACACATGGCCAAAACCAATTGGATGAATAGATTTATAACCCTTATCACCTTATCCACGAATTCTACCAATGGGGGACCTTTTAAAACCGAAACAAATTTTCAAATAAAGTAATATTTCTTTACTTTCCAAAAGTGCCCCTCCTCTCCTCTTATAAAAGGCCCCCACCTCTACCTCATTTAACACACACCTCAAGCCTTTGGCTCGGCCAGCCCCTGCCCAATTACTCTCTCCACATCCCTCTCCTCATCCTCGAGTATTCCCTTTGGGCAGAATCCTTTCAAAGGAAGCCTTTAGGCTCAAATAAAAAGTAGTTACACTTTTAAAGGTAATTCATTCTCTCTTGTTCATTTGTTTTATTTTGCTTCTCCAACCCCCTAAACTCTTTTTATTTTCTTATTTTGTAACAACACCAGTATTTTCAATATACTAGGATGTTTTTATAAGATTTATTTGAGCTACACTCTCACACAACTACATCAAATGGTTAAAGAACATATGTTTTCCGTGGATGGCGAAATTCTGCCTCCTGAAACGATGATTGTTCAATACTCATTTAACACCTTCAAGGGTGGCCATTATGATGTCACTATTTTTATATATGATATATAATATGTTTATGTTTTCTTTAAGCTTCTGTATTTTTCATTTTTGTCATACCTTTATGGTTTCCATTATGGGTAAACACGATATCTTCATTTAAGGAAGTGCGGACTACCGCCCCCTAAAAGGGATGTGATTCGTTAATGCCATATGTGGGACGTGTAAAGGATGGATTTAAAGTTATTATATATGATGTTATACTAGAATTATAATATACCTATATATCATTATTATTTCATTCCATTAAAGTATGAGATAGAAATGAAAGTAGCGTTCATGCGTACGTACGGCTTACCGTCTCCATGAACGGTGCATTTCATTTCTTATCCCCAAATGTAATGTACAATTAAAAGTACATGTATATAATGTATATATATAATTAATGATATATATAAATGATGAATATAATTCTGGAATTAAAATATACATACCTCTCATTTAGTTTTAATTCCATTAATATGACAAAGAAATGAAAGTAGCGTTCATGTGTACGTACGGCTTACCGTCTCCATGAACGGTGCATTTTCATTTCCTACCTCTAAATTATTATGTAATATTATAAATACATGTATATTCTGGATATATATGATTCATATTATATCAAAATTGGGAATTTCATTCTGGATATAAAGAACTTTTGACCACATGAACAACATGTAATTGTAAGAAGTCAACATTCGACTTAAGAACCAAATATTGACAAAACAAACATTATTAACATAAATGGTTACATAATGTTTATAACATGGCAATAAGTGATATAAAAGGAATAATGAACTTTAAAAAGGTTCTTAATCAAGTATAAATTAACTCAAGTTTATTATTCAGGACATTAATGAATAATCGAGTCAAGTTGGACCTGAGGTAAGGGAACTTCTTAACCCAATTTCCATTCTTTGGGTTAATCTCCTACTTTCAAATTATGTCATGATATTATTATGTCCTATCTTGTATTTGTACTTTATTTATGTGTAATTATAGTGAATACACATAATAGAACTATTATATTTGAGAAAAATGATCTTTTTAAGGGACTTCGTCTCAATCTCCTTTCATTGAGGCATATTTCGTTTTATACACAACTTTCTTTTATACGTTGTATAAACTCCTTTGACTTTTACTTTTATACAAAAGGAATCTTTTTCTACGAAGCGTTTTACTAAACGAAAAAAAGGAATGTTTTTTTAAAGTATGCGGTGACAACGACCTTTTCCGCCGCCGCGAGTATTATTTGATCTTTGGCTTTATCAACTAGCCGTAATGTTTTTAGAATAAAATAAATACCATATACTCTTTTATGTATTATGGTATTGAAAATGGTTTTGAAAAAGGATTCTATTATGTCAATATATTTATGATATATTGTGATTGAAATGTGGAAATGTTATCATTCCTTTATATTGGTTTTATGTTTTATTATTTTATATTGGTACTTGGACATTTTAACGGGTGGTTACGTTATAAACCATATGACGGGTGGTGCCGTGAATAACAGGATGGGTGGTTACGTTATAACCTCCAATGCATTGGGTATGGAAGTCGGCCGTATGGTGATTCCATTAAGTATGTATGGAAATTGGCCGTATGGCTATTCCATTAAGTGATATGTGTGGAAGTCAACCGTATGGTTATTCCACTTAAGTATGTTTATGTCCCAAGTTACCTTTATATATTCTATGTGTTCTTTATATGGTTTTTAGGGTAATTCCTTTGGTTACAAAAAGGTAAGTAATGATACTTTATTCAGTGAAGATTGTTTTTACTACTTCATGAAGGTGAAGGTATTACTTTGATATAGTATACATGGTATACTTGATTTTTGAAAAACTAACAGTTTTCATTCTTTTTGTATCCCTTACTGAGCTTTTTATGCTCACCCCAAGTTTTTCGAAATGATTTTCACAGGACTTAAAGTGGAATAAGGTCATGGATGGGATCAAGGGAATTTCATGCTATCTAAAACATGGAATCTAGACATCTTTCTTTTTAAGAGTTTTAATTTTATGGAGACTTAGTAGAAGTGTCTACTTTGTAATCTTTTAAGATGTAATAGTTATGTTCTAATTCTCTAAAACTCTAAACCTGAAAAGATCCTCAATGTGAATTATTCATTTAATTCAATATTAAGTAAGGTTTAAGGCTGGGGCCTTATAGTTGGTATCAGAGGTCGGTTTAGACAACTTTAGGAGTTAGAAAAGTGTTAAATTATAATATGATTGAAATGATATATCATTTACGGATTGCCATGTTGCTTCGCCTAAGATATTTCTGTGTTCAGAATGGTTTTCCGCAGAGGAAACAAAGAAGCTATGTTGGGACAACATCAGGAGGAAGATAACCTTCCAAATCAGCAACCTGAGATGGTCGGAATCGGAACTGAATAGTTTGTTGCAGTGATGGCACAGTTGACTCAGGCTATAAATGGTGGTGGTATCCATGCAAGAGATCAGCCAGATCAACCGCAGAGGAACATGTCAGTGGTGGAACATTTCATGAGGCAACATCCCCCATCATTCAGAGGATCATCTGACCTTGTGCAAGTTGAAGGGTGGATTAAAGCACTGGAGAATATTTTTGATGTCATGGGGTGTTCAGAACATCAAAAGGTTATTCTTGCTGTTTAACGTTTTGAAGGTGAATCTGATCAGTGGTGGTCGATGGTGAAAAATATAAGGGATAGTGATGAGATTGAGGATCTGCACAGGAACGAATACAAAGGTATGTTTCTTGAGAAATATTTTCGTAAGGTGGTTCGTCTTAGGATGGAAAAAAAGTTCCTAGAATTGAGGCAGGAGGATGATTAAGTGGCTGCTTATGAAGAAAAGTTTACTCGATTGGCAAGGTATGCTCCAAACTTCATACGAGATCTTGATAGTAAAATAAACCATTTTTACTCAGGGTTAAAGCCAAAGTATCGAAGGGCTTTAGCTTCTCGTGAGTTCAAAAGTTATGAAAAACTTGTTCGATGTGCGGAGAAGGTGGAAATGGATTTTGCCGATGATAAGGTGTTTTATGAAAAACAACAGAATAAGAGGTCTAGTTGGCAGGCAAAGGGGAAGAATTCATCAATGAACAAGGAGGTAAGAAAACCAAATATCCATCCTGTGAGAAGTGTGGTAAAATGCATCCTGGAGAATGTTTATCCAAGTCTGATAAGTGCTTTCGGTGTGGTAAGTCTGGTCATATTGCTCGTAACTGTAAGGAAGATGATCAAGCAAGAAATTAAAATCCAACGGTAAGATGTTTTAAGTGTAATGAAATGGGACATTACGCAAACGAGTGTCCAACGAAGAACTCAACTGGGGGAATGCAGCTAGACTACAAGCAGAAAGGGGTGGTAAAATCATTTGCAACAACTTCAGCAGATGTTGGGCCATCGAATGAAGTGGTATCAGCTCCAGGGAGCTCAGTATTTTTCAAAGATTGACTTGAGGTCGGGGTACCATCAGTTGAAAGTAAAAGAAGCTGATGTTCCGAAGACTGCGTTCCGTACTAGATATGGCCATTATTAATTTGTAGTTATGCCTTTTGGGTTAACCAATGCACCTGCTGTATTCATGGACCTTATGAATAAAATTTTTCCATGAGTTCTTGGATAAGTTTGTGTCTTTAGGTTTGGGAAGTGGTTATGTGTGCCTTGTGATTCATAGTTGATGAATAAGTTGTTATGTGAGGCTCATAGTTCCCCGTTTTCAGTTCATCCTGGCAGTACTAAGATGTACAGAGATTTGTGGGAGTATTACTGGTGGGGTGGAATGAAAAGAGACATTGATGATTTTACTGTGAAGTGTTTGACATGTCAATAGGTTAAAGCAGAGCGGCAGTTACCGAAAGGGATGGTTCAGCCTTTACCAGTGCCAGAGTGGAAATGGGAAAACATATCCATGGACTTTGTTGTGGGATTACTGAGGACATCTCGAGGTAATAATGCAATCTGGGTTATTGTTGATCGGTTGACCAAATCTGCTCATTTCCTTTCTATACGAGATACTTTCTCTCTAGATCAACATTCCCGTTTGTATCGTAAAGAGATAGTCAGGTTACATGGAGTTCTCTCTCCATTGAATTGGATCGTGATCCCAGGTTTACTTATAACTTTTGGAAAGGACTTCAGAAGTCGTTGGGTACTGAATTAAATTTTAGTACAGCTTTTCATCCTCAATCAGATGGGCAGTCAGAACGAACAATTCAGACATTGGAGGATATGCTACGAGCTTGTTTGATGGATTATCAGGGAAGTTGGGACCAACATCTTTCTTTGGTTGAGTTTTCTTATAATAACAGTTTTCATTCCAGTATACAGATGGAACCATTTGAGGAATTATATGGGAAGCGGTGTCGAACTCCAACATTTTGGAATGAAGTGGGTGAAAGGAAGTTGATGGGACCAGAATTGGTAGAAGAGATGGAAGAAAAAGTTCAGTTGATTCAGAAGCACATGAGAACAGCTCAGAGCAGGCAGAAGAGTTATGCGGATAACCGGAGAAAGGATCTATCTTTCGAGGTAGGTGATTATGTTTTTTCTCAAGGTTTCTCCTTGGAAAAGTGTGATGAGATTTGGTAAGAAAGGAAAGCTGAGTCCAAGGTTTATTGGACCATATGAAATTCTGGAGAAAGTTGGATCAGTTGCATACCGTGTGGCTTTACCTCCATGTTTATCTCAGGTACACAATGTTTTTCACGTTTCAATGTTGAGGAAGTATATGCCAGATCCATCTCTTGTTTTGAGTCCAGAGGTAGTTTAGCTGGAAGAGAACCTATCTTATGAGGAACAACCGGTCCAGATTCTTGACCACAAGGAGAAAGTGTTACGGAATAAGGTGATTAATCAGGTAAAGGTTTTGTGAAAAAACCATGTGATTGAAGAGGCAACGTGGGAATCTGAAAATTCTATGAGGGATAAATACCCCCACTTATTTTGATAAGTGAATAAAATTGCGAGGACACAATTACCAAAAGGGGGGAAGGATGTAACATCCCAGGTAAATGAAGAATAAAGAATTTTCATATTTATTAATATTTACGAATTAAATATTAATTTTATTTTAAAAGGGGTTTCTATGTTCGATAGCGTACCCGGTACGCAATGATGAGTTTCTTTGAAACTTACGTAGCACACTAGTAATAAAATAATATTATTTTAAATGTTAGTTAACAAGTAGCCGTTGTACTAGAGGGAATGGATAGAAATAACTAAAATATGATTAGATATGTTTTTAAATGTCTATACATTTACCCAATAAAAGATAAAGGCTTAAAATACAGAAAGAATTCAATTTTAGGGCATATATACTCTAATTTTCACTAAAGGTTCACTTATCACCTTTTAATGGTGAACCGTCATTAAAAATAGTTTTTATCACTCTTATAATTTATTTTGGACCAAATATAACTCTTCTTTAGAATCGGGACATCAAAATTTACTTTGTGTAAATTTTTGGTACCTTTCTGATAAAGTTTTTTTTTATGAATACTGTAAAATGTTGTATTTTAATTCAAAACCTCTTTTTAATCTAAATTATTTATATGATTAGATTATTATTTTAATTGGTTTTAAAGTGAAATTAGAAAATATTTTTACTAGTTAATCCAATGGTGGTCATTGGAATCAATTTCACTTTGAAATTTGACTTAAACTGGTGTCAATCTTTTGATACTTATTGTTTCACAAAATCACGCTATTTGTCATGACAGCGGAAATTAATTATTAAATTAATTAATTTGACCTATATGTTTTGAATTTTCTAAAATGGACTTAATTTTTTAATTCGGAATATCAAATATAGCTTCGGGTGAATTTTTGGTAATTTTCTGAAAAACTTCAATTTTTGATGAATAGTGAAACCACTAAGTGGTAATCAAGCAAACTGATTTTCCAGTTAAATGAAATTTTACCACTAATGTGTATTGAATTTTGAAAATCCGACATACATGGTTGTCATGAAGAAGTAAAATGTGGTTCAATGAGAATAAAATAATTTTTTGGTGAATAGTAACTTTTTTTCATTAATCGCGATTAGAGGTAATTAGTGTAGTTTAAGGTAAAAATGGTATTATAAGAATGTGAAAACACCATGACACTTGTCCTACACCTATTGGGTGAGTCATGGCCGACCAAGACAAGCCATGTTCCAACTTGGGGACCCCATGGAGCCACTTTAGTTGGAAAATGACATTAATATATTTTTATTTAATGTTAAAGTGAAAATGACACTAACATAAATTGTTTTACTAAAATAATTTTTTAGTGGGGTTATACAAGTCCAAATTTTGATTATAAATAGTAATTGGAAAGCTAAAAAGATTTAATACATCATAGTATTTTTTTTATAATTTTTAGACATTAAATAAATTAAATTATATATGACATAATAATGATGCAGCGATGACATCATTATTTGACGATTTAAATAAAATGGAAAGATAATGAAAAATCTAAAACCTAAACATGGCCAAAACCAATTGTATGAATGGATTTCAAACCCTTATCACCTTATCCACGAATTCTACCAATGTGGGACCTTTTAAAACCGAAACACATTTTCAAATAAAGTAATATTTCTTTACTTTCCAAAAGTGCCCCTCCTCTCCACTTATAAAAGGCCCCCACCTCTACCTCATTTCACACACACCTCAAGCCTTTGGCTCGGCCAACCCCTGCCCAATTACTCTCTCCACATCCCTCTCCTCATCCTAGAGGATTCCATTTGGGCAGAATCCTTTCAAAGGAAGCCTTTAGGCTCAAATCAAAAGTGGATACACTTTTAAAGGTAATTCATTCTCTCTTGTTCATTTGTTTTATTTTGCTTCTCCAACCCCCTAAACTCTTTTTATTTACTTATTTTGTAACAACAACAGTATTTGAAATATACTAGGATATTGTTATAAGATTTATTTGAGATACACTCTCACACAACTACATCAAATGGTTAAAGAACATATGTTTTCCGTGGATGGCGAAATTCTGCCTCCCGAAACGATGATTGTTCAATAATCATTTAACACCTTCAAGGGTGGACATTATGATGTAACTATTTTTATATATGATATATAATATGTTTATGTTTTCTTTAAGCTTCTGTATTTTTCATTTTTGGCATACCTTTATGGTTTCCATTATGGGTAAACACGATATCTTCATTTAAGGAAGTGCGGACTACCACCCCCTAAAAGTGATGTGATTCGTTAATGCCATATGTGGGATGTGTAAAGGATGGATTTAAAGTTATTATATATGATGTTATACTAGATTTATAATATACCTCTATATCATTATTATTTCTTTCCATTAAAGTATGAGATAGAAATTAAAGTAGCGTTCATGCGTACGTACGGCTTACCGTCTCCATGAACGGTGCATTTCATTTCTTATCCCCAAATGTAATGTACTATTAAAAGTACATGTATATAATGGATATATATAATTAATGATATATCTAAATGATGAATATAATTCTGGAATTAAAATATATATACCTCTCATTTAGTTTTAATTCCATTAATATGACAAAGAAATGAAAGTAGCGTTCATGCGTACGTACGGCTTACCGTCTCCATGAACGGTGCATTTTCATTTCTTACCTCTAAATGATTATTTAATATTATAAATACATGTATATGATGGATATATATGATACATATTATATCCAAATCGGTAATTTCATTCTGGATATAAAGATCTTTTAACCACATGAACAACATGTAATTGTTAGAAGTCAACTTTCGACTTAAGAACCAAATATTGACAAAACAAACATTATTAACTTAAATGGTTACATAATGTTTATAACATGGAAATAAGTGATATAAAAGGAATAATTCACTTTAAAAAGGTTCTTAATCAAGTATAAATTAACTCAAGTTTATTATTCAGGACGTTAAAGAACGATCGAGTCAAGTCGGACCTGAGGTAAGGGAACTTCTTAACCCAATTTCCATTCTTTGGGTTAATCTCCTACTTTCAAATTATGTCATGATATTGTTATGTCCTATATTGTATTTGTACTTTATTTATGTGTAATTATAGTGAATAAACATAATAGAACTATTATATTTAAAAAAAATGGTCTTTGTAAGGGATTTCGTCTCAATCTCCTTTCATTGAGGCATATTTAGTTTTATACACAACTTTCTTTTATACGGTGTATAAACTCCATTGACTTTTAATTTTATACAAAAGGAATCTTTTTCTACGAAGCGTTTTACTAAATGACAAAAAGGAATGTTTTTTTAACGTACGCGGTGACAACGACCTTTTCTGCCACCGCGAGTATTATTTGATCTTTGGATTTCTCGACTAGCCGTAATGTTTTTAGAATAAAATAAATACCATATACTCTTTTATGTATTTTGGTATTGAAAATGGTTTTGAAAAAGGATTCTTTTATGTCAATATATTTATGATATATTGTGATTGAAATGTGGAAATGTTATCATTCCTTTATATTGGTTTTATGTTTTATGATTTTATATTGGTACTTGGACATTTTAACAGGTGGTTACGTTATAAACCATATGACGGGTGGTGCCGTGAATACCAGGACGGGTGGTTACGTTATAACCTCCAATGCATTGGGTATGGAAGTCGGCCGTATGGCTATTCCATTAAGTATGTATGGAAATTTGCCGTATGGATATTCCATTAAGTGATATGTTTGGAAGTCAACCGTATGGTTATTCCACATAAGTATGTTTATGTCCCAAGTTACCTTTATATATTCTATGTGTTCTTTATATGGGTTTTATGGTAATTCCTTTGGTTACAAAAAGGTAAGTAATGATACTTTATTCAGTGAAGATTTTTTTTACTACTTCATGAAGATGAAGGTATTACTTTGATATAGTATACATGGTTTACTTGATGTTTGAAAAACTAATAGTTTTCATTATTTTTGTATCCCTTAATGAGCTTTTTATGCTCACCCCAAGTTTTTCAAAATGTTTTTCACAGGACTTAAAGTGGAATAAGGTCAAGGATGGGATCAAGGGAATTTCATGCTATCTAAAACATGGAATCTAGACATCTTTCTTTTTAAGAGTTTTTATTTTATGGAGACTTAGTAGAAGTGTCTACTTTGTAATCTTTTAAGATGTAATAGTTATGTTCTAATTCTCTAAAACTCTAAACCTGAAAAGATCCTCAATGTGAATTATTCATTTAATTCAATATTAAGTAAGGTTTAAGGCTGGGGCCTTATATTTATAGTAGGAAGTAATGTGTTGGTCGTGTCACGTCCATGCACACAGTCATGTGTGGTGACCTTGGAGACCGCCTAATGCAGGGACCAGTGAAGGAAATTATATGCCGTGTACATCTAAAGTACATGATGTGTAATTATTTTCATTAAATGTACTAGGGTCACGTATGATGGATAGAACCATCTTCTTTTCAACTTACCTTTTCTGAGGGCATCTGTATGGCACAGATCTTCATCGAGCACTTGATCGATCGTCCGTTCTCTTAATCAGACTTCGTTGGTTGCATTGGAATCGCAACGGTGAGTTCTATATTTTTCTTGAACGTATTCTTCTGATTCCTTATCTCTCGTGAGACATAATTGGTTGAACGCTTGAGATTTTTTGTAGATCATGACATTCAATGGTGATTCAAGGCTCAAGACTCAAGTATATAGATCTCCCGATGCAAAGGTAGGTGTTTTGTGCCTTTCCATTGATAGCCATTGTGTTTTTTGTGCCAAAGTGCCCAAAACCCTTGAACGGGGGATTGCGCATTTATGGTTTTTTCCCTATTGTTTGCCTGTTATTCCCTAGTTTTATTGGATGAAGGTAATTTTTTGAGTATAGTGTTTACTTTTCCATGCTATTGAGGTTTCTCCCATGTTTGGTTGTTTTGACCGTTTCGCCTAGTTTTCCTGTTAGGATGTTGTTTGTTCCCCATTCCTAGTATTGTTAAGAAGGAGTGATTGTTTATCTAACATGTTGTTATGTAGTAGACTAGTTAGGAAAGAATTTCTTGGGGTTTACTTTGGCCTCATTACATTTTGATGCTCGTTTGACTTACACTGGGTTGTGATAACCTGGTGTTGTAGACCATAGAAAGAATGGACGTAAAGGGCTTCTCCAGAGTGTCTGTAAATATTATCACAATGCGAGACCTTAGGGGGATTGATGTTGAGTTCTCCCTTAGAGGGTCTATACATATGTTACAAGGCCACAGGGCGAATTGACATTGAATGCTTTCTCAGAGTCCATGTAGGTTTCTGTTAAAATACTATAGGGGTAATGGATGGTGGGTGATTCCTCAGAGAGTCTTTGATCACATTTGACTTTTGGGGGGAATTGATGATGAAGACTTCCTCAGAGAGTCTAAACTAAAGCAGAACTAGAGGGGTGATATTGTGTGTGACTTCCAGAGTGTTTCTTGTGTTATCTAGGTTGGACAAGAGTGGATATTCTATGTGTACATCCCATAGGGTTAACTGTTGGGATCATCTTCTTACATGATATGTGGTAATGAATGCTTTCAATCTGTGTAATTTTTTACTATTGATTACTTCCTTGTTTACTGCTTCTTTTGTTTATTTTCTGCCATATATATTCACTGACTGTTATGCACAGATCCCTTGGTGGTTTCCAACTGGGAGTTACTATCACACCCTATTTGGACCATGCTTTTAGCCCCGAACAGATTATATTTTCACAGGTATAGATAAAGGCAAGAAGCCTTATACTTCAGGTACATGACTACTTTGGTGCTTGAAATCATGGGACCAATCAGAGGATTGCGATGCTGAGGAGTTGTCTACTTGTTTCCTTTTGTATTTGGATTATTACTATATTCCAACTTTATGACTTCTTTGGATGTTTTCCTAGAAACCTGTATCATTAATCATTTTATATATGTGCTCTAGTTGTTTATTACTTTCAGTTGTCTGTTGTTTTCTATTATAAGGTATTATTACTACTTTTTCAATTGCCTTGTGTTTTAAATCTGCTGTGTTATTGTACCAATGAGGGAATACTTTCCCTACTATCACACCCAAGGCCCTCAATGCTATTCAGCAGGCTCTAGGGTTTGGGAAAATGCGCTTGAGGCCATGTGACCAACCAGTTACATGAACTCTTTGGGAGGCTTTTGGAACTGGGATATTACAAAGTGGTATCAGAGGAATTTTTTTATTCTTGACCTATTGTTTTGAGCTTATAGTCAGAGATAGGATGGAAATAGGTAATTTTTAATATGATGTTCCATAGAGTAGCTATCGTATTTATGGTGTAAAGACAATTTACCTTGTTTATTTCAATTTTATAATTTTTCAAATTTAATGCTGATTTGATTTCACCATTGGGTGATTCACATGTTTTGTGTTGTCACTATTTGTATTTTAGAGGTTCTATTTAAGTTGAAACACAATGATATGTTGGTATCCCTTCCCATGAATCATATAAGAACTTGGTAGGAATCACATGTCATTCATTATTTCCATGCCATTTAGGGTTAATTAGAAATTGAATTCTATTATGATAGATGTTTTTCTAGATATGCATGTTGTTGTGATAGATGCCTTGATAAAATATATATAGTTTAATAGGGTATTTATTGTGTATGCTTTTGTTTGAATGAATTCCAAACATTGGTTCTTGAGGTGATATGGGCCCCCATGGATCGAAATATTGTGGATAATTTATTTTTTTATTGTATATAACATGTAACTGATGCCAAGCTTTGATTCATGGGAAGTATGGGCCCTCACGGAATGTAATTTGGCACTTAATTATTCATTTCAATGTTTTAGGGGCTTTCATGAAATTTTATAATGCATACTATCTGAACAATACCAGAATACACACCATGATGTTTTGAATACATGACATGTATTGTTATGTTCATGAAGAAATTGTTTTTCTTTGGTACACACCGTGTACTCAGTGTACACGCTGTATAGTATATGACCATCTCGCTGGATGTGTGGGCGGAGACACGGGGTTGGGGAAAAACCTTGGATGAACACGCCGCGTACCGAACATACCCACCATGTGTTTAGAACCTATGTCTATCTGTGTGACTAATGACACTGGAGGATAAAAACATAAACCATACACTCCATGTCAGTCTTGAACACATCGTGTAGTGTAGTCCTAGGAATCCGGTCGTGTAAATAAGAACAGGGGTCGGTGGAAATACATTAGTACATACCGTGTCCACCTGGAACATGTCATGTAGTGTGAGTCGTGTATACGGCTATGTCTCTAACAGAACGGGTTAGTGAAGCTCATCAAGTACACACTTTGTCTTGCATAAACACACAGTGTAGTCTTGTTCTATGAGAATCTTGTAGCTTAGTCCTGTAGAAGGACTTGGGCAGGGGAAGAGGATTCAATTACATGTCCTGTGTTAGGAAAACACACCATGTGTGTTGGGTGTTACACTAACATTTTTGGAAGAAGTACATGCCCATGTAAAGGGATTAAGGGAACACGCCTTATAGTTAAGTATACACGCCAAGTTTCAATGTGTTGTAACACATGAATGCTTTCCTTCTCCTGTTCCCTTCTTAGCTGTCCATTTTTCAGTCCTTGATAATCTTGATCTATGTTGGGTGATTGGCGTTGTAGAGTTATGCCATAAAGACGTCCTTTGGTTATACCCCAGTTATAGGGCAATGATTAGACACCAGATATGTCTGATCAGGGACTACTTGTAGATTCTCCAGTTGTGCTAGTCCAGGAACCAACCATAATTCTAGACATAGGTTCTGATTCATAGTTTCAAGAAGCATTTATGAGGTTCATGCAGACCATCTGAGGAGTTCCGCATCCTGCCTCATCTATAGAAGAGTTTACATGAGTATTCAAGAAGCTACAATAACCCACTGTTTCAGGGGAAGTAGGACCGTAGGGTGTAGGGTCATGGTTGGAGGCCACGCTTAAAATCTTCAATCACCCAGAGATGCCTCTGGAGAGGAGGGTCAAGTTCTCTATTTATATGATTCAAGATTCCACCAAGAGATTGTGGGATATGATCTCATAGGTCGTATGCTAATAAGATATGGTCTGGGATGAGTTTCATCATACCTTCTATGATTACATCTTTCTGGAAACCATGACGGCCGATCAAGCATGAGGTTTCATGAGTTTGGAGCATGATTCTATTTCTGCTATAGAGTATTATTTTCGCTTCACCAAGCTACAAGGAATTACACCCTCTCTAAGTGGAGATTGGTTGTTCCTGGAAAGGAAGTTTTAGGATGTTCTTAGAAAGGACCTTTGGGCACAGGTAAACATCTTCAGGTTGACTTCGATATCCTCAATAGTCAACAAGGTCCAAATCACAGAGCGTAATCTGAGAGATTCTGAAGCGGTGATCCATTGTGGTTCAACATCCAAAGATAGTACATCACCAGTTCATATCAGGATGCACTGTAGGGAGACTACATGTGGAGATCCAAGTCGGCAGAATTCACCTTTTGGTAGCCAGGTGGAATAATATGATTGTGGGAAGGTTTGGGATACACGACCACATTACTCAATAGACCCAGTGGTGTGCCGATCTTGTGGAATGATGGGTCATCTTTATCACTTCTTTTAGTTCACCCCACAAGAAGTTGGCGATTGGGGTTCTTCTATGACTCCTCGTTCAGGAGAAGCACCACCAGTTTCTCCTCAGTCTTGGAACTGGTGTTCTTCCGGCTGTTTGGGATGAGTTAGAGGTCATGGACAAGGTATTTAGTCACTAGGATTCTAGTGACAATAGGGTTTACCAGCTCAGGGTGGTCAAGATGTGTCACAAGGCCATTGTGTAGGTAATACATTGCAGTAGAGAATGCCTAGCAGGAGCAGGATCTCAGACCCTCTACATTTAAAAGTATGATCCTAGTTTTCTTAGTTTTAGCTTCTGCTAATTTTGATAAAGTGGCAACCCATTGCTTTATATCAGTTGCTATTGTGGATAGCCTTAGGCTCTGTGTCTTTCCTTCTACTGATATCTTGATTCTAGACACACCATTGGGGACAAGAACGGCTACTGTATGTAATTGTGAGGAGTGCCCTCTTGAGGTTGGTGGGTGTCACTTCTTATGGGATCTCTTTTTCTTAGAGATGAAATGCTATGATTTCATTATTGGAATGGATTGGATAGTTCTCTTCTAGATAGTTATCGACTATTATCACCGCAGGGTGAGTTTCAAATCCCCATAAGGCATATCGTTTGTTTATAAGGGTGATTGGGATTTCCATGCGAGCAGAGAAGGTCCCGAGCATCATGGTTTGGGAGGAGTTACATCTTAGATTGCTAGTCTATATTTGGATGACTCGGGGACTTTAGAGCTGGACTTTCCTCTAGTGGTGGATCGTTTCAGGTATGTATTTATAGAGGACTTTTCAGGTTATCCTCTTGAATGAGATGTAGAATTTTCTATCGAGCTTGTGCCGGGAGTGACACTGGTGTCTATACCTCCCAATTGGATGGCTACACCAGAGTTGCTAGAGCTCAAGAGGTTGTTGGAGGAGTTTCATGCTAAGGTTTTCGTCTGACTTAGTACTTCTCCATGGGGTTCGCCTATCCTGTTTCCAAAGAAGTTGGATGGTACCCTTAGGATTTATGTGAATTATCGGATGCCAAACCAGTTGAAGGTGAAGAACTAATATACTTTGTTGATGATTGATGATCTCTTTGATCAGCATCGAGGAGCCTTGGTTGTTATCGAAGATTAATTTGATATCTAGTTATCATAAATTTCGCGTTAGACCATCTGATATACCTCTTATAGTCATTCAGAATAAGTATGGTCTATATTAGTATATGGTTATGTCATTCGATCTCAGAAATTTTCCTACAGTCTTCATGGCACTGATGAACCAAGTGTTCCATCCATACTTTTATTACTTCGTGGTGGTCTTCATAAATGATAGCTTAGTGTACTGTCACAATCAACATGAACATGCCACCCATCTTGAGATTGTTTTGGGTTCATTTATAGGGAATCAGTTATATGCTAAGCTATCAAAATGCCACTTCTGGAAGGACCAGATTCACTTCATGGGTCATGTTATCTCAGAGATAGCAATATTTGTAGAGCCATATAAAGTGTGATAAGTAGTTTCTTTAGAGCATCCAAAGAATGTATTTGAGGTATGAAGTTTTCTAGGGCTAGCTAGATACTATAAATGATTCATACAGAAATTCCTATGCCTAGCAGCACCACTAATGGGCCTAACTATGAAGGGTACAATGATCTTATGGTCAGATTCTTCTGAGTCAGCCATTAAAGAGTTGAAAGGGAGTTTGACATCCTCACAGATTCTAGTATTTCTAGAGCTGGGAAAGAGCTACACCATTTGTTGTGATGATTTAGGTACCGGGATGGGAGGAATGCTTATGCAGGGAGAATGAGTCATCAATTACGAGCCTCAGTAGTTGTTCCCACATGAGAGGAATTACCCAAAGCACGATCTTGATTATTAAGAAGTTGTTCAGGGATTAAGATATTGGAGACATTATATTCTGGGAGATAATTTTGTGGTTTTCTCCAACTATAAGAGTCTCAAGTATATCTTCACTCAGTGTGATCTGAATTTGAGACAGTGAAGGTGGGTTGAGTACCTTCATTATTTTTAACTTGAGCATGCCTACATGCATGGGAAAGCTAATGATGTGGCTGATTCACAAACAAGGAGGTCTCAGATACAGGTAGTTCAGATGGCTGACAGTGAGTGACAACTTATGGCTCTTTTCTCTGAGATGCATTTGGAGGTGTACGATAGACAGGGGCATAAGTTTATATATTTTTTAGCTGTTACCTCTATTATGAATGATCAAGTGAAAATGAGGCATCTATTAGATTATAAAGGCCTAGTCCTATGGGAATGTGTGTTAGGAGAGAACCTTATACCCAGAAGGACCATAGGAGAGTATGAGATCTTACTTTTCCATGGGTTCATATGGCTGTTAGTAGACATACATGAGAAGCTTATATAGGACTTTCATTCTTTAGTTTGGGTAGTTCATCATAGTGTCACCAAGATGTATCTTGATCTATACTATGAGTATTGGTGGCCAAGTATGAAGAAATATGTTCTTGGGTTCGTCATATGTTGTTCCACCTGTCAGCAGGTGAAGGTGGAGCATCAGTGACACACGGGGCTTTTGTAGAAGGTACCCATACCCGGGTGGAAGTGGAATGATGTCACAATGGATTTCGTGACAGGTTTACTGAGGTCACCTCGAGGGAATGATGTTGTATGGGTTATCATTGAAAGACTCACGAAGGTATCTCCCTTATTGCCGACCAAGGAGTCCTTCAGTGTTGATGAGATGGAACAGTTTTATATCCGTTAGATTTTACGTTTACATGGATTTCCACACTTCATTGTTTCAGACAGGGATTCCCTTTTTACTTCTCGAGTCAGGCATGGGCTTCAGAAAGCTTTTGGTAAATAGGTACTTTTAGTACATCTTAAGACCCTTAGATAGATGGCCCGTCTGAGCATAAAATTTAGGTGATTGAGGATATGCTGTGAGAATGCATCCAAGAATTTGGATGTTCATGGGTGAAGCACAAACATCTTGTGAAGTATTCCAACAACAACAGTTTTCAAGAAACAATTCAGATGAAACCTTATAAGGCTTTGTATGGTAGGCCATTCTAATCACCATTATGTTGGCTGGAGGCTTGAGAGGCAGCTATGCAGTGACCTCGTCTTGTCCAGGATACCACATAGTAGATAGAGTTGATTCATAAGAGGATGTTTGTTGCACATTCTTAATAGAAGTCTTATTCTAATCAATGAAGATGACCTATGGAGTTCGAGGTCGGGGATCCAGTTTTCTTGCATGTCACACCATGGATGGGGCACAAGTTGATTATGTGACAGGGTAATGTTTCGTTGAGGTAGGTCTATTCGTTTGTGGTTTTGGAGAGAGTCTGGCCGGTTCCCTATCGGATGTAGTTACCTTAGAGGTACCGGACTATGCATGATGTATTTCATGTTTCTCAGCTTTGAACTTACTTCTCAAACTCGTATCATGTTATTCAACTCGAAGAGGTTGAGTTAGATGTGGATGCCTCATTTGAGGAGTATCCAATTCAAATTATTGATCACAGTATGATGTTTGATTGTGGATGGTATGTTCCTCTGGTACGAGTGTTGTGGAAGCACGAGAAAGAACAGGATGATACATGAGAGAGGGATACTAATGTAAGATCACAGTGGATAGAGTTGTTCGAGGATTCTTATTCTACGCCTCCTTGCTCAGGAAATTCAAGGAAGAATTTATTTAGGTGGGGGTTGTTAGAACCCAAATCATTTTTCAGGTATGCTTTCCATTTTCTGGTGGTTTTTAGGAAAAAGAGGAGTTCTTAGGAAATTTATTAAGTACACTTCATGCTCTTTATAAGTACATGTCGTGTACTCTATTACCACATGTATCCGGGTGTTGGTAATGTCACGGCCATGTACATGACCGTGTGTGTTGACCGGGAGACTGCCAAATATGGGGGTCGATAAAGGCAAGTACACACCATGTACTTTTTTTCATTAAATGTACCGAGGTCACGTTTGACAGATAGAACTATCTTTTTATTGACCTAATTCATTCGAGAGCTTCTTTACATCACATATCTTTGTTGAGCCCTCGATCGAACATCCTTTCTCCAAATCGGATTTCGTCTATTGCGTTGGAATCGCATCGGTGAGTTCTCTCTTCTTCTTGAACATTATTTTATGAATCATTCTCTCTCATGAGATATTTTTGGTTGAAAGTTTTATACTTTTTTATAGATGAACAACATTATAAGGTGATTCAAGGCATAATAATCAATTATATTGATCTCCCGACACCGAGGTAAGTGGTTTGTGCCCTTCCTTAGATAGTATTTGAATTTTATGTGAAAATGTTCCCAAACCCATGAATGAGGTAATGCATATTTATGTTTTTTTCCTTATTGTTTGCCGAATATTCCCTATATTGATAGGATAGTGGTTATTTTTTGAGAATTGAATTAAATATGACATTCTATATAGTTTTTTCCCATGTTTTCTTGTTTTTATTATTTGGTCTAGTTTTCCTGTTAGGCTGTTGTTTGTTTCCAATGCCTAGTACTGTTAAGAAGGAGTGATTGTTTATCTGATATACTGTTATGTCGTAGACTAGTTTTCCAAGTAGTTCATGAGGATTACATTGGCTACTTTGCATTTCTATGCAGTTTTGACTTACATAGGGCAGTGTGAACCTGTAACAGTAGTCCATAGGGAGAATATATTTAAGGGATTTTCCAGAGTGTCTATATTTATTATCACGCAATGAGACCATAGGGGTGGTTGGCATTGATTTCTTCCCTCATAGGGTCTATAATTACATATGATTCCATGGGGGGAATTGATGTTGATTTATTCCTATTAGTATCTATAGGTTACCATTACAAGACTTTAGGGGGAATTGACGGTGAGTGCTTCCTGGGAGAGTCTTTGATCACAATTGAATATAGGGGGAATTGGTGATGATTATTTACTTAGAGCGTATATTCTAAAGATGAACCAGAGGGGGTGGGACGATATGTGCTTCCCAGAGGGTTTTTTGTGTTTTCTAGGTAGGTCCAGAGGGGATAGGCTGTGAGCACTTCCCAAAGGGTTGCCTATGTATAATTATCTACTTACTTGATATGTGGTACTAAATGATTTGAAATTGTGGAATTGTTTACTATTGAGTACATCATTTTTTATTGATTAATTTGTTTATTGCCTTATATTTATATTCAATGACTGTTAGGCACATATATATTGGTGGTTTCCTACTCTGATTTAGTCTCACACCCTATTTGGGCCATCCATTTGTTCCCAAACAGATTATATTGTTGCAGGTATAGATAAGGGAATGTTCCCATATAATTCGGGTACTTGAATACTTTGGAGCTAGTGAGAATGGGAACCAGCTGAGGCTTGCGATGCTGAGGATTTGTATTCCAATTTTCTTTTGTATTTGGATTATTACTGTATTCCACCATTATGACTTGTTTGGCTGTTTTCCTGGACACATGTATCATGCATCATTTTATATATGAACTCCAGTTTTTTATTACCATCAGTCTTCTACAATTTACTATTGTATGGTATTATTATCACTTCCATTATTTCCTTGTGTTTTACATACATTGTTTTACAATGCCAATGATGACATAGTTTCCCCACTATCACCCCTGGACCTCGCTGCTAGTTGGAATCCTCTTTCGTTTGGGGAAATGAACTTGAGGCAATGTGACCAACCGGGTACGGGGCGTCTCTGGGCGGCTTCCCGAACCGGTACATTACAACTATAAATTATTATTCTATTTTTTATTTGTCTTATACATGTACTTATGATTTAATGAATTCATTACTCCAATTATTGTTTCTAAATTTTTTTTTGTTTTTTCCTCTATCCAGTAAGTATTTTTTTCAATTTCAAAGATCCAAAAATTGTGGATTTATACATTATTTTTTAGAAATGTTATGATCATTTTGATAATTAAATATTCTAATAAAATATTTTCAAATTAAAATAGATAATTACACCAATAATGATTGATAATTTTGTTAGGTGATTTAAATCACACTTAATTTTTTATAGTTGTGTGTTTCATAGTTATAAAATAATAGATTTGACCCTTAAGTTGTATTTACATTAAAAAATGAGTATGAATTACATTTAGCATATGTTAACTCATCAAATTTTCACATGATCAAGATGAGTTATGAGTAATAATTCAATAAATATTTTTCATTCATTTACACATATTTTAACTTAATATCACCATTGATGTGTACTCTTAATTATTAATTTTACATGTTTAATGTTTGTTCCCTTTATAAATATAAAAATTGTCAATCTTTCTATATATATATTGTCCCTGCATTCCAATACTTTAGTTCCTTGTATGAGAAAAATAAATATTTTTTTAATATAATGATGATTTTATATGAAATTTATGAGAAAAAATCGCACCAAGTTTAAGAACCGTTATGACTAGGTGATATCATTCAATCATCAATTGTGATATTATTGTGATTCAATGTTTTAAAATTATGAATTTCAAACATAAACTATATAACGAAGAAAGTTTATTTTTAAGTTATATTTGATACCTAGGAAATGTTTGTTATATTATATTACACACAAAAATTCATATATCCTTAATAATGATCAATAAATTAGTCACTAAAATGGGAAAATATAGATCACTTCAATATGTTAGAATCGTCTCCCCCATGGGAAACATTATAGAAATAAAAACAAATATTAGTAATAGAAATAATACTAAATGAAAATATATAACCATTGGGAGAATTTCAGTGAATATTAAATGAAATAATGGTTGTATTTATAGGTTATAAAGGAAAATGTAACCATCAGGTTTCAACTGTTTAAGGACCATTGCTTTAATATCAAAAAATGGTTAATATAATCATTAAGAGCATTGTTAAAATTTGATCATAGAGAACTAGACCAATCCAAAATAATTTAATCATTATATTTAATTTTTATATGTAGTAATGATAAAGGATAATTAGTGTAGAAATTGGTAGTTACTAGATCAGTCAATAGAGTCTTTCCATTTGAAGCACATATGATAGAATAATGGATTGAGGTAACATTAAGGGAAATTTCATTTGACCATGTCCAACCCAAGATTCACCATGGGAATATTGAATAGAATCGCCTATGAGGGAAGTCCATGATATTGGAAATGACCAATCAGTCGATGTGAGGCCATCCACCCCACGAATCTCTCACTATCACACACCTAACCCTTTGGTCATATACGGGTTTCATATTGGGTTATGTGTTCATGACTTAGTTACTTAACCATTAACTTATTTGTATAAAATCAGGTTTGTTTCATTAATTCCATTTGATGAATTTTTTTTCTTAATAATATATAGGTGAAATTTAGAATAAATTTAATAAATTGATTTTCCAAAAATAAAAATCTATTTTTTAGAAAAAATATATATTTTTATAATAAACTATGGTATTCTGAGTAATATTAATTTTTATGAAATAGTATTATATAAACACTATTATTTAAATAAAAATAATAAAATAATAGTATTATATCCTTGGAAATTTATAAGTGTCATAAATTTAACAATGCCTTAAAATCCACATTTTTAGTATACAAATATTTTTCTATTTCAAATATAAAATTATAATATAGAGAGAATTAATATAATAAAATTACCTGAATTTTTAAAATCATCACAAATAATTTAGTTTCATGTGAATTAATGATAATTTTCTAAAATACAATAATTTTCAGTGAATAGTAAAAATTTTCATTTGGTTTTCGGTATTTTTATTGAATTCATTATTGTTTCAAAATAATGTAATATTTATTTAACCACAATCCACAATAGTAAATAAGTTATTTTATTAATATCCAATATTTTAATGTATTTCAATCAATTTTCATCATCAATAATTGACTTTGCAAAGTATAAATTGGAATCCTTGATTTGAAACCTTAGTCAGTGGATATGTTAATTTTCCATGAAAAAATAAATAATAATAAAAAATGTTGGTTATTGTGGGTTAAAATAACATAAAATATTACCAAAATTTCCAAAACCGGGAGAAAAACCATGGGTAAGCCAATGTTTTTTTCCATAACCTAGATTTCCAAGGAATATATTTAGAAATTATTAAACACGTCCTCCACTTTATCTATAAATACACACACATTTCTATATTTCCATTCCCTCCCAATATTTCCTCTATTATGCTTATATAGTGTTTCCTTCCAATTACTTCCTTAATGTATCAATTCTTCACGATTTAGGAGTAATTCTTCATGGTAAGGGAATTTTCTTCCCCGTATCATCAATTTAGAGAATTCATTTTTAATATATTTTCTAAATTTTTTGTTTACTCTCTTTTTTAACCCTTTTTATAACAACCTTACTAAAAAATTATTTTTTATCAACGGGATAACGTTTCCCCCTCTCATTATT
Source organism: Viscum album (assembly GCA_963277665.1). Classification (NCBI taxonomy): domain Eukaryota; kingdom Viridiplantae; phylum Streptophyta; class Magnoliopsida; order Santalales; family Viscaceae; genus Viscum; species Viscum album. Next base: position 1,840,988,046 of record OY728136.1, read on the forward strand.
CCGTTTTTAAAATCCACCTTTCAAATCCATAATGAAGTTGAATTTACACCTCAATGTTTTTCTCTCAACTGAAGAATTTTTTTTCTTTATCTAGATAACCAATCCTTTCAATTTTCCATGGTTACTCAAATTTATGTAAATATTATTTATTCAATTAATTTATTTACATATACGAAACTAAAATTATTTTTTATTTTTCAAATAATGATGTAATAATCATGTCTTTAAGAACTTTTTTAGGCCATGATTTTGATAATAAATATGTTATTTATTCTGTATTAGTTATTAATCCAATGATTTGTTAAGATATATTTGAATAAAAGTAATTATGAAATTTGAATGGTGTTCCATGATAGTGCTCCAATGCATTGGGTAACGAATTTATTCTCTATATATGATACGTTTTACAATACCTTGCTAAATAAACATGGTAAATTTCATTTGTTACACCCTGATAACAAACCTATGTGATATGATTATAAATGTCTCATTTAAATTATGTATCAAAATTTCCATGTTACGATTGATGTTATTTTTATTATGATATACTTCATGTTCCCTTGACTGTTAGATAACAATATTAATCAAGTTATTTATGATATTTGTCATGATCACTTGTAAACAGTTTCCTCTACTTATTCCCCTACTAGGTCTCATGTTCACTCCTTCAGTTTGATACATGTTCCTAGGTTATGAGATTAAGAATTTTTAACTTAGGATTAACCCATGAAGTATCCTTTCAATTGGATTTGAATAATTTTTTATGTTTTCATGCATTATATTTTTAATTTTCAGAAAACTAAAGATTATTATATCTGTTATTTTATCTGTGAGATGAATAGTATATGTAAAAAGGTGGGATTCCATAGTTGGTATCAAAGAAAGGATTAGTTTTTTGGTAATTAGGAAAATAAATACATATTATGAACAATAGATACATATTTACAAATAGGAAAACATTATGTTATTTTGGTGAGGTACTAAGTAATTGATCGAGAAAAGTAATCCATATTTGGATATGAAAATGTTGATGTGGATTTGGAAAATATGTATCTAGGGGAAACACTTGATAACACAATTTTGAGATGCACTCAATTAGGAACTGGTTCATGATAATGATCCTTTTTTAAGTCATGTTTTGAAATAACTGTGGGATATGTTTGGTTTAGCAAAAGTTTTTTATGAAACATTATGAAGGATTTATAGAAAATGTAAATTTTATCAAATAATAACATATTTAGGGTTGATTTTTTATGATATAAAATTCCTCTAGTATTATAATATTCTTCAAATAAATTAGATTCTCACTATGAAATTATTCTTTTGGAAAAATTATGGGATGCATGTGGAACCTCATAAGTGATGAGAGCAATGGATGATGTGTCAATTCCCTCCAATGGAAGGTAGACTGGATAAACTCATAAGGATGATGATTAAACTGTATTGAGTTCTAAATAATAATTTGAATCAAGTAGACTTTCTGGATTCATGTTGAATGTAACACCATGTCATTGAGTCCTTTATGTGTTAAAGAACACCTTATTTTAATAGACCTACTGACCCATTGATTACTGGACAACGTATAATATCTATATAAATGAATTTTTCATTACACCATTACTTAGAAAAATAAATAGTCATCGTAGAAATATACTACAAAGACAGAGAAACTTATAAGTGGTGGAAATTGATTAAAAACATGTATCCCTGAAGGGATATTGAGGCAATTGAGTGTCAATAGATCATGGGGATATTTTTCAACAAATATATCCCATGCTCTATGTGAATGAAAATTGAGACGGAATTCATAGAACTAAAGGAAAATGAATATGAATCAGCTGCAATCTATGCGATGAAAATTACAACAATTTCTCATTACACATCTAGATTTTTCGTGAATCCCATGGTAAAGGATGATTGATTCTTCGATGGATTATGAATGCTTCTATGGAGGAATTTAGAGAATCATGACTATTAAAGCTAAGAGGAGATAATGTGGAGTGATAGTAAGGTTTAATTATAGTTTTTAGAAACTGAGTGGTCGCATAGGTCTAGAGAATTGAGAAGATCTATGTATCCATACTCAAGGTGGAACTTCGATCACAAAACCGGATGAAAGAAATTGAAACATCCTAGTTTTAAAAAAATGTTGAAAGAATCATTCTAGGAACTACTCTGTTGAAAGTGAAAAATGTTAAATATCTATAATAGATGACCATATAGAAGAAAACCCTTATGGTGAGGTGAAACATCAACTTTTAAACACTAAAAAAAGGAAATATAGTGTAGGCCTTACATGAAAATTAAAAATTCAACTATGGAGGACATGAAAATTTTTCTAATCACTTCCCAAATTAGATAATAATGGATGTCAATCACCATAATCCTAAACATAGTCTAAGAGAGAAAAGTTCTAGAATTATCTATTGTGATGGATGATATAGAGGCTCCAAATGATGTTGGGGTAGGTACACACTCTATTCTCCCAACGCTATCATATTGATTGTTTGATTATGGTTATATGCATTCATTTATTTTTCCCATGTTTAAAAAGTGTATAGAATCAATATCAACAATTTTATCAGTAGAGTTATCATTCAAGACTCAGGAATGGATTATCAAATCATCAATAGTGTTTATAAACAATAGTACTGAATTTGTAGAGAAAAATATCATCACAAATAAAATAGTCATTCCCATGGTATAATTCGACTCTATATTAGGGATAGACATTATCTCAAATTATAATTCTAAGATCCACTATATATGGAAGGAAATATTAATAGGCTAGAATGTAAAATCTTTAGCATTTTTTCACGCGATAGATATCCCGACATGAGCTTTGTCTGTAAGTACCTCCCATTACCTTCTTTTTGGAGACGATCTTTGAAGAGGGAGAATGAAATGAAAGTATAAATGATGAGAATCTCACAATCATTTAGGAATTTATTGATATAGTTCCTATAGAGTTACCTAGACCTCCCACAAAAATAGTGGTAGAGTTCTCCATTGAAATCATACTTGTATCTAACCCTATATTAAAGGCCCTTTATATAGTGGAAAATATGGAGCTAGGGGGATTAAAGAAACAACTTCAAGATGTTTTGGATAAGGGGTTTATCCAAAAAAGTTTGTATCCTTGGGGAGACCATGTTCTCTTTATGAAAAATATTGATGGATCAATGCAGATACACATTGATTACTAAGAAATTAATGGGATCACAATGATGTAAAAATACCCGCTCCCAAGGATTGATGTTTTATTTGACCATATTTATGGGGAACAATACTTCTCTGAGATTGATCACTGATCTGGGTATCAGGAAATGAGGTGTAAAAATGAAGATATTTTTAAGAACACCATCTGATCAGGATCTGAGTATTTAGTGTTTTTATGCCCTTCATCTTAACAAATAATCCTTCAATATATATATATATATATATATATATATATATTATGAATATATTCTTTAATGGCCACGTTGATAAATTTTTTGTTGTTTTTATTGATTATATTATGATATATTCAAAAATAAACGATGAATATGACGATCATATAACATTTATATTTATTATTATGAGGAAGGATAATCTCTTTGGAAATTTAAAAAAATGTGAAGTTGGGTTGAAATAAATAAATTTATTGAGGTAAATAGTATCCAATGAATGAAACCAAGTATACCCTTCGTAGATTAATTTTTTCAAGTAGTGTCCTCATCCTATAATAGTAGTTGAGATTCATTGTTTCCTTTGTTTAAAAGGTTATTATAGGGTTTTTTAACCATGATGAGATTTTCATGCACAAACAATGTTATCTAAAAAAGATATGTTTTCTAGATAAATAATTATGATGAAAGATTCCATGAACTAAAGAAGATATTTTTATTTCACTTTTATTAACAATTCCTTTCATTAGAGATGGGTTTTTTATTTTTCTCGATACTTATTTGAAAGGGATTGGGTGCGTCCTTATTCCATAAGAAAATATTATTACTTTTTAATATTGAAAGATAAAGCCTCATGGCATGAATTATCCTATGCATGACCTAGAGGCAGCTGTAGTTAATTTTTAATTAAAAATTTGGAGGTACAATCTTTAGGTGGAGAAATGTGATATATAAACAGACCTAAAAAATTTTATGGATATATTCATATGATTGAATTGAAAAAAATACAATGGATATGGATAAAACATTTTAATACTGTAACTATTCAATTCATTATCACCTTGGAAGAGAAAACATGGTCACTAATGTATTATGCAGGAAATACCCAATTGTGTCGAAAATGTAGATGGTTCAAGGAGATCCATTGAACAACGATGTAGTATGGTTTTACGTGGGAATCATGAGATATGGGACCTCATAAATCCTACACTAAATTATTTTTCAACCATCATTTCTATATATTATAATGAAATCTCAAAGTGAGTGTCTTTTTTACAAACTAAGATAAGGGCTGTGAATAATGGGATGTTTTTGGAGTTCAATGTTAATCAAAAAGGTATACTAAAATTTATACAATATTATGTATACCATATATCTGAATATAAATAAATAAATAATATATGAATCTTATATGTCTAAATTATCTATATATCTTAAAATCACTATAATTCACAGTGTAATTACCTATGTTTTGAACCGTGTAAAAATTAAATTAGAATTCAAACCTTTTCATTAAACAGATGATGAATTTTTAAAAGTGAGCTTCAAAATGTAACATCGATAGTTGGAACACTTCAATAAATTATTTGGTCTTTTTAGAAGGTCTGATAGGTCCATTGGAGGTCTTTCGAATTTTGAATGAGTTGGACCCAGAATTTCAAAATTTTAACGATCTGAAGAGGGAGCTAGATTTTCCTAAAAACCATGAGGCCCTCAGTCATAAACCATGTGACCTACAACAAGTGGATAGAAATGGTGCACATGGGATATGAATGATTTTCCAAATATTGAACCTATCCCCCATGGGTAGTGGCACATAAGAGGTACCCTTAAACTATTCACCACAAAGTTGGAACACTGTTTTCAAAATCATGTGGCATGCCCGTGTGGCATGCTCCAGGAGTCCAGTGGAAGGGCTCGTAGTTAGAGAATGGTTTTTGAGACCATGCAACCAAAATCCAATGAAATTAATTGTCATTTAAAAGTTTAATTTATAAATTAAAATTAAAATAAAATTAAAAACATAAAACTATCTACCAACTTCCCACCTCTATATCGCCAGATTAACCCCTCCATTAGTATTCCAGAATGTGTGACACACGCCCCTCTTGGCTCTTCAACATTAGTCAATTTCTCGCCATATTTATTGGGGTTTATTATCTGATAATTTTAGTTAATATCCCCATTCATTACTTATTACCTTTGTTGGATGATCTTCCCTCTCCCCATCACGTGGTGTAGCTTAGTCGAACCCTAGGGTTTGGATTAATAGGATTATTAATTCTTCTTCGGATGTTGGGGTATGTGGTGCATCTCTCAGGACCTCTTCATGCGTGTTTAGTTGTTAACCACAAAAGGTGATCCGCTGTGGTCCTTTTTCGCTTATCTTCTCTTCTTAAGGAGTGGGTTTTCTTTAACTATTTATCTTATCACTTTTCTTTTTGGTCCATTTGGTGATTTATGGTCCATTTTTCATTTTATAGTGAATCATGGTCATCCTTGAGGTGAGTCTGGATTGTTGATGTCAAATATGACTAATTTTGTATGAATAGGTATAAATATATATATATATATATATAAAAGTTCCCCCATTATATGTATATTCACCAATGACTGTGAATATATAAATATATATATATGGGTTTAGGTGTGCTTACATATGATATGGAAAATGTATATGGGTGTAACTGGAAATGGGTGTGTGCATATATTAGCATTAATGTAAGGATACCATTGTACATATTCATGTCTATGGTAATTTATACATAGGGTCTAGGTGTCCTAATGTAAATGAAAAGGTGTGTATTCTCAGTGTTAGGAATGGTTAGCTTTGAGTGGCCTCCAATGAAAGTGTCAAGGTCCCAAGTGTTCTACATGGTTCTCTTCTCTTTGAGGTAAGATCCATTTCCCTTTTACCTTTAAATTTACGTATGAATTTATTTATTTCCTTTCATAGATTTCATAGATATTAATTAGTCATGGTTTTTTCATTTAGAATTAATTTTTAATTAAGGTATAATTTTTTTTTTGAAATTTCAAATTTTATTAATAAAACCACTCTATTTAGGTGAATTGACTACAAAACTAAAAATTATTGATTACAGATATAAATCATGTTAATTTTTCTACATTAGACTTCATATATTCTTCAATTTCATGTTTATATATATGGAATGTTTGTACATGGACTTCATTTATGTTATTAAATGGATTTTCCATTATTAAATTGTTAAAGAACCTAGGAACCATTTATGTGCCCCATTCAAACCATGATAAATAAAATTAAAAGTTAGTTGAATTAAAAATCATGAATTTAATCTTATTTATAGAGTGATACAAGGGGTTATGAATTAAGGATACTGGGTATGGGCTCTTATTCCATTTTTTTTGATTTTTAATTTATTCTAATTAAATCATGGAAAACTTTAGCTATTTCTGAGAAGGTCTCGTCAAGCATTATCTATTATTACATTCAGACGAGTGACACCAGCTCCCTAGGGGTGAACCTATATATGGAATCAAGGAACACTTGGTTGAACAATGCCCTGAGTTAGACATAGTCACCTACATGGGATACTAGGTACAAACTATTATGCTAGTACTTGACTTTTGATACCATGCTCTGAGTGACATGTGGGACTTCATTCATGGGTCACCATGGATGGTCTCTATGACACTGGTTATATGATAATCTCCTCTAGAGATACTTAGAATGTATCTATGGATTTCCATGGTTGGGGGCATGGTGTCTCACTATATTCTTAAACAATGAATGAATATTTCATAAATATTTTGTAATTTAATTAATGATCCTGTCAATGTTTTAAGAATAATAGATCAAGAAATTGTAAAATGAAAATGTTGGAAAATATATGCATAGTAAATCCACTTTCTTGGGAAACAACTAACACCTCACATCATATTTCACTTAATTCACTTGTGTATGTTCTCTTGGTTTAGATGTTCCAGCTTTGGCCGAAGTATGTAATTTTATGGGTTTCCAAGTGGAACCTAGTCGAATTCTTGTAATAAATTATTAACTACTATCCAACATAAATTCAAAATGGAACGCTGCTTAATTTAAATTTAACAAAATGGATTCGGCTGGTTACCATTGTTGTTGGCCTACTGAAATTTTATTTCACACCCTACTCCATCAAATTTGGTACCCGATTAAACCTCATGTATGTAGGCATTGATTGAGGTAAGAAGTCAGATTAAAATGTTTTTTTACTTTATAATGAGGGATTTGGGGCAGAGTACCATGTTGGTGCTTGAGAAGCTCATAGAGATATTCAGAGTGTAGTATTTCATTTATTTCATTATATTTTTTATTGAAATTATTACTTCTTATAATTTCTGCATCATTTTTTATGCATGCATTATTGAAAATTGGTGTTGGAAATTCTTTTATTTAGTTATTATATTATTATTCCTTTATTTACCATTTATTATACCATTTATATTGCTATCTATTTTTTCATATCCACTTTACTGTTGTGGTAATCTGACATTGAGGGTATAGTCTCCCCACCAAGACAATGTCAGTTTATAGATTATTGTCAATAACCTCTAGTATACATAGAGGTGTTCAAGAAACCATGATGTGGCTGACCTGACTTTTGTTTTTGTATTTATTTGTGATAGAAAGTTATAATGTCGTATCCATGTTTCTTTTTTCGTTATCTTAATATTTTATTCTAGTAGGTAGGATAATAGGAATGTGTTGAACATTGGTAAATAGTCATGTCTCAGAGTGATCAATCCTTGTATAGAAAAATTCCAAGCAGTCAAGGCAAGGTTACTATTTAAGTTGTTTCCATTATAGTTGTTCTTTTCCATGAGTGATTAGATAGTTTTCCTCTTCTTACTAATTTTTTTTATTTATGATAATCACTATAGGCACGATATTTCAACTATAAATAATTACATACAACATTATAGGTATATAATAATTCACATTCCATGCATATTCCATGCCATGTAGTCTTTATCTTTATGATATTCTGAAAGGGTTGATGTGTCCTGTGAGTTATTTCTATTCTTATATTCCATTTGTTAGTGCTATCCAAGTTATTTGACTTATGGGTGATCTTTTTTTCAATTTATATGAAGAATTATTATTGAACATGGGACAAATTTCTACAAATGATTCAATGTGGTGTCAATTTATATCTTTTAAGGTGAATGGGTGCACTATAAATTTGAAAATGATGACCCATGCAACAGAAATGTTGTTAATGTGCTCAGTATACATAGAGATAGTTGTACAAATGTTAAAGATATTTAATTTAATTTTTATTCTAAAAAAAGTTTTGTGATTAGTTGGCAGTGGCCTTTAACTTTTATGGGTTATGGTCATCTATAAATTGAGGTGGTAACCTATAATAATGATCCATCCATTGTGATAATTTGATATAAAATTTCATTGAAAATAATTTTATTTCTAATTTGACCATAAATTATTCAGATTACATGTTGAGGTTTGTACCATTTTTTTATTAATGATCCGTGTGGATAAATTCATAATGTCACAAATTGACCAAAGTAAGACAGTTGGGTATGGTTGATAATTAAATGGAACCATAAATGTTGTTTTAAAAATTTAAATGAATAAATTTTTTGGTTTGATTTTGTTGAAAATAAAATTACATAATATTACCTTAGTTGCTTTGATTTTTTAAATCTATGCCCTAGTTCTAAACTCCACGGGGTAAGGTTATTCGATAAAAAGTTGTTTTTTCTAATGTGATCACTTTTTTTGCAGCACCATACTTGACTAGTAGTCCATTTAATAAATAATAAGACCCATATTTATCTCATTTGAGCTGTTTTTAGGGCCTAATAATTAAATAAATGGTGATTAGAATGGGGATTATATGATTAAAAAGAATAGTTATAAAGTGATGTCATTGAGAAATAATTTGGAAAGTGTGGTTTAAAATTCCATTCATATTTTTCCTTATGGAAAGTGTTGGGTTTATTAAAAACAAAAATGTAATTTTAAAGGGTTAAATGAATTTTGATTAAAATAGTTTAAAATGAAACTGTAAGTGGTTTTGTATCATAACACTTGTGTAAGGTTAGTTTTAATCCTTCCACCGTTCTTCTAGGAAATGAAGTGTGAGAATTTACATAGGCTTATTCCTTCTTTAGTTGAACCCATGAAATTTTCCCTTAAGCCAAGAGGTTTCTCTTCCCCCATGATTGAGTTATGGGGTATTTGCATCTCACCTTGTCAAGGGGACATATGTTATAGGTCGCAACCTCAGATCATTAGAACCATCGATCGTTGGATACAATTATTTTATCTTAAATGATATTGTTCAATTGCCATAGTCTGGTGTATGACTCATAGTTTCTGAAACAAAAACCTTATTTTGATTCGTGGTCAGGATTTTTTTACATCCATTAATTGAGTAGGATATTTCAGAAATAATCAATTCTATTGGGATACACATTCTAAGGGAATGTTATTCAATTAAGTAGGTTGTGTGACCCAAATTACAGTACTCTAGCGATGGAATACATGAGATGTTTTACTTCAAGTTAGTAGACATATTGGGTAATATTAATGTGGTTTAAATCCTTTGGAAGGCTACAAAACACTTCACTACATGTGGTTGTTTTTATCTACGAAAGATATTAAATATTTAATATTCAACTTATGGATCCTTGGGGTGGTATTTATTGATATACATAACACCCACCGTCTGTTTGAATTGTACATCGTACTGTATGAGTTTAGTGTTAAACGTTTAATCTATGGATATTATGAATTTCATGACGGTTAGCTCTACAGTAGGGTGACATGTGAATTGATAAAGATCTCGGTTCATCCAAATGTTTAGGATGATGTTTTAATATAAATCATTTTTTTGATACACAGGTTATTAGTTTTGGACTTTATTCCTAATGCTAGGGAATGCATAGGTGTACCTCAGAATGAGAGTTATGTATAATTTTATAATTATATCTAACCCAATAATAATGAGTGTTTTCTTATCCCCACATCTAACATTGGATTCTTATTAAATCATGATGACCACCTTTATAAAAACATTCCAGTTGTATCTCGAGTGTGTGTCATGGAATGATAACTATTTACTTATTAAACTATATGTTATAGATACATCAAGGGGGAGGATCCCATTGACTCTAGTTAAATTTGGCATTCCTAGTAGAAGGATCACAACCTAGAAGACCATTTCAAATTGGTTCGGGCAATCTCAATATTTCTAGATGCTAAAAAAATCATTCGTTTAAGTAAGTGATTTCTTGAGAACATGATGTGGTTGTTCTTGGTAACCATGTGATAAATTATGTGGAAAATGCATCATGGTTTAGTAATAGTGACACGTCAGTGGAGGTAGCCAAGATTTTCTATAGAACTCAGTCAATGGTTCTTTGAATAGACTTCTCTTGATGTTGTTGTTTGTAAATGGTTTAGAGCCTTACCAAGAATTTCATCTTTAATGTGGAAAAACCCACTTGGATCCTTTTTGTAGATTGTTATGACCACTTAGTGTACTCTCAAAATGATGGTGACCATGTCCCCTATCTTGGCATCATATAGGTAGACTGATAGAGCATTGTTATTATTCCATGATAATGTTTTAGAATCCATTGGGATTTTTTGGGTAGTTTCTATAAGATTTCACTCTAGATGTGACATTCGTTTAGAGGCTTTGTTATTCATGAATTATACATGTGTTCCCAAGTATTAGATCCTTGGATGGATTCATGGACACCAGTTGTTCTCTTCTGACATGATCAGTTGGTGAATTACCCATTTAGAGCAGGTTCATGATATTGTCTTGATGTGGATGTTTGTATTTGTACCAATTTTATTTTTTAATCTAGAAGTATAGAATACCTTGAGTTTGTTAATTGGAATCCAATTTAAAAAACCCAAGGTCATCACAGAATCTTTTTTAGGCTTGGTGGTGTGGTTTAAAGGGGAATGATTCGAGTGTGTTGGATCTAGATTTCGCGCCCTTTTTCCTGCTAAGGCACAATAGTTTTCAATGGCCAAGTTACATGTTGAATTCAAAACATCACTACATGTTATGTGTGGGATTTGGTGGTTGTGTTTATTGTAAATACACGATTACTTGGAGTATGGAATAAATGTTATCTGTATAATATTCCAGGCGTATAATACAACCATTTTCACGAATATTTATCTGGATTTGATCCACTAGCTTCATTCTTGTGAAATTTGTTTACGGCTGGGGATGGGACCAATTTTTAAACATGCCTTAAATTTAATGAGGGTTTTATTTAAAGGTCATCAGTGTCTTCTTGGAAAACATGTGAAACCAATTTTAGGTTTTTCAATCAAGATTCAATAGATTCTTGTAGTGAGGATTCTGTTGTGGACTCAAATTTAAATCAAGTTCTCCCTATTAATGAAAACACTCCAGGAGCATCGCTATACTGAATAATGTGTGATATGTAAGAAATTACAATGGTGTTGTTTTCATGTCATGGAATTTCCCCCCTTTGTAATTTTAAGACACCTGGTAGGGATCAATATCAATTTTCTTCTTAAAGAGGTGATGAAGTTCACTACAAAAAAGTAGGGTGAATAGTAGGGGTTAAAATACATTCTAAACAATTTAGAGGTGGTTACCTCTAAATGTGGAGATAGTGGATTCCTACTCTAATTAGAGGTAGTTATCCACAACTGATGGACAAATAAGCTTGTATTTAGTGAAAATTTAGTTAAAAGGGGTTATAGCCCTCAAATTCGGACCTAATTTCACAGGAAACAACATATTAGGGGTGGTTTTCAGCCCCTCTAAAATGATGTTCGTAATAAGAGGTGGTTATAACTGCCCCTGACTAACTAGAAAATTTCTATATTTAGCGTCGATTTTACAAAACCCTCCACTAAATATCTATTTTATTAATTTTTTCACTCGAACATAGACAACCCAGACACCCCCATGGCATCCCCAGACAACCCATTTTGGATAACCAAAACTCCTCCAAACACCCCATGGGACCCCCTAACTACCCATTTCAGACAACACCAACACCCCCCTGACACCCTCTAACAAGTCATGGAACCCACACAAACACCACCATGGCACACCACTTATCACACCCATGAAAACCCAGCAGACACCCCAAATGACACAAATGGTAACCCATCAAACACCCACATCATTTCATAATCATAACACCCATGCGGACACCCCCAAAAACACCCATGAAAACCGAGAGGACACCCACACAATGGAACACCTAGTGAACAACCCATATGAAACCCCAAGGAACACTATAAGACACCCACACAGACACCCCCTAAGACATCTATGACAACTAATGTAGGCCCACTTGCACCCCCACGCAAGACCCTAACAACCCACGGACCACCGACATTTGGACCCCTGAGCACGCAGATGCAGTGGCTTGCACGGTGCATACATTCTTCAATTCCCGCCTCTTTAAAATTCATCTCCTAAAGTAATCAAACCCTAGTGAACCAGGTATCAATAAATCACATTACCATTATGCCAACTTGTCTTCTTTTATATATATGTGCTATATTATATTTATTTACCTAAAAATATGTGATAATATATATATATATATATATAATATTGTTGTATATATATAAATATATATGTATATATAACATATAAAAATAATTTTATCTATTCATATATTTATACTCATTTATATGTGTGTATTTATATATTTCTCTAATATGTATAATATATATATATATATATATATTATACTTATATGTATGTGTTTGTGTTTCTATAATATTATTAGTTAACTATTTTTATAACACTTATTTTTTGAACTATAAAAATTAATGTTAATTTTATAAATAGAATATATTTTGTTTTTGATTTATATTATATTAAGTACATTTATATTATATATTTATAAATTATGTTACATGAATTTTTATTACGCCACGTAGACACACACACACAAACAAAAATATATATATTCACACACAATTAAATACATTCATCAAATTAGAAATATATAATATAATTAAACAAAATATATATATTTACCAAGTCAATGTATAATTAATATTGTATATGAAAGTATATATAATATATAAAAATTTATGTTAAATTAAATATTAATCATATAATATATATAATGTATATATATAATGTATATATATTTCTTTTTATATTTATTTTTGTCTATATTATAAATATTTTTGGATATATAATATAATATAAATGCATTTATGCATAAATATAAAATAAATATATATTTAATATAATATATGTATAATGTAAATATATTTAATAAATATATAGTATATATAAAACCACCAATAACTTTTATATATTTGAATAAATATATTTATAATTACATTAATATCATTTATAAAAATATTTATACATATATATATACATATTTTATATGTATAAATATTTATTTAATGTATTCATATATTATATTAAATATATATGTGTGTGTGGGTGTGTTTATAATGTATTTAAATATATTTATATAATGTGTTATTGTAATATATTTTCACACACATGTGCACCCAAACATATATATTATAAAATTTTAAGTTATATGAGATTTATTTTATAAAATAAAAAAATAATTATATGGGGTTAAAAACCCCTCTAATCAATGCATTAACAATGATTCATAAATCCCCTCTAATATTATACATTTGAGGGGGTTCATAACCTCCTCTAATATCTTTTATTAGAGGGGGTTCATGACACCCACTAATTCATAAATTAGATGGGGGTCCAACCAACCACCCCCCTCTAATTTCTTAAATTAGAAGGGGTTCAGAACCTCCCCTAATATAATGGATTATATGGATCATGAACCTCTTATCATGTCATATATTATAGGGGGTTCAAAACCCCCAATAATTCATGCATAATAAGGGATTCAAAATCCCCATTAATTTCATATATTGGAATGGGTTTAGAACACCCTTTAATCAAATGGATTAGAATTGGTTCATGAACCTCCTCTAATGTCCTGAATTAGAGGGGGTTCAAAATCCCCTCTAATATCCATAAATATATATGTTATCTATAAAATCAATCTGAACATATAGAACTAATAATTATTAAATTAGTGGTGGTTTTCCATACCAACCTCTAAAATATATCCAAATATTAAAAAAAATATAAAGTGGGTTGGTAACCCCCTATAAATTTGATTATTAGAGGGGGGTTGTGCATAACCCCCTCTAAAAACTGCCACTAAACTGCAATTTTTTTTGTAGTGGTGATCATGTATCTTATTGAGCAGGATGTGGTAAGAACCATTTTATTGTTTTAATCATAGATCATGATTTTTAATGGTTTTTTGTTTTTTTGTTCCATATTCTTGAGATGTGATTAAACACGTGTCCGACATTTGGAAATGAAGTGTGACCATTTGAAGGAAAAATAATGACCCTTGTAGGTTGGGTGATGTTTTCTTTATTCCCAATGGATTATTTAGGAGGAGATTTTCTAAGTTGGGGAGGTTGTAATGACTCATGTTTTGAACCAAATGAAAAACCAAGGGGAATTACAATGTTTTTATTGTGTTTACATACCATTTTTAAAAATGATCCTCAAAACATAATTATGAGATTTGTAACCCTACAATGTGTTGTTTTTCTAATTTAGTCTAGTCAAGATAGGTCCATCAAATGATTCATCAAATTTAAATAATGTTGGGGATAAAATTAACAAATTTTAAGTATCTAAAGTGGGCGTACGATTTGTATAAAAACCATGAAACCCCTTTTATAAAATCATGAGACGTACAATAGGTGGATAGAGATGGTGGGAATGGGTTTCACATGGGTTTAAAAAGAAATTCACCTATCCCTCATAGGTAGTCCCAAATAAATAGTAACCTCACACTATTTATGACATGGTGGGTTAATAGTTTTCTAAGATATGAATCCATCTCATGTAGGGTTCTCTATGCGTCCTATGGAGGGTGTGCGTTCAGTGTACGATTTTGAAAAAAGTCCAACCCAAACCATGAATATGAACCTTATTTTAAAAATAAAATTAATAAATTACAATTAAAATAAAATAAAAAATTCAAAATGTATATATCCCTTTCTGCCATCCATATTACATGATGTTACCCTCCCCTTCCTATCAAGATCATTTAATGAACACCCCTCTTGGATCCTCTTTGTTGATAAACTTATCAATGGTTTTATTGGTGTTTCTTTTATGAATATTCAAGGTAAGATCCCTATCCTTTATTTATACCCATGGATGGTCGATTATCCCAATCCCTATCACTTGGTGTATCTTGGGTGAACCCTAGGGTTTGGGTTAATTGGATTTATAATTATTCTTCTAGTGTTAGGACATGAGATGTGTCTCCAAGGACCTCTTTGTACATGTTTTAGTATTTTCCACAAAAGGAGATTCTATTTGGTACTTTTAAATGTTCTATTACCACATGAGGTGAGGGTTTTCTAATGATGTTTTACTTCACACCTTTATTTTTTGGTCTTTTGGTTATTTGGGGTGTTTAGTTAATTTTATATTGAGTCTTGTTAGTTTTTGAGGAAGGTTCCGGATTCGATTGTCAAAGGAGATATACAATGGTTACATAGGTATGAATATATATATATATAAATATATATGTATATGTTCCCCATTATATGTATATTCACCCATGGTAGTGAATATATATATCTAGCTAGGTGTGCCTATGTATAATATGAAATATTCATACAGGTGCAAGTGGAAATTGGTGTGTGCATATTTAAACATGTTTGTTAGGATCCAATTATATATACTCATGTCCAAGAGAATATGTACATAGGGTCATGGTGTCCTTATGTATATGATAAGGTGAATATGCATGGAGGTGGAAAAGGTTAGATTAGAGTGTTCACCGATGAATGTTTCAAGTACCCCAATTGTTTGGATATGTTCTCTTCCCGTTGAGGTAGGATCCATTTACTTTGTCCCTTTAAATTTATGAATGAATTAATAAATCTCATTTATCAAATTCCATAGATATTAATTTGGATTGATTTATTAATTTATAATAAATTTTTCATTATATAAAATTATTGTTTATTACGTTCGTGTTTTATTAATAAAACCACTCAGTTCACGTGCACTCTCATCTAAACCAGAAAGTGTTGATTAGTAAAATAATTCATTATTAGTTTGTAGTATTGTTCTTCCTATATTAATTTATATATTTTTAATATATATGGAATTTCTTTTCATGGCACAAATTGTTGTTATAAAAAAATTTCTCCATTAAGGTCCCCTTGGATAGGCTCTGGTTCATTTTTTTGAATTGTGAATATTTAGTAATTATGATGACGACAACATCAGCTATGTTTGAGATGGGATCACTAAGAATTATCTATTTTTACCTCCTAATTATAGACACTAGTTTTATTTGGGAGACTCCTTGGATGGACTTGATGAACGATTGGCTGAACCATGACATTAGTGAGACTAGAGCCCATATGTGTGATACTAGGTACGAGCATAGAGGCTAGAACATTACTTTGGAGACCATAATCTGAGTGGCATGTGGGACTTCAATCTTTGGTCACTATAGATTGACTCCATGAAATTGGTTATATGTTGATCCCCTATAGCGATACATGGAATCTCTCTAAGTATCTTCATTGATGAGATCATGGCATCTCACCATGTTCATAAGGACTGAATAATTGTATTATAATAAAATGTGAATCTGATTAAAGAGAAAGTTAACGTTTTATGATAAATAGATTGTAACATTGGAAAATGAAAATTTATTGACATATACACAAATACATATCAAAATATTTGGATGATTCCAAACCCTCACATCATATTTCACATACTATAACAGTTCATGAGATCTGGGTTTTGACGCACCGGATTATGCTGAAGCTTGTAATTGATAGGTGCCGAAGTGGAACCCAATCTAATGATTTTAATTTATTATTTATGATGGTATTAAATTTATTAACTATGGAACACTGATTAATTTTCATTGCATGAAATGGATTGGTCTAGAAACTATGGGTGTCTTCTTACTGATATTTTATCTCATACACTTCTAAGGAACTATTGGGATAAAATCGCTCAAGGTATCATTGCATCATTTCTGGGTTGGGTTTGTTGGTTAACAAATAAGTTTTTCATTCTGAATTGTTGAGTTAGAAATATATTATTGATAACCTATGTTGATAGAGTTCCATGAATAATTAATTAAATATCTAGAGGTGGTTAAAAATGATAAATAAAAGGTGGTGTCATTTTCCCATGATTGCTAAATTCTTAGGGACCAAAATTTGAAGTTTGGTGAGCATTGTGAAATGTGCATTTCCTTGAGCCTATCACATATATATGGAAAAGGAATTATTTTTTCTTGGATGAGCTTCATGAAGTGAATTTCATGAAGACATAATGAATTTTGATGGCGTTAACTGTGATTAAAATGAGCTTCATGATTGGAAGAGGTAAAGAGAATTATGAGGGAGAATTTTAGTGGAACTAAAATTTTTATAGTAGGACATGAGATTACGACAATAATTATACTGGTGGAGCAATTTAATAGACCAAACACTCTATAATTATTACGATCTATGTGATCTCTAAAATTTTTGTGGAGATTTTTGAAGATGGGAGAATTTCAGATGAAATTTTAGAGCTATGTGATTTGGGATTATGTGAAACTGGCATGGTATAGAAGGTTCTGAAGATTATGGGTAATGAAAATAAATTTCCCTCCACCCACGAGATAAGATTATATAGTTTTCATGAAAAACATATAGCTCTAGAATCAACAATGTGTTTGGTGAAGGTAGTGTGTCACGAAAAGAAGGAGCTTCACGGTGAATAATCTTGCTATGTAGATGTGTTGTGCTTCATAGAGGCATCTCCATGCAATGAAAAAACAGTGAACTATACTAAGTATTTGTAGAGACCCGAATCTTGACGTACATGGACATTACATTACATTTGCGGAATACTTAGTACATAACAAAAACACACACTAAAGGATCGTAATAGTTTAGTGTCTTTGGAAACTCGGAACGTAATCTTCTAATCGTGGTGAAAGTTCTTCAATATCTCCCATAAAGGTCATCCTTTTTTTTACCTAAAACCTTTCTTTATATCCTGGGGAAAATAAAACATAAAAGGGTGAGCTCAAATGCTCAGTAAGGGTAAAAAAAGAAATATCAATCACATCATATATATAAGAACATAGCTTTTGGAAATCTTAACCTGCAAAAAAGCTCATAATATCATAACATGGGATAAATCATAGAAGTGAAATGTAATCCCAATAATCCTAACTTAAAACATGAAACTTTGTGGCATACACACATAATCATAGAAAATCATTTCTTGTTAGTCAAGACTCATTGCCAAGACTATCTTAGTGGACAAAGTCCCTTTCTGAATCGAGTAACCCTCGTTTCAGTCCTGTTTCACTGAACCGGTATAACCTACCATTTCAGCCATGTCTATCTCATGAGATATAAAATCGTTACCCAATGCATTGGGGGGAGATATAGGTCCCACCCATATTATAATGAATTCTTTCTTATGTTTGCCACATAATCATAAAACATACATCATCGCATAACACATGTAACAAAAATGGGATTCATGAAACATCATGACATCATAAATCAATTCATATAAGATAAAGGAATTCATAAACATAATTCCATCACAACATAGTCAAATCAATGTAAAAAATATGGATAGAAACAGAACCCTTTATTATCTTAGATGGAAAATAATTTTGATAAAACACTTGAATTGAATTCTTGAGTAAAATATCCTTTCTTCTTCAAAATCAATTTCTTTTCACAAAACATTATGCAATTTTAAAAGAAAGAGATTTTATTGAAAATAGTCATGAAATATTTTAGAGGAAGCTTCATTAAAATAAGGCTTTATAAAACAGTAGAAATCCATTCGTGCCGTATAAGTTAAAAAAAACATTCTTCGTACTTTTGTCGGAAAAGTCAAAAAGTACCTCGTACGAAAAACGACAAAAGATTCCTTTCATACGTATTACTAAAAACTCACTGAAGGGTAAAAATGGATTTAAACAATTTTAGGTGGATGGAAATAATATTACATATTGAGTAAACATGGATGTGGATGATAAAATACACCCCAGTAAATACTTACGAATAAACAATCTCGGATAAAAATGAGATTGTGATATTTCCCTTACCTTAGGGCCGATTTGCTTCATATGTGTCCGAACCTCCTGTATAATGATTTAAATAATGTCATTGACTTATTACAGAATCATATTCATTGTTATGATATCATATATGGTTCACTTATGACATTATATTACCCGTTCTTTTGTAAATTCCATGTTAAAGAAGCGTTTTGGGTAAAATCATTTCATTTATCGTAGGTGTTTTGACTTGTTGTTCTTGACATCATTATTACTTATATCATGATTTACTTACTTCCAGAATATAAAATATGATTTATATATCATATATATTCAGTATATATATATATAATAGGTAGATAAATAAAATGAAAAACACCGTTCATGGAGACGGTAGTCCGTACGTACGCATGAACGTTGTTTTCCTTTCCTTATTGTCTTGAAATGGAAGTAAGTAGATGACATACATATGTATATATATACATAAATCCAGTAGCTTTATAATGTCATATATTTCATTATTATTTCTTATATATACATTATAATCATTCTTAAATGGTTAACATGGAGAATGAATCTGATCGCGTCGTGGAGACGGTAGTCCGTACGTACGCACGAGCGATGATATCATTTCTATAAGTATTGAATTGAATTGGAGTGAATTATACAATATATCAGAATCAATATGATGTTGTAATAACTATGTATAGTTATTCTTTACACCATTATACCCATCCATGTAAGGTGGTGGTGGAAAATAGATTACACCACGGCGTGGAGACGGTATTCCGTACGTACGCACGCGCGGTGATTTCTTTTTCCGTAGGATGGATAGATGGTGAAATAGGGTTGTTTCATACTTATAATAACATATCAGTATATGAGTGATACTGATGTTATTACTTCATAATGAAACAACCTAAGAAGAAGAAGTGGAAGAAGAAATAAAGATGAAAGAATTGGTAACGGTAATTACCTCTTCTTTGAAGTGCCTCTTTGAGACCTCCTCTTAGAGCACTAGAATTGGTCTTTGAGGAAGACCAGAACCTCTAGGATGTTTCTAGGGATGTGGAGAAGAGATTTTGGCAGGGGTTGGCCGACCTTGAATGCTCAAATTGGTGTGAGGAGGAGGGGGAGGAGGTGTCCTTTTATAAGGGAGGAGAGGGGCACCTTAGGAATATCTCAAAATATTATTTTATATTAAAGTCAAAATCGGTTTATAATGGTTCCAAAGGGTCTTATTTCGAAGATAAAGTGGGGATGGGTCGAAATCCTATCAACCAATAGAATTTAGACATGTTTAGGATATTATTTTAACCTTATCAATTAGATTTAACTCTAAGATAAATAATTTAACTTTTACCGTGTCTTTTTGTTTTCTTTCACTATATGGTTAATACACTTACTATAACATGCCAAACGAACCCAAAATTGTATATTATTAATAAATATATCCTTATCTAAGTAATTTGGCCGAACCTTAGATTTTTAGGAATAAAATAACAATTAATAATATAATATTTGATTTAAAAACTATTTTGTGTCAATTTTGACACTATTTGATATATGATTTTTGTGAAAGTCATAACAGAATTAAATGTTCGAACCAAGTTGAATAAATCAACATTAATATATCATAGTAACCTAGAAAATTAGCGGAATTCATAAAAAGTCTTGAATTACTTTTATTTTGGTATTTATATTATCAATTATGTCAATATTTCATTAATAAGATAATTACTTCATCATCTTTGTGTCATAAATAAATTAAATTATTTGATTTTAAAAATTACAAATAAAATACCATTATGTAATAAATCTTTTTAGCTTTATAATGAATATTTACAATCGAATTTATCTTATGTATAACCCCATATTAAAAATTATTTACTTATTAAACATTGATTTTAACTATTTTAACCCTTCTTTAAATAAATTAATAATAAATGTCCTAATCTAATCCAAGTGGGCCTAAATGGTCATATTTTATTCCTAAGTTTGTTTTTGGTCGAATTACACTTGTCCAATAGAATTAGGACATGTGTTAGGGTAATATTAATATCATATTTACCTTTAGTTACCCTATTTACTATTAACCGCGGTAAAAAAAGTAAAAAGTTACTATTCACCAAAAAATTATTTTCATCTCATTGAACCACATTTTAGTTCATGATATTAACCTTGTCTCTCAGATTTTCGAAATTCCATTCACAGAAGCGGTAAAATTAAGTTTTATGCAAAATTCAGTTTTTTAACCTACCACTTAGTGATTTCACTATTCATCAAAAATTGAAAGTTTTCAGAAAAATACCAAAATTTCACCCTAGGCTAATTTCGATATTCCGAATCCAAAAATGAAGTCCATTTTGAAAAATAAAATTTATAAAATTTCAAAACGTGGTTATTACTATTCATAACGGCTAGTTTTAATAGCATATTGTTGTTTAGCGAAACTCGGTATTGCGTACGACGCAAGCTATCGAGGAAGGTCATGATTGCGTGTAATGGAAGGAAAGTCAAGAATGCGTGTTGTGCAAGCTCTTTTTGGTGTAGCGTACAACACAAGACATTAATAAAATTAAAAATAATAGTTTTCATAAAATCTAGGGCTGTTACATTCTACCCCCCTTAAAATGAATTTTGCCCCCGAAATTCGTCGGGGTTATAAATAGTTTACTATTCGAAAGTTTCTTTAATAGAAACCCACATCGTAAAAAGGAATACCAAAACATGGCTTTAAAAACTAAAGTATGAAATGTAACAATTACCCAAATAAACTAATCACTGGGTTTCCACATAGGTAAAAATATGGATATGGAAGAAAAAGCTAACCATCATGTTCTGATGGAGAGTGGTAGAGAACATGGCTATGGAAAAGCCAGTAATCACAAATCCATAGATTTGTGACGATATAAGGTACCATCTGATTCATCAGGTATAAGATCACTAGGACAACATTTTTGGTTTTCAAGATCATTTCCCTAAAGTTGAAAATTTGCTTAGAATAAATACTTACTTTATTTTGGTACAATCTCACTGTTGTTCGTGCCTTGAACAATTTCCACTTCATCTCTTAAATAAATGAAGTTGAATTTGTTATTCATGAAGTGTTAGCAGATCATGTGATAGAATGACTGTTCATTCCATCTGTCTCAAACAAATGGTTAGCAAAAGTTATTAAATATACATAAGTCATTCTATAGTGAGATTAATCATATACGGTTCCTAAAATGGACTTATACTTCATATATCATACTGCTTAATATAATAAAACTAGTTTCTACTAAACAGGGACTTCCTGTAGGTCAGTGGTAGGCGATAAAGGCCAGTCGCACTTCGGTTGTGGGTTCGATTCCTACAGCCTTGTCCAAAGCGATGGGCTGTCGCCCGTCCTGCAGGTTGTCCTTTTTATAAAACTATATTACTATAACATCCCATCAATAATATCGAAAAAACTTCTATCCTTAAACAATACTAACTTATGTCCAACATAATCCATTCTAATCTTTAGGCTTATCCATAATACTCCAGTCCGCTCTCATAACATAGTGAAAACGATTACAAGAGATTTAATACCATCGTTGATCCCCATATATCATAAGAAATTTTTTTTTGGTCACATTCCAAACATTCAAAGTCCTTAATCATGTATTCTCTTGAATACCCATTGAACCTTATTGAAAACATGAGTGCTGTTAAAAGTTTACTCTTTCCACATACCAAAATCCTCAAAATTATTTATACTCAAACCATGATATCACTTAGTCCTTATATCAATCATGAGCTCATGAATACAATCAAACATCTCATTGTCTTCTTATCCTTTCATTATGCACTTATCATCTACTTTCCAAAAGTATCTGAATAACCTTTCATGGTTACTGGTACCATTCATCATACACTTAAGGAAAGACAACAATGTAACAATCCTTAGATGTCTCCTTATTCCAACACTACACATGATAAACATGTAATCATTCCACTACATTCTTAGACCATTGACCGAGCTTCAAAATTTCTTTCATCTCACATATCATTTGTAGTTTCTTCATCATCGTCAACATAAATACTTCCCATATGACCATACTGATTCTCTTCATGAGACTTTCCCTTAGGGCATTGGTTTGCATAATGCCCGTATATTCCACATTTAAAGCATTTTACCATTGTTGATGTCGTAGCAATACCATTATCCTCATCCATGGTGTTAATTGAACCTTTTCCTTTGCACTTACTTTCTTTGTGTCCTTCTTTTCCACACCCAAAGCATCTTCTAGTTCCTTTGAAACATTCTCCTTGATGCCTCTTCCCACATGATTTACATAGGGGAAATTGAACTTTCTTTCCTCTATGATCATCATGAAACTCCATCTTTCTCTTATTAGCCGAGTCAGGAAACTTACCAAATTTTACTTTATTGATCATATTATGAGATTTCTGATTTGTCATAATAATGATGTTTGGACTTCCAAATCCCATTTCATTATGAAGAATATCATTCCATTGTCCATCATATCCTCCATTATCGTGAATCATCTTGTTTCCAGCCATTTTCTAAAACCCAAATAAAAGAATAGTGTGAGAGGCAAAAATCATGCTAGGGAAAACAACATAATAAAGGTGGAGTATCCTCAATATCTAACATCTTAGGTTAAATTCGATGATCGTTACCGTAGTTCTAGGACTCTATCCTATACGTATACTTATCCTTAGGGACATCCCTATACCTTATAAATATCTCTTAGGATCTCACTAACGTTTTCGCATCCTAGTTTCCAAAGGTTGACTAAACCTTTCCTCTGATACCAACTGTAGAGACCCGAAGCTTGACGTACATGGACATTACATTACATTTGCGGAATACTTAGTACATAACAAAAACACACACTAAAGGATCGTAATAGTTTAGTGTCTTTGGAAACTCGGAACGTAATCTTCTAATCGTGGTGAAAGTTCTTCAATATCTCCCATAAAGGTCATCCCTTTTTTTTTACCTAAAACCTTTCTTTATATCCTGGGGAAAAGAAAACATAAAAGGGTGAGCTCAAATGCTCAGTAAGGGTAAACAAAAGAAATATCAATCACATCATATATATAAGAACATAGCTTTTGGAAATCTTAACCTGCAAAAAAGCTCATAATATCATAACATGGGATAAATCATAGAAGTGAAATGTAATCCCAATAATCATAACATAAAACATGAAACTTTGTGGCATACACACATAATCATAGAAAATCATTTCTTGTTAGTCAAGACTCATTGCCAAGACTATCTTAGTGGACAAAGTCCCTTTCTGAATCGAGTAACCCTCGTTTCAGTCCTGTTTCACTGAACCGGTATAACCTACCATTTCAGCCATGTCTATCTCATGAGATATAAAATCTTTACCCAATGCATTGGAGGGAGATATAGGTCCCACCCATCTTATAATGAATCCTTTATTATGTGTGCCACATAATCATAAAACATACATCATCGCATAACACATGTAACAAAAATGGGATTCTTGAAACATCATGACATCATAAATCAATTCATATAAGATAAAGGAATTCATAAACATAATTCCATCACAACATAGTCAAATCAATGTAAAAATATGGATAGAAACAGAACCCTTTATTATCTTAGATGGAAAATAATTTTGATAAAACACTTGAATTGAATTCTTGAGGAAAATATCCTTTCTTCTTCAAAATCAATTTCTTTTCACAAAACATCATGCAATTTTAAAAGAAAGAGATTTTATTGAAAATAGTCCTGAAATCTTTTAGAGGAAGCTTCATTAAAATAAGGCTTTATAAAACAGTATAAATCCATTCGTGCCGTATAAGTTAAAAAAACATTCTTCGTACTTTTGTCGGAAAAGTCAAAAAGTACCTCGTACGAAAAACAACAAAAGATTCCTTTCATACGTATTACTAAAAACTCACTGATGGGTAAAAATGGATTTAAACAATTTTAGGTGGATGGAAATAATATTACATATTGAGTAAACATGGATGTGGATGATAAAATACACCCCAGTAAATACTTACGAATAAACAATCTCGGATAAAAATGAGATTGTGATATTTCCCTTACCTTAGGTCCGATTTTCTTCGTATGTGTCCGAACCTCCTGTATAATGATTTAAATAATGTCATTGACTTATTACAGAATCATATTCATTGTTATGATATCATATATGGTTCACTTATGACATTATATTACCCGTTCTTTTGTAAATTCCATGTTAAAGAAGCGTTTTGGGTAAAATCATTTCATTTATCGTAGGTGTTTTGACTTGTTGTTCTTGACATCATTATTACTTATATCATGATTTACTTACTTCCAGAATATAAAATATGATTTATATATCATATATATTCAGTATATATATATATAATAGGTAGATAAATAAAATGAAAAACACCGTTCATGGAGACGGTAGTCCGTACGTACGCATGAACGTTGTTTTCCTTTCCTTATTGTCTTGAAATGGAAGTAAGTAGATGACATACATATGTATATATATAAATAAATCCAGTAGCTTTATAATGTCATATATTTCATTATTATTTCTTATATATACATTATAATCATTCTTAAATGGTTAACATGGAGAATGAATCTCATCGCGTTGTGGAGACGGTAGTCCGTACGTACGCACGAGCGATGATATCATTTCTATAAGTATTGAATTGAATTGGAGTGAATTATAAAATATATCAGAATCAATATGATGTTGTAATAACTATGTATAGTTATTCTTTACACCATTATACCCATCCATGTAAGGTGGTGATGGAAAATAGATTACACCACGGCGTGGAGACGGTATTCCGTACGTACGCACGCGCGGTGATTTCTTTTTCCGTAGGATGGATAGATGGTGAAATAGGGTTGTTTCATACTTATAATAAAATATCGGTATATGAGTGATACTGATGTTATTACTTCATAATGAAACAACCTAAGAAGAAGAAGTGGAAGAAGAAATAAAGATGAAAGAATTGGTAACGGTAATTACCTCTTCTTTGAAGTGCCTCTTTGAGACCTCCTCTTAGGGCACTAGAATTGGTCATTGAGGAAGACCAGAACCTCTAGGATGTTTCTAGGGAAGTGGAGAAGAGATTTTGGCAGGGGTTGGCCGAGCTTGAATGCTCAAATTGGTGTGAGGAGGAGGGGGAGGAGGTGTCCTTTTATAAGGGAGGAGAGGGGCACCTTAGGAATATCTCAAAATATTATTTTATATTAAAGTAAAAATCGGTTTATAATGGTTCCAAAGGGTCTTATTTCGAAGCTAAAGTGGGGATGGGTCGAAATCCTATCAACCAATATAATTTAGACAAGTTTAGGATATTATTTTAACCTTGTCAATTAGATTTAACTCTAAGATAAATAATTTAACTTTTACCATGTATTTTTGTTTTCTTTCACTATATGGTTAATACACTTACTATAACATGCCAAACGAACCCAAAATTGTATATTATTAATAAATATATCCTTATCTAAGTCATTTGGCCGAACCTTAGATTTTTAGGAATAAAATAACAATTAATAATATAATATTTGATTTAAAAACTATTTTGTGTCAATTTTGACACTATTTGATATATGATTTTTTTGAAAGTCATAACAGAATTAAATGTTCGAACCAAGTTGATTAAATCAACATTAATATATCATAGTAACCTATAAAATTAGTGGAATTCATAAAAAGTCTTGAATTACATTTATTTTGGTATTTATATTATCAATTATGTCAATATTTCATTAATAAGATAATTACTGCATCATCTTTGTGTCATAAATAAATTAAATTATTTGATTTTAAAAATTACAAATAAAATACCATTATGTAGGAAATATTTTTAGATTTCTAATTAATATTTACAATCGAATTTATCTTATGTATAACCCCATATTAAAAATGATTTACTTATTAAACTTTGATTTTAACTATTTTAACCCTTCTTTAAATAAGTTAATAATAAATGTCCTAATCTAATCCAAGTGTGCCTAAATGGTCATATTTTATTCCTAAGTTTGTTTTTGGTCGAATTACACTTGTCCAATAGAATTAGGACATGTGTTAGGGTAATATTAATATCATATTTACCTTTAGTTACCCTATTTACTATTAACCGCGGTAAAAAAAGTAAAAAGTTACTATTCACCAAAAAATTATTTTCATCTCGTTGAACCACATTTTAGTCCTTGATATTAACCGTGTCTCTCGGATTTTCGAAATTCCATTCACAGAAGCGGTAAAATTAAGTTTTATGCAAAATTCAGTTTTTTAACCTACCACTTAGTGATTTCACTATTCATCAAAAATTGAAAGTTTTCAGAAAAATACCAAAATTTACCCTAGGCTAATTTCAATATTCCGAATCCAAAAATGAAGTCCATTTTGAAAAATAAAATTTATAAAATTTCAAAAAGTGGTTATTACTATTCATAACGGCTAGTTTTAATAGCATATTGTTGTTTAGTGAAACTCGGTATTGCGTACGACGCAAGCTATCGAGGAAGGTCGTGATTGCGTGTAATGGAAGGAAAGTCAAGAATGCGTGTTGTGCAAGCTCTTTTTGGTGTAGCGTACAACACAAGACATTAATAAAATTAAAAATAATAGTTTTCATAAAATTTAGGGCTGTTACATTCTACCCCCCTTAAAATGAATTTCGCCCTCGAAATTCGTCGGGGTTATAAATAGTTTACTATTCGAAAGTTTCTTTAATAGAAACCCACATCGTAAAAAGGAATACCAAAACATGGCTTTAAAAACTAAAGTATGAAATGTAACAATTACCCAAATAAACTAATCACTGGGTTTCCACATAGGTAAAAATATGGATATGGAAGAAAAATCTAACCATCATGTTCTGATGGAGAGTGGTAGAGAACATGGCTATGGAAAAGCCAGTAATCACAAATCCATAGATTTGTGATGATATAAGGTATCATCTGATTAATCAGGTATAAGATCACTAGGACAACATTTTTGGTTTTCAAGATCATTTCCCTAAAGTTGAAAATTTGCTTAGAATAAATACTTACTTTATTTTGGTACAATCTCACTGTTGTTCGTGCCTTGAACAATTTCCACTTCATCTCTTAAATAAATGAAGTTGAATTTGTTATTCATGAAGTGTTAGCAGATCATGTGATAGAATGACTGTTCATTCCATCTGTCTCAAACAAAAGGTTAGCAAAAGTTATTAAATATACATAAGTCATTCTATAGTGAGATTAATCATATACGGTTCCTAAAATGGACTTATACTTCATATATCATACTGCTTAATATAATAAAACTAGTTTCTACTAAACAGGGACTTCCTGTAGGTCAGTGGTAGGCGATAAAGGCCAGTCGCACTTCGGTTGTGGGTTCGATTCCTACAGCCTTGTCCGAAGCGATGGGCTGTCGCCCGTCCTGCAGGTTGTCCTTTTTATAAAACTATATTACTATAACATCCCATCAATAATATCGAAAAAACTTCTATCCTTAAACAATACTAACTTATGTCCAACATAATCCATTCTAATCTTTAGGCTTATCCATAATACTCCAGTCCACTCTCATAACATAGTGAAAACGATTACCAGAGATTTAATACCATCGTTGATCCCCATATATCATAAGATATTTTTTTTTTGGTCACATTCCAAACATTCAAAGTCCTTAATCATGTATTCTCTTGAATACCCATTGAACCTTATTGAAAACATGAGTGCTGTTAAAAGTTAACTCTTTCCACATACCATAATCCTCAAAATTATTTATACTCAAACCATGATATCACTTAGTCCTTATATCAATCATGAGCTCATGAATACAATCAAACATCTCATTGTCTTCTTATCCTTTCATTATGCACTTATCATCTACTTTCCAAAAGTATCTGAATAACCTTTCATGGTTACTGGTACCATTCATCATACACTTAAGGAAAGACAACAATGTAACAATCCTTAGATGTCTCCTTATTCCAACACTACACATGATAAACATGTAATCATTCCACTACATTCTTAGACCATTGACCGAGCTTCAACATTTCTTTCATCTCACATATCATTTGTAGTTTCTTCATCATCGTCAACATAAATACTTCCCATATGACCATACTGATTCTCTTCATGAGACTTTCCCTTAGGGCATTGGTTTGCATAATGCCCGTATATTCCACATTTAAAGCATTTTACCATTGTTGATGTCGTAGAAATACCATTATCCTCATCCATGGTGTTAATTGAACCTTTTCCTTTGCACTTACTTTCTTTGTGTCCTTCTTTTCCACACCCAAAGCATCTTCTAGTTCCTTTGAAACATTCTCCTTGATGCCTCTTCCCACATGATTTACATAGGGGAAATTGAACTTTCTTTCCTCTATGATCATCCTGAAACTCCATCATTCTCTTATTAGCCGAGTCAGGAAACTTACCAAATTTTACTTTATTGATCATATTATGAGATTTCTGATTTGGCATAATAATGATGTTTGGACTTCCAAATCCCATTTCATTATGAAGAATATCATTCCATTGTCCATCATATCCTCCATTATCGTGAATCATCTTGTTTCCAGCCATTTTCTAAAACCCAAATAAAAGAATAGTGTGAGAGGCAAAAAACATGCTAGGGAAAACAACATAATAAAGGTGGAGTATCCTCAATATCTAACATCTTAGGTTAAATTCTATGATCGTTACCGTAGTTCTAGGACTCTATCCTATACGTATACTTATCCTTAGGGACATCCCTATACCTTATAAATATCTCTTAGGATCTCACTAACGTTTTCGCATCCTAGTTTCCAAAGGTTGACTAAACCTTTCCTCTGATACCAACTGTAGAGACCCGAAGCTTGACGTACATGGAAATTACATTACATTTGCGGAATACTTAGTACATAACAAAAACACACACTAAAGGATCGTAATAGTTTAGTGTCTTTTGAAACTCGGAACATAATCTTCTAATCGTGGTGAAAGTTCTTCAATATCTCCCATAAAGGTCATCCCTTTTTTTTTACCTAAAACCTTTCTTTATATCCTGGGGAAAAGAAAACATAAAAGGGTGAGCTCAAATGCTCAGTAAGGGTAAACAAAAGAAATATCAATCACATCATATATATAAGAACATAGCTTTTGGAAATCTTAACCTGCAAAAAAGCTCATAATATCATAACATGGGATAAATCATAGAAGTGAAATGTAATCCCAATAATCATAACTTAAAACATGAAACTTTGTGGCATACACACATAATCATAGAAAATCATTTCTTGTTAGTCAAGACTCATTGCCAAGACTATCTTAGTGGACAAAGTCCCTTTCTGAATCGAGTAACCCTCGTTTCAGTCCTGTTTCACTGAACCGGTATAACCTACCATTTCAGCCATGTCTATCTCATGAGATATAAAATCTTTACCCAATGCATTGGAGGGAGATATAGGTCCCACCCATCTTATAATGAATCCTTTCTTATGTGTGCCACATAATCATAAAACATACATCATCGCATAACACATGTAACAAAAATGGGATTCTTGAAACATCATGACATCATAAATCAATTCATATAAGATAAAGGAATTCATAAACATAATTCCATCACAACATAGTCAAATCAATGTAAAAATATGGATAGAAACAGAACCCTTTATTATCTTAGATGGAAAATAATTTTGATAAAACACTTGAATTGAATTCTTGAGGAAAATATCCTTTCTTCTTCAAAATCAATTTCTCTTCACAAAACATCATGCAATTTTAAAAGCAAGAGATTTTATTGAAAATAGTCATGAAATCTTTTAGAGGAAGCTTCATTAAAATAAGGCTTTATAAAACAGTAGAAATCCATTCGTGCCGTATAAGTTAAAAAAAACATTCTTCGTACTTTTGTCGGAAAAGTCAAAAAGTACCTCGTACGAAAAACGACAAAAGATTCCATTCATACGTATTACTAAAAACTCACTGATGGGTAAAAATGGATTTAAACAATTTTAGGTGGATGGAAATAATATTACATATTGAGTAAACATGGATGTGGATGATAAAATACACCCCAGTAAATACTTACGAATAAACAATCTCGGATAAAAATGAGATTGTGATATTTCCCTTACCTTAGGTCCGATTTGCTTCGTATGTGTCCGAACCTCCTGTATAATGATTTAAATAATGTCATTGACTTATTACAGAATCATATTCATTGTTATGATATCATATATGGTTCACTTATGACATTATATTACCCGTTCTTTTGTAAATTCCATGTTAAAGAAGCGTTTTGGGTAAAATCATTTCATTTATCGTAGGTGTTTTGACTTGTTGTTCTTGACATCATTATTACTTATATCATGATTTACTTACTTCCAGAATATAAAATATGATTTATATATCATATATATTCAGTATATATATATATATAATAGGTAGATAAATAAAATGAAAAACACCGTTCATGGAGACGGTAGTCCGTACGTACGCATGAACGTTGTTTTCCTTTCCTTATTGTCTTGAAATGGAAGTAAGTAGATGACATACATATGTATATATATACATAAATCCAGTAGCTTTATAATGTCATATATTTCATTATTATTTCTTATATATACATTATAATCATTCTTAAATGGTTAACATGGAGAATGAATCTCATCGCGTCGTGGAGACGGTAGTCCGTACGTACGCACGAGCGATGATATCATTTCTATAAGTATTGAATTGAATTGGAGTGAATTATACAATATATCAGAATCAATATGATGTTGTAATAACTATGTATAGTTATTCTTTACACCATTATACCCATCCATGTAAGGTGGTGGTGGAAAATAGATTACACCACGACGTGGAGACGGTATTCCGTACGTACGCACGCGCGGTGATTTCTTTTTCCGTAGGATGGATAGATGGTGAAATAGGGTTGTTTCATACTTATAATAACATATCAGTATATGAGTGATACTGATGTTATTACTTCATAATGAAACAACCTAAGAAGAAGAAGTGGAAGAAGAAATAAAGATGAAAGAATTGGTAACGGTAATTACCTCTTCTTTGAAGTGCCTCTTTGAGACCTCCTCTTAGGGCACTAGAATTGGTATTTGAGGAAGACCAGAACCTCTAGGATGTTTCTAGGGAAGTGGAGAAGAGATTTTGGCAGGGGTTGGCCGAGCTTGAATGCTCAAATTGGTGTGAGGAGGAGGGGGAGGAGGTGTCCTTTTATAAGGGAGGAGTGGGGCACCTTAGGAATATCTCAAAATATTATTTTATATTAAAGTCAAAATCGGTTTATAATGGTTCCAAAGGGTCTTATTTCGAAGCTAAAGTGGGTATGGGTCGAAATCCTATCAACCAATAGAATTTAGACAAGTTTAGGATATTATTTTAACCTTATCAATTAGATTTAACTCTAAGATAAATAATTTAACTTTTACCGTGTCTTTTTGTTTTCTTTCACTATATGGTTAATACACTTACTATAACATGCCAAACGAACCCAAAATTGTATATTATTAATAAATATATCCTTATCTAAGTCATTTGGCCAAACCTTAGATTTTTAGGAATAAAATAACAATTAATAATATAATATTATATTTAAAAACTATTTTGTGTCAATTTTGACACTATTTGATATATGATTTTTTTGAAAGTCATAACAGAATTAAATGTTCGAACCAAGTTGATTAAATCAACATTAATATATCATAGTAACCTATAAAATTAGTGGAATTCATAAAAAGTCTTGAATTACATTTATTTTGGTATTTATATTATCAATTATGTCAATATTTCATTAATAAGATAATTACTGCATCATCTTTGTGTCATAAATAAATTAAATTATTTGATTTTAAAAATTACAAATAAAATACCATTATGTAGGAAATCTTTTTAGATTTCTAATGAATATTTACAATCGAATTTATCTTATGTATAACCCCATATTAAAAATGATTTACTTATTAAACTTTGATTTTAACTATTTTAACCCTTCTTTAAATAAATTAATAATAAATGTCCTAATCTAATCCAAGTGGGCCTAAATGGTCATATTTTATTCCTAAGTTTGTTTTTGGTCGAATTACACTTGTCCAATAGAATTAGGACATGTGTTAGGGTAATATTAATATCATATTTACCTTTAGTTACCCTATTTACTATTAACCGCGGTAAAAAAAGTAAAAAGTTACTATTCACCAAAAAATTATTTTCATCTCATTGAACCACATTTTAGTCCTTGATATTAACTGTGTCTCTCGGATTTTCGAAATTCCATTCACAGAAGCGGTAAAATTAAGTTTTATGCAAAATTCAGTTTTTTAACCTACCACTTAGTGATTTCACTATTCATCAAAAATTGAAAGTTTTCAGAAAAATACCAAAATTTCACCCTATGCTAATTTCGATATTCCGAATCCAAAAATGAAGTCCATTTTGAAAAATAAAATTTATAAAATTTCAAAAAGTGGTTATTACTATTCATATCGGCTAGTTTTAATAGCATATTGTTGTTTAGTGAAACTCGGTATTGCGTACGACGCAAGCTATCGAGGAAGGTCGTGATTGCGTGTAATGGAAGGAAAGTCAAGAATGCGTGTTGTGCAAACTCTTTTTGGTGTAGCGTACAACACAAGACATTAATAAAATTAAAAATAATAGTTTTCATAAAATCTCGGGCTGTTACAGTCTTGGCCTTTTTGAAGTAGTATTCTCTATGAATTAGTGTTCTCCGCAAATTAGGTTCCTCTACGATGGTTTGTGCTTTTCAAAGAAGTTGGATCTTTGCGAAGGCATGTTTGATATTTTGGAAATTTGGAGATTTTTTGAAGCATTGAGCTTTGAAAAAGTATTTCAAAGGTTATTTACAAGTGTTCAGAGGAAAAGATGCATTCATCAATGGATAAAAACTGAACATCAAAAGAACATCTACTTATAGTGTGGGATGCCTTCATTATAGATAATGAAGTGACCTAAAAGTCAATAAATTGTATGTGGATACATTCCAAGATTAGTGAGTAAAGGAATAGTAAGATGGTGATCCTTCCAACCGGTAGTGATCTAGAGGAAGAGACATAGGGAGTGACAGTTTG
Organism: Viscum album; assembly: GCA_963277665.1. Taxonomy (NCBI): domain Eukaryota; kingdom Viridiplantae; phylum Streptophyta; class Magnoliopsida; order Santalales; family Viscaceae; genus Viscum; species Viscum album. The sequence goes on from OY728136.1 coordinate 1,841,022,461, forward strand.
GAATGTAGTGAGAAAACCCTAAACATTGTAATGGCAGTGATCTTGTGCCTTGAATATCTAGCCTGCACATTGTAATTTTGAAGTAATATTTAATGGATTTGGTAAATTGGAACAACGTCATGGAATGACCCTTGGATGTATCCTAGTAAGGGTGAACCAAGTAAAAATATACATGTCAGTCTGTTTACATTCCTTCATCGCATTTAAAGCATCATAATCTGATAAATAAGGGAAGAATAAGATCAAACATAAAACATTAATGAAAACAATTTGAACCTTATAATAATGATTTCAAGATACAATTATGAAGGAATTATTTAGGGAATAGAATATACATACCTGTCCCCCCCCCCCCTCTCAGGGTTTCTAGGACCCTTTTGGACCTAATAAATTGTATAAAATTTATATGTTTATTTTATGAGATTTGTTTACTCTGACTTGGTTCTTTTTATTGTTGAAGTTATATATTCATTGTACTCTTATCCTATTATTGCATAGAAAAGGGAAGAACCTCAAAAAGGAATTAATATTAATGTGGTATTCCTCCGAGCATAGGTTTCTATTGATAGAGTGTGATTCAATTGAAGGAATCAAGTAGTGATTTGAAAAGACTTACTCACTCAATTATGTAGAAGGACAGAGAAGAGAACCTAATATTCCATGTGGTGCTAGAACTGCTGACGATTAAGAAATTTCATAAAGATCTGAAGTTGAAGATGTCCAAAAAACAAAGGAATCAAATAAAAATAATTCTGAAGAAATTAAATCTAAATATATTCTAATCCAAGAACTGGATATTGAGGTTAACAAACTAAGAGATTTAAATCAATCGATTATCGATGTGGCTACTGATCTGAGGGAGAATAATGATTATTAATCTTTAGAACTGATGAATATGTCTAAAAAGAGAGTGCAAAAAGTTGATGAAAAGGGAAAGAATATTATTTTAGATGAAATGGATAATCTAAAATCCCTAAATTTTGATCTTTCTAAATAGTTATTTTAACTAGATCAGAAGAACCGAAGGATACAATAAGAGAATGACAGTTTTTATGATTTGGTTTCCCATGAAAAATCTATAATAATTGATAAAAGTGGCATTATGTATAATATGACATGTAAATTGAAAGATGAGATGAGTAAATGAATGAATATCAAGAGAGAACATAATTCTCAACATGAATCATGGTATATGAAGGTTCAAAAATTTATATAATGGATAGAATTATTTAAGACTGAGGTAGATAAATCCAATTATAATGGAAATCCTTAAATTAATGGATGTATTTCATGTACTATTTGATTATTCTTCGGCAGGTGATGAAGAAAAGAAATGAAAATATGATGATTCTAAAGAGATATAAGAACATATTTTCTCATATAAAAGGACATATTATTTGGGAAAATTTGGTATTAGATATGATGATCCCCCTCATGCATGATTGAGAAATATTTTATATAAGTTCTAGAGGTACGAAAAATAATGTTGGTGCTAAAGAAAGATCAAAAAATGTTTTTATAGAGAGTAATAACTGCATGTTCCATTTCTGTGGAATCAATGGTCATACTTAAAATAGTTTCATTGAAGAATTGGATTATGTTTCATATTGTGAAGATGTAAATGCAGCTAAATTTTTTCATAAATGGATGCTTCTTGAAAAATCTAAATTAAAATTCCCCTAGAAGAAATCATTTGACAAATGCTATTACCATGGAAGATTGGGACACACCAGTAGTATGTGTCAATAATCCAAAGGGTTCAAGGTCCGAAGATGAACTCTAACTTCATCAACATCTCAGCTGATAAAGAAATAAATGATTTATTTATTTAATGGGAGATGTTTTATATGTTCCAATCATGAAAATTTGGAAAGACATTGCAGCAAGAAGAGGGAAGGGATAAAAAGGTGGTTGTAATGAGATCCCCAACAATGGTGGTGTGTAACAATAAATACAACACTAGAACATAAAGTGGTTATTTAAAAAACAGTGTTACAAACATTGGGGAATCATAAGGATCTCAATGAAATGATCATCAATCACCTCTTTCACTAGAATTACAATAACTATTTGTGAATGAATGTGAACAAACCTGGAAGAAAAGTGGAGGAGCTACAACAATTATGAGTAAGAATAATGCATGTTCAGGGAAGAACCCACCAGTAATAAGAAACAGCGTGGAGACACGAATAACAAATAAAAGAAAAACTAATGAAGACTATCTCTACAATCTCACATGCTTCACAAGGTGATAAGGTGAGGATGGGGAAATATCCCTAAAATGGAGGAATAAGAAATAGTAGATGTCTATTAGAGAGATTCCCGCTCAAATAAAGAATAATGAGAAATTGAATTTAGGTGGAACCTCAAAGAACGAAATTTTTACTAGTGGGTATAAACCCAATATTTTGAAGAAGACCAATGTAATTCCCCAACCCCAGTTACCCAGAGTCGGTGCATTATTACATAACATTGGCATGATCAAAATAAAGATAAAATCTCGAAAGACCGATTTGTTTAGTAGCCTTGGAAACACTAGATATATTCATAAAGTTTTACATTACATCATATAAATGAAAACTAAAAAAATATAGTCTCCAAATTCAACAATCTTATACCCTTATACTATCCTTGTGGGTCATTCATAAATTACTTCTTCACATCTTGGGAAAAATAAAACATAGAAAAGGGGTGAGCTATAATGCTCAGTAAGGATAACCATATAGCAGAAACATTCATAAATAATAATAAACATTTAAGGAAATGTATAACTAAAACGAAAGCCTTTTAAAATTGAACTTCAACATAGTATGGAAAAAATAAAATGAAATAATTCCATTTACTTATTCACATGGATATTCTACTAATCGAATAATCACATGCAATATCAAAAACCACTTTCATAATGATGGAATGCATAATGCCAGACTATCATAACCACATATCCAAAGCCTTGTGCCAAGACTACAAATAAGATTTTGTCAAGGCCTTGTGCCAAGACACTAGTTTGTCTCATGAGACCTACCCATGCATCGAGGAGCTATAGCAGGCTCCACCCGTCACATATTAAGTCCAATGCATTCCCATATGAAAAGGTTTAAACATAACATAAACATTCGTATTAAAACTAGCATACGAATTATAAATACTTCATCCATGAATCATGAATGGTATAAAAATAACACATCCACAGTCAAACATATCAAAAAACCATAAATACAATATAGAAGTTTTGTATCATAATAAATCAACTTCAAATAACCTTAAAATCCATGAAAGGATTTTGACATAGATGAAATCAAAACTCTTTTTAGAGAAATATCTATTTTTATTTTGAAATCATTTAAGAGTAATATATTTATGAAATAAAACATTTTCAATGAAAATATTCTTATAAGCTTGTAATGGAAGCTTTGAAGATTTTATAATAGAGGAAAATAGCCGCACCCGGCGTATAAGTTAAAAAAACATTCTTACCTTAATTCTGTCAAAAAGTTTAATAAGGACCTTGTTTGGAAAATGACGGAAAGATTGTAACACCCCAACCCCAGTTACCCAGAGGCGGTGAATTAATTTAATACATTGGCATGATTACAAGGAATCAAGTCCCTAAGGACCGATCATTTTAGCTGTCTTGGAAAAATAGATCACATACATTAATATTACACTTTCACATTAAGACGTAACAAACAATATAAATTATCATTATGAACGCCATTATTCCCTTGGCTTAATCCTGCATATCAATCACAATACACTTCTTGGAATCCTATAAAAAATAAAACATAGAAAGGTGTGAGCTGAAATGCTCAGTAAGGGTAAACAATACATCGAAAACTTTCAAAAATAAGCATAAAAATTTAAGGAAATGTATAAAACTAAAACAAAATCCTTTTAAACTTTAACATCAGCACAATATGGCCGAAATAATATGAAATAATTCAATTTACTTATTCACATGGATATTTTACTAATCGAATAATCACATGCAATATCAATAACCACTTTCAAAATGATGGAATGCATAATGTCAGACTATCATAACCACGTATCCAAGGCCTCGTGCTAAGACTACAAATATGATTTTTTCATGGCCTTGTGCCAAGACACTAGTTTGTATCATGAGACCTACTGATGCATCGAGAAGCTATAGAGGGCTACACCCATCACATAATATGTCCAATGCATTCCTCGTATGAATAGGTTTAAACATAACATAAACATTTGTATTAAAACTAGCATAGAAAATGTCAATACTTTCTCCATAAACCATGAATGGTATAAAAATAACACATCCACAGTCAAACATATCACAAAACCTTATATTGATGTTTTTTATAATAAATCAACTTCAAATGAGCTTAAAATCCATCAAATGATGTTGACATAGATGAAAATTATGAGTACAAATTTTTAAGAGAAATATCTTTTTTGTAAAATAATATAAAAGTCACACATTTATAAAGGAATTAATTTTAAAAGATATTTTTAAATCAAAGTGTCCAATACCACTTTGAAACTTTTGAAAAGAATTATCATTTCAAAACATTCATGTAAATATAAATAAATCCTTAAAATCATTTTGAAAATGTGGACATTAATTAAAAATATTTAGAAAGATAAATATTTAAAACATTTGAAATTCTGATCTTGATAGAGTACCTTTCAAAATCCTTAAAATCATCATTTTGAAATCATTTTTATGAAAAATGGACATGGATGATAAAAATGTCCCAGTAAATACTTACACATAAACAATCTCAGATAATGATGAGATTGAGGAATTAACCCTTACCAATTTGTTAACTTACGGAACATACAACCCATGAAAGATATATCATACAATGAATATGTAAATACACATAAAATAAAGTGTATTACAAAAATAATACAATTATGGGATGTACATACACCACACAAAAGGTAATAGTGGCAATATGGCATGAATCTCATGAGAATAAAGAGTGAGATGAAAACCCCGTACCTTGCACTTTCCTTTAGTCGAGGGTACGTTTAACCTCCTGTACGAAGATCGTAGTATGTTATTAAATTATACCAGAACCATATTAATATTTATGCTATCATAAAAGATTACTTTATTACTTTATATTACCCATTTAATAATAATTTCCATGTTAAATTAACATTTCATGTAATAATCGCTTTCTTTATCGTACATGTTTTAACTTGTTACTCTTGGCTGTATCACTTAGATCATTATTTAAATACATATAGAATATAAAAAATGATAAAAATATAATATATATTTAGAATATAAATACGTATAATAGACATATATATGAAATGGAAAACAGTATTTATGGAGACAGTAGCCCGTACGTATGCATAAACGATGTTTCTATTTTCATATACTATTGAACGGAAGTGAATAAGATATATATAAGTACGTAAATACTTATATATATAAATATATATACCTCCAGTAGCATTATTATGTCATATATTACATAATTATTAGTAATATATATTTTTATAATTGTTGATGAATGGTGAACTTGGAAATGAATCTCATCACGTCGTTGAGACGGAAATCCGTACGTTTGCACGAGTGAAAATATCATTCTTTTGATATTAAAATAATATATAATTGGATGTTATGTCATATATACAGAATCATTATAATGTTATATTTATTATTTACATCAAATACACATCATTATTATACCCATCCAAATAATAATGTATTGAATAACAATTACACCACGACGTGGAGACAATAAGCCGTACGTATGCACGTATGGTGACATGTCATTAAAAGGTTGGATAGAATACTGAATATGGTTGTACCATATTTATAATAACATCACACTATATAGGATATTCTGGTGTAATTATTTTATAATAGAAATAACAACGAAAGAAGAAGTTGAAGAAGAAAGGAACTTGAAATAGGGTGGTGAAAACATTACCTCTTCTTCGGGTTCTTCCTTCTGATTTGATCAAAATGGCTCCATAGGTTGGATTTCAGATCAATAAATGGCCTCTATGTTGAATTGAGGGATGTTGAGAGAGTATTTTGGCAGGTTTTGGTCGAGCCAAATGGCTTTCAAGGTGTGAATAATTGGTTAGAAGTTGGGTCCTTTTATAAGGGGGAGGAGGGGCTCTTTAGGAAAAATATTAAAGTATTAATTTATAATAAATTCATATTCGGTCTCTAATGGATCCAAAGTATATTATTCAAAGCCTAAGGTGGGGAAGGTTCGAAATCCTTTCAACCAATATATTTTAGATAAGGTTTGGTCATTATATTAACCATATATTTTAGTTTTAACTCTTGGTTAATTAGTTTGACAATTACCATGTCACTTTGTAATTTTATATTATATAGTCAATAAACTTACTATATACCTTCAAAAGTACCCAAAGTTGTCTATTAATTGTACAAATATCACTATAAAATTACTTTGGATGAACCTTATATTTTTAGAAATTTAATATCAATTAATAATATAATATTTGTTTTAAAAACTCTTTTATGTCAATTTTGACACTATTTTGTATTTTGTTTTTTTTTTCTGAAAGTCACCACTACTTGATTACATAGAAAAAGATACATTGCATAATCTCTAACATGTCATAGTAACCTAGAAAATTCTTGGATGTCATAAAAACTTTGAAATTATATTTATTTTAATATTTATATTACCATTTATTTTATTCATTCATTAATAAGGTAATTACTGCATCATCATTGGGTCATAAATAAATTTAATTATTGAATGTCTAAATTTTTTAATTAAATTACCATTAAGTAGGAAATCGTTTTATCTTTATAATGAATATTTATAATCAAATTTATCTTATGTATAACCCTATATTAAAAATGTTTTGGTTATTAAACTTTGATTTTAACTCTTTTAACTCTTCTTTGAATTAAATAATTATAAATGTCCTAATCTAATCCATGTGGACCTAAAGGGTCATATTTTATTCTAAAGATTGTTTTCGGTCGAATTAAACTTATAAAATAGAATTATTACATGTATTAAGGTAATAATAATATCATTTTTACTCTTAATTACCATATTTACTTTTTACCGTGGTAAATAAAAGTAAAAAGTTACTAATCCCCAAAAATTATTTTTGTCTTATTGAACCAAATTTTACTCCTTGATATTGACAATGTCTCTCAGATTTTTGTAATTACACTCACAGAAGTAGTAAAATTAAGTTTTATGTAAATTTACAAATTCTCCTAGGAGGTTGGTAAAAGATAGTGAAAAAGTTCAATAAAATTTATATATATCTAAAATTATTATAAACTGCCTCCAATGAATTAAATTGAATTTATATAAGTGTTATGTATCAATTTTGACCTAAAATAATATAAATAATTATTTAAATAAAAATCCGGCTTAAAATAGTAACTCAGTGTTTTTCACTATTCATCAAAAATTGAATGTTTTCAGAAAAATACCAAAAATTTACCCTTAGCTAATTTTTATATTATGAATTCAATAATGAAGTATATTTTACCAAATTCAAAACAAATAAGTTTCATTTGTTAATATAAAATTAATTCCCATTGTTAAAGAAAAAAGCATGTTTAAAAAAAATAATAACTATCAAAATATTGACACTTGTTTATGTTCGGTTTAAATGTGAAATTATGTCCAATGACCAACATTGGATTAAATGGTAAAAATATATTCTAAATATAATTTTAAACCACTCAAATTCATAATTTATCACAATTAATTATTTCGATTAAAAAAGTTGTTTTTAATTAAAATTTAATAATTTTCACTATTCATCAAAATATGAAAGTTATCCGAAAAGTACCAAAATTTCACCCTAGGATAATTTTGATATTCTGAATCCAAAAATGAAGTCCATTTTGAGATATAAAATTTATTAAATTTCAAAAAGTGAGTATTACTATTCATAACGGCTACTTTGATTGGTCGTGGTGTGTGTTAGAACTTGATGTTTCGTAAAACACATGCTACTCTATTATTCAAAGAAAAGCGTACCATGGAAGATCGGGGTGTTACATTCTCCCCTCCTTCAATAAATTGCGTCCATGTAATTTGATATTGTTCATTGAAAATAAATGATGAAAATAGAAAATATCTATGTGGGAAAACCCACATCACAAATTTGGTTAATAAAATTTAGTCTTAATAAGATGAAAAGTGAAATGAAAGGGTCACCACAAAATTATGATCTCCATTAGGTGGACATTGGTGGGAATTAGAGACATATAATTGGAGGAAAACGTAAATATTTATAGGTAGTGGTTGAGGTCATCAATCAAAAACAAGTTTATAATTGAGGTCCTTAAATTCATCAATCTATTATGATTTAAAATACCATCGGTTCAAAAAAACATAAGGTTTTAGGATAACACATTTTTGACGTTTCAAAATATCTTAGTTGAAATTACACATCGAAAAAATAAATTAATGAGGCCACTATTTAAAAAAAAGAGTGGAATGTATGAAGATTTCTGAAAATAACACATAATAGGTTTCCATGTAGGAAAATATATATATGGAATAGAAATCTAACCATCATTTATCTGATGGAGAGTAGTAGAGAACATTGCTATGAAAAGGCCAACAATCCCAAATCCTTAAATTAGTGATGATCTAAGGTACCATCTAGGACAACATTTTTGTTCTAAGTTCCTTTTCTTAATGTTGAGGAATTTATTTTTGGTATTGGATAAGATCATAAGGAGATATACTTACTTTATAATTAGAGTTTTATCTATTAATAAATTTCTACCACAAACTCATCTTTAACCCCAAAACATAATACAATTCCAAAATACACTATTTATCCTAATCGTATAGGGTTCCAAATATAATGAATTTATAATTCACATATCAGACCCTTTATGAAAAGAAAATATATTATACCATCCAGGAACTTCATGTAGCACAATAGTAGGCGATAAATCCCAATTGCACTATGGTTGTGGGTTTGATTCCCATAGCTTTGTCCGACACGATGGGTCGTCACATGGTCTGCGTGTTGTCCTTTCATAAAAATCCAAAAAATAACCTTTCAAACTTAATCCATTCCATCCATTAGACTTATCCAAAATACTATTATCCAAACTCACAGTCCAAAATTTAAAAGGAAGTTAAACATAATGAGGATCCTTTTTGCCGGGTAATAACATGTGAACGCCTTCCTCATATATTCTTTTACAACACCGCAACATCCTGAATTACCAAAATCAACCATCTCTTATTCCAAAATCACTACCTAAATATTAGGACCATATTAAGTTTTATCTTTCCTTCAACCATGTAATTTCCAAAAATTTTAACTTGATGTGGAGTCACTTTTCTTAGTACCATAAAATCTCAAATCCGTAATGAAAAAGTACTGCAGTACAATCCTTATTTATTTCCAGATCATCATTGATACAACAATTAAATGAAATAATTCTAAAATAACAACATAAACAACACTAGTCATTCCTCTTCATCTGTGGTAGTATCATAACTTGAATATTATCCAATAGCATCATTTGTGGCATAGTCTGATTACTGGGACATTGGTTCGCGTAGTGCCCAAACTCCGTGCAGATGAAACATTGTACATTTGAAACCTTTTTCTTACACTTGTAGTCACGTAATTGCTTTACTTTTTCTCCACACTTATAAAATTCTCCCATTCCCTTCAAAACTTTTCCAAGGTGATTCTTTCCATAGTTATCACATATGGGGAAAACCCTTCTTTACCTTCTTCCCTTTATCTATCCTTATCTCTACCATCCTTTTCTTCTCTGGATTCCCTTCAAAGCTATAGGACTCCGAGAATTCTTCACTCATCTTATCAACACATGATACTATTTATTCATATGATGATAATACATGTGAGACTATTTCCCTTCTAAATTCTGGCTTACGACCACAAATGATATGATCCTTCTTAATCTTGGGATCATACTTATTAAGGGAGTTCACATTCCTTCTACTGGGTGCCATTTCTATACAATAGAAAAAACTAGGTCATTTTATGAATTGAAATGAATAAATCCCAAACTTGTAAAATACCTAACGCAAATTGAACAGTTTATGGATAGAATCCATAATCATAAAAATGTTTTCTTTGAGTATGTATATAATCATGAGCCCTTCATAATGGTTTGTAATGAAAATGAGAATTATCCTAAGCATATCCCCTGGGTGTGTCGTAATCAATAGTGCAGCAAGGCTCGTCGTCGTGCACCAGTTCCCGTTCGAGTCTAGTTCAAAGCGGTGTTTTTGGGTTTTACCCCTAGGTACTTCTCTGCCAGAGTTTCCTCTACCTGCTCGTATCTAGATAGGGATTTATGGCTCGGAAAACTCACAAAATATCAACAATACCAAAATTCTAGGAATTTGTTCTATATTAATCCTCAAAGTCTATCTTAGGGCTATGTTATCTAATAAGAGTTTATCTAAATCTGGCTTCCATGGTTATTGCTAAACTTCCTTTTATACCAACTGTAACACCCCAACCCCAGTTACCCAGAGTCGGTGCATTATTTTAATACATTGGCATGATTACAAGGAATCAAGTCCTGAAGTACCGATCTTTTTAGCAGTCTTGGAAAAATAGATCACATACATGACTGTTACATTTTCACTTTAAGACGTAAAAACAATATAAATAATATTTATGAACACTATTATTCCCTTGGATTAACCCTGCATATCAATCACAATACACTTCATGGAATCCTTGGAAAAATAAAACATAGGAAGGGGTGAGCTCAAATTGTAGAGACCCGGAGCCTGACGTACAATGACATTACATTACATTTGCGGAATACTTAATACATAACAAAAAACACACACACAAGGATCGTAATAGTTTAGTGTCTTTGGAAACTCGGAATATAATCTTCTAATCGTGGTGAAAGATCTTCAAAATCTCCCATAAAGATCTTCCTTTTTTTTTACCTAAAACCCTTTCTTTATATACTAGGGAAAAGAAAACATAAAAGGGTGAGCTCAAATGCTCAGTAAGGGTAAACAAAAGAAATATCAATCACATCATATACATAAGAACATAACTTTTAGAAATCTTAACCTGCAAAAGAGATCATAATTTCATAACATAGGGTAAATCATGGCAGTGAAATGTAATCACAATAATCATAACTTAAAACATGAAACTTTGTGGCATTCACACATAATCATAGAGAATCATTTCTTGTTAGTCAAGACTCACTTCCAAGACTATCTTAGTGGACAAAGTCCCTTTCTGAGTCGTGTAACCCTCGTTTCAGTCCTGTTTCACTGAACCGGTATAACCTACCATTCCAGCCATGTCTATCTCATGAGATACAAAATCTTTACCCAATGAATTGGAGGGAGATATTGGTCCCACCCATCTCATAATGATACCATTCTTATGTGTGCCACAAAATCATAAACCATACATCATAGTATAACCCATGTAATAAAAATGGGATTCTTAAACAACATGACATCATAAAAACATTCATATAAGATAAAGGAATTCATAAACATAATTCCATCACAACATAGTCAAATCAATGTAAAAATATGAATAGAAACATAACCCTTTATTATCTTAGATGGTAAATAATTTTGATAAAACAATTGAAATGAATTTTTGAGGAAAATATCCATTCTTCTTCAAAATCAATTTCTTTTCACAAAACGTCATGCAATTTTAAAAGAAAGATATTTTATTGAAAATAGTCATGAAATATTTTGGAGGAAGCTTCATGAAAATAAGGCTTTATAAAACCGTAAAAATCTGTTCGTTCCGTATAAGTTAGAAAAACATTCTTCGTACTTTTGTCGGAAAAGTCAAAAAGTACCTCGTACGAAAAACGACAAAAGATTCCTTTCATATCCTTTACTAAAAACTCACTGACGGGTAAAATTGGATTTAAACAATTTTAGATGGATGGAAATAACATTAAATATTGAGGGAACATGGATGTGGATGATAAAATACACCCTAGTAAATACTTACGAATAAACAATCTCGGATAAGAATGAGATTGTGATATTTTCCCTTACCTTAGGTCCAACTTGCTTTGTAAGTGTCTGAACCTCCTCTTCCTTGAAACACCTCTTTGAATCCTCCACTTGGGGAACTAAGATTGGTCTTTGAAGAAGACCAGGACCTCTAGGATTATTCTAGGGAAGTGGAGAAGGTATTTTGGCAGGGGTTGGCCGAGCATGAGTGCTCAAATTGGTGTGAGGAGGTGGGGAGGAGGTACCCTTTTATAAGGGAGGAGAGGGGCACCTTAGGAATATCTCAAAATATTATTTTATATTAAAGTAAAAATCGGTTTATAATGGTTCCAAAGGGTCTTATTTCGAAGCTAAAGTGGGGGTGGGTCAAAATCCTATCAACCAATAAGATTTAGACAAGTTTAGGTTATTATTTTAACCTTATCAATTAGATTTAACCTTAAGTTAAATAATTTTACTTTTACCGTGTATTTTTGTTTTCTTTCACTATATGCTTAATACACTTGTTATAACATGCCAAAATAACCCCAAATTGTATATTATTAATACATATATCCTTATCTAAGTCATTTGGCCGAATCGTAGATTTTTAGGAATAAAATAACAATTAATAATATAATATTTGATTTAAAAACTATTTTGTGTCAATTTTGACACTATTTGATATATGATTTTTTTTAAAGTCATAAAATAATGATAATTTCGAACCAAGTTATTTAAATTAACAATAACATGTGATATTAACCTATAAAATTAGTGTAAGTCATAGAAAGTCTCAAATTACATTTATTTGGGCATTTATAACATCAATTATGTCAATATTTCATTAATAAGACAATTACTGCATCATCTATGTGTCATAATAAATTATACTTATTTAATAGCTAAAAATTATAAATAAATTCCTATGATGTAGATAATTGTATTAGATTTCTGGAGACTATTCATGTTCGATGTTTCATGAAGTTTATCACTAGATTAAAATTATTATACTTATAAGAATTAAGAAAGTGACATGTTGTCACATTATTTGGTTTTAATAATAATTAAATTATTTTCATTGACAAAATTTAATTAAATGAATCTAATCCGACCCTTAGGTGATATGGGTTGACTTTTAGTCATCCAATAGGATTTTGAAATTTTTTAGGGTAATTTTAAAATATTATATTTACCCTTAATTACCCGATTTACCTTTCACTATGGTAAATAAAATTTACCGTAGTTACTATTCATAATTTCCAAAAATAAAAAGTAGCCTATTAACATAATTTGGACCCACTGATTCCAAATATGGAATCCATTTTTTAAAATTCCATACACAGAAGTTGCAGAAATTAAATTATAATTAATCCCGTTGTCGAATAAAAACGGGTTTTTGTTTAAAACATTGCAAAAGATTGAATTGATTTAACCTACGAATTCAAGGTAAAATAAATGCTAATGAAATAAATTATATTAAATGGTAAAAATATATTCTATTTATACTTTAAAACCATTCAATATTATAATTTAACCACATAAGATATTACGATGAAAAAAGTTGTTTTTAATTAAAATATAGCGTGTTTTTACTATTCATTAAAATGTGAAAGTTACCAGAATAATATGAAAATTTTATCCAAAGTAAATTTTTATTTCTTGACTCCAAAGAAGAATTTTATTTTGTCAAATTTAACTTATAGACATTTCAAAAACCAGATTTAAAGTGGGTGCGCCATCCAATGGCGGTAAAACTGCAATTTTTGAAAAATACTTATTTTACCCGAAAATTTATTTTGTTCTTATACCATGTTCTAGAAATGTGTAAGATAAATAATAATGTTATAAAATTCAAAATTTAGTTAAAACTATTCATAACGGCTAGTTCATGGCAATATTATAATAATATAACATTGTTTATTAAAAACCGGTATTGCGTACAACACACACTATCGAGGAAGGTCGCGATTGCGTGTAATGCAAGCCAAGTCAGGGTTGCGTGTTGTGAAAGAATCCTTCATTGTTTCGTATAACATAATCCAACCATATTTCATTTATACATTTAATATATATATATATATATACTCAATGTTGTGTAGAATAACTATTATCAAAATTGTGTGTAACACGGTCCAAGAATAGTGTTGCGTATACTGCAAGCTAATACGGTGTTGTGTATAGCGCAAGGTAATCTTGGTGTAGAATACAACAAAAGAAATTAATGAAATTAAAATAATATTTTTCATAAAATCTCGGGGTGTTACATTCTACCCCCCTTAAAATGAATTTCGCCCTCGAAATTCGTCGGGGTTATAAATGGTTTACTATTTGAAAGTTTCTTTGATAATAACCGACACCGTAAAAAGGAATACCAAAACTTATCTTTAAAAACAAAAGTATGAAACGTAACGGTTACCCAAATAAACTAATCACTAGGTTTCCACATAGGTGAAAATATGGATATGGAAGAGAAATCTAACCATCATGTTCTGATGGAGAGTGGTAGAGAACATGGATATGGAAAAGCTAGCAATCACAAAGCCATAAATTTGTGATGATCTAGGGTACCATCTGATTCATTGGATATAAGGGCACTAGGACAACATTTTTGGTTTTCAAGATCATTTCCCTAAAGTCGAAAATTTGAATTAGAATAAATACTTACTTTATTTTGGTACAATCTCACTGTTGTTCGTGCCTTGAACAATTTCCACTTCATCTCTTAAATAAATGAAGTTGAATTTGTTATTCGTGAAGTGTTATCAGATCATGTGATAGAATGACGGGTCATTCCATCTGTCTCAAACAAAAGGTTAGCAAAAATTATATATATAAGTCGATCTATAGTGAGATTAATCATATATTGTTCCTAAATGGACTTATACTTCATATATCATACTGCTTAATAATCTACTAAACAGGGACTTCATGTAGGCCAGTGGTAGGCGATAAAGGCCAGTCGCACTTCGGTTGTGGGTTCGATTCCTACAGCCTTGTCCGACGCGATGGGTTGTCGCCCATCCTGTAGGTTGTCCTTTTTCTAAAACTACATTACTACAACATCCCATCAATAATATCGAATAAAAAAAATTCTATCCTTAAACAATACTCACTTATGTACAACATAATCCATTTCAATCTTTAGGCTTATCCATAATACTGCAGTCCACTCTCATAACATAGTGAAAACGATTACCAGAGATTTAATACCATTGTTGATCCCCATATATCATAAGATATGTTTTGTTGGTCACATTCCAAACATTCAAAGTCCTTAATCATGTATTCTCTTGAAAAAATGAATACCTATTAAACCTTAGTGAAAACATAAATGCTGTCAAAAGTTAACTCTTACCACATACCAAAATCAAAAAATTCTATATACTCAATCCATGATATAACCTTCTCCTTCTATCAGTCATGAGCTCATGAATACTATCAAACATTTAATTTTCTACTTATCCCTTCATTATGCGCATATCATCTTCATTCCAAAAATATCTGAATAACCTTTCATGGATACTGGTAGCATTAATCACACACTTTCAAAACTCAATGAAAGACAACAATGTAACAATCCTTAGATGTCTCTTTATTCCATAGTACCATGAGATTCTTTATACAACATTACACTTGATAAATATGTAATCATTCCACTACCTTCTTAAACCATTGACCGAGCTTCAATAAATCTTTCATCTCACATATCATTTGTAGTCTCTTCATCATCATCAACATAAATACTACCCATACGACCATACTGATTCTCTTCATGAGACTTTCCCTTAGGGCATTGGTTTGCATAATGCCCGTACATTCCACATTTAAAACATTTAACCATTGTTGATGTCGTAGCAATACCATTATCCTCATCCCTGGTGTTAACTGAACCTTTTCCTTTTCACTTACTGGCTTTGTGTCCTTCTTTTCCACACCCAAAGCATCTTCCAATTCCTTTGAAACATTCTCCTTGATGCCTCTTCCCACATGATTTACATTGGGGAAATTGAACTTTCTTTCCTCTATGATCATCATGAAACTCCATCTTTCTCTTATTAGCCGTGTCATGAAAACTTACCAAATTTTACATTATTGATCATATTATGAGATTGCTTATTCGGCATAATAATGATGTTTGGACTTCCAAATCCCATTTCATTTGGTTTCTCATGAATAATATCATTCCATTGTCCATCATATCCTCCATTATCGTGAATCATCTTGTTTCCAGCCATTTTCTAAAACCCAAAAAGAATAGCGTGAGAGGAAAAAATCATTCTAGGGAATACAACATAATAAAAGGGGGATTACCTTCAATATCTAACATCTTAGGTTTAATTCTATGATCGTTAGCGTAATTCTAGTACTATAACCTATACATATACTTAACCTTAGGGACATCCCTAGACATACCTTAGAAATATCTCTAGGGATCTCACTAAAGTTCTCGCATCCTAGTTTCCAAATGTTGACTAAACTTTTCCTCTGATACCAACTGTAGAGACCCGGAGCCTGACGTACATTGACATTACATTACATTTGCGGAATACTTAGTACATAACAAAAAAACACACACACAAGGATCGTAATAGTTTAGTGTCTTTGGAAACTCGGAATATAATCTTCTAATCGTGGTGAAAGATCTTCAAAATCTCCCAAAAAGATCTTCTTTTTTTTACCTAAAACCTTTCATGATATCCTGGGGAAAAGAAAACATAAAAGGGTGAGCTCAAATTCTCAGTAAGGGTAAACAAAAGAAATATCAATCACATCATATACATAAGCACATAACTTTTGGAAATCTTAACCTGCAAAAGAGATCATAATTTCATAACATAGGGTAAATCATGGCAGTGAAATGTAATCACAATAATCATAACATAAAACATGAAACTTTGTGTCATTCACACATAATCATAGAGAATCATTTCTTGTTAGTCAAGACTCATTGCCAAGACTATCTTAGTGGACAAAGTCCCTTTCTGAATCGAGTAACCCTCGTTTCAGTCCTGTTTCACTGAACCGGTATAACCTACCATTCCAGCCATGTCTATCTCATGAGATATAAAATCTTTACCCAATGCATTGGAGGGAGATATAGGTCCCACCCATCTCATAATGATACCATTCTTATGTGTGCCACAAAATCATAAACCATACATCATAGCATAACCCATGTAATAAAAATGGGATTCTTAAACAACATGACATCATAAAAACAGTCATATAAGATAAAGGAATTCATAAACATAATTCCATCACAACATAGTCAAATCAATGTAAAAATATGAATAGAAACAGAACCCTTTATTATCTTAGATGATAAATAATTTTGATAAAACACTTGAAATGAATTCTTGAGGAAAATATACTTTCTTCTTCAAAATCAATTTCTTTTCACAAAACGTCATGCAATTTTAAAAGAAAGATATTTTATTGAAAATAGTCATGAAATATTTTGGAGGAAGCTTCATGAAAATAAGGCTTTATAAAACCGTAAAAATCCGTTCGTGCCGTATAATTTAGAAAAACATTCTTCATGCTTTTTTCGGAAAAGTCAAAAAGTACCTCGTACGAAAAACGACAAAAGATTCCTTTCATATCCTTTACTAAAAACTCACTGAAGGGTAAAATTGGATTTAAACAATTTTAGATGGATGGAAATAACATTACATATTGAGGGAACATGGATGTGGAAGATAAAATACACCCCATTAAATACTTACGAATAAACAATCTCGGATAAGAATGAGATTGTGATATTTTCCCTTACCTTAGGTCCGACTTGCTTTGTAAGTGTCCGAACCTCCTCTTCTTTGAAACGCCTCTTTGAATCCTCCACTTAGGGAACTAATATTGGTCTTTGAAGAAGACCAGGACCTCTAGGATTATTCTAGGGAAGTGGAGAAGGGATTTTGGAAGGGGTTGGCCGAGCCTGAGTGCTCAAATTGGTGTGAGGAGGTGGGGGAGGAGGTACCCTTTTATAAGGGAGGAGAGGGGCACCTTAGGAATATCTCAAAATATTATTTTATATTAAAGTAAAAATCGGTTTATAATGGTTACAAAGGGTCTTATTTCGAAGCTAAAGTGGGGATGGGTCGAAATCCTATCAACCAATAAGATTTAGACTAGTTTAGGTTATTATTTAAACCTTATCAATTAGATTTAACCCTAAGTTAAATAATTTTACTTTTACCGTGTATTTTTGTTTTCTTTCACTATATGGTTAATACACTTACTATAACATGCCAAAAGAACCACAAATTGTATATTATTAATACATATATCCTTATCTAAGTCATTTGGCCGAATCTTAGATTTTTAGGAATAAAATTACAATTAATAATATAATATTTGATTTAAAAACTATTTTGTGTCAATTTTGACACTATTTGATATATGATTTTTTTTGAAAGTCATAACATAATGATAAGTTCGAACCAATTTATTTAAATTAACAATAACATGTGATATTAACCTATAAAATTAGTTTAAGTCATAAAAAGTCTCAAATTACATTTATTTGGGCATTTATAACATCAATTATGTCAATATTTCATTAATAAGACAATTACTGCATCATCTATGTGTCATAATAAACGATACTTATTTAATCCCTAAAAATTATAAATAAATTCCTATGATGTAGATAATTGCATTAGGTTTCTGGAGACTATTCATGTTCTAAGTTTCATGAAGTTTATCACTAGATTAAAATTATTATACTTATAAGAATTAAGAAAGTGACATGTTGTCACATTCTTTGGTTTTAATAATAATTAAATTATTTTCATTGAACAAAATTTAATTAAATGAATCTAATCCGACCCTTAGGTGATATGGGTCGACTTTTAGTCATCCAATAGGATTTTGACATTTGTTAGGGTAATTTTAAAATATTATATTTACCCTTAATTACCCGATTTACCTTTCACTATGGTAAATAAAATTTACCGTAGTTACTATTTATAATTTCCAAAAATAAAAAGTAGCCTATTAACATAATATGGACCCACTGATTCCAAATATGGAATCCATTTTTTAAAATTCCATACACAGAAGTTGCAGAAATTAAATTATAATTAATCCCATTGTCGAATAAAAACGGGTTTTTGTTTAAAACATTGCAAAAGATTGAATTGATTTAACCTACGAATTCAAGGTAAAATCAATGCTAATTACATACATTATATTAAATGGTAAAAATATATTCTATTTATACTTTAAAACCATTCAATATTATAATTTAACCGCATAAGATATTACGATGAAAAAAGTTTTTTTTAATTTAAATATAGCGTGTTTTTACTATTCATTAAAATGTGAAAGTTACCAGAATAATATGAAAATTTTATCCAAAGTAAATTTTTATTTCTTGATTCCAAAAAAAAAAATTATTTTGTCAAATTGAACTTATAAACATGTCAAAAACCAGATTTAAAGTGGGTGCACCATCCAAAGGCGGCAAAACTGCAATTTTTGAAAAATACTTATTTTACCCGAAAAATTTATTTTGTTCTTATACCATGTTCTAGAAATGTGTAAGATGAATAATAATGTTATAAAATTCAAAATTTAGTTAATACTATTCATAACGGCTATTTCATGACAATATTATAATAATATAACATTGTTTATTAAAAACCGGTATTGCGTACAACACACGCTATCGAGGAAGGTCGCGATTGCGTGTAATGCAAGCCAAGTCAGGGTTGCGTGTTGTGAAAGAATCCTTCATTGTTTCGTATAACATAATCCAACCATATTACATTTATACATTTAATATATATATATATATACTCAATGTTGTGTAGAATAACTATTATCAAAATTGTGTGTAACACGGTCCAAGAATAGTGTTGCGTATACTGCAAGCTAATACGGTGTTGCGTATAGCACAAGGTAATCTTGGTGTATAATACAACAAAAGACATTAATGAAATTAAAATAATATTTTTCCTAAAATCTCGGGGTGTTACACAAATGCTCAATAATGGTATGCAATACAGCGGAAACTTTTAAAAATAAGCATAAACATTTAAGGCAATGTATAAAACTAAAACAAAAGACTTTTAAACATGAACATCAGACTAATATGGCCGAAATAAGATTAAATAATTCCATTTAATTATACACATGGATATTCTACTAATCGAATAATCACATGCAATATCACTGACCACTTTCATAATGATGGAATGCATAATGCCAGACTATCATAACCACATAGCCAATGCCTCGTACCATAACTACAAATAAGATTTTGTCAAGGCCTCATGCCAAGACACTATTTTTTTCATGAGACCTACCGATGCTTTGAGGAGTTATAGCAGGCTCCACCCGTCACTTACTAAGTCCAATTCATTCCTCATATGAATAGGTTTAAACATAACATAAACATTCGTATTAAAACTACCATACGAAATGTCAATAATTTCTCCATAAACCATGAATGGTATAAAAATAACACATCCACAGTAGAAAATATCACAAAACCTTCAATGGAAGTTTTGTATAATAAATCAACTTCAAATGAGCTTAAAATCCATCAACGGATGTTGACATATATGAAAATTATGAGTATAAATTTTTTAAAGAAATATCTTTTTTGTAAAATCATTTAAAAGTCACCCATTTATAAAGGAAGTAATTTTAAAAGAGATTTTAAAATAAAAGTGTCCCATACCACTTTGACACTTTTGAAAAGAATTATCATTTCAAAACATTCATGTCCATATAAATAAATCCTTAAAATCATTTTGAAAACATGGACATTAATTAAAATGATTTAGAAAGATATATCTTTAAAACATTTGAAATTATGATCCTGAAAAAGTTTACCTTTCAAAATTCATAAAATCTTCATTTTGAAATCATTTTTTTGAAAAATGGACATGGATGATAAAAATGTCCTAATAAATACTTACTCATAAACAATCTTGGATAATGATGAGATTGAGGAATTAACCGTTACCAATTTGGTAACTTACGAAACATACAACCCATGAAAGAGGTATCATACAATGAATATGTTAATACACATAAATTAAAGTGTATTACAAAAAAAATTAAATTATGGGCTGTACATACACCACACAAATGGTAATAGTGGCAATATGCCATGAATCTCATGGGAATAAGGAGTGAGATGAAAACCCATTACCTTGCACTTTCCTTTAGTCAAGGGTACGTTTAACCTCCTGTATGAAGATAGTAGTATGTTATTAAATTATACCAGAACCATATTAATATTTATGATATCATACATGATTAATTTATGACTTTATATTAACCATTTAATAGTAGTTTCCATTTTAAATTAACATTTCAGGTAATAATCGCTTTCTTTATCGTACGTGTTTTGACTTGTTACTCTTGGTTGTATCATTTAGATCATGGTTTAAATACTTCTTGAATATAAAACATGATAAATATATCATTTATATTTATAATATAAATATGTATAATAGACATATATATGAAATGGAAAACACCGTTTATGGAGACGGTAGTACGTACGTACGCATAAACGTTGTTTTCTGTTTTCATATAGTATTGAACGGAAGTAATTGAATAAGATATATATAAGTACATAAATCCTTATATTTATAAATATATATATCTCCAGTAGAATTATTATGTCATATATTACATAATTATTAGTAATATATATTTTTAGAATCATCGATGAATGGTGAACATGGAAATGAATCTCCTCGCGTCGTGGAGACGGTAATCCGTAAGATTGCACGAGAAAAAATATCATTCTTTTGATATTATAATAATATATAATTGGATGTTATATCATATATAAAGAATCATTATAATGTTATATTTATTATTTACATCAAATACAGATCATTATTATACTCATCCAAATAGTAATGTATTGAATAACAGTTACACCACGACGTGGAGACGGTAAGTCGTACGCATGCACGTATGGTGACATGTCATTCAAATGATGTATAGAATACTGAATATGCTTGTACCATATTTATAATAACATCAATTTATATAAGATATAAAAGAGTTATTATTTTAGAATAGAAATAACAAAGAAAGAAGAAGTTGAAGAATAAAATAACTTGAAAGAGGGTGGTGAAAACATTACCTCTTCTTCGGGTTCTTCATCTTGATTTGATCAAAAGGGCTCCTTAGGTTGGCATTCTGATCAAAATAAGGACTTTATGTTGAAGTGATGGAAGTTGAGAGAGTATTTTGGCAGGGTTTTGTCGAACCAAATGGCTTTCATGGTGTGAATAATTGGTTAGAAGTTGGGTCCATTTCTAAGGGGGAGGAGGGGCTCTTTAGGAAAAACTTAAAGTATTAATTTAGAATAAATTCATATTAGGTTTCTAATGTCTTCAAAGTGTATTATTAAAACTATAATGTGGGGATGGGTCAAATACTTTCTAAAAATATATTTTAGACAGGTTTGGGTCATTATATTACCATATCATGTAGTTTTAACTCTTGGTTAATTAGTTTGACACTTACCATGTCACATTGTATTTTTATATTATATAGTTAATAAATTTAATATATACCTCCAAAAGACCCCAAATTGGTCTATTAATGATACAACTATTAAGATACAAGTTATTTGGACGAACCATAGATTTTTATGAATTTAATATCAATTAATAATATAATATTTGTTTAAAAAACTCTTTTATGTTAGTTTTGACACTATTTGGTTTTTTTTCTGAAAGTAACCAAAACTTGAATACTTCAAAAAAGACACATTAAATCATCCCTAACATGTCATAGTATCCTAGAAAATTCATGTATGTCATAAAAACTTTGAAATTATATTTATTTTAATATTTATATTACCATTTATTTGATTCTTTCATTAATATGGTAATTACTGCATCAACATTGTGTCATAAATAAATTTAATTATTTAATGTCTAAAAATTATAATTAAAATACCATTATGTAGGAAATCTTTTTTTCTTTCTAATGAATATTTATAATCAAATTTATATTATGTATAACCCTATATTAAAAATGTTTTAGTTTTTAAACTTTGATTTTAACTCTTTTAACTCTTCTGTGAATTAAATAATAATAAATGTCCTAATCTAATCCATGTGGACCTAAAGGGTCATATTTTATTCCTAAGGTTGTTTTTGGTCGAATTAAACTTATCCAATATAATTATGACATGTATTAGGGTAATAATAATATCATTTATACCCTTAATTACCCTATTAAATTCTTACCGTGGTAAATAAAAGTAAAAAGTTACTATTCCCAAAAAATTATTTTTATCTTATTGAACCACATTTTACTCCTTCAATTTAACTGTGACTCTTGGATTTTTGAAATTCCACTAACAGAAGCGGTAAAATTATGTTTTATGTGAATTTACAAATTCTCCTAGGAGGTGGGTAAAAGACAGTGAAAAAGTTCAATAAAATTTTTATATATCTAAAATTATTATAAACTGCCTCCAATGAATTAAATTGAATTTATATAGCTGTTATGTACATATTTTGACCTAAAATAATATAAATAATTATTTAAATAAAAATACGGTTTAAAACAGTAACTTAGGGTTTTTCACTATTCATCAAAAATTGAATGTTTTCAGAAAAATAAAAAAAATTTACCCTAAGCTAATTTTGATATTCCAAATTCAATAATGAAGTATATTTTACCAAATTCTAAACATATTAGTTTCATTTATTAATTTAAAATTAATTCTTGTTGTTAATGAAAAAAAGCGTGTTTTTAAGAAACAATAACTATCAAAAGATTGACACTTGTTTATGTCCGGTTTAAATGTGGAATTATGTCCCATGACCAACATTGGATTAAATGGTAAAAATATATTCTAAATATAATATAAAACCACTCAAATTCATAATTTATCACTATAAATTATTTTTATTAAAGAAGTTTTTTTAAATTAAAATTCCGTAATTTTCACTAATCATCAAAATAAGAATGTTATCCGAAAAGTACCAAAATTTCACCATAGGCTAATTTCGATATTCTGAATCCAAAAATGAAGACCATTTTGAGATATAAAATTTATTAAATTTCAAATAGTGGTTATTACTATTCATAACGGCTACTTTGATTGGTCATGGTGTGTGTTAGAACCCGAACTTGTGTACAACACACGCTACTGTATTATTCAAAGAGAAGCGTACCGTTGAAGCTCGGGGTGTTACAAATATTCCTTTATAAACCAATAATAAAAGTCAAAAATGGTATAAATGACTTTAACCTATATTATAGTAAATATAATTTTTTTTTTGAAATACACTTTTAAGAAACATGGATGTGGATGATAAATAAGTCCCAGTAGATTATTACGTATAAACAACCTTGGATAATGAAGAGATTGCGAAATAAACCCTTACCTTGTACTTTTAGTTGGTTGAGTGTTGGTTAACCTATTTTATAATGGTGAAATAACTATTATTAAATTATACAAGAATCATATATATTAATATGATATCATATATGATCTTTTAACATTGATTTGTTAATAATATTTTAATTTTATCGTTGTTTCGGGTGTAAACGTACTCATTTTCTTTTATATTTATTGTCACATAAGCCGTGATTGTCATATATTGGTTGTATATTATTCATATACAGAATTATATCAAGTCCTTAGAAACTATTATTAATCATCAAATGAGAATTATACTGGAATGGATACGATGGAGAATGAATCTCAACGCGTTCGTGGAGACGGTAGTCCGTACGTACGCACGAGCGACAATATCATTAATTTGATAATAAAATAATATTTAATTGGATGTTATATAATATATACAGAATAATTATCATGTTATAATTATTATTTACATGAATTACACATCGTTATTATATCCATCCAAATAATAATTTATTGAATAACAATTACACCACGACGTGGAGACGGTAAGTCGTACGTACGCATGTATGGAGACATGTCATTCAAAAGATGGATAGAATACTGAATATGGTTGTACCATATTTGTAATAATATTACAATATATATGAGATACTGGATTCATTATTTTAGAATTGTAATAAAAAATAAAGAAGAAGTTGAAGAAGAAATGAATTTGAAAAAGGGTGGTGAAAACATTACCTCTTCTTCGGGTTCATCCTTTTTATTTGATCAAAATGGATCCCAAGGATGGCTTTCTGACTAAAGTATGGCCTCTATAATGACATTAGGGAATTTGAGAGAGTATTTGGGCAGGGTTTGGCCGATCCAAAAGGCTTTGAATGTGTGAATTAGTGAGAAGGGGGAGTGCTCTTTTATAAGAGGGGTGAGGGCACCTTTGGAAAAGCAAGAAATATTATTTTATAATAAATTTATATTCGGTTTCTAATGGCTTCAAAGTGGATTATTTAATGTTTAAGGTGGTTATGGGTCGAAAAACACTCAACCAATATAATTTAAGTAGGTTTGGCTCATTATATTAACCTTATCCTTTTGTTTTAACTCTTAGTTAATTAGTTTGAAACATACCATGTCACATTGTATTTTTATATTATATTGTTGACAAATGTACTATATACCTTGAAGAGACCCCCAAGTTGTCCATTAATGATACACCTATCATGATATATGTCTATTTTCTGAACCTTAGATTTTTAGGAATTGAATATCAATTAATAATATAATATTTGTTTTAACAAATCTTTTATGTCAATTTTGACACTATTTGGAAAATGGATTTTTTTGAAAATCATAACAGAATCATTACTTCTAAAAAAGATAATTAAATCATTACTAATAGGTCATATTAACCCATAAAATTAGTGTAATTCATACAAAGTCTCAAATTATATTTATTTGGGTATTTTTAATATCAATTATTTTAATTTTTCACTATTATGGTAATTACTGCATCATCATTGTGTCATAAATAAATTAAATTATTTTTGGTTTAAAAATTATAAATAAAATATCATTATGTAGGAAATTTTTTTATATTTCTAATAAATACTTACAATCGAATTTAACTTATGTGTAACCCTATATTAAAAATGTTTTAGTAAATAATCATTGATTTTAACTCTTTTAACTCTTCTTTGAAATAAATAATAATAAATGTCCTAATCTAATCCAAGTGGACCTAAATGATAATATTTTAATCCTAATGTTGTTTTGGGTCGAGATTAAATTGTCCAATAGAATTAGGACATGTGTTAGGGTAATATTAATATCATTTTTACCCATAATTACCCTATTTAATTTTAACTATGGTAAATAAAAGTAAAAAGTTACGATTCACCAAAAATTATTTTCATCTCATTGAACCACATTTTACTCCTTGATATTAACCGTGTCTCTAGGAGTTTCGAAATTCCACTTACAGAAGCGGTATGATTAAGTTTTATGAAAAATTCAGTTTTTTAACTACAACTTAGTGGTTTCACTATTCATAAAAAAAATGAAGTTTTTCAGAAAAATACCAAAAATTCACCCTAGGATAATTTTGATATTCTGAATCCAAAAATAAAGTCCATTTTGAAAAAATAAATTGATAAATTTCAATAATTGGGTATTACTATTCATAACGTCTAGTTTGATTGGTTGTGGTGTGTTAGAACTCGATGTTGCGTAAAACACACGCTATTGCATTTTTCAAAGAGAAGCGTATTGTAGAAGCTTGGGGTGTTACAACCAAACCCAAAGAACTAAAATATATGAATAAGACTCTAAATGTGGGTAATGAATTTTTAGTCATAAGGCCAGAACAGTTGAGTTTTGAGGGGTAGTTAGAACAAATATATAATGAGTACAATTCTTTTCAAGAAATAATCAATGGGTTGATCTCAAAAGATCTACCACAATGATATTCTAAAGGATTATATATAATCCATACTCCTTATATATATATATATATGATTTTAATATATGTTCACATTTTTTATGTTTAAGGGGAGATACAATATGTGGGGAAGTTGCAAACAAAGATGCAAAATGGTGAGTATTGTGCTTGTAAATGTATACTAATTCATATCAGTATCCAGAGTTGAAGAATTAATCTTTAAGTATTACATAAAAGGAGTTAATGGTAATATTTCATGAGGGGTATAGAATTAATTGGGTTCAATGGACTTGGGTGGTTATATTAACATTATCTCTTATTTCTAAAATTGACTCACATCTCAATAGGATTAAATGTTTTTTTGATGGATCATTTCTCAGTGGTATGTTTAACTATTGGAAATACCATTATGGGTAGCTACCACTTGAATATGTTATTGACCTGGAGAGTATTCTAAACCCTAAAATTACATGTGAAGAAATGATGCAAGAGAATAAAAATGTTTGTTGGTTTAAATAGTGGGCCTAACAACTGGAAGAGTTGTATATCATAGAGGGAGCATTATACCTCCTAATCAGATGAAAGATATAAATATTATATACATGTAGAGATTCAATGTTTAAGAATTCTAATAGGGGGACAAGTAGTAACCTTCTTTAATTTCATGATTATATATTCTGATCTAACAACTTGGTATCAGCTAACTGTTTTTCGAATACAAAGAAGATGTGAGATAATATGAACTTGTTTCAATAAGATGCTGAGATAATTAGTTCAGTAAAATTATGTCGCAATAAGAAAAAAAACAGTTTCAAGTATTCTAATGAAAGTGATGAAGTTGTATGAGACTCATGGGGAGATTGTTTTGAGGCAAATAGATAATAATTTCATCAGACATAAATGGGTTTTTCACAATACAATGAATAAAAATGACCTTGTGATTACAAAATAATCACATATAGTTTGAAATGGTTACACCCAGATAGTTGTTATTGATTTTAATTGAACATTATCATCTGTACCATGGATTGGGACAATCAGATAATTTTTTGCCTTTGCAGTGCAACGAAAATTCAATGATTTTCATTTGGATGTCATGTCCGCATTATTGAGTGGTGTTCTAGAAGAAGAGGTGTATATTGATCAACCAGAATGTTTTTTTATTCATGCCAATTACAATAGAGTTTATTGGCTAAATAATGTGTTATATGGTTTGAAGTAGGCACCATGTGAGTGGTATTCAAGGCTCTATCAGTTTCTAATGAATCTTGGTTTTAAGTGTGGTGGAGTTGATTAAAATTTATATGTGAATAATAATATTAATCAAATGATGATGGTTTTAGTATATGTCTATGAAATAATCTTCGATGGATCCGTGGAAGTATATTGTAGAACGTTTTCCTAATTCAAGAAAAATGAGTTCGAAATGTCAATGACTGGTGAGATGATGTTTTCCTTAATTTACAAGTGAAACATGGAATTAATGGCACAATCATTTACCGATCTAAATAAGAACATGATTTCATGATAAGGTATGGAATGGATAATTGAAGGGAGATGTAGACTCTAGTGGCTACCTGTATGAAACTCTCATAAGAGGATTAATATCATAGAGTACATGAAAATAATTGTAAGCATGTTGAACGTGATAGAGATAAGGACTGATATTGTATTTGTCACATGCCTAGTTGTGTGGTACAAAGGAAATACCATTGAAAGAAACACATGTAGTGAAAATAATACTTTGGTATATCAAGGGAACTATGGATTTTTGTGTTATGTACAATGAAAAATTTCAGCGAGAGTAATGGGTATATACAGATACAGATTGGGACAGATCAGAAGATGATAGAAAATAAACATTAGTTGGTTCATTCTATATTAAATTATTGGGTATTTATTGGATAATAAAAAACATTATTGCATTTCCTTGGGCACCATAGAGTCTGATTATATTACAGTCACTCAATCATACACAATGTTATTCTGGAAGATGTGGCAACATGATGATAAGGGGGTTTAAGTGAAGTCTCTCATCAGAATATATTTTGATAATTCTAGTTCTATAAATAATAGAAAAAATCCAATTCATCACTCAAGGAAAAACAAAATTTAATTAAAATATCATTTTATCAAGAAGAAGGTAGATAAAGGTCTTGTGAATTTTTTGTATGTTCCTACAGAGCTACAAGTTGATGATATTCTGACAAAGTCCATACCTAAAGAAGCATTTGAAAGGAATCAATTGGATCTAGTGGTTCATTCAAATCCCTACACTTGAAAAAGTGTGGATGTGGGACCCCTTCTATTCAAGGTATGGTGTGTTTTCCCTAATGTGTCTATAATTTTTATTTCCAATGTTATAGACCATGAAGGAGTGGCCATTGGGTTCCTTGAAAAATGTTGGGAATGTGTGGTTCTTTAAAAGGGGAAATAGATGATGGGAGAAAATTTCTTAGTCAAAGAAATGGGGAGAAGCTGATAGGTCGAGTATCCATATAGGGGGGAAATGAAATTTGGGTACAATTTTAAATATGATGATACTATATGTGATTGATCAAAGAAGATATATCATGATAGTTGAAGTTTTTAATGAAATTAGTTTATTGGTATTAGTTTGGATTCAAGAATTGGTGCTAGGAATGATGTGAATCCTCGATGAGTAGTGCATACAACTCTTGTTTCTCAAAACTAGCTTTTTCAATGTGGGATTATCATATTTTTTTATTCAATTATTGAACACCATATACATCTCAATAAGTTAATGATGGTAGATGATATAAGGAGTGCCAATGAGACAACAAATTATGACATAGTAGTCAAAAAACCCGAAGGGGGGATTGTTGAGATATAATCCCTTAAGGTATCATTAAATAATTATTGGGTTGGTTGTGTTTGTTGACAAATAAATTTTTCTTGCTAACTTTCTAAGATCCATATATATTTTTGACAACCTTGTTGACAAAGAACCATGACATAAGAATGTATGATCTGGAGGCGTTACAAAATGAATAGATACAAGGTGGTGTTGTTTTTTTTTCTAAATTCTTAGGGTTTGAAATTTAGAGATTTGTGAGATTTTTGAAAATTTTACTTCCTTTATGATCTCCTTAAAATATGGAAAAGACATTATTTTCACAAATATAGGCTTTATGGAGTAGATTTCTCAAAGGCATAAATAATGTTGACGGTGATCTCTGTGATTATGATGAGCTTTACAAATGGTAGAGGTGAATATCATTGTGAGGGAGAATTGTAGATATGGAATGTTTTTTATGGTTGGATCTTCTATTATGATGAGCATCACTTAGTGGTATATAGGATTGATAGAACACTTCCTTAATATGATGATCATTGTGATCCGGTAAATTTTTTTAGAGATTTGTGAGTAAGAGAGAATATATGATGAAATTTTAGAGCTCTGTGATTTGGGATTACCTTGTGCTGATATATCCTAGATGGTTTTTGAGTTTGTGGGAAATTAATATAAATAGGCATCCACCCCTAAGAGATGTGTATAGAGTTTTCATGAAAATTTTATAGGTCATGAATCACAAATGTGGTTCATGGAGGCAGTGTGCTTTGCAGAGAGAAGGAACTTCACAATAGCTAATCTTGCTCTGTGAAATAGTTTTTCATCACAAAGGCTTGTCCAAGAATTATGAAATCAGTAAACTCTGAAAATTTCTGATCTCTACAAAGAAGTTTTCTCAATAACGTAGCATTCTCTACGAATCATTTTTTTCTTCATGGGTGTGAGCTTTGTGAAGAGGTAGGAATAATGTGATGTCTTGTTTGAGGGTTAAAAAATAAAAATATTTGGAAAGTAGTAAACCGTGAAAATGTTTTTCAAATGTTATTTCCCTATGTTTAGTGTAAAATAGGTATTAATCATTTGATTAAAATTGGAATTCCACATAGAATCTACCTACATTAGAGGTTTCATTTAATAGAGATAATGAAGGGTCCTATAAGTCCATAAAATTTGAGTGAATCCCTTTCAAGAGAAACGAGAAGAGGAAGAGGAAGATGGCATTCCTTCACACTAGTAGTGATCCGTAGGAAGAGACATAAGGAGCGAACCCTGGGAATGTAGTTAGAAAACCATAAACATTAGAAAGGTAGTGAGACTAGTAATAGAATATCTATCCCGAACATTGTAAGTTGGTAGATAGCTTTAGTGGAATTGGATCATTATTAAATCACCATTGTATGCTCCGTGGATGTACCCCTGTGTGGGAGAATCAAGTAAAAATCCATGTGTCTATCTAATTTCTTTCCTAAATTGCATTAAAAGCATCATCATCATATAATAAACAGAATAATAAGATCAACAGTAACACATAAGTTTAAATACAGTGACCCTTATAATAAAAAGGTCAAGATCTATTGGTGGGGGATTTATTTAGGGGAATGAATATCAATACCCTAATTCACACCCCCTCCCACTCTCAAGGTATCTAGCCCCTTTTGGACCTATGAATTTGTATCATAGGGATATTGTACTTTTATCAGATTTTTTTTCTAAAATGGTTTAGTTGATTTTGAATATAAAGATTTCATCTTCCCATATCCTGTTGTGCCATAGAAAATGGAAGAACATTAATGAAGAATTAGAATTCTTGTGTTATTTCTATGAGTGGAAGTGTCTATCGAAAGAGTGGTATTCAATTAAAGGAATCAAGTGGTGAAAAAATTAGGGCTTGGATAAATAATATATTTAAAATACATACTCATTTAATAATGTATAAGGAATGAGAGAAGAACCTGATATTAAATGTATTAATATAAATACTGATGAAGAATAAATCTCATGAAGGCCATGATGTATAAGATGTCTACAAAACAAAGGATACAAATCATAAATTTGACAAAGAAATTAAATCAAAGGAAATTTGGATCTAAGAATTGGATATTATAGTCAACAAGATATGATGTTTAAATAAAAGGCTTATTTATGTGGCTACTGGTCTGAGGTAGAATAATGATTTCCAATCTGAAGAAAAAAAAATGATGTATACAAAGAGAGAAAAAAAGAAGATGACAAGGGAATGAATCCTAAATAAGTTGAAATTGAGAATATAAAATTTAGAAATGATAATCATTCTACAAAAATATCTGAACTAGTTGAGAATAATAAAAGGATACACAAAGAGAATTCATGTTGTTTTGATTTTTTTTCTCAAGAAATAATTAAAATGAATGATAAAAGTGACATTGTGGATAATCTCAGATGTAAATTAAAAAATGGGATGACTATAGGGAAGAATATCAAGATTTAAAATAATTCATAACTTGAATCAATGGATATAAAGATTAAAGCATTGGTAGAAGAGCTAGAATCAGGGAAGAAATAAGTGGGGAAATACAAGGGAAAATAATGCCTAAAATGAAGTATTTATTGCACTTACTATTTGATTATCCATTTACATGTGATGATGAAATGAAAAAATATATGTTGTTTCTAAAGAGAAATAGAAACATACTTTCTCATTTCAATGACCATATTGTTTGGTAAAATATTGTATTGGATATTATGATACCTCTCTCGTTCATGTTAGGGAATGATCTGAGAAATGATCTATAGGTAACAAAAATATTGTCGGTGGTGGAGATAGATATAAAATTTATTTTACAAGATTTAATGATATCATGTTCTACTTCGGTGGAATTCGTGGTCATACATCTTGATTTTATTGAGGAATTAGAATATATTTCATTCTATGAAGATAAAAATACTTTGAAATCTATGAATAAATAGAATCACCTTTAAAAAATTGAAATAATATCCTCTAATAAATAATTAGTTGGGAAATTCTATTACTGTGGAAGATAGGGATACACCATGAGTATGTGTCATGAAGCTCAAGGGATCAATGTTAGAAGAAGAACTATTACTCTATCAAAATCTCTGTTGAGAATTAATGAAATTAGGTTTTCCATTAATGAAATATCTCTTATATGTTCTAATAATGGACATTTCTAAATAAATTGTAGTAAGAATGCTGTAGGGAAGGGAAATGATGTCAAATGGTGATCCCCAATTTTAATGGTGTATAATGAGAAATATTACACTGAAAAAAGTGGTAAAATGAAATATAGGCTATCAACCTTATGGGGATGACAAGGTTATCAATAAAAGGTTCAAAAATCACCTATTCCACTACACTCACAAAAATTCCTTCGAAAAGAATGTTAACAAACCTGGAAGAAAAAGGTAGGAGTTACTCTAGGTCTGAGTAATAAGAATGTATGATTAATGAAGAACCCACAAGAAATTAAAAAAACCGTGGAGACTCGAGTAAATGATAAATGAAAAATTAATTTAGATTGTCTCCAAAATGTCATATTCTTCAAGAGGCAGGAAATTAAATATTGGGGAATTATCCCTCTAATGGAAGTATAAAAAATGAGAAGATGGTTAGTGGATAGATTCCCACTCAATAAAAGAAACATGAGAAATGGAATTCGGGTGGAACCTCAGAGAAAGAAATTTTTACTATGTGTATAAACCCCAAATTCCAAATAAATACAATTTTGTAAAACCTAGATAGCAGAAGAAGACTTAAAAATGTGGGTGAAGATCATTTATTCAAAATCCTAGAACAGTTGAGGTTGGATGGACAGTTGTAACAAGCACAAAAAGAGTACAGTGCTTGCCAGAATGCTTGAAAGGGTTGATCCAATAAGGTAGACCACAATTATCTTCTTGAGGATTCTATATAACCCTGTATCCCAATTCATATAAATGTTTTTAACTTATGTTCAAGTGTTTCAGGTTCAAGAGGATATGATATCCATGGGAAGTTTCATCAAAAGATACTATATGGTTTGTAATGTTCATAGAAATGTCAACTTATTAAAATTAGTTACCAGAATTGAAGAATAAACCTGGAAGAATAATAATGAAGGATTTAATAGTTTACAGTTTTAAGAGGAATATAGAAGTAATTGGGTGTAATAGAAAATGGTTGTGATATTAAATTTATCTCCTGTCTCCTACACCGAGTCCCAACTCTGTAGGATTAGTGGTTCAATTGATGGATCATTTCTAAGTGGTTTGTTTATTCAAAGTAAATCCCATTGAAGGTAGCTACAACTAGAAGATGTTATAATGTAAGATAAGTTTCCCATACTTGAAATCACATTTGAATAATTGTAGTAGGAGAAGAAAAAATTTTATGGGTCTAAGAATTGGGAATAACAACTAGAAGAGTTTCATTTCACAGGGGGATAATTCTATCTCATAAATAGATGAAAGATCTCAATTTTATAGATATTATTAGAGTCTATATTAAATAATACATAATGGGGGATGAGCAGCAACATCATTGAATTCAATATAATCTATATCTATCTAACAAAATTGTATCCTCACAATATTTTTATGATACCAAGAGGCAATAAATGAATACCAACATGTTTCAACTAAAAGCCAATAAAAGTTGATGAAATAAATGATGTCACTGTAATAACAACTTGGTGATAAGTAATCTGATGAAGTTAATGATGTGGTAAGTTACTTAGGGGGGAGATTGTTTTGAGTCCAATAGATAATAGTTTCATTAGAAATAAATGGAATTTTCACAGCAGGATGAATGAAGATGGCACAGTGATTTAAAAAATAAAATCATTACTAGAGCGAAAAGGTTACTCTTAGATAGTGTCTATTCACCTAATGCAAGGTCAAAGACAATAAGATTATTTTTTTCCATTATAGTGCAACTAAAATTCACTGTTTTTATGGATTTCATCTTCACATTCTTGAATGGTGTTTCTATAAGAAGAGTTATAAATCAAGTAGCCATATGGTTCTTTTATTCATGAAGATGAGACAAAAGTTTTTCGGATAAAGAAGGCATTATATGGTCTGAATCAGGCATCAAGAGCTTTGTATTTTAGGATTTATTGGTTT
Source organism: Viscum album (assembly GCA_963277665.1). Lineage (NCBI taxonomy): Eukaryota > Viridiplantae > Streptophyta > Magnoliopsida > Santalales > Viscaceae > Viscum > Viscum album. The sequence goes on from OY728136.1 coordinate 1,841,057,134, forward strand.
TTAATGAAGATTGATTTTCAATGTGGTAGAGTTAATTACAGTTTATATCAGAATAATAATAGTAATCAAAGGATGATGATTCTAGTATATGTCATCAATATGATCATTGATGGATCAGATGAAACACAATGGGGACAGTATTCTGAATTCATGAATGATGAGTCTGAAATGTCAATGATTAGTGAGATGACATTTCCCCTTAGTTTACAGGTGGCATAAGGAAGGAATTCCACACTCATTTCTCAATCTAAAAATGCCAATGAGGTTTTTAGATGGTATGGAATTGAAAATTTCAAGTATATAATGATTGTGGTGGCTTTCTATATGAAACTATAACAAGATAATTAATATCATAGAGTATCGGCCAATAATTGGAACCCTATAGTACTTGGCTGAAAAAAGGATAGATATTGTATTTTCCACATGCCTAGTAGCGTGGTATCAATGCAATCCCTAAGAAAAACACATGATTTTTGTGGAAAACAATTGGTATATAAAGGGAACTATGGATTTCATTTTTCTGTACAGTGGATAATCTCAACAAGAGTTATTGGTATATACAGTGCATATTGGACTAGTTTAGCCGATTATATAAAATTGACGTTAGGTGGAGCATTATATGCTGGTAGATTTTGTATTTCATGGAAAGGAATGAAAAAATATCTCATTTCTTTGATCACCACAAAAGCTTAGTATATTGTATACACTCAATCATGCACACAATTTTTATGGATGATGCAGCTGCTTGATGATATGGGAGTTGATGTGAAGTCTCCAATCATAATCTACTATGATAATTCCGATTCTGTAAACCATATAAAAAAATCTATTCCATAACTCAAGGACAAGGCTCATTGAAATTCAATATCATTTTATTAAAGAGATGGTAGACATTGGACAGGTGAATTTGGAGTATGTTCCAATATGTATACAAGTTGATGATATTCTAACAAAGGCATTACCCAAAGAATCATTTGAGAGGCATCAACTGGCTCTGTGAGTTCAGCCGACTCCCCGTATTTGAAAAAATGTGGTTGTGGGACCCCCTCTCCCAGAGGTATGGTGTTTTTTTTGCTAATGTTTATTTATGTGATCCTTACAATGTTGAAGACCACAAAAGAGTGACCTTTTGCTTCATTGACAAAGGGGGTAAACATCTGGTTCTATATGGGGAGAAATTTAAGAGGGGAGAAAATGTAGTTTTCAAATACACAGAGAGAAGATGATAGGTGGAGAAGCGAGATATGGGGAGCAATGATATCAGAGGGGGATATTGAAATCTGATGATTCAAGAAGTGATCGATTAAAGATGATATATAATGACTGCTGAGGTTTGTGATGAAAACAATTTTTTGGTATTAGTGTTGTTTCAGGAATTGGTTTCCGGAATGAAGTGATTCATTGATGATATTTTCATACTAATCATATTTATCATGACATGATTTTATCATGTGGTATTACAGTATGTATTGGGTAAATATTGTATCACCATCTAAATCACAAGAGGCAAATGATGGTATAGGATTTATGGAGAATCAATGAGGTACCAATTTATGAAAGGGTTTTCAAAATCCTAAAGGGGGGATTGTTGGGAAAATATTCATCAAGGTATCAATGAAACATTTTTGGGTTGGTTTTGTTTGTTGAAAAAGAAGGTTTTCATAGTTAATTTTTGAGTTCTAAGGATATTTTATACAACCCATGTTGGAAAATAACCGTGAAAAAATAATGGATGATCTGGAGGTGGTATGAAAAGAATCGATAAAAGTGGGGAATGTTTTCTATAGTTTGCTAAATTTTTGGGAACCAAAATTTGGGGTTTTTTGAGTATTGATAAAAGTAAATTTCCTTGAGATATCATCAACATATGGAAAAGGAATTAGTTTCACCAATATGGGCTTCATGAAGTTGATTTTTCAAAGACATGAAGAATGTTGACGATGATCTCTAGGATTATGACGAGATTTTCAAATGGCAGCATTGAATATAATTGAGAGGTAGAATTTCTATGAGGGTAAGTATTTGATGGAATTATATGAGATTATTAAGAGCATCATGATGGGGACACAAATTAAATTAGGGAATGCAACGTGAGTATGATGACCTTTGCGATCCGGAAATCTTTTTTTGAGCTTTGTGAAGAAGAGAGAATTTCATCTGAAATATAGATGCTTTGTGATTTAGGATTATATGGTGCGGACATGGCATAGAAGGTTGTATAGTTAGTGCTAAATTATTATAAATATTTCTACATCTCTAAGGTAATATATGAGATTTTTTACAAAAAAAACTTATAGCACTCGAATCACAATGTTGTTTCACAGAGACAGTGTGATCCACGAAAGGAATGAGATTTGCGGTGGAAAATCTAGCTCTATGAAAGAGGTGTTATTCCCTGAGGAATTACTAATAATATTCAATTAAGTGATCTCTACAAAGTCTTGATCTCTATGTATCATTTTTCACTATAAAGTACTGTGCTCTCCAAAGTAGTTTTCTCTGCGTAACAGTGTACTCTGTGAAGGTGCGTGTTTTGCGAAGAGGAATTAACATTATGAAGGATTGTTTGTGCTTCGCAAAATTGGAAGATTTGTAATGTATTGATATTTGAAAACGTATTTCAATGGTTTTTGGCTAGTGTCCATTGGGAATGGGGTATCCATAAAGGGATGAAAAGTTGGCATTAATAAAGAATCAACATATAGTGGAGGATGCATTCATTATAGATAATGAAGGGAACGACATGTCCATAAACTGTGAGTGGATCTCTTCCAAGAGAAATGACTGAATGAAGAGGAATACAATGATCCTTCCCACCTATAGTGATCCAAAGGAAGAGACATAGGTAGTGACCCTTGGTAATATAGTGAGCAGACAATATACAATGTAAAGGAAGCGAGCCCGATCATTGATGATCTAGCCAAAACATTGTAATTTGATAGTGAGATTTAGTGGATTTGGTACATTGACACATTTCCATTTATTTCATCTTCGATATAGCCCAGTGAAGGTGAACCAAATAAAAATTGGTGTGTCAGTCTACTTAATTTTCTACATTGCATTCAAAGAATCATCATTGGATAGAGATGGGAAGGATAATATAAAAAGTAAAAAATAAGTAGTTGCCCTTATAATAAAGAGGTCGGGATTTTGGGGGGCATGAATTATTTAGGTAAAAGAATATCCATACCCTAATTCTCCCCCCTTAGGGTATATAGTCCCCTTTAGGACCTAACAAGAATCTATATTACCCAATTTGGCCTTATGTATTCATATAGTGATTGATAGAAGCATCAAGCTTCTAATGTTTTTTGTACATTACTAGGATGGATTTGGGCAAGAGTTCCAAGATAGTTATCGAGATTCTCAATGAGATAGTAATTTGGTAGTTATTCTTTTTTGGAATTGATTTAATAATTTTAATTCTTACTACACATACTTAAGTCATCATTTTTCATTAATTCATTTTTGTAAATAAACATTGGACACTTATTTTATTCATATATTATATTATTCTTCCATTTTTTAGAATTTATTAAACTGATTTTTCTGTTATCTATTGTTTGTATTATCTTATATACATCTATGATACTCTTACCTTGATGGTATTTTCTCACCACCAAACCACCATTATACCCTAGTTTCAAGTCAGTAGCCTCTCGTGTATGGGAGGGACACTTGAGGCCATCTGGAGACCACTCCAGCTATTGTTTCTATAGTTAGTCTACCTATATTGTTAAATATAGGGAACATCATGATCATGATCTATAGGATTATATGATAAATAAATGTACCAAATTCACTGAAATGTTTTTAGAATGTCATCAAGTGAAGTTGGAGCAAGAAAACTCAAAATGGGTATTACGTCCACTTCTCATTCCAACATTGAAGTTGGACAATATCACTATGGAAGTTTTCACTATTATCTAAAGAAAATACAATGGAAACAATGGGAAATGGGTTATTAAGGAATAAATCACAAATATGTCCCGATTTATCGTTATTCAAAAAAATTTCTCTCTTGTCCATCCTTCAAAGTTATAGGTAAAGGAATTGGTTTGGCTTCATGGGAGAACCACATTCTATCATTTCTGATTATGATCCACTGTTCACATATAAATTCTTGAGAATTCTTAAACCAAATCCAAATACAGAATTGAATTTCAGTATGAAAAAGAACACCCAAAATGATGGATAGTATGAAAAGAAATATTCAGACACTTTAGGAAATTATAACAATATGTCAAATGGATTTTAAAGATGGATGGGATAAACACATCTCATAAGTTGACTTCCTATACAACAAATTCTTTCCCATAAGTATTCAAATATCATCTTTTGATGCTCCATATTTGAATCTATATATAACTTCTAAATGTTGAGATGAAGTTGGTGACAAAAGCATCATGGGATTGATCTTATACAATAGATCACAGAAAAGTTTCAGGCTATCAAACAACATATAAAATAATTTTTGTAGTTTTCTAGTGATATGTGCTAAAAACCACAAAATTTAATTGTAATTTTATGTTGGTGAAAAATAATTCCTTTTAATATCAACATGGAATAGATTCTTGTAGTTAGAAAGAATGTGATTCTTATCCCTAGGTATATTGCCCCTATTAAATCATTGATCGCATAGGGAAAGTTGCCAATCATCTATCACCTCCACCAAATATAACTCATGTTCATGACACATTCAACATACGTCTCTTGGGAAAGTACATACATGATCTCTTACTATAATTGAATCTAGAGTTGGTACAACTAGAATATGACCTCTACTATGAAAATCCAATACAGATGTCGGACTGTATAGACAAGGATCTACAATACAAGACTACCCACATTTTCCTAATGCTGTAGAGGAACCATAATTTTAAAGGGGAATAATATGAACTAGTGGAATCATTGAATCAGAACTAACATAACCTTTTATAAAATCAGAGTTTGAATTGAAATTGTAGGGATGAAATTTATTAATGGGGGAAGAATGTAATGACCCTTTTTTCATTTTAAATGCTATTTTTTTCTTTGGAAAATGTGTTTTATATAATAATATACAAAAAAACATATCTCTTTAACAATTATCATTACATTAGTCACCAAAATAGGTAAATATGAATCACTCTAATCCATTAGAATCATCACCCCTATAACCAACAATACTGAAATAAAACAAAAAACTATTAATCAACATAATTCAAAAAGAGAATAAATTAAATTTGGAGGAATTGTATTTAGTATTGAATGAATTATTGAAGTTATTTTGATAAACAATAAATGAAAATACGTCCTTTGTGATTTTACAATTTTAGGACATCTGGTCAGATAAGACCATTGGTCAATATAACCATTATACAATTTAACCATTGCGATCTATATGTATTGGTAAAAATTTTAACATTATAATTGGTGTTTTTAAGTAGTAATGGAAAAAAATAATAAATTATAATAGGAGAAATGATTGCATCAACCTGTGGTGTCTTGTCATACATATCGCATTTTGAAGAACATGGGTGGGATGTAGCATCAATGGGATTAATACTTGACTAAGGCCAATATGAGCTTCTACAAGTGAAGTTTGAATAGAATCACCTACCATAAAATTTCAAGTTAGTGGAAATCACCACTCCATCAATGTTAGCAAAGTAACCCATGAATATATCACAATCCCATACTATACCCATATCATGTACGTGACTATTAAAGGGTTAACATGTCCCCGATGTTGTGAGTAAAATTGTAATTTCATTTCGTAAATAAAATTTTTATTCAATCAATTCAATTTTAATAATATTTTTTCTTAATAAAATATTGGTTTAATTGAGACAAATGTTGATAAATTGAATTTTTCATACACAAACTGTAATTTTCAAAAAAGATATAAATTTTTATAATAAACAAATGTATTATACATAAACTTTATTTTAATTTAAAATTATGTTAAATAAATTCATATTTTAATATAAATGATAAAATAATTTTATTATGTCCTATAAAATTTTTTAAGTATGAGATATTTTACAATAACATACCACAATTTTTTTAATAAATAATTATTTTTTTATTTGAATGTCAAAATCTCATATTCAAAAAATTATTATGATACAAAAAAGTAATTTCTAAAATAAATATGTATAAATTAATTTATGATTAATTTATGTGAATTTTCTAAAATAAATTTTGTTTTCATGAATTGTAAAAATACAATTTGGGTTTTCGATATGTTTTTTGACTAAATAATTATGTAATAAAAATTTAATAGATATTTAAAAAAAATAAATGACCGAAAATATGTTATTTTTTATTATAATATATATTAATGGATCATAATCAATTTACAAAACATATTATTGACTTTCTAATGTCTAAAATGTAATATTTAATTTTAAAAACATTACATTATGTAAAATATATTTTTCCATGCAAAAAGAAGAAATAAATAATGATTCTATATTAATTTGGGTTAAAATAACTTAAAATACCACACAAATTACGAAAATTATGGGTTAAACCCCTATTTATGCCAATGGTATTCATTTTCCAATACCTAGATTTTCAGGGCCCATATTTCAAAATTATTAAAAAATCCACCATTTTCTATATAAATACCACCCCATTTCTCCATTTCCATTGAATCCAAATCCATCCTTCACTATGTTCTCAATGTTTTACCTCTTGATTAGTCATCTCAAGGATATATTCCTCAATATTTACGATTCACATGTCATGGTATGTAAATTTTTCATCTTTTGTCTATAATTTATGAACTTCTTTTTATATATGTCTTATAAATGTTTTGGATAATCTCTTTTATTACCATTAATATCATACCCCTACTTCCCAATTTTTTTTATCATTGGGATACACTCTTGTTGTATCATTTTAACTTCTCTAAACCTGTATTTTATAAAAATCATGCCACCAAATTTACTCCTCAAATTTCTTTTCCTACTTAAGAAATTCTCATTGTTTCATTATGTGGATACAAAAACCATTCTATATTCCATGTTCATTAACCTAGATATTGAAATTTTTTATTTTATATGGTGATTTACATATAATATACTCACATTCCATTTTCATCGGATAAAACTGATGTAATGATCATGTCATTAAGTACTTTTGTACTCAAGGATTTTGATAATAAACCCATTCTTTATTCTCCATGATATAATAATTAAATTTTGGATTATGATCTACATAGATCAAATTAGTTATTAATTATGAATGGTGTTACCTAATAGTCCTCAAATTCATTGGTTAAATAATTTAATCTATAGATATGAAATTTTTACAATACCATGGTTAATAACCGTATAAATTTATATTTTAGACACCTTGGTGACAAACCATAGGGATATCTTAAGAATGACTCATTTAAATGTTTTACTCAAATTTACAAGTTATGATTATTGTTCATTTTATTATGGAATTCATTATGACTCCTCTATCATGACATAATGATATCCTACTTGTTCTTATTGATATTTCTCATGATCACATTTAAATTTTTTTCCCTTGCTTATTTCTTTACTAGGCCTCATGCTCACTTTTTTCATTTGATGAATGTTCCAATGTTATGGGATACAGTATGTGTAACATAAGATGACACCATGGGGAATCATTTCAGGTCTATTAGAATAATGTTTTTGTATTTTCATGTATTATGTTACATATTTACAAGAAACTAAACCTTAAAAGATTCTTATTTTTGTTCCATGTAAAGAAATGTTTATGTAAAAAAAGTAATGATTCCATAAAATGTATACTCATTGAAAAATTGATTAGTAAATTTATTCAATGGATATTAGCACATAAAATTAAAAATATCGAGTAGATATAATAATGATTAGTGAACCAAAACTCCCATTAACATTCCAAATGTTTTATCTCATCATCACCATCACTATTTTGAAAAATTACTAATTGTTTGTTGTCTTGGTTATTTTTATCTTCATTGGTTATTATCCACATATAAAAATTAGAAAATCTATAATGTTTTCATAACAATCCCATGAAGGGTTATACTATAAGTTGAATATTTATTTTTTATCACAAAAATTGTATTCCATGGAATTTAGAAATGGCCAAATTCACTATTACCAAAACAAATTTAGAATTAATGACTTGAAGTTGAAAAAATCTATTTAGGAAAATACATTGTCTTTCAAGTGGGGAGAACAATACATGTTAAATAAGGGAGTATATGAAATTTTTTTTGGTTTGAACTGGCATATTAGGTTTTATTTATTAAGAATATTTATAATGAACAACCTCATAGAACTCCTTATAAGATTTGGAGAAATATAAAAACATATTATTTTATGATATATTTATTTTTTAAATAAATTTACTATCTTTTAATGAGTTTCATACCCATAACCCCATTCCTAACATACCTTTAATATACTATACCATTATAAACAAGTTTTTACATTGAAATGCATGAGTATGAATAATTAAATTTTTTAAAATTAGATATTTTACAAACATATAAAATAAATCAAATGATTATCAATTGGTTTGAGAAATAAATAATAAAAATTTTAATGTTAAAGAAGTGATTTTATGGAAAACTATTTTCATACAAACAATGTGTTATTATCATAATAAATTAAATTAATCACTATTAATGAATTATTTTAATAATATTTATATATAAAAAATTATGTAAATTCCCACACCAGAGAGATACTAAATTGATTTCCTGAGTAGAGTTGTCAAATGACCTCATGTGCGCCTCTCCAAACGCCAGAGGTTTCAGACTAGTGGTGAGGGTCTAATAAGAAACCTGTTGACATTATACCCTCATTAAAATATTACGACACATCATATAATGTTATTAATAGTATAAAAATACCATATAATAGATAAACTTGATGAAAATATTATTCCTCAAATAGGGTACCTACCATAGAAAACCGTAAAATATGTCAATTCATACTAAGCAGTACCATAGTGAACTAAAACCCAAATTAAAGACAATATAGGAACTCCCAAATGGATCCTAATATCGTGTTTAGATCCCCATTCATGCATGTCCCAAGACCAACCCAAAACCAAAGTATAGGGACTTTTCCTTTATCCTGACCAGCAACCATTAGATATACTTGTGTACCCAACAAAGTCCAAGGTAGGGTGTGAGTAAAACTTTGTATGCCACCGAAAAAAGTGTCTAAAAATATCTAGTGTAATAGATAGTGAATAAAATTAATAGATAAATGTAAAAAGAAACATGGAAAACTCTAATTTCATTAGTGAAAAATATTTACATTACACCTTTCTATCATGTTTACCCTTTCCATCATTTTTTCCATATTCATTACTTAATCTATTTTCATCACATGTGACATGGGTTAGGCATATAAATCATTTAGACATTGGTATAAGGAAATCAATCACTTTGGATATATTAATATGTCATGTCTCTATGTCACTAGGAACAAACACATGAAATCAACACATAATCCTCAACATGATTCCTCTGTCCAGGTGGACTGAAACAATTAGTGTAATAGAGATCCATTCCAATCCCAATGCCATGTATTATGGGGTGGAGTTTAGAGAATCATTATAACTCAACCCATGGGTGTAGAATCTAATTCAGTACCAAAAAATACAAATCCATGGGCTCATGATTATTTTAAACATAATTTATTAGCATCCCAGGGGAAAAAATCTGATAGTCAATCCATATCCATGTTCTTTGGAATCATAGAGCCAACGTCTGACATCCCAACCCACAACATGACCATACGCTAGGATATATGGAAACTTAGTCTAAAATCCTAACCATACATTACATATTTATCTAATTACCACATATACTGTGTCATTATTCACATACATTGAATAAATATACAATTATAAATTCACGCAACAAACACGAGAATAATATTATTCCACATCCCATGAACACATTTTTTGTGCACATTACTTATCCCAACTATAACATTTACCTTTTTTATGATTGTATCAGTAAGTATTCAAAATAATCCCTATATATTATCCTACATGGAATACTCATCAATTTTGATACATTATCCCATTTATCACATTTATCAATTCACAGTAATTTTCGCACTCATGTATTTTTAGTACAATTCTTAAATCACATTGAAAAACCACTTTATTCCAGTCAACCCTTTAGGTATATCATATAATCCCCATGTATTAACCCATTCATCATATTCATCAATTCCCTTATGCATCCCAATTAAATACTATTTAATTCACAATCCATTGATAATTTAATATGTTCACCAATTTTTTTTCACTAATACTTTTAGGCATTTCAACATAATTCATAAGACATTTGACATAATCTTAATAAAACCAATTGACAAATTTTCAATACATTCCAAAAAACACCATAAGCCATTATCAAAAATAGGCATAACTATGAACATTCCATTTTCTATTTACCTAAAAATATTAACATTAACATAAGGTATATACTATATCATATGTTAATTTCACACTTCAAGTTACTAATTCAAAAGTTGGGAAATGTTATCTCATCCTGTGGATGGCCCTAAAATGTTCTATTAATCCTTGAGTCACCCGATGGGAACCATGATGCAATAAATTCATCATTTAGACAAACATTTTACCAAAAATCACCAAAGGAATTAAAAGAAAAATAAACGATAACAAATAACACATCTACACATGCACAGATGAAGTCAAAGACTATGTGTTATAACTTGTAGACCACCAACCTCAAATCCAATGAGGAACACATTCCTAATCAAGATATTAGAACTAGATTCAAACACCCCTGGAAGGTTTAACCAAAAATCAAATATAAAAATAGGGTTATATGGACGCAGAAGAAGATACCCCAACATACAAGCCTTAATTTTTAAAATATATATAAAAGTGGGTTTGGACTCCCCTAGATATCTGATTGACAACCAACAAAACTAAAAATGGTCATGAATCAAAGGATAACCACCCTTGGGAATCATGGTTTTATTTGGTTCATCCGTAGGGTTTAGAGGGGATGAAATGTGGGAGAAGTCTTGTTTGAATATAAAAATATTCTAATGAAAAAACTGTAAATTTTCCATTGTCTAATAAGCCACATGGTTTTCCCACACTGTTCATCAAACCATGTGAAAACTATATGCAAGCCATGTTCTAAGGTGAGTGTGGTTGAATAGTTACCTAGGGAGGTCCTCATAGATTGATAAACCATTTACCAATGGTGCATAACACTACTCTCCCAGGTTGCACGGTTTTCCTGGGAAGGCCATACAATTTACATAACCTAGTAGCAACCATGTTGTCTACACAAGATGGTCTAGTTGTCATTTCATTCATGTCTTGTACCACTGAAACACACCAGAGGATCCTTAAACACCTGATAAACATATCATTAAGAAAAATATACTGAAAACATAACATAAACAAGGAAATACATCTATGAATATAAGGATATTAAAACCTACCCTCCATACAATGGATATTCCTCGAGCCTCACTCCTAAGAGAAATTAAATATTCAAAACAATGATATTATTCCACTAGGACAACTTATATGTTATACTTTTCCATGATTCTTGTTAACACTGTAATTCTACATAAAAATTTAGAACCAAAGTCATGTTCATTCCCTGCAAGTCTTTCTAACCCAAACCCATAAAATATGCCAGATAATCCTCAAAGGTCTCTTCATCATCATCCATTCATCAACCACAAGAACATCATATGGAATCCTAGAAAACATTTCCAAATTTGCAGCAGATAGAAACTTCACACACTGTATTATACAAACGTGTAATAACCAATTGTCTCCCCATCGGTCTATTCCTTTTCGCAACTCATGACCCAATCACACAGTTCCATTTTACTTTGTTTCCAAAACTCTAAAGATGAACAAAACTAGACATTACCCAAAGGAAAAAATAGTATTTACAACCGCATTTCCAAACATATATTGATTCACCATGTTAAGACCCTTAAAATTCAGGGAAATTTTTTTCTTAATTTTCTTTTGGATTTTACAAGAACACAGTTTCTAACGGCACCTGTTGCCGAGGCCCGGTGTGCCCGGAATCATTTTCTGATGTTTAGCTCTAGTACGTTTAGTGAACAAACAAGCGAGTTTTCCTAACTTTTGAACCGGTGCTCAAAATCAAAATCTGAGAACACTGATGGAATCGCAGCGCCGGTAATTGCTTAGAAACACCTTTTCCGGAGTTCAGTTTTCTCGGGTGGAGTTTTACTTAACTGGGTTTACTAAAGAATAAAATAAAATATTTTGCGACAGATTTTATTTTTATTCAAGGAAGTGTTAACCTATGCTAAGTGGTTGAGTGGGACCCACATCCTAACTAATCCACTAGGTAGGATAATAGTTGGGTGGGGCCCACACGAGCCCCACCCTTTCAACTTCCTCAACCCCTATTATTTAAGGTAACACACCCGCACCCCCCTTTTTTAATAAAGTCAACTGGTGCATTTAATTAAATATTAAATGCCTCTATTAATTGGGCGGTTCAAACGTTTCAATTAATTCAATTAATTTATTGATTAAATTTTGAATTTCAAGGACGTTTGGATTGTGTATTAATAAAATAAGACAAGTCTTATTTTATTAAGGGGTTCGTTGTGCGTGAAGTCTTGGGAGAAATTTCTCAAGGTCTTGAAGTTCATCATCCTTGACGAAGAACGCGAAGAACGCCGACCTCCGACGATGGACGACGGTGAGAGACGCCTTCATCAGAGATCGACAACTTGACGCGCATCCTTTCATTCATTGTTTCTGCGTCAAAGGAAGGGAAACACCGTTCCTCCTTGGACGATCTCCGTCAACATGTACAGAACCTTCTTCCGCAACGTTCAATTCCGCGACGAGCCTTCGTTAAACAAACGCTCGAGGTAGGGGGATTATTTTTATTTTGTTCCTGTTTACTTCCATCGCTGTTTATCACCCTTATTTGAGCTTCCTGATATCACAATAATAGGAGGAGGTCGGACTGCACAAACACGGCCGACCCTCCTCCCCCCTTGTTTGTTTGATTTTTGTTGTGGCACGTGTAAGGCGGTGTAGTGTCGTTGCACCGTATGGAAGCTATGAGATTGGGAGAAGAAGCGCGACGCCATTGAAGTCGAGCAAGTCGCGGTGCCGTCGTGCCATACCAGAGAACCTGGAAGAGACCACTGCTGGATCGGGGCCATGGTTGAGGGGCACGGCGCCATCACACCCCGCCAGACGGACCAAGGCCGCGGCGGAGCAGGGAGCGGCGGCCGGCTTCTGGCCGCTGGCGCTAGAGTAGGAGGGCGGGACCGCGGGGTCCCGTGGCACTAGCACGGCTGGCCCGCCAGGATGACCAGCTTCCGAGAAGGGCCAAGGGTCGTAACCCCTGGCTGGCCAGTCGGAGCGGCCCCCCACATGGGGGTCGTGGTTTAATGTACATGGGGGCAGCGCACCCCCCCCCCCCCCCTCGCACCCTCCTCGCTCAGCCGTTACGGCTGAGCCGCCTGGCCACACCGGCCAGGCCAAGCATGCCAGGTGGGGATACAAGGCTGGGCCGCACGCACCAGTCTGGGATGCGCCTTAAGGGGCCAGATCCGGACCGAGGTCGAGTCGACCCGGTTCGGGCCGGGTCGGACCGGGCCTGAACCCCTATTCACGGACGTCGTCGGTCTGTTGCGCATAACATGGGTTGTGAACCTCCGATCGATGAACCGTCAACTATGTTGCGATCCTTGGATCGACATGGTCATTTCAATATATTAAAATCAAGGTTTCGGAGAACTTGTTGTTTGGCCGGGTTGGTTCGTACACGAAACCAGCCGAGCCCTCGGAGCGGAAATGCTTATATCTTGAGCTCTGGACGTCCAATTGAAATGCTGTCAACTTTGTTGGATTCCTCTTAGTGAGTAGGACGTTTTTGATTACTCTGATCATGTTTTGGAGTAGTTGGAGTATGGTCGGTTTTGTTTTGACTTAATAACCAATCGGGTCCTTGGATTGAAAAGGCCAATAACTCCCAGACCAGACGTCCGATTGACGTGCCGTCTATGACTTTGAGTTACTATTGACGATACAGAACATTTGGATACATCAACTATGGACATTGTGTCAGTTGATGTATCAGTCCCTCGGCTCGTGGAGCGGACCCTCCCGAACGAGCTTGCTGTGTGTGGGAACCCTAGAGCTGGCTGCGACGGCGACAACGATGACGATTGTATAGAAATCCTCCGTGGATTTGACGGCAATGACTACAACACTCAGCGATCCTACGTGGATCAGTGCTATCGATCCTTTGTGGGTCAGATCCTATGTGGGTCAGCACTCAGCGGTCCTATGTGGGCCAACACCTACCGATCCTGTGTGGGTCAGATCTTGTGTGGGTCATTATAGGGGGTTAGTTACCTATCGATCCTTTGTTGGTCACTGCGGGAGTTAGTAACTATTGATCATGTGTGGGTCCGACAGATTAGATGAATCAGTGGCTATATCTGATCATCTCTATCATGTTACGATGAAGTATACCTGTGTGAGTTGAATCTTGACTTTCAATCATTATCTTCAATATCATTGACTTGCTTTCCTATGTGGATTATGTTGTGCAATACTATGTGGATGTGATCGAACTTGGGATCGGATGTTGGAGTCGGACTGGAATTTATGACATAGATATATGTATGGGCATATACCTAAGTATTGTCGGATGTTACTTTGTGATTGAATCTTTCCTTTGTGGATTATCCTTTGTGGATTCTGGGAGACCTTCGGGGGTCTCGGGGTCCCTACTGAGTAGCTTATACTCACCCCTTCACGGGCTATGCCTACACTACGTTGTGTTGGATACTGACGACAGACATCATTGATCATGGTAGAGGCTAGTGGATCAGTCGGTACCTGGAGGTGGACCACTGGACGAGACATACACGGAGCGGACGGCTGGACTCGAGGAGCTGAGGTGGCTATCTGTACCCACCCTTCAGGTGGGACTACCAGTGGACTACTCGACTTTGCGTCTTTACTTATTAGTCTATGTACATCCTTTTTCATTTTTACTTTACTTTCTGATTGGGTTTGTATTCTGGACCACATTATTTTCCCCACTTACTATTGTAACTTGTTTTACTTAGTGTTTACTTATTCTTGATTGCTCTATGGTGTTTTTTTACTTTACAAAGGCAATGCATTCCCTTTTTATCGGGAATTACACCTTGGTGCTAGTCACTAGCCCCTGGCCTATGGAAGGCGGGCTTGGTGTAGTCATGGCACGGGTCCCGAGGACGGGTCATGACAAATTGGAATCAAAGGAGTTCGGTTCTACTGCAGAATGTTGGACTCTGATCTTTATTCTATGTGAAGCAATAGTGTTAAGGGTATTAAATGTAGTTATCAATCCAGGGAGTCCAGTGTTGGTGCGGCGGTCAACGTATTCGTACACCAGGACCCTGACTTCTGATTTCCGACTTAATGCATGAAAACATTGATTGCATTTGTGTTTCATGTTTTCCTTGTTATTACTTTGTGTCAGCTCACCAGGTATACTGTTTGACCTTGGCGCACCTGTTTATTTTCAGGATGGCTCCACAACGGCAGCCAGCTACGGTTCTGAGCGTTGTGTGGGACGATAGCCCACCAATTGACAGGGCCTCAGTACAGGGCCCTATGACAGCAGAGGCACCGGTGGTACATCTACCTACCGAGCCACAGATGCTACCATCCCCATCCGCTGACAGTGCACGTTACCTTACTGCACTACATGAGTTTCAGCGTTAGTGACCACCCAGGTTCCACCAGGAGACAGACCCTCTGGTAGCCAAGGATTGGCTGTAGGCAGTTGTAAGAGTTTTCAGATTAGTAGGGACACCAGCAGACCTCATGATGATCCTTGCAGTGAGTCCCCTGTACGCGGCAGCAGGCATATGGTGGAGCTTCATGCTACAGGTGCACAAAGAGGCATCTCTCCTCTGGACGGACTTTGAGAGTCTCTTCCTCTCGGAGTTCTTCCCAGCCACCTTTCGTGCGGTGTGCATTCAGGAGTTTCTACAGCTGCGGCAGGGCAGCTTGACGGTTGCCCAGTACTCGGTGATATTTACCGATCTCTCGCGATATTCGACGGACATGGTACGGGACCCATTCTTCCGGGTAATGACCTTCGAACAAGGATTGAGGCATGAGATCAGGGCATCCTTGATCTCCCTCAGCATTCCAACATAGTCAGGGGTACTGGAGAAATCCCTTCTCATCGAGAGCTTTCTTACTAAGTCTATACCAGCAGCGAGACCTACCGCAGGGCGGCACGTAGTAGAGTCTTCTACAGCTGGCAGTCAACGGATGAAACATGGGTCCAGGCAGACCAGAACCTCAGGCGGACGACCTCAGGACACTGGCTCAGAGGTGTGGGGCACAAATCGCAGAGCCAGTCATTCGAGAGGTAGACAGTGCTACGCATGCGGCGGGCAGGGCCACATGGCTCATGACTTCCTGACCCACCATGCAAAGGAGTAGCAGACGGTTGAGGGGCCACCCAGGCAGAGGCAGAGGGTCGACCGTGGCGGTCCGTAGGGAGCAGGTGGACGAGGAAGAGGAGATGGCCGAGCAGTAGGTGGTGGGAGACTCTTTGAGGCACTACCAACACCACCACTAGGAAGTCCACCCTGACCACAGGGAGCTGGTGGGCAGAGACAGGCACTGCTTCAGGCATCGGAGGCCTATGACCACGGTGCACCCGAGATGATTCGAGGTATTATTTGTGTCTATTCCACCCTTGCTTTAGTTCTTATAGACACATGATCGACTCATTCCTTCATAGCCGCTGCCCTTGTTCGGAGCTCGGAGATTACGACGGAGCCCTTGGCTCGATCCTTACGGCTAGAGACTCATATGGGAGCGGACTCAAAAATTACGCACTGGTGCCGGAAGTGTGAGCTTACTCTAGGAGGTGAGAGCTTCGGTTGGGATCTTCTTTAGTGGCGTCGAGGCTTTACGATGTCATCTAGGTCATGGATTGATTATCTACAGTCCATGTTCATATTGACTATATTAGGCACAAGGTGTGGTGTGTACGCACCGACGAGAGCATGTTCACCTTCACCGGTGAGAAGGGAGCCTTCTCAGCACATGATGGAATCTCGTAGAGGAGAGGACATACCATCACTCATCAGTTGGCTAGCCTCATCCTAGGAGCAGTTGATGTACGGAGTCCTAGTTTTCCTGCAGTGGTGGATCATTATGCAGACGTTTTCCCCAATGACGTCCCAGGGCTACCTCCTCTCATAGAGGTATACATTTATATTGATCTGTACCCCGGGAAAACCCCGATATCCATCCCAGAATATCAAATTTCCCCCGCTGAGCTACGAGAGATACATGTACAGTTGGAGGACTTTCAGGGCAAGGGATTCATCTGACCCAGTGTTTCACCCTGGGTTTCCCCGATTTTGATCGCCAAGAAGGTGGACGGGAGCTTGAGACTTTGTGTTGACTATCATCGCCTGAACCAGGTGATAGTGAAGAACAAGTATCCGCTGCTGAGGATTGATGACCTCTTCGATCAGCTCAAGAGATCACGGTGGTTCTCGAAGATAGACCTCAGGTCATGCAATCATCAGCTCAGAGTTCGGGACGAGGACGTGAAGAAGACGACCTTCAGATGTCGGTATGGCCACTATGAGATCTTGGTTATGCCTTTCAGCATGACCAATTCTCCAGCAGTGTTCATGGGCCTCATGAACATGATCTTTCATCCATACCTTGATCGATTTTTCATGGTCTTCATCGACGACATTTTGATATACTCGACCACTAAGGAGGAGAACTCCTACCACTTGCAGGTTGTATTAGACACACTCCGAGAAGAACCAGCTTTATGGAAATCCCTTGAAGTGTCAGTTCTGGTTACCAAAGGTCAACTTCTTGGGACACTTCATCTCTGAGGTGAGATTTGTGGTGGATCCTGCAAAGATCGAGGCAGTGCTAGCTTGGGAGCCACCTAGGAGCATGAAAAAGGTGCGAAGTTTCTTGGGTATAGTTGGGTACTACCGGAGATTAGTGCCAAACTTCTCCAGAGTTGTGGAACCACTCTCAGCCTTTAAGAATAAGGGTAAACCCTTTGTGTGGTCAGATAGATGTCAGCAGAGCTTCCAGTAGCTAAGACAGAGATTGACTAGTGCGCCTATCTTGAGGCTACCGGAAGAGGGAGTTGGTTACGTAGTTTACTGTGATTCATGAGGGACTGTACTCAGATGTGTCCTGATGTAGGAGCGGTCCGTGAACGCCTATGGATCACGTTAGTTGAGGAAGCATGAGTAGAACTACGGTACCCAGGACCTGGAGTCAGCAGTAGTGGTCTTCGCTCTGAATTTGTGGCGACACTATCTGATGGGCGAGTGCTTTATAGTCTATTCTGACCATCAGAGTCTCAGGTACATCTTCTCGCAGAAGGACCTGAACCTGAGAGAGTGGCGATGGCTCAAGTTCCTCCCGGACAATGACTTTGAGATATTCTATACTCCTGGAAAGGGGAACATAATAATCGATTATCTCCGTAGGAGGACAGGCATTCAGCTACTTGGGGAGGGGACATAGCTGCTAGCCGCTTTGCAGATATCCTTTATGGATAGAGATGGAGGAGCCTTTCTTCAGTCACTGACAGTCACTCCTCCACTGCTGTAGCGAGTCAGAGAGGCACAGAGTGGGGATGTCGACTGTGGGACGTGTCCTGCACAAATATCCTCAGGACAGGCACCTGATGGTTTCTCTTTATAAGGGGAGCACGACGTCCTTCTCAGTGGATGTACCTTGGTACCAGTTGCTTTACAGGAGGAGGTGTTGAGAGAGTTTACACTTCCCCTTTGGTGGTACATCCTAGAGTGGCGAAGATGTACCATGATCTCAGACGACAACACTGGTGGCCGGGCATGGAGAAGGTTGTGGAAGAGTTCGTTTCTTGATGCCTCACCTGCCAGTAGGTGAATGCAGAGCACCGGGTACCAGCAGGATTGGTACAAACCTTGGAGGTCCCGGAGTGGAAGTGGGATGGGATAACTATGGACTTCATGAATGGACTTCCATGCACTTCAAGAGGACACGACTCCATTTGTGTGATTATCGACCGACTCACGAAGTCAGCTCACTTCTTACCCATCAGAGAGTAGGGCTCAATGGAGAGCTTGGGACACCTCTACATTCAGGAGATTGTATGGATTCACGGTGTACCATCATATATCGTCTCCGATCAAAATGTTCGCTTTACTTCCCAGCTTTGTAAGGGGTTACATGAGGCGTTCGGGATGCAGCTACATCTGAGCACCGCCATTCACCCTCAAAAGGATGGTCAGATAGAGAGGACCATTCAGACTCTCGAGGACATGCTCCGCGCATGTGTGCTCGACTTTGGTCGCAGCTGGGATGACCACCTACCCTTTTTGGAGTTCACGTACAACAACAGCTACCACTCCACCATCGGGATGGCATCATATGAGGCATTGTACGTTCGACCTTGCAGATCACCTCTATGCTGGATAGAACCTGGGGAGTCAGCACTTGTGGGACCAGAGATGGTCCAGGCCATGACAGAGAAGGTCCAAGTCATCCAGGAGCGCATGAGGATAGCTCAGAGCTAGCAGAAGTCTTTTGTTGACAGGAGGCGGATTCCACTATAGTTCGAGGATGGCGACCACGTCTTCTTGCGGGTCTCACCTCGACTGGGATTACAGAAATTTGGTCGAGGCGGAAAGTTGTCTCCATGCTTCATTGGACCATTTCAGGTCCTCAGCAGGATTGGAGAGGTTGCTTATCACTTGTCTCTACCACCTCAGTTACACCGGGTCCATGAAGTATTTCACATATCTTAGTTGAGGAGATACGTGCATGACCATACGCATATCATTGACCATGGGGAGCTAGAAATTGATGATGGGGCGAATTTTGCAGAGGACCCAGTGGAGATTGAGGATCGACAGGATCGGGTCCTTCGTGGATGGTCGATTCCTCTAGTGCGCATTAGATGGCAGCATGGGACCCTTCAGGAGAGAACTTGGGAGAGGGAGGCTCAGATGCGTACACAGTACCCACATTTGTTACCCTAGTTTATGATGTATCTTTACGGGGACGTAAAGCCCTATGGTTTGAGTAATGTAAAGACCCGTAAAATTCAAGGGAAATTTTTTCTGAATTTTATGTAGGATTTTAAAAGAATGCAGTTTCTGACGACACTTGATTCCGATGCCCGGTGTGCCCGGAATCATTTTCTGAAGTTTAGCTCGGGTACGTTCAGTGAACGAACAAGCTGGTTTTCCTAACATTTGAACAGGTGCTCAGAATTGATATATGAGGACACCAGTGGAATCGAAAAGCCGGTAATTTCTTAGAAACACCTTTTCTGGAGTTGCGTTTGCTCGGGTGGAGTTTTACTTAATTGGGTTAAATAATGAATAAAATAAAATACTATGCAAAGGATTTTTTTTTCAAGGAAGTGTTAACCTATGCTAAGTGGTTGAGTGGGACCAACATCTTAACTAATCCACTATGTAGGATATTAGTGGGATGGGTCCCACACGAGCCCCACCCTTTCAACTTCCTCAACCCCTATTAATTACGGTAATGCACCCAAACCCCCCTTTTTTTATAAAGTCAACTTGTGCGTTTAATTAAATATTAAATGCCTCTATTAATTGGGTGGTTTAAACGTTGCAATTAATTCAATTAATTGACTGATTCAATTTTGAATTTCAAGGATGTTTGGATTGTGTGTTAATAAAATAAGAAAAGTCTTATTTTATTAAGGGTTTCGTTGTGTGTGAAGGCTTGGGAGAAATTTCTCAAGGTCTTGAAGTTCTTCTTCCTCGATGAAGAACGCGAAGAACGTCGACCTCCGACGACGGACGACGGTGAGAGACGCCTTCCTCAGAGATCGACGACCAGACACACATCCATTCTTTCCTTCATTCCACATCAAAAGAAGGGAGACACCGTTCCTCCTCGTATGATCTCTGTCAACGTGTACAGAACCTTCTTCTGTGACGTTCAATTCCGCGATGAGCCTTCGTTCAACAAACACTCGAGGTAGGGGGATTATTTTTCTTTTGATCCTGTTTACTTCCATCGCTGTTTATCACCCAAATTTGAGTCACCTGATATCATAATAATGGGGGGAGGTCAGACCGGACGAACAAGGCCGGCCCTCCTCCCCCCATGGTTGTTTGATTTTTGTTGCGGCATGTCTAAGGTGGCGCGGTGCCGTTGCACCGTGAGAAAGCTATGAGATTGGGCGAAGAAGCATAGTTCTGTTGAAGTCGAGCATGTCATGGTGTCGTCGTGCTGCATCGGACAGAACATGGCCGCGGAAAAGCAGGGAGTGGAGTCCAGCTTCCAGCCGCCGGCACCGAAGTAGGAGGGTGGGACCACGGGGTCCCACGGCAGCAGCACGGCCGGCCAGCCGGGCCAACCGACTTCCGAGAAGGGTCGGGGGTCGTAACCCCCGGCTGGCTAGCAGAAGCGACCCCCCACATGGGGGCCGCGGTTTCACGAACAGGGGGGCTGCCCCCCCCCCCCCGCACCCTCCTCGCTCATCAGTTACGGCCGGGCCGCCTGGCCACGCGGGCCAGGCCGAGCGCACCAGGTGTCGGGCCGCCAGGCCGAGCCGGGCCGCGCTCATGCCGGGCCGCGCCGTGCTCATGTCGGGCCGCGCCGCGCTGGTGTGGTCGGTCCGTGCCTATCGGTATGGGCCGTTCCATAATGAGACGGACCTAGACCCGGGTCAGGTTGCCCCTATTCGGGTCGACCTAGTGGTATCGGGTCGGGCCCGAACCCCCTATTCGCGGACCTCTTCGGTCTTTTGCCCGTAACATGAGCTGCGGACCTCTGATCAACGCACCGTCGGCTGCGATGTGATCCTTTGATTGAGATGGTCATTTATTTATATTAAAATAAATGTTTTGGAGAACTTTGGGTTCGGCCGGGTAGGTTCTTACACGAAACCAACCGGGCCCTCAGAGCGAAAATGCTTATATCTTGAGCTCTGGACGTCCGATTGATGTGCCGTCAACTTTTTTGGATTCTCATAGTGAGACGGACCTTTTGGATTACTCCACTCAAGGTTTGGATGCAGTTGCAGTATGGTCGGGTTGGTTTTGACATAAAAACCAACACGGGCCCTGAGATGAAAAAGCCAATACCTCTCAGACCGGGGATCCGATTGACGCGCCGTCTGTGACATTGAGTTCATGTTGATGATACAGAGGTTTTGGATACATCAACATTGGACTTCGTGTCAGTTGATGTATCATCCCCTTGGCTCATGGAGCGGACCCTCCCAAACGAGCTTGTTGTGTGTGGGAACCCAAGAGATGGCTGCGACTGCGACGACGATGACGACTATACCGAAATCCTTTGTGGATTCGATGACGACAACTACAGCACTAAGAGATCCTACGTGGATCAGTGCCACCAATCCTGTGTGGGTCAGATCATGTGTGGCTCAGCGCTCAGCGGTCCTGTGTGGGCCAGCGCCTACCGATCCTGTGTGGGTCAGATCTTGTGTGGGTCATTGTGGGGGTTAGTTACCTATCTATCCTTTGTGAGTCATTATCGGGGTTACTACCTATCGATACTATGTGGGTCCGATGGATTTGATGAGTCAGTGAATACATCTGATCATCTCTATCGTCTTACAAAGATGTATACCTATGTGAGCTGAATCTTGACTTTCAATCATTATCTTCGATATGATTGACTTGGTTTTCTATGTGGATTGTGTTGTGCTATCCTGTGTGGACGTGATCGAACTTGGGCTCAGATGTTGGAGCCGAACTGGAATTTATGACATAGGTATATGTATGGTCATATACCTAAGTAGTGTTGGATGTTACTTCGTGATTGTATCATTCCTTTGTGGATTATCCTTTGTGGATTCTGGGAGACCTTCAGGGGTCTCGGTGTCCCTACTGATCAGCTTAAACTCACCCCTGCACGGTCTATGCTCGCACTACGTTGTGTTGGATGCAGATGACGGACAATGCTAATCGTGGTAGAGGCTAGTGGAGTAGTCGGTACATGGAGGTGGACCACTAGGCGGGACGTACACGAAGCGGATAGCTGGACCTGAGGAGCTGAGGTGGCTATCTGTACCCACCCTTCAGGTGGGACTACCAGTGGACAACTCGACGTTGCGGCTTTAATTTTCAGTTGTTGTAATTCCTTTTTCAGTTATACTTTATGTTCAGTTTGGGTTTGTATTCTGGCCCACATTCTTTTCCGTACTTACTATTGTACCCATTTTTACATAGTTTTTACTTCTGCTTGCTTGATCTGTGGTGTTTGTTTACTTTACAAAGGCAATGTCTACCCTTTTTATCTAGAATTACACCTTGGTGCTAGTCAACAGCCCCTGGCCAATGGAAGGTGGGATTGGGTTAGTCCCGTCACGGGCCCCGAGGATGGGTCTTGACACACCACTTGAGTCCAAGCGGTACCATTCCATCACTATATATCCAAGATGCAACCAATATTCTCGGCACACTCAAATGATTAAAAATATTCCATACCTAACCCTTAAGGCCAACTCACCCAAATTTTAATCACTTGAGTCTTTTTGACACGAATCATTGATCCCAAAATCATCAATCCACTTTCTTATCATGGTTCCCTCTATCATTCACCCTTTTCTAGCTCCCCCTCTATTGAACGAAGAGCACCATAACCTTAAATCATATTTCCCACAATACAAAACATTTTGCCTACTCACTCTGCACGAATATCCATATGGACTTTACATAGTACCGACCTCCTTCAATTCAATTTAAACTACTCAGGAGGAAATTCATACACAGTCAATTATAGGATTATGATCTACTTGACCTCACTCATGAAAATCATCATTTCTAAATATCACTTCCCACTAAGAACATAATATCTGAGGTGGACTATACTCATGACACCCACTCCCATTTTCCATATCTTTTCAGACAATCCCCTAATCGATTGTCCAAAAATAGCCGTCTTCCATAGCTAGGTCACTGACCCTGCTAAACCATCCTAAAATACTCAGCTACACTATTTTATTAACACTAATGTTTATATACATGCTGAATTCATACTTCAAGATATTACAATACCACTCCAAGGAAATTACCCGAGTATAATATAAATTTTTTTCGGAGTTATAGAACCCAACCACTCCTACCAAAAACAATTTTCCCGACTTACCATCCCTTCAACATATATAATGTAGTAATCTCTGATTTTCATTTCGAACTACATTATTCCGGAAGGCCACCCCATGGATCAATTATCCACCACTATCAAGGCCCACCTAGTCTCTCTGAGAGAACTAATGTGAAACAAAAACGTTCCTAATTGGAATCATACAACCACTACATAATATCAATGTTGTCCTCCCCACATTCGAGGATGAATTTTTACTCCACACCTTTAGAGTGTCATTGAAAAATATTTTCTCTATGAATTTTTACCACTATTTCCAACATTCATTCACAAGATGAACCCCAAAACATAAATACATATGTCTATATCATCTTAGAACATGGAAATGAACATCACCCAATGCTTGTTCTCATATTTTGTGCATGAAACCCATGAATTTTTTTGACACCTAGTCCATCCGGAGGAACGTTACCTAAAACCATCGATGGTGCACATCCCGCCATCTAGATCCATATATATGGATTCCATGAGCATAAAATCCATGATGAACCTCATCTAACCAAAATACTATCATGTTTCTAGGATTAATTCTAGAGATTCTCAACATACATGGGATGATGTTATGATGTTGGGAATGATGATCATTAGATGAGGTATACTAAGAGGTTTTCAAATAACACCACCCCCAAATTATCCATTATTGATTTTACCTCCCAATACGAGACACCATAACCTCCCAATGTTTTCAGGCTTCTTTACCAAACACATTTCTTCAGCACTTAACTGCCACCACTCAAACATGATTGAGAGCCAAGCCTCTCTACCGTTTTATGGACATATTCCTAGTAGTTGTGAACAAATTATTCGTGTGGAACTACTTCCACCTCACCATAAAATTTCATCCAGAACAAACCTGATGATTAAAAACCAAACACAATGGTCACCCACAATTGGAAAAACCTAAAGGAAATTAGATATCCATACATTTGACATTGGTTTCATAGATTATGACATTATCTTAACTAGATAGAAAGAAATCATTTCCAGCATGTGGCCACATAAATACCACGTCAAAGACCTGATGATATCATATCCTCCCTTGAGAACACACATTGAAAAAAAATTGTTTTCCAAATCTTGGAATCACCATATCCTATAAAGACACTTGTTTACCCAAATTTCTATGTCACTTCATCCACCATCCCCAAAGAATCCATGGAATCTGAAACATATCACCAAAAAAACTAAATCATCCATGAAAACATGATCTGCCACATAACCACCTCACCTCGGTGGTCACCTTCAATGCAAAAGCATCTGACCACTATTTTGTAACCCCTGTCTCTTCCACCTGAAAACAACATTGAGGTCTCCATTAATCATCATCAAAATAGACAGTTCAAGTATCCATATGATAAAAACATCTGAAACTTACCTTTTAACCAACTACAAGATCTTGGGTTCCCTTATGAATGAATCAGGGCACAACTATACCATTTACCAAATCGTGATGGTAGTCATTGTGTATCTATTCCACCTATGATGTTTCTCCAACATTACATATTCCGAGGCACCTACCTCACTGGGATATCCTCTAACCGGGTCACATGGGATTTCCTCAAAACATTCAATGCGTAACCATAACTCATGTCACATAATACAACCATCAATATTCAGACTTATCCCTCTGGTCTAAGTCCAAGGTAATGCTCCTCGTGTCCCACTGACAGAGTCGAAAAGATCCACCTATGTGAGAGACACCCAAGAGCACAAGGAACCCCATTTAACCTCACTCATAGGTTACCATGAAGGTTGAATGATTCCAACACCCTAAACTAGATTCATGACATGTAAAATCCAACAGTGCAATATCCAAGATGTACACATCATGTTATGATCATGCCAATGTTTAGAGATGGAACACTCACCCCTATTTCATAACACACCATGTCTTCTCAACCAAGAGACCATTTAATATATCTTCTATACCAATTGTAATAATACACATACATCATAATTAAAAACCAAAACCCACTCTAACATTCCAAAAAAGTTTAATGTACCTTCTCATAAGGTCACCAAAATCATGGTACCATCCATGAGATACAACATACACTTTACTCAATCATGACACAAAAGGGTTTCCACACTCTCACTAATTAACCACATATCATGACCCAAGGGACACATACCTACCGAGGGTTCCTGGAGCACATCTACTATGACATATAGTAACCAGTAAGGCCTCAAAACCCAAATAAAAGATCTTAGACTAGGAAATTATCATTGCCTAAACATCCCACACAAAAGGTCAAATTGACAGAACAAGAGATACACACTACCTGTTTCACCCAAAAGTTCTATCCATATGCATCCTATTATAATTAACATCATAATTTATGGAATCATGTATTAAAAATTTAAAATTCCAATTTTATAGATGCTTTTAGAGTCTTTACCTTATTTATGACCATTAATCTAAAAAAATTCTTCAACAAATGCTTCAAATAATGATTGAAATGATTAACAAACATATGGAAACATTTTTCATTATTAGCATTAAACAACCCACTCTGCAAACACTATCCCAACATTCATCATCATGCTTAGAATAATTTCCTTAGTTATCCCTACCATGGATCATGATTGAAATGGGGTAAACCAAATTAATTAATCAAAAATAATTCATCAAAACCCCTTTTAAACAATTTAGTAAATCAAAAAATTCTTTTATCATGGGCACTTTCCCAATTTAAAAAATTATTGCAATCATCATTTTAACACATCTACAACTTTTATTAAAAATAATTCATTAATCATTATTAATTGTTCTTCCATTTAATACTTTTTTATTTTCTTCATTAGGAACCATTTTCATCAAATTTTATGAAATTTAATATTTATTTCAACCATTATTTCCCACACACCAATTTAATGTGTGCCTATCAGGGTGCATGCCACCTATAACCTTTGGTGCCTAAAATGATGCTTGAATTAAAATCTTCATACAATTATATCCAAGAGAAAAATATCATAAAATAGTCACATCACACATCATGTACATCAACCAGTGGTGAAATATCATTCAATTGTAACAACACATATCAAGAACAATAATTCCCACCCTTGGTGACTTTATTTTCCCACATAAATGGGTTAGATACTCCCATGAATGAGCTAATTACCAAGTCCCCACATATGATAACCACTTTTATACCATAAAAAATAACAAGACCGAAGAGACAAACTGATATGATACCACCTTGTAACATCCATAACCCGGGATCCACTAAACCAGTACCCCGAGCTGATTCATCACCAGACCTCAAGATCGCCTTCCCATATGCTAGAGGTTTCCGACTAGGGGTGACGGTCTAAAAGTCCACATGGGGAGACAATACCCTATATACCATAGTAAGACACCACATATAATATCTAAATAGTGTAATCAATATGAAATAACTAATGAACATGCATAAAAAATTATTCACCAAATGGGGTACAGACCATATTCAAATGGTAAATATATCATGTCATACTAAGTAGTGCAAAAGTGATTAATAAATGAATGTAAAGGCAACAATATAAATCCAAAATGGGTCATGACATCATATATGAGTCCTC
This sequence comes from Viscum album, assembly GCA_963277665.1. Lineage (NCBI taxonomy): Eukaryota > Viridiplantae > Streptophyta > Magnoliopsida > Santalales > Viscaceae > Viscum > Viscum album. Next base: position 1,841,084,902 of record OY728136.1, read on the forward strand.
AATAATGTAGGTTTGAATCTCAATTCAACTCCTTAGTATATGGAATTTTCCCTCTTCCTGATAGGAAACCATGATATCTTCTCAGCTACCAAACAATATACCATGTAGGGTGTGAGTAGAAGTCAGCAGGCCACCACTAATAATTTATACGATATTTATAGTCTAATATATAGTTCATGAAAGAAATATATAAATTTCAAGGAAATAAGGAAAAATCATATTTCATTAGTGAATAAAATTTACTATACCACTTTATATTGTTTTGAATTTTTCCATAATTTATTACATCTTCAATACGTAATCCATTTTCATCATGTATTCCATATGATATTAATATACATCATTTAAACATAGTTATATGTAAATAAATAACAATTCATATTAAAATAATTCAATTCACTATCTCACTAAGGAAAAAACATAAAATAAACACATTATCCACACCTCAAAACCTTCATCTGAGTGGAATGAAACAATTAGGGTAATAGAGAGCTATCCCCAAACCTTACTCATGCATTTTGGGGTGGAGTTTAGAGAATTAGTCAAACAAGACTCATGGGTGTAGAACCTTAGTCAATACCCCACACTTCCAAGCCACATTCACATTCTTATTTTTGTCAAAATTTATTAGCATCCCTGGATCCTTTTTCTGGTAATCAAGACATCTCCATGTTATTTTGAAGCATAGAGCCTTATTCTGAAATACCATCCCACACTATGAAAATACATTATGAAGCATAAATCCTAAGTTAAAAAAACCCAACCATACATGATATATTTATCCAATGACCACATATAAAAAGGCATGATCCATATTAAATCAATACATATGTCATTCACAATTCACATAACAAACATAAATATTAATATTATCTCATAAACCATTAAAAAAATTTCGTTTACATTACATATCCCATTTAAAACATTTCTCTTTATTATGATTGAATGAATAGTAATTTAAAATATTTACCACACCTTATTCCATTTGTAATACTCATAAATTTCCATAAATTATCACATTAATCACATTTATCGATTCCCAATCGTTATCCCACTCATGCATTTCATGAAACATTAAAAAAATCAAAAATCACAACAACTTTATTCCATTCAACCAATCAAGTATATCCCATCATCCCGATGTATTAACCCATTCAATATATTTATCAATTATTTTATGAAAACCATTGACATACTCTTTAATTCAAAATCCATTTCCAATTTAACATGTTCACTAATTGATTTTCATTAGTCCTTTTAGATATTTCAACCTAATTCATAATCCATTTGAAACAATCTCAGTTGACCAAATTAACATAATTTTATAGCAATATTATACAACCCCTTAATACATTATATAAACTAGTCACAACTACCAAAATTAAATTTTCAATTGATCTAAACATATTAAAATATTCAACAATATATCTATGTTTGGACACATCAATTTCACACATAACATTACCAATTACTTGGTTCTGAAATATCAGTGCACAACATTAGTGGACCTAAAGTGTTCTATTCAACATCAATTCATTTCCCATGAATCTATAGGGGCTCAATTTATCATTTAGATTCGTATTTTACAAAACCTCACCGAATTCATCAAAATAACAATAAGATATAACCAAGAAGGAAACAATACATGTAGAAATCAACTCAATGACTGTGAGATATAACTTGTAGAACACCTAACTCAAATCCGATGATGAACTAACTCTTAATCGTTACCTCAGATCTGGATTCACACACACCATGAATCTACACCCAAAAATCCATTAGATAAAGAGGGTTCATGTTATTTAGAAAAATTTACAACAAGGTAAATTCTCTAATCAAAAAAAAAAGAAATAAAATAAGGATTAGAATCACCTATATATTTGATTCATGACCAAAATCACAAAAAATGGACAATAATTGAAAGGGAACTAGACTTGGGAATCTTGGGTCGATTTTTTTTCATAGGGTTTAGAGAGGATGAAATGAATGATAAATCGGGTGGGAATAAAAAAATATCATAAAAGAAAAACTATTAATTTTACAACTTTTAATGGGCTACACCATTTTACAAACCAAGTGAAAATCATGATCCCACCACTATCCAAGGAGAGCGAGGTTTCATGGTTTCCTAGGGAGCTACAAACTGTTTGACTAATCATGCGTCGGCCATGTGTAATTCCACTACCTAATGTTTCATAGTTTTTCTAAGAAGGAATCATGATTTACTAAATCAGGAGACAACAGCGCGCCCTGCATAGGTTGACATAGTATTTCATCCTTTCTTGTCCTGAACCATCGAAACACTGTTGAGGCTCCATATAAACTCAAGAAACATATTTTTAACAAAATTGAGAGATTAAAAACAATATTGAAAAAACGTTATACGACTATAATTTCTGATATCTCATATATAAAATAATTTTTTTAACATCTTTAAAATAATATTACTATGCATAAGATAATAATAAAACATGTTTAGGGGTTACTAGCTGTATTTTTTTAAAAAAAATATATCACATTTTCCAACTTATTTTTAAATTTTTTGGAAACATATAGGTTAGGAATTTGATGAAGTGTATTCCATTTTGGATTTAGGATGATCAAATTTGTTAATTATGTCCCTATTATTTTTAGGCAATATTAATAGTTACAGTGATAAAATTTATCATTGTGGTAAAGGGAAGAACATGTTAATATACTTGAAAACTATGCGTTAATGAGTCATGTTTTTATATAAATTATTATTAGATTAATGGAATTTGGGACTTGTCACCTTTGTCTTGATGTTTGATTTTTAAATATTTAGTTTTCTATAAAAATGATATATATAATATTTTATCTAAATAAAGTCACAAAATTTCACTCTCTGTGTTTTAAAATTATCTTATATATATAGGGATGAAAGATTTTTTTTAAATGTGAATAAAGAAATTATATTACTAATTGTTACTTATATATATGTTTTGTGATTAAATAATTAGCTTAAATTCATTTTCAATGCTCATAAAATTTTATTCAACTAATATAAAATAAGATAAATGATTTTAGAAGTAATAAAATAAATATAATTTTGATTGAGTTAAAGGTCTCCCATAATTTTAAATATTAATATATCATATTACTATCGTTGAATGTATTTTATTTTAGTTTCAAATTTATATTTCTTTAATTGAGGAAAATTTAAAAAAATCATTCCACATTAATGATATTTTATAATAAATTATATATCACTAAATTATTTGAAACTCCATAAAATATTATCTTCATCCATGTTAACGGATTATGGATGAGAAAATCATATCTATTCCCTTTAGGTATCAATTTTTTATTTATGAAAATATTATCCATACTTTATGATTAATATAGTTTCTATCAGAGTTAAGGTTCAAAAATAATTCACATAGGAAATAATAAAAAATATATGATATCAAATTGCACAAAAACAAGTATTAATTTAATTGAATTATGGTATTTCATCCCTGGAATTTGTTTTTCATTTAATTTTTTTAGAAACATTCTTTTTGATAATGGTATTATTATATTGTAATATTTTATGAAATTATTAGGGTGTCCTCTCACTCCCTTATAAAATTAAACCCCTCACTCATCTTCTATAAAATATATTGATACATCTTTCTCAACCAAACCATATTTAATTACCTTCTAAAAATCATTATCAACATTAATTAAGTTATTTTATTCATAAAATAAAATTCATTGAAACAATAATAAGTTTTTTAAATGAGTTCTTTTAATGATGTGGTAATCACCTTTAACAGACACATTCTTTTTTTACATCTTATTCACCACCTATAAATATTTGGTATTTATCATAAAATTATATTTAAATTTATCTAAATAGACTTAAATTTAATTATTTATATGATATAACCCATATCCATCCTCTTTCCCATCTAATGATAAGTGATCGTATCACTCATGCATATGTATGCCTTATCATTTCCATTTAAAGATATAATTCATCTTCCACAAACATATTTCAGGGATAGTTATTATGATGGGTTTAATGATTATATATTATAATTATTGATAATTTAACTATGAAATTATAATATCACATATACCATCACTCCTTCCCATCCATTGGAAATCAATAAAGTCACTTATGTTCATGTATTGACTACTGCCTCCATTAAACAGTGTGATTACTTTTTCATTCCTGATTTACAAGTATGGTAAAAAAGAAAAATATAATTAATATATATGACCCATATGATATGAAAATAATTTAAAAAAGGTTAATTATTATTATTATTTGATATTTTCAATCTTTCAAAAAATTGGAAAAACATTCTTGTGAATGTACAACCTAACATCTCTATAAATAGTATAATAATTATTTCTTATCTATAAATATTATGGATGAATCTAAATAATTACATATTGAATATATATATATGTTATTCATACAATAATAAAAATTCAATATATATTAAATCCATGATCAAATTAGAAGGAATGAATCTATAAAACCAAAACATACATGAAAAACAAAGTTGTTATTATATAAAATAGTGATTTCAAGAAATAATTGATAAGAAAATAGAAATAAAAGATTATAATTACATAAAAAAAATTATGTTCTAGATATGATTATATTTATATGATTTATTTATAGTAAAGTTTTATTTTTGATATAGGAGGTTCATAAACATTCAATGAATGCCAAATTTCACAATCTCATCATTATTTGGGAATGTTTATGTTTAATTCTCAAATATTGGAATTATTTTACCATTCTATATAAACCTAATATATTATTTTGTAATATCATTATTTATTGGAATGAAATTATTTCCTTTGGTCATTTCACCTATCTAATTCTCATGATGCCAAATCCATGTTTTTATGGAAAACTAGCTTTGTTTATCTACTCACACAGAAATATTTTACGTCTATATAAATAATTCCCTTAAAAAATTTCAATAATAATGTTAATATAATAAATTTATTTATAAAATAAATTTTTACCCTTATTTTAATTTTAATAAATGGTTAAAATTAAATATACAAGTCATTTTATGAATGAGATACGTTTTTTACTTTTCTAACAAAGGTATAGAAGTAATTCATAACTAATATGAAATGAATGAAATATAAGTCCTCTATGACTTATTCATATTTTGATGCTTTATTTAAAATATTCCATTTTTCATTCAAATAAAAAAATTCCTTGATATTTAGTAAATTTTAATATCAAAAGAAATCTATATATTCGTTTAGAAATATTATTCTGATCTTTTAATACTATTCTCATCTTTGTCAAAAATCTTATGTAAATATTATCATTTTATAGAGATGAAAATTATGGATAGCATTATCTTTAATAATCTAGATTGTTTACGATTATGTTTATTTATTAGGGAAATTAATAGCTGTTAGTTTTCTATTTTTTCACTATGAATATTTATGTGGATTAAGTTTAACCCCATAAATATAATGAACACATTTGAATTAGTAAGTTATTAGATATGCCCATGATAGGCCCTCGATGCATTAGTATGTATCGTGATACAAAATAGTTTGGTTAGTTGACATATGTCTTACCAATTTATTTAATATTTCTTGGTACATGTCCTTGATAGTATGTCTATGTGGCATAATGTTTGGTGTTCAATCATTATCAAATAATTTATTATTATATATGAGATTATTTATGTTGTTATGTTATACATTGATTTAGTCTCCACTTTTTTGGTATTTTAAATATGATTAGTGTTATTATTTATTATCTTTACCATATTATTCATGTTTGATCAACATTGCGATAGTTTCTTCTATACATATAAACTTACCAGGCATACCATCTCAACCCATTCATAGGATTCCATTACCCATGATTCTTGAAAGTGTATTATGATTAATATCCCAGGATATGATAAAAAAATAATTACATCTATCAAAGAAAATAATATATATTATTTTATGTTTTGAAATTTAATGTGACATTAAAATAGGTATTTATTTTTTATATATTATTAAACTTCTTGATCCTTCAGGATAAAAATTCAGGTATTCATTAAAAATTTAATAATTTGACCACTAACCCAATGCTAAAATAGTGAAGGTTTTCATATTACGTATTATAGAAAGTTTAGTTGAACCATGAGAACTATATTTAAGAAAATAAAGGTTATGTAACAGAACTATTTGATAGACATTGAGTATATTCCCAAATAAGCCAATAAAAATCCTTTGTGGTTAGTTATACATAAAATTAATAATTTTTTTTATATTTTTAATTTTTTTTGGAATTATATATTATCATTCATCATGTTTTGAGAGAATATACTATACATTGTTTTTTTAAATAGATCATAGAGTATGGAATGTGAAAAATATTAATACATGTAATCCATGTTGGGATTTTTGTCTAGGAGAATAAAATGAGGTTAAATTTAGAGAAAAAAAATTATATTAGTTTTGTTGATTCTGAATTTAATATCTCGGAATCCAGACTTCTAGATATGTCCTAAAGACATAAACATTAAAAATGTGACAAAATTTTTTCCATGTAAACATACCACATAAAATTGAAATATTGGATCACTTAAATATTCAAGGAACATTTAGGTTTATTATTTTATAGCATTAGGTAAAACTCTTACATATCTTGTAATAATAGATAACTTTCCTATGAAAAATCTATATTTTCACCCAAACTTTTGTAACTTCTTGAACCCTTTTAATAAATTGAATAATTAAATAAATTAATTGTATCATGGGGAAGAGAAAACATTTGAAATGGGTGAGATCAAGTTTTTTACATCCTACAGGTCAAATATCATATTAATGAAACACGAGTAAGTTTTTGGTAGTTCATAAGTCATGAATTATAAGGGAGTAAAAAGCATAAACCATGAAATCATGACATAATAATAAGATATTAAATTTTTGATTAAAAATAATCATTGAAAATCAATTATATATTAGTCAAGGATAATTTAAAAGACCACCAGATTTGAAAAATTCCTATACTAAACTGAGTTCACACCTAGTTCCATCCTTGTATTACTGAACCGTGTTTACTCTTGTTCGAGTCCTGTATTACTAAATAGATTGTACTCCAATTCCAGTCTTCTATATCTCATTGTATATATATATTTAACCAATGAATTCGATAGATACATATGTCCTACCAATCACAAAATTAAAATCATACATATGTATTCCAATATAACCTAAATTATATCATAACCCATAAAAATAATTTGGTTTCGTAAACATTCAATGATAACATAACTCGTGGAAAAGTAAAAATTAATAAGTATCAATCCATTAAAATCATAACCCATTAAAAAAGTAATAATAATGGTATAATTGTATATTATCCCTTGTAAAACATAGGTATCATAAAAAATGTTGTCTTAGAAGGAAAACGGGTTTGAACGGTTACATAAAATAGTTAATAATGATAATATCTATTAATTTTAGAAAAATTATATTTATATACTAAAACATTTATCTATAATTTTTCATCATAAATATCATTTATTATTTAAAAAGGAATATTTTAAAACCATTTTAATTTATTTTAAATAGTTCTCCATTTAAGTCCATAAAATATTATTTAAGACAATTTTAAAATATTTCTAGAAAACATTGCTTTGAATGAGTTTATATTTCTAACTAAAGATAGAATAAATTTCATGAAAATTATAATATAATGAAATTAATAATATTCATAATAAAAAAATTTCAAAGGGAAACAAATGAACCTAGTAAAATAATATAGAACTATAATATAACATGTTTCTCAGAGAAGGAAAATTGAGAGAAAATTACCTTGTGGGTTTGGTAACTTTTTAACCATATACACCTTGAAATAGATATCATCATATGGATATGTGAATACCCATAAATTATAGGATATGGATACTATCATACATTAGTGGAAGTTATATACACCATACAAAAGAAACATGTAGTATGAGGCATGTGTCCTATATATATAAAATTGAGATAAAAACCCGTCACCTTAAGTGTTCACTTACTTCATACACATTAAAACATCTGGTATAATAAATACAGATTTAATATATGAATTAAAAATAATAATAATTTTATATATATATATAATACCATATATTATTTACATATAAAAGTATATAACTTACTTTTAAACAATTCCATGTTAATGTTTTGTTTTGGGTAATAACTACTTTATTTTACATATATGTTTTGACTTATTATTCGGGGTCCTCTTAAGTAGATAAATATTTAATCCTATATATAAATAAAAAATGACATAAATATATTATATATATTCAAAATATATTTATTCCAATTTTTTCATATAATTTATAGTTATAAAATAAAATACATTGTTTATTGAGATGGTAGGTTGTACGTACACATGAACGTTGTATTCGTTTTATTATCATAGTAAAAGTATATGATATATTATCAACATTGAATAATTTTTATGTCATATATATCAAATATATATATATATATATATAAGATTCATCCATATTACCATCCCTGTGAAATACAAAGGAAAAATGAATTACATCTAACTGTGGAGATGGTAATCCATACGTACGCACGATCAACCTTATCATTTCTCAAAATTATATGTGGAAAAAAGATAGATATGGAATTATCATTACATAAATATTTTTATTGAAAAATATAATATATAAATTTTAGTATAATCATATTTCCATATAATAAAATATGATGATGGAAGATGAATTGTATCTCTACATGGAGATGGTAAGCCATACGTATGTACAAGTGATAATTTAATTTATTGTTTAATCGGAATGATGTTTGTATAGTGGTGTTTTCAAAATAATAAAAAAAATTCATCTAGTTGAGTATTGTTAATTTACTATTTTATAATACATATAATCAATTTACCGGAATTATATAAGAGTATAAAAAGAGAGTGATCGGTTAGAGCGATTACCTCTTCTTCTAAATGGATATTTTAGATCTCATCTAAAAGACCCTATAGTTTAAATTTTGGGAAGACAAAAACGTCCAGAATGTATCTAGTTATGAGTATAAGATAATTTATCATATTTATTTCAATGTATTCGGATTAAATAGAAGTAACGATGTGAGGTAGGAAGTTCCCTTTTATATTTTTTTGAGGGGAACTTTGGGAATATTTAAATATATTAATTTATAAAAAATTAAATCTAAATACTTGTATATACAAATACATCAAAATAGATATTTAATATAATAAAATATGGGTTTATATTTTAATATAAAAAATGATATATTTTAAAAAAAATTATTTTAAACCTTTTACATTTGATAAATCCTTTGTTAACAAATTTTACTCTTAACTTAGGTGACAAATTATTTATCATTAAAACATTTTAATTTTTAGTAATATGATGTTAACTATACATAAATAGCACATTTATAACGTTTTATAACTTAACATAATCAAATTTTGTTTTTCTAAAAAAAAATTCATTTTCAAATATTTTTATAAAATATTATATTCATAAAATATCATTACTGTCAATTTTTACACTATTAATTACATTTTCAAAAGAGTATTTAAACAGAAAGATAACTTTGAAAAATAAAATTATACACCCCCAATAAGTCAAATTAACTAATAAAATTAGTGTATATCATTAAATAATTCAAATTATTTGTATTTTAGTATTTTTAACATGATTTACTTGATTTTTTTGCTTATTGAATAATTACTATATCATAAATGTGTAATTATTTAATGAAATTATATATTAACTAAAAATTATAAATCAAATAATAGGATATATATAAATCATTAATATTTCTAACTAAAATCTATAGTTGAATAAATCTTCTGGGAAACCCTACATAAAAAAAATAATTGTTATTAAAAAAATGATTGTGACAACATTAAATTTACATTAAATAATATATTTTAAATGCCATAATCATCTCCATGTGGCTAACAAGGATCATTAATTCAACACATCAATTGTTATAGACAATATATAATAATACAATAAGATATAGTGAAGTATTTTTTAATTTCATTATTCCTATCATTTCAATTAAACTCTTTTTATTTATTTTAATCTATATTAATCTGCACCACATGACTGTTTTATTAGAATTAAATGTAATTATTTCACGTATCAAAATTAAAAATAAATTAATATCATAAAAACAGTTAAATTATGTTTAATTTAGTACTCCATATTCATTCATTACTAAATTTTGTCCCTATGTGGACACATAAAATATATTTAAGACAAAGATTGTGATTTTTAGTGATTTTTTGTTTAAATATTATACACGTCATATCGGTGGATCAATGTCCATTAAATAACTCAATATATAAAATTAGGTATCAACGAATTAATTATATTTGTCTGATAATTTTTTTACAAGTTTTGGAGTCATTTTATAATCTTTATATTAGTATTTTTATCCTAAATTACTCAATTTATGCTTTACCATGGAAATAAAATTTACGAGGGTTACAATTCATATTGGAAAAAATACAATTGAACTATTGACTAAATTTGGACCATATGATTCCAAATTCAGAATATTATTTTCAAAATTCATAGCCCATATTTTTTTATTTAAATTCAAAATAAAATAGTTAAAACGTGATGAAAAATTCTTTTTAATAAAAATTCCCTTTTAAATAATAAATATTTTTTAAACTAAATTTTGTGTATAGAACTTTTTTAAAAACCATAATAGGATTATTTTAAATTAAAAATAACAAATGAAAACTAATCTACAATATAATTTTACCTTCTAAATACTTTAAAAGAAAATACAATTTACAATAAAAATTTGTATTTTCCCAAATCATAAAAAGTTGAAACATTTTTGAAAAATACCAAAAAATAAAGCAAAGTTAATTTTAATATTCCACCAATAAATAAGATGTCTATTTTTTAAAATATAATTTAGAAATGTTTTAAAAAACATTATTTAAAACAATGTTACTATCCATATGTGAAAAAACTCTCATTCTAGAAAAATACTTCTTTTATATGTAAAATTTGATTTATTCTTATATTATGTCTATAAAATACATAAAATGAATTTTATAAATTAAATTGAATACATGTTTCCTTAAAATAATCTATAAAAAATTATTTATCTATTTATTCATATAAAACAAAATTATGGATTTTATAATAGTTTTTCAGAAATACATTTCTATTAATTTTATAAAAAAGGTATTATTTAAATTTATAATATATTGTTAAAAAATAATTAATTATATATACATGTATGAAACATATTTTAATAAATTTGTTAATCGTTTCCATACCCTGTATTAAAACATCTACATTACTAATTCTTTTTTATGTAATTAAAATAGTAAAATGATGATTCATTGAATCATCGTGTTTCATATAAAGGAATAAATCTTCGAAATCAAATAATTTATACAATATATATTTCATAAAAATATCATGATGTTTCATTCTTCCCCATGTAAAATTATTTTCACCCTCAAGATTCGTCGCAGTTATTAATGTTTTAATATTTTAATGTTCCATTCATAGAAACACGCATTTTAAAAATGAATAGTAAAACTCCCTTTATAAACATAAAGATGGAAACAAAATGGTCTCCCAATGTAACAGTTAACTAGGATTCCACATAGGATAAAATATGTGAACTGTGAAATCATAGACCTAGAAGATAAAACTAACCAGCATGTTTTGATGGAGAGTGATAGAAGACATGGTCATTATAAAGTTAAATATCCCAAGATTATAAATTTTTGATCCATTAAAAGACAATTAATTTCACAGAATTAAAATAAAATAGATAATTTTTTTATTCCATATATCCTTTTTCTATTATTAAGGAACCATTTTACTACTTATATAAATAGCCTAAGTAAATATACTAACTTTAAAAGTAACGTTTCATCATTTAATTGAACTTAAACACAAACTCATATTTTCTCCAATGATTTTTATTCAAGATGAGTTTTATGTGTATGAAGAATCAAAATATTCTTATATAGATAAAAAATATAAAAAATAATTTAATAATAAATTATAACTTTCTTTAGTCATTTATCATAACCAATATTGTAAGTAAAAGGTAATATAATTATATAAAAATAATAATCCAATATTTCAGTAATATCCAATGTTCGACATTGATCGTTTAATAAATATTTAACCTCAAAATTTATCAGAATTATTTAAGATTAATATTGAAAAAAAATCCGTAGTATTTAATCCCATCATCATCTATAAATTTTTTTTAAAATTTATCTCCAGATAACATTAATAACTTCTCATGCGACATACCAAAAATTCATTTCTCTAATAATTTTCATGGTATGTGAACAGTTTCAACAAATAACCAGAATCAACAGAAATCCCCAATAAAAACATATATGCTTCTAATATATAATTTATTCTTTATTACCTATATGTTATCCGGTAATATCATATAATGATTTCCAAAATGGAAACATTATGCCAAGATAACATTGAATATCAAATAAATTAAAATCTAAAACATTGATTATCTCTACAATAAAACATATGTTCCTCAAATTCATCTTATTTTTCATCCAAAATTTTGTGTAACTAAGATAAAAAATTAATACTATCTAGGTCTTCACATATTCTAGTGGATGATTGTTTACCCCATCCACAATTTATTTGTTGTTTAAATCCATGTGGCCTTGCCAGATGTGATGAGTTGTCCTCCATCCTTTAGGTTTTGATTTTTCTATAACCATATGAATATAATACTTATTAAATTATTGTAACATGAAAAACATCATTCAAAATAACATTAATATAATCAACATTAAATAATTTTTCTGACCTCAATGGTTATCTTACACATTTAATTTGGTATCCCAAAATGCAATAACCCACAATAACCTCTAAAATAAATATTACATTATTTTTAGGCTATATACATGGTTTGAAACTATGGATATTATCCCAAAAACCAACGGAATAGGTTACATCCATGGTTTAATGAACCATGGATGGTATTGGTGTGGATATAGGCCTATATCCAGGGTTTCAAACCATGGTATAGGGCTATAGACAGAGTTTCAAACTATGGATACAGGGCTTTATCAATTGTTCAAACCATGGATTTAGAACTATATTCATGGGTTTAAACAATTGTATAATCATAAGATACATAGGGCCTATAGCCACAATTTGAAACTGTGGCGATTTGACATCCCATTTCATTAAAATAAAACACCCCCACCCAAAGTCCCCTTATAGTATCCCACACCATGAAAAGCCCCCCTCCCCAAAAAAACTCCCCCTACATCCATCATCCCCCATTGAAATGTCCCCCCTCTTGGCCTGCCTCTCCTTCCTAGACAACACCCCTTCTAGAAATATTCCCGAACAATCTAGACAGACCTCCACCCAATACCCCCTACCTAGACAGGCCCCCTTATAGGATATACCCCTCTTCTTCTTCGACAGATCCCCCATAACCCCTATAGACCCCTCGTGCAACCCCTTACAAATCCACCTTGCACCCCTTCCATTTTAGAGACCCCCTTTCACCGCCTCCTAGACACCACTCCCACCTGGACACCCCTCCCCTCCCTCCTAGACACTCCTCCCTCCGGGACACCCCCACCCAACATTCTGGACAACCCCTCAACACCCCTCCCTCCTAGACACAGTCATGGAAACCCACTCCCATCTTGAAACCCCCCTCTTGGACACCCCCTCCATCCTAGACCCCAATTTCTCATAGACACCCCCACCTTGCCTCATACACACCCCATTTAAACCCCTTCCATTCTGAAAACTGCCTTCACACCCCCCTAAAATACCTTAAATTTTAATTATATATACATATGCTTCAATAATTTCATTTTAAGTATCATTCAAAGAAGTTGATCTATCTCTACCTATTTAACATGAAACTATATTATATGACATCAAAAAATCTCCAATATAAATGGAACATTTCTTGGATTTTGTAAAATTCAAAAACAAAGTCATCATAAGACTATACCTACCTCACTAATTGCATTCCATGGTCTTAAATTTCAATGAATATGGTTGGATGAAATGTGATTTTCTATGGATAGAACCACCCATTTGACATGTCCTAGGTTTATTCATCATTATACTATTTTAATTCCACTCTCAATCTCCATGTATACGAAAAATATGAACCCTTCCCCAATTTGAGACCACTTTTGGTACCTATGTTTTTTGTGTGTAATTTGGTTGAGATTCGGGGTGAAAAATAACTAAAATTTATGCTAATGTATACTTTCTTGTAGTGAACCATCGAGTCTATGCATTAAATAGGGTTGGATGAGGGATGAACCCCCTAAATCAAACCTTTCAGCCTGTGAATCTCAATTCAAGCCATAAAATTTCATGTGGTTCGAATTCAGGGTGTAAAACCCCTGGTCACGCCATTGATCATTTACTGATGGATTTATTTTAAAGGGTTAAATTCTATATTTATCTTCTTCATGTGTTTCGTGATATAGTAAATATAGAGAATATAGGATAGGAAATTTTATGTTGTTCCTCCACTGCCAAATCCCTCCTTCCATCACCTTTATGTTGGTCTATTTTCAGATGCATTTCGATGGACACCGCCCTTGCACACCCCTATTCCCACTCCCCTTGTTCGCCCCCTTCACCTCCCCCATTGACACAATGATTCACCCCAGCCCCCCAACACTATACCTCAGTGAAACACCCCCCCCCCCCTACTACACCAATCCACCCCATAATGCACCACAACCCCCTCCCCCTGCACCCCGTAGCTCCTCCCCCGGATGAACCCCTCCCCCAGCCTCCCTATACCAGCCCCTGGCCACTCATGCAACAGTGCCTCCCCCCATTCCTAGCAACCCCCACCTACTACAACCCAACCACCTGCACCAGCCCCCCTGCACATTCGCCAGCCCCTAACACACCCCCAGTAGTCCCCCTGCCCCTGCCCCAAGCACACCCTGCACTAATGTCTTTTGACACCATAACACTTGGATAATTTGGTAGAAACCATCCTAAAGTGTTAGACTTGAATTTTTTGATGTTATTGGGAATGTAATAAATGTTGTATTTGCATTAGGATTATAGAATGTGTGTCTAGATGTAATTGTTTATCTTATGTGAACATGAATCAAGCGATGGGTTTTCCGTAGATAAGTTTCCTTTCTACATATTAGGCTATGCTATAGAAAATATAATAAGGTTCTCCTAGTTTTATAATATGTGAGAAAAAATTACATAAACCACTAATCCCATACCCTTGGAACTCATAAATTGATATTTTTGGGACAATTCTAGTTGTTATTAGAAATCCAATTTTTAAAACAATCATGTAATTATTGAAACATCTTTTTGAAACAATTAAGAAATTATATAATTCAAATTAAAGGGATAAGAAGAGGGAACCTACCTCATCCTCAAGGTGCGCTACTTTTGATGACAATAACTCGAATCTTCATTTTTTTTATTCTTGTATGCATATGCTACATCACATATATATAAGGACATATATCCCATATGTACATATTGGAATGGAAAAATTTGAAAAAGGTGTCCTTAGATATATGTTTATACATGCATATACCCCTTTAAACTTACACATGTATGCATTTTTCATATCTATATATAAGTACACCTTTCCCAAATATATATATATTTATTCTTCCAAGAGTTAATATATATATAAATGGGGAACAGATATATGTATATGCCAACCTATGCATACACATATAAGCCTTAATTAATGTAGACACAAATCCATCTTAACAAGATCCAAAAAACACATCAAAAATTTAATGAAGCCAAAAATCAAAAAATCCTTAATTAATATTTGATCTATTAATAAAAATGGAATAAACCATACCCAAATCCAATATTGAATCACGGTCCTTGATAGCAGTGCATAGAACCAGCCTCGTCATAAGAAACCAATGGTATGGAAATAGCAAGAAAAGAAATTTGATATAATGACTTCTTATATATATGGGATCACTTTGTCCTCTATACTTAATAAATGATACTTTATTCCATAACCAATAATCAAAATGTAATATTCATATTGATATTTAAATCCCAATACTAAATAACATTATCATTAATATTTATTTTTAAAATTCCCTTATCATTTGAGTTGATGGATTATCATTGGATTTCTAAACTATATTTACTCATGTATTTCTCTCACCACTGGTTCTAATGGACCCATGTTGACTATATACAAAAAAAACAAAGCTTCCATATGAATTTCATTACACATACTTTAGTGAATTCTTATTCATTGTGCCTTCTCCTTCATTATTTTATTCAATAGTTCAATAATAATATTTTTGTTTTTGTACAAAAAATAGTTTTATTATTTTGTTTCTTATGTTGTAGAAGTATTTCTTGATTTCCCTTCCACTATATTCACCACCAAATTCTGAACATATGAATTTAATAATTATAAATTAATACGAACATCCAAATAAAGATCAATTGGAACTCAATCTATAATTTTATAATTTTTTTAATACATTACCCTGCTTATCATAGTTCCAAAAACATAGTCTAGTTATAATAGTTTAACCTATATTATCATATCTATAATTATTTTTTATTTCAAACAAAAATTATCTTGGTTGGATGAACATTATATACCTTTAATACTCAATACCTTACCAATTGGTTCATATACTTCCCTCCACATAAAATATTAATTTCTGATCGAGTTCCGGACATATGAAAATAAAAAACTGGTTTCTCAAATAGAATTGCCAACTCCAATAACCATCAGTTCCCAACTCAAGGATGTTATGGGAAGAATGATTAATTTCCAAACATCATCCATGGATGTGAATTTTATTGAATTTATTGGACTCCTAATAAAAGTATTTATTTAAGACATCGTACAGGTAAACTTACATAAATTAGTCTCAAATTGAACAACTTATATATAATAACCACATTGTTGATTTTGGTGTTCCATACATGTTTTTCAAGGAAAATAATAGTTTTGGAATCCATTTCTTCTCACAAATATTGAAAGAAACATTCCATTCCAAAGAAATCGTCACCAATCAATGTGACTTAAAATTAAGAAACTCCCATTAAAAATTCTATATATTTTCTTGATTGAATCCATTTAGTAGAAAATCCATGAATTTTTAGATGTGAAGTAATTATATTTTCATTCACTAGATGTAATTTTTATTTCCATCAAATTAACTAATCTTATTCCATTTATACTTTGATATTATTTCTAAAATGTAGTATCCCACTAAATACCCCCCACCCTCAATGCTCATGACCCCCCACATCGACACCCCCAATACCCCACAAAGCACCCCCATTACCCCACCCCAACTGCACCCACATTGCCCCCACCATTAACACCCCACCCACCCTGTATCCCCACCCTTCACCCAAACTCATTAGAACCCCCCCCCCCCGCCCCTTTCCCCTACCTACCCCCTACACAGTCCCCCCCCCACCCCCACTGGTCCCTACACACTACCCCCTTTACCCATACGGCCCCAAACCTTCACCCCCACTACCCCCCTGCACCTTTAACCCCCACTACCCCCCATCCTTCACCCATACTACACCCCCACTTGCAACCCCACTACCCCCAATTATTGTGGAAGTCACTAATTAATTACATGGTTATAAATAATCTCTTATTTTATTTAATATCATTAATCAACTCATTTTCCCTAATAAAAATTATTTTCTCAATATTAAGAACATGTGAATAGTTAAACATCACAAAATAATTTTTATTCCATAAAATAGAACCTAAAAACTAAATAAAACATCAATTTTTTGGGAAAAATTATATAGATTCATGAAAATCCTAAATGAAAAATTACTACATAATAATCATAAAACCTGTAAGGATTTATGTAATGAGTATATCATTGAGAAATAAGTTCCATAAAATATTTATTTAACACCAAAACATGAAAGCATAAGTCATTGCACCTTAATGACTTTCATAGAATATGTCCTTCCTCGAACTCAGATGTAACCCTTTAATTAGGATATTGACTTAGATAATTCCCATGTTCGCCTCACAAACAACAACCAATTATAAATGGGATCCAATAATTTACTTGATACATCCATTCGACTATTATTTTCATCCATAAATTAAATTATCTATATATTTTCTACAGAAAAATTATCCTCTCATTCCATTAAGACCATTCCCCATGTTATTATACCCATATTCATGACATATTGAATGATGAATATTATTTCCTCCATAGTCTTCAAGAAACACTATTTTCCCTAATTTATTTAATTAAAAATCATATATATGTTAATATTTTTAATTATACATAATTATATCCTCTTAACAATAATCACAAAATCATATATTATATATCCTATTGCATTTTTATAATCATGTGGACATCCCCTGCATCATCCACCACATTTAGTGTTTACATAGTTCCTTTAGATTCCAACCCTTGACTATAACAAAAAATCATTTTTGAGAAATAATAATCATTACGTGAGTTCATATGACCCTGAAAACACATTATAGGATATATAAATCATGAAAATTTATTTTCAATCTATGAAATCATATAATTAACCTAGTTTATCCATGGCCATCATCTATTCAATTCTATTGAAATGTATCACAACTTAAATGTGAATCTAAGAATGAATATCTCATAGGATTTTCATGCCATGTGTGTAGTATTAGGATAATTAATCATATCCCTATGATGACCGTAATGATACCCAATCCTCCCCATTTATTGTAATAACCCCTAAGGTGCAACTATATTGCTATTATATACACATTCTAGTATCTATATTGGGATGTATTATCGAGTATAACCTCAATTTTTGATTTACCATAACAATGGATGTTATCCTATCCATAGAATTATCATATGTTTTTTTCAAAAAAGATTATTTTATTAGTGTCTAAAAGAAGTTAAAAAATTCTCTATTCACAACTACAGAAACCCAAGAATTTCACGTATAAATGTTACTTCAATTCAAATGAATATTCATTACACCTAATTATGACCCATTCCAAAATAATATAGGTTTAGTTTATTTTAAAACAATGATATATAAAATAAAAATTCAGGAGAAGTAAAATCATATCCCATTATGTTATCATAAATTAGTACCCATATTATATATATCCGACTTAAATCCATTCTTTATATCCATTAGATAAAGAAGCACAATGAATGGTGAGATCATATTTTCAGTAAGAGTATTCATGAGAGATATTAAATATAATATAATTTTAAAATGAGGATTAGGTTAGGAGAATATGATATTTATATTTTAATATAATACCATCCAATTCATATATCATAATCATGAGTTATGTCATAAATCATTGTTGTTAATAAGAAATGACTTGTAAATGAATCAAATAAAATTGGAAATGAAGGTATAACTTCATAATATATTTATATCATATAATAGTGTAATAAAGTGTGGAATACAAATAATAATAGAAATACCAGAAAATCTCACTCACAGGAAAAGCCTCTGACCATTTATTAAGAAATGAAAAGTACAGTAAAAAGAACAAAAAACTAGAAAAACCAGTATCATGTCATAAAAGTCATACCCGATGCCACAACCATGATATAAGACTTCTTTTGCAGTAGCCAATTCCCATTATGACCATTATTATTGCTTTAGGACCTTAGAATAGTTCCATTTAAGATTTAGTTTCTCGAATGATATCAACTCCCAAGAATATTGCTTGACCAAGGACCTAGTTGACACCATCTTTGGAAGATCAGAATAATCCTTCATCGGTCCTCTTTTATATAGGATAGGTACCTAAAATATATATTTCTTCTTCCCATCCTCTACATCATCACTAACGAAAGGCTTTACAAAAGAACCATTATTTTCTTTGTCACTCTCCAAGTCGTCCCCCCTTTTTCCAGTGATGAGCACAACATGGAAATCATCAATCATAGTCTGGTCCTGCTAATATCATCCATTTGGATCAATCGTAGTCAAACACTGTGGGGGCTCCAAAATCTCATTACCAGCATCGACCTCCTTCCTAAAAGAATCCTCTATAACAAACTAGATATTGTTTCCTTTCTTCATTTGAGAGTTCCCCTTCATCTCATCATGACCCAATTCTTGAAATTGGCTACAAGTTCCAATTGTGATTTAAAAACCACCATCATAATTCTGATGAAAATTAGTCTTCTTAATAGCCTAACAAATGGTAAGTGCATCATCGGCTTTCTCACCACAGACTGAGCTCAATGCCATCTCTCCCTCTTTCTGTCCAGCATCACCGGCTTTGATCAGCCCACTATCTTCCCTACCAGCAGAACATTGATTGGATCAATCTTCCCCATGATGCAATGCACCCTCTGAAGGGCAAGGCACCCTTGAAATTCCTCTAATTCTATTATCAGGACCATCTTCATCCATATAAATATGATTCACAATAGTATTTAGGAGAAGATCGTCCTTCAATCTATCAAACACTGTAGAAACAGACGGGTTAGAGGATTCCCGCACCTACCTTCTAAAAGATGAACCACTGAATCCATCTACATATCTATGCTTAACATCATAATCGTGTGCCTCCCCCTGACCAGATACCCTACCAGGCCTCTTCATCAAAGTATCCAACATTTTTTTTCCTAGCTCCACGAAGATAGTGACCAACTATAGGACACATGCGACAACATATCGGGCAGTATTAAACCCAATAATCAAACACATCAGCTTGCCTCCATTAGAACTCCCTCTGAAAAATAATCCAATTCCAATCAACGTGTGGCTTCGAAGAATCCACCTCTACATAAATAATTTGATTAACCGGATGACTCATAGAGGATGTACGATCATCACAACAGATAAATAGACTGACCGGGATCTCTTACATACGAATTATCTATGGGTTTTGAAAAGGAAAAGGAAGACGAGGAAGGCTTACCCAGGTCTCTACTGAAGGAGTATCCTGATTAATACCAAGGTCAAAAAAATATTGGAGAAAGATGAAATTCTATCCATTGTATCTATGAGGACCTGTAGACTATGCGATAATTAAGTCTCCATTTGATGAAAATCGAATCAACAGGTGACGTTTCTCAATGAGCCCTACAACAGCACGGTCTTTCATATCCCAATTACTGAACACAAAGTGATTGAACACATCAAATGAAGGGCATAGATGAATATAGTGAGAAAATAGGGTCAAATCCAAGAAACCTGAGGCCGTCGAGAATGGCGATAAAGAAATAAAAATATAAGGGTCCCCAAGAAGAAGTTCTAGAACATTCGGGTTTAGAGAAATAAACAGGAAGTCCGAAAGATATCAAGGGTTCCAAAACTGTACAAATAACTCTCATGATGCTGGAGATGGTGGAGACAAAACATCCTCCCCCTCCCACCACTAGGAAGGGGGGAAATCCATCATCAGTCATCAACAAGGGCTCATCGCCAGTAATCTTCATCCTCTAATCTAGAGAACCCTTATCTTTCTTCTCAAAATGGGTAAAAATTGA
This sequence comes from Viscum album, assembly GCA_963277665.1. Lineage (NCBI taxonomy): Eukaryota > Viridiplantae > Streptophyta > Magnoliopsida > Santalales > Viscaceae > Viscum > Viscum album. Next base: position 1,841,106,383 of record OY728136.1, read on the forward strand.
ATAATAGAAATATTATATAAAGTATACCCACCAATAAATTCATAATATGTTCGTCTTGGGATAACTGGTAGTGTACCTTGTTTAGGCATAAGTTAACATTATATATATACTCATTCAGGAATGTGATAATATAAAGTATCCCCTATTTTGGTAGTGGGAGAAGATCACATGTACACTATTTTGGGAAAAGGGAAACCTCATGTTTACACTCTATTTAGGCTTTGTATAACCTTCATTGTACCCTTTTAAGTCAAATGGAATTAATCTTTACCCAATGCATTATATGGATTTATCAATTCCAACTGTCACATAATGTTAATTAATTTTTATGTAATCAATGATATTATGATAACATTTATCTTTTCCTCACAACATATCCCATGGAAATAAAAATGGGGTTCCTAAATATTTGATCATTATAACTATAAAAAAATATATAACTAATAAGAGTGATATCATAGAATTAGATATCTAGTAAGTAAATATTAACATCAAAGGATTTTCTAATTTTAATAAAATAATTTCTAAATATCGTTGGGTTATTTGTTGTGGAAGATACCATTTTTATTTTTAACATACAGAATTAGAAACAATAAATTTCATAAAATTTATTGAAAAATGTTTCTTCAAAATAACCATGGAAACATGATAAATAGTCATCAATGAATTGAGAAATCATGATGGGAGGAAATTCTATTCATATATTATATAGGTAAACAATTATTTATATCCAAATTTGGTAAAAATTCCAAATTTACTCATTCCGAAAAAGAATTTAATGTTAATTTTAATAATTTTTAAAACTTATATCATGGGTAAAAATAAATTTAAGAAAATCATTTGAAATTAATAAAAAATATTATTTAAAATATTATAAATAAATCACAGATTTTGAAGTAACATATTCTCTTTTGAATACTAAAACAATTTTACGTTTTATAAAAAACCTTTAATCCTCCTGAGTACTTCATGTGAGAAAAATGAATATGAAACATGTAGTATCAGGAAATAAAAAATAGTATAAGAACATTTATGATATTGTTTAGAGATGGAAAATAAAATTTAATCATCCAAATCAAAAAAAACAATCCTGATAAATAATGAGATTACAACATAAACCCTTACATATTTTGTTGTCTCTGAATAAAAACCCCAATAATGATATAAAAATATCTGTATTTTTAAAACCCCAAAATTTTCATGAAAAATAATCAGAAAATAAATTCAATTTTAATAAATATACCACCCAAAGAAATAATGTTGAAAATATATGTCTCACATAAATAATAGTGAGATAGGAATCCCTTACCTCAAGTATCATTTTTATTCACAAACATTAAAAAAAATCATTATAATAACTAATTATTTTGGATAAATAAATAAAAAGACATATTCATTTATATAATACTATATATTATTTTATTATTATCTCTTCTCAAATTTTTATTAAAAATTATTTATTAAAATCATTGTTTTAGGTGATAATTACGTCGTTTTTTTTGTATGTTTTTACTTCAGTAGTCATGGACATATAATTTGAACAATGCTTCATCATATACTTAATTTAAATAATTATATTATTATTATAACTAATGATTATATACAATTTTATAACCATTCATATAAATAGATAAAGAAAAAATGAATTACATAAATTCAATAAGATGGTAGTCCATACTTATGCATGATATTTGTATCCAGTTATTGATGAATTAAAAAAAGAGAAATAAATAATAATTCAAAATAAAATATGTTAATTAATATCATAAATTTAATATATACTAATTAAATGTATAATTATAATTATCAATGTGAATTGGTGAATAAAAATGAACTACATCACTTCATTGAGTTACCAATCCACAAAAACACATGAGCAACATTTTCATTTCCTAAAAATGTAGAGGAGTTGGACAATGGTTATTCCATAATAAAAATAAAAGTTATTTATATTGAATATAATAAACATTTTTTTTATTTAATTTATAAAATATATTTAAAGGAGTTATAAGAATAAATAAAATTAATGTTTCTCATTCCGAAGTTATACCACATCACTAAAAGCATGTCTTAAATTTCACAACAAACTATGAAAGGTTGGTATTTCAAAACAAAAAATAATTATGATGTTTGGAAGGAAGATGAAAAGGTATTAGGTTAGGGTAGTTCTGAGATACAGTGCTCAAACATTTCGAATAATTGAGTCCATGAGGTTCCCTTTTTTAATTTTGGGCTGTGGAACCCTAAGAATTAATGAAATATTTTTATTAATGTAATTTAGTTTTTAAAATAATGTTGTTTAAAATATGTAAACTAATGATATAAAATGGTTATAAGTGGAAATACTATCTTAAAATAATATTTTGACTAGTTTTTGTGGTTTATTGACCCTTATTTATTATTTTGTTGACCCCCCACATTAATCATTTTGACAATTACTACAATATTAATTTTTTTACTCTTTAAAGGCCATGAATATAATAATAACAGAAAAAGTAGACTGTAATTAGACATATGATAGTATTATAAAAGATTTACCATTCACTTGGAAAATTATAATTATGTTATGAATTTTAATTCATTTAATTAAATATTATTTAACATAAGATACAATTAAATTAATTTCCAAGACTCCCATGTATCCAAATATTGAAGACAACAATATTGATATGACATTTGTATAAAAACATTTAGAATACAAATATTATGATATCATTATATAAACAATTCTTTTTAGAAATTTCATTATTATATACCAAGATACTCTTTATATTTTTAAATTCATTTAATTTATTTTTCTATTAAAAAAATTTATATATTGATATTTCATAAGAATAAAATGAAATTATTTCATAAAAATTAATTTTAGAAAATTAACATTATAGAAATAATTCCCCAATATATGAAATTACATATTATAACTAAAAAAACATCCTTTTATCCCTATGAATTAATTACATGTTATGAAAAAAATGTGAAATTTTATTTTTATCTCATTCTAAAAGAATTATAAATGTCATAATTAAATATTAATGGAACCAGAATACCATATTTTATATTTATGGATAATAATTTAAGAATTCCATTCATAAATTATGATAAATTAATGTGTTTTGGATATTTCAGGGCTTTATCCCATAGTTTCATCCAAGATTTACCCATTTACACTTTACTAGGTGACAAACATGTAACACAGTTACAATTTACAATGACAAAAAAAATAGAGTTATTTAAAAAATATGATCCTCATGATTCAAAATATGGAATCCATTTTTATGTATTCAATTTTGTATATGTTTAAAAATTAAATATTAATATGAATATCTAAAAAACAATTGAAACCATTTTTAGGTAAATTCGTTTTTAATCCAAAATTTAAAATTTTACCAAAATCACGAATAATAATGATTAATATTTAAATAAAAATATTATATATAATTAAAGTATAATTAATTTACTTAAATAAATAAATAAAAAAATAAGTTTACTTATAAATTACATGATTTAATTGAATGGAATAAATGTCTAATAAAAAGAAATTTTTTATTGTTCAGAGAATATTTAATATTTTAAAAAATTCCTCACATTTCACCTTAACATAATTTTTTATAATGATTCCGTAATATTTATCATTTTTTAAAAGGAATTTTAGTAGTATCAAAAATTAAATATAATATTGTCTCACATAACGAAATAAAACTTATTTGGAATCATAAAATGAAATCTTAAAAAATATGTTCTTATTTCCTAAGAATTAATAAATGAATTTTTACTATGTACGAAAATAATAAATTTAATAATATGGTTACTCATATTCAAACCAACCAATTTATAGGATAGTTTATAATGATAATATTTAAATAATCTAATTTTTATAGCATACCAAAAGTAATATAATTTTTTGTATTTTATTTTCGGAAAGAAATCAAGATAATTATTAACTTAAACTAAATATTCAAGGGGATAAATTTTATTTTTTACAAGATACAAATATAGTTATAATTTTAAAATAAAATATAAATTAAAATCATTTTTTATAAAAAAATACTTCTGTGAAAAATTACCCACTTCATGATTTGGAGATGGAGGGAGTAATATTTGAATTAAAAATATATTAAAATATTATCTATAGATAAATGTATGATACATATATATATACTAATAATAGAATCATGAAATACATATTAATAAATCTATTATACATTCCCAAAAGGAGATGGTTGGAATTTATAATTGATTATGATTACTCCATACATTACAACCAAGATAAGGAAAATAAGGTGGTTGATGTTATTAGAAAAAAATATTATTCTATAAATTACATGATATGTATTAAAAAAATACAAATACATGTGAATTTTGTAGGGATACATCTCAAATTAATAATGTAATGATATAAATACAACCCAACAAAATTGACTTCTCAACCATCTATTCATGTAAATAACATAGAATCTTAAAAGGATGAGACATAGATACATAAAAAGATTGCGACTGTTATGATGTTTGACCTCGATAAAGTAGGATTTATATGGTTTGAATCCTAGATAAGTATCCCCAAAAATATAATCATAGGTCTGAATTTGTGTATGATTCTCATAACTCATAACTATCAATTCTTCTAGGAAGGGGAAAATATAAGGGGTTCCAAATAAAAACTTCTATAAGGGTAAAATGATGAGGGTGTTTATATGGTACATATCCTGATTATTTGTATGATAAAAAGTAAAGGTGAAATTGTATAATTTCAATGATATATTTAATACCTTACATAATCAATTATAGAAATTAAAAATCATTAATATTGATTTAATTATTGGAATTCCAAAGACATCTAATGTCTGTAATTCCATTTGGGTTTTAGTTGATCACCTTATTAAGTAATCACATTTTATATCCATTAAAGAATTTCTATATCATGAATAACTCACCATGATGTAAATAAGATAACTAGTAAGGATCCATGAATAACAACTCTCTATTATTTTTAATATAGATGTCAAGTTTACATCAATAATCTGGAAAATAATCCAAAAAATCCTAGAAGATCTATGATTAAAAACTAATAACTATCCTTATATAGAAGATAAATTTTTTAGAACCATACAATAGTTGGAGAACATATTGAGATCTTGTATGACGTAATTTTATAGATTTTGGGATCAATATCCGCCCCTAGTGGACTTCTTCATATTACTAATGTTTCCATTATAGAAATCATATAGAAGAAAATGTGGATCTTTATAAGAAATTATGTAGGGAAAATAAACCTACAGATGATGTAAATAGAAGAAGTTTATGGTTATTAACCATGTCCAAAAAATGATGGAAAATGTTCAATCAATTCACTGGAATATAAATAGCCAAAAAGTTTATAAATAATTATATATACAATCATAATTGAAATATCTAAATTGATGTTGGTGACAAGGTGGAAAACAAGAAATCTACATAGATGGGGGTTATGATATTTGGGAACAAGTTAAAGAAAAATTGTTGGGAAAAAATCCCTCAAGGTAACATTGCAGCATTTTTGGGTTGATTGTGTTTGTTGACAAAGCAGGTTTCCATATAGAATTTTTGAGTTCCAGAGAATTTGTTGACTTTCCATGTTGAAAAATAATGATGAAAAAGGAAAGGATGATCTGGAGGCGGTACAAAAGAGAAGTAGAGGTTGACGGTTTGGAAAGGATCATCTTGAAGATCATATTTAAATATGGAAAAGGCATGAATTTTGTGAAGATAGGCTTCATGGTTAGGAATTCTTGAAGGACAGAAGAATGTTTATAGTGTTCATCGTGATTACTACAAGCTTATCCAATGATATAGGTTGAATCGCATCGCAGTGGTGAAGATCATTGGGAGGGAGCTTTGCAGTGAAGGTACAAAGTAAATGAAAGAATGCTCCGCAATTACGATGTGATCCGCGATCAAGAAATTGTTGTGGTGCTTCGCGATTTTGAGTGAATTTCAGTGGGAACATAAGATCTTCGCGATTTGAGATGAAAAGGCAATGAATGCGTGATTAAAGGATGAGGGTTTGTGGAATCACCTATAAATAGAGGTCTACCCCCTCGAGAGAAGCATATAGAGGTTTCAAAGAAAATCCTTTACTCTCGGTTCATAGAGGTGGTTCATGAAGGAAGGGTGCTTCGTGAAAGAGAGGTGCTTCGTGGCAGCTAATCTCTATTCGCGAAAGGAAGTTCACTTCGTGAGGCAGTGTGCTCTAAGGAATGTGCTTCTCAAAGAGGCAAGAGCTCCGCAACGACCTATGCATTGAGATGTCTTGAGATTCGTGAGAGTTCTTTGCGAGGGTTCTTTGGGAAATGGTAGGAGCTTCGCGAAGGCTTGTTTGAGCATCGAAAAATTGGGATCCTCGGGAAGTAGGGTGATTTTCAAACGTAATTAAAAATGTAGTTGCCCAGTATTTAGGGGAAAAGTGGTATTCATCTGTGGATGAAAGTTGGTCTTTAATAGAGCATCTATCAACAGTTGAGGATGCATGTATTCTTGCAAATGATGAGACCTACAGGTCTATAAACATTGAGTGGATCCCTTTCAAGTGAAGAGAGCAAAGGAAGATTAAGAAGGTAATCCTTTATACCGACAGTGAGCGGATAAAAGAGAAACATGGAGTGACCCTTGGGAAATAAGTGAGCTGACCCTAATCTTTTTAAAGACAGTGATCCTGGGAATATAAGTGATCTATTTCGAACTTTGTAAATAGCAGTGTGCTTTCAATGGATTTGGTACATCGGCACATCGCCAGTGTATTCTCCTTGGATATATCCCAGTGAAGGTGAACCATGTAAAAATCTCTATTTCATGTGCATGCATTAGGTTTTTCTTATACTTTTCTGCAGGAAAGAGAGAGAAGAGAGTCATGCTTAATAACGAGACATGATCAATAGGGGGAGTTGTTTTAGTCTGTCATACCTTCATTCAGCCCCCCCCCCCACAGGGTATCTGACGTAGTGGACCTAACAAAAATATTAGTTAGATCTTTCTCATTGAGATCATTGATCATTTTTGGGAAGTATCTTATTTCTTAATACACCATATAGACATCACTGAAGTACATGGTGTTTTCCATATATAAATTTGAAGGAGTTAATAATGGAAACATCACATGTAATAAAATATGAATACATTACATTGGAGTATTATCTATTACATGAGGGAAAAATAGTATAGATACCAGATCAAGGATATATAGCACTACAAAATAAGACAACTCATTTTATCAATTTTTATGGAGTAATCCTAATTTCAAAGATGATGTGTGGGTTCCCAAGGAGATTCAGAGATAAAATTGCCCATTATTTTTTTCTTATAATTAATATAATTTCTAAGATGAAATTATTTTAACTCATAGTATAATAAAATAACCAATTTTTTGTATATATTTTACTTAAATAATTTTCAGTATCATGTCTTACACATAACACCAAACTAATACTAAAGCTGAGATAATTTCATAAAATATACTTATTAAAAAAGATTAATGATTATATAAAGTTCAATTTTGGGAATAAATATAAGTAACCACTATATGAAATCCTAGTAAAAATGTATAATAGTAAAAAATTTATTCTATGGAAGATAATACACTATTTCTAAAAATGATTTTTATGCATTATGTGTAGTAATAAGTAAATTATATTTTATCACCCTTATTAATTTTATTAGGTAGATATATTTTATATTTTAAAAAAGTAGGTCCAAATAATATAAAAGTTTCTATTTAATTTTCATTCATTAAAATAAGATTAGTATTATTATTGATAATTACTCAGATATTAGTCAAATAATTTTTTCCAAATAATTGTTTCTTAAATTTATGTATTTTTTTATTAATATATTTTTTATCACTTATAAAAAATTTAGTTATTATTTTTTTTAAACTATTCATAAATATATTACCACTCAATTAATTTTTCATCGATACTAAATTATATTTTGAACATATAATGGAAAAATAATTTCTTATAAAAGCCATTTTTATAATTGTCAAATGACTTAATTTTAAAATTTTCAATTTATAATATTTATAAATTGAATTATATTATATTATAAAGAAATTTAGGTTCATAAAATCACAAATTGGTTGTAAAATTGACCTTATATTTAAAAAAATATAAATTATTTGGGTAAAATCTAGTTTCCAATGAAAACCCAATATGGTAAAAAGTAAACAATTGGTGATAAAATAAATGAAACAAGTTTAAAAATTGATTTAATATGAAAATTTTATGCATTTATAACCTCATATCTAAAAAAATTTCCCACTTTGGACATAATTTCTCTTGAATAGTGTCATTGCATCATTGAAAATGGTAACGTGTATTTACAATGAAAATTAATTTATAAAATGGGTTCACATAATTAAATTTTATGCACTATTTACAAAGAAATATGTAACCAAAAAATCCCAACGAATGTATTCATGTCCCTCTCCATGTACAATATGCCTTAGTATTTTCATAAGACCAACCTATGGAGACTTAAGGTGTTACCCGGTGGAGAACATTTAAATTGAGAGGTAATGTTCTCAACCAAGCTATCTTATTTATTTTATTCTCGTACCACATTAAACCTAATCAATTAATGAAATTATAATAACAAAATTCTTATTAATATTCTTACATTGTATTATATTAAATCAATATATAATTTCTACTCTAACACTCCATCCTTCCATGGTACGCTTCTCTTTGAATAATACAATAGCAGGCGATGTACACAACATCGAGTTCAAGCACAATAAGACCTATCAAACTAGCCTTTTAGAAAGTTATTATGAATAAAAATAACAAAATTTTTTATTTTAAATATATCCAATATAATTTTAACATTAATATTTTGTGTTTCATAAACATAATATGTGGACAAATTCAATTTTTCTGATAAAAGATGTACTTTTCAAAAAATCTAGTTTTTTCCTTTTAACTGAAACCCCCTTATAAATACAATATTTTCACTTTTATATATTCAATTTTCTAAAATTAAATTCTTCTTGAGAATTAGGAAATAAATTTTTTGTTTGGATTTATTTTTGGTATTATTCTGAAAACATTCGTATTTTGATGAATGGTGAAAGATACTAAATTTTAATTGAAAACAACTTTTTAATAACAAATATTTATAATTTTAAATAATAAATTTGAATGATTATGAAGTATAATTAGATTATATTTTTTTCATTTAATATAATGTTCGTTATTGAATGTAATTTCAATTTTATGCCGGACATAAACACTTTTCAATCTTTTGATAGTTTTTACTTTTCAAAACCTGCTTTCTGGTTTTGACAACATGAATTAATTTTAAATTAAATAAAAAAACTTCTATTTTTTTAATTTGGTAAAATAGAAATAATTTTTAGATTCTGAATATCAAAATTAGGTCAGGGGTGAATTTTGAGTATTTTTCGGAAGACATTCATTTTTTGATGAATAGTGAAAAACAATGCGTTATTGTTTAAAACATACTTTTATTTAAATAATTAATTGTTTTAATTAATTAATTTTAAGTTAAAATAGATTCATAATACCTTTTATATTTGAATTTAATTTATTGGAATAATTTTATAATAAAATTAGATGTATAAATGTTTATTGAATTTTTTTAACCTTTTTACCCACCTTCTAGGAACATTTTTAAAATTTGCATTAAACGTAATTTTACCACTTCTGTGAATTAAATTTTCAAATTCAAAGAGAAATGGTCAAAATTAGTAGGTAAAATGTTGTCCAGTGGGATGAAAATAATTTTTGGTGAATAGTATCTTTTCAATTTTATTTACCATGGTTAAAAGTAAAAAGGGAAATTAATGGTAAAAATGATATTATAATTAACCTAACACATGTACTAATTATATTGGATATGATTATTTCAAACAAAATCTAACTTAGGAATAAAAAAATATCCTTTTATCCACTTGGATTAGATTAGGACATTTATTAATATTTTATTTAAAGAAGAGAGAAAAGTGTTATATTCAATGTTTAATAACTAAACCATTTTTAATATAGAGTTATACATAAGATTAACTCAACTAAAAATATTCATTATAAAGATTAAAATGTTTCCTATATAATGGTACTTTTTTATAATATTTTGAAATTAAAGAATTAAATTTATTTATGACACAATGATGATACAATAATTACCTTATTAATGAAGGATTAAAATAATTGATATTATAAATTTCCAATTAAATGTAAATTGAGAATTTTTATGAATTACAAAAATTTTCTAGGTTAATATGAAATTTTAGGATTGATTTTATTTATTTGGTTCTAAATAATCATGTTTTTCTAACTTTTACAAAAAACCAAATACTAAATAGTGTTAAAATTGACATAAATGAAATTTAAAAAAATACGATATTATTAAATGTTATAAAAATCTAATGTTTGGAAAATGGACTCATATAATGATATATATTTCATTAATTAACTACTTGGGTTTTTTTTGTTTTTATAGTAAAATTATTTACCAATTATTTTAATAATACAAGAATTCATGGTAAAAATTAAAAAAAAGTACTAAGAGTTAAATATAAAAAATTTGGTTGCTACAGGGACCTAAACCTATATAACATATTGGCTGAGTGTTAATTGACCCATACCTACCTTATACTCGAAATAATTCCTTTTGGAGTAATTATATACAAAAAATGATTTTTTAATTAAAAAATATTTCATAATTTTCCTAAAGTGACTCTCACCTCTCTAATAAAATGGTACTTCCTATTATCTCAAAATCACACCTCCTAATCCATTTGTCTCATCCATACTCTGATAAAATATCCTCAAAACTACCCTTAATTCAACCTAGAGGCCTTACATTGATCAAAAAGTCATCCTAAGGGTCCCTTTTGATCAAATCAAAATGAAGTACCTAAAGAAGAGGTAATTATCTCACCACCTCTTTCAATGTTATTTTCTTCTTCCACTTCCCCTTTATTTCTTATTTCCATGCCAAAATTTTAGCTCCAGTTCCTTCTACACACTGTGATTTTATTATAAATATGGTATAACCATATTCATTATTCTATCCATTATATGAATGATAAAGTCACCATACGAGCGTACGTACGACTTACCATCTCCTCATCGTGGGGATGTTTGTTATTCCACACATAATTTATAGGATGGGAATAATAATGAGTATTATTGTTGTAAATAATAATTATAACATGTTAATTATTCTGTATATTTCAAATACCATCCAATTACATACGATTTCCTCATCAATTTAACGGTATTTTCATTCGTGCATACGTACGGATTACAGTATCCACAGACATGATGAGATTCACTCTCCATCATAAGAATTCATGTATAAATATAATTTTACTATTAAAAATAATGTTCAATAACATAATATAATTCCATATATAAATCAAATACATCCTATCAATAACAAAATGACTTACGTAACAAAACATATAATGAAAAACAAATGAGTTAACACCCGAAACAATGATACTACTGCAGTATTATTAACAAAGAAATATTAAAAGATCATAAATGATATAAAATTTATGTATATGGTTCCTTCATAATTTAATAAAAATTATTTCACCATTATACCAGAGGTCAACATACCATCAACTACGGAAAAGTGAATGGTAAGGGGTTTCTTATGTCACTTTTAATTCCATGAGATTTCCATTGATCACGATTTATTTATATAATGTGGTGTATTGTGTAGTTCCATTTGATATATATTATCATTATTATATTTATATTCATGGTATTTTGTGATTAATTTAGTGTTTATAAACTTTTATTCATACAACTTGATGGATTACAATGTGGTAAGGGGTTTTTAACTCACTTTTAATTCCGTGAGATTTCCATCGTTCACCACTTATTTATTGCATGTGGTGTATTGGGTACTTTCATTAGATATATAAAATCATGATTCTATTTATATTCCTGGTATTATATGATTCAGTTGGTGGTTATTAAATTTTGGCCATACAACTCGACTGATTAAGATGTGGTAAGGGGTTTTATCTCACTCTTTATTCTTGTGAGATTCATCCTATATTTTCCACAATTTCCTTTTGTGTAGTGTATTTACTGCCTATAATTGTATAATTTGTGTAACATTATTTATTTTATGGGTATTTACATCTTTATTTTATGATCCTTCCTTCATGGGGTGTATTTATAATAAGTTACCAAATCGGTAAGGGAATTTTGAATATAAATTTCAACTCATTGGGTTTTACGAAAACATTATTGGTTATTTTACACCAAGATTATTGGTGAAATCGCTATATATTTATTTCAGTAGTAATTTAATCTCCCCTTTGTGCAGATATACTTTTGATACACATAATCACTCAATTGATAAATTCTCATTTCATCAATATGGACTTGATAAGAGTAATCTTATCTCAATTTCCATTCATTGAGTTAAGCATCCAAGTCAATGGTTTTGTTGTTACAATAATATGTGTGAATATAATTTGGTTGATTTAATACGAATATCTAATAATATTGAGTTTATTTATATTTTTCAAACATAATTATTTATTTTTTGTATCCTTAATCTAAGGATTCAGTCTTTATAAGGGATTTCATCTCAATTTACATTCCATTAATACTTCTTTGTTGTTATTCACCAATTGGCTTTTTTATGGTGTATATATTGTAATTTGACATAGTAAATCTTGAATTAATTTATTATCTAGATATTATAATGTTTTTATTACCTCAATTATTTGTATTGTTCCATCTCTCATTTGGTTAGGAACTCTAACTAAAATATCATTTTAAATGTTTTAAACATTTATTCTTATGAACCTTCTTATTAATGCCCATGTTTTAAAAATGGTTTTAAGGATTCATTTATATGGAAATGAATGTTTTAAAATTCAATTTCCTTTTTAATGTTTCAATGTGGTATGGGACACTTTGATTAAAAACTCTTTTTTAACAACATCTTGATAATTAGTCATACTTTTAAATGTTTTCATGAAAAAGGGGACATTTATCTCAAACAGTTTTAATGATTATTTTCATCTATGTCAATATCCTTCATTATTCTTGATTGAGGATTATTTATACAGTCTTCTATATTGAATTTATTTATTGATGTTTGATGGTGGATGTGTTATTTTTATACCATTCATGGCTTGTGGTAAAAATATTTACATTTCATATACAAGTTATAGTATGAATGTTTATGTTATGTTTCTACCATTTCATATGAGGAATGAATTGGATATAGTAAGTTATGGGTGGAGCCTGCTATAGCTCCTCGATGAATCGGTAGGTCTCATGAGACAAACTAGTGTCTTGGCATAAGGCCTTGAAAAAATCTTATTTTTAGTCTTGGAACGAGGCCTTGACTATGTGGTTATGATGTGTGGATTTATGCATTCCATCACTATGAAATTAGATATTGATATTACAAGTGATTATTGAACTATTGGAATATCCCTGTGAATAAGTAAATTGAATTATTTGATTTATCATTTTAATATTATTTTTATGTTTATGTTTAAAAGGTTTGTTTTTTAGCATTAAACCTTTATTATTGTTCATGATAGCTTCATATATATTGTTGTCCTTACTGAGCATATGATCTCTCCCCTTTTTTATGTTTTATTCTCCCATGATGTGAATATGTATATTATGAATAACCTAGGGGAATATTCTACGGTATATAAGAGTGTTAAAAGGAGACACAATGTTGTTGTTTTTCATTCGATAATGTAATGTAAAACTTATGTATGTATCTATTACTTATAAGGCTACTAAAATAACAGGTCTTTCGAGAAATGATCTATCGTGATCATGGAATATTTAGTAATAATGAACCAACTCTGGGTAACTTGGATCGTGGAGTTACATTTGATATCAGATGAGCTTTAGTACAATCCTTGGAAGCTAGAATTAGAAAAACTCTGATTAAAGAATGTTTCCCTACGATATACTTTGAGGATTAGTATAGAAAAACATTCTATAATTTTGGTAATGTAGAGATTTTGTGAGTTTTTCAAGAAATACATCCCTTTCTTGATATGAACAAGTTGAGGCGGCACTGGAAAAGATGTTCCTAGGGGTAAAACCTGAAAACACCGCTTTGATATAGACTCGAATGATAACTGGTGCATGACAATGGGCCATGCTGCACTCCTGGTTAGGACACTCCTAGGGGATGTGCATATGATAATTCACATTTTCTTTACAAAACAATTTGATGGATTCGAATAGAAGCTGAGAATAAATATCCATGGTTAATACTAAGGTGTTTTATATTGAAAATAAGGTTTCATGATAATCTCTAAATGATTTTATGACTATGGTTACTCACACAATTCATTCTGGTTTTAGTCAATGGATATATTCCAATGAATTCATAGTAACATGGAACATGATGTAAAAGGTGGTAATGGTGGTGGAAATGAGAAATGAAATGGAATGCTGAGAGGCATAAAAGATATCGTGTTCATGCCAAATCAGTTTTCCAAAAATATGATCAACAAAATATTTATAAACCAACTCCCAAACTCAAAAAATAAGAGAACGACTGTTAATGATAAATGCTCGAACATTGGAGACCATAGAGAAAAGAAAGCACAATTTACATCATGTAGGAAATGTGGAAGGAGACCCCCATTAAAGTGTTTCAATGGAACAAAAAAATGCTTTATGTGTGGGAAATAAATATATAAGTTAAGGAATTACCAAGGAAAAATTAAGTGTGTTATGGAAGAAAATAAAAATGATCCTAAGAATCCAATTACAATCATTTTCCATAATTTTAAGGGACCTGGGAATTACCCGAGTCAGTGCTCTATTTTATAGGATAACCTCAAGGTCAAGTAAGAACCTATGTGGAAATAAATGATTTTAGAAATGTTTAAAAGTATTAGTGATCTTTATGTATGGGATTACTTTGGAAGACTATTCTATTATATTTTTAACCATGCATTTTATTATGTAAAAATTATATTTGAGGAAGAGTTATCTTTTATTTTTTGGGTATAGTAATAAATAACCATTTGGGTTTATATGATGCTTGAATTTGGGGTAATTATAGTTTATTAATTTTGGGATGAAAATGATGGGTATGAGGTAACATTAGTTGTTAAATTATGTTATGGTTATTTTTAGGAATTTATCTAATTTTGTAAATTTTATAATAAATAGTCTTTGAAAATGGACATCATGCAGATCATGTGACAACCCATCGCGTCAGAAAAATCTATCGGAATCTAACCCACAACTAGAGTGCTATTGGAGTTTATTGCCTACAACTAAACTACGTGAAGTCCCTTGTAAGTGAGACAAATTCTTTTTAGTTTAATGATTTTATTGATCAATAATAAGTTGATTTGGGATCTTTTGTTTTATCAAATGGATATCCTTAGTATAAGAAAATGAATTAGTGATTAAGGGATAAATGTCATTTTGGAAGATGTACGCTCTATTGGGAACACTATATGCCTCTGAAAAATACTATTCAATGGAATTTCATCAGAGGAGTAATGGTGGATTTTTTTATTTTGGAAGAATCAATGTTTTTTAGATATTTATTTTATTTATGGAAATGATTAAGCTATCAAAGAGAATATGTTATTTGGTTAATTACACTTCATTATACGAATTTAAGAGTAGTTTATGTTATTAGGAGATAAATGATAAGATTTAATTTGAAAGATTATGTAATTAAATTCTTATGAGTTTAGGGTTTCAATTATAGTTTGGATTATATTTAAGTATTTTAAGGAAAATTGTATATTGAATTATCCTTATTGATCATTGGGTACTATTTTTTCAATTTTAGAAACTAATATTAGTATTTCTTTCTATAAGGGATTATCCATTTTGGGGATCATATAATCAAGTAAAAACCATTTGGTTTGGGTTAATCTCTAAAGTCAAGGAAAATATATAGTTTATCCTTTGTGAATTATGTGATTCTCTAGATGTTTATTCTATCACTTCAGGTGTGAACAAGTCATCTTCAATACTCATCGTTTGGAGAGAAGATGAGTTTGTGGAATAAATTTATTAAAGGATGAATCTCTACATAAAAAGTAAGTATATATATTCATGTTCTTAGTCAATATCCTAAATAAATTACTCAACATTATGAAATCGAACTTAAAACAAAAAAACATTGCTCCTTTACTTTTCTAACTAGGAAACTAATGACCATTTAACCCATCACTACTTTGTGGTTTTCAAGTTGGTTACTTTCTCTTAATCATGTTTTCTACCACACTCAATCAGAACATGAAACTTATTTTATCTTTCATATCTATGTTTTCCTACATGGCATCCTAGTATTGGTTATCTCAGGTGACCATTTTACTTCTCTATCTTTCTTTTAAAGTGACAGTTTTATTCACTCATTTTCTGATGTGGGACATTTAATGAAGTTCCCAAGACCAATTTTAATATTGGAAGTATTCAATTTTCAAAAGTGTGGAAAATGTAACACCACAAGCATCCACGATACGCTTCTCTTTTAATAATACAATAGCATTCAATGTACGCGACACCAAGTTCAAGCACACCATGACCTATCGAACTAGCCATTTGGAAAGCTGTTATGAATATTAATATGTACATTTTGGATTTTATCTATATACCATATAATTTTAGCATTCATATTTTTTGTTTATTAGTCATAATATAAGTTCAAATTCAATTTTTTAGATAAAAGAAGTACTTTTCAATAAGTGTTGTTTTTTCACCTTTTAATGGCAAACCCTTTCTAAATACAATTTTTGGAACTTTTATATATTAAATTTGATGAAATGGAACTTCCTTTTAGAATCAGGAAATAAAAATTTTGTTTGGATGAATATTTGGTGTTTTAATATTAACATTTATATTTTGATGAATAGTGAAAGATACTAAATTTTAATTGAAAGCATGTTTTTTTAATCATAGTAATTTATATTTTTTAATTATATATTTTAATGGTTTTTAAGTATAATTAGATTATATTATAATAATTTAAAACATTGTTAGTGATTGGAAGTAATTTCACTTTAAAACGGACATAAACACATATCAATCTTTTGATAGTTTCTATTTCTCAAAGACCTGCTTTCTGGTTCTGACAAAAGTAATTAATTTTAAATTAACTCATGGAACTTATAGGTTTTTAATTTTGGTTAAATGGACATCATTTTTTTATTTGGAATATCAAAATTATCTTAGGTTGATTTTTAGGTATTTTCCCGAAAATTTTCAATTTTTGATTAATAGTCAAAACACCACGTTATTGTTTAAAAACCATCATTTTAATTATATAGTTATTTTTTATAATTATATTAATTTTATCTCAAAATATATACATAATAAATATACTAGTTCAATGTAATTCATTGGAGTTATTTTATAATAAATTTAGATATATTAATGTTTTTTGAATTTTTGTAACATTTTCAACCACCTTCTATGACCTTTTTTAAATTTGCATAAATCCTAATTTTTAAACTTTTGGGAATTGAATTTCAATAATATGAGAGACATGGTTGACATCAGAAACTAAAATTTCATTCATTGGGATGAAAATAATTTTTGTTGAATAGTATCCTTTCAATTCTATTTACCCCGATTAAAACTAAATAGGGTAATTAAAGGTAAACAAGATATATTAACTACCCTAATACATGTAATAATTCTATTGGATAAGTGCATTTAGACCAAAATATTCTTTTGAATAAAATATGATCTATTTTATCCATGTGTATTAGATTAGGACATTTATTTTTATTTTATTTAAAGAAGAGTTAAAAGTAATAAATTCAATGTTTAATTACTAAAACATTTTTAATATAGGGTTATACATAAGATAAATTCAACTATAAATATTCATTAGAAATATAAAAAGATTTTCTACGTAATTGTTTTTTATTTATAAATTTTGGACTTTAAAAAATTAAATTTATTTATGACACAATGATGATATATTAATTACCTTGTAAAGGAAGGATTAAAATAATTGATATTATAAATATCCAAATAAATATAAATTGAGACTTTTTATGAATTATAATATTTTTATAAGTTAATATTCCATGTTATGATTAATTTAATTTATTGGGTTTGAAGTAATCACGTGTTTTTGACTTTTACAACAACAAAATACTAAATAGCGTCAAAATTGGCATAAATGAATTTTTCTAACAAATACAATATTATTAAATGATAAAAAAATTGAAGGTTTTTTCAAAAGACTCATATAATTATATAAATGAAATTAATGAACCACTTGGGGTGCTATTTTATTTTCATAGTACATTTATTTACCATTTATAATAATAATACAAGAATACATGGTAAAAATTATACTATTTAACTAAGAGTTAAATCTAAACAACAAGATTAATATGGTAACCTAAACCTATATAAAACTTATTGGTTGAGAGGTTTTAGACCCCTCCCACCTTATCCTCTAAATAAATCCGTTTGGAGCTATTAGAAAACGAAAATCATTGTTTAATAAAATAATATTTCAATCTTTTTCTAAAGTGACCCTCACCTCTCCTGTAAAACGGTACTTTCCCTTTTACTTAAATCAAATATCCAAAGCCATTTGGCTCTGCCAAAACCTTATCAAATATCCTCCCAACTACTTTAAATTCCACATAGTGGCCTTATTGTGATCATACATCCATCCTATGGAGCCCTTTTGATCAAATCCAGTGGAAGCACCCGAAGAAGAAGTAATTATTTCATCCCCTCTTTCAATTTTATTTACTTCTTCAACATCCCCTTCCTTTGTTCTTTCCATGCCAAAATAATAACTCCAATACCTTCTACATACTATGATTTTATTATAAATATGGTAAAACCATTTTTATTATTCTATCCATCCTATAAATGACAAAGTCACCATACGTGCATACGTAGGTTTTACCGTCTCCACGTCATGGTGTAGTTTGTTATTCAACACTTAGTTTTTTTGGATGGGAATAATAAAGATCATAATATAAGTAAATAATAAATATCATTTTATGATTAATTTTTTTTAAGAATATAATATCATTCAGGATATGAATTAAATACATACTATTCATAACAAATATTACATACGTAACAAAACATATAAAGAAAAATGAATAATATAACACCCGAAACAATGATACTACTGAAGTATTATCCACAAATAAATATTAAAATTTCATATATGATATAATATATATATATATGGTTCCTATATAATTTAATAACAATTATATTACCATTATAAATTAGGTTAACTTACCCTCAACAAAGGAAAACTACAAGGTAAAGGCTTTCTTATCTCACTTATAATTATTCAAGATTTCCATTCTCCACTACCTATTTATTGCATGTTGTGTATTTTGTACAGACATTTGATATATATTATCATGATTATATTTATATTCAAGGTATTATATGACTCATTTTGTGGTTATTATATTTTTTTCATACGACTTGATTGATTACAACATGGTAAGGGGTTTCTTATCTCACATTTAATTCCGAGACATTTCTATTATAAACCACTTATTTATTACATGTGGTGTGTTTTTTACTTCCATTTGATATATAATATCATGATACTATTTATATTCATGGTATTATATGATTCATTTTGAGGTTATTAACTTTTTTACATACGACTCGATTGATTACAACGTGGTAAGGGGTTTTCATTTCACTGTTTTTTCTCATGTGATTCATGCTATATTTTCTACTATTTCCATTTGTGTGGTGTATGTACTGCCTATTATTAAATTATTTGTGTAACATAGATTAATTTATGGTATTTATATCTTTATTGTATGATCCTTCTGTCATTAGGTGTATGTTTCATACGTTACCAAATCGTTAAGGGAATTTCCAATATCAATTTATACAAATTGGGTTTTTTTCAAACATCATTGAATATTTTTCTCTAAAATTATGTGTGAAATCAGTATTTATTTATTTATGTGTTAATTTTAACTCCTCTTTTGGGGTATATACTTCTTACACACATAATCACTCCATTGATAAATTCTCAAGTCATCAATAATAACTTGATAAGAGTAATCTTAACTCAACTTCCATCCATTGAGTTTAACATCCTTGTCATTGGTTTTGTTTTTACTAGAATATTTGTGAATGTCCTCTTACTTATTTTAACTAAATATAAAATCATATTAAGTGTATTTAAAATTTTCACACATAATTATGTCATTTATTTATCATTAATTTAAGGATATGGTCTTTATATGGGATTTTATCTCAATTTACATTCCATTGAGACTTCATTGTTATTATGCACCAATTCACTTTTTCATGGTGTATATACATAAATATGGAATATTATATCATGAATTAATTTATTCTCATGATATTATAATTTTTTTATTACATCAATTATTTTTATTCAATTGGCTCTCATTTTTTTAGAAACTCTAACTAAAATATTATTTTAAATGTTTTAAAGATTTATTATTCTAATCCTTTCTCATTAATGTAAATATTTTTAAAAAAATTGAAGGACTTATTTATATGGACATGAATATTTTAAAATTAAAATTCCTTTTAAATGTTTCTATGTATCGTGGGACACTTTGATTCAAAAAATCTATATTTAACAGCTTCATTATGAAAAGTGAGTGTTTTAAATGTTTTCAAGAAAAAAGGGATAATTTTCACAAATAGTTAAACTGATTATTTTCATCTATGTCAATATCCATCAATATTATTAGTTGAGTTTGATTTATACAATATTCCATATTTTATTGAATGAGTTATGTTTGATGGTGGATGTGTTATTTTTATAGCATTCGACATTTAAGGGTAAAATATTAACATTTCGTATACTAGTTTGAATATTAATGTTTATGTTATGTTTCAACCTTTTCATATGAGGAATGAATTGGATATAGTAAGTGATGGGTGGAGCCTGCTATAGCTCCTCGATACATCAATATGTCTCATGAGAAAAACTAGTGTCTTGGCACGAGACATTGAGGAAATCATATTTGTAGTCTTGGAACGAGGCCTTGACTATGTTGTTATGATGTCTGGAATTATGAATATTATCACAATGAGATGGGACATTGATATTACATGTGATTATTAAACTGTTATAATATCCATGTGAATATTGAAATTGCATTATTTGATTTATCTTTTCCATATTATACTGAAGTTTACGTTTAAAAGGCTTGTGTTTTATTCTTTTACATTGCCTTAAATGTTTATGATTATTTATGATAGTTTATAATATATTGTATTCCTTACTAAGAAACTGAGATCAACCCTTTATTATGTTTTATTTTTACTATGATGTGAAGATGTATATTTTGACTGACCTGCATGAATTGGCTAAGGGATATAAGAGTGTTCAAAGGAGACACAATGTTGTTGTTTTTCATTTGATAATTTATTGTAAAACATATGGATATATCAAGTAAATCCAATGATACTAAACTAATCGGTATTTTGAGACTTGATATATTGTGATAATGCCAATGTTATGTAATAATGTACCAACTTTGGGTAACTGGGGTCAGGGCATTAAATCTACCTTCCTCCCTGCCATCTGAAAAATGAAACATTTTAATATGTTATGTGAGGACCGCAACCTCCATAAGAGACATAATTTGATTCTATTAACACCTTTACTAAGATAGGTAAAATAATTTTTTTAATGAATAAATATTATACAAAAAATATTACTAATATTTTAAATATATAAAATTATTTATATCTCCTTTACATTGTATCCAAAAAATGTTTCACAGTTGAATACATGTGAACTACAACATACATTAATGTAACTAGAATAAATTTTCCCCTAATCTATTAAATTAACAAAAAATAAGGAAAAATAACTATATTTGATACTGGAAAACTGTAATTATATTATTATTTTATTATTTCTATAATTGTAATGGCAATATCGAAGTCATTATTAACATAACAACGCCAAATTCCTTAAAATTAATGAAACATGCACATCACTGACCACATCATTATGAATCCTTACTAAAATATTTTGGATATTAAATTATAAAATTATGGAACATATATTAAAATTATTAAAATTATCTTGAAATTATAAACTTTGAATCTTTATAAATGTATCAAAACAAACATTACAAATTCATTACAAAAGAAAACTATCAAATCTATTAGCATCCAATATTGAAAACATGGTATGAATAACTAATATTTCTATAATAAATTATTATAAATTAAGTTTATAAAAGTTTATAAATATGACTATGATTTTTATTTAACTTATTAAGATAGTAATTATTTCATAGTGGATGATAGATCATATTCAATTTTACAGGAATGTAGGCAATGTAGTTTCTTGACAAAAATATTTTTCATTGGTTATAACAATCCTATTTAATAGTGAACTCTCATGAATGACACGTTCTACATTATGAAAATACAATATGGTATTAGAAATATTTATTTTTTGGAATTCATGTTTCACATAAAATTTATTCCATCGATAAATCCCTTATTTCATAAAATTTTAATTTCATTAAGAATTACTTCCATCATTTTATAAGTTCTTTTTCTTCCATATATATGATTTTAATTTATCTCAATATTATTACTTCTTATATAGAAATATAATAATGTATTATCTATTTGTAAATTCAATTACTCTGTTAAATTCATTTTAAATGGAACTTTTAATATCATTTTTAATGAAGTGGGATTCATGAATTTTACATAAAAAATATTAAGAATTCATTTCTTCTCACAATAATTTATATTATGTTACACTGCATATTTATTTAATAAGATTCATTTTTTCAACATAATTGGGATATATTATGGATGTGGTATTTTATAAATTATTATTTTCATCTTCATAATGAAAATGGATTATTTAAAGCATTCTCATGGATATAAATTTGACATCGATGATTAAAAAATATTTCTTTTAATGAATAATCTTTTTGTGTTTTTTTATTCAATTTCCAAGGGGTTTATGTTTTAAGATTTAACATTAATGTGTTTATTTTTATGTTAACCCTTTTGTTTTAACATGTTATTAGTGATTACAATTTTATTATTTAATTATTTTAATTTATACCATTATTGAATGTTATGGATGCCAATTTTTTGGATTAATTATTCTATAAAAATAGAATTATTTATAAATGTTTTATGAATACTATTATATTGACATGGGATATTTGTGATTTAATAAGTTAATTATTTTTAATTTTCACAAGTATGTGTGGATAAATGATGGGTGGATCCTAAATTTTCATCCAATGCATTGGTAAAATTTTTATAACCCATGATGAAAATATAGGAGGGAATAATTTAATTGGTCGCATGTGTGGGGGAAACTGCTTGACTCATAATGATGGTGAATAAATATACTTATGGTAATTCCATAATTCTATATAATTAGTTATTTATATGATATTCTATATTTTAATGATATATATTCCTATATTATGACACATTCCTAGGAAATGTTTTTTCACAAGACTTGTGATTATAAATTTATGTTTTAACACCCTTGTTATTCATGATTAATATTATATAGAATTTTATACCTTAAATCATTTATAATCAATGATTTTATGGGTTTGTTTCACTTAATTTTCAACATTTATTATTATTATTGTACATCCTTTTATAATCTTATGCTCACAAATGTTCATAATTTTTATCTTCTGTGCTAACCCTTATTGAGTATTCAAACGAACAAATTATTAGGTTTTTAAACATATATAGGTCATGATGATGGGTATTTAATGTGAGATGTTTAGAAGGAAAAATATAATTATAAAATAATGGAGAAATTTTGAACTTAATTTTAAAATAAGAATCTTTTGAAGAAAATATAAAAGGACACTAAACTGTTATTTCTTGGGATTGATTAAATGTTTATATGATAAAAGTATTATTTATATAAAATTATGAATTATTTTATTTTGTTTATATTAGGATTTTTTAGAATTAGTGTCCAAGTGAGTTGGTAATATGAAATTGAATTTGAGATAAATACATTTGACACACTGTAGTGTGATTATTTAATGTTTTCCAAAGGGATATTTAAGATGCGATGATGGACATGTTTCCTGTGAGCACTGACCATGTGGTATATGTCATATTGATTTGGTGGTAGATATTTTGGTTCTTCGATACACGGGCAAGGTTAGGTGATCTGAATATTAACAATAAGTTTCATTATGCTAACTGACCTTAACATGGGTAGAGGGTTTGGTTGAGATTATTAATCAGTTAGGTAGGGGGAGTATTTTTAGGTGCACTGTGTTATGAGACAAAACATGAAGGGTACTACCAGGTATATTTTGTAATGGAAAACAGATTACATGGAATTAAAGGGGAGACCAATTTGAGTTGATTTTTGTATAATGGTTTCATTTGGAAGGGAATGATATTTAGAATTCCAGACCTTAGTGGTATTGTCAGAGGTTCACAGCAAGATAGATTTCCATGATCTGAGATGGATGAATTTAGGAAGGATTGACAGTAATTATGCACATATGATTTTAGGAATAACTCATTAGTTCTCTAGAAATTTCAATTTTATATTACATATGTGAGGGATGACCAAATATTGGAAAAGAGTTGTAATATTCGTCTGATAGATGAAATTGGCATCTGTGATAGGCCTAGTGAATCAGCAAATTATTGGTGTGATATTTATTATTATTATATGAGAATCGTGGGATTAGGTTTTGAGGATATTTTATTAGTTTTTATTTGATTATAAACCAGTTACATTTGGTTGAAATTAATGTTGTGTGGGATTATTATGCATGTTACCTTTTGGGATACATATCATTGAGTGACCATTTATTGATGAAAAACATGTGATTTGATGGGTTTTTTGTGGTAATGATTTCTCCAGAGTTATGATAAATTTGGATGATGTCTCATAATAGGTTATCTGACATAAAAAATTGATCAGGTGTAGTTTCATGGTAAATCTAAGAATTTATCTTAGGAAATGGTATCATGGGAAAAGATGAATGTCAACCAAGATAAGGGAGGTTTGAGTTATTTATGTAAAATGTTGGCGTTTTGTTATCATAGTGTTATATATAAATATATATGGTAGGGAGTGAAATATATTTTTTTATGGGTTGACTATTATTATGAATAAAATATCAATAATTAGTAGGGGATATGTTATGTGTAAGATGAGAATGAAAAATACATGAGGTTTTGTTGGAACACTTAGGTACTAGGGGGATAGAAATATTTAATAATTTTTTTTGGTGATGGAAAGAGGATTGTCTATGTATGTATAAACCATATTGTGGTAGGGTTATGGGTGTGATAATACTTATTATTGTATAGTCAATTTGAAATTCACATTGGATGAGTTGTGAAATAAAATTTTATCTGGTCCCATAGTGCATAATATATTTGACAACATTGATGTTTTTTTCATGGAGTTTGATCATTAGGATTAATCTAAAAATAATTTTTATATAATTTGTGCTTGATATGGAATGGGGTGCACTGGTTTTGATGGTGAGATCATGGGGATAGGTTTGGTTTTTTGAGGAATAAATAATGGAATCACATTATAATTTGGGTTTAAACATCAGTGTGTGTGTGCGTGGGATGATCTGAAAACAACATTGGGTTTTTGGAAATCTATATTGGGTGATTTAATAACATAATTATCACTAAAGACTATTATATTTTTAGAATAGTTGTATGTGTGAGGTTCGAGAAATGATTTTTCCTGTAATTGTATGATGTGGTTTAGAAAATTCAATGCGAATATGGTTTCAAATACAATTGGGTTGTTTTAAGGATTGATTAGGGATTTTCAAGGAAAGGTTAGTTTATTTAGTGTTATATTCATATAGTATAGAATTATATCATTCAATTATTAATTTAAGAAACGATGTGGTATTAGAATTTTACCTTTTTTTAAGTATGATCATATGATTTGAATGAAAATCCAAACCAAGAATGTCATTATACAATTGGAAATGAGTCTTAGTGGATGAATTGGATATGGGGGAGGACCTTAGATCTAAATCATCCCACGTATATTGAGTCTTATGCCAATGAGTGCATTAATGATCTTGAAGAAATTATTAATCAAACAATGGAGTATCATGTCAGAATAGTGTTGTTATGAACAGTTTTTTTGATTTAATAATGGTGATGAATTGTTTCTTATTTTTTTTAAAACTAGTGTGCCTTCTATTTTGTATTGCATAGTTGATGCTCATTTAGTGATTGAGAGGATAATGTGATGAATCAATTAATAATTAATATATTTTATTGGTCTGTTTTTATGATTAAAAGTAATTTATGGGTTGATGGAGATGAGAAGTTCTATAGTGGGGAGTTAGTTAAATGATGTTCCTTTTAGGGTGAAAAACTACAGGAGAATTTGGAATTTTATTTCGTGGATATTTCAATTTGGAAAATAGGGAATGAAGATAAATTTTGATAATATTATAATTTATATGACATGATTTTATATGTTTTTTAAAGGCTCAGGTATTGTCTCAGGTGTTTCAAATTACATAAAATAATTTGTTGGTAGCAAGGTCTGTAGAAACATTAATCAATATTCCATTCACGATATTAATGGGTCACTCACGATTTTAATAAAATTCATGGGGTGGCTTCAATGCATGAATTTAAGATTTAACGAGAGGGGAAACTATATGAAGAATTATAATTAAAATCATTAAAATTATATCCTACGTTTTATAAAAATATTTTAATGGGTTTTAGGAATTATAATCTCTTTAGGGTCTTCCTCTCATATGTCTAGATGAATGGATAGAGAATTATCTTCCTTCTCCCCATTAATGTTCGACCTTGGGCCTCATTGGGTCGATTTTGGGACGACATTGAGACACTTGAATTTGAAAATGACATTTCATAAAAATTAATTTAATGTTATGGAAATTGTAACATTATCATATATCTTTTAGTAAAACATTTATATATGGGGTAATATATGTTATATTTTAAAATATAAATAGTAATTATAAATATAAAAATCTTTACTACATCAGGTTAGGTTAATTATATTTTTTATACTTTAAATAAATTACTTTATTTATTACATAATGGTGATGTTGTGATTGCTTCATTAAAAAAGCATTCATTTAAATGATATTATAAATTAAAAAATATATGTAATTTGGTTATATTGATAACATCAAATAATTTTATGGAATATTGATTCATGACATAATTTCATTAATGATGTTTTTTATAATCAATAATGATGTTATTGATTTGTAAAATGTCAGGATATCAATAGTGTCAAAATTGACATAATTCATATTTTAAAATATAAAATATTTTATTAAATATTATAAAATCCCAAAAAAACTATGATTAGGCTAAATAGTTATCATAATTCTAAAAGATTTTTATTTACAATTTAATTGAATTTTTTTCATGTTTTGGTAGCTAATTTGATTCTAAAAGTGTTAAATGCTTGATAAAACTGTAAGAGTAAAAAGGGGTAAATAAAAAAGATAAGGATTAAAAAATTTAAAAAACCTATCCAATCATTATTGGATGAATTTATTTAGACATGTATTCATCTAATTGTAGAATTTAAATAGTTTTGGTCCATTTTGAAACGAAAATAATATTAAAATAAAATAATACTTTCAAACATTTTTAAAGAGCCCCTCGCCCATCTTATTAAAGGAAACCACCTCTAACAAATTACACACACCTCGCATGCCCATTGGCTCATCAAAACTATACTAAAATAAGTTCCAAACAACCCCTTATTCCTAATATAATATTTCCCCTATGAAGAAATCAAATCAATAAAGCCTTTTGGTTCAAATCAAATAGTGTTACATGTTTAAAGAGTTAGCATCTTCTCTATAATTCCTTTCAATTATTCTTCTTCTTCACTCCCTATTCTATTATTTTTATTTGATTAAATAATAGAAAATTTATTATCAATATAATATGATTTTTTTAGGATAATTATTCTAGCCCCAATCACACACACATCAATCTAATGGATTTAGAACATATTATTTCTCTGAACGACGAACTAATGCGTCACAGAACGATGATTGTTCAAATATCTCATACCGCCTCTCACGGTATCCATTATTATGACACTATATTTATATATTTTATTTATAATATTTATATTGTCTACATTCTTATTTATTTTTCATTTACATAATAACTTTATGCTTTCCATGATGCGTAAATATGATAATTTCAATTGAGGATGTGCGAACTACCACCCCCTCAAACTGATATGACTCGTTCATGATATACGTGGAATGTATAAAGGATTAAATTAATGAAATTATGTATCATAAATAACATAGATTTTATATGGGAGTTATAATATAACTATTTATCATTTCGTTTTGATTCCATTAAAAATGAAAAAATAAAATTAAAGTAGCGTTCATGCTTACGTACAACTTACCATCTCTATGAAGGGTTCATTTAATTTTCATATATAAAAATGATATGGAATATTATAAATAAATATATACTGGATATATATAATATATATAATATCTAATTAATGAATGAAAATCCAGATATAATGTACTTTGGACCACATGGAAAATTTGTAATTATAACAGGACCATTTTTTACTCAAGTTTTGAACATCGACTAAATGTCTGATATGAACTAAAATAATTTAATAATTGTTCTAGAAAGGTAATATGTGATATAAAATGAGTAATAAATTATATAAATTCTCTGAATTAATTAGAAATTAATTTATGTTTATTATTCAGGAAGAAAGAGGAACATAGGTGACATGTCAGACTCGAGGTAAGGGAACCTTTCACCCTCCTCTTTAATTGAAAGACTTCTTTTATGTTATGTATTTTAATTTTAATTCTTTTATTTTTGGAAATGTTATTATTTTTTTTGATTTTATTTTCATGTGAAGGGAGACCCTTTCATCTCTCATCAACCCATTTTTTGAAATTTTATGTAACATCTTTAGGCTACCAAATTTACGTGAGGGTACTTCTTAACCCAATTTCCATTATTTGGGTTGATCTTCTTCTTCTTGGTTATGTACTTCTATGATTATATGAGAAATTAATTATGATGTGTAATATTGTATTTATACTTTATTTATGTTTATTTATAGTGAAAACACATAATTAATCTATTTTGTTAAAATAATGTTCTTTATAAGGGAATTTTTCTTATTTTTCTTTCATTGAGGAATATTTTTATTTATACAAAACATTCTTTTATGTGGTGTATAATCTCATGTGACTTTTAATTTCATTCAAAGGGAATATTTTTTCTACATATCAATTTACTAAACATGACTGGGAATGTTTCATTGTAATCTATGTGGTGGCTACGACCTTTCCACCACCGCATGCATTATTTGATATTTGGCTTTCATAACACACTGTAATGTTTTTAGAAGGAAAAGAAATTCCATATAACCTTTTTAAAAATATTGGTATTGAAAATGGTTTCGATAATGGATTGATTAGGTCAATATCTTCCAGTAATATCATGTGATTTATATGTGAAAATTTTATCATTCCAATATACTTGTTCATGGGTTTATGATTATTTTATGGTTCTTGGGCATTGTTTTTTGTATACAGGTGGTTCTGTGATAAACTAATGGAGGGTGATCTCGATATATTTCTCTATTTAATTGGGTAATGTTATAGAGGTGAAAGTTAATTTTTCTCCTAATAAATTTTTGGAATATACTACGATGGTTATTCCAAAAGTAACTCCATACGTAGCTGTGAAAGCTACAATGTAAATATCTTATGGATTCCACTAGTTACCTGTATGATTTGTGATTTCTATGTGTTATTCATTAATCTTATGATTTCATGAGGTATATTAAAGAGCTTATGTTTTGTTTTTATTTATGGGCTAATGTTTTATTTCTTTATTTTATAAATTTTAAGGGGATTTTTGTGCTCATATCATTGATTTGAACTGTTTTTCACTGGGTATAATAAAGTGTAAGATAAAGTAATAATTCAAGAATATTTATATCAATAAAAAATACTTATTTTTACCTGTTTTTATTTTATAAAAAAATGCATACAAAGTAGAAGTGTCTACTTTGTAATATTTGTTATGTAATGTAATATTTATGGCCTAATTCTATAAAACACTAAACCTGAAAAGATCCTCAATGTGAATTCATGACTTAACATAAGATTATGTAATATTTATGGATCGGGACTTCTAGTGCACCATATTAATAATAGACTTGTTGTCAATATGAAAACAAAATTTACATATTCAAATACATTATATGATTTTACTCTATGGATTTCAATAAAGTAGGATATAAAAATATTAATCTAGTCATGTTATCGTATAACAAAAAATTCTTCTCGAGAATTAACACAACCCTATATGAATCACTAAATCTGAAGATATATAAAACTCGGTCAATTTGATTTGATGTGGTTGAAATGAATATTATCAGACCTAAAATTATATATGAAATGATAGAGAATATTTATGAAATTCTATAACATATTAATGATACATTGAATCAATGAATGTTCTATGATGAAAATCATCAAAGGGACATAGAGTTTGAAGTTATAGACAAAGTTTTCTCTTGAATATCACTTTGGAAGAGATTCATTTGGATCAAAAAATTGGTATAATATTATCCATTAGTATATTAGATCCTTTAATATCCTTGATCATAGGGAATTTTTTTCCTATAAATTACAAATTACAGAAATCCATTCTCAAGTGAATGATATAGTCCTTGTATCTCTTGAGAGTAAGTACATACATGATACCTAAAATGTGTTAAATATTGAGGTGGAAAAAGTGGGTAAAAACTATCTTATAGTGAGGAGTAAATAAAGATACTAACCCATATTAAAATATTTATATGAAACAAGAAAATAAATTTGAAAATATACTATATAGAAACTAAAAGTATGAAGAAACCTCAAGGGAATCTAGGGATGAAAGAAAAAATAATTTCCCACCTCTATTTTGAACTAAAGAAATGTGATATAATTTCTTATAAAAATTTAAAAATAGATGAATAATATACTAACATGGATGTTCATATATGTTATTCTCCTTATATATATATATATATGTTTCCCATTTCTAGCTATAGTATTTATAATAAAACACATTCCCAGTGTAGAATAAAACAATGATTTTTTATTTCAACAACATAAGAAAATTTAATACCATGTAAAAAATATATTTTCTAATATTAGAAATAGTAAAAATAGTATTTAAAATGAAATAGAATAAAAATTATATAGAAATCCAGAGTGTTATTGTCTCCCAAAAACACCATAGCTCCCCAAAATACCATAGCTTCCAACACCATAGATATCAACACCATTACACCAATGGTAAAACGTATAAACACTTGATACAAATTAATTATGATTAATTTATAAAATCAAGTTTTCTATATATAATTAAATGATATATGTTAGTTTCAAATAGGGTCGTTAGGAATTGTAACATGATGAAATTGTTACCCGACCATTTGAATATTAACTTGATCAATACATTAGTAAAATTAATTGTAAATAATATTTAGAATGAATATAATATGTAAATATAAAAATTTTAATACTATAAAATAAATATTCAAATATTATAAACTCCTAAGAATGTATAACTGTAATTTAAAAAAATTGTAGTTTATTTTATTTTCCTAAAATAAATATATAAATTAATTATTAACATTAATTAAGTTATAAAATTTTTCATATAAAGTTAATTCCTTTTTATGTCACATAGAATCAAAATAAATCACGGGTAAACTTTTTTAGTTTCAGGAAATAAATTTATTTTTAAATGACTAGTAAAAAATGGTTTTGTAATAAAAATGTTTTATAATTTAATAGTAAGTTAATTAATAAAAAAATATCTTGACACAAAATAGATTTAATATGATATATTAGTCATTATAAAATACTAAAATGAATTTATAAACCTAAAAAATATTTTTTCAAATACTAAAATGATAAAGTGTACCATTTGGTTTTTTCTTCATTTTTTTCTTTCTTTCTATTGAATAAATTGATAATAACTATGGTTTAAATGTTTAAAAGTAGTAAAATAATTTAATTTTAATAAAATATTAATCATAATGCAATATAATAAAATTATATCATGTTCCTCTTTGGAAATAAAATTTTATTCCATTTTTCACCAAAACTCTCCCTCCCCTCAAGTATAAATACCACATCTACATCTCCTTGGAAAATAACCTCTAAAACACTTCAAATTACCCAATATCTACCCAATTAGCACATATTAACTCTTATTATAATTATATTCATTTTTTAATATCCTAAAACTCTGAAACATCAAGTCATTAAGGGTCGTAGAGAAGAAAAAACATAAAAAACAAGGTAATATTCCATTATTTTTTTGTACTATTTATTTTGTCTTTTTTTTTCATATTCCCCAAATATTATATAAAATTACCCTAATAAAAATAAATAATCATTATATCATAATGATATTAATGATATTATTATACTTAAAAAATATTTTCTATATATACAAAGTATATTTGTGCCTCCCTTGTTGACACGTCTCAGTAACAATTAGTTTTATCATTTTATAATGAAATAAAAAATTACTTACTTGTCACCACGAACATGGATGGTTAGTTTGAAATATTTATAGTGTTGAAATATTTTCTTCATTTATTCTTATAAATATTTGGGTAGCTAGGATAATTCATAAATAAAGATTAATCATATTAATGAAATGAAAATGAAAACGAGAAAATTGAAATAAGAATATCGTCCAATTATTGTATCCTTAATAAAACATTAATATATAAATCCCAATTATCCTAATATATCATGAATAATCTCAATAAATGTAATAATCCTATTGATTACTTTTTTAATTAACATAAGATAATTATAATTAAGTTTTAAACATGATGAAACAAAAAAGGCCAATTGTAAGAGGACACTCGTATCTAACTATTTATTTTTTGTTTATCTTATATTAATAAATGGGTTTATTTGTTTCTTATGAGACCAATATAAATGGATAATATTTATTTTTAAAATGTATTTTCCTATAGATATTAATTTTTTTATTATGTTAATTTTTAGACTTAACTCTCATCAGTGCTGTTTATGATGAATTTTTCATGAAATATCTTATTACCTCTTATTATGGTTATTCCTTTGTTATATAAGATAAAAAAATACCATATTATTTATTAAAAAATATTCATAAATGTCATGTGATTCAATATTCTATTATAAAACAACTTATTTTCTCATTGATTTATTTTGTTTTTATGATTGACTTATTATTCGGTTCTATGTATCAAGCCTGACTATAAACAATGTTATAATGTATCATAACTCTGTATATTCTATATTCTATATATCTTTAAAATGATATATTCATGTTTGTGATTATGATAATATTCTTATAATTTTATGATGAATATTATTTTTATTATCACACATGTACTATATTGATTCATAAATCCAGGTATATTACCATAATCTCTCACTTACAATTATTTTAACTCACCCATTATTTGATGTATATCCCTCAATGATTACATGTATTAAGGTTATCAAAAAATAATATATTAGGACAATATTACTTGAAATAACCAAAGTTAAATATTTTATATGCCTTAGTTTTTTATCAAAAATATTTTTTAAAAGACAAAAAACAATCAATTTTGGGAGTTAAAATATTATGCATGTTTATCATAGAAATGAAATATTATTCATGTATAATAAAATTGAGTATAAATATTTATACTCATTGAAAAATATATTATTTTACTGATATTTATATTTTAATATTAGATATGATGGATTTTAAATATTATTAAAAGGATATCGACACATTTTGATAGAAATGGAGTTATGTGTAGGGGAAATGATATATCAAATATGTTATTAAACTTGTTAGTATTAGTTGATTTTATGTGGTTTATTATGATAAATGGATGGATTTATATTTTTTTTTAATATGGATTGTTTCTATGGTTTTATAAAATCAAAAGAGAGAAACTCGGTGTCATAATGTTTAATAATGTTGTGATTATTTTGATGAGTTAATGATATAAATTAAAATATTGTATTATGTTTTAAGGGATAATATTATTCAAAAAACTTTATTTATGGTTAGAGAATTTTTAAATCACAATGGAATTTATGGATGATGATTTAGTGAGAATGATCGAATATGTATAATATTAAGAATAGAAAATAATAGGATTCACTTATTTAATAGTTTTAAAAATTGAAACAAGATCACATAGTTTTCATCATAATGTCATTAAAATAATGTAAAATATGTAATATAGGGAGTTTTGGGGTGAATTAGTTTTGTGTATGTTTTTTGTTTTTTTAATAAATGTGTTGATTTTGATTAAATTCTATTCACTACAACCACTTATCCAGAACAACATAATATCTAAAACCATAAATATAAAACAATGAAATCAAGATGTTCTGAAAATAACGATGTCACAAATGTGTGTATCTGTAACTAAGGATACTTAAACCCAAGAAGACTTTATTCCCATACTATATAAAAGTTAAGAACTCAAAAAATACAATAGAAACCATAGATTATTAGATTTAATCACTCAATATAGGAACATGGCTATTAAATTGGCTTTAAAAGAAGGCATTATCCATGAGAAATCAAAAACATAAATAGATTAAAAATAGTACAATTCAATGGATAAATGTATTTAAAATCACTCTAAAGAACTATCCAAAATAATATTAATCATGAAAACGACTTCTTTAGTGATGGTGACCAGTCATTTATATTTATATATTAGTTATACAGTATCCAAATTGTGTAGTTAGTAATACAAAAATATGATATGTACATATAACCCTCAACCTCATCATAAAAACTATTAAGAACCCTCTACACACACCTACTAAACCTCTATATTAGAAGAACAATTAATCCATCCAAAATTCATACTTCCACATACTCTCATTCAATAGTTAGTATTTATTTTATTATATATCACCAAAAGAATTTTAACTATGCATGATTTTGAAACCATTATCCAAAATTTATCTTTATAATTTATTAGGAAAATAATCAAAAGGACCTTTTTAGAATCCTTAAAATCTCTCCCATGATGACTGGTTAATAGGGTTTCATAATCAAAACCTCTGTCTCACAAGGCATCATATTCTTGATCACTACTACCAAATAAAATCCCTTATTCTAATGTTTCTTACATGATCTCATGAACGCCATGTCATTCAAGCCCCACTAAATATCATAACCACCAAAATTTTCCAAGACTTTGAATTTAATCTAAAATTCTAATGGATTAAAAATACCACTAACATTTCATTGTTCTTAAATTATCTATCCCACAATTCTAATAACAATGTGTTACTTCATAAAAAATGTGTTTAATCTATGAGTGAAATAATGGATTCTTTGATTATTGAATCACACTATGTTTATCATAAAACATCATGCCAATTTAATCCAAAATTTTTAGTTTCACCAATATATACTTCAATCGTAAAAAATCATTTCCTACAATCGTCACTATATCATACTCAATACCTATAGTTGACAAGAACACCGTTGTATGATGTTTTTACATCCATTTCATGGTAATTCCTTTATAAAAATAAAAATTACCTTTCAATAAATAAGTTTTTAATAGTTTAATACAATTAAATATATATTTTAATTAAATAAGACACCATAGAAATTGATTATGTATCATTGATTCTTATACAAGATCCAAAATAATATGTATTTTCTATCATGTCCAATATAGAATAATTTTTGAGACATGGATTCAAACCCAACCATTTTCCAAATATTAACATCGTCATAAGAGATTGGTTAAAATTCATTCAAGTGAGTCAAATCGTTCGAAATTATAAGAAATTTTTCTTCTAGAATTTGATTATTTATCGATATAGAAGGAATCCAATTCACATGATAGCCACATTTTTTAATCTTTCAAAATAAAATTCCATTGGTATATAGAAAATTAACCATATAATCTAGAATATTCCATTAAATTTTCAATTCATATATCCTGTAACACTATTTTCTCAATTTTTTGGGCACATCCTCTCCTATATAGATTCCATTCATCCCATAGAATTTCAAAAAAAATTATCGGTAGTCACAGAAATAATTAAAATAGAATAATAGTTACTTCATTATAGTTTTAGATTCTACCCTGGATCTCCATATAGAAAATGTTCCAAAAAACCCCAAACATGTAATTACAGAAAAACACCAAAACATTCTATATGGAATAGTTCATAAAAGATATATTGTATAGTACACCCCCAAAATAGACAACCAGTGTTTTTATCTTTAAGTCGATATAAACTAACTAAACGATATAATTATGTAGTTCCTCATCCAAAGACACAAATTACATTTTCAATCATTTTCCATGGTGAATAATTTAATATGATTAGTACTCCAACTAATAAAAATTAAACAATCCCTTAATGGACATGTTATATAATTATTTCTCCCCATTGTTCCCAAAGAATTCATTCCTAAATGTTTTTTTCCAAAATACTATATTACAACATTATTTAAATGAAACAAAATTCTTCTCAAGAATAAGGTTATATTCATAACACATTCGAACACCACCATGGAACCCTACGTGATATACCACACACAATCCCTAATGATAGTATTGAATCCCACATCATTAAATCCCTGGATGAAGAAAATTTTCTTATATAAATGTAAGATATGATGAACCCCATGAATACAAAAATTTAATTTAATAATTATATGAATATTCACATCACATTTAACGAAAATTTTATTTTTTCTCTATAGACAAGGTTAACCTCATAAATCTGCAAGATACATATTTTCTCATGAATTTATTCATAAAAATGGAGTTAATTAAAGATCATGATTGAATAATCCATTACAAAATTGAAATCAAAACTCATAAGATTAATTTTTAATCATTCTCTTCAATTAAAAATATTTTAGATGAAACAAAATATTTTTTTAAGTGAACATAAATATTAATAAAGCATTTCTCTAAGATCCCTTATATTTATAAATCTATTATAAATACCCAAAAAGGACACACAATTTTCTATGTCTCAATACTCCTATATTTTCACCTTTTTCATATATGTTTTTCATATATAACATCACCTTCTATAATCAAAGAAATCAATTCATGTACAAGATTATAATCCATTCATATAGATATATTTATTTAGAATTGTTTATCAAAATACAATGTTTTACTTACACTTACATTTTCTCACAGTTGTATCCATCACATCACATGATTTCATAAACAATGAAACATGTATCAATTCACATTTTATTCAAATGAATATAACCCCCACACACTCCAGATGACTCAAGATCATGTTTATTTCATTCAAATGATCATTCAATGACCGTACATTTAACTTATTTATACTGAAAATTTACAACATCAATGAAATAATATTTATTAAAGACCACACATATATCCCCTCAACAGATTTCTTAAATTTAGAAGTTATCTTATCCTCATAGATATTAAAGTCCACATTCCTGTACAAAATCAACTAGATCACATATAATACATTCATTTTGAGTCTTTAATATTTTTTCATTGATATTGGGTTCATCTCTAACTCTAATTAGGAATGATCCATATCCCTATATAATAGTAATTCCTCTACTTACATCGTTATTAATTTAAAATATATTCCATCAAACTAATATGGAATCATTTTTCCTCTAAAAAAATATTTCAGAAATATATAACTTCTATAGAAATAAAAGAAAATAATGTTTTAGAATGCCAATTTTTATGTAATTAACTTTATAACAAATCGAAAGACTGAAAAACTAGGATCTAATACAAATTTATTCAAAAAAACTGGTGATTTAGAACTGGAAAACCATTGGAACCTAAAATACAGAACAATGAAATATTGATGGTCCAAAATGCATGACAGTATGAATTTGTGAATTTGGAAATAAGAAACCATTAAAAAAAATATGTATCATTCACACACCCTATGTAAGTTGAGAATTCGCTATAGATAAGAGAAAAAACATGTAAAACAAAACCAATACATGAAAAAAGGAAAACATTGATTATCATTGTTAAGAATTTGTCCGACTCCATTGAAATACAGAGGAATTACTAGAATAGAAACATGAGATTAAAATTCAATACTAATTTAAAGTCAATTAAAAAAATGTTAAATAATAATAATAATCAGACCAATGACATGTAATATATAATTTCTTATATCTATATATTGAATAAAGTTCCTCATAGTATCGATATGATATAAATGTTTCCACTACCATATGATCTTTATTGATGATTTTCCACTTCATTATTACCATGATGGGAATTACTATGTGTTATTACTAATATTACATATATAATACAAAGTGAATCATTGTGGAAATAATATTTCACTATATAAATAAGGAATTAATTTAGGTAATTAATTATTGGTATTAAAAAATATTAAATGAAAAAAATTAATGTGTTTGGTGATGGGGTGTTTTTTTATTTAAAGGACATGATGTAGTATGCAATGCTAAATTGCTTCATTATAAAATGTTTATAAAATGACGGATTGATATAAAACAACCACATATCCAATTTATTAATGAATATATTTAAAATTTAAATCCACATAAATATGATCCCAAAATTTTTAAACCTATAAACCCTATAATAATTGACCCAATCACCAAGATAAAAATAATTAATCCAAAAGATAATTCCATGACATGAAATCATAACACGTAACAGTGATTTTCTTCCAATGATGGATTATGGGTAGTGGTGCATTAAATCTCATAGACACTTTATAACATAGAATTAATTGATTTTAGTGATTGGATTTTAACTTTTAAAAAATACATTTTGGTTTCTTTTTTATGATTATATTTATGAACATACAAAATAAACATTCTTTACATTGTGTGTAAACTATTTATCACATTATTTTTTAAATTAAAATATAAATTAATTGATCATATTTATATAATTAAAGGCAATCTCATTTATTGAAATTTAATAAAAGAATAATATCTAACTTTAATGAGTTACTAATAATTATTAATATTCCATTGGTAGGGAAGTTATCATGAAAATGTATTTCTTATGAAAAGTTCTAAAATTAGTATAAGCCAATCATGTTTATGAGATTCTTTTATATAAAACAAATGTTAATATAAAAAATTAATAAAATATATATAATAGAGACAATGATTTTTATTATGATTAATGAATGGTATACCATATAGAGGAATAAGAAGAAGGAAACATACAAGAGATCATTCTTTCAAGAGTTATCCCTCTTAGAATGATTTGATATGTGGATTATATCATCTTCCCCTCTATATTAATCATCAAAATTCAAATAAAAAATATTCAAAATGATTAAAATAAACATTAATATATTGTAAATGATGCTAAAGTTTCATAATTTTTACCTTTTTTATTGGGAAATTTGGAATAATAATATATTGTTAATCGAATTGACATGTAGACTATCTTTCCCCATGAATTAGCTATCACTATAGACACCCAATTTTTTATATTTGAAAACCACTATATACATCTATTATTTTATTCCAATAAAATAATTGACAATAAAATTGTCACTCCAATGGGGAGAGGTTTCCTATGTAGATTAGTTCAGTTGAAAATTTTCATTAGATCTCATTCCCTCCAATCGTATTCATGATCCAACAAGGATAGTCCAAATGAGAACTAAATCTAAGAGAATTAGAAAAAATAACTTCAAATTTAAAGATAATTATGTCCCTTAATTTATTTATATAAAAAATACATGAGTTTGGATTAAGGGATTAAAAATTATATTTTCATTAAATCTTCAAATACATGTTCTCGTCCTATATTCTCAAAAATAATCAAATTTACCTCAATATGTAGAAGTATACTGATTTTTTAGAAATTAAATATTTATTAAAAAAAATTTATCAAGTACCACAAAGTTACCCTTTTCACTTATAGTATAAAATTAGAATGTAATTATATACCCTAATCAAAGTCATACTATATTATCCCGAAATAATGATTCGATAAAATTTCAACATAGAAGTTTCATAATTGATCCAATATGTGATCATATTTATCACACTATTTTATCTCTAATATACTCCATATGTAACATATTATCTATATCCATGAACCATTTAAAACCTAGAATCTAGGAAAAAATACCAATCATCACTCACAATAAATTGTACACAAAGTTACACTCATTCATGAAAATGTAATATAAGTACTCCCTCAAAAATTATCATTCTTCCACTAATAATTCATGATAATTTGTTATTAAAAAGAAAATTCTCATGGTTCATTATAAATATTATTTCTTTTGGTAAATAAGTTAAAAAAGGATCAATGGGGTTGTTTTCTATTGAGTATAATGCATGGATAATTTCATGATCACATAATGAAATAAACCTCACTCAATTATTATTTATGTTATATTAAATAGTACAAGTCTTTTTCCCATTATATTTTCATAAAACATCAATAGTATATATATATACTAATGATTAAAAACAATTTATAATAAAAAAATTTAAAACTTTTTTTCATATATAAAATTATTTATAATTAGAGGGAAATAATATAACAATGATTAAAATAAATTGAGTTTTATCTATAAAATTACTCGGTGAACACGAAACAAACCATATCCTTGTATATATATCATAATAAAAAATAGTATCTATACTATAACCTCTCCTATTAACATTCAGACCCACTTATCTTGATGTATAACCCTGCATGATTTTAAGGGTAACGTTAGTAAGGAAAATCATCATGTAACGTAGCATAACCGAAAAGGAAATTCTTGGTTCCATAATTATTTAAAATATTATATATGAAGAGTTATATGTAAAGGGTATTATAGGTATTTAAAAATTTACTTCAAATATTTTACCAAAATTCATTCAATTATAATAATTATTATTGTGAATGAATGAAATCCGTACCTCTAAAAATAATGCCTCAAGTTCTCTTAAAAAAATAAAGTAATAGGAATCCATGTGAATTTTTTTTCATAAAACCTATTACGACTAGACACATGATTTTCCTTAGTCACTCATGAGAATAGTTTTCAATAACCCAAGAAACAAAATTTAAATAGCTGGGAATTAAAATTACGTAAATGGAAACACAACTACAATGTTTTAAAATTGAATAATCAAAATCATAAAATTTTTCATAAATATCTACATTCTCAAAATTACTTTTTCCTATTAATTTAATATTATTTTTTAAATTTTTCAAAAAATTATAAAAAAACATAATAAAAATAAAAATAAAAAATAAAAAATTATTAACATAAACAATAACTTCTTCCACTACCTTCATACTTAAATATGAAAGTATATTTCACATTACAAATCTAGTGGATATATACATATGAAATTTAGAGTTTATGTTATTACATATATTATTTAGGAAATATGGAACAAGATATATGTATGAGCTCAAGTGATGAAGGGGCCGTACAGTGTGACGATATCAACTACATGTATGGAAAATATTTCCTGCCATCTCTTTAGAAAGTAAATAATGAAAAAATTATTCTTATTGTGGAATCATCTGTGATCTAAAATTTGCCATAATAAAAAACATGAGATTCCTCATAAAGGACTATAAATATTAAATGAAACATATACTAGCTATAGAAGACAATATTATAGGTGTCCTTTATCTCCCACAAGAAACTCCTTATTCTAGATTATTTTTTCAAGAGTATATTTGGTCATTGATTGTATAAATTTGTGTTTTCAAATGATGAAAATCAAATATCCTCTATTTTTTAAAATTTATAAATTATTATTCTCCCCTTCAAAGGACAAATCCATATTACTCCTTTTTACTTCCAATTTGATTGATACTATAACTATATGGGAAGACAAACTTCATTCTCAAAATTAACCTGACAAGGAGAGCTGCTGATTTGAGTCACATATATCATCATTTACACCCAATATGTATCATCATGGATATTATAAATCATATCCTTAATAAAATTTAATTCATGATTTATTATATAAAGATACACTTAATTCAATACCAATATATTGTGAGGCCTACTGTATTTGGGTATCTAGAAATATGTCTCCATAATAAGAAATAAGAATATAATAACATCACTAAAAACTGCGAAACATGAAATTATATTCCATTGAAATTATAATACTACAATAGATATCCTAGGGACTTACAAAAGATAAGGGTGAGCTATGAATCCCGGAAATGGAATAATCACATAATAATATTAAGTGATATATGTGTTTCAGTAGGAATGAAGAGATGAAATTGAAAGGAGATAGTCATAATCATGAATATATAATCTTGATAATGTAAAATCAACATAAGAATGTAGACATAATATAAGTCATATCATTAAAAGAATAATTGAATGATAAAAACCATGTCACTATAGAATAGTGTGCCTACTCCAACCACTCACACACCATATATAGTATTTAATGATATAAAAACATTACAGAATTCATTGGAAGTTGATATAATTTTGGACTCACCCATCACATTCATATTATTTACATAAATTTTTGTTCCACATAGATCAAAAAC
The DNA here is from genome assembly GCA_963277665.1 of Viscum album. Classification (NCBI taxonomy): domain Eukaryota; kingdom Viridiplantae; phylum Streptophyta; class Magnoliopsida; order Santalales; family Viscaceae; genus Viscum; species Viscum album. The sequence continues at coordinate 1,841,148,989 of OY728136.1, forward strand.
TGAAGAACACAATTCACCAAATTTAATCCCACAATAAAAGAGTGTGGGTCAAATCAATGGAATTATTTAATATATTAATTATATTTACAATAAGGAGAATTGATTTGAGTGGAAATGGGTATTGGTATTCAAAACATAAAATTTGGTAGTGTAATACCATGAGACAATTTCGATAGCATAATGGGTCTATATAAAGTAGCATGGAAGGGGTTAATGAACATTAAAGGTGGTAACTCATTATATAGGAATCATAAGAAATAAAATTTATGTGTAAAACACATTAAAACATTAAAAATTCTAAATAAAATGTCTTAATACTTTGAAAGTAATTTAATAAAAAGAAGAGTATGATATTCTCTTAATCATGAGGTTTCTTTTATATTATTTGGAGGATAGTCTAAAGAGATCAACAATGCATTGTAATTTAATTATAAATTTATAGGTAGAAAAAATATATTATTAATAGGATTTGATTGATGAGGGATAGGATTTTTGGTGTGTATATATATCAAATGAGAGAAGAATAATTTATTAACTTTGAAATATTACTTTTGGACTTTTTTTATTAAAATATTATAAAACATTAAACTTTCCCATAATTTTTCCCGTAGTTTCTTAGAAAGAAAAATGGTTTCATGTTTTTTTAGATATAGATCCAAAGTCTTTGATGATATAGATGTGATTCATGTCAATAAAGAATTGTTTTTAAAACCTTATTATATATTATACGTTTTAGAGGGGTGATTTTATATTTGAGAATATTATAATAAAATAACATAGAAAACAAAAATAATTAAAGGGAAATATATTTTCACATAATTTCTTTATATGATATATGACCCCACTTTTGGGATATTATGATTTTATAGTAAAAACCCTATATTTATACCATATTTAAATTTATCGTAATGATTCTATTATATAAATAGATTATGAAAAAATTATTATTGCATAATTTCCTTGTGGTTTTAAATATTGATATATATTTTAAAAAATAATTTCAAAAATAATATTATTTACCTATTTTATAAAAATACCTATTTTCTAAAAATTCAAGTGTTTACAATGTTATCTACTTTCTAACCCTAATAAAAATAATATTAGACATCATTAAATTATATTATCAATTATATTAAAATAATTATGATTTAAAAAGAATATTTAATGAAAAATGAAATTATTTTATGATTCACGAATTTATCAAAAAAAATTCTTTTATTGAAACAATGTATTTCTCCAAAATAAAATTATGGTTTCTCAGAAGAAAAAAACATTTTTCAAACTCATTATATAATCATGTATACAAATTAAGAACGGAAGGGGAAAATATTATAATTATTGTGTTAAAAAATATAAAAAATCATACTACTATGGTCTAGATAAATCACACCTTACTTCTAGTAGAGGCCATATGTTCTTACTTTTGTGTCAATTAGACCATCATTATCATTTAATTATACTGATATTAATGGAAAACATAGAATCGATATATTTATAATGTTGGGGATGTTAAATAGTATTGCATGCGTGGTAGAAAAATTTTGTCTATAGTTTATAATGATCCAATATAAAAAATGAAATATTATGTATATGTTTTCCATAAATTTAATAAATAACAAAAGATTTTTTAATTCATATGGGAATTTAATTTTTATAATTTCAGACAATTACATTATTTCTCCTTTAAAAAAATTTCTTTTAAATTTCATTTCATATGCTTTAAAAAAAATATGGTACTTGAATATCATCAAATCTTTTGTTTCTCATGTTGCCTCTTAAAACATATGGTTGTACCATAATACCTTGACCAGATGATTTTTCTTATTTTCTATATCCTCGATTCCATGATCTTTTATCTTCTCTGAATTCTTCTAAAATGATAGATCCATCTCTATATATACCACCACAGGATTCCATATTTGTGAGGTGGCTGATATGATCTTTCTAACTAGGGATACACAGAACACATCATATACATGAGAACAGAATGGTGGGATTTCCTGTAGATAGACCCCAACTCAAATGGGATCAATTATCTCAATTGGGCCTATGTATCTAGTACAAATATTAATATTCCATCTAAACATCATCAATTTTTCCACTAAGATGTAATAAGGAACACTTTATCTATGATCTAAAAATCTAGGTCTCATTGGTGATTTTAATCTTAGATTTTTTATCAAATCCATGTTTATTTCATATGAAATTGAATGGTTTGAAATTTCTCTATCATGTATTGGATAAGATCATGTCCAACCAGCTTCTTTTCTCCATCATTTTCCCAATAGGATGAAGTATAAAACCTCTTAGAATGAATATCATAATATGGTTTAAATTGAATGTTAGATGGGAAAATATTATTATATCAGAGTCCATTTGGGGATGGTATTGATCCCAACATCCTTGTAAATCTATTGGAACTGATCTGAACATACAATCTAGAGTTTGAAGGGTTATTTCAAATTGAAAATATATCTGTGGGTGATAAATAGCATTTAACATCATATTTTTATCAAACAATTTATGAATACAAATCAATAAACATGAGTTAAACCTCAAATATCGATATGATACAATGGATTGTGGTCTTACATGTATTCTTCTCACTTTTCATATGTATATGTTTGTGTTTTGATCAAGAGATAATTCTTCCTTGATGGAAATAAAATGTTCTAACTCTGTAAGGAATAATACTACCACCCCTAAAGAATTATTACCTTTAGATATACTTGGGATTCCAACAACAAAATCCAGGGTTATGTATTCCAATTTATATATATGAATGGTAAATGATTTCATCAAACAATTAGAAATAATTCATTCATCAATAACATATAGGTAGATAATGAATCTAGATGAAAATTCTAAAATATCAATCTTCATTTTATCCCACCAAATGTTTATGTAAATATATCTATACAACTTATTAATTCTTTGATTTTAGAAAAAGGATGAGTTGTGTTCATTATCCATATAATCAATAATAAATTACTGTTTTTACGGAAAACTTATTAGGGTTCCAAAACTTATATCTACCTAATTATCAATGTTGATAGCCAAAATAGTCTCTACCTTCCACTATAGCTTCTCAACATCCAAGAATATTTAATGGGTTTAACTCTTCTTCATTATTTCTTCTAAATACTCTTCATGTTCTTAATTGGTTTTATATTAGATAAGAAATTTTTTTATTAATACTATCAAAATTTATAGATTTAATCCCTAATGACTCTATTAATTAATTCTATAAAGTAATTTAAAGCATTAGTGACTAAAATTGGAAACACTTTGAATGCATAGTTCCGCTACCTTGTGGGTAAATAAGAGTTGGGGGTACCCTCCTTATTCACCTTCACATGAGAATTTCTAAAATTAATATCAACTTTAGGGAAGTATAGGTCTTGACATGAATGTCAAAACAAGACATTAGTACCAGATAGAGGATACTTATTCATGAGAATCAATATAGAGGCATGAATACCTATCCTTCTACATAGAAAATAGGACCAATGTCCCCTAAGGTGAATCATTTCGACATAAAAACCCATTATCTTGATTATCTTTTAGATTCATGTTATCATCTTAATTTTAAAATATATTCATTATATAAGGATTCTATGTTATTTACCAAGATTCAAGTATATGATGGATTTAGAATTAATCTTCTCGTCTTAGATGAATACTTGGAAATTATATTGGAAACACCTCATTGTATTCACTTACAATGTGAATCCAATCATTTATGTTCTTTCCTTTTTTCAAAATTATTTGATCTATATATTTTTTCTCGTATGGGAATTTTTTAAATTATTTATTTGATGTTTTGAAACTATATTCATCATTCTCTACTAAAATTTGTATTATTAGAAGTTGTTTTTTTCTATTGATAATGATTTTTCCCCTCATAAATTTTTATTCGTTCTATATCCGTATATTAAATGCATACCCAGTATAACATTCAACAATTCTAAAAAAGTATCAAAATATTAACTAATAAATGGAGCCTAAAAATAGTTATTGGTGGGAATTTATATAATTGGGATTGAATAATTTCTCCATTTTGAATTTTCACGAATCATTGGAGTTTTATATTTTCATGTGGTGTTGGAATAGTTGTAGTGAACTTGAATGATATGAATTAATGTGTAGAATTTGAGTCAAATAGTATCTTTCCCATAAATGATTGAATAACTAGCATACCTATCACCTCTTTATTTTATGGATCCATTTCAGTACATTTTATAGAATAGGATTTCCCTTTTTGTGAAGGCATTGGATGTAATTTTGATCACTTATCATCGATAACTATTGTATTAGTACAAAAACTTTCATACTGTCAGTCAGTCTTGTAGTTGAAACAATTTTTATTAAGATGAAGGTTGAATAAAGATTTTGATTATTCAAAAAAAATTATGTTTATATTGTTTGAAATTTGTATCTAGGTCCTCTTCCTTCCCTCGCCGAATTCATTTTCATGTCACCTTTATGATTTTTTTAGATAATTCTTCTCACACTTTTGAGAAATGGGATATTTTACTATTTTACCTTAACTATATTTAACCATCTCTATATAAGAATTAAAATTCATTATATTCCTCTTATATTAATACACATGATACCCTTATGATAATACAATTTCTATTTTAACATTTATAGAACATCATAGTATCTTTTTTAAACTATATATGTATTAAATCATCAAATATTTTAAATGATTATAAATTAAACCACTAAATTAGGAGTCTAATTTAATTTCAGGTTCAATGATAAATATGAAGGTGTGTCTTTCAATTATTATAAATTTCAACTCTTTTTCCCTAATGGATTTCACATCAATTTTCCTAAATGAAAGGAATTTCCCCTCTATTTTACATCATACAGTGTGGGGAAAAAATTTATTTCCCCACCAACTCTTTGATTTTATCATTGAGATTAATATTCACAATATGTGTACACCACTATTCATCTACTCCCCCCATTAAAATAAATCCATCTTGACCATATCTTTATCATAGTAATAATGAATAAATAATTACATTTAAATGTATTTGATCCATTGTTCTAGGATTAATGGGATAAAGAGATTCATAGAATTATGGAGGGCTTTAACATAAAAGAGTCTCAATTGAAACATATTATTTTGTGGGGGGGGGGATTTTGTGCTTTCTATAAACTCAAGTTTTTATTCAAAAATTATGTTAATTGCGATATTATTATAATAGAATACATGAACCCTACTGCCATTGGATTAGGCATCCAATTTTCATAGTCCTAACATTTCCCATCATATTTTTTGAATCGATTCATCTGATTTGCAGTCACCGATGAAAATAAAAGAGAATTATTGATGGGAACATTCAAAATATTAAACATATAGATGGATACTATGAACATTGATGGAATAACACATAAATCACATTCATTACTCAACCAATAAATTTCTACATTTCAATATAATTATCAAGGGTCTATTTTCAAATATGAAATATCATGAGATTTTTGGTAACATAATAATGTTTTTAAATATCACATGATAAACCAATTAATATCCTTGAAGAGTATCTATCTAGGTTTTCAATTATACGACTCTTTCACACGCATGAAATGATTATTGATTTAATACCCAATGAGAATTTTTATGGGAAATTATGTCGAAGTAAAACTATTCCATATTCATATCCATTTCTAGTATCCAAACATTGATGTTTTTTAATAGAATACTATGTACTCTAAAAATTTAAAAAAATTAGGTAGTTTTTCTATTTTTAGACATTTCCTTATGTTTTTAACTATGGTTTTATAATCCAAATCACTAAAAAAATAAATATATGGTGCTCTGATACCAACTATAACAAGAAATATAATAGTGACAAGTTATTTTTTATATATAAATATCATATCTTATGAAATGATTATCTAACATACTATATTACGCTCCATCCCTTAATCAAATATTTTTATAATCATTGTACACATGGATGCATGAAAAACATGTTCATAATAGATCTACATCGTCTCCAACTAAAATCATCATAATTAACAACATTTTTCAAGATATCTAACTAATAACATTTTTACAAAAATTGAGCAATTTAAATATATGATATGGTGAGATCAGATACAAAATATAGGTAAAAAAATCTATTATCAAATAATAATAACTGAGCATAAGGGTATGAGGACATTATTTTTCCAGTTGAAAACCATAAAATGTATAACATAGATCAAAATATTGATTAATTGTGTAATTATTTTCTGCTCACAATTCATAAATCAAAAAATCAATAAAGTACTTGATCCCCGAGAAGATAACATTATCATACGCGTAAGTTAGTGAAATAAACATAAGAATTGAAATTTATTTTCTTATTCAAGGATGAAATAAATTATTACTATAATGGATTGGATTATCTCTCCATTACATCATATATATAGTTATGGTTCACTCCCAAAATAATCATAGTTGATAGAGTCCCATAATAAAATGGACCACTCCCCATTCCAATACTTATTATCTTAAGAGAAATTTGTATTTACCTAATTAATTGAAGGGATATATAATTCTAGTTCAATTCAACACATAATAAAATTGACACATATTCGATCCATAAGATCATAAAATAGTCATCATATCATATCCCATGAAAAGGTAACACATATTATAAACATTTCAAAATTACATTGTAGAATAACCCAGAGAAAATACACATGTTTCATAAACCATATTTCAATTTAATAATATACCATTGAAATAAAAAAACTATGGTTTCATTTGATTATATCCATATTAAATATTATGTAACATTATAGGGTGTTATCATAGATAAAAATTCCTTTAAAAATATCACTTAGAACATTACATGATAAAAATATTCATTTCACATTGAAATCAATTGTTTAAAAACTATGAGTGTACAAAATATTACCGAAGTATTTTTCATTGAAAAGAAACATGGAAACTTGAAAAGAATAAAAATAAAATCATTGAGTAGTATTTTTGGTCGAATATTTTTATCAAGTTGTAAGAGTAAAAAACAATTATTCTATTCAGACCTTCGATAAAAAGTACATAATTCAGGAAATGTAATGAATATACATTTTAAAAAAAATTATAAAAATTAAAATATTTGTAAAAGTGAATATAAATATTAATTTAATAATATTAAAAAATCAAAAAAAATTTAAAACATGGAAATGTAATAAAAACGTTTCCACTGAATAATAATATAATTTCAGTTTTTGTTAAAAAATATTATTCCTATATTTTGGGTACAAGAAGAGGGGGAAATTAAAATGAAAACACTAAATCTCAAGAAATATCTGGATTAAGAAATTCATGAGTTTCTTGAAATTTATATCACATAATTTCATTATTGGAAACACAATCATAAACAATCCCTATAAACAACGAGATTTGAACAAAAACCCATTACATCGTGTCTGAGTTTCATTGAAAGAACTGTAACCTAAAGTTTAATAAATTTAATTTTATTATAAATAAATAGTATATTAATTTTAAAACATATTTTTTGAAATAAGTTTTATTTATAAAATTTTATCACCCATTTATTACTTACTCTTTATTAAAATCATTGTTTTTGTGTGCTCACTCGTTCATTTTTCATGATAATTTTAAACCAGTAGTCCTGGTCCCTATATATCGATTGTTGTTCCATCATATCCATAATTATTATCAGGATATGAATATAATATTTATTATATATATATATATATATTAATCCATAAATGATAGGGATGGAAAAATTATTTACACTATTTATGATAATAGTATGGCATACTTATTCATGAACGTTGTTTTCACATTTCAATGGATGGAAAAAAATAAAGGTAAATAATAATAATCCATTATAGAACCATTATTATTTCATATATATAATATATTTGAATTAATTGTATCCTAATTACCATCCATTTAAATATGATATAAAAACAAATCACATTTTTTTTGTGGATGTGGTAGTCCCCACTTACACATGAGTGATGTTAATGTTTTTCTCATAGATAAGAAGGTAATAAGTTAAAGATGATATTATAATTTAAAAAGAATAATTATTTCATAAATATATTATATAAACATTAAACCATTAATAATAAAAATCCAAAAAATATTGTAATTGAAATTTATTGTACCTCTATGTGGAGGTGGTAGTCCGCTTGAATGACTGAGATATAAATAAATTTCTTATTTCTTAATGAATAGGTTGGATAATGGTAGTTAAATTGGTGTAATAAAATTTAACAATATTTAGTTTACTGGATATTTTATTTTAGGATGAATACCATATACATAGATAAAATAGAAAAAAAAAATAAATTAAAAGAGTTTAAGTAGGATGATTGCATCATCTTCAATAGGTCTCCATTAGATCGCTTTTTTAAGGACACTTGTAATAGTAATTTAAAAAGAAAACACCTCTAATTCCTCGATATAGATGATTAAGAGTGAATTATTTTGGTATCAGTCAATCTATACAGATTAATGAATTGTAAAGAAAAGAGAAAATGTGTTTCCTTTTATCCTGTATAGTACTTCTTAAATATTTTTTTGATTTTTAAAAAATTTAATAACTTTTGTTTTTTTATAAAATCTCATTAACGTAATATTTGCGAATATTCAATTTGTTTGACCTTAAAGGCATAAATTTTGAAATTTAATTAAAATATATACCTTTAAAACATACCTAATATTATATTATAGTCTATAAAATTAGTGGGGCACTATAATTCTAATAGAGAACGAAAATTTTAGAGTTTTTATAACAACATACATTATTTTTCAACTACTTTCACAAGCACTGTGTCAGTTTTGTATAAGAATTTAGGTCTATTATATAGTCACCAAAATTTAAAAATAAATTTTTATGAAAAAAACTGATTAATATTAAAAATAACTTTATATAACCATATGTATAAACATTTGTCATCATATAAGAATTACTTGATTTATTTAAGTCAAGAGAGTGACATTTTGGAATTTTCCTTACATAAAATTATATAAATCATAATATCAAAGAAATGTTGTATAAGAAATCAATATAATAAAAATTGGAATAGATATGGTCTAATATTTCTCATATAATTAAATAAAAAGATTGTTTATTCTTGATACTGAGACCATGTCTCATAGGTTTAACATTATTTCACCCATTTTTCCCTTGTTGGGGTGAAAAATATTTACCATGGTTCATATTAATATTGACTAAAGAGAAATGACTACAATTTATCATACTTCAACATTTTGATTTAAATTATGGAATATATTATTTGAGATTCAATTCATATAAGTTGACGAATTTAATTTAAAATTACATCCTTAAAATGAAAAGAAAAGTATATTTATATAAAATTGTTTTACAAATTACAAAAAATAAAACAGAAAATTTATTATAAGGACCATTATTGGATTAAAAATAATATAAACGAACTAATCTTAATTTGAGAACAATTTTAAAAAAAATTCAACTTTTTAAACACTTGTGACAACAATATTTTTCAATAAAAATTATTATTTTTCACAATTTATTGAAAAAACAATCTTTTATAAATTTTTCTAAAACCCAATCTATTATATTTTTGACAAAAAAACTTTTAAAATTTATTTTCATGTTATTAAATACATTTTCTAAAAGTTTCATAAATTAATTATATTATTTTTCACATAAAAATAAATAAAATCATTTATAAGGAAAATTATATTTTTAATGCTTATAATGAATTTTCTAAAAATTGTTTAAAAAATATATATATATATATATATATATATATTTTATTTTAGAAAATTATACATATTTTTTATGAATTCTGTTATTCTTATTCAATCAATAAATTTATTTGCTATTTTATAACGGTATACTCTATTGGGGTTAATTTTTGTGTTGGGATTGTGTGTATCACAAGTTATCAATGAATTTTTTAAGAAAAATACATCATAAAATCATGGGGTGTTAAATTCTACCACACATAAAATTCCATACACACAAGTGATTCTATCACTCTATGTAAAACAATTGAGTTTATATTTGTTTCATTACATCTTAGTGCTCCAAGTATCTTCTTAGAATATTTTATTCCTCTATAGAACATTTACCAAGTGTGTAGTCTGATTCCATTGAAATTTACCTCTATGATCCCTGATTGATACGAGTTTTTATAATAAGGAAATGATATTCCTCAATAATACGACCAATGAGGTTAGCACTTGGGATAGATAAAGAATTTACATCCTAAGATGATATATGAGGAAGAGATAATGGTCATGATATAGGTTCATTAGATGTACCAATCATTACGTTATCATACATAAATGATCCAAAATATCAATGTAGATAATATTTCAAGAGATCCACATTCTATTAATTCTAGGTGTTGTAACTGTATCCCAAATAAAACTTCACAGAAATACCTTTTCAACCACTTAGAATTAAATATTTTTCCAATGATTTTTAACATAACATTTCTATAAAGATTTAATTTCATTAATATTAATATGAATTGCTCTAAAATTATATAATATTTATTTATATTGATTTGGTCCCAATATATTCCTTTCCCAAGTTCCATCTAAAAATGGTAGTTTTACACTTCTTTCCAAAAATGAATTCATAAGGGTCCACAAGAATGATTTAGTAAATGTTATTTCTGAAATAGAAATCAACTTGATGAAGGGGATTTTCTTACTCAACATTGAAATACATAAAAAATATCCCTTTATATCATATATGGTTTAAATGGTTCTATCATACTGATATTATTTCCAAAGATGATAATCATTGTTGAAACATGACTTTTAATCCAAATATTGATGATAAATTCACCATAACTTCGAGCTAAACCTCGTATCTTGATTAGATATAATAATTTTGGTACTACATAAAACATCATAAAATCATAAATTCTTATTCTATCCATTTAATGAGAAAAGATATATTTTATAACGTTAATTACGTTTTCTAAATATCATGGTGATACACAATAACCAAAATTGAATTATAACCATTGAACAATTTGGTGAGTTAGATTACAAATTTTATGGTGATTTTTTACCATTTACATTCTCTTATTCATAATTATTACAAATTATCTATAAATATTGGTCTAACAAAATTTAGTATATGATATAATAATCCCTAACATACATAATCTGAAATATCTCTTTTCATGTAGGCCCTCTATAAATACACCTTAATATCTATATATATCTTCATACATCCATGATGAATAGTGAATGTGGGACAATAAGATTTATAAAATATATCATTCGTAAAATGTGGTATGTTTGAAGTGCAGACATTCTTTCTTGAACCGTTACATTCCATAAAAATATATTTTGATCTTGGGAATATTTCCTCAACTTCATTTTTTAGTTTAACATTTACATTTTCACAACATTAATCATTACTTTGATATTTGATTGAACACTCACTTGTGTAAGATAAGATATTTCCAATTTAATTGATATATCCAAATCCATAATTTTCAAATTTAATAATGTTGGATTTATTTATTCTTATTTTATATAATATAACATTAACCATTTTTACATTTAGAATATTCCATTATGTTAAATTCCCTATGGTGGTAATATATTGAGAATCTGTAATCTTTAATCCTCTACAACAATTATAACAGTATAATGTAAAACTCTTTCTATGTGTATATATTCATTAAATTTTAGTATAAATATTTATCATACACCTTTCTCTATTAATATAATTCATCAATATATTTAATTTAAAAAATATTTGTAGCTAATTCTAAATCAGGTGTTCAATATTTTTTCCCAGGAACATTTAATTTTAGTGAGGCATAAAATATTACCATATCATTCCACATTAAGTTGAATCCAAATCCATTCTTGAATGAATCATTATAAATCACAAAACCATCTTAACAATATGGTATGGTATGAACATGTGTTCTAACTAACCATCTCATTAGTTCCATGAAATTTTCCCCACATTTATCTACTAAATGGAACATGGCTCTTTACTTTGTTAACCTGATCTCTGAATTAGAAATCCATGATAATTTCATTATAATTTTCTAATAATATCCATCTAGATGAAGATTATTATGTATCTTAGTCATAGATTATTTCTATATTTTAATGTATAAAAACATGCCTCTTTTATGGATCCCCCAATATACATTCCATTAAGATTATATGAACCAAACATGAAACATTTATAGAAAAAATTATATATTATATATTTTTTATATAACTACTCATTATTTAGGGTGTTTAATACAATCAGGAACATATATTCATTGTCATCCAAAATCATAGAATGTCTAATAATTTCACCTTTAAATACATCCAGAAATTGATAAAGGTAATGTTCATTAACTATATTTACTAAATCGATGATGATAGTGGGGGTATTAGTAAATATAAATAGAGAAACACAATATTATTAATGTCCATACCTTGTATAGGAGGATAACATGGGTATTCATGAACTTTTGAACATCATATGATAGAATATGGATCATAGATCAACATTGAAAAATAAATTTTCTTCATAGATGATCTAAAAAATAATCAATAAAGGTTATATCATATTTATTCGTGACTTTTATATTGGAATGTCATAGATAAAAAACGTAGAGTTTTATTAATAAACCATTCTTACTAACAATACCAATAGTGCATCATTAAGTGACACACCTAGTTTAATGAATACCTTATCAATATGATCCATGGTTTTTTTCTTCGATTCATTTAAATCAATTGGGGACATTCAATATTTTTTACAAAATAGGTGTAGAACCATTTATGAGTAATATTTAAAACTCTAAATTATGATTTAATGGAAAACTGGTAAATTCATTTAGAAAAACATTAAAAAACTCTCCTTCCATAGGAATGACATTAATGTTGAGTTTCCTCCAATCAATATGGGATGAAAACCCTTCTAAATAGTAATCATAACCCATACAATGGATTTAATTTCTATCCAAAAAATTATTTTAATAATCTCACGAATATAAAATCATTCATTGGTATAAAATATAAAATGGGACTTCCATTATTCTTAAAATTATGTAGTTTTTATGTAAAGAAATCCAATCTATACACACAATAACATAAAATTAAAATAGTGGTAGAATACTGAGAATTATCTGATGAAAAATACCGTAGACATCAATTAGAGATTAATCATAGACATCATACATTACCATTGTAAAATTAATATTTTTAACTACTAATTAAACTTCTAATAACTATGGTGGAATTGTGATACCCTTTAAAAATTCTTCAAAAAAGACATTATAGGTTGATACATAATCAAATAAGGAATTAACATATCTATCACTAATGGAATGTATAGAAATCTAATCATTTTTAAAATATTATTCAACGGTTTTAGAAAAAATATCCAATAAGTACAACCCAATTACCTTGAGGCCTAATGTCTTTAGAAGACTTGGTTCATAATAATTGAATGAAAACTAAAACATGATATCCTTATTTTATTCTCCATAGTGAGATCATAAATAAAATTCAGTTCGTAAAAATTCATGGTATCTTTTGAGGAATACCTAAAATAAATGGCTAAGATATTAATCCAACTAAGGGAATAGACATGATAATAAAACAAAAAATTTATGTCAAAGGAATAACATAATATCATAAATGAGAATTCTCAAGTGTAATAAAACAGGAGCATAAAAATTAATATTGTATCATTATATCATATAAATACTAGAAATGATGAAAAATCACAAAACCTAACATAAGCATCATCAATTCCCATTTCCAAGAAAACATCACATAATGGTGACAGTCCCATTATAGATTATTATTTCTCTCTAATACCTCAAATAACATATCATGATATATAAATACTTACCAAATGCATTGAAGCACTCTCTAGGTGATCCCATCATAACATGTTATTTAATATATTTTCTATAACAAATAAATCAATATTAAGGTTCAAATATAATAATTACACATGGAATGAAAGTGGTTTTCATAATCATGCCTCTATTCTAAATTGAAAGATATTTCCTTAATATTTCATTTGAGAGATGATCATATAGATTATATTTACCATTTTAAATAAGGTATAATAATTTAGGTATATATTTTAGATACATATACATAAAAATTAGAATCATTTTATAACATTGATGAGGGAGATAAAGTGAGTTCGAGAGAGAATGGTCACAACTAGAAGAAAATAATAGTTTAAAGAGATCTCTTACCCCCTGTCTCATTCATCAGTTACATTCCTAATCATCCAAAATAAAAACTTATGTCAATTTTTTATTTTTTTAAGAATTATTTCACAATTATTATTTTTATAATTAATTTATTATCATGTTATTTTCAATTACATATTCATTTAGGTTAATGCCGAACCATTTGTCCATATTCATCTCATATGTCCAAAAACACTTTGTAAATTTGAATAAGGTCAAAAATATTATGATCTAATAATCAATAGAGTAGTAATAAAGACAAAATAATCTTTTTTATAAAATTATTTTACTTTTAAAACCTATTGTGAAATATGGCTATGAAAAATGAACAATGTTTCAATCAAAGTGACAGTAGGTGATATGTATTCATTATAATCACTTCTATTTCTAAATGATCATGATCAATAGAAAAAAAGTGTAATATTTTAATTCTAAATTTATCATTATATAATAAATTTATTTTTTTATTTATTTAAATATTCTTATCTATATCATCTATTGGATGAATTTATGAAAAGTGAATCACATCTATTTGTGGAGGTGGTAATTAAAATGCAAAAAATAATGAAGTTATAATCTATCAATGAATGTAATGGTATTAAAATATATGCATTATTAATTTTAAAAATAATAAATAGGTCACAAATATCATATATATATAAATTAAATCTTCTATCATAAAACCCATGATAGGCAATGATGGAAATAATTACATCGATTCGTGAGGTGGTAGTCTGATAAACCCATAAATAATGGATTAGTTTCACATTTGATGGAGGAGGATATGAATATATATTATTAAATTGACATAATATCATATAATTATATGATATATATTACTTATATTACTTAATCATGGTTTATTAATATTTAATCTAGGTGAAAGATGAAATAAAACAAAAACAGTTGATTGAGTATATAAGGATCCAACCTTAAAACATTATATAATTATAAATAAAATGAATAATTCAAAATGAGGATATTTTCAGGTTTAGAGTTTTAGAGAATTTGGCCATAACTATTACAAATAAACTTTAAAATTACACTGAGACACTACTACTCATTATCCATTTTTTCCATAAAATAAAAACTCTTAAAAACAAACATGTCTAGATCCAAGTTTTAGATTGCATGATGTTTTCATGATCTCATCCTTGACGCTATTCATCTTTATTTCCTATGGAATACATTTCAAAAACATGGTATGAGCATAAAAAGCTCAATAACGGTTATAAAATAATGAAAGGAAACATTAACCCATTAATAAATACAAATTAATGAAACCACACTTTTCAATCATTACATACCTCATGAAATCCTATAATTTATGAATAACACATAGATATCATAAATCATAAAGGTAACACGTGGAATCCATATAATACTTACATTTTAGCTATCACATCTATGCTAGGAGTTATGTTGGAATACCCATCATTGTATATTCCCTTAATCTCTTAGAAGAAACGTTGATGTTTACCTCCATCACGTTACCCAATGCATTGGAGAGCTATCTCGGGCTCACCCGCCCTGGGTTTATCACGGAACCACTCATATTTGTAAACTTTTCTGAAGAACCATAATTTAGTCATAAAATATAAAACAAGAATAATGTAAAGACAGAATTTCCTCATTTCTATCATAATATATTATTTCAAAATATTAATATAATCAATTCTTTGTCAAACTATTTCCAAAAACAATTTAAAAAATTTAATAATGAGATTTTTAAATCAAAGTGTCCCATACTACTTTGAAGCTTTTAAAGGAATTATATTTTTAAAACACTAATTTCAATATAAATAATTCATTAAAACTATTTTTAAAATATGGACATTAATGTGAAATATTTATAAGAATAAATCATTAAAAAATTATTTTAGTTAAGGAGTTCTTAACAAAATGAGAGATTATTGAATACAAATAATTGAGGAATAAAAATTAATTAAAACCTTATAATATCATGAGAATAATTTAATTCATGATATAATATTCCAAGGTATAGTACATGCACCATATAAAAGTGAATTGGTGCATAACAACAATGAAGTCTCAAGGGAATGTAAATTGTGACAAAATCCCTAATAAAGATGGTATCCTTAGATTAAGGACAAATCAATTACATAATTAAGTGTGAAAAATAATAAAAAAAAATATAATAGGGATATTGATTGTGAAACAATAAGAGGTCATTCACACATATTTATAATGTGACATGATCTTGAAGTTAATGTTTAACCCAAAGAATTGAAATGGGGTAAAAAAATTCCCTTACAGAAATTCGACATCCAGATGGCATCACGTTAAAATTCAAAAGATGAATTGATGAGTGGGAAAATGGAATATCATCAAATGGACATAAAATTTACCACATTAATAATATTGAAAAACATATTCAAACATTAGATTATGTAAATTAAAATTCTTATAAAAAATAAGTCTTTTAAAAAGAGGAGGGTGAAAGGATCCCTTACCGATTTGTTAACATAAAAAACATACACCCCATGAAATAAGGATCCTAAAATGAAGACTTAAATACCCCTAAATTGAATTATATTCCCCAAATAATACAATAATGTTCATTACACAGACAAAACAAAATGAAATAGTTGTAAATATAGCATGAATCTCACAGGAATGAAACATGAGATGAAAATCCCTTACCATATTGTAATCAATCGAGTTCTAGAACAAAAGTTAATAATCATGAAATGAATCATAGAATACCAGGAATATAAATAGAATCCTGATAATATATATCAAATGTATGAACACAATACACCACATGAAATAAATAATTTGCGAACAATGGAAATATCAGAGAATTAAATGTCAGATAAGAAACCCCTTACCTCATGGCCGACTTGACCTATTCATTTTCTAATCTACTGAATAAAAATATAAAGTTAATTTCTAATTTATTAAGGAAAGTATTAAAGTTTATTATTCCTTTCATATGACTTATTACCATGTTATGAACATTATGCAATCATTTAATTTAATAATGCTCATTTTTTCGATATTTGCTACCTGAGTAAAAAATGAACTTTATATAATTACAAGTTGTTCGTGCGGTCAAAATTCCATTATCTCCAGAATTATATTCATGATTTAGAAATAATATATATCATATATATCCAGTATAATTATGTATTTATAATATTACATAACATTTGGAGATATCAAATGAAATGCACTGTTCCTGGAGACGGTAAGTCGTATGTATGAATGAACGATACTTTCATTTCTATTTTATATTTAATGGAATGAAAACATAATGATACATAGGTATATTATAATACTAGTATAATATAATATGATATATATATATATATATTACATAATTTCATTACCTCCATCCATTATACTTTCCATGTCTGTCATGAACGAATCATATAACCTAGAGGGGGCGGTAGTCCGCACTTCCTCAAAAGAAATTATCGTATTAACACATATGGGAAAGAATAAAGGTATGTTTGTTAATTAAAATTAAAAAAAATAAAGATAAAATAAACATATTATATATCATATATCAATATATTTTCATCATAATGTCCACCATGAGTGGTAGTAGGTGAAAATTGAACAATTATCGTTTTGTGATGCAGTAGTTCGTCGTCCATAGAAATAGTATGTTCCTTATCCATTAGATGGAGGAATTTATAAGTGTAGTTTGAATAAATCTCATAGAAACAGCATAGTTTATTGAAAATACTTGTGTGGTTATAAAAAAGAATACAAAGTGTTTATGGGGATGGAGAAGTAAAATAAAATAAAAGAACTTAAGAGAAGACATTACCTTTAAATGAGGTATCTCCCATTGGATTGAACCGAAAGGTTTACATGAATTTCTTAATGCATAAGAGAAGGCTTATAAGATGAGGAAAGTGATATAGGGAGCTTAACTGGGTAGAGGATGGAAGATACAAGAGGCTTGAGAAGTTTTTTTAATAGGTTATAAGTGAGGTCTTTTTATAAGGGGGAGGAGGTGATCTTTAGGAATGCTTGAAAATATTATTTTATTATATAATGGTTTTTGATATATAAAGGTAAAAACCTCATTACAGTCTAAGATAATATGTCTCATTTTCTAAATAAAATCATCCAATAAAAATTAGATAGGTTTTGGATCTTGTTTTAATCGTTATAATCTTATTTACTTAAATCATTCACTAATGAGGTAACTGTTGCAGCATTATTGTGTAATAAATATTTTTATTTATTAGATGTCTAAAAATTATTAATCAAAATTCCATTATATAGGAAATATTTTTAAAATTCAAATGATTATTTATTGTCTAAGAGATAACTTATATAACACCACGTAAAAAATTTATTTACTAAAATATGTTGAAGTTATTTTTGTCTTTACATTAAATAATTTAATATAAACTGCCATTATCACTCCCAAGGGGCTCCATGGGGTCCCAAAATGTACCCAATGATGACCATGGATAGATATGTATCAACCAATAGAATAAGAACATATGTTAGGGTAATTTTTTATTATTATAATATTTTGATACGCTTACTTACCAGATTTACCATTTAAGCATGGTGAATTAAATTTTTACTAAAGTAAATATTCATAATGTTTAAAAATAATAGTTACCTATTTATAAAATATTGACCTCCTGATTCTAAATAAGAAATATATTTTTCTAAATTCAAAACAATTAAGTGGCAGAAATTAGTTTAAAATTAATTACCATTGTCAAAATGAAAAGCTTGTTTTTATGAAAAAATAACTATCAAAAGACTGACACTTATTTATTTTCAATTTAAAAGTGAAATTACATAAAATTACAAACATTGGAGTAAAAAGAAAAAACAAAATATAATTACACTTTATAATAAATTATAAAGATAGTCTAACCTTATTAATAAATTACATTAAAAGGCAGTTTTGAATTAAAATACAATATTTTTTCTAATTCATTAAAAAATGAATTTTATCAAAAAATTCCAAAAAAATAATCAAAAGTCAATTATGATGTCCTAATTATATATAAGAATTTTATTATTTCAAATGAAACATATAAATGTGATGAAAATTATATTTAAAAAGGTTCTCTATAAAAATGTGATAAATCGACCTTTTGAAAAATATTAGAGTATTTATGTTATTAATTATATTCATTCTAATTTTAAGAGTCTATAACTTTATTGGATAAATGAAGAAACATTAAGTATATATGTATATTAATATCTTATTTAGTTCTATCCATTCCCACTAATACAATAGGTAGGTGGTAACTACCATTTATAAAAATATTATATTATTATTTTTGAGTTTGACTTAGCATTGGGTACAAAATAAGATTTCAAAGAAACCTATTGTTGTGTATCGGGTATGCCATCGAAAATTAAATCCCCTTTAAAGTAAAATTAATATTTATTTCACAAATATTAATAAATTTGAAAATTTAATATTCTTTATTTACCTGGGATGTCACATCCTCTTCCAATTTTACCAATTTCATCCTCACAATTTAAAAATTCGGATTGGTAACATCATTGAAAGTACCTTATTTTAAAAAGAGTCAACAAAAAATCACTTTAAGAGAAAGAATGAAAAATAAAAAGGTCACTTGAGACAACAGATACTTGGATTCCTTAAAAACATGGATATATAAGAGAATCTAACTCTCATATATTAATACAGAGTGATGGAGAACTAGATCACGGAATGCTAACCACCATAATACCATAAATTTGTGGATGGGTAAAAGTATGCTGATAAAAGAGAGCTTCTAACATTTTTGCATTAAGAACCTTTTCATAGAGTTGATGATTTTATTAATAAATAGATGAAGATCATATGGAAATATACTTACATGTCATGTATAGTGTCAAACATTAATAAAATTCTACCACAAACTCATCTTTTCACCAATCAGTAAGTATCCAAGATGATTGGTCACACCTAAAGTGATCGAATAAACATTTAGAGTATCACATAATCTAATAAATATCAACTATTTATTTTCCCAATCATTATAAGTCAATAAAAAACAAAAATTGGTCAGTACACTATTAGATAATCCCCCAAAGGAAAATCCTTTATAAAAATAAATACTACTCTTAATCTCCAAAATTCAACCAAAAGAACCCAAAGTTCAAGAAAGACCATTCAATATACAATTGTCCTTAAAATTACTAAAAATAATACAAACAAAAATTGAAACCCAAATCTACAAAGGATTTAATCATATAATATTACAAGATAAATGTTAACATTTATCTCCAAATAACATCAGTTACTCTTAAAATCTCATACTGAAAATTTACTAACCTAATCACATATTATCCATGATATGTTAATAATTTCCCTAAATAAACCATATGATCATATTTCCACAATAAAAACATAGATTCTTCCAGAATAAAATTTCAACCAATACACCAAAAATGAGATCCCATAGTATTCAATTTCCCTAAAGAAGATAATGTTTCTAAAAGAGAAAATAACTTCTAAAATAACCTTTATCACTTAATTACCAAATCATTCTAATATATTAAGGATATCCATTTGATAAAATATAGGTTACCAAAATCAACTTATTCTTGATCCATAAAATAAATGAACATAAAATAAGAAGTCATACTAACCCGGGACTTCACGTAGGATAGTGGTACGTGATTTTCCCATGATTCCCTTCGGTTACGGGTTCAATTCATGTGGCCTTGCCAGACACGATGGATCATTACCCATCTTACATGATGTCCTTTTTATAAAACTAAAAAATACCCCTAACATGTTTTAAACTCAAATTTTTCTTATACATTTTATTTTAATCCTAATACATTAAGATCTCATCATCTTATATATTTTCATTTTGTTCCACCTCCATATGAGAAAATAAAACTATTCCCAATAGAAAGAACATCGTACATTGATCATGGTGTCCATATGGATTCATAATCATTTGTTTCATGTAGATAGATGGCCCATGAATTGAAAAAATGAATTAGAGATCCTTCAAAATAATTTTCTTCCTTTATCCAAATACATCTTGTACAACTTGGGTTATATGAGTGTTCGTAGAAAAGAAGTTTTAGGAAATAATCATGTATGGCATATAATTTCAAAACATCTGATAAAACATGACTTTTATAAAACGTTCGGACCGAGTTTGAGTTGAAAATTTAAATTAATGGTCCTTTTAAAATATCATAAGTATGTGATGAGAGACTATATTTTTAAAGTAAATATAAATATGTTACACAAGGGTATCCTTCAGAGCCTTTTTCAAAACTATAATATGCTTAAAAATCCTGAAACAAGGTTAAATATTTAAAAATTCCTTGATAATATATACATTTCATGGAAATATGATAATATTGAAAAATAGTATTTGATTGAATACAAACCATGATCCACGATGATATTGAGGTATAGTGGAGTTTTTTGATAGCTCAAACAACTGCATGCAAGTGAGTTGTATGCTATAAAAAGATGCACATTCATCTGAACATGACATTGCAATGACTATAGCGAGCATGTCATCAGGAAGACATAGGAATGTTGTTTGAGATCCTCCTTCTTCCATTTGCAAGTGAAATTACATGAACAAAAAAATTTATAAAATAAGGATAAAATTGAAATAATAGATATATGGTAAAACAATATGTTTAACTAATACTCATAAACCCAAAAGTGGTCAAAAACAACCTTTGATTCCAACTATAAGGACCTGACCTTAAAACCTTAAATAATCTTGAATTAAATGAATAATTCCCATTTTGGATCTTTTCAGGTTTAGAGTTTTAGAGAATTAGGCCATAACCGTTACATATCAATGTGAAAATTACAATTAGACACTACTACTCATTATCAATTTTTACATAAAATAAGAAATAAAAAAAGAAATATTTCTAGTTCCATGTTTTATACAACATGACTTTTCCTTGATCACGTACTTAACCTATTCATTTTTATGTCACGTGGAAAACATTTCAAAAACATTGGATGAGATTAAAAAGTTCATTAGGGGTTAGAAAATATGGAATGAATACATTAACCCATCAATAAATACAAATCAATGAAACCATACTTTTCAATCATAAAAAACATCATGATATCATAAGATTTATGAACAACACATAAAAATCATAAATCATAAAGGTAACTCATGTCATCCATATCATATATACAGTATAGCTATCACAGTTATGTAGGGAGTTACATTGGATTACCCATCATAATATATTCCCCAAATCTCTTAGAGAAACATTTATGTTTACCTCCGTCACGTTACCTAATGCATTGGAGAGCTATCTCGGGCTCACCCACCCTGGGTTTATCACAGAACCACCTGTATTTGTAAACAATTCCAAAGAACCATTATGTAGTCATGAAATATAAAACTAGCCTAAAATTAAGATAACATTTCAACATTTCGATCGCAGTATATTTTTTCAAGATATTGACATCATCTATTCTTTATCAAACAAATTTCAAAAACCATTTAAAAAATTTAATAATGCGATTTTTGAATCAAAGTGGCCCATACCACTTTGAAGATTTTAATGAAATTATAATTTTAAAAAACTAATTTCAATATAAATAAATTCTTAAGAAAATTTTGAAAAGATGTACATAAATGATAAATATTTATAAGAAAAAATCATTGAAACAATATTTTATCTAAGGAGTTCTTAACAAAATAAGAGATTCTTGAATACAAATAATTGGGGAATAAAATAAAATCAAAACCTTATAATATCATTAGAATAAATTAATTCATGATATAATATGCCAAAGGATATTACATACACCATATAAAATATAATTGGTGCATAAAAACAATTAAATATCAATGGAATGTAAATTGAGAAGAAATCCATTATAAAGAAAGTATCCATAGATTAAAGATAAATCAATTAAAAATTTATGTGTGAAAAATAAGAATACACTATATATAAAGGAGATATTATTTTTGAAACAATAATATGGAATTCACACATATTTTTATCATGACATAATCAAGAAGTAGAAGTTAAACCCAAAGAATTGAAATTGGTTTAAGAAGTTCCCTTACAGAAATTCGATAGCCTAACAGCATCACATTACAATTTAAAAGATGAAATGATGAGATGGAAAAGGGTATCTAATCACTTGTACATAAAATTTATAGCATTATGGAAATAGAATAACATATCCCAACAGTAGAAGATATAAATTAAAAGACATAACAAAAAGATGTCTTTTAAAAAGAGGAGGGTGAAAGGTTCTCTTACCGATTTGGTAACATACGAAACATACATCACATAAAATAAGGATCATAAAATTAATATGTAAATACCCATAAATTTGAGTATATTACACAAAAATACAATCACGGGAAGTAAATACACCACACAAAAGGAAATAGTCGCAAATATAACATGATTCTCACGGGAATAAAAAGGGATAAGAAAACCCATTGCCACATTTTAATCAATCGACTCTTCTGAACAAAAGTTAATAACCACTAAATGAATCATATAATACCATGAATATAAAGAGAATAATGATAATATAAATAAACGGGCAGTAAAAAATACACCACATGCAATAAATAAGTGGTGAACAATGGAAATCTCTCTAAATGAAAAGTGAGATAAAAAACCTCTTACCTCATGTCTGACTTTACCCATTTATTCTTTATTCTTTTGAATAAGAAGCTAAAGTTAATTTATACCTTCCTAAGAACCTTTTAAAGTTTTTTATTCTATTTATTTCACTTATTACCATGTTATAAACATTATTCAATCATTTATGTTAATAATGTTTGTTTGGTCGATATTTGGTACTTGAGTCAGAAATGAACTTCTTATATTTACAAGATGTTCATGTGGTCAAAATTCCATTATATCCAGAATTATATTCATGATTTAGATATCAAATATATAATGTATATCCAGTATATCTATTTATTTATAATATTACATAACATTTGGAGATAATGAATGAAATGCACCATTCATGGAGATGGTAAGCCGTACATACGCATGAACACTACTTTTTTTAATTAAATATTTAATGGAATAAAAACATAATGATAAATAGATATATTATAATTTCTTTTATAAAATCATATGATATATATGTCATATAATTTCATTAATTATATCCGGTATACATTCCATGTATGTCATGAACAAATCATATCACATTGAGTGGGTGGTAGTCCGCAATTTCTCAAATAAAATTATCGTATTTACACATATTGGAAAGCATAAAGGTATGATTGTAAATAAGAATTAAAGAAGAATATAGAAAACATAAACATAATATATATCATATATAAATATAGTACCATCATAATGGCCACCATTAGATGCGGTAGGAGACGATTGAACAATCATCATTTCGTGAGGCAGTAGTTCACCATCCATAGAAACAATATGTTTTTTACCCATTAAATGGATGTTTGTTTAAGTGTAGTTCGAATAATTCTCATAAAAACAACATATTATATTTAGGATATTGGTTTTCTTATAAAATGAAGGAATAAAAAGAGTCTGCGGGGTTGTAGATATAAAATAAAACAAAAGAACATAAGAGAAGACGTTACCTTTAGATCGAGTATCTCACTTTGGATTGAACCAAAAGGTTTACTTGAATTTCCTTCTTCCTAGGGAATGGTTTCTAGGAGTAGAAGAGTGAAGTGGGTGCTTAATTAGGTAAATTATTTATTATGCAAGGGTATTTAGAAGTGTGTTTCATGGGATTTAAATTAGGGTTTTTTATGAGGGGAGGGGGGGCTCTTTAGGAATTCATTAAAATATTATTTTATTATATAATGATTTTGGATTTATAAGGGTCAAAAACTCATTAAAGTCCAATATAAGATGCCTAATGTTCGAAATAAAATCATTCAATAATAATTGGACAAGTTTTGGATATTGTATCAATCTTTATAAAACTATTTATTTAAATCATTTACTGATGAGGTAAACACTGCATCATTATTGTGTCATAAATATTTTTATTTATTTAATGTCTAAAAATTATAAAAAATAACTTTATGTAGGAAATATTTTTATATTTAAAATGAATATTTATAGTCAAAGTGATATCTTATATAACCCCAGGTAAAAAATGATTTACTAAAATATATAATTTCAAGTCATTTATTTCATTACTTTAAATTAATTAATATAAAGTGTCATTATCACTCCAAAGTGGCTATGTGGGGTCCCTAAATCGACCCAAGGATGGCCTTGGTCTAAAATGTATATACCAATAGTATTAAGACACATGTAAAGGTAATTTTATATTATTATTATTATTATTATATTTTATTACCCTTATTTAACATATTTACCCATTATCGATGATAAGTAAAATATTTAATTAAGTAAATATTCATAATGCCCAAAAAATAAAGGTTACCTATTTACAAAATTTGAAAATAATGATTCCATATATTGAATCCAACTTTTGAAATTCAAAACACTGAATTGGCAGAAATTTATTTAAAATTAATTCCTGATATCAAAACAAAAAAAGAGAGTTTTTATAAAATAATTACTATCAAAAGTTTGACACATATTTATTCCTAATTTTAATGTGAAATTACTTCCAATGACCAAAATTGAATAAAACAGAATAAAATAATATAATTACACTTTCAAACCTATTAAAAAAAAGGTAATATAACCTTATAAATAATTTATATTAAAATGAAATTTTGAATTAAAATACATTATTTTTCACTATTCATTAAAACATGAATTTTATCAAAAAAACTACCAAAAAATTACCAAAACTAAATATTTATGTCCTTATTCTATAAAATAATTTTATACTGTCAAATAGAACATATAAAAGTAACCAAAAGGATTTAAAGAGGGTTCACCATCAATAGGTGGTAAATTGACATTTTAAATAGTATTAGAGTATTTATTCTTAAAATTATATTCATTCACATTTGAAGACATTGACATTTTTCGAAAAATGTAAAAACATTTAACAAAAAAGTATATTCATATTTTAGTTAGTTATTTCCATTCCCACCAATAAAACTTCTAGGAATTAAATACAATTTAAAATAAAACTATATTACTATTGTTAAGTATGAGGCGACATTGTGTACAATATATAATTTCAATGAAACCCTTGTTGCATATTGGGTACACCATCAAACAGATCATCCCACTTATAGTAAAACTAATTTATAATTCACAAATTTTAATAAATATGAAAAATTTTATATTCATTATTTACCTGAGATGTTACATCCTTCCCCCATTTTGGGAATTACGTCCATGCAATTTTAAAATTGGGCTTGGAAACAACATTGAAAGTCCCACATCGAAAAAGGAGTCAATAAAAATATCACATTAAAATAAAGAAAGAGAAATACAAAGGTCACTGGAGACAACAGGTACTAGGATTCCATGAAAACATGAATATGTAAGAGAAACTAACTCTCATAGATTAATAGGGAGTGATAGAGAACTTGATCATGAAATTTTAACCACCATAATAACATAAATTTATCGTTGGGTAAAAGTCATATGTTAAAATAGAGTATATAACATTTTGGATTCAAGATCATTTTTATATAGTTGAAGATTTTTATTAAAAATAAGACAAAGATTTTAAGGAAAAATACTTACTTGTCATGTAGAGTGTCAACCTTTAATTAAATTATATCAAAAACTCATCTTTTCTCCAAATGGTAAGTATTCATGATGACATGGTCACACCTGAAGTACTATAGTAAACTTCTATAGTTTCACATACTCTACAAAAGATGAACTATATATTTCCCCTATATTTAGAAGTCAACCAAAACCAATATTAGTTCATACAAGATTAAATAATCCACAAAAGGATAATCCTTTATAAAAATAAATAAAACTCTTAATCTCTAAAATTCAACAAAAAGAACCTAATGTTTAAGAAAGACTATTCAATATACAATTTTCCATAAAATTATTCAAAATAATTCAAACTAATATTGAAACCCAAATTTCTAGAGGATTTAATCACATAGTCTTGCTAGATAAATCTTAGCATTTATCTCCAAGTAACATTAGTTACTCTTAAAGTCTCATACTGAAAATTAATTAACATAATCACATATTCGTCTTGATAGTTTAATTATTTCCATAAATAAACTATATTGTTATATGTCCACTATAAAAACAGATATTGTTCCAAAATAAAATTTTAACCATTACTCCAAAAATGAGGTGACATAGTATTCAATTTCTTATACGCATATGATGTTTCCAAAAGATAAAACATCTTATAAAATAACCTTTATCAATTAATCATCAAATCATTATCCTATATTAATGAAATCCATTTGATATAACATAAGTGACCAAAATCAACTTATTTTTTATCCATAAAATCATTTAACATTAAATAATAAGTCATACTAACCAGGGACTTCACGTAGGATAGTGGCAGGCGATACGCCCATGTTGCCCTTCGTTTGCAAGTTTGATTCATGTGGCCTGGCCGGTTGTGATGGGTCGTCACACATCTTATAGGCTGTCTTTTTTTATAAAACTCAATATATCTCTAACATGTTTTAACCTCAATGGTTTTATTATACCTGTCATTTTAATCCCAATACATTACGTTCACAATATCTTATATATTTTCATTTTTCCACCTCCATATGATACAATAAAACTATTCCCAATTGAATGTACATCATACCTTGATCATGGTGTCCTTATGGTTTCATCATAATCTTGTTCACATAGGTAGAAGGTCCATGCATTGCAAAAATTATTTATAGATCTCTCAAAATCATTTTCTTCCATTACCCAAATACACCTTGTACAACTCAGGTCATAGGGTTGTTCTTTGAAAAACAGTTTTTGAAAGTAATCTTGTATGACATATAATTTCAAAACATCTGATAAAACAAGATTTTAATAAAATAGGCGGACCGAGTTTGAGTTGAAACTTTCAATCAATGGTCCTTTTAAATACTGTAATTATGTACTAAGATACTATATTGTAAAAGAAAATATAAATAGTTTGTGCAAGGGTCTTCTTCTTCAACACCTTTTTCAAAATTATAATACGCTTCAGAATCCTGTGACAAGGTAAAATATTTAAAAATTCCTTGATAATATTTACCTTTCATGAAAATATGAGAATATTGAGAAAACTAGGATTTTATTAAACACAAACCATAATCCTAGATGATATCAAGGTATAGTAGAGGTGGTTGATACCTCAAAAACTTTCTTGTAAATGATTTGTATTCTAGAAAGAGATAGAAAATCAACTGAACATGTCATTACAATAATTATTGCGAGCATGTCATCATTAAGAGATAGAAATGTTGTTTCAGATCCCCCTCCTTCCATTTGTAACTGAAATTCCTTGATCTAAAATATTTTAAAAACCACTATTTAATTGATATAATAGACATAGGGACTAACCATCTGTTTAACTAAAACTCATAAACCCAAAAGTTTTCTAAATCAATTTTTGATACCAACTATAAGGACCCAACCTTAAAACATTAAATAATCTTGAATTAAATTAATAATTCACATTTAGGTTCTTTTCAGGTTTAGATTTTTAGAGAATTAGGCATTAACTATTACATATCAACTTTAAAATTACATGTAGACACAATTACTAAGTATTAATTTTTTCATAAAATAAAAACACAAAAAAATAAATATTTCTAGTTCAATGTTTTATATTGAATTACTTTTCTGTGATCCCATACTTAAACCTATTGATCTTTAAGTCATGTGGAAAACATTTCAAAAACATGTGACGACCATAAAAAGTTCAGTAGGGGTTATAAAATAAAGAAAGGATACATTAACCCACCAATAAATATGAATCAATGAAACCATACTTTTCAATCAAAACATACCTCATGAAATCATAAGATTTATGAATAACACATAGAAATCGTAAGTCATAAAGGTAACTCCTGGTATCCATATCATACTTACATTGTACCCATCATAGTTACATAGGGAGTTACATTGGAATACACATCACAATATATTCTCAAATTCTCTTAGGAGAAACATTTACATTAACCTCTGTCATGTAACTGAAAGCATTGGATCGCTCTCTCGGGCTCACCCACCCTAGGTTTATCATAGAACCACCCGTATTTGTAAAAAATGATGAAGAAAAATAATGTAGTCATGACATATAAAACCAGTATATAATAGAGATAACTTTTCAACTTTTATATCACAATATATTATTTCAAGATATTGACATAATCAATTATTTATCTAACCAATTTAAAAACCCATTTAAAACATTTAATAATATTATTTTTGAATCAAAGTGTCACATAACACATTGAAGAATTAAAATAAATTATCATTTTAAAATATTAATTTAAATATAAATAAATCTTTAATAAATTGGGAAAAGATGCACATTAATGAGAAATATTTATTATAATTAATATTTAAAAACATTATTTTATTTAAGGACTTCTTAATAAAATTACTGATTTTGGAATACAAATTATTGAGGAATAAAATTTATTCAAAACCATATAGTATCACTAGAATAAATAATTTCATGATATAATATGCCAAATTTTAGTACATAAACCATATAAAAGGGAATTGGTGTGTAACTATAATGAAATGTCAATATAATTTAAATTTATATGAAAACCCTTATAATGATGGTGTCCATAGATTAAGGATAAATCAATTAAATATTTATTGGTGAAAAATAATAATACACTAAATACATGGGGATATTAAGTGTGAAGCAATCAGAGTTATATCACATATATTTATATCACGACATAATCAAGAGGTATAAGTTTAGCCCAATGAATTGAAATTGGGTTAAAAAGGTACCTTACACAAATTCGACAGCCAAACAACATCACTTTAATATTCAAAATAAGAATTCATGAGAGGGAAAAGGTTATCTCATCACTTGGACATAAAATTTACAGAATTATGGATATAGAAGAACATATCCCAACATTATAAGGCATAAATTAAAAGACATTACAAAAAGACATCTTTTAAAAAGAGGGTGAAAGGTACCCTTACTGATTTGATAACATACGAAACATACACCACATGAAAGAAGGATCATAAAATGAATATGTAAATTAAAATAAATTTTAGTATATTAAAAAAAACATACAATCATGGGAAGTACATACACCAAACAAAAGGAAATAGTGGAAAATATAGCATGATTTTCACGGGAATAAAATGTGAGATTAAAACCCCTGACACCATTTAAATCAATCAACTCATATGAAAAAATGTTAATAACCACCAATTGAATCACAGAATAACATGAATATAAATATAATAATGATAATATATATCAAATGTAAGTACACAATACACCACATTCAATAAATTAGTGGTGAACAATGCAAATCTCATGGAATTAAAAGTGAGATACGAAACCCCTTACCTCGTGTCCGACATGACATGTTCGTTCTTTATTATCATGAATAATAAGCAAAAGTTAATTTATACTTTCTTAATAACCTTTTCAGGTTTTATTCCTTTTTATCATTTTTTCCCATGTTATGAACGTTATACAATCATTTAAGTTAATAATGGTAGTTTTGTTGATATTTGGTACTTGAGTCAAAATTGAACTTCTTATAATTACAAGTTGTTCATGTGGTAAAATGTAAAATATCTCCAAAATTATATTCATGATTTAGATATCATATATATCATATATATCCAGTATATTTAAGTATTTATAATATTACACAACATTTTGAGATAAGAAATGAAATTCACCGTTCATGGAGATGGTAAGCCGTACGTACGCATGAACACTACTATAATTTCTATTTCATATTTAATGGAATGAAACAATAATGATAAGTAGTCATATTATAATTCATATATAATATCATAGGATATATATATGTCATGTAATTTCATTGATTCCATCTTTTATATATTCCATATATGTCATGAACAAATCATATCACCTTGAATGGGTGGTAGTCTGCACATCCACCAATGAAATTACTGTATTCACATAGATTGGAAAGCATAAAGGTATGTTTGTAAATAAGAATTAAAAATGCATGGATAAAACATAAACATAATATATATCATATATAAATTCATTCACATCATAATTTCCACCATTAGTGGTGGTAGGAGAAGACTGAACTATCATCGTTTCGTGAGGCAATAGTTTGTTGTCCACAGAAACAGTATGTTATGTACCCATTATATGGAGGTGTGTATAAGTTTAGATTTAATCCTTCTCATAATAACAACATTTTATATTGAGTATACTGGTTTGGTTTTAAAATAATGGAATAAAAAAATTCTATGGGGTTGGAGAAGTAAAATAATACAAAAGAACTTAAGCGAAGACATTACCTTTAAGTCAGGTATCTCCCTTTGGATTGAACCAACTGGTTTACATGAATTGACTTATGACTAAGGAAATGATTATAGAAGTAAAATATAGAAGTTTATAGCTTAATTGGGAAGCTTTTTCATGAGCCAAGGGGCCTGAGAAGTGTGTGTAATGGGTTAGTAGTGAGGGTTTTTTATAAGGGGGAGGAGTGGCTCTTTAGGAAAGCATTAAAGTGTTATTTTATTCTATACTGATTTTCGATTTATAAAGGTCCAAAAATAATTAATGTTTAATATAGGATGAATCATGTTAGAAATAAAATCATTCAATAATAATTGGACAGGTTTTGGAAATTGTTTTAATCTTTATAATGTTATTTATTTAAATCTTACATTAATGAGGTAAACACTGCATCATTATTGTGTCATAAATATTTTTATTTTGTTGATGTAGGAAATCCTTTTATATTTAAAATGAATATTTATAGTCAAAGTGATAACTTATATAACCCCATGTAAAAAATTTATTTACTAAAAGATATATGTTCAAGTCATTTTTTTCATTACATTAAATTAATTAATATAGTGTCATTATCACTTCCAAGTGGCTCCATGGGGTCCCAAAATCAACCCGAGGATTAAAATGTTCAGAAATGTATCTACCAATAGGATTAGAACACATTTTATGGAAATTTTATATTATTATAATAATTTTTTGTTACCCTTATTTACTAGATTTACCTTTTAACCATGGTCAGTTAAATATTTATTGAAGTAACTATTTATAATTTCCAAAAATAAAGGTTACCTATTTACACAATTTTGAAATCCTAATTACAAATATGGAATCCATTTATCCAAATTCAAAAACACATAATTGGCAGATATTAATTTAAAATTAATTTCCACTATCAAAATAAAAAGAGGGTTTTCATGAAATAATAACAATGAAAAGATTGACACTTATTTATTTCTGATTTCAAAGTGAAATTACTTCCAATGACAAAAAATGGATTAAAAAGTAAAAAAATAATATAATTACTCTTTAAAACCAATTAAAAAGATAATATAACTTTATAAATAAATTAGTTTAACAGGGATTTTATAATAAAAAATTGGTATTTTTCACTATATATTAAAAAATGAATTTTATTAGAAAAATAACAAAAAATTACTGAAAGTAAATTTTAATGTCTTGATTATATAGAAGAATTTTATTTTTTCAAATAAGACCTATAAATGTAAGAAAAACAAGATTTAAACAGCGTTCACCATCAAAAGAAGGTAAAAAGACCATTTAATGAGTATTAGAGTATTTATGCTTAAAATTAGATTCATTAAAATTTTAAGCCTAAAAAATCTATTAGATATAAGTATAAACATTTATCAAACAAGTATATTCATGTTTTAGTTAGTTCTTTCCATTCCCACCAATATAATGGCTAGGAATTAACTGCAATTTAAAATAATATTATATTATTATTTTTCAGTATGATTCATCATTGTGTTCAACATAAGATTTTATAGAAACCCGCTGTTGTGTATCATGTACATCATCAAACATAGCATCCCCTTTAATGTAAAATTAATTTATAATTCAAAAATTTCAATAAATATTAAAATTTTATATTCTTTATTTACCTGATATGTTACATCCATCCCCCTTTTTTGGAATTGCGTCCTAGCAATTTTAAAATTTGGCTGGGAATCTTCATTAAAAGTCCCACATCGGAAAAAGTATCTATAAAAATATCACATTAAAATAACGAAAGATAAATACAAAGGTCACTTGAGACAACAGATACTTCGATTCCATTAAAACATGGACATGGAAGAGAAACTAACCCTCACAGATTAATAGAGTGTGATAGAGAACTTTATCATGAAATTTTAACCACTATAATACCATAAATTTGTGAATGGGTAAAAGTCTGATGATAAAAGAGAGATTATACAATTTTTCGTCAATAGAATTTTTGTAGATATGAAAAATATTATTAATAACTAGACTGATATCATAAGGAAAAATAATTAAATGTCATATATAGTGTCATCCTTTAATAAAATTCTAACACAAACTCAACTTTTCTCCAAATAGTAAGTATTCAAGATGATTTGGTCACACCAGAAGTACTATAATAATATTATAGAGTATCAAAAAATCTACAAAAGATAAACTATATATTTCCCTTGTCATTAGATATCAACCAAAACCTAAATTGGTTAATACAAGATCAGATAATCCCCAAAAGGATAATCCTTTGTAAAAATAAATACTACTCTTAATCTCTAAAATTCAACCAAAGAAACCCAAAGTTCAAGAAATACCATTCAATATAGAAAAATCCTTAAAATTAATTAAAACAATCCAAACTAATATTGAAAAACAAATCTCCAAAGGATTTAATCACACAGTCTTCAAAGATAAATCTTAACATTTATCTCTTAATAACATCAGTTACTCTTAAAGTCTCCTACTGAAAAGTAATTATCCTAGTCACACATTATCCATTGTAGGTTAATTATTTCGCTACAAAAACCACCTCATCATGTGTCCATAATAAAAACATAGATTCTTCCAATATAAAATTTCAACCATTACTCTAAAAATGGGATCCCATAGTATTCTATTTCCCTTAAGAATATAATGTTTCCAAAAGAGCACACATCTTTTAAAATAACCTTATCACTTAATCACCAAATAATTTTCATTTATTAAGGATATCCATTTAATAAAACATAAGTCCCCAAAATCAACATTTTATTGATCCATAAAATAATTTAACTAAAAATAAAAAGTCATACAAACTAGGGACTTCACATAAGACACTGGTTGGCAATTCTCCCATGTTACCCTTCTATTGTGGGTTCGATTCCTGTGTCCATGCCAGATGCGATGGGTTGTCACCCATCTTACGGGTTGTCCTTTTTAAAAAACTCAAAAATATCCATACCATGTTTTAACCTCAAAGGTTTTCTTATACCTCTCATTTTAATCACATTACATTAAGTCCTCAAAATCTTATATATTTTCATTTTTTTCCTCCTCTATATGATAAAATAAAACTCTTCACAATAAAAATAACATGATACCTTGATAATTGTGTCCATATGGTTTCATCATCATCTTGTTAACGTAGGTAAACGGTCTGTTCATTGAAAAAATGATTTATAGATCCTTCAAAATCATTTTCTTCCTTTATCCAAATACATCTTATACATCAGGGGTCATATGGGTGTTCACAGAAAAACGGTTTCATAATATATTCATGTGTGACTTATAATGTCAGAACATCTGATAAAACATGATTTTTTTTCAAATAGTCAAAGTGAGTTTTATTTGATACTTTCAATCAATGGTCCTTTTAAAATACCATAATTATGTATTGAGAGACTATATTATAAAAGCTAATATAAATAGGTTGTCCATGGGTATCCTTCTTCATCACCTTTTTCAAATTCATAATATGCTACAATATCCTTTAAAAAGTTAATTATTTTCTAAATGCCTTGATAAAATTTACCTTGGTTTAAAATATGATAATATTGAAAAAATAGGAATTTATCAAATAAAACGCATGATCTACATTGATATTGAGTGATATTGCAGGTGTTTGATATCTCAAACAACTGCTTGCAAGTGAGTTGCATGCTAGAAAAATATGATGAGTCATCTGAAAAAAACATTAAAATAATTATTTGGAGCATGTCATCAGGAAGAGATAAGAATTTTGTTTGAGATCATTCTCCGTCCATTTATAACCGACATTCCTAGATCTAAAAAATTATAAAACATAGATTTAATTGAAATAATAGACATAGGGGATAACCGTCATTTTAACAAAAAATCATAATCCCAAAAATTTGTCTAAAATGATATTTAATACCAACTATAAGGACCTAGCCTTAAAACATTACATAATCATGAATTAAATCTGTAATTCACATTGAGGATCTTTTCAGGTTTAATGTTTTAGAGAATTAGTCCATAACTATAACATATCAGTATTAAAATTACAAGTAAACACAACTACTCAGTATCTATTTTTTCATAAAATAAAAACTCTAAAAAAGAATAATTTCTTGTTCCATGTTTTATAAAACATGAATTTTCCTTGATCCTATACATGACCCTGTTCATATTTAAGTCATGTGGAAAAAATTTTAAAAACATGGGATGAGAATAGAAAGCTCAGTAATGGTTATAAAATAAGGAAACGAATAATTTACCCATAAATAAATACAAATCAATGAAGCCATAATTTTCAATCATAACATACCTCATGAAATCATAATATTTATAAATAACACATATAAATCATAAATCATAAAGTTAAATCATAGAATTTATATCTTACAAAAAATGTAGCTATCACAGATATGTAGGGTGTTAAGTTGGAATACTCATCATAGTATATTACCTAAATCTCTTAGAAGAAACATTAATGTTTAACTCCGTCACGTTACCCAATGCATTGGAGAGCTATCTCGTGCTCACCCACCCTAGGTTTATGAGGGATCCACTTGCATTCGTAAACAATGTCGAAGAACCATAATGTAGTCGTAACATATAAAAAAAGAATAATATAAGTATAAAATTTCCATATTGCAATCAAAAAATATTATTTCATGATATTTATATAATCAATTCTTTATCAAACCATTTTCAAAAACCATTTTAAACAAATAATAATTATATTTTTTAATCAATGTTTCCCATACAACATTGAATACATTAAAAGAATTATAATTTGAAAACACTAATCTCTATATAAATATATCCTTAAACCCACACTGAAAAGATGGTTATTAATGAGAAATATTTATAAGAATTAACCATTAAAAACAATATTTTAGTTAAGGATTTCTTAACCAAATGAGGGTTCTTAAATACAAATAATTGAGGAAAATATTTGATAAAAACCTTATAATATCATGAGAATAAATTAATTCATGATATAATATTCCAAAGGACATAACATAACCCATATAAAAATTAATTGGTGCAAAACAACAATTAAGTCTCAATGGAATGTAAATTGAGACGAGATACCTTATAAAGATTGTATCATTAGATTAAGTATAAATTGATTACATAACTACATATGAAAAATAAGAATTAAATCAATATAAGGGGATATTATGTGTGAAACAATCAGTGGTTATTCAAACTGATTTATCGTAGAACATAACCAAGAAGATTATGTTTAACCCAAAAAATTGAAATTGGGTTAAGAAGTTATCTTATAGAAATTCGACTGCCTAACAGCATCACATTAAAATTCAAAAGATAAATTCATGAGAGGGAAAATCGTATCTCATCACTTGGAAATAAAATTTTAAGAATTATGGATATATAAGAACATATACCATCATTAGAATATGTAAATTAAAAGATATTACATAAATACATCTTTTAAAAAGAGGAGGGTGAAACGTTTCCCTTACCGATTTGGTAACATACGAAACATACACCCCATGACTAAAGGATCATAAAATGAAAATGTAAAATACCCATAAATTGATGTATATTATACAAATAATACAACCATGAGTAGCACATACACCATAAAAATAGAAAATAGTGTAATATATAGCATGAATCTTATGGGAATAGAATGTGGGATGAAAACCCCTTACCACATTTTAATCAATCAACTCGTATGAAAAAAGTTAATAACCACCAAATGAATCACAAAATACCAAGAATATAAAGTGAATCGTGATAATATATATGAAATTGATGTACATAATACACTAAAAGAAGTAAATAAGTGGTGAACAATAGAAATATCACTAAATTAAAAGTGAGATTACAAACCCCTTACCTCATGACCGACTTGACCCATTTGTTCTTTAATCTCTTGAATAATAATATAAAAATAATTTATACTTTTTAAAAAACCTTTCTCATGTTTATTATTCATTTTATATCACTTATTACAATGTTATAATCATTATGTAATCATTTATGTTATTATGGTTTGTTTTGACGATATTCGGTACTGGAGACCAAAATAAACTTCTTATAACTACAAGTTGTTCATGTGGTCAAAAGTCCATTATCTACCAAATTATATTCATGATTTAGATATCATATATATCATATATATCCATTATATATAAGTTTTTATAACATTTCCTATCATTTTTTATATTAAATGAAATGCACTATTCTTGGAGATGGTAAGCCGTATGTAGGCATTAACGTAACATTCAGTTCTATTTCATATTTAATGGAATGAAAGCTTTAGGATACATAGGTTTGTTATAATTAAAGTATAATATCATATGTGATATATGTTACATAATTTCATTAACTCCATCCTTTATACATTCCATGTATGTCAAGAACAAATCATATCACCTTGAGGGGGCGGTAGTACGCACTTTCTCAAATAAAATTATCATATTTACAAATATTGGAAAGTATAAAGGTATGTTTGTAAATAAAAATAATATAATCTTAGAGGAAATATAAACATAATATATATCATATATAAATATTTTCCCATCATAATTTCCACCATGAGAGGAGGTAGGAGAATATTGAATAATCATCGTTTCGTGTGGTAGTAGTTCGTCGTCCACTGAAATAGTATGTTCATTACCCATTTGATAGAGGTGTGTTTAAGTGTAGTTCGAATTATTTTAGTAAAAACAACCTTTTATATTGAGGATACTTGTTTTGTTATAAAATAAAGTAATCAAAATAGATTATGGGGTTTGAGAAGTAAAATAAAACAACATAACTTAAAAGAAGGCATTACCTTTAAATCATGTATCTCCCTTTGGATTGAACCAAAAGGATTACTTGAATTTCCATCTTCCAAGGGGAAGGCTTAATGTAGGAGGATAGGGATATAGGGAGATCAATTGGGTAAATGTTGGATGAGCCGAGGGTCTTGAGAAGTTTGTGTAACGGGTTAGATGTTAGTGATTTTTATATTGGGGGAGGGGATCTTTAGGAAAGCTTGAAAATATTATTTTATTATATAATTATTTCGAGTTTCTAAAAGTCTAAAACTCATTAAAGTTGATGATAAGATGACTCTTGTTCTAAATAAAATCATCCAATAATATTTGGACAGGTTTTGGATATTTTTTTAGTCATTTTAATCTTATTTATTTAAATCATTCATTAATGAGGTAAACAATGTATCATTATTGTGTCGTAAATATTTTTACTGATTTGTTGTCTAAAAATTATAAAAAAATACCATGATTTAGGAAATATTTTTAATTTTCCTATTAATATTTATACTCTAAGATATAGATTATATAACCCCATGTAAAAGATTTATTTATAAAAATATATATCTTTAAGTCATTTTTGTCTTTACATTAAATTAATTCATAAAAAGTGTCATTATCACTCCCATGTGGTTGAATGGGGTCCTAAAATTGACCCAAGGATTACCCTCGTCGGAAATGTATCAACCAATCAAATTAGGCCACAAGTAAGGTTAATTTTATATTATTATAATAATATTTATTTACCCTTATTTACCAGATTTACCCTTTAACCATGGTAAATAAATTATTTACTGAAGTAAATATTAATAATATCTAAACATAATGAACACCATTTTTCACAATTTGGACCTTCAAATACCAAATATGTATTCCCTTTTTCCAAATTCAAAACACATAATTGGTAGAAATTAATTTAAAATTAATTCCCACTATCAAAATAAAAAGAGAATTTTTATGAAATAATAAGAATCAAAAGATTGACACTTATTTATATCCAATTTCAATGTGAAATTACATAAAATGACCATAATTGGATTAAATTGTAAAAAATAATATAATTACACTTTAAAACAAATTTAAAATATAATATAACCTTATAAATGAATTATATTAAAAGGTAGTTCTGAATTAAATTATAGTATTTTTGACAATTAATTAAAAAATAAATTTTATCATAAAAATTCCAAAAATCTACCCAAAGTAAATTTTGAAGTCCTGATTCAAGAGAAGAATTAAATTATGTCATATTGAACATATAAATTTGACCAAAAATATATTTAAGAGGGGTCTCCACTAAAATATTGTAAATTGACCTTTTAAATAATATTATAGTATGTATGCTGAAAATTAGATTCATGCACATTTTAGGCCTCTAACATTTGTTGGATAAATGTAAAAACATTTCAAAAAAATATATATTCACATTGTAATTAGTAATTTACATTCCCACAAATAAAATGGCAAGGTATTAACTACCATTTAAAATAATGTTATATTATTATTTTCCAGTATAACTCTACATTGTGTGCAACATAAGATTTCAAATAAACCCATTGTTGCGTATCAGGTACGTCATCGAACATAGAATCCCATTAAAAGTAAAATTATTATTTAATTCACAAATTTTAATAAATATGAAAATGTTATATTCTTTATTTACCTTGTATGTAACTGAGAATGATTCCTATTCATTAGACAACATCTTTATATTTGAGTCAAAATCTATCCTGGGAGTTTTATAAAATACCGAAAAATTATTCTCGGACATTAGAAGGGATGTAAAGAAGGGAATAAAAAGGGATTGAATGCAAAAAAAGGTTTTTTAAGTGTGTGGAAAAGATCAAATTACTTTTTCATTTATAAGTTTAATTTAAAATTATAAACAACCAATGGAGACTAATCTAGTGTTTTGCTCATTTTAAAAAAAATCGTTATATATTATCCTCATAATACCATTTTGAACATAACCATAGAAATTAATTATAACTATATTTTAAATTAATTATGATTAAAAAATTAAGTTGATGTTATTAACTAATATTAATTATTATGCTTCTAAATATTGAATAAATTTTATCAAACTATATTCACAGAAGTTTCAAAATTTATTTTATAACTAAACCCACAAAATGTGTTAAAACCATGTGTTTAATGAATTCATTTTCCATGAATAAGATGGAATTATTTTAACAACATGATGAGTATTTATCATTATATGAATTTCAATTTATAAATATATATTTATAGTATATATATTTCATTTAAATAAATCTTATTAGGAGATATTTTAATTAATTAAAATATATAATATTGTTTATTACAAATTACACTTATGAAGCCTATGTTTTTAAGCATAAGAATAAACATTTACAAAAATCAACAAAATTGGTGATTCAAATGAGATTAATAATATTTTATGAAATAAAACTGATCATATTTAAATTTCATACCAATTCCAAAATATAATAAAAAATGTTAAATAATTAATTTAATGAAAATAAATGGTTGTATTTGAAATGTGGATAATTTTTAGTATTCAATGAAAAATAAAGAATTTCAAAATAACCCAAAAATTTCACCCTAAGATAATTATGATTTGAAAAATTCAAAAATGATAATAATTTTATCAATTGTGTTTTCTAAAAATTTCAAAATTTACTTAATGGTATAGTTAAGTAATCATGGTTTTTAATCATGGTTTTTTAGGATCAGTGTTGTGGGTTCTACACACTCTATAAAATTCTTCTCTTTTCAAATATTAATTGTGTTACAGTAACTGTACCTTTCTCTATTTCATTATCATAGCCACATCAACTGTGGTTATTTTATGATATTTCCATTAATCATCATGTATAATATGTTGTTTTATTTGTTCAAAGTCATCATCCTTTGGATTTGAGAAATAGATATCATAATTTAATTACTCTTGGAATTCGAGACACTGAAGTGTGGGTGGAACACTCTATGGTTCTTTCTCTTTATCATTAGAAAAATTCCCCTTTGTCAAACATTAGGACTTAGTTTCATAATTAAGTTCCAATGCATAATTAAAACATTTACATGTTCTCATAACGATAATTCTTCCTTTTTTCTTTCCACACATCTTGCATAATGAATGTCTAATTTTATTATCTCCATTGTTTTTAATTTTTTTTTGAAATTTTATCTTTATTTTCATATAAAAATAATGAAATTTATGGGTAAATCCAATCACAAATCAATCCTTGATAACATATCAAATGATTTCATCCTAGATGTAGAATACTATCATTAAAATCATGATTCAAGGGAATATTTTTAACCAACTGAATAATTAATCAACTATAATGTTAGGTTGGGTGATAATACTAAGAGCATACCTTAAAAGTCATGTAAAATCTTTTACATAAGTACAAATGAATTACCCATCCTTCTATTTTAACTCAAGGAATTACTTTCCATTTTTATCTAATAAATTAGAGGAAATTTTTTATTGAGAAACAATGATATGGTATAAATTTATAAAACAAATGGGGTTTTATCAAGTGTTTATGTCCTTTTGATCATTATAATTATAGATTAACCATGTATACCCCTTTTGACC
Source organism: Viscum album (assembly GCA_963277665.1). Taxonomy (NCBI): domain Eukaryota; kingdom Viridiplantae; phylum Streptophyta; class Magnoliopsida; order Santalales; family Viscaceae; genus Viscum; species Viscum album. The sequence continues at coordinate 1,841,190,876 of OY728136.1, forward strand.
ATGACAACAATAATTATTTTTTTTTAAATTTTATAATTGAATATTTTCAAAAATTATTAGTCCATATTTAATAATATCATTGATGAAAATTTTAAATATGGAATAAATTATATAAAATTGCATTCATATAACTAGTATAATTAAATTTTAAAATAAACATATTAAACCTGTTAAAAACAATTTTTCATGAAATCAATTTTCTAGAATATTATGGTTTTACATTAAGTATATGAATATTAATTATAATTATATTGATTTTAATTCATATAAATAGATACAATATATATATATATATCATTTAAAAATTTCTCTATCAAGGGTTACATTATTTAATTAAAATGGTTAAAATTGATGAAATCAAAATTAGTTTGGAGATAAACACGTTTTCAAAGATAAATGATATCATATACTAAAATCATGAAATATTTAAAATAAAATTATATTATTTTTATAATTATAAAATTAGTGGTTTGTATTTCACATCAACTAAAATATCTAGAAATTTAATGAAATCATATTATATTCAATAGGGTGTACGACACCCAACACCATGATTTCAATAGAATAAAACAAACAAATACTTCTTGATATATTTTCTATTTAAAATAAATTAACTCTATCATATTTCATCAAGTTTGTGAATCACTGAGTTTAGATTATTTTACATTAAACACTTTATCTATAATTACAAGAAATAATGAATTTCATTCGTAATATATGCAAGACCGAGTTTTACCGAACAATATTATACTGTTAGTGTTGTTATTTAATATAGGAGTTATCGCAAAACTATTGGAATACAAAGTATTATATGAATTAAATAACTTATAAAAATATATCATTAAGAGATATTTAATAATTATCAAATTATTTTTTATAAAATAATATTCATTTAAAATAAATATAAATTTTTTCTGAAATTTTTTATTTTTTAAAATGAAGGATTAATTATTCATTCCACTCATTGTTTAAAATTAATTATTAACAGTTTTATAATCATTATATCAAAAAATAAGCACCACTATATAAATTAGATTAAAATAATTATCTTAGGATTAATTTTTTGTGGAGAAGCATCATTTTTCAATGAAAAGATAAAAAATAATTGATTTTAATTAAAAATAGGCTTTTTGGTTTAATATTTTATAGTGTTCAATTATATTATTATATAATTTAAAATTTAAAATAGGTAAATTTTAGATCAATTTAAAAAAAATTAATTCATTTTAATCATTTTAAGATTTAATTTGGTTATTAAAACTTTGTAAAATTTTGACCATTTTCACATTACAAACCCAGATTTCTCATCACATCTGCGAGATTAATTTTATTTTTATTTTTTCTATTTTTAAGAATTGATTTTTTAAAAATTGAACCAATTTTATGAATCATAATAATATATTATTTATAATTTCTAAAAGATATTTTTTTCTAAAATGAATAGGGAATGTTGGAAATATTATTTAATAAGGTTAATGTAAAAAATGGGTTTACAAGGGGGTTAAAATGAGAAGATAAGTGTTAAATTTTCATATAGAAATATCTAAAAAATATATTTTTGGATATATAAAGACCGTTAAAACTAAATGATTCTATAATGGTTATGTTTCCGCTTAATTCACTTGAAAATTTTTGGAGAATTCATTTGTTTTAAAAAAACCAATTGTGTTAGACACACACTTATAAAAGGACACCCACTCTTCTTTCTTCTTCGCTATTTAAAAAACACTTTGGATCATATAATAACTACCCAAAAAATTCCTAACATCCATATTCTCGTCCTAAAAGCCATTGTTTGGTGTGAAATACAACCTTTAAAGGCATTAGTGAAAACCAAAGGTGAATACTTGAATGAGAGGTAATCTTTTTCAACATACATATTCATTTTATTTTATTTTCATCATCCCTACATTAATATCAAATAATTATTATATAATAACATAAATAACTTAAATTTATTGAGAAGTTTTTATTTTGAAGATACAACTAAAAAATTCACACACATCCATCAAATGAGTTATGAAATCACCACACCGCCTCACGAACCGGTGTTGTTAGTTTTTACACTACCTACCCTCAAGGTTTGGTTTGATGATGAATATAAATTATATATATGAAATTGGGAACATTATAATATCATTTTTTTCAAGATACCATATATATCATTTTACCTACAATTTCCTAGTAGATACTATATCATTACTCATGTGTAGAATAGACTACCTTCTCGCAAAAAGATGTGATTCATCATTCACTAATGGTTTACATGGAAGGTGATAAAGATAATTTTAATGAATAAATATAATATAAATAGAATAATTATGATATTAATGAAATAATTATATTTTATTAATTATAATATATATCATTTTATTTCATTCCCTTTCAATCACATAAAGATGATAACATCATTCATGTATGTGTGGACTACCAGCTTCATGAAGCGATGTGACACTACATTCATCACCAAACCACATGAAAGAAATATATATTTTTATAATGTGGTATATATGATATAATTATCATTATTAAATTATAATATAGTTATTTTCTTCATTACATAATTATTGTTGAAAATCCAAATGTTACTCATGCATACGTATGGCATACCGTCTCCATGATCGCAACTTACGTATTTTTTAGAACTACCATACATGATTGGATTTAAAAGTAAAATTGATGTGAAAATATTTTAATTAATAAATTTTAAATATTTTTGATATTATATTACTATATAATATATTCTAGAAAAAGAAAATTCATTATAGAACATAGATGATGAAACAAGGAAATTGACATTCAAAACAATAAGAATAACAAAATATTATTAACCAAAGGTGGTTAAATTTTATACGATTGTATTATATTATATTATAAAACTAAAAGTGTTATTTTATAAATAAATAACAATATTAAAATTATTATATTAATGGATAAATCATGTTCCTATAAAACGAAGCATAATGTAGTGGATTTCATAACCCAGTTCCTACTAATTTTGTTTCAGGTCTACTTAATTGTTTATGTCATGATAAGATTATGTGAATAATCAATTTTAATTAACATATGTTTTATTTCCATATGGTTTACTTGTATTTATATTATCTAAACATAATCAAACCTTTTATTAAATCTCACTTTAACATTATGAACCTCTTTATGGTTTATTTAACAGTCTCATTCTCATTATGATTGCTTTCTCTTGAATTTTAGATGAAGGAAAATATTTTTCCATTTAATAATAACAATATTTACTATTATTAACCTCATGTTATTCATAAAATTATTATTTAATAGTACCATTATCTACTATTTGGTACTGAAAATGTTTTAGAATTTGTTTTTAGAGAAAAACCTAACTCATTTCTCAATTTGGTCGGATATCTGTGTTTTCCAAAACTATGTTGTCATGAACCATTATAGAGGGTCCAGTGATGAGACTACCCAAGGGATACCTTCAATAGAACATGGTCTAGTTATTTGGACCATGTAATCATATCCTAAAAAGGAAGGAATTTTCCTAAGTACAAATACACATGCACGCATCTCCAAGACCAAAATGGTGAAATATAAAATAAATTTGTAAAAAATGTGTGAAAAAACTAAGATACCAACCACATATTACGAAAATTGAAATATGGAAAGTAAACAGGGCCAGAATACAATCCCACCAAAATAAAGGGTCAGTAAAATGAATGCATTGGTTTCTAAAACTCATCCACATAAAACCCAAACAGAACTATAGGTGCAGGACAACTTTCTGAAGTCTTAGGATCCCACCTCGTCTGTTTAATAACAATAAGATCCACCTGGTCTTGTTCCACCTGGAACTCCAACAAATAATCTATTGTCTAAAAAAATACATGGCACGTGTAAGAAAATACCGTGTAGGTGTGATTAAAACAACACCCAGTAGGACACCCTAAAACCACAAATGAATACCAATATAAAATACACAGAAGACATCAAAAATAATTACATCTTGTATACCAGAAAGATATACATGATGTATAACTCAAATAAATACAAAAATTATACCCAAAATATATACAAGTAGTATATCGTAAATTAAAACATAGTCATATCACAATGGTATTTTTCTATAGAATAGAAAGTTGGATAATTATATGTAGTCACAATAACTCTTAATATCGATAAGACCTAGTGTCTCGATAATAAATGAAGTGTTAGTAAGACATAGAGTGTTTCTAAGACATGGAGTCACTGTAACACACAAATTCTTGGTAAGTCATGCATCCCCAAAGTCACATAGCCTTCACGTCACATAGTCTCAATATCAGATCTAGCCACATGATTCCAACTATTGCATGCTTGTTTAGGGAGAACCTACACCTCATTAAAATGGTTGTATTTCAATATCCACAATGTCTAACTTAGAGTATGACATGATGTCTAAGTTTCTGGTCTCAAAATTTTACTCATTAATGTATAAAATAATATAGAGAAAATACAAGTCATTACTTTCTTCCTACCTTAGAGATTTAAATCCCTAAAATCCAAATAAAGGGATACTGAACAAAAATGTGGGGCTAATGAGCATGAATCTAAGCCACTTGATCCCATTTTCTATATTAGAGATTCTCGTGCTACCACTAAATGCACACAAGAGGAATAGATCATCCACAAAGGATTCTCTCCTGTCGATCTTTGATCTTCATCAGGTACTCCACAAAAGTTTCCCCATCATCAATTTCCATCTTGCCCCAGTCGATAATGTGTGATGGATCATGCACGTACCTCCTTCTCTATTACATATGGAAGAAATATTGTAATCGATTCAACTATCTGGGGAGAGCTATGTGGTATGCTACCTCCCCATCACTAAAAAAATATGAAAAGGGTCGATGTATATATCAGATAAATTTCCACCCAGACCAAATCATCCTAATGCATGTCAAGGTGAGACCTGAAGAAACACATAGTCTCTTTACGCGAACTCTAGAGGCCTCCATATCCAATAAAAATATAGCTTCTACTGGCTCTATGAAATACTTATTCACTTTTGGATTATCTACACCTTCTCAATTGTAGCTTGTACCATCTCTGGACCCATGAGTGCGGGCTCTCCTAGGTCAGTCCACCAATGTGGTGACCGACATGGTCACCCATACAAGGCCTCAAATGGTTTCATACCAATGGTGGAGTGGTATCTCTTGTTTTACTCAAACTCAATTAGTGGTATATGATCTTCCTAGCTATTACTGAAGTCTAAGATGTACTCCCGTATAATATTCACATGAACCTAAATGGTCTTCTTTGTCTATTTGTCCTTCAATGGTTGAAAAGAAATGCCCAAACATAGCTAGTATAAAATTTACTCATGCAATACCTTACAAATAATCAAGTGAAATTAGCATCATGATCTGAAATTATCATCGATGGGACTTCATGAAGTCAAAATATCTCATGAACATAGAGGCAACCCAGGCTCTATACTGAACCCCACTCCCTAATCAGTAAAAAGTGGGCTGACACGGTGAGTCATTCAATGATCGCCCAGATCATATCATGTCCCTTGTATGTGAATGGTAAACCCATCACAATTTACATTGATATACCATCCCACTTTTACTCTGGTACCTCAAGTTGTTGGGTCATGCTTACTAGAACCAAGTACTTAGCCTTCACTTTCTGGCAAGTGAGGCACCGAGAAATGAATTCTACCACTTCCTTCTTCGTCCATGGACACTCGAACTGACATCGGAGGTCCTAGTACAGTATAACCACACCCAGATGTACATCCAAGGGGGATGTGTGGAACTCACCCAGAACCTCCTCCCACAACACCACCGGTACTACTATTTTCACTCTAAAAATAATGATGTGCTCCCCACCTATCAAATATCCATCTGGTTAATGCCCTGTAGAGAGTTGTGTAAGTCAGGTCAAGAATTTGGTATCCAATAGTTGTTCCAACCTGAATCACTGTAAGAGTGTAGGGGTGACAATAATAGACTAGAGGCATTCTTCCCCATCTCTATCCATAATTGATATCTACAATGGGGCCAACTGATCTTCCTCCTCACTCAACAACTTCAAGCTGGATCTCCTGCAAATAGAGTCTTCCACTATGTTCTCCTTTATAAGAGTATATAAAGTCTTGATGTTATAGTCATAATGAAAATATATATAACATAGTTGTATCAAGTTAATATCATTTTGAGAAAGGATATACATTAGACTCCTATGGCCAGAGTAGATGGTAAATTGCTCAAACATCATGTAGTATCGCCACATCTTCAATGCGAAGACTACTGTTTCTAGATCAATATCATAGGTCATGTAGTTCTTCTCAAGATATCTCAGTTGGTGCAAACCATAGGTAATCACCACATTCCACTTCATAAATAAAAAACTAATACCGGCCCCCAATGCATCATAGAACACTACTTACTCGACGCCCTCCCCTGGAAGTCCCAATATGGGAGCGCTCGTCATCTTATTCCTCTGATCCTGAAAGTACTAATGGAACTTCTCTATCAAAACGAAGGGATTCCCCATCTATGTTAATGTTGTTACTGGTGATTCTACATAAGAAAATATAAGTGTAACCCTTCAATTTTACCCATCCAATCCCAGGTAACACCACACCTCAGTAGCACTCTTGGGTGTCTCCCAGGAAAGAAATACCTTAATCTTCAACATACCCATTGTGAATCCAAACTATGAAATGACATGTCATAGATAGTGGACCTCCCTAGTCCTGAACTAACAGAAAAAGAGATTTTAATAAGGTTGGAACTCTTAGATTCTGTCTAAGTCCATCTGTATGTGTATCATGAAATCCTCCTTAGTCATCGAGTACACTGGGATTTATTCAATGAAGACCACCATGAACTGATCTATGTGAAGTTGGGTGGTCATGTTCATGATTCCCATGAACACTATTAGAATATTCGTTATTCCAAACATCATCACCAAGTACTTGTTGTGGTCATATTGACATCTAGAATTTGTCTTCAGTACATCTTCATCTCGTAAACAAAGTTACTGATGTCCAGATCTGATTTCAATCTTCAAGAACAACCATTCTCCAACTGGTTGATCAAAGAGGTCATCAATACCCTATTGTGGATACTTTTTCATCATTTTCACCTGATTTAAGATCCATAAGTCTAAACATAACCTAAATATCTCCTTTTCTTTCATGAAAAAAAAAACTAGGTCCACCTTGGGTAAAAATTGGGTCTCATGAAGCTCTTCATCTATAAGTTCTCCAGTTGTACCCTCAACTCATGAAGCTCTTCCAGAGGCATCTAATTCACCAGTGTAGATATCAGTGCAATCTCGGGGTATAGATCCATGTAGAGGACTACCTCCATATGGAGAGGTAATCCGGGGACATCCTCAAGAAATACATCCCCATCCTCTACCACCACTGTAGGAAAATGAGGACTCATATCATCCACTTCATCGAGGGTGAGACATGACAACTGATGAGTAATTGGCTGCCCCCACTTATTAGTAAGGCCATCCATAGTGGCATGTTTTTCATTTTCAAAATCAAAGGAAAACTGGGTCTCATCACCATGGACACACTACATTATGTGCCTAAACTCGTCAATCTGAGATTAGACTATTGATAACCAGTCCATACCGAGAATGATGGGTCCCATCAGACTATCAACACCGGTGTGTGATCCTTGAATCCCCTCTCGATATAGTCTCTAAACATATTGGTTGATTCAAAAGAACAACCAGAATATCCTAGTTTTGAACATGGTGTGTTGAAAGAATATAATGATGATCACCTGTATGTATCAAAATGGAAACTAGGGTGGAATAGACATAGTTCATACAACTTATCATTTCTACAGAACTAGGGTCAAAATCCTTCATCACCTTAAGCTATCCCCATCCCTTTCCACCATCTCCATGAGGTCATGGTGGACCACCTAGGGGGAGGTGGTAATATATAGAACCACTTCCCACATCCCACTACCCTACCTACTCCACATCTATGTCCATCGCCCATTATACCACCATTCTAATTCCTCCTCCTCTGCCATAGTGTACCCTCGACTATGTCCAGATCATTTGTATGGTAGGTCCCATAATGTCATGCCATATGTCCTTGACCATCGCAAGAGTAACAAATCATGTCATTCAGCTAAATCTCTCTTACCCGGGCACCCTGCACCATTGATCCAATGTCATGGGGGATTCCCCTATAGTTTTTGACCCATTTGGGTACCTACAACAATTGTTGGATACCTAATGCTAAATACTCGACTGTTGGGTGCCAACTAGTACCTCCTACTACTGGCGTTCGCTCTAACAGAAATCTCACAACTACTAGGGATCACTCTAATACCCCCTAATATATAGGAATTATAAGAGATATCATGGATTCCTTGATTCCCTGATCAACAATCATCTCAATGGTTTGATCCCTATAGAAAGGGTCTCATACCATATCTATTGAGTAGCAAGAAAGATCAGGAAACCTCACCGAGTACTCCGCCATAGTCTGACTATCATGCTGTAGATACCGGATCTCTTGTATATGCCTCGAGCATAACGTAGAAGGAAGAAATCATATATGATGAGTTTATCAATGTATTCCCAAGAGAGAGTTGCATCATTGTGTGTTTGGATCAGTAATATCCCCCATCGCACTGCTGACCCGCAAGGAAGATTTGTAGCTAGAACTATCATTTGGTTAGTATGTGACCTTACAAGGTGGAAGACATGAGTAACTACCGTTATCCAATACTCTACCACCTGAGGGTCTGGCTCACCCATAAACCTAGGTGGTCACTAATTCTATAAATCCTGCAATTTGCTCAGTCTACATGCATCCTCAACTAGAATCATTTGTATTAACTGTAGCTTGATGGGCAACACCACAACAGGAAAACCACCCAGAGTTTCTATCTTTAAAACATGAACCCATATTTATTCATTGTCTCTATGTTGACCATCCTCACGATCATTTAATGGAAATCTATAAGCCTATATATGGGGAGGCATCTGGAAATAGATCCTGATGGTCCACGATCAATAGAGTATACCCCGTGAGGGGACTCAATAAGGACAAGAGAACACACCCAAATCCTATATGATTCTTATATCAATAATTCACCAGCATTTAGTGTTTTCATGTACCATGTCATAAAGTAATTGTCCAGAGTCTTGTTGTATGGATAAGTTATCCACCAAACCAACACTCGATTCCCTGGCATGGAAATTGAACTCAAAACTCCTAACAGTATTTATGCGAACCAATATCATAGACTCCATGTCGTTAAGTAGAATTGACCCTCTATAATACCACACTATCATGTCCCATCCTAGAGGGGCTTGTGTCGTAACTACTCCATGCCCACCTCTAATAGGTGAAGGGCTGGTGTCTAGCACCGAGTAGGCATATTACACAATGGAATGTATTTTCCTATGTACATATACACATGAACACATCTCCAATCCCAATTTTCTAAAAAGTAAAAAACTAAGGGAGAAATGCCTGTATACACTATGATACCATCCACATAGTTCCAAATCATAAAATTGGAAGGTAAATAGGGATAAAATACAAGCCCACTAAAAGAAATATTCTGTCAAAGTGAATGAAAAAGTTCTTAAAACTCATATATATAAAACCCTAACTAAATAGTAGGTATAGGATTGTTTTCAGAACACATAGGATTTCACCTTTTCTGTCTAATCACTATAAACACCACATAGTCCTAGTCAAAATAGAACACTTTCAGAGCATTGATGATCTACACAAGACACGACACATATGGTAAAATACCGAATAGGGGTAATTAAAACAATAATTAGTATGACACCCCCAAAACACAACGTAATAAGAATAAGAAGTAGACAAAGAACACTATAATGAAATATATTAATTATACCACAATGAAATACATAAATTATACATTAATAAAATACAAAAATTATACCACAAATAAATACAAGAAGTATACAAAAAAGGAAAAAATGGTCAGCTCTGTAATTTCATAGATTTCTCTATGTATTATTTTAATATTATATGGGAATTCATTCAAGACCAGGCTCTGAGACGGAGTATAGTTTCGAGGCCCGGTGAGCCCGGAACAAATTTTTTAATTTAATTTAATAATTAAATAACACACGCCTGCAGTTTTCTTGAAAAATTTTAATAACTCCTAAACGGGTACAAGGATCAAAAATCTGAGGGCACCATTGTGTTTAGAACAACATTTTTACCTTAGGCGAGGGCTAACATCAGCTGGCGCAGGTCCGTGGTGAAATATAGTTTTTGTACATAAGAGTAATAAAATATTTATTAAAAATATTTTATTTCTGCAGTGAGATTCTATTAAATCTATTGCAGCAGATATCCTCCATTTTAAATAAAGGCTTGCACAGGGTCCGGGGTTACAAACCTCATACCCCTAAAACCCGTGGCGGCCCTGGAGGCTCTGGAGAAAACATCCCGATCCGGCGACGATGATGTAATGACCAGATCTTCTCCAATGAATGCCGCGGAAATCCAGGATGGATGTTTGTTGTGATTTTTCTTCCCCGTTTTTGATTTCCATGAAGAACGTTGGCTAATCCACAAACATATTAGCCTACGGATTGATCATTCTAGTGGGGTGAGATATTGCAGGAATCGTGGTATTTGATTCTTGATATTATTTTGGTTTTTTCTCAAAGTTCTAATAGTGATGAACCAAGATCGACACGAACACCAATCGAGGTTCGCCCCTCTCGATTGTTGTGTTTTTCTCTCCCGATTCTGATGTGTTCTTCATGCGCGTTTTTCATGTTCTTAGGGAAAATTGATCATTGCAAGCTTGTTTGTTGGTACAATGATCCGAAATCGAAGATCCAACATCGAGATGACATAACGGAGGTGCGATGGTGATGGCGACAGACAAATCGACGTGGTTCAGAAATTCCCGTTTTATGAGAGTTTTCGTGCGGATTGGTCGGGATGCATTTTAAAGTCCGATCGAAATCCAGAAACCGAAATAATCGGTTTCATATGGGCGGGATGACCGCAAATCCAGAGTTTCGTGATGATCCGGTGGTTGGATCAAGATTCGAATGATTAGCCGAGGCGCGCGGAGGAAGACGACACTTCTGGAAATTTTCCTGACTACAGGCCTTGTAGTATGGGATACACGGCATGTGTTCGTCGGTAGACCGCCTGGAGTGTACTCTAGGAGTAAATGGAAATGGCCAGGGTATATAGCCAAGGACACGCCATGTATACCCCTCCCCGGCCAGACCCAGCCAGATACACGGGATACCCCGTGTATTGGTACCCGGGCAGGCGACACAGACATGGGCAGAGACCGTGTACGGGCACATGGCCAGCGTACACGGAGCAAGACTAGGTTCTTGGACATGGAGTGTAATTTTCTCCATGTCGTGTAGTTGCTTTATACCCAACAAGCTAAATGACATGGGCCATTTTCACGGGCAGTACTTGGGGTCAAGGAACATGGCGTGTACTTTTCTACGCGTTGTGTAGTCTGTTTTTATACGGCTTGGATGTATCACATGGTCCATATTCATGGGTAGTACCCGGGGTCAAGGAACATGGTGTGTAACCATACTACTTTCCGTGTGGCCTTTTCTTGTTTTACTTGATCCACTTGTCTTCTGTGACTTGGACTAGTTATCTTAGGGTTCGTACCCTTGGTCATTTCCCTGAAGGTTCTAGTATCATTTCCTTTACATAAGAGTATGATCCCTTCATCAGAACTCCCTGAATAGAGTCGTTGGAATCCCCTCTGTGAGACTTAGAGCAGGATCCTCTATTCATTCCTGGAACCCTAGGTAGAGTTCTTGGTATCAATGTGACCAACATTACCCGGGCGACGATCCTCTGCTTAGCAGATTAGCTCAGACTGAGTTGTCAGAATCACCCCATGACTTCATTGTGATCCTCATCTAAGCATCATGTTCTCATAGTGCTTGTGAAGTGTGTTCTCCCAGAACATGTACTTCATATCTCTCTCTCTTTATACCTAGGAGTGTGTTCTCCCGGTTGCATACTTAGTGGAATATTAGAGCTAGATCTTAGTGGTGGGTTTCGCGATAGTCGATCGTGCATGAGTATATCCGGATATTCTTTTTTTATGTTTTGTAGACATATACTGTGTGGAGATGAATATATATTTTTCCTTTATGGTATTTTTCCCTCGTTGTATTTCCTTTTTGGGTTCGGGTTTTCCTACTGGGTATTGTTATACTCACCCATGCCCGGGCTTTTCCAGCACGTGTCGTGTCTTGTGCAGACGAGAGAGCCTTTGATAGGATTCTAGGAGGACCATGACGGGACGGTGTTCAGTGAGATCAGACAGGCCGAGTTGTATTCCTACAACTACAGATTGTAGTCCCAGTACCTTTCCATACAGGTTGGACCTTGTTAAAGACTTTCATTCTGGTGGGATTGTACTTTTGGCCCAGGGATTTACTTTCTTGCACTTTACTTTCCTGTCATACTCTGTGGTTGGTTTTCTGTGTATTCATGCATCTTTACCATTTTCAATAGTTTTTACTTTTCATCTTTGTGGGCGTGGAGATGTGTGTTCGTTTGTACATGTTTATGGGCAATGCCTTCCATGTTATTAGCATGCCTACTCGGTGCTAGTCACCAGCCCCTGGCCTATTGGAGGCGGGCTTGGGGAGTTGCAGCACAAGACCCATTAGGATGGGTCGTGACAGAGTGGTATCCGAGGTGGTCGGTTCTACCATAGGACAGAGAGTATGTGCGTTGGTGTGGGGAAACAGTGTTAAGTGTTTCAAGTTCATCTTTCTGGCCTGGGACCCTAGTGTTGGTGCGGGCGGCCGACGTATCCATACACCAGGACTCTGATAACTTGCTTTTCGACTTTGAACATGAGAACACTAGTTGTACGGAGAATAATGGAACATGCATCATATAGGAATGGGTTTTGATTTCCATGTCCTTTTTGAGTCAGCTCTCCATATATACTCATTGAATGAGATACATATTGTTTCTTTAATAGGATGCCTTCGCAATGCACACCTACTAGGACCTAGCAGCTCGATAATAAGGATGACCCCCTAAGTAATGAAGCCTCGATACAGGGACCGGATCCCCCATTTTTACCACCATGTGGTGTCCCAGTTATCCCACCAACTGTGGAGTAGTGTTTAGTGCCTGATGTACCAGTGGAGGAGGAGCGCAGGCTGAGGGCACTCCATCAGTTTTAGAGACTGAGACCCCTCAAGATTTGAGGCGAGCCTAACCCTCAAGTAGCAGAGGACTGGATTGAGGCGCTGACCAGAGTCTTCCGTTTGGTCAGGACACCGACAAGCCAGATGGTGATCCTGGCACTGAGCCTTCTGCAGGGCTCGGCTCGAAGATGGTGGAGTTTGGTTATCCAGACTCATGATGAGGCGACACTCGCTTGGTCGGAGTTTGACCATCTATTCAGAGATTATTTTTCACCGGTTGCCCTGAGAGCAGTACGCATACAAGAGATTCTTCAGCTACTTTAGGGAACCATGATGGTGGCCGACTATTCGTTGAGGTTTACTGACCTCTCGCGACACTCAATGGATATGGTCAGAGATCAGTACTTCAGATCTCAGACTTTTGATTGAGGCTTGTGCAGAGATATCTAAGCTAGCATCATCCCTATGAGCATTCCTACTTATGATGGGTTGCTCGAGTTGGCTCTCGTGTTCGAGAGCTTCTTGGTAGAGAAGAGATAGCCGCCAGAAGTCAGTAGTGGGCGAGTTGGAGAAGAGACCTTGGCAGCAGGGAGCCGACGTCAAGGACGCAGGCGTGAGAGACATTTTCAGAGGAGATCCCAGGACAAGGGATCTGTCGTACAGGGTTCGCAGGGTTCATCCAGCCAGCCTCGATAGAGGCGATTCTACTCATGTGATGGAATGGGACATCTCACTCAGGATTGTCTGACCCGCCGTACTACTGACACGGGAGCAGTGGATGGACCACCGAGGTAGAGGCAACGTGTGAAGAAGACATATCCACGGGGCGGCGGATGTGGTAGGGGATCTGGGAGAGCATCTGGAGGTGGTCGACGTTTTTACCCCTTGCCACCACCACCCATAGGAGGTCCACCCCAGGACCAGGGAGCTGGTGGACAGAGGAAGGGAAATCTGCAGGCGGTAGAGGCTTATTACCCAGGTACTCCCGAAATGATTAGAGGTACTATCTATGGCTATTCTACTTTGGCTACCATAATGATAGACACGGGTTCTAGTCATTCCTTTTTGGATTCTTATCTTGTTCGGGACCTTGAGATTCCAGTTGATCCATTGACTCGACCCTTATGCTTAGAAACATCGACTGGAGAAGATTCAGAGATCACACACCTCTATAGATAGTGTGACCTGACCCTTGGAGGTGAGAGTTTCGGTTGGATCCTCTTGGTGGTAGTGTCGACGCCTTATTATGTCATTCATGGAATGGATTTTCCATCCACAGTTCATGCCCAGATAAACTTTTTTAGGTGAATGGTGCGGTGTGTCCCCAGTGATGGAATGAGGTTCTCTTTTTTCAGTGAAATAGAGACCCAGGAAGCGCACGATGGACTCATGCATAAGAGGGAACAACCAATTTCAAATCAGTTGGCTAGACTAGCCCTTTGGGGTAGATGATGTTAAGAGTTTCCAGTTTATAGCAGTAGTGGCTGAGTATAAGGACGTCATTCCGATGGATGTCCCCGGGCTACCTCCCCGTCGGGAGATAGATTTTTGCATTGATTTGGAAACCTGGACCACACTGATATCCATATCAGCATATCAAATGGCTCTTATAGAGCTTTGTTAGATGAGGGTTCAGTTGGAAGACTTGTAGGAGAAGGGGTTTGTAAGGCCCAGCATTTTACCCTGGGCGGTCCCAGTGCTATTTTCCCAGAATGAAGATGGGATCTTGAGGTTATGTGTGGATTACCGACACTTGAATCAGGTGACCGTAAAGAACCCGTATCCACTACCGAGAATCGATGAACTCTTAGACCAATTGAGAGGGTCATGATGGTTCTCGAAAGATGATCTACGATCAGGCTATCACTAGTTGCGAGTATGGGATGAGGATATACTGAAGACGGCTATCCAATGTCTCTACGGTCAATATGAGTACTTGGTTATGCCCTTCAGTGTGACGAACTCCCTGTCAGTGTTCATCTGACTCATGTAATGGATCTTTCAGCCCTACCTAGATCCATTTGTAGTGTTTTTAATCGATGATATCCTTGTTTACTATGCATCTGATGAGGAGAACACGAGACACATATAGATAGTTCTGGACACACTCGGAGAGCACCAGTTCTATGGGAATCTTTTGAAGTGTCAGTTCTGGTTACAGGAGGTCCACTTTCTGGGACACGTTATCTCAACAAATGGTGTAGCATTGGACCCAGCCAAGGTGGAGGCGCTAGCATGGGAGCCACCCCGAAGTGTGACGGAGGTGCGGAGTTTCCTTGGGTTGGCAGGATACTATCGAAGATTCATCCTTGATTTATCCAGGATTGCTGCACCCATGACAGCTTTGACCCAAAAGGGGAATCCATTCGTGTGGACCGAGAGATGCCAACAGGCTTTCCAGTAGTTGAGACAGAGTTTGGAGAGCCCCACAATCCTAAGATTACAAGAGGAGGGTGTCAAGTACGTAGCGTTCTATGATGCATTAGGAACCGGGCTTGGTTGTGCCCTGATGCAGAGGCAAGCGGTGATTTCCTATGGCCCACATCAGTTGAGGCCACACGAGCAGAACTACGTGACCCATGATTTTGAGTTGGCAGCAGTAGTATTTGCATTAATGATGTGGCAGCACTACCTGAAGGGTGAGTGGTTTACCATCTAATCTGATCAAAAGAGTCTCAGATATATCTATTCTCAGAAGGATATGAATTTGAGACAGAGGTGATGGCTTGAGTTCCTCCAGGATTATGACTTTGAGATCGTTTATACTCTTGGGAAGGGGAAAATGGTGGAAGATGCTCTCAGTAGGAAATTTAGTTCGTTGTTGATGGATGAGGCGACAAGGAAGTTGGACTCCTTACAGTTATCCTTCAAGGATGAAGATGAGGGAGCTTACCTTCAGTCGATGGTTTCTACCCCTCCACTCTTAGAGCGAGTCAGGGACGCACAGTGAGAGGATGCTAGGTGTGAGAATCTACATGCTCAGATATCCACAGGTAATGCTGCTGATGGATATTCAGTAGGTGGGGAGCACGTTGTTCTTTTTAGAGGGTGCACAGCAGTACCAGTGATGTTATGGGAGGAGGTTTTTAGGGAGTTTCATACATCCCCTTTTGAAGTGCATCCAGGCGTAGAAAATATGTATCAGCCCCTTGAGATGCCAGAGTGGAAGTGGGATGGGATATCCATGGACATTGTGATGGGTCCACCACGTACGTCCAAGGGAAACGATGCCATATGGGTGATCATTGATCGACTCACCAAGTCGGTCCACTTCCTTGCCATACAAGAGTAGGGTTTAATGGATATATTGGGACGCCTCTATGTTCATGAGATAGTCCGGCTTTATGGAGTTCCATCCACGATCATCTCAGATCGTGATGCTCATTTCACATCCTGGTTGTGAAAGGGATTGAAGGAAGGTTTTGGGACTTAGGTACGCTTGAGCACAGCGTTCCATCCCCTGGCAGATGGTCAGAAAGAGTGGACCATTCAGGTCCTAGAAGATATGCATCGAGCTTGCATACATGACATAAGTCATAGATGGGAGGATCACATAACACTGGTGGAATTATCTTATAACAATATTTATCATTCCACTATTAGTATGGCCCCGTTCTAGGCTCTGTACGGGCGACCTTACAGGTCTCCACTTTGCTGTACTGACCTAGGAGTGTCAACAGTCATCAGCCTAGAGATGGTGAGAGCTACTATAGAGAAGGTGCAGGTCATCCAGAAGTAGAGGAAGACTACACAGAGTCGGAAAAAGTCTTATGCCGACAGTAGGTGGAGGCCCTTAGAGTTCGAGGAGGGAGACCATGTGTTCTTTTGGGTCTCACCTCGACGGGGATTGCGGAGATTTGGCCAAGGCGTAAAGCTATCTTCGTGGTTCATTGGCCTTTTTCAGAATCTGAGTAGAGTTGGAAAGGTGGCGTATCGCTTGGCTCTACCTCCTCAGATGGACTGAATACGCAACGTCGTCCATGTGTCGCAGCTACGGAGATACGTGCATGATCCATCGCATGTCATTGACTGGGGCGAGCTGTACATCGATGATGGATCAACATTTTCTGAGTACCCAGTGGAGATCGAGGATCGGCAGAAGAAGATCCATTGTGAGCGAGCTATTCCCTTGGTGCGTGTCTGGTGGCAGTACCGGGGTCTCGAGGAGAGCACGTTGGAAAGGGAGACTCAGATTCGTGTTCACTACCCTCATCTTTTTGAGTAGCCTTTGTTTTGGATTTTCAGGGACATTAAATCCCTAAGGTGGGTGTGGTGTAATGTCCCAGATTTCCCCATGTATTATTTTAAGATTATATGGGAATTCATTCGAGACTAGGCTCCGAGACGACATGAATTTCCGAGGCCCGGTGAGGCCAGAACAAATGATTGAATTTAATTTAATAATCAAATAACATGCGTGTGCGGTTTTCCTGAAAAAGTGGAATAACTCCTGAACGGGTGCTTAGATCAGAAATCTAAGGGAACCATTGCGTTCAGAACAACATTTCTACATTAGGTGAGGCCGAACATAGGCCGACGTAGTTCGGTGGTGAAATCTAGTTTTTTGGACATAAGAGTTGTAAAATATTTAATAAAAATATTTTATTTTTGCAGAGAGATTCAATTAATTCTAATGCAGCGGATATCCTTCTTTTAAAATAAAGGCTTGTACAGGGTCCAGGGTTACAAACATCGTAACCATAAAACCCTTGGTGGCCCTGGAGGCTCTGGAGAAAACCTCTCGACGTGGAGACAAAGATGCAGTGACCAGATTTTCACCAACGAACATCATGGAAATCCAAGTAGGATGTTTGTTGTGATTTTTCTTCCCTTTTTTTGATTTCCACATCGAATGCGAGCTAATCCTTGAACAGATTAGACTGCGGATCGATCATTCTTGCGGGGTGGGATATTTTCGGGAATCGTGGGATTTTATTCGTGAGATTATTTTGGTTTTTGCTCAAACTTCTAATAGTGACGAACCAAGATCGACACGAACATCGATTGTGGTTTGTCCCTCTCGATTGCTGTGTTTTTCTCTCTTGATTCTAACACGTTCTTCGTGCACGTTCTTCGTGCACGTTCTTCGCGTTATTGGGGAAAATCGATCATTGCGCACTCGTTTGTTTCCGAAATGATCCAAAATCTAATATCCAACATCGAGATGACCTAAGAGATGTGCGACGATGATGGAGGCCGACAAATCAAAAGGGTTCGGAAGTCTCCGTTCTTCGAGTGTTTTCGTGCGGATTGGTCGAGATACGTTTTCAAGGCCGATCGGAAGCTCTAAATCGACAGAATCAGTTTCGTAGGGGCGGGAAGACCCCAACTCCAGAGTTTCATGATGATCGGGCGATTTGATCAAGATTCGGATGATTAGCCAAGGTGTGCGGAGAAAGACGGCACTTCTGGAAATTTCACGACTACATGCCGTGTAGTATGGGATACATGGTGTGTTCGTCGGCAGACTGAATAGCATGTACTCTGGGAGTACACGGACACGGGCATGGTACACGGCCAGGGACACGCCATGTATACCCATCCCCATCCAGACCGGACGAGATAAACAAGATACCATGTGTACTGGTACACGGGTAGGCGACAAGGACACGGGTAGAGACCGTGTATGGGCACATGGCCGGCGTACACAGAGCGAGCCTAGGTGCTTAGACACGACATGTACTTTTCTTCACACCATGTATTTTATTTCTACCCAACAAGACAAATTACATGGGTCATTTTCACGGGCAGTACCCGGGGTCAAGGTACATGGCGTGTACTTTTATACATGCTGTGTAGTCCAGATTGATACGTCTTGGACATATAACACGGGCCGTATACATGGAAAGTACCCAGGGTCAAAGAACACGACGTGTACCCATACTACATGCCGTGTAACCTTTTCTTTTTTGACATGAGCCACATGTCTTCAGTGACTTGGACTAGTTCTCTTAGGGTTCATACCCTTGGTCGTTTCCCTAAAGGTTCTGGTATCATTTCCTTTACACAAGAGTATGATCCCATCAGCATAACTCCTTGAATAGAGTTGTTAGAATATCCTCTATGAGACTTATAGAAGGATCCTCTATTCATTCTTAGAACTCTATGTAGAGTTCTTGGTATCGACGTGACCAACTTTACCTGGGCGTCAATCCTATGCTTAGCGGATTAGCTCAGACTGAGTTGTCAGAATCACCACTTGACATGGTTGTGGTCCTCAACTGAGCATCATGTTCTCATAGTTCTTGTGGAGTGTGTTCTCCTAGAATGAGTACTTTGTATCTCTCTCTCTTCAGACCTAGGAGTGTGTTCTCCTGGTTGCATACTTAGTAGAACCTTTGAGCTGGATCCTAGTGGTGGGTTTCGCGATAGTCGATCGTGTATGAGTATATCTGGATATTCTTGGTTTATGTTTTCTAGAGATATACTCTGTGGAGATGAATATACTTTTTTTCCATTGTGGTATTTTTCCTTCGATTTATTTCCTTTTTGGGTTCGGGTTTTCCTACTGGGTATTGCTATACTCACCCATGCACAGGATTTTCCAGCACGTGTCGTGTCTTGTGCAGACGAGCGAGCCTTTGATAGGATTCTAGGAGGACCAGGACCAGACGGTGTCCAGTGAGATCAGACAGGCTGAGGTGTGTTCCTATTACTACAGATTGCAGTCCCAGTACCTTTCCATACAGGTTGGACCTTGTTAAAGACTTTTTTTCTGGTGGGCTTGTACTTTTGGCCCAAGGATTTACTTTCTTGCACTTTACTTTCCTGGAATACTTTGTGGTTGGGTTTTAGTGTATGCATTCATCTTTTCCATTTTCAATAGTTTTTACTTTTCAGCTGTGTGGGCGTGGAGATGTGTTTGCGTGTGTACAGGTTTATAGGCAATGCCTCCCATGTTAGTAGAATGCCTACTCGGTTCTAGTCACTAGCCCCTCGCCTATTGGAGGCAGGCATGGGGAGTTGCAGCTCGGGACCCATTAGGACGGGTCGTGACAGAGTGGTATTTGAGGAGGTCGGTTCTACCTTAGGACAGAGAGTATGTGAGGTGGTGTGGGGAAACAGTGTTATGTGTTTCAAGTTCGGCTTTCTGGAAAGGGACCCCAGTGTTGGTGCGGGCGGCCGACGTATCCATACACCAGGACTCTGATAACTTTCTTTTAGAATCTAAACAAGAGAACACTAGTTGTACTGAGAATAATGGTACATGCATCATATAATAATGGGTTGTGGTTTCCATGTCCTTTCTGAGTCATCTCTCCAGATATACTCATTGAATGAGATACATCTTGTTTCTTTAATAGGATGACTTCGCAATGCACACCTACTAGGACCCAGCAGATCGATCATAAGGATGACCCCTTAGTAATGAAGCCTCGATATAGGGACCAGATCCCCCATTTTTACCACCAAGTGGTGTACCAATTATCCCACAACCTTTGGAGTAGTGTTTAGTGCCTGATGTACTAGTGGAGGAGGAGCGTAGGCTGAGGGCACTCCATCAGTTTTTGAGATAGAGACCGCTTAGGTTTTGAGGAGAGACTGACCCTCAGGTATTAGAGGACTTGATTGAGGAGCTGACCAGAGTCTTCCGTTTGGTCAGGACACCAGCAAGCCAGATGGTGATCCTGGAAGCGAGCCTTCTGCAGGGCTCGACAGGACGGTGATGGAGTTTGGTTATCTAGACTCACGATGAGGCGACACTCGCTTGGTCGGAGTTTGAGAATCTCTTCATAGAGTATTTTTCTCCAGTTACCCTGAGAGCAGTACGCATACAGGAGCTTCTTTAGCTTCTGTAGGGAACCATGACAGTGGCCGACTATTCGTCAAGGTTTACCGACCTCTCGCGACACTCGATGGATATGGTCAGAGATTAGTACTTCAGATCTCAGACTTTTGATTGAGGCTTGTGCAGAGATATCTGAGCTAGCATCATCCCTATGAGCATTCCTACTTATGATGGGGTGATCGAGCTGGGTCTGGTGGTCGAGAGATTCTTGGAAGAGAAGTGATAGCCGACAGATGTCAGTAGTGGGCGAGCTGGAGAAGAGACCTCGGCAGTAGGGAACCGACGTCAGGGACCCAGGTGTGAGAGAAATTTTCAGAGGAGATCCCAGGACAGGGGATCTATCGTACAAGGTTCACAGGGTGCATCCAGCCAGCCTCGATAGAGGCGATAATACTCATGTGATGGAATGGGACATCTCGCTCGGGATTGTCTGACCTACCGTACTACTGACATGGGAGTAGTGGATGGACCACCGAGGTAGAGGCAACTTGTGAAGAAGACAGATCCGTGGGGCAGCAGATGTGGTAGGGGATCTGGGAGAGCAGTTGGAGGTGGTCAATGTTTTTACCCTTTTCCACCACCACCGCTAGGAGGTCCACCCCAGGACCAGGGAGCTGGTGGAAAGTGGCAGGGATGGCTGCAGGCGGTAGAGGCTTATGACCCAGGTACTCCCGAAATGATTAGAGGTACTATCTATGAATAATCTAGTTTGGCTGCCATAATGATAGACACAGGTGCTAGTAATTCCTTTTTGGATGCTTATCTTGTTTGAGACCTTGAGATTCCAGTTGATCCATTGACTCGACCCTTACGCTTAGAAACACCGACTGGAGAAGATTCAGAGATCACACACCTCTCTAGACAGTGTGACCTGACCCTTGGAGGTGAGATTTTTGGTTGGAACCTCTTGGTGGTAGTGTTGAGGCCTTACGATGTCATTCTTGGTATGGATTGTCTATCCACAGTTCATGCCCAGATCAGCTATTTTAGGTGAAGGGTGTGGTGTGTCTGCAGTGATGGAATGAGGTTCTCTTTTTTCAGTGAAATAGAGACCCTGGCAGCGCACGAAGGACTCATGCATAGGAGGGCACAACCAATTTCAAATCAGTTGGCTATCCTAGCCCTTTGGGTTAGATGATGTTACGAGTTTGCAATTTCCAGCAGTAGTGGCTGAGTACAAGGACGTCTTTCCGATGGATGTCCCCGGGCTACCTCCCCGTTTGGAGATATATTTCTGCATTTATTTGGAAACTAGGATGACACCGATATCCACATCAGCATATCAGATGGCTCCTATAGAGCATTGTGAGTTGAGGGTTCAGTGGGACATCTTGTAGGAGAAGGGCTTTGTGAGGCCCATGGTTTTACACTGGGCGACCCCAGTGCTATTTTCCCAGACGGTAGATGGGATCTTGAGGCTATGTGCAGATTATTGGGGCTTGAATCAGGTGACCGTAAAGAACCGGTATCCACTACTGAGGATCGATGAACTCTTCGACCAGTTGAGAGGGGCATGATGGTTCTCGAAAGATGATCTACGATCAGGCTATCACCAGTTGCGAGTATGGGATGAGGATATACCGAAGACGGCTTTACAATGTCGGTACGGTCAATATGAATACTTGGTGATGCCCTTCGGCGTGACGAACTCCTTGTTAGTGTTCATGGGACTCATGTAACGAATCTTTCAGCCCTACCTAGATCCATTTGTAGTGGTCTTCATCATGATATCCTTCTGTACTATGCGTCTGAGGAGGAGCATGTGAGACACCTATGGATAGTCTTGGAAAAACTCCAAGAGAACCAGTTGTATAAGAATCTCTTGAAGTGTCAGTTCTGGTTACAGGAGGTCCACATTGTAGGACTCGTTATCTCAGCAAATGGCGCAGCATTGGACCCAGCCAAGGTGGAGGCGCTAGCATGGGAGCCACCCCGGAGTGTGACGGAGGTGCAGAGTTTCCTTGGGTTGGCAGGCTACTATCGAAGATTCATCTTTGATTTATCCAGGATTGCAGCACCCATGACAGCTTTGACCCGAAAGGGGCAGCCTTTCGTGTGGACCGAGAGATGCCAGCATCCTTTCCAGTAGTTGAGACAGAGTTTGAATAGCACCCCAATCCTGTGATTACTAGAGGAGGGTGTCAAGTACATACCATTCTGCGACACATCAGGAACCGGGCTTGGTTGTGTCCTGATACAGAGGCAAGAGGTGATTGCATATGGCCCACGTCCGTTGAGGCCACACAAGTAGAACTACATGACCCATGATCTTGAGTTGGAGTAGTAGTTTTTGCATTAAAGATGTGGATGCACTACCGGATGGGTGAGCGGTTTACCATCTACTCTGATCAAAAGAGTCTCAGATATATCTTTTCTCAGAAGGATCTGAATTTGAGACAGAGGCTATGGATTGAGTTCCTCCAGGATTACGACTTTGAGATCGTTTATACTCCTGGGAAGTGGAACATGGTTGAAGATGCTCTCTGTAGGAAAATCAGTTCGTTGTTGATGGATGAGGCAACGAGTCAGTTGGAATCCTTACATTTATCCTTCGTGGATGAAGATGAGGGAGCTTAACTTCAGTCAATGGTTTCTACCCCTCCACTCTTAGAGCGAGTCAGGGACACACAGTGCGAGGATGCTAGCTGTGAGACTCTACGTGCTCAGATATCCACAGGTAAAGTTGTTGATGGATATTTAGTAGGTGGGGAGCACATTGTTCTTTTTAGAGGGTGCACAGTAGTACCAATGACATTATGGGAGGAGGTTTTTAGGGAGTTTCATACATCCCCTTTTGTAGTGCATCCAGGCATAGGAAAGATGTATCAGCCCATTTAGATTCCATAGTGGATGTGGGATATGATATTCATGGACTTCGTGATGGGTCTACCATGTACGTCCAAGGGACACGATGCCGTATGGGTGATCGTTGATCGACTCACCATGTCGGCCCACTTCCTTGCCATATAGGAGTAGAGTTTAGTGGATAGATTGGGACCCCTCTACGTGTAGGAGATAGTCCGACTTCATGGAGTTCCATCCACGATTGTCTTAGATCGTGATGCTCGTTTCACATCCTGGTTGTGGAAGGGATTGAAGGAGGCTTTTGAGACTCTGTTACTCTTGAGAACAGCGTTCCATCCCCAGGCTGATGGTCAGACAGAGCAGACCATTCAGGTCTTGGAAGATATTCTTCGATCTTGCATACATGACTTAGGTCATAGATGGGAGGATCACCTACCACTGGTGGAATTATCTTATAACAATGGTTATCATTCCACTATTGGTATGACCCTGTTCGAGGCTCTGTACGAGAGACCTTACAGGTCACCACTTTGCTGGACTGACCTAGGAGAGTCAACAGTCATCGGCCCAGAGATGGTGAGAGCTACTACAAAGAAGGATCAGGTCATATAGAAGTAGAGGAAGACTACACAAAGTCGGCAGAAGTCTTATGCCGACAGTAGGCGGAGGCCCTTGGAGTTCGAGGAGGGTGACCATGTGTTCTTTTGGGTCTCACCTCGACGCGGATTTCGGATATTTGGCCAAGGAGGAAAGCTATATTTGTGGTTTGTTGGCCTTCTTCAGAATCTAAGTTGAGCTGTCAAGGTGGCGTATCGCTTTGCTCTACCTCCTTAGATGGATCGGATACACAACGTCGTCCATGTGTCGCAGCTATGGGGATACGAGCATGATCCATCGCATGTCATTGAATGGGGCGAGCTGGACATCAATGATGGATTGACCTTTTCTGATTACCCAGTGAAGATCGAGGATCGGCAGAAGAAGATCCTTCGTGAGTGAGCTATTCCCTCGGTGCGTGTCTGGTGGCAGCACGAGGGTCTCCAAGAGAGCACGTTGGAAAGGGAGACTCAGATTCACATTCACTACCCACATCTATTTGAGTATCCTTTGTTTAGGCTTTTCGGGGACGTAAAAGCCCTAAGGTGGGTGTGGTGTAATGTCCTGGATTTCCCCATGTATTATTTTAAAATTATATGGGAATTCATTCGAGACTAGGCTCTGAGACGGCATGCAGTTCTGAGGCCCGGTGAGGCTGAATCAAATGATTGAATTTAATCTAATAATTAAATAACACGTGCGTGCAGTTTTCCTGAAAAAGTGGAATAACTCTTGAACTGGTGCGTAGATCAGAAATATGAGGGAACCATTGAGTTTAGAACAATGTTTTTACATTAGGTGAGGCCAAACATAGGCCAGTGCAGGTCAGTGGTGAAATCTAGTTTTTTTGGCATAAGAGTAATAAAATATTTAATAAAAATATTTTATTTTAACAGAGAGATTCAATTAAATCTATTGCAGCAGATATCCTTCTTTTTAAATAAAGGCTTGTCCAGGGTCTAGGGTTACAAACCTCATAACCCTAAAACCCTTGGTTGCCCTAGAGGATCTGGAGAAAACCTATCGAAGTGGAGACGAAGATGCAGCGACCGTATCCTCGCCAATGAACATCGCGGAAATCCAAGCAGGATGTTTGGTGTGATTTTCTTCCCTTTTTTGATTTCCACGACGAATGTGGGCTAATCCATGAACAGAATAGACCACAGATCGATCATTCTTGCGGGGTGGGATATTTTCGGGAATCATGGGATTTTATTCTTGAGATTGTTTTGGTTTTTGCTCAACCTTCTAACAGTGACAGACCAAGATTGACATGAACATCGATTGTGGTTTGACCCTCTCTATTGCTTTGTTTTTCTCTCCCGATTCTGATGCATTCTTCGTGCACATTCCTCGCGTTCTAGGTGAAAATATATTTTTGCGTGCTCGTTTGTTTCCGCAATGATCCAAAATCAAAGGTCCGACATCGAGATGACCTAAAGGACGTGTGACGATGATGGAGGCTGACAAATCGATAGGGTTCTGAAGTTCCCATTCTTCGAGTGTTTTCGTGCGGATTGGTCGAGATACATTTTCAAGGCCGATCAGAAGCCCAAAACCGACAGAATCATTTTCATAGGGGCGGGAAGACCCCAAATCCAGGGTTTCATGATGATCGGGCGGTTAGATCAAGATCTGGATGATTAGCCAAGGCGTGCGGAGAAAGACGACGCTTATGGAAATTTCATGACTACACGCCGTGTAGTATGGGATACACGGCGTGTGTTCATCGGTAGACATACTGAGATGTACTCTGGGAGTACATGGACATGGGCAGGGTACCCAGCCAAGGACACACCATGTATACCCCTCCCCGTCCAGACCCGACCAGATAAACACGATACCCTGTGTACTGGTACACGGGTAGGCGACAAGGACACGGGCAGAGACCGTGTATGGGCACATGGCCAGCGTACACAGAGCGAACCCAGGTGCTCAGAAACGGCATGTAATTTTCTCCACACTATGTAGTTTCTTTCTACCAAAAAAGAAATATGACATGGGCCGTTTTCACGGGTAGTATCCAGGGTCAAGGAACATGGAGTGTACTTTTCTACACACCGTGCAGTCCGGTTTGATATGACTTGGATGTATGACACGGGCCGTATACATGGAAAGTACCCGGGCTCAAAGAACATGACGTGTATCCATACTACACTCCACGTATCCTTTTCTTTTTTTAAATGAACCACTTGTCTTCAGTGACTTTGACTAGTTCTCTTAGGGTTCATACCCTTGGCCGTTTCCCTGAAGGTTCTGGTATCATTTCCTTTACACAAGAGAATGATCCCTTCAGCAGAAATCATTGAATAGAGTTGTTATAATCTCCTCTATGAGACTTAGAGAAGGATCCTCTATTCATTCCTGGAACTCTAGGTAGAGTTCTTGGTATCGACGTGACCAACTTTATCTGGGCGCCGATCCTATGCTTAACAGATTAGCTCAGACTGAGTTGTCAGAATCAACCCATGACATGGTTGTGATACTCATATGACCATCATGTTCTCATAGTGCTTGTGGAGTGTGTTCTCCCAGAATTAGTACTTCGTATCTCTCTCTCTTCAGACCTAGGAGTGTGTTCTCCCGGTTTCATACTCAGTGGAATCTTCGAGCTGGATCCTAGTGGTGGGTTTCGCGACAGTCGATCGTGCATGAGTATATCTGGATATTCTTGTTTTATGTTTTGTAGACATATACTGTGTGGTGATGATTGTATTTTTTCCCTTTGGGGTATTTTTCCCTCATTGTATTTCCTTTGTGGGTTCGAGGTGTCCTACTGGGTATTGTTATACTCACCCCTGCACGGGATTTGCACGCATGTGTCGTGTCTTTGGCAGAGGAGCGTGCCTTTGACATGATTCTAGGTGGACCAGGACCGGAGGGTGTTCAGTGAGATCAGACAGGCCGAGGTGTGTTCCTACGGCTACAGATTGTAGTCCTAGTACCTTTCCTTATAGGTTGCACCTTGTTACAGACTTTCTATCTGGTGGGCCTGTACTTTTGGCCAAGGGGTTTTATTTCTTGCACTTTACTTTCCTGTCGTACTCTGTGGTTGGGTTTTAGTCTATGAATGCATCTTTTCCATTTTCAGTAGTTTTTACTTTTCAGCATCGTGGGCTTAGAGATGTGTGTGTGTGTGTATAGATTTATAGGCAATTCCGCCTTTGTTAGTATCATGCCTACTCTGTGCTAGTCACCATCCCCTGGCCTATTGAAGGTGGGATTCGGGAGTTGCAGTTTGGGCCCCATTGGGACGGGTTAGGACAAGCTCACACATGTATTCGTCTATAGAACAGAAAGAAGGATTATCAGACAAAGTTTGCAGAACAATCAATATTGGTAATACATAGAGTCCTGTTAGAGATGAATTCTTGAAAAAACATAGATTCTTTGATTGACCTGGAGTCTCGGTAAGACATAGACCCTCAGTAAGACATGGAGTCACGGTAAGACCTAGATTCCTAGTAAGACATGGAGTCTCGATAATATATGGAATCATAGTAAGTCATTAAGCCCAAGATTCATTTATTCTTCAAGGAATATAGTCTCATGAACATATCCAAACATATGATTCCATTCATAGATTACTTAATCTAGGAGAACCTACTCCAAATGAAAAAATTTTGAATACCAAATTTGACTAATACACACTTAAAGTATCTCAAAAGGATTGTCTTGTCTTAAGGATCCCAACTCCTCAAATGTCTTGTCCAACAGACCCACGGTTTGGAAGTTATAGTTGTTTGTATAAACGGGCCAACCTGAGTCTGGTCCGGGTCTGACCCGACCCGACCTACTAGACCCGACCCAACCCACCGGCCGACTCGAGCTGGCCCAGAGGACCCGATCTAGATTTTTCTAGCCCAACCATGCAATGGGCCAATTTGTTTTACCACACATAATCTCCACCAATCATGTTCTACATGTGAGGACACATTTTGGTGTCATGTTACACATGACTAGCCCACGATAACACCTACCTCATTGCCTCGCCATCACAAGTTCTTCCCACATGTCTCCAAGCCACACCACCTTGTCAACGTCAGGACCTCCTAAAATGGACTGTGCCCATCATCCATGACAACTAGGATTTCTCCCCCCCCACCGTATACCTCATTCTACCTTCTTCGTCCACCCTACTAGTGGCCCCACCATCATGATCTTCCTATAATTACCCCACTGGGCCACGTCCTGCCACCTCCACCGAACACCCTACCAGTGGCTTGTCGTCCAACCCTCATGCTCCTCCTAGATAAAAACATATCTTGTCTTCCCCATTATTTCCCAACTGTGTCATGGGGGTTTTGAATCTTCAGCCTCAAATTCTTGTTCCACAAAACAATGGTGCAACAATCATCCTCCCACACAGTCAAGAAGAATGTAAAGAATGAATAGAATAAGGGGGACAAGGAGAAGCACCAAATCCCCAGAAGTATAGATCATAGACTATTTTCTTGTTGGCCTCAATTATTCCCTCTTAGATGGATCATGACGAATGAAGCAATCACATAGATCTAACCCACATTTAATTCACATCAGCTTACTCACATCCCATATGGGATGGAACCATGGAGCAACCTATTAAGGGTTTGGTCCGCGTTCATCATATAATATAGGAACGGGGATTGAATAATAATGAAAAAACACCATATCTAGGGTTTGGATCTGTTGTTGACGAAGGGTTTAGCTATGCCATCATATTTCTTCAATCCTTCAATCTTCAATCCAATTCTCAATCATTGAATGGTCGTCACCATGGAGAAAATTTACTTTTCCTCATTTCAAGGAAATTCAAGTGTAATGGTGATAATACATATTCCAAAAAAACACAAATATAAGGATAATAGTAACTATGTCAAAATAAAATATTTTTAATTTAATATTTTATTAACGATACGTCAAAAAACCACATTCTGAAGTTGACCTTTAACGGCCAATGTTAGAAATCAACAAGGGTAAACTGGTTGTTCTAAAAGAAATAGTTCCATTGGATTTTTGTTTTGGGCACCCATTTAGAAGATATTTTGTTTTAATGAAAAACATCCTATGTGATTTTTTAAAAACTGAACATTTTTCATCGATTTTTCCTAGGAACACTAGGCCATGGAATCACATACCGTCTTAGTGCATGACCTAAAAATATTCCCAATTAAATTATAAAAATATATATGGAGGAAAATTGAGTCATTTGAAATGTTTTCTGAAAACTGTTTTATATTTTTTATCTTTTCAAATTGCCTTTTTAATGGAATTTTGAAAAACATTTACACATTATAGAATATTTTCAATGGAATATCATGTCACTTGTAAAATAATGTCTATTTGTATTTTACAAAAAATGTAAATTGAATCATCACGTAATTTTATGAACAAGTAACCTTCCTATAATTTTTAAATTGGAAAATGAATATATTTTTTAAATTTTAAATAACCTACATACTTACCCACAATATTTACAGTTATTTCATTGAAGACTCCATTTAATGATTAAGTATATATTAATAAATAAAATGTATTAAAAAATGAATCTAAATAAAAAAAATATTTTCATTATTTTTAAAAATATGAATGGATATTTTCTATAAGAATTTGTTTAAAATATTTAAATGGTATTTCTAATCATAATTTAGAAAAACCCTTTATTATTACTCACATTGGTATATATCGTATTGATACCATCCATAATTTTATTTTGGATTGTTTATGGAAACTTTGAATAAGTAAAGCACTGTAATTTAATTCCTTGATTAATTTTAATAGTCATTAAAATTTCATTGAATTATTAAATTTTTCATAGACAATTTGATTCTTCAAATGTCAATAATTATTTATCATGGATACATTTATATCTTGAAATTTATTCCATTTTAAATTATGATCTAAACTTTGAAATTTATATGATTAACTCATGAAATATTGATAAGTCTGTATCTTTTACTCAATATGGATACATGATGATAAGGCACATTATATTTTAATTAAATAGATTATTATATATATGATTAATTATTTATAAAGGTATTAATTGTGTAGGGGATAGTTAATATAATCCCTTTGATTCGTCAGTAGTCTCATGAGACAAAATTAGATGGACAAACACCCTATGTGTTTGTAGCCTATATTTTTAAAACATTCTTGTGAATAATATTGAGATTGGTTTGATAAGACATATTCTACAAGGTATTGATAATAAATTTATCATGTACCTAGGAAACATGATATCAAATAATTAATAATTTCCTTCATTCAGGATTCAGTTATTGTTATCCATGAGATTTTAACTATTATATATTATAAGGATGAATTTCATATTCATATTATTGATTAAATGGATTTTATTTAGTATCTTTCCTTCCCGTATTGACTCTTACATATCATACTATGGGATTAAATTTATTTAAATTGAATGTTTGTTCAGTTATATACCATTACATTTCAAATATAATAATTGATTCATGGTAGATTCTTATATTTTAAACCCATACTGAGAATTTGAGCTCACCCTTTCCATTCCTCAGGATTACATGTAGTTTACTAAGACAGATATGTAATAATATGGTAGATGGAATAATTTAATTCACAAAAACAGTTATATTTTAATTTTTGTTTTAATTTTTAATTTTGGACTCATGTATGTATATTGTTTACAATGAATACTAAACTATTCGATACTTTTAGAAGTGATTCCTTGTATCTTTTGACAATGGGTTGTAGTATGACTTTGGCTCTGGGATAATGGGTTCCGTGTAGCTATTGTTGGTATCAAATTATGTTTTTTTGAAACATTTTAAACTATATTTAAGACAGTATAGATTTAGGAATAAGAAATTGTGATAGAATTTGAAGATAAGTAGAGAATAAAATCAAAAGGTTTTGGTAAGGGATAGATTGTGTGGTTATTTATTTCAATAAGAATTTGTCTACAATAAAAAAGTGGAAGTGGATCCATTATTGATGAACCTGGGGGTAATAATTCCAAAAATGGATAATTGAACTTGAATTAATCATTACATAGTGTATGAAAAATGTGCCTTATAGATGCCTAGTTTTTCTGTCCTAGGTATATCATTCAGATAATTCACATCTTCATTATAAATAATTATGAAGGATTCAAAAAAGAGACATCCATAAATAATACTTTTTATTATTATGAGATGAAATTTGAAAAAAAAATTATGTTAGTTATTTAAATAGTTTTTGGAGTATACATTGTATTTTATAATGACATGATCTAATCTATGTGTATTCTATTGTTTAGAAATTTAACATTGAAGAATGAATTGAACACACATCAATTAATGTAATCCAAAGGGAAATAATGATCATTTCTATTATGGGATTATACAGTTCATTCAAAGGGAACATATCTCCCATATAACATCACCATATGAGAACATTGTATCTTATTCAATCCGGAAGGAGAAGTAACTATCTATGTATTAAGACATAAAAGGGAACCATTATAATCCAAGGATGTATGGTAAATATAAATATAATGGGAACAAAAAATATAATTATTTTCTCACATATTATAATTGTGGAAAGAAACAACACATTAATTTATTACAAGGACTTGGATTTTTCTACATGTTTAGAGAGAAAGGGAATCATTCCTATGATTTCATGTGTAAAAAAAAGTTTCCAATTTATAATGATTCAACTATAAGGAGATGAGCCAAATCACAAATCAGGGTCTCATGTATCGAAGGAGTATACCATCAAAGAGAGTAATGGATCATGATCAATAGTATCTTAGTATCGAGGACTAAGAGGAATGATTGATGTTATTTTATTTGGATTAAATAATTATATCATTTGATTATTTTTTCAATCATGTGTAGGTTATAAAATTTATAAAATGTATATTTATTGTAATATAAGAATTTTTTCATTAAGGATTGGAAATAACATGTTTTTATAGTGATAGTTACAATGAAATGTGTTCGAGGGTAAATTATAAATTCTATAAAAATACATGATTTAAATAATGATACCCTTTAACATGTTCATAGTAATGATGTTAGGATAAAGAGATGATTTATATAGATAAATTAAATTGAATATTACTAACTACCTAGAAACTAGTTAATGATACATTTATAATTTGGTTTAGTCTATCATTGATGGTGTTAGAAACATTTTTTTATTTGTGTAAATATCAAATAATCACTATGTTATTTAAAAAATAAAGCAGCATGCATTTTTCAATAATGTTTTAAGGTAAATCATTTTATTTCCATGGTTCAAGACTATACAAGATATAGGTGTTCACAAGTTTTTTATGAGATGATTTAGAGGAACTTTATGCTGTTTTGGGGGTTATTAATAAGCTTGTTTTAGAAATTCAATAACCATGATTCTGAATATACAAATATAAATATTTTGAAAGGTCTATGTGGTCAAAAATTTGAAAAATGTAACATGTTAAACTCTGGATGCGTTTTTAAGGATTTATGTATTAATTAACCATATAGTGATTTCTACATATTGGATAACATGTTATAAAAATATTGGTTTAGTAAAATAGTTAGTGATAGAAATTTTTTTTTACTATTTATGGGTCTTTTGATCAATTGAATGTGACATTTAGTGTTTTAAGAATAAAAAAACTTCATTTTTTTATTTTCAATTATTAAAGTGTAAGATGAAATGGAGATTAATTGGGAACAAAAAAATGAATAAATTTTTCTTATAAAATAGTGAAATATGAAGAATAAATATTTCTATATATATATAGATAGTAAAATAAATTTTCAACATTATGAAATAGTCCATGAAGGAAAAATTGTTAGCCTTATAAATTCATAACCAATGAATCATAATGTCATTTTGATCATAAAAGTTTTATAGATTGAGGCCATCATTTTTTCTTTAATATGTCATTTTTTTGTGATCAATGGCCTTGATAAATCTCTATTAATATTTACGTTATTCCTTCATGTATTTATATTTACCATCTTCTATTTTATTTCTATATAGAAACCTTGGTTTGTGTTTTATTCCATATGGCCATGGTACATCCCCTTCCATCTTATTAAGATGGTGTTTTTCTAACCGTTATCATGATTTGGAATTTCAAGAACGATAATTTCAAATATCAAAACCATGGTTATATGGATTAATTTAAAATTTTAAAGAATTAATTTATTTATGGTTTGTAGAATGTAACACCCCAAAATTCTAAAAGAAAAAAATATATTAGATAGTGTGTATTACATGCAACACTAATCGTAAAAAGGAATATAATGATCAAAGAATATATATAATATATAATATTTTAAATAAATTAAATATATTCTATATATTTCAATGAAAACAACACTATGTTTAGCATTCATTAAGCACAATACATATTCTATCTTTTATTATATTTAATAATTAGTTTCTTCTGTAACTTATGAAATACAAAGCTTTACCAAAAAAATAGTATACTCTTTGTATTATTTGTTAACATTTAATTTATGGAATAGATATTTTAATGGTGTCTATGAATATAGTCAACTAACTTATTGAAATATAAATCATATATCTTTTTACAAGTTTTAAAATTAACTATAATAATATAATAATCATTAAAAAAAGAAATATTTTCGGAAAACTATATTTTTTTTAAGATACGAATTAATTGTGAAAGGCGTACATTTATTGAAATTAATATTTACTAATGTCATAAAATTTAATATAAAAAATAATCAAATTTTTTTAAATAGTATGTTATCAATTATATAAGGATTGTTTTTTTTTGTTTTTTTTGAGATGTTACATTTTTCTAATCAAAATGGAAAAAAATATTGTATTTTTTTAAAACATAATTTTATTTCAGATATTTTTTAATGATAAATTAAATTTTTATTTCTATTTGAATTAAAATTACATCCATTTAATATCCATTAATCTAATTTATCTCATTAGAATCATTTTAATATGGAGTTTAGATATTAAATCATTACAAAAATTTGAACATTTTCACACTAAAACCTCAAATTCTCATAATTTTTTGGGGATATATTTTAATTTTTTTTTTTTAAATATGAATTTTATTTACAAAAATGGATTAAATATTTTTAATAACCTTAATTTAAAAATTCAAATAGGGTTTGTAACGTCCATGATCTAGTTTCCACACAAATGTGCCCTGAACATGATTGGTCACATGACCTCAAGAGCGTTTCCCCAAATGCTAGTGGCTAACAACTAGCAGCGAGGTCCATGTTGTTAAATTGGGGAATCAATTCCCTCAATGTAAGATTATACAGAATTTATAATAATTAGTAATAATAGATTAATAAATGATACCAAACATATGTTAATAGCATAAGGCTGAAAGTAAAATAAACAGAATCCATACAATATATATATTGAAGCATGTCATATGTGTCTTGGAATGTAGCAAAAATAGGTAAAAAAGTTTTAAATACAATTCAATCCATTACAAAAGAATAAAAATTAAGCTCTTGTTGCATAATAATCCTCAACTTGGTCCCATTATCTCCAGAACCAACTATAATGTAGTACCTGATGAAAAAGGGAAATTTCCCTAATTTATACAGGCAATCAAATAATCATCCTGGGTCCTAAAGAATGACTAAAATAGGGTGTGAGATGAATCCCAGTAACCAACCACCAATATATTTATTCATATCTATCGGTGAATAAATATAAAATTTAATATGAAAAAATATATCCATAAACTAGGGAGTACTCAAAAGTAAAAAATCCTACATTCTTTAATTACATTCATTTAACATTTATTATTCACCCGTTGAATCATGTAAATTTGGTTTCTATCCTATTCTCTGTATTTCCCATGTAATGTTTCAAAACATATTTCTTAGAAGCCCATCTAAACAATAAAGTATGACTGAATCCATGGATGTGCTTTGGCATTTCAGACTTGTCACAACAATTAAATTAATCACAAATGACCATATAGGAATGCTCTAACAGACTAACCCCTCTTGTTTAACATAACATCAATTTATTAAATCTAGAACCATTGGTTATGCTCTCACGGTATAACCCCTTTGGTTCAACATAGCATCAATTCATTTAATCATGACCTTATGAGAAATATCTTATGGTCTAACCCCTTTGGTCTAACATAGCATCAAATCATCAAATAAAATATAAATGACCACCTGGGAAATCTCAGACTGTCTAATCCAATCATGTCAAACATCTACACGAAGGATCTCATGGTCCTTTTTAAATAATTTGGATTTCCCCTCAGTGTTCATGGTCCAAGGCTCCCACAGTCCATTAGAAAAAATAGAGTGCATATCATATCAAGGAAAATAATATGTAAGTCCCCTCAGTCTTCCTTGTCCGAGGATCCCATGGTCGATTGGAAAAAAATGAATAAATTATATCCAAGAAGCTCATGTAATATGAGACTAATATATGTTTAAACATTTATGATGCAAATATTAGGAATTTTATATAATCAATCAAACTCTATACTAATCAATCTAAGCATGGAAAAGAAGGTATGCCTTATTGGAATCCTGGACCAAATGGCCAATAACATTCAATCAAGGGGAAAACCAACCATGGGGACTCCATTGTACAAGGTATCTATAATTATGCATATGAAATAACCCTTTATCAATAAAAAATCATATTTGCTAATAACTGGGTAAAATTCAAACTCAAGAAATACACAAAACTTTGGCATGTGGAAATTTTATAATATATGATAAAAAGACAAACAACAAAAGTCACAAACCACCTACCTCAATTTTGTACAACCGATACACTTGAGAGTCAACCCTTTAATAGGCATAGATCAGCGTAGATATAAAAAATGGTGAAAAACACCCAACCTTGAATAACTCATAAGAACTAAGGAATCAGAATAAAGGTATAAATATGTTTTGAGAAGTCACCAGTGGGATTCCAACGCAACCGATGGTCCATAGATCAAAGATCATATGGAGAATCAGGAGATTGAAATTCATCAATCATTCTGGAGAACTCATGTCAAAATCTTGAGAAGAATAATGTGTTTTTGAAGATAAGACACAACCCGGCTCTGATATGTCAAATAAAAAAGAAAATTACATGATGTGTTCATTAAAACGAAAAATTGTGTATTATCCCCAATAGGCCATTGACATAAGAGGTCAATCAGGTCACCACAAGGCCACATACTTAGTTATTACATGATAAAAATGTGGTTGTGTGTGGCAAGCTATGTACAAAACATGTTCTCATAAGTACACATCTTGTACTTAGAAAATCCATTTTTCTTCCTTTTCCCACAAAACAACCCAAATATAATATCCATACATAAAAATAAGATCTAGGTTCTTACCAACTTCCCTATGTAAATTAATATGTCCTTTAATTTCCCTTCGATGGGTAGTAAAGAAGAATTTATGAACAACTCTGTCCAATGTGATTGCACATCGGTGTCCCTCTCCCAAGTCTCATCCTATACTCACCAATGCTGCCATAGCACCTGTACTAAAGGAACATAATACCTCCAAACAACCATCTTGTTGTGGCCCAAAATAAGAATAGGGTTCTCCATGATGGATGCATCCATCTTTACTAGAACCTCCTCTAGTTGAAAAACAAGACACATGTCTAAAAAGTAACGTTGTAGTTGAGAAACATGAAATATGTTGTGTATATCCTGATACCTATAAGGTAACTACAACTGATACGCATCATGCAAAACTCTTTCCAAAACCTTAAAATGGTGTGAAATATCTCAGTGAAAGCTTCCCATATCTCGTAATCTTAATTTGTTCCATCCTCTGTGTGACGTGCAAGAAAATCTGATATTTGACCTCTAACTCCAGAGGTCGTCTCAATCGATCATCATAAAATTTCTATTGAGACTGTGTAGTGGCCATCCTCTTCTAAATCAACCTCACATTCTCTATGGTCATCTTGACAAGCCAATGTCCCAACCTACCTACCTCTCCTACCTCATTCCAACAAAGGAGTATTGTTAGCTATTACCATACAAACCCTCATAAGGTTCCATCTGAATCGTGGACAGAGTATTGTTGTTGTAGGGAAACACTAATAGGGGTATGTGTCTCTTCCAAGAGCCCCCAAAATCCCATAGGAATGCTCAAATAATGACCTCCAAAACATGAATCATACACTCATACTGGCAATATATATGTTGATGGTAAGTTGTACGTAGAATTACATGTGTACCCAAAGCCCTTTGTTGTCCCTTCCAAACACAAGAAGTAAACTAAGCATCCATTTCTGAAACAATCGAGTATAGAAACCCAAGAAAAAATAATATCTATCTGATGTAAAACCTTCCATGATCATCAACATCGAATGTTTCCTTGATCGGTAAGAAATTTTAATCCTTTGTGAGTCTGTCAACAACTACTAACACAACATCATTTCCTTGAGGTGACCTTCGTAAACCTGTCACAAAATCCGATGGGACATCATTCCTCATTAACTCGAGAATGGGTAACTATAATAAAATCTCGGATGATCATTGATCCAATGTAGTCACCTTTTAACTGATAGAACATCTCATATTAAACCCATATACTTACCTTTTCATGCCTAGCCACCAATACTGACGATGTAGATCTTGATAAATCTTGTTAACACCATGATGTACTTCCCATACCGAGGTATGAAAATATCTCTATATCTCCTCGTGTATGTCTTCTGACAACCATAAATGCTCATGAAAATTCAAAACCTCATCCTCACCGGTGGTCAACCTAGGAGTATCATCCTCACCTGATAAACTCTCCCATAGGATTAGGCCTTCAGAATCCAATAACTGACTCATTCACACATGATCTAGCAGAATAGAGGTAATATCTATAGAAGAAATAAACATACTCACCAATTTTTTGTTCACCTAAAATTGCATCTCAGGGAACAAAGATATAAGATGCCACTAACTACTGACCTCCATAACTTCTTGTGTATTAGTCCTCCTACTCAATGCATCAACCACTACATTGCCTTTCCCAAGCATGTAGGAAATCTCAAAGTCAAAAGAAATATGAAACTCAACCCACCATTTTTACATCAAATATAGAATTACACTGTGTAATGACATATATCAGGCGTTGTGGTCAGTGTATACCACAAAATTCCCTCCTAAAAGATAATGTCTCCAACCGTGCAATTCATGAACAATTTCAACCAATTATAGATCATGCATAGGGTAGTTCTTCTCATGTGGCATCAAATGCCGTGACCCATACACAATGACTCCTTCCCCCAATATAAGCACATCTCCCAGCCTAAAACAAGACCATCTTAGTAAATGGTGTAACTATTTGTAGAATCTTCAAAAATTAGGATCGGTGCTGAAGTAAAACTTCTTTTTAGATCTGGAAATGATTAATTGTTGGAATCTAACAACAAGTACATCACACCCTTCTTTTTTCAGGCCCATCAATGGTGCTGCTAATCATGGAAAGTCTTGAATAAATTGATTTTAGTGACCAACCAACCCCAGAAAACACCATACCTCAAATACATTCTTTTTATTATCCCAAGAAACTAATATTATCACCTTCTCTAGGTCTACTTATTATCCTATCTTTGAGATGACATGACCCCAAAATGGAATCTTGTCCATCTAAAAGTGGAACTTTGAGAGTTTAGCATATATGTGATGCTCTTTCAGTGAACTCAATACGATCTCAATATGGATTTCATGGTCATGTTGATAGTGAGAGTACACAAAGATTTATTCAATGAATAATACAACAAAAGAATCAAAGTAAGGAAGGAACACATGGTTCATCAGTGTTATAAAAACTGTCATCGTGTTCATGAGACCAAACAGCATAACCAAATACTCGTATAGACCATACCTTCTCCAAAAGGATGTAAGAGGTATATCTGATGGTCTAACATGCAAGTGACGATAACTGTATATCATTTCAATCTTCTAGAAAACTCAGGATCCTCGAAGATTATTAAAGATATCATAAATCCTCATCAATGGATATCAATTTTTGAATATAAATTGGTTCAACATCTGGTAATCCAAAAAATTTCTATTTTTATCATCCAAATTATTCACAAAAATTATAGGCGAACACCAAGGAGATGTAGTGGATCAGATAAAACCCTTTACCTGAAATTCCAATAACTACTTATTGATATCCTTTAATTCTTATGTATCCACCCTATATGGTGGAATGGACACAATTGACTCTACTGGAAAAAGATCAATAGAGAAATCCACCTTTTACTCTAGAGGTAAATGTAAAAAGATATTTGAAAAGATATATCTGGAAAGATCCACTACTGGGGGAATGTCCATCTATGAAGTCTCATGGTTATCCAAATACAAACTAGAAATATGGGCTATTATTCCTCCCAACCCATGATGCTCGGGTCCAACTCTACTTTCCTGCACATCCCATTATCCCTTTTTTAAAAAATATCTTCACTGTGTTGATGTGAAACTCACCCTACAGCGATAACAGTCAACAAAGGCATTAAAGGAGACCGACCAGTCCATTCCAAGGTTGAAATTGATCACTATCATCTATAAGACATATTGTTCCCTTATGAGGTTACACCCACAAACCTAAATATCGAACTCCTTGCACTGATGTACACTATATTTCCTAATTCCCAACAGAGTGTCTAACATTATAACATCATAAGAAGTAAAGATACAAATCCCAAGGCACTCCAAAACGATAATAAATATAAAAATATGGAAATCCCCTATATCAAAAAGAAAATAATCTAAAATGGAGGAAATTATAATTTTACCTCTAACCCTATAGGGTCTAGGATCCTCTTCATGTTGGGTTTGTTCCATCACAAATGTCTTACCTATACCACTAATTTCGGACCCTACCGAGATTCCCTAAGAAGATCCACTCTGTTGTCACTGAAAACCTATCATCTCGCTACCCTAGCCAAGACCAAATCTTTTTCCTAAATAGCCTAAAACCTCCAATTCGATAACTATTGATAAACTGTTGTCCCCTCTCTTATGTGTGGAGTCAGAACAAATCCCCTATCACTAGATTCTAGTGAGAACATCTAACAAAATAGCTGAAGATGACCTATCTTTCGGAAAGATCGTCACTCAACTAAGTCTCCTGGGAACTCTTGTATCATGTTCTCACTCTTCCACACTAGTAGCACCTCACCTAGCTACCTAAAGATGTATCCCTACTACTAGAATCACCACGTGAAAGTTCCCTATATTTATTCCTGCTATATGTCGAAGTATTACTAGCCCTAGATGGTGATTAGTGTAACACCCCAAGATTTCATAGTGTGTTATTTCTTCAAAATAATTGCACTACACGCAACACCGAGTTCAATCACACCATGACTTACCAAAGAAATCCATTCAAAAGAGGTTATGAACAGTATTAACTAAATTTTAAACTTTATATAATCCTTATAAATTTAGAATCCATATTATGAGTTTCTTAGTCATAATGTAAGAAAAAATTCATTTTCATTATTTCACTTTTACCAAATTTTAATAGTGAACCATTTTTAAATAAAATATTTTAAACTTTTTGGCTAAATGGGGACATAAAAAATTTAAAATGAAACATCCCAAGATTCCACGGTACTCTTTCTTCGAATAATACAGTAGCTTGTGTTGTACACAACTTTGGGTTTTAACACACACCACAACCAATCAAACTATCCGTTATGAATAGTAATACCTACTTTTTGAAATTATATATATATTATATTTCAAAATGGACTTCATTTTTGGATTCGGAGTATCGAATTTAGCCTAAGGTGAAATTTTGGTACTTTTCAGATAACTTTAATATTTTGATGAATAGTTAAAATTACTAAATTTTAATTAAAAACAACTTTTTTAATTAAAATAATTAATAGTGAAAAATTATGAATTTGAGTGGTTTTAAAGTATATTTAGAATATATTTTTACCATTTAATATAATTTTGGTCATTGGACATAATTTTACAATTAAACCAAACATAAACAAGTGTCAATCTTTTGATAGTTATTATCTCTTAAAAACACGCTTTTTGTTTGGACAACGGAAATTAATTTTAAATTAATTTCTGCCACTTATGTGTTTTGAATTAATAAAAATGGATTCCATATTTGGAATCAGGATGTTCAAATTGTGTAAATAGGTAACTTTTATTTTTAGACATTTTGAATAATTAATGCGGTGAATATTTTATTTACCATGGTTAAGGGTAAATCCGGTAAATAAGGGTTAATCAAATAATATTATAATATTACTAAATTACCCTAAAACGTGTCCTAGACTTATTGGTTGATACATGTTCGGACATAATCATATTTGGGTCGATTTTGGGACACCATGGTTCCACTTGTAGGTGATAGGGACACTTTATTTTAATTACGTTAAAATGAATACAAAAATGACACAAGCATATATCTTTTAGAAAAACAATTTTTACATAGGGTTATATATGTTAGATTTTAGATTATAAATATTAATTAGAAATAAAAAATTTTTCCTACACAATGATATTTTATTTATAATTTTTAGACATTAAATAATTTAATTTATTTATGACACAATGATGATGAAGTAATTACTATAATAGTGAAAAATCAAAATAATTGATATTATAAATACCCAAATAAATATAATATGAAACTTTTAATGAATTAAACTAATTTTATTAGATAATATGATATATTAGGATTGATTTAATTGACTTTGTTTGAAGTAATCAATCTGTTATGAGTTTCACAAAAATCAACTATTGAATAGTGTCAAAATTGACATAAAAGTGTTCTTAAAACAAATATTATATTATTAATTGATATTAAATTCCTAAAAATATAAGGTTCGGCCAAGAGACTTATATTATGATAGGTTCATCATTAATGGACCACTTGGGGGTCTCTTGGATGTATATAGTAAGTTTATTAACCATATAATATAAAAATACAAAGAGACATTGTAAAAGTGAAACTAATTAACTTAGAGTTAATACTTAAAGATAAGGTTAATATAAGTACCCAAACCTGTCTAAATTCTATTGGTTGAGTTGTTTTCGACCTATCCCCACCTTAACATTTGAATAATCAACTTTTGAGCCATTAGAAACCGAATATGAATTTAATATAAACTAATATTTCTAGCTTTTCCAAAGGTGCCCCTCACCCCTCTTATAAAAGGGCACTCTTCCTTCCCATTTATTCAAACCTTAAAAGCCTTTTGGTTCGGCCAAAATCTGCAAAATAATCTCCCAACATCCCTCAATACAAACTAGAGGCCTTAGTTTGCTCAGAAATCCAACCTAAGGATCCCTTTTGATCAAATCAAAAGGAAGAACCTGAAGAAGAGGTAATGTTTTCACCACCCGTTTTCAAGTTCCTTTCTTCTTCCACTTCTTCTTTCTTTGTTATTACCATTCTAAAATAATAACTCCAGTATCTTATATAAACTGTGATGTTATTATAAATATGGTACAACCATATTCAGTATTTTATCCACCCTTTGAATAACATGTCACCATACATGCGTACGTACGGCTTACCGTCTCCACGTCGTGGTGTAATTGTTATTCAATATATTATTATTTGGATGGGTATAATAATGAAGTGTAACTCATGTAAATAATAAATATAACATGATAATGATTTTTTATATATGATATACCATACATTTATATATTATTTTAATATCAAAAGAATGATATTGTCGCTCGTGCGTACGTACGGACTACCGTCTCCACGAACGCGATGAGATTCATTCTCCATCGTATCCATTAAAGTATAATTATCATTTGATGATTTAAAAATGATGTTTGAGGACTTGATATCATTATGGATATGAATAATATACAACCTATCGATAACAAACACAGCTTATGTAACAAAACATATAAAATAAAATGAGTAAGTTAACACCCGAAACGACTATAATTAAAAGATATTATTAACAAATCAATGTAAAAAGATCATATATGATATCATATTAATATATATGATTCATGAAAAAATTAATAACAATTATTTCACCATTATACAGGAGTTTAATCTACCCCAACCAAGTAAAAGTACAAGGTAAGGGGTTTTCATCTCACTCCTTATTCCCGTGAGATTCATGCCATATTTCCACCATCACCTTTTGTGTGGTGTATGTACTGCCCATAATTATATTTTTTGTGTAATACACTTTAATTTATGTGTATTTACATATTCATTGTATGATACCTCTTTCATGGGTTGTATGTTTCATAAGTTACCAAATTGGTTAGGGTTATTTCGCAATCTCTTCATTATCTGAGGTTGTTTATACGTAATAATCTACTGGGA
Organism: Viscum album; assembly: GCA_963277665.1. Taxonomy (NCBI): domain Eukaryota; kingdom Viridiplantae; phylum Streptophyta; class Magnoliopsida; order Santalales; family Viscaceae; genus Viscum; species Viscum album. The sequence continues at coordinate 1,841,234,508 of OY728136.1, forward strand.
TCTCTTTATCATCCACATCCATGTTTCTTAAAAATGAATTTCAAAACATTTTTACTTTTTACTAGAATATGGGTTAAAGTCATTTATACCCTTGTTTGAATTTTTATAAGAGGTTTATAAAAGAATCTTTCCATCGTTTTCCAAACAAGGTTCTTTTTAACCTTTTCCACAAAATTAAGGTAAGAATGTTTTTTTAACTTATACGGCGGGTGTGGCTATTTTCCGCCATTATAAAATCGTCGAAGATTCCCTTACAAGATAATAAGAATATTTTCAAAAAAATGTTTTATTTCATAAATATAAGACTATTAAATGATTTCAAAATAGAAAGAGATATTTTTCTAAAATAGTCTTTATTTCATCTATGTCAACATCCTTTGATGGATTTTTGGCTTATTTGAAGTTAATTTATTATGATACAAAACATCCATATTTTATTGAAGGTTTTGTGAAATTTTTGACTGTGGAAAAGTTATTCTTATGTCACTCATGGTTTTTGTTTAGAGTATTGACATTTCATAAGTTATTTGTAATCCGAATGTTTATGTTATATTTCAACCTTTCATTCAGATGAATGTGTTAGACAAGTATGTTCCGGTTTGGGGACCGGTAAAAGTAAGCCCTCCGGTATGGTCTACGGTTATTAGAGGAACTCCAGTTTGGTCTCCGGTTTTTAGAGTAACTCTGATTTGGTCTCCGGTTATTAGAGGAACTCCAGGTTGGTGTCCGGTTATTAGAGGCACTCTGGGTTGGTGTCCAGTTATTAGAGGCACTCCGGGTTGGGTTCCGGTTAAAGTTAGCCCCTAGGTCTTGGGACGAGGCCATGACAAAGAAATTAAAGTTCAGCATTATGCATTCCAACATTATGAAAGTGGTTATTGATATTGCATGTGACTATTCGATTAGTAGAATATCCATGTGAATAAGTAAATGGAATTATTTCATTTTACTTTTGCCATACTATGTTGAAGTTCAAGTTTAAAAGGCTTGTGTTTTAGTAATGAATTGCCTTAAATTTTTATGCTTATTTTTTAATGTTCCGCTATATTGTTATCCTTACTGGGCATTTGAGCTCACCCCTTTTCTATGTTTTATTTTTCCCAGGATGTGAAGAAGTAAGTTATGAATGACCTGCAGGGATATTATGAGGGGATAATAGTGTGAACTATGGAGACATTATGTTGTCGTAGTAGTTTTTCACTTTATGATGTAATGTAAAACTTATGAATATATCTAGTGTTTCCAAGGATACTAAATCAATCGATCTTTCGAGATTTGATCTTTCTTGTGATCATGCCAATGTTATGTAATAATGCACCGACTCTAGGTAGCTAGAGTCGAGGCGTTACAGTTGGTATCAGAGGAAGTTTAGTACAAACCTTGGAAGCTAGATTTAGATAAACTCTGATTAGAGCACATAGATTTAAGATGAATTTTGAGGATTAGTATAGAAGAACTTCCTAGAATTTTGGTATTGTAGAGATTTTGTGAGTTTTCCGAGAAATAAATCCATGTCTGGATACGAGCAGGTAGATGCAGCTCTGGAACAGATGTACCTAGGGGTAAAACCCAAAAACACCGCTTTGAGCTAGACTCGAATGGGAACTGGTGCACGACAACGGTCCTTGCTGCACTCTTGGTTACGACACTCCCGGGGGATATGCTTTGGATAACTCTCATTTTCTTTACAAATAATTATGAAGGGTTTATGAGTATATACTTCTTCAAAGGAGACATTTTTATGATTATGGATTATATCCATAATCTATTTAATTTATGTTATGTGTTTTACAAGTTTGGGATTATGTATTGTTATTCATAAACTAATATAATGTATTCCATTGTTTAGAAATGGTGCCCAGTAGAAGGAATGATGACTCTAGTAATACACATGATACAAAGAGAAAGATGGATAATATATTTTATGGTCTTAATCCAGAATTTACAAGAGAAATATTCTCGCATGTATTATTATCATATGAAGAAATAATATCATGTGTTGATAAGATAAGTAAAGAGTTTACTAAGTCCAATGGCATTGAAGGGAATCAAGAGAAGAAAAGGATGTAAGAGAGAATGATGGATAAAGGGAAGAGGGAAAAGAAGAATTTTCCCATATGTGATAACTGTGGAAATAAACACCCTGGAACTTGCATGAAAGGAATGGTAGTTTGTTATAAGTGTGGAGGAAAAGGGCACAAAGTACGTAACTACAAGGGTAAGAAAATGGTTTCAAATTTACAATGCTTCATTTGCAAGGAGTTTGGACACTACGTGAACCTATGTCCTAGTTATCAGACTATGCTGCAAATGATTATATTGGATAATAATCAAGTTATGATACTACCACAGATGAGGAGGAATGATTAGAGTTCTTATATTGATTATGTCAATTGAGTGTTGTATCAACAATGTACTTGTTATAATAATTATGGAGTATATAAGGATTTTACTGCAATACTATTTCATTAAGGACATGAGATTGTGTGGAACAAAGAAAAGTGATTCAATAGCAGGATAAATTTTTGGAAAATATATGGTTGAGAGAATGATAAACCATAATATAGTTCTGATACCGAGGTAGTGATTTTGGAATAATACATGATTGTTTTGGATAAATTATATTGGATATTCTTGACTACCTTGGAACTGATTAATGATTTTTCTATTCCATAATTATTGGGGTTTAAAACATTTTTGGATTGATGAAGTATATCCAGAATTCTATATGTAATAAGGGATCATGAATAAGGAATATGGTAATTCAGGATGTTTCAGTGTATTAAAAGAATACATGATGAAGGTATTCATATGCTAATACGGGGTAAAAAGGATCTACATTATGTTTACCTTCCTTATAAATGTTGGACTATGAGTTTGGACAGAAGTATTTTGGATAGTTATAGTTTGGATTATTTGGGATTGCCATAAAAGGACAACCCAGAGGTCGGGCGGCAACCCGTCGCGTCCGGCAAGGCTGCGAGACTTGAACCTGCAACCGAAGGGCGAAAAGGGTGTATCACCTACCACTGGACCACGAGATGTCCTGGATTAAATAATGTAGTTTTTATTAAAAGATCTTGTAGATGAATTATAAATTCGTTTATTTTGGAACCCTATACGAATAGTTTAAATAGAATTTTTTACATTCTATTATCTTTTAGAGTGAAAGATGAGTTTGTGGTAGAAATTTATTAATGGATAAAAATTTAATTATAAAGTTAGTATATATCCTTATGATCTTAGCCAATCTCATAAATAAATTCCTCAACATTAAGAAAAGGAACTTAGAACAAGAATGTTGTCCTAGATGGTACCTTAAATCATCACTAATTTATGGCTTTGGGATTGTTGGCCTTTTCATAGCCATGTTCTCTACCACTCTCCATCAGATAATTGATGGATTGATTTTTCTTCCATATCCATATTTTCCTACATGGAACCCTAGTATGTGTTATTTTCGGTAATCATCATACATTCCACTCTTTATTTTAAATAGAGGCCTCATTAATTCATTTTTCGATATGGGATTTCAACTAAGATATTTTGAAACATCAAAAATGTGTTATCCCAATACCCTATGTTTTGTTGAACCGATGATATTTCAAATCATCATAGATTGATGTGTTTAAGGACCTCAATTTTATACTTGTTTGTGATTGATGACCTCAATCACTACCTATAAATATTTACATTTTTCCTCCAATTATATGTCTCTAATTGCCACCAATGTTCTCCTAATCGAGATCATAATTTGGTGGTGACCCTTTCATTTATTTTTTCCACATATTAAGAATAAATTTTAGTAACCCAATTTCTGATGTGGGTTTTCCCAAAAATATATTTTCTATTTGCAACCTTTTATTTTCTAAGAATAATTTCAAATTGTGAGGAAGCAATTTATTGAAGGTGGGGAGAATGTAACACCCCAAGATTTCATAGTGTGTTATTTCTTCAAAATAATTGCACTACAGGCAACACCGAGTTCAATCACACCATGACTTACAAAAAAAAAGCCATTAAAAAGATTTTATGAATAGTATTAACTAAATATTAAACTTTATATAATCCTTATAATTTTAGAATCCATATTATGAGTTTCTTAGTCATAATGTAAGAAAAAATTCATTTTCAGTATTTCACTTTTACCAAATTTTAATAGTGAAACCTTTTTAAATACAATATTTTAAATTTTTTGACTAAATGAGGACATCAAAAATTTAAAATGAAACATCCCAAGCTTCCATGGTACGCTTTCTTTAAATAATACAATAGTTTGTGTTGTACGCAACTTTGAGTTTTAACACACACCACAACCAATCAAACTAGCTGTTATGAATAGTAATACCTACTTTTTAAAATTATATATATATTATATTTCAAAATGGACTTCATTATTGGATTCGGAGTATCGAATTTATCCTAATGTGAAATTTTGGTACTTTTCGGATAACTTTAATATTTTGATGAATATTGAAAATTACTAAATTTTAATTAAAAAAACTTTTTTAATCAAAATAATTAATAGTGATAAATTATGAATTTGAGTGGTTTTAAAGTATATTTAGAATAAATTTTTACCATTTAATATAATTTTGGTCATTGGACATAATTTTACAATTAAACCGAACATAAACAAGTGTCAATCTTTTGATAGTTATTATCTCTTAAAAACACGCTTTTTGTTTTCACAGCGGGAATTAATTTTAAATTAATTTCTGCCACTTTTTTGTTTTGAATTTAGAAAAATGGATTATATATTTGGAATCAGGATGTTTAAATTGTGTAAATAGGTAACTTTTATTTTTAGACATGTTGAATAATTACTACGGTAAATATTTTATTTACCATGGTTAAGGGTAAATCCGGTAAATAAGGGTTAAAAAAATTATATTATAATAATACTAAATTACCCTAAAACGTGTCCTAGCCTTATTGTTTGATACAGGTTCGGACATAGGCTTATTTGGGTCGATTTTGGGACCCCATGGTGCCACTTGTAGGTGATAGGGACACTTTATTTTAATTATGTTAAAATGAATACAAAAATGACAGAAGCGTATATCTTTTAGAAAAACAATTTTTACATAGGGTTATATATGTTGGATTTTAGATTATAAATATTCATTAGAAAGATAAAACGATGTACTACATAATGATAGTTTATTTATAATTTTTAAACATTAAATAATTTAATTTATTTTTGACACAATGATGATGCAGTAATTACTATAATAGTGAAAAATCAAAATAATTGATATTATAAATACCCAAATAAATATAATATGAAACTTTTAATGAATTAAACTAATTTTCTAGGATAATATGATATATTAGGATTTATTTAATTGACTTTTTCTGAAGTAATCAATCTGTTATGAGTTTCAAAAAAATCAACTATTGAATAGTGTCAAAATTGACATAAAAGAGTTCTTAAAAACATATATTATATTATTAATTGATATTAAATTCCTAAAAATCTATGGTTCGGCCAAGAGACTTATATACTGATAGGTTCATCATTAATGGACCACTTGGGGGTCTCTTTGATGTATATAGTATGTTTATTAACAATATAATATAAAAATACAAAGAGACATTGTAAAAGTGAAACTAATTAACTTAGAGTTAATACTTAAAGATAAGGTTAATATAAGTACCCAAACCTGTATAAATTATACTGGTTGAGTTTTTTTCGACCTATAACCACCTTAAAATTTTAATAATAAACTTTGGAGACATTAGAAACCGAATATGAATTTAATATAAACTAATATTTCTATCTTTTCTAAAGGTTCCCCTCACCCCTCTTATAAAAGGTCACTCTTCCTTCCCATTTCTTCACACCTTAAAAACCTTTTGGTTCGGCCAAACTCTACCCAAATAATCTCCCAACATCCCTCAATACAACCTAGATGCCTTAGTTTGATCATAAATCCAACCTAAGGAGCCCTTTTTATCAAATCAAAAGAAAGAACCTGAAGAAGAGGTAATGTTCTCACCACCCCTTTTCAAGTTCCTTTCTTCTTCCACTTCTTCTTTCTTTGTTATTACCATTCTAAAATAATAACACCATTATCTTATATATACTGTGATTTTATTATAAATATGGTACAACCATATTCACTATTCTATCCACCCTTTTAATAACATGTCACCATACGTGCGTACGTACAGCTTACCGTCTCCACGTCGTGGTGTAATTGTTATTCAATATATCATTATTTGGATGGGTATAATAATGATGTGTAACTCATGTAAATAATAAATATAACATGCTAATGATTTTTTATATATGATATATCATCCATTTATATATTATTTTAATATCAAAATAATGATATTGTCGCTCATGCGTACGTACGGACTACCGTCTCCACAAACGCGATGAGATTTATTCTCCTTCGTATCCATGAAAGTATAATTATCATTTGATGATTTAAAAATTATGTTTAAGGACTTGATATCATTTTGGATATGAATAAGATACAACCTATCGATAACAAACACGTCTTATGTAACAAAACATATAAAAAAAATGAGTAAGTTAACACCCGAAACGACGATAATTAAAAGATATTATTAACAAATCAATGTTAAAAGATCATAGATGATATCATATTATTATATATATTTATTGAATAATTTAATAACAATTATTTCACCATTATACAGGAGTCTAAACTACCCCAACCAAGGAAAAGTACAAGGTAAGTGGTTTTCATCTCACTCCTTATTCCCGTGAGATTCATGCCATATTGCCACCATCACCTTTTGTGTGGTGTATGTACTGCCCATAATTATATTCTTTGTGTAATACACTCTAATTTATGTTTATTTACATATTAATTTTATGATACCTCTTTCATTGGTTGTATGTTTCATAAGTTACCAAATTAGTAAGGGTTATTTCGCAATCTCTTCATTATCCGAGGTTGTTTATACGTAATAATCTACTGGGATCTCTTTATCATCCACATCCATGTTCCATAAAAATGAATTTCAAAACATTTTTAATTTTTACTAGAATATGGGTTAATGTCATTTATACCCTTGTTTGACTTTTTATAAGAGGTTTATAAAGGAATCTTTCCGTCGTTTTCCAAACAAGGTGCTTTTTAACCTTTTCGACAAAATTAAGGTAAGAATGTTTTTTTAACTTATACGGCGGATGTGGCTATTTTCCGCCATTATAAAATCGTTGAAGCTTACCTTACAAGATAATAAGAATATTTTAAAAAAAAATGTTTTATTTCATAAATATAATACACTTAAATTATTTCAAAATAAAAAGAGATATTTTTCTAAAATAGTCTTTATTTCATCTATGTCAACATCCTTTGATGGATTTTAAGCTTATTTGAAGTTGATTTATTATGATACAAAACATCCATATTTTAATGAAGGTTTTGTGATATTTTTGACTGTGGATAAGTTATTCTTATGTCACTCATTTTTTTTGTTTAGAGTATTGACATTTCATAAGTTATTTGTAATCCAAATTTTTATGTTATATTTCATCCTTTCATTCAGATGAATGTGTTAGACATGTATGTTTCGGGTTGGGGACCGGTAAAAGTAAGCCCTCCGGTTTGGTCTCCAGTTATTAGATGAACTCCGATTTGGTCTCCAGTTATTATAGGAACTCCGGTTTGGTCTCCGGTTATTAGAGGAACTCTGGGTTGGTGTCCGGTTATTAGAGGCACTCCGGGTTGTTGTCCGGTTATTAGAGGAACTCCGGGTTGGGTTCCGGTTACAGTTAGCCCCTAGGTCTTGGGACGAGGCCTTGACAAAGAAATTAAAGTTCAGCATTATGCATTCCAACATTATGAAAGTGTTTATTGATATTGCATGTGATTATTCGATTAGTAGAATATCGATGTGAATAAGTAAATGGAATTATTTCATTTTACTTTTTCCATACTATGTTGAAGTTCAAGTTTAAAAGGATTTTGTTTTAGTAATGCATTGCCTTAAATGTTTAAGATTATTTTTGAATGTTCTGATATATTGTTATCCTTACTAGGCATTTAAGCTCACCCCTTTTCTATGTTTTATTTTTCCCAGGATGTGAAGAAGTAAGTTATGAATGACCAGCAGGGATATTATGAGGGGATAATAGTGTGGACTATGGAGACATTATGTTGTCGTAGTAGTTTTTCACTTTATGATGAAATGTAAAACTTATGAATATATCTAGTGTTTCCAAGGCTACTAAACCAATCGGTCTTTCGAGATTTGATCTTTCTTGTGATCATGCCAATGTTATGTAATAATGCATCGAATCTGGGTAGCTAGGGTCGGGGCGTTACAATTAGCCCTAGATCACTGCTCCAAAGTCCCTCAGATTGTGCTCAGTGATCAGTGCCTATTTTATTATAGATGTCATTGATGTAAAATTGGAAACATTCACCTATGATCAATTTTCATACCTGATACCATCCTCAAATTGCATAGCCATTGATAAATCGTCACTACCCATAATAGGTGAAAATAATTGATGATTAGTAAACCAAGAACAGTAATCCATCACTGAATGTGATCCCTTCTCCAAATGTATGAACTCCCTGGCTCGGTCGGGCCTCAACATATCAGGGTAAAAGAAATCATATAAGTTCCTCAAAAACACTTCCTAATACATATCCATATGATGTCCCCCATGTGAAAAAACATCCAACCATCTATTGGTGGAAACACGCAACATGTAAGTCGTTATCTTCACGCTTCTCTCTAGAGTCATCTCCAGATTCTTGATGCTAGAAATCATGGTCTCTAACAATGAATCTGCAGCCTGTAGTCCTCCATCCTATGAAAAAGTGGAAGGAGGTTGGTGATGGAACACCCACATCAACTATGCCATGGGCCGGGTAGGATGTGGTGCTCCATAAAAATTCTGCTTTATCCACATAAATCATTCATGAAACTATGAATCATCACCCTATATATAGCGTACAACCAGTGGAAGTCTTGGTGGAATGACTCTGCAAGGTCATGTGTGTACGTCAATACAAGATTTATGGAACTACATCTCAGAAGTTCAAGAACGAAATAGGTGTAGGAAGGAATTAATGTTTTAAAAAAAAGGTTACATGGTGTGTTCGCTTAATCCAAAACATGGGCGTGTACCTCTACCAACATGGTTTTGAAACACCCCATACACACAGCGTGTTCATACTGATACACATCATTCACATGAATATTCCCTCTTAACAAGGTACTTCTATACATATATAAATACACAATTTTGCTAGTGTAACACTACATGATGTGCACACTCTTGACATGACATGTACAACTGAAGTACCATCCACCCATGTCATTAGTAACAATGCTAGATACATGGTCCAATATAGCACAACATGTACTCTGATTACATGGCGTGTTCTACCAAATATTTTCCAACACCATGTCTCTTCAAAAATAGTCAGTCACATTGTAAACAACTACATGGTGTGTACATATGGTACACAGTGTGTACATATGAAAATTCATTTCTTCCAGAACATAAGAACCCATGGCATGTGTTCATAACATCCCACACCATTTTTTCTGGGGGTTTCAAACAGTAAGCCTCTAATACATCTTTGGAACCCCCAAAATCTTGAAATTTGGTCATGAAATTCCACGTTCAAATTAACGAGAGCCAATACTCCCCGCGAATCAAAGGTTTTATTCAATATTCAAATCATATCTTAACAAAATTCTATTAATGTTAAAACATGACCCACAAAATTCTAATACAATAGGTCCCATAACACCTCATGGACCAAAGCATGACGTTGATCCAAAAGAAACATTACATATACCATAACCTATCCAAATAGATTGTATTTTATCATGACATCTATCACAACTGGATGCATATCTAGCATGACTTATATCCCAACAGCATGTAATTAGTAATGCTCTTTAAATCACATGGAAAGAATGCATGAAATGTGATTTCTTAAAAGTTATTATATGATTCATGAGTTAGAATACTCTCATATAATTTGATTACAAAAAAATAGAACCACATATCAATACTAAAATTATAAAAAAAGTGTTACACCCAATGGTGAAATTGAATCAACAATAATAGTTCAAAATCCAAAGATTACAATTCCATTTGTGGTCATTTTGATATTCCTAACACATGGGGTAGCTAATCCCAGACATAACTAATTACCAAACTATATTTCATTCATATCTCTTTCTAATTTATCCAAAAAGTAAGTCAACCAAAAAATAAAACACCTCTGATACCACTTTGTAATGTCCTGGAACCTCGTGCCTCCCAAAAAGTTCCTCGAACCCAGCTGGTCACATGACCTGAAGTGATTTTCTGAAAATGTTAAAGGCTGCCAACTAGTAGTGAGGGGAAATGAGAGATATGGAGGAAAACATTCCCTCATTGGTAGGGTTTACGTAGTGGATAATAATTGGAAACAATATCTCAAAAAAATACCAAACAGAAATAAATAGCAGAAGACCGAAAGTGAAATCAACAGAAGACATATCATATATATAGTGATTCATGTCTTACGTGTCTAGGAATGCATCCAAAATAAGAAAAAAAATATTAATACAATACAATACATTACAGATGAAAAAATGTAAACTCCAACAACATCGCAAGCATCATCGTGGTATCATGCTCTCTAACTCAAATAGAAATCAGGTTCATGATGAAGAAGGGTGCTTTACTTTATCTATATCTACAATCTTATAATATGATTGGAACCAAAATCTTGAACTGAATAGGGTGTGAGACAAATCCTAGCAGGCCACCACCAAAATATATGTGCCTATATGTCAGTGAATATATTTATAATGTGTAACACCCAGAGATTTTATGAAAAATATTATTTTTAAATTCATTAATGTCTTGTGTTGTACGCTACATCAAAAGGAGCTCTCACAACACACATCCCTGACTTAGATTCCATTACACACAAGTGCAACCTTCAATGATAGCGTGTGTTGTACGCAATACTGAGTTTCACTAAACAACGATATGTTATATACACTAGCAGTTATGAATAGTAATACCCAATTTTTTAAATTTTATAATTTTTTTCCTTCAAAATGGTCTTCATTTTTGGATTCATAAAATCAAAATTATCCTAGGGTTAATTTTAGGTATTTTCTGAAAACTTTCAATTTTTGATGAATAGTGAAAACACTGGGTTAATATTCCCAAACCGACTTTTTATTTAAATAATTATTTATTTTATTTAAATTTATTTTGGGTAAAAATCGATACATAATACTTATATAAGTTCAATTTAAGTCATTTTATTCATTTTATAACAATTATATATATATACATATTATTGAACTTTTCACCGTCTTTTACCCACCTCCTATGAGAATTTGCAAATTCACATAAAACATAATTTTACCGCTTCTATGAGTGGAATTTCGAAAATATGAGAGACACAGTTAATATAAAGGACTAAAATGTGGTTTAATGAGATGAATATAATTTTTGTTGAATAGTAACTTTTTACTTTTTTATCACGGTTAAAAGTAAATAGAGTAATTATGGGTAAAAATGAAATTATTATTACCCTAACACATGTCATAATTCTATTGGATAAGTGCAATTTGACCAAATACAACCTTAGGAATAAAATATGACAATTTAGGCACACTTGGATTACATTAGGACATTTATTATTTATTTATTTAAAGAAGGGTTAAAATAGTTAAAATTAAAGTTTAATAACTAAATAATTTTTAATATAGGTTTATACATAAGATACATTAGAATATAAATATTCATTAGAAATATAAAAAGATTTCATACATAATTATATTTTATTTAAAATTTTTAGACATTAAATATTTTAATTTATTTATGACACAATGATGATGCAGTAATTATCTTATTAATGAAATATTGACATAATTGATGTTATAAATAACCAAATAAATGTAATTTGAGACTTTTTATGAATTACACTAATTTTATCGGTTAATATGACATGTTAGTATTGATTTAGTTAACTTTTCTTGAACTAATAATTCTGTTATGATTTTCACAAAAATCAATTACCAAAGAGTGTCATAATTTACATAAAATAGTGTTTCAAACAAATATTATATTATTAATTTTAATTTTATTCTTTAAAATCTAAGGTTCGGCCAAATGACTTAGATAAGGTTATATATATTAATAATAAAAAGCTTGGTGTTTTTTGGCTTGTTATATTATGTTTATTAACCTTATAGTGTATGAAAACAAGAAGACACGGTAAAAGAAAAATTGTTTAACTTAAAGATAAATCTAAATGATAAGGTTAAAATAGAAACTTAAACTTGTCTAAATACTATTTTATGAGAGGCGTTCGACCCATCCCCACCTTAGCTTCGAAATAACTCAATTTGGAGCTATTAATAACCGAATATGAATTTATAATAAAATAATATTTTTAGTTATTCCAAAGGTGCCCCTCTCCTCCCTTATAAAAGGGCACCTCCTCCCTCTTTTCATCACACCACTTTGAGCCTTCATGCTCGGCCAACACCTGATAATTTTTCTTCTACACTAACCTAGAGACATCCAAGAGGTTCTGGTCTTCTTCAAAGACAAATCTTAGTGCCCTAAGAGGAGGTTTTAAAAAGGCATGTTGAAAGAAGAGGTAATATCCGTTACCGATTCTTTCAACTTTATTTCTTCTTCTACTTCTTATCCTTTAGTTGTTTCATTATGAAGTAATAACATTAGTATCACTCATATAATGATATGTTATTATAAGTACGAAACAACCATATTTCACCATCTATCCATCCTACGAAAAACAAAATCACCGCGCATGCGTACGTACGGAATACTATCTCCACACCGTGGTGTAATCTATTTTCCACCACCACCGTACTTGGATGGGTATAATGGTTTTAATAATAACTATATATGATTTTTGTAAAGTGATATTGATTTTGAAATAGTATACATACAATCTAATACAATTCCATGATCATGGGAACGATATCATCGCTCGTGCGTACGTACGGAATACCGTCTCCATGATGTTATGTGACTCGTTCTACATGATTTTCATTGCATAATTATTACATAAATGAATTGAGTGAATAAATATTATATGTATTACACTGATACCATTCTGTAAATGAGGTATCTATAACCTAGAAAGAATAATAATATTTTATTTGACAAAACACGCATAAGAACAAAAAGCAATAAACACCCGAATAATAAGTAAAAATGAAATATTACTAATAAGAAGCTAAGAATATGACCATATATGATATCATAAAAATAAGAATGATTCTGGAATATGTCAATGACATTATTTAAATCATTATAAAGGAGGTTCGCACACTTACGAAGAAAATAGGACCTAAGGTAAGGGATAAGTATTCCAATCTCATTCTTATCCGAGATTGTTATTCATAAGTATTTACTGGGGTTATTTATATCATCCATGTCCATGTTTTATAGAAGTGTTTTCATGTATGTTTAAAGTCCTTTTTAACCATTTTTTCTTTTATTAAATGTTATGTAAGGAATCATTTTTTTACCATACGAGGTACATTTTAACTTTTCCGAAAAAAGTACGAGGAGAATGTTTTTTATTAACTTATATGGTGTGAACGGATTTTTATATTTCATAACGCATCATTTTCATGAATATTACTCTAAATGATTGTATGACTATTTTCAAAAAATACTTTTATTTTAAAAGTGCATGGCATTTTTTGAAATGAAAATTATTTTGATGAAGAAAGGATATTTTCCTCAAGAATTCATTTCAAGCATTTTGTCAAAACCATTTTTCATCTAAGATGAAATTATTTCATATGTGTATGTTTCAAGTATCATGTCTCTATGATGTACATGGTTTCAATTTTCTTATTATGAAATGATATCCATTTATTTTATATGGATTATGTGATGATGGGATGATATTTATGAAAGCCGTTTTATTTATTGGGGTATGTATGTTTATTTTTTGGCACAAGTAAGAATGATTTCATTATGAGATGGGTGGGACCTATATCTCCCTCCAATTCATTGGGTAATGATTTATATCTCATGAGATAGACATGGCTCGAACGGTAGGTTAAACCAATTCCGTGAAACATTACTGAAACGAGGAGTGAACACGGTTCAGAAATGGACTTTGTCCACTAAGATAGTCTTGGATATGGGTCTTGTCTACTAAGAAATGATTCTCTATGATTATGTGTGCATTCCCAAAAGTTTCATGTTTTAAGTTATGATTATTTGGATTACATTTCAATACTATGATTTATTCCATGTTATGAAATTATGATCTCTTTTACAGGTTAAGATTTCCAAAATGTTACGTTCTTATGTATATGATGTGATTGATATTTCTTTTGTTTGCCCTTACAGAGATTTCGATCTCACCCTTTTTATGTTTTATTTTCCCCATGATATAAAGAAAGGTTTTAGGTAAGACAAAAAAGGGGAATATCTTTATGGGAAAAGTTGAAGATCTTGCACCATGATTTGAAGATTAAATTCTGAGTTTCCATAGACACTAAACTATTGAGGTCCTTGTGTGATTGTTTTTGTTATGTATTAATTATTCCACAAAAGTATTGTAATGTCCATGTACGTCAGGATTTGGGTCTCTAATATTGGTATTAGAGGAAAGGTTTATTCAACCTTTGGAAAATAGGATGCGAGAACTTTAGTGAGATCCCTAGAGATAATTCTATGATATGTCTAGGGATGTCCCTAAGGTTAAGTATAAGTATAGGTTATAATCCTAGAATTACAGTAACGAACATAGAATTAAACCTAATGTGTTAGATATTGAAGCTGCTCCCCCTTTATTATGTTTTTTTTCCCTAGCATGATTTTTGCCTCTCACACTATTCTTTTTGGGTTTTAGACGATGGATGGAACTCGGAGGAACCTTGTTGATCAATATAATGGACAATGCAATGATTATCCTCCTGAACAAAACGATGTTATAAGAGATGGAGTGAAAAATATTATTTCTATACTTACACAAGCCATGAACCATTGTGGACATCCAAATGAGCAGAGAAGGGATCAATATTCTATTGAGTCCTTCATGAGGCAATGTCCACCTTCTTTCAGTGGGTCTTCCAATCCACTTGTTGTTGAACAATGGATCCGTACCACTGAAATGATATTTTCAGTTATTCAATGTTCTGAAAAGATAAAGTCATCTTAGCATTGTATCATTTGGAAGGTGAAGCTGATCAATGGTGGAGTCTTATCAAGAATACGAGGCCAAGATATGAAATTGAGTCCATGGAATGAGATGAGTTCAAGAACATATTTTTCAATAATTACTTCCCTTGTATTCTTTGTACAAAGATGGAGAAGGAGTTTCTTGAACTAAAGAAAAAGGATGATCAATCTGTTGGTATATACGATGAAAATTTTACAATGCATCCAAGGTATGCATCTTGCTTTATCATCCAACCTGAAAGTAAAGTTGATCGATTCTTCAGTGGCTTAAAACCAAGTCTTTGAAGGGAATTAGCTATAAGATACTTCAGTAGCTATGAAGAAAATGTGCGTTTTGCTATCAAGGTAGAAAAGGAAGTTGGTGTTATATATCCATCTCATAGTTTTGACAGGAAACAAAAGATGGAGTTCAAGGATAAATCTCAGAATAATGGTGAAAAGAAGATGAATGTTTCCTTATGCTAAAATTGTAGAAAGAAGCATGGTGGAGATTGTCTTAAAGGGACTAGAAAATGTTTTAAGTGTGGAAAAGAAGTTCATCGAGCAGCTGAGTGTTGAAGTAATGGAAAAAAGGGTTGCTATTGATGTGAATAAATAATAGACTGCAGAGAATGCACCACCTACACTTCAGTGCTTCAAGTACAATGAAATATGGCATTATTCTAATCAATGCCCTAATCCAAGGGTTAATGATGATCGACATGAGAACCCACTTAAGGAAAAGGACAAAGGGATGTCACATGTGATCACTATTGGTGATGTTGAATATGAAAACGAGGTGTTGGAATGATTAATTGTTTATGTAATGGGATTCCAAAATAATGTTGTATATAGTATCGTGGAATATTAGAATATTTATGTATTAGTTTATTTTGGTTTTCAATAATTTTATGGTACCAGTAACCATGGAAAGTGATTGCGATGTTTTTGGAAAGAAGGTGATATTCGCATAATGAAGGGATAAGGAGAAAATGAAATGATTGACAGTATTCATGAGCTCATGACTGATATAAGTAAATAGTTATATCATGGTTTGAGTATACTAAATTTTGAGATTTTGTTATGTGGAAAGAGTTAACTTTTGAAAGCACTCATGTTTTCACTAAGGTTCAATGTGTATTCATTTTTCAAGATAATACATGATTAAGGCCTTCGAATGTTTGGAATGTGACCAACAAGACACATCTTATGATATATGGGGATCAACGATGGAATTAACATGCTTGTTATATGAATTCTATGGTAATCATTTTCACTATAATATGAGATTAGACAATAGTATTTTGGATAAGACAAAATATTGGAGTGGATTTTGTTGGACATAAGATAGTATTGTTTAAGGCTATAACATTTTCGATATTATTGATGGAAATTAATAATAATGTAGTTTTAGAAAAAGGAAAACATACAGGATGGGTGATAACCCGTCGCATCAGACAAGTCTGTGGGAATCGAACCCAAAACCGAAGTGTGACTGGCCTTTATCGCCTACCACTGGCCTACAAGAAGTCCTTGTTTAGTAGAAACTAGTTTTATTATATTAATCAGTATGATATATGAAGTATAAGTCCATTTTAGGAACCATATATGATTAATCTCACTATAGTTGGACTAATGTATTTTTGATAACTTTTTCTAACCTTTTGTTTCAGACAGATAGAATGACCCATCATTCTATCACATGATCTGCTAACACTTCACGAATGACAAATTCAACTTCATTTCTTTAAGAGATGAAGTGGAAATTGTCCAAGGAATGACCAACGGTGAGACTGTACCAAAATCAAGAACGTATTTATTCTAATTTCAATTTCATCAACTTTAGGGAAATGATCTTGAAAACCATAAATGTTTTCACAGTGCCCTTATATCCAATGAATCAGATGGTACCTTGGATCAACACAAATCTATGGCTTTGTGATTGTTGGATTTTAAATAGCCATGTTCTCTACCACTCTCCATCAGAACATGATGGTTAGATTTCTCTTCCATATCCATATTTTCACATATGTTCTCCTATGCAGAAACCCAGTGATAATTTAATTTGGGTAAATGTTACATTTCATACTTTAGTTTTTAAATCCATGTGTTGGTATTCCTTTTTACGATGTGGTTTTCTATTAAAGAAACTTTCGAGTAGTAAACCATTTTTAACCCTGACGAATTTCGAGGGAGAAATTCATTTTAAGGGGGGTAGAATGTAACACCCCGAGATTTTATGAAAATATTATTTTTAATTTCATTAATGTCGTGTGTTGTACGCTACACCAAAAGGATCTTTCACAAAATGCATCCCTGACTTGGCTTGCATTACACGCAAGCGCGACCTTCCATGATAACATGTGTTGTACGCAATACCGAGTTTCGCTAAACATCAATATGTTATATAAACTAGCATTTATGAATAGTAATACCCACTTTTTGAAATTTTATAAATTTTATCTTTCAAAATGGACTTCATTTTAGGATTCATAATATCAAAATTAGCCTAGTGTGAATTTTAGGTATTTTTCTAAAAACTTTCAATTTTTGATGAATAGTGAAAACACTGGGTTACTATTCAAAAACCGACTGTTTATTTAAATAATTATTTATTTTATTTAAATTTATTTTAGTTCAAAATTGATACATAATACCTATATAAGTTTAATTAAAGTCATTGGAGTCATTTTATAATAATTTTATATATATAAAAATTTTATTGAACTTTTCACCATCTTTTACCCACCTCCTAGGAGAATTTGCAAAGTCACATAAAACATAATTTTACAACTTTTGTGAGTGGAATTTCGAAAATCCGAGAGACACGGTTAATATTAAGGACTAAAATGTTGTTCAATGAGATGAAAATAATTTTTGGTGAATAATAACTTTTTACTTTTTTTACCACGGTTAAAAGTAAATAGGGTAATTAATGGTAAAAATGATATTATTATTACCCTAACACATGTCCTAATTCTATTGGATAAGTGTAATGCGACCAAAAACAACCTTATGAATAAAATATGACCATTTAGGCCCACTTGGATTAGATTAGGACATTTATTATTAATTTATTTAAAGAAGGGTTAAAATAGTTAAAATCAAAGCTCAGTAACTAAATCATTTTTAATATACGGTTTTACAAAAGATAAATTATAATATAAATATTAATTAGAAATATAAAAAAATTTCGTACATAATGGTATTTTATTTATAATTTTTAGACATTAGATAATTTAATTTATTTATGACACAATGATAATGCTGTAATTATCTTGTTAATGAAATATTGACATTATTGATGTTATAAATACCCAAATAAATGTAATTTGAGACTTTTTTATGAATTAAAAAATATTTATAGGTTAATATGATATGTTAGTATTGCTTTAGTTAACTTTTCTCAAACTAATCATTCTATTATGATAATCACAAAAAGCAATTACCAAATAGTGTCAAAATTGACATAAAATAGTTTTTAAAACAAATATTATATTATTAATTGTTATTTTATTCCTAAAAATATATGGTTCAGAAACATTACTTATATATGATTATATATATTAATAATAAATAACTTGGGTTGTGTTTGTCTTGTTATAGTAAGTTTATTAACCTTATAGTGTAAGAAAACAAGAAGACATGGTAAAAGAAAAATTATTTAACATAAAGTTAAATCTAAATGATAGGATTAAAATAGAAATATAAACTTGTATAAATTCTATTTGTTGAGAGGATTTAGACCCATCGGCACCATAGCTTCAAAATAACTCAATTTGGAGCTATTAAAAACCGAATATGACCTTATAATAAAATAATATTTTTAGTTATTCCAAAGGTGCCCCTCTCCTCGGGCACCTCCTCCCTCTCTTCCTCACACCACATTGAGCCTTCATGCTCGGCCAACCCCTCAAAATTTCTCTTCTACACTTCCCTAGAAACATCCTAGAGGTTCTGGTATTCTTCACAAACCAATCTTAGTGCCCTAAGAGAAGGTTTCAAAAAGGGGTGTCGAAAGAAGAGGTAATATCCGTTACCGATTCTTTCAACTTTATTTCTTCTTCTACTTATTCTTCTTTAGTTGTTTCATTATGAAGTAATAATATCAGTATCAATCAAATACTGATATGTTATTATAAGTATGAAACAACCCTATTTCACCATCTATCCATCCTTCGGAAAACGAAATCACCGTGCGTGCGTACGTACAGAATACTGTCTCCACGACGTGGTGTAATCTATTTTCCACCACCACCTTACTTGAATGGGTATAATGGTGTGAATAATATCTATATATGATTATTGTAAGGTGATATTGATTTTTAAATTGTATAAATACACTCCAATACAATTCCATGATCATGGGAACGATATCATTGCTCGTGCGTATGTATGGAATACCGTCTCCACGATGTGATACGACTCGTTCTACCAGATTTTAATTTCATAATGATTAAATAAATGAATTTAGTGAATAAATATGATATGTATTACACTAATAAAATTCTTGAAATGAGGTATCTATAACCTAAAAATAATAATAAGAATTTATTCGACAAAACACGCAAAAGAACAAAAAGCAATGAACACCTGAATAACAAGTAACAATGAAATATTACTAATAAGAACATAAAAATATTAACATATATAATATCATATAAATAAATATGATTCTGGAATAAGTCAATGACATTATTTAAATCATTATACAGGTCGTTCAGACACTTACGAAGCAAATCAGACCTAAGGTAATGGATAACTATTCCAATCTCGTTCTTATCCGAGATTGTTATTCGTAAGTATTTACTGGGGTTATTTCTATCATCCATGTCCATGTTTTATAAAATAGATTTCATGTATGTTTAAATCCATTTTTAACCATATTTTACTTTTACTACATGGTATGTAAGGAATCTTTTTTTACTATACGGGGTACTTTTTGACTTTTCCGACAAAAGTACAAGGAGAATGTCATTTTTAACTTATACTGCTTGAACGGATTTTTAATGTCTCATAACGCCTCACTTTCATGAAGCATACTCTACATGATTTTATGACTATTTTCAACAAAATAGTTTTATTTTAAAAGTGAATGAAAGTTTTTGAAAAGAAAATGATTTTGAAGAAGAATGGAAATTTTCCTCAAGAATTATTTTCAAGTGTTTTATCAAAACCATTTTTCATCTAAGATGACATTATTCCAAATGTGTATGTTTCAAGTATCATGTCTCTATGATTTACATGGTTTCACATTTCAAATTATGAATTGATATCCATTTCTTTTATATGGATCATGTGATGACGGGATGATGTTTATGAATCCCTTTTTATTTATTGGGTTATGTATGTTTATTTTGTGGCACAAGTAAGAATGATTTAATTATGAGATGGGTGAGACCTATATCTCCCTCCAATGCATTGGGTAATGATTTATATCTCATGAGATAGACATGGTTGGAATGGGAGGTTAAACCAGTTCAGTGAAACAAGACTGAAATGAGGAGTGAACTCAATTCAGAAATGGACTTTGTTTGCTATGATAGTCTTGCCTATGGGTCTTGAATACTAGGAAATCATTCTCTATGATTATGTGTTTATTCAAAAAAGTTTCATGTTTTATGTTATGATTTTTGGGATTACATTTCACTAATATGATTTATTACATGTTATGAAATTATGATCTCTTTTGCAGGTTATGATTTCCAAAATTTTATGTTCTTATGTATAGCATCCCGCCTTTTTATAACATAAACATTCATTACATTACACAAAACTAAGGATCTTTAAGGTTTAGTGTCTTGGAAACCAGGAACATAATACATGAAAACAACATAAATTTTTTTTCTTAAACACTTGAAAGGCTTCTCCTTAAGTTCATCCTAGGTTCATTACTACATCTAATAACCTGGGGACATACATCAAAAGAAAGGGTGAGCAGAAGTCCCAGTAAGGGAAACAAGCAAAACATTTTACATATGAACTTGAAATACATCAGCAAAGTCATGAAAAGAACTTCAAGGCATGAGAATGAAATCCTGTGGTATATCCTAATCAAAATAACATTTTTCATATCATGAAGATCTGGCTACAACATTTAATATTGAAAATCATTTAGTTTCACCAAGGTCCATCCCCAAGGTGTCATTAAAAATTACAAAGGTTATTCACCAAGGTATCTGTCTAAAAGGTCATCTCTAGAGATTAAGTCTTTACCCAATGCATTGGAGCGCTATCTGGGTGCACCCTTGACATGTATTTATTATCATGTGAGACACATATATCATCATCAGTAATTTCATAAACAACACATATAGTTTAAAAGAAATGGGTTTCATTTCATAATCATAACGTTTTAAAAAATGCTTTAAATACATGATCTTTATGTCACTTTAAACACATGGAAAAGGGAAAGCGGGATTCATGTATGTAAATCCCAGAATTTAAAATAGAAAATTTTGATACATATGTGAATACCCTTGTAGAAATAGGAGCATTGAGTATTCACTTAATAACATAAAATAATTTTGAGATAGAGAGGGAGGAATTTTGAGACGAAAATTATGCAGCATAATGGCTATGATACATGGTTATAGAAAACATTGAAAAGAGAGGGGACATGGGTCAAACATTCATAAATGACCCACAAAAAATATAGGTACATAATATAAGGTATTTAATAAAATGTTAATGAAATTTGAAAATATACCATATGAATTGAAGAACATGAAAGGAAGACAAAAAAATAAGATTTCTCTTATGAAAATACAGTAGCCTAACGGCATCACATAAACTTTAACCAAAAATGAATTGATTAGATCAAATAGGGTCTCTCATCATATGCACATAAAATATCAGTATGATAGATATATATATCATAACCCAACATAATAAAAAGGAACTTTCAAGACTTGACATGGAATTAAAAACTTGAAAAGGGAGAAAGGTGAAAGAACCACTTAAAAATTCGGCAGCCTAACGACGCCACTTAAAACTTCAAAATACTGAATTGAAGAGATAAAATGGGGTCTCTCATAAAATTATCAAAAGAGATCAGTATGATAGATATAGAGATCATAACCCAACATAATAAAAAAGAACTTGGAAGAATTGACATGAAAATAGATCTTGAAAACGAGTAGGGTGAAAGAACCACTTAAAAATTCGGCAGCCTAACGGCACCACTTAAAACATCAAAATACAGAATTGAAGAGATCAAATGGGTTCTCTCATAAAATGATCATAAAAGATAATTATGATAGATATAGATATCATACCCCAACATAATAAAAAGTAACATGAAGTAATTGACATGAAAATAGATCTTGAAATCGAGAAGGGTGAAAGAATCCCCTTAAAAATTCGGCAGCCTAACAGCGCCACTTAAACATTATTAAAAACAATTGATGAGAGAAATAGGGGGTCTCTCATTATATTAACATGAAAATGGAATTAAGAGGAGTATAAAAGAACATCCTTTAAAATAATAACATGGAGCATAAAATAAATGACATAAAAGAGATTTCTTGAAAATAAAGAGAGAGGTCGGATCCCTTACCATAAAATGTAACTCTTAAAACTCTAAGGTTTGGACCTTGAAGGCTTGGGGGAACCTTTGGAGGACTTATTGGGAGGTAAGGAGACTATAACATCGTTGATAATGGTTTTGGAGTCGAATGTATGAGAGGAGGGCTTGGTATTTATAGGGAATGTGAGGGGACAATGCATTAATGTCCAAGGGACACCTCAAAAGTGGTTTTCTCATAACCATGTGCTCTCCCAAGATATATCCCATGAAGTTAGGCCCCATGGGGACCCCAATACAATAATTCATCAACTTTGGTCTTCCAACCCTTAAAATATCTCATGACATCATCATGACACAGTTATGATGTCATTAAACATACCGAAACCCTAAAACTGTATTTTTACTATTCACTGAAAATTCAACTTTCTCAGAAAAATACCAAAATTTCATAATAACCAAATATCAATGCTCTGATTTCAAAAATGAACTCCATTTTATAAATATAATTTTCTAAATATTATTAATTTTATTTTTAAATAAATACACTATTCACTGAAAATTCATTTTTTTAGAAAAAAACACAAAAATTACCTTAACATAATATCGATGCTCTGAGTTCAAAAATGAAATCCATTTTATAAAAATAATTTTCTAAATATTTTTAAATTAATTTTTAATTAAAAACACTATTCACCTGAAAAAATAATACTTGAATAATAATTTATGAAAACGTTATTTAAGCATTTTATTAAATCACATTACTTAGTCAAGGTGCCTAGATAATAGTAATACCTTCTTTAAGTGCGATTACTAATCCATTTGGACACATTACTATTCCTAATCATAAAATCACTATTCATAATTTACTATTCATCAAAAATAAAGTTGATCTTATTAGACTCTAAATTTCGTACTGAACATAATTGTAGAAGACCATTTTTTGAAAATCATTACACATTTTTAATTATTTATGGTTTACATAAACATTTTTAAAATATCATTTTTCTAATATTCATAAAAAATATGCATACTATATTTATCCGGTCATTTGAAAATTCATAAACTTCATCATAAGAAGAAATCCCAATTTTTATTTAAAATAAAGGATTACCCAAGGTAGTTAAGATCTCCTTACATAGCCCCTTATCACACCACCATAGTACTTAAGTGTAAGGTGTGATAAGGTGAGAGAATCTGAGGGAGGCTCGGCCAACATCGCATGAGTAGTAATTTCTATCAGTTTGAACTTATCGCAAAGGCGATTCCATTCTAGCTTCACACGATGAAGTTCAGCTTGGGTTTGGTCGTGAGCAAAGCCCAGTGGTGCTACCTCATTCCCAAGTTCTGTTAGATGGGCTTCGATCGGTCCAAGACTACTGGGTGAGGCCATCGAATCTTCTTTCTATAATAATTAATCAAGATTACTTGTATTTAGAGACAATAATCGAAAACGTTTAGTTTACAGCAGTCATATTGACCAATGGTCATATAACAGTCAAAAACCAACGGTCTCATTTTAATTATACTCATGTTATCAAATGAAACATTTTTGTTGAGTATAAAAATAAAATAAAATAACACATAAAATTAGGAATCGTGATTTATTCAAAATTTCGGGTCATTAGAATCTTCCCCCCTTAAGAAATTGCATCCTCAGAATTTTTAAAATTGGCTTTTGAAATTTCATTGAAAGTACCACATCGGAATAGGAGTCTGTAAAACTATTACTTTAAAAGAAAGAAAGGGAAGTACAAAGGTCACCCGAGTTAACCCACACTAGGATTCCATGTCGGAAAACATAGACATGGAGGAGAAAAAAAGGGTCAAGTTCTGAGGGAGAGTGATAGAAAACATGATTAAGAGAAAGTTAACTATAAGAAAATCCCAAACTTATGATCTATGAAAATGGCCTTTGATTACCTAGTAGGAGACGTAAACCAACCACATTTTTGTTTTACGTTCCTTTTCATAATTTTGAGGAATTCATTTACTACATAGAATAGAAACATAAGAAAATATACCTACCACCATGTAGAGTTTCATCCTTTAATAAATCTCTACCAAAAATAATATTTTCTCCAAATGATGAGAATCCAAAAATACTTGGTCTCATCAAAAGCACAAGAATCATCTTCTAGAGAATCATATAATCCAGAAAAGATTAACTATCTATTTCTTATATCTTTAAACATTATCCCAAAAACAAGAAGGGTAAGGTAAAACAACTCTTCAAAAAGAAAGAATCTCATAGGAATGGAAACTAATTTTAAATTTTCAAAGTTCCATAGTACTACCCAAAGTTCATCATAGACCATTCCATAAATAACTTTTCTTAAAATTCCTCAAAATAAACCAAACAAAGATTGAAACCCAAATACAAGAAGAATTTGATAACATAGTCTTCCAAAATAAACATCATTGTTCATCTCCAAAACACATCAACCCCTCCTAACATCTTATAACAAAATTATCTAACCTAAACATATTTTACCCAAGATAGGTTAATCATTTCCATAAGTAACCTAAATTACTATAATTCCACCTTAAATTCATCAATTCTATAATTCAACCATACTCCTCAATGAAAATACCATAGTAATCTATTTACCTCGACCATATAGGGTCCCCAAAATAGTGAACGTCTTGCAAAATAATAATCATCTTTTAATCCCCTAATCATCTCTCTCATATCAATACGGGAATTTTCGAATTTCCTATCACATTGGTTGATGGGAAATGTTCTTCCATTTCCAACCATTAACTAAGAAGAGAAAGTATAATTAGAGGCTTAAATACTTAACCAATAATCATGAAAAAGAGCTTAAAGCATATAAGGATAACTTGTAGAAGAAAATTATACCCTAAAAAGTGATACCCTAGTTTTCAAACTAGGTTACCCATGATCATATATTCTTATGTGAATCTTTATTTTGTTTTATCCTTGTTCATTTAATAATGGTTCATACTATGCTTTTGAATTTACCAAAGCATATCCCCTGGGAGTGTCGTAACCAAGAGTGGAGCAAGACCCATTTTCGTGTACTAGTTTCCGTTTGAGTCTAGCTCAAAGCGGTGTTTTCAGGTTTTACCCCTATGTACATCTGTGCCAAAGCCACCTCTACCTGCTCGTATCTAGACAGGGATGTATTTTCTTGGAAACCCCTTACTCCATACACACCAAAATACCAGTAAGATTTATTATATATAAACATTTCTATAGGATTATTCCTAAATTTTTCATATCCTAATTTCCACAAATAACTAAACCATCAATTGATACCAATTCTAGTATCCAGCATTTTTATAACCTAATCTTTCATTACATTACAGAAAACTGAGCATCTTTAAGGATTAGTGTCTTGGAATCCAAGAACATAATACATGAAAACCACATAAAACATTCTTTTTATACACTTGAAAGGCTTCTCCTTAAGTCCATCCTAGGTTCATTACTACATCTCATAACCTGGGGACATACATCAAAAGAACGGGTGAGCAGAAGTCCCAGTAAGGGAAACAAGCGAAACATTTTACATATGAACTTGAGATACATCAGTAAAGTCATGAAAAGAACTTTAAGGCATGAGAATTAAATCATGAGGCATATCATAATAAAAATAAAATTTTTCCTAACTTGAAGATGTGGCTACAACATTTAATATTTACAATCATTTCGTTTCACCAAGGTCCATCCCCAAGGTGTCATTAAACATTACCAAGGTTATTCACCAAGGTATTTGTCTAAAAGGTCATCTCTAGAGATTAAGTCTTTACCCAATGCATTGGAGCGCTATCTAGGCGCACACATGACATGTCTTTATTATCATGAGAGCCACATATATCATCATCAGTAATTTCATAAAAAACCCATATAGCATAAAAGAAATGGGTTTCATTTCATAATCATAACATTTTAAAAACTGCTTTAAAGACATGATCTTTATGTCACTCTAAACCCATGGAAAAGGGAAAGTGGGTTTCATGTATGTAAATACTAGAATTAAAAATATAAAATTTTGATATATATGTGAATAACCCTGTATAAATAGGAGCTTTGAGTATTCACTTAATAAAATAAAATAATTTTGAGATAGAGAGGGAGGCATTTTGAGACAAAAACTATGCAGCAAAACGGCTATGATACATGGTTTTAGAAAACATTGTAAAGGGAGGGGACATGGGTCAAACATTCATAAATGACCCATAAAAAGTAGAGGGACAGAATATAAGGGAATTAAGAACATGTTAATGAAATTTTAAAATATACCATATGAATTTAAGAACATGAAAGGAAGACAAAAAAAATAAGATTTCTCTTATGTAAATTTGGCAGCCTAACGGCGTCACATAAATTTCAACCAAAAATGAATTGATGAGATCAAATAGGGTCTCTCATAATATGAACATAAAATATCAGTATGATAGATATAGAGATCATAACACAACATAATAAAAAGGAACTTTCAAGACATGACATGGAATTAGAACTTTGAAAAGGGAGAAAGGTGAAAGAACCACTTAAAAATTTGGCAGCCTAACGACGCCACTTAAAACTTCAAAATAATGAATTGAAGAGATAAAATGGGGTCTCTAATCAAGTGATCATAAAAGATCAGTATGATAGATATAGAGATCATAACCCATCATAATAAAAAGTAACTTGAAAGAATTGACATGAAAATAGATCTTGAAAACGAGAAGGGTGAAAGAACCACTTAAAAATTCAGCAGCCTAACGACGCCACTTAAAACATCAAAATACTGAATTGAAGAGATCAAATGGGGTATCTCATAAAATTATAATAAAGGACCACTATTATAGTTATATAGATCATACCCCAACATAATAAAAAGGAAATTTAAGGAATTGACATGAAATTAGATCTTGAAAATGAGAAGGGTGAAAGAATCCCCTTAAAAATTCGGCAGCCTAACGACGCCACTTAAACATTATTAAAACGAATTGATGAGAGAAATAGGGGGTCTCTAATTATATGAACATGAAAGGGGAAGTAAGAGGAGTATAAAACAACATACTTTAACATAATAATATGGAGTATAAAATAAATGTCATAAAGGAGATTTCTTGAAAAGAAAGAGAGAGGTCGGATCCCTTACCTTAAAATGTAACTCTGAAAACTCAAAGGTTTGGACCTTGAGGGCTTGGGGGAACCTTGGGAGGACTTCTTGGGGGGTAAGGAGACCAGAACATCGGTGAGGATGGTTTTGGAGTCGAATGGATGAGAGGAGGGATTGGTATTTATAGGAAAAGTGAGGGGACAAGGCATTAATGGCCAAGGGACACGTCAAAAGTGGTTTTCTCGAAACCATGTGCTCTCCCAAGATATTTACCATGAAGTTAGGCCACATGGGGCCCCCAATACAATAATGCATCACCTTTGGTCGTCCAGCCCTTAAAATATCTCATGACATCATCATGACACGGTCATGATGTCATTAATCATACCGAAACCCTAAAACTGTATTTTTACTATTCCATGAAAATTCAACTTTCTCAGAAAAATCCCAAAATTTCACATTAACCAAATATCAATGCTCTGAATTCAAAAATGAACTCCATTTTATAAAAATAATTTTTTAAATATATTTAATTTTATTTTTAAATAAATACACTATTCACTAAAAATTCATGTTTTTCAGAAAAAACCCCAAATATTACCTTAATATAACATCGATGCTCTGAGTTCAAAAATGAAATACATTTTATAAAAATAATTTTCTAAATATTTTTAATTTAATTTTTAATTTAAAAACACTATTCACCCGAAAAAACTAATACTTGAATAATAATTTATGAAACCGTTATTTAACCATTTTATCAAATCACATTACTTAATCAAGGTGCCTAGATTATATTAATACCTTCTTTAAGTGAGATTACTAATCCATTTGGACACATTACTAATCTTAATCATAAAATCACTATTCATAATTTACTAATCATCAAAAATCAAGTTGATCTTATTAGACTCTAAATTTTGTACTGAACATAATTGTAGAAGACCAATTTTTTGAAAATCATTACACATTTTTTATTATTTATGGTTTACATAAACATTTTTAAAATATAATTTTTCGAAAATTCATCAATAATATGCATACTATATTTATCCTGTCATTTGAAAATTCTTAAACATCACCATAAGAAGAAGTCCCAATTTTTATTTAAAACAATGGATTACACAAGGCAGTTACGGTCTCCTTACATAGCCCCTTATCACAACAGCATAGGACCTAAGTGTAAGGTGTGCTAAGGTGAGAGAATCTGAGGGAGGCTCGACCAACATCGCATGAGAAGTAATTTCTATCTGTTTGAACTTCTTGCAAAGGCTATTCCATTCTAGCTTCACACGATGATGTTCGGCTTGGGATTGGTCCAATGCAAAGCCCAGTGGTGCTACCTCCTTCCCAAGTTCTGTTAGATGGGCTTTGATCGGTCCAAGACTACTGGGTGTGGCCATCGAATCTTCTTTCTATAATAATTAATCATGATTACTTGTATTTAGAGATAATAATCGAAATGTTTAGTTTACAGCGTTCATATTGACCAATGGTCATATAACAGTCAAAACCCAATGGTCTCATTTTAATTATACTCATGTTATCAAATGAAAAAAAAATCTGAGTATAAAAATAAAATAAAATAACACATAAATTTAGGAAACAATATTTATACAAAATTTCGGGTCATTACATTATGTATATGATGTGATTGATATTTCTTTTGTTTACCCTTACTAAGCATTTGAGATCACTATTTTTATGTTTTCTTTTCCCCAGTATATAAATAATGGTTTTAGGTAAGAAAAAAAAGTGGAAGATCTTTATGGGAAACATTGAAGATCTTTCACCACGATTAGAAGATTAAATTCTGAGTTTCCAAAGACACTAAACCATTATGGTCCTTGTGTGTCTGTGTTTGTTATGTATTAAGTATTCCACAAAAGTGTTGTAATGTCCATGTATGTCAGGATATGGGTCTCTACAGTATGTAATATGAAAAAAATGAATCAATACACTAGGAAGTACTCAAAATTAAACAATCCTATAGTTGTCAATTACATTCATTTAACATTTTTTATTCACCCGTTGAATCATGTAACCTTGGGATCTAGCATATTCACTATATCCCATGTGTAATGTAGAAAATTATATGTCTCAGAAGACCATCTACACAATCAAGTAAGAAAAAAATCCATGATTGTGCATTGTCTTGGCCAACTAATTAAAATCAATCAATTATTCACAAACGACCCTCTGCAAAATGTCTCACGGACTCACCCATTTTGTTCAACTTACAATAAATTTATTAAATCATTACCCTTAGGTTAATCTATCATGGTATAACCATTTGGTTAAACATATAATCAATTCATTAAATCATGACCCTTTGGGAAATCTCTCAAAGTATAATCCCTTTGTTCCAACATAGAATCAAATCCTCATATCAAATGTAAATGACAACCTAGGAAATCTCCCATGGTCAAATACTTTGAAGTAATCATTTACACTAAGGATCTCACAGCCTTATGCAAATAATATGTTAGTCCCCTCAGTCTTCTTGGTCTAAGGCTCACACAGTCCATTGGATGAGAGATAGACCACATATCATATCAAATTAAATAATCTAGAAGTCCCATCATCCATCCTGGTCCAAGGTACTCACATTCCCTTGAAAACAATGGCACATATTATGGAAAAGCTTCTCATGAAATCAAAAACTACTACATGGCTAAACATTCACAATGCATATCGCAGGCATTTCATATAATCAATAAAACTTCATCCTAATCGAACATGGCATGGAAAACAAGGTATGCCTCATAGGCAACCTAGACCATATAGCCATTAACAATCAATGAAGGGGAAACATTCCCAGGGGGTGTCCCTTAAACATGGTATCTAACCTTATGAAAAATCTGCAACAATTAATCTATAAATCAAACCATATCAGGTAATAACATTGTTAAATTCCAAATCCCGAAATACCCAAAATGTGGGTATGTAGAACTTTTAGCATATATTATCCAAATAAAAACAAAAAAAGGAAATAACCATGAACCTCAATGAATTATTATTGATATACTTGAACTTCAGCCTTTGAATCTCCCATAATCAGCATTGATCTCCAAATAGGTGAAAAACTACCAACCATGAATAACTCACAAGAGATAATGAATCAAGAAAAAGGGCTAATGAGGCTTTGAGAACTCATCAGGGGATTCCAAATAAACTAAAATTGTCTCCATCAGAGATCAGAATGAGAATCAAGATGCCAACTTTTTTCATCATTCTAGAGCGCTCATGTATGAAACACGGGAACAAGAAGGTGTTTCCAGACATGAGACACGACACTGCTCTAATATATCAAATAAAAAGAAAACTACACTGAATGCTCATTAAAAATGCATGCCATGTATTAAACTCAACTAGACCCTGACATAATCCGTCTTCTAGGTCACCACAAGGCCATGTACTCGGTCGTTTCACGGTAAAACATTATTTTACGTGACAAGCTAGTTACAAGACGTGTACTCAGAAGTACACGATGTGTACCAACAAGATCCTATGTTTTGAATTTTTCCTCAAAACAACCCGAAAATAAGATCCATACCTAAAAATAAAATACATTCTCTTATAGGGTGAACATAATTTTTGACCAAAATGGAATGTGAATGCAGTAAAAATTAATTACTGGTGTTAAGATAAAAATTGGTTCACCAAGGGTTAAACTGAAAATATAAGGGTTAAATTTCCATATAAAAATTTATATAAGAAATTTTATGTACATTTATAAACCATTACATGATTAGGTATTAATAATGGTATATTTTAGGCCATTTTAAAAAAATAACATGGGATCACATAATTCTATTAAAAAATACAAAGTCTGTCACCCCCACACATAAAAAAGGACACCCCATCTCCTCTCTTCATGAAACATTAAAACCACATTGGTCAGACCAATATCTATCAAAATAAATTTAAAAATCCCACAAAATCATTCTATAAGAATTTTTTTGAATTAAATACACCATATAAAGGCTTTAGTGAAAACCAAATGAGGACACCAGAAGGATAGGTAACGATCTTCAACAAGCATCTTCATTTTATTTCCTTCTCAAACTCCTTCAATTCATATCAAACCATGATGATATAATATCCTCAGTATCTTTAATATAATTATATATTTTTATATTAATTGTTTGACCTTAAACCACACACAATTTCATA
Organism: Viscum album; assembly: GCA_963277665.1. Lineage (NCBI taxonomy): Eukaryota > Viridiplantae > Streptophyta > Magnoliopsida > Santalales > Viscaceae > Viscum > Viscum album. The sequence goes on from OY728136.1 coordinate 1,841,266,468, forward strand.
AAATGGGTTAAAAGATCAGCATTAATGTATACGAATAACTACAACCTCACAAGCTAGTGTCATTCATTTTTCCATTACAACCATTCATGGTTTATTATGATGATGGATATAAATTATATGTATTGTATTTATGAAATATTTATTCATATGGAGTAACTATACCATATTTTTATTTTCAATTACCATTCTATAGGATATATGATAATTTCACTTGTGCGTATGATAGACTACCAATTCTTAAAGCATTGTGATTCATCGTTCACTGACGCCTCACATAGAAGGCAATGAAGTTAATTTCCATTATTATATGATATATAAATGATATAATTATTACATTAATGAAATATGCATCTTTATTAAATGATAATATATATCATTTAATTTCATTCCTTTTCAATCATGTCAAGATGAGAACATCATTCATGTACGTGTGGAATACCACCTTCACGAAATGATGTGACTCCCTTTTCATCACCACACAAAATGGATGACATATATAAGTTTATAATGAAGTATATATTGTATAATGGTCATTATATAATGTTTATATATTACTTATATTCATTACTAAATGATCTTTGAAAATATAAATGTCACTCATGTATACATTTGACCAACCATCTCTAAGATCATTACTTTCGTTATTTTTCATAATTATCATACATGATTTATTTAAAAAGTAAAAATTATCTAACAAAATTGGTAATTAATTAATAATTATTATTCATAATATGAGATAGCTATATAATATGTGCATGAACCAAAGATTTCATAAAAAAACACAAATAAAAAATGGAAATCAACACACTAAAAAAAGAAATATAATAAAATACTAGTAATGAATAAGAGGGTAAATGTTATAATAGGATTGTATATGGTATTATAAATTTTATTATGTTAATATAGTAAAATATAAACATGAATTAAATCACTATACATGGGAAAAAATAACATTCAATGAAAGGGATAACAAGGAATGTGATTTCTTAACTCAATTTCCACTCATTAAGTTTAACGTTTACTTTGCTGATTATTTCATTACATGATTATGCATGTAATTAAATTTTATTATACTATTTTATATTTATACATATTTTTTTATATATATTTTATACATTTAATCAATCCATCGATTAATTATCACCTCAATGTTATGATCATTTTAAGTGTTTATTTCTCTATCGTAGTCTCATTATGATTGTTTACTCATGATTTTCAATTGAAGGGAATTGTGTTTTATTTTACAAATAAACCCATTTAATTTTATTCTAATCAGGTTATTTATAAAATTATTAATAAATATTACTGTTTAATAACTCATTGTTAATTAAATGGTTTTAAAAAATGTTTTAGGGATATCCTACTTCATTTCACTCTTTGATTAAAAATATGTTCTATTCAAAAACTATGTTTTTATAAAATGATATATAAAATGTTTTTAAGATTTTAAAAATTATTTTTAAAAGTAATAATCATCAACTATTATTTTAATGAATCTTTTTTTTAATATGATTAAAATCTAATGTAATTTTGATCTTTTCATTTACTGGATGGGAGGAATTGAAAAATAATCATCAGAACTAAATTTTGTGTGTTGGAATGATTCAATGTGAGGTTTTTGGACTTAGGTGAAGTATTATTAAGTGTATTCTGTGTATAAAGTAGTTATGAGAGATCCAGAATAGTAAAATTATGTTTTGAGGGACCCTCAAAGGCCACACCATTTTTCTTAAATCGTGCGACCCACTACAGGAAATAGTGCACCCTGCCACAGGTGGGCAGAGATTGTGTACATGTTTTATCAAATTGTGTACCTAGTTATCATGATTAGTGGAATTGGGAAGTAGTTAATGACTATTCATCACATTTATGGCACCTTGTTTCCAAACTATGTAACCATCACGTGCTGGATGCTCTAGGTGCCCAGTAGAGGGTGCACGATTGGCGCATGGTTTTCAAAACCCAGGGGACCATATCATGCACATTGAACTACTTTAAAATTTTAAATTAATGAAAATAAAAATACATGAAAATAAAATAAAATAAAAACCCACCTTGCCCCATTCCTTTTACATACACGATTCCCTCCTCTTGTGTGACCTAGCCACCCGTGCGATCCCCCTAATATGGCCTCCTCTACTCTCAATGAATCCACCAAGATCCATCTATGTTTTTGTTCGATCATTCAATGAAAGACCCTATGATACCTATTATTCTACTTTCATCTAATTTTCACTCTTCTCATATACCAATTTTCACTCATATAAACCTAGGCATTCATGAAAATGATGATTTATGGGTTTATTTTGGTATTAGGTTCTGAGAAGGTCCTATAAAGACCTGTTCGGGAGGATTCTGAAAACTACCACCAAAGGTGAAGTGGTTCAGATTTTTTTTGCTATCCCCAATCGATTTTTGGTTTAGTTTTCAATCTGTTCTTGGTGTTTTTATTTTAAAAATTAGGGGTTTTGTAATCTATGGATACCATGTATAAATTATTGTGGAATTTGATCAAAATCGAAGGATCACACTCATATACATTGGTATTAATATATATATATATATATCATATTTGTACGTATTCCCTCATGGCCTAGGGAACACTTTCATTGGGTTAAAGATATATATATTTTTGTGTGTGTGAGTGGGTGTAAGTGTGGACCATCATTGAGTTAAAATATTCGAGTGCCAATGTAGTTTTCCTTAGTCTACTGCATAATGTAGGGTCCATTCTTTGTGGCCCTAAAATTTAATGATGGATCAATTAATTGTTTCTTCACACATAATTAATGATTTGCAATGTATAGTAGTATTTCTAAATTGGATTCATTTGGTTAATTGGATGTGAATATTAATTGAACCAATTATTTGGTTTTGAAATAATGCCATGATTTAATAACAAAACCCCTCCAATAGAGGTGTGCTATAATTAATATAAAAGGTAGAGGGAAGACATGTATTCTTTCTTGGTTTATTTAATTAATGTTAACTTATTATTTTTCCATGATTTATAAGTGACAATTTTATGTGCATGGGGAATTTATTACATTCAATTTTCCAAAATGGAATATGCACTGTTTTTATGACCCCACTCTATTACACTCGAGCCCAGGAACTGTAGTTTCCATAACAATAATTGTTAAATGGTTTAGTTATAGTAAATAGAAAGTTTTTAATGGATTATTAAATATGGTAGAAATATTTATGGGAAATGAACAGAGTCCTTTACTATGTTCCATCCACCTTAAATAAATTTTCCATGTTTAGAAAACTTGAGTGATATGATCTTGAGTAGTATGGATCACACCATATGGAATTCCTTGATTAAATTGATTTTTCATAATGAAATTCTTGCTTCATGTTATATGGTTTAAATTAAATATCACCTTGAAATGGAATTGAATATGGATACTAATATGCATAAGAGTCAATGCCTTATGCATTATAATATAAATATAAAATATTCTTTTATAATTGGGATTACACCCTAATATGGGTTTGATAAATTACATTCATGAGAGGTATATGCCTTAGGTGGTGAGTTAAATTATGAATTTTACCATGTTAATGATCATGTTTTAACTGAAATTATTAAGATGTACTAAAGAATAAATGTGAAAATGATTTCTTTTTGGTAATAAGAATTGGGTGTGTGAGATGCATGAGAGGTTAATTCCTCATGAATTATATATATTATAAATGATTATTCCATATAGGCTTGTGGATCCAAGGAACTATGAGATTTTATGGTGGTAAAATTGTATGGGATTACCAGTTGGGGTGTGGGATAGATTGTGAGAGCTTCAATTATGATGAATTTCTTTGGGTACCCCTTGATCCTTACATTATGTGGAGACAATAGACCATGATATCCCTTGGGATGGATTACTATGTGATCATCCAAACTCGATCTAGGGGATAGACTGTGATAGCTCAGCTAGTAATGGGTGGCATTGGGTATGTCCAGGTCCTACTGGTAAATGCATTCCAAGAGATTGCAAGGGCTATTGGGTTTTGGTTAGGGGCTAGACTGTGAGAGATTCCCCTGGAATTGGATGGTGGTGGTTACGTTTCAGTCCACCAACAGACACACACATGCACACACACACACATATATATATATATTGTTACTATATATATATAGTGACATTTCCAGAATCCTATTCTGACAATGATCAGAATCATGTGTATCTATTAGGTGTCCCATATGATCTCGGATGAGATGTTATTTTTTTATCCATCTATGTTTCCATTAATCTATAATTAATTTTTTTGTAATTTATGTTACATTGTATTGAGCATGACACCTTAGGTTCCGACCTACTATGTTTTATATCTCACACCCTACTTGAGTACCTTTGGTACACGATTAGACCTTACATTGTCATGATATATGTTGTTTTCTATATTTATTTACCTGGGTGTTTGGAGAAAATGACTGAGCTGGAGCTCGGGATGCTCATGCAGATAACACAAGGGTTATATTCTATCTTTTAATTATTTTTTACTATATTTTAAAGCATGTAATTATTTCATAATTATCATATGTGTCATTACCTTCTATGCATGCATTGTACAAATTTGCATTGAAATTTTTTTCAGTTGAGAACTATTATTATTCTGCTATTTTTTACCTCTTTATATCCTACTTCCATTATTTTCATTAATTTTTTTACTATTATTCCACTATGGAATCTATGATATGAGGGTAGAGTATGTCCACTATCATCTCAAGAGACCCTTTCTAGTACTCACTAGCCTCTAAAATACTAGGAGACTAGCATAAGACTATGAGACAAATCTGTTCAGCTACTAGTTTATTGGTCAACTAGGTAGAGATGTTACAAAGATGCATCAAAGGAAATTTTCCCTTTGTTTTACAATTTTGGATAGTAGATATGAGACTAGGAATGTGTTTGCACTTAGTTAATAGTCCTGATTGGGACTGGTCACGCCACATATGAGGAAATGACCATGTGTCTAGGGCTGCGAATTGATGTTCTTAATAGTTTATATTATTGTTGAATTATATTTAACTTATAGTGATTGGAGTACATTTCACTACTTAATTATTTATGGAATTAGTTTTATTTCACCCTTGGCTTGGTACGGTAATGAGGTTACCTTAAATTCATCATATTAGGCACATAGAGTTAACATGTCATGCATGTGTCATGCCATGTAGGTCCATTTTATATTTCTTGCTGATATGATTGTCTGCCTTAAGTGATATGTCATTTATAGTTTGTACCATTTTTAGGAATTTATTAGCATGATTTTCGGTATAAAATGATTATTTGTTATAATTCCTTGCTGATATTTTATTTGGAATACATTTATTATTCACATTCAACTTTTATGTGTTATATAATGATTTTGTGTAAACTACTTATGATGGCATATTTTTATTTGTTAATATATGGTTTGGGATGGAATAAAGAAATATATGGGATGTGAATAAATGGAAACTAGTTTTTCATTATATAGTTTATGGGTGCTTTATAACTAGAAAAGGGTAACCCATATATTTAAATCATCTAGGGAATAACATATATACATTTTATTTTTTCTAATAAAATTTGAGGGCTACTAATTAAAATGATAAATTGAGTTGGTTATAAGTAAAGGTATCCAAATTCAATGATGTAAATTGTTTGAACACATTATCGGTTGGTATGTGGCCACTCATATGAATGAACCATTATATATTATCACATTAAATTATTAATTGAGTTTAGTTTCAATTAATGGGAGCCAATTTTCAGTCCTTTAAGTGTATCAGTGCTTCCTGAATTGGGAAATGTTATCCCATATTAAATGTAATAACACGATTCTTTGTGAAACACTTATAAATGTAAAATTTGGTTAATATTTATCTAAAGTGAAATGGTTATCTTTAAAAATGTGTATCTTGACCAAAATAGGTAAATTGTGACCTATAACATATGAGATGACCCGGTATGGTTGTTTGAAAATTTTAATTTATCAAATCTTATTAGGGAGAATTTTGAGGAACCTTCGTTAGTTAATGTGGTAATTTTGGAGGTTACATTATCAGTTTAAAAGAAATTTATTTAGATAATTTACCTAATTTTGATAGGATTTAAATAAATGAATGGTTTAAAAAGGATTTTTTTTGATACATACACAACATTACTAGATGTGTTTGTTACATTTTTAAATGGTTGAAGAGTAAAATTGTGTTTAAATGAAAATTAATTTGAAATGGAATATTTAGTGGTAACCTCTGCTTAAAACCACAGTGTAAGGGTATTTGAGTTTTTTCCTTTTGATTTTCCTTTGAATAGAGGTGTGAGTGTTTTCCATAGGCTCTTTTTTCTTTATAAATTTCTTGATGAAGGTGTGATTGATTTCCAATGGCTTTCCACTTGGGAAAGTTTTTCTAAAAAGTGTCCATGAACCTACACATTTCATAATGAACTGTTTACCTTATAATATATGGTTTCAATGAAATAGATCCATGGAATAGAATTGGACTTGAATATTGATATAAATAAAATAGATTTCCTTGTACATTATAATATAAATATAAATGACAGTTTTATGAATGGGATAACACACTAACATTGGTTTGATAAATAACATGAATGAGATGTATATGCCCCATACTGTGAATTCAATTGTAAATTTGACCATGACGATGATAATGTTTTAATTGAAATTCTTAACATGTATTTTTTATGTATAAATATGGAAATGTTTTATTTTATGTAAAATGAAACAAGTGAATGATATACAGGGGATGTTAATGAATTAATCATTATATAAAATTAGAATTATTACACCATGTAGGCTTGTGGAGCTAGGGGACTGTGAGAGCCCTTGGGTGTACGAATTTGTAAGTTTACCAGCTGGGCCAGGGGATAGAGTTTGAGAGATTCCCTGGTGGGAGATGCTTTTGGGTATGTCCTAGGCCTTATATCATTTAGACCCAATGGACTGTGTTAACCCTTAGGTGGGATTAATTCATAATCTTCATAGCTAGATCCAAGGGATAGAACATGAGAGATCCCATGGTGATGGATTCCTTTCCATTCATATCAGACTAACCACTAGCTAGGTATAGAGGATATAATACAATTGATCCCCTAGTTATGGATACCTTTAGATATGTTTCGGTCCTTCCAGTACATGCATGTCAAGTGTCTATGTGAGCACTTAGATTCATGTTAGGGGATAGAACATGAGAACATCCCCAGTAATTGGATGGTGGTGGTTATGTCCTGATCCACCCCAATATATATATATATATATATATGAACTTGTACAATATTTATATAACATGTCATGTTCATACCCTTTGTCTGTTTCTGAGATGAAGCATGTATATCCCTTAGGTATCCCATATGAACCTAAAAGTGAAACATATTTAGTTAATAATATTTGTTTTTATTTTTCAACAACTTCACATTGTATAATTTATGTTACACTGTATTGGTCATGACACCATGGGTGTCGGCCTACTGAGAATTATATCTAACACCCTATTGTGGTACCCTTTGTACTTGAGTAGACCTTATATTTCTAGCATCTAGGATGATTGTTGTATTGGTTGTACCTGGGAGTTAGGAGAAAAGAACCAAGATAGAGCTTAGGATACTTCTAGTGATTACCCACTTGGATATTCTATCATTTCATTATTTTCATGATGTTTTGTAAAGCATGATGTTTGTCTACATCTTCATCTTGTGTATCCTCACTATCCATGAATAAAATTTAAAAACTGTCATTGGATACTTTTATTCAATTGATTATTATTATTATTATTATATTGTTTTGTCACCACATTATATACTACTCCCACTACTGTATTCCATGTATACATTGTTTTTTTGATGGGAAATATATGGAATGAGGGTACAGTCTTTCCATTATCACCTCCTCATACTCTCATTGCTAGTTGGCAGCCTCAGGCATATGTGGAGACACACTTGAGTCTATGTGACCAATCAATCAAGCTACAGGTTTAGTGGTCAGCCGGATCAGGATGTTACATTTACATATTAAAAAAATAATTAATGGAATGTTATTTAATTTTACAAATAATTCTCAATAGGCTTTTATAAAAAATGTGAAAGGAATATTTCTATCATTTTTTGAACTACGCACCTTACAAATATTTTTATACTGAAAAGGGAACCTACATTATATCTTCTATAGTATGTATGGAATTACCCACCATCTTGACCAACATTTCATTTAAGCTTCCATTTCACGTTTATGTGGATCCATTTAAATAAAAATGTTTGAAAATGTGATTTTAAATGATTTTTTTTCAAAATGTTATTAAAATGAAATAGATATATTCCTTAATATTTTGTTAAAATATTTTTCTTATGTTATATCTATTCATCAATGAAAACAACTATATTTTATTAATCTAATGGGTATAAATAGTATTGATACTATCATTAATCTTCCTCTCAACAGTTTATGATCACTTTGACCAAGGAATGTATTGATGTTCAATTCCTTGATTAATTTTTTAGTCATTAACCTTTCCATTAATTATATAGTTTCCTATAGAAATTGATTTTTTCATAAATTTTAATATTATTTATCTTAGATGCATTTCTTGGATCGAAATAATGATGTAGATACTCAATATTAAAGAGGGGGGGGGGGGGTGAATTGTACACTTTAAAAATTTCCTTAAACAAGGAAAGATATAAGTTTAACAAAGTTAAACTAAGAAAATTCACAACACCTCTAACACTAATTTAAGGATTTGTATGTAGTATGAAGTTAAAAACTTCTAGTTCAATGTACTTGCTTAAATCTAGAAAGTGATTCTGAAAAAATGGTTCCGGAAATATGGATTTGGATGTATAAATTTAACCAAAGTTTACAATTTGATATTCTACCTTAAGGTGTATTGAATCTAAACTAATCAGAGTACAAGTGTAAGGAAATATAAGAAGATTATACATTCCTTAAAATACAAAAATACAGAGGAAAAACAATTAGTAAAACTACAAGTAACAAGATATAAATCTTTTCACCCAAAGAGAAGGGTATCCAACAACCTTGGATAAAGGACCCTTGATTTACACTTTCAATCAAGTCTGTCCTACCCACACCAGGGTAAGCCCTCGATATGAAGATTGGTGTCTCTATCTTGCTATCCCCGCATGTCCTTAACTTCACGGTAGTTGGAACCTCCATCTTCCTCAGTAAGGAAGCCCTCAAACTTGAAGGTAGTTGGCACCTCTTTCTTCCTATCCCCAGAAGCCCTCGAATGTATTCGCCAACATTCGGAGTCACACGAAGCAATCTGAACGATTGGTTCAGTACGCACAAGGCATGAAAAGCTTCTCTCTCTAGAAATCACCTTAACAGCGTGTGGTCTCTAGGTTGATCAACTTGTTGTTGAGCTCTTTCAAATGACCTCCTATTTATAGGCTTGGTTGGAATGGTCGGCTCCCTCCTCCAACGATCATATTTTCCTTGAATATCGGACGGACCTGTACACATGTCACTAAACCAACGGTTAATTTGAAATAGAATGGATGACTTTGTTTTATAACAAAACATGTGTAACTAAAATCATGACATAGTTTTATAATGAAACAAGTATAAGTATAACTGAAAATAGAATTCAGAGTGTAAGTAAATAAATGTTCGGAGTCTAACCAAAATGGAATTTGGATTCTATGTTAAAAACATTGTTCAGATTCTGTTTTATAGGAATTCGGAACCTGAAATCTATAGAAGTCCGGAGTTTTAATTTCTAAGGAAATTCGGAGTCTGTTTTCACCAGAGTTCATAATATAAACATACATAGTTCGATGTCAAACTAGTAAATGTTTGGAGTTGAACTTTATAAGAGTTCGGAGTCGAACTCATGAAAGTTCAGATTCGAACTTCAGAAGAGTTCAGAATCGAACTCATCAATGTTCGAAGTCGAACTTCATAAGAGTTTGGAGTCGAAGAAGTAAAATTTCTAAGTGAAACTTCATAAGCGTTCGGTGTCGAACTAGTAAATGTTCAGAGTCTAACTTCATAAGAGTTTGGAGTCGAACTCATGAATGTTCAGTGTCAAACTCCATAATAGTTCGAAGTTGAACTAGATAAAGTTCATATCTAGAATTCAGATCCTAAAAATAGAATGCTCTACTTCTTGACATTATATAATTCCAGGGTTTTGGGAATGAATCTTTTTTTTGTACATAAGAAAAAAATTGATATGTATAAGAAAATATAGGTTAGGATAAATTTCCTTAAAGAAGAAAATTTTCATTATGGAAGTAAAATATTTATTTTTTAAGTATAAGGTGTTTGTGATTTTCAAAATAAGAAGGAATGGAAAAGTCATAAGAAGAACCATAGTGACTCAAAAATATCCCCCTTTTTGGAAAGCACAAACATCCTTACGAAAAAGAATATAAGGACTTTGAAAATTTTCATTAGTCTTTGAAATTAAAACTTATCTCCCTTTGTTCATGGATGATAATGAATACAACTAACTCCCCCTTAGACCTTGAAACTCTAAGGATTGTATTCTGAATTTCTGTAGTGGAGTTTTCATTATCATGGGAATGAAAAACTTCGTAGTGTAAAACTCCCCCTTACTTTAAGGATATCTTCACTTAGAAATTTTTCTTCTTCATTTTAAAATATTTCCTTATCCTCTTTTAGTGGTTCTTTTTCCTTCTTCCCCTTAAGAGAAGTTCTTTTTTCTTCTCCCCCTTTATGATTATCAAAAATAATTGAAGGGAATGGAAAGGAAAATATGATACCTGGAACCTTAGTATATAACCAGATACAACGAACCAAATTTTCAATAGAGTTGAAATTTTTTTACAAAGAAAGACAAATACAACAAAATATTGGAGTGGATTTATTTGTCTTACTTTTCCATTGGAATAAGTTTCTTCAAAAAGATTTTGAGCTTCTTCAAGTCTCTTTGGTATTCCTCAACTTACCTCTCCAAGGATTTTATCTTTTCTTCTTGGGATTTCAAAGCTTCGCCTGAGTCTCCATGGATTCTTTCAGTATCATTATTTAATCATCTTGCTTTTACAGCTTCTCCTTAAACTCAATCCGGAAATATCTTTCACTTCTCTAGTTGTGAGCTACTGAGTTAAGCTTCCCATTCAGGTCTCTAAACTATTGATTCAGAGTGCTTTTCTCAAGGATCATCTCTTCTTGAACATTCTTGATCTTGTTATCCTCGTTGTCAAAAGCATCTTTCACATCATTCTGAAAATTATCATACACAGCCATGTCTTCTTCAACTTTCTTAGACCGTATAGTTATTATGCTACAAGAAATTATATGCAAATCATAATTGACAAGAAAACATTTATGGTCGGCCTCAATCTTTATACACTTATCCATGACCATAGATAAGGAATCTGATTTCTGATTCATACTCCGTTGTAGCATCTGGCATCTGGAATCTATAGTAGGAAAAATCGGAATGGTGTCCACCAACTTCTTCAGTGATTCAACCACAAAATCATTACTATGAGATGATGAAACCGAATCAGATAATTTTCTTAGAGACTGTTATTCTTCAACTTGCACCAGTTTCCTTTCAGAAGAACCACCAACCTCCTTCTTTTCGAAAATCTCTTTTGTTGGAGTATCCATCAGGACTTGCTTCCCCTTGTCATCTTTTGGAATGGGTTGATCATCTGGAGATTCTTCCTCACTTTCTGATAGCTGAACAATCAGATCTTCATCTTCTTTCTCTTTTTCTGCCCCTTCTTCAAGGAAATTCTTTTTAGAATATTCTTCCTCATCATACAAACCATTTTCCTTCTCTTCGTCTTGGTAATCTTCATCATTCCCACTTTCTTTCTCAACTTCCTTTTCTGGATGGGGTAATTTTGATGATTAGGCCTTTTAATTATATGCTTCTACTTTTTTGATCAATTCATCCAGATCATCACTACCTTCTTCTAATTCTTCTTCTTCTTCTTATTCAGCAACTTCTTCTACTTCATCAACTACCTCTTTACCTAGAGACTATTCTGGAGTGACATAGTTCTTACTTGTAGTCTCAGGTAAAGATGGTTGGACATGAAAAGTTTCCGGAATAGTAATTTGCTCAGAAACTGTTTCAGTATCTCTAAACAGAGATTTCACCACTTCAGCTTCAAACAATTTCTTTTTCAACTTCTTTTCTTTTTCCTGCTTTTCTAATTCATCTGTAGCTCTCTCTTTTAAGGCCTTAGCCTCTTCAGGGTCCAATCTGAACTGTGGATCCCCTTATTTCCTCTTCTCATTTTCTTCCCTCCACTTGGCTACCACTTCATCTGTATATTTTTTTTGCCTCTTCGGCTTGGGGGGAGCAGACTAAATTTCCATAGCATTGAGATTTTTGTCTTTAGCATCCACTACCTTAAGATTTATCTTCTTCAATTCCTTTTTAGATGGTTCTAGAGTTTATGAATCTTTCTAAGCTACCTCAACCTCTTCTATAGATAAAGGATATAATTCTCCGGATTCACTAGAAAACCCCATCTTCATCATCTTCAACGTAACATCACTAACCAGCATAAGCTTACAATTCCAAACTATTGACCTACATGAAACATTGAAAGAATCTAACCACATAACTATCATCTTTGATAGTAAAGCAGGGTATATAACTGTTTGGGCTCTTAAGTTCCCTTATTTTATATTCTTAATCGTAATCAAGACATGCCTCATCAAATTTATCATTCATATATTTACCATGAAATCTTGGACATAGATGTCACTCTTCTTTAGATTATCCTTGTCACCCCTTCGTGGTACGAGAAATCCTTGTACCCACAACTGTAGAATCTGATTATTCGGAATGAGATGATAAATCTTATCAGTCTTGGTATCTTTGAGTCCAAGAAATTTGAAATCCTTCACCTTTTTGAATCTTCCTTGCTAATCCGGAAGCTTATGTGAGCAAAATCCAGCTTCTCCTTCGTAAGGTAAACCCACCAAGCTTATAGCCTTGGTGTAGGATAACGGGTAAGTCATTCCATAAGACATGAAGGAAAAAAGATCTCTTCCATCTTCCTACTAGAAGGAAACAGACTCATAGAACTCGATTTGTAAGTCTGTATAAACCGGATCCTATTTCTCTGACTTATACAAGCAACATCTTCCCAGCCATTCAATCTGATATTCTTGGTTATAAGCGAATCAGACTTGTAAAAATCAGTATGCACTATCCTTTCCCTGAATACTAACCACTATGAAATTGGCTTTGTAGTTGACATATCTTGAGATGTAGCTTCAACTGAAATTCGGAGTGGAGAGTTCTGGAAGATTCAGAACAGCTTTAGAAAGTTTTGAATGGTCCTTAAGAAGAGATGCAGGGCTTCGAGACGTGAGATCTTGAAAAAATTATGTGGGATGACCTTTGGGGTCCCCTTTATATAGGAGATGGAGGTGACATTTGGTCTTCCAAAAACCATCTGATGGTTGAAATACATTTTGATCTGATCTGACGGTTGAGAATATTCCCGCAAGGAAAACTTGACTCTGATCATTTGAGGTTTTTAAAAAACATTCAGATTTGAGGAAAACTAAAATCTGAATAATTTTAAAATTCATGGGAAGATACCAGCAAGATAAATATGATTACGAAAATTTAAGTAAGGAAATCATACCTTTCGGATTGGCTAGAATGATTGTTCGTAATTAGTAATATTCCTCTTGCGAAAAAACTCATTATGAAAAATTCTCATTACCAATGTTCATCACGAAAAATCTCATTACGGAAATTTCAGTTCTGGAAATTTTCATTACGAAAATTTCAATTCCAAAAGTTTCCATTCCGAAATTTCTATTCTGGGAAGTTCCATAAACATGTTATGAAAAAATTTTAGTTACAAATGTTTGAAAAGAAATCTGTCAATGAAAATTTTGGTTAAACTAACACGCAAATGTACTCCCACTATGAAAATGAGTTTATTACTGTAAGGTGAATTGTTCAACCAGAAGTTAATGAAGAAGGATTACCCCACAGTTATCATTCCTAAATTCTATTTAATGTATTCAAATCTATCAGAGGGTAATTATTTTGTGAAAATGTCAGCATTTTGATCTTGCGTTCCGATAAATTGAAGAATGATATCTTCTTTAAGTGTGTGATCCCTAAGAATGTGATTTCTAATATCTATGTGCTTTGCAGGAGAGTGATGTGCAGGGTTTTTACTAAGGGGAATGGAACCTATGTTATCACACAAAATTTGAGTCTTTGTAAAACTCAATCCATCGTCTGTGAGTGTGTGTTGCAACCACAACACTTGAGCATAACAACTTCCAGCTGCTACATATTCTGATTCAGTATTGGAGAGTGCTACTTAGTTTTTCTTCTTACATGACCATGAAACAAATGAATCTCCTAAAAATTTAAAAGTTCCATATGTAATCATTCTATCCATTCTACCTCCACCGAAGTCAGCATCCGAAAATCTTTTTAAAACAAAATCATTTTCAGAAGTATAAAATAATACTAGATCCATGGTTCCCTTTAAGTAGAGAAATATTCTTTTCACTTCCTTTAAGTGAGATTCCATAGGATTTGATTGAATTCTCGCACATAAGCATACTGAAAACATCAATTCTGGTTGACTAGCTTTCATGTATAGTAGGCTTCCTATCGTGCCTCTAATAGATGTTTGATCTACTGGTTTCCCAACTTCATCAAGATCTAAAGAGTTTGAGGTACCAATGGGAGTACTTATACTCTTAGTTTTGTCATATCCATACTTTTTAAAAAGATATTTAATATACTTACGTTGAGATATATAGGTTCCTTCTGGGTTTTGAGAAATTTGATATCAAGGAAAAAAGTTAACTCACCCATCTTTCTCATATCAAACTCAGACTTCCTTAGACTTGCAAAATAATCAGTTAAAGATTGCTGAGTTGAACCAAATATGATGTCATCAACATAAATTTGAATAATCAAAACATTTTTCTTAACTTTATTTATAAAAAGGGTTCGATCCACATTTCCCATAACCTAGTTATTTACAAGAGAAAATCATGTAAATCTATCATAACAGGATCGTGGGTATTGTTTAAGGCCATACAATGCTTTGGTAAGTCAAAAAACATGATTAGGGTATTTTTTGTCTTCAAAGATAGGAGGTTGTTCAACAAAAACTTCCTATTGGACATAACCATTAAGGAAAGAACATTTCACATCCATTTGAAAAAGTTTGAAATTGAAGAATGCTGCAAAGGAAAGTAAGATACAAATAGATTCAAGTCTAGCTACTGGAGCATAGGTTTCTTCATAGTCTATTACCTCTTGTTGATTATAGCCTTTAGGAACTAGTCTATCTTTATTTCATACAATGACTCCATTTTCATCACACTTGTTTCTGAAGACCCACATTACTCTAATAACATAAGATTCCTTAGGTCTTTCAACCAAGGTCCAAACTTTATTCCTTTCAAATTCTATTAGTTCATCTTACACGGCTTTAATCCAATCATCTTCACCTAAAGATTCATCAGTGATTTTTGGTTATAATTAGGAGTGGAATGCTAGATATTCTACTTCATTTCTCAAGGAACTTCTAGTCTATACAGGTTGATTTATATCACCAATAATAATATCAATGGGATGATTCTTAAGGAAAACATGGTATGGGTTTTGTAAAACATGTTCATCAACTTTGGGAATAATGTTTTCTGGGGAAAATGATTAAAAAGTGTCTTCTTAAACATTATCCTTATCAGAAAGATCTTCTATCAAAGGTTGATAACCAGTTTTTAGAAAACATCAGAGGATGTAGGTTGGGATGGTTTAAAATCAAAAGGATCAGATACATCAAATTTTACATGCACTATTTCTTCAATAGTACAAGTGTTTTTATTGAAAACTCTATATGCCATATAAGTTGTGGAGTAGCCTAAGAAAATTCCATCCTCATAATTTGGTGCAAATTTGTGTAGATTATATTTAGTATTCTGGATGAATACCGTTCAACCAAAAACCTTGAAGTAGGAAAGTCTAGGTTTTCTACCATTAGATAACTCATAAGGAATTTTATTAAGAAACGGTCTAATCAAAACTCGATTCATTGTATAAAAAGAAGTACTTACAGCTTCATCCCAGAAATTTCTAGATATAGAATATTCACTCAAAATGGTTCAAGTTATCTCTTGAATAATTCTATTTCTTCATTTAACTACACCATTGTTTTGAGGAGTTCTCGGTGCTGAAAAGTTATGAGTAATACTTTTCTAGTACAAAATGTTTCAAAATCATAATTTTAAAATTCTCCTCCATGATCACTATGAATAGTTTTCAGTGGAAGTTTTTCCCATTTTTAACTTGGGATCTAAAAATTTTGAAATAAGAAAAAGTGTCAGACTTTTTTTCTTGAAAATAGACCAATGTAAATCTAGTGTAATCATCAACTACAACAAACACACAGTATTTGCCTCCAATGCTTCCAGTTTGTGTTGGACCAAAAATATCCTTGTGCACTAATAGTAATTCATCAGTTGTTGAGACTTATCCAATTGATTTAAAACTAGATTTATAATGCCTTCCATATTTACAAGGATCACAAACTTTGGAAGAATAAAATCTAAGCTCTGGTAGATCCTTAACTAGTTTCTTCTTAGATAGTTTACATATGTTTCTAAGGTTGCAGTGACCTAGTATTCCATGCCATAACCATGAATTATCTTCCATTTCACTAAGGAAAGTTAAATATTGACTCCTAAGGTCTTCTAAGTTCAATGTGTAAATATTCTCTTGCCTATTGGAGGAAAGAATAAAATCTTCCATGGAATTGTGAACTAAGCACTTATCATTCCTAAAATTTCTAAGGTATCCATCATCACATAACTGACTTATTCTAATGAGCTTGTTCTCGAGTCCCTTAAAAAATAAAATGTTTGAAATCAAAACTTTCCCAAGAAGAACAATATTACCTATACTAACAATTTACCCCTAAGCATTATCTCTGAAATTTACCTTTCCTCCTTTCGTCTTAATAATATTACCAAAATAGATTTTGTTACCAGTCATGTGCCAAGAACATCCATTATCCATGTACCATGTATTTTTTTGGTACTTCCTTTATCATCCTGAAAACAAGAAAAGATTTATAGCTTGGGAATCCAAAATTGTTTGGATCCAAGATTTTCAGATAAAAAAATTTTAGGCTCCAACATTTTCTTAGAAAAATAAAAATTATGAAAACCTAGAGATTGGGTTTTACATAAAGAGAAATTCTTTTCCCACTGACCACCACAATGACACTTGGTACAAAATGGGGCACTTTGTGGAACAAAGTAGTTGTTACTAAATGTTGGTTTTGCATGGGTATGACCAAATCCGGATTTGTTTCTTAATGGTCATATTTGTGAATACATCTTATCAAAATTTTATTTACCATGGGTAATGTTTGATAAAAACTTCTTTATGGAAAAAATTTCGAACATCAGTTTTGTAACAAAGTTTTTATCTTCAAAATTTTTAGATTTAGAACTAGAGCTAGGCTTGAAAACACTTTTCTTAGAAATTACTTTTTCTAGTTCTGTAGAAAGTTTTTTCTTCTCAGAAATTACTTCCTCAAGATTTTTTGAAATACTTATAAAATCTTCATTTTTTCTATCAGGATATTTAGAAAGATCATAGATTTATTTAGTAAGAATAGTATTCCAAGATTTTGACTTTTCATGTTTTTTATTGAGTTTGGAATTCTCAATCTCAAGAAGTTCAGCAAACCTAAAAAATTCTTCATTGGCAGGTGAAGTATTTTTTTTATTAGAAGTGGATTCTTCATCTGATGAGTTATAATACTTACTATCATTAGAATTTAAAGAAACATTGGTTAATGATTCATCACTGTGTATGTTAGTTATGAAGCAATGATTGTTAATAAGTAATCTTGCTATAAGACCAAGATATTTCTGTCCTAAAGATTCATAATCAGATGATTCATATGAAGTGTCACCCCCACTGGCACTCCATGTGTGATTAGCTTTCATAACTTTCTTAGCATTGGATTTGTAATACATGTTTCTGTTCCTTTCAGAATGCCTCTATTTTCTTTATTTCTTTTTTAGAAAAGGGAAATACGGTCTGATATGTCCAGCTATCTTGCATTCATAACAAGTAACTTCTCCATATTTCCTATATTTCCTTTCCTTTTTCTTATACTAGTATTGGAAATTTCTCTGGCCATCTATCTTGTTCATCCTTCGAGAAATATTTCCTAACTTATTCTCTGAGACTTCACTATCACTAGATTCTGATTGAATAATAATCTTCTTAGAATTGGATCTAGTTACTCTCTCAAGAGTCTAAGCCTTCATATGAGTTGATGTTATAGTAAAAGCAACAGTAGAATTCCCATTCTTTTTTTGATGTTGTCAGCATCCCTCTTCATTCTTATTTCATGTTGAAGAAGAGTTCCAAATAGTTCATCTAAGGAAATTTGAGTGACCTTCCTATTCTCATCAATAGCTGTTTTCCTTGATTCCCACTGATTTGGAATAATATAAATGATCTTTTCAACTAGTTCTTCATCATCAAAAACTTTGTCTCCCATAGATTGTAGACTGTTTAAGATTTTCATAAACCTTTGTTGATCTTTGCAAAAGGGTTCTCCATATGGAAGGTTGAAACCATGATACTCTGCACTCAGCATAGCTCTTCTTTTCTCAATCACTTTGTATGTACCAAAATGTGTAACCTCAAGTTTCTTTCATATAAAGTTAGCTATTTCACATGAATAAATTTGACTATATATGTTCCTGGTCATTGAACATAGTAGATTACTATGTACCTTATAGTTTAATTGACAATCAAGCTTCTCTTGGTTTGTGAAAGAACTAACTTCCTTATCAAGAATTTTATAACCTCAAGTAATCATAAAAATGTTTTCTACTCCAGTATTGATAACGAAAGTATTCATAGGATATCTCCAGTATTCATAGTCATTACCATCAAAAATTGGTGGTCTTTTAGGATTAAAGTTGTCAATAAAACCAACATTTAAACCTACCATCTCTAAGAAAAATTTTGGCAAACAAACTTAATAGAAGTATATGTCTGTAAACAAGTGAAAATATTATAGGCAAGAAAAGTTGTATCTCTAAGAAAAAATGTGAATCCGAACTATGATTCCAAATTATGAATCTAAAAATTTCCTTCTGAACATTATCGTGAGATTATTTCAGATTTTACCAAAACCTTGTGGTTCGAGTTAACCTCCTCTGATACCAATTGTATGATCGAAATAATGATGTATATGCTCAATATACAAGAGGGGGGTGAATTTTACACTTCAAAAATTTACTTAAACAAGGAAATATTATGTTTAACAAAGTTAAACTAAGAAAATTCACAACACCTCTAAGACCAATTGAAGGATTAGTATATAGTATGAAGTTACAAACTTATAGTTCCATGTACTTTCTTAAATCTGAAAAGTGATTCCAAAAAATTGTTTCCGGAAATATGGAACTAGAAGATTAAACTTAACCAAAGTATACAATATTAGATTCTACTGTAAAGCATATATAATCTAAACTAATCAGAGTAAACGTGTAAGGAAATATAAGAAGATTATACATTCCTTACAATAAAAAATATAGCGGAAAAAAAGTAGTAAAACTATAAGTAACAAGATATAAATCTTTTAACCCAAAGAGAAGGGTATCCAACAACCTTGGATAAAGGTCCCTTGATTTATACGTTCAACCATGTCTGTCTTACAAATACCAGTGTAAGCCCTCGATATGAAGATCGGTGTCTTGGTCTCGATATCCTTGCAAGACCATTACTTCATGGAAGTTGGAACCTCCGTCTTCCTTAGTAAGGAAGTCCTCGAATTTCAAGGTAGTCGGAACTTTTGTATTCCTATCCACGGAATACATCAAATGTATTCGACAATATTTTGAGTTGCATGAAGCAATCTGAACGAGAGGTTCAGTATGCACAAAGCATGAAAAACTTCTCTCTCTAGAAATAACCTTAACAGCGTGTGGTCTCTAGATTGATCAAATCATTGTTGAGCTCTTTCAAATGAGCCCCTATTTATATGCTTGGTTGGAACGGTCGACTCCCTCCTCCAACGGTCATATTTTCCTTGAATATCGGAGGGACCTGTACACGTGTCACTAAACCAATGGTTAATTTAAAACAGAATGGAAAACATCATTTTATAACAAAACATGTGTAACCAAAAGCATGTCATCGTTTTATAATGAAACAGGTATAAGTATAACAAAAACTAGAATTCAGAGTGTAAGTAAATAAATGTTCGGAGTCTAACCAAAATGGAATTTGGAGTCTATGTTAAAAAAAATGTTTGGATTCTCTTTTATAAGAATTCAGAACCTGCAATCAGTAGATGTCTGGAGTCTGAATTTCTAAGTAAATTCGGAGTCTGGTTTCACCAGTGTTAAGAATCTGAACATATAGTGTTCGAATGTCTAACTAGTAAAAGTTCCGAGTCAAACTTCATAAGATTTCGAAGTCGAACTCATGAAAGTTTGGAGTCGAACTTCATAAGAGTTCGGAGTTGAAATCATGAAAGTTCAGAGTCGTACATCGTATGTGTTCGGAGTCGAACTAGTAACTGTTCGGAGTCAAACATCATAAGAGTTTATAGTGGAACTCATGAAAGTTCAGAGTCGAACTTCATAAGAGTTCGGAGTCGAACTAGTAAAAGTTCATATCCAGAATTTGGATCCTGAAAACGGAATGCTCCACTTCTTAACATTATATGATTCCAGGGTTTTGGGTATGAATTCAGTTTTTGTACTTAAGATAAAAATTGATATGTATAATAAAATCTAGGATATAGTAAATTTCCTTAGAGAAGAAAATTATCCTTATGGAAGTAAAATATCGATTTTCTTAAGTATAAGGGGTTTTTTGATTTTCAAAACAAGAAGGAATGAAAAAATCATAAGGAAAACCTTATTGACTCAACAACATTTATTTCTAAAACCATATTTAATTTTTGCATACAGAGTTTACATTGATAGTTACATGATTTACGAGGTAAATATTGATAAATGTTTTTCCTTTACTCAATACATGTACATGATGACAAATAACATTTCTTTATAAATTAAATCAATTATTCAATGTATTAAGAAATAATTTTATAGGGATGAAATGAGTAGGGAAAAAGTTACTGTAATCCTATAAATGCATCAGTATTGTCACAATACAAAATTTATTACCAATTAATCATGTGTGTTTATATCTAGTATGTGTTAAACTATCCCATAATAGATATTAACATCTGTTTTATAAACTAACTAGTGAATTTCATTGATGTTAAATATATCAAATACCTAGGAAACATGGCTTCAAATAATTATGAATTCCCTTCAATTATAATTTAGTTATAATTATCCTTGATATTTTCATTATATTAAAAATTATGGATGTATTTAATTCTCAATTTATTTATTAAATGGAATGTGTTTATAGTTATTTAACATTAGATATTGATTTTTTTCATTATATTATAACGGTAATAAATGTATTTAAATGGAATTTGTGTTCAAATATATACATTTCCATTTTCAATATTCTTATTGATTCATGATATATTCCTCTATTCTTAACCCTTAATGTGAATTTAAGTTCACCCTTATTTTGTATCCATTCCCTTGGATACCATGAATTTTAAGATGATGAATATTAAATAATATTCTTGAGAGAATAAATTCATTTTTAAATAAAAGTTATTTTGTAATTTTTTTATTAAATTTGAATTCTAGGCTAATATAAGTATCCTGTTTTCCCAGAATACTAAACTATTTGGTCATTCAGGATGAGATTCATTTCAACTTATACAAATGTAATATAATATGGAAGCAACACTGGGTTGTTGTGGTGCTATCACCAAATTAATAAAAAATCCAAAAATAATGGTACTTTAAAATTAAGTAATTGAATGAAATTAAATGGATATATTTTAAAATTATATAGTTTTCTAAGTATAATAAAAATAAATCATTTCAAAAAAATATCTAAAATATCACAAACTGTCAATTTTTATATAACGATTTCAAAAATCATGTTAATTTTATCAAATAAATTTCTTATGAAATCCAAAAAATTAAGTCAAATATTTACTCATAAAAATTAAAAAATCATATAATTTGAAAACACATTTTCGTGAATTGTAAAATGATTTTATAAAAAATTGAGTTCAAATTTACTAATAATTTATCATTAAATTTTTATTATTAGAAGCTATATATATATATTTCATAATGCAGTTAATAATATTCATACTAGCTATTTTAATGTATATTTTATATTTTTTTTGAATAAATAATAAAATTTCCATTAGGCTCAGTGTTATGGGTCATATACGCTTTCAAACATAGTTTTCATTTTAAAATCTCAGGGTGTTATAGTAAGGTTACCTTTCACCACTAAATCGTCATACCCAGCATCCAAAATATTTTTTTAATTATATTTTCCTCAATATTATTGATTAACAGGTTGCTGACATTGACCTATTTTTATCATTTGTATTTGAGAAATAAATAGCATATTGCACATACTAAGGACATTTAAAACAGTATATTGTGTGGGGGAACATTATATGGTTTTTTCTATCCATAATAAGATAAATTATTTTTCCTATAATATTGAAATTTCATTTCTAGATAAGTTTCCATTCCAAACAGAATACATTTAACAGATCTCTTAATACATAATCCTCTATGTTTTCTTCCAAAACTGATCCATAATTGAATTGGCATCTTCTTCTCCCCATTGATTTTAGAATTTAATTTAATTTTTATCATTATTTTCTTATCAAAACATTGAAATTTACTTATTTTATTAATTTCAAATAAAGGTAGGGTATAAATATAACCAAACATGGAGGTTTCACCTTGTTTATTTTAATTTTAACTATTGTAATTATATATTTACCCATAAACTCATTTCATACATAACCATAGTGATTAATTTCTACTACAATAACAATCCATTATAACATAAAATTTATGTTGAACATATTAAATAATATTAATTATGATGACACAAAATTTGGTATAAAAGTTATCCTATTCAATTTACTAAAGTGGATATTTTTAATTTAAAATTAAACCAATAAAATATTCTCAAAATTAGGTTTTCAGGAAATGTATTTTGCAAGAATATAATGGTATTACAATAATTATATGACTTTAAATCATTATAATATGAATTTAAATTAATATAAATATATTTTAAATATTTTCATTTAAATTATATCATTCATTATTAGTGGTTATTTTAATTAATGAAATGGATAATTTAAATTCACTTGGAAATAGTTTTAAGAAAAATTCCATTTTATGCCTAAAAATAAACTTTTACTAAAATCATGAAAATTGACAATTTAAAAGAAATTAATTCATTTATTCTAAATTAAATGTTTCATATATGAATTTAAAAATAAATCCAAAAATTAATGGTACATTTAAATTAAATTTTGTAATGAAAAAAAGTGAGTGTATTTGAAATTTTTTAAATTTTAGTTATTCACTGAATAATTAACCATTTCAAAAAAATTCCATAATTTATTATTCAAATGATGATTTCAATAATTTTATTAATTTAATAAAATAAATTTCATAGTAATTAATAAAAATAATTAAAATATTTTCACTCAAAAAAAACATTTTCGATGAAAATTTATTTTCATGAAGAGTAAAATTTCAATATTAAAATATGAGGGTTTATTTCCTAAGAATTCATCAACAAGTTTATATTAGTTAGAAAATATAAATTTATTTAATAAATTTTTATTTCTGTTTATTCCCAAAAATTCAAAATCCAGGTTATAACAATCATATTTTTAATTGTGTAGTCATTTTAGTCTCAGCGTTGTGGGTCATATATGCTAGTGAACGATTTTTTTCCTAACATCTCCCAGTGTTATAGTACTTGTATCATTCTCCACATCATTTTCATAATCGAAATCTTTAATATTTATTTCATTGTATTTCACTTAGTATCAAGGATTAATATGTTTTAAACACTGATCATCACCATTAACACTGGTATTTGATCACTAGTATTTGATCACTGGTTAGAATATAGCTATACTCAAAGCATTTGAATCATTGGATTGTGGGTGGTACATTATGTGGGAATTTCTCACCATAATTATTAAACATACTCTTCTTATAACATTAGGATTAAATTTATTTGGGATATTTCATTCCACACTTAAAACATTTATGAGTTTTTGTAAGACAATTTTTTTCATGTTACCATATACACTTCAATCATAAAATATTTATCATGTTATAGTCTCCATGATTTTTTGAATTTACGTTGAATTTTAGCCTTTTTATCTTATCTAAAACATTATATTAATGGGTAAAAAAATCTCAATTTCCACCTAGAATTCACATTAAATTATTTATTCACATTAAAAATTTTCTTATGTATAACAACATTTGGAGACTTGGGTTTATTACGTTGAAGATATAATCTTCATTATTATCAAGTGGGATGATAATAATATAATCATAACTAAAAATTATTGAAACCATTTCCTTATAGGTACTAAAGTATCCATTATCCATAGTCTTTATATCATGTAACTCTATCTCTATATTCATATCAATAATATGAGGAAATATCTTATAGAAAAATAATCTCTTCAACCCATCTCACTACATGGATATTATTTCTTTTAATTAACTCATGTTCTTTCTAAGAATCACCCATTTATTGAATTATCCTTCAATAAAATAAAAAAATTTAATACATATTTAGGACACCAGATAATGTAAAATATATTTTTATCTGTAGTGATTCATTCACTTTCAACTAGTAGATAAATTTACCGTCTAAAAGATTGTGGATGTTCCCCGTGAAGGGAAAACTAGAATATTGTTCTCTGTGTTGTTTTTTTGGAAGCTCAATTGAAATATTGTTTTGGGAATGTTTTTTATGTACAATAATGTTATTTTTCAATCGTACTCTAAATGTTTTTGGTTTATCGTGTATAAATTCATTGAATTTTCCATACCCATCAGTAGTAACATAGTTAATTCATGTTTCATTAACTGGTTAAAAAAATAAAAAGCATTATGTACAATAATCATAGTGGAAAACAACATATTATATATCTTACCATAACATTATGAGGATATCATTGCCTTAAAATTAATTCTTGGGTTCTCAGAAATGTATTCAAATACTTGATTCTAATGGTGACTACACATTTCATGGATACCAACGATAGTGACCCATAAATTTTCATGCATTAATATTACATATTATAATATTAATATTTCATACATGATATTATAAACTGAACCATGATCGTAGAGTTTTAGTTTCATTAGAGACTATGATAAATAAACAACTTGTTGTTATGGGATCTAAACCATTGATTACTATGATCTTTATATCTATAACCCTTCATAGACATATCATACATAAAACTTTTGTCCATTACCTTGGAAAAAATATTAAAGGGAATCATGTAACATGATCCAAGAGATAATAAAATTGGAATAGTTACATGACTATAACATTTGATAAATATAAACTTTATATTATACATCAAAATATTGAGTAACTGTGTTAAATAATGAAAATTTATATTATATGAATCATAATGGAATCAAGTACCATGATCCATGAGATAATAAAATTGGAATAAAATATAATTTTTTGGCATATAGATAAGAATATAAAATAGTTTACATAGTCAAGTATCACTTCTAAGACTATCATAGTGGAATGGGTTCACTCTTAATTCCATTATATTCTTATTCAAGGTTTAATTGTAATTCATTTATATTTAAAAGAGTCACTTAATGAACTCGTTTCACTCAGTATTGTAGTCTTTATTATGTGATGACATATCAGTCATTATCCAAGGCATTTGTGTGATATAAAATCGTAATCTGATATTTCATTAAATGAAAATCATTCACATGTATTCAATAAGATCCTAAAACATTAATCTTATCCAAACACATGAAATATAGAGGGATTTCATAAATATTTCGAAAAAATAAATTCATAACACATTAAAAGTAAATGGTTTATATAAAAATATTTTTGTAATCATCATACACTTTCCACGGAACTAATAATGATAGTATCATCAGAAAATATATTTATGAAATCTTATGTAAAATTAAATTATTTCTTCTTAGATAAATGAAAATCCTTTTAAAATACCACTTGGAATAATTCTTTATGGAAATACCCATTTCAAATTGAAATAAAATATATATATTCTAAATTATTGTGGAATTTTCGAACAAAAATTACTTGAAATCAATCTCGGAAATTGAACATGAATATTTAAATCGTTTTACTGTTAAGATGAATGGAAATTCCATTCATGCTATAATTGTAAGAAAATATATTTTATTCACACATTATATAAAGAAACTCATTCAAAAAACTATAATATTTTTCAATATTTTCTTAAAAAAAAATAATGGGTAAAACATAAAATAAAAAATAATTGTATAATATTTTAAAAAAATTAAAAAATTGAAATCATTTATAGGGAAGGAAAATGATTTTTGACTGAAGAGAGAAATGAATTAATTTTTTTCATATATGTATAAATTAAATATCTTAAGTATATAAATAGTGGAAAATTAAAGGTAAACAATTAATATCCATAAATTACAAGAGTATAATAAAATTAAGGATTTTTTGGGAGGCAGATCATAAATTGTCATCATCGAAAACTTAATCATAAATAATCATGAGAAAAAATTATGTTGTAACATAAATTGTATACCTGAAGTTCATCACTATTAAAAATAACACTAAACAACTATATATTAAATTCAAATTTATTTTAAATATATTCCAGAATCATTTACATGCTTATAAAATCATATATTATCCATTAATGACATTTTAACAACCATTTATTATAAACTACTTTTTTAAATCTTCGTCTTTAGGTGATAACTATTTCATTTTTCATGATAATTTTGGTTTGGTAGTAATGATCCATATACATTAAAAATGGTTCCATAATATTTATAATGTTAGTGATGAAATAAATATCATATATATTAATATATTCATTTATATTCATCCAGAATGTTTTCATATAGAACAATTAATTACACCATTCACGAAGATAGTTACTCATTTGTACAGATGAATGGTGTTTTCCATTTTTGAATAATTGAACAAATAAAGATAAAAAATAATTCCAATAAACATTATTATATTATATATATTAATTAAAATATCATTATTTCCGTCTAGGTAAACTAAAAATGGAAAACGAATCACATTGATTAATGGTGGTGGTTGTCTACATGTACGTATGAGTGACATTATCATTTTACAATTAATGGTATAGAAAAAATATTATACTATAACAATAGAAGAATAAATATGTCATATATATCATAAATAAATATTAGAACCCTCATAATAATGATCTATGAAGTATGGTAGTGGAAAGTGAATTGTATCATTATGTGGAGGTTTTAGTCCCCACGTACACAATGAAATACATTCAATTCCCATTTAATGGAAAATAGGGTGGATAATGGTTGTTAAAAAAATCATAATAACATTTTAGAATATTTAGTAACATAATTTAGTATTTTTTTATTAATACCATTGGTTTATATGAGGTACATGAAGATGTAAATTGAAAGAGGTTGTGTATGAATATTCCCTCTTATTTGGTTTCCCTCTACTAAATCCCTTATTATGGTTCAGTGGAATTTTATTTTATTACTACTAAAACGTCAAATCCATGTATATGGATGTTTTCTAGAGAATACGGTATATTTTTATGGAGATATATGAATTAAATTACTATACATAAAATATAGAAGTGGTGTCCTTTATAGGGAAATGATAGAATTGGATTTTCATAATATTCATAAACATAATTTCTATTATTTTCTGGTATAATGTGTCCAAATGGAAATGAATTCAATTAAAAACATTATATGGAATAAACACAATAATAAATTGAAATTTTGATAGTTTTTCTTGTCATCATAAACATTATATTTTAGATTAACCCAAGTGTTAACTGATTTTAACCTTAACCAAGGTAATAATATTTTTTATAAAATATTATTATAATTTTACTTATAAGGAAACAAATT
The DNA here is from genome assembly GCA_963277665.1 of Viscum album. NCBI lineage: Eukaryota > Viridiplantae > Streptophyta > Magnoliopsida > Santalales > Viscaceae > Viscum > Viscum album. The sequence goes on from OY728136.1 coordinate 1,841,294,554, forward strand.
TATCATAAATGGAAGAGGTATGATATTTTATACAATTTTCCAACCTACACGACTTCCTAAAATATTTTAAGGATTAATATATAATATAATTATATATTATTTTTTTGGATGTTTTTGTGACCTTATCTCATGGTTTTAACATTATTTTACCTATTTTATCCTTACTTAGAGGACAAATATTTACCATAATAAGTTTTCATAGTCGAAAAAAAGAAAATTATTCATTAAATTTGAAAAACATGACAAAAAATATGGAATCCATTATTAATGGCTAAATTCATATTATTAGAGGGACCTAATGTAAAAATAAACCTATAAAAATGTGATGTAAAGTAGTTTTCCATAAAATTATATTTTAATGTATAAAAATTTTTATAAAAAAATAAAAAATTAAATTAATAAAAATTAATTTTATGGATTATTAACAATATAAATGAACTAATTTTAATTTTAAATCCATTTTTAAAGAAAATGGAATTGTGTAAATTATTGAAACAAAAATGTAGCATTTAATTAAAAATATTATTTTTCAATATTCACCAAAAAATCATTATTATAAAATTTTATCAAATATTTACTCTAAAATAATTTTTATAGGTTAATTTAATAATACTTATTAATTTTTTCCAAAAATTTTTCTATAAATGATAGAAATTAAATATATTATTTACTCATAAAAATAAATAAATACCAATTTAAGGGAAACATTATTTTTAATGAAAATTAATAAGTTTCAATCAATTGAGTACATATTTTTAATATATTTTACTTATATAAAAACTTTATCAATATTTTTATTAGATTTATTAATTATTATTAATTCAATAAATATTATGACACGGTGATAATGATGAATAATACTTTAGTTCATGTAGACATGGTGTTGTGTGTATCATAAGTTTTCGAAGAAATTTTATTTGTAGATAAATATATCATACAATCACTCTGAGTTACAAATATCAATAAAAAACTTTATTTGTTGATTTATTTTATAAAAATATACATAATAATATCCAAAACGTTTATACGTACAATATCATTCAAATAATTATATATATATATATAATTATAAAATGAAATATGTACATATTAATATTATATTAATTATCCATAACAAGCCCTTATATTTTATTTTATCTTCTAATATCGCATAGGAATACCTTGGAAAGTACATAAGAAAATGTCACATATAAAGTACATTAAGTAAATAATTAGTTAATAAAATTATAAATGTAATAAATGTGGGTCAGGAGGCATAACATGATGAAATTTAAATGTAGGAATGCTAATTATGAACATTTAATCATAATAAAAAATCTGTCAAAAGAATGTTGAAACAACATAAAACTATAAATCATTAGCACAAGTCAATGCTAACTACTGATAAATAATATAATAGTCTTCTAAGGATATACTTTCATGCATCATATAATGTATCTCAAGAGATAAAAATATTTCCCAACGAATTTTTGGGCTATATAATTTTAGATCCCCGCATCACATTCATATTATGTACATGAATTTGTGTGCATCATGGATCATTGAACATAATTAAATTTTTCGGAAAATATTATCCCATGATTATTGAGTGTTGATAACATACATTCAGTTCCATAATCAATGATCAATATGTACTACTTGGTTAATAACAATGAGAAGAAATCATTATTGGTTTTCACAAAAAAAATTGGCATTAAAAATCACATAATAATTTTGGGAAACCTATAATTTGTACGCAACGGTTCTTTAAAGGGTTTAATGAGAGCGATTAAGTAATAAAACCTACCCCAACAACCTAGATCCTACATTTTATTTATTACATATGTATAATACAAAATCACTCATATCACAAAGGAATGAAAATTTTAGTATTCTTGGTAAACTAGATACATACATGATTCCCATGTTAGATTTGAATTCACAAATTATAACATAATATTTTATCTCAAATATCATTATTAACTTTATAATTTACATGAATATAAATCATATTACACTTACGTGATTTATAGTAAATGAAATAAATGTGTGATCTAAAATGATCAAAAAAGATTAATTGTAGAAGATTATATATTCAATAAATAAGAATAATTAACCTGGGAATGTAAGTAACTGAATGTAAATTCCATTAAAATAATTCTACTACAATTCTTAGATAAGTCATAATCAATATATAAATTTGAATTTTATAACACATATTTCATTTAATCAATAACATTACTATCATTATAACATAAGGAATAATCAATATATCAAGGTAAATATTTAATCACAAACTTAAATTAATGAGTAACCTTAATATCAAGATTATATAATTAATATTCAATATGGTAGGGAAAATAACTAAAAACGTATTACATTTAATAAAAATATTGAGAAATAATTCCATCGAGAGATAATTTCATTACAAAAAAGGATAATAGTAACATAATTCAAAATGAATTAAATTAAAAATTATTACACATCATGATCTCAGGTTTCATGATACCTTTTCTTTCATGATCATTCAAAATACAATTTAATCATGATGGGAAATTATAAAATTTAAACCCATATAACATATGATATAAAGATTATTCATCTAATGAGACTACTTAAGGATTGATGTGTTATCTGTAACATGTCCCCAGTATCATCTACATGTTCAAATTATTCGTCATATATTAAATAATTTATTTAATTAATGAGTAATATTCCTTATCAAAAAAATCGGTATCGTGTAAGGAATAAGGATTTAAAAAAATTCCCTACTCAATTAAATAACTTTTAATGTACAATATTATAAGAAGAAATGATATTTTTTTTAATATGTATATGCATGATAAATTCTATGGATAATTAGGGGGAATGAAATTTTCAATGATGGAAAGAAAGTGAATATTTCATGGGAATTTAAATGATTAAAAAAATTAATCATTTTAATGTCAATATTTTCTCACGTCAAAGAAATTTTAAACCATATATAGAAATTAAAATTATTGTAACAATATTTAATATCCATATTGGGTTATATGTACAATAAAGTGTTTTTTATGAAAAGAATACACCAAAAATTTCATCAAAAAATATTGAAGATAATAAACTTTTTACATTGGATATATTATTAAATAAAAGATTATGTAATATTATAAATATAATTTTATCTTAAAATAAAAATTTTAACATATAAATGAATATTGAAAACACTTTGTCACCATGATATTAGGAAATTATATACACAATGTACATTTCAAAACAATGATTCTTTTCATATTTTTATCAATAGAAAAAAAATCCTTGTTTGGAAAATTTCATGAACACTAAATTAATAATATTTTGTAAAATTTTATAAAAAATTATTTAATAAATAATTTGTTAATTTTTTGAAAAAATTCATGACATAATTTTTAGAGAATATAGATTTTGATGAAATATGATTTTCAACCGAAGATGAAAATAATATCAAATTTTAATAATTTTTTTTTTCTAAAATACGTTAAGTACCAATGTGAGAAATATGATTCTAATAAATGAAAAGAACTTGAATAACTATAGGATACAAAAATTAGTGGTTTTTTATATGATGATCAAATAATTTTGTTCAATGGAAATTCAAGTATAAACCAGTGCATTTAAAAAGATATTATGAAATACACCCTTACAACGACCATATCGTGGGACTGAGAATCAATCAATTAATCCATTATGTGTATCAAATATCAATTAACATAATTATAGTATAAACAAAACAGAAAAGATACAAAAGTCATTAGACACAAAATACTATAATTTCAATGTTAATGAAGAAGTAATATAACCCTATGAATAGAAATTGAGTTAAGAAATTTATTTTTACTTCGTATTTATCAAGTAAAATAAATCTATATGAAATAATTCAAAATGAAAGATAAAATGAAATTAAATATGAATTATTTAGTATATTGCAAGAAATATTGGTAATATTTATACCATATAAAATAAATTTAGTGCATAACATTACAATATGCCTCAATAAAGAGTATTTGAGACAAAATCTCATACCTCACACATTATATTGGTTTAAAATGATTTAACCCACTTTACAATGGTTTTAATAATGTACTAAAATAATTATATACCCTTATCTATATTTATAACATCATATATGATCACATTATTAGATTTTTCCACCAATTTATTAAAAATATTTCAATATTTTCATTGTTTTGGGTGTCAATCGCCTTTTATTCTCAATGGTTTTTTCCATGAATGTTCATGTTCTTGTGAATATTATATAATTACATCATATATAGTATGATATTAATTTTTTTAAAATCTTTTTTCTCTTTAAATAATTTTTATATTCATTGATGAAATTTATCATTGTGAATGAATCACATCGCTTCGCGAAGACGGTAAGTCGTAGGCAAATATGAGTGACAATATCATTTACTTAATGTTTAAAAGGGTAAAGATATTAGTGTTATATTAATTTTATAGAACCAATATAATTATATACATATTATTTATATTATCTAAATATATCTTTAATGTATTCCATATAAAGTGTATGTGAAAAACCAATCACAACGCTTCGTAAGGTGGATGTCGACTGTACACCCAAGTGATGTTATCAAATTCTAAAATAAATTGAATAAAAGAATATATATATATGATAATAAAATTAAATAATTATAATAATATCATAAATATCACATAAATATTTTAAATCTATTGTGATATATAACCATTAAAGGTGGTGATTGAAAATAAATTACACCAGTTCGCATGGTGGTAGTTCGCCGTACAAACGATTGACGATTTGGTTTCCTATTTGACGGAAGAGTAGAATAAAATAGGTCATGAACATAATATAATAAAATATAAATATATTAAACGTACATAATTTATTATATTATATTGGATTAATTATTGTTTATTGAGTTGAATAAGAAACAAAATAAAAATGATCATTTTTGAATGTTTCCCCTTATTCAGAAAACAACTTTAAGTTTTGACCAAAAAAAATCATTGGTTGGATTTATGATAACAAATAAAACTGGGTTAATGGTTGTTTATTAGGGATTTTATTGTTCTCGGGATTGGACTAACCAGATTTCTATGTATGCGTTAATAATGGTGGAGATAGTGTGCCCTTTTAAAAGTTGAGGAGAGGACAAAAATGAAACTTTTTTAAAGAATCAATTACACAAAACATTGCATTACTAAAAAGACTAAAAAAGTAGCAATATATTAATTTATAATTTATATGGTCTTAATATGTCCTTCCAATGGGTTTTTGGAATGTTTTAGGTCATTTTTTTCTCTTATCTTCCTATTTTAACCCCGGTAAATCAGTTTTTTCCATCACCGTAATAGTTAATTTTTACTAAATTTAATATTAATAATTGTCAATTATTAGATAATATAAATTACTCTTATGAAAATTAGTAAATATATTTTTAAAAAATTAAATTCACATAATTGGATAAATTAAATTTCATATTAAACACCCAAAGGTGTTGAAAAAATGATGCTTCCATTGAAAGCATTCAAAAGATTAAAGAGGTTTTTATCATTATTCAAAAAATATCTGATTCCAATGACCTAAAATATATTTTTTAAGATAATTGAAATAATTATATTTTAAACCGAACTAAAAATATATCATATATTTTTAAATAATATAATTGAAAAAGAAGGATTCAATAATAATCAGTATTTTTTACTATTGACCATAAAATTAATGAATTTATAAAATTAAATACAATTAACCATAAGATAATTTTAATATTATTAGTTAAAAATTTAATTTCACATTATCAAATATATTTTATAAAAGAGGAAAAAATTAATTTTAAATTATCTATGAAATGGTAAAATAAATTATCCTTTAGAAAAAAATAGTTTCTATAAAAACATTCCTTTTTTATTTTAAATGATTGTAAATTTATTTATTATAAAAATATCACAGAAATTTGAATAATTTTGTTTGAATATTTATACCCACTATATTAATATCTATTTAATAATTGTATACTCTATTATAGTTCTTTTATAATCTGGGTTCATTGTTTTGAACTTTATCAATGAGATAAGATTAATTTAAAATTAACAAAATCATAAAGTAATGGGGGTTTAAATTATAATTTAATCTATGTGTTTCATGTTATATATGATATAAAACAAGAAATTCTACTTTTAAAAACTTTAGTGTCACATTCAGATCACCATAAAAAATTGTTTCCTATCAATTTGAAGATGATCTCTATAATCAAGGGTTTGACATTTGGAAATATAGCTATTGAAACCCCACTTCCTTAAATGGTTAATAAAATATACTCTTAATAATATAGAAATGAAAAAATAATGGTTATCTGTTATATCACAAAACAAGTTTTAAATATATGATTATATAATTAGTAATTTAATATATATACATGGAATAAAATAGTAAATAAATACAGAGCGTGATATAAAACATTTATAACAAGAATATGAATGATTAATTGATTGTTAAGAACCTCAATATCAAAAACATGTGAACATATAAAAGGAATGTTGATTTATTAAAAAATAATTTAATAGTAAAAATATTTTTTTTCAATATCCATTTCCTAAATATGTGTAACTCTTCTAAAGACATATAATATATCAAAATATATTTACTTGATATGTTTCTATTTTATAAGAAAATTTTAATACTTTGGTTTTACTTTGATCAATTTTCATATAATGATTATCCAAAATGAATTTTTATCCATGGATACCTAAATTTACTATTTATTAGATCGTTGTATCCATTAAATAGTGGGGATTCATTCCACAAGTTTCCATGTATTTTCTAGAACCTATATAATGAGAACTAGTTATCAAATATAAAAACATAATCTCTAAACCTCAAAAGTAACTCCATTGGTTCATCATTAATATTTATTCAAAAAATGTATTAAATAAAAATAATGAAATATTAACCATAAAATAATGGGGGGAATTGGAAGGTGAAAAACACTTATTGATCTTCAGTTATGGGTTGAATCCCTATTGTATTTCCTAAGGTGATGGGAAGTCACCCGACATTCAGTTGGTACTTTTTGTAAAACTATTATAATATTGTTCATAAAACATTCGCAATGTTTAATAACCCATAATTACATTTACATAAATGATAACACAGAACATAAAGGTTATCAATACCTTTAAACTTATTAAAAAAACCATAATGAAACTATTACTTAAATAAATTGTTTACAAAAACATATACCAAACCAATAGTTTTTATTCCCCTAAATGTCTCCGAAAATAAATTTATTCTTTATAGACCACAATAAAATAAATACTAAAAGTTATCTCTATTAAATTTAACCAATGATCAATCTTAAACTAATAAACCCATGATGGTATCTATAACACTAACATTAATGAAGATATATATTTTTCTATAATTTAACATGATCTTTATATGTTTTGGGATTATTATATCCAAAATACAATTGGAAAAAAATTCTACAATTTCATTCTTCAATCCCAATACATAAATAATTCATCATATTTAATTTATTATTTTTCCTTTCATGGTCTAGGGTGTTTCCTTTAGAATAGAAAATTGACTCAGATAATTCATAGGTTTCCCAAATATAATACAATAAACTATAAAAGGATACTTATTATAATTTTTTTCCTTCCATCATACTCAAAACGTTTTCTAAAAACATCATTATTTTATTCCCATATTTTCCACTCATAAAAAACATTCTTATAACTTTGAGACAAATTATTATGTGTATAATTCAACATATCTGACATTAAAAAAAATTTTCCATCCCTTCTCTATGTTCTCCACCACTTGAGACTTTAGAGCACTCTATCATAATCTTCTATAGTGAGTCTGAGAGTTCATTAATATATAATTTGTTAATTATTTTTCGAAATAAGTAATTATATCTAATAATGACTTATTTCAATCCAATCTTAATCCCATATAGGTATTCAAAATCACCACACTATCCATCATGGTCAATGTTAACAGGATTCCTTTGGGCTCCATCCGTTGACAAAATAAAAAATTACCCTTTGAGAAATAATAATCAATGTGGGAAAACCATGTTATCATTGATAGGATTTCTAAAACATGTATCATTATTTTAAATCCAATACATATTATATTTCATCTTGGTTATACTTTTTTATCATATATTCAAATATCTTATAATTATTTATAAGGAAAATGTGAATTAATAAAATCATTTTACTTAGGTGTGCCAAACTAGTATCATTGTTAGGTATGTTTCCATATAACAATTAATGCTCGATTCATCCTGATGTGACTTTTTTGAAGTTATTACCCTGAGGTACATCTACTCTAGAAAAACATCCTATATCATTATCTATAAAAGTAAGTATTTATAAAAAAATAAACATAATATATACCATGCTAAAAATTTAGGATGTTCTTCTATTCTTATCATCATATTATATCATAGGGTTATGTTCACTAATAATTGTTTTCTGAATCTAGATCACAATGTTCCTATAAGACATTATCTGTTTCCAACTGTAAAGACACCGACTATAGTAACACAAATATAGTTTATGTTTTATTTCATTGGCATAATATACTGAAGGTCCAATCCCAAATGACCAAATATTATAATAGGTTGGTAAAACAAATACATAAATGATTCACATATTACTTTTTAATACAAAAATTACAAAGGATTTGTTCAATAATATCATTATTCCCTCCATAATATCATTGAATATTATTCACAGTACACTTCTTGGAAACATGGGAAAGAAAACATAATAATGGTGAACACAAATGATAATTAAGTATTATGTAAAACATAATCTATCATGCATCAATAATGATAAAAACATGAAAATATAAATATTTAAACAACCACTCCATTTAAATAATTTGACATTCAAGATTAGAAATGACATAATAAATATAAAAAGGTAAATATTTGAACACACATTACCTTTAACTAATTACATAACTATCTTGATAAGATAATGAAAAATCGTTATGGAAAAGTAAATAATTTATCCGACTTTAAATTTAATCAATAACATCATTATAATGTCTATATATGGAATAATAAATATTGAATGTTAGATAACTAAAAAAACATGCATTTGACCAATTAATTTATAATTAAATGCATAAAAAGACAGAATCATTGTGAATGTATCATGAATAATAATAATAATGAATTCATAATGGATGGAATTCTTTTTTATTGGATGTCATGATCTCAAGAATCATGATACCTCTATGGTCAAAACAATTCATAAGAAATTTGAAAACCAGAGGGTAATTATATATAAGAAAACCATTTAAGTAAGGTTAAACAACTGATTTATCTCATTAGACTAATTTTTCATCATTGGGAAATCTATAACTAGACCCCACCCATATCAATATGTCCAAATAATTCCATATATATGGAATAATTGTTTTAATTCATGAATAATATTCCTTATCAACAACATTCTCTATCAAGTAAGAAAAATAGAATAACAAGAATTTCCCCAATCAATCATATAACATGAAACATAATATAAATAAATGATATACAATTTATGTAATATATATATACATAATAAATAATAATGACATTTATGGGGAATGTAATGTTCAATGAGAAAAATAAATTTAATATTTCAATGAAATGTTATTGATTTAAAACCAATATAAAAAGATAATATAATTACTTTTCCATATCAAATGATCATAAACCATCTGGAGAAATAAGAAGGCTAGTACAAAAAAAACATATCCTAATTGAATGATATGTAAGATAAAAGGATGATTTATTTGATGATGTAAATACAATAAAAATTTCATCAAAATCATTCTTGAGGGAAATAAACTATTTTACATTGAAAATATTTTGTAAAACTAAAAGTTCATAAAATATTTTGAAAATAATTTTCTGGGCAGATAATCATTGATATATACAATTTATTTTTAAAACATTGATTTATCATTATTTTGGTAAATTCAATATATTCCATACATGTTAAAACAAATATTTATTTAACATTTCTATAGAAGAAAAACAAGACCAATTTAAAATGTGATATGAAAATTAAAATCAACAAAAAATATAAAACGTCAAAAAGTGACTGTCAGAAGTCATTTTTAAATGGTTAAAAAATTGAAATAATATTATAAATAAGGATTTTGATGAAAAAGGATTTTTGAGAAAATAAATAACGAATGTTGATCATTTATAAAGTTATTTTCTCAATAAGATTATGTAAAAAAGAGTGGAATGTGATAATAATATTTGAAACATCATGAATAACAAAAGGATAATAAAATTAATGGGTTTTATTATACTATTATTAAATAATTTCCTTTAATTGAAATTAAAGTATACATGATTCCTATAAAAATGAGATTGTCGAATAAACCCTTAGAAAGATCATATCATTGAAGGGAGAATTAAAATATTGGCCTATTATGTGCATCTAATGTATATAAATATAAAATATGTATAAATGAAACATATTATAGTGAAAATTATTTACACACATAATATTATAATTTTAAAGACAATAATATAGTAATAGAAACCAATAAAAATAAATTGAGTTATGAAATTCTTTACTACTTGGTAATATTCATTTTGAATAACCATAGATTAAATAATTAAACATAAACCAAAAAATGACATGACTTATTAAATACTAATAAAATTAAATAAAAAAGTTAGTATATATATCATATAAAATAATTAGGTTCATAACATTAAAATATGCATTACTAAGGAGAATTGATATAAAGTCTCTTGCATCATGAATCATTTTGATAAAAACTGACAAAACCTCATATATAATGGTTTAGATAATATTGTTAATTTATAGTAGAACCATATTAACATTTATTATACTATATATGACCCCCTAAAAGAATTTACCATAAGTTTGTTAATAATATTTGGTTATCTTAAAAATTTTATGTGTTAATTGCCTTTTTTAATAAATCATGTTTTGTCATGAATATTCTAGTTTCTTTTTATATAGTATAGTTCCAACTTATCCATAGTGGTATTAATGTTATAAATATATTTTTAAAAAATATAAATTTTTAGAATCATTGTTAATTATTTATCATGGATAATGGATCAGATCGCTTCATGGTGATGGTCGGTCTTACGTATGCAGAAGCTACATTATCGTTTATTTAATGGGTAAAGGGGAATGGAAGTGGGTGATATAATAATATCTCAAAATTAATATAATTTAATAGTTATCAAATATATTAACTAAATTTATCCTCATTAACATCTATAAAAATAATATAAAAAAATTAATCTTATCGCTTTAGAAGGCAGTATTTCACTGTATACATCTTAGATGTTATCAAATATGAAAAATTATGGAACATAAAAAGGATTCTATGATATTAAAATTTTAAACATAGAAAAATATAATAAATTTTTTATAAATGATTTAACTAAATAATTATATACATCCTTTAAAGGTGGTTATTGGAAATGAATTTCCCTGGTTCCCGTTGTAGTAGGACACCGTACACATGATCCATGGTTTGTTTCCCAATTAATGGAAGAGTATATATATATATATGTGTGTAATTAATTTAAAGAAAATTAATACAGGTATAGGTATGGTTATTATGTTGTTATATAATCATGGTTCAATATTAGTTTAAGAATTTGGAGGACGAAAAAGAAATAACATTCTGTTTAGAATGTAACATTTTATTCAGTCAACTTATTTAGGTTTGAAAAACAACCCATACTAAGACAAATTTATGATCAATAAGAGGGATCTAGAATGTTGTTATGGGAGTAAGGAAGTGATTTGTTGTGGAATTTTCTGAAATAATTTTCATTGGAAGTATGACGTGTGGAGGATATTTCTGTGATTTTTCTATGATGGGTTGAGGACCCAAATCGAATTTTTAAAAAGATTCAATTACACACACAATTTTGTCATGGAATAATCCTGAAAATTGTAATTAAAGACCATTAGAAGTTATAAAGCTAATATATGTATATAAAATTATCTATGTACATGTTTTATGTCATTTTTAACCCACATTCTTTTTATTTCAACCCCCATTTAATCAGTTTTTACCTTAAGTGAATTAATTAATTTTTTTTCTTCTTTTACTACTCCCAATAGTAAAAAATTATGTTGGACTCATTATAAAAAATAAATATTGATTACTAAAAATATGTAATAAAATTTTTCCAAATTAAATTCATATAAGTGGTAAAAATCAATTTAAAATTAAACTTCCAGATGTGTCAAAACTGGGGTTTCCGAAGAAAACATTAAAAACGTTGAAAATACATTACATTAAAATATAATTGAATTATCATAAATTAGTTATTTTTTAATATAAAAATACCTATTATAATTTATAACTAATTTAAAATATAATTTTACTTCTCAAATGATTTTATCAAAAAAGATGTTTTCAATAAAAATTATTAATTTCACTATTCATTGAAACTAATCAATTAATAAAATTATAAAAATTTCACCGTATGATAATTTTGAAATTAAATTTTTTAAAAATATTTAAATATTATCAAATAAATTTTATAATATTCAAACTAGTTAATTTTGAAAAATGTATAGAAAGCACCACAAAACTCTCATTTAGAAAAATATTATTTTTTTAGAAAATATATTTCTTTTTCATTTAAATGATTTTTATTTTAATTATAATCAATATATTACCATAATTTTTATAATTTATTTATTACTATTAATACCCAAAAATTTAACTACAACTAGTATCACCACTTGTGCATTTTCATGGGACATAATAGCTCCTGATCCAATTTTAAAAAAAACCTTCTCTTATGGATGAATAATATGACTATTTAAGTGAATAAAGTAGTAATTAAATTTTTACTAAAATGTAACTAAGAATCAAAAAAGTGGATAGGAAGGTATGTTTAAATTTTGAGTATTTTTTAGGTGGTAGAACTATAGTTAATATACAAATGTTGAAAATTAAAATACTAAAATTAGGGTACCTGCTATGTCAAGAAGTTGAATCCTATGAATGGAATCAGAGAAGCTAGAAACTCTAAAAGAAAAACTATCCCCCACCTCTAAAGAAGTTGATTTATTTTTCTCCTACAAAAAAACATATTATTTAAATACAACAAAAGAATGTATGGTCTAGGAATAAATCCATATTATTAAATAAAAATATTCAATTCCAATAAACATTACTGAAATTAAAATTTACCCATGGATAAATATCCATACGACATGGATAATGAATCCATTTGGGATGAAATTATTTTGAATTAATATATAAAATATGAATATAGTGTATATGTAATTTGAATATTAAAAATATGAAATGTTTGTATACAAGACATATCACATATGCATACAAAATATAAAATAAGAAATCTAGAATATTTATAAATAGATTTTGTAAGATGAACTATAATATACTACCATATTGAATATGCATATACTAAATAACAAATGTTCTTATTCTGAATACTCAATATGTATACACATCAAATTTTATATGAAAATACTAAATATTCTAAATGCATATTTGTAATTGACAAATACCAAATATAATGAAGATTAAATATACACATATTGAAACTTAAATAAGAATATAAATAATATATTTATAATGAATCATGTATGTGGATCATTTAAAATATAGAAAATAAGGGTGCTTAATAGATAGGGAAAAAGCATAGTGTTTCAAAACTAGTGTTGTCAATACAAGGGAAGATTTAAAAGGACAAACTTATAGCCAAATATATGTTTATAAAAATTCATAGAAAGAACACATAAATTCATTTCCATAAAGACCCAATATAAATATAAATTCCAACGAAAAATATGAATTATTTTTAAAAGTTTGTAGTAGACACCATAAGAATTTAAGGATAGGGACTAAAAAATGGATCACAAGAAGACAATGTATGAAATTATTTGATGTGTAGTGGTTTCCATGATAAGAAAAAACCAAGAACCTTGGTAGTTAGGTTTTATGGAAATTTTTATAGCATGAGTTAATAAAAATTCAAACCATTCATAGTGAAGAACAATTTATATTTAGAGTCATGTGTGATGTGCTTTGAGGAACTTAGACAAAAAAGTCGGTACCAAGAAGAATTAATTTTCACAAAGGGCGTGTGATGAAGAGTGAATGCACATGGAAAATAATATATTTACTAGAAGAATATATGATTTCTTTTTGGGGTAAATGGGGAGTATACTAGATAATATTGTGTTGAAACATTGATTGTATGTATAAAGTGAATTAGTTGTTGGGTTTCATAGTTAATATTTTAATGAGAAGGGATTTAGTGTCACTCATGGGGAATGTGGGAATGTGAAGCAGGGGAGTGAGGGAGAGAAGAGAGTTGATATGGAGATGGGGATGTAGAGATGGGGATGGTGGTTGGGGAGTGGGGGAACTAGGAAGGATATGGGGAACAATAGAGGGAGGGGGGATATGGGAGCTAGGGGAGCGAATGGAGGCTTATAAGGAATTGGTGGGTTAGCGAGGAAGGGAGAAAGGGAGGGGAACGACACACATAGTAGATGACATGTGGACCTATAGCCACCATATTTATTAAAAATAATATATTATAAAATTTTATACTATATTATAGTTGAAAAGAATCATGCATGGTATTTTGACGGTGAATGCGGGAGGTTCCTCATTTTAAATCGGTGATGACCAATCCTCAAACTATTATGATCTGGTTTCTTCATGGAATCATTCAATCCTTACTAGAAAAGATAATTCAAATATTCTCAAAGTTAACATGGTTTAGGGATTTCTTCCTCTTCCTTTCCCCACAATGAATTATCATTTCGGAAAGTTCTTATGGGATCAGTGACTCCATCATCTATTTCTACCAGATCTTCTACTATTAAGAATTCTAGAGATGGATCCATCACAGTGGCCTCTAATCCCGATGTTCTTTATAAATCAATAGATATTTTAAATTTCTTGATACTTGGTTTCATAGCATAAGAATGAGGTTTGAATCCTCGGTCTTATGATGGCCTAAAGGAATAAATCTTTTATCTCTAGTGTTTTTCAAGATTGAGTCTCATCCCGATTGTAAAAGGGTTCTTTTTCATGTCTATTTAGAGAGGAAGGAGGTCCTTGATGCATCTTTCGCTTTCAAAATCTTTAATATGAAACCATGTTTCCTTTTAATTTCGTAATTTCATGCGAATTTCAACAAATTCAATCAAAGGAATTCAATGGTTTATCTGTGGAATAGTATGTACGGGATCCCCTAGGTTAACTATCATCCCAATATTCTTAACCATATTACTTCTAGATTTGGTTTCCCTATGAAAATTGATCATTTCACTATCATTGGTGATATAGGATTATACATATGGGTCCTGATCAAGATCAATATAGAAATACCCCCTCCGGAGTGATGTCCTTTGTCACAAATTACCATCAAATGAAGGACAGTTTTGGATTATCAAATCTTACTTAGTTTTGTTAGAACTATAAAAGGGTGGGTCCCATTTTAAAAAACTAACATGTGATATACATGTTAGAGAAACCAGATGTTAACACTAGGTATTTCAAATAGTTCTCATGGAATAAGAATAATATCATTTGTGTATATGAAAAAAAAGATACAGGTGAACCAAATGAAGCGGAATTGAATAAACTGGTTAATTCAAGCACATATTGGGGAATATTGGTTGAAGATGAGGAATATAAATAGCCTCAAAATTCTTAGTCCACTTTCATCCCCTTTGAGTATGTTATGTAGTGTATCCAAATAGTTGAGTCTATGGACTATATCTCATCATTATCATCAAATGTTTTCTGCACTACTATGGAAGTGAAAGAATAGGGTTATTTCTTTTTCTCTCATGACAATAGATTTGAATGCTAGTATAAAATTGGATGTGTCCCCACTGTTCCTACATTGAAAAATCATAACATTCTAGTTATAATAAATGGGCCAAGCAAGATTACTACTCAAAAAATACCTGACACCATCACACTGGAAAATCCTCTAAAGAGTAGCATAAAAGAGGATGTCATGATTTCAACATAGGACAACATTTATAACATTTCATAAGGGGAAAATCGGATTCATATTCGAAAGAAGAAACTAATATAAATTTGAATTTCAATTGGATATTATTGGAAAGGGGGACTCACCCCCAAGTCATAGTCATAATGAAGATCCTCTTTTGGGACTACTAGAGAAAAGACAATCCTAGAACCTAAAGTTATCTCTATCTCCATACAGGAAAGTAAAAACATAAACATATTGGTCTATTTGCTAAAAAAATTAATTCATGAAATCAATAAATATAATAAATTAGTAGAGGATATTCAGTATTGATAGAATCTCAGTCTACCTACACTTATGATATATTTTGGATCATGGTCCACAATATCATGGAACGACCTGTTTTTTCTCAAGAGGATGATCAGAATATTATCTGCATCCTTTTAAAATATGTCTATAAATTCTGTTATATTGTTTCATTTTCACTTAAAAATTTTATTGAAAATATCCTTATTTATTTACATATAAAGGGTATATTTAGAATCATCACAGATATTTGGGTTATCATTGGGGACTTCAACACTATAATGCATGCAGATGAAAATTTTTTCCATGTTTACAGTACTGGTTCCATCAAAGATTTTAGATCAAATGTTAAGGAAGAAAAATTAATGGAAATTATTCTCATTTTCCCCAAATATACATTATATAGAAGGGACCTGAACATTATGAGGGAAGGTATAATTGACAAGGCTTTGTGAATTAATAATCACTTGGGAATTGGAGAAATATATCATGTGCAACATTAGTAAAAAATAAATCTGGTCCTTAACCTATCAGGATGAGCCTTTATGATAATTAAGATACGTTGCCTATCCCTTTTAGGTTTAAAAATTCATGTAAAAAACTCCAAAATTATTTAAAATTTTCCATGAAACCTCGAACTTGGGTGTCTGTACTGGTTACCCACTTATTCGCATCTCTAAACTCATAATTCTTAGGGTTAAAATGAGGTAATTATGTAAGTTCAAATTCAGCACTCCTGAAAGAAAGGTTCATTCTCTTTGTTTCGCTCTTCATGAACTCTTGGATGCTATCACGAAGAAAAATCTCTAAGGAGATATCATTCAATAAGTTGTGTTTTCCTAGAAATTGTATGATCTCTTCAGGCTCAGGGACAACATTAACAAAAACATTTTCAAAGTCATGTGACTCATATATATGGATAAAAATACCAAGTTCATTCATTCCCTCAAAAAGGTTGAAGAAATATTTTAGAACCCTCTCTCTTATATAGGATGGAGACCAAATCCTAGACAACATGAAATTTCAATTGAAACCTATTTTATTCTTCTAAATGAATCACATCAATGGACCATAAAAGAATATAGACTAAAATTAAGGAATTATTCATAAATTGATTATAGAGAGTGATAATTAATTCTTCACATCCACTCCCCTGGATTTTGAATTCATGGAAGCAATATTTGGTATTAATAATGACAGTTCACCTGGACCAGATGGTTTTACAAATTACATCATCAAATGATATTGGGATGTCATCCAGAATTACGTTTGTAAGATTATAAAGAATTTTTTTAAAGGCGGATCACTCAATATAGGCCTCAATACTCAATTTATTTATCTTTTTCCAAATGTGGAGAATGATAATGACATAAACCAATTCATACCAATTTCTCTTATAAACATAATCCACCAAGTCATCATAAAGATAATTTCCAATTGAAATTTTCATGTCTCAGAAAAAATCATTTCCTAGAACTAGTTTGGCTTCTTGAAATGGGGAAAACATCCAAGATTTAATACTCAATGCCAAGGATTGTGTCAATTTCTTCCAAAAACCCACTCGGGAGGAAATATTACTATAAATATTGGCATAAATAATTCATTTTATATAATGGATTTAGGATTCATTGGAAATCCTCTTCCAAATTTTGGATTCAATATGTTAAACTATACAATGTGGCATGTCCTATGTTCTGATGTAGAAAAATCAGGTTTTTCTTAAAGGTCATGGATGTTACATCCCCATGAGTGTAACTACCCCGCCCATGATATTTATTTGATATAATTTGGGGTTTTATTTATGTTTTGATGACATTTCCTCATCAAAGAGGATATTTTGGTTTTTACTCACCATAAGATCATGATGTATGTCTTCTACGAACACGATATAAACATGTGACATCATCAATGGATGTAATTACTATAGGAATCAGACATTGAGATTTCATATATTCCATTAAAGGTAAATTTTATAGATGATGCCCTAATAAGGAAGTCAGGTATTGATGTCAGGCTTGAATTTGGAGATTCATAGAGAGTGATGGAAGAACTATTAAGAATTCATCTAGATATGGGAAAGGATGGAGGTAGAGGATGTATTTTCTAGATAAAAATGTAGTACCATTTGGTGCCCCAACTGTAGGAATCCCAACTAGGTGATTTTAAGAAAGTGGCATGGAGAGGCTAATTTATTTTGGTTATTTTTTGAATGGTTGGTATAATGATGGACAACATTGGGTGATATTCCAAGGAAGGATTTTTGTTCCTTCAGTGATGTGTGCAATGGTTCATTGGGAGTTCTATAGTTCGAATTTGGTGGTACATCCAGATGTTACAATGATGTAATAATATTTGAGAGGTCATTTTTGGTTTCGTAGGTTGAAGCATATGGTTACAAGGATTGTTACTCTATGTTTGGTCTTCCAAAAAGTGAAGGTTGAGCACCATGTCCATAGTGGGTTTCTTCATCCATTAGATGTTTCCCATTGGAAGTGGGAGGGAATAATATTGTAAAAACTATAGGTTTACCTTGATTCCATAGAGTCTATGATTTTATATGGGTGATATTTTACTATTTAATGAAATCATCTCACCTTAGAGTGATGATGGAGTTGAGTTTTGTAGAGAGTTTTTTATGTAGTATTTAATGGAGGTGGTGAAACTGTATAGAGTCCTATGAATGATCATCATATATTGACATTATAATTTTATCCCCATGGTTTGAAGAGGTCTCTAACCTAATTTTGGTTCTCCGTTATTCCTAAGCACAAATTTTCATCTACAGATGGATGACCATATAGATTAGACCATCCAAAATCTTGAAGATATATTTTTATATTACTTACTATATATTATAGGTTTTTTATGTGTAGCCTTCCCTTATATGAGTTTATTATAATAAGAGTTAACAAAACATTATTAGTGTGGAATTGTTTGAATCATCTAGGGTTGACCTTTCTGTTCTCTATTGTGATGGACTAGTGTAAGGGAGGCTGTAATTACTAGGACCAAACTAGTATAGAATATGATATAGGTCATTAAAGTGATTCAGTATAGGATTAAGGCAACATAGAATCATTATAAATTTTATTTTGATTATAATAGGAGACCTATGGTTGTAGAAATTGGAGGCCATGTTTTCCTGAAGGTGACTTATCATTAGGGGTTGTGAAGGTTTGGTCATTGGTGTACAATTTATCCCTAGTTTGTTGGTCCTTTCAAGGTTTTGGCCTTTATTGGAGACATGTGTGATTATATATAACTTCTCTCACATAGAACCTAGATACAAATAGTTTTTCATTTGTCACAAATTAATTATTATCATCATGATGACTCTAATTTCATCGATTCGTGTGAAATTGATGTTGATGATGATGCAACCATTGGTTAACTACCTATGGAGTTCTAAGACCACTTGAATATTTTTTTTCATGGGAATATTCTTGTCTAATTTTTTTTCTTTTGGTGGAATGGTGGTGCATATGAGATTACCCAAGAACATGGGACAGAGATGTGTGCATAGTACCCCAAGACATTTTATGTTTATTTATTATCTTAGAATGTTATTATCTCATGAATTTCCAAATTTTTAGTTTATGGATCCATTTTCATATAGTTTCTGAATATGTCTTGCTATTGTTTGAGAGGAAAATATACTAGGAGATTTCTTAGGGGGTTTTTATTTTAGTTTAATGATTTTTCACTGGTTTTCACTGAGTGAGGTTTTTGATAACCTAATATGGAAAGATATTTTTGTTTTATCTCATGGGGTGGTTGTTCATAGGAACCATTTCATTTTCCCTTGGGTTATGTTATTGATTATGAGGATGGTAAATATTTGAGGGGTATCAAATGTAATGCCCTGAATCTATGTATTCTAACAATTTTATTTTTTGTGAGGCTTCTGGAGATTGGAAGATGCTTGGAGTTAGTCTTAAGGGGCTTGGATTCTAAAAACTAGAATATGGAATAATTAAAGATATGTAAGGGGTTTTCAAGTCATTTATGTTTAGTTTAAATATTATTTAGGATGATTAACTATGTGTCACATGATTTGTATTTAATCAGGATTAAATGGTTAGAGGTGACATGTTTTAGTGAGACATGAATCCTAACATTTACATGACATGTAAAAAAGACACACCATCATAATTCACTATATAACATGGCTTATATGTTTTAGTTGTCCTCGGGTTTTCTCTAAAACATATTTGATCTCTATAATTCAAGGTGAATTAAAACCTCTTCCCATGAATTTTGGTATTCATTAATTGGGGATCCATTCTTTTCTTCTTTTCATGGATATGTGGTGAGCCATGTTGATCTATGTTATGTTCTTCCTATATTTTCTTGAGGGTTCTATCGGTTTGATCTCATTTCCTCCTAAATATTTGTTTCACGATGTGGAATTTTATCTCCATTATTTATAATGGGGCATCTCATGGTATTTCCTTGTGTGATTTTGTCATGGAATACTAGGATGGATGTAGTTCTTGAAGGAGAGTTGATTGGAGAATTGGGATGTGTTCTATTCACATGTAAATAATGTTGATGAATTTTGAGGTAGGGGATTCATGTTGGAACCAATGATGTTCATTTGTGAAAATGGAGTATGGTTTGTGTTTTTTGTTAATACTCTAATGGATGACCAGGGATATTACATGGAAAGGGGTCATACTGTTCAATCTATATGTAATATTGAAGCTAATGTCGTTGCCTAGTGTTTGAAAAAATTTTGGGGTCCAAAAATTTGAGAAATGAAAGCATTGAGAAAAGAGTTTTTTCTTGAATATATCATGAAAATGTGGAAAAATAATATGTTTTTCAGATATGGGATTCATTAAGTGTGTTTCACACAAACATGAAGATTATAATGTTGTGGTTTGCGATTACGAGAATTTGAGCAATATGTAAATGTAAAGGATTGACATATGGTTTTTTGAGAGGATCATTCAAGAAGTGTGAATAAATTTGACGGAGATCTCTATAGTTACAATTATATTTACAAATGGGGAATATTGATTGAGCTTCACAAATTGAGATGTTCCATGAATAAATTTTTGACCAATTTTGAAATTTGCTGGAAATGCATATCTCCACATTCGACCACACCTATAAATTTGAGGCCACACCTCCTATTGCACACAAACATGATCTGATTTCATAAACAAGGGGTTCTCTATAGAAACAGTTGTTGATTAATGCTTTTACTATTCAAAAATATATTTTTCTTAAACAATATCACTGTATATAAGTATTGAGTGCATTGTGATGATGGTAAGTTTGTCATTATCTCAGTGAGATTTTCTAAGTAAGGTGTTCTGTGAAGGCAGTGTGCTTCATGACAATAGTGTGTTAGGTAGCGGTAGCTGAGCTTTGTGAAGGTTTTTTCTTTGCATAGGAACGTTCTCTGTAAAGGTTTGGGCTCTGTGAAGCAGTGGGCTCAGTGAAGTAGTGTTCTCTATGAAGTAGTGTGCTCTGTGAAGGTGTGTAATCCGTGAAGGGTAGTGCACTGAGAAGGGTTGAGCATATTGAAGGGGTCACAAAGGACAGTGTTGAATATCAGGTTTAAGTGGAAAAGGATTTGAGTTTGTATCTACTCAGGTCATTGATGGAAGAATTATCTCGTCATGAATTGACACAAAGACTACAATTCCATTCTATTGAATCCAACATCAAGTCGATAATCTGAGTGAGGATTCTCCTAAGGTATTTAGTTAGAGTGGTTAATGGATGTGATCCATGGGAAGCATGGAGCTATCCCTAAACCATTGTAAATTCAATGATCCTAGAGCAGAGTGACTATGACACAATATTATAATCCACTTCTACTGAATATTAGTTGTTTTGGTTATGACCAAAACATTTTCATAGAATACATTTCATTCATTTTTCTAATAGGTTTAATAGGTTACTAACAACGTGGGAAAAAAACATCAGTTAAGATGAATATATTGACACCCCGATCTACCCCACCCCTCTCAGGGTGTTCTGGGGACCATCAATTCAATTATTCTCAATTATTTAAGTAAGATCATAAATTTATCTAAATTTATCCTTTTGGATGGAAATAAAATAATCCTAACAATTATTGAACCATATTAAGTAAATTGGAAGTGATCACATGTTAATGAATTCGTAGCTTTATATTTTTTTAGTGGTTTGCTTCTTTTATTTCTAGACAATGTGATATATATGAAGTACTCGTTGATACCAAGTTTTTATTCATAGAGAAGCATGTTGAAATGGATAAATAACATAAAAAGAAATAATTGATAAATAATTTTCATGATAAAATTTAAATAATATGAATATTATAAATTTTTTAGGTAATATAATTTGACGATAATAAAATTGATCCTAGTATATATGTTTAATTGAAATGGATCTTACATTTGTGTAAATCAAATTGATAGATTACTTAAATCATGTTATGATTAGTGATAAAAATTTCAAAGGATTGATAATTAATAATGATCAAATTACTATATAAATTGTTAAATTAATTGTTTAATTTAATTAAAATCATATTTTACCACTTTGAATTAGGTTTCCCATCATTGGAACTAGTAAATAATAAATCTATTAATTTGACAGAGTATAAGAATAGGTTTTTTGATAAAGATAATTTTTTTGGTCCTCAGTTTTCCATTTTCTTGAGAAGGCATAAGGCCATGTTTTGGGGTTGTAAGTGATTGTTAACATTAAACAACTTAATTCCTTGTTTTTGATGGACCGGTTTACCAGTTAATTTCTTGTTTTTTCATAATATTTTTATGTTGTTTCCAATATTTTATATTTGTGAAATTATCTTGACCCAACTAAGAATGTGATGTCATATATGGGCGAGGGATACGTTGATGTGATGTGAGCCTTGTATGAAAAAGCCTCAGATGGATAAAATTATATGATGGTTGGGATGATTAAGTTATACAAAACCAATTAATTTCTGGGATGGGGATATACATCCGTATATTCATGTGGGTATCGAGTATGGAACTGTAGGTGATAGAAATAGTTAAAACTATGATAAAAAATTGATGTGGTGTTGATAGATGGTATTCCCTATTAGTATTTTGAATAATGGCTATTGTTGGTGTTTCTGGTTTAATATAAATTTCTTTCCCCATTCTATAAGGTATCAAGATATTCATGGTTTCACATATCCTGTTGGTGGTATCATATATTTTTTCCCCTAGAGTACATGAACAATGGAATAATGATAATATTTAATAAATGATTCTTAACCCATGGGATTGGTTGATGATTGAATGAAAATTCTTAAAAGACGTTAATCTTGAAGATGCATATAATTTTTCTTGATTATGTTTGTAGGGAATAAAATTTCCTCTAATGGTTAATGTAATGAAATTTAATTCAACATGATCTATTTTTAGTGGATACTTAATGGATAATAAATTCATTTAAAAATAGAAAATGGTAAAATGAGAAGAATAAATATAATTCAGCTCTTTAAATGATATTTTTAATATATCTACCAAACATAAAATTTTTATTCAAAAGATAGAAAAATAAAAGCATTTAGAGATAATAAACAAAACAAAAATAGAAACACCGGGAACATCAAGATGAATAAGGGAACTTAGGACCTAGGGAGGTCTGAAGTAGTGGAGACCCAGAGCATCACCTCTGATTAAGTTAACCCCCTCCGTCTTTAAGAAATTGATCGAAGGGAGGCAAGTGATGTTGGAGCCCGGTTGTGCCATGGAAGCGAGGTGATCTGCAACTTTCTTCCCCTCTTTCCAAGTGTGCATCACACGAACATTGTGAAGCAGTGTGCGACATATTCTAACCGTGGAGGATATTGACCACAGAACACGTCCTTTACCATGCAAAGAATCATACAGAATCAAAGAATCAGTCTCAACTTGAGAAATAGAAATAATCCACTGATGGTAAAGAAATAACCCTGCAAGCATTGCTCTTGCCTCACCCTGAAGTGAGGTTCCGTAACTAAAATGTACAGTAAAGGCCAGCACCACACTTCCACACCAGTCCCGAACCACTGCCCCACCTCTCATCCTGCCAAGAATAGAGGAACCATCTGAGTTGAGCTTGTAACCAGAAGACAGAGGCCGCCAACAGATCCAGTGCCCCTGAATTCTGAAACTGAGAGGATCCACAGGAGGGGAACTAACCTACAGCAGCCTAAGCATAGGAGCCTCTTGCTAGTTGGGGATGAACGTGACCAGATCCAGCCGAGGATTTTGCATGCGCACAACAATGGACCTCACCGTAGACAACGACCCTTGATACCAGGCTCGATTCCTGACCTTCCACAGACACCAACACCCCGCGCTTAGGACAACTGACCTCGCCATCCTTTCTGTTCCCAAGCTGACTGTTCCATAGAACCATCTGTCCAGAAAGGACGCATCATGATGCATACCATAGGAGAACCCCATAATTCCCCCGAAGTAGCACAATATCACTTGGTCCCAATCGCTCTCAAAAAATAGGTGTGCGGTACTCTCCGCCTGCTGTTGATCATAGCAATGACATCCGGATTCTATACTGATACCCAATCTCTTGATCTGCTCATCTGTGGCCACTTCATGGTTCCTAATCCTCCACATTAAAAAATAATATTTTGAGGGAATTACCTTACTCCAAACCACATCATCCCAGTTATCGGGAGAGTTTTGCAAAGCCAGAAGCCTATGGTAATCCTTCAAGGAAACTTTTCCCGAGGAGGACGTAGTGAATACACAGCAGTCCGTGTCAGAGTTAATGACTATAGATTCCCAGATATCCTACTTTCTAGTGTCTAGAACTTCTTGGATAAACATGGGGTGGGAGCTGGATTCCTTGAATGAGATCAAAAGAGCTAGGAAAACAGGGAATCCGAGGACTGAGCCAGACCAGTTGTGATACCAAAAAAGAATGTTTCCTTCCTCAAAAATCCAATGAGAATTCTGTTTGAGGGTGTTAATCAGTGGGAGAATTTTAGACCAGAAAGGGGACGGATGACCAACAATAACTACTTCATCACCCACCCAACTACAGGATATAGCCTTCCCCCAATGATTTTTCCCTTCAAGAACTTCCCATGATAGCTTGTAATGAATGCAGTGAAGCTTAGAAATAAGACTCCTCACATTAACCCCCCCCCCCTCTGGTGTAGGCTTCACCATTTTCTCCCACGAGACCCAGTGCCGTTTCCCTTCTGAATGGGCATCCCACATGAAACGATCCATAATCTTATCAATAGCGCTCACAACAACTTTGGGGACATTGGTGGAAGCCAATGCATGGATAGGTATGGCCGAGAGGACACTATTCACCAATGCAATCCTCCCCCAGAAAGAGAGGTAGCAGTTCTTCTAATTGAGAACTCGACTTGTGATTTTTCTCATGATATGATCAAAGTCCCACACCTTAAGTCTTCCTGAAGAAATGGGGGTTCCTAGATAATCCATGGGAAAGGTCCCACGTCGCATTCCCATCCTGTTACAGATAGAAGAAACCCTGCCAGGAAAACAATTTGTAGAGATGTAGAGATTACTTTTGGCATTATTAAAAATCTTCCCACTCCAATAACAGTATTCCTCTATGATTTTCTTGATGCCTCAAACAAACCTCCTTCCACCATTAATGAATATAATGGTATCATCTGCAAATATCAAATGAGAGATGGGAGGACAGTTCCATTTTCTATGATAAGGAATTAAAGTACCCCTAGATAGACCTTTATTGATGAGGAGACTAACAGTGTCCTGCACAAGGGTGAAGATGCTGGGAGAAATTGGATCTCCCTACAAGAGCCTGCGGGTTTCCGTGAAAAAGGCATGGGTCTTCCCCATGAAAGAGACAGACATCCACAAGGAGCTGAATCATCTGAGGATGAGGTCCGCAGCCCTGTGAGGAAACCCCATAGCAATAAGCACTCTGTTAATAAAACCCCACTCCATCCTATCATAGGCCTTATTCATATCAACATTGATTTCCAAGTTCGAGTCATGGGTCTGGGTGATGATATCCCTCAGAAGCTCCTAAGCCAGTCCGATAGCCCCCTGAATAGAATACCCCTTAACAAACCCATGTTGTTCAATTTAAATCCATCGAGGAAGAATCATGTACAACCTAAAGTTGATGATACTTTCCAGGACTTTGTACGGGAAATTACACATACTCACTGGTCTGTACTGCGAGGGAGAAGAAGGATATTTATCTTTTAGGATAAGCACTAAAGTGGTTGTGCTGGCAACCCTTGGAAGACTACCACCCCGGAAGAAGTCTTGAACTGCATCAGTGATATCATCTCTAACCACCTCCCATGCATCCCTGTAGAAATATCTGGAGAATCCATCAGGGCCAGGAGCACTCACTAGATTGAGATTCATCATGGCTGAACGGATGTCCTCCCCATCAGGAATCAACTCTAAGAATTTATTGTCTCTGATAGATACATAGGGGTCCACTGCCTCCCATAAAGCCGCATTTCCATTGGGGTATCCCAGGGTCATCCTCTGGCTAGGACCATCCAGGAGGTCCCTGAAAAAAGAATGATCCATGCTCCCCAAAGTGTCTCTGTCATCCGATTACATACCACCATCAAGCAGAATATTTGGCTTACTGATTTTCCTTCTTTATTTCAAGAAGGCATGGAAGTATGCTTAGTTCATATCACCCTCTTTTAACCACTTTACCTTGGATCTTTTACGAGCCACACATTCCTGCTTAAGAATCATCTCCACCCAAGAGCTCTTCTTGCCCGGGAGCTCCTCAAAAACTGAGTCATTCCAGTTCTCCTCTAATCTTGCTTCCAAGTTTTCGATGCCCTTCTCCATTGACTCCGTGTCCTGACCTGGGTGGGGAATATTTTTTCCCCATTCCTTTAGCCCCAACTTCAATCACCTCAATTTGTTATGGACCTCCACCCATGAGTGTTACTGAACCGGTCCACTCCATAGCTCAGCAATTACCTGTTTATAACCTGGGGCACTGGTCCAGTGGTTGTAGAACCTGAAACCTTCCGAAATTGTCTACCTAGGGGATATGGAAATCAGTATAGGAGAGTGATTAGAGACTCCACGGACTAAGTACATGACATTGGAACCCGGAAACTTGGACAATGAATTCAAATTTGCAAGGCACCGGTCAATCCGACTCTAGCACCGACTTCAGCCTCTCTGGTTATTACACCATGTAAAGGGGTCTCCTGAAAACCCCAAATCCATAGACCCATTTTCTGTAGTGAAACGATCAAATTCCATGCTGGCCCTTCTGGGAAAACTTCCATGACCCTTCTTCTCCTCAGTATCTGTAATAACATTAAAGTCACCCGCACGAACCAAGGGGAGTCCTCCGAATCAAAATCACTCAAGTCCTACCACAACTGGTCTCTACAACAAGCATCACTTCTCCCATACACAAATGACACCAACACACTATCCCCCCCTTTTGACACCCTCGTGGAAAAAAACTGGTCACCAGCATAAACTAAATCCATCGATATCTCCTTATTCCAAAAAATACAGATGTACCTGTTAATCATATCCACATGCAAGGCACCATGCAATTTGAGCTTGCGGAAGAAGTCCTTAATCTTATCGGGCCGCTGTTTGTGTTCGAGAATAGCCACCAGAAGCACCGTGTTCTTCTTAATCTCCCAGGCAATGAAGTCTGTTTTAACCCGTGCACCATGCACATGGGAAATGAAGAGTCTAATCGATGTTAGCTCTAGTGGATATTATGTCTATGTTATTCCCTTAGTGTGGTTGTGATCTATTTTGTTATATGTATATTTTTTGAGTTTATAAGCTAACCCGCCAATATTGGATAAGTAAACTGACAAATAGTAGACTCTAAGAGGGTGCTTTCCCCAACATCAATGTGGAAGGATTGAAAGACGACTATCCCCCAAGCCCCAATCTCTTTACCTGGTTGATACATGTGCTGGTATGCACGACGATTAGTTTTTTAATTTATGTGCGTATAGGGATGTGGTTGTTGTTTTTTATTTTACACACATGTATTATTAGATATAGTATCTAAGGACTATTATTGGTGTGATTTTAATATCATTTGATGTCCTGAGGTACGTACTCTTTGTATGAGATATAATGGCTTGAGGTATAATACTCAATTTTTGATATACATCATGCATGCTATGGTGGATCCTAGAACCTACATGGTTACTGTTTGTGTATATGTGATATGAGATTATATGTTCATGTGATTAACATGTTGATTTTTGTTATTCCTTTCTCAGGTGTCTTTGAGATGGCTTAATATTAAAGAGGTATGGCTCAAGACATGTGATGTTGGGGAATGTGACAAACCATAGGGGTAGCAGAAGTAGGTTAACCATGATGTTGTATTATTATGTTAAATGATCTCTTGTATTTGATACTTAGTTAGTGTTATCCTTGGTGAGGCAAGTAATATATTACACATGATTAGGTGATAAGATAGTTTCACTATTTTTTACTTTGATTGGGCATGATTTCTTTTATATTTATCCTGAGAGGCTCCTTGAAGGATCCTACTTAGTATACTATTAATCTCACACTATGAATATATAATTTTTTTCAGGTCATGTTGTTATGATTGGAGATCAGGATGGATATTACTATCATAAGTTTTTTCTATATTTTTTTGGGATTCATTGTAATATCCACCATTTTCTCTTTAGTTCTTATAGATTCCCATTCAGTTGTTCTAGTACTGCATTTCATTTAATGTTTGTTCTTTGGTTTTATTTTATATATTTATTCCTATATAGGTGTTTGTTTTTTATCCATGGTATATATCTCTTACTCATGTTTCTCTTATAGGGTATTTCCTCCCATATTTATGTTTACTATACACTGATTGCTTGTTGCCAACCCAAGGACTACTATGAGAAGACTCGGGTAGCCATCATCTCTCTCCCCACATTATTATATCTTTGTGAGGAGGGGATCGTGACACAAATAACTTTCAAAAATCATTTAATTTATGTATAAATATTTTTTTTCAAATTTATACTTTTTATATTATTTATTACATCACTTTCAGGCTATTATGATGTCATAATGTATATTATGTATTTATACCGTATTTATTTTTTACACAACAATTTGACTGTCTAAAAAATTTAAAAAATAACCATTTTATAATTTTGACATTATAAAATCAAAAAAAATATTATTTTACCAAAATAATTTTATAAATATGATAATTTGTGATTATTGATAAAAATTCTTATTTACAGGAAAAAACAATATCTTATAATAGTAACAATATTTTTTACCTTATAAAAATTACATTTTACTTAAATAAATTAAATTATCATTAACATTCAAAAAAATATTATTTTTTAATAATATATATTGAAAATAACATTTATTTTTTAATCCTTTAATTTATTAAAAATATTTCATTCATAAGAACTAAATATTTCTCCAATAATACAATTTATGCTTCTTTGTATAAAAATAAAATTTTAATCAAATCCATTATAAACTCAAATGTTAAATTTAACACTAAAAGGGATAAATTTAATCATTATTTTATAAAAAATGTATACAAAATTAAACTACTATGATCAAGATACATAACCCATTATTACACTATTGTATGAACTATGGGTATGGTGTGTATTGGGGGTACATTATTTGGGTGGTTTGGAGATCATGATTTGGGTCATGATCTTGATATGATTAAACAACTCCCATAAATGGTTTTCTTCATTTTTTAATTGTTAAATATTAGAATGAGAAAGGTCAATGGATAATACCAATGCTTCCCTCTCTTATTTAAGATCTGATAAATGGGATTTATAGTGTTTGATCCTATTTAATGGAAACATCACTTCATAATTATTAGTGAATTAGACCATATCATTACCATTATTATATTTTAATACTAATTTTTCTATATATTTACTATAATATTGACATTAAGGATGGTCAATGGTCTTTCTATCATAGTTGAGAAATTATGTTTTTAATTTATAATAGTACCAAATATGAAATCAAATATATATATCATGAATATTTTATTTCTAAATTACCTAATAAATGTTTTAATCATTCATAAGGGGATCTCATTTCTAATATTTTTTGTAATTACAATGTCACATAATTAAATCATTTTTATTCAACTGGATTAGTTTCTCCAATGTATGGTTCATTAACATAATTGAAATATTATCAGGGATATTCATTTGGGAATGGTAAGAAGTACACATGTTCAATATATCCCAATAATGAAGAATAATAGATCTAAAATTTTAGTCATATAAGTGTGGCGCACAATCATAGTGGATCACCATAAACACTCTAAACCACTAAAATATATAAGGCATTAAAAAATCAATTATAATATAAAAATTTTTTTCTTGTGGTTATCACATCCAACCATATATTCAGTAGAAACTAATATATACATGATATAAAATTATTTTGGAATCAAACCCATAATATAAATTCATTATACATCAAATATATCAATGAAAATTATTGGTTTTAAATCCATCTACTGACTCTTAAAAATATTGCTAGTTTAATAGAAATAAAAACTCAAAATACAAAACACATATTCATTATTGAAAAATATATGCCAAAAAATTATAATTATAAGACATTAATATCTATCCTTTTGGTTTTAATGTGTCCACTATAGTCAAATGTGTAGATGAAATGAACAATAGACTCAAACTCATTGTCTGTACACATATCTTAATTACTTGGTCACTAAACATTCTTTAAAATTATATATTTTTTCCACACATAGTATTTAAAAAGAGTTATTAATTTTTATACATATTTTTTAAAAAAAGATCATGGACTTTAGAGGTAAAAATATTGTTTAATAAATCAATAGACCAAGAATGTGTATTGATGAATACATAAATATTCCCATTAGAAAATTATCTATCAGTGTGGTTCTTAAAATCATCTTTCAACCAATTATGTGGGATTAATAATACTCATTTAAAAAATCACCATGTTCCCTAAATACTTATTTTCCATAATCAATATTTAAAGCTCTTATGTAATTAGAATCCAATAAATTGGTCTCTAATTTTCATCTTGCTTCTTCACGAGGTATCTTGAAGCTATTTTTCAAGAGGATAACTAATTTTGAGCCTAAAAAAATTTTAATATTGAAAAAATAAAATAAAATTTTATAAAACTCTATTATTAGTTTCATGTAGTCAAATTAGGATAAATAGAGTTATCTTAAGAATAGTAAATCATATCTTGTTGTTTCTCCACTATATATGGTATGACTACTCCATCAAGAAGATGGAAGAATCAAATATAAACATGGATGAGTGGTACCATTGAGGATATATTTGATGGAGGGTGTGGAAGGAATATTATTTAACTTTTCCAATACTACCCTAAAATACATATATTTGAATTTAACATCTTTTTTATGTAATTTTTATTTGTATAAGTTGATTTTAATGAAATATATGTAAATAATTTTATAAAACCCACCTTGTATAAGGATTTATTTAAAATCATCTACATATGTGGGATTTGGAAGGGGTAAAATAATTTCAACCCTAGATTAATCAATTCATATTCCATGTAGTGATAGTAAATATAATTTCACAATTCCTTTCTATTTTATGAAATGTCACATAAACCACGTTTTCCTCAATAAATTAACCCTAAAACTAGCAAAACTAATAGAGACACTAATCAAATTAGGGTTCTTATAGTGTAAATAAAACCACATATACCACCATTAATGTCTCAATTAGATCATTGAAGATAATCACCACACATATATGGAAGGTAATTAGGGAATTACATTGTCAACATGGAATCTTTCATTAGAAAAATATACCATGAAGGAAATTGAATGGCATTATTTTGGGACCTATACTGATATAGGAACATAACAATAGAAATAAAAAACATAAAAGAAACAATATTTTATATGAAAAATGAATCATTAAATAATATATTAAATTATAGGAAGGTTTAAATGGTCTCTACTAGTGTAATGATTCAATTTTATATAACCAATATACACTCACCAACTGTACTGCACTATCATGGGATCTAACTCATCATTTGAATTATTTAAATTAATAAAAATAAAATTTCTTAGGTAAAATTAAAATAAGGATAACGCGTTGAGTGTATATGAAGGGATAAATAATATACAACTCATGTATTTTTTCCACCCCATTACATCCATCATTGAACAGAGTGGGGTTGAGCCACATTTTTTGGTATAAGATTATTTTCCAATACTCTAAAAAATCATGTGCATGAAAATAGTAGATAATATGTGTTATCTTTAATATGTTTCACATAATTTCACTAATATTACCCATAAAATTATTTATAATTAATATTTACTATTCATAAAATATATATTATTATCAATAATTACATGAATTGTTTTATAATTTAATATGTATGAATATATTAAATTTGGGGATAATGGATTCAGTTCATGTTTTAGTGAGTGATATATTGACCAAAATATCATGGGAATAATGATATGTGAAATATAATGGTTATCATTCAAATATATATCATCAAAATAAATAAAGAAATATTAAAATATATCTACAAAATCAAAATCTATATCTTAATCTAAAAGAACGTGATTAATAACTGGATCTGTAAGCGTATATAATTTAAATATATGATCTTATTTATAATAAATACTGGTTTTTGATACACATTGAGACATTAAAACATCCAAAAACATAATACACCCTATGATGTTAATGGTATCTGTTTTGTAAATATTATAAATCATAATTTGGATAATCATTATAATATGCTTTAAAATGAAATATAATGGGTGAATTTGAATCTTAGATGGGAAAAATCATGGCATAAAAAATATTAAATATTATTTTCTCATCAAAATAATATATAGAATATCTTCAAGGACATATATGATTATCTTGGATGTTTTGAAGAAGGTCTATCCCAGAAAGGTGGGAACATGATTACATTTCTTATCATCTTCAATATTTAATATATAAAATTCATTACGAATCATCATATCCTTGATATGAATAAGTACATCTATAAGGACTCCCCAAGGTATTTGTTCACCCATTTCATTAATTATATTGTAAAACTCATTAGTTTTAGCTCCACAATATATAAATATGTTAAAAAGGTGTGGAATTATATTTAGAAAATTTCTTACGTCACATAAAGAATCATAAAAATTAAACATATTTATGGTTCATGAAATATATAATTTATTTGGGTCCTTTCTTTTTATAGGGATTGAATAAATTGGTACGATGATTGAAGTTGAATTCCTCAAATGTTTTACCAACTAATTTTGATTTATCCTCATCAATTCACAATTTCTTTTTAGGAATTTGGAAAACTATATAACTTTTTTTATTGCTTCAAATGGATGTATGTTGATATTAATGTTCATAAATGTATTTTAATACAATGTTTTCATTGAATATTTATCCAATTTATTGGATTTCAACAATATATTTTGAAATGGAAGTGGTTTGTGAGTTACCTTAGTAATATTCTACTTATGTTTAGAATTATCATTTGGCTACTCATCAACTGGGAATTAATGATTACTCTATAAAGATGGGATGAAACAAAATGCATGGATGTGAGATAATATCTTAGTTTTTAGTTACCACACATGAATGAGATAATCATAATATTTCAATTAGGATTAATAGTGTGTTTAGAAGGAATATGTTCACATTTAACCTTTATCTCATTCAACTGATAAGAAAATAAAAATAATGATATATTCGGTGTGAAATATATATTTAGTTTCTTCTATCCATCTTGTTAAATTTTTATTCATGGGAATAAAATATTATTTGGTATTTTTGTATACATAGGTGGTCTAGAGGAGGTTTTTTATAATTTTATTAATTTAAGATCCTTTTTATGGATTTTTCCAAAATTTATTCAATGATGGTATTTCTAAAATTAAATGTATGTCAGGGCCAAGGGATCATACTTATCATATGAAGGGGTTATTTTAGTTGTCGATGTGATCTACTTGGGAAGAAATTAAATCACTCCTATATCCCTTGATATAGAATAGTAATCATTTGGGTGGTATAGTTCAATGTAAATTACACAAGGAATTACATAACTAGGTTGTGATTTCATTCAATACAAGGAATATTGACTCAATTTACAAATTATTTTTCTAAATTATTGTCAAATAATTGATTTCTGAATGTTAAAGGACTTATCATATTCCCTAATCCCACAAATGTTCTTCATAAATCATTGATGTTTTTAATGTTTTATGACATATTTCCAAACAATATTCTTATTCCTCATTATGATCATGTTGTCAGCTAAGAGGGGGAGAATACGTGTGTCATTTTTTTAAATTCTTTTATTATTTCTGATTCACCACTCAATATTTACTCCACTATATCAGTTAATATGTACAGTCTTAATAGATTCTATAAAAAACCATGTGACACCCACATTTCACTGTGGTATTAAGTATTTTTTTAATTTTATGATATTTTAATGTTTTCACAATGTTTGTGGTATATTATAAGTGTTTTGGATTGTTTTAGAGATTTACAGTTTTCAGCTATAGTATACCCCACTATTTCCAAAAGCTTCATAGCATGGAGGGTGTTTTTCATCATTTAAGGACATTTTCCATGCCATTATTTTTTCAGGATTTGGGGTAATACCATGTTGAAATAGATGTGATATGCGGTGGAGGTTCCTTATTTTCTAGTTGGGGATTTTTTACCTTTCCATGAAAACAATTTCAAAGGGGACTATGACACATACCAATGGGGTGCACCACATCATGGGGATAGCTAGGGTAGGTCATCTATTCCTTAGAGAGGCGAGTACATGACGGATTTTCATGGGGATAAGGATTGGGTTTTCTTCTATAAAAAGATTATCCACACCATAACCATTGGTGTTATCTCAACATGGTTTTCTATGTAGGGGTGTTTCTTCATGGTGGAAAAGTCCATGCCACATTATAGATTAACTAGTTTGAAATTTAATTACATTTCGATTATACCACTTATCATTCTTATGTGGGTTGCAACCCATTTATCCTCCCTATTATTGAAAATTTATCAATATATACCAAGGTATATCCTCCCCTTTTCTTCCTGGGATTTTTTCCTTCCTTCAAACATTTTATGTAGTTTTTATGTATAATATATTTTCTCTTCATCTCACCTTCTCCCGTTTCCCATTACTCTCATTATATATTATCATAGGAACACTGATCACTATGTTGATCAAATATATGGTTCAATATTATTCTTTTGGATTCTTAGGTTGTTTGTGTTTTAATTCCATTTTAGTTTTTCCTTCTAATACCAGAGGTGATTGGTGTCAGTATTAAGGACATAAGTCTTTCTATGAATTTTTTATTCAAAATGTCATATAATTAATGTGATCTCTAAATAGGTTTTACTATTAATAGAGATATATATAAGGTAATAAAGAGGATTTTTCAAAACATTTCAAAGGATCTTCTTTTTTAGGCATGGAGATTTTTTACTAAATTACTTTTGTTAATTTAGTACCAAAATTTTGTTTCATGACATGTGTTTCTGAAAATGGATAATATGATCCTTAAAAAGAATTTTATGTTTGATAATGGTATATTTCATTCTTATTTCTAATGAATATAACCAATGTTTAATGGTTTTTGTTTTTTATAAAGGAATAATTTGTTTTTTCTAAGTAACTCATTTGAAATGAAAATGGTTTTATAATGTGTTAGAAATTTTGTAGGTAAAAATGGGGATTTAAAAAAGGATTTATTTCATATTAATGTGTCATTTACAATTTCTAATATTAGAAAATTATTTTCTTATGATTATGCACCATACTTTTGATCCCTATTTTATTTTCCTTATTTACACCTTTTCTCCAATAATATGATTTTAATTGATTATTATTATTCCTAGAATTTAGGAGATGAAAAGGGTTATTTCATGTGATAGTGGTAAAGTTGAGATGAGGATTATGTATTACTTTTTATTATTGGTTTTCCTGATAAAAATGGACTTGTTGTTTTTCTAACTTTCAATTTGAAATTTCATGGAATCCTGCGTATGCAGATGATATTTTTAGATACTAAAACCATTTTAGCAGTTTCAATTGACCCATAATATAACTTGTTTCTAGGATTTATATAGAGAATAAATTTGTATATTATAGATAAAAAATGGATTATTTTGATTATTATATCAGATCCAATCATATTGGGTAACCCTGTTAGATATCGGGGGATATCAAGGAAGGGCTCCCCTGATTAGTCTATAAGAACTAATCGAGAGGAAAAAATCATTGATATTGTGAGAGATGACATAGAGAATACCCAAATTGGAACCCATCATATACTAGATGGAAGTTTTAATTTAATATTAATGATACATTCCCACATTATAACGTAGTATGTTTCTCATTACACAGAAAACATTGGTAATGGTATTTCATTTGGGATTCTAACTACATACTTTATGTTCACCTCCAATAGTTATGTTGGATTTGTAGAACCACCTATATTATTTTTTTATTTTTTATTTCTACTATTGGTAGGATGCTTCCATAAATTTAATTTTTCCCTTTCATAATGAGGTATTTTAATTTTCCATGTATTTGAAAAAGTTGTTTATATAAAATGTTTTAAAATAATTAAACATATTTCATTTTTATTTATTGAAATTTGGAAGTCCACTATATTAAAATATTTAAAAAAAATTCATTATAAAATTATAGTATATATTCCTTGGTATAAATTGATTCTTGAAATCAATTTTAAAATAAAAGATTCATTTATTTAATTGGGTTGAAATCAATGTTAATAAACTGAATTTTTCTTTTGATTACAAAAATGATATTCCCTATGGTTTTTGGAGAATTTTAAAATAAATAATATACTTCCCTATTTCTCAAATTTAGAAAATATAATTTGATAATGATAATGAAACTATTGTTTAAAAAATATTTTTATAAAAGTAATTATGTAAATTCCATGGTGAAATTATATTAGGAAGGTTTATCTCAAACCTTGTAAACATAATTGTGTGCATTTGTTCATACTTTAGACATTCATATTGTTGTCTAGGTTTTGATATCAGGATTGATATAATCAAGGTATTATATTGATATAGATAATGGATTTGTTGAGTGTCCATATGTCCCATATAGATTGTTGAGTGGTTTATTATATTTAATTATTTTTTTCGGTGAGTTTGTTTCATCCAATTCGGATAGCTGCGCTAGGTTTTATTATCATGACTATTTGAGTTATATGATATATTTTTTCTTTTGAATTTTTAAAAGTTAGACAGATCATTTTTAGTGTCTTCTATTTATCATTTGGTTTTTTATTTTCTTCCATTTTTGGAGGGTTTATTGTGTATAATAGTTTATTTTATGTGCATAGATATTTAATGAATGAATAGTTCATAATGAATTTCCAGTAGTATCTTCTTTATTATTATAATTTAATGAGATAAAAATGGTCCCCATGGATTAATTATTTTTATTATATATAACTATATTAGGACAAATTTTGAATATAAATATTCTTAGTACCTTTAGAGAGTGTGGATCTAGTGTCTGTTTTGTGTATTCCTAGGCTGATTCATTACAAAATCAAATCATACCCCCTACCACTTCTTGTTTGAGTGAATATTGGTTATAATTATTCTAGTACATTCAAAACACATGTGGTATGTCATGATTGGGAGACTAATCGAAACCTTTAATGATTATATTTCAGATTCTATAGGTTTTTGGTATTATAATTTTTAATTTGGGTTCTGTTTGGTTATTTTGGTGATGTTTAGATCTCAACCGAGTTACATTATATTCATTGGAGGTCTCCATTTTATTTTTGGATAAATGTATAATTTATCTAGAGATTCATTGTTATCTTAAATGATTAATTAATCCATGTAGGGATCATGAACATTATATGAGAATCATCTCAGAGGATATTGATGGATTGGAGGAGAGTTACCCTAATAGTGGGGATAGTAAATGGATAGACTATAATACTTGTGGAATTTTTCATTTTGATTAATTATAACTAAGAATGTATATTAAATTACATCCAAGTTGTATTTTGTGGATCAAATAGTTTTTGTTTCTATTTTATGAGGTATTTAGTTATTGTTTCATGTCATGTTTCTGGTTATGCTTAGATATTTGAAATAGAGATTAAATATGAAAGGGGTTTTAAAAAATGTTTTGATGGATACCATTAGTTTTTTGTGGTTGATTTGTAATGGATTTTCACTTTCCAAGAGTATGTTTTTTATAGTGGTTTCTTTTAAAATGAAAATGAGAGAAATGTTTTTTCAAATTAAGGGAAACTAAAATATTTTTTTTATTAAAAAAAATTAGTTATGTAATTTTATGGTAATGGAAATTATTTTTGTTTGAAAAAGGACTTCATGGTATAATTTTAAAGGGATTTTTGAATTTTTATGAGCTATTTTTAATGTGTTGGATTACATTATGGATTTGAATAAAGTTTTGATAACATCTTTTTAGTAAAACTATGACATTGAGTGCTGAAATGGAATTTTATTAGTTTTATAATAAATAAGGGTATTATTAAAATGTTTTATTCACTTGTAAAATTAATTTTTTTTCTCCTTAAAAAAATTTATATTAAAATTAATTAGTTCAGTTGATATGATTTTGAAATTTGGAGTTTTATTTTTTTCCCATGGAGTTAAATCAAATATTATGTTATAGATTTATGTCATTTATGTATTTGACTCATGCCTTGTATATTTTATTATTACCTCTTGAATAGTCACAATGGAAAGTAGAAATATTGTTTCAATAGGAAACTTCTATTGTAATTTAGGTTTGTCCCTACTATTTTTGGTCTCTTATAATTACTAGAAGTGGGACATCCTTAAACCAATCACTAATGTAAAGATCACAAGGGAGTTACAAATTCCCTTGGGATCGTGAAATCTATATAGACATTAAAGACATCCTTTAGTAAAAACATTTCCAAAAACAAAAAATAATGACTAATATGTGGAATATATAAATAAACATCAACATTAAAATAAAAAATAAAAAATAAAAATAATTAGTAAAATTAAAATAATGTTCCAATCTAATATAGTCAAACCAAAGTAGTAATGAAAAATACAATCCCATCTCCATGTGATAAGATGTCCAAAATCCCACCATGTCACTACAAGACTACCACACCCTATTGAAATATATGCCTATCACCTATATGAGATTCATTTCCTTTACATATGATAGATAAACTAAATCTACCCACAAATAAATGTATGTGTGTGATGTGGGAAAAATAATCCTAATACGATAAACCCAAATTTTCCATAAAATTATTTAATTAAAAATTTATTTTTATTTTAATTGAAAAAAAGGATTAAAATATATATTTACAGATTTTAAAAAAACATTTAAATCCACCTTCTCATTGTTTTTTAATGGAATTAATGAATTAAAATATCAATTTATTTTCAATGTATATCGTATAAAACAATTTTCAAAAGATGCATGAATAACCATTTCATATTGGTTAAACTAGGAAATTATTGGTTATATAGATTAGGTTTAGGATATCTAGGATCCTAAAGCCTAAATGATAAATGGAAATGTGTTCAAATATACCAAAAACATAGTCCTAGGGTTGTTGGACACACCATTAAGAGTGTCCCCCTATAATAACAGTGTTTAGTTATAGTTCTATCTTAAATCCTTGTTATGAAGTCACAACCATCCTGTTAGTCTGTAAACTTTCTATCTCTTCCTAAATAACCTAGGTTATCATCATTTACATCACACACTTGGAGGTTTTTTATTTTACATACATCCCACAATTGGAATATTTCAATTCCAAAAAATATCCTAAAATAGAGAAGTATAACATTCATAGTTTCAAATTATTTCCAGATATATCATGAATATAT
Organism: Viscum album; assembly: GCA_963277665.1. Classification (NCBI taxonomy): domain Eukaryota; kingdom Viridiplantae; phylum Streptophyta; class Magnoliopsida; order Santalales; family Viscaceae; genus Viscum; species Viscum album. The sequence goes on from OY728136.1 coordinate 1,841,334,763, forward strand.
AATCAAACCCTACATGGTTCGAATAAAATATTATTCAAAAATAATTATCATCATCAATAATAGAGTGGGGATATATATTTAAAATGAATCCAGAAAATACCACATTTTGTGTTTAATAAATTCATTACTTTTACCAATTTAGAAAACAAATTTATGATGTATAAAAATAATGGTTTCTAAAAGAAAGGCTTCCCATAAAACCAACTACCTCAAAAACATATATATACATATCTTAATGTAATCCTCAAGATAATGGGAAAGATGGATCATAGATTGAAATGAAATATATGAAAATATTAAACTCATATTGGGAGACTTATATTCAACAAAAACTAGATCAAAGATGAAAAGAGAAACAACATATCTGAAATGTTTTTAAAAAACACAAAACAATATTGGTAAATATGATATTTACCATCCATTATTAGAATATATCTATGAAAACCTTATTACATCAATCCATGAGAAATATATATTATTATAATATTCAAATTCAATGATTCGTTATTATAACAAGAGAGATTATCTAAAAAACAATGAATAACAAAAAAGATTGTTATCATACCTTGTGTTTCATAGAAATAACACCTCATTGTTTATCAAAATTGGTCATCAATAGAGTTAGGGACACTGAAATATCTATGATAAATCCATTGGGTCAATTGTTATATCTATATTTTTAATAATGACATTAACTTGTGTTTTTTTATCAAAAACTATTTTTCTAAGTAATTAATTATTATCACATGTTTTGGAAATAGAATTTCACATATTATAAACCAATAATTTCCCAACATTTGTTTAGTAGAGAATATATATACTTTTTTCACATGGTATGAATTACCATAAACATACCATATGAAATGATACTGTCCCAAACAACCACACTATCCACTATTTTCTATGAATTTATCATAGATTCCCCAATCAATGTCCAAATAATGTGTATGACCATAAAAATATATAATTTTTAGAACAATAAATTAAATAACTAAAGTAATGCTTAAATTAAAATATGAAAAAAAAATGATTAAATAAACATAAAAATTTTAATTAGGATGCGATAAATCTAACCTCTATATCTATTTCATCCCTATGAAGAGGAATAAATGAAAATTTATTAGTAAAAATATGAGAAAATTTCTCCCTCATAATCTATTCTCATCGCCACATCTTCTAATAATTAATTCCATTCTAGAAATACACTATAAAAAAAATTAATTCCCTCATATAATATTTTCCCAAGAATCAAGAGCTGACATTGGTGACTATATTACTGAAATATCTATTTCCTAAACAAGATCATCCTAACACGGATCATCGAAGTAATAAAGATGATATGTATTAAAATGAGACACATGTAAAACCCCTTGAATAAAATTAAACTATGATGGTAAATATAAATAATAATACACTTCTCTATTCCTATCATTAATATCAAAATATATCTCTAATATAATATATTATTTTCTCCATTTCCTAGCCATTGGTGCCCAAACTAAGGCGTAACATTCAAGAAAACATGGTCGCATATAAAAAATACAAATGGAAGTAATTATTATTTCACATAATATTATTTATGTCCCTGATCCACTTCTAGTCATTCAAAAATTATTTGAATATTCTTATATGTATCTTGAATAAGGCTTGGTCCAAAAAGATAAATCTAACTGAGCTCAGTTAAACAAATAAGTGATTTACATAATTCCACATTATAATACTCATTGGGATAAATTTTGATGCACAAATGGTAATTATTATTCGAAGATATTTCCTGAAATATCAAATGGATAAAGAAAGGGCCTCTGAAATTCATTATGAATGAACATATAATATCCTCAACCATATTAATTTCTCAATCATTTGTACATCATTCTGATAATGGTAATTTGGTATCAATTTAAAAGTATAACTCATCACCTCTTGGAGAAATTTATAATACTGAGAGGTAAATCAACCATACATATCTAAAATAATTGTTTACGGAAATCGATTCAACATTATAATATATGGAATGTATAGCTTTCTCAAATCCACAACCATATTGGGATCTTGAATCCACATTAAAGGAGCCAATATGTTTAGTTAATCAATCACCATCCATATGTAATTCTCCTACATGAATATTATGGTATCACTATAATGAAATTCATAGTAACCCCATAAAATAATAAAACATGAATATGAATAGGTTAATGTAAAGCATAGGGCTTCTTGTTTTTGGATTTAATCTACCAATATATATATAAATTGGACAAAAAATCAACTATGACATATATAAAACCACTCCACAAAACAAACACTTCTTATCATATAAAATCTTTATTATATGAAGATGATTAACCCATTTATAAATATGAATAACGTCCACAAATACTTCATCAAAGTTGAATAAAAAAATAACAGTATTTGAAACAACGAATGCCTTCATGGAAGGGATCCCACTCAACAATGGTCTCCCACCTATATAATGATTTTATAATACTAATGAACTCTTCATACCACTATTTATTAGAAAAATTAATATTTAGAAGATATGAAATAAATGGATCACTTGATAGAATCATACCAATATATTCCTCCTTTTCATGTAGGTATATTTATGAAAAGATTCTCATGTTCTTCAATTTATATTATATCCCCAGTACATCATGATAATGAAATATCTGAATTAGAGAATCACTAAAAACATTAACCTTTCATGGGGTATTGGTGGTGTAAAATTTAAATTACTAAATATACTTCACCCATATCCTCCACATAATTATATTTCATTCTCATAAAATTTAAAACATACAATATTATGGTTATAATAAATAGAAAAACCTTACCCTCAATAGGAAATTTTGCTGAATCTGAAGGTCATACACAACTACAGAGAGATTCAAATCATGGATGGGGTAATTATAAATTGGTTTTGAAATCTTGGGAGATATATTCCCCAAAACATGATCTTCATGAAAAATTTCATGGCCCTAACCAACACTTGAATTGTAACAATAAATCAGATATCCTTATCCTTATTTTGATAAAATCATAATAGTAGTTGAGGTCTAATATTGTCTCAATTCATCATTTTAATTATTACACAAAGACACCAATATTGATCTCACCCATATCCTAGTATTAGTGGTCAATTTTGATGTATCATTCAATAATTCATTCATATACTATAAGTAATATCATGTCAGAACCAATAAGCTTTGGAAATTTAATATATTTCTTGGATCCTACCATGAACGGATATCCTTCACTTTCTTCTGATCAATTGAGATTCCTTGTTAAGAAATCATTTATCCAAAGAACATAAATTATAAAATATTAAAAATAAAATTTTATAACTTATCATAATGAAACTGGGAACATAATATTCATAAAAAGGACTTTAGATTATGATTATTTTCTTCTTCAGTTATTAAGTAAACCAGAATATCATCAAAGAATACCACATCAATGGAATAAAGTGGAAGGTGAAAAATATACATTATTATGTTCATTATAATTAATGAGTGTTATACAGACCAATATGATTTAAAACATACTCTATGTTTTAATACAAACTCATGATGGTGGTATTGGGAATATCAGACTTCCTATCATTGAGATGATGATATCAAAATCAAAGAACAATTTTTTAGAACCAATTCTCCCCTTTATGTTATGAAGTAAGTCATTAATGTCTAGAAAGTGTTACTTACTCATAATCATTGCGTAGTTTAAATTTTATTATTTGATACATAAATAGAGTGTTCTATCATATTTTGTTGAAAAAATCATTATCTCTATCATAGGGGGTAAAATAAATCGAATAAAGTGTTTAGATTTATAATCAACCAATTGAAGCTTCAATTCCATTAATTAAACTACTTATATATGATATAAAGTAATATATATTGGATAATTTTTTTAGATCCAAATAATTGGATAACCCCGCATTATATTATGGTGGGTGATTAGAAAAATTAAATATAAATACATAGAGAATTTATATAACCACTGATGAAAACCAAATACATAAGGATTCGTATTAAAGTTCATATGGAAACAAATATATAAATATACAATGTAAAATTAATGAAACTATTTTTGAACATGATATCAGAACACATTATCCATAAAACATCCATGCTTTCCCATCTAAAAGGAAGGAACAAACACCCACTAATGATTGAAATCAATTTTATATTTAGGAGCCATCAACCAATCCATATATATAATAATATCAAATTGGAACACGTTGAAAACTAGATAAATTTAAAACTATGTCAACATTATATATATAGAAAGAAAATTAGGGTCATCGAAAACCTATCACCTTCTTCTTTAGGATAGGTTTCATGAACTCTGTTATAAATGACCTAAGTTCTATTGGATGTTTTAAAATATTCATGAGATGGGTTGCTATAAAATATTGAGAGACACCGGTATGAATTAAAATGTTCATAAATATGAATAATTTATTATAATACATAAAATAGTCTAACAAACTTTGTTAGAATGTGTGAAACTCTATAGATTTATCCATAGTTATGGATTCAAGGAAAATCCACTAGAAAACATGGAATTCAAGTCCTTCCACCCCAAAACATCATTTAGTTTTTTTATAAATTTTTTTGTCTATACATATCCTTCTCTTTCCTTCAAGAATAAAGGTAATACATTTCACATTAATGGAATCTAAATTTTCCATAATGTCATAAATATATTATATCTTCCTTAAATATTCATCTACTTCTGGGGTATTGTTCATTCCATGTATGGATGTGGGTTTCTAGTGGAAAACTCTTGATCATGATATTTACCTCAAAGAGTTTTTTATATAACTTTAGTAGCTTGATATAGTGCATGGAAAATACCCTATTCAATGGAATAGACCACTCACACTACGACATCAATAATAATTCGATTAATTTGAGTGTGTCCTCTTGGAAATTCATCTATATAACCATCATGATAAACTCAAGGAATCCTTCTATGGGGATTTTAATACATAAATAAAAGGTTGTGGGCTATTTTATAGGTGATAAATCATTATTTCAATTAAGTAAACATAAAAAAATGACTACAATTACATCAAAAATCAACATGATAGACACATTTACCTATATTCCATGGTAAATTAAGTCTTAATTAAATGAGAGATGGCTAGAAAATCAATTTTAATTTCCCTTTAAGTCTAGGAAATCCAATCTTCAATGTACCAAAATATCCAATGATATGAAAACCATGAGCACAAAACCTCCCACAAATTCCAATTTTTATGACACATAATAATTTATCCTTGAACTGAATAACCAATCCGGCATGTGGGAAGGCCAAATGAGAAATCAAAATCATGAAGGGTTAATGAAAAGATATTTAGAATCAACAAATACTTTATTCAATTATTTTTACCATGAAAACTTATATAATAAATAGATTATATATACAAATGAAATCCAAAAATCCATAACAAAATCAAAAAGAAGAAAACAAAATTACCTAGTAAAACATGCTTTAATTCTAAAAAGGTAAACCAATAAAGTTGTGAATAAAAAAAACCCCACCCACAAACTCCCATACCCCATTAACATGGATACCCATATACTATATGATGTGTATTTCCATTACTTATATTAGATAAAATAATATATAAACACACCCAAAGGTATTTATATTTTATAATAAAAACAATTCTTGTATGTTCCCGACATGGGATTCGTAAGTAGTATTTGTTAAATAAAACAATTAGTATTATTTTCTATAGAATTATTCATGATATATTTCATTACAAGGGGGTCAAAAAAATAATTTAAATTCATTATGACATAATAGTTTATAAATCATGGATAAAAAATAAACTGTTTTCTGTTAAAAGTAAATTTGATGAGAAAATTTCTCAATAATGCATTATTAATCATTTAAAATAGATCAATATGAAATCTAGTCCTAGGGTATATTAGGTCTTGTATAGCTAGAATACTCAAACCACAATGATCAAATGACTATTTTAGTACATATCCCTATAACATGGTCAAAGTGGTCCAGGAAACGCACTTATATGTGAACCCCCAATCATAAGAATGTTAAGAGAGTGTTTTATCGTAAATATATTATAGGTAGAAATAATATATCTTAGTATTCATCATCCATTTTATCACACTACTATATACCCTAGGTTCGAATGTGCCATAACCCACACTTGAATGATTTCAATTTCCCAAACAACCCATTCCTGGCATCTTTAAATTTGAAAAAATTCCCACAATTTGTGGATTAAATTTCAGGGATTCAGATTATTTTTGGGCATATCACACACACAAAAACTACTATTCTCATAAAAATATATAAATTAAAATACATTTACTTTATAAAGATCACAGGGGAAATTTATTTTACTAAATAATTCTAAAACCATCACATTTAATGAATCATAAATCATTTCATTAAGCATTTTTGAAAATAATATTAACATGAGAAAGAAAGAAAGTTTTTACAAAAAATTACTTTTCCAGAAAACGCCAAATTAAGTCAATTGTATATTCTAAATATTGAATGGTATCCAGAAGATAAACACTATTATTTTTTTCAAGATAAGGATAGAAGATCCTGTTAAAATTTGAAGAACATTGAAAAACATGCTCTTACCTTGAGTTTTCTATATCCATTGCATCTAGATCTTTCATAATAATTAATTGAAAGGGAGGGGATCCATGAAATATTCATTGAGATCCCCTAAGGTTGAAATAAAAATCAGTATGATGAAGAATTATCTTAATGGAAGGTGTCTTTTCTTAAAAAATAATTTTCAGATTAATTAATTCTCATCACACATTTTGGCATCATGATTTGGAAAATTGATTTCCAAATATGACTAAGTTTCCATATACTAGTCAAGCCACAAGGTTGAGACACATTGTTCATCTAACCATGAACCAACTATGAAAAATTAAACAATACTAAATGAAAAAAAATCCATATAGTTTGATGATAATTCTACACAATTTCCCTTATCCACCCTCAAATTACGTACATTCACAAAAAATGCAATCAAATTCCCCACAAATCACCAAAATCAATAAATTACCATTATAAAATTTTTTTTGTAAAAATATATATATATATAATTAATAGTAACATCATAATGTGATAAATATTTCGATGTTCTTAGTAGAGTTGTAGAGTAAATTTTCCTTTATTTCATGAATTTCAAAAAACATTTTATGTTTCATTCAATAGTGATTGGTATTTTTGTTTTTGTTCCAACAAAATAAATTTACCGTGGTTTTAATGATTTTGATTATGCTCATGACTCATTCCATAATTATTCCCATGATTCCTCTATATGATGTTTTCGATATAATTGGGGTTATATTTTGATGGGTCACATATGGGTAGCCATGTGTATGTGCTTAAGAGATTGGAATGAGTTCTCATAATTGAGGTTAATGTTCTCACTATGGTGTATTTTTTAGTTATACGATGAGTGATATTGAGTTTGATTTTATATCAGGTTCACCAAGGGTGTTATGATAGCCCAGACTTAGTTTACATACCCTTTTGCTTCTTGACCTAAGGTTTTATCAAATTTTATTTTATGATGACACACATTTTTGGAATTTGAATTTCCTTCCAATTTTGATTATATAAGATGTTGATGGATAGGTTGAACATGAATTGTAATGACCCAAAATTTTGAATAATATTTTTTCATAAACTAATTTGATATTTTATTTTATACTCTACAATCTATATCCATTAATTAATGAAGTGATATCATTTGGTTTCGACTGTTATATGACTATTGGTCAATTTGACCATTGGAAAATAAACTCTTAACATTATAATTATTGTTTAAAAATAAAAGTGATCTTGGTTAATTAATACAGAAAAAACAGTCGATGGAATCATCCACTAGATATGGGAAATATGAAGCCCATCTATTATAGCTTGGGAAAGAGGTAGCACCACTGGGCTTTACTTAGGACCAAGCCCATGTCGAACATTAACATGTGTAGCGTGAACAGAATCGCCTAAGGGAGATGTTCATGCTAAAGAAATCACCACTCAGAAAATGTTGTTCAATCCACCCCAATATTTTATCACCACAACACACCATACACTTATGTCCTATGCTGGGCTTATAAGGGGATATGTAACATAGCCTCAGTAACTTGTGTAAACCATTTGTATAAATAAAATTGTTATTTCTTATTATGGAAAAGTTAGTGAATTTCAAATATAAGGATAAATGTAAGTTGAGTTTATAGTTTCAAATTATTAATTAATTTTGGAAAAAAGATTATTTTAAAATATTTATGTTTTCTTTATGTAATTAATAATGTAAATTGATTTTAAAAAAATTGTCTTCTATAATTGTGTTCAGTAAAAAATTAGAGTCTAATAACATAAACTAAATTGTAGTGAATAGTAATGTATGAATAGTGATGTACCCATATGAATAGTGGTGAAAAGTAATGAATATTAAATTGACCAAAAAATAGAAACTTCACCCATTAATGTATAAAAACATTTTAGACATCTTAAAATTGAAAAAAATGGTCAGAGTATAAGTTTTGGTATTTTGTAGGTCATAAATATTTTATTTACAATTTTATAAATAAATTTTAAATTAAAATGGAAATTCATTTTCATAAAATGAAATCATATATTGTTACATTATTGTCTTGTGGTTATACGATGATTTTATGGGACCATAATTAATTTCTTATGGTGTTACAAAATGAATTATAGTTTTAAAGTTGTATTTTTTTGAATAAATAATTATTTATTTAAAAATTAAATTCAAAATATTTGAAATATTATTTTCAAAATATGTTGTTCATTCTTGAATTTAGAGCTTAAATATTATCTTAGAGTGAATCTTTACATTTTTTCTAAAACAGTTGAATTTTCGGTGAATAATTAAAATAGAGTTTTGAGTTTCGAGCATTTAATGACATCATTGATGATGTACTCATTATGTAATAGTTATGGTTCACTTGTGAATAGTAAGATATGCTATGAGGCATCCCATGTGGGAAATACTATCGGAAAATACATTGGGCAAGCCCCTAGTTTTGCAAATACCACTAATGAGGTGTCCCTTGGAAATTAATTAAATATTCCCTCTCATTGCCTATAATAACAAGGCATTCCCTCAATAATTTCATTCCAAAATATTTGACAACGAATATCTGGCATTTTACCTCCCAAGGAGTCCTCCCAAGGTTCCATCAAGCCCCCCAATGTCCCAACCTTCAATCTTTCGAAGTTACTCGTCATGGTAAAGGAACCTCTCACCCTCTTCATTTAAGTCATGACTTCTTTAGGTTATGTCTTATAGTTTCAATTTAATTATGTGTGGGTACATTCTTATATATCATTATTATTGTCCTTTTCATTTTCAATTGATGAGAGACCCTTTTTTATCTCATCAATTGATTTTCTGAATTTTTAAGTGACGTCATTAGGCTGTGGATTTTTTGCAAAAGAAATCACTTCTTCTCTTTTTCCTTTGAATTTCATTTTCATATTGTATTTCCTTCAAATATCCATACCATGATCCTATTTATTTACCCATAGTGTATTAAGAGTTATTTTTTAGTGGGTGACCCTTGTCCCCCCTTTTTTCAATGTTTTCTAAAACCATTTATTTAGAAGTTATGCTGTAGAATTTTCGTCTCAAAATTTCTCTCTTTCTCCCATGAAATTCTCTTATTTTATATGTGGGAACACCCAAATCTATTTTCATTTTCAGGGGTATTCATAAAAACATAAATATTATCTATTTGATTATGTAATTGACATACATATCACCCTCACTCCCTTTCCATGGGTTATAAATGACATAATGATCATATTTTTAAGCACTTTTAAAACGTCGCGGTTTTGAAATGATACTCATTTATTTTATTCTCTTTTTGTTATGTATGAAATGTTTCATAATTATCTATGTGGCTCAACTGAAAGTAAATATATATTATGGGTGTGCCTTGATATAACTTTAATTCATTGGGCAATGAATTTAATCTCTAGATATGAAAAGTGTCACGGAACCTTGGTGAATAACCTTGGTAATTTGTATAACACCTAGGGGATTAACCTTGTGGATATGTTCATGTATGTATAAATGGAATTTTTTTATCCACATATTCAAGTTACGGTTCAAGTTATTTTTATTATGTTATTCCTCAACTTCCATTGCTCGTGTCTTTATGTATTTCATCATGTTCTTGATTATTTCACAAGTAAACGGATTCCCTTGAATTCCTTACTGGGCCTTCTTCTCACCCTTTAATTTTATGTATGTCTCCAGGTTATGAGATGAAATAATTAAACTTATGAATAACATATGATGAATCCATACAAGTGGATTAGAATAATGTTTTATGTATTTATTTTATATTTTTTCTAATTTCCAAGACACTAATCTTTAAAGATCCTATATTTGTAAAATGTAATGAAATGTTATGTAATAAAAAGGTGGGATTCCATAGTTTGTTTCAAGGGATAGTTTATTTATTCATAGAAATTAGGCTTTGAAAAATTTAGGAATAAGCATATAGAAAAGATTATGTATAGGAAAACTTCCTAGTATTTTGGGGAATATTTAGTAAGTGGTTTATCAAATAAATACACCCATGTATAGATATGAGAAGGTAGAGGAAACTCTGGAAAAGATGTGCCTAGGAGTGAAAACTCTACAAGGAGTTTCAGGCTTGAACCGGAGTATCTTGGTACACGACAATGAGCCTTGCTGCACTCTTGGTTATAAAACTCCGGAGGGATATGTTTGGTTAATCATAAGTTTTTTATGAATCATTATGAAGGTTTTATGAAGAAATGAAATTGTTTTTAGCATGACGTTTTATGACATAAAATCATTTATAGTTAAAATAGTAATAAATGAAATAATATTTTTACTATGGTTTTATTATTTTAAATAATGGTGGGAAAAAGGATGAACTGTGAAAATGGTGATCGCAATGGACCATGCAACGATGACCCTCCGATGGAAGCCAGAATAGAAAAATTCATGCGAATGATGATCCAACTAACTCAAGTTATGGGAAATAACTTGAATCAATCTGAGAGACCAACCTCACCGTGAAGAGAAAAACTTTATATTTAATCCATTATGCATTAGTGACCACCAACCTTCAGTGGATCTACTAACCCATTGATTGCAGAACAGTGGATCAGTTCTGTCGAGAAGATCTCTTCTATGCTCCGCTTTTGGAACAAGAGAAGGTTACCTTGGCTGTTTATCATATAGAGGGAGATGTTGATCATGGGTGGGAACTAATTAAAAACAAAAATCCTGGAGTGGATGTTTATTCTATGGTGTGGGAAGTGTTCAGAGTGATATTATTCAACAAGGGTTTCCCTCGATCGATGAGAACTAGAATGGAGAAGGAGTTTTTCAAGATGAATTAAAAGGAGAATATAATATATTTGAAGCTATGAAATGAAATTCACAAGGCTTTCACATTACACCTCTAATTTTGTCATGTATCCAAATGGTAAGGTTGATATATTCTTTAGTGGATGGAGACCTAATCTACGGAGGAATCTATCCAACTGAGACTATGACAGCTATAAAGAGATCATGTGGAGTGAAATTATTGTCGAGTAGGAGTTTGGTGAGACATTGTGGTCTCATAAATCCTATGATAGGAAAATATTGATGGATCCAAACATAAAGAGGAGATTAAATCATGGAATAAGAGGAAAGAAAGTACAATATCCCACATGTAATAAATGTGGAAAACAATTTTGGGGAATTGCCTCCTCGAGAGCGGGAAGTGATACAAGTATTGTGGAGATTTCCACATTATGATGAACTGTCATAGTGAGGTGAAGCCACAACTTCCGCACACTAACAAAAAAGGGAAGATGGTGCATTCCATACCTAATTTCCAATGCTATAAGTGTATACAACCTGGTCACTTTGCCAATCACTATCCAAATCTAAGGGCAATGGAGGGGAATCACCATCAACTTTAGCAATGACCAAGTGAACAATGTCGTACTTTGGAAATCACTGCTTCTAAAGTTGAAGTGCCAAATGATGTGGTGGCATGTTCTCTTGTTTTTCTCTCAATGCAAGAAAGTACATTGTTTTATTTTGGTTCTATATATTCCTTTATTTTCTCTAAATTTGCAAATAATTTAGAATCAAAAACCAATTTTCTAAAAGTAGAGTTATCAGTCAAGACTCCTGGTGGTATTATCCAAGAATCATAAAAGTTTAGAAACTATAGTATTTATTTTAGTGAACACAATCTTTTCACAAATATAGTTGACATTACAATGCTGGAATTCAGCATTATACTAGGGATGGACTGGCTCTGATAGTATAATGCTATAATCAAATGTCGGAGCAAGGAAATCTCAGTAGTCTTGAATGGAAATCCTATAGTTATCTTCAATGGAGAGATATATCAACCTAATTATTGTCTAGAAGAACCTCCAATATCATTCATTATAGAGTTAATCAATGAAGAAGAAGAATGAAATTAGAGTTTGAGGATAGAAAATGTCCCCATCATCTATGAATACATTGACATATTTCCTGAGGAGTAACCCAGGCCTCGCTTAGAAAGAGATTTATAGTTCCCCAATGAACTCATACATAGATCCCATCTGATATCAAAGACCCCATATAGGATAGAAAATTTGGAGATGGAGGAATTAAATAAAAAACTCCAAGATCTTTTGTAGAAGGGGTTAATCAAACTTAGTGTGTCTCCATGGGGAGCTCCAGTTCTCTTTGTGAACAAGAAGGATGGATCAATGCGTCTATGCATTGATTATAGAGAATTGAAAAGGATCACAGTAAAGAAAAAATACCAACTTCCAATAATTGATGACTTATTTGAATAATTTCGTGGGGCTCAACTCTTCTCTAAGATTGATCTTAGATCTGGTTATCATCAATTGAGAGTGAATAAAGAAGATATTTTGAAAACTGCCTTCCGATCATGATATAGGCATTATGATTTTTTTGTTATGCCATTTGGACTGACTAATTAACCTGCTATTTTTATGTATATGATGAATAGAGTCTTTAAGGACCACCTTGATAACATTTTGGTAGTTGTTATTCATGAAATTTTGAGATATTCCAATATTAGAGAGTGGAATAAAGACCATCTAAGGGTTATTTTGAAAATTCTACAGAAGGAGAGGCTTTTTGGAATGTTTAGTTAATGTAAATTCTGGTTACAGCTAGTTTCTTTCTTGGGGAACATTATTACCAATGAAGGAATCACAATTGACCCTTCAAAGACAAAATTTATAGAGGAGTGGCATCATCCTACAACAATAAATGAGATTAATAGTTTCCTTGGATTAATAGGATATTATAGTAGGTTTCTGAAATACCTTTTCACGACATTCTAATCCATTAACCAAGATAGCTCGATGAGGGGTCACGTTCATTTGGAAAAAGGAGTGTGATGAATGTTTCCAAGATCTGAATAAGAGATTGGTTACTGGACCTGTGTACACACTACCCTAAAGTGGGGAAGGATTCGTTATTTTTTGCAATGAATCTCCGAAAGGGCTTTGGTGTGTCCCTACGAAAAATGAAAAGGTCATTTCTTATGCATCTCGGTAGTTGAAGACTCATGAGAAGAACTATCCTACGCATGATCTGGAGGAGGATGTAGTTTTTTTCTCTCTCAATATATGGTGGCACTATCTTTTTGGAGAGAAATGTGATATATACATAAACCATCAATTTTTAAAGTATATTTTTACACCAAAGTAATTGAACTTGAGATAGAGGAGATGGTTGGAACTTCTCAAATACTATGATTGTTCAATTCATTATCATCCTGAAAGATAAAACAATGTCGCTGATGCATTATGTATGAAAGAACCAGTTGTTCATTCCTTGATGAATATTATAGAGATCCTTTGATAATTGACCGAGTAAAGCTAGATATGAGAATTATAATGTCAGGGGCATCATAAACCGTGACCCAAATTATTTATCAACCATCATTACAAGAGAAGATCCAGAAATCTATGAAATAATATCCTTTGTTATAGAAGAAAATTTGAGGCTTTGAAGGATGGGTAGTTTCCTGAGTTCCATATTGATCATGAATTTGTACAAAAATTTCATACAAGACAATGTGTTCCATCTATTTTGGAAATAAATAAGAATCTGATGATGAAGGTCATAGCTCTACATTCTCTATACATCCTGGAAGCACCAAAATGTACAGGGACCATCGTGATCATTATTATTGTGATAATACGAAAAGAGAGATTACTTACTACTCTTCAAGGTTCCTGGTATATCAACATGTGAAGGAATATTGACAACTTTCTAAAGGGGTATTACAACCACTACCCATACTAGCATGGAAGTGGGAAAATATCACTATGGACTTCGTCACTTCTCTACCAAGAGCTTCAAAAGGAAACAATGTGATATGAGGTATTGTGGACCATCTCACTAAGAGTGCCCATTTTATCTCCATTCGGGAAGATTTATCTCTTGATTAAAATTCTAGGATTAACATGAAGGAAGTGGTAAGGCTGCATGGAGTTCCACATTCTATCGTATCAGATTATGATCCAAGGTTCACATCAAAATTATAGAGAAGTCATCAATATGATCTGATCACTGAATTGAATTTCAGTTCAGCCTAACACCCGCAAACTGATTTCCAATCTGAAAGGACTATTAAAAAATTGGAGGATATGCTGAGAAAATGCTCAATGTAATTTTAAGGTTGATGGGAACAATATATCCCTTTAGTTGAGTTCTCTTACAACAATAGCTTCCACTCAAGCATTCAAATGGAACCCTAAGAATCTCAATATGGGAATTGATGTAGAACTCATTCTTGTTAGCATGAAGCTAGTGATATAAAGCTTGTAGGGCCTAATATTGTGCAAGAGATGACAGAAAAGGTCCAGGCCTTCCGAAAACACATTAAGGCTGCTCAGAGTTGGCCAAATAGCTCTGCTGACAACCATCAATGTAACATTAAGTTTGACGTTGGTGATAAGGTCTTTCTTATAATTTTACCTTGGAAGAGTCCATTATGGTTTGGGAATAAATGGAAGCTTAACCCAAGGTACATTATCTACTATGAAATACCTGATCTCATATAAGAAGTGTCCAATCAACTTGCACTTCCTCCAAATATAACACAATTTCATTATGTCTTCCACGTATCCCTCTGGAGGAAGTGCATACCCAAACCTTCACATGTACTAAATCTAGAGGTGGTACAACTGGAACATGACCTCTCTTATGAGGAACATGCAGTAGAGATCGTGGATTGTAGAGAAAATGTTCTACACAACAATACAACCCACCTTATTAAGGTGCTGTGGAGGAACCATAAATATGAAGAAGCCGCGTGGGAACTAGAGGAGTCTATGAGGAAGAAGAACCCACATATTTTCTATTTTTAGAGTATGAGTTAATATTTTGGGGACAAAATTTCATAAGGGGGGAATAATATAATGACCCGAACTTCTGAATTGTATTTGTTTCCTAAATTTCTGTGTTATTTAATTTTATACTCCAAAAACTATATCCATTAATAAATGAAGTGATATCATTGTGTTTCAACTATTATATGACTGTTTGTGAATATGACCATTGGAAACTGAACTCTTAATGTTACAATTATTGTTTCTAAATACAACTGATCTTGGTTAATTAATACAGAAAGAAGAGTTGATGGAATCATCCAGTAGACTCGGCCCATATGAATCCCATCTGTCAGAGCTTGGGAAGGAGGTAGTATCACTGGGCTTTGCTCTGGGCCAAGCCCAAGTTGAACGTCAACATGTAAATCTTGTAAGGAATCACTTAAGGGGGAAGATCAAGCTAATAAAAATCACCACTCAGGAAATATTGTCAAAGCCACCCCAAGATTCTATCACCATAGAAAACCTTTCACTTAAGTGTTATGCAGGTGTTATAAGAGATTATGTAATAAAGCCTTAGTTACTTGTGTAATCCTTTTGTATAAATAAAATTGTTATTTCTTACTATGAAAAATTTGGTGAAGTTCAATTATTTGGATAAATAGTGGATGAATTTGTAGTTCCATATTACTAAAGAATTTTGGGAAAAGGGGTTTTTTAATATATTTATGTATTATTTAAATATTTAATATTGTGAATTGATTTTCATAAAATGGTCTTCTAAAGTTGTGTTCAGTATAAAATTTAGAGTCTAATGAGATCAACTTAATTTTTAGTGAATAGTAAAGTATGTATAGTTACATACCCATATGAATAGTAAGGAATAGTAAATTGTCCATAAAAATATAAACATCACCCATTAATATATAAATACATTTTAGACATCTTAAAATAAAAAAAATGATCATAGTATAAGTTTTGGTAATTTTGTTTGTCATAAATATTTTATTTACTATTTTAAAATTAATTTAATTATTTAAAATGTAAATTTATTTTCAAAAAATGTAATCATATATTGTTAATTTATTTCCTTATGGTGATACGATAATTTTATAGAACCTCTATTAGTTTCGTAAGGTGTTACCAAATTAATTATAGATTTAGGGTTGTATTTTTGGAATAAATAATGATTTTATTTAAAAATTAAAATAAAATTATTTATAAAATTATTTTCCTAAAATGGAGTACATTTTTTTAATTCTGAGCATCTATATTAGGCTTGAGTGAATTTTTGGGTTTTTTCCAAAACAGTTGAATTTTCGGTGAATAGTAAAAATACAGTTTTGAGTTTCAGGTGTTTGATGACATCATTGATGATGTAATCATGATGAGATCATTATGGTTGACTTTTAAATAGTCAGATATGTTAAAAGGTGTCCCAAAGGACAATACCATGGGAAAATAGCTTGGTAAATCCCATGGTTTTTTCAATACCACCGAGGAGGTGTCCCTTGAAAATTAATTAAATATTACCTCTCTTCCTCTACAAATACCACATAATTGCCTCATTAATTTCATTCCAAAATCCTCCTCAATAAATCTACGGTCTTTTTACCACCAATGGAGTCCTATTAATGTGCCCTCAAGCCCCCCAAGGTCCCAACCATCATTCATTCGAAGTTACTCTTCAAGGTAAGGGATCATTTCACCCTCCTCTTTTAAGTCATGACCTCCTTTATGTTATACCTTCTAGTTTCCATTTTATTATATTTAAGTATGTTCTTATATATCATTCATACTATCCATTTCATGTTAAATTTATTACATACCCTTTATTCTCTCATGAAATTATATTCCTAATTTTTAAGTGACTTCGTTAGGTTGCCAAATTTTTGTAAACGAAATTGCATCTTCGCTATTCTTTCCAGTTTCATTTTTATATGGTATTTCCATCAAATATACATACCAATATCTTAATAAATTACCCATACATTATTATAAGTTCTTTATTAGTGGGTTACCCATGATCTCTCTCTTTTCAATGTTTTCTAGAACAATTTTATGTAGCCATTATGCTGTAAAATTTTAGTCTCAAAATTTCTCTCTCTTTCTCTCGTAAAATTCTCTTGTTTTATTTATGTGAATACACAAAAATATTTTAATTTCATTGGGTATTAATCAATACATAAAATTTATATATATGATTCTATAATTTACATAAATTTAACCCTCACTTCCTATCATTGGATTATATATGACATAATGATCATATTTTTCAACACTTTTAAAAAGTCACGATTTTGAAATGAAACACATTTATTTTATTCTCTTTGGGTTATTTATGAAATGTATTCTTATTATATATTGGGATCACATGAATGAAAATAAATATTAAGGTTCTGCCCTGATAGCACTCCAATGCATTGGGTAAAGAATTTAATCTCTTGAGATGACAAGTTTCACGATACCTTGGTGAATAACCACTGTAATTTTTATGACACCTGGGGGGTGAACCTTGGTGATATGTTCCTGAATGTATAAATGGAATTTTGTATCCACATATTCATGTTATGGTTCATTTTATTTTCATTATTCTATTACTATAATTTTAGTTCTCATGTCTTTGTGTATTTCATTATGTTCTTATTGATATCACAAGTAAATTGATTCCCTTGCTTTCCATATTGTGCCTTCTGCTCACCCTTTCCTTTGATGTATTTCTCTAAGTTATGAGATTCAATAATTTTAATTAAGATGTACTTATGATGAATCCATAGAAGTGAATTATATGAATGTTTTATGTTGTCATGTTTTATTTTTCCTGATTTCCAAGAAACTAGACATTAATGATCCTCTCTTTGTAAAATCTAATGAAACGTTATGTAATAAAAATGTGGGATGTGATATAAATTTTGGTATTTTTCATACTTTTGAAGATGGTGTATTAATTTTAAGGTTTTGGACCTTCTAGTTGGGGGTTGGGTTTGATTTAAAATTGCTTATTATTTCCAAATGTGTTATCTTAAGGGAACGAGTTTTCAGAAATATCAATCTAATGGGAGTGTTTATCCTCAATCACACTTGTTCAGATAAACTATAATTATTAGAGAGAAAAATTTTACATCTCTATGATCAGTGACCACTTTATTCCCTGATCATCAATTTTTTTGAGATTATAGATGTTTAATTAAGTTTTAGGATTTACATGTTTATAATTTTATTAATAATTTTTGCTTCTTATGTTCTTCTTCATTAGACCTGTTATGTTTTTTCATAACACTCCCACCACTTTTGTTTGGGTGTTGATGATTTGATTCTTATTTCATTTACCATTGATAGTGACTTTCCAATGGAAGTAAGTGGGATGGAGTGGGAAATTATGGAAGTACTAATAAATTGTGTTTTTTTAAATATCATGTAAATTTTATGTTTTTAGTGTTTTCAAAAACCTGAGGTGTTTTAGATATATTTAGACATATTCAGTTTTGAGAATCTTTTGAAAACACTACTTCCATAGGTCTTATAATAGAGTGGCTGTTTGTTTTCTAGTGAATTAATATTCAATTTCATTACATTTTTATTATATATGGCAGTTAGACATTGAAATATGCGTGTTGTGTCATGGAGGATCCTTTTTTTCTAGTGGGGGATATTCTTTATCTTTTTATAAAATTATAAAGTTTAATTTAGTCAACTTTTTTGCGTGATGTGATATTTCATTCATCTAGTATGTGTATTAACATTATACCATTGATAGGGGAGGCTATATAGTGACCCAAGATTAAAATATATAGATATTACATCATTTCAGATGAATATTTAGCACCTTAAATAAATACATGTATGAAGACCATAATAGTTTCGAATGTTCAAAACCATAGAACATGTTCTTCTAGTTTTTTTAATAATTGTCAACATCTCCCTTAAAGATATTTTCCTATAGTAGTCCTATATAAAAATATTCATAACATAGGTAAAGGAAACATAATATATAGTTGAGATTGAATGCTCAGTCAGGGTAATTAAAGTAAATATGTAA
Source organism: Viscum album (assembly GCA_963277665.1). Classification (NCBI taxonomy): domain Eukaryota; kingdom Viridiplantae; phylum Streptophyta; class Magnoliopsida; order Santalales; family Viscaceae; genus Viscum; species Viscum album. The sequence goes on from OY728136.1 coordinate 1,841,354,186, forward strand.
TCATTACATGAGAAAATGGTTATGAGAACATGAGCATTACTTTTTGAGATCATAAAATTCATAAAACTATTATTATAATTATACATGACTTAAATATAGGTGGTTCATAAGACATTATTCATATGATAATAAAGACTATAATCCATGTATGAATTTAAACGGAATAAGAAATATAATTTTGGAAGATACATAAACATGTAAGATTATTAACTATATGTCAAGGATTGTTTCCTGATACATATGATGCCCTTTAATGGGGAATTCACCTAAAATTTAAGACACACCACCATCCCTATACATTGTCCTTTTCAAAGGATGTATCAGGTTTTCTTAACATCTCTAGTGGATCAGGTTCCCCATCTTCCAAAAGTGGATCTAGTTTCCCCATCTTCCCATAGTAAAACATGACACAGTGTTTTTCCATTTTGGATTAGGAAAAACCTTTTTCCCATTTTGGATCAAGCTCATTAAAATTTTACCATCTTTATCAAATTGGATAAAAGTTGTTACTGATGTTCCCAGTCAAGATCTAAGTATCCCTGAGAGGGGGAGGTGTGAATCAGTGATATCTTTTTCTTTTTTATGTTTCCATATTTTTGAAACAAAATTTACCTCATGTTAAAGAGTTTCTTCCATGACAAGCACACACAACCACCAGAACAATATATTTACAAGGTTCTCTACTCAACATGAGTTGCTACCTCTTGAAAATGGTTCAAAAATAATCCAGTACCACACAATCCACTAGAAAGAAATCCTTTGATGTATAATAATATTATCATGATATACCCTTAAACTCATTTAGCACGTGGAAAACAATATGAAATTGTTTGTGCACCCTTTTAGAACATATTGGGAATTACAATATTTCAGTGCTTCTTTACAATTGAACATGTGTATTCTTTGAAGAACAAATATTCAATTTATTATCTAGATGCTGGTTAGAATTGTCTTACGCACAACCGAATATATTATAAGACCCAAAATATTTTTTGTACCCATTTATGTGTCTTGTTTTTCACTTTTATGCCACATCCAAGATATTTTACTTTTGTTTCAAAACACCTATTGTGCACAAATTCAATCTTGCACGCTACTCTATTCTTGAACAGAAATTCTCTTTCTTTCTTGTAAACTTATTTCATTCATGAACTATAATTTTCTTAAAATATTTCTACTCCTCAGAGATCTGTATTTAACTAAGTTTCAAGGTACTAAAACGTCATAGGGGGGGGGTCACATTTTATTTATAGATCTCATCGACCCCTACGCACTAAAACCCAAATGTGTAGGGTAAGATTCTAATGTGTCATGAAAAACCCTATTGGACAGCGTATTGGGGGCATAAGTCTCTTTTGTGTTAACCTCGTATTTTGGGCACTTCATGAATCATTCACACACTTCTTTGAATCTTTCTCGCAATTCATTACTTTTCAATTTTTCCATGTTTGGATCTCAAATCTTGCCTTGCACCGAAAAACCAATCTTTTGCACATGCCTATCCTTTTACATATTTTGATGTTCTAATCATGGATCTCCACTTGCATGAAACATACCAAGCCATATTTAAACTTGAGCACAACATCTTCTTCCAAAATCACCTTTCATCATCTCCTGATTTTCATTCCCTAAAATATGGAAAACACTAGAAAATGGCGCCACCTTAAAACATTCTTTTGTGCCACCTCAAGATTTTATGTTCCATTGTCATTTCTATCTTCACTACATCCCCAAACAATTATTAAACTTTTATCATTAAATCCACTATCGTGATATGTATCCTTTGATAGAACAGATTTATCATCATCAGATGTTCAACATGATGTACTACAACTTCCATATCTTCTAGCTACACCATTCTTTACAATCAAAACTAAATATGATTCGCATCATATTTTCTCCCCATTTTCTTCGTATAGCCAACATTACATGTTCTACTAACTTTTTATATTTGTGAAATACAAATCATCCATGCATCGTCTGATTTTCACGTCCTTTACAAAATGAATTGGTTTATCTTCTTTGGCAACAAAAGACAACACTCTGTTACAGAAAACTCTTCTTAATTGTTTATCCATCCAACTTGGTCCCAACAATCTCCACCTTTATATTTTGTCCTCATACAAGATTTAATAGTTACTAAAAATTGTATCCTCATGAAAATGTTTACTTATCAACAATTATATGCTTCTTTGAGCGAACTCTTTGTAGGAAACACGGATTATTGACATCAAAAACCTTGCTGTCCAAAAGAAGCAACAATGAAATTTCATGATTATATCTTCTCAGCCTTATGAACAAAATCTTTCAAGGTTATAAATCATCATTCTTCACTTCCTCAACATTTTTGGAACACAACAACATTGTTTCCTACAACCACTCCAACAAACAACTAGAATATTTCACACATATACATGTTGTATTCACAGATTACCCACAAATCCTTCTTTATGCATGCTTCCATAAGGATAGATTTATGGAAAAATTAACACCCTAGAAAAAACTATCTAAAGTTAAGATGAGACCAGTGACCAATACTCATACCACAACCTTGATAAGAAGGAGGTTAGGCACCCATATTCAACCTCAATTTAACAAATGGTTCATTTAGTAAAGGTTTTGTGAATATGTCAGCAACTTGTTCCAATATAAAAACATACACCAGCCTCAATTCATTCTTCTCGATCAGCTCTTTGATGAAGTGGTACATTTTTTCAATGTGTTTTGAATGAGAATTTTGTACTGGATTCTTTGTATGATTTATTGAACTCTAATTATTGCAACCCAATAGAAAGGTTATCTTTACTTCAACAGGTAGATCTTCCACATGAGTCTTCATCCCCATTAGTTGAGATGCAGCTTGAGTAGCAGAAACATACTCAGCTTTAGTTGTGCTAAGAGTTAAATAATTCTATTTCTTGGTATGCAAACTATCACAACTTATCATAGAAACAAAAGTCCACCAGATGTGGATCTTATGTAATCAACATTTCCTTCCCAATTGGTATCAGAATACCCAAATAGATTAATATTTTCTGATCCATCACAACTGATTCCAAAAAATTCTTTGCCCTTGATTTATCTGAGAATTATTTTTCCACCAATCAATTGTGATTCATTAAGAGAGCTCTGAAATCTTTCACATAAAGTTACAGCATAAACGATGTTGGGTATTGAGGTAGTAAAATAAAAAATACTTCTAATCAGCTTTCAAAACCCTTTCTGATCGAGATCATTACCTTCTCGATCTTTAGTCAAATTGGTTCCCACTGAAATAGGTGTGGGCACTGGTTTCGAATTTTCCATGAAGAACTTCTTGAGAAGTTCTTTAGCATACTTATCATGATACAGAAAGATGTGATTCTTCTTCTGTGAAATTTGTTTCCTAAGAATGTATTTCATTTCTCCCAGCATAGACATCTCAAATAACATCTTCATCTGCTCTGTAAGTATTTCACATGATCAATCATCTTTCCCAGCAAAGATAATGTCATCGATATAAACAATAATGATCAGTGAAAACTCTTGACACTCCTCGATGTAAAGATTGTAGTCAACACTACCTTTCATAAAATTCAACTTCCTCAATCATGTATCTAATTTATAATACCATTCCCTCAGAGCCGGTTTTAACCCATACAATTCCTTCTTCAACCTGCACACATAACTTTCATTCTTTCTATTAAGAAATCCAAAAGGTTTATCAATGAAAACTTCCTCGTCAAGGTCACCATTCAAGAATGATAATTTTACATCCATTTGAAAGATTTTGTATCCTTGTTGAGAAGAAATAGAAAAAAATATTCTGATAGTTTCTAATCCTTCCAATGGAGTGAAGGTTTCATCAAAATCAATTCCTTTAATTTGTGAATACACTTTACAAACAAATCATTCTTTGTTTCTTATTACATTACCTTCTTCATTCAGCTTGTTCTGGAAAACCAACGTTGTACCAAAAATGTTCTTGCCATTCGAATTGGATATAAGGTCCCATGTATAATTCTTCTCTATCTCATCAATCTCTTTATTCATAGAATGTACCCATTCAAGATGCTCAAATACATTATTTACCTCATTCGGTTCGTCTTTCAAATAAAAATAGGTATGTATTATAGAATTTGTTGTTCCTCATGTTTGAACCCTCTGATGTTGATCTCCAATAATGTTTTGAGACACCAATTGTTTCCTTAGTCTAGGATGAGTTTTTCGAACTTCATCCTCATCACTCAAGATTTCTATGTCGGATTCCTTTTCTTGAGTATGATTAAAACAATCTGGAGCGTTATCGGAATTGTTGACAAAATCTTCTCTATCCTGCTCAACTTCTACATCAACATATGACTGCTTTTTTTTCTCAACATATTCAACTACTTTTACATATAAAGAATCAAAAATTATTCAGGTTTCATTGTTAAGACATCGATATCCTCTTCCTTTTGGATCATAGACTATAAAAATTACATTATCTCCTCATTGCTCAAAATTTCCGTGGTTTCCACATTTATTCTTCATAATGCATGGACTCTCGGAAACTTCTAAGTGTTTAAGACTTGGATTTTTTCCATAGAACATTTTTTATGGTGTCATATCTCTATTTGGCCGATAGAAACATCATTTATGAGTATAGACAGCAGTGATTATGTCTTGCCTCCAATAATAATGAGAAATACTATGTTCAAGTAACAAAGTTCTCCCAATTTCCACCAGACTTCAATTCTTTCTTTTGGCAACACCATTTTGTTGATGTGTGTATGGTGAACTGAACTCATGCCATATTCTATATTTCTTGATGTAACATTCAAAATCGTTATTCTTATACTCTCCACCATTATTAGTTCACAACATCTTCATTGAACACTCACATTATTTCTTTTCTTTCTTCCTAAAACTCTTAATCATTTTAAGAGCATCTGACTTATGTCTCATGTACATACCAAAATAATGCGATTAATGTCAAAAATGAAAGTAATGAAGTAATTATCTCCATTTTTTATTTTTTTTCTCCTTGGTCCATTTATATAAAAATGTATAAGCTCCAAGGGTTGTTTTGAATGAATGTCCACTTATTAATGGATAGATTTTGTAATCGCTCCTTTTTCACAAATAGTGAAGCACCAAACTCTTCTTCTGGATAAATCAATCATATTTAAGACAATATCTCGCGTTGATAACTTGAACATGTTTCTCTAACACATATGCCTCAACCATTTCATCCATAACTAATTTTTATCCCTCATCCCCATGTAACAAGATTTATGTACTTCACCTACTTGAAACAATATCCGTTTTTTACATTGGCCTCTTGTAACTACCTTTCCATCATTTTCACTTTCCACAAAAATATCCATTTTTTCTAAAGATAATGTTGTTTTCCTCATCACAATGTTGTGAAACACTCATCATATTATGTTTCTACCCATCAATAGATAATAGTTTCCTAGATTTCAATTTTTCTTTCCAAATAATGGCTGGTCCAATACCTTTGATATTCATAAATACATCATTTCTTAATGTAAATGTTCCTTATTTGAATTCTTTCACATTTATCAGAAACTTTAAGTCTCTTGTCATATGAGAAGAACACCCACTATCAAGAATCCATGGACATTTTCCTTTTGTATAATCACCCATACTTTACATACATTTTTATTACTTCAAAAATTGAATCACACTTATTACAACATATAACAAAACCATGAAAGGACCGTATAGGTATAGTGTCTTTAGAAACTAGGAAACATAATCAACTGGTTCATAAAGAATATATATTGTTTACCATTTATTTCATCATATCTAGAGTCCCTTTTGGCAGATCCTACTTAATAACCTTATTCCTGACCCAGGGAATGAAAAAACACAAAAGGGTGAGCTCAAATGCTCAGTAACAGTAAACAAAAGAAATATCAATCAAATCATATCCACAATAACATAACATTTTAGAAATCTTAACCTGCGAAAGAGATCATAATTTAATAACATGGGATAAATCATAGTAGTAAAATGTAATCCCAATAATCATAACATGAAACATGAAACATTGTGTCATATAAACATAATCATAGAGAATCATTTCTTAATAGTGAAGACTCATTGCCAAGACTATCGCAGCGGACAAAGTCCATTTCTGAACCAAGTTCACTCCTCGTTTCAGTCATGTTTCACTGAACTGGATTAACATGTCGTTTCAGCCATGTCGATCTCATGAGATATAAATCATTACCCAATTCATTGGAGGAAGATATAGGTCCCACCCATCTCATAATGAAACCATTCTTATGTGTGCCACAAAATCATAAATCATACATCATAGCATAACCCATGTAATAAAAATGGGATTCTAAAACATCATGCCATCATAACATAATACACAGAAGATAAAAGGACATCATAAAATATATTCCATCATAACATAATCAAAAAATAGGGATAGAAACAGAACCCTATATTATCTTATATGGAAAATGATTTTGATAAAACACTTGAACTCCATTCTTGAGGAAAATATCCTTTCTACTTCAAAAACATTTTCATTTCTTAACATGTCATATAATTTTAAACTAAAAGAAGTTGATTGAAAAAATAAACTTCAAAACATGTAAAGGATGATTCATGGAAATAATGTTCTACAAATCCATTCATGTCGTATAAGTTACAAAAAAGATCATTCTTCTCGTACTTTGGCCGGAAAAGTCAAAAAGTACCTCGTACTAAACAACAAAATATTCCTTTAACATCTTTTACTAAATACTCAAATATGGGTAAAATTGGATTTAAAAAATTTTAGGTGGATGTAATTAATATTAAATATTAAGGAAACATGGATGTGGATGATAAAAATTCCCCAGTAAATTCTGAAGTACAAACAATCTCGGATAAAAATTGAGATTGTGAGATTTTCCCTTACCCTCAGTCCGATTTACATCGTACATTTCTGAACCTCCTGTATAAAGATTTAAATAATTTTATTGACTTATTCAATAATTGTAATCATTGTTATGATATCAGATGTGGTCATACTCTTAGCTTTTTATTAGTAATAATTCATTGTTACTTGTTATTCGGGTGTTTATTGCTTTTTGTTCTTATGTATGTTTTGTTGAATAAATTCTTATTCTTATTTCATATTATAGATACCTCAATTAAATAATGTTATTAGTTTAATATATATTAAATTTATTCATTCAGTTCATTTATATAATCATTATGCAATGATGATCATGTAGAACGAGTCGCATCACATCGTGGAGACGGCATGTCATACGTACGCACGAGCGATGATATCGTTCCCATGATTGTGGAATTGTATTGAAGTGTATGTATAATATTTCAGAATCAATATCACTTTACAATAATCATATATAGTTATTATTTACACCATTATACCCATCCAAGTAAGGAGGTGGTGGAAAATATATTACACCACGGCGTAGAGACGGTATTCCGTACGTACGCACGCGCAGTGATTTCATTTTCCGTAGGATGGATAGATGGTGAAATAGGGTTGTTTCATACATATAATAATATATAATTATATTATTTATAATGATTTTATTACATAATAATGAAACAACAAATTATAATAAGCATAAGAACAAATAAAGTTGAAATAATCGGTAACAGACATTACCTCTTATTTGAAGCGCCTCTTTGAGACCTCCTCCTAGGGAACTAAAGTTGGTCTTTGAAGAAAACCAGGACCTCAAGGATGTTTATAGGGAATTGGAGAAGTGAATTTGGCAGGGTTTTTCCGAGCATGAAGGCTCAAAGTGGTGTTTGAAGGAGAAAAAGAATGTTCTCTTTTATAAGGGAGGAGAGGGGCGCCTTTGGAAAAACAAAAAATATAATTTTATTATAAAGTCATATTCGTTTTGTAATAACTCCAAATTAATTTATATCGAAGAAAAGGTGGGGATGGATCGAAATAAACTCATCCAATAGATTTTAGATAAGTTTAGGTTTTTATTTTAACATTATCATTTAGATTTTACTTTAAGTTAAATAATTATCCTTTTATCGTGTCTTCTTCTTTTCTTACACTATAGGGTTAATAAACATACTATAAAAAGGCAAATGAACCCCACGTTATTTATTATTATTATATATAACCTCATCTAATTCATTTGGGAGATACTTATATTTTAATTAATAAAATAACATTTAATAATATAATATTTGTTTTAAACACTATTTTATGTCAATTTTGACACTATTTGGTAATTGATTGTTTTGAAAATCATAACAGCATGATTAGTTCAAACAAATTTAGTTTAATCAATAATAATATTTCATATTATCCTATTAAATTATTTTAATTCGTAATGTCTCAAATTATATTTATTTGGGTATTTATAATGTCAATTATGTTAATATTTCATTAATAAGGAAATTATTGCATCATCATTGTGTCATAAATAAATTACATTTTTAAAGTCTAAAAATTATATATAAAATACCATTATGTAGGAAATAGTTTTATCTTTATAATGATTATTTATAGTCTAATTTATCTTATATATAACCCAATATTAAAAATGTTTTAGTTACTAAACTTTGATTTTAATTATTTTAACAAATTCTTTAAATAAAATAATATTAAATGTTCTAATCTAATCCAAGTGGACCTAAATTGTCATATTTTATTCATAAGGTTTTAATGGTCGAATTAATCTTATCCAATAGAATTAGAACATGTGTTAGGGTAATAATAATAATATCAATTTTACCCTTAATTACCCTATTTACTTTTAACCGTGGTAAACCAAGTAAAACGTTACTATTCACCAATAAAAATTATCTTATTGAACCACATTCTACTCCATTATATTAATTTTGTCTCTCAGATTTTTCAAATTCCACTCACATAAGCGATAAAATTAAGTTTTATATAAATATTCAAATTCTCCTAGGAGGTGGGTAAAAGATGGTGAAAAGTTCAATAAACTTTTCATATGTCTAAAATTATTATAAAAAGACTCCAATGAATTACATTAAAATTATATAGGTATTATATATAAATTTTTACATAAAATAAATTTAAATAAAATAAATAATTATTTAAATAAAAAGCCTGTTTTTAAATAGTAACCCAGTGTTTTCACTATTCATAAAAAATTGAAGGTTTCCATAAAAATACCAAAATTTCACCCTAGGCTAATTTTGATATTCCGAATCCAAAACCTAAGTCCATTTGGAATGATAAAATTTACAAAATTTCAAAAAGTGGGTATTATTATTCATAACGGCTAGTTTTAATAATATTTTAATATCATATCATTGTTTAGTGAAACTCGGTATTGCGTACGACGCAAGATATCGAGGAAGGTCATGATTGCCTGTAAAGAATTCCAAGCCAGTGTTTTGTGTAGTGGAAGATTCCCTTGATGATTTATATAACAAAAAAACAAAACTTTTCTCATAATAATCTCGGGTGTTACATTCTACCCCCCTTAAAATGAATTTCACCCTCAAAATTCATCACATTTTAACAAACAGATGAGGATACCTCTCCCTCAACATATCCTCAAGCTCCCATGTAGCTTCTTCTAATTGGCGGTTCCCCCATAAGACTTTCAACAAGCGAGTGGTCTTGTTCTGTAGGACTTTTTCGCTACGATCCAGAATCATTATCTGTTGTTCTTCATAAAGAAAGATCTTGCTCTAGAGGTACAACTTTTGAACTGAGTACATGTGAAGGATCAGGTATGTACTTTCTCAAGAGAGATACATGGAACACATCATGTACTTGAAAGAGATTTGGGGGAAGCGCCAATCGGTAAGCTACCTTCCCAACATGATCCAGTATTTTGAAAGGACCGATATACTTAGGGCTCATCTTTCCCTTCTTTCCAAATCTTATTACTCTCTTCCAAGGAGATATTCGTTAGAACACTTTATCACCCATTTCAAAATCTAGGTCATTTCTTCGGTTATCAACATAAATTTTTGGTCGACTCTGAGATTCTGTAATGTGTTGTTGTGTAACAACCCGATATTTTATGATAAGTATTCTCTTTAATTTATTTGATGTCACGTGTTTTATGCTACAACAAGATTCTCTTGTTCTATACGCCACACTTTATTAGCTTGAAGTATACACAACACTATTCTTAGATTGTGTTACAAATAATTTCAAGTTTGTTTTATAATAGTCATTCTACACAACATTGAGGTTGTATATATATATATATATTCAATGTATAAATGAAATATGGATGGTTTATGTTATATGAAATAATAAAGGAGTCTTGCACAACACGCAAACCTGACTTTTCTTGCATTACATGCAATCACGACCTTCCTCGATAGCGTGTGTTGTACCCAATACCTAGTTTTACTAAACTATGATATATTATTATAATATTATTATGAACTAGCCGTTATGATTATTATTAACTAAATTTTTAATTTTATAACATTATTATTCATCTTATACTTTTTATAGAACATGGTATAAGAACAAAATAAATTTTTCGTGTAAAATATGTATTTTTCAAAAAATACAGTCTTGCCGACTTTTGATGGTGCACCCACTTCAAATCTAGTTGTTGACATGTTTATATGTTAAATTTGACAAAATAAAATTCTTATTTTGAATCAGGATATAAAAATTTACATTGGATAAAGTTTTGATATTTTTCTGATAACTTTCATATTTTAATGAATAGTAAAAACACAATATATTTTTATTAAAAACAAATTTTTTCATCGTAATAATTTTTATGGATAAATTATAATATTGAGTGGTTTTAAAATATAAATAGAATATATTTTTACCATTGAATATAATGTATGTCATTAGCATTGATTTTACATTGAATTCAGGTTAAATCAATTCAATATTTTGCAATATTTTAAACAAAAACCCGTTTTGATTCGACAACGAGATTAATTTTAATTTAATTTCTGAAACTTCTGTGTATTGAATTTAAAAAAATGGATTCCATATTTGGAATAAGTGGGTCCAAATTTTGTTAATAGGCTACTTTTTATTATTGGGAATTATGAATAGTAACTACGGTAAATTTTATTTACCATAGTTAAAGGTAAATCGGGTAATTAAGGGTAAATATTATATTATAAAATTACCCTGACACATGCCAAAATTCTATTGGATGGCTAAAAGTATACCCATATCACCTAAGGTTCGGATTAGATTCATTTTATGGACTTTTGACCATGAAAATAATTCAATTATTATTAAAACCAAAGAAAGTGACGACATGTCACTCTCTTAAATCATATAAGTATAATAATTTTCATTTAGTGATAAACATCATAAAACTTAGAAAATGAATAGTCTCCAGAAATAAATTAAAATTATCTACATCATGATAATTTATTTAGAATTTTTTGGGATTAAATAATTGTCATTAATAGTGATACATTAATGATGGAGAAATTATTTATTTAGTGAAAAATCAATAATATAGTTTTTATTGAAATAGTAATACATATCAAAAGAACCCAAAATCTGCACAAAACTGATTATTAGTGTATATATAAACCCTAATCATCCACTGGCCTAATATTTTACCATTTGGATCCTTATTAAGGCAATTATGACACTTATATTATTTTATTTTAAATGATGCCAAAGTTGTCACCTTCATAATTTAATAAATATAACAATTTAAATATCGTGATTTTAAGATGATAAATTCCAGTAAAAGAATTATTGTGAAAGGAAATATATTTATCTTCATCATAGAATTTTATTTTTAATTTTTATGCAACAAATAATTATATTAAATAATTATACAAAAATGTTGTAGTAATTATTTTATAAAGAGATAAAAAATAAATGGTTTTTAAAAATTATAAAATAACTGTTATATGAACTATTTAATGTTATCCAATAATTTTCAAGATACATATGACCTTTTATTAATCTATTAAAGATTTTATTTCGAACATATATCCTGTATATATTTTATTTAAATTCAAATAAATGAATAGTGTCAAAATTGACTCTATTATTATATTATAAAAATAACATATTATAAAATTGTTTAAAAATCTCAAAAATATTTAAAAATTATAAATTTAAATTTATATGGTATAAAATTTTATAAAGTATCCAATTATTGACAATTCACAAAAAATAAGTAATTTTTTTTATAATTTAATATTTATAATGTTATTACCATAAATAAAATTAAATTGATTAAATAATGATATATAAAGTTGATAATGTCTATAATAAATTCCTAACATGTCTAAATTTATTGGTTGATGATATTACAACCCTATCCCATCTAATATTCGGATATGAGTCATTTTTGGGGGTTTTTAAGTGGGGTTAGATTTATTATAAATTAATATTTTTAATAATTCCAAAGGTGCCTCTCTCCTCCCTTATAAAAGGGCACCTCCTCCCTCTCCTCCTCACACCAATGTTAGGCATCAAGCTCGGCAAAACCCTGACCATTTCACTTACAAACTTCACTATAAACATCCTAGAGGTCCTGGTCTTCTTCAAAGACCAATTTTAGTGCCCTAAGAGGAGGTCTCAAATAGGCGTTTCAAAGAAGAGGTAACGTCCGTTACCGATTCTTTCAACTTTATTTCTTCTTCCACTTCTTATTCTTAGGTTGTTTCAATATGAAGTAATAACATAAGTATCAATAATATACTGATATGTTATTATATGTATGAAACAACCCTATTTCACCATCTATCCATCCTACGGAAAAAGACATCACCGCGTGTGCGTACGTACGGAATACCGTCTCCACGCTGTGGTGTAATCTCTTTTCCACCACCACCTTACTTGTATGGGTATAATGGTGTAAATAATAAATATATATATGATTATTATAAATTCATTTTCATTCTTTAATAGTATACATACACTCCAATAAAATTCCACGATCATGGGAACGATATCATCGCTCGTGCGTATGTACGGAATACCGTCTCCATGACGCGATGAGATTCATTCTCAATGATTAACCATTAATAAATGTTTATAAAGTATAAACAATAAGTAATCATGAAATAAATGACATAATAATGATACTGGATTTATTTATATATATATATATATATATATGTATGTCATCCAATTAATTCCATTCAATTCAATGTGAAAACGAAAACAACGTTCATGCGTACGTACGGCCTACCGTCTCCATGAACGGTGTATTTCTTTCCATTTATAGATATATTATAAATATGTATATTCTGAATATATATTATATATAAATCATGTTTTACATTCTGGATGTAAGTAATCATGATCTATGAAATCATATGAATAATTACAAGTCAAAACACGGACGACAAATGAAACGATTTTACCCAAAACGCTCTTTAACATGTAATTTACAAAAGAATGGGTAATATAAAGTCATAAGTGAACCATATATGATATCATAACAATTAATATGATTCTTTCATAATTCAATAACATTATTTAAATCCTTATACAAGAGTTTCGGACACTTACGAAGCAAATCAGACCTAAGGTAAGGGAAATATCACAATCTCATTTTTATCCGAGATTGTTTATACTTTGGATTTTAATGGGGTGTATTTTATCATCCACATCCATGTTTCCTCAATATGTAATATTTATATCCTTCTACAATATTTCATATCCAATTTTACCCTTCAGTGATTTTTTTTTAAAAGATATGAATGGAATCTTTTGTCATTTTTCATAGGAGGTACTTTTTGACTTTTCCGACAAAAGTACGAGAAGAATGTTTTCTTTTAACTTATACGGCATGAATGGATTTTTAAAACATTATTTCCAAGATGCTTCCTTTACAAGTTTTAATTTTTATTTTTAATCAACTTCTTAGTTTATAATTGTATGACATGTTAAGATAGGAAAAGTGTTTTTGAAGTAGAAAGGATATTTTCCTCAAGAATGGAGTTCAAGTGTTTTATCAAAATTATTTTCCATCTAAGATAATAATGGGTTCTGTTTCTATCCCTATTATTACATTGATTTGATTATGTTGTGATGGAATTATTATTATGAATTCCTTTATCTTATATGAACTATGTTATGATGTCACGATGTTTAATATTCCCATTTTTATAACATGGGTTATGCTATGATGTATGGTTTATGATTTTTTGGCACACATAATAATGGTATCATTATGAGATGTGTGGGACCTATATTTACCTCCAATGAATTGGGTAAAGATTTATATCTCATGAGATAGACATGGCTAGAATGGCAGGTTAAACCGGTTCAATAAAACAGGAATAAAACGAGGAGTGAACCCGATTCAGAAAGGGACTTTGTCCACTAACATGGTCTTGGCAGCAATGCCTTGGTTACTATGGAAATCATATCATGTGATTAATGGTTCCCACAATTATAGTTTTTATTCCCATGCTATTTTATCATGATTTATGTTCCATTATGATCTATGCCTTATGTACTTCCATGTTTTATGTCGTTGCTCAAGATTTTTAATGTTTATGTTTTTTTTAAGTTCAAATATATCTGGTATGTTTTATTTTATCAATGCTTACCCTTACTGAAAATTTGAGCTCACCCTTTTTATGTTTTCTTTTCCCCCAGGATTAAAAGAACGATTTTAGGTAAGGAAACAAAAATGGGATGATCTTTATGGGAGATGTTGAAGATCTTTCACCACGATTAGAAGATTACGTTCCATGTTTCAAAAGACACTAAACTATTACGGTCCTTATGTGTCTATTTTTCTTATGTACTAAGTGTTCTGCAAAAGTAATGTAATGTATATCTATTTCAAGCTTTGGGTCTCTACAGTTGGTATCAGAGGAAAGGTTTAGTCAACCTTTGGAAACTAGGATGTGAAAACGTTAGTGAGATCCCTAGAGATATTTCTATGTTATGTCTAGGGATGTCCCTAAGGATAAGTATACGTATAGGATATAGTCTTAGAACTACAGTAGCGATCTTAGAATTTAACCTAAGATGTTAGATATTGAGGTTACTCCCCCTTTATTATGATTTTTTTCTCTAACACTATTCTTTTTGGGTTTTATAAAATCGTTGGAAACAAGATGATTCACGATAATGGAGGATATTATAGACAATGGAATGATATTCTTCATGAGAAACCAAATGAAATGGGATTTGGAAGTCTAACCATCATTATTATGTCGAATCATAAATCTCACAATATGATCAATAAACACAAATTTGGTATGTTTCCTAACTCAGCTAATAAGAGAAAGTTGGAGTTTCATGATGATCATAGAGGAAAGAAAGTTCAATTTCCCCTATGTAAATCATGTGGGAAGAGGCATTGAGGAGAATGTTTCAAGGGAACTAGAAGATGCTTTGGGTGTGGAAAAGAAGGATACAAATATAGTAAGTGCAAAGGAAAAGGTTCAGTTAACACCATGGATGAGGATAATGGTATTTCTATGACAACAACAATGGTTAAATGTTTTAAATGTGGAATGTACGACCATTATGCAAACCAATTCCCTAAGGGAAAGTCTCATGAAAATAATTAGTACGGTCATATGGGTAGTATTTATGTTGATGATGATGAAGAGACTACAAATGATATGTGAGATGAAAGAATTGTTGAAGCTCAGTCAATGGTTTAAGAAGGTAGTGGAATGATTAATTTTTTATCAATTGTAATGTTGTATAAGTAATCTCATGGTACTATGGATTAAAGAGACATCTAAGGATTGTTACACTATTGTCTTTCCTTATGTTTTGAAAGTATATGAGGAATGGTACCAGTGACCGTGAAAGTTATTCAGATATTTTTGGAAAGTAAATGATATGCGCATAATGAAGGGATAAAGAGAAAATTAAATGGTTGATAGTATTCATGAGCTCATGACTGATATAAGGAGAAGGTCATATAATGGTTTGAGTATATATAATTTTTGTGATTTTGGAATGTGGTAAGATTTAACTTTTGACAACATTCATTTTTTTCACTAAGGTTCAATGGGTATTCATTTTTTTCAAGAGAATACATGATTAAGGCCTTCGAATGTTTGGAATGTGACCAAAAAGATATGGGGGGATAAATGATGGTTGGTTGATGACATTTCAAGTAATTGTTTTCTTTATACTATGAGCTTGGAATGAAGTATTTTAGATAAAGATTGGAATTGATTATGTTGGACATATGATAGTATTATTTAAGGATAGACGTTGTTTTCTCGATATTATTGATTGGATGTTATTGTAATGTATTTTTAGAAAAAGGACAACCTGTAGGACGGGCGACAGCCCATCGCGTCAGACAAGACTGTGGGAATTGAACCCACAACCGAAGTGCGACTAGCCATTATCGCCTACCATTGGCCTACAGGAAGTCAATGTTTAGTAGAAACTAGTTTTATTATATTAAGAATTATGATATATGATGTATAAGTCCATTTTAGGAACCATATATGATTAATCTCACCATATATGGACTTATGTATATTTGATAACGTTTTCTAACCTTTTGTTTGAAATAGATGGAATGACCCATCATTCTATAACATGATCTGTTAACACTTCACGAATAACAAATTCGAATTCATTTCTTTAAGAGATGAAGTGGAAATTGTTCAAATCCCGAACAACAGTGAGATTGTACCAAAATCAAGAAATTATTTCTCCTAATTCAAAATTTTCAACATTAGGGAAATGATATTGAAAACCAAAAATATTTTCCTAGTGCTCTTATATCGGATGAATCAAGTGGTACCTTAGATCATCACAAATTTATGGCTTTGGGATTGATGGATTTTTCATAGCTATGTTCTCTACCACTCTCCATCAGAACTTGATGGTTAGATTTTTCTTCCATATCCATATTTTCACCTATGTTCTCCTATATGGAAACCTAGTGATGAGTTAATTTGGGTAATCTTTATGTTTCATACTTTAGTTTTTAAAATTAAGTTTCAGTATTCATTTTTACGATGTGGGATTCTATGAATAGTAAACGATTTATAACCCCCGACGAATTTCGGGGTGAAATTCATTTTAAGGGGGTAGAATGTAACAACCCGGTATTTTATGATAAGTATTATCATTAATTTATTTGATGTCATGTGTTTTATTCTACAACAAGATTATCTTGTTCTATACACCACACAGTATTAGCTTGAAGTATACACAACACTATTCTTAGATTGTGTTACACATAATTTCAAGTTCGTTTTATAATAGTCATTCTATGCAACATTGAGGGTATATATATATTTATATTCAATTTATAAATTAAATATGGTTGGATTCTGTTATACAAAATAATAATGGAGTCTTGCACAACATGCAACCCTGACTTGCCATGCATTACACGCAATCACGACCTTCCTCGATAGCGTGTGTTGTATGCAATACCGTGTTTTACTAAACAATGATATATTATTATAACATTATTATGAACTAGACTTTATGAATAATATTAACAAATTTTTGAATTTTATAACATTATTATTCATCTTAATAAATTTCTAGAACATTGTATAAGAACAAAATAAAATTTTCGGGTAAAATATGTATTTTTAAAAAATGCAGTTTTGCCGAATTTTGATGGCGCACCCACTTTCAATCTAGTTGTTGACATGTTTATAAGTTCAATTTGACAAAATAAAATTCTTCTTTTGAATCAGGATATAAAAATTTACATTGGACAAAGTTTTGATATTTTTCTGATAACTTTCATATTTTAATGAATAGTAAAAATAGGCTATATTTTAATTAAAAACAACTTTTTTCATCGTAATAATTTATATGGTTAAATTATAATATTTAGTGGTTTTAAAGTAGAAATAGAATATATTTTTTCCATCTAATATAATGCATATCATTAGCAGTTATTTTTCATTGAATTCATAGGTTTAATCAATTCAATCTTTTGTAATGTTTTAAACAAAAACTCGTTTTCATTCGACAACGGGATTAATTTTAATTTAATTTCTGCAACTTCTGTGTATTGAATTTAAAAAAAATGGATTCCATATTTGGAATCAGTGGGTCTAAATTATTTTAATAGACTACTTTTTATTTTTTGGAGTTATGAATAGTAACTACGGTAAATTTTATTTACCATAGTTAAAGGTAAATCGGGTAATTAAGGGTAAATATAATATTATAAAATTACCCTAACACATGCCAAAATTCAATTAGATGGATAAAAGTATACCCATATCACCTAAGGTTCATATTAGGTTCATTTTATGGGATTTTGACCATGAACATAATTTAATTTTTATTAAAACCAACGAAAGTGACAACATGTCACTCTCTTAAATATTATAAGTATAATAATTTTAATTTAGTGATAAACATCATAAAACATCGAACATGAATAGTCTAAAGAAATATAATAAAATTATCTACATCATGATAATTTATTTAGAATTTTTTGTGATTATATAATTGTCATTAATAGTTATACATTAATGATGCAGAAATTATTTATTTAGTGAAAAATCAATAATATAGTTTATATTGAAATAGTAATACATATCAAAAGGACCAAAAATCTGCACAAAACTTATTACTAGTGTATATATAAACCCTAATCATCCATTGTCCGAATTGTTGACCATTTAGATTATTATTAAGGAAATTATGATACTTAAATTATTTTATTTTAAATGATGCCAAAGTTGTCACCTTCGTAATTTAATAAATATAACAATTTAAATATTGTGATTTTAAGATGATAAATTCAAGTACAAGTATTATTGTGAAAGTTAATAGATTTATATTTATCATAGTATTTTATTTTTAATTTTTATGCAACAAATAAGTATATTAAATAGTTATACAAATATGTTGTAGTAATTATTTTATAAGGAGACAAACTAAATAAATGGTTTCTAAAAATAATAAAATAACTATTATATGAACTATTTAATGTGCTCCACTAATGTTCTAGATACATATGACCTTTTATGAATCTATTAAAGCTTTTATTTAGAAAATATATTCTGTATATATTTTATTTAAATTCAAATAAATGAATAGTGTCAAAATTGACACTATTGTTATTTTATAAAAATATCATATTATAAAATTGTTTAAAAATCACAAAAATATTTAAAAATTATAAATTTGAATTTATATTGTAGAAAATGTTATAAAGTATCCAATTATGGAAAATTAACAACAAATAAGTAATTTTTTGTTATAATTTAAAACTTAGAATGTTATTACCATAAATAAAATTAAATTGATTAAATAAGGATAAATCAAGTTGATAATGTTTAAAATAAATTCCTAACATGTCTAAATTTGATTCGTTGATGATATTACAAACCTATCCCCTCTATTTCGGATATGAGTCATTTTTGGAGGTTTTTAAGTGGGTTTGGAGTTATTATAAATTAATATTTTTATGAATTCCAAAGGTGCCCCTCTCCTCCCTTATAAAAGGGCACCTCCTCCCTCTCCTCCTCACACCAATTTGAGCCTTCAAGCTCGGCCAACCCCTGCCCATTTCACATCCCCACTTCCCTAGAAACATCCTAGAGGTCCTGGTCTTCTTCAAACACCAATTTTAGTGCCCTAAGAGGAGGTCTCAAAGAGGCGCTTCAAAGAAGAGGTAATGTCTGTAACCGATTCTTTCAACTTTATTTTTTTTCCACTTATTCTTCTTAGGTTGTTTCATTATGAAGTAATAATATCAGTATCACTGATATACAGATATGTTATTATGTGTTTGAAACAACCCTATTTCACCATCTATCCATCCTACGGAAAAAGAAATCACCGTGCGCGCGTACGTACGAAATATCATCTCCACGCCGTGGTGTAATCCATTTCCCACCACCACCTTACTTGTTTGGGTATAATGTTGTAAATAATAACTATATATTATTATTATAAATTGATATTGATTCTTTAATTGTATACATACACTCCAATAAAATTCCACGATCATGGGAACGATATCATCGCTCGTTCGTACGTACGGAATACCATCTCCACGACGCGATGAGATTCATTCTCAATGATTAACCATTCATAAATGATTATAAAGTATATATAATAGGTAATAATGAAATATATGACATAATAATGATATTGGATTTATTTATATATTTTTATTTCATCCAATTAATTCCATTCAATTCAATGAGGAAATGAAAACAACGTTCATGCATATGTACGACCTACCGTCTCCATGAACGGCGTATTTTTTTCCATTTATAGATCTATTATATATATGTATATTCTGAATATATATTATATATAAATCATGTATTAAACTCTGGATGTAAGTAATCATTATCTAAGTAATCATATGAAGAATTACAAGTCAAAACACGGACGACAAATGAAACGATTTTACCCAAAACGCTCTTTAACATGGAATTTACAAAAGAAAGGGTAATATAAAGTCATAAGTGAATCATATATGATATCATAACAACGAATATGATTCTTTAATAAGTCAATAACATTATTTAAATCATTATACAAGAGGTTTAGACACTTACGAAGCAAATCAGACCTAAGGTAAGGGAAATATCACAATCTCATTTTTATCCGAGATTGTTTATACTTTGGAATTTAATGGGATGTATTTTATCATCCACATCCATGTTTCCTCAATATGTAATATTTATATCCTTCTACAATAGTTTATATCCAATTTTACCCTTCGGTGAGTTTTTTGTAAATGATATGAAAGGAATCTTTTGTCGTTTTTTATACGAGGTACTTTTTGACTTTTCCGAAAAAAGTACGAGAAGAATGTTTTCTTTTAACATATACGGTATGAATGGATTTTTAAAACATTATTTCCAAGAAGATTCCCTTACAAGTTTTCAAGTTTATTTTTAATCAACTTCTTTTAGTTTAGATTTGTATGACATTTCAAGAAAGGAAAAGTGTTTTTGAAGTAGAAACGATGTTTTCCTCAAGAATGGAGATCAAGTGTTTTATCAAAATTATTTTCCATCTAAGATAATAAAGGGTTCTGTTTCTATCCCTATTATTACATTGATTTGATTATGTTGTGATGTAATTATTTTTATGAATTCCTTTATCTTATATGAATTGTTTTATGATGTCATGATGTTTAAGATTCCCATTTTTATTACATGGGTTATGCTATGATGTATGGTTTATGAATTTGTGGCACACATAAGACTGGTATCATTATGAGATGGGTGGGACCTATATCTCCCTCCAATGCATTGGGTAAAGATTTATATCTAATGAGATAGACATGGCTGGAACGGCAGGTTAAACCGGTTCAGTAAAACAGGACTGAAACGAGGAGTGAACTCGATTTAGAAAAGGACCATGTCCACTAAGATGGTCTTGGAAGAAATGCCTTGGCAACTATGGAAATCATATCATGAGCTTAATGGTTGACACAATTACATGTTCTATTCCCATGCTATTTTATCATTATTTATGTTCCATTGTGATCTATGCCTTGTGTACTTCCATGTTTTATGTCGTTGCTCAAGATTTTAAATGTTCATGTTTTTTTATGTTCAAATATATATGGTATGTTTTATTTTATCCATGCTTAACCTTACTGAGCATTTGAGCTCACCCTTTTTATGTTTTATTTTCCCCCAGGATTAAAAGAAATATTTTAGGTAAGGAAACAAAAATGGGAAGATCTTTATGGGAGATGTTGAAGATGTTTCACCACGATTAGAAGATTACGTTCCAAGTTTCCAATGACATTAAACTATTACAGTTCTTGTGTGTCTGTTTTTGTTGTGTACTAAGTATTCCGCAAAAGTAATGTAATTTCTAGGTACTTCAAGCTTTGGGTCTCTACATGTTGAACAGATCTGACCTTTTCTTCCATCTCATCAACAAGATCAGGTCATAATAGCTTTCTTTCCCCAACTTCATCCCAGCAAGTTGGAGTTTGGAATTTCTTTAAATATAGAGCTTCATAAGGAGCCATCTGAATACTGGAGTGAAAGCTATTATTATTAGAAAATTCCACCAAAGGTAGGTGTTGATCCCAACCACCTTTGAATTACATAGAGAAAGATCTTAACGTATCTTCTAGAGTTTGAATTTTTCTCTCAGACTGACCATCTGTCTGAGGATGATAAGCAATGCTGAAACTCAACTCTATATCCATAGTATGGTGAAGACCTCTCCAGAACATTGAGGTAAACCTCAGATCCCGATCAGATATAATGGAAAGTGGTACTCCATGGAATATTACCACTTCCTTTACATATATCCTGGAAAGATGATCCAGAGTGAAGTCCTCTAATAGCAATAAAGTGTGCAAAATTTTTAAGACGATCAAGTATGACCCAGATAGCATTATTTCCTTTGGATGTTTTAGGAAGTCCAGTGAAAAAGTCCATATTGATGTTTTCCCATTTCCATTCAGGTATGGGTAATGGTTGTAACATCCCCTTATACTTCTGTCTCTCAACTTTAACATGCTGATAAACCAAGCATCGAGAGACATATTCTGCAACATCTCTTTTCATTCCATCCCACTAGAAGTTCTCTTTCAGGTCCCTATACATCCTCGTGCTTCCAGGATGAATAGAGAATGAAGAACTATGAGCCTCTTCCAGCAGCTCCTTCTTAAATTCTGGGATGGGAGGAACACAAACCCAATTCCTGAATATTATTATTCCATCACAATCAAG
This sequence comes from Viscum album, assembly GCA_963277665.1. NCBI lineage: Eukaryota > Viridiplantae > Streptophyta > Magnoliopsida > Santalales > Viscaceae > Viscum > Viscum album. The sequence goes on from OY728136.1 coordinate 1,841,376,758, forward strand.
GTTGAATTCAAGAACATTTATCACCTTATTTTGTAACTCTACACCTTCTTTATATGCCTATTTAATCTTCACATGTATAGATGGTTGAATATTCATTTGGGAAAGATAATATTTTCCCCTTTCCATTATAATTCCAAGATCCATCCTTTGTAAATCCATTAATATTGGATCTTTTGTGATCCTCATCATAGATAAGCTAGCATGGTCTTGTCGACATAATGCATCTGCCACATTGTTTTCATTCCCAGGGTGGGAATGAATTGAGCAGTCATAATCCTTAATCAACTCGAACCATCTTCATTGGGGCATATTCAACTCCTTTTGTGTGAAAATATACTTTAAACTTTTATGATCAGTATAAATATCACACCTTTCTTAATAAAGATAATGCCTCCAAATCTTTAAGGCAAAGATTACCGCAGCTAACTCCAAATTATGATTTGGGTAATTTTTCTCATGGATTTTAAACTATCGTGAGGCATAATCTATCATCATATCGTTTTTCATGAGAACACACCCCAATCCCTTCATGGATGCATCATTGTAGATCACAAACCTTTCTCCACTACAAGGAAATGTGAGCACATGTTCACTGTATAACCTTTTTTCTACCTTCTTGAAATTATCTTCACATTCCTCTATCCACACGAACATAACACCTTTTCGAGTCAACCTGGTGATTGGATTAGATAATCGTGAAAAATCGTTCAAAAAACATCGATAATATCCAGCCAAACAATGAAAACATCGGATCTTAGTTACTATTTTTGGTCTCAACCATCTTTTGATAACCTTGGTTTTTGCTGGATCCATGGATATACCCTCTTTTGAGATAATGTGACCAAAAATGAAACTTTTTGAAGCCAAAAGTCACACTTGGTAAATTTGGCATAATGCTTCCTCTTTCTCAGGGTCTTCAATACAATTCTCAAGTGATCTTCATGTTCTTCCATGGTCTTTGAACAGACAATAATATCATCTATAAAGACTACCAAAAATTGATCAAGATATTCTCTTAAGACTCTATTCATTAGATCCATGAAAATAGTAGGGGCATTAGTAAGACGAAATGACATCACAATAAATTCATAGTGTCTATTCCTTGTACGGAAATTCGTCATTGGTATATCCACCCTTTTAACCCTTAATTGATGATTCCCTGAATGAAGATCAATCTTGAAAAGTATTGAGCTCCGCATAGTTGGTCAAATAAGTCATCAATGCATGGGAGAGAATATTTTTTCTTGATAGTGGTCTTGTAAAGTTCTCGATAATCAATACAGATTCTCATTTATCCATCTTTCTTCATAACAAACAGAACAGGTGCTCACCAAGGTTATGCACTAGGGCGTATGAATCCCTTATCAAGATTCTCTTGGAGTTGCTTCTTCAATTCCTACAACTCTATTATGTCCATTATATACGGTTTCATTAAAATGGGCAAAGCACCTGGTACGAGTTCTATTGAAAACTCAACTTCACGATTTGGTGGAAGACCTGGAAATTCTTCCGGAAAGACATCATAAAAATCTCGTTCAATGATTATATTCTTAGTCATGAGTTTCTCAACAAATATTTGTGATAAATAACCTCTATTTTTTGTAATCAAGACCCATAAGATGGAAGAAACTACCAATGGAAGGTTATGTTCATCCTGGAATCGATAGACGATCAGAGATTGATCTGTAATATGAAATGTGACTTCCCTTCCATGGCAATTGATATGAGCTCCATATAAATAAATCCAACCCATGACAAGAATCACATCAAATTCCACTATAGGAAGGATCAAAAAATTTGTAGGATGCACTTTCCCACAAACTTCAATCGGAGAAGAATTGTAAACTTTTGATGTGACTGTTGGTCGATTAGGGGTTGTCACATCTAACTCAATATCTAACTGTTGAGGTAATATAGAGATACCCTTTTAAAATTCTTCAGAAATAAAAGAGTGGGTGGATACAGAATCAAATAAAACATTTTATACTTTAGAGTGGATGGTAAGTGTACATTTCACCACATCTTTATCGTACTCCTCATCACTGATTGAAATTTTAAGTGACTTTCCTCTGTCTTTATCCTTAAGAGTTTTTTGACGTCGATCATCATCAACAACCCTTGGATTAGGGCATTGATTATAATAATGACATATTTCCTTTCACTTATAACATTGAAGTGTAGAAGGTGCACTCTATGTTGCCTTTTCTTTGTTCGCATCACTAAACATCTTCTTCCCATAATTGTGGAATTCAAATGCACGATGACCTTCTTTTCCAAATTTGAATCGTTTACTTGTCCCTTTAAGAGAACTCCTTCCATGTTTCTTTCCACACTTTTAGAACAAGGGAAACCTCATATTCTTTTAAGTGTGCTCTTTAGATTTCCCTTTGGATTCCATTTTTCTTTTCTTATCAAATGCATATGACAGATGGGTTACTCCAATCTCCATCTCAACATTGAGAGCACATTGAATTATTTCCTCGTAGCTATTGAAGCCCCTTATGGATAACACATTTTGAATAATTGGTTTTAAGACATTAATGAATCGATCGATCTTACTATCATGTTGGATAATACTCCCAGAAGCGTACATTGAAAGTCTTGTAAAATTTTCTTTGTAGGTACCAACAGATTCATCATCCTTTTGCTTCAGTACAAGAAACTCATTCTCCAACATTGTTTGAAGAATATCAGGGAAGTACTTATTGAAAAATATGTTCTTGAACTCATCCAATTCCATGGACTCAATTTCATCTCATTTCCTCATATTCTTGATAAGATACAACCATTTATCATCATCACCTTCCAAACGATACACTACTAAGATGACTTTGTCATGTTCAGAACATTAAAGAACTGAAAATATCTTTTCTGTGGTACTGACTCATTCTTCAGCAACTAATGGATTAGTAGACACACTGAATGAGGGGTGACGCTGCCTCATGAAGGATTCTACAGAATTTTTCTCCTTCCATTGCTCGTTTGGAAGTTCTGCATGATTCGTAGCTCAAGAAAGTTGTGTGGGAATGGCTACAATATTTTTCATTCCAGCTCCTATAACATTTGGTTTCATAGGGGGACAATCATTGCATTGCCCGTCGCATTCCGTATTAACAATGTTCCTTCGAATTCCAGCCATTGACTAAAACCAAGAATAATAGTGTGAGAAACACTAATTATAATAGGAAAACCACATAATCAAGAATAAAATTTCACACTTAAGGTCTTATCATAGGCTGTTCATGGACATTTCTAAAACACTAATATTGTGTTCTATTCTTAGACTTATCCATTGGGTTCTTACTAAGGCTTTCACATCCTAGTTTCTAATGGTTGACTATACCTTTCCTCTAATGCCAAATATAACGACCCATTCATTACATACATTATTATTGCTTCAAAAATTAAAGCACACTTATTACAACATATAACAAAACCATGAAAGTACTGTATAAGTATAGTGTCTTTAGAAACTGGGAAACATAAACAACTGGTTCATAAATAATCTACATTCTCTCCTATTTATTTCATCATATCTAGAGTCCCTTTTGGTATATCCTACATAATAACCTTCTTCCTGACCTGGGGAACGAAATCATACATAAGGGTGATCTGAAATGCTCAGTAAGGGTAACCAAAAGAAATATCAATCACATCATATTGATAAGAACACAAAATTTTAGAAATATTAACTTGTGAAAGAGATCATAATTTCATAACATGGGGTAAATCATAGTAGTGAAATGTAATCCCAATATTCATAACATAAAACCTAAAACTTTTTTGGAATACAAACATAATCATAGAGAATCGTTTCTTAGTAGTCAAGACTAATTGCCAAGACTATCTTAGCGGACAAAGTCCATTTCTGAACAGAGTTCACTCCTCGTTTCAGTCCTTTTTCACTGAACTGGACTAACATGCCATTACAGCCTTGTCTATCTCATGAGATATAAATTTTTACCCAATTAATTGGAGGGAGATATATGTCCCAACCATCTCATAATGAAACCATTCTCATGTGTGCCACAAAATAATAAATCATACATTATAGCATAACCCACGTAATAAAAATCGGATTTTTAAACATCATGCCATCATAACATAATCCACATAAGATAAAATCACATAATAAAATATATTCCATCATAACATAATAAAAAATATGGATAGAAATAGAACACTATATTATCTTAGATGGAAAATGATTTTCATAAAACACATGAACTCCATTCTTGAGGAAAATATCCTTTCTACTTCAAAAACATTTTCCTTTCTTAACATGTAATATAATTTTAAAATAAAAGAATTTTATTAAAAATAAACTTGAAAACATGTAAAAAAGCATCATTTAAGTAATGTTCTAAAAATCCATTCATGCCGTATAAGTTAAAAAAATAACATTCTTCTCTTACATTGGCTGGAAAAGTCAAAAAGTACCTCGTACTAAATGACAAAAGATTCCTTTCACATCTTTTACTAAAAACTCACCAATGGGTAACATTGGATTTAAAAAATTTTAGGTAGATGGAAATAATATTACATATTGAATAAACATGGATGTGGATGATAAATATGCCCTAGTAAAATCTGAAGTATAAACAATCTCGGATAAAAATTGAGATTGCGAGATTTTCCCTTACCATAGGTCTGATTTGCTTCTTATGTGTCTGAAACTCCTGTATAATGATTTAAATAATGTTATTGAATTATTACATAATGTTACTCATTGATATTATATCATATGTGGTAATATTTTTAGCTTATTATCAGTAATATTTCATTGTTACTTGTTATTCGGGTGTTTATTGCTTTTTGTTCTTATGCGTGTTTTGTCAAATAAATTCTTATTATTCTTTTAGGATATAGATACCTCATTTACAGAATGGTATTATTGTAATATATATCTTGTTTATTTATTCAATTAATTTATATAATCATTATGTAATGAATATCATATAGAACGAGTCGCATCACATCGTGGATACGGTAGGTCATACGTACGCACGACCGATGATATCGTTCCCATGATCATGGAATTGTATTGAAGTGTATGAATAATATTTCAGAATAATTATAAATTTACAATAATCATATATAGTTATTATTTACACCATTATACCCATCTAGGTAAGGTGGTGTTGAAATATATATTACACCACGACATGGAGACAATATTCTGTATATACACACGCGCGGTGATTTCATTTTCCATAGGATGGATAAATGGTCAAATAGGGTTTTTTCATACATATAATAAAATATAAGTATATGAGTGATACTGATGTTATTACTTTATAATTAAACAACTAAATAAGAATAAGTAGAATAAGAAATAAAGTTGAATGAATCGGTAACAGACATTACCTCTTCTTTCAAGCGCCTCTTTGAGTCCTCCGCTTAGGGAACTAAAATTGGTATTTGAAGAAGACCAGGACCTCTAGGATGTTACTAGGGAAGTGGAAAAGAAAATTTGGCAGGGGTTGGACGAGCATGAAGGTGAAAGGTGGTGTGAGGAGGAGAAGAAGGAGGTTCCCTTTTTTAAGGGATGCGAGGGGCACCTTTGGAAAAACTAAGAATATTATTTTATTATAAAGTTATATTCAGTTTTTAATAGCTCCAAATTGATTTATTTAGAATCTAACGTGTGGATGGGTCAAAATAATCTCATCCAATAGAATTTAGACATGTTTAGGTTTCTATTTTAACCTTATCATTTAGATTTAACTTTATGTTAAATAATTTTAATTTTACTGTGTCTTCTTGTTTTCTTACACTATAAGGTTAATGAAATTACTATAAAAAGTCAAACGAACCCCAAGTTGTTTGTTATTAATATATATAATTTTATCTAAGTCATTTGGGCGAACCTTATATTTTTATGAATAAAATAAAAGTTAATAATATAATATTTTTTTAAAATCTATTTTATGTAAATTTTGACAGTATTTGGTACTTGATTTTATTGAAAAACAATTAAAGCATGATTAGTTAGAATAAAGTTAATTTAATCAATACTAATATGTCATATTAACCTATAAAATTATTTTAATTCTTAAAAAGTTTCAAATTACATTTATTTGGGTATTTATAATATCAATTATGTTAATATTTCATTAAAAAGAAATTACTGCATCAATATTGTGTCATAAATAAATTACATTATTTATAGTATAAAATTATAAATAAAATACCATTATGTAGTAAATATTTCTTAGCTTTCTAATGAATATTTATAGTAGAATATATCTTATGTATAACCCTATATTAAAAAAAATTTAGTTATTAAACTTCGATTTTATCTATTTTAACTATTCTTTAAATAAAATAATATTAAATGTCCTAATCTAATACAAGTGGACCTAAATGGTCATATTTTATTCATCAGGTTGTTTTTTGTCGAATTAATCTTATCCAATAGAATTAGGACATGTGTTAGGGTAATAATTATATCATTTTTACCCTTAATTACCCTATTTACTTTTAACCCTGGTGAAAAAAGTAAAAGGTTACTATTCACGAAAAATTATTTTTAGCTTATTGAACCACATTTTAATCCTTGATATTAACTGTGTCTCTGTGATTTTCGAAATTCCACTCACAAAAGTGTTAAAATTATGTTTTATATAAATTTAGAAATTCTCCTAGGAGGTGGGTAAAAGACGGTGAAAAGTTCAATAAAATTTTTATATGTCTAAAATTATTATAAAATGACTCCAATGAATTAAATTGAACTTATATAGGTATTATGTCTCAATTTTCACATAAAATAAATTTAAATAAATTAAATAATTATTTAAATAAAAAGTCGGTTTTTAAATAGTAACCTAGTGTTTTAACTATTCATCAAAAATTGAAAGTTTTCAGAAAAATACCAAAATTTCACCCTAGTCAAATTTCGATATTCCAAATCAAAAAATGAAGTCCATTTTGAATGATTAAATATTCAAAATTTCAAAAATTATGTATTAATATTCATAACGGCTAGTTGTAATAATATTTTAATAGCATATCATTGTTTAGTGAAACTCGGTATTGCGTACGACACAGGCTATCGAGGAAAGTCGTGATTGCGTGTAATGTAAGCCAAGCTAGTGTTGTGTGTAGTGAAATATTACTTTGATGATGTATATAACAAAAAAACTAAACATTTCTCATAAAAATCTTGGGTGTTACATTCTACCCCCCTTAAAATGAATTTCACCCCCGAAATTCTTCACATTGTAACAAACAGATGAGAATACCTCTCCCTCATCATATCCTCAAGCTCCCATGTAGCTTCTTCTAATTGGTGGTTTCTCCATAAAACTTTCACCAAGATAGTGGTCTTATTCTGTAAGACGTTTTCACTATGATCTAGAATCTCTATCGGCTGTTCTTTATAAGAATGATCTTGCTCCAGTGGTACAACTTCTGAGATGAGTACATGTGAAGGATCAGGTATGTACTTTATCATGAGAGATACATGGAACACATCATGAACTTGATATAGATTTGGTGGAATCTCCAATCGGTATGCTACCTTCCCAACATGATCCAGTATTTTGAAAGGACCGATATACCAAGGGTTCAACATTCCCTTCATTCCAAATCTCATTACTCTCTTCCAAGGAGATATTCGTAAGAACACATTATCACCCACTTAAAAATCTAGGTCTTTTCTTCAGTTATCATCATAACGTTTTTTTCGACTCTCGTCTGTTCTAATGTGTTGTTGAATATATCAGACCTTTTCTTCCATCTCATCAACAAGATCAGGTCCTAATAGCTTTCGTTCCCCAACTTCATCCCAGCATGTTGGAGTTCAGACCTTCATTCCATAGAGAGCTTCATAAAGAGCCATCTGGATACTAGAGTGAAAGCTACTATTATAAGAAAATTCCACCAAAGGTAGGTGTTGATCCCAACCACCTTTGAAATACATAGAGCAATCTCTTAACATATCTTCTAGAGTTAGAATTGTTATATCAGACTGAACATTTGTCTGAGGATGATAAGCAGTGCTAAAACTCAACTCTGTATCCAAAGTATGCTAAAGACTTCCCCAGAACAATGAGGTAAACCTCATATCCCAATCAGATATAACGGAAAGTGGTACTCCATGAAATCTTACCACTTCTTTTACATATATCTTTACAAGATGATCCAAAGAGACATCCTCTCTAATTGCAATGAAGTGTTAAGACTTTGTAAGATGATCAACTATAACCAAGATAGCATTATTGCCTTTGGATGTTTTAGGAAGTCCAGTGACAAAGTCCATAGTGATGTTTTCCCATTTCCATTCAGGTATGGGTAATGGTTATAACATGCCTTTAGACTTCTGTCTCTTAGCTTTATCTTGCTGACAAACCAAGCATCGAGAGACATATTCAGCGACATCACTTTTAATTCCATCCCACCAGAAGTACTCTTTCAGGTCCCTATACATCTATGTGCTTGCAGAATGAATAATGAATGAAGAACTATGAGCCTCATCCAACATCTCTTTCTTTAATTCTGGGATGGGAGGAACACAAACCCAATTCATGAACTTTATTATCCCATCACAATCTAGGTTGAATTCAGGAACATTTCTCACCTTATTTTGTAACTCTACATCTTCTTTCTATCCCTATTTAATCTTCACATGTATAGATGGTTGAACATTCATTTGAGAATGATAAGAATTTTCCCTTTCCATTGTAATTCCAAGATCCATCCATTGTAAAACTATTAATATTGGATCTTTTGTGATCCTCATCATTGATAAGCTAGAATGGACTTGTGGACTTAACGCGTCTGCCACATTGTTTGATTTCCCAGGGTAGAAATGAATTGAGTAGTCGCAATCCTTAATCAACTCCAACCATCTTCTTTGGCTCATATTCAGTTCCCTTTGTGTGAAAATATACTTTAAACTTTTATGATCAGTATAAATATCACACCTTTCTCCATAAAGATAATGCATCCAAATCATTAATGAAAAGGTTACCATAGCTAACTCTAAATCATGAGTTGGGTAATTTTGCTCATGGATTTTAAACTGTCTCGATGAATAAGATATCACCATATCATTTTGCATGAGAACACACACCAATCCCTTCATGGATGCATCGCTGTAGATCACAAACCTTTCTCCACTACATGGCAGTGTGAGCACAGGTGCACTGAATAACTTTATTTTTAACTCCTTGAAATTATCTTCACATTCCTCTATCCACACGAACATAACTCCTTTTCGAGTCAACCTGGTGAGTGGATTAGATAATCGTGAAAAATATGTCACAAAACGCCGATAATATTCATCCAAACAAAGAAAACATCAATTCTTAGTTACTGTTGTTCATCTCGATCATCTTTTGATAACCTCTGTTTTTGCTGGATCCACAAATATCCCCTCATTTGAGATTATGTGACCCAAAAATGCAAATTTTTGAAGACAAAATTCACACTTGGTAAATTTGGCATAAAGCTTCTCCTTTCACAGGGTCTTTAATAAAATTCTCAAGTGATATTCATGTTCTTACTTACTCTTTGAATAGAAAAGAATATCATCTATAAAGACTACCACAAACTGATCATGACAGTCTCTAAAGACTCTATTCATTAGATTCATGAAGATAGCAGGGGCATTAGTAAGACCAAATGGCATCACTATAAATTCATAGTGTCCATACCATGTACGTGATGTAATCTATGGTATATCCTCCCTTTTGACCCTTAATTGATGATACCATGAATGAAGATCAATCTTGGAAAAGTATTGAGCTCCGCATAGTTGGTAAAATAAGTTATCAATGCATGGGAGATGATATTGGTTCTTGATAGTGATCTTGTTCAGTTCTCGATAATCAATGTAGAGTCTCATTGATCCATCTTTCTTCTTAACAAACAGAACAGGTGCTCCCCAAGGTGTCGCACTTGGGTGTATGAATCCCTTATAAAGATTATCATGGAGTTGCTTCTTCGATTCCTACAACTCAATTGGGTCCATTCTATAAGGTGTCTTTGAAATAGGCAAAGAACCCGGTTTGAGTATTATTGAAAACTCAACTTCACGATTTGGTGGAAGACTCAAAAATTCCTCCAGAAAGACATCATCAAGCTCTCATAAAATGGGAATATTCTTAATTGAGCGTTTTTCAGCAACTGTTTGAGATAAATAACCTTCATTTATTGGAATCAAGACCCACAAGATGGAAAAAATTTCTACTGGAAGGTTATGTTCATACTTGCATCGATAGACGATCATAGATTGATATGGAATATGAAATGTGACTTCCCTTCATTGGAAATTGATATGAGCTCCATATAAAGAAAGCCAATCCATGACAAGAATCACATAAAATTCTACTATAGGAAGGATCACAAGATTTGCAGGAAGCACATTCCTACAAACATTAATCGAAGAAGAATTGTAAACTTTTGATGCGAATGTTGTGCCATTAGGGGTTGTCACAGCGAACTCAATATCTAACTATTGAGGTAATATGGCGATACCCTTAGAAAATTCTTCAGAAATAAAATAGTGGGTGGATCCAGAATCAAATGAAACAATTTCTACTTTATAATGGATGGTATGTGTACCTTTCAACACTTCGTTATCGTACACCACATCGCTGATTGAAATTTCATGTCACTTTCCTTTGTCTTTAGCCTTAAGAATTTGTTGGCGTCGATCATCATCATCAAACCTTGGATTAGGACATTGATTAGCATAATTCCTCATTTCCTTGCACTTGTAACATTGAAGTGTAGGAGGTGCACTCTGTGTAGCCTTTTCTTTGTTTGCATCACTAGACATCTTCTTCCCATCATTGCGACATTCAAATGCCCGATGACCTTGTTTTCCACATTTGAAACAATTACTTGTCCCATTAAGACAACTCCCTCCATGATTCTCTCCGAACATTGATCATAAGAGAAAAATCATCTTCTTTTCAGTGTGCTCTTTAGATTTCCCTTTGAATTCCATTTACCACTTCTTATCAAACGCATATGACAGATAAGTTACTCTAATATCCATCTCAACTTTGAGAGCACATCAAACAATTTCCTCATATCTATTGAAGTTCCTTATGGATAAAGACTGTCAAAGATTTGGTTTTAAGCAACTAAATAATCGATTGATCTTACTCACAGGTTGGATAACAATCTCAGAAGCCTACCTTACATGTCTTGTAAAATTTTCTTTGTAGGTACCAACAGATTCATCATCCTTTTGTTTCAGTTCAAGAAACTCTTTCTCCAAAATTGTTCTAAGAATACGAGGGAAGTACTTATTGAAAAATATGTTCGTGAACTCGTACCATTCCATGGACACAATTTCATCGCTTTTACTCGTATTCTTGATAAGATTCCACCATTGACTAGCATCACCTTCCAAATGATACACTACTAAGATGAATTTTTCATGTTCAGAACATTGATAAACTGAAAATATCTTTTCAGTGGTACTAATCTACTGTTCATCCACTAATGGATTAGTAGACCCGCTGAATGAGGGGGGATGCTTCCTTATGAAGGATTCCAGAAAATGTTGCACCTTCCTTTGCTCATTTGGAAGTCCTGCATGATTCATACCTTGAGAATGTTGTGTGATCATGACTACAAGATTTTTCATTCCAAATCCCATAACGTTTGGTTTCTTAGGGGGATAATCATTGTATTGCCCATCGCATTCCGCATTAGCACGGCTCTTTCGGGCTCCAGCCATTGGCTAAAACAAAGAAGAATAGTGTGAGCAACACTAATTATAGTAGGAAAACCACATTATCAATAATAAAATTTCACACTTAAGGTCTTATCATAGGTTGTTCATGGACATTTCTAAAACACTAAGATTGTGTTCTATACTTAGAATTATCCTTAGGGTTATTACTAAGGCTTTCACATCCTAGTTTCTAATGGTTGACAATAACTTTTCTCTAATACCAACTATAACGACCCATACATTACATACATTGTTATTGCTTCTAAATTTGAAGCACACTTATTACAACATATAGCAAAACCATGAAAATACTGTATAGGTATTGTGTCTTTAGAAACTGGGAAACGTAAACTACTGGTTCATAAAGCATCTACATTGTCTCCTATTTATTTTATTATATCTAGAGTCTCTTTTGGAATATCCTACTTAATAAACTTCTTCTTAACCTGGGGAAATAAAAAATACAAAAGGGTGAGCTCAAATGCTTAGTAAGGGTAATCTAAAGAAATATCAATCATATCATACTCATAAGAACATAACATTTTATAAATCTAAACCTGCGAAAGAGATCATAATTTCATAAAATGGGATAAATCAAAGTAGTGAAATGTAATCCCAATAATAATAACTTAAAACATGAAACATTGTTCCATACACACATAATCATAGAGAATCATTTCTTAGTAGTCAAGACTCATTCCCTAGACTATCTTAGTGGACAAAGTCCATTTCTGAACCGAGTTCACTCCTCATTTCAGTCCTGTTTCACTGAACCGGATTAACATGTCATTCCAGCCATGTCTATCTCATGAGATATAATTTTTTACCCAATGCATTGGAGGGGGATATAGGTCCCAACCATCTCATAGTAAAACCATTCTTATGTGTGCCACAAAAGAATAAATCATACATCATTGCATAACCCATGTAATAAAAATGGGATTCTTAAACATCATGCAATCGTAACATAATCCACATAAGATAAAAGGACATCATAAAATATATTCCATCATAACATAATAAAAAAAATAGGTATAGAAATATAACCCTATATTATCTTAGATGGAAATGATTTTGATAAAACACTTATACTCTATTCTTGAGGAAAATATCTTTTCTACTTTAAAAACATTTTCCGTTCTTAACATGTCATATAATTTTAAACTAAAAGAAGATGATTAAAAATAAACTTGAAAACATGTAAAGGATTCTTCCCTGAAATAATGTTCTAAAAATCCATTCATGTCGTATATGTTAAAAAAAGAACATTCTTCTTGTACTTTGGCAGTAAAAGTCATAAAGTACCTCGTACTAAACGACAAAAGATTCCTTTCACATCTTTTACTAATAACTCACCAATGGGTAAAATTCGATTTAAAAAATTGAATGTGGATGGAACTAATATTACATATTGAGGAAACATGGATGTGGATGATAAATATGCCCCAGTAAATTCTGAAGTATAAACAATCTCGGATAAATATTGAGATTGCGAGATTTTCCCTTACCTTAGGTCTGATTTGGTTCGTACGTGTCTGAAACTCCTGTATAATTATTTAAATAATGTTATTGACTTATTCCAGAATTTTACTCATTGTTATGATATCATATTTGGTCATATTCTTAACTACTTATTAGTACTATTTCTTTGTTAGTTGTTATTCAGGTGTTTATTGCTTTTTGTTCTTATGCATGTTTTGTCGAATAAATTCATATTCTTCTTTTAGGTTATAGATAACTCATTTAAAGAATGGTATTAGTGTAATATATGTCATATTTATTCATTCAATTCATTTATATAATCATTGTGTAATGAATATCATGTAGAACGAGTCACATCACATCGTGGAGACGGTAGGCCGTACGTACGCACGAGCGATGATATCATTCCCATGATCGTCGAATTGTATTGAAGTGTATGTATACTATTTCAGAATAAATATCACTTTACAATAATCATATATAGTTATTATTTACACCATTATATCCATCCAAATAATGTGGTGGTGGAAAATAGATTACACCACGTCGTGGAGACGATATTCCATACGTACGCACGCACGATGGTTTCATTTTTCGTAGGATAGATAGATGGTGAAATAGGGTTACTTCATACATATAATAAAATGTCAGTATATGAGTGATACTGATTTTATTACTTCATAATGAAACAACTAAATAAGAATAAGTAGAATAAAAAATAAAGTTGAAAGAATCGGTAACAGACATTACCTCTTCTTTGAAGCGCCTCTTTGAGACCTCCTCTTAGGGCACTAAAATTGGTCTTTGAAGAATACCAGGACCTCTAGGATGTTTCTAATGAAGTGGAGAAGAGAATATTTTAGGGTTTGTCTGAGATTTATTGGCTCAAAGTGGTGTGAGGCGGAAAGGAAGGAGGTGCCCTTTTATAAGGGAGGAGACGGGAACCTTTGGAAAAACTAAAAATATTATTTTATTATAAAGTCATATTCGGTTTTTAAAAGCTCCAAATTGATTTATTTATAAGATAAGGTGGGTATGGGTCTAAATACTCTCATTAAATAGAATTTATACATGTTTAGGTTTCTATTTTAACCTTATCATTTAGATTTAACTTTAAGTTAAATATTTTTACTTTTACCATGTCTTCTTGTTTTCTTACACTATACGATTAATAAACATACTATAAACAGCAAAAAGAACCCCATGTTGTATATTATTATTATATATAACCTTATCTAAGTATTGTGGTAGAACCTTGTATTTTTAAGAATAAAATAACAATTAATAAAATAATATTTGTTTTAAAACCTATTTTATGTCAATTTTGACACTATTAGGTACTTGATTTTTTTCAAATTCATAACAACATGATCAGTTCGAAAAAAGTTAATTGAATCAATAATAATATGTCATATTAACCTATAAAATTATTACAATTCTTAAAAAGTCTCAAATTGCATTTATTTGGGTATTTATAATATCAATTATGTTAATATTTCATTAATAAGGAAATTATTACATCATCATTGTGTCATAAATAAATTAAATTATTAAAAGTATAAAAATTATAAATAAAATACCATTATGTAGAAAATTTTTTTAGATTTCTAATGAATATTTATAGTCGAATTTATGTTATGTATAACCGTATATTAAAATTTTTTTAGTTATTAAACATTGATTTTAACTATTTTAACTATTCATTAAATAAAATAATATTAAATGTCCTAATCTAATCCATGTGGACCTAAATGGTCATATTTTATTCCTATGGTCGTTTTTGGTTGAATTAATCTTATCCAATAAAATTAGGACATATTTTAGGGTAATAATAATATCATTTTTACCCTTAATTACCCAATTTATTTTTAACCGGGGTAAAAAAAGTAAAAAGTTACAATTCACCAAAAAATATGTTTATCTTATTGAACCACATTTTGCTCCTTGATATTAATCATGTCTCTTGTATTTTTGAAATTCCACTCACAGAAGCGGTAAAAGTATGTTTTATATAAATTTTCAAATTCTCATAGGAGGTGGGTAAAAGACGGTGAAAAGTTCGACAAAAGTTTTATGTCTAAAATTATTATAAAATGACTCCAATGAATTAAATTGAACTTATATAGGTATTATGTATAAATTTTAAAATAAAATAAATTTAAATAAAATAAATAATTATTTAAAAAAATATCGGTTTTTAAATAGTAACCCCTTATTTTCACTATTCATCAAAAATTGAATGTTTTCAGAAAAATACCAAAATTTCACCCTAGGATAATTGTGATATTCCGATTCCAAAAATGAAGTATATTTTGAACGATAAAATTTACATAATTTCAAAAAGTGGGTATTACTATTCATAATTTCTAGTTTTAATAAAATTTTAATAGCATATTGTTGTTTAGTGAAACTCGGTATTGCGTACGATGTAAGCAATCGAGGAAGGTCGTGATTGCGTGTAAAGCATGAAAAGCTAGTGTTTTGGTAGTGAAATATTACTTTAATGATGTATGTAACATAAAAAAAACATTTCTCATAAAAATCTCAGGTGTTACATTTTGTAGCTCTGAAGGTGGTTTCAACAACAAGATATTTTTGTTCTTCCTTTTCATTCTTCACCTCCAACTTCTGATATTTTTTAAGAACCTTTTGTTGTGCTAGAAACAAAACAATACATCCCTTAGCAAGATGACTTGGCTATTCACATCTTTCACAAATAGTTTCCAATGGTTGGAACCTATTTTCAACATTCACACTAGCATTCTCAAATTTATTTGGAACTTCTTATCGTACATTGATTTTTGAGATAATTAACTCCCCCAAAAACCAGGACTTCCATAACTTATGGAATAGTAGTAAAGTTATTGATAGAACCCAAACATGTTTTCAAGGTTTATAAATCCTCCACAATACCAACAATAACCATATAATTAATATTTCCCTCTAAAACTTCTATACATACTGGAGTTGTGAACATACTTCTCAACAACCTTCTTAATAGAACTCTACTGACCATCAACATTCTCATTATCAATTGTAACATTCTTATTCATCTAAGATTTTTGTTTAGACTTATTAATACTTGAAATATTAGAAATATTTCTGGACTATGGATTTTTATGTACTTATGATTTTTCCGCATTGCTAAAAGTGGACATATAAATGTTCTTTCTAGCATTGTTCTTATCAGAACTAGTTTTGTCTTTCCTATCAAACTATGAACATATATTTTTTTGATCTTTCTTTGGTAGTTTTTTACTAGAACATTCATCATCATCCGAGATAGTTATTTTGAAACTAATTTTTAGTTCATTATCATTAGAATGTTTTTGTTGGACAAGTTCCAACTCTTCTTCATTTTTCCTTCAGATTTTCATCAAGACGATCATTAACATTATTGGTATTCTCAAGATAATTCTTCAGATCATCAATCTCATTTTCCATCATGATTTTCTCATCATCTAACCCTTCTTGATTGTTTATTCTTGAATTTTTATCTATTAACTTCTTTTTTTCCTTATCAAGCCTTCTGATCTTCCTTAAACATTCTTTCAACTCTTCTTTCAGATGATATACAAGTTGGGTTTCTTCTTCTTCAGAACTATTTCTCTCGTAATCTTTATTATTCACTACTGCAATATAGTTATTATCAATAGTTTTTTATGAAAAGGATTTCTCATATTCATATTCACTATTTTCTTCATCTTTATCTTTAGATAAAAATCTTATTCTATTTGATTGGAAGAACATTTTATCCTTCCTCTTTGAAAAATATTAATCTTGGTCAGCTAGTTTTATCCATGAACTTCTTGGTACTATAATCCTCATCACAATCTTATTATTTTTTATTTTGAGAAATTTTTTCCACAAAGTGACCAGTGGCTCTACATAGAAAACATTTCAAGGTATTTTTAACTTTTTATTTCCATGTACCACTTTTAACATTCTTAGAAAAGAAGGATAAAATTCATTCAAAATTTCTATATACCACATCTTCATAATTGGATTCCCGCACATCATATTCAATAAGAGACTTCTTTGACTTCCTTATCTTTGTAGCCTTGATGGACTTTTCTCTATCAGCTTTTGTTTTATTTTAATAGTATTCTCCATTCTCATTTCATATATCATGAGAGTGTTATACAAATCATCCATTAATAATGTTTCAGGGTATCTATCTTCTAATTAAGACACTTTTGCATCAAACTTGTGTGGAAAGATTCTCATGATCTTTTCGAAAACTATAGAATCCTCCAAAATTTCCCCAAGACGTCTGATTGTATTGAGAATTTCATTTATCCTGGTAATAAAGTCCCCAACAGATTCAGATTCTCCCATTTTCAAGTCTTCAAACTTCAACCACCAGATTTATAGTTTTTCATTCTTCACTTTTTTATTTCCTTTATAGATGTTCATAAACTTATCCCAGATTCATTTAGCTATAGAGACACCTTTTACTGTTAAAAACCCACTCTCAGAAAGATATGAGAGTAATGAATTTTTAGCTATTCCATCATTCTCATGATTCTTCTTATCGGACAGTGTAAGAGGAACCTTGTCATCAATAGGAATAAATTCATCAGTTTTAGTTTCAATTACTTCATACCTAAGAGACATAAGATAAGGGAGCATTTTATCATTCCATATATGATAATTTTTTTCCAAAAAATATCTAAATCCCCATATTCTTCACAAAATTAAGATTTTCCATCCCAAATTTTGTTCAACAATTCAGCAAAGAACAAATGAAGGAAACCTTACTCTAATACTAATTGATGATCCCCGACAGGATCTAAGTATCACTGAGAGGGGGATGGAGTGAATCAGTGATATCCCTTTCTTTTTATGTTTCCTAATTTTTGAAACAACCTTTTCCTCCTGTTAAAAATTTTCTTCCCTGGTGAACACACACAACCATAGGAACACAAGATTTACAATGGTCATTACTCAACAAGAGTATCCACGTTAATGGTATGGTATGGAACAAATTCAGAACCACACAATCCCTTAGAAAACAATCCTTTGATGTGGAATACAATGAGTAGGATATAACCTTACACTCGTGTAGCACTTAGAAAAAAATCCTCAAGTGTGTGTTCGTCATCTTAGAACAAATATGGAATTATAGTATTTCAGTGATTCTTTATAATTGAACAGGTGTATTCTTTGAATTACAAATCATTATTTTCTTACCCCGAAAACAGTAAGAACTATATTACACAGAACCGAATACATAAGAAGAACCCAAATATTTCACACAACCATTTACGTATCTTTCACAAAAAATATATTCCATGCATGCAAGATTTTAATTATGTCATGAAACACCTCTTGCGAGCAACTTCAATCTTGTGCACAACTCTCTTCTTGCACGCAAAATCTCTTTCTTGCACGTAACTCTATTTCTTTCACACACTCTCCTTTTCATAATATTATTCATTCCTCAGATATCTGTATTTCTCAAAGTGTTGAGCTTATAAAATGTGAGGGGTGGGGGGATGAGGGGTCCCCTCTTATTTATAGACCTCATCTACCCCTACGTGGAAAAACCCCAATGTTTCGCGCATGATCCTGATGTGTCACAAAACACACCATTTGATGTCGCATTGGTCGCAAAAGTCACTTTTGGTTAACCTTATCATTCATGCACTTCTTTAATCATTCACACACTTCTTTGAATCTTTTGCGCACTTCATTCCTTTTCCAATTTATGACGTTTTTATCTCAAATCATGCCTTACGTGCAACATTCCAAACTCCCTTTAATCATGCGCGCAAAAACCGATCTTTCACGCACACCTCTCCTTTTCCATATTTTTATGATCAGATCATGGAACTCCACTTGTGCACAACATACCATGCAATCATCAATCTTTCATATAACATCCTTTACCAAAAACACATTTCATCATCTCCTGATTTTCAAGAACTAAAATTTGGAAAACACTAGAAAATGGTTCCACCATAAAATGTTCTTTTGCGTCTCCTCCATATTGTTCGTTATATTTTCATTTCTCACTTCATTGTATCCCAAAACCATTCTTTAGAATATGTCACTAAATCCATTTTAATGATATGTATCCTTTGATCGAACAGCTTTAGAATCATCAGGTTTTCAAGAGGATGTACTATAAATTCCCTATCTTCCTGTACCATCATTCTTTCCAATGAAAAATGAATTTGATTGGCACAATATTTTCTCCCCCTTTCATTATTAAGGCATGAATCACATGTTATCATAACATATAATATTTATGAAAAAAAAATTATCAGACAATCATCTTATTTTCAAGTCCATTACAAAGTTAATTGATTTATCTTCTTTCACAAAGAAGGAAACACTCTATAATAGAAAACTCTTCTTACTTACTTATCCATCCATCTAGGTCCCAAAAATTACAATATTAATTATAGGGATATATATTTCATACCCATCACATAATGAAATCATGTTTACATGTTCCACAAGATAATAAAATGTTCATCATACGTAACCCTACAAAAGAGATGGGTTTAATAAACCAATTCAAAAATAATATATATGGTTTTATTGTATCATATCCCCAAAAAATAATAACTAAAAAAATTTATGTCATCTTACATGGAGACAGATTTTGAGAGATACCATGAAACTTTTATTAAAGAAAATTTACATTGCCATAAAATAATTTTTATAACCCATTTAAAATCATTTTATTTTAAAGAATGATTTATATTTTCATTTAAAACATTTCAGGAGGAAGATATGTTTTCCACTATGATAAAAACTTCATAAAACATAAATAATCTTTAAAACCATTTTCTTTCAAAATACCTTTAAAACTTATAAAAGAAACATGAAATTATTTAGAAAAACCATTTCTTCTAAAATACATTTAAAACCTAAAAAAGGTTTGAATACATTTTAAAAACTATTTTCTCAAAAATATCATTGAAAAAAAATTAATAAATATTAAAATAGTTGAAATCATTTTCATTTAAAATTAATCTTTCAAAACATATAAAGGAATCATAGAAAATCACTTAAAAATCTTTTTATACATAAATATATTTTAAAACCATTTTTAATTTAAAATCACCTTAAAAATAAATAAAAAAACCTAGAATAATAGGAAACCCATTTATTTAATAAAATATCCTTGTTAACTTTCAATTTAATATCAAAATAAATTATGTTCATGATGGTGGGTAACTTCATACATGTTGATCAGTCCTTTTTCATGTAAAATTTTAGAAAATAGATTTGATCCGAAAATAAAAAAAAATATTACTTCTAAAACTATTTTCTAAATGGATAACCATTGCTAAAAATTCCCATTAGAAATAATATGATAATATTAAAAAAAGTTAAAACATTGTTTTTGAAAACATAGTTTGTAAAGAACATAGATTAGTGACCAAAATGAGAAATAATGTTAGATTATCACAATTTTTTATAAATTATATCAAGTAACAAGGTGTGGAAATGGTTTAATTACATAAATAGAACATTAATAACTTAAGTTTAAGAAATTTAATCATATTAATGGAGATATGGATCATCATATTTCTGTAATGGAAGTATAATACTACACAATATCATTAAACAATAAAATTGTAGCAATAAACTGTTACAACATAGGTAACCTCAGCTCATAAAAAAAATAAAAAGATTAAAATTAAATATATCATAAAATATCATGAAAATAATTAGATTCATGATATAAAATTTCAATTTTAGTATATAAATCTAATAGAAAAAAATATGGGCATAACATGACCTATTTCTCAAAGACGTAATATTGACAGAAAATTACATTATTGATTTGGTATCTTGTGAAACACAATCCCCAAGAAAAAAAGTTGTAAAAATAGAAATGTAAATATGTATAAATTAAATAAAATTAATATTATAAAAATTACATGGTAATTATTTACACTAAATATAAGAAATATGAGGTGAACATGGCTAGTGTCTTGTAGAAAATTCATCTGAGATGGGAAAACCCACATTACTTGAGTATCTTTTGAATAGTTATCCCAATGGATTAATTACATAAACTGATAATTATAATATCATTAAATAAATTTATTCAATTATATATCATTTCATATGAAATTATATACACCACACAATATAAGCAAGTGGTGAATATGGCTTGTGTCTCAAAAAAATAAAAAGTGGGATGAAATTCCGTACCTTAGATCTTAAATTTATTCTTACACATTCAAAACCCATTTATAATAAATATCATTTTATTATGAATATAACATATTCCAATATGTTATATCTAATTACATATATTATTTTTTATGAATTTATATTAACATTTTATTACCAACTCTATGTTGATGTTACATTTCGGGTAATATCTACTTTGTATTTCATATATATTTTGGATTGTTATTCTTGATACTTATAATTAGATCATGATTTTCTGCTTTAATGAATTTAAATAATGATTCAAATAACATATAAATTATAAATATTTTTTTTACAATTATATATATAATATATAAATATGAAATGGAAGAAATGTTCATTGTGACGGTTAGTCATACGTATTCATATATGTTGTTTCTTATTTATTATCATATTGAAAGATTAAATATAAATGAAATATATTTGTGTATATATAATATTATTATGTATTATATAACATATAACCTCACTAACATAATCCATAATACATTACATATAGTTTGAATGAAGCACATCACCTTTATAAGGCAATAGTTGAAAAATCCCTAAAAATTTGTCGTATTTAAAAAGAATAGACTGAATTAAATTATGTGTTATATAATAATATATTAAGAATAAATATATCATAAATATAATTAATATTATTTAAAAATAAATTTTCCATTATAATTTTCAACCATATGTGGTACTGAAGGAAAAATGAACAACATCGTTTCAGGAGGTGGATATTAACCATACACAAGAATGTAAAGTTTTTTACCCACGAATGGATATGTGTGTAAATATTGTTAAAAACCATATAATAATAAGATCTATGTAAATTTAGGATAATAATGTTATTATATAATAATTTTTATTAAGATTTTAAGGGGTAGATAATGAAAATAAAAAAAGAGCTTGAGTAAGGATGCTACCTCTTCTTTGGGTAACTCCTTTGGTTTTCCCTAAAGGGCTTCCATTTATTGACTATTACAAAAATAAGGATTCTAAGATTATTAGAGTGATTTGGAATATTATGTATGTATTTTTAGAGTGAAGAAGATTTTTTTATAAGTGTGAAAAGGTGGGATGGTTTAGTGCTTTTACAGTGGGGGATGAGTGACAATCATGTAATGTTTTGAAATGGGAATTCCACCCACGTATTTCATATGATAATTTTATCTCATAAAGTATAAAATTAGATCTATTTTAGTATAGGGTATAAATAAGGTAATAAAATGGATTTTGGAAAAGTGTATAGGTCATTTTAGCCCTTATGCGTATGGTTTGAACCCTTTATAAGCTAATTATCAACTTAATCGTTGTAATTATTTTTAATTAAATCCAATTATAACATTGTTAACAAAATAATTTTACCTTATGTAAGATTATACAGTTTTATGATTCCAAATATGAATTATATTGTGTCAAATTCCAATTTTAAATATTCTAGAAATTAATTCAAATTTAATCCCATAGATGGGACAAACAAAGTATGTTTTATTGATGAAATGTTCAAATGTATGTTATGTTTTTATATACAATATAAAAGTAAAATTGATTCCAATGAAAATAATAGTATTAATATATTTATTATTTATGTAATTAAACTATAAATACAATAAAATAAATAATTTATCCTTATATATAAATTAAAATAAAAAATAGTTTTGAATTAAAATTCTATGTTAATCAATATTCATCAAATAATAAAACATCAATGAAAAGTATCAAAAATTCACCATAATATAATTTTTATGTTATTATATAAAAAATAACTATAATTTTGTCATATAAAATTTATAAATGTACCAATCAATAGATTTAAAATGGGTTATCAATTAAAAGGTGGTATAATTACCTTTTAGAATAGTACGTCATTTTATTCATTAAAATAGATGTATTCTTATTATATACCTCTCAAATCTATTGGATGAGTGACAAAAATATTTATTGAATATATAATATTGAAATTATAATTAAAAAATTTATCAAAAGTGGTCTATTTAATTCTTTGAGAGGGTATTATGTGTGTATATAGAAAATTAGTTTTTTAAGAAAAGTAATTTCATTATTTCAAAATTGTTCATTCATTCACTTATAGTCATTGATATCCAACAGATTCATTTTATATACAAGTGTATATAATATTTTTCCAATATTGTTAATAATATTTGAAACGTACATTAAAAAATATAAATGGTAACAATAATAATATTTTAAAAATAAAATTAATTTTATATTGTAGTTCAATAAAACCTGGTATTACATGTAACAGAAGCTATCAAAGGGAATTGATATTGTGTGTAATACAATAAAAACATAGTGTTACATGTAATTATGGAAAATATATGTGTTTCTTGTAGTGTAATATTATCTTTTATTTGTGTATAACATAAGCCACACTTTGTGATTTCGTATAAAAAAGTATTTTCAGTGTGGTATTTAATGAAAAATATCAAAATAAAAAATTAATTTGAAAATTGAAATTAAAAAAACTAGGTGTTACAATATAACCCCTTAAATTAATTTCCACCATAAAAATTCATCTTGGTTGTTAAATGTTTTGTTCATTAATATTATTTTCATGGAAACCCACATTGTAAAAATGAATGCTAAAACTTCCATCAAAAGGGAATGTTGAAAACATAATGGTTTCCGAAAGTTTCAAACAACTATTTTTTCACATATGCAATCATAGTTAGGAAGGGAATATTGGACCTGGATGAAAATATTAAATAATCTTAGATATCGATAAAGATAATTGATTAAAAGAAAATGTGTGACCAATAGAAAGTTTATATTAAAAAAACTATAAAGTTAAAAAGCCTGAAAGTGGTCTGTGATATTTTAAAAAATGATGATAATAGGGAATAATATTATTTCAAGTCCTTTTCCCAAAATATGAACAATATTTTGTTCATAAGAATACATGCTTACCTGATTTCATTACCTTTCATAAGTAAAAACTCACCCATTGGTCGTTTCTACACAAATATAAACTTCACCACATTCAATAAAATAGAAATTGAATTGTTCATTCATAAGGAACTAACAAATAGTGAAATACATGATATTTCCTCCCATATATCTTCAGTTACCATCTACAATAATTGGTTAGAATTGGTTATCCAATATGCATAAATCTTCATGATGCGAGCTATTACATTAATATCACAAACATCATACAAAGTTTAATATAAACTATCCACAAATGTTGAACATTATAACCCATCCAAATGAAAAAATTTCTAAAGATATGAAAAATAAGGTCATTAAATCCATTTAACAATGATCCCCCATATATCACAATGTAGCTATTAGTTCTCACACTCAAAACATTTGAATACCCTCTTCATATATTTTCATGAAACATGGTAATAACCTACATTACTATAAATTCTTTTGATAAAACAAGCATGATATTTTAGTATAATGATTATTAGATATATTACCTAAATCTATGAAGGTATAAACATCTTCCATGTTTCTATATAAAACATTAAAAAAAAATACAATTAGTTTCTGGGTAAATAGTACAATCCAATTTACTTTATACATATCAAACATCTCATTATAAAAAATAAAAAAATGTCCCAATATCGTGAACATATTATGGGTTGCCTAACCTTAATTAAAAATATCACATATCCATAAAAAAATTGAACACATCCTTTTCAGTCCTTCATTAAAATATTATACTGAAAATGATTAAATATTTTATGATTCATATAACATAATCATTTAATTCCAAAACATAAACACTTGACTCATCCAATATTATTATCAAACCATTACTCAGGATTCATCGTCTTATTCATCAATACATTTTTTCCGTGAATATGAAATATTAATCATTTCCTAAGGTTCCTCAACCTCAATATAATCATGGTTATTATGTTTAATGAAAAAATTATATTTAGAACACCAAATACCTTTAACAAGTCATTATTGGTACCTTTATCATTAGATATATAACCAATAATCATTTCCACCTTCATGATTCTCTTCATCGGATCTTAGGAAATTGATTTTTATAATTCCTATTATTTTTACAAATTAAACATTCAATGTTAACCCATTCCATTCTATTGGATGTATAAATCATGAATCCTACTTATTTATTATATAATACCTTAGGTTTATCATAGGTTATTCATATCCATATTCTATTTTAATCCATCATGATAGTTCATAAAAAGTTTTTTAATCCCCAAAGAATATCCCATAGGAGTTTCAAACCATGTGTTTATCTAAACAGATTGTTTTGCACCAGTTCTTAGTCGATTATATCTAAATATGTTGTTTTTTTTGTTGTTTTCCTTATTTAATATATTCTTGAGACACACCCACTTATATTATTTAGATAGGGATTTATTTCTAAGTAACCACTCACTCTAAACATTACCAAAATTATGGTAAATTTTCATATACATTAACTTATCCTTATACTTATCCTTAGATACATCCCCATACATATGTTTAGGAATATTTCTAGGGATATCACTATAGTTTTCGGATTGATGTTTCCAATGGTTGACAGAACCGTCTATTTGATACAAACTATAGGGAACTAGGCTTATCATACATTGATGATACGTCATTTTAGATTAATATTAATGACATTAAACAAATTCTTGAGGAATATAACAGTTTAGTGTATTTGGATACATAAAATGCATTCTTGTCATTTTGTGAAACATCTTCCACATCTCACATAATGATATTCCCATTTATTACTCTTACATAAATCCTATCTTCATAACCTATGTAATGAAACATAAGAATGTGGTGTGTTAGAATGCACAGTAAGGGTAAATAACGAAAATATATAAGAATAACATGATAATATATGAATGATAACATTATCACAACATATGAAGTTCATATCGTACGTAAAAAGATCATAATCAAAATACATTGAATAAAGAATGATTTTAAATCCAATATGAATCATAAGATAAGTAAAAACATGAACCATGTGATCATATAAAAATCATAATACATAGAATTTTTGGTAGATACATAAACATTTAACTTTATTCACTATAAGTCATTTCTCATGGACAAAAACATATTAGGGAACATCATGGGGTCTAAACCTACTGGGTGAGACACACATCCATCCCTAGTAATAGTCATTTCCTTATAAGGGATGTGGTTTCCTTATCTCCCCATAGTGGATTGGTTTCCTCATATTCCTGTACTGGATCAGGTTCCCCATCCAAAAATTGGGGATCAAGGCACACCAATTTCCCATTTTGGATCAATACACACATATTTCCCATTTTTGATCAAGCTCATTGACTTGTTTCCCATAATTGTCTCAAAAAATATATGTCTTTATAGAATGAAATGCATGGAGATATAGCTCCAATACATTCCCTAATAAAATTATGCATACATGTGAAATAAAATATTAAAAATGAATAATAATATAACCCATAAGAAGAGATTAATTTCTTAAAAATCATATCATAACCCTTGAAATAAAATGGGTATAATAAATAGCAAATCAAATAATAACCTATGTAAAATATATAGGACTCATAATCATTTCATTAATGCATAACCCCTGAATCAAAATGGGCATCAAGATCATATAACCTATTGAAGAGAAAATTGTTTCATAAACATCATTTTGTACAATCATAAACCATTAAAGAAGGAATATGAATAGTATTATTGGGTCATATCCTATATATAACATAACTATAAAAAAATTTGTCATCTTAGATGGAGATGGATTTTGAAATATTACAAGAAACATTTATTCAAAAAAATATTCATTCATTCAAAATACTTTTTACAAAATAATTTTAAATAAATTTTATTATTAATAAATATTTTCAATATATTTTAATTAATTTTTTGAAGATTATATATTCTCTTCTATGAATAAGTATTTTTAAAACATAAATAATTTTTAAAACATTTTATTTTATAATTCCATTGAAAAACATATAAATAAATCATGAAAATATTTTGAAAACCTTTTTTAAAATATAATATTATAACCTACAAAGAAGTCTTAAAATCATTTTTAAATCCATATTATAGTAAATAAATGAAAAAACATATAAATAAATATTTATATCATTGAAATCATTTTATTTAAAAATAACCATTTCAAAAAACATACTATAATCAATGAATATCACTTAAAAAAATTTATAAAATTAAAAAAAATTAAATTCCTTTTAATTTTAAAAAAAATTAAAAATTAAAAATTTATATAATATTATGAAAATAATTTCTTTAAAAAATAACCCTTTAAATTTAAAAAGTAATCTCCGTGTAAATGATATTCATGATGTTGCATAAGTTCTTACGTGTCAAACATTCCTTTTACATATTAATAGTTTTGAAAAGTGCCTTTATTAGAAAATAGAAAAAATACTTATTTTAAAACAATTTCTTAAAAAGGTAAAACATGGATATAAATTTTCTTTAGAAAATTGGATAACAATACAATATTTTTAAAAATTTATAAAAATCATGGTTTTTAATGTACAATAATTTTTGGCCGAAAGGCAATATAAAGTGTTATTTTCTAATAACATTTCATAATTATATTAAGTACCAAAGAGTGAAAAAAATAGAACATTAAATATATATAACATGAATAAAAATTTTAAAAAAATTCATGTCAGTTTTATTGTGTTCCATTCAAATATTTTACAATGGAAGCATAATCATAAACAATCTTGATAAATGATAAGATTGTAGCAATTAACGGTTACCACTTTTCTAAAATTGAATCACAATAAGTAGAAAATAATAACATTAATTGAATATTAAAATATAATTCAACAAGTATATTCATGATATAACATTTCTATATCATTATATAAACCTCATAGAAAAATATAGGTGCATAACATGGTATGCGTCTCATAGAATGAAAACTTGAGACAAAATTAATTTACTAATTTAATGAATTTTTAAACATAAACCCTATGAAATTATTGTCATAAAATTAATATATAAATAGCCTTAAATTCAATTATAATAACCATAAAATTCATCCATGGTAATTATAAACAGCACATATAGGGGATATGAGGTGAACAAGGATTATGTCCCCTTGAAAATAAAAGTGAGATGAGAAAATCCTTAATACTTGGGTAACATTTGAATTTTGATCCCCATGAAAGAACGAAATAAATTGAAATTTATAATATCAATAAATAAAATTAATTAATTACAAAAATATTATAGTTAATTATATACACCACACAATAGAATTGAGTGGTGAATATAGCTTGTATCTCATAGAAATAAAAAGTGAGATAAAATTTTGTAACCTTAAGTCTTGACATTATACATACTCATTAAAACATCATATATATTTAATATCCATTTATTAAAAATATAACACATGATCATATTATCATATATAATACAATATATTTTTTTTTATGTCATCGTATTTTCCATTTATTAACAAATCCATGTTAATGATACATTTCAGGTAATATCTTCCTTGTTTTCAAATATGTTTTGGATTGTGACCCATGATACTCTTACTTAGATCCTAAATTACTTATTACAAAATTTTAAATAATTATATGAATATAATATCTATTATATATATATGTATTTACAAAAATTTATAAAATATAGAAACATGAAATTGCATACACCGCTCATGGATACGTTAGGCTGTATATATGCATAAACAACATTTCCATTTCATTATCATATTAAAAGAAATAGTTTAAATGATATATATATATATATATATTAGAATTCATTTTTAATTATTATTTCTAAAATATCATATAATTTTAAAAAATAATCCATAATACATTCCATGTTGAGCATTCAGGAATCACATCTCTTTAAAGATGCAGTAGTCCACACTTCCCCAAATTAAATTATGATATTTATATAAAATGTAAAACATGTTGGAATGTGTTATAAAAAAAATATAAGAATAAATATATCATAAATATCATAAATGTTATAAAAATATATTGTTATCCTAATTACCAATCATGATAGGTGGTAATGAAAAAATGAACAACATCATTTCGTGAGGTGGTAGTTTTCTATACACAAGAGGTGTAACTTCATTAGACATTAGATGGATGTGTCGGTATGTGTACGTAAAACCCAAAAAATAAAAAAATTCTCAGTATACTGATAATAATTAGGTTATTATATAATCATGTAATATGTATATTTTAGGTAGTGGATATTGAAAATTAAACAAAAGAACATGATGATGTTTCCACTTCATTGGGTAACTCCATTTGGTTTGTACTAAAGGGATTCATTGGATGAATTTATGAAAAAAGTGAGGACTTTTGGATTAAGTAAGGGATGTAGGGATATTACGGTGTTTAGAGGTGCGAATAAGTGGTAGGGGAGAGTTACTTTAATAGTGTAGGATGAGGGACATTTTAGAAAATTTAAAAGGGAATTCCATAAAAAAATACTGAATAAAAGTGGATGAAATAATTAATAAATTTCATGAAAATGGATCAATGGTTCGAAATATATATAGAGAATGGATTTTTGAATTTTTTTGGAATATTTTGGCCCTTAATTTTATTTTTTACTCACTTGTTATGTTAATTTTCCTCAAAATCATGGTAATTTTTTTTCATTACCATCACTATTATTTTTTTTTCAAAAAACCTAAGTTTAAAATATTTAAAAATATATATTATGATGACTCAAAAAAGAAATTTATTTCTCCAAATTAAAATTATTTATGTTATATAAATTAATTTAAATTTAATGACACATATGAGATGAATAAACAACATTTATGGAAAAAAATTTGACAAGTTTGGTATGTTTTTATATCCAATTTTAAAGTGAAATTAATTCAAATGACCTTAATTGTATTAATTTGTGTATACTTTTTGTAATTTAATATAAAAACCAATCAAACCCATAATTTATCTTTATAAATATACTATATAAAAAAGTTGTTTTGTATTAAAAATCTGTATTATCCACTATTCAAAAAAAAAAGAAACATCACAGAAAAATATATAAAATATCACCCTAATATATTTTTTGTGATAATTTTTTAAAAAACAAACATTATTTTTTATAATAAATATTTTATATGGCTTAAAAACTATATTTAAAATGGTTTATCTATTTTATTTTAGTGAAATTGTCTTTTATAAGAATGCATCTCCATATTCATAAAATTGGATTTATTATTATCTTATACGTATCAAATTTGTTGGCTGACTGTCAAATTTTTTGATTTAATATATAATATAAGGAAATTATTCAAAACATTAATCAAAATTTGATAGTTTAATTTATCGATATTAAATTATTTTTTGGCATAGAAGAATAGTTTTCTTAGATAATTTAATTAATTTATTTTAAAATAACTCTCACATTCACTTTTGGTAATTGATACCGAAAGGATTAATTTTATATATATGTGTCAATTATATTTTCAAAAAATAGTTAATATAATTTGGATAATTCATTCCAATTGATAGGTGTTGACTATAATAATATTATAACAATAATATTAATAGTATATTCTTGTTCCAAATTTCTCTACCTTGTGTGTAATTCATGTGATCGAAGGGACTCAGTATTATAATTAATACAAGAGAAAACAATTTTTTTATAGCAAAATGTATTATAAGTTTTCTGTGTAGTGCATTATTTACCTGGTGTACTATATAACTCCAACTACACATAGTGATTTCATATAACAAAATCAATATTTAGTGTTGTGTGTAATTAAACCTTTCAAAATATTGAAATAATTTGTAACGAAATTGATCAAAAAATATTGGGGTGTAATATGTCATTCTATAGTTGTTAAGGATATGCGATTTATGGAACAAAACCTATAATATACAACATGATTCAACCATGGAGTTTACATCACGGTGGTTGTCTGTGTTGGGGTTTTGCAACATGGTTGAAAAGGAGGTGTTATAGGCCAGTCTACCCAACATTACTATTTTTTAAATTTTTATGTTCCACCACTCCCCATGTCTATATAGATTAGCACCATTTTCACTTCCATTCCATTCAGTTGATTCATTTAATTCCCAATGGCTTCCATATCCCATCATTGGATCATATCCTTATTTAAGGGGTTCTAGTACATTTTTAGGATAATCCCTCCTATATTTTTCTTCCAATCTCTTTTCCTCTATTCTCTTATATTTCACTTCTTTATAAGAACAAAAATCATAGTGTGGATAAAATATAGTTATTTTGAAGAAAATAACCATGCGGATTCATTTATTTAGGGTGTGTAATGTTTATATCCCTTTGAGGTTTTTCTTTCACCTCCAAAGTTGAGTTGACTCCACTTAAATGAGTAGGTGGTTCAATGATTTTTTTTATTTCACATATCTTGAATTTCGTAGTATTTCTAAAAAATTTCATTATCATGTTAATTTTATATATTATATCAATATGGGTAGTATCATTATTTTTAATATGGTTTTCTTTAATTAGCAAGGTGTATTTTAAATGATTTTTTTATGTTCGTTTAAAGCTAAAATAATGGTGATTGTTTTGTTATTTAGACAATTACTAATAGAAACTTTTAAAAGATTTTTTTGATGATGTATTTTGTCCATATTATGATTTCTAAAGGGTTAAAATCATGTTTAAAGGGTTAGGGTATGATCAATGAATATTTTGGTTCTTAAATTAACCCTATGAGGAGAAATAATGTTTTTATTAGGTGGATCTTTAATAGGAATTAAAAATTTTGTTTCAAATTGGTTTTATTTTAAATTTATGTATGATGGCCATATTGTAATTTTTTAAAATGATTAATTGATGATTTTCACCCTACCTCTGAGCTGTAGTTTTTAATATTTTTTAACATTATCATATCCCTCGTGTGTTAATCGATTATTATTATTTGATTCATTTTTATCTTAAAGGTGTAATCCATGAAAGGGTGTTGGATTTGTGTTGGGGTTAATAACTTATGTTTTATTATTTTATCTATTTGATAATAATTTTTTTTCTCACATCTACTAAAATATGTCTTCGTAACCTAATTAACTAGATGAGGGATTTAGTGTATTTTTTACTAACATAATTCGATGGTTGGTAGTGAACCCTATCCTAGATTGAGCTCTCACTAGGGAATGGTATATGATTAGAATATTTAAGAAAATTTGAAGGATTATAATGACTATTCTATGAGATTTAATAATATTGAGTAATTCTATTGGACTATGTTTTCTAGTTATGAAGGGTTCCCCTCATTAGACTATGGGAGATACTAGTGGGATTGAATCTTTGATATTGCGTGAGAGAATTGGTGGCCTACACCCAATATAAACCATCATAGTTCATCTAGAAGTTCAATATGAGTATTTATGAGATTTTAACCCATTTTAACCATAATGATTTCTATTACACCAAACAATTTGATAATGGTATTACTGTGGGGATTTTTCTCCATATTTTATATGCATCCACTCATGTTCTTTTATATTAGTGGAACCATTTTTAATTTTATTGTTTTGTTTTTATTTAACCACATGATATGATGTTTCATAATTTTTATTTACCTTATTCCTATTTAAGAATTTTTTATAATATAATAATATTTTAAAATGAATGTCTATGTTTGATAAGGAATAAAATACTCAACACCATATTTTAATGAACCAAAAATTATTATTTAAATATGATTTTTCAAATATAGCTTTTATATTAGAAGGTATGAAAATTATTCAATGAATTATGATGTATATATTTAAAGTACCTAATTAGTAAAAATTAATTAATCAAATCTTATAAAATAGGAACTCAATGTTAAGAAATATTTTTATGCTTTAGAAATTCATTTTCATTAAAAAAATATTTGTATTTATTTTTTCTGAGAAAATATTGTAATTAATTTCCTGAATATATATTAACATTATTTTATAAATAAAGATAATTTTTTAAATTATAAAGTCAAAATTATCATAGGGTTAATTTTTTTTATGAAAGGATTGATTTTTTAATAAATAGTGAATAATACTTCTTTTTATTGAAAATTGTATTTTTTATCCAATTTAAAAGACCTATTTTATTTTTAAATATTTTCAAAATTAAATTATATCTAACATATTATTAAAAATATAATAATATTCATTAGAGTCAAATTTATTGTATGATTATTTATAATAACTTTTTTATACATAAAAAGTTTATTTTCTAAAAAAATCATCGCATTTTTCTGGAAACATTTTAAATCATATTATGTCACATCAATGTTGTGAATATTATAAAATTAATTCCATATTTGGACTTATTAGTTCCAAATTTATGAAAATTTTCTAATTTATTTTTGATAAAATTGAATTGAAATGTAATTATTTTTTTGTTACCTGAGAAGTATGTAAATAAAGTAATTAATGTCACAAATAAAATGATTTGGAATATAAATTGACCATAAAATTTAACTTAATTTTATTTTATGATTCCATTACATTAATAGTCATGAAAAATAATTTTATATAAAATTTTATAGCTATTTAGATTAGAATATGTTAGTTATAATATTTTCTTAAATGAAAATTGAATCATGTCACACTATTATTTTTAATAATTATAATATTTTTAATATGAGGTTATCCAAATGATATGTTGGGCTAGCATTTATATATATAAATTATTAATCATGGTAACTTATTTTTAATTTATTTTTAAAATACACTTAACATAAATTCTTCTACAAGGCTATAATAAAAGTTATTAAATTAATGGAAAATCAAATAAAAGATATTTGAAATAGTAAAAGTAAAATAATTTGTGACAAATAATTTCATCCAAAAAATTTATAAATAAAAATTACTTGTTATAAATATATAATAACATATATTTATTTAATTTTATGTGTTTCCATGATATTATTAAATTGATTTTAATTAATAACACTAGAAATTCACATTATAGTTATTTTATAATAAATAATATTTTATTAAATGATAAAAAAATAAAAAAACATTATATTGACCCCAATTAGAGGGATATAGTAAATTAAATTATTAATGGTGGATTAATGGGTCTTTTTTTATTTTTAAAAAATTATTTACCCTTTGATAGTAGAATAATAATATACTATAGTAATTGTCAAAATAGTAAACATGGGAATAAAACTAAATGATAAGGGAGAAAACATATAAAGAATGTTTCCAAATTTTATTACATAAAATTATTTAGAATTAACATCACCTTATAATTCACTTATGTCAATATAGATCCATATTCCATAATTAATAATTTGTATTAATTAAATATTTTCCAAAATTCTATTAATGCCCCTCCCATAAATTATAAATGGTAACCACTTTCATCACATATTAACTAAAAATTTACAAATATAGATCAATAAAAATCTTCCCATTACTATTTTAAAAATCCTTATCTAATTTATTTAGGTTCAGTACCTACCAAAATATCATTCAGATGTCCCTTATAAAGAGATCTAAAAGATGCCCACTGAAGAAGAGGTAACCATGTATACCAACTCTTTAATGATTATTTCTTCTTATACATCTAGTTAATGTGTTATAACTATTATAAAATAATAACTAAACTATCATAAACATAAAAAAATTATTATGATTTTCTACAACCATATTAAATATCATTATAATCCTATGAAAAGATACAACAATGATCTTGTGTATATATGACTTATTGTCTCCATATAGCGATTTAATTCATTTTTATCAAAACATTACATTGATGCTTATGATGCATAAAATATAGATTATGTTTGATAATTTTCATATAATTATTCATATTTATGTATAATATCATATCTGACTTCATACCTTTAAATCTTTTGGGAAACGATAAGTTCCCCCAGGTGTATGTGGGGACTACCACCTCCATGACGTGATGTGATTCATTTTTTTATTTCTGTTAACTCTATATGGAAATAAGGATAATTTAAGGAATATATATAATATATATGAAAACATTAATTTCTTAAATGTGAAATATTATTTCCCATTCATCATTTCCCTCCATTGAAAAGTGAAAACAATGTTCATTCGTATGTACAGTCTACTATCTCCATGGATGACATAGTTCATTTTCTATCTATAAATATTAGAAATATATATAAATATATAAGGTATAAATATTTTAAATTTATAGAATTAAAAAATTATTTAGATTATATAACCATAATCAATGTATATGTATCAAAAAAACCAAAAACCATTAATGAAAAAAGAAACAACTATCTCTCAGAACATTGATTTTAACAAAGAATTATTAAATAACTAGTGATAAAATTTTATAATATAATATAATACATATTATTATGGTTTCTTATGAGATTTATAATAAATATATATTGATTATACAAGATTTCCATATACATCTGAAATAAATTTAAATATATGTATGGGTATCTCATCACTCTTTTACTTTCGTGAGAGATATGTTATATTCACCACTTATTTCATTTGTGTGGTGTATGTACTTCCACATTAATATATTATATATGGAATATATTTTTATTAATGGTGTTTAAATTTTTATTTTATGTTATATATTTCATGTGGAATATATCTTAAAATATACACCCATGTGGAAAGCGTTAATTTAAAAATCTCATCATCATTTAGGATTGATTAATTCTAAATACCAATCAAGGATGTTTCCCTAAAATGTTCATGTTTTAAAAATTTGTTTTCAAAAATTTTATTACTGTTCTTTAATTATTTTTTATATTCATTTTCAAAAATGTTTTACTTTCTATATAATTTTTTAGAATTAGGTTTCTTTCATTTTCTAAATAACGTATGTTTTGACTTTTCTTACAAAAGAGTGAATGAAATATTTTTTTAATTTAAACTCAGGAACGTTATTTTATTCCAACATGACACCCCTATTAATGGAAGTTTATTTCATATTATTAAAAAATTATTTTCAATTAATATTATTTATTTATTACAAGCATATGTTGTTAGTTTTTAAAAATTATTTTCTATGTAAAAAATGGAATTTCTATCATGAAATATTTTAGTAATCTCTTCAATGTATTTTATATTATTTAGACATCATTTATTGAATATATATTTCATATTTAATCCAATGAAAAAATTAATAATATTTTTTTATGGTTTTCAATTATATTTATATGGAAATGATTTTTTTCTATATGACTACTTCATCCAATATGGATAGTTATTAATTTTGAATAGGCTTATGGTTTCAGTTGTATAATTTAATAATATGAAGAATTAATTTGAAAAGTAGGTGACAGTATGGGATCACTATATCCATCATGTTTGTAAGTTTGTATAATGATACAAAATATCTTGGTTTTTAGATGATTCCATATTCATTTATCTAGATGTCATGCCATAGGGCCATTATGATATTTTCAGACTCCTTGGAAGAGGCCTCGATAGTATGTTTTAGATGTCCTGTATTTTGAAATCAATCATTATGAATTATTTTATTGATGTTCCAAGATATAGTTATATTATTTATAATATACAGGGAAAATTATCAGATACATGATTATTTATACAAAATTATTTGATCATTTTTTATCTATTACATATTATGATCAAGTTATTAATTAAATGGGTTTTGTTTCACTTATTTGCCTTTCAATTTTTATTTTTCTTGATTTATTGATTATTTTTTCTACTGTACAAAAAAAAATAATGAGAATTAGAGCTCACCCATTTCTAATTTTTATTTTCCCTAAGATTCATGAAAATTTATTATCATTATTATGTGGGGACGTGCTAGATAAAGTAAATATTATCTCAAAGGATACACTTTGGTGTATTAATTGTTTCAAAAATTATGGAAAATTAATGTCAAGATCTATTTTTCTGATAATACTAAACTATTTGGTCTATTTGGGATTATAATTCTTATAACTTATTCTAATTTATTAATGCATGGAACAGATCTGGGCTATTGGGTTTGGGGTCTTTGCATTTGGTATTAGAGTAATTTTTCTAAACACTTTGGGAACTTGATTTATGAAAACATATATAAGGG
Organism: Viscum album; assembly: GCA_963277665.1. NCBI lineage: Eukaryota > Viridiplantae > Streptophyta > Magnoliopsida > Santalales > Viscaceae > Viscum > Viscum album. Next base: position 1,841,414,091 of record OY728136.1, read on the forward strand.
AACATAACCATATAAATAAATTTTAGTAAATTTCTAAGCATATGAAAATGTCATAAACATTAGTATGGTAGATATTATGTGGCTTATTACTTTGATTTTTATTGTTTCTCATACTCGGGTTTTTTTTGTTTTAGCCCGTTTCTGGATGTAGGATGAATCATGACAACAACAAATGTGATGAAAAATCTTGTCATTATGAGAAACCAAAAGGGATTACTATTAAAGATGATGATATCTTGATTATTACTAATATATTATCATGATATTTGATTAATAAATTACTACATAAACTACTATAGGACTCACTAATGGAGAGAATTAGAGAGTTCACTAAGAGTTCATTTGGTGTATATGATAGAAGAAAGAATATTTGGTGTTTGATATATCGGGAATGGGAGATGAAATACATGAGTTAATTTATTAAAACAATAGAAATATGGTTTGGTTGTGGAAAATAAATATCCAAAAAAAGAAATTTATGAATAGAAATGAACAATTTGTTTAACTCAATCGATGGAAATATTGGACTCCCAAAAAAAACTTGATGGTTGACTATTTCATGTATGGAAAGAATTTGAATTATACTATTAATTATCCTAGGGGGGAAATTCCATAAATAGGATAAAAATGCAGGTATAAGTAATTGTTTTTCATTTGATGATGAATTGACTATGAAAAAAATATGAAAGGAAGGAAATGTTATGGAATACAATGAATAAGCCCGATTAGTGGGTTAAGAAGGATGTGAATTGATTGATTTGTTTAATTATTTTGATTATAGAATTAAGTGGAACAATTATTTTATAAATTACTTTTTTTATAAAAATAAGTATGCATATATTAATTCTTCTATTGTTCATTTTAATGAATATGTTGAGTGGTACTAACAAACTAGAAATGTGATTTTATGGTAAGGTGATATTTTTGGAGAATACATGAAAATTATAAATGAAACCCCTAATATGATCTTGTGGTTGAGTTTAGTTTTGAAAAATAAAATATTGGAAATGAAAACTTTAGTAGGGCGGTATTGATAACATTTAATAAAGAAAGTAATATTATTAAATAGTAATTTATGATAGAGTTTTATGCAATTTATTATTTATGTGTTATATCAAATAAGGGTAAAGTTAATGGTGGTTATACTTATTAGTATATTTGATAAAGGTATTCAAATGTGTGAAATGTGAAATTATAAAATAATTTATCATACTTTGGTTTTTTAATATGGACAGTAATATTTTGAATCCATATTAGGGTTGAAAACATAAGGAATGGTATATGTTGAAATATGGATATTATTGTATAAGGATAATGTATTATTTATCAAATTGGATATGTTTTCCTGACCATTTTGGAGATGATAAATATTTATTGGATGATGGAATTTTTTTTATCATAGGATTCATTAAAAATTCTTCAGGCAGGAAAATCCATCTTGAATATCAATCTCTAAGTGTAATAAATAAGGTGGAAATATATTGAATCACAACCAAAGGATAAGATTATACATATGAAATCAAATCAAATCAAGTAAGATTATTTTCCCATGTTATTTATCTTGTAGTAAAATAATCCATCAACTATGGGAAAAGTACCTTCAAATAAAAAAAATATCTTAAATTTTATTATTGATAAACCAATATTCATTTAACTCATAACAAATTTTTATTTTATAATGGCTAATTTTTTCTTGACCATTTTCTCTATGAAATTCTATCAGTCCTTGGGTGTTTTTTCTTCTATATACTTGTTTTCACTTCCCTACTGAGTTTACCCTATTCAGAATCCTATTTTTTTGTGTGACCATCACATATCCATTTTTCTATTTTGTAGAGGTTGTTTTATTAACCCTTTTTAAATATGGATTTTCGACAATGATATTCTCAAATGATGAACCCTTGGTTACTAAGAAGAAGATAAAATTTTATGGATGAATTTACTAAATTCGGGGATAATGTAAGAACAATATACTTTCAAATGAAATACTATGTTTGATATTGTATACCATACACAAAACTGAACTTCAATGAACCATGAAATAATATTTAAATTGGCATCTATGAATTGAATTAACCAAATTTGGATATATATATATATATATAAATGACCTAATTAGTAAAAAATATTTGATGAATTGTTATGAAATAAGTACGCAATTTTTAGTAATGTTATTTTATGTTGAAAAATTAAATTTCCATCTAAAATGGATTTTATTATTTTTGGGGAGGAAATTGTTATTATTAATTTCTAAAACATTTATAAATTCTAGTCTATAAAAATAATTTAATTTTTTAAATAATATTATTATTATTACATTATGGTGATGTTTTTATATTTTTCTTAAATTTCTGTTTTATCATTGAATTATGAAAAAAGCCTCTTTTATTAAAAACTATATTACTATTTCAACCATTTGAAAATATATATTTTATTTTAAATTTTTAAAAGTATGATTAGTTATATAATATTAGTAGAAAAAATAAATTTCATTGGAATCAAATTTATGGTGGAATTGGGTATAAAAATATTTGTATACTAAAAAGGAATTTTTTTGAAATATAGATTTTTTTCATTTTTTTGGTTTAATTTTAAAATACATTATGCCAATTATATGTTTTTAATTATGAAAAATTGATTAAAAATATGTATTCCTTAAGGTAATTTTTTTGATATTTTCCATTAATTTTTTTCTAATATGTATATTATCCTTAGTAATTGTTTTAACATAGTTATAGGTAAATTGGTAATTAATGTTTAAAAAAATAAAATGAAGAGGACTAGAAAATTACCCTCAAACAAGCCTGAATTTTATATAATGATTTCATTTAATATATTTCCAAACATTATTATTTTTATGGAGTTTTTAAGGTTATATTAATTATATTATGATCTTTAAAATATTTTATCTCAACAATAGACAAATTGGACACATTATTATATTTAATATCGGGGTTTCTAGATTATATGTTAAAAAATAAGTAGTATTTTTCATTTTTATTTATTTATATTTATCATGGTAAAATATTATTAATTTTTACTAAATAAATAATTACAATTAATAATTATAAAACACTAATGTGGAAATTGTTTAATTAATTTAAAAATCAAATATATAATATTAAAATATAAAAGTAATAAAATAGGGGAAATATATTTTATATTCACTAATTTTCAAGATTATCATTACATTATATGATTATAATAAAATATTTGGTACAAATTCTATTTTTTTTGTTGATATTCTTAATGACAGTTTACTGAATAGTTCTAAAAATTGACATTATCGATATTTAATAATACAAATAATTTATTAAATCAAATAAAATTCCTAATAATATTAGATTCATCCCAATTATTCGTATATCATTAATTATATCTATCATGGTCTATTAATTTGAATATATTAATTTTCTTGTAACTTTATTGAACCATCAATGGTAGCAAATTTTATAACTATTGTTATTGTGGAATGATATACAGGGGTAAAACTAAAAAACATGGGAGAAAAAATATACATAACATATGAGAATTTTAATTGATTAAATTATTCAGATATATATTCACCGTATATTATAATTTTATTACTTTATTCCATTTTTTATTGAAAAATAATTTATATTACTTTATAATATTTAGAAATCCCTAGAATATCCCCGCCATGAATTATAAATAAGCCCCCTTCCTTAACTTATTTAAGGTACATTAATCCATACATATCTACCAAATCCAAACCATTCCTCTTTATAAAAACCTTATCCATGTTATTTTATTTCTGGAGATTTTAAAATATTATCCTTAGGTCTCTTAATAATATATCTAAAGGAATCACATTGAAGAAGAGGTAATTATCTTTACAAACTCCATCAGGTTTATTTTTTCTTCTACTTACTCTTAATGTGATATAACTACAATAAACCAATAAATAAAGTATCATAAATATAAAAATATGTTATTATTATTATGGTATAACCATATTCTATTTCCTATCCATTTTAAGAGAAGTTAAAATATTTCTCGTGCATATTCACATCTTGCCTTCTCTACATAATGGTGTAATTTTTTTGTCACAACTAAACTTGGATGAATTTAAATATGTGATTAATTGGAATATATGATAATTATGAAATAATTATTACTCATTTATTATAATATAATATCTATATTCTAACATTCCTATTAACTGGGAAATGATAACATCAATCGTGGGTACTCGTGGAGAACTACCTTTACGATGCGATGTGATTCATTTTTTCAAATCAATTCTGTGTGGATTATAATAATGATGTATTTATGGAATATTTTTTATGTATATGTTATGTAATTATTATTTTTTAAAGGGAAAATATGAGTTGTCTTTTTTTCTTTGTATCCATTGAACAGTGAAAACTATGTTTATACCTACAAACAGCCAAGAGTCTCCATGAATGATATTGTACATTTATACTAAAAAATTTTATGGATTAATATAAATAAATATATAATGAATATATGTGACATTTATATAATTAATTATATTATTGATAATATTTTTCCCTAATAAAAGATTAATTATTGAAACTACCAAATATAAATATACATGAAAAACGAAGAAACTATCACCCAATACAGTGATTTTAACAAATAATTTCTAATAAACTAGGGATAAAATATTAAAATATACTTTAATATATATAATAATGGTTTTAAATAGATTCATTATAAATTTATATCTATTACAAATTTTTTTAATACACATTTCATGATACTTGATCTTTAGGTAATGGTTTATCATCTCACTTTTACTTTTGTGAGACATTTTCCATATTTACCACTTATTTCATTCATTTGGTGTATGTACATAACCATTAATATATTATATCATTAATATTTATTTAAATTGTTTTTAATGTTTTATACTATATTATTTATTTCATGGTTCATAAGATTAAAAATATACACAATTGGTTAGTTTTTATTCTAGAATCTTATTATTTTTCATCATTGTTTATTTGTATGTATGATGTGAGGATTTTCCACATCCGTGTGCATGTATTATAGAAAGATTTCAACTTTTTTTAAATATTATAAATTTATTTTTAAATTTATTTCTACCCATGTTTTATATTTTTTTTAAAAAATTATACTGAATCTTCATATCATTTTCCAAATAAGGTAAATTTTGACTTTTCTTACAAAAGTGCGTAATTTTTTAATTATAATGAAATAATAGAATATCCTATCATAAATGATTCCATATTTTTATAAAAATCACGTTAGATTTTTATAATTTTTTTCAATTAAAATTATTTCATTATTACGTGTATAATATTAATATTATAAAAATTATTTTCAATGTTAAATGTATATTTTATGCAATAAATATTCCTGAAATAACTTTTATAAATTTTCTTCTAAATCAAAATAAAAAATTTACTATTATTTGGATTGTATAGTATAATAATACAATTCATTATATTTACTTTCATGTATTATTATAATTTTTGGGGAAATTATTGATTTTTTGTTTGATTAATTCTTCTGATAAGAATAGTTTTAGATATTCTTAAGGTGTGATTATTTAGTGATATTATTTAATGATATAAGGATTATATTGGAATTAGTATTTGAAATTAATGGATTAATATAGCCCCTAGATTCATAGCTAGGTATCATGAGACTAAATAAATATTTTTTCGGTTGAGTCATTAAAAATTTATTTATATTTCAGGGTACATGGACCTGATGGTAATTTTAGATGACTTGGGTGATGCCTTGATGGGAAGTTTCAAATATAAAACGCTATTCATTAAAAAAATTAATTTAGGTATTTATGTTATATGTGGTTATTTAATCAGTCTGAATACCCCTAAAGAAGTTTCTAGTATGTAATTATTTAGGTGTAATTTTTTTATTATTATTTATTCCTTCGATATTATGCTAAACTTATTGATTAAATGACATGTGTTTCACTTATAAAACTTTTCATTTTAATTATTCCTAAATCTTTTATGATTTATTCTTCTATAACAGTACCCATAATTAGTATTTTATATAACCCCTATACTATATTTCTCTTCCCCATGATGATAAGAAATTTCATTCATTTTTATATATGTACATCCTAGAAGAAATAAATTTGATCTAAAAATATTAACTATATGAATTTTGTGTTTTCTATTTTAAGTGAAATTGATATTGGTGTCTAGTTTACTATGGATACTAAATTAATCATTTCACTAGGAAGAAAATAGTTGTAATATATCCCAAAACATTAATGTGACAATTGGATATCAGCTATTTTGGTTATGGGGTTATTTTTTTACTTTTCAAATGTGTTTTGAAAATCGATATTTGTTCAAGGTTTTGAATGATAGAATATGATTTTGTATAATTATATGAATTTGGATATTCACCCTCTTAAAATTTTAAGGTATTTTTTCATTCTAAAATCATGGACTCTGTCGCCTTGGTAAAATAAGTCTTGAATGATATTCTAATTTAAATTTTGAATTGTTTGCTTAGGTTTTCAATATTAGTTTACAATCAGGATATTGTTTTCTATTCCCAAAAATGATTTCCATTATGTTTTCATAGAAAGATTACATACATGTGTCATGTTTTTAAATTCCTTAAATTTAGATATGTTCACTTATAATTATGCTTCAAATTATAATTTATGAAATGTTTTTAAAGAGTAATTTCATATACTTCCCTGTGATTACCTACTAGACCTAGTTAGATCATACACTATGTATACACATTTTGTGTATGTATGTAACATTCATGTTTTTTATGGGTTCCTAGGGATTGATCTAGGTTTGGATATCATTCAAGTAGCGTATTTATGGAGGTTATGTATGTAGTTAGTATTTTTTTTCCTTATATAGTTCATAACATGATAGATCATGTTTATTTATTCATCGGCTAGATTTAAATCTCCTAATGAATCCAATTACATAGGGTTTCCTTTAATTTCCTTTATTGATATGTATTAATTATATTTCATATTTTAATGTGATATGGACCATTATTATTGTGGGTTATGTCTCATTTGGATTTATATTGTTTGTTATTCCATTTTTCTTATTTACTTATATAGTACAATTTATTTGATGTGCATAGAAGTCAAATGAATGGAATTTCATGACGGATTCTCTATGGTTTCCAAAAATTTAATACTGTAATCTAAGGGAAAACACATTCACATGTTTATATATTTGGATAACCTTACACTAATTTATCACCCATGTAAATTGAGATTTCACTTCACCCCTTGTGGTGGACGATTTGGGTTACTAGTTAAGTTGTAGCTCACGAAAACACATTAAAAATAAATAGAAAATGAAATATAGTAAATTATAGGTGGATGTAGAAAAAAATATTATTATAATGGTCATACCCATTGTTAGATGTACCCTATGTTTGGGTCAGGTTGAGTTTGAGAAAAATATTATAATTATTTAATTATAGTGATTGTAAAATAATGACCTCGAAAATCTCAATGTCCAATGGGGATGAGAGGAATCATTATTTACCCATGGGCATGTATCATACTTTCCCAATGATACCTTGTGGTTTTAGATGTCTCATGAAGAAACCATTATTCTTTTGATTGGTATGAATATTATTGAATTTTTTCACCATTTTCATACAAGGTCCCCCTTCAAAACATTTGAAAATGATCTTTAGTTTATGAATTTATATCATTTCATCAACATAAGAATATATTCTTCCTTATAAACTAGTAATTGGATACAAATATATAAATACCATACAACAACATCCATTCTAGCCATATCATCCTAAACCAATATCAAATTGAATAATGTTTATTGATCAAAAGATACTTCATCATGTATTATTCCTAAATCATTATCTATGATATATTTATATCCTAATAATTTTACGTATTCATCCCCTCTTATTTATTTGAAATCACCTTATGTGGTTTTGATATATCTGAGGACATGTCTCTTTTCCTACTTCTCCTTATTCCCTGATACAAAAAATAATTCTATTAAGTATAGCATAAAACTCTGTCTCTCTCTTTTACACATACTTAGAAGAATTATAAATATGGTGTATCAATTTCCCAAAAAATATCATCATCAATTATTTCCCTTTTATGTATTCTCAATATAACACTTTTATATTACACTAAAATTAATTATCCATTATTTTTAGTCCTAAAATATCATTTAGATAAATATTATATCTTAATGAGGCATATTTTTTTAAAATAATATGATATTTATAATTATCACGAATATATCATTCTAAAATATCTGGATAAAATTAATCTCCATGTCTATATTTGACATGTGGTGTATTTATCACTGTATGAATCCATCACATTACTCTATCATAATAATTATATATATAAGGGCCTTATATTAATAAATAGATAACATCCAAAATAATAAAACAATAATAGATTTGTATTTGAATATCCAATAGATTGATAAAATAATTTTCTTTCTTCTCGGTGTGAACTGTAGTGGAAAGAAATATTTCCACATTAATTTTCTTAATTTATTAACTTCATTTTTAGCCAATATTTATAAAATATCCATTATAAATAATAGTTTCTAAATTGGTTTTAAAAAACCATAATATAAACATTAACCAAAAGGTGGATTTAATGGGTCTTTCAACATCTGTTAATAAAAAGGGATGTTGAAATTACTTTTTGAAATCAGTTTTACTTTAAAACTAACCTACATTAGAGAGAATTAAAATTTTTACATTAGTTTTAATTGAAATAAAAATTGAAATTATTTTTATTTTATCATTATATAATATATGAATACATTCAATGTGTGTTTTTAAATAATATATACATTGAAAGAACCTTTAAAATTTTTTATTACATAAATGCAATGTTGAATATCCACCTTGAAAAATGATATATGAATTTCGATGTTGGTTTTATTTAATAACCAAAATTGAAAACCAATTTCTACATCTCTTATTACATATAAACGATGTAGAATATCTTCAATGAAAACTTAAAATGTCTATATTTTAAAACCCAATGTTGAAAGTTCAATAGTTATGATTCCACATCAGTAAATAAAAAACCAACATGGAATGTTTAAATTATTTTATTTAAAAATAATACATTACATTCCCCAAAATCTAAAAACATAAAAAAACACAATCAAGATACAACATATAAAATTAATGATAGTTCTATTACATAAATAACAATTTGTGATGACCAAAAATATGTGAACGTGATAATTGATAAATAAGGAACATTATAAATAAATTACTTTAATTAGGATATACCTACCCAATTTTTCGCAACTAGTATCCAACCATTTGATATTAAAATCCTTGTTGATGTTACATTGTTCACAAATTTTTTTAAAATTTGATAATTATCTATGACATATAGAACAGTAGAACTTTTTCCTAGTAAAATGTTAAAAAAAAGTGAAAATTACATATATTTCTAAGTATACTATGCTATTTGAATTTCTTTTTATACATAAATACCTGATTTAGTAGAATATGTTAAATTCCCATTAAAAAATGGTGACAAAAAATGGGAAAGAATATTTAAATCATTATTGTTGGTGTAATTTTTGACTACCCTGAGAAAATAACCAATCTTGTAATTAAAAGTTATTCATTCACACCTCTAAATCATTGTGGTTCAAAATAATAAAATCAAAAAATACAAAAAATATCATATCATCATGTAAAAACAAACTAACAAATCAATTTTATTAAAAATGAATGATTATTAATTAAACATATCGTCTACAAACATTTCTGACTATATAATTTAAAAAATAATATATTAACCTACTTTTTAAACAATTACATTTCATTCCATGATGTTTGGAAGACAAAGGCTTCTAAAAATGAGGTATAAACTCCTAGAGGAGGAAGTTATGGAATAATTTATACTATAGAGTCAGTTTATCATGTATGGGTAGTTTTCTGTGCTATAAATTATAGTTGTGGTGTTGAAAAAAGTGTACAAGTTTCAGATAATGATGCGCATCACTGAATAAAGTGTACATGAAAATTATATGATAAACACATGGAATATACACTAAAACATTACACAAAAAATATAATTGAAGTTTTAAAATTAAAATCATAAGATATTTAATGCATAATGACACCAAATAACCATGAAAACCCAAAAATATTAAAAATATATATGAATATATAGTTTAAAATGGGAAAATAAATATATAAAATCTAAAATCTAAAATTCTTAAAAACTAAATGGTGTTCATTCAATTCAATTAATAATTCCATACATTGAATAGAAACTTCATGATGACAAAAACATTATAAATTAATATATAATTTATTATATGTAGTTCAAAATGTCATTTTTCAAAACAATGAAAGATACCCAATTGAATTAGGATTGTAATGAGTTGTTATTTGAATCTTTTATCCAACATAAAATAGAATTATATAAATATATAATTTCATGCCACTACATTTCATTGACATAAATCAGTATAAATTATATAACATAAACTATCTTTTTTAAATGGCATCATTGTCATAAAAATTGATCCGAACTTTTTTTAACAACAAAAAAAAATTAAATGAAATAGGAATACACTGCATAAGGTAATTATAATCCAAATTCAGAAAAAAAAAGTCATAAAGGATTTTACATAATATAATTTTCATAAAATGAAAAAAAATTAATATAAACAGTATACCACTTTTCATAAGTGATAAATAAATTAAAATCACATTTTTACAGAATGTATTAAATTATAAAACTATTGTATAATTTAAAATTAGAATTTAATTTTGGATTTAATACACATATAGGTAATTTCATTCCCTGCAAATATTTCATGATCTTATATAGGATTGATCAAAATATTGGTTATGAAAAGAATACACGTTGAACAAAATAAATAGTTTACCTTCATTATAAAATTAATAGTTGAATATAAATATATATTCTAAACAACAATTAGTTATAAACTAATATTTTGATCAATACATATAGTTTATTTTAATATAAAAATGTTCTTCATACTACATATCAATTATTATGTATAACACATACATTCAATAAGTAATATAAATTCAGAACTAATATCAAATTATATATTTTCTTCATTAAGTAAAATTTTTGTTCTGATATACATACTGAAAATAATATAAATATTTTTTCATTTTACAGACATTACAACACATATATATGTTGGATCAAAGTAGTAGTTAAAAACAGAAATGTAATTTTTAATTTATATGTATCTATGTGGTTTTAAGTGATTGAATAGTTTTAAATTGAATTGTGACTTTATGTCATGTATTAAAATATTGTTTGTGTACGAAGTTTTGTGCAATAATCCATTTAATAACACTTGTTGAAAAAATAGAATATTTTTATTTTTTAGTAATTGAATTATAGAAATAAATTTCTATTCTTTATTTTTTGGAAAGAATAATTTCCGTAGAATTCAAAAAATGGTGGATACTAGATATAAAAAAGGAGAGTGGTCATTTTGGGAGTATTATGTGGTCATTTGTATTATGTGGGAATCTATTGCTCACATAGAATGTAATTTAAATTTTGATAGATATTTTTGAGGGTGGAAAATAATGAAAGATATTTCATTGATTGTAGAAAAAAAAATACAAAATTATTAAAAATAATATTACTAGAAAATATAGTTCAAACAAAAAAATCAAATCATAAAATCACCTGAATAAAAACTTTTCACATGATGATCATTTTATGCCTTCCATTTGAGGAAATATGGATTATGTCAGTATTATTTGAATCCCATATTTTCCTAATTAAAGGATATAAAAAAGGGAAATGTAAATAATGCATTTTTCAAATAATATTCAAATGAAAATTACTAGATAAAGGGTATTTTTCTTACACATTGAATGAAATAAAAAGAATACGAATAATATTATTTTGTGGATTTATTGTCACCAAATCCTTGAAACAAATACCCTAAAACTAATAGTGGTAAGAACCATTGATATTATATACAAAATAAGACTAGGGATATAATATTAGGATTACCAAAGAGGAAGAACAATAGAACATAGAAGCTAAATTAAAGTGGTTAAAAAATTGAGGTTTCAATAATTGGTGATAACCAAGACCAAAACCTATGATTGAAGGAGGAAGAATAATATAATTAATAACAAATATATAATCTGGTTTGTAGTAATTTGGATAGAGCCAAATGTGATGGAGGAGTTGTAGATTTATACAGATAATGAAATCTGATATTAATGAGCTCCACATCGATTTTAGTTGTATGATGAAAGTGAAGTTATAAAATATTTACAAGAAAATGTAAATGAACACACACACATATAAATATATATATAATAAAAATCAATATATTATCTAATATAAAATAAATTCAACAATATTTTCTTATATTTGAATTTATTTGTCTTCTGTATCGATAATAAATCATTCATAAAACATTTCTATGGAATTTATTTTAATATATCAAATATCCAAAAAAAGGTAAATAATAATAATTAAGAATAAAACCTTATAAAAAAATAATAAAACATATTTCATTAGCAATTTTCTAAATGATTTACGTATTCCTAATACACTACCCAAATACAATGAACATCCCTGAAAAAATCAAACACAATATACCAATATTATGATGGAAAAAATGAATATAAATACTATGTTTTATATATTATATTAATTGTGACATACCTAAGACATTTAAAACTTATAAAAATATATAACATATAATTTTTCATAAAAAATGATTGTATAATTACTCTCATTTAAAATATTAAAAAATTACACACCACTCAATTCAATGGCTTCTTTAGAATGTATATTTTTTCTATAAATCAATAAAAATTCTACAAAAGATAACAACCGTGAAAAAATAAATTGAATATAACAAATTAATGTAACAAATGATTATCTAAAAACTAATTATTTAACTTTAATTAAAATATATATTCATGATAAGTTAATCATAGTCATAATTAACAAATAGTTTTGCAACAAAATTTGATGATGGGTTTGTTCTTTATTTGCATATGACTCGGTGTCATTGAAAAGCTACAATAAAAATAAATTTTATAAGATTAAAAAAATATAATATTATTTTTTGACATATAAAATAATTAATATAACTAACCTTATCAAATTCAGTCATTAATTCATTTTTGATTACCTTATACATGAATCTTAAAGCATAATAACCACATTCAACACATACATTATTATGATGAAACCTTGGTTATAAAACATTAAATTGAAAATAAAAACCAAAACACAAAAAAACAACTATATATATAAATATATATATATAACAAAATATAATATAATATAAAATATATTTACCATTACTTCCATGTATTGGATTGTATTTGGTTGCATTACTGATAGGTGATATTTGTTAAAAATTTTACATGATCGTCATTTTAATATATATGAATAGTATAAACATTAAAAATTAAAATAAACCTCAAAAAAATTTAAAATATTTATATATTATAGGTTGATAATTTTTTATGAACACAATATAATAAAGAAGAAAAACAATATAATTTGAATTTACTCAGCCAGAATATTCATAACATCCTATTAAATAAACAATATAAAAAGATCATAATTAATAAAATTATAAAAAATATTAATTTCTAATTATATTACTATTCTTACCCATAAACTAATTAGAAAACCTAGAAACCATTCTCCATATTTGTTACTAACATAGATATATATATATATATACAACTCTATTTGGATTTTTTACATATTGTGTTTCTATTGAAATGAGTTAAAAACCTATAAGGCTATAATCCCTGGTGGTATCATTTTGAATAAGAATCATGTACAGGACCCAAATATATAATTAGTATATTCAGTATCATGAATTCATGTTTATTCTAAGAATGGAGAATAGAAATATAAGTTTAATTACCTTGAAACATCTGGAAAATAAGATATTAAGATCATAAAAAATAGAAATATCCTTGATATACTTCTTGAATATTCTCATTAGATAGTCACTTTTCATATATATCAACTATTATGTGAAACTCATAAATATTATCCAAGGAAGATGAAATCTATGAAGATGTTTTTATAACATTAGAAATATCAAAAGTATCTGATTTTTTTTGGTAACTGAACATTTTTTATTACGTACTAATTATTTTTATATTACATTCTCCTATAAAAATAAAATGTCATAAAACATTATAATTAAATTTTATTTAAATGTAAATAATATTTAAAATTAAATGCATACCAAATTTGTGATATAATAAAGAAGGATAAATAGTAAAAGTAAAAAAAAATACTTATAAATTCTACACCTCTATTATCCTTCTTGGTAGTAGATCATTGTATACTAGTTTTATTAACAATATCATGTAATGATATTCTTAAATGAACCAACTAAATAGGATGGAAATGTAAAAAATCCCAAAGAATATGTTTGACCATGTATGCTACAATATGTACATCAGAATATCTATCATAAAACTCATAGTATATGTCTGGGTCTGAATGATGAGGTGAAGAATCTATGTAGGTAGGATGGGTGGGCAGAGCATGCTCCATAGGTTGTATAGTCTATGATTTCCTCATCAATAATTCAAACATATCCCGAAATACTAATTAAATTTTATCATCCATGGACTAGTTCAAGTACATCAACTATAGTTTTATGAAATATATTTCTTGGTCTCTTGATATGATAATTTCATAAAAAAATTCTAACACTAACACCCAACTCATATACTCTTATGTGGTAGAGGTTTTGTGGATTTCATGTATCAGTAGCTCATATTTCGATCCAAACCTCAAGGATAAATTTCCCCTACATCATTTTCACCAATAAGTCGTCCTAAAATGAAATATTAAAATGTTATACTAGTTTTGTTAATTTAAAATGTTTGAAATTTTGGTAAAATAAAAATTATTTTCTTACTATTTTTTCATCTACTTCTATATATATCTCTATAAGATACATTTCATTTTTTTCGTCTCTCTCTTTTCAATTTTTTGAGGTTAGTGGGTAGAGTTAATGTTCTGATCCAGACCTATTTTGAACAACTAGTAGATAGAGATATTAATGTTATTAGTCCCCTGCCATTAACATTACCTAATCTTGAATTGAGTTAATAATTAACAATGGGGATATTTTTAGGTTTAGATCCTTAGATAATTAGGTTATAACTTGTACATAACAACTTGAATATTACATCTTGACAATTTTACTAAGTATCCATTTATTTATAAAATAAAAAATCTTAAAAGAAAATAAACACCTTTAGTTACCTATTTTAAATACTATGGATTTTCCATGATCCCGTCCTTTACCCTATTCCACTTTATGTACTATGAAAAACATTTCAAAAACCTGGGATGAGAATAAAAATATAATTAAGGGATATAAATAGAAGAAAAAATGTATACTTTTTAAAACAACATGTAAACCATGAATATTTTATCACATGTAATACATTTTACCTTTTTGAAGTTATAAATACTCTCCACTGAATAAAATCTCATTACATGCCCTTTTTTATCCAAAAGATTACCATAAAACCCATAAAAATCACAAAAAACATATAAAAGGTAAACATGAACATAATCATGCATAAATGGAATAACCATATGATTGACTTCCATAAATTATTCTTACAAATGGAATAGTCATATGATTGACTTCCATACCCAAGGAATTTGACGTTATAAAGTAACCACCCATCCTTGGTTTATCATAGGACCATCCATCATTTGGTTTATCACAAAACCACCCTCAAATTTCCAATTACCATTATAATTAAATTACACAAAAAAGATTGAAAATATCAACATTTCAATCATAAAAATTTCATTTGTAATCCCAAGAAATAATTTCAAGATATTGAAATCGTAAATCCTCTTTAAAAACATTTTTAAATACAAAAATATATATAAAAATATATATGGTATTTATTTCCCATTTTAAAACATCACACATTGTTATGGAATCCCAATATCAAATAATGCTTGTAGCGACAGAAGGGTCATTGTCAACATGTACATTAAAAAAAACATTCCCTTTGTCATTTTGTAAAACTCTACATAGAAAAAATATTCCCTTGAATGAAATTAATATTCAAAGGTGTATATAAATTGTATTAAATCAATTCATGCATAAATCAAAATATACCTCAATGAAAGGATATTGAGACAAAGTCCTTTACCTCAGGTCCGACATGACTCATTAGTCCTTTAATTTCATGAATAATAAAATTATGTTAATTAATAATTTTTTATGAACCCTTTTCATGTTTATTATTCCTTTGATATCACTTATTACATTGCTATAATAATTAGTTAATTATTTGAGTTCATATCAAACATTATGTCGATGTTTGGAACTTGAGTAAAAAAATGAACTGGTTATAATTATAAATTGTCCATGTGGTCAAAATTACATAATATCCAAATTCATACTCATGATTTAGATATCACAAATATCCTATATATCCATTATATATGTATTTTATAATATTCAATAGCATTTGGATATAAGAAATTAAATTCATTGTTCCTCGAGACGGTAAGTCATACGTACACATGAATGCTACATTCATTTATTTTTCATATTTAAGGAAATGAAAAATAAATGATATATAGGTATAATATAATTACAGTATAATATATATGTTATATATGTCACATTATTTATTTAATCCCATCATTTATATGTTCTATGTATATCATGAATGATTAATATCACTTAAAGGGGGAGGTAGTTTGCACTTCCTCAAATGAAATTATTGTATTAATATTACATGAAAATCATTAAATAATGTTAGAAATGAGAAAAAATTTGAATAGAGATAAAATAAATATCGTATATATCATATATAATTATAGATACATCATAATGTTCACCATAATAGGTGGTAGGAGGGGATTGAACCATCATCGTTTTGTGAGGTAGTAGTTCGACATCCACCAAAATAGTTTGTTCTATACACATTAGACAGAGGAGGGTGTAGGTGTATATATAATACTCATCATAAAAAACCTATTATATTTATGATACTAGTTTTTTATGTAATCAAATAATAAAATGATCTTAGGGAGTGGAGAAGGAAAATTAATGGAAAGGAACTTGAGAGAAGACATTTCCTCAAATCGAGTATGTTCTTTTGATTTGAGCCAAAGGGCTTTCTTGAATTGCCTTATGCCTAAGGAAAGGCTTCTAGAGATAAGGTATGGATGTTGGGAGGTTATTTTGGAAGAGTTTTTACGAGACAAGGGGGATTTAGAGGTGTGATTAGGGGTTAGAGGTGGTTTTATTTGATTAGAGGGAGGAGGGGAACTTTAGGTACGTTTGAAAGAATTATTTTATTATTAATTGATATTAGAATTATAATAACAAAAAAGTGATAACATTAAAATCTAAGATGATTATAGATAGAAATAATCTCATTAATGGGCTTTAGACATGTTTAGGTCACAAAAGTAACCTTATCTTTTAGCTTTAACCTTTAGTAATATTATTTAACTTTTACCATGTGTTCTTGTATATTAATAATATGTGGTTACCATAGTTATAATAAAATACCAAGTTACAAAAAAAATGGATCATTAATGGAATATGTAAAATTTTATATGTCACTTGGCCGAATTTTTGATTTATAAGACTATTATATCTGTTAAAAAGTATTAATTTATTTAAATACTCATTTACGTCAATTTTTATAATATTCATATCATGAATTTTTAAAAGTCCATAACAACTTGATTCATTAAAAAAAACTTCCCTAATTCAAATATAATTTGTAATAATCATCCATAAACTTCTTTTATGGCATAAAAATATTCCAAATAATTTTATTTTAAAATTTATTATATCATTTTTTTAAATTTTTATTGATAAGCTGGTCACTTCATCACGATTGTGTCATAAATAAATTTATTTATTTGATGTCTATAGATTATAAATAAAATACCATGATATATGAAATATTTTTCAATTTCTAATTACTATTTATAGTCTAAGATATAACTTATATGACCCCATATAATAATTTATTAACAAAAGATACATGTTTAGGTTTTATTTTCCTTATCATTAAATTAAAAGTAATTAAATGTCATTTTCACATATAAGTGGCTCCATGGGGTCCTAAAATCAACCCAAGGATCAACATGGTCATAAATATCTCCTCCAATAGGGTTAGTAAAAGAGTTATGGTAATTTATTATTATTATAATATTATTTTTTATCCTTATTACTAGATTTACACTTAAACCATGGTAAATAAAATATTTAATGAAGTTACTATTCATAATGTCTAAAAATAAAAGTTACCAATCTATACAATTTTTTCGTCCTAATTCTGAATATGGTATCCATTTTTCAAAACTAAAAACATATAATTTTTATAAATTAATTTAAAATTTATTCCCATAGTAAAAAAACCTGATTTTAAGAAGTAAATCCTAACAAAAGATTGACATGTGTTTATGTATAGTTTCAAAGTGAAATTACATACAATGATAAAAATTGGATTAAATGGTAAAAATATAATATAATAAAACATTAAAACCAATGAATAGGAAAATCTAATCATATAAATAAACTAGATGAAAAACACTTTTGAGTTAAAATGCAGTATTTTCATTATTCATTAAAAAATGAACTTTATTAGAAAAAAACCAAAAATATACCCACACTAAATTTTGATGTCCGGATTCTAAATAAAAAGAATATTTTTTCAAATGGAACATATAAAAGTGACAAAATCTATATTTAAAGAGGGTTCTGTGTCAAAAAGCTGTAAAACTACGTTTAAAAAATATAATAATATTTATGCTTAAAAATGGATTCATTATCATTTTAAGCATCTAGAATTTATTGTGTAAATGTGAAAACATATAACAAACATGTATAACTATAATATGGTTTTTTTTTCATTCCTGCCAATATGAAGGCTTGTCATTAACTATCATTCCAAAAAATATTATATTATTATTATTTTTCGCTATATGACTTAGCCATGTGTGCTATATAAGATTTCAGAGAAACCAATTGTTTCTTTTGGGGTATGCCATCAAATATAGAATCCCCTTTAAGGTAAAATAAATATTTAATTCAAAAATATTAACAAATATGAAAATACCATATTCTTTATTTACATGGGATGTTTCATCATTCCCCCCTTTACGAAATTGCATCATATCTATTTTATGCACTTATTAAATAAGTGGGGGTATTTATCAGTCATAGTATTTTCAGATTCCTATGATGCCACTTCAATCATATGGTTTTTTTTACAAAACCGTAACCTGATTAATCACCATATTCTGTAACACTTTCTCTCATCGGTCAAGAATCTTGACTAGATGTTCCTCAGAAGAGAGATTCTCATTCAACTGAACTATCTCTAGACTAAAAAAATGAGATAGATCTGCCATAAACTTTCTAAACATTGAAACATGAAAAACATTGTGTACCTAGGATAAACATGGATGTGAATTCACTCTATAGGAAACTAATTAATATTTTCCATGATTTCATAGGGTCCAATGAACCCTAGACCCAACTTCCCCTTCTTACCAAAACACATCACACTTTTCCATGAAGAAACATTGAGAAAGACATGATCAAATACCTCAAAATAAATTTCCATCCATTTCTAATCCACATAAATTTTAAACCTACTCTGAGCTGTCCTCATGTGTTTCCATATCAACTGAGCTTTCATACCATCTCTTCAACCAATTCTTGTCCGATCTGTTCCCTTTCACCTACTTCATCAGAAAAATCTGGTGTTCGACACCACTTCCCATATAATTCCTCAAATGGAGACATGTATATAATGGAATGAAAACTGTTATTATAAGAAAAATTGACCAAAGAGAGATGTTGGTCCCAACTTTCCTAGTAATCCATTGGTCAAGCATGTAGCATAACATCCAATGTTTGAATTGTTCGTTCTAACTTCCCATCTAATTGAGGATAATATGATGTACTAAAATTAAATTCAATAACCAATAACTTCTGAAGGAATTTCAAGAAATATAGAATTAAACCTCAAATCACGATCCGATACAATGGATAAGTGAACTCTATGAAACATGACTATCTCTTTAACATAAAACTGAAAAAGTTTATCTACCAATAGAATATATCGATAGGAAGGCAATCAATGGATTTAGTCAATCGATCAATAACAAACCAAATTTCATTATTACCTCAACATTTCATCGGTAATCCCAAAACGATGTCTGTAGATATATTTTCCCATTTCCACTATAGAACATGTAAAGGTTGAACCATCTATTGCAAAAATTTACACTCTTCTTTAACCTTTTGATAAGTCATAAAATTCATAGTAAAGTTAGAAATATCGCTTTTCATTACATCCCACCAATAACACTCCTGAAGAACTTTGTACATATTAGTACATCCGGGATGAACAGAAAAAGGAGAACTTTGATTTTTACATAACAAATCTTTCTTCAACTTTGAATCACAAGGAACTCATAATCTCTTCCTAAATCTCAAAATACAATCCTTATCAATGTCAAATTCAGGAAATTTACCCTTCTAAACCAAATCTACGTTTTTCATTAACTCACTGTCTTCCATTTATGTTTTACTAATTTTGTCTGAGAGACATGATTTCACTGTCACCTGAAACCAAACAGAGGAATTTCTTTCACCAACAACTTCAATGATATTGTTCATCAAATCGTTAATCAAATTATATTTTTTCAAATATAACATGGTTAATGTAGCATTACATTTCCAGCTCATAGCATTGATGACTTTATTTTATTTTCTTAGATGGTAATGAATCATAAAATTACAATCCTTGATTAATTGAAACTGTCTCCTATGTCTCATGATCAATTATTTCTGAGTGAATATATACATAAAACATTTGTGTTCAGTAATATTTCAAATTTTAAACCATAGATAATGCTTCAAAATTTTTAACATTACAACAATAACAGCTTCTTCCAAATCATGTGTAGGGTAATTTAACTCATGAGTTTTCAACTAACATAAATAAAACGAAAATACCAGATCATTCTACATTGGCACAAAACTATTTAATTTCAATGATGCATCACTATAGATAAAAAATTCACTATATCTGAAAGGTAATGCCCAAACTAGAGCATTCACTAATATTTTTTTCAATTCCTAATAACAATCATTGCATTCTTTTTTCCATATGAACTAAATGCCATTTCAAGTTAACTTAGTCTGTGGGAAAGATAACCAAGAAATATTATCAAAAAATCATTTTTAATATCATGTAAAACAAAGAAAACTATGAATCTTAGTTATATTTTTCGGTATTTTCCATTATTTAACAACATTTTTTAGCAGGATCAGAAGTTATTCCATTTTATGAAAAAATGTTACCAAGGAATGAAATTTGGTTTAACCAAAACTCACATCTGATAAATTTTCCATATAATTTCATTTTATTAAAGTTTATAAAGACACCAATTAATGGACATTCACGTTCCTCTTTAAATGTTTGATATACCAAAATGTCATCAATAATCACAAGCACAAACTTATCCAAAAAATCACTAAAACATATATTCATAAGATCCATGAATACAATAGGTGCATTGGTTAACCCAAAAGTCATAACTAAAAATTCCTAAAGGAAAAATCTAGTATTAAATAAGGTCTTAAAAACATCGACATCCTTTACTTTCAACTGATGGTACCCCGACCTCAAGTCAATCATTGAAAATTACTGAGCTATCTGGATCTGATTAAACAAATCATTCATATGATCCAAAGGATACTTTTTCTTATAGTGTTACTATTCATGGCTCTATAATCAATGAAAATTCTAATTGAACCATTTTTTTAACAGAAAATACTAAGAACCCCATAGTAATGTGCTGGATCGAATGACACCTTTGTCTAACAACTCTTGCAATTGTTTCTTTAACTATAAAAGATTAATTTGAGCCATTCAATAAGGGGGTTTGAAATTTTCTAAGCATCAGGAACTAATCTACAAGTCAATCCAACTTCTTGATTAGGCATAATACCTATAAAAGCATCAAGAAAAACATCAAGATACTCATTTACTACTGGAACTTAATTATTCTAAATAGTTTATTTGTTTTCTACAATATTTGCAAGGTAACATTCATTTACATCATTCACTAGTTTCTCAGCATCATGATATGTTATAATATATAAGGTTTCATTAGTGTACAAAAACTAAAATTATTTCTGAAGAGAAAACTTTTTAGCTTTACATTCAATCATATCATGGTAAATATAAAGCCAATCCATTCCAAAAATAACATCAAGCTCTACTAGAGGCAAATAAATAGGGTTTGCAGGTAAATTCATTCCACAAATAAAGATATAAATATTCTTATATTTTCTTTTTGCCTCAAATTTTCCCTAGGTGTTTTTACCATATGTTCTGGATTCATTATTTGAGGTAGAATTCCAAATTTACCCAAAAAATTACTCATATATGTAATAATTTTTACACAATGAATAAAAAAATACACAGCCATAATCTGAAAAAAAAACAAAGTACATGATACCACTTAATTTGGTGGTCTCACATCAACCATAGTAGTAAAAAATATTTTTACCCACCCTTATTTTTTTGATCTGTCATGTTCCTACCCTGGGTAATCAAATTTGAACACACATTAGAATAATGCCCAAACTCATCGCATGTAAATAATCTTAGTGATGGATTTTAATTCCTTACATGATTATCTTACTTACTGTTATGAGAAATATGACCAGTCTTACCACACTGGAATCACTTTCGATATTTTGATATACATTCTCCAAGATAATTTTTTCCACAATTATCGCAAGATTGAAATTTAATTTTCATACCTCTAGATGTTTTGATTAATACTTTCCCTTTGACTTCCAAGGGGACCTATTATTTTGATTTCTCACTTGGAACACCTAATCACCAGAAAACTTCATTTCTACCTTCTCATCCAATTAGAAAAGTTTATCATAGATTTTGAATCCACTAGAGGCTAATTCGCTTCAATATCACTGATTTATCCCCGAGTAAAATATATTAATCATACAATCAAGATCACTGATGAAATTTGGATCATACCATGCAATTTGAGGAAACTTTTTTAATAATCCACCATTCATTCAGTCCCATTCCTCAATTCGAAGAATTGTTTTTCATCCAATGTCAAACCACCTTAGGAAAATATTTTCCAAGAAGCATACCTTGGATTTAGTCCCAACCAAGTACAGAAATATCCTCATTGTCCCTAATATTTTTAACCATCGACCACCACTGATATACTTCTCCTTCAAAATAATAAAATGAAAGATATAAATTTTGATTTTCTATACAACCCATGACATCGAAAATATTTTCATGTGCTTTGATCTATCCTTCATCTTGAACACGGTTAATTGATCCTCTGAATGATGGGGGATGTTGCATCATAAAATGATCCACTATAAGCATGTTCCTATGGGATTGATCGGGTTGATCTTGAGCATGTATAACACCAATTTCTATATCCTGAGTCAACTATTCCATTACTACAAAAAACTGTTCATTTCTAAGTCCAACCATCTCGGGATGCTGATTTGGAAGGTTATTATCCCTTATATGCCTTCCCATTATTTCTGCCCTGTTTCCTTTTGGAAAACAATTCAAAACTGACATCTATCAGACAAAGAATCATGGTAATCTTCAAATTCTATATCATTTTAATTTTACCATAATATAACAATAATTGACAGGTATTCTATTAACAAAATTATAACATCTAAAGTTATCTAAACCGACCATTAATACCATATATAAGGGCAAAAAATATATCATTTTATTATATTGAATTAAGGTAAAAATTCACATTGAGGATATTTTCAGGGATAGGTATTTATAGAATTAGGTCATAACTTATACAAAACAACTTGAATATTTAATGTAGACACTTCTACTCAGAATCCATTTCTTTATAAAATAAAAACTCTTAAAATAAAAGAAACATGTTTAGTTCCATATTTTAAATATCATGACATTTCCTTGATCCCATCTATGACCTTATTTTTCTTAAATTCATGTGGAAACCATTTTAAAAACTTAGGATGAGCAAATAAAGCTTCGTAAGGGATATGTAATGAAGGAAAACTATTTGTTCATTCAAAACAACATGAAATCTATGAATATTCTGTTATAAGTAATTATTTACACCTTTATAAAGTAGTAAATACTCTTCACTAAATAAAAGCTGACTGCCTAAACTTTAGTAACCAATATATTACCATAAAACCAATAGAAATCACACATAACATATAAATGGTAAACATGGAACATAATCATACTTAAATGGAAGAACCATACGTTCTACTTCAACAAAACAATCTTACAAATGGAACAATCGTACGAACAACTACCATACCAAATGCATTGGAGGTTGAAAATTAACAACTTGTCCATAGTTTATCACAAACCCACCCATCAGTTGGTTTATCATGTAACCGCCCATAAAATGCCCATGTACCGTTATATAATCATCACATATAAAAGATTTCAAATATCAACAATTCTATCAAAAAAAATTCATTCGTAATCAAAAGAAATAATTTCAAGATATTGAAATAGTAAATCCACTTTTAAAATGATTTTCAATTACAAAATATTTAAAAAATGGTATATGGAATTTATTTTCCAATTATAATCATCACGACTCGTTAAGGAATCCAAATATCAAATAACGCTCCTGATGGAGGAAAGTTCGTTGTCACCACGTACGTTAAAAATAAACATTATCTTTGTCATATAGTAAAATACTAAATCAAAAAAGATTCATTTTGAATGAAATTAAATTTCAAAGGGGTTTATACACTATATATAATCTAGTCATTTATAAATCAAAATATTCAGCAAAGAAAGGATATTGAGACAAAGTCTCTAGCCTCGTGTCTGATATAAATCATTTGTTATTTGATTTTTTGAATAATAAAAATAATGTATTTTATACCTAATTGAGAAATTTTTTTCTTGTTTATTATTCTTTTTATATCACTTAATACATTTATATAACAATTACTTAATTATTTTAGTTCATATCGGACATTTTGTCGATATTTGGAACTTGATTAAAAAATGACCTTGTTATAATTATAAATTTCACATGTGGTCAAAATTCCATATTCTATAGAATAATATTCATGATTTATATATCATATATATATATATATATTTATACATTATATATTTATTTTATAATAGTCCATATCATTTGGATATAAGAATTGAAATGAAGTGTTCATGGAGACGGTAAGCCGTATGTATGCATAAAAGCTACTTTAGTTTCTTTTTTATATTAAAATGAATGAAAACTAAATTATGAACATGTATATTAAAATTATATTATTATATATATTTTATATATGTTACATAAGTTCATTAATTCCATCCTTTATATGTTCTATGTATATTATTAATGAGTCATGTCACTTTGAGGGGGCGGTAGTCCGCACTTCCTAAAATTAAATTATCGTATTTATATAACATGAAATGCATAATGGTATGTTCTAAATGATAATTACAGTAGAATAAAGATAAAATAAATATCATATATATCATATATAATTACAGTTCTTTCAAAATGGACACCATAAGTGGTTGTTGGAAAAGATTTAAAAATCATCATTTCGTGGGGCTGAAGTTCGTCGTCCATATAAATAGTCTGCTCTATACCATTTAGACAGAGGTGTGTGTAAGTGTATTTTGAATACATATCATAAAAACAACCTAGTGTATTTAGGATACTGGTTTTGTTATTTAAAATATAATAAAAAGTGTATAGGGAGTGGAGGAGTAAAAATATTTGAAGAGAACTTCAGAGAAGAAGTTACCTCAAATCGGTTAACTTCATTAGATTTAAGCCATAGGGCTTTCTTGAATTGCCTTATACCTAGGGGAAGGATTATAGGATGAAGTTAAGGATGTTAAGAGATTATTTGTGTAGATTTTTAATGAGAGAAGTGGTCTTGAGTGGTGTGAGTAAGGCTTTCTTGAATACCCTTAATTGATTTTTGATTTATAATAACACAAAAGTGATATATTTCTAAGTTATGATGAGTATAGGTAGAAATAATCTCCTGAAATGGGTTTTATAGAAGTTTAGGTCATAAAAATAACCTTATATTTTATCTTCAACCCTTAGTAAAATTATTTAACTTTTACCATGTCTTCTTGTATATTGATAATATATGGTTACCATAGTTACTATAAAATTCTTAGAGACCCAATAATGGATCATTAATTACTTTTGTAACATCAAATATGTAAGTTTGATGAGTCTTATATTTTTAGGAATAATATATCTTATAATAAAATTTTAATTGATTTAAAAAGTCATTTATGTCAATTTTTATACTATTCATATGATGACTTTATAAAAACCAATAATAACATGATTAATTAGAAAAAAACATCATTAATTCACAAATAACCAGTCATAATCATCCATAAAATTAATTTATAGCAAAAAAAGATTCATAATAATTTATTTTAATTTTTCTAATCTCATTTATTTAAAACATTCAATGATAAGGTAATTACTACATCTCCATTGGGTTGTAAAGAAAATTATTTATTTGATGTCTATAAATTAAAAATGAAATAAAATGATGTAGGAAATATCTTAATATGTATAATTACAATTTATATAATAATATATCACTTATATAACCCCATATAATATTTTTACGAAAGATGAATGTTTAGGATATATTTTACTTAACATTAAATTAAAATTAATTAAATATTGTTTTCACACAAAAGTGGAACCATGGGGTCCTAAAATCGACCTAAGGATGACCATGATCAGACATATCTCATAAAATAGAATAAGTATAAGTTTTAGGGAAATTTAATATTATTATAATATTATTTTGACCGTTATTTAACAGATTAACCCAATAACCATCGTAAATAAAATATTTACTAAAGTTACTATTTAGAATGTCTAAAAATAGGAGATATCTATTTAAAAAATCTAGAACTACTAATTCAAAATATATAATTTTTCCAAATTCAAAACACCGATGATATAGAAATTAATTAGAAAATTAATTCTGGTTTTCAAAACCAAAAAACGTGTTTTTAAGAAGTAATAATTACAGAAAGATAGAAATGTGTTTATGTCCAATTTCAAAGTAAAATTACATCAAATGACCAAAATTGGATTAAATGATAAAAATATAATCAAATAAAACTTTAAAACAAATTAATAGAAAAATATAATCATATAAATAAACTATATTAAAAGATAGTTTTGAAGTAAAATGCAATATTTTTCACAATTCATTAAAAAATGATCTTTATCATAAAATTAAACATAAATTTACCCAATTAAAATTTTGATGTCCTACTTATAAAAAATAGGGTTATTCTGTCAAATGGAACTTATAAAAGTGAAAAATATAGATTTAGAAAGGGTTAACCGTAAAAAGGATGTAAAACTACCTTTTAAAAATATTCTAGTGTTTATACATAAAATTTGATTGCTTCTCATTTTGGGCCTCTCAATTTATTGGATAAATTAAAAGAATTTTAAAAAACATGTATAATCATAATATGGTTAGTTCTGTTCATTCCCACCAATACAACGACTATGCATTAACTCCCATTTAAAATAATAATATTATATTATTATTATTATTCTCATTATGACTAATCCTTCTGTGCTAGATATGATTTCGGAGAAACCCATTTTTTTGTATATTGTATTCTATCGAACATAGAATACAATTTAAAGTGAAATTAAAATTTAATTCATAAATATTAATAAATATTAAAATGTATTATTTGTTATTTACATGGGATGTTACATCCTTAGTCCCTTTTGGAAATTGATTCCTTTTAATTATATTCACTTATCAATTTTTCTGGGGTATTTATCCCTCATAGTATTTTCAGATTCGCATGTTTCCTCTATAATCATATGTTTTTTTTTTCACCAAACCGTAAGATGATATATCACTTTATTTCGCAACTCTTTCTCTCTCTGGTCAAGAATCTAGACTAGTTATACCCTATAAGTGAGATTATCTTCTAACTAAACTATATCTATACTAAAAACATGATATGGATCTGGAATATACTTTCCCAACATTTAACCATGAAAAACATATTCTTACTAGGATAAGCATGGAGGTAAATCTACATTTTAGGCAACTGATCCAACATTCTCTAGGGTTTCATAGGGTCCAATGAACCTAGGACTTGGCTTCCCCTACTTACAAAAACACATTACCCTTTTCCCAGGAGAAACATTGAGAAATACATGATCACCTACCTCGAATGAAATATCCTTCTTTTGGTTATCCACATCACTTTTATGCCTACTTTGAGTGATCCTCATGTGTCTCTATATCAACAACCATTTCTATTCCATCTCATCTACCAGTTCTAGTCCCATCAATTTCCTCCCAACTATATCATCCCAAAAATCTAGAGTTCAACACCACCTCCCATATAATTCCTCAAATCGATCCATCTGTATAGTGGAATAAAAACTCTTATTATAAGAAAACTCAACCGAAGAAAAATGTTCGTCCCAACATCCCTGGTAATTCATTGAGAAATCATGTATCATATCATCCAATTTCTGAATAGTTCATTCTGACTACCCATCTGATTTAGAATGAAAAGGTATACTAAAATTTAATTCAGTACCCAATAACTTCTAAATTCCCTTCCAAAAGATAGTAGTAAACAAGGGATCACGATCAGATACAAAGGTTAGGGGAACTCCAGGGAAAATAACTATCTCTTTAACATATAACTAAGAATGTTGATCTAGAGATATAGTATCTCGAATAGGAAGGAGATGAGAAGATTTAGTCAATCAATCAACAATAACCTAGATTGCATTATTTCCTCGAGTTTTCTTCGGTAATCCCCTAATAAAGTAAATGGATGTATTTTCATATTTCTACTCTAGAACCGGTAATGGATGAATAATATCTTTCTGCAATTTCCACTCTTCTTTAACCTTTTGACAGGTCAAACACTTCATAGTAATGTTTGTAACATCTCTTTTCATTTCATCCCATAAATAATACTCCCAAATATCTATTTACATCTTAATGTCATCCGGGTGAACTAAAAATGGAGAACTAAGAGCTTCACATAACAAAACTTTCTTCAATTGTGAATCAAAATGCACACATAATATCTTCCCAAATAACAAAATAAAGTCCTTATCAATGTTAAATTTAAGAAATATACCCTTCTAAACCAACTGTACCTTTTTCCCCCACTCACTATATTCCTTCTATGCTTTCATAACTTTGTCTGAGAGAGGTGATTTATCTGACACCTAAAAAATATATAGTAATTTCATAAACCAACAACTTTTTTCCCATGTTCATTTATTCATTAATCAAAGGATCTGGTTCCAAATGTAACAGGGTTAATGTAGTTTTAAATTTCAGGTTCCAAGCATCGATCACATTATTTTCTTCTCATTGATGGTAATGAATCGTGAAATCATAATCCTTGTCTAATTCCAACATTCTCTATTGTCTCATGTTCAATTCATTATGAGTAAATATATACTTCAAACATTATTGGTTAGTATTTATTTTTCATTTTACTCCATACAGATGATGCACCCAAATTTTTAAAGAAAAAATAGAGCAGCGAATTCCAAATCATTTTTCAAGAAATTTAACTCTTGGGGTTTCAACTAATGTAAAGCATAATAAATCACCTAATCATTCTACATTAGGACAGAACAATTTACTTTCAACGATGCGTCACTATAGATAACAAATTCATGATCTCTGGAAGGTAATTCCAAAACTGGAGCATTCAACCAAATTATTTTCAATTCCTGAAAACATTCATTAAATTATTTTATCTAAATGAACATAACACCTTTACGAGTTAACATAGTCATTAGGCTATTAAACAAATAAAATTTTTCAAAAAACATTCTATAATATCCTACCAAACCATGTAAACTATGAATATCAGTTATATTTGTGGTTCTGGTCATTCTTCAACATCTTTTTCTAAGTAGAATCAGCATTTATGACATTTTTTTAATCAATGTGACCATGTAATGAATCTTGTTTTAACCTAAAATCACAGATGATAAATTTACCGTACAATTTCTTTTCTTTTACGGTTTGCATGACAACTCTTAAATTACATTCATGTTCTTCTTTAGTTTTGGAATATACCAAAATGGAATCAATAAACACAACCACAAACTTATCATATAACTCATGGAAAATTCTACTCATAAGATCCATTAATATAGCTGGTGTATTGGTTAACCCAAAAGGAATAACAAAAAATTCAAAATGTCCATATCTAGTACAAATTGCAGTCTTTGAAACATCTTCTTTGTTTAGTTTCAACTGATAGTACCTAGACCTCGAGTCTATCTTCAAAAAATAATGAGATATATGGAGCAGATCAAACAAAACATCGATATGAGGAAAAGGATACTAGTTCATAATAGAGTTATTTTTCAAGGCTCTATAATCAGTGCAAAGTCCAATTAAACCACTTTCATTTTAATAAACAAGAATGTGGCACCCCCACAGTAATGTGTCGGGTCAAATGAAACCATTATTTAACAACTCTGAAAATTGTTTCTTTAACTCTAAATGTTCTATTTGATACATTAGATAAGGGGTTTCTTAAATTGTCTTAGCATCAGTAACTAATTCAATAGTAAATTCATCTTTTAGAGCAGGTATAATACCAGGAAACTAATCAGGAAAAACATCAAGAAACTCATTTACTACTAGATCATCATTAGTCTGAATAGTTCATTTATTGTCTTCAATATATGTAAGGTAACATTAATTTCCATATTTCACTAGTTTTCTCAACTTCATGAAATTTTATCAAAGATAAGGGTTCATCCGTGTACACATACTGAATTTTTTTTTGAAAGGAATCTGCTTTACCTCAATGGTAAACTTTACCATGGTAAATAGAAAGTCAATCCATTCCCAAAATAACCACAAAATATATTAGAAGAAAAACAACAAGATTTTTAGGTAAATTATTTAAAAAATTAATGATATTAAGGTTCTTATAATTTATCGTTGCCTCAAAATTTCTCCCAGGTGTTTTTACAATAATTTCTTTACTCGTTTCTTGAGATAGAATTCCAAATTTACATAAAAATTTCTTAAAAATAAAAGAATGTGTAGAATCCAAATGAAAAAACACATCAGAATAATCTGAAAAAAACACAAATTACCTAATAACACTTCATTTTATGGTCCCACATCAACTGTAGTAGTAAAAAAAGATTTTTTCCACCCTTCTGCTTTTGATCTATCTGGTTTTGACCCTAAGTAATCAACTTTGAGCACATATTATAATAATTCCCAAATGTATTTCAAGTAAAACATCTAACCACAAGCATTTCATTTTTGTTTGATCATCTTCTTTATTGTGACGAGTAATATGATCAGTCTTACCGCACTAGAAGCACATTCCATATTTTGAGAGACAATCTTACAGATTCTTTTTACGACACTTATCACAATATAGAAATTTATTTTTCTTAACTCCAACCTTCTTTGATGAATAATTTCCATTTTCCTACAAAATAGACCTCTTCTTCTGTTCACTCTCTTTGTTCACCTAATCATTAGAAAACTCAATTTCTCCCTTCTCATCACATCTGACATGTTTCTCATATCTTTTGAATTAATGAGAGGAAATTTCACTTTGATATTGAGGCTTTAGTCCTGAGGAAAATTTATTTACCTTACTATCAAGATTCCAGATTAAATTTAGATCATACCTTTCCAGTTCAGGGAACGTTTCTTGGAAGTCATCACTTTAGTCATCCTATTTCCTCAAATCCATGAATTTTTTCCATCCAATGTCGAACCACCTTAGGAAAATATTCATCAAGACACATACCATTCATTTCATCTCAACTAAGATAATCAATATCCTCACAGTACCTGATATTTTTATCCATCGAATACCACTGATCTATTTAGCCTAGAAAATAATAAATAATAAGACTGACATTTTTATTTTCTATACAACCCATGGCATCAAAAATATTTTCGAGTGCTTTGATCTACCCTTCACCTTGAACAGGGTCAGATGAACCTCTGAATGATGGGGGGATGTTGCCTCATGAAATTAATCAAAATATACATGTTCCTGTTGGGTTGATACACTCGATCTTGATAATGTTTACCACCACCATTTATATCCTCAGTCAACTGCTCCATTACTACAACAAACTGTTCAGTTCCAATTCCAACTATCTCTGCATGCTGATTTGGATTATTATTCTCTTCTGTATGCCATCCTAGAACTATTGCCATATTTCTATTGTATAAAACCATTCAGAACAAACATATCTTAGATGAAACAACAAGGTAATCCGGAAATCCTATATCATTTTATTTTTTCCATAATGTAAAAATCATTTAGGGATATTTATCTAAACTGACCTTTGACTCCCAGTATAAGGACACGACCTTAAACATTAAATAATCTTGGATTATGTTAATAATTCAAATTGTGGATCTTTTCATGTTTACAGATTTAGAGAATTAGGTCATAACCTATATATAATAACTCAAATATTACATGTATACACTTCAACTCAGTATCCTTTTTTTATAAAATGAAAACTCTTAAAAGAAAATAAACATGTTTGGTTCCATGTTATAAAAATCATGAAATTTTTTATAATCCCATCTGTGATGCTATTCAACATTATGTGCTATGAAAAACATTTGAAATACATTGGAAGAGAAAAAAATTCTTAGTAAGGGATACACAATGAAAGAAAACTGTTAGTTTTTGAAAACAACATGTAAACCATGAATATTTTATCATAGGTAAATCTTTTCATTTTTTATGAGGTATCCAATACACTTCATTGAATAAAAGCTCACTAATTACCCTTTTTTAACCAAAATTTTTCCATAAAAACCATTTGAGGCCCATATAACATATAAAAGGTAAACATGGGACACAATCATACTTAAATAAAATAACCATATGGTCAACTTCCACAAATCATTCTTACAATTTGAATAGTTGTATAAATGAATTCCCTACCCAATGCATTGGAGGTTATAACATAACCACACATCCTTTGTTTATCATGGACCCACCTGTCATTTCATTTATCACGTATCCACCCATCAAATTTCCAAGTACCATTATATAATCACAACACACAAAAGATTTCAAATATCAACATTTCAAACGTAAAAATTTCATTTGCAATCACAAGAAATAATTTCATGATATTAAAATAGTAAATCCACTTTCAAAACCAATTTTATTTCCAAAATAATTTAAAAATGGTATTTGGTATTTATTTTCCATTTAAAAACATCAAGACTTGTTAATGAAACCAAATATCAAATAATGCATGCAGTGACAGAATGGTCATTGTCACCATGTACGTGAAAAAGAAAATTCCCATTATCATTTTGTAAAATGTTTTTCAGAAAAATATTCCCTTTGAATGAAATTAAAAGTATAATGGGTTTATACCCCATGTAAAAGTAAGAAGTGTATAACTCAAAATATGCCTCAAAGATTGGATATTAAGTCAAAGTCCTTTACCTCATGCCCGAATTGACTCGTTCATTCTTTAATTTCATGAATAATAAACATAAGTTAATTTATAATTACGTCAGAACCCTATACAAGTTTATTATTCATATTATATCACTTATTACCTTTCTATAAAAATTAGTTAATTATTTGAGTTCATATCGTATATTTTGTTGATGTTAGGAACTTCAGTCAAAAATGAAGTTATTATAATTTTAAATTTTACTTGTGTTAAAAAGTCCCAAAAATCCCAAATGATATTCATGATTTAGATACACTATATATCATATATATCTAGTATATATTTATTTTATAATAGTCCATAACATTTGGATAAAATAAATAAAATGCATCGTGTAATGAGTCAGTAAGTCGTACTTAGGCATGGACACTACTTTTATTTATTTTTCATATTTAAAATAATGAAAACTAAATTATAAATAGGTATATTATAATTAAATTATAATATATATATGTTATATATGTTAAATAAGTTCATTAATTCTATCCTTTATATGTTCCATGTATAGCATGAACGAGTCATATCACCTTTAGGGGGCGGTAGTCCACACTTCCTCAAACGAAATTAGCATATTTATACAACATGAAAATAGTAAAAGTATATTATTAATGAGAATTACAGTAGTATAGAGATAAAATAAATACCACAAAAATCATATATTATTATAGTTCCATCATAATGGCAGCCATATGTAGTGGTAGGAGATGATTGAACAATCATCATTTCATTAGGTAGTAGTTCGCCATCTACAAAAAAATATACTCATTAAACATTAGATAGAGGTGTGTGTAATAGTATTTAGAATAGACCTATAAAAACAGAATATTATGTTGTGTATACTATTTTTTTTATGTAAACAATGAATAATAAGATCATATGGATTGGAGAAGAAAAAATAATGGGAATGAACATGAGAGAATACGTTACCTCAAATCGGGTAACTTCTTTTCATTTGAGCCAATGGGATTTCATTAATTTCATTCTAACTAGGGTAAGGATTATAAGAGGAAGGGATAGATGTTGGAAGATTATTTGGGTAGAGTCTAGATGAGCCAAGTGGGCTTGAGTGGTGTGAGTAAGGGTTTGAGTTGGTGTCTTTAATAAAATGGAGGAGGGGAACTTTAGGAAAGTCTGAATGTATTATTTTACTATTAATTTATTTTAAAATTATAATAACACAAAAGTGATATATTTAGAAGATAAGATAGTTATGGATCGATATAATATCATAAAATGGGTTTTAGAAAAGAATAGGTAAAAAAATTAACCATATCATTTAGCTTTAACCTTTAGTAAACTTATTTAACTTTTACCAAGTCTTTTTGTATATTTTTAATATATGGTTACCAATGATACTATAAAACATCATGTGACCCAAAAATGGTTCATTAATGAAATTTTTATCATCATATATGTCATTTTCCTCAATCTTAATTTTAAGGACTAATATATCATTTAGTAAAAAATTTATTCACTTAAAAACTCATTTATGACAATTTTTATACAATTCCTATCACGAATTTCTAAAAATACATAACAACATTATTAATTCGAAAAAACCTCATTAATTATATGAAGAAAAGTCATACCCATCCATAAAATTTGTGTATGGTGTAAAAAGGTTCAAAATAATTTTTATAAACTCATTTATTTAAAACATTCATTGATAGGGTAATCACTACATCACAATTGTGTCATAAATATTATTTATTTATTTGATGTTTAAAAATAATAAATAAAATACCATGAGGTAGGAAATGGTTTTAGTATCCAAATTACTATTTATAATCGAATATAACACTTATATAACCCCATATAAAATTTTTTTTCATAGAAATATAATTGTTCAGGTTATATTTTCTTTAACATTAAATTAAAAGTAATTAAATGTCATTTTCACACACTAGTGGCTCCATGAGGTCCTAAAATATACCCTTGTATGACCATAGTCGAAAATATCTAATCCAATAGGGTTAGTAAATGTGTTGGGGTAATTAAATATTATTATAATATTATGTTTTAATTTTATTTACCAGATTTATCCTTTAAACATGATAAATAAAATATTTATTGATGTTACTATTCATAATGTCTAACAATATAAGATACCTATTTACTAATTTTTTACCTCTTAATTCCAAATAAAAAATCCATTTTTCAAATTCAAAATATCATGGTTGCATAAATTAGTTTAAAATTAATTTCCTTGTTAAAACAAAAAAGCATGTTTTTAAAAAGTAAAAACCACTGATAGATTGACATGTGTTTATGTACAATTTCAAATTGAAATTACATCCAATGACCAACATTAGATTAAATGATAAAAATTTAATATAACTACACTTTATAACCAATTTAAAGGAACATATAATCATATAAATAATCTACATGAAATGATTGATTTGACTTAAAATGCAGTATATTTTACTATTCATTAAAAATTTAACATTATATGCAAAATTACAAAAAATTATACAAAAATAAAAGTTTATGTACCACATCTAAGGAAGAAGAATAATTTTTTAAATGGAACATATAAAAGTGAAAAACTTTTCTTAAACGGGGTTTACAATCAAACGGTGGTAAAACTTCCTTTTAAAAATATTAGAGTACTTTTGTTTAAAATTGGATTCATTCTCATTTTAGGCCTGTATAATTTATTCGATAAATGTAAAGACATTTAAAAAATGAATAATCATAATATGGTTAATTATATTCATTCCCTCTAATAAAATGTCTCGAGGATAACTACCATTTAATATAATAATATTATATTATTAATTATTTTCTCAATATGTCTCTGCCTTGTGTGGAACCTAAGATTTTGGAGAAATACATTGTTGTGTGTCAGGTATTCCATTTAACATAACATCCCCTTTAAAGTAAAAGTAATATTGAATTCAGAAATATTAATAATTATAAAAATTTCATATTATTTATTTACCTAGGATGTTACAAATGAATCAGACATTTCTATCATAATATTATCCTCTAATAATAGATACCTTTCATGTGATAATGTATGAGGGTATATATTTTACAAGTGGATCTTTTGATGTGATATCCTATAGGGTTGTTACATAAGAATATAATAATAAGTAGTCATGTAATGTATACTATATTTTACACAATTAATTGTTTAAAATATGATACATGTTTTATCATGTCTTATACCAACAAATTTCCTCAATTTATATACATATAAAAATTCATATATGAGGCATGTGTTTTCATTCTATGACATCCAAAAAATATATTTTCATTTCTCTTTTTTTTGAAATATCTCCATCAATCTATATCAAAATATCTAAAAACATTCTAAATTTCATACATTTCTTAAAAGTTGATTGACATCTATTATTGAATAAATTAAATAATTGTCATTTTAAATTAATAACATTCAAAAAATGAGGCAAAAAAATAAATGGGAGATTTTATGATTTTGGATACCCATAACATCCCTTTCACTATATTTTTGATGGAATTCCAATTTTGATATAAATACTAACCCTAAAACATCTTTTTATGGAGATATAACTGATAAATTCTGTTTTATTTGTCCCAGTTGGTTTATTATTATCATAAAATTGAATATTTATTCTCTGGCCTCCATGGGAAGCAAGCAGTTTTTGTTAACATGTAATAGTACATTTACCAACTCTAGAAATCTATTGCTCTCTAGAAGAAGGAGAAAACAACTCTGTCTAAGGAAGATCAGTAATCTTGGAATTTTTTTTTTGTAAATTAAATTTGTTCCATTTTTATATATTTATATTAATTAATATTTATTAATAATAAATAAATACATTTACCCTGTTATATTTTACTCCACATTTATGTGAAACACAATGTTTGGAAAATGTAATGCAATTCTATGTATCTTAAAATTATTGTAAAATAGAATATTTGAAAATAATGATTAAAAATATATATAACTAAATAAACAATTTTACACATTCTTTTATTTCAATAGAAATATTTCATGATGAATAACCAAACAAACGTAGATAAACAAATATTTTAAATAATTATTTTTAAAATGATATAAGAAATTATAATATTTAAATATCACAATATTAAAAAAGTGTTTTTCTATGATAAAATTAAACATAAAAGTAATGAAGTATATGAGGATTTTCAATAAATAAATTTTTATCTATTTCATTGGAATATAAAATTTAGCAAAAAATCATATAAATAATAAAATATATATAACTATATATAAAATATTTATTAAAATATTTATTTTATAGACATTAATGTTTTTTAAAAATTATGTATAAATATTTACTAAAATAATTCAGAGAGAATTTTAGTGATTTCACATATCCCTTCAGTAAGATGATTTAATGTATCAAGGAAAATGTCTACATTATAATACTTTTTATCATATTGAAATTGCTTAATTGATTAATAAGAATTATATTAATCCATAAAAACATCCTCATCATTATCACCCAAATGAATTATTTTCCTTTAAAAATGATTTACCAATGATATATTGATGAATAAATGACATACAATATATTCTTATTATGGGTTACCATGATAAATAGTTCCACATTTCAACTAAATCTCTCAAAATCAACCAGTGTAAACCCCTAATAATCAGGTCACACACCACAATTACAATCAATATTGTTACACTTAAACACTAATACTAAAAATTTAGTATAATAAATCTCCCATATATCCTTAAGAACTCAACATTATGTCATTTATGTAGAAATTGGTATTTATTATTTCACTGGAAAAATGAAATGCTACATTAAAAACCATTAAACCCCACTATTTTGAAAAGTATTATTTTCTAGCTTATTTTTGTATAAAATGTTTCCCCATCAACAAGAATACTATAAAATTTGATCACATTTAGAGACAGTCCAATTCTATCCAATTCAATTTTTCTTATGTAGATATATCTATTTTTACTCTCTCTTTCAACAATGAACATATTTATTTATTTGGTCAATCATCACCCAAATTTAATATATTTTAATATATCATACATTATTCAAATATATTTGATAATATAAATGGTTTAACCTCAATTGTGTTGTTCAATATTTATAATTATTCCAACATCACTTCATCGTGTGGAATGAAATTTACCTTCAATCCTCAAACCACTCTACCATAACTATCAACAATTATTTTTTTAGATATTGTAAAACCAATATTACTTATATCATACAAAAATACTTACAAAACTCAATGTCCTCTTCTAATAGTTATTTTAAAAGAATTGAAGCCTCAAATCGATGATTATTTTTAACATTTACCATCATGTTTTTTAATATATCTTTCAAAATGTTACATGCAATGTAAATAAATTGGCCCCCATATTCTTAACTGAAAATCCAAGAAATTACCAAAATAACCATTAAAAAAATAGGTGGGAAATACTTTTTTTCATAATGAATATGAGAATATTAAATATATATAACATCTAAAAAATTCTTATAAACAAACTTGATACTAATGGATTGGAAAAAATTCCATAACCCAATAATAATATTTTTGAACATTTTGGGTGGTATAAAACATAGTGAGTCCGGTATCCTTTGTTACATGAACACATGATAGTCATGATATTTCATAGATATTAATTTTCAATCAATCGATGACACTACATTCTTCACATTTTAATAATATGCATTGGTTTCTATAATACCCTAAATAAACTAGAAAAAATTCATCTTCACACTCTTGCCTAATGTCTGACATACTAGACATAAATATATTCTATTTCATTTCATAGTGGAATTTAACTAATAATCTATTCCCATTGATATAAAGTTCAGTCTATCAAGAACATATCTTTTCTATTTCCTTTTATGTTCTAAAAATTTTCAATATAACTATCCCATATGTTTTTCAAAGAATGAATAATTTTAATGTTCTTTTTATATTAAAAAACTCCAATATGTTTTTTAGAATTTTTTTCACTAGTTATTCAATTTTTTTTTCCAAGAATTCCTCTTATCCAAAATGTTAAATCAATATTCGTATGCCTATAATAATAGTATTTGACTTGAAATGGTTATGTGGTGGTATTATATTCTTGCAAACCATTAAATTATTTTCCTATTCTAGTATAAGGATGACCAATTCACAAAAATAATTAACATCCATGTACACTGTCTTTATTTTATTCTTCAATTGATTATAAGAAGTCTCTTCCTCAAAAAAAGTGGGCATGCATTATATACCATAAAACTATATATATATATATAATATACAATATGTATGAATGTTTTTTATGGTTAAAATTATCATAGAACATAAATGAAAATACTCTTTCTTGTATGAATCTAAAACCATAACACCTATCCCTAATATAGGAATCCAATTATCAATAAATGGTGAAATATATAGAGAAATGTTATTTTTGGTTGTTTTGGTCGATAAATCATAAATATAGTCATAACATATTTTTTCCTCATACATATTTGTGGAGACAATTTAAAAACTATCAAAAAAAACATGACACAAATTTTATTGGACACTTATGTTCCAATATAGATTTATTCCATATCTGCATAGTCTGACTATGATTTTCCTAACTAATATTCCAAAATCAGGAAATCATCTACCATGTATCTTCACATGTGGTGATGCATCAGGGTGACATATTCTACCATCAATGATGTGGCATTATATATTCCATCTTAACCTTTCATAATCAAGTGACTTTTAAAATTGATTCTTCAAATGATGAATTGTTTGAAGGTACTAAATTTAATTATCATGAGGTTTGATTCTGGTAATTGAGAGCTGACCAGAGCGGAATTATTGAAATTATAGGAAGGATTTTATAGAAGAATTAGACTATTCCAAATTTATTTATTATGATATTAGATGATAGGATCTGAGAATGATTCATATATGAATATTATATCGATATTATAATAGTTTGTCACACATTTAGGTATTTTTTATAGAAATTCATTTTCATTTCTATAAAACAAACAATAATTGAGGAAAGAATGTATCTATTAAGACACCAATTCCATTAGGAATAATATTTTTTCCCCCTAATTGGAATTTGGAAGCTCATTGTCTTATGAATGTAACTCTTTTAAGAGTTCAAGAAACTATGATAAGCATTTATCACACCCCCCATTTTATTCATTCAACTTAACTAATATCAAAATTACTACTAAAACTGTATATTTAGTGTATCATAAGAATAATTATTTGTTATATTTATTATACAGAAATTCAACAATAGAAATTTTTCAATGGTTTCAATACCAAAATAATGAATTAATTATTTTATATAATCCTCTATCTCATTTTTAATATTTTCATCATCAATAGATGTTGAATTTTCCAAACATTGACCATTATAAATCTAACTTGTATAATTACTCATTAAAACCCCGAAAATGATATGATCCTTGAATTCTCTTGAATTTATTTTTCCCATATTTATCATTTAACATATAAACCTAAAATGAAATCATTTTTTTAAATATTTCATTTAACTAATTCAAATAACTAATAAACACTATTTTCTTATTCATTAGTGTTCATTCAAAAATGTATCCAATTAAAATATATTAAATACCTTAGATAAAAATACAAAATTAGAATAAATTAAAACATATAAAGAATTATATATATAAATATATATTGATAAAATTAAATTGTAAAAAACATTTAATAAAAATGATTGGTGATTAGGTGGGAAATATTATTAGGCATCAAATAAAAAATATAGAACTCTATGAATTTATTTTTTTGAACTAATTAATTATAAACTATGCTTGATGATATTAATAAAGAGAGGTAATTTTTTTAATTTTAGATATATTTTCTTAAATGACCATCTCATTTCATCATTTCTATTATGCCTTGAAGCTTCAGGATTGTCATCAAAATTACAGTTATGTTAACCTGTAATTAATAACCCTAATAAAAAATTAAAAATTTCATTATAAAAAAAATTTACATTTTATAGGGTAATAAATCTAGGACAAATAACTCCTTTACTACCAAAATATAAAAATAAATATAAATAATTGATTTAGATACACAAACACAATATGGTTTTATGGGATGGAAATCAATTAGCGATTCATTTTCACAATAATTTAATATAAAACATTTATAAAAAATGTATCTTTAAATATATTAAACCAAAAATTTCTCCAACATATTTGTTTCATAATAATATCTGGGAACAACATTACCATATATTTATTTGGTTTTCAAAAATTTAATTCTTTGATTAAAATATCAATCTGACATCTAAAAAATTGATTTACTATATATAAATATTTTTATTACTAATTCTATTTTTTCATCACAGCAAGAGTTAGGGGATTACTATAAATCTCAATCATAGTAGAAATTTATGATAATTACAAATTATAGTGGTTTTCATTATCATCCAATATTTATTTCAATTGAAATAAATGAAAAAAATTACTTGTTACATTATAAACATTTATCGAAATATATGACTTTATATCAGCTTGATGTTTTTCAAAAAATGTAAATAATATATAAAGTGTATATAATAAAAAAGAAAAATATTATTTTTAATTTTTTCAATATATATTTATATATATAATTTTTTATGAAAACAATTTCACAATTCCATAAAATAAAATAACTATAAAATAAAACAAACATTATCGAAAAAGGCTATAATTAACAATAAAATTAATATAAAAAATGAACGGATAACTCTAATTTATAATCAACACAAAATAAATTTAACTTCAATGTTAAGAAAGTTAGAAATTAAATTTCATTTTTTACAATGAAAATTTGATCTTGAATGTTGATGCACTCTCTCAAAGTCAGTGGAAGGGTGATCAATGAAATAATAATGAAAAATAATTGTAATAATAAAGAAGAAGAAACAAAAAAACACATTTGTGATTTTTTATTGACCAAAATATTGTTTTAGGGAAATAAATATCTTCATGGATATAAAATATGGATAAATTATGAATGATTTAAGATCAATGGTCCAAAAAAATGATTAACATTGACTAAAATAGTCATAAAAGATCATCAGGGGGCTGACAGTTTCATCTCCATTCAGAATATAGTTTTCGAGAAATATGTCTTTTTTTATCATTGTTAAATAATGAAAACTGAGGATACATTGAGGATAAATTATTTTAAAAGATTATTTAAATTTATTCAAATTGACTAAAATAGAGTTGTAATATCTATGATTCATCATCAGTCCCATAATAGATTGACAGGAAATCGATTTCAACAAAATAAAATGAGGGGAAAGAAATGTGATTGCTTTTATATGGGTTTAACATTGTGTTTTAAAATAAATTCCATTGGAAGATTTTTTATAAATATTCTGTATCATTTTTTGTAATATTTCACTAAATATTTTATTGGATTCTTAATTTTGGTTATGAAATAAATTGAAGTTAACAATACTTCTCTCTAATTTTAAATGTCATATTTGAAATAAAAACTGACATTAAATATGATATATAATAACATTTAAAATCATTTTTTTCAAAAGGAGTAGTTGAAATTTTTCCTTGTGACTAGTAACAAGATTTTATAAGAAACTAACATTATAAACTTGACATTAAATCTATTATTTTTTTATTGTACGATCTTCTTCTCCATTAATCATCTCCAAAAAAATTACATAATTCATTATTATAAATTGAATCATGATTTATAAATCACTAATAAATAGATTTATAATCATCTTATTTATATTATTAAACACCATCATGATCCTTTTATTTTCATCTAAATAATTACCTTCATGGAATAATTTTTTCTCTAATGTATAATAATGAGTATCAAGAATTTTAAAATATTCCAGTGAGCATGACCATTAAGTATGGGTTTTCTTCAATAACATTATTATCAGAAAAGGTTTTCCCTTATTCAATTAT
This sequence comes from Viscum album, assembly GCA_963277665.1. Taxonomy (NCBI): domain Eukaryota; kingdom Viridiplantae; phylum Streptophyta; class Magnoliopsida; order Santalales; family Viscaceae; genus Viscum; species Viscum album. The sequence continues at coordinate 1,841,457,597 of OY728136.1, forward strand.
GATTTCATGTGAGAAAATTGAATAATATTTTTCAAACCATTCCTATTAAGTAAGGTTTCCCCATGGCCACATTTCCACAAACATATGATCCTTATATACCATTAATTGATTTCTCATCTATTGCAATTATAGTATTAAAATCCCCGAAAACCCTAACATAATTTTTTTAATATCTTTACATATCATGTATGTTTTTTCACTTTTCCCTATTTTAGATAGAGGATTGAAAAATACATAATTTATAATTTAAAATATTTCATAATAATATTATCTCATGTATTTTATATACTTTTGAAGTACGATTCTACATTTTTAGAAATATCTTATATATCAATGTAATATGTTTTCTGTTTCTATATTCTATTACACACAACAAAAAATGTGTTATATATTTATCATGTATCATAAATATCAATTATAATGACTTTTGATTTTTCAATTTTATTTTAATACATCATTGAGGTCTTTTCAGGAATCATCATGGAAAAACATTTGCATCATAGTTATATTAACCTTATCTAACTCAATAGATTTGCGGAAAAAATACATTATATATGAAACAATAATTTATCAAATACACTAATACACTTTTCAATAACTCTAAATTAATATCCATTTAGAGTCACACATACCTCATGGAATAACAACACAATAATGTACGGATGACTAATATTAATCAAAATATATATCTTTCAACTTCACATATACTGGATACTCATTGTCTATCTTCACAATTCATCATTTATAAGTGAATCTTCTAAATGTCATCTACTATATAAACTTATTTTTATTATATTCTAAGTTATAGACACTAGTTAGTTTTGATCAATCATCAACTTGGATAGTTTTCAGGTAATGCAGTAGTATTCCTGATAAATAATATAAAACTAAATTCCCATTGATAGAGATTTCATGTAGCACCTCAGTTTGATGTAAGTAAATATTTTTTTTTGTATGTAATATTTATGGGAAAATTTGGGTGAGTTTTGAGTGACTTTTTTGAATTTATAGGGATTTTATAACGGTTCATGGTTGGTGCACAGTTTTGGAAAATCATGCAACTCCTATAGGAAACCATGCACAATGAGTTAGGGGTAAAAGGGAAGGCGTAAAGGCAGGTGCACTATTTTACCAAACCATTTGACAACATATGAGAAAATTATTATATTGAGGAAGTGGGGTTTGGAAAAGTTGACAAACTATTTAGAATCTTTGTGAGGAAATCGTGTGGGGTTCATCCTTGAGGCATTGGCTGATGCACGGTTAGCGCACAGTTTGATAACCCATGTGACTAACCATACATGGGTTAAAAATTAGAACCCCAAAATGTAGATCTTGGTCAGGTTAGTGTTTTAGAACCTTTTTCCCTCCAATTAGGACATAACTCAAGATTCTATATTTTCCAAGGTGATGGAATCATCTCCCATCAACCAAGAGGTGATCTGAAAGATTCTCTTAGTAATTTGAAGTCGAATTCCTGTAGTAAGTGATTTTTCTTAGATTTTCATGGTGGTTTTTCATAAATATACTTCCCTATCTACAACAATTTCTTAGATATACATTCATTTTCAATGTATATAAGATATTTTATTATATATATGAATATATTTGGGTTTATTGATGACGTGGGAGGAGTTCTAGGGCATGTTTTTGGAGATTCAACCTAGTTTCGTGAAAATGTTTGTGTCATTCTTTATTTCTTCTTAAAATAATGAGGTTGGGGGCTTCACTCTCTACTACTATATTTAAAACTTTTAATATTTTTTTCAAAATTATTTTTTATTTTAATTGGTGTTGTAATTTATGTGAATTTCATGGTTGAAACCCTCTTTATTGATTGTTTATAGAATTTTGGAAATTGTGGATTTTTTTAATGTGAAATGGGTAAATGATTTTAAAATATTGATTTTAAAATGATTACTTCATTTTATTTCATGTAGTTTTTTTTCAATAAATGTATGTTTTTATTTAAATTAGTTTTTTTATTATGTTTACAAAAAATATATGGTTTAATAGAAATTGTTGTTTTGGAATTAGGTATTGGCATAAAACATTTTTTAATTCTTGTGAATTTGGGATGGATAAGGGTAGAAAGTCTCCCCCATACTTAGTGGGATGGATATGGTTTACGGATTTCCCCCATTAAATGGGTCATTTTGTGATGGATTGGTGAATGTATTAGTCCCCACTGATGAATTTAGGGAGTTATAGGTTTATTGAATGGCCAATTGTGTTGATATGTGTAATCAAATTACCTATAACAAAATGGAACCAATGAAGTAGTTTCTAGAAAATTGTTAGGGTTTTTCCTAGGAACATGATATTGTTTTGTGATGAATATTTTTTATGTAACTTTATTTTATTCATATATAAACTATTTTATAAATTTTTTATTCAACCTATCTTTTATAAATGTGATAACATCTTCTATCCTAGTGGTGTGAGTAGTACTGTCAATGGGAAAATATTCCGTTTTTCATTACATGGCCCTACATTGGATCTTTGGTTTTATTATAGATTTTATTTACCCAGAAATGGAAAAAGGTAAAGTATCACATATCTTTAGTATTACATAAAGATACTTGGTCTTCTTGGTGGAGTTGGATCAAGGGTCATATTGGAGCTTGTAGTTTGTGTTGGAATTCTTTGTGTTTTGTAGTTTTATTTCTTCAATTGTGAGTGTTGATATTGTAGTCATCCACTTTGGTACTGTGTTTTAGTTTTATTTTAATGTCATTGGGTTATTTGAGTTTAATTTCATTGTTATCATGCATCATGTAGTGGTTTATTAGGTCATCGAATGTTTGGTTGGGTACTTTATTATAAAGGGAAAATCATCCCCCATTTGAAAATGATGCCCTTGGAATTTACAGTTGGCCTTTAGTGCAATGGGAATTTCAATTATGGCCATGTAACTTCCTTTTAAACACTCAAACCAATGATAAAAAGGGGTATGTTACAAAAGGAATCATGTTCTTCCTTTTGAATATTTTTATGGAACAAATGGTAGTTGTGTTGGTAGGACTTTGACGTTGTATTGATCGTTAGTTGTGGAGTTGAATTATTTCTTGTCAATTTCATGAGTTGTGATCATATAAATGAGTAGTATTGTTGGAACATGTAATATATACAATAAAAAGACATCGATAACATTTTTATGCTAAAATTCAATTTACCAGAGAGTTGGGTAGAAAAGTTGTTTGGATACACTTATATCATTGGGAATCTCATTGGAATATGTTTAGACAATGAGTCGAGCATGACATGAATTGTAGAAATGGATTCTTACATAGAGTGAATATTTCAGTTTGAGTTATGATTTGATGGATTATATAGTTTTTTTAAATGATAAATTTATTTTTAAATAAATTATTTTGAAAAAGAGCATTGTATTGTATTTTGAAAGTGTTTGGTTATTCTATAGAACAAAGATATTTATTAAAAGTGTATGAATGTGGAAAATAGATGAATTTAAAAATAACAATGGTGGTAGTATGATGTGGTAGAAGTTGAAATGTTAATCCTTCTGTTAATAGAGAGTGTAAAATATAAAATTATTGTGTTTCTATTAATTGGAATCTGGTATGTGTCGAAGAAAACAACAAGAATAAGATACTAAGAATGTGGTTGCACCTGAGCCATAGGTGAACCAATATCTTGTTCATAATATAGTCCATTATTTTTATGCTGTGGATTTGGGGAACAAAAGGGATGATCCAAGGAAAGTGGATCAATCTGTCTAATTCCATAAGCATAATCCACTAATCAATATTGGTGATTCAGAATCAGAAATGGAAGAGGTGTGGATAAAAATGGTGAATCACATCTTCAATTTCCTCATCACACCAACAGAGCTGAAATCCAAGATAGAAACATATGTGGTGGAGGATATTGCATGACATTGGTTGGAATTAGTAGTTCATGCTAAATTGGATCATGGTCTTTCATGGGAGGATTTTTGGAAATATTTAACAAAGAATTATATCCTGATAAATTAAATATTCAAATATCAAAGGACATAATTAGCATAAAGTAGGAAATTATTTTAGTGATGGAGTACGCAGGTGAATTCATTAATTTAGAGTTCTTACACCTGTGGTTTCTACTAGTGCATCCCCAAATACACACATCAATAATTTAGGGATGAGACAAGAGATTTAATCAAATATTATTGTTTTATATATTATAGATTATTTAGAGATGTTCATTATAGAGACAGTAGCTCAATGGGATGTCTCATAAGCAAAGGGATGAGGAATTATATTGTTACCCATAATAAATAGTGGTAACAATAATGATGAGAGAAATTATAAGTGGGACACCTATTTCAATGGTGTTATTACGACTCAGAATCGAATGGTTGGATCAGCGAACCTTCCTCCAAAACGAAAGAGATAGAATAGAATTTTTCAATGAATTTTTTTCACATGAAGCAATTGTGTAAAACACCACCTAGATCATGCCACAACAATAATGAGCTGGTACATCTTAAACACTTTTTTTGGGGTTCCCTGAGGTCCGGTGCTCAGGACACTTCTCAAGAATCACAAAAATCATATGTTTAAATGAGGCGAGGGAATCATAAAACCACCCATCTGTAGAAAAAGTATATCCATTGTGATTCTAGGAATACCATGACTCATTCATAAGATAAATCTCAAAAAATTAATATAGAACAGATTGCAGCGATGAAGCAGTTATATAGATAACAACATGTTATTTTGGATGATCATTCCAGCCCATAGATAGTGAGTTGTATGATGATTTTTAATTCTACCCTTATGCATGTATTTTTTTATATTGGTGAATCACATTACATTACTTATTATAATGCTATTTATTTTTTATGTTTAAATGTTGAGAGGATTACTTCCATGTAGAAACCATAGAATCCCCTTGGTCCAAAAAAATGGAGAGCCTTTCTGTGAAGTGATTTTTCTATAATTTTTAATGGATCTGAATTGAGATTTTATTTCTATATTCAAGATATGGATGCATATGATATAATCCTAGATATGTATTGGTTGGAATGTTTTAAAACCCACATCAAATGATATAGTAGAATACTTAGTTTCGGGATTGGTGATCACACCGAGCATATCATTATAGGATAATGGATTATAAAGGCAGGTGAAACAAACTTGTTTGAACTAGGACATAGAATGATCACATATCCATTGGTAGTGAAACCTTGTAATCGATGGATGATATTAAGAACAATAATTTTCCATAATTTTTTAATTTGTTTCCAGATGTGTTTCCAAAAAATTTCTTATGGTTGCTACCAATGAGATAATTGATGTTAATAATTGATATCCTGTGAGGGACCAATATTATTCCACTACAATACAATAAAATGTAACCAATAGAATTTACTGAGATGAATTTGTAGTTGGAAGAGCTTGAAAGAAAAATGTTTCATTCGGCCAATCACATCTTTGTGGGCAGTACCAGTCTTGTTTGTAAAAATATCAAATTTAACACTATGTTTTTGTATATATTGTCATAAAATTGACTGAGTTACAATAAATAAAATGTAACCACTTCCCTGAATTGATTACATATTTGATCAATTAAGGGGAGCTTATTGGTTATTTGAAATATAATTCCGATCAAGATATCACCAATTGTGAATCAAAAAGTTTGATTTTCCAAAAACATCGTTCAGAAGAAGATGTAGACATTATGAGTATATTGTAATTACTTTTAGCCATAAGAATGCACCAATGGACTTTATGGAATTGAAAATTAAAATATTTCATAGATATTGGGTAAGTTTATGGTGGTGTTTGTGGATGACATTTTTTTTATACAAGGACAAGGGTATAGCATGGGAAACACTTGTTGACAATGTTGGGAATATTGATAGATCATCATCTATATTCCATATTATAAAATTAAAAAAAAATTATACCCTAAGTATATTTCCGTATCTATTTAATTTCTAAAAGTGGTTTTTCTGGGGATCCACACATGATAGAGGTTGTCATCTATTGGAAACATCTGAAAAATTCTTTCCTGATATGCACATTTCTAAGTTTGTCCTATTACTAAATTTTCTTTTTTAATTATTTTTCAATTATATCTTCACCTATGATATCTTTGACAAAGAGTAATGTTCTATTCCAAAAGAATGAGTAATTAAAAAATTCTTCTCAATTTATAAAGGTTCACCTTACATCAGCACCTATATTGATTTTTCGATAATCAAGATTATGGTGTGTAGTGTGTTGGGACTCTTCAGGATCGTGGTTGGTATGTGTTCTCATACAACGAGATAATATTGTTTCATATCTCTCAAGGATGTTACAAGTTCATAATAATAATTACCCAATATGTAATTTAATGTTCTCTACTATAGTCTATTTTTTCAATACAATGCATCATTATCTCTTTGCTAATAAATTTAATGTGTTCAAAGATCATAAGAGATTTAATAATATTTTATCAAAAAAATATTTGAATATTAGAAAAAAATATGGATGGAGTATATCTAAATTTTTTTACATTGACTTTTAGTATGCAATAGGTAATGGAAATATGGTGGCAGAATCATTTTGTAGAAATTTTGATACTGAGTTGGAAAAAGAGACATCAGGTCTATGGTAGATGATGTCAGTAATAGTGGACATGAACATCGACTATGAAGATCAAGGTAAAGTTGTGCCCTCCTTTCCAGTTTCATTGGTTCATGATTTTGTAATAACCGTTAATGAAGCACATATACCTAATGTAGAATGTGTGGCTATGAGGTAAAAACTCAATGGTGGGGACACAATTGAGTGATGGAATACAGATGATACTATAGTGTTGTGGTTCAAAAAATGGATGGTAATAACTATGAATTTTTAGAAAAAAATATTCATTATTAACACTATTCAAGATGATCTATTCATCTCGAAATATATAATATTTATAGGGCATTGAAATAAAATTTATTGTCAGTTAGTATGAAAAATAATGTAGCTGAGTTTGTTTCGAGATGATTAACATGTCAGAAGGTTAAGGCATAAAATTAGCGACCAACATGTATGTTGTAGTCTTTACCTGTTCTAGTATGAAAATAGGAGTAGATAAAAATTTATTTTTTAAAGGACTCCCATGAATAGTTTGAAACCATAATTATATATGAGTGATAGTGGATATTATCACAAATTTAGCTCATTTCATCCATATTTGTGAATAATATATACCGGAGGACATTTCAAAGATCTATATCTTAGAAGTGGTAAAAAGGATTTTCATAATAGCTTCAACAGTATTAGATAAATATCTTAGGACTTTGTGTTATTTCTAGAAATACTTGTTGAATTCTCTTGGGGATTAGTTCACTATGATAACATCATTTCATCATTATACAGATGGAAAATCCAAACGAATCATACAAATATTGGTAGACATACTGCGGGCTTTTGTAATGGATTTTTTGTCTCATTAGAAGAGAATTTGTCATTGGTGGAGTTCTTTTATTACAACATTTATCATCTCTCGATACATATGGATCCCTTTGAATCATTTTATGGGGGTCAATTTCTCTCTCAACTTTTTTGGGTGGAAATAGGGGATACTTCACTAGTTGGGACGAACCTTATCCAATAGACAATAGAGAAGATTCAGTTGATCTGGAAACGAACGTAGGTGGCCTATAGTCATAATAAATAGTACGCAGATCATCATCGTTTGAAGTGCATTGTGTTGCATTTGTTGTCAATGAGGCATGAAGTTGTCTTGGAATGAATGGATGTCAAGGAGTCAAGATGTGAATGTCAAAGGATGTGATGGTGATGGTGATGAAGGAGAATGGCCATGATACTAAGATGCATGTCACTTAGGAGATTCACTAAGTGGTATTGGAAAGTGTGGTTGAAACATTCTCCATGAAAATCAGACGATTGTTGAGCTGCTCTTTAAGTTCATAGAACTTGTATCAAGATGATACAAAGTCACAACATGATTAGAAGACCATGCATTGTAGTAACAATGCATGAGGAGTTGAAAGTGAGCCATCCACAACTTCTAAGTGGATGAAGTGAGCTGAAGAAGAACATGTACTAATCCTTAGTGCATGACAATGTGAATGTGATCCAACTTGACCTCTAATTGGATCATTGAAGCACATTGAAGAAATCTTTGATTCAGGAGCATCGGTTGATGGAAGAACCTTCAAGAATTCCATTCTTAAATGATGAATACATGTTGAAGATAATGGAGGAATTTCAAATGAAGAAGAAGAGAGGAAGAAGGAGACATGAGAATGATGGCTTGGAAGAAGTGGCACTTGGAATGCTTTATATGGAGGAGAACTTTGTTTTTAACAAAGTCATTAGATTTTCCTTTGCCAAAAAATTGGCCAGCCAAGGCACCTTGGGGGTTCAACCCCAAGGCATGGGCACTAGGGCACCACGCCCGGGGGAACCCGTGGGGCGAGCCAGGGCGGCAGGGCGCACACCCAAGACACCGCATGGGTGCCTGGGGCACGCCCGGAGGAGCGCGGCAGGGGCGCATGAGCGCACCCATGTGTGCATAGTGGGCGCTAAGCGCGCCCGCAGGAGGCATGAGTGGGCGCAGAGGCGCGCCCGCAGGGAGCATAGGTGGGCGCAGAGCGCGCCCGCAGAGAGAACCCGGTGCGGGGCGGCACCGGGAGGGGAGAAGTTCAACTGGCGTGTGGTGGAGAGCGCCAGGGTAATAAGCCGCGTGAAAATCGGCCGCCGTTTCAATGTGGGACGCGCATTTTTCCCCGGGAGCACATCCTGGCCGTCCGAGCGATCTCGCGGCAGATCACGGCCGCCCGATGCATCGTGCCGCTCGCGATCTAATCTGAGCCGCCCATCTAAATCGCGCGCCAGATCTTAACCGTCCGATGCATCTGTGGATTGTCTTCAACCTCCATCCATGCCGAAGCCACCCACGAGCAGCCGCTGAACCAGAGCCCTCTGAGCACTAGTTTTCGAGCTCTCGACCATCATTGTTCGATCCAAAGACTCCATTGAGATCGTCTAAGCACACTGAATACATCCATGCAATAAAATGGGCCTGCATGCACGAAATGGAGAACCTGATGTTCGGCCGAGGCAAACCGAAGGTGCCGAGGCTATGTTAGTTCGTGTCTTGCATGGGATAGAAGAGACGAAGGCCGTGCATGCGTTCTAAGTCGCATGCACGTGGAGGAAACCGAAGAAGAAGGAATCCCGCGTGAAACAGAGAGTAAATACGAGATTTGAAAAAATCTTTAAAGAACCGAAATCTTCGGGGTTTCGAAAGATATCTCTCCGCGGAAGGCAGAGGCTCTCCTCCGCTATAAAAAGAGAGGCCGAGGCTCGAGTTTTCTTGCTGATCTTTTGAAGAAAAATGAGAAGTCCCGCGAGTGCCTTGCCTCGTGAAGAACAGCATGCGCGCCCCCTGCGCGGCAGTGAAGCCCGGAGCCATCAGAGGCTCCGTGAGATCCTTTTGCGCATACTTGCGCGAAAGAAGAGGTCCCCTGCGCGCCTCCCTTGCGCGACAGGAAGACCCGTGGCCGCAACATCTTGCGCGCCCACGGTTGAAGCCCGAGGTGCCTTGCACCCGAGGCCTTGCGCGGCCCTTGTGCCCGAGACATAGGTTACTCAGGCACCCTACGCGCTGCCTTGCACCAAGCACCCTTGCGCGGCTGCCCCTTGCACCAAGACACCGTGTGTGCCTCCTTGTAGAAAGGGTTCAAGTGAGAATACCCTACGGGCAGTGGGTGTGAACAAGACAAGGCCACACCTAGTGTTTGCATTTGAAGAAAAGGCAGTAGCCTTGTGTGTGTGCAAGAAGGGAAGGAAAGGCCGTAGCCTTGTGCAACCAAAGAAGACCCAAGGCCTAAGTGTATTTGTGTGTGCTAAGTGAAGAGGAAAAGCACACTTGTTCGGGTGTGTGCAAGTAGAGGCCGAAACCACACCTTGTGTGAGTGCCAAATTGAAGAACACACTTTGTGTGTGGATTTGAAGAAGAGGCCGTGGCCCTTGTGTGTGCAAGGAGAACCCGAGGCTTTGCCTCTTGTGTGTGCAAGTAGAGAAGAGGACCCGAGGCATAGTGCCTTGTGTGTGCAAGAAGTGGAGTGAAGGCCAAAGACACACCTACGGGTAGTGTATGTGAAAAACAAGAAGACCACACCTAAGTTGTGTGTGTGTGTCTAAGTATATGAAGAAGGCCGAACCTTGTGTGTGCACACTTCGAAGAACAAACTAAAAGAACACTAAAGTGAGTGTGTGCAACAAGAAGAGGAGAATAGGCCAAGTCTAAAGTGTGTGCAAAGTGAAACAAGTGTGTGCAAAAAGACAACAAGGCCGAACCTTAGTGTGTGTGCAAAACAAAGTGTGTACACACTAAGAAGAAGAGAAGACATCCACACTAGTGTATAACACACATTTATGTGTGTAATCAAAAGAGAATAAAGTGTATGATGTTCAAGGAGTTGGTGTGTGCTTAAAGTATTACACCCTCTGAGGGTTTACTGCACCAAGAAGAGGAGAAGGGGAGTGCATGCATGCATGCATGCACGTGCACACGTGAACAGTGCCAAATCAGTGGTGTGCATTTTAGTTGACCAAGACCAGGAGGTTCTTGAAGAATTTGAGAAGGCCATGCTAACAGTGCATGAAGATGAAGAGCTGCCATGCACTCAGTGCATGATGTTGAAGTGAACTGAGACTGGACCAGACTGAAGTTAAAGATATCAATTGTCTGAGTATTCAGTAGCTGGAGAGAAGTCGGGTCATCCTTAGAAGAAGGTGATAAAGCCTGAGCAAGACGAGAAGACCTGATCATCACAAGTGATCAGAGGTACAGAGCAAGGCCAGCAGCCTTTATCCCAGGCTGCTGAGGATACTTGAAGAACTTAAAGTGGAGAAGAGCTACTCGTGTGACTCGAGGAGCCAAGAGAAGACCCTGTGGGACTCAGGGAGAAGAAGTCTTCAGTGGGATTCTGGAGCAGGCCAGTAGGACTCTGGTAACACTGTGGGACGCAGTATAAAGACCCTCATGTGTGACTCAGGAGAGATACAGTGGGACTCTGTATCGACCATTGTAATTTTAACAGGTTATAATGGAGAATCCATGCTGGGAGAGCATGGCAAGGATGTAGGCCTTTGGTGCCGAACCTTGTAAATCCTTGTGTCCTGTGCCTTTTCATTACTGCATCATTCGGGAAAGGTTGAGAGATACAAGAAGAGTGGATCGAGGCTTTAACCAGCCATAGAGGTTTAATTGATAAAGAATCAATTAGTAAAAAGTTTTAAGGGATCACGGATTCACCCCCTCCCCCTCTCAGTGGTTCACACTGATCTGGGCACTTCAATTGGTATCAGAGGGAGGTTACCTCTAAAAGATCCAAGAGACACTACTGGAAATCGGATCTTTCCCAACACTTATATATACCCTTTCCCAACGGTTCTCCCAAACCGTTGGGAAAGGGGGGTCTTTCCCAACGGTTTGGGAGAACCGTTGGGAAAGGGTCCTCAAAACCCACCTTTCCCAACGGTTCTCCCAAACCGTTGGGAAAGGGGGGGGGGTCTTTCCCAACGGTTTGGGAGAACCGTTGGGAAAGGGTCCTCAAAACCCACCTTTCCCAACGGTTCTCCCAAACCGTTGGGAAAGACCCCCCCTCACCCACAAAACCAACCTTCACCCTCCAGGAAATTTCCACCTATCCCAACAGTTTTGAGAACCGTTGGGATAGGTCTATCCCAACGGTTTTGAGAACCGTTGGGATAGATTCTTTCATTTCTTCGAGGTCTGCTACCCGAGAACATTATATAAATCTAAATTTTAAATAATTATGATAATACATATATATATTTATGAAATTATGTTTACAAAAGTGATGTTAGCTGAGTGGTTAAGTCGTTCGATTATAAAGAAGGGGTCGTGGGATCAAATCTCAGCGCATGTTTTTTTTTTGAAATACATTTACCAACGGTTTTATATCCGTTGGAATATATTTTCATATTACTTATACCAACGGTTTTGTAAACCGTTGGGATAGGTCTATACCAACAGTTTTGGGAAAACCGTTGGTATAGACCTATCCCAACGGCTTACTTCGCAACGGTTCTCCAAACCGTTGGTATAGGCTATACCAACGGTTTGGAGGCCTATACCAACGGTTCCAAACCGTTGGTATAGGTTAGTATTCTACTAGTGAGAGTCTTTATGGAGTGCAGATTTGAGGAAATGAGTGACCAGCCTCAAATGGAGATATCTGCCAAGACTCAGAAAAATAGAAAGAAGAAACAGGCAAAGAAGATGAGGAAGAAGGTTGTTGCAATCAGAGAAACCCCTTCTATGGAAAGAAATGTGAATGTCACATCAGATGACAATGCCTTTTATCATTCTTCTGATGAAGCCTGCTCTAGCTGTGATGAAGATGGAAGAAACAATGATCTTCTAAATGCAATCAAATATCTTCAGAAGAGAGTCCCCAAGGAAGTTGCAATGTGTATAGCTACAGGCCTCCTTGATCTTCAAGAAGAAAAATTACAGCTAGAAGATGAAGCCAATTCTCTGGAAGTCCAATTGGAAAAAAGGGTTGGCATAACCAACACTCTCAGAAAGCTGGTGAAGGCTAAAGATGATACTGTTTCTCTTTGCAATGATAGATATGAAGACACTACTGAAGAATTGCAAAGAAGCCTTTCTGAGAAAGAATTATTTATGATAATAGTCAAAGATGTTGTCCATGCACTGGAAAAGAGGCACAAAGTGTCAATGGTTGTCAGAGATGCTCAACTAGAAGAAAAAGTCAAAAGGGTGAAGGAGCTTGACAACTCATTGCTTGAAATGAAGCAGGTGCATGATGACCAGATGAATCAGCTGAAAGAAAGTTGGGAAGGAAAGCTAAGAGCTGTTGAGGATGAGAAGAACTCCCTCAATATGAAATGCTTAGAATTAGAGGTGATATTGAAAAATCAGAAATCACACAAAGCCAAAGCCTCCCAGTCAACTGAAAGGAGAAATGTTGCTACTCAAGTATGATTTGAGAAGGATGATTCTAAAAGAAAGACATCCTCTAATGAAAGAGAAACATCTTCTAAAAATAAGGTACCATCCATACCATCTTGTACTGATGCTTCTAATTGTGTTTCCACAAAAAGTGCAGGATGGAAGAATAATTCCAAACAAGTATGGATGAAGACAATGAAGAAAGAGAGCTCTCCTGAAACAGCACAACAGGTCAAGAAAAGTACCCTACAATCAGAAGGACTGAAGAGGTCAAGATTCGTGGGACAATGTTGGTGTTGTAACAAGTATGGGCATTGTGCAAAGGATTGTTGGTACAATCCACTGAATGCCAAAGAACAGAGGAAGCCCATGCCAAGGGGGAGCAAGCCAGAAGAAAATAAGCAACATCCACAGGTCCAGAGACATCTGTTTACTGCAATTAGATTTGGATTACTTGACAACATCTGGGATGATTGCAAAAGTGGTCAAAAAGATACATGTCAGTCTCCAACTGTATCCAGAGCTCAAAAGAAGAAAAGATCACAGAACCTGGCTCAAAAAGATTCCTTGGGAAGCAAGAATAAAGTAGAGAATGCTCCCAAGAAGTGTTTGAGAAATGAAGAGAAGTCCTTGGAGTCTGAGTCCAAGAAGGGTGATGCATCCAGAAGGACCACCAAGAAATGCTTCTACTGTGGAAAGAAAGGACACATCATGGACCTTTGTAAAGAAGCCATGAAACTAAATAGAAGCAGACTGAACTCCAAAAGACAATCAATCCAGAACAAGAAGGGATTTATTGAAAACAAGTTTCCAAAGAGAGGTAGCTTGACAGCATCAAAGGAACCATGTGAAACTTCCAGAACTGAGGCCACACATTCAAGTGACTTACTAGTCATATGGCCAAATCAGTTGCAACATGCCAAAGATCTGCAGAGAGCTGTAGATGAAGTTCTGGCAATTGCTAAGGCAAAAAGGAAACAAAAGATTTCACATGAAGATGTATTGAGATCCACACCAGCACAAACATCATTGAAGATCAAATGTGCAAGTGTGAAGAATGGTGAAAATGGGACATCTCGGTTGAGAGAATCTTCTCAACCTTGTTGTTCACATTGATGAACCAAGGAGGTTCCATCTTATTCCCTTATACTCTTGGTATATACATGTGCTAACATTGCAGGGAATTGAAGATGATGATCATTCTCAACTGGAGGATGGTTTGGAAAGAATTTAGTGCACCCCTTGAGGGGGAGCCAATCAGAAGAAGATGGAATTCTAAGATTTAATACCATCTTGAGAAAAGTTAAGGTATTCCAATCATACTTTCATCCCTTCTTTATTAATTGTATTCATCATGACAATTAAGGGGGAGTATTGATTGAAGGCAAATGGATGAAATGGGGAGCTTTATCTTTGCACTTGAACTTTCTAATGTGTTTGGTGAAGTATGTGCAGGATTTAGCAATTCATTGAATATCTGAAAAATTTCAACCCCTAAGCATGATCTCACATGTGTAGAGAATTGTGGACAGCTTTGAATTCCTTGGTCATATCACTCTTGTTTTCTACACCGGGTTAGCCCAAGTAGACTTAGAGTTGATTTACTAAAGGTTCTTTGCTAAAGAAGAACATGTGGCATCATCCCTCTCTTAGTGATTTTCAAGAAGATGCTATTCAAAGGGAGGAAGATATTTTTGAAAGAGAACCACACCACACCTTTGCATTTGATTGCCAATAAGGGGGAGAAAATATTGGCACACATATTGACCCATTCATATGTGCTGAAGGAGTGTATTGACAACAAATACAAAGGGGGAGATTGAAGTGCATTGTGTTGCATTTGTTGTCAATGAGGCATGAAGTTATCTTGGAATGAATGGATGTCAAGGAGTCAAGATGTGAATGTCAAAGGATGTGATGGTGATGGTGATGAAGGAGAATGGCCATGATACTAAGATGCATGTCACTTAGGAGATTCACTAAGTGGTATTGGAAAGTGTGGTTGAAACATTCTCCATGAAAATCAGACGATTGTTGAGCTGCTCTTTAAGTTCATAGAACTTGTATCAAGATGATACAAAGTCACAACATGATTAGAAGACCATGCATTGTAGTAACAATGCATGAGGAGTTGAAAGTGAGCCATCCACAACATCTATGTGGATGAAGTGAGCTGAAGAAGAACATGTACTAATCCTTAGTGCATGACAATGTGAATGTGATCCAACTTGACCTCTAATTGGATCATTGAAGCACATTGAAGAAATCTTTGATTTAGGAGCATAGGTTGATGGAAGAACCTTCAAGAATTCCATTCTTAAATGATGAATACATGTTGAAGATAATGGAGGAATTTCAAATGAAGAAGAAGAGAGGAAGTAGGAGACATGAGAATGATGGCTTGGAAGAAGTGGCACTTGGCATGCTTTATATGGAGGAGAACTTTGTTTTTAACAAAGTCATTAGATTTTCCTTTGCCAAAAAATTGGCCAGCCAAGGCACCTTGGGGGTTCAACCCCAAGGCATGGGCACTAGGGCACCACGCCCGGGGGAACCCGTGGGGCGAGCCAGGGCGGCAGGGCGCACACCCAAGACACCGCATGGGTGCCTGGGGCACGCCCGGAGGAGCGCGGCAGGGGCGCATGAGCGCACCCATGTGTGCATAGTGGGCGCTAAGCGCGCCCGCAGGAGGCATGAGTGGGCGCAGAGGCGCGCCCGCAGGGAGCATAGGTGGGCGCAGAGCGCGCCCGCAGAGAGAACCCGGTGAGGGGCGGCACCGGGAGGGGAGAAGTTCAACTGGCGTGTGGTGGAGAGCTCCAGGGTAATAAGCCGCGTGAAAATCGGCCGCCGTTTCGATGTGGGATGCGCATTTTTCCCCGGGAGTGCATCCTGGCCGTCCGAGCGATCTCGCGGCAGATCACGGCCGCCCGATGCATCGCGCCGCTCGCGATCTAATCTGAGACGCCCATCTAAATCGCGCGCCAGATCTTAACCGTCCGATGCATCTGTGGATTGTCTTCAACCTCCAACCATGCTGAAGCCACCCGCGAGCAGCCGCTGAACCAGAGCCCTCCGAGCACCAGTTTTCGAGCTCCCGGCCATCATTGTTCTATCCAAAGACTCCATTGAGATCGTCTAAGCACACTGAATACATCCATGCAATAAAATGTGCCTGCATGCACGAAATGGAGAACCTGATGTTTGGACGAGGCAAACCGAAGGTGCCGAGGCTATGTTAGTTTGTGTCTTGCATGGGATAGAAGAGACGAAGGCCGTGCATGCGTTCTAAGTCGCATGCACGTGGAGGAAACCAAAGAAGAAGGAATCCCGCGTGAAACAGAGAGTAAATACGAGATTTGAAAAAATCTTTAAAGAACCGAAATCTTCGGGGTTTCGAAAGATATCTCTCCGCGGAAGGCAGAGGCTCTCCTCCCCTATAAAAAGAGAGGCCGAGGCTCGAGGTTGCTTGCTTATATTTTGAAGAAAAACTAGAAGTCCCGTGAGTGCATTGCCTCGTGAAGAACAGCCTGCGCGCCCCCTGCGCGGCAGTGAAGCCCGGAGCCATCAGAGGCTCCGTGAGATCCTTTTGCGCATACTTGCGTGAAAGAAGAGGTCCCCTGCGCGCCTCCCTTGCGCGACAGGAAGACCCGTGGCCGCAACATCTTGCACGCCCATGGTTGAAGCCCGAGGTGCCTTGCACCCGAGGCCTTGCGCGGCCCTTGTGCTCGAGACATAGGTTACTCAGGCACCCTGCGCGCTGCCTTGCACCAAGCACCCTTGCGCGGCTGCCCCTTGCACCAAGACACCGTGTGTGCCTCCTTGTAGAAAGGGTTCAAGTGAGAATACCCTACGAGCAGTGGGTGTGAACAAGACAAGGCCACACCTAGTGTGTGCATTTGAAGAAAAGGCAGTAGCCTTGTGTGTGTGCAAGAAGGGAAGGAAAGGCCGTAGCCTTGTGCAACCAAAGAAGACCCAAGGCCTAAGTGTATTTGTGTGTGCTAAGTGAAGATGAAAAGCACACTTGTTCGGGTGTGTTCATGTAGAGGCCGAAACCACACCTTGTGTGAGTGCCAAATTGAAGAACACACTTTGTGTGTGGATTTGAAGAAGAGGTCGTGGCCCTTGTGTGTGCAAGGAGAACCCGAGGCTTTGCCTCTTGTGTGTGCAAGTAGAGAAGAGGACCCGAGGCATAGTGCCTTGTGTGTGCAAGAAGTGGAGTGAAGGCCAATGACACACCTACGGGTAGTGTATGTGCAAAACAAGAAGACCACACCTAAGTTGTGTGTGTGTGTCTAAGTATATGAAGAAGGCCGAACCTTGTGTGTTCACACTTCGAAGAACAAACTAAAAGAACACTAAAGTGAGTGTGTGCAACAAGAAGAGGAGAATAGGCCAAGTCTAAAGTGTGTGCAAAGTGAAACAAGTGTGTGCAAAAAGACAACAAGGCCGAACCTTAGTGTGTGTGCAAAACAAAGTGTGTACACACTAAGAAGAAGAGAAGACATCCACACTAGTGTATAACACACATTTATGTGTGTAATCAAAAGAGAATAAAGTGTATGATGTTCAAGGAGTTGGTGTGTGCTTAAAGTATTACACCCTCTGAGGGTTTACTGCACCAAGAAGAGGAGAAGGGGAGTGCACGCATGCATGCATGCACGTGCACACGTGAACAGAGCCAAATCAGTGGTGTGCATTTTAGTTGACCAAGACCAGGAGGTTCTTGAAGAATTTGAGAAGGCCATGCTAACAGTGCATGAAGATGAAGAGCTGCCATGCACTCAGTGCATGATGTTGAAGTGAACTGAGACTAGACCAGACTGAAGTTAAAGATATCAATTGTCTGAGTATTCAGTAGCTGGAGAGAAGCCGGGTCATACTTAGAAGAAGGTGATAAAGCCCAAGCAAGACGAGAAGACCTGATCATCACAAGTGATCAGAGGTACAGAGCAAGGCCAGCAGCCTTTATCCCAGGCTGCTGAGGATACTTGAAGAACTTAAAGTGGAGAAGAGCTACTCGTGTGACTCGAGGAGCCAAGAGAAGAACCTGTGGGACTCAGGGAGAAGAAGTCTTCAGTGGGATTCTGGAGCAGGCCAGTAGGACTCTGGTAACACTGTGGGACGCAGTATAAAGACCCTCCTGTGGGACTCAGGAGAGATACAGTGGGACTCTGTATCGACCATTGTAATTTTAACAGGTTATAATGGAGAATCCATGCTGGGAGAGCATGGCAAGGATGTAGGCCTTTGGTGCCGAACCTTGTAAATCCTTGTGTCCTGTGCCTTTTCATTACTGCATCATTCGGGAAAGGTTGAGAGATACAAGAAGAGTGGATCGAGGCTTTAACCAGCCATAGAGGTTTAATTGATAAAGAATCAATTAGTAAAAAGTTTTAAGGGATCACTGATTCACCCCCTCCCCCTCCTAGTGATTCACACTGATCTGGGCACTTCATCGTTGTCCATTGTTTTTCATGTTGAGTGATCATGTGTTCTTAAGAATCTCTCAAATGGTAGGCAAATAATGTTATCTCCTCAATACTTATAACCTCTTGAGATACTAGAAAATAGTGGATACGTTGAATATTGGTTGACACTTCCACCATGGTTCACTAAAATTAATAATGTGTTTCATGTACCTTAGTTAAATAAGTGACATCCTAATCATAAACATGTGATTCAATGTGATCATATTCACCTAGATATGGATGTTTACTTGGTGCATATGCCATTGCAGGTTTTGGATTGGTAAGAGAAAGTATTTCATTGAAAAATAATCAGTCTAGTATGAGTTTGGTGGAAACATTGTTAGATCTAAGATGGGAATTGGGAACTAGATAATGGAATTAAATATCAATATCTATAACTCTTTTAGTGAAATAATGATTTTCCACCTTCCAAGAAAGGAAAGGCTAATAGTGGGGAGAATGTAGCACCACATGTTTCAAGAAAGTAACCTTTTATTTTTGACTTTTTAGTATTTAATGTTAATAGGAGATGTTTATAAGAGTTTGGATAACTTTTGGAGTGTTTTGGTTGCTTCTATAAAGCAGTACAGTTTGGAAAAATTGTGCAACACATGTATAAAGCCTTGCGCAATGAGGCATGAGCTAAAGAGAAGGTGTGTGGACCGATGCACAGTTTTCCAAAAATGTGGAATCTTATGAGAAACTAATCATATTAAGGCCATGGTCATTGACATAGTTGAACTCCATTTGGAAACTGTATGTGACAACCTTGTGGGTTTCATCCTAGAGGTGGTTTATAATCTATAGTTAGTGAAAAATGTGACTAACTGTGTGACAAACTGTGAATGTTTTTAAAACTTGTTCCACAAAAGTTGACCCATGTAGGTTTAGTGTTTTAACCCTTTGTTTTCCTCCTATGATACCCTAAATAATGATTATTTCTTTTAAGAGTCTATAAAAGCATATCCCATATATTATGATGTGATCCAAAGGCTGCTCTTGGTGATTTGAAGCTTGATTCTTGATGTAAGTGATCTTTCTTCGTTGTTCGTGGTGGTTTGTCATAGATATAAATCTATATCTCTATTTGTTTATTAAATATACTTTTTTGGTATATCTAATATTTTTGTTGCCAAATATGATTATATTTGGATTTTTTAATGATTTGTGAGTATATCTAATGTGGTTTTTTTGATATTCGATGTAGTTTTTTGTTGTTTCTGTTCCATTCTTCATTTCGTCTTAAAATCTGGAGGTATGTGGATTTACTCTCAAATACTATATTTAGAACATAAATTATTAGTTTCAAATTTATTGTTTTGATTGAAATTTTCTATCTCATTCAGGTGAATTTCTTGTTGGAATCCATCTTTAGTGATGATTTATAGAATTTTGAAATTGGGACTTTTATTTGAAAGTGAAATTGTTAAATTGATTGTAATATGTAATATTAAAATTATTATTTGGTTTTGTTTCATGAAAATATTATTTCAATGAAAGAATTTTTATTGAAATGGGACATTTCAAAGGTTTTTAACAAAATTACGGGTTTCTTAATATGGTTGAAATATTTGTTTTGGAATTCGGTTTTTGCCTAATGGTTTTTTGCATTCATGTGCATTTAGGTTGAATAAGTGTATAGAGTCACTCCCATCATCTGTGGGATGGATATAATTCAGGGATCCCCCTCTTTAAATGGTTCATTAAGTGACAGATTAGTTATTGGATGACTCTCCACTCGCGAGTGTATGGAGGTCTAGTTTCCATGAATGGTTAGTTATATGGATATATGTAACATATTGAGTTATGCCAAAATGGAACTTGTGAAATGGTTTTTAGAACATAGTTTGGTTGTTTCCTTAGAAAATGATATTGATTTGTGAAAAAAATTTGTTATAGAACATGTTTATATTCTTATATAAACTATTTTAGAAATCTATTTTATATAAATATTCAAACGTATTCTATCCTAGTGGAATGATTAGGGAAGTCATTGTGGAAAACCTACTGTGTTTTATTACACACCCCTACTTCGAAAAATTGGTGCTTTTGTAAATGTTATTTTCTTGGACATGGTAAAAGGTAAATTACCACACATATTTATTTACAATTCATGATACTTCAGATTCATTATATTGTTTGAGCATGGAGTATGTTGGGGCTTCGAGATTGTCTTTGGAGTATTTGGGTTTTATTTCTTTTTACTTACATATTGTAGTTTGATATTATAGTCTTTCGCTATTTTACATGGTTTTATTATGATTTTAATATTAATGGTTTCTTTGAGTTTTCATTCATTGGTATCATGAATTATGTAGTTTTTTATTTGGTCATTTAATATATTTTTTTCTGTATTATTTTCATAGTAAAAATCGTCCCCCATATGTAAATGGTGCCCTTGACATTTATTACTATCCATTGGTTCATTGGGTAATTCTCTATAGTTCACGTATCATCCTCCCAACATCTCAAGACAATGAGAAGAAGAGGGGTGTCACATTGAATTTTTATATATTTAATCATATATTTTCAATATTTTAAATTTGACAGATTCTTATATTCACTAAATCCCTATTATAGATAGTGCTTCCTATAATCGTCAACACTACTTTTTATACATATTTTGAACATATATAATGCCATCATAGGTGTGATCTGTGAATTCTATCACATTCACATACAAAAATAGTCTTCATTAAAAATAAATAAAAATAGTAAAATCAAGTATAATGAAATAAATATTCATTCAGGTATTACTTCAATATTCATCCTCTACTCAATGGGCTCTTCATCATCCCCAAACATCACCTTTAATATATGTTGAATTTACTCCTTACTGATATATTAACTACAAATATATTCAATGAATCTCTATTTTTGTCTATCCAATTAGACACTTTATTTTCTACATTTTTATTTTTTGTAAATAAAAATATTAAATCCTAAATTCAATATCCTTCTCCCTCTAATTGATAATAAATTCTAAGGTGAAATAGAAAAACAATTTTTCAAATCATCCTGTTATTTATTAAAGACATAAAACATCCTCTTCTCCACTTTTTTAATGATATATCTTGATGTACTAAAGAAAAATGTGGAGTCACTTTTAACATAAAAAACAACTATAAATTACATAACACTATGTCTACATGATCAATTCTAAAAGTGTAAAATAACAGTTAGTGAAAAAGAAAACAAATTTTTCCAAAAAAATTTGCATCATGTGGTACTGACATAGTTTCTAATATCATGGTGTTATAAAAATATAGTTAAAAATAAATATCATATATTTAGATGTATCCACATGTTATCTATTTTTTTATATTCATATATAATGATGTCTTCTAGAAACCTGTCCACCTCATCTCCCCCACAACATATGCACACATTTATTCCATAATATGGATTATCTTCCTCATAGTTAAATCCAAGAATATTTTTCTAATATGACATGAAATAATTAATGGAACCCTTTAGTATTATATAATTGATATAATACTATATTTTATGGATAATAAATACTTCATTTCCCATTTCCCACAACACCCTCAATTCCTTGCACATAGAATAAAATTATCATATATTGGAATGAGGGATGTATCCAAATCATCTTAATGATAGTGATGTGGTATAAATTTATTCTCAATCTAGAAACTCAATTACATTTAACATCATACATAAGATTAATATAAATTATACATCCTCCTTTGATATTTCATATTTATACCTTTCTAGAAAACATATAACTCATTCATTATACGACTTACTTCTAATGTGGATGTATATTTTTTATCTTATCTAGAAAGGGACATGGACTCAATTATTTTTTCACTATATTCAATGTAACATCCCACTATGATTTTCTATATGGATAATAATTCTTAGGAACATGCTTATCATTATTATTATTTCTGGAATACTATTTCATAGCACCATTCATAAAAAATAATTTCAAAAGATCATTAACATTGTTTATTATCTCCTCCTTCTATCTTATTAGTCATTTCATACATTTTTTAGGAGTGTGACCGATCTTGTTTTTTCCTCCCATAAGATACCATAGACCCACACTCTCATTTAAAATTATTAATAAAAGTATTTTTATGCTATATTTGATAAAAAGTTGTACAAAACCAGATAAAAATTAATATATATATCATTAATTAAACATGTCATCTCATAATAATATCATAATCCATGAACCCAATGATTTAGTGCCTTTTGATATTTTATACAAAAAATATTTTTTTTTAAAATTTCTCTACAAGAGAACCATACTAGATATTATTCAAAAAATATCATGTTTTATAATCACCTTTATAAACTAATGAATATGAAACATTAATGGTTGAACTCAATTATTCAATAATTAATTATTTCAATGATTCGTAGTGGGGTAGATCAATGTTATGTGTATAAAAATGAGAAATCGGAAAATTTTAATTTAAAGTAACATATAGCAATAAGAGTTTTCATTGAGGAATCCAAGAGGGGAATGCAACCTCAAAACATAAAACAATAACCAATAAATATGATTTTGGAATCCTAAAACAATAATTCTGATCCATGGATCGTCACATTGGCATAAAACAAATAAATACATTATAAGAATAATATTGGTAAATCATAGCTCTGTGGAAATATATAACATTAAATACATTCCTTCACAATGATTTAAACATAAAAATAATTTTAAAAAATCATATTTTGAACATATCAATAATATATATGCATCATATTACAAACAATTGAATAATGTGGATACATTATATTGTCGACATAATAGTAATTTGTATGATTACTTTTGATAACATAAAAATAATATAAATGAATCATGTTATTAACAAAAGAATAACATATTGACATAATTTTGTGTACATGAAAATAGTGTACACACATCATATTGTGAATAAAAAAACAATTTACTTTTATCATGTTTCTAAATATGGCAATAATTTACATTAAACATATATTGAATAGAAAATTAATTTACATACAAAAAATTTCAACAAAAAAATAATTTTAAAACATTATCCATATTTAATGACAAATAAAACATTAACCAATGCATTAGATTGATTTATCATACCCAGCCCCTCGTAGGGATTTAACATGACCAACACACACCAAAAGATTCTGTATGTGTATCTCATGGTATCATTCATATATCAAATCATGGAAAAATGTGGCAAAAATTTTGATTCAAAGATATTAAAAATATATCAAATAATAAGTTCATCATGATTTTGATCAGATGATATAGAATTTCATGTACACAAAAGATGTATTTCATAGGGTAATTTAAAATATATTTTATAAAATTGGACTCAAAATAGAATTTTTTTGGATACAAAGAGGTAAATTGAAGTGAAACTATGAATATGAACATTTAGAAATAATTTTTTGTCATTTTAATAAAGAGAATAATTTATAAGGAATATTAAAATATAATCTTCTATAAAGTTACATGAATTAAAAATTAATACATAACATTTAATGAAATCCCCAAAAAATATCCGTAAATGCAAATAAAGGTTATGTTTATAAATAGGAAATGGAATATAAAATTAATTATGATGAAACAAAAAATAGCATTGTTATTTGAAAATACCTTTATTGAAACCCACATCATAAAATGGATCAAAATTTCTACTAAAAAATAGATAAACATAAATTAAAAAGAATAAAAAATACTTTGTATTTGGATTTCAATATACTAAAACATTTATATAAATAAAAAAGATGTTCATGGATAAATGTTTGTGATTAAATTGATCGGAATTATTCTAAAAAATATATAATTTTATAATAATGAAATTAATCAAGGATGATCCTTTTAATTAATAATAGAATTTTTCCTATAGAGAATGACAATTTACCAAATAATAAAATCATAGAGTTGAAGAAACCAATAATTTTAGAAATAATTTCCAGATTAATCATTACAACATAATGAAATGGGAGTCTATATAAAAAAATTCCATTTTTATTTAGTGTATTTTGAATCAAATGAAATTGAAAAAGTTAACTTAAAATCTTTGTGTATATCCCTTTCATTTCATAACTATTATGGAAACAATATCCATTGGGTTTTAAGTTCAAAAAAAAATAACAATATTTAGGATTTGTAACGTATCTAAAAGACTATAAATTTAGATGATAAATCCCTTGAATTTACTCTATACTTCTATAAAATAACATCAAACATGTTTTGAGTTTGATACTACTATTCAAATACCTTTTGGAAATGAAATAATTTGGACACTTTTTTGAAACTAATGGATTTATAATGTGTAATAGTCTTCTAAGAGAATCACAGTAGTTACGGGTTTAAAAATAATTTAAAGGATATGTGTGTGTTGATGGATGATGAAGTGAACTCCATATATAGGTGAAAAAGTGAATGTTTTCGAGGTAAATGAATGTTTTCAGAGGGGTAAATATGGGATCACATTAGGTTAGAGAAGGTTGGGGAGACATATGGGTTTGACTTTTAAAAATATAAACAATCTTATACAAGTTATAACTTTAATGTATACTTAATAAAATTTAAACCAATTTACATTACACAATTTTAACAATATTAACAATTAATAAATATTTACCATGGTAATTATTTTTTTCCAAAAGTATATTTTAACCCAACATAATTAATTTAGATCAGAAGATTCTAAATATAGACTAATGTCCTTTAATTCAATATTTAAATATGATAAAATTAAATTTCAAATTAAAAAATATAATATATAAGAAACAAGTTTTTATAGAATAATTCAATTTTATACCTTTAGTGTTTATATTCTTATTTTCCTAAAAATTTATAACTATATAAGTCATAATATATTGGTTTTTATTATTCCAAATAATATTTGTGTTATCAAAATATATTATTTTTTAATATTGAAATTACACAATGTTTTTACAAATAAATCTTTCGAAAGTAAATTTTTTACTATACAAAAAATATTTAAATAGTATGTATTTTTTTGTTAAATATATAAGTAATCTTATTACCACATTTAAAGTTTTTAGAAATACTCAACTTTTACTCCTGGATATGGTAATAATAAATTATATATAAATTTCTAGCTTTCATATTAAAATACATAATCCCAAAATTACTATCCCAAATTATTAAAATATTAAAAATAGATATTTCATCAACTATATAGACAATGAAATATTAGGCTTGAGGTTTTATATAAATAGAAATAATTATTTCATAATAATATGAATGTATTATGTGGAATTTTCCCCCTTTTTATCTTCTCTAATTTCAAATTATGTCTTCAACATTTATCACTAAATTATCCACACACGGAATCCTTTCTAAAAAAACTCACTTAACATCATTTTTAGTAACCGAGGGAGTGGAATCCTAAAAACCAGTGAGACAAAATTCTTAGTAAGGGTAAATATATGAATTGTTAATTTTATATATTTGATGATTTCAAGATGTTTATATGGGTGTGAGAACATATTAAAAGGGAATGAGTGTAACATAAGAAAATTCCTTAACAGAAAAACCTATAACATAAATAATAATACATGTTGTAAATAATTTATAGAGGATTAAAGCCAAAAGATTCAAAAATTACCACCCACATAAAAATAATCGTTGATCACAAGAAATATTGAAAATAATTTTAATTAAAATCAAATTTTGCTGGTAACTTAGAAAATAAAAAATTCATCATGGAATCACCTATGCATGATAATTAAAATATTATCATTGGTGTTACATATAGTATTTCAATTCATAATTTCATTGGAACTGCTAATATTTAGAAAACCATGTCATGTTTTAGGATTAAATTATTATTGTTGACACCAATATTTGTTATGAGTAAATTACAATACTTAATTCCACCAATTTACTTAATGAATTGGATTGATATAACATACCAACATATCCTTAGATTATATTTTAACCAAAATTAAATCACCCATTCATATGTCCAAGTACAATATATTGATCAAAACATTGATAATTTTTCACTTTTCAACATAAAACCCTTAAAATGGTCATCATTTATTTTTACTTGACTAAATAATAGAATAAATGGGTTCCATTACATTCTCTTTAAACAAACATAGCCATATAAAGAAATAATAATAGTGGTATCATTGGAACATAACCTCAATCGAGAATAATAAAATAATAATAGATTTGGCGTAGATGAAAAATAATTTTAAAAGAATAATTAAGGCATTTATTTGAAAATTAGAAAAATATCATTCCATTTTGTCAAAAATTTGAACTAATATTTCAATAATATTAACAAAAATAATTCTTTCAAAATAACTACGGAAACAATTATAGGAAACATTACATACAGGATGAGATATAATGGAATGAAATTTCATCCACTATGTAAATATTAAAAAAAACATTCCATCCACAAATTATCAAAAAAATACATAACTACTCTGACCTAAAAAATAATAAGGATTTAATTTTTAAACTTTTACATGAAATTAAAATATAAATTAAAATTGTTCATATAAAAGATAATTGTTTAAAACAACATAATGATATGGATATAAATGAGGTAATATTCTCAAACCTAAGAGAAAAAAGATATATTTTTCTTAAAAATGTTAATTTTATTTTCTTGAGTACTGAAGAGAGGATAATGAATGGAATAATTTTATAAATAATAAATAAACAGTGTATAAAAATAGATATATGATTTAATAAATTGGTATCTTACTATTTCCCCAAAAAGAACCATGAAAATAAACAATCTCAAAAATAAATGGGTTTATAACTTAAGTCAATTACTACATTGGTAAAAATCCAAAAAATAAAATAAAAGAATAAGGTTTACATGTCACTATAAATCATTTGGATTATAATAATTAATATTTAAAAAAATTCATTTTGAATTAATTACACCATACAATTAAATCAAGGTTCCTGAAATTAAAAACATCACAAGAAATTGAGAACTAGAAAAGAAAAACCAATAAAAAGATCAAAACATTTGAAGTAATAATTTATTCATGAAGTGATTATGTACACATCTGTAAATACATAATATATAATAAATATATCACAAAAAATTAGAGATCAAATCACAGATAATTGTGTAATAACCCAGTAATTGTAGAAGTGTTTTAACCTAATGAAAGTAAATTGAGTTATAAAACCACAAATCATAAGTCTATATGTGAAATGTATGTCCTTTGACCCCTATATAATGAAACTATATTAATTTTTTTAATTTTTATTTATAATATATAGGTTTATTATTTTATCATTGATTTTAATGAAATATTTAATTACATAATCAGTTAATCCAATGAAATTAATTTTTCAGATGTTCAGTTTATAGTTGGAAATTTTAATTGATAGGTTAAATATCATCAAATGTTTCATTTTTCAATAATATCTAGAATAATAATCATTAAATTATTATCATATTTATATTTATATAAAATAAAATTCATTCATAAAAATCAGTCAGGAAAAACAAATTTTATCCACTCATTTTGTGGTAGTCGGCACCTACACATGACCTTTGTTTTTAATTTTAATATGATAAATGAAGAAATAAATAAAAATATTGTATTTGTTGTATTATTTATACATTATTAAGATAAAATAAATTAATTACATCCATTATTATTGTCAGATTTCTTGTTTTTTGAGTTATAAACATTCATTTTTGAATTTTAATTTTCTGGCACAGGATGGTTCATTATGAAAACTGGGAATCAAAATGAGGATTTAGGGTTTAAACATTTGAAAATGATGTTTTTAAAACCTAGTTTATTTTTCCATGGTTTTCCCAGTGGTTCTGGTGAACCTCATAAGAATAATGGGCATGGCGGGCTGCTAACAACATATAAGGCCCCGGCCTTAAACCTTACTTAATATTGAATTAAATGAATAATTCACATTGAGGATATTTTCAGGTTTAGAGTTTTAGAGAATTAGAACATAACTATTACATCTCAAAAGATTACAAAGTAGTCATTTCTACTAAGTTTCCATAAAAAATATTAAAAGAAACATGTCTAGTTCCATGTTTTATATAGCATGACATTCCCTTGATCCCATCCTTGACCTTATTCCACATTAAGTCCTGTAAAAAACAATTCAAAAAAACATGGGGTGAGCATAAAAATCTCAGTAAGGGATACACAATGAATGAAAACTGTTAGTTTTTCAAACATAAAGTAAACCATGTATACTCTATCAGAGTAATACCTTCATCTTCATGAAGTAGTAAAAACTCTTCATTGAATAAAGTATCATTACTTACCTTTTTGTAACCAAAGGATTACCATAAAACCCATATAAAGAACACATAACATGTATAAAGGTAACTTGGGACATAAACATACTTATGTGGAATAACCATACGGTCGACTTCCACGCATATCACTTAAATGGAATAGCCATACGACCAATTTCCATACATACTTAATGGAATAGCCATACGACCGACTTCCATACCCAATGCATTGGAGGTTATAACGTAACCACCCGTCCTGGTATTCACGGCACCATCCGTCATATGGTTTATCACGTAACCAACCGTCAAATATCCAAGTACCAATATAAAATCATAAAACATAAAACCAATATAAAAGAATGATAACATTTACACATTTCAATCATAATATATCATAATAGAATCCTTTATCAAAACCATTTTCAATACCAAAATACATAAAAGAGTATATAGTATTTATTTCATTTCAAAAAACATAACAGCTTGTTGAGGATGCCAAAGACCAAATAATACTCGCGGCGGCGGAAAAGGTCATTGTAACTGCGTACGTTAAAAAAACAATCCTTTTTGTCATTTAGTAAAAAGATTCGTTGAAAAAGAATCCTTTTGTATAAAAGTAAACTTCAAAAGAGTTTATACACCGTATAAAAGAAAGTTGTGTATAAAACGAAATATGCCTCAATGAAAGGAGATTGAGACGAAGTCCCTTACCTCGGGTTCGACTTGACTCGATCGTTCTTTAATGTCCTGAATAATAAACGTGAGTTAATTTTTTCTTGATTAAGAACCTTTTTAAAGTTCATTATTCCTTTTATATCACTTATTTCCATGTTATAAACATTAGGTAACAATTTAAGTTAATAATGTTTGTTTTGTCAATATTTGGTTCTTAAGTCGAAAGTGGACTTCTTACAATTACATGTTGTTCATGTGGTCAAAGGTTATTTATATCCAGAATGACATTCCTGATTTGGATATCATATATATCATATATATCCAGCATATACATGTATTTATAATATTACATAATCATTTAGAGGTAAGAAATGAAATGCACCGTTCATGGAGACGGTAAGCCGTACGTACGCATGAACGCTACTTTCATTTCTATTTATTAATTTATAGAATGGAATCATAATTATATAAGAGTATATTATAATTCCAGTATAATAACATATATAATATCATTAACTTTATCCTTTACACATCCCAAATATGGTATTAACGAATCCAATCACTTTCAGGGGGCGGTAGTCCGCACTTCCTAAAATGAAGATATCGTGTTTACCCATAATAGAAACAATAATGGTATACCATAAATGAAAAATACAGAAGCTTAAGGAAAGAATAAACATATCATATATCATATATAAAAATAGTGACATCATAATGTCCGCCATTGAAGGTGTAAAATGAGTATTGAACAATCATCGTTTCGAGAGGCATAATTTCGCCATCCACGGAAACCGTATGTTCTTTAACCATTTGATGTAGTTGTGTGAGAGTGTAGCTCAAATAAATCTTATAACAACATACTAGTATATTGGATATACTGTTTTTGTTACAAAAGAAGTAAATAAAAAGAGTTTAGGGGGTTGGAGAAGAAAAATAAAACAAATGAACAAGAGAGAATGAATTACCTTTAAAAGTGTAACTCCTTTTGATTTGAGCCTAAAGGCTTCCTTTGAAAGGAATATTCCCAAAGGGAATCCTCTAGGATGAAGAGAGGGATTTGGAGAGTGTAAATGGGTAGGGTTTGGCCGAGCCAAAGTCTTGAGGAGTGTGTGTAAGGTGGTAGAGGTGGGGGCCTTGTATAAGAGGAGAGGAGGGGCACTTTAAGAAAGTATAGAATTATTACTTTATTTGAAAATCTGTTTCGGTTTTAAAAGGTCCCACATTGATATAATTCGTGTATAAGGTGATAAGGGTTTGAAATCCACCCATCCAATAAGTTTTGGACATGTGTAGTTCATAGATTTTACATTATCTTTCCATTTTATTTAAATCGTCAAATAATGATGTCATCACTGCATCATTATTATGTCATAAATAATTTAATTTATTTAACGTCTAAAAATTATAAAAAAATACTATGATGTATGAAATCCTTTTATCTTTACAATGATCATTTATAATCAAAAATATGACTTGTATAACCATATTTAAAAATTGTTTTAGTAAAACATATCATGTTTGTGCCATTTTTTACATTAACATTAAATAAAAGGTATTTATGTCATTTTCCAACCAAAGTGGCTCCATGGGGTCCCCAAGTTGACCCATGGATTGTCTTGGTCGGCCATGACACATCCAATGAGGGTAGGACATGTGTCTTGGTCATCTCATATTATTAAAATATTATTTTTACCTTAAACTACACTAACTACCACTAATCGCGATTAAAAACTTAATAAGTTACTATTCACCAAAAAATTATTTTAATCTCAATGAACTAAATTTTACTTCTTAATGACAACCATGTATGTCAGATTTTTGAAAATCAAAACACAATGATGGCAAAATTTCATTTAAACGAAAAAATCAGTTTTTATAAGTACCACTTAGTGGTTTCACTATTCAATAAAAATTGAAGTTTTTCAGAAAATTACCAAAAATTCACCCTAATCAATATTTGATATTACGAATTCAAAAATGAAGTCTATTTTACAAAATTCAAAATATATAAGTCATATTAATTAATTTAATAATTAATTCTCGCTGTTAGAGCAAATAGCGTGTTTTTATGAAACAATAAGTATCAAAAGATTGACACTAGTTTAAGTCCGATTTCAAAGTGATATTAATTTCAACGACCACTATTGGATTTAATGGTAAAAATATTTTCTACTTTCACTCTAAAACCAATTAAAATAATATTCTAATCATATAAATAAATTAGATCAAAAAGAGGTTTTTAATTAAAATACAACATTTACAATATTCATTAAAAAAATGAACTTTATCGGAAAGATACCAAAAATTTGCACAAAGTAAATTTTGATGTCCCGATTCTAAAGAAGAGTTATATTTGGTCCAATAGAATTTATAATATTGATCAAAACTATATTTAATGACGGTTCTCCGTCAAAAGGTGATAACTGAACCCTTAGTGAAAATTAGGGTATAAATGCCTAAAATTGAACTCTTTCCATATTTTAAGCCTTTATCTTTTATTGGGTAAATATAAAAACATTTAAAAACATGTATAATCATATTTTAGTTATTTCTATCCATTCCCTCCAATAAAACGGCTACAAGTTAACTACCATTTAAAATAATATTATTATATTACTATTGTGCAACGTAAGATTTCAATGAAACTCATCATTGTGTATCGAGTACGCTATAGAATGTAGAAACCCCTTTTAATTAAAATTAATATTTAATTCGTAAATATTAATTAATATGAAAATTATTTATTCTTTATTTACCTGGGATGTTACATCCTTCCCCCTTTTGGGAATTGCGTCCTCGCAATTTTATTCACTTATCAAAATAATTAGTGGAATTTATCCCTCATAGCATTTTCAGATTCCCACGTTGCCTCTTCAATCAATGGTTTTTTCACAAAACCTTTACCTGATGAATCACCTTATTTCGTAACACCTGCTCCCTATGTTCAAGAATCTGGACTGGTTGTTCTTCATAAGATAGGTTCTCTTCCAGCTGAACTACCTCTGGACTCAGAACAGGAGATAGATCTGGCATATACTTCCTCAACATTGAAACATGAAAAACATTGTGTACCTGAGATAAACTCGGAGGTAAAGCCAATCGGTAAGCAACTGATCCAACTTTCTCTAGAATTTCATATGGTCCAATAAACCTTGGACTCATCTTTCCTTTCTTACCAAATCTCATCACACTTTTCCAAGGAGAAACCTTGAGAAAAACATGATCACCTACCTCGAAAGATAGATCCTTCCTTCGGTTATCCGCATAACTCTTCTGCCTGCACTGAGCTGTTCTCATGTGCTTCTGAATCAACTGAACTTTTTCTGCCATCTCTTCTACCAATTCTGGTCCCATCAGCTTCCTTTCACCCACTTCATCCCAAAATGCTGGAGTTCGACACCGCTTCCCATATAATGCCTCAAATGGTGCCATCTGTATACTGGAATGAAAGCTGTTATTATAAGAAAACTCAACCAAAGAAAGATGTTGGTCCCAACATCCCTGATAATCCATCGATCAAGATCGTAGCATATCCTCCAAGGTCTGAATTGTTCGTTTTGACTGCCCATCTGATTGAGGATGAAAAGCTGTACTAAAATTTAATTCAGTTCCCAACGACTTCTGAAGGCCTTTCCAAAAGTTAGATGTGAACCTGGGATCACGATCAGATACAATGGAGAGGGGAACTCCATGTAACCTGACTATCTCTTTAAGATACAAACGGGAAAGTTGATCTAGGTAAAAATTATCTCGTATAGCAAGGAAATGAGAAGATTTAGTCAAGCGATCAACAGTAACCCAGATTGCATTATTACCTCTAGATGTCCTCGGTAATCCCACAACAAAGTCCATGGATATGTTTTCCCATTTCCACTCTGGCACTGGTAAAGGATGAAGAATCCCTTTCGGTAACTTCCACTCTGCTTTAACCTACTGACAAGTCAGACACTTCATAGTAAAATCAGCAATATCTCTTTTCATTCCATCCCACCAGTAATACTCCTGCAGATCTCTGTACATCTTAGTACTGCCAGGATGAACTGAAAACAGGGAACTATGAGCCTCACATAACAACTCATTCTTCAACTGTGAATCACAAGGCACACATTACCTCTTCCCAAACCTCAAAACACAATCATTATCAATGTTGAATTCAGGCAACATACCTTTCTGAACCAACTCTACCTTTTTCTTCAACTCACTATCTCGCTTCTGTGCTTGCTTAATTCTGTCTAATAGAAAATATTTCACTGATACCTGAAACAAAACAGAAGAACATCCTCTTCCAACAACTTCTATGCCAAATTTCATCAAATCGTTAACCAAAGGATCATGTTCCAAACACAACATTGCTAATGAAGCATTAATTTTTTGACTCAAAGCATCAGCCACTTTATTTTCTTTTCCTGGATGGTAATGAATTGTGCAATAATAATCCTTGATTAATTCCATCTATCTCCTCTGTCTCATGTTCAATTCTTTCTGAGTGAATATATACTTTAAACTTTTGTGATCAGTATATATTTCACACTTTACTCCATATAAATGATGCCTCCAAATTTTTAAAGAAAAGGCAATAGAAGATAATTCCAAATCATGTGTAGGGTAATTTACCTCATTTGTTTTCAACTGTCGTGAAGCATAAGCAATTACCTGATCATTCTGCATAAGGACACTGCCAAGTCCCTTCAACGAAGCATCACTGTATATAAAAAACTCACCATTCCTGGAAGGAAGTGTCAAAAATGGAGCATTCACCAATCTTCTCTTCAACTCCTGAAAACAATCATCACATTATTTTGTCCATATGAACTTAACACCCTTACAAGTTAGCTTAGTCATTGGACTAGATAACCATGAAAAATTTTCAACAAACCTTCGGTAGTAACCTGCCAAACCAAGAAAACTATGGATCTCGGTTACATTTGTGGGTCTTGGCCATTCTTCAACAACTTTTGTTTTAGTCGGATCAATAGTTATGCCATCTTTTGAAACAATGTGACCTACGAAAGAAATTTGTTATAACCAAAACTCACACTTTATGAATTTTCCATATAGTTTCTTTTCTTTTAAGGTTTGCAAGATAACCCTCAAATAACTTTCATGCTCCTCTTTACTTTTAGAAAACACGAAAATATCATCGATGAAAACAACCACAAACTTATCCAAGAACTCATGGAAAATTCTATTCATAAGGTCCATGAATAAAGCAGGTGCATTGGTTAACCCAAAAGGCATAACTAAAAATTCATAATGGCCATATCTAGTACGAAACGCAGTCTTCGGAACGTCTGCTTCTTTTACATTCAACTGATGGTACCCCGACCTCAAGTCAATCTTCGAAAAAAACTGAGCTCCCTGGAGTTGATCAAACAAATCATCGATATGAGGCAAAGGATACTTGTTCTCAACAATAATATTATTCAAGGCTCTATAATCAATGCAAAGTCTTATTGATCCATCGTTCTTTTTAACAAACAATACAGGAGCACCCCATGGTGATGTGCTAGGTTGAATGAAACCTTTATCTAATAACTCCTGTAATTTTTTCTTTAACTCTAAAAGTTCAACTTGAGCCATTCGATAAGGGGGTTTTGAAATTGGATTAGAATTAGGAACTAAGTCAATAGTAAATTCAACTTCCCGATCATGAATAATACCAGCCAACTCATCAGGAAAAACATCAAGATACTCATTTACCACTGGCACATCATTAATTTGAACAGTTCCTTTATTTTCAACAATATGTGCAAGGTAACATTCATTTCCATCTTTTACTAGTTTCTCAACTTCCTGATATGTTATCAAAATCAAGGGTTTATTCTTGTACACAAACTGAAAATCTTTCTAAAAAGAAACCATTTTAGCTCTGTAGTCAATCTTAGCATGATAAACATAAAGCCAATTCATGCCCAAAATAACATCAAACTCTACTAGAGGCAAAACAATAAGGTTTGCTGGTAGATTCTTTCCACACACAAGGATAGGAAGGTTCTTATAATTCCTTTTTGTCTCAACGTTCCCTCCAGGTGTTTTTACCATAAGTTCAGGATTCATATCTTGATATGGAATTTCCAATTTACAAGAAAACTTCTCAGAAAAGAAAGAGTGTGTAGACCCTGAATCCAACAACACATTGGCATAATCTTAAAAACAAACAGTGTACCTGATACCACTTCATTCGATGGCCCAACATCTGCTGAAGTTGATGCAAAGTATTTCACCACCCCTTTCTACTTGTATTCTGGATGCATTCCCCCAGTTGAGTTCTTCGTTGGACACTCGTTTGCATAATGACCCATTTCATTACACTTAAAACATCTTACAGTTGGCTTTTCATTGCCTGCTTGATCATCTTCCTTACAGTTACGAGAAATATGACCAGACTTACCACACCGAAAGCACTTACCATACTTGGATAAACATTCTCCAGGATGCATTTTACCACACTTATCACAGGATGGATATTTGGTTTTCTTACCTCGTTGCTTCTTTGATGAATTCTTCCCCTTTTCCTGCCAACTAGACCTCTTATTCTGTTGTTTGTCATAGAACACCTGATCATCGAAAAACACCATTTTTACCTTCTCCGCACATCGAACAAGTTTTTCATAACATTTGAACTCATGATAAGCTAAATCCCTTCGATACTTTGGCTTTAACCCTGAGTAAAAATGGTTTATTTTACTATCAAGATCTCGTATGAAGTTTGGAGCATACCTTGCCAATCGAGAGAACTTTGCTTCATAAGCAGCCACTGAATCATCCTCCTACCTCAATTCTAGGAACTATTTTTCCATCCTAAGATGAACCACCTTAGGAAAATATTTCTCAAGAAACATACCCTTGAATTCATCCTAGTGAAGATCCTCAATCTCTTCACTATCCCTGATATTTTTCACCATCGACCACCACTTATTAGCTTCACCTTCAAAATGGTAAACAGCAAGACTAACCTTTTGATGTTCTGAACACCCCATGACATCAAAAATCTTCTCCAGTGCTTTAATCCACCCTTCAGCTTGCACAGGGTCAGATGATCCTCTGAATGATGGGGTATGTTGCCTCATGAAATGTTCCACCACTGAAATGTTCCTCTGCGGTTGATCTGGCTGATCTCGTGCATAGATACCACCACCATATATAGCCTGAGTCTATTGTGCCATCACTGCAACAAAATGTTCAGTTCCGATTCTGACCATCTCAGGTTGCTGATTTGGAAGGTTGTCTTCCTCCTGATGTCGTCCCAGCATAGTTGCTTTGTTTCCTCTGTGGAAAACCATTCTGAACACAGAAATATCTTAGGCGAAGCAACATGGTAATCTTTAAATTCTATATCATTTCAATCATATTATAATTTAACACTTTTCTAACTCCTAAAGTTTTCTAAACCGACCATTGATACCAACTATAAGGCCCCGACCTTAAACCTAACTTAATATTGAATTAAATGAATAATTCACGTTGAGGATCTTTTCAGGTTTAGAGTTTTAGAGAATTAGAACATAACTATTACATCACAAAAGATTACAAAGTAGTCACTTCTACTAAGTTTCCCTAAAAAACTCTTAAAAGAAACATGTCTAGTTCCATGTTTTATATATCATGACATTCCCTTGATCCCATCCTTGACCTTATTCCACATTTAGTCCAGTGAAAAACATTTCAAAAAAAACTTGGGGTGAGCATAAAAAGCTCAGTAAGGGATACACAAAGAATGAAAACTATTATTTTTTCAAACATCAATTAAACCATGTATACTCTATAAAAGTAATACCTTCACCTTCATGAAGTAGTAAAAACTCTTCACTGAATAAAGTATCATTACTTACCTTTTTGTAACCACAGGATTACCATAAAACCCATATAAAGAACACATAACATGTACAAAGGTAACTTGGGACATAAACATACTTAAGTGGAATAACCATACGGTCGACTTCCACACATATCACTTAAATGGAATAGCCATACGGCCAATTTCCGTACATACTTAATGGAATAGCCATATGGACGACTTCCATTCCCAATGCATTGGAGGTTATAACGTAACCACCCGTCCTGGTATTCACGGCACCACCCGTCATATGTTTTAACACGTAACAACTCGTCAAATGTCCAAGTACAAATATAAAATCATAAAACATAAAACCAATATAAAGGAATGATAACATTTCCACATTTCAATCACAATATATCATAATAGAATCCTTTATCAAAACCATTTTCAATACCAAAATACATAAAAGAGTATATGGTATTTATTTCATTTCAAAAAACATAACTGCTTGTTGAGGAAGCCAAAGACCAAATAATACTCGCGGCGGCGGAAAAGGTCGTTGTCACCGTGTACGTTAAAAAAACATTCCTTTTTTTCGTTTAGTAAAATGATTCGCAGAAAAATATTCCTTTTGTATAAAAGTAAACTTCAAAGGGGTTTATACACCATATAAAATAAAGTTGTGTATAAAACGAAATATGCCTCAATGAAAGGAGATTGAGACGAAGTCCCTTACCTCGGGTCCGACTTGACTCGATCGTTCTTTAACGTCCTGAATAATAAACTTGAGTTAATTTATACTTGATTAAGAACCTTTTTAAAGTTCATTATTCCTTTTATATCACTTATTGCCATGTTATAAACATTATGTAACCATTTAAGTTAAAAATGTTTGTTTTGTTAATATTTGGTTCTTAAGTCGAAAGTGGACTTCTTACAATTACATGTTGTTCATTTGGTCAAAGGTTCTTTATATCTAGAATGACATTCCTGATTTGGATATCATATATATCATATATATCCATCATATACATGTATTTATAAAATTACATAATCATTTAGAGGTAAGAAATGAAATGCACCGTTCATGGAGACGGTAAGTCGTACGTAAGCATGAACGCTACTTTCATTTCTATTTCGTATTTTATAGAATGGAATCATAATTATATAAGAGTATATTATAATTCCAGTATAATAACATATATAATATCATTAACTTTATCCTTTTCACATCCCACATATGGTATTAACGAATCAAATCACTTTCAGGGGGCGGTAGTCCGCACATCCTAAAATGAAGATATCGTGTTTACCCATAATGGAAACAATAATGGTATACCATAAATGAAAAATACAGAAGCTTAAGGAAATAATAAACATATTATATATCATATATAAAAATAGTGACATCATAATGGCCACCTTTGAAGGTGTTAAATTAGTATTGAACAATCATCGTTTCGGGAGGCAGAATTTCGCCATCCACGAAAACCGTATGTTCTTTAACCATTTGATGTAGTTGTGTGAGAGTTTAGCTCGAATAAATATTATAACAACATCCTACTATATTGAAGATACTGTTTTTGTTACAAAATAAGTAAATAAAAAGTGTTTAGGGGGTTGGAGAAGCAAAATAAAACAAATGAACAAGAGAGAATGAATTACCTTTAAAAGTGTAACTCCTTTTGATTTGAGCCTAAAGGATTCCTTTGAAAGGGTTCTTCCAAAAGGGAATCCTCTGGGATGAGGAGAGGTATGTGGAGAGAGTAAATGGTCAGGTTTTGGCCGAGCTAAAGGCTTGAGTAGTGTGTGTAAGGTGGTAGAGGTGGGGGCCTTTTATAAGAGGAGAGGAGGGGCACTTTTGGAAAGTAAAGAAATATTACTTAATTTGAAAATGTGTTTCGGTTTTAAAAGGTCCCACATTGATATAATTCGTGGATAAGGTGATAAGGGTTCTAAATACACCCATAAAATATGTTATGGACATGTGTAGTTCATAGATTTTACATTATCTTTCCATTTTATTTAAATCGTCAAATAATGATGTCATCGCTGCATCATTATTATCTCATTAATAATTTAATTTATTTAATGTATAAAAATTATAAAAAAAGTACTATGATGTAGGAAATCCTTTTATATTTCCAATTAATATTTATAATCAAAAATATGACTTGTATAACCCCCATTTAAATTTTTTTTAGTAAAACATATCATGTTTGTGCCATTTTTTACATTAACATTAAATAAAAAGTATTTATGTAATTTTCCAACCAAAGTGGCTCCATGGGGTCCCCAAGTTGACCCATGGCTTGTCGTGGTCGGACATGACACATCCAATGAGGGTAGGAAATGTGTATAGGTCATCTCATATTTTAAAATATTATTTTTACCTTAAACTACACTAATTACCACTAATCGCGATTAAAAACTTAATAAGTTACTATTCACAAAAAAATTATTTTAATCTCATTGAACCACATTTTACTTCTTAATGACAACCATGTATGTCGGATTTTTGAAAATCAAAACACAATGATAGAAAAATTTCATTTAAATGGAAAAATCAGTTTTTATGAGTACCACTTAGTGGTTTCACTATTCATCAAAAATTGAAGTTTTTCAGAAAATTACCAAAAATTCACCCTAAGATATATTTGATATTACGAATTCAAAAATGAAGTCTGTTTTACAAAATTCAAAATATATAAGTCACATTTATTAATTTAATAATTATTTCCCGTTGTCAGAGAAAATAGCGTGTTTTTATGAAACAATAAGTATCAAAAGATTGACACTAGTTTAAGTCCGATTTCAAAGTGAAATTAATTCCAATGACCACTATTGGATTTAATGGTAAAAATATTTTCTAATTTCACTCTAAAACCAATTCAAATAATAAACTAATCATATAAATAAATCAGATCAAAAAGAGGTTTTGAATTAAAATACAACATTTACAATATTTGTTAAAAAAATGAACTTTATTGGAAAGATACCAAAAATTTACACAAAGTAAATTTTGATGTCCCGATTCTAAAGAACAGTTATATTTGGTGTAATAGAATTTATAAGATTGATCAAAACAATATTTAATGACGGTTCTCCGTCAAAAGGTGATAAGTGAACCCTTAGTGAAAATTAGGGTATAAATGCCTAAAATTAAATTCTTTCCGTATTTTAAGCCCTTATCTTTTATTGGGTAAATATAAAAACATTTAAAAACATATATAATCATATTTTAGTTATTTATATCCATTCCCGCCAGTACAACGTCAATATTTTAACTACCATTTAAAATAATATTATTATACTACTAGTGTGCAACGTAAGATTTCAATGAAACTCATCGTTGCGTATCGAGTACGCTATCGAATGTAGAAACCCCTTTTAATTAAAATTAATATTTAATTCATAAATATTAATTAATATGAAAATTCTGTATTCTTTATTTATCTGGGATGTTACACAACATCTCCAGTTATCCCTTCACATCGTGATTCCCATCCACAATGTGAATGGGTTTCATGGGATGTGTCTAAGAAGGTTTTATGATATTAAATACCTAGAAGATTACCTTGAGAAATTCAAAATATAAATCTTGTTCACGTCATGAATATATTTCATGTGAAAAATCTAATTAACAACATGTAGCATGAAGGGATGGATTCTAAAAAAATTAAAAGGGGATTAACCCTTTATTCCACTAGGATAACAAGAGAGGGAATGTGATGCTCTCAGCAATTTCTCCTCTACCTATATTATACCCCAAATAGAGTTATCCTAGTTCCAATATAACAACATCATTGGGTAAAAGTTTACTCGGCCTTTCATTCTTGCCTATTTTATTCCATTGGTATTGATTTTCGGATTTTCTATTTAGGGTGCTTCATCAGTTTCACTAGATCATGGTGTAATTGACCAATTTGGTTGGGTAATTTCTCTTTCTAGGTAGAGGTTTTCCTGTGAGGTCCTCTACACTTCATATCAAGATTTTCTATCAAGTTACAGAATTATATTTAATTTATAAATCTATAATTATTTTAATGAAATTTAGGGTTGTTTATTTTGAAACTCTTTCTTAGTGATTATACAACTTCTTGACCTAGTTTCCACATATTGGTTCCATATGCTATTCGTTTTCATGACCTCAATATTGAATCCCCAAATGTAATAGGCTTCCAACTAGGATTTAGGATCTAATAGATATATAACATTGGGATACTACACCCTCTTTATTAAATAAACACAACAGTAGAAATAAATAATAATAACCAAATGATATAACCAATAATGAAGAAAAACCAGTATCATATGATGGCCAAAAAAGGAATAAAATATATAATAATAAATAGAATTTTCATGCCAATATGTTTCTGGTTTCAAATGAAATCCCAAAATAAAGACACACTTACACAAAAATTAGGGTCCTGATACCATATCTAGTTACCTTATTCATGCTCCACCCATACTCAGCCATCTAATATATTTCCCTTTCCCTAATCTTATTCTGAAAACATTAACTCAACTCGAGTACTAATCAGGAATCCCATGTAGGGTGTGAGTAAAACTCACAAATCCTATACTAACAACATCAAAAAATAATATCTAGTTAATAAGAATGATTGATGTTCAATAATGAATAATGTACAATTCATCATGTGAAATATTATCACATTTCACTATTATATAGTTAACCACCCAATTACCATGGTTCATGATGACTCCCACACAATAAATATATACTTCATCCTCTACCTATGTCTGAACAATCCCTAATGTATATCCTATAAAACAATATCATGGTTATCATTTGTCATTACATTTCAAATCATATCACGCCCAATTGGAACCATAATCTAATTCCAATCTCATGTGCATAGAACATCTTATCTAACACCCATTGGGTATTTGGAGCCCTTGTCCCTGTCCCATATATCAATGTCAAATGATTATTTAGTTCCTCAATCACGATCTCACACTCACTATTACATATGGGTATTTTGAGTCTCAATCCCATCCCTAGACCTCAATTTCATATATGGTTATTTGGATCCTTAGTTCTTATCCCACACTCACAAACACATATGGGTATTTGGAGCCTCAATTGATACCCAACACACTAATGTCACAGATATCACAAATATAACAATATCACACAAATGAAAATTATATATACGTCAAGAGATTTCATCATTAATCATATTATATAAAATTATCATTAAAATGTACCTATTCAATTTATCATAATAACCCTAATTTTTTTCAATCATAAGGAACAATATATAGAATTCAAAATTTAACTAATTATCAAGACATAATAAAATAATTCCTTAACCCTTCATGGTTAGTCAAAAATACCTTTATTCACATTAATCAACAAAATTATACATTCAAATAATCAATAAATTCCATTTTTCCATCAATTTAACAATTCAGTATCCATATTATTTCATCAATTTCATATTCATAAGTCACCCATTTCCAATTTACCCAATTCAACCCAAATCATTATCAAATTTAAATTTAATTTAACCAATTCAATTTGAGGTAAAATTTACTAATCACAAAAACTAAAATTTCACAATTACATACACATAATTAAATCAATACTTTGGTATTTTCAATTTTACCACCAATATTAATGTCATTGATAGACACTCACCAATAGAAATCCCCA
Organism: Viscum album; assembly: GCA_963277665.1. Classification (NCBI taxonomy): domain Eukaryota; kingdom Viridiplantae; phylum Streptophyta; class Magnoliopsida; order Santalales; family Viscaceae; genus Viscum; species Viscum album. Next base: position 1,841,500,404 of record OY728136.1, read on the forward strand.
ATTTGAAGTAAAACAATCAATTTCACAACAAAGAATGGCATATAGATCCAAAACATAGATCTAATAGAAAAAAAATTATATCTTTCAAAACCTGGATCTAGATCCATTACCAACAAAGTAAAACACCCCTTCTTATGATGGGTGAAAGATGCTAGATAGAGAAAACACCAATTAGGATTAGGTATCTTATAGGGAGAGGTGAATATCTATCATATGGATATTCAATTCACAATTAATGGAGTTTTTATATTCTTGGATTACATCTATAAGTCTCCAAAAATTAGAAAAAACATTAATGTTCGATTTGGATTTAATTAGGGTGAAGGATGGGGAGGTTGTGTAATTTTAATCTCAGTTTTTGGTGGTTTATTTTTCCACATGCATGGTTTCCTATATTGGATGCACAATTTTCCCTAACCATGAGCCTCCTCCCATGGGTATTCTATTTACTATTAGAGGGAACATAGTTTTTTCAACAATGCGACAACTATACAAATACCCTCTATTTGGATTTCCACAATTTTTTGTCTAGGGTGCATGGTTTTGGAAAACTGTGTGCCAATTATGCATTTAACCACTTCTTTCCAAAATTATCAAATTTCACCCAAGAACTCCCAAAAGTAAAACAAAAAATCAAGTAAAAATAGTACCTATAAACAAGATCTTTAAATCTCCTAAAAGGTCAGTATCTTACAAATTATTCCCAGTTTTGGGTTGAGGATGTGTCACATGTTATTAGATAGTGTTTTTAAATGGTTACCATTCGATGATATCAACATATGAGACTTTTTGTATTATTAATTTATAAATTAAATCATATTAATTGTTTTCTTGGATAAAATTAATTAATTAATTATAGTGTTATTATTATTAATTAATTTATGATGTTAATTTTATCATACATGACCTACATTTATTGAATCAACAAGGATGGGCCTTGGCAGCTATTGTTGGAACATCAAAAATAAATTGAATATTTTTTAAAGTTTTGTGGTATGATGTTCCTTACGTATGTGACTTATGGATGTTTATAGTTGTAGATGCATGGTTGGGATTACCCCATAGTTTGAAACTCCCATATTCATATTTCTTAATTTAGACAATTTAATTGGTTCAATCTGTCTAATTGAACAAATGATCAGCATAGGTCGCTAACAACCCTTGTGAACTAGGATCAGGCCTTGACCTAGACTCATGCGATCATGGATACCATGATGGATTCCTCTGTTTCCCTACTCTTTAGGAAGATCTTTAATAGGATGCTTCTCATGTGTTGGATGTAGGGGACCCTGTGAGTGCCCTAGTGTTTGACCAAACATGAGCTAGGTCATAATGATATTAGGTACACATTGTAGTTGTTATCACCTCAAAACCCATATTAAGGTTGTAATAATATATTTATGTATCATTAGTGGTTGAACTATCTATTCAGACACCCCACTCTTTTATTTATTATTTCACATGGTTACTACTGATGCAACATTTTTTTCCAGAGGTACTTCCTAGTTTTTTGTCAATGCTCTTGATGTGAAGAAACAATCCTTACTTGGATTCCCCAAAGTACTTCATGGGGTCTATATTATTAACCTATTTATTTTTTATTAAATAATTATGTTTCCCATATGTACTTATTGGGATTCATATACTATTCATTTATATTGATAATTATATTATTTAGACCTAGTATTACATCCTTGAATCCATTTATTGTGATTTTGTGTTTGACTATTATATTATAGGGATACCCAGAGGTATTTCTAGGGATTAGGATATTGAGCCTATGAGTTCGATGTTATAATATTTTGATAACTATATTTACTTACAAGGATTTATTTAATAAGTTTTTTTGTTTATATGTAATATTATTTAGAAACCAATACATATAACATAGGATTCGACATTTGAGCCTAATTGATTTTGAGGTTTAGGCATGGCATTCATATTAATTTTATACTTGAGTGAAGGGCATGGTTACACTCCCCCCGATTGATGACATGATCATGTTTTTTTACATGGATGTCCACATCATTGATGGATACATGTAGATGATTATCCACTCTTAATAAAATCTTAGGATTCTCCCTAGGTTAGGGTGGATGAATCATTATCGAGCTCAAAAAACATGAGAAGGTTGGGATGTTGTGTCATTTTTATGAATTTATTCTGTGTTATATAATCAACCAAATAAAATTCATTTTATAGATCGCTTATGGGTGATCCCATTAGGGGTTATTTGAGGAGCAGTGTCCTTATTTCCTATAGTCTATGACATAGGACTCGAACATCAGACTAGATTAATATGAATTTAGTGGCTTTACTTCCAAATAAATGACCACATCTAGGATGTTCTATTATTACCATGAATCATTAAATATAATGAATGGTGGAGAGTTTGGGTGATCCAAGGGGTGTGACATGTATTCATATGTGGTAGTATAGCTTTCCCAGATACATTTCTAGTGTTGGATGAAGAATGAATTTTTTATCTGGTTTATAAACCCAGGGATCGACTAAATTCAACATATATTGAGTGATATAAAATCATACTAATTTCCCCTAATAGGTTTTCCGGAAGATCAGGATTATGGACCCATGAATCAAAAACTTTTGATTAATGTTATATTTTCCTCACCTTACTCATGTGTGTATATATATATGGGGATTCAAACTCACATACAGATATATATATATATATATATATATTTTATGTGGCATTTTCTAGTTGATCATTGTAATAGACCTAGGGATGAACTATGGTTTCACATTATTTAATTCATTTAATGATTTATATTGTGCCTCATCTAGGTTGATCATATTTAATGATAATCCACTTATTAAAGCACATTCATAGGTATGTCATTGGGGTGGGAAACTGAGATTTATTCTAAACTATGTACATGAAACTCTTTGTTTTTTAGACCTTATGTATTATTTAAATGTTGAGAATAGACTTCAAGATTGATATGGACTATTCCCAAGGATTAATGATCAAGTGATGCCACTTTTTTGGATTTCATTGATCGAGATGGAGTAGCTCAAAAGTGTATCAAAAACTAGGTATGTGGTTTGGCTCAGAGTTAGTAAGATATCCCTATACTTTACTTTCAATTTCTATTATGTGCTCTTATTTGAATGGCCATCCCATTGTATGTGAAATTCCATATGTATGACACAGTTGATCATGATTTTATTTCTTTTAATGTACTATTACATTATTCTTTTATTTTAGTCTATTTGCTACATTTTTACTCATCTTATTTCCTTATTTTGATGTTCTGTAGTTATTTACACTATTATCATACAATGATATGTGGGTATCATATCCCAATTATCTCACACTAAGGCATACACTACAAGCTGGTATTACCTAGTATACAGGGAGAAACACTTGAGACCTTGTGGACAACAGGATTGGGTCACCATATTAGTATCATATTATTTGGGATGTTACAAATTTATGTAAGAGGAGTACCTTTCCAATTGTCTTGTGATATCTAATATGTTATATAAGAGTTATATGAATGTGTCAGAACATTTGAAATATATCATACTAGGGTATCAAGAACACCTTCTCTAATAGGACATCCTGGTTTCTAAGGATAAGAGATTATATTTCTTGGTCTATTTTGATATTTTTTTATTATTTTATCTTTGTGTGATTCACATTTTGGGTGAATTTTATGAATTATTTTTATACTAATGAATCTTATCCTATTAGTAGAATTTCATTGATGGATTTCAGGATCTTGAACCATTTTTAAGAGGCTTTTGATAGATTTTTACTCGTGGATGATAGAGGCAATAGGCATCCCTTTAATAATATTTTTTATGTAGGATTAAAATGTTATAGATATTATTTTGTGTGATTATTACACAATATATTGTCAAATTGTTTATTCTATTAACCCCAACCTTAAAAGTCTTCTATTGTGTGATTACAAGGCCTTATAGATCCGTAGTGAGCTGTTTGATAGTGTGTATGATGTATTAATTTTCATACATGGTAGGTATAGTGATACAAGTAGGATAAAAGGGAATATGATTCCCATTTGATGATCCCATTTGTATGATATTGTTTATTTTTTTGGTAATTTAATGATTTAGTAAAAACCTATTAATGTTTTTCTTTAAATATTTTAATGTGATTCTATATAACCAAAATACATACTAATTATATGATACATTTTGTTGAGATGATTCTATGTTAATATGATTGACCCTCATAAGTTTATATCGGTAGTTAATACTTTAATATATGGTTCTCTAGTTTGGTTGATGTGTATGATGATGATGGATAAAAAATTGTAGTTAATTAAACATTGAGGTGGGTATTACCATATATGGATTCCCAATGAATGTTATTTTATCATTATATTATATTCCCTAATCATTACATCAATGGATAATTACCTTATGAGGATTCTTGGAGAGGATAAATGTTAGATAGGATGATGCTTTGTATTTGATACCATGTTTTCATTTTTAACCCTTCTAGGTCATTTTTATATTTACCTTAAATAGAATTTATCTTTGTCCTTGGTGGACGGAACTACTGACCCCAGTATGATTATTGATCGATAGGGCTATTTAAGATACCTACAATTCCATAGTTGAGACATAGACCCTTAGAGGTAAATGGTTGTTTTGATCGAAGGAACCCCATTGTATAGTTTGGCATAGGTTTTTAGAATCCTTATTATAAAGTGAGGTATGTTAGATGCTTTTTTTCAAACCAATAATTGGAAACTGTTGATGTTTTGTGATAGAGGAAGGTATATGACAACACTTTCTATGGAATAACCAAGGGTTCCTGGATATCAAAAATGGATTTAATGGGAAGGAATATTCATGTTCCCAACTTTTGTTAATATTATTTCTAATGTTAGTATTGTTTTCAGTGCATGGTTAGATGATCAATATGTGAAAAAATATGTGTGATGAGTGTTTATGGAATAAATCATGGTACACATGAGGTGATTGTATTTTAAAGAGGGATTACAAGGTAGGTTCTGGTATTTGAGACTAACATGCCACGTTACATGGTATTATTGGATTTAATAAGGGATGACTCGAGGGAGAGTTAGTTGGTTGTTGACTGGGTGGTTAGAATTTATACAACGGTTGTGTTTAGGGAGGTAGAAATGGTAAATATTGGTTATGAATGATATGGTTAAAATTAAAAATTATTGTTTTTTCATGTGTGATACAAGGACCTATGTATTCAAATAAATGTTGTGGAGACGGTTATCCTCATGTTTTGATTAAATATGAACTGTCCCTTTGGGTAGTGGTGACATCAGAAGTCAATCAAGTGTCGTAAGATGGTAAAAACGTAGTTGGACAATGACATGCATTTCCAGGAGACATGGATACATGACTTGAATAATGGAAAGAATAGCCTAGTTTTATGTGAATGTGGATTAATAGAGTGATGCATGCACAACAATGGAATCATAGTGGAATCAATGTCTAAGATGATGATGTGATATTTCCTTACATTGCCCTAAGTATCCTATGAGAGCACCGACTATTTGTCAAGATAATGTAAATGTCTTTCTCAACTGGTGTAGTGACTCTTTGAGAGTTTCACTTGATGATAGGTATACGATAATTCATATGGTGATAGGTGCACCATTGGTCATTTGAGTATGGGGAACCTCATTGTGAGTTGAAATTCCAAATATTTCATGTGAACCATTCCCCTTAAGGGGTGTTAGTTTAGGTTTTGACATATTTCATTAGTTTTTAGGAATGAGAAAATTTTAATCAATTCCATTTGATATTTCTAAGTATATAATGTGAGTGGGTATCATGTTTGGAATTTATTTCACTTTTATGATGACATGGATGATTATAAAGAAATGATTGGGACATCAATCACTAATAAGGTACCCTCGTGTGAAATGGGAAATAGGACTTTGAGACTAGTTTTTTTATGGTTGGTGGATCTTTGATGCAATTGGATAAATGGAATTTGTTAATAATTTATTCCTCAGTGAGTGAAATGTATATGTTCAAATAAATACATGGGTAGGGTCCACGAATTGGTGTTGACTCCAAAATAGCTTTGTACAATCCATGAGTATAGGATCGTGACTAATTCAATATGTGTGAAGTATCATGAGAATGAAAATGTACATTTGATGGTTTTTTATGTAAATCTCATCAAGTATTTGTTACATTCTTATGTGATAATTCATAGAATCATCTCAATATATTTTGGAATAATGGATTTGGGACTAGATTTTGGTTATTCGTCGATTGTTGGAACCAAATGTTTTCTCGATTAGTTGCCAAGAGGTTGTTCAAATTGTGTTCATTCGAATAACTAGATGCTAATAGTGATGGACCACATCAATAATTATATTTATATTAAATGTGTTTAATCTAAGGTACGTTCAAGTCATTTTAAGGAAAATATGGTGTGACCTAGCTAAAGTTTTTTGATCAATATTTTATTTTTTTAACAAAATTGGTGGAAAATATATGTATTCTAGTTCGTGATCAGAATTATTAGGTTGAGAAACAAGCCTAATGCTTCATTATAATGTAGGGATGTGCATTTAGAGGAAATTCTTAAACCATTTCTTAAAATTATCCATTGAAGTCTATGACCTATGGTGGTAAGTGTAATAGAAAAATTATTAAAAGATTATGAAATTATTGTGTCTTAGGTCAGATGGATCGAGTAAACAATATCTTGGTGATTCATAATTGGATGGGAGAATTGGAAATAGTTTAATAAATTAATGAAAATGTGCATTATGTTGTTCTTGGATTCACATTGGCCATTCAGAAAGGAAATAGGACCATTTGAGAGGTAATCGACGACCCTTTTTGGTCTTGTGACATTTGTATTGTCCCCTAGGGCTTCTTGAGGATGACAAGTTTTATGGTGGTGAGGGTTAAATTTCATGCGTTTTCGGTGTTTTTTAAAATTAAGCATGAATTTAAATTTTCATCTATTTGATTGTTTAGTTTGAAAATTGTGAATCAAAATGAGGTTATGAGGGTTTTAATCACTGTAAATAGTGTGTTTGGATGTGGTTTATGTTTTCATGGAAGTCCTATGGTTTTGGGGGAACACCGGACACAGAACCAGGATGATGGACAACTAAAAATAGCTTCAACAATTCAATCACATCACAAATCCCATTCATGATGTAATGGGTTTAATCAGGTCTGGTTAGGTATGTTTTAGGATGTGAAATCCTAAGGTGAATACTCATATGAATTCATTATATTAATCAGGATTAGGTCATGAATCTAGTTGACATTTTAATCTAGTTCAGATCATAAATCCAGTTCACATTAAGAATCATGTGTTCTGTGTTTTGAAAAATATATCAATCAGGGCTTCACCCCTTGTTTCTTCATGAGAACAAGAGGGTGAATAAGTGGCTCCCAAATAGTGCTCCTCTCTCTCCATTATTCACTAAATAAGGTGATCTTGGATTTTATTTAATGTCTTCAATAGGTAAGATCATCATATTCCTTTATTTCACTTCTATATTCTCCCATTATTTCAGATTTAGGGAGTTTTCATTTTGGGTTATTCCTAAATACCACTAATTAATTATAGAATCAGCCTTTTCAGACTAGGATTTAACTTTTTGGAGGATGAGCTTGTCCTGAGAGGTCATATATACTTTATCTGGTGTCGTTCCATCAATTTATGTTAACATTGTTATTTTTTAAACCTCTATTGTTTTTAATAAATTTTTTTGGGGTTTTTCTATTTTCTTTCTTAGGTATTTGTTCCTATTTGGGGTTGAGTAAAATATTTCATTGTTAGAAACCGTTTGGTTATGGGTCTGAGGCGATAATATTGACTACTTATAATTTAGGAACTATTCCTTTATAATTTAAATCAATTTTGTAGTTTATATCGTTAAACATAATTACATAATTATTTAATAATTATAATAAATTAATTTATGGTTTTGTGGTAATTATACAAGACTCGACATGTATCATATGATCTTATATAGGCCTTGGAATTTTCTATCAGGCATTGGAAAATTAATTGAAAGCATCCTAATGTAGGATGGCATACCTTGTCGGTGGTATTTATGAATTTTTATTGTGGTATGAGAATTCATGGGATTTCTCTTGAGGTAAAACAACCCCTTTTAGGATTTATTTAAATGTAATATTTAATTATTTTAAAGTGTTAAATTAAAATGATGATGGAAAGGGGTCATTAACGACCATTGTCTACTTGGATCGTGCCTGAACATGGGACTAGTGTTACCAAGGATCCCTTATAGGATGCCTCTATTTTCCAAATCATTAGTAGGATAGAGATTATGACTCCTCTTATTTGATTGATTTAGGGAACCTCGTGGGTACCCATATGTTTGACCGAACCTGATCTAGTACATTATGTGATTGGATAGTGACGCTAGTAGGTCTCACCGTGAGGCATATGTCAAACTTGTAAGCCCAATGAGTGGTTATCATGGGGGTGGGTTTTGGAATTTGACCACCACCACCCTTTTATTTTTTCATTCATATTTATATTGTTGAGGTAGCTATATTTTCTAGGGAAACTTCTTTGTTTATAGATAATGATATTGAAGTGATGAAATATTTCTTATTTGGATTCTGAGACAAACTTCATAGGGTCTATCTTCTGATCCGTTTTATTTTTATAAGATTATTGGGTTTCAAATACATACTTATTGGGTTTTATCCTCTAACACTTTTTATTGATTATTATATTATTGTGATAATTAGGGGTACTTCAAGGAATCCATATGTTGATATTATGTTTTTGAAAATTATAATATTGGGATACCCAAACATAATCGCATGGAACGATCAGTTGATATTTTGTTTTGACTATTATATTATTAGGATACCGAAAGGTACATCTTGGGATTCAGTTTTTGATCATGTGTGTTTTACTAATATTTTATTGGGATACCTAAATATACATTCAAGGATCCTACTTTTGATCCTTATTGATTATGTTGTCTAGTAATTGAATCTTTATTTATTTTGATACTCAAGAAACAAGGGTGATTACACAATCCATGATTGATTACATGACCACGGTGTAGGTCATGGTGCTTCACATCATTGATGTATACTCCTGGATGATAAGTTCCTCCTGGTCAACTTCTATGATTCTCACTAGGGTTATGTGGGCACAACATTATTGAACTCTTTAGACATTAACTTGAGTGGGTTTTAAATCCATTTATATGAATGGATGTCGAGCATGTACTGGGATCTTAAGATAGTTCCTTTAATACTTCACCTACGAGTCATCCCCTTATGCATTATTTGACTAGAAATGTCATGATTTCCTACAGACCTAGACCTAGGATTTAGAAATCATATAGAATTTACATGGATTTAGTGGTATGGAATCCAACTGAGTGACTATTTATTATATGTCTACATATTATTGGGATTCCATCATTATAGTGATCGGATGTGGTTATGGGTGATACGAAGGATAAGTTGGGCATCCCCTTATGCTGAAAAAGCCTTCTCAGAAACATTTCCAACATTGGTAAAAGCATGAATTTTTTATCAGGATTATGGACCCATGTATTGAAATAATTATATATATCCGAATTTGTATGATATCTAGCTTAATTACCTTTTTATATGATTTCCAAAAAAATTGTGATTATTAAACAAAGGAATGAATACTATTGATTTATGTTATTTTTTTCAGCTTAAACATGTATATATAAATGGGAATATATTTATACACCTATATAAATACAACCGTATATATATGGGGACACATTTCCAAGTTGATTGGGATAACATAACCTTAGATTTACTGTGGTTGCACTTTAATTATTTGGTTTATCATTTTTAGATATCTAATTTCTAGGAAGAGAATATTTCATGAGTGTGAACTTATGATTGAAGGATTAGAGGTTCATCATTTTTTTCTACTTAGTTTATTTTTTACCATTTTAAATAAACCTCATGGTTCATGTATACCATATGTATGGTTTTAAGGATGAGCATAGATATCAAGATAAATTGTGACAAGGCACAGAGATATATGATAGAAGAAAAGAACTTGTATGGATTCAATTGATTATCCTAGATAAGAATGGTCATGTCTTGGAGACTATATATATGGGTAGGCTTATGGTTTTTCAAATATCTGTTTACATTTATTTCATGTTTCTTTATTTACTCATGTATGTATGGTTGACCAAATGGGTGACTAGTGTTGTATGTATGATATGGTTATCCATAATTTGGTATAATTTCATTTACTATTTTTGATTAATTATATTTTTGTATACTTATTTCTTTTTCATTTTTCTTTTTTACTACATTTTATTTCCCTAGTTATTTTCATTTTTTTACTCTAATATAAGAGAATAGTCTCCCCACTATCATACTCTAGGCACTCACTTTTAGTTGATAGACTCTAGTTTATGGGGATGAATTCATGAGGACTTATGTAAAAAAAGTATGATACACAAAATTAGTGGAATTATCTCTAGGATGATACACCCATGACTATCCATAATATTTGGTTTTGGAAGAAAAATGTCCATCACAATGTGAATACGATGATCCGTATGTATGCATGTGTAATGATTCTTATTTTGATGATTGGAATAGTATGATAATTGATGATATGTTATATTTCTTAAATCAACATTTTTAAGGAATATCACAAATATATATATTTTACATCCATTATAATAAGAATACCTATAACATATTTATTAGATACAAAATACATTATTTTTTGGAGGGTAGTCAGCACATACACATGAACAATTGTTTTGTTTCCTATTAGATCAAAAATAAGTTGAACAAGGTTATTAAATTAAAAAATAACATCTCAATATATTTTATATGATGATTTTATTATACTGTAATGATTAGGAAATAATATATTGAAGTAGATGAATTAAAATTAAGTTGCTCAATTAAGTCGATTATCTCCACTCAAAGAACCTTATTCAACATACACCTTAAGACTTCTAGGATGGTCTTTTAGTGAGTACAATCCATCTGAAAAGTGAGGAGGAATTTCGGGAAGTTTTTTTATAGTTTATTCTTCATTATAATATTAATTTTATTTGTTGAGAAACTAGGATATATTTTATCCTTTTATATAAGTGAGGGAGAGGATTCCCTTGGAAATATTTAAAATATTAAAATATATTAATAAAATAATCAATAAAAATTAATCCAAAATTACTCTTGTTAAAATAAATGATGATAGAGGGTATAACTATTACCATAATTTAGGATTTAGACATTTTTAGTCAATTTATCCATTGTCATTTTAGTTTTAACCCTTTTAAACCATTCTGACTTTGTATATAGAAACAATATTTTTTTACCAATGATACCATTAAAAATGACCAATAATGTGGTAAACTTATTTAAAACATTTTTCCTTGTAGATTAAAAAAATTGAAGCCATTTTATAAAATTAAATTCATTTAATTGGTTTAAATTATATTTCCATTAAACATGCATAATGCAATGAAAAAAATCTTTCCATAAAAATCCATTATAATTAAAAAATATATATATTTAACATAATTAAGAATATATTGAATTAAAATTAAATTATTTAGTCATTTTTATAAAAAAAGAACTAATTATATTTTATAACAATTTCAATAAAATTTGACATTATAATTACTTGAAAATTAAATAAAAGTCTCTATAAACCCAATATATTTCATAATTAAAAAAATAATAAAAATATAAAATTATCTAAAAATTGACTATAAGTTTGTTTTGATATTATAATTTCATAAAATAATTCATTTTTGGTAAAAAAAAATTAAAATTAAAATAAATTAAGAACAATATTTTCTCAATAAATAAATAAAAATGATTTTTGAATAAAATATATTTTTGAAGTATAAAATGAATTTATTGGCATTCCCTTCCTAACAACCCTAATTAAATTATTGTTAAATTATTATATTTCATATAAAATATACTTATTTCACTATAATCTTCTTTAAATAGTGATTAATTAAATCTACTTAAATAAAAATACATGGAAAACATAAAATGACCATAGGTATATCTATAATATTATATTCCTATATAAAACCTTATATTTTTAACTAAAATTTATTCATTTTAATCACTATCATCATGCCTATTATATTCATATTTTTTAACCATATTTCAACTATTTTAGTTAGGGTCAAAATATTCACATAGAACCATGAGGATAAATAATTTATGTTTTATGTTTTTAATACATGTTAAATTACTCCACTTGTACTATTATTCATGTTGTTTCATATATCACCCTCCAAATGTATTAATAAATATCTTTTATTATAATATTCTATTTCATTAAATATTAATTGATCATTTTATTTTGATGTTTTTGGTTTCGTATAATATACATTTAAATGAGAAATACATTTCTAAGTTTTACGGTGTCACGTTCTCCCCTATTCAATAAATTATGTCCTCGCACTTTTATCTTGACTTTAATAATCAAGAATTTGACAATTTAAAATACATTTGTTAGACTCTGGAATAATAGAGATTGTTAATAATCCAACCTTATGAATTTAGGGGAGGTATATTATAATGTTCAGCTGGAATAACACATAACTATGTTTCCAAATAGAACATAGTTGGATAGTGGAAATATTGAAATGGTGGAGACAATTAATGTTCAAATAGTGATTGGATGTTATAAAGAACGTTTATCAAAATAAAAATAATTATCATCCCAAAATCACGGACCCCAAAACTATTAACAAAATAGGTGTGAAAAGGCCATTAATTCATCAATAATTATTATTATAAAGGAAAAATAATTTCATATTAATGATTTTTTATCTAAAGGTGAGGGATATAATTACAATATTTTATTCAAAACCATAAGTACAATTTCATCCATTTGTTTCATGGTATAAAATGTTTCGAAATCAATCTCGTCCAATATTGTGAGCGATGAGTATCCATGATGAATCTTTCTTATTACGAAGGAATCAAAATTTTTTATATCAAAATATCTAAATAAATATAAAATTAAATTCAGAAAGTATTTTATAAATCCAAAATGTTTAGAACAGGTAATATAATAACCCAAAATAAATAAAATTCACATGATGAAATAATGAAAAAAACTGTAAAATATCCAAAATAAATCTAAAGGTTTAACATAGATCATTTCATAAATAAATGAACCTATATTATAATTAACTTCAATAATAACATATTTTCTTCATGGTTTATCTTTTAACATTCATATTATAATCGAAAAATTAAATATCATTCATCCAAAACAATACTTCTTGTTATACCTAATAGTTACATATACCTAAAACCAATAATTTCCCTCAAAAAATATTATAAATCACCTTAAAATCCAATCACATAAAACCTATGGTGGTGGGGGGTATTCCTTGTAACATATTACCAATAATAAATTTATAAACACGTGATTGTATCCATAACTCATTAGTTAAGCTCTTATTAAAACTTTATAATATGAATTGTTATTTACTCCTTTATATAAAACCAACTATAATATCCTTGACCTAAACTCAATGAATTGTTTCCAAAAACATAATGATAATATTTATATCTTTGAAAATGATGTACATAGACCAACATTAACAATCCGAAATTTTTAATGAATCAAAAATAAATATTGGACGACTTACACACCCAAGGACCATTTACATTGAGAGTTTATGATAATTCAGATAATCTCATACATAATAATATTCGTGTATTTAGGTGATAATTTTCCCACTATTTCACACTTCTCTTATTTTATATTTTACTTAATCATGTCCCACTAAATTAATATCACATGTAACAATTTAGTAATAAAATCTCTTGATATAATTCTTGATAACCTATAATATGGGATAAATATAAACTAGTGATCTCAAATACATGCTATGTGTAAATATAAAAAATGTGAATTTAATATCCTTGATGAGTAGAAGATGATCATACTAGTATTAGAACATATTTAAAGTGGAAGATCATGACATAATATAATTAATACCCATAAAATCCTGGTACATAAATATGGAGGTATGGAATAAATATTTAACAAAATAAGATAGATAAAAGATTTAATGATCATGAGTGAAGTGAAAAATTCCTTGGTTAATAGAAAAATTAGTACTTGTTGAAATATTTTAGAAACAGTTTTGGTAACATGGAACATTTAACATTCATTATAGAGTCACCTAAACATTATAATTTCAATATTACCTTTTGGTTTAATTTATAGTATTTCATTATGTTTTCTTTTAAGATCTAATCATATTAAATTTACCTTTTCATCTCTTATAAGTATATTATAATAGTTAAATTCATTTTCTCTTTGGAGTGACATGCAACAATTAACTACATCACTTTACCGAATGAATTGACGGTATATAAAAAACCCTTTCATCGTTGGTTTTTAATGGATCCAAAATTCATTAAATTGTAAAAATATCCAAGAGCCATTGAATTGAGACAAATATTTAGAAGCATTTAGTTTTCAATCTAATAACCTTGTAAACAATCATAATTCTTATTTACCATGATTAACCCGTGGAAATGGATTTATTACTATGAAGATATATTTAAACAATCTTAAGTCATAAAAAAAGAATAATAATGGTATCATTGGAAAATATCCCCATTTTATAATAATAAATGTAAATCTGCGACCACAGTTACCCAGAGTCAGTGCATTATTACATAACATTGACATGTTCACAAGGAAATCATGTCCCGAAAGACCGATCAGTTTAGTATTATTGGAAAAATGATTCATACATAAGTTCATCTTTACAACATGAAAAGAAATACAACACTAATTTATTCTATTAGAAACATCCATGCCTTAAAGATTATGCTGGTGTGTCTCTCATAACTAACTTCTTCATATCCTAGGAAAAATAAACATAAGAATGGGGTGAGCTCAAATTCTCAGTAAGGGTATGAAATACAGTGGAAGATAACATAACTATTAGGCACAATTAATAATTTAAAACACATAACTTTATAAATAATAAATATGAACTCTTTTATGACAGGAATATGATCTTAGTAAATAATTCCATAATAAAACATAGTCCTGGGTATTCTACTAGTCAAATAACCACATGAACCATCAATATTATTTTCATAATGAGGGTATGTATAATGTCAAAAATTCTGAAACACCTTGTCAAGTCCCCTACCAATTCCACGTGTAGTTGTCTCATGAGACCTACCGATTAATCGAGGATCTACAGTAGGCTCCACCCATCGCATACTAAGTATAATACATTCCTCATATTAAAAGGTTGAAACATAACACAAACACAGACATTCGTATTAAAACTAGTGTATGAAATGTCAATACTTTAACCATAAACCATGTATGGCATAAAAATTACACATCCATAGTTGAGCATATCACAAAACCGTCAATAAAATATGGACGATTTTTATGATAATTAATCGACTTAAAACAAGTCTAAATCCATCAAAGGAAGTTGACATAGATAAAATAAAAACTATTTGACAGAAATATCTATTCTTTTAAATAATTTAAAGTCACATAATTATTAAAGAAAAAATTTATTTTGAAGATATTATTATAATCTTGTAAGGGAATATTAGACGATGTAATATGGTGGAGAATAACCATACCCACCGTACAAGTTAAAAAATGACATTCTTACCTTAATTTTGTCGGAAAGGTCGTAAAGTACCTAGTTTGGAAAATGACAGAAAGATTACAATCAAAACATATATGGTCAAATAAGGGTATACATGACATTAAACCATTTTATATTAAATAGTAAAAAAATTAAAATTCATTTTTAAGAAACAGGGATGTGGATGACAAAGAGTTCCTAGTAGATACATACGTAAAAACAACCTCAGATAATAAAGAGATTTTGAATTTAACCCTTACCTTGTTCTTTTCCTTGGTCAATGGTAGATTAACCTCCTATATAATGGTGAAATAATTTTTATTAAATTATAAAAGAACCATATACATTAATACGATATCATATACGATCTTCTAATATTTCTTTGATAATGATATTTCAGTAGTATTGTCATTTTGTGTTTTAACTGATTCATTTCCCTTTATATGTTTTGATACATAAGTCGTGTTCATTATTGATAGGATGGATTTGACTCATATCCAGAATGATATTATGTTTTTAATAATTATTTTTAATGACAAAATGAAAACAATTCTTGAATGGTTACGATGGGAAAATAAATCTCATTGCGTTCGTGGAGACGGTAATCCGTATGTATGCATGAGCGACAATATCATTATTTTTATTTAAAAACGTATGTTAATAGATGTTATATCATATATACAGAATCATTAACATGTTACATTTATTATTTTCATCAATTATACATCATTATTATACCCATCCAAATAATAGTGTTTTAGAATAACAACTACACCAAGACGTGGTGACGGTAAGTTGTACGTACGCACGTATGGTGACATATCATTCATAGGATGGATAGAATAATGAATATAGCTGTACCATATTTATAATAACATCATATTATATAGAAGATATTACAGTTATTATTTTATATTTGAAACCACAAATAAAGTGGAAATGGAAAAGAAAAGAACCTGAAAGAGGGTGGTGAAATTATTACCTCTTCTTCGTGTTCTTCCTTTTGATTTGATCAAAAGGGCTCACTAGGATGGATTTTGGACTAATGTAAGGCCTCTAGAATTAAGTGAGGGATGTAGTGAGGATATTTGGGTAGGTTTTGGACGAGGAAAAGGCATGATAAGTGTGAGAAATTGGTAGGAAGTGAGGGCCTTTTATAAGGGAGAGGAGGGGCTCTTTAGGAAAGTTTGAAAATATTATTTTATTATTACCTAATCATCAGTTTCAAAAGGTAAACTATTCATTAATAAAAAATTTAAGATAACTAATGGTTGAAATAAAATAATCCCATATGAATTGGACCGGTTTCGGATATTGTTTTAATATTTATAATCTTATTTATTTAAATCATTTATTAATGAGGTGAATATTTCATCATTATTGTGTCATAAATAATTTATTTTATTTTATCTTAAATAATTATAAAAAAATACCATGATGTAGGAGATCTTTTTATATTTCCAAATAATATTTATAGTCGAATATATAACTTATATAACCCCATGTAAAATATTTTTTACTAAAAGATATTTGTTAATGTCATTTTTGACTTTACATTAAATTAATTAATATAAAATGTCATTATTTCTCCCATGTGGATCCATGGGGTCCCAAATTCAACCCAAGGATTCCCACGGTCAGATATGTATCATCAAATTGGATTAGGACACATGTTAGGGTAATTTAATATTATTATAATATTATATTTTACCCTTATTTATTGTATTTACCGTTTAATCATGCTAAATAAAATATTTACCGAAGTAAATATTTAAAATGTATAAATATTAAAGTTACCTATTTACAAAATTTGGACCTATAGATTCGAAATATGGAATTCATATTTCCAAATTTAAAACACAAAAGTGGCAGAAATTAATTTAAAATTAATTCCCGTTGTCAAAACAAAAAGTGTGTTTTTAAGAAATAATAACTAACAAAAGATTGAGACATGTTTATTTAATGATTAAATGTGAACTTACATTCAATGAAAAAAATTAGATCAAATTGTACAAATAAAATCCTATTATACTTTAAAACTACTGAAAATCATAATTTAACACTATAAATTATTTCGATTAATAAAGTTGTTTTTAATTAAAATTTCGTATTTTTCACTATTCATAAAAATATGAAAGTTATCATAAAAGTGCCAAAAAATTCACCCTAAGATAATTTTGATATTCCAAATCCAAATATAAAGTGAATTTTGAAAGATAAAATATATAAAATTTTAAAAAGTTGGTATTAAAATTCATAATGGCTAATTTGATTGGTCGTTGTGTGTTAGAATCTCGAAGTTGCGTATAGTGCAAGATATTGCATTATTCAAAGGGAAATGTACTGTGAAAGATTGTGGTGTTACATTCTCCCCTCCTTAAAATAATTTCATCATCTAAATTTCTATAATACTGCCACATAAAAATATTAGGGTGGTTCTTCATCATAAGTTCTTCAGGTTCCCACGTTGCCTCTTCCATCATATGGTTTCTCCATAGAACATTTACCAGACGAGTTGTCCGATCTCTCAACACTTGTTCTCTGGTACCAAAAATCTTGACAGACTCTTTGCAATAAGACAGATCGGGTTCCAGTTCTAATTCCTCATATGTGAGTACATGTGTTGGGTCAAACATGTATTTTCTCAACAGTGATATGTAGAACAAATTTTGAACTTTGGAGAGACTTGGCGGAATTTCCAAACAGTTAGCTATAGCCCCAATTCATTCCAGAATTTCAAAAGGTTTGATTTACCTGGGACTCAATTTACCCTTCTAACCAAATTATATAACTCCCTTCCATGGATATACATTCAATAAAACATGATCTCTAACATGAAATTCCAAATACTTTCTTCAGTTATTGGCATAGATCTTCTGCCAACTTTGAGCTTCTTTGATGTGGGGTTGGATAACCTTAATCTTTTCCATCATTTCCTCAACAAGATCTAGGCCAATGAGTTTTATTTCCCTAACATCATCCCAACAAGTTGGTGTGAGACATTCCTTTCTGTATAACGCTTCGTATGGTGACATCTAAATACTTGAATGGAAGCTATTGTTATAGGAAAATCCTACCAGAGGTAAATATTGATCCCACATACCTTCAATGTCATGTGAGAAAGATCTCAACATTTCTCCTAAGGTTTGAATAGTTATTTCTAATTGTCCATCAGTCTGAGGGTGGTAGGCAGTGCTCAAACGAAGCTCAGTATCCAGGTCTTTCTGAAGACTTTTCCTGAATCTTGATGTAAAACGGGGATCACGATCAGAAAAAATCGATATGGGTACTCCATGAAGTCTTAAAACTTCATTAATATAAATTCATGAAAAATGTTCAAGTGGTAAATCTTATCTTATAGCAAGAAAATGTGCAAACTTGGTAAGATGGTCGATAATGACCCATATTTCATCATTCCTTCCAGGAGTTTTGGTAGTCCCATTGAAAAGTCCATCATAATATTATCCCATTTCCACTCAGGTATGGGAAGAGGTTTCATGACTCTTCTAGGATGTCGCCTTCCTACTTTCACTTGTTGACAAACCATACATCTTGTCACATAATCAGGTATCTCTCTCATCATGTTGTCCAACCACAACATTTTCCACCAAATCTATGTAATGACCTGACCCCAATTTCCCAGGATTGGTGCATTATTACATAACATTGGAATGATCACAAGAAAGATCAAATCGCGAAAGACTGATTAGTATAGTATCCATGGAATAACTATATACATTCATAAAGTTTACATTACATCGTAAATTGAAAACAACAACAACATATTGTCTCCACCCTCATAACCCCTTATACTATCCCTGCAGGTCATTCATAAAATACTTCCTCACATTATGGAAAAAATAAAACATAGAAAGGGGTGAGCTCAAATGCCCATTAAGGATAAAAATATAGTGGAAAATTTTATAAATAAGAATAAACATTTAAGGCAATGTATAACTAAAAAAAGCCTATTAAACTTGAACTTCAGAATGATATGGCAAAGATAAAATGAAATAATTCCATTTACTTATTCACATGGATATTCTACTAGTCGAAAAATTACATGCAATATCAATTACCACTTTCATAATGATGGAATACATAAGGACAGACTATCATAACCACATAGCCAAGGCCTCGTTCCAAGACTACAAATAAGATTTTGTCAAAGCCTTATGTCAAGACACTAGTTTTTCTCATCAGACCTACCGATGCATCGAGGAGCTATAGCGGGCTCCACCTGTCACTTATTAAGTCCAATGCATTCCTCATATGAACAGGTTTAAACATAACATAATAATTCGTATTAAAACTAGCATACGAAATGTCAATATTTTTTCCATAAACCATGAATGGTATAAAAATAACACATTTATAGTCAAACATATCACAAAACCTTCAATAAAATATGGAAGATTTTTATCATAATAAATAAACTTCAAATAATCTTAAAATCCATCAATGGATGTTGACATATATGAAATCAAAACTTTTTGAGAGAAATATCTCTTTTTTTGAAATCATTTTAAAGTCATATAATAAAACTTTTACTTTGAAAATATTCATTCAATTTTATAAGGGAAACTTCAATGATTTTATAACAGTGGAAAATAGCTCACCTGCCGTATAAGTTAAAAAAACATTTTTACCTTAATTCTGTCGAAAAGGTTAAATAAGACCTTGTTTGGAAAACGATGGAAAGATTCCTTTATAAACATCTTATAAAAATTCAAACAAGTTTATAAATAACTTTAACCCATATTCTGTAAAATAGTAAGAATGTTTTGAAACACATTTTTAAGAAACATGGATGTGGATGATAAAGAGGTCATAGTAGATAATTACGTATAAACAACCTCCGATAATGAAGAGATTTTGAAATAAACCCTCACCTTGTACTTTCCCTTAGTCGATGGTATGTTAACCTCTTTTATAATAGTTAAAAAATTGTTATCAAATTATACAATAACCATATACATAATTATGATATCATATATGATCTTTTAACATTTATTTGTTAATGATATTCCTAGTATTATCATTATTTCAGGTGTTAACTTACTCATTTTCTTTTATATGCTTTGTTACATAAGTCATGTTTGTTAATGATAGGATGTAACTTATTCATATCCAGAATGATATAAAGTTCTTAAAAATTACTTTTAATCATCAAATGATAATTATTCTTGAATGGATAATATGGGGAATGAATCTCATCGCGTTCGTGGAGACGGTAGTCCGTACGTACGCACGAGCGACAATATCATTCTTTTGATATTAAAATAATATATAATTGGATGTTATATAATATATAATTAATCATTATCATGTTATATTTATTATTTAAATTAATTACACATCATTATTATACCCATCAAAATAATAATATATTGAATAACAATTACACAACGACGTGGAGACGGTAAGCCGTACGTACGCACGTATGGCGACATGTCATTCAATGGATGGATAGAATACCGAATATGGTTGTACCATATTTATAATAATATCAAAGTATATTGGAGATAATGGATTTTTTATTTTAGAATGGGAATAACAAAGAAAGAAGAAGTTGAAGAATAAATAAACATGAAAAAGGGTGGTGAAAACATTACCTCTTCTTCGGGGTCTTCCTTTTGATTTGATCAAAAAGGCTCCTTAGGTTGATTTATGATCAAACTAAGGACTCTAGGTTGAAGTTATGAAAGTTGATAGAGTATTTGGGTGGGTTTTGGACGAATCAAAATGCTTTGAATGTGTGAATTAGTGAGAAGGGGGAGTGCCCTTTTATAAGAGGGGTAAGGGGCACCTCTGGAAAAGCTAGAAATATTATTTTATAATAAATTAATATTCGGTTTCTAATGGCTCAAAAGTGTATTATTTAAAGGATAAAGTGGGTATGGCTTGAAAACCACTCAACCAATAGAATTTAGACAGGTTTTGGTCATTATATTAACATTATGTTTTAGTTTTAACTCTTTGTTAATTAGTTTGACACTTACCATGTCACTTTGTATTTTTATATTATATAGTTAATAAACATACTATATACCTCCAAGACACCCCCAATTGGTCCATTAATTATACACCTATCATGATATAGGTCTATTGTCTGAACCACATATTTTTATGAATTCAATATCAATTAATAATATAATATTTGTTTTAAAAACTCTTTTATGTGAATTTTGACACTATTCAATAATTGATTTTTTTTAAGTCTTAAAAAAATTTATTAATTCGAAAAAAATTCATTTATGCGATCCTATAATGTAATATTATGAAATAAAATTAATGTATGTCATCAAAACTTTCAAATTATATTAATTTTAACATTTATAATACCAATTATTTGATTCTTTCATCAATAAGGAAAATACTGCATCATTATTCTGTCATAAATAATATTAATTATTAAATTTCTAAAAATTATAAATAAAATACCATTATGTATTAAATCTCTTTATATTTATAATGAATATTTATAGTCGAAAATCCAACATATATAACCCTATGTAAAAATTGTTTTGCTAAAAGATATATGCTTATGTCATTTTTGTATTTATTATAACTTAATTAAGATAAAGTGTCATTATCACTTACAAGTGGCTCCATGGGGTCCCCAAATCGACCCAAATATGCCCATGGTCAGACATGCATCAAAAAATAAGGTTAGGATACTTTTTATGTTAATTTATTATTATTATAATATTATTTTTATTACCCTTATTTACCGGATTTACCCTTTAACCGTGGTAAATAAAATATTTACCGAAGTAATTATTCAAAATGTCTAAAAATAAAAGTTACCTATTTACACAATTTGGAAATCATGATTCCCAATATGGAATCCAATTTTCCAAATTCAAAACACAAAAGTGGCAGAAATTAATTTAAAATTAATTCCCGTTGTTAAAACAAAAACCGTGTTTTTAAGAGACAATAACTATCAAAAGATTGACACTTGTTCTTGTCCGGTTTAATTGTAAAATTATGTCAGATGACTGAAATTGTATTAAATGGTAAAAATATATTCTAAATATAATTTAAAACCACTCAAATTCATAATTTATCAAAATTAGTTATTTCGATTAAAAAAGTTGTTTTTAATTAAAATTTAGTAATTTTTAATATTCATCAAAATATAAATGTTATCCAAAAAGTTCCAAAATTTTACCCTAGGCTCAAAATTCCGAATCCAAAAATGAATTCAATTTTGAGAGTTGAAATTTAACAAATTTCAAAAAGTGGGTATTACTATTCATAACTGCTAGTTTGATTGGTTGTGGTGTGTGTTAAAACTCGAAGTTGTGTACAACACACGCTACTGTATTATTCAAAGGGAAGCGTACCGTGGAAGCTTGGGGTGTTACATTCTCCCCTCCTTCAAATAATTTCGTCCTCAAAATCTATATAATACTACAACATGAAAGGACTCGGGTGGTTCTTCATCATAAGTTCCTCGAGTTCCCACGTTTCCTCGTCCATCTTATGGTTTCTCCATAGAACTTTTACCAGACAAGTCGTTCAGTTTCTCAACAATTGTTCTCTTGTATCAAGAATCCTGATGGGCACTTTGTATTAAGACAGATCAGTTTCCAGTTCTAATTCCTTATAGGTGAGTACATGCATTGGGTCAGGCATGTATTTTCTCAACAATGATACATGGAACAGATCGTGAACTTTGGAGAGATTTGGTGGCATTGCCAAAGGGTAAGCTATAGCCCCAATTCGTTCTAGAATTTCGAAAGGACCGATGTACATGGGACCAAATTTTCCTTTCTTTCCAAAACGTATAACTCCCTTCCATGGAGATACCATCAAGAAAACATGCTCTCCCACCTGAAATTCCAAATCCTTTCATCGGTTTTCAGCAGAGCTCTTCTGCCTACTTTGAGCAGCTTTGATGTGGTTTTTGATTACCTTCACATTTTATGTCATTTCCTCCACCAATTCTGGGCCTACAAGTTTTCTTTCACCAACGTCATCCCAACAGGTTGGTGTGTGACTTCCCTTTCCGTATAATGCTTCATATGGTGCCATTCGAATACTTGAATAGAAGCTATTATTATAGGAAAATTACACCAGAGGTAATTATTGATCCCACATAACCTGAAAGTCAAGTGAGCATGATATAAACATGACTTCTAAGGTTTGAATAGTCTGTTCTGATTGCCTATCTGTTTGAGGGTGGTAGGCAGTTCTCAAACTAAGTTCTGTATCCAAGGTTTTCTGAAGACTCTTCCAGAATCTTGAAGTAAAACGGGGATCACGATCATAAACAATCAATAGGGGTACTCAATGGAGTCTCACCACATCATTAATATATATCCTTTCTAGAAGTTCAAGTAGTAAATCTTCCCTTATAGTAAGAAAATTAGCTAACTTGGTATGATGATCAACAATAACCCATATTGCATCATTCCTTCTAGGAGTCTTTAGTAGTCCCATGACAAAGTCCATTGTAATATTGTCCCATTTTCACTTCGGTATGGGAATTGGTTGCATGACTCCTCCAGGCTGTTTCCTTCCAACTTTCACTTGTTGGAAACCATACATCTTGACAAAAAATCAGCAATCTTCCTCTTCATGTTGTCCCACCAAAAATGTTCCTTCAAGTATCTATACATTTTGGTGCTCCCAGGGTGTATAGAGAAATTGGAATTATAAGCATCATCCAACAAATCCCTTTTTAAATCAGGTATATTGGGAACACAAAGTCTCTTCCCAAATTTAAAAATTCTATCTTCATACCCAAAGTCATTAAATCTCCCATCATTCACAGCTTTAATCTTCTTTTGAAGCTCTTCATCATAGGTCTGAGAACTCATTATCTTTTCTAATAAAGATGGTTTGAAAACCATTTGAAAAAGTATTGATGTTTCACCTTCCATTGTAATTACCATATCCAACTTCACTAGATCCATGAAAATAGGATCCCTTTCAATTCCCATCATGTTCAAAACTCCATGATCTTTTCTGATCAAAGCATCTGCCACCTTATTTGCCTTCCCCGGGTGGTAGTGTATCGTGTAATCATAATCCTTGAGTAGTTCAAGCCATCTCCTTTGCCTCATGTTGAGTTCTTTTTGTGAGAAAATATACTTTAAACTCTTGTGATCAGTATAAATCTCACATTTTTCACCATAGAGGTAGTGCCTCCATATATTGAAAGCAATGATCACACCTTCTAACTCAAGATCATGAGTAGGATATTTTTTCTCATGAATTTTCATCTGTTGTGATGCATAGGCAATAACCCTATCATTCTGCATAAGTACACAACCAAGTCCTTTCTTCGATGCATCACAATAAATAACGAACCCATCATTCCCCAATGATAGAGTCAATATAAGAGCATTGACTAATCTTCTCTTCAGTTTTTCGAAACATTCTTCACACACTTTTTTCCAAACAAATTTAACCAATTTATGTGTGAGCTTTTTTAATGGGTTAGCCAACTTGGAAGAATTATGGACGAAATGTCGATAATAACCTGCATAACCAATAAAACCGCATTCTTCAGTTATAATCGTAGGTGCTGGCCATTATTTGATTGCCTTGGTCTTAGAAGGATCAACATGGATTCCATCTTTAGAGACAATATGGCCAAGAAAATAAATCTCCTGAAGCCATAATTCACACATGCTAAATGTCCCATAGAATTCATGTCTTCTTAGAGTCTTCAGGATAATGCGCAAGTGATTTTCATGATCTTAATAGCTTTAGGAGTATACCAAGATATCATCAATAAATACCACCACAAAATCATCATGATATTCCTTGAAAACTCTATTCATTAGATCCACGAATACAGACGGTGCATTAGTCAGCTTAAAAGGCATTACTGTAAACTCATAATGCCCATACCTTGTTCGAAATGTTGTCTTCAGAATGTCTTCCTTCTTCACACAAAACTGATGGTATCTAGATTGAAGGTCAATATTTAAAATGTGTTGAGCTTCATGAAGTTGGTCAAATAAATCATCAATGCGAGGTAGGGATACTTGTTCTTTATTGTTATTGCAATGATCTCCCTATAGTCGATACATAACCTCATAGATCCATATGTTTTTAACAAAAAGAACAGGGGCTCCTCATGGAGAAAAACAATGGTGAATAAATCCCTTATTACTCAATTCCGTTAGTTGTTTCTTTAGTTCAACTAATTCTACCGTGGCCATTCTATAAGGGGTCTTCAATATAGGCCTTGATCCAAGAATTAAATCAATGGAAAACTCAACTTCTCATTCTGGAGTATGTCCAGGTAAATCATCCGAAAATACATCTACATATTCTTTCACAATATGTACATCTGATATTTGAACATTCCTTTTCTCACCCATAGTCATTTAATTCTCTTCCTCCCCAATAATTGAATTTAGTTGATTTATTGGGGTATATCTAGATAAGAATTAGGTGGTGACGATTCTTCTCTAAAATAAGGGGTTCCTTATCATCATCATCAAAAATCGTAACCTCTTTCTTCTTACAATAAATCTTCGCATAATGGTCTGAAAGCCAATCCATACTGAGTATTATATCAAACTCAATCATAGGTATGATGATGAGATTATTGGATAAAGAAAATTCATTTTCTCTAATTGGGACTAATTCACAAAACATTGTTGCAATGATACTTCCCATAAGATTTTAAACTGACAACTCCCTTGTTAAATCAAATTGGAAATATCTAATTTTCTTAGCAAATTGGGAAGATATGAAACAATGTGATGATCCAGAATCAAATAATGCATTTTATAAACATGAGGAAACCATTAAATTACTTGCCACCACATCTTTATGAGATTATACCTCAGTAGTAGTGACAACATAAGCTTGGCCTTGATCCCTTGGCCTTTTATGAGGTAAGTTACCCTGACACTTAGGACATTCATTTTCTTAATGTCCCATCTCCCTGCAATTGTAGCATTGGATATCGGTAGCTTCCTTCTTCCCCTTGCAATCACGAGCTTGGCGGCCTTTTTCACCACACTTGTAACATACTCCCATTCCTTTTAAGCAAGTACCAGGGTTTTTCTTCCCACATTTAACACAGGGTGGATATTCAACATTCCCCTTCTTCCCCTTATTTCCATTCCCAGATTGATCAACAGATCTCTTCTTCTCTTGTTATACATTAAAGTCATAAGACTTAGAGAATTCCTTTTCTGTCATGATAGCACATGAGACAATGTCTTCATACAATGAGAAGGATTGTGAGACTAATGCTTGATGTAGAAACGGTTTTAACCCATAAAAGAAACGATCAATATTACTTCTTGGGTTATGTAAATAATCTCCAGCATACCTTGCTAACCTTGTATAGTTAGCCTCATACTTTGTGACATTCTCATCCTCCTTTTGTCTTAGACTCAGAAATAGACTTTCCATATCAGCTTGATGGTCCTGAGGAAAGTATTTTTCTAAATACAGATCTTTGAACTCCCTTCATCCCATATTTGATACTTCATCATCATCCTTCGTGTTTTGAATCAATGACCACCATTGATCAGCATCTCTAGTGAGGTGGTAAGCTGTCATGACAACTTTTTCCCTTTCACTACTCCCCAATGCCTAAAATATTTTCTCTAGGGAACATATCCATTTCTCAACTACTAATGTATTTTTTGTCCCATTGATTGTTGGTGGTTTTTTCCTCATGAAGAGATCTAACATTGATCCTCTACATTCTGAATCTGGGTGTTCCATATGGGTATTGTTATTATTCATAACCTGAGTGAGTTGTCCCAGTATGGTGATTAGGTGATCAACACCAATTGCAACACCAGATCAAAAATAATTATCTTGAGTAGGAGTTAAATCCCTATATAGGGTACATACATTGATACAGTTTCCATTTCATCCACTAGGAGCCATTTCTAAATAATGGCATAAACTAGATCAGTTTATGAATCAAAATACATAATTCCATAAAAGTAAAACCCTTAGCATAAATTGAACTATTTATGGATATAATCCATAATCATAAAAATGTATTCTTTGTGGAAGTATATACTCATTAACCCTTCATAATGATTTGTAAATAAAATGAGAGTTATCCTAGGCATATCCCCTAGGAGTATCGTAACCAAGAGTGCAATAAGGCCCGTTTTCGTGCACCAGTTCCCGTTAGAGTCTAGCTCAAAGTGATGTTTTTGGGGTTTACCCCTAGATACATCTATGCCAGAGCCGCCTCTACCTTCTTTATCCATACAGGGATGTATTGCTCAGAAAACTCACAAAATCTCTACAATACCGAAATTCTAGGATGTTCTTCTATACTAATCCTCAAAGTCCATCTTAGGTCTATGTGCTCTAATCAGAGTTTATCTAAATATAGCTTCCAAGGTTTGTACTAAACTTCCTCTGATACCAAATGTAACAGCCTGAACCCATTTGCCCAGAGTGGGTGCATTATTACATAACATTTGAATGATCAAAAGAAAGATCAAGTCTCAAAAGACTGATTAGTTTATTATCCGTGGTATAACTAGAAACATTTATAAAGTTTACATGTCATCATAAATTGAAAACTACAACAAAATCTGGTCTCCACACTCATAACCCATTACACTATCCCTGCAGGTCATTCATAAAATACTTCTTCACATCCTGGGGAAAATAAAACATAGAAATGGGTGAGCTTAAATACCCAGTAAGGATAAAAATATAGCAGAAACTTTTATAAATAAGCATAAACATTTAAAGAAATGTATAACTAAAACAAAATCCTTTAAAACTTGTACTTCAGCATAATATTTCAAAGATAAAATGAAATAATTCCATTTACATATTCACATGGATATTCTACTAGTTGAATAATCACATGCAATATCAATAACCACTTTCATAATGATGGAATGAATAATGCCAGACTATCATAACCACATAGCCAAGGCCTCGTGCCAAGACTACAAATAAGATTTTTTCAAGGAATTGTTCCAAGACACTAGTTTGTCTCATGATACCTACCTATGCATCAAGGAGCTATAGTGGGCTCCACACGTCACTTATTAAGTCCAATGCATTCCTCATATGAACAGGTTTAAACATAACATAAATAGTCATATTAAAACTAGAATACGAATTGTCATTACTTTTTCCATAAACCATGAATGGTATAAAATTAACACATCCGCAGTAAAACATATCACAAAACCTTCAATAAAATAAGGAATATTTGTATCATAATAAATAAACATCAAATAATCTTAAAATCCATCAAAGGATGTTGACATATATGAAATGAAAACTATTTGAGAGAAATATCTCTTTTTTGAAATCATTTAAAAGTCATAAAACAAAAATTTTACTATGAAAATATTCTTTGAATCTTGTATGTGAATCTTCAAAAAATTTATAATGGTTTAAAATATCCACACCCACCATATAAGTTAAAAAACATTCTAACCTTAATTCTGTCGAAATGGTTAAAACCGACCTTGTTTGGAAAAAGACGAAATTATTCCTTTATAAAATTCTTATAAAAATTAAAACAAGGGTATAATTTACTTTAACCCATATTCTGTATAATAGTAAGAATTTTTTGAATCAAATTTTTAAGAAACATGGATGTGGATGATAAAGAGGTCCCAGTAGATAATTATGTATAAACAACCTCAGATAATGAAGAGATTGTGAAATAAACCCCTAACTTGTACATTTCCATAGTAGATGGTATGTTAACCTCTTGTATAATAGTTAAAACATTGTTATTAAATTATAAAAGACCCATATACAAAATTTAGATATTATATATGATCTTTTAACATTGATTTATTAATAATATCCTTAGTATTATCATTGTTTCAGGTGTTAACTTACTCATTTTCTTTTATATGATTTGTTACATAAGTCATGTTTGTTATGGGTAGGTTGTACCATATTCATATCCATAATTATATAAATTTCTTAAACATTACTTTTAATCATCAAGTGATAATTATTCTTTAATGGATACGATTGGGAATGAATCTTATCGCGTTCGTGGAGACGGTAGTCCGTACGTACGCACGAGCGACAATATCATTATTTTGATATTAAAGTGATATATAATTTTATGGTATATCATATATTCAGAATAATTATCATGTTATATTTATTATTTACATGAATTACACATCATTATTATACCCATCCAAATAATAATATATTGAATAACAATTACACCACGACTTGGAGACGGTAAGTCATACGTACGCATGTATGGTGACATGTCATTCAAAGGATAGATAGAATACTGAATATGGTTGTACCATATTTATAATAATATCAAATTATATAGTAGATACTGGATTTATTATTTTAGAATGTGAATAACAAATAATGAATAAGTTGAAGAAGAAATGAACTTGAAAATAGGTGGTGAAAACATTACCTCTTCTTCGGGGCCTTCCTTTTGATTTGATCAAAAGGAATCCTTAGGATGACTTTCTGATCAAAATAAGGCTTCTAGGTTGAATTTAGGGAAGTTGGGAGTGTATTTGGGTAGGTTTTGTCCGAACCAAAAGGATTTGAATGTGTGAATTAGAGATACGGGGTAGTGCCCTTTTATAAGAGGGGTAAGGGGCACCTTTTGAAAAGCTAGTAATATTATTTTATAATAAATTCATATTCGGTTTATAATGGATCCAAAGTGGATTATTTAAAGGTTAAGATGGGGATGGGTCGAAAAAAACTCAACCAATAGAATTTAGATAGGTTTGTGTCATTATATTAACTTTATGTTTTATTTTTAACTCTTAGTTAATTACTTTGACACTTACCAAGTCAGTTTCTATTTTAATATTATATAGTTTATAAACATACTATATAACTCCAAGAGAACCCCAAGTGGTCCATTAATGATTTAGCTATCATGATATAAGACTATTGGACGATATTTATATTTTTAGGAATTTAATATCAACTAATAATATAATATTTGTTTTAAAAACTCTTTTATGTGAATTTTGACACTATTAAATAATTGATTTTTGTTAAAGTCATAAAAACTTTATTCATTCAGACCAAATTAATTTAAAAAATCATATAATTTCATATTAACCAATAAAATTCATGGATGTCATCAAAATGTTCAAATTATATTAATTTTATCATTTATAATACCAATTATTTGATTCTTTTATCAATAAGAAAAATACTATATCATTATTGTGTCATAATTAATATTTATTATTAAATGTCTAAAAATTATAAATAAAATAGCATTATATAGTAAATATCTTTATCATTATAATGAATATTTATAGTTGAACATCCATCATATATAACCCTACATAATTTTTTTTAAAGATATATGCTTATGTCATTTTGGTATTTATTTTAGCTTAATTAATATAAAGTGTCAATATCACTTACAAGTGGATCCATAGGGTCCCAAAATAGACCCAAAGATGACCATGGTCAGACATGTATCAACCAATATGGTTAGAACACATTTTTTGGTAATTTATTATTATTATAATATTATTGTTTACCCTTATTTACCGAATTTAC
Organism: Viscum album; assembly: GCA_963277665.1. Taxonomy (NCBI): domain Eukaryota; kingdom Viridiplantae; phylum Streptophyta; class Magnoliopsida; order Santalales; family Viscaceae; genus Viscum; species Viscum album. The sequence continues at coordinate 1,841,531,546 of OY728136.1, forward strand.
CCTTTAACCGCGGTAAATAAAATATTTACCGAAATAATTATTCAGAATGTATAAAAATAAAAGATACCTATTTACACAATCTGGACATCCTGATTCCAAATATGGAAACCATTTTTCCAAATTCAAAACGCATAAGTGGCAGAAAATAATTTAATATTAATTCCCTTTGTTAAAACAAAAAAGCATGTTTTTAAGAGATAATAACTTTCAAAAGATTGACACTTGTTCATGTCCGGTTTAATTGGGAAATTATGTCCAATGAAAAAATTTGTATTAAATGGTAAAATAGTATTCTAAATATACTTTAAAACCACTAAAATTCATAATTTATCACTATTAATTATTTCAATTAAAAATGTTGTTTTTAATTAAAATTCAGTAATTTTCACTATTCATCAAAATATAAATGTTATCTGAAATGTTCCAAAATTTTACCCTAGGATAATTTTGACATTCTTAATCCAAAAATGAATACAATTTTGTGAGATAAAATTTATATAATTTTAAAAAGTGTTTATTACTATTCATAACGGCTAGTTTGATTGGTTGTGGTGTGTGTTAGTACTCGAAGTTGCATACAACACACGCTACTGTATTATTCAAAGGGAAGCATACTGTGGAAGCTTAGGGTGTTACATATCTATACATCTTGGTGCTCTGAGGGTGTATATAGAAATTGTAGCTATGATCATCATCCAACAATTCACTTTTAATTTCAGGTAAATTAGGAACACAAAGTCTCTTACCAAATGTCAAAATTCCATCTTTATATATGAAGTCGATCAATCTCCCATCATTCAAAAATTTAATCTTCTTTAGAAATTCATCATCATCTTTCTGAGAAAATTTTATCATTTCGAGTAATGAAGTTTTTTCAACCATTTGAAAATGTATGGATGTTTCACCTTCCACGGTTATTCCCATATCCATCTTTACTAGATCCATGTATATATGATCCTTTTCAACTCTCATCATGTTCAAAATTTCATTATCCTTTCTGCTCAAAGCATCTTCCACCTTATTTGGCTTCCCCGAGTGGTAGTGTATCGTGCAATCAAAATCCCTGAGTAGTTCAAGCCATCTCCTTTGCCTCATGTTGAGTTCTTTCTATGAGAAAATATACTTCAAACTCTTGTGGTCAGTATATATCTCAAATTTTTTACCACAGAGATAATGTATCCATATTTTCAGAGAAATGATTACAGTTTTTAACTTAATATCATGAGTGGGATAGTTGTTCTCATGAATTTTTAGCTGTCATGATGCATAGGCAATAACTCTATCATTCTGCATATGGACACAACCAAGTCCTTTCTTTGATGCATCACTATAAATAAAAACCCCATCATTCCCCAGTGGTACAGTCAAGATAGGATCATTGACTAATATTTTCATCATATATTCGAAACATTTTTCCAACCGTTTTGTCCAAACAAATTTAACCCCTTCACGTGTGAGCTTGGTTAACGGGTTAGTCAATCGGGCAGAATTTTGGTTGAATCATCGACAATAACCTGCTAAACCAATAAAACGGTGTACCTTACTTATACTCGTTGTTGCTGGCCATTCTTGGATTGCTCTTTTCTTAGAAGGATCAATGGAGGTTCCATCCATAGAGATAATATGGCCAAGAAAATAAATATCCTTAAGCCAGAATTCGGACTTGATAAACTTCTTATGTAATTCATTTCTTCTGAGGATTTTCAGAATGGTGTGCTTGTGATTTTAATGATCTTCATAAATTTTGGATTATACCAAGGTATCACCAATAAATACCACTAAAAATTCATTAAGATATTCCTTGAAAACTTTATTCAATAGATCCCTGAAAATAGAGGGTGCATTAGTCAACCCAAAAGGCATTTCTGTAAACTCATAAAGCTCGTACTTGGTGAAAAATGTTGTCCTTGAAATGTATTCCTTTTTCACACACAACTAATGATATCCAGATCGAAGTTCAATATTTGAAAAATATTGAGCTCCATTAAGTTAGTCGAATAAATCATCAATGTGAGGTAATGTATACTTATTCTTTATTGTTATAGAATTGATCTCCCTATAGTCATTGCACGACCTCATAGATATATCTTTCTTTATAACAAAAAGGACAAGGGATCCCCACGGAGAAACACTAGGGAAAATAAATCCATTATTACTCAATTCCTCTAGTTGTTTCTTTAGTTCCACTAATTCAATAGTGGCCACTCTATAAGGGGTATTTGATATGGACCTTGAACCAGTAATTTAATCAATGGAAGAAATCAACTTCTCGCTCTGGAGGATGTCCAAGTAAATCCTCTAGAAACACTTAACCATATTCATGCACAATAGGTACATCCTATATTTGAACATTCTTTTCCTCACACAAAGTTATTTCACTCTCTTCCTTCCCAATAATTGAATTTAGTAGAGATACTGTGGGTGGATCTAGATAAGAATCAGATAGAAATGTTTCTACTCTAAACATAAGGTACTCATTATCATCATCGAAAATTATATCCTTCTTCTTGTTACAATAAAGTTTCACAACATGGTATGAAATCCAATCCATACTAGAGATTATATCAAATTCAATCATGGTTATGATGATGAGATCAAAGGATAAGAAAATTTATAAGCCCTAATGGGAACTGATTTACAAAACATTGTTGCAACGATACTTCCCTTAAGAGTTTTGACTGAAAACTCCCTTGTTATATCAAATTGATAATATATAATTTTCATATCAAACTAGGAAGATATGAAACAATGCGGTGATCTAGAATCATATAGTGCATTTTCTAAACATGAGGAAACTATTAATTTACCAACCACCACCTCTTTTGGAGCTTCAACCTCAGACATAGTGATCACTTAAGCTTATCCTTGATCCCTTGGCCATTTCTGAGGTATGTTTCCTGGACGATTTGGACAATCATTTGCATAATGTCCCATCTCCCTGAAATCGTAGCATTGAACATTGGTAGCCTCTTTCTTCCCCTTACAATCACTAGCAAGATGGAATTTCTGTCCACATTGGTAGAATAGTCCATTTCCTTTTAGACAGGCACCAGGGGGCTTCCATCCACAATTATCATAGGGTTGAAATTCAACCCTTCCATTATTCCATGTTTCCTTATTTCCTTTCCCAGAGTGTTCATCAGATCTCTTCTTCTATTTATTTTCTTTAAAGTCGTAAGACTTAGAGAATTCATTTTCTGTGTTAATAGAACATGAGACAATATCTTCATACGTTGAAAAGGATTGAGATATTAATGCTTGATGGAGAAATGGTTCTAACCCATCAAAGAAATGATCAATATTACTTATTGGGTTACATATATAATCTTCATCATTCCTTGATAACCCTATAAAGTTAGATTCATACTTTGGACATTCTCATCCTTCTTTTTCCTCAGACTCAGAAATTTCATTTCCAAATATGCTCGATGGTGACGAGGGAAGTATTTTTATAATAAAATTTCTTTAAACTCACTCAATTACATACTTGATACTTCTTAATCCTACTTTGTGTTTTGAATCAATGACCACCAATGATCTAAATATCCCATGAGGTGATAAACATCCATGACAACTTTATCCCTTTCGCTACTCCCTAAAGCAAGAAATATTTTTTCTACGGAATTTACCCATTGCTCAGCTACTAATGGATTTGACCTCCAATTGAATGTTGGTGGTTGTTCCCTCATGAGGAAATCTAACATTGATCCTCCACATTGTGGATCAGGGAGCTCCATACAGGTAAGGATATTATTCATAACCAGAGGGATTTGTCCCAGTGTGTTGATAAGATGATCACAGCCAGTTGCATCACCAGCTCTTCTATAATTATCTTGAGTAGGAGAGTAATCTCTACATTGATTACGTGCATTGATATGGTTTCCATTCCTTCCACTGGGTTCCATTTCTAAACAATGGGATAAACTATATTAGTTTATGAATCAAAATACATAATTTAATACTTGTAAAACACTTAACATAAATTAAATAGTTTATGGATATTATCCATAATCATAAAAATGTTTTATTTGATTAATTATATACTAATAAACCCTTCATAATGATTTGTAATGAAAATGATAATTGTCCTAAGCATATCCCCTGGGAGTGTCGTAACCAAGAGTGCAAAAAGGCCCATTTTCGTGCACTAGTTCCCATTCTAGTCTAGCTCAAAGCAGTGTTTTGGGGTTTTAACCCTATGTACATCTATGCTAGAGCCGCCTCTACCAGCTCGTATGTAGACAGGGATGTATTGTGTGGAAAACTCAAAAAATCTGTACGTTACCAAAACTGTAGGAAGTTCTTATATACTAATCCTCAAAGTCCATCTTAGGGTAATGTTCTCTAATACAAGTTTATATAAATCTTGTTTAAAATGTTTGTACTAAACTTTCTCTAATACCTACTATAATGCCTTGTCCCCAGTTACGCAGATTTGGTGCATTATTACATAACATTGGCATTATCACAAGGAAATCATGTCTCAAAATACTGATCAGTTTAGTATTATTGGAAACACGATTCCTACATATGTTCGACTTTACAACTTGAAAAGAAATAAAATACTAATTTATTCCATTAGAAGCCTATAAGATTATACCAACAAGTCACTCATAACTACCATCTTCATATCCTGGGAAAATGAAACATAATAAAGGGTTGAGCTCAAATGCTCTATACAGGTAAGAAATACAGTGGAAGATAACATAAATATTATGCATGGTGAATAATTGAAAACACATGCCATTACAAATAATAAACATGAACACTTTTTTGGAAGGAGTATGAGCTGAGTAAATAATTCCATAATAAAACATAGTCATCGGTATTCTACTAATCTAATAACCACATGAACCAATAATATTATTTTCATAATGAGGGGATGTATAATACCAGACATTCTGAAACATCATGTCACGGCCTCAGCCAATTCCACATCTAGTTGTCTAATGAGACCTACTGATGCCTCTATAAGCTATATCAGGCTCCACCCATCACATACTATGTCTATTACATTCCTCATATCAAAACATTGAAACATAACAAAAACATTCATATTAAAACTTTCATATGAAATGTCTATACATTAACTATAAACCATGAATGGTATAAAAATAATAGATCCACAGTCAAACATATCACAAAACGTTCAATAAAATATGGAAGATTTGTATCATGATGAATTGAATTAAAAAAATTCTATATCCATCAAAGGAAGTTGAAATAGTTGAAATCAAAACTATTTGACAGAAATATATCTTTATTTTTTTGAAATTATTTAAAGTTACATAATTATAAAAGAAAACATTTATTTTGAAAATATTCTTATAATCTTGTAATGGAAGCTTTAATGATGTTATAAGGTGGAGAATAACGGTACCTACCGTATAAGTTAAAAAAGACAATCTTACATTAATTTTGTTGAAAAGGTTGTAAAGTACCTTGTTTTGAAAACGATGGAAAGATTCCTTTCAAAACATATAAGGTCAAATAAGGGAATAAATTCATTTAACCCATTTTATATTAAATAGTTAAAATGTTTTGTAATACATTATTAAGAAACAGGGATGTGGATAATAAAGAGGTCCCAGTAGATACATACGTAAAAAGAACCTCGAATAATAAAGAGATGGTGAAATTAACCCTTACCATGTTCTTTTCCTTGGTCGAGGGTAGGTTAACATCCTGTATAATGGTGAAATCATTATTATTAAATTATACAAGAACCATATACATTAGTATGATATCATATATGATCTTCTAATATTTCTTTGATAACGATATTTCAGTAGTATCGTCGTTTTGGGTGTTAACTGATTCGTTTTCCTTTATATGTTTTCATACATATACCGTGTTTGTTATGGATAGGATGTATTAGACTCATATCAAGAATGATATTATGATCTTAATCATTACTTTTAATAACAAAATTAAATCTATTCTTGAATGGTTATGATGGAGAAATGAATCTCATCACGTTCGTGGAGACGGTAATCTGTACGTACGCACGAGCGACAATATCATTATTTTGATTCAAAAACATATATAAATAGATGGAATATCATATATACAGAATAATTTAGATGGTAAATTTATTATTTACTTCAATTATAAATCATTATTTTACCCATCCACATAATAGTGTATTTTAATAACAATTACACCACGATGTGGAGACGGTAAGCCGTACAGACGCACGCATGGTGACATGTAATTCATAGGATGGATAGAATAATGACTATGGTTGTAACATATTTATAATAAAATCAAAATATATAGAAGATACATAATTTATTATTTTATAATGGAAACAACAAAGAAAGAGGATGTGGAAGAAGGAAAGAACTAGAAAGAGGGTGGTCAAATTATTACCTCTTCTTCGGCTTCTTCCTTTTGATTTGATCAAAGGGATCCATAGGTTCGATTTTTTACTAAATTAAGTCCTCTAGAATGAAGTGAGGGATTGTGGGAGGTTATTTGGTTAGGGGTTGTATGAGCCAAAGGTTTGAGAAGTGTGAGAAATTGGTAGGAATTGAAGGCTTTTTATAAAGGAGAGGAGGGGCTCTTTAGGAATATATGAAACAATTATTTTATTAAAACCTCAAATTCGGTTTCAAAAGGTAAAATAATCATTAATAAAAAATTTAATATGACTCATGGTCAAAATAAAATAATCCAATAATAATTGGATATGTTTTGGATATTTTTTTAATATTTATAATCATATTTATTTAAATCATTTACTAATAAGGTTAATATTGCATCATTATTGTTTCATAAATAATTTAATCGATATGATGTCCAGAAATTATAAAAAAACCATGAAGTAGGAAATATTTTTATATTTTCATATAATATTTACATTCGAAAAGATATTTTATATTAACCCATGTAAAAATTTATTTACTAAATGATATTTGTTTTTGTCATTTTTGTATTTAATTTAAATTAGTTAATATAAAATGTCATTATTACTCCCATGTGGCTCAATGGGGTTCCAAATTAAACCTAAGGATTCCCAAGGTTAGATATGTATCGAAGAATAATATTTGGACACATTTTATGGTAATATAATATTATTATAATAATTTATTTTACCCTATTTTATTATATTAACCCTTTAATCATTATAAATAAAATATTTACTGAAGTAAATATTTAAAATGTATAAAAATAAAAGATACCTATTTACACAATTAGGACCTACTAATTCAAAATTTAGAATCCATTTTTCCCAAATTCAAAACACAGAAGTGGCAGAAATTAATTTAAAATTAATTCTTTTTATTAAAAAAATTGCATATTTTTAAGAAATAATAACTATCAAAAGATTGACACTTGTTTATGTACAGTTTAAATGTGAAATTACATCCACTAACAAAAAATATATTAAAAGGTAAAAGTGTAATATAATTACACTTTAAACCCACTCAAAATTATAATTTAATTCTATATATTATTTTGATAAAAAAAGTTGTTTTTAATTAAACATTAGTATTTTTAACTATTCGTAAAAATATAAAAGTTATCAGAAAATTGCCGAAAATCACCCTATGCAAATTTCGATATTCCAAATCAAAAAATAAAGTTCATTTTGAAAGATAAAATTTATCAAATTTCGAAAACTGGGTATTAATATTCATAACGGCTAATTTGATTGGTCGTCGTGTGTTCGAATCTCAATGTTGCGTACAATGCAAGCTATTGCATTATTCAAAGGGAAACATAATGTGGATGATTGAGGTGTTGAAATAAAAAAAATAAAGTATATTTTAACTAAAAAAATATATGTTTAACTATAATTTAAATATTTATTTCCAAATAGGGAAGATATTATTTTATTTTAATAATGTTTTAAATAAAAATACAAGAATATTGAGCGAATTATTTTCTTTTAAAATACCTATTTAATATTATTAACTAAATAAAAAGGAAAAATATTTGTTATGACAGATGGAAAATACTTTAATTTCATAAATGATAAAAAAAAATATTTATTCTTGGATGTTTATAAAATGTCATAAATATCCCTACCTAATAATATTTTAAGTATTAATCTCTAATACTATTATAATAAAGTAAAATTCAATTTAAAAAGAAATAAAAAAGTAATTGGATCATATGAAATTAAATTCATTAAAACGTTTTTGTGGATATGGATTTAAGATATAAAATATAATCAACTTAAAGAAGAAATATGGTTAGTTTTTCTTAAATATGTTATTTTTATCATATTATGTACCAAAGAGAGGAAATTTAAGGGAATAAAGTAAAAAATCATACATAATAAAAGGATAATAATATATATGTGTTTCATGAAACTAATAACATACAATTTACCTCAAGGATAATTGAACAAAAATAATCCTTATATGTAATGATATTGTAAAATAAAGACTTCACCCCTTTGTTATCTTCAAAATTAATATTATTTGAAGGAAATTATATGAAATGGATCTATAAATACCAGGAATTAAATAAATTAATATTTTAGAACTCATTAATGGGAACATTATTAAACCCTATAAATATAAAATAGTTCCAGACATGAAACATGTCTAATGAAAATGAGATTGAGACCAATAAATCTCTTGAAAAGATCAAAAAAAATTGATGTGATAATTAATACATGATATGAGTTTGTGCACATATAAAAATTATTATAAGAAAATTGAAACACTTCATAAAGAAATTTAGTGAATATTCACATGTAAATATGGAATAAAAAAGTGAAGGAATAAGTATTATAACCCAAAAAAAGGAAATTTAGATAATAATCCCCTTAGCTCGAGTCCATGATTTCTATTTATTTCCATTATATCATATACAATAAAATTATATTAATTATTAATACATTTAGGTATATTCACTAGGTTTATTATATTATAATTAATCCATATATTTAGTTTAATTCAATGATATATTAAATTAAACAATCGGTTGATCCCTTATATGTTGTATTTAGGGTGTTTAGTTCATAATTGAAACATGAATTTTCTAGGTTGACCAATGTAAAAGGGTTCATTGTTAAATCTTCTCAAAAATAATAATAATTAAAAAATTATCATTTTTTTACATAAAATACAATAGCATATTCATTCATTAAAAGTTATCATAAAAAACTGATTACCTTAACTAGTGAGGAGGTAGTCTGCATATATACAAAAGTAATGTTTTTTACTTTTTTAGGTGTAATTAAAAAAATAAAATATTATATTATATTCAAAGAAATATTATCATTTTTTAAGGATAAAAACCCCTCATTATAACCTTTATCATAACTATCCATGAGATTCACTTTTTAAATAAATGAATTACCTCACTATGTAGAGACGATAGTTTGTACATACCGACATGTGATGATTCTGTTTCAAACAATTGGAATGCTGTCAATATAAAAGATATATTATATTAAAATAATCATAACAATTTCCAAAATAATATATATATATATATATATATATATATATATATATTAAATCTTTAATAACAACCAAGTATGCATGGAAGTGATGAGAAATGAAATATTTTGGATTGCAATGAAGTAGTCTGCACATACACATGAATGATGGGTTTCTTTGACATTTGATATAAAGGGAGATGAGTAATGTTATTCAATAAATTTTATTAAATTTAATTATATTTTATAAATTGATTTTATTATATAGGAATCATTAGTATAAAATTTATGCCTATAAAATAAAAATTAATATGAAAACAGTCGGTTAATATGATTACCTCTAATTTGAAGAACCTCCATTTTCTTACACAACAAGATATATTGGTTTTTTTAGATACCTTGAACATTTTAATGTTTTCGGGATGTTTAAAATGTGATTTTGGAAGGTCTTATATATGTTAAAAATCTATTTATGTCATGAACTAACACAGATAGCAGAATACCTTGATATTCAAGCAGACAATAATATTGTCTGATGGGAATTCTTAATCCCCTTGGGATTATGACTAGAACCTTGAATAAATAAAAATAAGGTGAGAACTAATTAATATTAAACAATAGAAAATAAAAGATACAAGTTCGTAAGATCAAAACATCAAAATGATAAAGTACCAAAAATAAAATAGGAATAACAAAACCAAAAATTGTATATAATACAAGTAATCCGCAATTATAATGATAAAACTCCAACACCCCAAAGTAAATATCACTCCAATCCAAAAGGATCATGAACATCCACCTACTCAGTCATACTCTTTCCCATTTTAGGACCTAGAATATGAAAATCTATGTACTATAAAAAGTAAATGTAGGGTGGGTCTAATAAATCCTAGTAGGGTGACAACATTTATTCTATAAAATATTCAATAATAACAAACGAAATAATGATTGTATTTAAATAGAATTGGGAATGATAGTACATTTTTATATAAAAAAATCATTATTTCATTTGAAAATGATGGAAAACAATTCAAACATGGATAAAATAATGTTTTAATATAAAATAATTTATATAATAATTTGGAATGAAGAAACAAATTTTAAAAATTAGTGCCATATAATATTTAAACATTCACAAAAAGAACAAATATCAGCATTCATGAAGTATAAATGATTATGAATATTGGATCCTCATAATTATCATAACATTTATCATGGAAAATATGTGTAATCATGCCCCTCGTGGTCAACCCAAATAGGACATTCCAATATATGATGAATAAAGAAGGCATCATAGTATGTGAAATTATATGTAAATTCAATATCACATCAATAAAAAGTTTATATAATCCCAAAAAAATGATATAATAATCTCTAATGATTATATAAATAGATACAGGAAGAAAACTCAAGATAGAATACCCACTTACATTGAGAATATTAATCTTGATCAACCACACATCGATTCGAAAATAGATGGGGTGTGGAGAGGAAAAACTACTTAATGAGAGCCTCCTAATTTATGGAATTATAGTTAGGTAAAATTTGGATTGACCATAGGATAAATTTAGGGATTTGTGATTTTAAAATATTTTTTATGAAAAAAAGTCTTCTCAAATAATTTGTGGGGTAGGGCAACACTGTTAGACAAAAAGTATGCCCTAACGTTGTGCCCCTACACATTGGTAAATTTATTCTATTAATTAGAATAATGGATTCTCATACCATGCATAAACTATGAAAACACCCACTCTCTAGGGTTTCATGGTTTTCAATTTGGGCACACAGTTTGGTTAAACCATACACCAACCAATAACTAAAGGGAAATTGTCCAAAATCTACAAATTTCCTCTGAATAATACATAAAAAACCCCAAAAAACAATATAAATAAGGGAAAAGGAATAATTTTTTTTAATAGTATGTTACAACCTCTGCTCAATATGAAATTTCTATCCCAATATATCTTTCATGACATTTCAATATCAAAGAGATAATATCAATACACTCCCATCAGTTCCTCACACTCCAACATCTCTCATGAATTTGAACCATGCTTTCTGTGAACATAGACAAATGTATCTTTCTACCATGATGTACGATTATTTCAATAGGAAAAATAATGACTGAATTCTCGGTCATAGTTAAATTTGGTTTTTTATCACGATCCTCCCATCTCAAGACTTTTTTTGGGTCATAAATATTATTCTAATACTGTGATTCATAATACATGTTAGGTATTGACTTCAACTATGGTGAAAGTGCTAAATTGTAAGCCATATTCCCCAATTAATCAAAAAATTAAAAATGTCACAAAAAATTAGAATTAATATTACCATTCCTCATCATTTTTTGATAAAAATGAGGTAAAACTCTCAGCATAACTTGGTTATCAAAGAAAAAAATTCAACTGTCTATGATTACGAGAAGTACAATATTTATTTTAGTTATGTGCCAACAACATTCTCTGATTAATCAATTGAATAATTTCTAATTTATCCATAACTAATCTCAATTAAACCAAGAAGCATTCTATAGAGACCATTTATTTTCATAAATAACCATTACATAACATTTTTGGAATACTTAATATAGTGTAAAAATATATGTTGAAAAACTATGTTAGCCTAGTACTTTTAGAAACATGAAAACATATTCACTGTAAATAATTGAGCTACATTATCTCCCACTAGGTTATTCTTAGCTATAACCATTATTAGACACATCAAACTTAATAAATATATTAATAACTTGGGGAATGGAACACAAATAGTGGTGATCCTAGATTCTCATTAACGGTAAAAAATGGATACAAGTACGCATAATCATGTGCATAGGGGAAAGAGAATTTGATCATGAAAATAGAATATCATACCCTTCATATCAAATATTATAAACTAGAATCAAGTAATAATTACTGGTAGTTCATAAGAAATGAATCATAAAGAAATAGATAACACAAGCCATGAAATCATAACATGGGAATAAAACATTGAATTGTGGTAGAAAAAAATCATGTATAATAATTTCTATAGTAGTCTAGGTAATGTTATCGAGACCATATTAAGGAACAAAGACCTTTACTGTTTCGAGTTAAAACCCCATTATATCCTATATTACTAAATAGATTTCACTCCTCATTCCAGCCATGTAATACTGAACTGAGTTCATTTCCCATTCTATCCATATAATATTGCAATGAGTTCATTTCTCATTCTTGTGTTGTAATACTGAACTGATTTCATTTCTCGTTCTATCCATTCCTATATCATGAGATATAAATCATTACCCATTGAATTAGAGGGATATATAGGTCCCACCCATCTCATAATTAAATCATACATACATGTGCCAAAAAATCATAAAAAATCATATCATAACCCATGTAATGAAAAAGGTATCAATAACAAGTAAATATATCATAACCTATGGGAGAACATGCATGTTTCGTAATCATTTCATCAAAATCATTACCCATTAAAGGGAAAAAAAATTTAATAAAAAAATTTGAAATCTTTTTTCCATAAAAGCATATAAAATAATCTTTTAAATAAGTATTGAATGCATTTTGAAATAAATTTTCCATAAAAGAATATAAAATAATCTTCAAAAAAAATTGAAATCTTTTTTCCATAAAAATTCATTTTAAAATAGTTTTTCTGAATATTTCCATTTAAAAATGAAATGGAATATTTAATGATATGATGACAGGTAAATCAGTACATTTTGTATGATGTAAAAAACATTATTTTTATATGGTCAAAATGATAGAAAAATAAATTCTCTAGAATGAATCAAGTAGTTCCATTGAATGGAATGGTAAAATAAAGAAAAGTTAAAAATTTCTTATAATGATTATAAAACAATGGTGGAACATTCTTGGAAACCCTTTTTAGAAAACATTTTTTTTAATGAACATAGATTTCCGACAGAAGAATGTGTAAAGTCAAGATTTCATGAAAAACATTGTTAATAATATTATGGACCAAATAATAAAAAAAGTTACCAATACATGAATATATCATGAATAAATATCAAATAATATAATTCATGATTTTTCTTAAGATATGGGTTAAATGATTTCCTCAAAGGAATCATAAACATAAACAGTCATAAAAAATAGATTTGATTGTTTAAATAAATTATTATGAATTGGTAACTTGGGATCATAATATCCATGTAAGAAAAGGAAATTGCATGAAGCTTATAATATCATAAAAATAGTTATATTCATGATATATCAAGAAAAATGGAATTATATACACCTCAAGATGAATTTAGGCGCATAACAAAACAAGAGTTTCAAATAGTGAAAAATTGGACAATACTATTTTACCGATTTGGAATCTTTTGAAACATAGATCCCATGAAATAAAGGTCCTAAAATGGATACGTAAATATTAATATATTTAACGATAAGAAACAATGAAAAAATCTATGGCTATTATACACAAAACAAAAAAGAATGGGTGGTGAATAAATCTTGTATCTCACAAATCCATGTACACTGTATCTTGACTCACATTGTACTCAACAAAACCTCATGTATAATAAATATCCATTTTTTATAAATCTATAAAATAATCATATTATTACTCTTAATATTATATAGTGATTGATTATGGCTTTATATGACCAACTTGTTAACAGTTCTATGTTATGGTTTCACTTTAGGTAATAACCGTTTTATTTTTCTCATGTGTCTGAATTTTTTATATCATTAGTCCTTATAATTATATCATGATTTATGAAAAGTAAAATATTATTTATATTCAGTATATTTTTATTATAATAATCTATTTAATATATAATTATGGATTGGAATACATCATTCATGAAGACAGTAAGCTGTTTGTACGCATTAGCACTATTTCCGTTTAATATTCATGTTGAACGAAAGAACATAAAAGACATACACACACACATATATATATATATATAAGTATATAAGTATATTTATTAGATCATATAAATAATAAATATTAAATAATCCACTTTCTTAATACATTCCATTTAGTGTATGAATGAATCATATTGCTTTGAGGAGAATGTTGTCCACATTTCCTTAAACAAAATTATCATATTAACACAAAATTGTATATATAAATAACTGTGTTATAAATTAATTATACAATTTTAAGGACATAATAAATATAATTTATAACATATATAAATATTTTTTGCATCATAATTTCCACAATGATAGGTTGAAATGATAAAATGAATAGGCATCATTTTTTGGGGTCGTAGTTCGCCATATATGTTAACAGTATGCTTGTTACAAAATAGATCGAGGTGTGTGTAAGTGTAGAGAAAAAACTTTTCTTAGAAACATAATATTATATATAATAAATTGTTTTATTATACATGCATGTAATAATGTTTTTGGAGGTGGTGGAGAAACAAAATAATAAAAATGATCTTGAGAGAAGATGTTAACCCTTAATCCGGTAACATCTTTTATTTTGTGCAAAAAGGCTTCCATGGATTTATTTATGTACAAGGGGAGATTATAGAATTAAGGTATGGATGTTGACAAGTATATTGTTTATATCATGGATGAACATATGTGGCTTTATATATGTGAAGAAGAGAGAGATGTGGTTTCCTTTTATAGGGAAGGGAAAGGACACACTTGACATTTTGGAAAAAAGATAGGTGTACCCATGTTTCTGTCGAAAAAATTCATAAAAAACCAAAATCAATAATTTTAGGTGAATGGAAGAATGAGTTTCTTAAAAAAAAATTAAAAATCTTCTTATTTGTTTTTCCTATTAAATTTTATATTTACTACTTTAATAAAATAATCGTTCACTTAACCGTTAAAATTAAATTTAATAACTTTCATTAATATTTTTGGTGAAAACCAATTTTTACCATATTATAAATTAAATATTATTCTTATTCCCAATATGGAATCAATTTTTAAAAATTAAAATCAAATAATTTGTATTAATTAATTTAAAATTATTCTCACATATTGGATGACACTACGAGTTTTTAATGTAAAAATGTCCAATCTTTTGCTGTGTTTTTATACCAAATTTCAATGTGAAATTGATTCAAGTGACATACATTAGATTAATTGATTAAAAAAATTATACAATTAAATATTTAAATAAAATTAAAATATAATTTATCCTTCTAAATAAATTAGATGAAAAATGACTTTTGATTTAAAATACGGTATTTTTGACTTTTCATCCATAAACAATGTTTCTCAGAAAATCTCAAAAATCCACCCAAAGGTAATTTAGAAATTATTAATATAATAATTCAGTTTGTTTTATCAAATTATATTTCTAAATTTGTCAAAAATTTATTTTATTATTTTTCATATAAGGACATTAAAATTAGTTTATTTGAAAAAATGTTTTTTAATCAAATTAGAGAATTACCAAAACTTATATATTTAATCATAAATACCATTATAAAAAATGATTGAAAAATATTTATAAGTATTCATATTAATAATATTATTGGGTATATTATAATTATATAATTTAAATAATTATAATAATAAAAAATATGATTCGTCGAAACTTAGTGTTGCATTAACATATTCCAAGTAAGGGTTGTGTGTTTGCTACCTCAAGTCAGTGTTGCATGTAACATTTGACATGTCACAAGATAACCTCAGTTTTATGTGTATTCAAGCTAAAATTTATGTTGTGTGTTGTGAAATATTAACTAGGTGTTGTGTATAATGAAATCTACACATAGTGCATTATTATAATATAAACTATTTTATGTGTTATGTGAAATGAAAAAAATATCAATGTATAAATTAATTTGAAAAAAATAATTCAAAAATTCTCCAGGTGTTACGTTATATCCCCCCATAAAATGAATTTCTCAATAAAAATTCATCTCATTATCAAAGGTTGTAAACATGAGAGTTTTAATCACATAAACTCACATCATAAAAATGGATACTAAAACATCCCATTAAAAGGAAATGATGTAACCATAAAAGTTACCAAAAGTATTATATAACTAGGTATCAAAATCCGACGACATAGGTTGGTAGTGAATATTGGACATAGATGAAGTGCCTAAATATTTATAGAGTGATTGAGGTCATCAATCACCAAAAAAGTGAATGATAAATGAAAGGTTTAGGGCCTCAATGTCATAAATCAGTAGTGATTTATACTATTCTTAATTCAAAAAAATTAAGTTATTAGGAAATAATTGTTTTATCATCATCTTATCATTTATTAATTCATTTACATAACAATTATATAATGAAATATAATTACTTGATAAATTTCCATAACCAAATTCCATTCTTTGGTTATTCTTTTAACTATATTTAATTCATCCATTACTTCATGAAATGGATGTCCATATATTAACTTTTATTCCCAAATCACTAAAATATACTTTTAGAAAATATTGGGCCAATAATATAATTAAATGTATAACTATTAATCTATAACTATTATTAAAAAATAAATATGGTTAATAAATTAATTTCTAAATAAAAATAGTAACACTATTATTTCATCATAAATAACTAGTCATCAAAAATAAATATACTTTAATAAGGACATCATGTAGGTCAGTGGTAGGTTTGAATCCCTTATCGTTCTACGGTCATGGGTTCAAGATCCACGACCTTTCATGATATGATTGGTTTCACATGAAATAAATTATTTCCTATTTTGAAACCACCTAATTTAATTTCTAAAATAGGATGGACATCAATGAAATAATTTAAATAACTAAATATACTTTTAAACATGGTTTTCAATATAATCTCAATATTAAAATACTTCCACTGTATTTTAACATAAAATTTTCAGGAATTGTTAGCCTTATAACATTTACAAAATATGAAAATACAAAACTTATGAAATAATGTCATGAATCTTCTTAACATTGATCCTCCATATATCCTAAATTAGCTCTTGGTGGTCACATTCCAAACATATGAACACCCTCGTTGTAAATTATCTTGGAACACGGTAACAACCTGAATTAAAATAAATTATTTTGGAAGACATGAATTCTTCCTTATTTCAAAGATGACTGAATATATTCCTAAATCCATGAATTTTTAATCCTCTTATTTGATTGCTTGATCTACTTGTCAATTGGTTCTTAATCAGTTCCAAATTAATCTATATTATCCACATTACTTATTGATTTCCCACATACCATTATCCAATAAAATATATAATAACACAAGTATCATATTAAGGGTTATATTTCACTAAATAATGTGTTTTATAAGGATATAACATTCCCATTATATCACTTTTCTATTCCTTTATAACAATTGAACATGTTCATATAAATCCATATCGAATCACATTTACTCTAAAATCCTTATATATTTTTTCATTCATATAACAGAATTTATAATTCCAAATACATAAAAACTCTTATTATTAGACATCATCTCAATTACATTACCAAATCCCCATCATCCTATTATACGATAACACTTTCATTTCACATTTTATATGTAGTTTTGTCATAATCATTAATATAACCATTATTGGTACCACATTTCTGATTCTCTTCAGGAGATTGTCTCTATGGACATTGAGTTGAATAATTATCACTTATTCCTAAATTAAAACACTTAACCATATTTGATGACATATGTAGGAAAATATTCTCACCCATTTCATTGACTGAACTCCTCATTTTTCCATTCAGTCACTTACTTTTTGTCACTTGATTCCAAAATCAAAACACCTTCTTGTTTCTCCAAGACATTAACTTAGGTAATTCTTTACACATTCTAGACACAAAGAAAAATGAATCTTCTTTATTCCAGGTCTCCATTACCTAGACTCTTAGAGAACTTATTTATCTTCCTTGGTGAGTCCAAGAGTTTGTTAAGGTATGGGTAGTTAGTCATGTTCTATGAAAACCAATTAGGCAAGATGACAATATCATTCACTCTAGGGATCATCCCATTTAACTACTCATTATGAAATTTTCAATCCTAATAAATGTTAATCTAGTTGCTTCTGGTTCCCACCACTGACTAAAACCAATAGCATAGTGTGTGAATTATATATCATTCGATAAAACCACACCATCATGAAGAAAGTTACTTATAGTATATCAAAATCAGGAAATATTCATCAATATATGACACCCTAGGTTCATCATAGGTTATTCATACAAAAAAAATATTTAAATTATTCATTTTGGTTCATGAATTTTTTGTGAATTCCCCAAGAATATACCCCATTATTTTCAAACTAGGTGTGCAGTAAGGCCCATTGTCATATACTAGATTATCTCAAGTCAGTCCTGGAATATCTTTTCAGAGTTATTACTCCTAGTTACATCAATTATAGATCCACATACACTTATAATATCTAGAAGATGATTTATTTCTTGGAATCTACTCACTCTATCCTTTAAAAAAATTCAATTAAATTTTCCGATTTTTTCCCTTATCCTTTGACATTTACTTAAGGTTATCACGATGGATTTCTCATCCTAGATTCTAAATTTTTACTAAACCTCACTCTGATAAAAATTATAGAGAGCCTCTATTTTCATAAATTAACATTACATAACATTTTTGGAATACTTAAAAGATAATACTATTAGACTCCTAAAGACCATATTAGTCTAGTTTCTTTAGAAACAAGAAAACATAAACACACGTATATATTTGATCTAAATCATCTCCCAATAGGTTCCTTTTTACTAGAACCCTTCTTATACACATCATAAATAATACATATATTCATAACATGGGAAAATGAAACATAAAAAGGGCTGAGATAATATTCTCTTTATGGGTAAGAAAATTGTGACATGTGAGCATAAACAAGATCATTTGTGTAAGATAATGTGATCATGAAATTAGAATATAAAACCCTACATATCAAAGATCATTAACTAGAGTCATGTAATAATGATTTGATGTTTTTAAGACATGAATCCTAAGGAGATAAATAACACAATCCATGAAAGCATAACATGGGAATACAACATGGAATTGTGGAAGATGCATAAGAATATATAATAATTTCTATATTAGTTAAGGTATTGTTGTGGAGACAATATTAGGGTAAAAATTCCTTTACTGAACATAGTTCACACATCATTCCATCCATTTATTATTGAAGAAATTTCACTTTTCATTCTAACCCTATTATACTGAACTGATTTCATTCCCCATTCCAGCCCTATAAGACTGAGTTGAGTTAATATCTCATTCTAGCCTAGTAATAATGAACTGGGTTTATTTCTCAATCTATCCATGTCTATATCATGATATAAAAATCATTACCCAATTCATTTTAGGTAGATATAGATCTCACCCATCACATAATGAAATCATACATAAAAGTTATACAAAATCATAATCAATTATATCATAACCCATGTAATGAAATTTTTATCATCAACACGTAATCATATCATAACTAGTGAAAAAGATACAGGTTTCATAATCATTTCATCAAAAGTGTAACTCATAAAAGATAAATGGATTTCGTAATCATATAAACCATGAAAGAGAAACAGGTTTCATAAATACCATGATATTTAGAATGACCTATTAATAGATATAATATGAATGGAGCCTTTATAAAATTTCCTATAATTTCACGATTAACATCAATCGATGACATCAGAGAAGGAAAATTATTTTGAAACATCTTTGAAAAACATTTCTAGAGGAAAATCACTTTTTTCTTTGAAATGGGATTTTTAATACATATAACCATTGGAAAATAATTTTAGAAGAAAAATAATTGGAAACATATTAATAATACATGAATTAATTTTGAAAACATGTTCCCCCTGAAATATTATAAAATAATCTTCAAAACGATTAAAATATATTATTTGAAAAAACATTATAAAAGTTATAAAGAAGTCATGAAAATGGATTGAAAACCTTTTAACTTGAAAATAAATAAATGAATATTGAATAATGGTTTGGAAATAATTTAATTGAAAATACATTGAAAATATATAAATAAGGATTGAAATACTTTTGACAACATCTATCATTGAAAATACATAAATAAAGCCTAAAAACATTTTGAAAAAAATTCCAAGAAAATTAGTTTTAAAAAAATCTTCTTAAAAATTATCTAATTATATAAAAAATATTCAAATAAATAATTATTGGTAAATATATACATGTCATTAAATTTATAAATAACATTCCTTTTACATAGTAAAAAATTAGAAAAATTCATTATTCAAAAAGTGACAAGAAAATTACATTGAAGATATTCGTAAATTTTTAAAAGGGTAAAATTTTATTCTCAATATTATATGATAAGGGTACAATATTCCTGGAAACCATTTTTAGAAAACATGGTTTTTAAGGAACATATATTTTAGACTGAGAGAGGTTAAATTTGGGCGTTATTTAACACACTTTCTTTACTATATTATGAAATATTAAGTGAAAAATGGTACAAATATATTAATATATCATGGATAACTATAAGAGATTAAAATTCATGAATTTTATTTAGATATGGTTTATAATATTTCATCAAATTAAACATAAACATAGATAATATTGAAAATTGATGAGATTGTTTATATAAACTCTTATTAATTGGTAACTTGGGATCATACTATCCAAGTTTGAAAAGAAAATTACATGAAGCATATATTGTAATTAAATATATGGGGATTCATGATATATCATGTAAAATAGTATTATATACACCTCAATGTGAATTTAGGCTCATAAAAAACATGATTCTCAAAGAAACAAAATTGAGAAAAAACATATTTTACCGATATGTTAACTTTTGAAATGTAAACACAATGAAATATAGTTAATTGAATAGATATTTAAATACCAATAAATTTAAATATAATAATAATTTAACCAAAAAATTGGAATTATACACACCATTGAAAATGAATGGGTGGTGAATAAAGAATGTACCTCACAGAAATAAAAAGTTAGATGAAATCTCCTTACCTTCTGTCTTGAATCTAATCATACATATTCCGACCTCCTGTATAATTAATATACATTTATTATAAATATATAAAATGATAATATTCATACTTCTAATAAAACACTTGGTTTGATTATGTCATTATATTACCATTTTGTTAACAATTCAATGTAAAGGATTCACCTCGAATAATATCCACCTAGTTTTTTGTGTATGTCTTAATTTGTTATATATTTTGTCCTTATAATATAAAAAAAGGATGTAAAATATAATTTAAATTAAGAATATCTGTATTTTAACAATCCATAAAATATATAATTATAAAATGGAATAAACTTTTCCTGGAGCTTGTAAGTCGTATGTATGCATGAATGTTATTTCTGTTCAATTATCACGTTAAAAGAATGAAATTAAATGACATATATGTATACATATATATATAATTATTAAAGTAGCATGATTATAATATATATATATATATATATCATATATATTCAATAAAAATTTATCTAATACATATCATGTATTTTATGAACGAATCACATCTCTTTGAGGGGTAGTAATCCACACTTCCTCAAATGAAATTATCATATTAACAAAAAAAGGAATGTATAAATACATGTGATGTAAAAAAATTAAAAAATATTAAGGAAATAATAAATATAATATATAAAATATAAAAATATTTTATCCACCATAATTTTCACCATGAGAGGTGGTAAAGGAAAAAATGAACAATCATTATTTCATGAGGTGGTAGTTCTCCGTACACGTAAACAACAGGTTTGTTGCCTATTAGATGAAGGTTTGTGTAAGTCTTGGTCAGTACATTATCTTAAAAATATCCTATTATATTTAATATTATGTTTTTTTATAAAATCATGGAATAAATTGAGTGTAGGGGTGGAAAAATGAAAAATAATAATAGAAAGGAGCTTGAGAGAAGATGTAACCTCTTAATTAAGTAACTTCTTTTGGTTTGTGTGAAAAGGGTTCCATAGATTGTTTTACTCCCAAGGGGAGTATTATAATAGAACATTAGTGTGGTTCGAAAGTTTATTAGGCATATCTTGGATAATTATAAGTGTTTTTATATGTTAAAAGAAAACGGAGAGGTGGTGTCGTTATATAGGAAAGCGAAGGGACACACTACATGTTTTTGAATTCAAATTAGGTGTAACCATGTTTTTACATAACAGAAGTCATAAAAATCAACCCAACTCCTTAATGGTAGGTTATTTTCTTAATAAAATCCCCAATATGGGTGTCGTAAAAGTTTTTAGGTATTTTAGGTTGTTATATTTAATGTTTAGTACTTTATTAACCAAATTATTTTCTTAACCTTTCAAATTAATTTTAGTCACTTTAACAAATCATTTTGGTTAAAAAAATATTAAATTACTTAAAATTATAAATTATTCTAATTATAAATATTAAATCAATTTTTCCAAATTATAATCACAAATTATGTACAAATTATTTTAAACATAAACTTGCTGAGGGGACAACACTACATTTTTTCATTGTTAAAATGTCCAAAATGATTGTTCTGTTTTTATACAAAATTGAAAATTGAAATTTACTAAAATGACATAAATTGGATAAATTGATATAAATTATTATCCAATTAAAAATTAAACTAAATTTAAAATATAATTTAACCATATATATAAATTATATGAAAAAAAAGTTTTTAATTAAAATCTTGAATTTATCACTATTCATCCAAAAACATTATTTCTCAGAAAAATCCTAAAAATTATCCATTAAGTAATTTTACAATATAAATTCAAAAAAAGAGATTATTTTTACATATTAAATTTTAATATTTTTCTATGATTACTATTATTATTTTTCAAAAAATTATATTAAAATATTTTTATTTAAGAAAATAATATTTTTTAACAAATAAGTACATTACCAAAAAAAACATGTCTTTCTTCAACAATACCATTATAAAAAAATATTTTAAATTTTGTTAACACTATTCATATAGAAAAATATAATGTAAATATTATAATTATTGAATTAAAATAATTATATCAATTAAAATACATTGTGTAGAAACTCAGAGTTGCATGTAACGTTTTCCAAGTAGGTGTTGTGTGTTGCGTATGCCAAGTCGATGTTTCATGTAACATAACACAAGACACAAGATAAACTCATTGTTATATATATTCAAAATAAAATTTATATTATGTTTATTGTATGATTAAATTGGGGTTTCATATAATTCAATTCAAACATAGTGAATTATTATAAAATAAACTATTTTTAGTGTTATTTAAAATGAAAAATATCAAAAAGGATAAATTATTTCAAAAAAAATAACTCACAAAATCATAGGGTGTTACATTATAAGCCCTTTAAAATTAATTTCTCCCTCAATATTCATTTGGGTTATCAAATATATAATTCTTGATTGTCTCATTCATACAAATCCACATTGCAAAAAATGGACACTAGAACATCCCTTAAAAAGATTTTGTTTGAACCATAACAGATACCTGAAGTTACATATAACTATTTTTCAATATAGGATAACATATGTTCTAAGTGAATATTATACATGTAGAAGAAACATTAATATTTTTATAGAATTATTGAGGTCATTAATCAAAAACAGGGGAATGATCTATGAAAAGATAAGGGCCTCAATGTCAAAAAGATGTGATGATTTATAAGTCCATTGGTTCAGAAAAAATTACAATATTAGGGAATTTTTTGGATCATTATCCAATCTATTAGTAATTGTTTTATTAAACAAGAATATAAGTAAATATACTTGATATATTTTCAAAAACAAAATTTCAATCTTCTTTTGTAATTTTAATTATTTTTAATTCATACAATACATCATGAAATAGATGTCCATAAATTAACATTGATGACCAAAGCACTAAAAATCACTTTAAGAATATATTAAGTCCCATAAAAGAATGAAAAGTATAACTATGTATCTATAACTATTTATAAAAACCTAAATGGTTAATAAATTAATCTCTTGACCAAAAAAGCGACACTACTATTTCATCTAAAATAAATATTCATCATCTATAATTATGCATTAACCAAAGAATCATATAGGCCAGTGGTAGGTGTGAAACCTTTATCACTTTTCATTCATGGGTTAATGACCCACAAACTTGAAATAAATGAATAGATTTCACCCAACATACATTATGTCATTTTTTGAAACCACATTATTATAATTTTTAAAATAAGATGGACATCGTTGAAATAATGTTAATCACTAAAGAGCCTTTAAACCAATGCATTAAATAAATTTTCATTACATAAAATTTTCCTGTATAGTTTAAATTTGTCTTTTCATGAATGGTTAACCTTATAATCCTTTTGAAATATAAAAATCCAAAACTTTAGAAAGAAATCCATGAAATAAACTTAACATTGAGCCCCCATTTATCAAAATGTAGGTAATTGTTTTCTCAATCCAAACCTGTGAATACCCTCATGGTAAATTTTATTAGAACGTAGTAAAAACCTAAATTACCATAAATAAATTTTATGAAACCTGCATGCTTCCTTATTCCATATATTGTTGTATATATTCTATAAATCCAAGAATACGTAATATTAATCCTTGATAGCATTAACAACTGGTCCACATGTCCTTAATTAGTTCTAAAGTAATCAATGTCATTCACTTTACATATTCATATATCTGTTATCTTTATCCAAACAAACATTATAATAACATAAGGAACATATTAAGTGGTATCATTCACTTAATCTTTTTATTTCCATAAACATCACCTTTCCATTATATCACTATCATATTCCATCAAAACCATTTAATGTGTTTATGTAAATCGGTAGTGAAAAACATTAACTGAACATTCCTTTTATATTTCAACATTAATATAACAAAACAATTGATTCAAAATACATAAAAACTTGTATTTTTTCACTTCGTATGTATTCTATTAATATGGAAACCTCTTCATATTAAACAATACCATTTTCCATTAACATTTCATATATATTCTCATCATTAGTAACAATATAACCATTACTCGTACAACCTTGTTGATCCTCTTGAGGAGCTTTCATCAAGAGATATTGAGTATAATAATTATTTTTTATTCCACAATAAAAAAACATAACCTTTGATTATTTCATAGGGAGGCTAATATTCTCATCCATTTTATTAAATGAATTCATCATTTTCCTTTACAGTCACTTGCTTTGTGTCCATAGTCTCTATAGTCAAAACATCTTTTTAATCGTATTTGACATTCACTTATCTGAATATTTCCACATTACTGGATAAAAACAAAATATTATTTCTTCTATGGTCTCCATTACCCTAACTATCAGAGAACTCCTTCCTTTTATTCCCTAGTGAGTGTGATAGTTCATTAACATACACATTATTAATCGTGTTTTTTGAAAAATTATTAGGCATGATCAAACATCATTCACTCCAGTTATAATTATACATTAGTTATCATCAACAAATCATCCATCAAATTCATCATTAATCCAGTTCCATCTAGTTTACCCCATTCAATAATACTAGAAGAATAGTGTTAGCATTGTTTATTATAGTAGAAAACCACATAACCATGAAAAGAATTACATATTGGATTTATAAATCATGATACCTTTCTTAATAAATGACACTATATGTTTATCCTAGGTAATTTATAGCCAAATTATATTTAATTTATTCATTATGGTCTATGAATAGTTTTTTAATTGCCAAAGAATATCCCCCAGGAGTGTCAAACCAAGTGTGCAGTAAGGCCAATTATCTTGTACTAGATTCCCTTGAGTCAAGACCAGAACATCATATCCATTTTTTTACTCCTAGGTAAATATGTAAAAGATCCATATCTACTTGTACTATCCTAATAGAAATATATTTCCTAGAAACCACTCATTCTACCCTTTAACAAAATTCTAAGACATTTTCCTATGCTTTTCCTTATCCTTAGACTTATCCTTAGGCAAGTCCTTAGGAACTCACTACCTTTTATCAGCCAAGCTTCTAAAGTTTAACTAAACCTCCATGTGATACCAAATATATCCCCACACTCTTTTCATACATTATATTAACCTAACATTTTGGGAACACTTAAAAAATTATTCAATAAATTACCAAATAATATATTAGTCTAGTACCTTTGGAAATAGGGAAATGTAAACACATGTACTTAATTGAGCAACATCAACTCCCACTAGGTTCTTCTTGACAAGAACCCTTCATAGACACATCCAAAATATTAAATATCTTCATAAAAAAGGGTAAGGAAAACTAAAAATGTGTGATCTCATATTATTAGTAATGATAAACAAGGGGGAATGTAAGCATAAACAGGAGAATAGGTGTATAAGAATGTGATCATGAAAATAAATGATCATACCGTACATGTCAATGATCATAAAATAGAATCATCGCATAGATATTAGTTGTGAATATGACATGAATAATATGTAAATAATGAACAAAATCCATGAAATAAAGACATATGAATAAATCATGGAATTATGGAAGACACATAATCACATATATTAATTTCTGTATTATATAAGTTATTTCTATCAAGACCAACTTAGTTGAAAAATTCTGTTAATGAATTAATTCCAAACCCAATTCCAAGAATGTATTATTGAACTGAGTTCACTCCTCATTCCAGCCTTATAATAATGGATCGATTTCATTACTTGTTCCAGCCATATAATACTTAATTGAGTTCATTTCTCCTTCAATCCTAGTAATACTGAACCATGTTCATTTATTATTCCATCCATGTCTATCTCATGAGTTATAAATCTTTACCCTATTCCTTAGAGGTAGATATAGGTCCAACCCATATAATAATAAAATCATACTTACATGTGCCACAAAATCATAAACTAGCATATCATAACACATGGAATAAAATTGTTATCATAAATATCTAAACCTATCATAACCAATATAAAAAACACATGCTTTAAAATAATTTTATCAAAAAAATAACCCACCAAAGAGAAATATAAATCTTAAACATATATCCCATGAAACAAAAAAAAGTTTCATAAATAGTGTGACACTAATCAAAATCCATTAATAGAGAGAATATGAATGTAACCTTTAGATAATTTCTTACAAGGTAATATGCAACTTCAAAGTATGTTATTTTTCAGGGAAAATATGTTTCAAATATATTTTAAAAAAAATTATTGAGGAAAATAAAATTATTATTTGAAAACTTATTTTCAAAACATAAAACCTTTTTAATATCATTTTATTAGAAAATATATTGATAACTTATATGGAATATTTGAAAACATTTTGGAAACATTTTTCCTTGAAAACGTATAAAATAAGATTCAATAATTATTAAAAATTATTTTCTTTGAAAACTCATTGAACAAAATTGAAAACATGTAAAGAAATATTGATAACCATTTGATAACCTTATTACATTAAAACCTATGAAATAACCATGGAAATGGTTTAAAAATAATTTACTTAAATATTTATTGAAAACTTATAAATAAGGATTGATTTTTTTTGAAAAATATTATCATTAAAATCATTAAAAATAAGCTTAAAACATTTTTGGAACATGTTTCCTTAAAAATAAATTCTAAAACATTTTCATAAAAAATATCTATTTAAAAAATAAAAAGAATCTTCACTGATATGATTTTGGGTAAATCCGTACATGTCATATAAGGTAAAAAGGAAATTCTTTTTTCATAGAAAAAATTTAGAAAATACCTTGTTCGAAAAGAGAAGAGAATATTCCATTAAAGAGATTTAAAAAAGAAAAAAGGGTAATTTTTTTCAATATTATATCAGTATATTAAATTATTCATGGAAAACCTTTTTTGAAAACTTATTTGTGAAGTAACATATATTTCCAACCGAAGAGATAGTAAATTCGGGCTTTCTTAAAATAGCATTCTTAACTATATTTTGAAATAAAGAGTATTAATATGGTACTAATAAATTTATATATCATTAATAAATAACTCCTAAGAAAATACATGAATTTTCATGAGATATGGGTTATAATACTTCATCAAGGTAATAATTATCATAAAAAATATTGAAAAGTGATGAGATTGATTCCATACACTCTTATCACTTGGTAACTTGGGATCGTTATCTCCACGTAATAAATTGAAATTAAATGAAGATTATAATATATTAAAAAGAATTATATTCATTATATTTCATGAAAAATGGAAGTATATACACATCAAAAAATAATTTAAGAACATAACAACACACGAGCCTCAAGGAAGGCAAATTTTGACGAAACTATTTTACTGATTTGGAAATTTTTAAAAATTAAACCTCATGAAACAATGGTCCTAAATTTGATATGTATATACCAATAAATTTTACCTATATAAAATATTTTATATATCAGTGAGCAATATAAAAACCACACTAATGGAATGGGTGGTGAATAATGTATGTTTCTCAGGGAAATAAAAAGTGAGATTAAATCCCCTTACCTTAAGTCTTGACTCACTTTGTACTAATTCAATCCTACTATTTCTGCTTTTTTGTTTTGGATGTGTCTTAATTTTTATATTTGTGTTCCTTATACTTGTATCTTGATTTCCAGAATGAAAAATATAATTTATATTTTTTACATTTGTATTATAATAATCTATATTATATATAAGTATAAAACAGAATACACAGTTCATAGAGATGGTAAGTTTTACGGATACATGAGCACTATTTCCATTAATTTGTCGTGTTGAATGAAATAAAGTAAAATAAATATTTGTATATATATATGTTTGTATATATCACTACTAAATTTATTGATTATATCACATATATTCACTAAACAAATCCTGAATACATTAAATGTACTGTATGAACAAAACACATTGCTTTTAGGGGATGGTAGTCCACTCTTCCTCAAATGAAATTATCCTATTAAGAAAATGGAATTTATAAATACATGTTTTGTAAAGTAATTATAGAAAAATAAAGAAATAATAAATGTAATATATAACATATTTAAATACAATTTCCATTATATTGTCCACCATGAGAAGCGATAAAGGAAAAATGAATTATCATCGTTTTGTGAGGTGGTAGTTCAACCTACATGTAAACAGTATGTTTGTTACCCATTAGAGGAATTTCTGGGTAAGTATAGGTTAAAATATTTTCATAAAACATCCTATTATATTTAATATAATGGTTTATTTATATAATAATGTTATAAATAGAGTGGATGGGGTTGAGAAAAAAAATAAATGAAAGGAGCATGACAGAAGATGTTACCTCTTAATCGGGTAACTCCTCTATGTTTGTTCCAAAATGCTTCCTTATATTACTTTATATCAAATGGGATCCTTCTATGATGAAGGGATGAATGTTTCAATGTTTACTAGGAATATCATGGACAAGCCTAAATGGTTTGAGATCTATAAACAAGGGTAAGAGGTGGTGTCCATTTATATAGAAGGGAAATGCCACACCTAGCATTTTTTAAAACAATTTAAGAGTACCCCCATTTTATCGAAGAAATCGTACCCAAAAAACCAAAATCAATAGATTAAGGTTCATGGATGATTAATCGAACTGAAATGGTTGTTAGAAAACTGTATAGGCCATTTGGGTTCTTAAATTTAAGGTTTTGTACTTTATTAACCTAATTTCTTTCTTAACTGTTGTAATTAACATTAATCTCTTTCACTATTATTTTTTGTCAAAAATGTTAAAATATCATATATTATTAATTATTCTAATTATAAATATTAAATCCATTTTTCCAAATTTTAATCACATAATTGGGAGAAATTATTTTAAAATTGACCCCTCTTGCGGGACGAAACTCTTAGTTTCTAAAGTAAAAACTACCAAACAATTGCAATGTTTTTACAACCAATTTCAACATGAAAATTATTAAAATTACCTAAATTAGATTAATTAAATTTTTTTGTCCTATTGAACATTGAAATCAATTTAATATATAATTTAACCATAAAAAAATTTATATGAAAAAAATTAAAATCATCAAATTTTCACAATTCAATTAGAAATGATGTTCCATAGAAAAATACAAAACAATTGTCCAATGAGAAGTTAAACATTCCAAATTCAAAAATGACGATTAATTTATCATATTAAATTTATAAATTTTTCTAAAATTAATTTTATTATTTTTCACAGAAGGACGTTAAAAGTATATTATTTTTGAAATTAGTAATTTTTTAAAAAAATTAGTACTTTACAAAAAATTATATATTTCATCATCAATACTATTGTAGAAAATATTTGAAAATTAATTATAACTATTAATATTTTTATTATTAATGGCTATATTATAATTATATCATTTAAATATTTATACCAATAAATTAATGTTTTATAGAAGTTTAGTTTTGTGTGTAACATAAGCCAAGTCGGTGTTGCGTGTTGCTCACACAAAGTCAGTGTTGCGTGTCACATACACCAAGTCATCATATATCCTCAGTGTTCAATATAATAAATATAAAATTTTGGTTATGTGTAGTAAAATATTAACTTGGTGTTGTGTAAAACACAATCCAAGAATTTTGAATTAATATAAAATAAACTATTTTCGGTGTAACACAAAATTAAAAATATCACAAAGATTAAATTAATTAAATAAAAATCATTAAAGAAATTAGGGTGATAAATATTCACCAATATCTAACAAAAACAATATAATATTACAAGTCTGAATTTAGAAGTCCTCAAAAGGATCCATTCTTACTGAGGGATTGAAATAATTATTATATGAAAACACAACCATTCCCAACCGGTCTCCCCATGCTCCACCAAAATCGATTATTCATGCACGTATAATGTCCTTAAAAATATGTATATCCCTCGCAATCAATCTGTCTACTTGTAGATACTATTTTGTACTCAAATGACCTTGAGATCCCATTCCATCCTAAAGACCTCTCATAAAACAAGAGGTAAAACAAGGATCTCTATCAGAGACAATATTATATAGTACTCTGTGAAAATGAAAATGAATTTAATATAGAGACATCCCTATTATGTAGTGTAGGAAGTATCATGAATGGGTATAATGTGATCCAATTTGGTCATCTAATAGATCCAAAACCTAAATTACATTTTTACTCCTCAGGGTAAATGATTACCCATCTATAAAGTCAATAGAAATATCATTCGAGTTCAAAATCAACACTGATTGTGCATGTAGCAATCCTGAGGGTCTTTAGTGCTCTGTCTTGACCTGTTAGTATGAAAAACCACAAAAAAACAAAATTATCATTGTATCATCTTATACTTGGACACTCAAATAATTTTCGCATGTCATAGAATATATTTTGGGTTATATGTTGCAAATTCCATTCAAAATTATGGAAATTCCCAATCATATATTTTATCACTTGAAAAGGTACAATGTACTAGTTTCAGAAACATAATATACCCTCCATGTATGAAGGGAAATAAAAAATGGTCTCCCCATAAAAAAGACATTCTTTAATAATATATAAAATATTACTAAGGTAATTCTCTTGAAGAATCATTTCAAGAAGACTGGGTTTCAACATAACATAGCCCAAGGAAACCTCTCCCTTTATCTCACAAAATCATATATGCTAATTTGGAAAATTTCCATCACTTTCCACTCCACCAATGATTCTTTCATGTCTTGGTTTGGTAGTTTCCTTCTCATTTCATTATCAATGACATTCCATTTCCTTGATTTATAGGATATTTTGAAATTTAAAGGGTGTAGCTACTCCACTGAACACCTCTAGTAGAGAACAAAATATTTTTATGAGAATATATAACTCAAGATTTTATTCTTATAATATATGGAAATTTTTTCTCCAAATAAGAAATGCAGCTAACTGATAAGCACATGAAACATGGATGCAAGATCAAGGTCCTAGGATAGATAATTTTTCTCATGTTCCTAAATATTTCAAGAACAATAGGCTACCACATAATCACATTTCATTTGAACAAAGCCCAAACATGGACATGATTCTCTATAAAACACCACAAATCCTTCCCTGGCCAAAGGAAGAGTTAACATCAGAGAAAAATTAAAAAGACCTTTTTACTAAATAAAATAACTCATAAATTTATTATCTCAAGGTATATTCTCCCCTTTCCAAGTGATAGTAGTCATTAGATAATATAATATTGATAAATCCTTTATGAACCAAGAATAATAACCCTCCAGCACCATGAAGCTATGAATCTTGAAAAAAATTATTGATTTTTCCATTTTGGAACAACATTGAACTTATATTGATCAACTGAGATACAATGTTCTATGACCATGTGTCTTAATAAATTCACTTTCAAAATACATAAATCATATTCTGATTGTATTTCACATATTTAGGGGTTCTTCAACAATTATATAACACCTCTCAGATTATTCACATTATGCTCCTCAAATTAAGAGTAAACCAAGATTTCATCCAAATACACCACCACAAAAATATCCAAATACCCATGAACAATATGATTAATCAAAGACAAAAATACTACAACAACATTTTTAAATAAATTTAATGAAAATATAATTATAATTTCCATACATTCTCCAGAATGATTACTAAATGTTTGATTATTTTATTCTCAACAGATGACTACCATATCAAAGATCAATATCTAAGAACCACTTCAACCCTTTCATCTATTCAAATAGATCATAAATATGTGGAAATATTTATCATTTCTTTATAAATACCTAGATGAGATTCTAATAATAAAAAAATATGAAAATTATTCTATCAACATTCTTAGCGAAGTTAATAGGAACCACCAATATAGGCACACATAGACAAATAATGTCATTCACTAACACATAATTCCACTGATTCATCAATTATTTAATTTAATCTAGTTCTATGTGGTAAAATTAATTGACACAAGATAAGTATTGGGAACTAAATCAATAGAAAACTCCACCACTATTACTCATTTAAAACTAGATAAAAAAGGTAAAACATTAGGAAACTCCATGAAAACTAGATAGAGATCATCACTCAATGATTCCATCACTAGGTAAAAAGAAAACAATGGTATCCATTTCCCCAACTATTGATAAGAACATCCATATCTAATCGATCCCAATTCTCTTTCTCCTTGAAATACATGGAACACCCCATTATGAACTATAAAAGAGACCCATCTAAGATAGTAGTAAATTAAAGACTTAATAGAAATAATTAAATTTATCCTAAGAATTATTTCAAGAGGAGTATTTTAAAGAACTAGAAAATTATAGGTAATATAAATCTCTAATAAATAGAAGACAAAAATATGATAATATTATTCTATACAAATGAATGATATACACAAGTGTAAAATATAGAAGTCACTATAAAATAATCTACAGTTTTTGTACCACTCATGGTTAATGGACTGTTATCTGCTTCTTCTAGAGACTCTTCTATAATATGGAAAAGCTTTATTCTAGATTATTTTTCATGGAACACCAATTATCATGATTCACCTGATTCCAAAATTGTTTTTTTTTGGTTTTCATGATAATTTTACACTATGAGGAGAATAAAATATATAATATAATTGTTTTCAAGTGGCCGATATTCATTAGTAACTGTAGATCATGGATTCCTCAGTGGATACTTGTTTCAAATTCCATGTATTTTTACACTTGAAGAATGTCAGGAGGACTCAACCTACAACTACATGATCTCTAGAGGAACATTTTTGTCAATATCCTCCATGATCCTCATCATACAGCATATTTCCTTTAATGGAACTCACAAAACTATCACTCAGATAAAATGGAACTCTCTTCCACCCAGACTTACTAGCCAGATAATGCTCAACTATTAATTCCTTATCCAACAATCTGAGAGATTCTGAAATCAAACCTTGGAATGAATATCATATTAATGACCCATATCATAAATTTGATTCATTATATTCTTATTCTATGTTATCTCAATTGAAAACATTACAAGCTTTTAAAATTATTTTTTCATATTCTATTATAGTCCTTTCATTCTATTTTTGTTTGAAGAACTCGCTCGACATAGCCATTTTCATATAAACTTGGTATAATAGATGTAGAGACCCGTATCTTGACGTACATGGACATTACATTACTTTTGCGGAATACTTAGTACATAACAAAAACACACACACAAGGATCGTAATAGTTTAGTGCCTTTGGAAACTCGGAACGTAATCTTCTAATCGTGGTGAAAGATCTTCAATATCTCCCATAAAGATCTTCCCTTTTTTTACCTAAAAACCTTTCTTTATATCCTGGGGAAAAGAAAACATAAAAGGGTGAGCTCAAATGCTCAGTAAGGGTAAACAAAAGAAATATCAATCACATCATATACATAAGAACATAGCTTTGTGAAATCTTAACCTGCAAAAGAGCTCATAATATCATAACATGGGATAAATCATAGAAGTGAAAATGAGATCCCCATAATCATAACATGAAACTTGAAACTTTGTGGCATGCACACATAATCATAGAAAATCATTTCTTGTTAGTCAAGACTCATTTCCAAGACTATCTTAGTGGACAAAGTCCCTTTCTGAATCAAGTAACCCTCATTTCAGTCCTGTTTCACTGAACCGGTATAACCTACCATTTCAGCCCTGTCTATCTCATGAGATATAAAATCTTTACCCAATGCATTGGAGGGAGATATAGGTCCCACCCATCTTATAATGAATCCTTTCTTATGTGTGCCACATAATCATAAAACATACATCATCGCATAACACATGTAACAAAAATGGGATTCTTGAAACATCATGACATCAGAAAACAATTCATATAAGATAAAGGAATTCATAAAAATATTTCCATCACAACATAATCAAATCCATGTAATAATAGGGATAAAAACAGAACCCTTTTATTATCTTAGATGGAAAATAATTTTGATAAAATACTTGAACTCCATTCTTGAGGAAAATATCCTTTCTACTTCAAAAACACTTTTCCTTTCTTAACATGTCATAAAATTTTAAACTAAAAGAAGTTGATTAAAAATAAACTTGAATACTTGTAAAGGAAGCTTCTTGGAAATAATGTTTTATAAATCCATTCATGGCTTATAAGTTAAAAAAACATTCTTCGTACTTTTGTCGGAAAAGTCAAAAAGCACCTCGTATGAAAAACGTCAAAAGATTCCTTTCATATTTTTTACTAAAAACTCACCAAAGGGTAAAATTGGATTTAAACGATTGTAGTTGGATTTAAATAATATTACATATTGAGGAGACATGGATGTGGATGATAAAATACACCCCAGTAAATACTTACGAATAAACAATCTCGGATAAAAATGAGATTGTGATATTTTCCCTTACCTTAGGTCCGACTTGCTTTGTAAGTGTCCGAACCTCCTGTATAATGATTTAAATCATGTTATTGACTTATTACAGAATCATATTCATTTTTATGATATCATATATGGTTCACTTATGACATTATATTACCCGTTCTTTTGTAAATTTCATGTTAAAGAAGCGTTTTGGGTAAAATCGTTTCATTTATCGTAGGTGTTTTGACTTGTTGTTCATGACATCATTATTACTTATATCATGATTTACTCACTTCCAGAATATAAAATATGATTTATATATCATATATATTCAGTATATATATATATATAATAGGTAGATAAATAAAATGAAAAACACCGTTCATGGAGACGGTAGTCGGTACGTACGCATGAACGCTGTTTTCCTTTCCTCATTGTCTTGAAATGGAAGTAAGTAGATGACATACATATGTATATATATACATAAATCCAGTAGCTTTATAATGTCATATATTTCATTATTATTTCTTATATATACATTATAATCATTCTTAAATGGTTAACATGGAGAATGAATCTCATCGTGTCGTGGAGACGGTAGTCCGTACGTACGCACGAGCGATGATATCATTTCTATAAATATTGAATTGAATTGGAGTGGATCATACAATATATCATAATCAATATGATGTTTTAATAACTATGTATAGTTATTCTTTACACCATTATACCCATCCATGTAAGGTGGTGGTGGAAAATAGATTACACCACGGCGTGGAGACGGTATTCCGTACGTACGCACGCGCGGTGATTTCATTTTTCCGTAGTATGGATAGAAGGTGAATTAGGGTTGTTTCATATTTATAATAACATATCAGTATGTAAGTAATACTGATTTTATTAATTCATAATGAACAACCTAAGAAGAAGAAGTGGAAGAAGAAATAAAGATGAAAGAATTGGTAACGATAATTACCTCTTCTTTGAAGCGCCTTTTGGAGACCTCCTCTTAGGGAACTAAAATTGGTCTTTGAGGAAGACCAGAACCTCTAGGATGTTGCTAGGGAAGTGGAGAAGAGATTTTGGCAGGGGTTGGACGAGCTTGAGTGCTCAAATTGGTGTGAGGAGGAGGGGGAGGAGGTGTCCTTTTATAAGGGAGGAGAGGGGCACCTTAGGAATACCTCAAAATATTATTTTATTTTAAAGTCAAAATCGGTTTATAATGGTTCCAAAGGGTCTTATTTCGAAGATAAAGTGGGGATGGGTCGAAATCCTATCAACCAATATGATTTAGACAAGTTTAGGTTATTATTTTAAACTTATCAATTTGATTTAACTCTAAGTTAAATAATTTAACTTTTACCGTGTCTTTTTGTTTTCTTTCAATATATGGTTAATAAACTTACTATAACATGCCAAACGAACCCCAAATTGTTTATTATTAAAATATATATCCTTATCTAAGTCATTTGGCCGAACCTTAGATTTTTAGGAATAAAATAACAATTAATAATATAATATTTTATTTAAAAACTATTTTGTGTCAATTTTGACACAATTTGATATATGATTTTTGTGAAAGTCATAACAGAATTATATGTTCGAACCAAGTTGATTAAGGCAACACTAATATATCATAGTAACCTAGAAAATTAGTGGAATTCATAAAAATTCTTAAATTACATTCATTTGAGTATTTATAACATCAATTATGTTAATATTTCCTTAAAAGGGTAATTACTGCATCATCGTTGTGTCATAAATAAATTAATTTATTTAAAGTCTAAAAATTATAAATAAAATATCATTATGTAGTAAATCTTTTTAGCTTTCTAATGAATATTTATAGTCGAATTTATCTTATGTATAACTCTATATTAAAAATGGTTTAGTGAATAATCTTTGATTTTAACTCTTTTAACTCTTCTTTGAATTAAATAATAATAAATGTCCTAATCTAATACAAGTGGGCCTAAATGATAATATTTTACACTTAAGGTTGTTTTTGGTCGAGATACACTTGTCCAATAGAATTAGGACTTGTGTTAGGGTAATATTAATATCATTCTTACCCTTAATTACCCTATTTACTTTTAACCGTGGTAAATAAAAGTAAAAAGTTACTATTCACCAAAAATTATTTTCATCTCATTGAACCACATTTTAGTCCTTGATATTAACCGTGTCTCTCGTATTTTCGAAATTCCATTCACAGAAGCGGTAAAATTAAGTTTTATACAAAATTCAGTTTTTAACCTACCACTTAGTAGTTTCACTATTCATCAAAAATTGATGTTTTTCAGAACAATGCCAAAATTTCATCCTAAGCTATATTTCATATTCCGAATTCAAAAATGAAATCAATTTTACCAAATTCATAACATAGAAGTTGCATTAATTAATTTTATAATTAAATACCGCTGTTAAAATAAATAGCGTGTTTTTAGGAAACAATATATATCAAAAGATTGACACTTGATTATGTCTGGTTTAAATGTGCAATTACATCCAATGACCAACATTGTATTAAATTGTAAAAATATATTCTAAATATACTTTAAAACTACTCCAATTAATAATTT
This sequence comes from Viscum album, assembly GCA_963277665.1. Lineage (NCBI taxonomy): Eukaryota > Viridiplantae > Streptophyta > Magnoliopsida > Santalales > Viscaceae > Viscum > Viscum album. The sequence continues at coordinate 1,841,569,715 of OY728136.1, forward strand.
ATCACTATTAATTATTTAGATTAAAAAAGTTGTTTTTTAATTATAATTTAGTAATTTTCACTATTCATCAGAATATGAAAGTTATCCGAAATGTACAAAAATTTCACCTTAGGCTAAATTCGATACTCCGAATCCAAAAATGAAGTTCATTTTGAAAAATAAGATTTACAGAATTTTAAAAAGTGGTTATTACTATTCATGCCGGCTAGTTTTAATAATATTTTAATAGCATATCGTTGTTTAGTGAAACTCAGTATTGCGTATTACACACGCTATCGAGGAAGGTCGCGATTGCGTGTAATGCAAGGCAAGTCAAGGATGCGTGTTGTGCAAGCTCCTTTTGGTGTCGCATACAACAAAAGACTTTAATAAAATTAAAAAGAATATTTTTTTATAAAATCTTGGGCTGTTACATTCTACCCCCCTTAAAATGAATTTCGCCCTCGAAATTCGTCGGGGTTATAAATGGTTTACTATTCGAAAGTTTCTTTAATAGAAACCCACATCGTAAAAAGGAATATCAAAACCAATCTTTAAAAACAAAAGTATGAAACGTAATGGTTACCCAAATAAACTAATCATTGGGTTTCCACATAGGTGAAAATATGGATATGGAAGAGAAATCTAACCATCATGTTCTGATGGAGAGTGGTAGAGAACATGGCTATGGAAAAGCCAGTAATCACAAATCCATAAATTTGTGACGATCTAAGGTACCATCTGATTCATCAGGTATAAGAGAACTAGGACAACATTTTTGGTTTTCAAGATCATTTCCCTAAAGTTGAAAATTTGAATTAGAATAAATACTTACTTTATTTTGGTACAATCTCACTGTTGTTCGTGCCTTGAACAATTTCCACTTCATCTCTTAAATAAATGAAGTTGAATTTGTTATTCATGAAGTGTTAGCAGATCATGTGATAGAATGACGGGTCATTCCATCTGTCTCAAACAAAAGGTTAGCAAAAATTATATGCATAAGTCGATCTATAGTGAGATTAATCATATATGGTTCCTAAAATGGACTTATACTTCATATATCATACTGCTTAATATAATAAAACTAGTTTCTACTAAACAGGGACTTCATGTAGGTCAGTGGTAGGCGATAAAGGCCAGTCGCACTTCGGTTGTGGGTTCGATTCCTACAGCCTTGTCCGAAGCGATGGGCTGTCGCCCGTCCTGCAGGTTGTCCTTTTTATAAAACTATATTACTATAACATCCCATCAATAATATCGAAAAAACTTCTATCCTTAAACAATACTAACTTATGTCCAACATAATCCATTCTAATCTTTAGGATTATCCATAATACTCCAGTCCACTCTCATAACATAGTGAAAACGATTACCAGAGATTTAATACCATCGGTGATCCCCATATATCATAAGATATGTTTTTTTTGTCACATTCCAAACATTCAAAGTCCTTAATCATGTATTCTCTTGAATACCCATTGAACCTTATTGAAAACATGAGTGCTGTTAAAAGTTAACTCTTTCCACATACCAAAATCCTCAAAATTATTTATACTCAAACCATGATATCACTTAGTCCTTATATCAATCACGAGCTCATGAATACAATCAAACATCTCATTGTCTTCTTATCCTTTCATTATGCACTTATCATCTACTTTCCAAAAGTATCTGAATAACCTTTCATGGTTACTGGTACCATTCATCATACACTTAAGGAAAGACAACAATGTAACAATCCTTAGATGTCTCCTTATTCCAACACTACACATGATAAACATGTAATCATTCCACTACATTCGTAGACCATTGACCGAGCTTCAACATTTCTTTCATCTCACATATCATTTGTAGTTTCTTCATCATCGTCAACATAAATACTTCCCATACGACCATACTGATTCTATTCATGAGACTTTCCCTTAGGGCATTGGTTTGCATAATGCCCGTATATTCCACATTTAAAGCATTTTACCATTGTTGATGTCGTAGCAATACCATTATCCTCATCCATGGTGTTAATTGAACCTTTTCCTTTGCACTTACTTGCTTTGTGTCCTTCTTTTCCACACCCAAAGCATCTTCTAGTTCCTTTGAAACATTCTCCTTGATGACTCTTCCCACATGAATTACATAGGGGAAATTGAACTTTCTTTCCTCTATGATCTTCATGAAACTCCATCTTTCTCTTATTAGCCGAGTCAGGAAACTTACCAAATTTTACTTTATTGATCATATTATGAGATTGCTGATTCGGCATAATAATGATGTTTGGACTTCCAAATCCCATTTCATTATGTTGCTCATGAAAAATATCATTCCATTGTCCATCATATCCTCCATTATCGTGAATCACCTTGTTTCCAGCCATTTTCTAAAACCCAAAAAGAATAGTGTGAGAGGCAAAAATCATGCTAGGGAAAACAACATAACAAAGGGGGAGTATCCTCAATATATAACATCTTAGGTTAAATTCTACGATCGTTACCATAGTTCTAGGACTATATCTTATATGTATACTTATCCTTAGGGACATCCCTAGACATACATTAGAAATATCTCTAGGGATCTCACTAACGTTTTCGCATCCTAGTTTCCAAAGGTTGACTAAACCTTTCCTCTGATACCAACTGTAGAGACCCGTATCTTGACGTACATGGACATTACATTACTTTTGCGGAATACTTAGTACATAACAAAAACACACACACAAGGATCGTAATAGTTTAGTGTCTTTGGAAACTCGGAACGTAATCTTCTAATCGTGGTGAAAGATCTTCAATATCTACCATAAAGATCTTCCCTTTTTTTACCTAAAAACCTTTCTTTATATCCTGGGGAAAAGAAAACATAAAAGGGTGAGCTCAAATGCTCAGAAAGGGTAAACAAAATAAATATCAATCACATCATATACATAAGAACATAGCTTTTGGAAATCTTAACCTGCAAAAGAGCTCATAATATCATAACATGGGATAAATCATAGAAGTGAAAATGAGATCCCCATAATCATAACATGAAACTTGAAACTTTGTGGCATGCACACATAATCATATAAAATCATTTCTTGTTAGTCAAGACTCATTTCCAAGACTATCTTAATGGACAAAGTCCCTTTCTGAATCGAGTAACCCTCGTTTCAGTCCTGTTTCACTGAACCGGTATAACCTACCATTTCCGCCCTGTCTATCTCATGAGATATAAAATCTTTACCCAATGCATTGGAGGGAGATATAGTTCCCACCCATCTTATAATGAATCCTTTCTTATGTGTGCCACATAATCATAAAACATGCATCATCGCATAACACATGTAACAAAAATGGGATTCTTGAAACATCATGACATCATAAAACAATTCATATAAGATAAAGGAATTCATAAAAATATTTCCATCACAACATAATCAAATCCATGTAATAATAGGGATAAAAACAGAACCCTTTTATTATCTTAGATGGAAAATAATTTTGATAAAATACTTGAACTCCATTCTTGAGGAAAATATCCTTTCTACTTCAAAAACATTTTTCCTTTCTTAACATGTCATAAAATTTTAAACTAAAAGAAGTTGATTAAAAATAAAATTGAATACTTGTAAAGGAAGCTTCTTGGAAATAATGTTTTAGAAATCCATTCATGCCTTATAAGTTAAAAAAAACATTCTTCGTACTTTTGTCGGAAAAGTCAAAAAGCACCTCGTATGAAAAAGGTCAAAAGATTCCTTTCATATTTTTTACTAAAAACTCACCAAAGGGTAAAATTGGATTTAAACGATTGTAGTTGGATTGAAATAATATTACATATTGAGGAAACATGGATGTGGATGATAAAATACACCCCAGTAAATACTTACGAATAAACAATCTCGGATAAAAATGAGATTGTGATATTTTCCCTTACCTTAGGTCCGACTTGCTTTGTAAGTGTCCGAACCTCCTGTATAATGATTTAAATCATGTTATTGACTTATTACAGAATCATATTCATTTTTATGATATCATATATGGTTCACTTATGACATTATATTACCCGTTCTTTTGTAAATTCCATGTTAAAGAAGCGTTTTGGGTAAAATCGTTTCATTTATCGTAGGTGTTTTGACTTGTTGTTCTTGACATCATTATTACTTATATCAGGATTTACTCACTTCCAGAATATAAAATATGATTTATATATCATATATATTCAGTATATATATATATATAATAGGTAGATAAATAAAATGAAAAACACCGTTCATGGAGACGGTAGTCCGTACGTACGCATGAACGCTGTTTTCCTTTCCTCATTGTCTTGAAATGGAAGTAAGTAGATGACATACATATGTATATATATACATAAATCCAGTAGCTTTATAATGTCATATATTTCATTATTATTTCTTATATATACATTATAATCATTCTTAAATGGTTAACATGGAGAATGAATCTCATCGCGTCGTGGAGACGGTAGTCCGTACGTACGCACGAGCGATGATATCATTTCTATAAATATTGAATTGAATTGGAGTGGATCATACAATATATCAGAATCAATATGATGTTTTAATAACTATGTATAGTTATTCTTTACACCATTATACACATCCATGTAAGGTGGTGGTGGAAAATAGATTACACCACGGCGTGGAGACGGTATTCCGTACGTACGCACGCGCGGTGATTTCATTTTTCCGTAGGATGGATAGAAGGTGAATTAGGGTTGTTTCATATTTATAATAACATATCAGTATGTAAGTAATACTGATGTTATTACTTCATAATGAAACAACCTAAGAAGAAGAAGTGGAAGAAGAAATAAAGATGAAAGAATTGGTAACGATAATTACCTCTTCTTTGAAGCGCCTTTTGGAGACCTCCTCTTAGGGAACTAAAATTGGTCTTTGAGGAAGACCAGAACCTCTAGGATGTTGCTAGGGAAGTGGAGAAGAGATTTTGGCAGGGGTTGGACGAGCTTGAGTGCTCAAATTGGTGTGAGGAGGAGGGGGAGGAGGTGTCCTTTTATAAAGGAGGAGAGGGGCACCTTCGGAATACCTCAAAATATTATTTTATTTTAAAGTCAAAATCGGTTTATAATGGTTCCAAAGGGTCTTATTTCGAAGATAAAGTGGGGATGGGTCGATTTCCTATCAACCAATAGGATTTAGACAAGTTTAGGTTATTATTTTAACCTTATCAATTAGATTTAACTCTAAGTTAAATAATTTAACTTTTACCGTGTCTTTTTGTTTTCTTTCACTATATGGTTAATACACTTACTATAACATGCCAAACGAACCCCAAATTGTTTATTATTAAAATATATATCCTTATCTAAGTCATTTGGCCGAACCTTAGATTTTTAAGAATAAAATAACAATTAATAATATAATATTTGATTTAAAAACTATTTTGTGTCAATTTTGACACTATTTGATATATGATTTTTGTGAAAGTCATAACAGAATTATATGTTCGAACCATGTTGATTAAATCAACACTAATATATCATAGTAACCTAGAAAATTAGTGGAATTCATAAAAAGTCTTAAATTACATTCATTTGAGTATTTATAACATCAATTATGTTAATATTTCCTTAAAAGGGTAATTACTGCATCATCGTTGTGTCATAAATAAATTAATTTATTTAAAGTCTAAAAATTATAAATAAACTATCATTATGTAGGAAATCTTTTTAGATTTCTAATTAATATTTATAGTCGAATTTATCTTATGTATAACTCCATATTAAAAATGTTTTAGTGAATAAACTTTGATTTTAACTCTTTTAACTCTTCTTTGAATTAAATAATAATAAATGTCCTAATCTAATCCAAGTGGGCCTAAATGATAATATTTTACACTTAAGGTTGTTTTTGGTCGAGATACACTTGTCCAATAGAATTAGGACATGTGTTAGGGTAATATTAATATCATTCTTACCCTTAATTACCCTATTTACTTTTAACCGTGGTAAATAAAAGTAAAAGGTTACTATTCACCAAAAATTATTTTCATCTCATTGAACCACATTTTAGTCCTTGATATTAACTGTGTCTCTCGGATTTTCGAAATTCCATTCACAGAAGCGGTAAAATTAAGTTTTATACAAAATTCAGTTTTTAACCTACCACTTAGTAGTTTCACTATTCATAAAAAATTGATGTTTTTCAGAACAATGCCAAAATTTCATCCTAAGCTATATTTCATATTCCGAATTCAAAAATGAAATCTATTTTACCAAATTCATAACATAGAAGTTGCATTAATTAATTTTATAATTAAATACCGCTGTTAAAATAAATAGCGTGTTTTTAGGAAACAATATATATCAAAAGATTGACACTTGATTACGTCTGGTTTAAATGTGCAATTACATCCAATGACCAACATTGTATTAAATTGTAAAAATATATTCTAAATATAATTTAAAACTACTCCAATTAATAATTTATCACTATTAATTATTTAGATTAAAAAAGTTGTTTTTTAATTATAATTTAGTAATTTTCACTATTCATCAGAATATGAAAGTTATCCGAAATGTACAAAAATTTCACCTTAGGCTAAATTCGATACTCCGAATCTAAAAATGAAGTTCATTTTGAAAAATAAGATTTACAGAATTTTAAAAAGTGGTTATTACTATTCATACCGGCTAGTTTTAATAATATTTTAATAGTATATCGTTGTTTAGTGAAACTCGGTATTGCGTATTACACACGCTATCGAGGAAGGTCGCGATTGTGTGTAATGCAAGGCAAGTCAAGGATGCGTGTTGTGCAAGCTCCTTTTGGTGTCGCGTACAACAAAAGACTTTAATAAAATTAAAAAGAATATTTTTTTATAAAATCTTGGGCTGTTACATTCTACCCCCCTTAAAATGAATTTCGCCCTCGAAATTCGTCGGGGTTATAAATGGTTTACTATTCGAAAGTTTCTTTAATAGAAACCCACATCGTAAAAATGAATATCAAAACCAATCTTTAAAAACAAAAGTATGAAACGTAACGGTTACCCAAATAAACTAATCATTGGGTTTCCACATAGGTGAAAATATGGATATGGAAGAGAAATCTAACCATCATGTTCTGATGGAGAGTGGTAGAGAACATGGCTATGGAAAATCCAGTAATCACAAATCCATAAATTTGTGACGATCTAAGGTACCAACTGATTCATCAGGTATAAGAGAACTAGGACAACATTTTTCGTTTTCAAGATCATTTCCCTAAAGTTGAAAATTTGAATTAGAATAAATACTTACTTTATTTTGGTACAATCTCACTGTTGTTCGTGCCTTGAACAATTTCCACTTCATCTCTTAAATAAATGAAGTTGAATTTGTTATTCATGAAGTGTTAGCAGATCATGTGATAGAATGACGGGTCATTCCATCTGTCTCAAACAAAAGGTTAGCAAAAATTATATGCATAAGTCGATCTATAGTGAGATTAATCATATGTGGTTCCTAAAATGGACTTATACTTCATATATCATACTACTTAATATAATAAAACTAGTTTCTACTAAACAGGGACTTCATGTAGGTCAGTGGTAGGCGATAAAGGCCAGTCGCACTTCGGTTGTGGGTTCGATTCCTACAGCCTTGTCCGAAGCGATGGGCTGTCGCCCGTCCTGCAGGTTGTCCTTTTTATAAAACTATATTACTATAACATCCCATCAATAATATCGAAAAAACTTCTATCCTTAAACAATACTAACTTATTTCCAACATAATCCATTCTAATCTTTAGGCTTATCCATAATACTCCAGTCCACTCTCATAACATAGTGAAAATGATTACCAGAGATTTAATACCATCGTTGATCCCCATATATCATAAGATATGTTTTTTTTTTGTCACATTCCAAACATTCAAAGTCCTTAATCATGTATTCTCTTGAATACCCATTGAACCTTATTTAAAACATGAGTGCTGTTAAAAGTTAACTCTTTCCACATACCAAAATCCTCAAAATTATTTATACTCAAACCATGATATCACTTGGTCCTTATATCAATCATGAGCTCATGAATACAATCAAACATCTCATTGTCTTCTTATCCTTTCATTATGCACTTATCATCTACTTTCAAAAAGTATCTGAATAACCTTTCATGGTTACTGGTACCATTCATCATACACTTAAGGAAAGACAACAATGTAACAATCCTTAGATGTCTCCTTATTCCAACACTACACATGATAAACATGTAATCATTCCACTACATTCTTAGACCATTGACCGAGCTTCAACATTTCTTTCATCTCACATATCATTTGTAGTTTCTTCATCATCGTCAACATAAATACTTCCCATACGACCATACTGATTCTCTTCATGAGACTTTCCCTTAGGGCATTGGTTTTCATAATGCCCGTATATTCCACATTTAAAGCATTTTACCATTGTTGATGTCGTAGCAATACCATTATCCTCATCCATGGTGTTAATTGAACCTTTTACTTTGCACTTACTTGCTTTGTGCCCTTCTTTTCCACACCCAAAGCATCTTCTAGTTCCTTTGAAACATTCTCCTTGATGCCTCTTCCCACATGAATTACATAGGGGAAATTGAACTTTCTTTCCTCTATGATCTTCATGAAACTCCATCTTTCTCTTATTAGCCGAGTCAGGAAACTTACCAAATTTTACTTTATTGATCATATTATGAGATTGCTGATTCGGCATAATAATGATGTTTGGACTTCCAAATCCCATTTCATTTTGTTGCTCATGAAAAATATCATTCCATTGTCCATCATATCCTCCATTATCGTGAATCACCTTGTTTCCAGCCATTTTCTAAAACCCAAAAAGAATAGTGTGAGAGGCAAAAATCATGCTAGGGAAAACAACATAACAAAGGGAGAGTATCCTCAATATCTAACTTCTTAGGTTAAATTCTATTATCGTTACCATAGTTCTAGGACTATATCTTATATGTATACTTATCCTTAGGGACATCCCTAGACATACCTTAGAAATATCTCTAGGGATCTCACTAACGTTTTCGCATCCTAGTTTCCAAAGGTTGACTAAACCTTTCCTCTGATACCAACTGTAGAGACCCATATCTTGACGTACATGGAAATTACATTACTTTTGAGGAATACTTAGTACATAACAAAAACACACACACAAGGATCTTAATAGTTTAGTGTCTTTGGAAACTCGGAACGTAATCTTCTAATCGTGGTGAAAGATCTTCAATATCTCCCATAAAGATCTTCCCTTTTTTTACCTAAAAACCTTTCTTTATATCCTGGGGAAAAGAAAACATAAAAGGGTGAGCTCAAATGCTCAGTAAGGGTAAACAAAAGAAATATCAATCACATCATATACATAAGAACATAGCTTTTGGAAATCTTAACCTGCAAAAGAGCTCATAATATCATAACATGGGATAAATCATAGAAGTGAAAATGAGATCCCCATAATCATAACATGAAACTCGAAACTTTGTGGCATGCACACATAATCATATAAAATCATTTCTTGTTAGTCAAGACTCATTGCCAAGACTATCTTAGTGGACAAAGTCCCTTTCTGAATCGAGTAACCCTCGTTTCAGTCCTGTTTCACTGAACTGGTATAACCTACCATTTCAGCCCTTTCTATCTCATGAGATATAAAATCATTACCCAATGCATTGGAGGGAGATATAGGTCCCACCCATCTTATAATGAATCCTTTCTTATGTGTGCCACATAATCATAAAACATACATCATCGCATAACACATGTAACAAAAATGGGATTCTTGAAACATCATGACATCATAAAACAATTCATATAAGATAAAGGAATTCATAAAAATATTTCCATCACAACATAATCAAATCCATGTAATAATAGGGATAAAAACAGAACCCTTTTATTATCTTAGATGGAAAATAATTTTGATAAAATACTTGAACTCCATTCTTGAGGAAAATATCCTTTCTATTTCAAAAACACTTTTCCTTTCTTAACATGACATAAAATTTTAAACTAAAAGAAGTTGATTAAAAATAAACTTGAATACTTGAAAAGGAAACTTCTTGGAAATAATGTTTTAGAAATCCATTCATGCCTTATAATTTAAAAAAAACATTCTTCGTACTTTTGTTGGAAAAGTCAAAAAGCACCTCGTATGAGAAACGTCAAAAGATTCCTTTCATATTTTTTTACTAAAAACTCACCAAAGGGTAAAATTAGATTTAAACGATTGTAGTTGGATTGAAATAATATTACATATTGAGGAAACATGGATGTGGATGATAAAATACACCCCAGTAAATACTTACGAATAAACAATCTCGGATAAAAATGAGATTGTGATATTTTCCATTACCTTAGGTCCGACTTGATTTGTAAGTGTCCGAACCTCCTGTATAATGATTTAAATCATGTTATTGACTTATTACAGAATCATATTCATTTTTATGATATCATATATGGTTCACTTATGACATTATATTACCCGTTCTTTTGTAAATTCCATGTTAAAGAAGCGTTTTGGATAAAATCGTTTCATTTATCGTAGGTGTTTTGACTTGTTGTTCTTGACATCATTATTACTTATATCATGATTTACTCACTTCCAGAATATAAAATATGATTTATATATCATATATATTCAGTATATATATATATATAATAGGTAGATAAATAAAATGAAAAACACCGTTCATGGAGACGGTAGTCCGTACGTACGCATGAACACTGTTTTCCTTTCCTCATTGTCTTGAAATGGAAGTAAGTAGATGACATACATATGTATATATATACATAAATCCAGTAGCTTTATAATGTCATATATTTCATTATTATTTCTTATATATACATTATAATCATTCTTAAATGGTTAACATGGAGAATGAATCTCATCGCGTCGTGGAGACGGTAGTCCGTACGTACGCACGAGCGATGATATCATTTCTATAAATATTGAATTGAATTGGAGTGGATCATACAATATATCAGATCAATATGATGTTTTAATAACTATGTATAGTTATTCTTTACACCATTATACCCATCCATGTAAGGTGGTGGTGCAAAATAGATTACACCACGGCGTGGAGACGGTATTCCGTACGTACGCACGCTCGGTGATTTCATTTTTCCGTAGGATGGATAGAAGGTGAATTAGGGTTGTTTCATATTTATAATAACATATCAGTATGTAAGTAATACTGATGTTATTACTTCATAATGAAACAACCTAAGAAGAAGAAGTGGAAGAAGAAATAAAGATGAATGAATTGGTAACGATAATTACCTCTTCTTTGAAGCGCCTTTTGGAGACCTCCTCTTAGGGAACTAAAATTGGTCTTTGAGGAAGACCAAAACCTCTAGGATGTTTCTAGGGAAGTGGAGAAGAGATTTTGGCAGGGGTTGGACGAGCTTGAGGGCTCAAATTGGTGTGAGGAGGAGGGGGAGGAGGTGTCCTTTTACAAGGGATGAGAGGGGCACCTTAGGAATACTCAAAATATTATTTTATTTTAAAGTCAAAATCGGTTTATAATGGTTCCAAAGGGTCTTATTTCAAAGATAAAGTGGGTATGGGTCGAAATCCTATCAACCAATAGGATTTAGACAAGTTTAGGTTATTATTTTAACCTTATCAATTAGATTTAACTCTAAGTTAAATAATTTAACTTTTACCGTGTCTTTTTGTTTTCTTTCACTATATGGTTAATACACTTACTATAACATGCCAAACTAACCCCAAATTGTTTATTATTAAAAGATATATCCTTATCTAAGTCATTTGGCCGAACCTTAGATTTTGAGGAATAAAATAACAATTAATAATATAATATTTGATTTAAAAACTATTTTGTGTCAATTTTGACACTATTTGATATATGATTTTTGTGAAAGTCATAACAGAATTATATGTTCGAACCAATTTGATTAAATCAACACTAATATATCATAGTAACCTAGAAAATTAGTGGAATTCATAAAAAGTCTTAAATTACATTCATTTTAGTATTTATAACATCAATTATGTTAATATTTCCTTAAAAGGGTAATTACTGCATCATCGTTGTGTCATAAATAAATTAATTTATTTAAAGTCTAAAAATTATAAATAAAATATCATTATGTAGGAAATCTTTTTAGATTTCTAATAAATATTTATAGTCGAATTTATCTTATGTATAACTCCATATTAAAAATGTTTTAGTGAATAAACTTTGATTTTAACTCTTTTAACTCTTCTTTGAATTAAATAATAATAAATGTCCTAATCTAATCCAAGTGGGCCTAAATGATAATATTTTACACTTAAGGTTGTTTTTGGTCGAGATACACTTGTCCAATAGAATTAGGACATGTGTTAGGGTAATATTAATATCATTCTTACCCTTAATTACCCTATTTACTTTTAACCGTGGTAAATAAAAGTAAAAAGTTACTATTCACCAAAAATTATTTTCATCTCATTGAACCACATTTTAGTCCTTGATATTAACCGTGTCTCTCGGATTTTCGAAATTCCATTCACAGAAGCGGTAAAATTATGTTTTATACAAAATTCAGTTTTTAACCTACCACTTAGTAGTTTCACTATTCATCAAAAATTGATGTTTTTCAGAACAATGCCAAAATTTCATCCTAAGCTATATTTCATATTCCGAATTCAAAAATGAAATCTATTTTACCAAATTCATAACATAGAAGTTGCATTAATTAATTTTATAATTAAATACCGCTGTTAAAATAAATAGCGTGTTTTTAGGAAACAATATATATCAAAAGATTGACACTTGATTATGTCTGGTTTAAATGTGAAATTACATCCAATGACCAACATTGTATTAAATTGTAAAAATATATTCTAAATATACTTTAAAACTACTCCAATTAATAATTTATCACTATTAATTATTTCGAATAAAAAAATTGTTTTTTAATTATAATTTAGTAATTTTCACTATTCATCAGAATATGAAAGTTATCCGAAATGTACAAAAATTTCACCTTAGGCTAAATTCGATACTCCGAATCCAAAAATGAAGTTCATTTTGAAAAATAAGATTTACAGAATTTTAAAAAGTGGTTATTACTATTCATACCGGCTAGTTTTAATAATATTTTATAGCATATCGTTGTTTAGTGAAACTCGGTATTTCGTATTACACACGCTATCGAGGAAGGTCGCGATTGCGTGTAATGCAAGGCAAGTCAAGGATGCGTGTTGTGCAAGCTCCTTTTGGTGTCGCGTACAACAAAAGACTTTAATAAAATTAAAAAGAATATTTTTTTTATAAAATCTTGGGCTGTTACAATAGATCCGTGAATCAAATCCCAATGTCCTTCCACTATAATCCCACCTTCCTTTTTACCATCACCAATGCATCCTACCATCTCATTATGAGACCCTCTATACTGAAGGATTCACATTACACATTAATTGAATCAGGTGTTTTAAAGAAATAAAATAAAATCTCTATCATACTCAACAAATTTTCATCCTCTTGAGGATCATTATAGCCACGTAACAATGGTGGATTCTAGTTATGAAACAATTGGAAATAATTATGATATTCATACCTTTGAGGATACATAACAGGGTCTAGAATGGGAATGAGTGCATGTTTCTATCCTAGATCTTCGGTATCAAACACAATAAACACAACATGATCCAGATCCACATAAGGATATTTTATTTATGGTTCACCAAAATATTCTTCCGATAAACTGTTCAAACAAATTCTTTGAGGTATGATTATATAAAACATCAAAAAATAACATTAAATACCTAAGAATATTACTCAGATTAAAAACACAAAAAAAGAGATATCAGAATTAAAATTCAATATCACAAGACAAGGAGATCTATATTTCATGAAATCCAAATTAAAAGCTGGGAAAATAATATAATTAGATCATTCAATTCATTAATACACCTTTCCCAAACCACCCATTGGGACCTATGGATTTTATGATGATTGCTATTCAAGAAGTCACTCATAACTACCTTCTATGTCTTGAAAAGTCATCCAAATCACATACTAACATCAAGGAAATATTCTCAACATATCCCTCACAAGGCACTTTTTTATTAACTAGCCTAAATACCCTAGTACCAAGATACCTGATCTAACACATTAATAGAATAAATACTATTCCAAATCCCCATGGGTTCGATACCAGCATAGGGAAGCATACATTCTAACAAGGAAATGATTTTTTTCTAAAAAATAGCGAATGATGAAAGATACAAGATTATATAATCTTCAATTCAAAAGGATAAATCACCCAAAACCAAGAAGGTATAAAAAATAAAAAATATTCCATTATCAATGTAACCAATAAATGGAAATATAAAACTCAAACATCAAGAAATTGAAAATCACTCAAATCCCAAAGGATCTGCAGCATTCACCTCCTAAAATAGGTGCCATCCATTTTCTCATACTTGACATATTTAAATGTACAAATTCTGAAAGAAAAAGGTGGGGTGTGAGATATCAATCCTAGTAGAATCTCATCATGTCTTCCATAATATATTCCAAAATAATAAATCAAATAATTCATTCAATTTAAAAAAATTAAGGAATAATAGTGCATTTTCATATTTGAAACAAAACATTCTATCATTTCAAAATGATGGAAAACATTTCAAACATGTCTGTAATGAACATTTTTATATAAAATAATTTATGTAAATCATTTGGAATTAATGAAAACAATTCTACAATAAAAGGAATATAATATCAATAGAAAATCATAATAATCACCACAGACATATTCTATGAAGTGTAATCATTTTTTGATTTACGATCCTCACACATCTCATTTAAGTGATCACCAAAAAATATTTGTACACACATCCCTATGGACCATGCCTCATAGGACTCATCAATACCTCATCGTGGATAAGATATGTCAAATTATTTTTTATTAGTTTTTTCATCATAAATATATTTATAGAGAATTTAAATCTTAGTGTGGATGTTTTAAATAACCTACTAACTACCGAGGATTTCAGGTTTTCAATCAATTAATCAACAATGGGGAAATCATCTCATTTAAAATAAATCTTCAATTACAGTTGAATTTCCCAATTTTTAGTTTCAATGTTCCAATTCATTATCAAAAAACAAAAGATGGGGATTTTATTATTTCATGCCTTTTTAATAAAAAACTAATCATAGGTTTTTATCATTTTAATTGAATTCATTTTTTCAAAATCATTTCTCAATTCATTTCATCAATTCCATCAATTTCAAAATATTCCCCAAATTCCAATATCATTAGAATTGGTTTTTTTCCTGAAATCCACTATACTTCATGATGAAATTCCAAATCATATAAAATATCATTTACATAAATCAATTGAAATATATTTTTTTAAAAATAAAGAATCTGATGGTATTAATTATAAGTAAAACCTCAATTAGAACCACAAAACTTAAGATCAAGGAATCAAATAACCAAGAATAGTCACAAGAAACCAGACCTTACAATGATAAATATAGCTATTAAAGACCAATATATAAAACCAAGTATCAAGATCTCATCAAATTATGGTTATATACAACAAAAAACAATGTTCTAATACACTCTAAGGAGAAGACGATGTGAGACTGTAACAAAATCACGAGATAAGATTCACTTACTCAGGGGTTATTAGTTGTGTTCCAACATGATTCAATTATCTAGGAAGAGGGGTTTGGGTGGTCAAAGCACTTTTTATAGCCTCTTAAGCCATAGAATTATATTTAGGACATCTTGGGGTCGACCATGGAATAAAATAGGGGGTTTGGTTTTTTAAAATAATTTTTCATAAAAAAACAAAATTATACGTGAATGGCATTATGGGTAGGGATACATAGTTAGACAAACCATGATCCCTATAAAATCACACCTAAACAAGGTTTAATAGTTTCTACTTAGTGGTAAAAAGTTTTTTTAAACCATCTACCAACCTTTTAAACCTAAACATTCCTGGGATTCACTATATTCAATGGGGGAACATGGATTTGGTAAACTGTGCGACAACCATGTGATGCCTAGAAAACCTCCAAACACTGCAAATTTTACCAAAAGAACAACAAAACAAACACAAACCAAAAAAGTATATTAATAAGGGTGAAAAATACATGAAAACTAGTAACTTTATGTTAACATTCAATTATGGAGAAGATAGGAGAGGTGGTGTCCATACATAATTGAGGGAGATGAAACACTTTGACGTTATCAAAAGATAAAAATATATTTATTTCCTACTAATGAAGAATTGATCCAAAATAAATCATATTCTAATATTTGATAATATTGGTATGAAATATGACTATAAATTATATTTCGAAAATTTTTTGTGGTTATATTAACCTTGGTTATTTTAGTTTTAACCATTTTAACATGTCTTAATTGTTGTTGTGGTTACTGAAATATTTTAAAATGTTTCTATTCATAATGATGGAAAATATTATTAACTATATAGAATATTTTAACCTCTTAATTGAAAATATTGATTATTTATCATTATATTCAATTCCTATAAGCCTAAAAAATTACATTTACATTTACATTTAAAATACAATGAAAACTGTTTTTTATGAAAATGCGTTATATGTGAAAAAAATGTTTGTATACCAAAGTTAAGAATATTGTAAGAAACTTATTCTTATTCTTGAGGTATGGGTTTATTCTTTTCCTTTTCCTTTAGTTTTTTTGAGAAATCAAGGGAAATGTGGGAAAAATCACAAATTTATGGGTACACGCCATGTACTTTGGCGTTGTGGGATGAGAATACAGGGAGTGTATGATTGGGCGAAAAAACTAACTACATGCCATGCACTTTTGTACACACGCCATGTACTTTGGTTGTGTGTGATGAGAATACAGGGAGGGTTTGTTTTTCGGCAATTAAGGGTGTAAAAACTAACTACATGTTGTGTACTTAGTAATACATGTCGTGTAATCAGTCGGTAGATGAACTGTGAAGTGGTGGAAAGTAGCCTCCAGAGGAATAGTTAAAAAGGATAGTAAACACCATGTACTTGAGAGTACATGCCGTTTAGTTATGTTTTTTCATTAAAAACAGATAGTATCCTCCTCATTCCACAGAGGAGGTAGAGGGCCCACTAAGAGCAGTGGGAGAGGAGGCCGAGAATTGGTGGAGATCCCGATCGCTCACCAGGACTCTGATTCTTCCTTCGACAGTCTTGTTTGAACCGCGTAGGTAAAGTGTTCCCTCTTATTGAATATTTCCTTCCAATTATTTCCCAATGGGTTGTTATTTAGGTTCTAACGGTTAATCACTCATCTCGGATATATGTCGTTCTTGGTTGTTTCAGAAGGCACGGTTCACATAGATCGATCAGAGGAGAATGAGGTAGGTGGTCTTGTGTTTAATTCCAACTGTCAAGTTGATTTTGTGTACCATTGTGACACATACCCATGTTCAGGGTGTCGTATGACTGATACTTGGACCTTTAAAATGCCTAAAATTGAATAGGTAATCTAATGAGTAAGTATAAACTATTGTTGGTATCAATGCTTTGATCTAGGGCCACCTCGTTAGTGTGTTTCACTTATTTAGCCATTTGGATAGGATACTTGTGGGTATGTCATGATTTTAGCATGTTTTGAGTTTTCTTGAGAGGAAACATATATAAATTGATTGCTTATGCTTTGGGCTTGGCCTAGTTACTTTATTTTCCTCTGGAATTCATGAGGGAAAGGTTATGTTTAGCCTTTGGGCAAGGTTCTGTTCAGCCTAAGGGCATGGTTTTGATTAGCATGAGGGCAAGGTTTTGTTTATCCTAAGGGCCAAATTTCTTATTCATGGGGGAAGTGTTTGTTTAGCCTAAGGGAAGGGTTTTTTTATCCTGAGGGCAACGGTTCATATGCCTGAGGGTCGTAATCGTTATGCCTAAGGGGTTTCACTTGAGGGTTTTGTCTCTGTTTTCTTGAGGGAAAGGATTTGCATGTCTGAGGACGATTTTTACTTTGAATATTCACTATGATGATTTCTTATGTTGTACCTACCAAGCTAAAGAATGGTATTGGTATTATTACTATCTTTTACTTTCTACATAGCTTGTTGTGGTTTCCACAGTGGCACTAGTATAAGAGATTGTCAGTCGAGGCTGGGTCTCAGAAAAAATCAGAATTCCATTATATTGAATTGTTAAATGATTATTAAAATGAAAATGAAACTAGTATTAATTGTTACTTTTGATTACATCCTAGTTTATTTCATTTCATAATTTCACACTGATTTTTCACATTTTCACTGATAGTTGGGAACGGGCCTTTAGGGGGTTGCGTACAAGGATTTATTTCTCACACCTTGTTTGGGTCATGTCCTGGTCCCAAACAGATTATATTTCTGCCGATGTTGATAAGGGAAAGGGTCCCTACACAGGTACATGATTTTTGCAGACCAGTAGAAGAGCATGGGACCGAGCATAGGCTTGTGATGCTTCTGTGTTCCTGTTGCACTACTTTGGTTTTGTTTGTTGAACTTTGTACCTAGTGCAGTATTGTATCATATTACAGTTTATCTCGTTTTGGATACTTTATTAGAATTTCTGACTTGTTTCATCACCATATAAATGATTGTTGGTTATCTTTTACTTTAGTTCTGTTTTCCATTTCAGGTCTATATTGCTTATTGCTTCCCCTTTTGTATGTTTATATTTATTTTTGATGCGCTACACTTTGACCAAAGATGGAATTGTTTCCCCACTATCAGTCATAGGTCCTCTATGATATTCAACAGACTCTAGAATTTGGGTAAATGTGCTTATGGTCATGTGACCAAAGGGGTTCGAGTTACCCGTTGTGTGGAACCCGGATCGGGGGTGTTACAAAGAGATATCAGAGAATTTATTTTCTTTGATCTACTATTTGGAGCCTATAGCTAGGGATAGGATGGAATTGGTACTTGGTAAAAAGCTATGCCCAGTAGTAGCTAAACCATGTACATGGAAAGGCCAATTTACCTTTTGTTTCAATTTTCTGGTTTAGTAATTATTACAGTTGATTTGATGTCACTATTGGGTGATGCAATTATGGTGTACTGTTTATATTTTATACATGGGTTCTATTTAGTTTCAACCCGATGAGATGAGGGTATGCCATCTCATTCATCATTTAGGCACATGTTAGAATCACATGTCATGCATAGTTCAATGCCGTGTAGGTGGATTATAAATTTCATGTTGTTGTGATATATGTTGTTCTAGAAAATGCATGTTTTTGTGATACTTTACATGATAAAAATACATGTGGGGTATTGTTGTAAGATATTTTGTATGAATGAACGCCATACTTTTGTTCTTGAGGTTTTACGGGCCCTCATTGACTGGAATTTGGGGCATCATTGTTTTTTTACCATGTTATAACATGTATAAGATGACAGGGTTTGATTCGTGGGGAGTATGGGCGCTCACGGATCAAAATTTGGAACTTTGGTGATTATTTCAGTGTTTTTCTGTGCTCCAAAGTAGTTTCTACGGCATATTGTCTGGAAAAACATAGGATAAATGTAGTGTAGTATTGACTACATGCCATGTGTTCATCTATTCAGGAAGAAACTGTTTTTCTTAAGTACTTGTCATGTACCTTTTGTACACGATGTGTAGTCTCTAACCGTGTTATAGGCCATGTAGTGAGAGACACGAGATAGTGATGATCTTGTGGGAACACACCGTGTACCGGATGTACATTCCATGTCGGCCTGACCCTGTGTCTGTCCATGTTACTAACAAAATGGATGAAGAAAATCATAGGATATACACGTCGTATCCATATGGAACACGTCGTGTAGGGTTAGCTGGGTATTCGGACATGTCCCGAGCAACATGGGTCGGTGAGGTTCATTTTGGACCCATCGTGTACCTGTGGGACATGTCGTGTAGTCTTGACTGGTGAGATACCATGTTGACTTGGCCATGTGGCTGGGGAAATAGGGTGGTGTACAGGCCGTGTTCTGGTGTAACACGTCGTGTACCTAGGGTTGAGACAGGCCCAGGCCGACATCATAACACGACCATGTGAAGGATTAAGTGTACACGTTGTGTAGACCAATTACACACTGTGTAGTCTCTTTTTTCCAGTTCTTGTGGATCTTTCACTTTTTTTCATTGGCACACATAATCGGACAAAAGAACCCTTGACAATAAATTAAACAAGGTGTGCATTTGATTTGGCAAGTCATGCCGCTGATACGACCATGAGTTGTTCTCCCAGAGAGTGGAGACGATTGTAATCTAGAGACTGTAGGCCATGGGCTACATATGGATCTTTTAGTAGTTCCATATGTGGTGTTAGCCGTTATACCGGATCCAGGCACGTATGCGCATTTCCGTGAAGTCTTCTTGAGGTTCATGAAGGCATTCCAAGGAGCACCACTGGTTGCCACATCTATAGAAGAGCTGACACATATATTCCAGTAGAAGCATCTGCCTACATTTTCAGGGGATGGAGGACCACAAGTTTTGGAGTCATGGATGGTTTCTATGAAGGCTATCATCAAGAATATAGAGACGCCTCTCGAGAGGAGGGTCAAGCTCACTACTTACATTTTGTGTGATTCTTCCAAGATACGTTGGGATGTTAACACCTAGACCGAGCATCACTGAGACATGGCATGGGATGATTTTCATGTGGTCTTCTATGACTTTTTATTTCCAGTGATTCTAAGTGAATATTGAGCCCAAGAGTTCCCGAATCTGCAGTAGGGTTCCATGTTAGTAATGGATTATTCTTCCTGGTTCACCAAGCTACACCGTTTTCACCTATTTTGGTGGGTGATGAAATGTTGAGGGCTAGACGCTTTGAGGATGGCCTTCGATATGACATCCGAGCATTGATGAATGTTTTTATGCATCCTACAGTTCATGCTATTGTAAATCTGGTGTTGATTACTGAGTGGAACCTATGGGAAGCTAGTGGTGCAGACCAGGGTGGTTCGGCATCGGTCTCTGGTACTATTTCTACCAGCAAGAGGAAGAGGCAGATGGATTTCTCTCATGGTGGCAGTAATAGCTAGAAAAATTCTTCAGGTGTCCAGATAATGTGCTACAAGTGTGGTAAAGAGGGGCACAAGAGAACTCAGTGTCCACATGACCGAGTAGAGGACCATTCTTGGGGGAAAATGGGTCACCTCCAGCATTTTTCAGGGCATTTCCACCAGTGACTAGTGAGAGGGGTTCTATGTAGACTCTGTGTTCAAGAGAAAGGAAAACTACTTCTTACTAGCCACGGAATTGGAATGCATCATGACATTCAGTCTGAGGTGGTGGTTGTGGCCATGGTAGCAAGAAACTAGGATTTCAGAGACAATAGGGAGGGTCTGCTCAAGGTATCCAAGTTATGTCACTGGGATGCAGCACTGGGTAGACATATGTAGTGAAACAGATACAACAGTAGTAGAATCCTAGACCTTCCACTATCATAGATACTATTCTAGTTGATTCTGTTTTATCTTCAGAACTTTCTGATACTGGTGCTACACATAGCATTATATTTGTGCACGTTGTGGAGAGCCTTGGGATTTGTGTTTCTTCTTCTTCAGATATTGTGACGCTAGACACTCTATTGGGAATTATAATTGTAGGTGTGCATCAGTGAAAGGACTTCCCCATAGATGTAGGTGGGTGTCACATTCCATGGGACCTCTATGTCTTAGAGATGACAACCTATGATGTCGTTGTTGTGATGGAATGGTTGGTACCCTTTCAAACCATTTTAGATTTCTATCATCGTAGGGTGAGTTTCACATCACCAGAGGGAGGATAGTTTCTATAAAAGGGTGAATGGGATGTCTGGGTGAGCCAAGATAGACCTGAGCATCGTGGGTAGGGTGGAGTGACATGCCAGATTGTAAGTTTAAATCTAGATGTCCAGGGAACTTTTCAGGAGGATTTCCCTCCAGTGGTTAATCATTTCAGGGATGTCGACCCAAATTACTCTTCAATTATACCTTTGGAGCGAGAGGTGGACATATCTATTGATCTTTTTTAAGGAGTGGCACTGATGTCCATACCTCCTTCTAGGATGGCTATGCAAGAATTGTAGGAGCTCAAGAGGTAGTTAAAGGATTTACTAGCCAAGGGTTTCATCTGACCCAGTATTTATCCCTGGGGTTTGTCTGTCCTTTTCTCTAAGAAGGCAGATGGTACCCTCAGACTCTACGTGGATTGTTGGAAACTGAACCAGTTTAAGGATAAGAACCGATATCCCTTACCGAGGATTGTTGATCTTTTTTATCAACTACGATGAGAACTAGTGTTCTCGAAGATTGATTTGAGATCCAGTTATCATTAGTTGGGCATTAGACCATCGAACATACTGCTTAGAGCCTTTCGGAGAAGTTATGGTCTATATGAGTATTTTCTCATGCCGTTAGAACTCAAAAATGAACCAGAAGTTTTCATGGATATGATGAATTGTGTGTTCCACCCATATCTGGATTCTTTTGTGGTACTCTTCGTGGACGATATCTTGGTTTTCTATCACACTCGACATGACCATACCACCCATCTTGATGTCATATTGAGTACACTGAGAGAGAATCAATTATATGATAAACTATCAAAGTGCCACATGTGGAAGGACTAGATTCACTTCCTTGGTCATATTACCTCAGAGGTAGCAGTTGTGGTAGACCCAGAGAAAGTGGGAGCAGTAGTTACCTGGGAGCATCCTAAGAATGTGTTTGAAATATGGAGTTTCTTGGGGATGGATGGTTACTAAAGTAACTTTATACATGACTTCTCTCACTAAGAAGCACCATTAACGGGTTTGACTAAGTAGGGTATGAAGTTCGTTTAGTATAAAGCTTTCTAGATATCCTTTCATAAGCGGAAGAGAATGATGACATCATCACTAGTTCTGATACTTCCAAAGCAAGGGAAGAGCTATACAGTTTACTATGATGCATTAGGTATTGTCCTGGGAGAATTGTTGATGCAGGTTGATCGAGTAGTTGCGTACGAGTCACGACATTTGAGGCCACATGAGAGGAATTGCCCGATACATGATCTCGAGTTGCCTATAGTTTTTCATGTTTTATGTTGTTGGAGACATTATCTCTTGGGAGAACATTTTGTGGTGTTTATAGAAAAAAATGTCTTCAATACATCTTTACCCAGCATGAATTGAATTAGAGATGTTGAATGTGGGTTTAATACCTTCACTCCTTCGACTATGAGCTTTCCTATACACCTAGTAAGGGTAATGATGTAGCTGATGCACTGAGTAAGAAGACTCAGATACAGGTAGTGACGGAGGCTAGTGGTGAGTGGTAGCTTATGGATTTGTTCTCTGAGATACATTTGGAGGTGAAAAATAGTCAAGGGTGAACCTATCTTTCATCCGTAGTTGTGACTTCTACCCTCCTGGATAGTGTGAGGATGAGACATCTATCAGATTCAGATGACCTAGTTCTACGGGAGTCGGTGGCAATTGAGGTCCCTCCTCCTAGTTGGACAATAGGAAATGACGAGGTACTGCGTATCCATGGATGAGTGTGTCTTCCAGAGGATATAAGCGGGGAGTTTCATGATTCTTCTTGGACATTGCGTCTTGGATTTACCAAAATGTACAATGACTTGAGACGGCCGTATTGGTGGCCAGGTATGAAAATAGAGGTAGGTGGTTTTGTTACAAGATGTTCCACCTGTCTGTAGGTGAAGGTAATGCATCAGAGGTCAGCCGGTCTATGAAAAACGTTACCCATTCTGGAATGGAAATGGGATGACGTCGCGATGGACTTCGTGACTGGGTTAACAAGGTCACCTCTAGGCAATGATGCCATATGGGTTGTTGTCTACAGACTTACGAAGGTAGCTCACTTTTTTCGATCAAGGAGTCATTCAGGGTTGACGAGCGTGGTAAGTTGTATATCCGGGATGTAGTACTTCTTCATGGGGTCCTTCATTCTATCGTTTAAGATAGGGACGCCCATTTTAAGTCTCTTTTCTGGTAGAGTTTACAGAGTTAACTGGGTATATAGGTGATTCTGAGCACATCTTACCACCCTCAAACTAATGTCCAGTCAAAGCGTACAATACAGGTTCTAGTGGACATGTTGTGTGCGTATGTCCTAGACGGTGGGGGATCTTGGGAGAATCACATACCTCTTGTCATGTTTTCCTTCAATAATAGTTTTTAGGAAACTATTGAGATGGTACCTTACGAGGATTTATATGGTAGCCCATGCCGATCACCCTTATGCGGGTTGGAGGGAGGTGAGAAATATTTAATAGGACCAAGTCTGTAGAGATCCAGAGCCTCACGTACATGGACATTACATTACTTTTGCGTAATACTTAGTACAAAACAAAAACACACACACAAGGACCGTAATAGTTTAGTGTCTTTGGAAACTCGGAATATAATCTTCTAATCGTGGTGAAAGATCTTCAACATCTCCCATAAAGATCTTCTTTTTTTAAAACCTAAATCCTTTCTTTATGTCCTGGGGAAAAGAAAACATAAAAGGGTGATCTGAAATGCTCAGTAAGCGTAAACAAAAGAAATATAAATCACATCATATTCATAAGAATATAACTTTTGGAAATCTTAACCCGCAAAAGAGATCATAAATTCATAACATGGGGTAAATCATAGTAGTGAAATGTAATCCCAATAATCATAACCTAAATCATGAAAATCTATGGCATACACACATAATCATAGTGAATCATTTCTTATTAGTCAAGACTCATTTCCAAGACTATCTTAGTGGACAAAGTCCATTTCTGAACCGAGTTCACATCTCGTTTCAGTCCTGTTTCACTGAACCGATATAACCTACTGTTCCGGCCATGTCAATCTCATAAGATATAAAATCTTTACCCAATGAATGGGAGCGAGATATAGGTCCCACCCATATCATAATTATACCATTCTTATGTGTGCCTCGAAATCATAAATCATACATCATTTCATAACCCATGTAGTAAAAATGGGATTCTAAAACAACATGACATCATAAAATAATTCATATAAGATAAAGGAATTCATAAAAATATTTCCATCACAACATAATCAAATCCATGTAATAATAGGGATAGAAACAGAACCCTATATTATCTTAGATGGAAAATAATTTTGATAAAACACTTGAACTCCATTCTTGAGGAAAATATCCTTTCTACTTCAAAAATACTTTTCCTTTCTTAACATGTCATACAATTCTAAACTAAAAGAAGTTGATTAAAAATAAACATTAAAACTTGTTAAGGAAGATTCTTGGAAATAATGTTTTAAAAATCCATTCATGTCATATAAGTTAAAAAACATTCTTCCCGTAATTTTGTCAGAAAAGTCAAAAAAGTACCTCGTACGAAAAACAACAAAAGATTCCTTTCATATCATTAACTAAAAACTCACTGAAGGGTAAAATAGGATTTAAAAAATTGTAGGTGAATGGAAATAATATTACATATTGAGGAAACATGTATGTGGATTATAAGGCCCCGGCCTTAAACCTTACTTAATATTGAATTAAATGAATAATTCATGTTGAGGATATTTTCAGGTTTAGAGTTTTAGAGAATTAGAACATAACTATTACATCTCAAAAGATTACAAAGTAGTCACTTCTACTAAGTTTCCATAATAATAAAAAACTCGTAAAAGAAACATATCTAGTTCCATGTTTTATATAGCATGACATTCCCTTGATCTCATCCTTGACCTTATTCCACATTTAGTCCTATGAAAAACATTTCAAAAAAAACGTGGGGTGAGCATAAAAAGCTCAGTAAGGGATACACAAATAATGAAAACTGTTAGTTTTTCCAACATCAAGTAAACCATGTATACTCTATCAAATTAATACCTTCACCTTCATGAAGTAGTAAAAACTCTTCACTGAATAAAGTATCATTACTTATCTTTTTGTAACAAATGGATTACCATAAAACCCATATAAAGAACACATAACATATATAAAGGTAACTTGGGACATAAACATACTTATGTGGAATAACCATACGGTCGACTTCCACACATATCACTTAAATGGAATAGCCATACGGACAATTTCCATACATAATTAATGGAATATCCATACGGACGACTTCCATACCCAATGCATTGGAGGTTATAACGTAACCACCCATCCTGGTAATCACGGCACCACCCGTCATATGGTTTATCACGTAACCACCCTTCAAATGTCCAAGTACAAATATAAAATCATAAAAAATAAAACTAATATAAAGCAATGATAACATTTCCACATTTCAATCACAATATATCATAATAGAATCCTTTATCAATACCATTTTCAATACCAAAATACATAAAAGTGTATATGGTATTTATTTCATTTTAAAAACATAACGGCTTATTGAGGAAGCCAAATACCAAATAATACTCGCGGTGGCGGAAAAGGTCGTTGTCACCGCGTACGTTAAAAAAACATTCCCTTTTTTCGTTTAGTAAAATGCTTCGTAGAAAAAGATTCCTTTTTTATAAAAGTAAAAGTGAAAGGGGTTTATACACCGTATAAAAGAAAGTTGTGTATAAAACGAAATATGCCTCAATGAAAGGAGATTGAGACGAAGTCCCTTACCTTGGGTCCGACTTGACTCGATCGTTCTTTAACGTCCTGAATAATAAACTTGAGTTAATTTATAATTGATTAAGAACCTTTTTAAAGTTTATTATTCCTTTTATATCACTTATTGCCATGTTATGAACATTATGTAACCATTTAAGTTAATAATGATTGTTTTGTCAATATTGGTTCTTAAGTCGAAAGTGGACTTCTTACAATTACATGTTGTTCGTGTGGTCAAAGGTTATTTATATCCAGAATGACATTCCTGATTTGGATATCATATATATCATATATATCCAGAATATAAATGTATTTATAATATTACATAATCATTTATAGATAATAAATGAAATGCACCGTTCATGGAGACAGTAAGCCGTACGTACGCATGAACGCTACATTCATTTCTATTTCGTATTTTATAGAATGGAATCATAATTATATAAGAGTATATTATAATTCCAGTATTATAACATATATAATATAAATAACTTTATCCTTTACACATCCCACATATTGTATTAACGAATCAAATCACTTTCAGGGGGCGGTAGTCTGCACTTCCTAAAATGAAGATATCGTGTTTACCCATAATGGAAACAATAATGGTATGACATAAATGAAAAATACAGAAGCTTAAGGAAAGAATAAACATATTATATATCATATATAAAAATAGTGACATCATAATGGCCACCTTTGAAGGTGTTAAATGAGTATTTAACAATCATCGTTTCGGGAGGCAGAATTTCGCCATCCACGGAAACTGTATGTTCTTTAACCATTTGATGTAGTTGTGTGAGAGTGTAGCTCGAATAAATCTTATAACAACATCCTAGTATATTGAAGATACTGGCGTTGTTACAAAAGAAGTAAATAAAAAGTGTTTAGGGGGTTGGAGAAGCAAAATAAAACAAATGAACAAGAGAGAATGAATTAACTTTAAAAGTGTAACTCCTTTTGATTTGAGCCTAAAGGATCCATTTGAAAGGATTCATCCCAAAGGGAATACTCAAGGATGAGGAGAGGGATGTGGAGAAAGTAAATGGGCAGGGTTTGTCTGAGCCAAAGGCTTGAGGAGTGTGTGTAAGGTGGTAGAGGTGGGGGCCTTTTATAAGAGGAGAGGAGGGGCACTTTTGGAAAGTTAAGAAATATTACTTTTTTTAAAAAATGTGTTTTGGTTTTAAAAGGTCCCACATTGATATAATTCGTGGATAAGGTGATAAGGGTTCGAAATCGACCCATTCAATAAGTTTTGGACATGTTTAGTTCATATATTTTACATTATCTTTCCATTTTATTTAAATCGTCAAATAATGATGTCATCACTGCATCATTATTATGTCATTACTAATTTAATTTATTTAATGTCTAAAAATTATAAAAAAATAATATGATTTAGGAAATCGTTTTATCTTTCCAATGACTATTTATAATCAAAAATCTGACTTGTATAACCCCATTTAAAAATTGTTTTAGTAAAACATATCATGTTTGTGCCATTTTTTACATTAACATTAAATAAAAAGTATTTATATCATTTTCCAACCAAAGGCGCTCCATGGGGTCCCCAAGTTGACCCATGGATTGTCTTGGTCGGACATGACACATCAAATGAGGGTAGGACATGTGTCTAGGTCATCTCATATTATTAATATATTATTTTTACCTTAAACTACACTAATTACCACTAATCGCGATTAAAAACTTAATAAGTTACTATTCACCAAAAAATTATTTTAATCTCATTGAATCACATTTTGCTTCTTAATGACAACCATGTATGTCGGATTTTTGAAAATAAAAACACAATGATGGCAAAATTTCATTTAAACTGAAAAATCAGTTTTTATAAGTACCACTTAGTGGTTTCACTATTCATAAAAAATTGAAGTTTTTTAGAAAATTACCAAAAATTCACCCTAAGCTATATTTGATATTACGAATTAAAAAATGAAGCCTATTTTACAAAATTCAAAATATATAAGTCACATTAATTAATTTAATAATTAATTCCCGCTGTCAGAGCAAATAGCGTGTTTTTATGAAACAATAAGTATCAAAAGATTGACACTAGTTTAAGTCCGATTTCAAAGTGAAATTAATTCCAACGACCACTATTGGATTTAATGGTAAAAATATTTTCTAATTTCACTCTAAAACCAATTCAAATAATAATCTAATCATATAAATAAATTTGATCAAAAAGAGGTTTTGAATTAAAATACAACATTTTCAATATTCATTAAAAAAATGAATTTTATCGGAAAGATACCAAAAATTTACACAAAGTAAATTTTGATGTCCCGATTCTAATGAAGAGTTATATTTGGTCCAATAGAATTTATAAGATTTATCAAAACTATATTTAATGACGGTTCTTCGTCAAAAGGTGATAAGTGAACCCTTAGTAAAAATTAGGGTACAAATGCCTAAAATTGAACTCTTTCCGTATTTTAAGCCTTTATCTTTTATTGGGTAAATATAAAAACATTTAAAAACATAAATAATCATATTTTAGTTATTTCTATCCATTCCCGCCAGTACAACTGCTACATGTTAACTACCATTTAAAATAATATTATTATATTACTAGTGTGCAACGTAAGATTTCAATGAAACTCATCGTTGCGTATCGAGTACGATATCGACTGTAGAAACCCCTTTTAATTAAAATTAATATTTAATTCGTAAATATTAATTAATATGAAAATTATTTATTCTTTATTTACCTGGGATGTTACATCCTTCCCCCCTTTTGGGAATTGCGTCCTCGCAATTTAATTCCCTTATCAAAATAAGTGGGGGTATTTATCTCTCATAGCATTTTCAGATTCCCACGTTGCTTCTTCAATCACATGGTTTTTGCAAAAAACCTTTACCTTATGAATCACCTTATTCCGTAACACCTGCTCCTTGTGGTCAAGAATCTGGACTGGTTGTTCTTCAAAAGATAGGTTCTCTTCCAACTGAACTACCTCTGGACTCAAAAAATGAGATGGATCTGGCATATACTTCCTCAACATTGAAATATGAAAAACATTGTGTAACTGAGATAAACTCGGAGGTTAAGCCACTCAGTAAGAAACTGATCCAAATTTATCCAGAATTTCTTATGGTCCAATAAACCTTGGACTCCGCTTTCCTTTCTTACCAAATCTCATCACACTTTTCCAAGGAGAAACCTTGAGAAAAACATAATCACCTACCTCGAAAGATAGATCCTTCCTACGGTTATCTGCATAACTCTTCTGTCTTCTCTGAGCTTTTCTCATGTGCTTCTAAATCAACTGTACTTTTTCTGCCATCTCTTCTACCAATTCTGGTCCCATCAGCTTCCATTCACCCACTTCATCCCAAAATGCTGGAGTTCGACACTGCTTCCCATATAATGCCTCAAATGGTACCATCTGTATACTGGAATGAAAGCTGTTATTATAAGAAAACTCAACCAAAGAAAGATGTTGGTCCCAAATTCCCTGATAATCCATCGAACAAGCTCGTAGCATATCCTCCAAGGTCTGAATTGTTCGTTTTGACTGCCCATCTGATTGAGGATGAAAAGCTGTACTAAAATTTAATTCAGTACCCAACGACTTCTGAAGGCCTTTCCAAAAGTTAGATGTGAATCTGGGATCACGATCAGATACAATGGAGAGGGGAACTCCATGTAACCTGACTATCTCTTTACGATACAAACATGAAAGTTGATCTAGGGAAAAAGTATCTAGTATAGCAAGGAAATGAGCAGATTTAGTCAAGTGATCAACAATAACCCAGATTGCATTATTACCATGAGATGTCCTCGGTAATCCCACAACAAAGTCCATGGTTATGTTTTCCCATTTCCACTCTAGCACTGGTAAAGGCTGAAGCATCCCTTTCGGTAACTTCTGCTCTGCTTTAACCTGCTGACAAGTCAGACACTTCACAGTAAAATCAGCAATATCTCTTCTCATTCCATCCCACCAGTAATACTCTCGCAGATCTCTATACATCTTAGTACTACCAGGATGAACTGAAAATGGGGAACTATGAGCCTCACATAACAACTCATTCTTCAACTGTAAATCACAAGGCACACATAACCTCTTCCCAAACCTAAAAACACAATCATTATCAATGTTGAATTCAGGAAACTTACCTTTGTGAACCAGCTCTACCTTTTTCTTCAACTCACTGTCTCGCTTCTGTGCTTGCTTTATTCTATCTGATAGAGAAGATTTCACTGATACCTGAAACAAAACAGAAGAAAATCCTGTACCAACAACTTCTATGCCAAAGTTCATCAAATATTTCACCAAAGGATCACGTTCCAAAAGCAACATTGCTAATGAAGCATTACTTTTTCGACTCAAAGCATCAGCCACTTTATTTGCTTTTCCCAGATGGTAATGAATTGTGCAATCATAATCCTTGATTAATTCCAGCCATCTCCTCTGTCTCAGGTTCAATTCTTTCTGAGTGAATATATACTTTAAACTTTTGTAATCAGTATATATTTCACACTTTACTCCATACAAATGATGCCTCCAAATTATTAAAGAAAAGACAATAGAAGCTAATTCCAAATCATGTGTAGAGTAATTTACCTAATGAGTTTTCAACTGTCGTGAAGCATAAGCAATTACCTGATCATTCTGCATAAGGACACAGCCAAGTCCCTTCAACGAAGCATCACTATAAATAACAAACTCACCATTCCTGGAAGGAAGTGCCAAAACTGGAGCATTCACCAATCTTCTCTTCAACTCCTGAAAACAATCATCACATTCTTTTTTCCATATGAACTTAACACCCTTACGAGTTAGCTCAGTCATTGGACTAGATAACCGTGAAAAATTTTCAACAAACCTTCAGTAGTAACCTGCCAAACCAAGAAAACTACGAATCTCGGTTACATTTGTGGCTCTTGGCCATTCTTCAACAACTTTTGTTTTAGTAGGATCAACAGTTATTCCATCTTATGAAACAATGTGACCTAGGAAAGAAATTTGTTGTAACCAAAACTCACACTTGCTGAATTTTCCATATAGTTTCTTTTCTTTTAAGGTTTTCAAGATAACCCTTAAATGACTTTCATGCTCCTCTTTACTTTTAGAAAACACCAAAATATCATCGATGAAAACAACCACAAACATATCCAAGAACACATGGAAAATTCTATTCATAAAGTCCATGAATACAGCAGGTGCATTGGTTAACCCAAAAGGCATAACTACAAATTCATAATGGCCATATCTAGTACAGAACACGGTCTTCGAAACGTCTGCTTCTTTTACTTTCAACTGATGGTACCCCGACCTCAAGTCGATCTTTGAAAAAAACTGAGCTCCCTGGAGCTGATCAAACAAATCATCGATATGAGGCAAAGGATACTTGTTCTTAACAGTAATATTATTCAAGGATCTATATTCAATGCAAAGTCTCATTGATCCATCTTTCTTTTTAACAAACAAGACAGGAGAACCCCATGGTGATGTGCTAGGTCGAATGAAACCTTTATCTAATAACTCCTGAAATTGTTTCTTTAACTCTAAAAGTTCAACTTGAGCCATTTGATAAGGGGGTTGTGAAATTGGCTTAGAATCAGGAACTAAGTCAGCAGTAAATTCAACCTCCCGATCATGAATAATACCAGGCAACTCATCAGGAAAAACATCAAGATACTCATTTACCACTGGCACATCATTAATCTGAACAGTTCCTTTATTTTCAACAATATGTGAAAGGTAACATTCATTTCCATCTTTTACTAGTTTCTGAACTTCCTGATATGTTATCAAAATCAAGGGTTCATTCTTGTACACAAACTGAAAATATTTCTGAAAAGAAACCATTTTAGCTCTGCAGTCAATTTTAGCATGATAAACTGAAAGCCAATCCATGCCCAAAATAACATCAAACTCTACTAGAGGAAAAACAATAAGGTTTTCTGGTAGATTCTTTCTACACACCAGGATAGGAAGGTTCTTATAATTCCTTTTTGTCTCAACGTTCCATCCGGGTGTTTTTACCACAAGTTCAGGATTCATATCTTGATATGGAATTTCCAATTTACTAAAAAAACTTCTCAGAAATGAAAGAGTGTGTAGACCCTGAATCAAACAACACATTGGCATAATCTGAACAAACAAACAGTGTACCTGATACGACTTCATTCGATGGCCCAACATCTGCTGAAGTTGTTGCAAAGGATTTCACCACCCCTTTATGCTTGTAGTTTGGCTGAATTTCCCCAGTTGAGTTCTTAGTTGGACACTCGTTTGCATAATGACCCATTTCATTACACTTAAAACATCTTACCATTGGCTTTTCATTGCCTGCTTGATCATCTTCCATACAGTTACGAGCAATATGACCAGACTTACCACACCGAAAGCACTTACCGGACTTGGATAAGCATTCTCCAGGATGCATTTTACCACACTTCTCACAGGATGGATATTTGGTTTTCTTACCTCCATGCTTCTTTGATGAATTCTTCCCTATTTCCTTCCAACTAGACCTCTTTTTCTGTTGTTTTTCATAGAACACCTGATCATCGGAAAACTCCATTTCCACCTTCTCCGCACATCGAACAAGTTTTTCATAACTTTTGAACTCACGAGAAGCTAATTCCCTTCGATACTTTGGCTCTAACCCTGAGTAAAAACGGTTTATTTTACTATCAAGATCTCGTATGAAGTTTGGAGCATACCTTGCCAATCGAGTGAACTTTGCTTCATAAGCAGCCACTGAATCATCCTCCTGCCTCAATTCTAGGAACTGTTTTTCCATCCAAAGACGAACTACCTTAGGAAAATATTTCTCAAGAAACATACCTTTGAATTCGTCCCAGTGAAGATCCTCAATCTCTTCACTATCCCTGATATTTTTCACCATCGACCACCACTGATCAGCTTCACCTTCAAAACGGTAAATAGCAAGACTAACCTTTTGATGTTCTGAACACCCCATGACATCAAAAATCTTCTCCAGTGCTTTAATCCACCCTTCAGCTTGTACAGGGTCAGATGATCCTCTGAATGATGGGGGATGTTGCCTAAGGAAATGTTCCACCACTGACATGTTCCTCTGTGGTTGATCTGGCTGATCTCGTGCATGGATAACACCACCATTTATAGCCTGAGTCAACTGTGCCATCACTGCAACAAACTGTTCAGTTTCGATTCCGACCATCTCAGGTTGCTGGTTTGGATGGTTGTCTTCCGCCTGATGTCGTCCCAACATAGTTGATTTGTTTCCTCTGCGGAAAACCATTCTGAACACATAAATAACTTAGGAGAAGCAACATGGTAATATTTAAATGCTATATCATTTCAATCATATTATAATTTAACACTTATCTAACTCCTAAAGTTGCCTAAACCAACCTTTGATACCAACTATAAGGCCCCGACGTTAAACCTTACTTAATATTGAATTAAATGAATAATTCACGTTGAGGATCTTTTCAGGTTTAGAGTTTTAGAGAATTAGAACATAACTATTACATCTCAAAAGATTACAAAGTAGTCACTTCTACTAAGTTTCCATAATAAAAAAACTCTTAAAAGAAACATGTCTACTTCCATGTTTTATATAGCATGACATTCCCTTGATCCCATCCTTGACCTTATTCCACATTAAGTCCTGTGAAAAACATTTCAAAAAAACTTGGGGTGAGCATAAAAAGCTTAGTAAGGGATACACAAAGTATGAAAACTGTTAGTTTTTCAAACATCAAGTAAACCATGTATACTCTATCAAAGTAATACCTTCACCTTCATGAAGTAGTAAAAACTATTCACTGAATAAAGTATCATTAATTAACTTTTTGTAAACAAAGGATTACCATAAAACCCATATAAAGAACACATAACATATATAAAGGTAACTTGGGACATAAACATACTTAATTGGAATAACCATACGGTCGACTTCCACACATATCACTTAAATGGAATAGCCATACGGCCAATTTTCATACATAATTAATGGAATAGCCATACGGCCGACTTCCATACCCAATGCATTGGAGGTTATAACGTAACCACCCGTCCTGGTATTCACGGCACCACCCGTCATATGGTTTATCACGTAACCACCCTTCAAATGTCCAAGTACCAATATAAAATCATAAAACACAAAACCAATATAAAGGAATGATAACATTTCCACATTTCAATCACAATATATCATAATAGAATACTTTATCAAATCCATTTTCAATACCAAAATACATAAAAGAGTATATGGTATTTATTTCATTTTAAAAACATAACGGCTTGTTGAGGATGCCAAAGACCAAATAATACTCGTGGCGGCGGAAAAGGTCGTTGTCACCGTGTACGTTAATAAAAACATTCCTTTTTGTCATTTAGTAAAACGCTTCATAGAAAAAGATTCCTTTTGTATAAAAGTAAAAGTAAAAGGTGTTTATACACCGTATAAAAGAAAGTTGTGTATAAAACGAAATATGCCTCAATGAAAGGAGATTGAGACGAAGTCCCTTACCTCGGGTCCGACTTGACTCGATCGTTCTTTAACGTCCTGAATAATAAACTTGAGTTAATTTATACTTGATTAAGAACCTTTTTAAAGTTCATTATTCATTTTATATCACTTATTGCCATGTTATAAACATTATGTAACCATTTAAGTTAATAATGTTTGTTTTGTCAATATTTGGTTCTTAAGTCGAAAGTGGACTTCTTACAATTACATGTAGTTCGTGTGGTCAAAGGTTCTTTATATCCAGAATGAAATTCCTGATTTGGATATCATATATATCATACATATCCATCATATACATGTATTTATAATATTACATAATCATTTAGAGGTAAGAAATGAAACGCACCGTTCATGGAGACGGTAAGCTGTACGTACGCATGAACGCTACTTTCATTTCTATTTCATATTTTATAGAATGGAATCATAATTATATAAGAGTATATTATAATTCCAGTATAATAACATATATAATATCATTAACTTTATCATTTACACATCCCACATATGGTATTAAAGAATCAAATCACTTTCAGGGGGCGGTAGTCCGCACTTCCTAAAATGAAAATATCGTGTTTACCCATAATGGAAACAATAATTGTATGCCATAAATGAAAAATACCGAAGATTAAGGAAATAATATACATATTATATATCATATATAAAAATAGTGACATCATAATGGCCACCTTTGAAGGTGTTAAATGAGTATTGAACAATCATCGTTTCGGGAGGCAGAATTTCGCCATCCACGGAAACTATATGTTCTTTAACCATTTGATGTAGTTGTGTGAGAGTGTAGCTTGAATAAATCTTATAACAACATCCTAGTATATTGAAGATACTGTTGTTTTTACAAAAGAACTAAATAAAAAGAGTTTATGGGGTTGGAGAAGCAAAATAAAACAAATGAACAAGAGAGAAGGAATTACCTTTAAAAGTGTAACTCCTTTTGATTTGAGCCTAAAGGCTTACTTTGAAAAGGATTCTGCCCAAAAGGAATCCTCTAGGATGAGGAGAGGGATGTGTAGAGAGTAAATGGTCAGGGTTTGTCCGAGCCAAAGGCTTGAGGAGTGTGTGTAAGGTGGTACAGGTGGGGGCCTTTTATAAGAGGAGAGGAGGGGCACTTTTGGAAAGTAAAGAAATATTACTTTATTTGAAAATGTGTTTCGGTTTTAAAAGGTCCCACATTGATATAATTCGTGTATAAGGTGATAAGGGTTCGAAATCCACCCATCCAATAAGTTTTTGACATGTGTATTTCATAGATGTTACATTATCTTTCCATTTTATTTAAATCGTCAAATAATGATGTCATCGCTGCATCATTATTATATCATAAATAATTTAATATATTTAATGTCTAAAAATTATAAAAAAAATACTATGATGTATGAAATATTTTTATATTTCCAATGACTATTTATAATCAAAAATCTGACTTGTATAACCCCATTTAAAAATTGTTTTAATAAAAAATATCATGTTTGTGCCGTCTTTTACATTAACATTAAATAAAAGGTATTTATGTCATTTTCCAACCCAAGTGGCTCCATGGGGTCCCCAAGTTGACCCTTGGCTTTTCTTGGTCGGCCATGACACATTCAATGAGGGTAGGACATGTGTCTAGGTCATCTCATATTATTAAAATATTATTTTTACCTTAAACTACACTAATTACCACTAATCGCGATTAAAAACTTAATAAGTTACTATTCACCAAAAAATTATTTTAATCTCATTGAACCACATTTTACTTCTTAATGACAACCATTTATGTCGGATTTTTGAAAATCAAAACACAATGATGGAAAAATTTCATTTAAACGGAAAAATCAGTTTTTATAAGTACCACTTAGTGGTTTCATTATTCCTCAAAAATTGAAGTTTTTGAGAAAATTACCAAAAGTTTAACCTAAGCTATATTTGATATTACTAATTCAAAAATGAAGTCTATTTTACAAAATTAAAAATATATAAGTCACATTAATTAATTTAATAATTAATTCCCGCTGTCAGAGATTTTATGAAACAATAAGTATCTAAAGATTGACACTAGTTTAAGTCTGATTTCAAAGTGAAATTAATTCCAACGACCACTATTGTAGTTAATGGTAAAAATATTTTCTAATTTCAATCTAAAACCAATTAAAATAATAATCTAATCATATAAATAAATTATATCAGAAAGAGGTTTTGAATTAAAATACAACATTTACAATATTCATTAAAAAATGAACTTTATCGGAAAGATACCAAAAATTTACACAAAGTAAATTTTGATGTCCTGATTCTAAAGAAGAGTTATATATGGTCCAATAGAATTTATAAGATTCGTCAAAACTATATTTAATGATGGTTTGCCGTCAAAAGGTGATAAGTGAACCCTTAGTGAAAATTAGGGTATAAATGCCTAAAATTGAACTCTTTCCGTATTTTAAGCCTTTATCTTTTATTGGGTAAATATAAAAACATCTAAAAACATATATAATCATATTTTAGTTATTTTTATCCATTCCCTCTAGTACAACGACTACATGTTAACTACCATTTAAAATAATATTATTATATTACTAGTGTGCAACGTAAGATTTCAATGAAACTCATCGTTGCGTATCGAGTATGCTATCGAATGTAGAAACACCTTTTAATTAAAAATAATATTTAATTCATAAATATTAATTAATATGAAAATTCTTTATTCTTTATTTACCTGGGATGTTACATGGATGATAAAATTCACCCCAGTAAATACCAAAGTATAAACAATCTCGGATAAAAATGAGATTGTGATATTTCCCTTACCTTTGGTCCAATTTGCTTCGTAAGAGTCCGAAACTCCTGTATAATGATTTATATAATGTCATTAACCCATTACAGAATCATATTCATTGTTATGATATCATATATGGTTCACTTATGGCTTTATATTACCCATTCTTATGTAAATTAATGTTAATGTAGTGTTTTGGGTAAAAGCATCTTATTTATCGTACGTGTTTGGACTTCTTGTTCTTGATGTTATTATTACTTATATAATGATTTAATTACCTCCAAAATGTAAATCATGATTAATATATCATATAAATTTATTATATATCCAGCATATAGAATCATTCATAATAGTACATAACATATGGAGGTAAGAAATGAAATGCACCGTTCATGGAGACGGTAAGCCGTACGTACGCATGAACGCTACTTTCATTTCTATTTCTTATTTTAATGGAATTAAAACATAATTATTCATAGGTAAATTATAATTCCAGTATAATATCAAATATAATATCATTAACCACGTCCTTTAAACATCCCACATAAGGTATTAACGAATCATATCACTTAGAGGGGGTGGTAGTCTGCACTTCCTCAAATGAGATTATCGTATTTACCGACTATGGAAACCATAAAGGCTTGATAAAATTGGGAATTAAATAAGAATAAAGAAATAATAAACATAATATATATTATATATAAATACAGTGCCATCATAATGGCCACCGTGAGAGGCGGTAGGGGAAAATCGAACAATCATCGTTTCGTGAGGCGTTAGTTTTCCATCATAGAAACATTATGTTCTTCATCCATTAGATGGAGGTGTGTGTAAGTGTAGTTATAATCCTTTTCATAACAACATCCTAGAATTTTCAAGATAATGGTGTTGTCAAAAAATAAAGGATTTAAAAGATTTTAGGGTTTGGAGATGTAGAATAAAAGAAAACAAATTAAGAGAAACGGTTACCTTTAATTTTGGTAACTTTCATTGGTTTGAGCCAAAAATACTACTTGGAGAGTCTTATGCCTAATGTAAGGCTTCAAGGGGACGTAGAGGGATGTAGGGAGCTTATTTGGGCAGATTTTGGTTGAGCCAAAAGTCTTGATAGGTGTGACTAATTACACATAAGTGGTCTCCTTTTATAAGGGAGTGAAGGGGCTCTTTAGGAATGTGTGAAAACACTATCTTATTATAAACATATCTTCAGTTTAAAGAGGTCCAAAACACATTAATGTCGAAGATAAGATGACTCATATTCTAAATAAAATCATCCAATAGTAATTGGACAGGTTTTGGATGATATTTTAATCATTTTAATCTTATTTATTTAAATCATTTATTAATGAGGTAAACATTACATCATTATTGTGTCATAAATAATTTAATTCATTTGATGTCTAAAAAATATGAAAAAAATACCCTGATGAAGGGATTTTTTTTAGATTTCCAATGAATATTTATAGTCTAAAATATAACTTATATATCCCCTTATAAAAATTAATTACTAAAAGAGTTTTGTTAAAGTCAATTTTGTCTTTACATTAAATTAATTAATCCAAATTGTCATTTTCACTACCCAGTGACTCATTGGGGTCCCAAAATCTTCCCAAGGATGCCCATGGTCGGAAACTACTCATACAATAAGGTTAGAACAAGTTTCAAGGTAATTTTTAATTATTATAATATTATTTTATCCTTAAATTACCCTATTTACCTTTAACCGCAGTAAATAAAAATTACGGTAGTTACTATTCATAATGCCCAAAAATAAAAAGTCGCTTATTAACATAATTTGGACCCACTGATTCCAAATATGGAATCAATTTTTTCAAATTAAATACACAAAAGTTTCAGAAATTAAATAAAAATTAATCCCGTTGTCGAAAGAAAACGGGTTTTTGTTTAAAACATTGAAAAAGATTGAATTGATTTAACCTACGAATTCAAGGTAAAATCAAGGATAATGACATAAATTATATTAAATGGTAAAAATATATTCTATTTATACTTTTAAACCATTCAAAATTATTATTTATCCACATAATTTATTACGATGAAAAAAGTTTTTTTAAATTAAAATATATCATGTTTTTACTAATTATTAAAATATGAATGTTATTAGAATAATATGAAAAATTTATCCAAAGTAAATTTTTTTATCTTGATTCTAAAGAAGAATTTTATTTTTTCAAATTGAACTTATAAAATTTCAAAAACTAGATTTAATGTGGGTGCGCCATCAATAGGGGGTAAAAGTGCATTTTTTTAAAAATACTTATTTTACCCAAAAAATTTATTTTGTTCTCATACCATGTTCTAGAAAATGTATAAGATGAATAATAATGTTATAAAATTCAAAACTCTGTTAATACTATTCATAACAGCTAGTTTTAATAATATTTTAATAGCATATCGTTGTTTAGTGAAACCCGGTATTGCGTACAACACATGCTATCGAGGAAGGTCATGATTGCGTGTTATGTAAGACAAGTCAGGGTTGCGTATTGTGAAAGAATCCTTCGCTGTTTCATATAAAAGAATCCAACCATATTTCATTTATACATTGAATATATATATATATATATACTCAATGTTGCGTAGAATAACTATTATCAAAATTGTGTGTAACACGATCATAGAATAGTGTTGCGTATACTGCATGCTAATATGGTGTTGTGTATAGTGCAAGGTAATCTTGGTGTAGCATAAAACACAAGACATTAATGAAATTTAAAGAATATATTTCATAAAATCTCGGGGTGTTAAATTCTACCCCCCTTAAAATGATTTTCTCCCTCGAAATTTGTCGGGGTTATAAATGGTTTATTACTTGAAAGTTTGTTTAATAGAAACCCACATCATAAAAAGGAATACCAAAACATGGATTTAAAAACTAAAGTATGTAATGTAATGGTTACCCAAATTAACTCATCACTAGGTTCCACGTAGGAGAACATAGGTGAAAATATGGATATGGAAGAAAAATTTAACCATCAAGTTCTGATGGAGAGTGGTAGAGAACATGGATTTGAAAAGGCCAACAGTCACAAAGCTATAGATTTGTGATGATCTAAGGTATCATCTGATTAATCGGATATAAGGGAACTTGGACAACATTTTTGGTTTTCAAGATCATTTCCCTAAAGTTGATGAATTAAAAGAAATAATTACATGATTTTGGTACAATCTCACTGTTGTTCGAGAATTGAACAATTTATACTTCATCCCTTAAAGAAATGAAGTTGAATTTGTTATTCATGATGTGTTATCAGATCATGTGATAGAGTGATGGGTCATTCCATCTGTCTTAAACAAAAGGTTAGAAAAGTTATCAAAAAATACATAAGTCCATCTATAGTGAGATTAATCATATATGGTTCATAAAATGGACTTATACATCATATATCATACTACTTAATATAATAAAACTAGTTTTTACTAAACAGGTACTTCCTGTAGGCCAGTGGTAGGTGATAAAGTCCAGTCGCACTTCGGTTGTGGGTTCGATTCCCATAGCCCTGTCCAACGCGATGGGTTGTCACCCGTCCTACAGGTTGTCCTTTTTCTAAAACTACATTACTATAAAATTACATAAATAATATCAAAAAAAAGTTCTATCCTTAAAAAATACTAACTTATGGTTAACATAATCCATTCCAATCTTTAGGCTTATCTAAAATACTTCGGTCCAAGCTCATTGTATAAAGAAAATCATTACTTGAAATTTCTTCAACCAAGCATGTGAATATCATCATTTATCCCCCATATATCATGTTGGTCACATTACAATCATGTGAATACCTTAATGATGTATTCTCTTGAAAAATGAATACCCATTAAACCTTAGTGAAAACATGAATGCTGTCAAAATTTAACTCTTTCCACATACTAAAATCCAAAAATTCTATATACTCAAACCATGATATAACCTTCTCCTTATATCAGTCATGAGCTCATGAATACTATCAAACATTTAATTTTCTCCTTATCCCTTCATTATGCACATATCATCTACATTCCAAAAATATCTGAATAACCTTTCATGGATACTGGTAACATTAATCATACAATTTTAAAACTCAAGGAAAGACAACAGTTTAACAATCTTTAGATGTATCTTTATTCCATAGTACCTTGAGATTACTTATACAACATTACACACGATAAACATGTAATCATTCCACTACATTCTTAAACCATTGACTGAGCTTCAACAATTCTTTCATCTCACTTATCATTTGTAGTCACTTCATCATCATCCGCATAAATACTACCCATACGACCATACTGATTCTCTTCATGAGACTTTCCCTTAGGGAATTGGTTTGCATAATGCCTGTACATTCCACATTTAAAACATTTAACCATTGTTGATGTCATAGCAACACCATTATCCTCATCCCTGGTGTTAACTGAACCTTTTACATTGCACTTACTGGCTTTGTGTCCTTCTTTTCCACACCCAAAGCATCTTCCTGTTCCTTTGAAACATTCCCCTCGATTCCTCTTCCCACATGATTTACATAGGGGAAATCTAACTTTCATTCCTCTATAATCATCATGAAACTCCATCTTTCTCTTATTAGCCGAGTTAGGAAACTTACCAAATTTTACTTTATTGATCATATTATGAGATTTCTGATTTGGCATAATAATGATTTTTGGACTTCCAAATCCCATTTCATTTTGTTGCTCATGAATAATATCATTCCATTGTCCACCATATCCTCTATTATCGTGAATCATCTTGTTTCCAGCCATTTTCTAAAACCCAAAAAGAATAGTGTGAGAGGAAAAAATAATAATAAAGGGGGAGTAACTTCAATATCTAACATCTTTGGTTTAATCTAATATCGTTACCATAGTTCTAGGACTATATCCTATACGTATACTTATCCCTAGGGACATCCCTAGACATACCTTAGAAATATCTC
This sequence comes from Viscum album, assembly GCA_963277665.1. Lineage (NCBI taxonomy): Eukaryota > Viridiplantae > Streptophyta > Magnoliopsida > Santalales > Viscaceae > Viscum > Viscum album. Next base: position 1,841,612,431 of record OY728136.1, read on the forward strand.
TAGGGATCTCACTAACATTCTTGCATCCTAGTTTTCAAAGGTTGACTAAAACTTTCCTCTGATACCAACTGTAGAGACCCGGAGCCTGAAGTACATGGACATTACATTACTTTTGCATAATACTTTGTACATAACAAAAACACACACACATGGACCTTAATAGATTAGTGTCTTTGGAAACTCGGAATATAATCATCTAATCGTGGTGAAAGATCATCAACATATCCCATGAAGATCTTCTTTTTTTTAAACCTAAATCCTTTCTTTATGTACTGAGGAAAAGAAAACATAAAAGGGTGAGCTCAAATGCTCAGTAAGGGTAAACAAATGAAATATCTATCACATCATATTCGTAAGAACATAACTTTTGGAAATCTTAACCTGCAAAAGAGATCATAAATTCATAACATGGGGTAAATCATAGTAGTGAAATGTAATCCCAATAATCATAACATAAATCATGAAACTTGTGGCATACGCACATATTCATAGAGAATCATTTCTTATTAGTCAAGACTCATTTCCAAGACTATCTTAGTGGACATAGTCCATTTATGAACAGAGTTCACTCCTCGTTTCAGTCCGGTTTCACTGAACCGATATAACCTACCATTCCAGCCATGTCTATCTCATGAGATATAAAATCTTTACCCAATTAATTGGAGGGAGATATAGGTCCCACCCATATCATAATGATACCATTATTATGTGTTCCACAAAACCATAAATCATACATCATTGCATAACCCATGTAGTAAAAATGGGATTCTTAAACAACATGACATCATAAAACAATTCATATAAGATAAATGAATTAATAAAAATATTTCCATCACAACATAATCAAATCCATGTAATAATAGGTATATAAATAGAACCCTATATTATCTTCGATGGAAAATAATTTTGATAAAACACTTGAACTACATTCTTGAGGAAAATATCCTTTCTACTTCAAAAACACTTTTCCTTTCTTAACATGTCATACAATTATAAACTAAAAGAAGAAGATTAAATATAAACTTTAAAACTTGTAGTGAAATATTCTTGTAAATAATTTTTTAAAAATCCATTCATTCCGTATAAGTTAAAAAAACATTCTTCTCGTACTTTTGTCAGAAAAGTCAAAAAAGTACCTCATACGAAAAATGACAAAGATTCCTTTCATATCTTTTACTAAAAACTCACCTAAGGGTAAAATAGGATTTAAAAAATTTTAGGTGAATGGAAATAATATTAAATATTTAGGAAACATGGATGTGGATGATAAAATACACACCAGTAAATACCAAAGTATAAACAATCTCGGATAAAAATGAGATTGTGATATTTCCCTTACCTTAGGTCCAATTGGCTTCGTAAGAGTCAGAACCTCCTATATAATGATTTAAATAATGTAATTTACTTATTAAAGAATCCTATTCATTGTTATGATATCACATATGGTTCACATATTACTTTATATTACCCATTCTTATGTAAATTAATGTTAAAGTAGTGTTTCGGGTAAAATCATCTTATTTATCGTACGTGTTTGGACTTGTTGTTCTTGATGTTATTATTAATTATATCATGATTTACTTACCTAAAAAATTTAAATCATGATTAATATATCATATACATTCATTATATATCCATAATATACAAGCATTCATAATAGTACAAAACATATGGAGGTAAGAAATGAAACACACTGTTCACGGAGACGGTAAGCCGTACGTACGCATGAACGCTACTTTCATTTCTATTTCTTATTTTAATGGAATTAAAACATAATTATACATAGGTATATTATAATTACATTATAATATCATATATAATATTATTAACCACATCCTTTATACATCCCACATAAGGTATTAACGAATCATATCACTTTGAGGGGGCGGTAGTCCGCACTTCCTCAAATGAGATTATCGTATTTACCGACTATGGAAACCATAAAGGCTTGATATAATTGGGAATTAAAGAATCATAAAGAAATAATAAACATAATATATATTATATATAAATACAGTGCCATCATAATGGCCACCATGAGAGGCGGTAGGGAAAAATCGAACAATCATCGTTTCGTGAGGCGTTAGTTTTCCATCACAGAAACATTATGTTCTTCATACATTAGATGGAGGTGTGTGTAAGTGTAGATCTAATCCATCTCATTACAACATCCTAGTACTTTCAGTATACTGTTGTTGTCAAAAAATAAAGGACTAAAAAGATTTTATGGGTTGGAGAAGTAGAATAAAAGAAAACAATTTAAGAGAAACTGTTACCTTTAATTTTGGTAACATTCTTTGGTTTGAGACAAAAGGGCTACTTGGAGAGTCTTATTCCTAATTTAAGGCTACATGGGGAAGTAGAGAGATGTAGGGATCTTAGTTGGGCAGATATTGGAAGATCCAAAAGGCTTGAGAGGTGTGATTAATTTCATATAAGTGTTCTCCTTTTATAAGGGAGTGGAGGGGCTCTTTAGGAAAGTGTGAAAACATTATTTTATTATAAACTTATCTTCGGTTTCAAGAGGTCCAAAAAACATTAATGTCGAAGATACAATGACTCATATTCTAAATAAAATCATCCAATTGGAATTGGATAGGTTTTGGATGATATTTTAATCATTTTAATCTTATTTATTTAAATCATTTATTAATGAGGTAAACATTACATCATTATTGTGTCATAAATAATTTAATTCATTTGATGTCTATAAATTATGAAAAAAATACCATGATGTAGGGAATATTTTTATCTTTCCAAAGAATATTTATAGTCGAAAATATAACTTATATATCCCCTTATAAATATTAATTACTAAAAGAGTTTTGTTAAAGTCAATTTTGTCTTTACATTAAATTAATTAATCCAAATTGTCATTTTCACTACCAAGTGGCTCATTGGGGTCCCAAGATCGGACCAAGGATGACCATGGTCGGACACCACTCATACAATAAGGTTAGGAGAAGTTTCAAGGTAATTTTGAATTATTATAATATTATTTTAACCTTGAATTACCCTATTTAACTTTAACTGCAGTAAATAAAAATTACCGTAGTTACTATTCATAATGCCCAAAAATAAAAAGTAACTTATTAACATAATTTGGACCCACTGATTCCAAATATGGATCCATTTTTCCAAATTCAACACACAAAAGATGCATAAATTAAATTAAAATTAATCCTGTAGTCGAAAGAAAACAGGTTTTTGTTTAAAACATTCCAAAAGATTGAATTGATTTAACCTACGAATTCAAGGTAAAATCAAGGCTAATGACATAAATTATATTAAATGGTAAAAATATATTCTATTTATACTTTAAAACTATTAAAAATTATTATTTAACCACATAATTTATTACGATAAAAAAGTTGTTTTTAATTAAAATATAGCGTGTTTTTACTATTCATTAAAATATGAAAGTTATCGGAATAATATGAAAAATTTATCCAATGTAAATTTTTGTATCTTGATTATAATGAAGAATTATATTTTGTCAAATTGAACTTATAAACATGTCAAAACTAGATTTAATGTGGATGCGCCATCGAAAGGAGGTAAAACTGCATTTTTTTAAAAATAATTATTTTACCCAAAAAATTTATTTTGTTCTCATACCTTGTTCTAGAAAATGTATAAGATGAATAATAATGTTATAAAATTGAAAATTTAGTTAATACTATTCATAACAGCTAGTTTTAGTAATATTTTAATATCATATCGTTGTTTAGTGAAACCCGGTATTGCGTACAACACACGCTATCGAGAAAGGTCGTGATTGCGTGTAATGCAAGCTAAGTCAGGGTTGCATGTTGTGAAAGAATCCTTAGATGTCTCATATAACAGAATCCAACCATATATCATTTATACATTGAAAATATATATATATATACTCAATGTTGCGTAGAATAACTATTATCAAAATTTTGTGTAACACGATCCAAGAGTAGTGTTGCGTATACTGCAAGCTAATACGGTGTTGCGTATAGTGCAAGGTAATCTTGGTGTAGCATACAACACAAGACATTAATGAAATTAAAGGAATATCTTTCATAAAATCTCGGGGTGTTACAACGTCTTGAGTAGGAGACTTTAGAGAAGGTTCGGTTAATTCGGAAGAAGATGGCTACTACACAGTCTCGTCCGAAATCTTATGTTGATTGCCGCATACAACCCTAGGAGTTCATGGTTAGGGATCAGGGTTTCTTTTCTGTATCACCGAGGCTTGGAAACAGGTGGATTAGGAGACATGGTAAACTTTTGTTAAGGTATGTGGGGAGTTTTGATATTCTGGAGAGAGTCGGTCTGGTTGCCTATCGGTTGCAGTTACCACAGAGGTATCGGTCCATGCATGGCATCTTCCATGTATCTCAGTTTCACCATTATCACTCAGACCCGTCTCACGTCTTTCAGACCGAGGAGGATGAACTTCTTGTTGATGCATCCTTTGAGGAGAATCTGATTCATATTTTCAATAAGGGCATGAAGGTTCTCAGAGGCCGGTCAGTTCCTCTCATACGAGTGTTATGGAAGCCTAGCCGAGTGTAGGATAAAACATGGGAGCAGGAGACCGATGTACATGCTCAGTGGCCAGAATTGTTCTGAACTTCATCTCCACCACTATTGGAAGGGAAATTCGAGGACAAATTTCTCTAAGGGGGGATGTTTGTAAGAACCCGATTTTTATTATTGAGGTCTGTGTTTCTTCTTTTCCTTTCCATTATGTTTTTTGAGAAAACAAGTGAAATGTGGTAAAAATTACAAAATTTATGGGTATACACCATTTACTTTGGCTGTGAGGGATGAGAATACAGGGCGTGTAGGCTTGGGTGACAAACATAACTACATGTCGAGTCAATTTGTAAACAGGTCATGTAGTTTGGAAATGTGGGATGAGAATATAGGGCGTGTAGGATTGTCGGTGATTAAGGGTGTAAAAACTAACTACACACCATGTACTTAGTAATACACATCATGTAATCAGTTGTCATATGAACAGTTAATAGGTGAAAAGTTTCCGTAAGAAGAAAAGTTAAAAAGGAAAGTACATGTCGTGTACTTGAGAGTGGATGCCATGTAGTTATGTTTTTTCGTTAAAAACAGGCAGTAGCCTCCTCATTTAGTAGAGGAGGCATAGGGCTCACCTCTTGTAGTGGGAAAGGAGGCCGAGACTTGGAGGAGATCCTGATAGCTCACCAAGACCCCGATTATTTTGTCGTCGGTCTTGTTTGAACCGTGTGGGTATGGTCTTCCCTCTTCTTGAATCTTTCCTTCTAATTATTTCCCTAAGGGATGTTATTTAGGTTTGAATGGGTAATAATTTATCTTAGATATATGTCATTCTTTGTTGTTTCTGAAGGAACATTTCACGTATATCAATCATAAGAGATTGAGGTAGGTGGTCTTATGTTTAATTCCAACTATTAAGTTGATTTTTTGTACTATTGTGCTACACACCCAAGTTCGAGGTGTCTTATGGCTGAGAAATTGATCGTTGAGATACCTAGAATTGAATAGTTAATCTAATGAATTGGTATAATCTACTCTTGCGATCGTTGCTTTGATCTAGGGCCACCATGAGGGTATGTTTCCCCTGTTTAGCCTTTTGGTTAGTATACCTGTAGGAATGTCGTAATTTTAACATGTTTTGAGTTTTAATGAGAGAACACAAATATAAATTTCTTGTTTATGCATTGGTCTCAGCATGGTTACTTTCTTTTATTCAAGAATTCCTAAGGGAAATTTTTTGTTTACCCTAGGGGAAAGGTTTTATTCAGCCTGAGGTCATGGTTTTGATTTTCCTTAGGGTAAGGTTTCATTTAGCCCGAGGGAAATGTTTCTTATGACTGAGGGTAGTGTTAATTTATCTTGAGGTAAAGGTTATGTTTAGATTGAGGGAAACAGTTTATATGCCTGAGGAAAATATTCGTTATGACTGAAGGTGGTCACCTAAGGGTTTTGTTTCTGTTTTCCTGAGGGTAAGGATTTTCATGTCTGAGGACAATGTTTACATTGAATATTCACTGTAATGATTTCATATGTTGTATCTACTAAGAAAAAGCACAGGCTTGGTATTATTATTATCTTTTACTTGCTAGATATCCTATTTTGGTTTATGTTGTAGAACTACTATGGGATATTTTCAGTCAAGGCTAAGTCTCCGAAAAACTCAGAATTCAATTATAATGAATTGTTAAATGATTATTAAAATGACAATGTAACTAGTAGGAATGGTCAGTTTTGAGTACTTACCAGTTTACTACATCTCATTTTTTCGCATTGTTTTTGCACATATTCACTGACTATTAGCCACTGGATTTTAGGTGGTTGCATACTAGGATTTATTTCGCCCACCATGTTTGGGACATGTCTTGGGCCCAAATAGAATATAATGTTGCAAGTTTTGATTAAGTAAAGGGTCCCTACAAAGGTACATGATTTTTGGAGAGGAGTAGGAGAGCATGGGACCTAGATTAGGCTTGCGATGCGGTTGCATTCCTGTCGCACTGCTTTGCTTTTGTTTTCTGTACTTTTTATCTTTTGATATATTGTATCAGATTGTAGTGTATCATGTTTTGGATGCTTTCTTATAATTACAGACATGTTTAATCACTACATATATGACTGTTGGTTATCTTTAACTTCAGTTTTGTTGTCCATTTAAGGTCTATATTTCTTACTGCTTCTTCTTTTGTAGGTTTATATTTATTTCCACTATGCTACACTTTGAAAAAGTAAGGCATAGTTTCGCCATAATCAGTCCTAGGCCCTCTATAACGACCCATACTTTACATACATTGTTAATACTTCAAAATTGAAGCACACTTATTACAACATATGACAAAACCACAAAGGACCGTATAAGTATAGTGTCTTTAGAAACTGGGAAACATAAACAACTGGTTCATAAATCTTCTAAAGTGTCTCCCATTTATTTCATCATATCTAGGGTCCGTTTTAGCATATTCTACTTAATATCCATCTTCCTGACCTGGGGAAAAGAAAACATAAAAGGGTGAGCTCAAATGCTCAGCAAGGCAAATAAAGGAAATAAAAATCATATCATATCTTTTTGAAAATCAAAACCTGCAAAAGAGATCATAATATCTTAACATGGAATAAATCATAGAAGTGAAAATGAGATCCCCATAATCATAACATGAAACTTGAAACATTGTGGCATGCACACATAATCATGGAAAATCATTTCTTGTTAGTCATGACTCATTGCCAAGACTATCTTAGTGGACAAAGTCCCTTTCTGAACCGAGTTCATTCCTCGTTTCAGTCATGTATCACTGAACCGAAATAACCTTCCGTTCCAGCCATGTCTATCTCATGAGATATAAAATCTTTACCCAATGCATTGGAGGGAGATATAGGTCCCACCCATCTTATAATGAATCCTTTCTTATGTGTGCCACATAATCATAAACCATACATCATAGAGTAACCCATGTAATAAAAATGGGATTCTTAAACAACATGACATCATAAAACAATTCATATAAGATAAAGGAATTCATAAAAATAATTCCATCACAACATGATCAAATCAATGTAATAATAGGGATAAAAACAGAACCCTTTATTATCTTAGATGGAAAATTATTTTGATAAAACACTTGAAATGAATTCTTGAGGAAAATATCCTTTCTTCTTTAAAAACATTTTTCCTTTCTTAACATGTCATAAAACTTTAAACTAAAAGAAGTTGATTAAAAATAAACTTGAAAACTTGTAATGGAAGCTTCTTAAAAATCCATTCATGCCGTATAAGTTAAAAAAAACATTCTTCGTACTTTTGTCGGAAAAGTCAAAAAGTACCTCGTACGGAAAAACGACAAAAGATTCCTTTCATATTCTTTACTAAAAAATCACCTAAGGGTAAAATTGGATTTAAACTATTGCAAGTGGATGGAAACAATATTACATATTGAGGGAACATGGATGTGGATGATAAAATACACCGCAGTAAATACTTACGAATAAACAATCTCGGATAAAAATGAGATTGTGATATTTCCCTTACCTTAGGTCCAATTTGCTTTGTACGTGTCCAAAGCTCCTGTATAATGGTTTAAATAATGTTATTGACTTATTCCAGAATCATACATATTGATATGATATCATATATGGTCATATTCTTAGCTTCTTGATAGTAATATTTCATTGTTACTTGTTACTCGGGTCTTTATAACTTTTTGTTCTTATGCATGTTTTGTCGAATAAATTCTTATCCTTATCTTTAGGTTATAGATAATTCATTTCCAGAATGCTATTAGTGTGGTATATACCATATTCATTCATTCAATTTATATAATCATTATGAAATGAAGATCATGTAGAACGAGTCGCATCACATCGTGGAGACGGTATTCCGTACGTACGCACGAGTGATGATATCATTCCTATGATCGTGTAATTGGATTGGAGTATATATATATTATTTCAGTATCAATATTAATTCATAATAATCATATATAGTTACTCATTACACCATTATACCCATCCTTGTAAGGTGATGGTGGAAAATAGATTACACCACGGCGTGGAGACGGTATTTCGTACGTACGCACGCGCGGTGATTTCATTTTTTCCGTAGGATGGATAGAAGGTGAATTAGGGTTGTTTCATATTTATAATAACATATCAGTATGTAAGTAATACTGATGTTATTACTTTATCATGAAACAACTAAAGAAGAAGAAGTTGAAGAAGAAAGAAATTGAAAAGATCGGTAATGGATATTACCTCTTCTTTGGAACGCCTCTTTGAATCCTCCACTTAAGGAACTAAGATTGGTCTTTGGAGAATACCAGGACCTCTAGGATTATTCTATGGAAGTGGAGAGGAGAACATGGCAGGGGTTGGCCGAGCTTGAGTGCTCAAATTGGTGTGAGGAGGAGGGGGAGGAGGTTCCCTTTTATAAGGGAGGAGAGGGGCACCTTAGGAATATCTCAAAATATTATTTTATATTAAAGTCAAAATAGGTTTATAATGGTTCCAAAGTGTCTTATTTAGAAGCTAAAGTGGGGATGGGTCGAAATCCTATCAACCAATAGGATTTAGACAAGTTTAGGGTATTATTTTAACCTTATCAATTAGATTTAACTCTAAGTTAATTAATTTAACTTTTACCGTGTCTTTTTGTTTTCTTTCACTATATGGTTAATACACTTACTATAACATGCCAAAAGAACCCCAAATTGTTTATTATTAATATATATATCCTTATCTAAGTCATTTGGCCGAACCTTATATTTTTAGGAATAAAATAACAATTAGTAATATAATATTTGATTTAAAAACTATTTTGTGTCAATTTTGACACTATTTGATATATAATTTTTGTGAAAGTCATAACAGAATTATATGTTCGAACCAAGTTGATTAAATCAACACTAATATATCATAGTAACCTAGAAAATTATTGAAATTCATAAAAAGTCTCAAATTACATTTATTTTGGTATTTATATTATCAATTATGTCAATATTTCATTAATAAGATAATTATTGCATCATCTTTGTGTCATAAATAAATTAAATTATTTGATGTCTACAAATTACAAATAAAATATCATCATGTAGGAAATCTTCTTATATTTCTAATGAATATTTATAGTCGAATTTATCTTATGTATAACCCTATATTAAAAATTATTTACTTATTAAACTTTGATTTTAACTATTTTAACCCTTCTTTAAATAAATTAATAATAAATGTCCAAATCTAATCCAAGTGGGCCTAAATGGTCATATTTTATTCCTAAGTTTGTTTTTGGTCGAATTACACTTGTCCAATAGAATTAGAACATGTTTTAGGGTAATAGTAATATCATATTTACCCTTAGTTACCCTATTTACTATTAACCGCGGTAAAAAAAGTAAAAAGTTACTATTCACCAAAAAATTATTTTCATCTCATTGAACCACATTTTAGTCCTTGATATTAACCGTGTCTCTCAGATTTTTGAAATTACATTCACAGAAGCGGTAAAATTATGTTTTATGCAAAATTCAGTTTTTAACCTACCACTTAGTGGTTTCACTATTCATCAAAAATTGAAAGTTTTCAGAAAAATACCAAAATTTCACCCTAGGCTAATTTCGATATTCTGAGTCCAAAAATGAATTCCATTTTGAAAAATAAAATTTATAAAATTTCAAAAAGTGGTTATTACTATTCATAACGGCTAGTTTTAATAGCATATTGTTGTTTAGTGAAACTCGGTATTGCGTACGACGCAAGCTATTGAGGAAGGTCGCGATTGCGTGTAAAGCAAGCCAAGCAAGTGTTGTGTAGAAAAAGATTCCTTTGATGATTTATATAACATAAAAGTCTCGGGTGTTACATTCTACCCCCCTTAAAAAGAATTTCGCCCTCGAAATTCGTCACGTTGTAACAAACAGATGAGGATACTTCTCCCTCATCATATCCTCAAGCTCCCATGTAGCTTCTTCAAGTTGGTGGTTCCTCCATAAAACATTCACCAAGCGAGTTGTCTTGTTACGTAATACTTTTTCGCTACGATCCAGAATCTCTATCGGCTGTTCTTCATAAGAAAGATCTTGCTCCAGCGGTACAACTTCTGAGATGAGTACATGTGAAGGATCTGGTATGTACTTTCTCAGGATAGATACATGGAACACATCGTGAACTTGAGAGAGATTCGGTGGAAGCTCCAATCAGTAAGCTACCTTCCCAACACGATCCAGTATTTCGAAAGGACCGATATATCTAGGGCTCAACTTCCCCTTCTTTCCAAATCTCATAACCCTCTTCCAGGGAGATATTCGTAAGAACACTTTATCACCCACTTCAAACTCTAGGTCTTTTCTTCGGTTGTCGGCATAACTTTTCTGTCGACTCTGAGCTGCTCTTATGTGTTGTTGAATAGATCTGACCTTTTCTGCCATTTCATCAACGAGATCAGGTCCTAATAGCTTTCTTTCCCCAACTTCATCCCAGCAAGTTGGAGTCCTGCATTTCTTTCCATAGAGAGCTTCATAAAGAGCCATCTGAATACTGGAGTGAAAGCTATTATTATAAGAAAATTCCACCAATGGTAGGTGTTGATCCCAACCTCCTTTGAAATCCATAGAGCAAGCTCTCAACATATCTTCTAGGGTTTGAATTGTTCTCTCAGACTGACCGTCTGTCTGGGGATGATAAGCAGTGCTGAAACTCAACTCTGTATCCAGAGTATGCTGAAGACTTCGCCAGAACTTCGAGGTAAATCTCGGATCTCGATCAGATATAATAGAAAGTGGTACTCCATGCAATCTTACCACTTCCTTTACATATATCCTGGCAAGCTGATCTAGAGAGAAATCCTCTCTAATAGCAATGAAGTGTGCATACTTTGTAAGACGATCAACTATGACCCAGATAGAATTATTACCTTTGGATGTTTTAGGAAGTCCTGTGACAAAGTCCATAGTGATGTTTTCCCATTTCCATTCGGGTATGGGTAATGGTTGTAACATCCCCATCACAATCAAGGTTGAATTCAGGAACATTTCTCACCTTCTTTTGTAACTCGACATCTTCTTTCTGTGCCTCTTTAATCTTCACATGTATAGATGGTTGAACATTCATTTGAGAAAGATAAGATTTTACCCCTTCCATTATAATTCCAAGATCCATCCTTTGTAAATCCATAAATATTGGATCTTTTGTGATCCTCATCATGGATAAACTAGCATGGTCTTGTCGACTTAATGCATCTGCCACCTTGTTTGCTTTCCCAGGGTGGTAATGGATTGAGCAGTCATAATCCTTAATCAGCTCCAACCATCTTCTTTGACGCATATTCAACTCCTTTTGTGTGAAAATATACTTTAAACTTTTATGATCAGTATAAATATCACACCTTTCACCATAAAGGTAATGCCTCCAAATCATTAATGCAAAGATTACCGCAGCCAACTCCAAATCATGTGTTGGGTAATTTTGCTCATGGATTTTCAACTGTCGTGAGGCATAAGCTATCACCATATCATTTTGCATAAGAACACACCCCAATCCCTTCTTGGATGCATCACTGTAGATCACAAACCTTTCTCCACTACAAGGCAGTGTGAGCACAGGTGCACTGGATAACCTTCTTTTCAACTCCTTGAAATTCTCTTCACATTCCTCTGTCCAGACAAACTTAACTCCTTTCCGAGCCAACTTGGTGAGTGGATTAGATAATCGTGAAAAATCTTTTACAAAACGTCGATAATATCCAGCCAAACCAAGAAAACTTCGGATCTCAGTTACTGTTGTTGGTCTTGACCATCTTTCGATAATCTCTGTTTTTGCTGGATCCACAGATATCCCCTCTTTTGAGATTATATGACCCAAAAATGCAACTTTTTGAAGCCAAAATTCACACTTGGTAAATTTGGCATAAAGCTTCTCCTTTCTTAGGGTCTTCAATATAATTCTCAAGTGATCTTCATGCTCTTCCTTTCTCTTTGAATAGACAAGAATATCGTCTATAAAGACTACCACAAATTGATCAAGATAGTCTCTAAAGACTCTATTCATTAGATCCATGAAGATAGCAGGGTAATTAGTAAGACCAAATGGCATCACTATAAATTCATAGTGTCCATACCTTGTACGGAAAGCCGTCTTTGGTATATCCTCCCTTTTGACCCTTAATTGATGATACCCTGAACGAAGATCAATCTTGGAAAAGTATTGAGCTCCGCGTAGTTGGTCAAATAATCATCAATGCGTGGGAGAGGATATTTTTTCTTGATAGTGATCTTGTTAAGTTCTCGATAATCAATGCAGAGTCTCATTGATCCATCTTTCTTCTTAACAAATAGAACAGGTGCTCCCCAAGGTGACGCACTAGGGCGTATGAATCCCTTATCAAGATTCTCTTGGAGTTGCTTCTTCAATTCCTGCAACTCAATTGGGGCCATTCTATAAGGTGTCTTTGAAATAGGCAAAGCACCGGGTACGAGTTCTATTGAAAACTCAACTTCACGATTTGGTGGAAGACCTGGTAATTCCTCCGGAAAGACATCATCAAACTCCCGTACAATGGGCATATTCTTAATCATGAGTTTCTCACCAACCATTTGAGATAAATAACCTTCATTTAGTGGAATCAATACCCATAAGATGGAAGAAATTTCCACTGGAAGGTTATGTTCATCCTTGCATTGATAGACGATCGTAGATTGATCTGGAGTATGAAATGTGACTTCCCTTCTTTGGCAATTGATATGAGCTCCATGTAGAGAAAGCCAATCCATGCCAAGAATCACATCAAATTCCACTAAAGGAAGGATCACAAGATTTGCAGGAAGCACTTTCCCACAAACATCGATCGGAGAAGAATTATAAACTTTTGATGCGATTGATGTGCCATTAGGTGTTGTCACAGCTAACTCAACATCTAATTATTGAGGTAATACGGTGATACCCTTAGAAAAGTCTTCAGAAATAAAAGAGTTGGTGGATCCAGAATCAAATAAAACATTTGCTACTTTAGAGTGGATGGTAAGTGTACCTTTCACCACATCGTTATCGTACTCCACATCGCTGATAGAAATTTCATGCGACTTTCCTTTGTCTTTAGCCTTAAGATTTTGTTGACGTAGACCATCATCATCAACCCTTGGATTTGGGCATTGATTGGCATAATGCCCCATCTCCTTGCACTTGAAACATTGAAGTGTAGTAGGTTCATTATGTGTATCCCTTCCTTTGTTTGTATCATTAGACATCTTCTTCCCATTATCACGGCATTCAAATGCCTGATGACCTTCTTTTCCACATTTAAAACATTTACTTTTCCCTTTAAGACAACTCCCTCCATGTTTCTTTCCACACTTTGAGCATAAGGGAAAGTTCATCTTCTTTTCAGTGTGCTCTTTAGATTTTTCTTTGAATTCCATCTTCCTCTTCTTATCAAACCCATGTGACTGATGGGTTACTCCAATCTCCATCTCGACTTTGAGAGCACATCGAACGATTTCCTCGTAGCTAATGAAGTCTCTTATGGCTAACTCCCTTCGAAGACTTGGTTTTAAGCCACTAAAGAATCGATCGATCTTACTCTCAGGTTGGATAATAATACCAGAAGCGTACCTTGCAAGTCTTGTAAAATTTGCTTCATACGTACTAACAGATTCATCATCCCTTTGCTTCAGTTCAAGGAACTCTTTCTCCATCTTTGTTCGGAGAATACGAGGGAAGTACTTATTGAAAAATAAGTTCTTGAACTCGTCCCATTCCATAGACTCAATTTCATCCCTTTGCCTCGTATTCTTAACAAGATTCCACCATTGATCAGCATCTCCATCCAAATGATATACTGCTAGGATGACTTTATCATGTTCAGAACATTGAAGAACTGAAAATATCTTTTCAGTAGTACTAATCCATTGTTCAGCAACTAATGGATCAGTAGACCCGCTGAAAGAAGGTGGACGCTGCCTCATGAAGGATTCAACAGAATGTTGTTCCCTCCTTTGCTCGTTTGGAAATCCTGCATGATTCATAGCTTGAGAATGTTGTGTGAGCATGGCTACAAGATTTTGCATTCCAGCTCCCATATCGTTTGGTTGCTCAGGGGGACAATCATTGCATTGCCCATCGCATTCCGCATTAACACGGTTCCTTCGGGTTCCAACCATTGACTAAAACCAAGAAGAATAGTGTGAGCAACACTAATTATAATAGGAAACCACATAATTCAAGAATAAAATTTTCATGCTTAAGGTATTATCCTAGGTTATTCAAGTCCATTTCTAAAACACTAAGATTGTGTTCTATGCTTAGACTTATCCTTAGGGTTCTTACTAAGGCTTTCACATCCTAGTTTCCAAAGGTTGACTATACCTTTCCTCTGATACCAACTATAACGACCCATACTTTACATACATTGTTAATACTTCAAAATTTAAGCACACTTATTACAACATATGACAAAACCACAAAGGACCGTATAGGTATAGTGTCTTTAGAAACTGGGAAACATAAACAACTGGTTCATAAATCTTCTACAGTGTCTCCCATTTATTTCATCATATCTAGGGTCCCCTTTAGCATATTTTACTTAATATCTATCTTCCTGACCTGGGGAAAAGAAAACATAAAAGGGTGAGCTCAAATGCTCAGCAAGGCAAATAAAGGAAATAAAAATCATATCATATCTTTTTGAAAATCAAAACCTGCAAAAGAGATCATAATATCTTAACATGGAATAAATCATAGAAGTGAAAATGAGATCCCCATAATCATAACATGAAACTTGAAACATTGTGGCATGCACACATAATCATGGAAAATCATTTCTTGTTAGTCATGACTCATTGCCAAGACTATCTTAGTGGACAAAGTCCCTTTCTGAACCGAGTTCATTCCTCGTTTCAGTCCTGTATCACTGAACCGAAATAACCTTCCGTTCCAGCCATGTCTATCTCATGAGATATAAAATCTTTACCCAATGCATTGGAGGGAGATATAGGTCCCACCCATCTTATAATGAATCCTTTTTTATGTGTGCCACATAATCATAAACCATACATCATAGCGTAACCCATGTAATAAAAATGGGATTCTTAAACAACATGACATCATAAAACAATTCATATAAGATAAAGGAATTCATAAAAATAATTCCATCACAACATGATCAAATCAATGTAATAATAGGGATAAAAATAGAACCCTTTATTATCTTAGATGGAAAATTATTTTGATAAAACACTTGAAATTAATTCTTGAGGAAAATATCCTTTCTTCTTTAAAAACATTTTTCCTTTCTTAACATGTCATAAAACTTTAAACTAAAAGAAGTTGATTAAAAATAAACTTGAAAACTTGTAAAGGAAGATTCTTAAAAATCCATTCATGCCGTATATGTTAAAAAAACATTCTTCGTACTTTTGTCGGAAAAGTCAAAAAGTACCTCGTACGGAAAAACGACAAAAGATTCCTTTCATATTCTTTACTAAAAACTCACCTAAGGGTAAAATTGGATTTAAACTATTGCAAGTGGATGGAAACAATATTACATATTGAGGGAACATGGACGTGGATGATAAAATACACCCCAGTAAATACTTACGAATAAACAATCTCGGATAAAAATGAGATTGTGATATTTCCCTTACCTTAGGTCCAATTTGCTTTGTACGTGTCCGAAGCTCCTGTATAATGGTTTAAATAATGTTATTGACTTATTCCAGAATCATACATATTGATATGATATCATATATGGTCATATTCTTAGCTTCTTGATAGTAATATTTCATTGTTACTTGTTACTCGGGTCTTTATAACTTTTTGTTCTTATGCATGTTTTGTCGAATAAATTCTTA
The DNA here is from genome assembly GCA_963277665.1 of Viscum album. Taxonomy (NCBI): domain Eukaryota; kingdom Viridiplantae; phylum Streptophyta; class Magnoliopsida; order Santalales; family Viscaceae; genus Viscum; species Viscum album. The sequence goes on from OY728136.1 coordinate 1,841,628,768, forward strand.
TTCTTATCTTTAGGTTATAGATAATTCATTTCCAGAATGATATTTGTGTGGTATATACCATATTCATTCATTCAATTTATATAATCATTATGAAATGAAGATCATGTAGAACGAGTCGCATCACATCGTGGAGACGGTATTCCGTACGTACGCACAAGTGATGATATCATTCCTATGATCGTGTAATTGTATTGGAGTATATATATATTATTTCAGTATCAATATTACTTCATAATAATCATATATAGTTACTCATTACACCATTATACCCATCCTTGTAAGGTGATGGTGGAAAATAGATTACACCACGGCGTGGAGACGGTATTCCGTACGTACGCACGCGCGGTGATTTCATTTTTTCCGTAGGATGGATAGAAGGTGAATTAGGGTTGTTTCATATTTATAATAACATATCTGTATGTAAGTAATACTGATGTTATTACTTTATCATGAAACAACTAAAGAAGAAGAAGTTGAAGAAGAAAGAAATTGAAAAGATCGGTAATGGATATTACCTCTTCTTTGGAACGCCTCTTTATATCCTCCACTTAAGGAACTAAGATTGGTCTTTGGAGATGACCAGGACCTCTAGGATTATTCTAGGGAAGTGGAGAGGAGAAAATGGCAGGGGTTGGCCGAGCTTTAGTGCTCAAATTGGTGTGAGGAGGAGGGGGAGGAGGTGCCCTTTTATAAGGGAGGAGAGGGGCACCTTAGGAATATCTCAAAATTTTATTTTATATTAAAGTCAAAATCGGTTTATAATGGTTCCAAAGTGTCTTATTTCGAAGCTAAAGTGGGGATGGGTCAAAATCCTATCAACCAATAGGATTTATACAAGTTTAGGGTATTATTGTAACCTTATCAATTAGATTTAACTCTAAGTTAATTAATTTAACTTTTACCGTGTCTTTTTGTTTTCTTTCACTATATGGTTAATACACTTACTATAACATGCCAAACGAACCCCAAATTGTTTATTATTAATATATATATCCTTATCTAAGTCATTTGGCCGAACCTTAGATTTTTAGGAATAAAATAACAATTAGTAATATAATATTTGATTTAAAAACTATTTTGTGTCAATTTTGACACTATTTGATATATGATTTTTGTGAAAGTCATAACAGAATTATATGTTCGAACCAAGTTGATTAAATCAACAATAATATATCATAGTAACCTAGAAAATTAGTGAAATTCATAAAAAGTCTCAAATTACATTTATTTTGGTATTTATATTATCAATTATGTCAATATTTCATTAATAAGATAATTACTGCATCATCTTTGTGTCATAAATAAATTAAATTATTTGATGTCTACAAATTACAAATAAAATATCATCATGTAGGAAATCTTTTTAGATTTCTAATGAATATTTATAGTCTAATTTATCTTATGTATAACCCCATATTAAAAATTATTTACTTATTAAACTTTGATTTTAACTATTTTAACCCTTCTTTAAATAAATTAATAATAAATGTCCTAATCTAATCCAAGTGGGCCTAAATGGTCATATTTTATTCCTAAGTTTGTTTTTGGTCGAATTACACTTGTCCAATAGAATTAGTACATGTGTTAGGGTAATAGTAATATCATATTTACCCTTAGTTACCCTATTTACTATTAACCGCGGTAAAAAAAAGTAAAAATTTACTATTCACCAAAAAATTATTTTCATCTCATTGAACCACATTTTAGTCCTTGATATTAACAGTGTCTCTCGGATTTTCAAAATTTCATTCACAGAAGCGGTAAAATTATGTTTTGTGCAAAATTCAGTTTTTAACCTACCACTTAGTGGTTTCACTATTCATCAAAAATTGAATGTTTTCAGAAAAATACCAAAATTTCACCCTAGGCTAATTTCGATATTCTGAGTCCAAAAATGAAGTCCATTTTGAAAAATAAAATTTATAAAATTTCAAAAAGTGGTTATTACTATTCATAACGGCAAGTTTTAATAGCATATTGTTGTTTAGTGAAACTCGGTATTGCGTACGACGCAAGCTATTGAGGAAGGTCGCGATTGCGTGTAAAGCAAGCCAAGCAAGTGTTGTGTAGAAAAAGATTCCTTTGATGATTTATATAACATAAAAGTCTCGGGTGTTACATTCTACCCCCCTTAAAAAGAATTTCTCCCTCGAAATTCGTCACTTTGTAACAAACAGATGAGGATACTTCTCCCTCATCATATCCTCAAGCTCCCATGTAGCTTCTTCAAGTTGGTGGTTCCTCCATAAAACTTTCACCAAGCGAGTTGTCTTGTTACGTAGGACTTTTTCGCTACGATCCAGAATCTCTATCGGCTGTTCTTCATAAGAAAGATCTTGCTCCAGCGGTACAACTTCTGAGATGAGTACATGTGAAGGATCTGGTATGTACTTTCTCAGGATAGATACATGGAACACATCGTGAACTTGAGAGAGATTCGGTGGAAGCGCCAATCGGTAAGCTACCTTCCCAACACGATCCAGTATTTCGAAAGGACCGATATATCTAGGGCTCAACTTCCCCTTCTTTCCAAATCTCATAACCCTCTTCCAGGGAGATATTCGTAAGAACACTTTATCACCCACTTCAAACTCTAGGTCTTTTCTTCGGTTGTCGGCATAACTTTTCTGTCGACTCTGAGCTGCTCTTATGTGTTGTTGAATAGATCTGACCTTTTCTGCCATTTCATCAAAGAGATCAGGTCCTAATAGATTTCTTTCCCCAACTTCATCCCAGCAAGTTGGAGTCCTGCATTTCTTTCCATAGAGAGCTTCATAAAGAGCCATCTGAATACTGGAGTGAAAGCTATTATTATAAGAAAATTCCACCAAAGGTAGGTGTTGATCCCAACCTCCTTTGAAATCCATAGAGCAAACTCTCAACATATCTTCTAGGGTTTGAATTGTTCTCTCAGACTGACCGTCTGTCTGGGGATGATAAGCAGTGCTGAAACTCAACTCTGTATCCAGAGTATGCTGAAGACTTCGCCAGAACTTCGAGGTAAATCTCGGATCTCGATCAGATATAATAGAAAGTGGTACTCCATGCAATATTACCACTTCCTTTACATATATCCTGGGAAGCTGATCTAGAGAGAAATCCTCTCTAATAGCAATGAAGTGTGCATACTTTGTAAGACGATCAACTATGACCCAGATAGCATTATTGCCTTTGGATGTTTTAGGAAGTCCTGTGACAAAGTCCATAGTGATGTTTTCCCATTTCCATTCGGGTATGGGTAATGGTTGTAACATCCCCATCACAATCAAGGTTGAATTCAGGAACATTTCTCACCTTCTTTTGTAACTCGACATCTTCTTTCTGTGCCTCTTTAATCTTCACATGTATAGATGGTTGAACATTCATTTGAGAAAGATAAGATTTTACCCCTTCCATTATAATTCCAAGATCCATCCTTTGTAAATCCATAAATATTGGATCTTTTGTGATCCTCATCATGGATAAACTAGCATGGTCTTGTCGACTTAATGCATCTTCCACCTTGTTTGCTTTCCCAGGGTGGTAATGGATTAAGCAGTCATAATCCTTAATCAGCTCCAACCATCTTCTTTGACGCATATTCAACTCCTTTTGTGTGAAAATATACTTTAAACTTTTATGATCAGTATAAATATCACACCTTTCACCATAAAGGTAATGCCTCCAAATCTTTAATGCAAAGATTACCGCAGCCAACTCCAAATCATGTGTTGGGTAATTTTGCTCATGGATTTTCAACTGTCGTGAGGCATAAGCTATCACCATATCATTTTTCATAAGAACACACCCCAATCCCTTCTTGGATGCATCACTGTAGATCACAATCCTTTCTCCACTACAAGGCAGTGTGAGCACAGGTGCACTGGATAACCTTCTTTTCAACTCCTTGAAATTCTCTTCACATTCCTCTGTCCAGACAAACTTAACTCCTTTCCGAGTCAACTTGGTGAGTGGATTAGATAATCGTGAAAAATCTTTTACAAAACGTCGATAATATCCAGCCAAACCAAGAAAACTTCGGATCTCAGTTACTGTTGTTGGTCTTGACCATCTTTCGATAACCTCTGTTTTTGCTGGATCCACAGATATCCCCTCTTTTGAGATTATATGACCCAAAAATGCAACTTTTTGAAGCCAAAATTCACACTTGGTAAATTTGTCATAAAGCTTCTCCTTTCTCAGGGTCTTCAATATAATTCTCAAGTGATCTTCATGCTCTTCCTTGCTCTTTGAATAGACAAGAATATCGTCTATAAAGACTACCACAAATTGATCAAGATAGTCTCTAAAGACTCTATTCATTAGATCCATGAAGATAGCAGGGGCATTAGTAATACCAAATGGCATCACTATAAATTCATAGTGTCCATACCTTGTACGGAAAGCCGTCTTTGGTATATCCTCCCTTTTGACCCTTAATTGATGATACCCTGAACGAAGATCAATCTTGGAAAAGTATTGAGCTCCGCATAGTTGGTCAAATAAGTCATCAATGCGTGGGAGAGGATATTTGTTCTTGATAGTGATCTTGTTAAGTTCTCGATAATCAATGCAGAGTCTCATTGATCCATCTTTCTTCTTAACAAATAGAACAGGTGCTCCCCAAGGTGACGCACTAGGGCGTATGAATCCCTTATCCAGATTCTCTTGGAGTTGCTTCTTAAATTCCTGCAACTCAATTGGGGCCATTCTATAAGGTGTCTTTGAAATAGGCAAAGCACCGGGTACGAGTTCTATTGAAAACTCAACTTCACGATTTGGTGGAAGACCTGGTAATTCCTCCGGAAAGACATCATCAAACTCCCGTACAATGGGCATATTCTTAATCGTGAGTTTCTCACCAACCATTTGAGATAAATAACCTTCATTTAGTGGAATCAATACCCATAAGATGGAAGAAATTTCCACTGGAAGGTTATGTTCATCCTTGCATTGATAGACGATCGTAGATTGATCTGGAGTATGAAATGTGACTTCCCTCCTTTGGCAATTGATATGAGCTCCATGTAGAGAAAGCCAATCCATGCCAAGAATCACATCAAATTCCACTAAAGGAAGGATCACAAGATTTGCAGGAAGTACTTTCCCACAAACTTCGATCGGAGAAGAATTATAAACTTTTGATGCGATTGATGTGCCATTAGGTGTTGTCACAGCTAACTCAACATCTAATTATTGAGGTAATACGGTGATACCCTTAGAAAAGTCTTCAGAAATAAAAGAGTGGGTGGATCCAGAATCAAATAAAACATTTTCTACTTTAGAGTGGATGGTAAGTGTACCTTTCACCACATCGTTATCGTACTCCACATCGCTGATAGAAATTGCATGCGACTTTCCTTTGTCTTTAGCCTTAAGATTTTGTTGACGTAGACCATCATCATCAACCCTTGGATTTGGGCATTGATTGGCATAATGCCCCATCTCCTTGCACTTGAAACATTGAAGTGTAGTAGGTTCATTATGTGTATCCCTTCCTTTGTTTGTATCATTAGACATCTTCTTCCCATTATCACGGCATTCAAATGCCCGATGACCTTCTTTTCCACATTTAAAACATTTACTTTTCCCTTTAAGAAAACTCCATCCATGTTTCTTTCCACACTTTGAGCATAAGGGAAAGTTCATCTTCTTTTCAGTGTGCTCTTTAAATTTTTCTTTGAATTCCATCTTCCTCTTCTTATCAAACCCATGTGACTGATGGGTTACTCCAATCTCCATCTCGACTTTGAGAGCACATCGAACGATTTCCTCGTAGCTATTGAAGTCTCTTATGGCTAACGCCCTTCGAAGACTTGGTTTTAAGCCACTAAAGAATCGATCGATCTTACTCTCAGGTTGGATAATAATACCAGAAGCGTACCTTGCAAGTCTTGTAAAATTTGCTTCATACGTACTAACAGATTCATCATCCCTTTGCTTCAGTTCAAGGAAATATTTCTCCATCTTTTTTCGGAGAATACGAGGGAAGTACTTATTGAAAAATAAGTTCTTGAACTCGTCCCATTCCATAGACTCAATTTCATCCCTTTGCCTCGTATTCTTAACAAGATTCCACCATTGATCAGCATCTCCTTCCAAACGATATACTGCTAGGATGACTTTATCATGTTCAGAACATTGAAGAACTGAAAATATCTTTTCAGTAGTACTAATCCATTTTTCAGCAACTAATGGATCAGTAGACCCGCTGAAAGAAGGTGGACGCTGCCTCATGAAGGATTCAACAGAATGTTGCTCCCTCCTTTGCTCGTTTGGAAATCCTGCATGATTCATAGCTTGAGAAAGTTGTGTGAGCATGGCTACAAGATTTTTCATTCTAGCTCCCATATCGTTTGGTTGCTCAGGGGGACAATCATTGCATTGCCCATCGCATTCCGCATTAACACGGTTCCTTCGGGTTCCAGCCATTGACTAAAACCAAGAAGAATAGTGTGAGCAACACTAATTATAATAGGAAACCACATAATTCAAGAATAATATTTCATGCTTAAGGTATTATCCTAGGTTATTCAAGTCCATTTCTAAAACACTAAGATTGTGTTCTATGCTTAGACTTATCCTTAGGGTTCTTACTAAGGCTTTCACATCCTAGTTTCCAAAGGTTGACTATACCTTTCCTCTGATACCAACTATAACGACCCATACTTTACATACATTGTTAATACTTCAAAATTGAAGCACACTTATTACAACATATGACAAAACCACAAAGGACCGTATAGGTATAGTGTCTTTAGAAACTGGGAAACATAAACAACTGGTTCATAAATCTTCTACAGTGTCTCCCATTTATTTCATCATATCTAGGGTCCCTTTTAGCATATTCTACTTAATATCCATCTTCCTGACCTGGGGAAAAGAAAACATAAAAGGGTGAGCTCAAATGCTCAGCAAGGCAAATAAAGGAAATAAAAATCATATCATATCTTTTTGAAAATCAAAACCTGCAAAAGAGATCATAATATCTTAACATGGAATAAATCATAGAAGTGAAAATGAGATCCCCATAATCATAACATGAAACTTGAAACATTGTGGCATGCACACATAATCATGGAAAATCATTTCTTGTTAGTCATGACTCATTGCCAAGACTATCTTAGTGGACAAAGTCCCTTTCTGAACCGAGTTCATTCCTCGTTTCAGTCCTGTATCACTGAACCAAAATAACCTTCCGTTCCAGCCATGTCTATCTCATGAGATATAAAATCTTTACCCAATGCATTGGAGGGAGATATAGGTCCCACCCATCTTATAATGAATCCTTTCTTATGTGTGCCACATAATCATAAACCATACATCATAGCGTAACCCATGTAATAAAAATGGGATTCTTAAACAACATGACATCATAAAACAATTCATATAAGATAAAGGAATTCATAAAAATAATTCCATCACAACATGATCAAATCAATGTAATAATAGGGATAAAAACAGAACCCTTTATTATCTTATATGGAAAATTATTTTGATAAAACACTTGAAATGAATTCTTGAGGAAAATATCCTTTCTTCTTTAAAAACAATTTTCCTTTCTTAACATGTCATAAAACTTTAAACTAAAAGAAGTTGATTAAAAATAAACTTGAAAACTTGTAAAGGAAGCTTCTTAAAAATCCATTCATGCCGTATAAGTTAAAAAAAACATTCTTCGTACTTTTGTCGGAAAAGTCAAAAAGTACCTCGTACGGAAAAACGACAAAAGATTCCTTTCATATTCTTTACTAAAAACTCACCTAAGGGTAAAATTGGATTTAAACTATTGCAAGTGGATGGAAACAATATTACATATTGAGGGAACATGGATGTGGATGATAAAATACACCCCAGTAAATACTTACGAATAAACAATCTCGGATAAAAATGAGATTGTGATATTTCCCTTACCTTAGGTCCAATTTTCTTTGTACATGTCCGAAGCTCCTGTATAATGGTTTAAATAATGTTATTGACTTATTCCAGAATCATACATATTTATATGATATCATATATGGTCATATTCTTAGCTTCTTGATAGTAATATTTCATTGTTACTTGTTACTCGGGTCTTTATAACTTTTTGTTCTTATGCATGTTTTGTCGAATAAATTCTTATTCTTATCTTTAGGTTATAGATAATTCATTTCCAGAATGCTATTAGTGTGGTATATACCATATTAATTCATTCAATTTATATAATCATTATGAAATGAAGATCATGTAGAACGAGTCGCATCACATCGTGGAGACGGTATTCCGTACATACGCACAAGTGATGATATCATTCCTATGATCGTGTAATTGTATTGGAGTATATATATATTATTTCAGTATCAATATTACTTCATAATAATCATATATAGTTACTCATTACACCATTATACCCATCCTTGTAAGGTGATGGTGGAAAATAGATTACACCACGGCGTGGAGACGGTATTCCGTACGTACGCACGCGCGGTGATTTAATTTTTTCCGTAGGATGGATAGAAGGTGAATTAGGGTTGTTTCATATTTATAATAACATATCTGTATGTAAGTAATACTGATGTTATTACTTTATCATGAAACAACTAAAGAAGAAGAAGTTGAAGAAGAAAGAAATTGAAAAGATCGGTAATGGATATTACCTCTTCTTTGGAACGCCTCTTTGAATCCTCCACTTAAGGAACTAAGATTGGTCTTTGGAAAAGACCAGTACCTCTAGGATTATTCTAGGGAAGTGGAGAGGAGAAAATGGCAGGGGTTAGCCGAGCTTGAGTGCTCAAATTGGTGTGAGGAGGAGGGGGAGGAGGTGCCCTTTTATAAGGGAGGAGAGGGGCACCTTAGGAATATCTCAAAATATTATTTTATATTAAAGTCAAAATCGGTTTATAATGGTTCCAAAGTGTCTTATTTAGAAGCTAAAGTGGGGATGGGTCGAAATCCTATCAACCAATAGGATTTAGACAAGTTTAGTGTATTATTTTAACCTTATCAATTAGATTTAACTCTAAGTTAATTAATTTAACTTTTACCGTGTCTTTTTGTTTTCTTTCACTATATGGTTAATACACTTACTATAACATGCCAAACGAACCCCAAATTGTTTATTATTAATATATATATCCTTATCTAAGTCATTTGGCAGAACCTTAGATTTTTAGGAATAAAATAACAATTAGTAATATAATATTTGATTTAAAAACTATTTTGTGTCAATTTTGACACTATTTGATATATGATTTTTGTGAAAGTCATAACAGAATTATATGTTCGAACCAAGTTGATTAAATCAACACTAATATATCATAGTAACCTATAAAATTAGTGAAATTCATTAAAAGTCTCAAATTACATTTATTTTGGTATTTATATTATCAATTATGTCAATATTTCATTAATAAGATAATTACTGCATCATCTTTGTGTCATAAATAAATTAAATTATTTGATGTCTAAAAATTACAAATAAAATATCATCATGTAGGAAATCTTTTTAGCTTTCTAATGAATATTTATAGTCGAATTTATCTTATGTATATCCCCATATTATAAATTAATTACTTATTAAACATTGATTTTAACTATTTTAACCCTTCTTTAAATAAATTAATAATAAATGTCCTAATCTAATCCAAGTGGGCCTAAATGGTCATATTTTATTCCTAAGTTTGTTTTCGGTCGAATTACACTTGTCCAATAGAATTAGGACATGTGTTAGGGTAATAGTAATATCATATTTACCCTTAGTTACACTATTTACTATTAACCGCGGTAAAAAAAGTAAAAAGTTATTATTCACCAAAAAATTATTTTCAACTCATTGAACCACATTTTAGTCCTTGATATTAACCGTGTCTCTCGGATTTTCGAAATTCCATTCACAGAAGCGGTAAAATTAAGTTTTATGCAAAATTCAGTTTTTAACCTACCACTTAGTGGTTTCACTATTCATCAAAAATTGAAATTTTTCAGAAAAATACCAAAATTTCACCCTAGGCTAATTTCGATATTCTGAGTCCAAAAATGAAGTCCATTTTGAAAAATAAAATTTATAAAATTTCAAAAAGTGGTTATTACTATTCATAACGGCTAGTTTTAATAGCATATTGTTGTTTAGTGAAACTCGGTATTGCGTACGACGCAAGCTATTGAGGAAGGTCGCGATTGCGTGTAAAGCAAGCCAAGCAAGTGTTGTGTAGAAAAAGATTCCTTTGATGATTTATATAACATAAAAGTCTCGGGTGTTACACCCTCACTGCTAGTCGGCAGCCTCTGTAGTATGGGGAAATGCGTTTGAGGTCATGTGACCAACTGGGTTTGGGGCACCCATTGTGTGGCACCCGGATCTAGTACATTAGAAATCTAATCAGTTAAAATGAAATATTTTGGAATTTTTTTTATAAAAAATTACTTATAAAAGTTTAAAACCAAATCGAAATAGTATGTATATTTGTAAATACTTTAAAATAAATGGAATCTTTTTATAATACAAGTGTTTTCACTGGTCACCAAATAATAATTCCTTTCGATAAAATCCCTAAATTCTCTAATAAAATAATTTCGATATGATGGCTTAGAATGGGATTTACTTTTTATAAAAACATACTATTTTGGAACAAATTAATTATAGTATTTCCTAAATAATAGTATCAAAATCATTTTAAAATAAAGTATTCTTGGGTCATAAAATGGATTTATTGTTATTAATTTTATAGAAAAAATAATTAAATGAATTTTAATTAATTAATTTGAATTTATAATATAATTATTTCATTAGAATAATTTATCAATAATGATTACTTTAATCTATTAGGATAAAAATACATTTCCTATATAAAAATATATTTTTTGAGAATTATCTATTTTATCGTCAAAATTTTTTAACGTCATTTCAATATAATTTAATTTAAATATTCCTAACTGATATATATATGTATGTGTGTGTGTGTGTAAATATAATTGATATAAATAAATATATTGGTTATGATTACAACATCTGTATATAATGGTCATATTAAAATCCTTCATATATATATATATATATTCATACATGCTTCACTAAAATTTATCCAATTAATTCCCATTCGTATTGTTTAATGTACTCTGAATTATTTAGATTATTTTCATAGTTATAGTTAATGTAAAAATATTCATGGGGAACAATGAGTATCTATAATTAATTTTGGTGTTGTGTTCTTATATGGGTGTATTTACTCATGTCTCTAGACAAATCAAAAATGATCTCTCCTAACACAAAATTTTGGGTGATTGAAGGTGGTTGAAAAATGATTTTCATTAGGTTTACTATAATTTTATTTAATGGGGTCTCTAGTTGGTTCCGGCATCCATAGATGAGGGTGAAGTTTTTTTTCAAATGCATGTGGTCAATTTGTATTTTAGACCCAATTATTCTTAGGAACTCACATTGGAAGAGAGGATAGGAGGGAAACTTCATCACACCCTTTTGGGAGAACTATATCTTATTCGGGGACTCTATTATATATTTACATTATGATTGATAAATCTTTCATAGACCCTGCTACATAACAGGTTACTCTTGTTTCAATATCTTGATTGAGACTATCTATTGATTTGAAATACTATGAATATATCACAAATCCTCCATCATTGTCTTATTTATATTTGATTCTTTATCTTGTAGCTATTTTTAAGAGATCTGGAGTTTAGTTTCTTCAAATGAGGCAATTCGTGCCGTAGTGATGGGATTGAACCTCTAGGAGGGATCCTACATATCTTGTTAGAATATGAATGAAACCCCTCCTAGTTCGTTCGATATAGTTTAAGTTCATGTAACTTGACCTCTTAATGCAATTTAATGTTAAGCGGCAAGGACATAAATAAAGGCATTGGACCTCAATGAGGTTTCATACGTATCTAATTATTAATAGGAACCATTGTATATATAATTCATTTTATGGGTGCCTACATCATAAAATATATGACAAAATAGGCCACAAATAGAACTTATGTGTTTAAGGCTTCCATGAATTGCCTCATTGGGAATATGGCATTTTGAGTGAAGATGAGAAATAAATAGACCTAGATGCCAATTATGGGCCCATGTTGGGGGAATCCTAATCCTGATATTAGTGAAATCATCCCCATTCTCTAATCCCACATTATTCATTCTTAGTTTGATAAATAAGATATATTTGATGATTAGAAACATTGAAAGAGAGAATATTCAAAGAGAGCTTACACATTAATGTTATCCTTTGATATGGATGAATAATCGTCTCAATGAGGATATGGAATGATGATTCAGCCTTATAAAGGGATGCTAAAAATCCCAATGATAAAAGGAATCATATTCATCATTGTTAAAATAATTCCTATCCCATAGATGGATTTGAGCTATTTGAGGGAATGTTTAGGGATTAAAACTGAAATCATAACTATGTGTTATCCCTCTCATCATCCAATAATTGATGATGAAGGATGCTGGAATTTTGGGGGATTCTTTTCCATAATTCATGTTTATTTTGGATATGAAGCAACATAGATTACCCATCAGAGCTCAGCCTTTTGGTTGGCATCCTACATATCCTTGGTATGAAAGGAATTATAGTTCTTATAATTTAGTGACCCCTAATATAGATGATGGGTTAGTGTGGGTGTTTACAGAAGGATATATTTTTGTTATTTAGGTGGTTTTATGAATACAAGAGCCTTATAAAAGGATGGAGTACCACATAAAAAAATCATTCTCTATATTATGAAACATAAAGGGATATTGTTACCATGCAAGGTCTATTGGATATGATTGGTATGACCAGGAGGGCGTGTCTATGTGTATTTAATAGATATGTTCTCATGATTTTTTGAACCCAAACCACATAAAACACAGTCCACTTATATAGGGGATATGTGGATAAATGCTAATGGATGAGTGTTCATATGGTATAAGTTTGATTGTGTCTGGTAGAAGAAGTTGACATGTCCAGGGAGATGATCTGAACAATTCTCGATTGTCTACTAGGAATGCCTTGATAGTACGTAGGGAATGTCTTGATTGTCTATTGGACATTTATTTGGTGTCCGTCTAACATGGAAGAAATGTCCATGGGTGTATTTATTAAATGTCACATCTTCTTCAAATGATTGGAGTTGACATGTATATGATCTTTCGCATGATCAATTGACATGTTTAGGATGTCTTTTAATGATCAATGTGGACCTGTTAAATGTCTTTTTCATTATAAATTGTTTTATCCAGGGTGTCTTTTCAATATCAAAGTGGGATTGACCAAGATATTATTCATGGCCATCTGTATTGTCTATATATTGTCGCATGACCATCATGACTAGTCCTAAAAAATTTTCTTTCCAATGTTGACTTGTTAAAGGAATATAGCTTGGAAATCATGAAATATAATTGTGTTTTCACAATATCAACCTGAATTTTTGAAGGACTATCACATGAAATTTTTGGAAAGTCACGGGACTATCACAAGGCAATGCTAAATTGTCAATAAGTTATCACACAATCATCCTGAGTTGTCTAAGGTATATCTATTTACCAAAACTAATTTTCCAAGTTCATATTTTTCATCATTGTAACACATCAAAACCCACCTAAGGGAATAACAATATCAGTGACGATTTATGAGGCAACATGTCCTTAACTGAATCACATGAATGGGTCTTCTAAACATGTCCATTGTCATGTGCATGTCCATGTTTTGTATATTCATGTTCAAAGGGATCATTACTTAGTCTCATGAGAAATAATTTACCAAATAATTAGTTTTCATGGATAATTTTTTTCTTTATAAATATACCTCCTAGGGGTTTCATTGTGATAGGATGGCATGTCCATGGGTTCTCTTGCAAGTTAAGCCCTCATACAGATAGAGGAATTATTGCATGACGGATCATCATTAAGATCCATTTCTCATGAGATCGCCTGACCACTATGGGGTCTCAAGATGTTTTAGTGATCATGAGTGGATATCTTTATCAAAACAACTACATGTATGGAAAAGAGTGCACAATCCAAGATTATCAACCTCTTATGCATGCATGGGATGAAAAAAAGGTTATGTAAACATGAGGGAGAAAAATGATAGAGATCTTGGATTTATGGGTACCTGATTGCAGGCACATGAAGAGATCGCATGACCAATGGAATATTTTAAATCGGTCATGTATTCCAAGAAAAACACTTCCAAGGATTCATTCTGACATCAGGATACTGGGGATTTTCATGATATACTTTTCAATTAAATATAATGTGATTTTCATTATCCATTAGTATATATATATATAGACAACATAATGGATTTTCCATGTGCTTAAGGTCATTGTAACACCCCAAGATTCCACAGTATGCTTCCCTTTGAATAATATAGTAGCGTGTGTTGTATGCAACTTTGAGTTCTAACACACACCACAACCAATCAAACTAGCCATTATGAATAGTATTACCCACTTTTTGAAATTTTCTATATTTTATCTCTAAAAATTGACTTCATTTTTGGATTCAAAATATCGAAATTATCCTAGGGTAAAATTTTGGATCTTTTTGGATGATATTTATATTTTGATGAATAGTGAAAATTACTAAATTTTAATTAAAAACAACGTTTTTAATCGAAATATTTAATAGTGATAAGTTATGAATTTTTGTGGTTTTAATGTATATTTAGAATATATTTTTACCATTTATTACAATGTTGGTCATTGGATATAATTTCACAATTAAACCGGACATGAACAAGTTTCAATCTTTTGATAGTTATTATCTCTTAAAACACTCTTTTTGTTTTGACAACGGGAATTAATTTTAAATTAATTTCTGCCACTTATGTGTTTTTAATTTGGAATAATGGATTCCATATTTGGAATCAGGATTTCCAAATTGTGTAAATATGTTACTTTTATTTTTAGACATTTTGAATAATTACTTCGGTAAATATTTTATTTACCATGGTTAAAGGGTCAATCCAGTAAATAAGGGTAAAATATAATATTATAATAATAACAAATTACCCTAAAACGTGTCCTAACCTTATTGGTTGACACATGTACGACCATGGAAACATTTTAGTCAATTTTGGGACCCCATGGATCCACTTGTATGTGATAATGACATATTATATTAATTATGTTAAAATAAATACAAAAATGACATAAGCATATATCTTTTAGAAAAAATATTTTTACATAGGGTTATATATGTTGTATTTTTGAATATAAATATTAATTAAAAAGCTAAATATATTAACTACATAATGGTATTTTGTTTATAATATTTATAAATTTAATAATTAATATTATTTATGACACAATAATGATGCAGTATTTTCCTTATTGATGAAATAATCAAATAATTGGTATTATAAATGTTAAAATTAATATAATTTGAAAGTTTTTATGAAATCCATGAATTTTAATTCATAATATGACATTATATTATTCCTTAAATTAATTTGTTTCTAATTAATAATGTTTTTAAGACTTTAACAAAAATTAATTATTGAATAGTGTCAAAATTCACATAAAAGAGTTTTAAAAACAAATATTATATTATTAATTGATATTAAATTCCTAAAAATGTAAGGATCGGCCAATATACTTATATCATGATAGGTGTATCATTAACGGACCACTTGGTGGTCTCTTGTCAGTATATAGTATGTTTATTAACTATATAATATAAAAATACAAAGTGGCGTGGTAAGTGTCAAACTAATTAACTAAGAGTTAAAACTAAAAAATAAGGTTAATATAATGACCCAAACCCGTCGAAATTCTATTGGTTGAGTGGTTTTCGACCCATACCCACCATAAAATTTAAATAATACACTTTGGATACATTATAAACTGAATATGAATTTATTATAAAATAATATTTCAAGCTTTCCCAAAGGTGCCCTTTACCCCGCTTATAAAAGGGCACTCCCCCTTATCGCTAATTCACACATTCCAAGCCTTTTGGTTCGGCCAAAACCTACCCAAATACTCTCTAAACTTACCTAAATTCAACATAGAGGCCTTTGTTTGATCATAAAGCCAACCTAAGGATCCCATTTGATCAAATCAAAAGGAAGACCCCGAAGAAGAGGTAATGTTTTCACCACCCTTTTTCAAATTCATTTCTTCTTCAACTTCTTCTTTCATGGTTATTCACATTCTAAAATAATAAATATAGTTTCTCCAATATACTGTGATATTATTATAAATATGGTATAACCATATTCGGTATTCTATCCATCCATTGAATGACATGTCACCATACGTGCGTACGTACGACTTATCATCTCCACGTCGTGGTGAAATTGTTATTCAATATATTATTATTTGGATGGGTATAATAATGATGTGTAATTCGTGTAAATAATTAATATAACATGATAATTATTCTTTATATATGATATAAAATCCAATTATATATTATTTTAATATCATAAGAATGATATTGTCGCTCGTGTGTACGAACGGTCTACCGTATCCACGAACGCGATGTGATTCATTCCCCATCGCTTCCATTCAAATATAATTCTCATTTGATGATTAAAAGTAATTTTTATGAAATTTATATCATTATGGATATTAATATGGTACAACCTATACATAATAGAAATGACATATGTAACAAATCATATAAAAGAAAACGAGTAAGTTAACACCCGAAACAATGATAATACTAAGAATATTATAAACAAATCGATGTTAAAAGATCATATATGATATCATAATTATGTGTATGGTTCTTGTATAATTTAATAACAATGTTTTAACTATTTTACAGGAGTTTTTCATACCATCGACTAAGGAAAAGTACAAGGTAAGGGTTTATTTCACAATCTCTTCATTATCCGAGGTAGTTTATGTGTAATTATCTACTGGGACCTCTTTATCATCCACATCCATGTTTCTTTAAAATGTGTTTCAAAACATTCTTACTATTTTACAGAATATGGGTTAAAGTCATTTATACCCTTTTTTGGCATTTTATAAGAATTTTAAAAAGTAATCCTTCCATCATTTTCCAAACTATGTCCTTTTTAACCTTTTCGGCAGAAGTAAGGTAAGAATGTTTGTTTAACTTATACGGCGGGTGCGGCTATTTTACGCCATTATAAAATCTATGAATCTTCCCTTACAAGATTTAAAGAATATTTTCAAAGTAAAAGTTTTATTTTATGACTTTTAAATGATTATAAAAATAGATATTTCTCTCAAATAGTTTTGATTTCATCTATGTCAACATCCTTTGATTGATTTTAAGCTTATTTGAGGTTTATTTATTATGATACAAATATTACATATTGTATTGAAGGTTTTGTGATATGTTTTACTATGGATGTGTTATTTTTATACCATTCATGGATTATGGAAAAAGTATTGACATTTCTTAATCTAGTTTTAATACGAATGTTTATGGTATGTTCAAACCTGTTCATAAGAGCAATGCATTTGACTAAATAAGTGATGGGTGGAGCCCGCTATAGATCCTCGATGCATCGGTAGGTCTCATGTGACAAAATAGTGTCGTTTCATAAGGCCTTGACAAAATCTTATTTTTAGTCTTGGCACGAGGCCTTGGCTATGTGGTTATGATAGTCTGACATTATGCATTCCATCATTATGAAAGTGGATATTGATATTGAATATGATTATTCAACTAGTATAATATCCATGTGAATAATTAAATGGAATTATTTGATTTTATCTTTTCCATATTATACTTAAGTTCACGTTTAAAAGGCTTTTGTTTTAGTTATACATTGCCTTAAATGTTTATACTTATTTATAAAAGTTTTCGCTAAATTGTTTTCCTTACTGGGAATTTTAGCTCACCCATTTCTATGGTTAATTTTTCCTAGGGTGTGAAGAAGTATTTTATGAATGACCTACAGGGATAGTATAAGTGGTTATGATTGTGGAGAAAAGATGTTGTTGTAGTTTTCAATTTATGATGTAATGTAAACTCTATGAATGTATCTAGTTATTCCAAGACTACTAAACTAATCGGTCTTTCGAGACTTGATCTTTCTTGTGATCATGCCAATGTTATGTAATAATGTACCGAATCTGGGAAACTGGGGTCAGGGCGTTACAGTTGGTATCAGAGGTAGTTTAGTATAATCCTTGGAAGCTAGATTTAGATAAACTCTGATTAGAGCACATAGACCTAAGATGGACTTTGAGGATTAGTATAGAAGAACTTCTTAGTTTTTTGGTATTGTAGAGATTTTGCGAGTTTTCTGAGCAATACATCCCTTTCTAGATATGAGCTGGTAGAGGCGGATCTGGCACCGATGTACCTAGGGGTAAAACCCGAAAACACTGCTTTGAGCTAGACTCGAACGGAAACTGGTGCATGACACGGGCCTTGCTTTACTCTTGGTTATGACACTCCCGGGGGATATTCCTAGGATAACTCTCATTTTCATTACATATCATTATGAAGGGTTTATTAGTATATAATTCCTCAAAAAAACAGTTTCATGATTATGGATTATATACAAAAATAGTTCAATTTATGTTAAGTGTTTTACAAGTATGGAATTATGTATTTTGATTCATAAACTGATCTTGATTATGCCATTGTTTAGAAATGGAGCCTAGTGGAAGAAATGTATACCATATCAATGCACGTAATCCAAGTAGGGATTACCATGCTACTCAAGATAATTATAGTGGAGCTGGTGATGCAACTGGTTCTGATAAACGAAACCCCATACTTGGACAACTCACTCCAGTAATAAATAATAACCTTATTTGTATGGAGCCCCCCTGATCCTAAGCATGGAGGATCAATGTTAGATTTCTTCATGAGGAAGAAATCACCAACATTCAATGGGAGTAAAAATCCATTAGTAGCTGAGCAATGGATAAGTTTCCTAGAGAAAATATTTCAGGCTTTGGGGAGTTGTGAAAGAGAAAAAGTTGTCATGGTAGTTTACCGCTTCACTGGAGATGCTGATCAATGGTGGTCATTGATTCAAAACACGAAGTAAGATGATGAAGTATCAAATATAGAATGGGGGAGTTCAAAGATATATTTTTTAAAAAATATTTTCCGCGCGACCATCGAGAAGATATGGAAATCCAATTTCAGAGTCTGTGACAAAAGGAGGATGAGAATGTCACAAAGAATGAGGCAAACTTTACAAGGATAGCAAGGTATGATAGAGATTATATACTAAACCCAAGAAGTGAGATTAATCATTTCTTTTATGGGTTAAAACCGTTTCTCTGTTGAGCATTAGTCTCACAATCCTTCTCATCATACGAATACATTGTCTCATGTGCTATCCAGACAGAAAATGAATTCTCTAAGTCTTATGACTTTAAAGAAAAGCAAGAGTAGAAGAGATCTGCTGATCAATTTGGGAATGGAAATAAGGGGATGAAGGGAAAGGTTGAATATCCATCCTATGGTAAATGTGGTAAGAAAGACCATGTTACTTGCTTAAAAATAATGGGATTCTATTCCAAGTGTTGTGAAAAATGCCACCAAGCTCGTGATTGCAAGGGGATGAAGGAAGCTACCGATGTCCAATACTAAAATTGCAGAGAGATGGGACATTATGAAAATGAATGTCCTAAGTGTCTGGGGAACTTACCTCAGAAAAGGCCAAGGTATCAAGGCCAAGCTTATGATATCACTACTACTGAGGTAGAAGCTCCAAAAGATGTGGTGGAAGGTAATTTAATGGTTTCCTCAAGTTAGCAAATACATTATTTGATTCTGGATCATTGCATTGTTTCATATCTTCCCAGTTTTCTACGAAAATTAGATATTTCCAATTTGATTTAACAAGGGAGTTGTCAGTTAAAAATCCTAAGGGAAGTATCATTGCAACAATGTTTTGTGAATCAGTCCCCATTAGAGAACATAAATGTTCTTTATCCGCTGATCTCATCATCATACCTATGAATGAGTTTGATATAATCCTTGTTATGGATTGGATTTCTAACAATGATGCAATTATTTATTGTAAGAAGAAGGAGGTTATGATTTTTGATTATGATGATAAGGAACACCTTATCTTTAGAGCACAATCTTCACCACCTAATTCTTATCTAGATCCACCCCCAATAGCTCAACTAAATTCAATTATTGTGGAGGAAGAGAAGGAAATCACTGTGGGTGATGAAAGGAATGTTGAAATAGAGGATACACCTATTGTGAAAGAATATGGAGATGTGTTTCCAAAAGATTTACCTAGACATCCTCCAAAATTAGAAGTTGAATTTTCCATTGATTTAATTCCTGGATAAAGGACTATATCGAATACCCCTTATAGAATGGCCATTGTAGAATTAGTTTAACTAAAGAATCAAATAGAGGAATTGACTAATAAGGGATTTATTCTCCCTAGTGTTTCTCCATGGGGATCCCCTGTTCTTTTTGTTAAAAAGAAAGATGGATCTATGAGTTCATGTATCGACTACATGGAGATCAATGCAATAACAATAAAGAACATGTATCCCCTACCTCGCATTGATGATTTATTTGACCAATTGCATGGAGCTCAATACTTTTCAAAGATTTACCTTCGATCTGGATACCATCAGTTGTGTGTGAAGAAAGAAGACATTCCGAAGACAACATTTCGAATAAGGTATGGGCATTTCGAGTTTACGGTAATTCCTTTTGGGCTGACTAATGCACCCTCTATATTGATGGATCTAATGAATAGAGTTTTCAAGGAATATCTCGATGATTTTGTGGTGGTATTTATTGGTGATATCTTGGTATACTCCAAAAGCTACGAAGATCATGAAAATCACTTGTGCATTATCCTGAAGACTCTTAGAAGACATGAATTATATGGGAAGTTTAGCAAGTGTGAATTCTGGTTTCAGGAGATTTCATTTCTTGGCCATATTGTCTCTAAAGATGGAATCTTTATTGATCTTTCAAAGACCAAGGCAATCAAATAATGACCAACACCTACGAGTATAACTGAGGTATGTAGATTTATTGGTTTAGTATGTTATTATCGACGTTTCGTCCAGAATTTTGCCCGGTTGGAAAACCCATTAACAAAGCTCACGCGTAAAGGGGTTAAAATTGTTTGGACAAAAGAGTGCGAAGAATGTTTCACAGAACTGAAGAGAATATTAGTCAATGATACTATATTGAATCTACCATAGGGGAATGATGGGTTTGTTATTTACTGTGATGCATCGAAGAAAGGATTTGGTTATGTCCTTATGCAGAATGATATGGTAATTGCCTATGCATCATGATAGTTGAAAATTCATGAGCAAAACTATCCAACTCATGATCTCAAGTTAGCAGTTGTGATCTTTTCTTTGAATATATGGATTCACTACCACTATGGCGAAAAATGTGAAATTTATTCTGATCACAAGAGTTTGAAGTATATTTTCTCTGAAAAAGAACTCAACATGAGGCAAAGGAGATTGGTTGAACTACTCAAGGATTTTCATTACACGATACACTACCACCCGGGGAAGGAAAATAAGCTGGCAGATGCTTTGAGTAGAAAAGATCATGGAGTTTTGAACATGATGAGAATTGAAAAGGATCCTATTTTCATGGACATAGTGAATATGGATATGGGAATTACCATGGAAGGTGAAACATCAATACTTTTTCAAATGGTTTCCAAACCATCTTTACTAGAAAGAATAAAGAGTTATCAGACTGGTGATGGAGAGTTTCAAAAGAAGATTAAATCTATGATTGATGGGAGATTGAATGAATTTGGGTATGAAGATGGAATTTTGAAATTTAGGAAGAGACTTTGTGTTCCCAATATAACTGATCTAAAAAGGGAATTGTTGGACGATGCTCATAGTTCCAATTTCTCTATACAACCTAGGAGCACAAAAATGTATAGATACTTGAAGGAAAATTTTTGGGGGGGCAACATGAAGAGGGAAATTACTGATTTTGTGATAGGATGTACAGTTTTTCATTAAGTGAAAGGTGTAAGGAAACAGCCTGGAGGATTCATGCAACCTCTTACCATTCTGGAGTGGAAATGGGACAATATTAACATGGACTTTGTGATGGGACTCTCAAAGACTCCTAGAAGGAATGATGAAATATGAGTTATTGTTGATCGTCTTACCAATTCACCACATTTTCTTACTACAAGAAAATATTTACCACTTGAACGTCTAGAAAGGATATATATTAATGAAGTGGTGAGACTTCATGGAGTACCCCTATCGATTGTTTCTGATGGTGATCCCTATTTTACGTCACAATTCTGGAAGAGTTTTCATAAATCCCAGGATACTGAACTTTGTTTGAGCACTGCCTACCACCCTCAAATAGATAGACAATCATAACTGACTATTCAAACCTTAGAAGACATGTTGCGATCAATCTCACTTGACTTTCAGGGTATGTGGGATCAATATTTACCTCTTGTGAAATTTTACTATAATAATAGCTTCCATTCAAGTATTCAGATGGCACCATATAAAGCATTATATGGAAAGAGATGTCGCACACCAACCTATTGGGATGACGTTGGTGAAAGGAAACTTGTAGGCCCAAAACTGGTAGAGGAATCAATGGAAAAGGAGAAGGTTATCAAAAACCACAACAAAGATGCTCACAGTAGGCAGTAGAGCTGTACTGACAACTGAAAAAAGGATATGGAATTTTACGTGGGAGATCATGTTTTCATGAAGGTATCTCTATGGAAGGTATTTATACGTTTTGGAAAGAAAGTTAAATTGAGTCCCAGGTAAATTGGTCCTTTCGAAATTCTAGAACGAATTGGGGTTGTAGCTTATCATTTGGTAAGGCCTCCAAATCTCTCCAAAGTTCACGATGTGTTCCATGTATCACTATTGAGAAAATACATTCCTGACCCAACGCATGTACTGACCTATGAGGAATTAGAACTGGAACCCGATCTGTCTTATTGCGAAGAAACCATCAGGATTCTTGATACAAGAGAACAAGTGCTGAGAAACCGAACGACTCGTCTGGTAAAAGTTCTATGGAGAAACCATAAGATGGAAGAGGTAATGTGGGAACCCGAGAAACTTATGATGAAGAACCACCCGAGTCATTTCATGCGGTAGTATAATAAAAATTTCTAGGGCAAAATTATTTGAAGTAGGGGAGAATGTAACACCCCAAGCGTCCACGATATGCTTCTCTATGAATAATACAGTAGCGTGTGTTGTACCCAACTTCGAGTTCTAACACACACCACAACCAATCAAACTAGCCGTTATGAATATTAATACACACTTTTTGAAATTTTATAAATTTTATCTCTAAAAATTGACTTCATTTTTGGATTCAAAATATTGAAATTATCCTAGGGTAAAATTTTGGAACTTTTCAGATAACATTTATATTTTGATGAACAGAGAAAATTACAAAATTTTAATTAAAAACAACTTTTTTAATCGAAATAATTAATAGTGATAAATTATGAATTTGTGTGGTTTTAAAGTATATTTAGAATATATTTTACCATTTAATACAGTGTCGGTCATTAGACATAATTTCACAATTAAACCGGATGTGAACAAGTGTCAATCTTTTGATAGTTATTATCTTTTAAAAACACGCTTTTTGTTTTAACAACAGGAATTAAATTTAAATTAATTTCTGAAAATTCTATGTTTGTAATTTTGAAAAATGGATTCCATATTTGGAATCTGGATTCCCAAATTGTGTAAATAGGTCACTTTTATTTTAAGATATTTTTAATAATTACTTCGGTAAATATCTTATTTACCATGGTTAAAGGGCAAATCCGGTAAATAATGGAAAAAAATAATATTATAATAATAATAAATTACCCTAAAACGTGTCCTAACATTATTGGTTGACATATTGCTGACCATGGGAATCGTTTGGTCAATTTTGGGACCCCATTGAGCCACTTGTATGTGATAATGACACTTTATATTAATGAAGTTAAAATAAATACAAAAATTACATAAGCATATATCTTTTAGAAAAACAATTTTTACATAGGGTTATCTATGTTGGATTTTAGACTATAAATATTCATTAGAAATATAAAGATATTTACTACATGATGGTATTTTATTTATAATTTTTAGAACTTAAATAATTAATATTATTTATGAGACAATAATGATGCAGTATTTTCCTTATTGATGAAAGAATCTAATAATTTGTTTTATAAATGTTAAAATTAATATAATTTGAATGTTTTGATGACATACATTAATTTTATTGCTTAATATGACATTATAGGATTTCTTAAATGAATTTGTTTCGAATTAATAGTGTTTTTAAGACTTTAATAAAAATCAATTATTGAATAGTGTCAAAATTCACATAAAAGAGTTTTTAAAAAAATATTAAATTATTAATTGATATTAAATTCATAAAAATGTAAGGTTCATCCAAGAGACTTATATCATGATATTTTTATAATTAATGGACCACATGGGGGTCACTTGGAGGTATATATGAAGTTTATTAACTATATAATATAAAAATACAAAGTTACATGGTAAGTGTCAAACTAATTAACTAAGAGTTAAAACGAAAACATAAGGTTAATATAATGACCCAAACCTGTCTAAATTATATTGGATGAGTGCTTCTAGACCCATACCCACCTTAAACGTTAAACAATCCACTTTGGATCCATTATAAACCGAATATGAATTTATTATAAAATAATATTTCTAGAGTTTCCAAAGGGCCCCCTACCCATCTTATAAAAGGGCACTCCCCCTTCTAACTAATTAAAACATTAAAAGCATTTTGTTTCAGAAAAACCCTGCCAAAATACTCTCTAAAATTACCTAACTTAAACCTATAGGCCTTAGTTTGATCATAAAGGAAACCTAAGGAGACCTTTTGATCAAATCAAAAGGAAGACCCCAAAGAAGAGGTAATGTTTTCACCACACTTTTTCGAGTTCATTTCTTCATCAACATCTTCTTTATTTGTTATTCACATTCTAAAATAATAGATCTAGTATCTCCTATATACTGTGATATTATTATAAATATGGTACAACCATATTCGGTATTCTATCCATCCTTTGAATGACATGTCACCATACGTGCGTACGTACGGCTTACCGTCTCTATGTCATGGTGTAATTGTTATTCAATCTATTATTATTTGTATGGGAATAATAATGATGTTTAATTCATTTAAATAATAAATATAAAATGATAATGATTTTTTATATATGATATACCATCCAATTATATATTATTATAATATCAAAAGAATGATATTGTCGCTCCTGCGTACGTACGGACTACCGTCTCTACGAACGCGATGAGATTCATTCCCCATCGTATCCATTCAAGACTAATTATCATTTGATTATTAAAAGTAATGTGTAAGAAAATTATATCATTATTTATATGAATAAGGTACAACCTATCCATAACAAACAAGACTTTTGTAACAAATCATATAAAAGAAAATGAGTAAGTTAACACCCGAAACAATGATAATACTAAGAATATTATTAACAAATAAATGTTAAAAGAACATATTTGATATCATAATTATGTATATGGTTCTTGTATAATTTTATAACAATTTTTTTTCTATTATACAGGAGTTTAAAATACCATCGACTAAGGGAAAGTACAAGGTAATAGTTTATTTCACAATCTCTTCATTATCTGAGGTTGTTTATACGTAAGTATCTACTGGGACCTCTTTATAATCCACATCCATGTTTCAGAAAAATGTGTTTCAAAACATTCATAATATTTTATAGAATATTGGTTAAAGTCATTTATACCCTTGTTTCAATTTTTATAAGAAGTTTATAAAGAAAATATTTCCATCGTTTTCCAAACAAGGGCCTTTTTAACCTTTTCAAAAGAATTAAGGTAAGAATTTTTTTTAACTTATACGATAGGTGTGGCTATTTTCTGCCATTATAAAATCTTTGAAGCTTCCCTTACAAGCATAAAAGAATATTTTCAAAGTAATAGTTTTTTTATGACTTTTAAATGATTAAAAAAATAGATATTTCTCTCAAATAGTTTTGATTTCATCTATGTCAACATCCTTTGATGGTTTTTAAGCTTTTTTGAAGTTTATTTATTATGATACAAATCATACATATTTTATTGAAGGTTTTGTGATATGTTTGACTGTGGATGTGTTATTTTTATACCATTCATGGTTTAGGGAAAAAGTAATGACATTTTGCATGCTAGTTTTAATACGGATGTTTATGTTATGTTTAAACCTGTTCATATGAGGAATGCATTGGACTTAATATGTGACAGGTGGAGCCCTCTATAGCTCCTCGATGCATCGGTAGGTCTCATGAGACAAACTAGTGTCTTGGAACAAGGCCTTGACAAAATCTTATTTGAAGTCTTGTCACGAGGCCTTGGCTATGTGGTTATGATATTCTGGCATTATGTATTCCATCATTATGAAAGTGGTTATTGATATTGCATGTGATTATTCGACTAGTAGAATATCCATGTGAATAAGTAAATGGAATTATTTCATTTTATCTTTTCCATATTATGCTGAAGTTCAAGTTTAAAAGGCTTTTGTCTTAGTTATGCATTGCCTTAATTGTTTGTGCTTATTTATAAAAGTTTCTGCTATATTGTTATTTTTACTGGGCATTTGAGCTCTCCCCTTTCTATGTTTTATTTTTCCCAGGATGTGAAGAGGTATTTTATGAATGGCCTGTAGGGATATTATAAGGGGTTATGAGTGTGGAGAAAATATGTTGTTGTAGTTTTCAATTTATGATGTAATGTAAACTTTATGAATGTATCTAGTTATTCCAAGGCTACTAAACTAATCGGTCATTCGAGACTTGATCTTTCTTATGATCATGCCAATGTTATGTAATAATTCACCGACTCTGCGAAACTAGGGTCGAGGTGTTACAGTCATGAACAAGTTTTTTGAATAGATGCATCATGATGTTGGAGTGTCTACTCAATTAACCCTTTTTGGCCATGGTACAATCATTTCATCCTCTCACGTGCACCACATAGTATAGTTCACATTAAAAATATGGAACTAAATGAACTCAAATGAATTTTTTTATTGAATATAAAAAAATACAGGGGTTTTGATTTTGGTGGAATGAAAGGGTGAATGGATAAGGTTTATTTTTAGGGAGGCATATCCTATGGTCTACTAATAAATGAAGAAGGCATAATCATGCATTCACAAACATTTTAATGAGTTTTTACATGAAAATGATCCTTCTCATGGTCATTTTGATGAGTACATCACATATAAGGGATCTAATATAGGGATTTTTAGGCTTAGATATTCTCAAGATAGTGTCACATGTTATTTAAAGCATCATGTGTTCACGTAAAAGAGAGCACATGATGTTGCACTCCATTACCTAGAGAATCTCTTCAATGGTGGTAGTTGATCTTCCTCAATTTCTCCACTTCCTCCTCACTGTTACCCCTACCCTCTTTTTCTTGTGTTTTTATGGGGTTGAGGGCTTATATAGTAAGATATTGGCCACATTAGATGCTAATTTGTATGGTTAGTGTGCTACACTTGCTTTTCGGATGAGGTGTAGGATCCATATGATCCATAGATGGGAGGATTTCATGATGGTAATTATGTTCTTCATCATGGGATGAAATGGTGACACCAAAACAACTATTTTTTATCTTCAAAATCCCATATTGTAATGTTTATAAACTCTTATGATGGATTTTACCTACTGTAATGACAAACTCCACGATATTGATAGATCAGAATCTTGAAAAGTGAAGTTGTATGCATAGATATGAGACGTCGAGTATAATTCTGTTTAAATGGATTTATCATTGGGGAATTATGATATGGTAGTTGTTACAATATGGGATCATGGTAATGGAAATGGGTGTGATTCTCATGTTCAACAAGGTGTGTTTGGGGAGTGGAAAGTGGGAAGATGTTAAATATGATCACATGTAAGACGGTACAGAGTTCTTTGATCGGGCAATGAATGTTATTTTATTATGATTCTAAGTAGGGGGAATAGTATAATTCTAAAAAACCATCCCATATTAGTCGCATAACTATTTTGACTCTGGAAAATAATCATGATCTCATTATCCACCTCTTGGATTGGAAGTAGGGTCAACAACCCCAACACATGCACCCACACATCACTGGTCATGCCTTCCCATTATATTTCCCACTATGCACACATGCACTACACTCCCTATTCATCCTCCTCCAAATCCTTTTTTTTGTTGTAATTTTCAAATTCCACTTTTTGGGTAAGTGGGAACCTCACAAAAAACTGGATACAATTCCAATCACCCGCATAAACCATTACATAAAGAACCTAACCCAAAAGCCAGATTTAAATTTCAAAATTCAAATTCCTAAAGGAAACGCGGGCAGCGAGCATCCCAAGAAACTCCATCGAGAACCACCATCATCACCTTTGCATCCATCATCACCACACTTTCACCCCCGTCGTTTCATCATCACCAAATTCGTCATTCACACTGGCCTCTTCACTGATGACCACCGCCTGCTCACCGTCACCACCATCTCATAGAGCCTTTCTCGTTATTCCATCATCACCGTTGTTCAATACCACACCAGAACTATGAATCCCCCTAAAAAAATATGTCTTCGTCCCCCATCACTAGACCACATACCAGCAACATAAATCCTAAAAACACGACCACTGGAATCCATCATCAATTCACCAAACCAGGGCCAAAAACTCAGAATAGAAACCGATGAGAGCGGCCATCAACACGCCGACCAAAAACATCCAACGTAACCCCACTGTATTTCGTACATCGAAAACCACCACTAGAAACCATTTCTTTAACATGAAATAAGGAAGCAGGACAAAACACAAAAAAGTGGAAGGGATTGAATGCCTATGAGGAAGGACCACTCCAGAGCACAAGGAAATATTTCGATCACCAAGCCGCATGCCCAAAAACTCGATGAATCCTGAGCTCTCAAACCGACCTAAAGAGAAGATTAGGAACTCAAGATCAGAGCACAGATAGGTGAACGAGATGAAAACTGGGATATAACACAATGCAGGGAAGGCGACTGAGAGAGAATGAAAATTTTCATCAGAAGAAAAAAGAAATAGGGAAAAAACCTAAAATAGAGAGGGATTAAAACCCTAGGAAGAAGGGCCAACCCTGATAGCACTTGGAACTATATCATCCACCAAACCACTCTCCCAATACCATAGCATATCTGTGCTTCAAATTCGACCTAGAGAGAAGATGAGAAACATAAGATCAAAGCACATAGAGGTCGACGAGGAGAATACTGGAGCACTATCACATAGGGGGAAGAGGAGGGAGAGAGAGAGAAACATAATATCAAATGAGAACGCCGCCCAATGAGAAAGAGTCGTCATGGGGAGAAGTAGAAACCCCAGGAGAGGGAGACCAGGCTGAGAGAACGGGGGCACCCAGGCGAGTGAGTGAGTCCTACACTAGCATGTTTCCATGGTCATGATGGATGTGTTGTTGACATGGCTGGATCATTTTGTGGAAAATAGAGCCATAAATACGTATAAATCTAATATAAGTAAAAATGGAAAAAGAAATTGACGTGAACTTATTACAATTTACCCATGTCCTTCCACATTTAAATTTCACGGTCTTCATACTTCTCAATTATATGATATAAAAATGTATTGTACATAATTATGGGCGCATACAAAATTTCCAAAGAAAAATAGATGCATTTATGAAGAAATAAATCATATTATTAGGTAAACATTTATTAATTTTCCACATATTGGAACATATAATGGTATTTTATATTTATCCATATTTTAGGGTATTTTTTTAATTGTATTTATTGGGGAATTTCAAGTGTTATCAAGAGGATACTACTTACCTTGAGTGCATTATTGAATTCAATATATGCAGTAGCCTTATCATGGGGTATAGAAACCCCAAATTTGTAATGTATATGAATTTGAGAATTGAAATGGGATTGGGTGGGAAGGAACTTGGTGTTTTATCCAATTTAAGGAACTCAGACATTGTTATGTATCCCATATGAATTAGAATAAAGTCATGTGTAGTTCTAAAATAAGATCTTATGAAGATCAAACTCATGTATGGGTAACATAAGTGTAATGATGATGAAATATATGTTGTATATCCTTATATAGATCTATATTATATATATAAATTGGAGCATTGATAGGTTGTGACAAAATCATGGGTAAGTACCTATGTTTTAGTGGAAATGTTTCATGGATGACCAACGAGGCCTATAATTTGTGTAATTGAAAATAGATACAAATTGTTAGATTTGAATTATTAATATATATTTATTCAAAAATGATCATGAATTCCCACAAAAATGAGATTACTCATTGATATACCTAAATTAGTTATCTTATGTATTCCTGATTGATATGGATAATTTGGGTAAGATATATTCCCCAGTGGGAGAATTTTCTAGTTCATGCCTGTGTTAGTGGATATCAAACGAATAACATCATTTTTTCTATGGAATAGTAGTTATCCTAATAATATTTATATATTTTTATTCATATTTCCCCAATTTATTTCATATTATTTATATAATTGAAGTGTTAGAGGGCATGTATCATCTTTTTCATTCCCCTCCCTCTTATGTTTTTTAACTAGAAAATGATAATGCCTTTTTTATTTTATGAGTTCTCAATATTTTCTAGATAACCTAAAGTGCATGAATAGTTAGCAGGAACTCAACATTTTCCTAGGATTCCTTATTTAGGTTTTCAACCTTATGAACATTGTGTCTTTTTTTGCTATATTATGGTATTGTAAATTAGACTACCATTATATTATAGTTTAATTGTATTCTAGAATGGGAAATCTATTGTTGCAATTTAAGGTCTTGTAGCTTTGAATACAAGTTGTTATAGTTTATGGTCATTTAGATTTTAACTTATAATGATATAGTTTACGTTATTTTATCATTGCCATTATGATTCTTTATTTTAAGTAATATTAGTTCGGACCTTTTATTGTTGTAGTTTGGGGTGTTTTAACTCAGACATTCTGTTATTCTTGTTTAGGTACTTATAGGTCAGACCTTCAATTTCAATAGTTTAGGGTCTTCTGGATCGAATCCTCTATTGTTGTAGTTTAGGGTTTCGTGGATCATACTATATATTGATGTAGTTCAGGGTCTTCTAGATTCAAACATCTATTTATAATGGAGTATGGATATTTTGGAGGGTTCTAGATCCAAAAATATTTTATGGTATTATAATGAATGAGTGTTCATGAACGGTTTTGATACCCTGCAATCTTAATTTACTCACTCAAAATAAATTTTTTAATTACTCTCAAGATGAATCTATTTGTGGAAAAGGAGGGAACCATACAGGGATAATATCTAAACTATCATGGGAAAATATTATGCTTACTAATACCATTTCAAGGATTTAGTGTCTAGTTTATGATGCATTCTCCCAATGATAGGGATTCTATTCCATCTAATATACTTATGGATAATCTCCTTCAATAAATATATCATCATGTCCTATATTTTAATTACTTATTCTGAGAAAATTTTCATTTCATTGATTCTTGGGAGCATAATGTGGATTTGAGAATTTATCGTGTCCTTTTGTTCCTTCGTTCTAACTTCTATATATCTATATTTTATTCAGTTTGGATCTTATATTGAATCATTGACCAAGAAATTCCCAAACACCCTCTTCTCTATATAGTCCATAACGATGATATTTCTGTTGGATATTGCTTCTTCTCATTTATACAATCGTCCACATTCCTCTACTCTTTCAGGGTTTCCAACAAATTTTATTTTCCATGATATTTTCTTTCTGGAAATAGGTATCAGATTTTATCCAACATACCATCCTCCTTTGTGGGGTTCTCAATCACATTTTTTATCTAATGGACCCTATTTTTAGGATGGTATTTCTTTTTTTTATATTAATCTCATCATCATTAAAGAAAGACTAACCAGGATCCTTAATTTTAATATATTTTCTTGATGATCAAGTATTAATCAATTTGGAAGGTATGAATAATCATTCCAAGCCTTGGTATTTCTCCCTACATTCACCAAATTGTCACCAACATGAATGACATTATTAGTACCATTATTCAAACCATTTTTTAATGAAAACGTGGGTTTCTCATACTACTCATACTATAATGGTAAATGAGGGGCCTCAACTATAAGGGACTCATTTTTTATGTTTTCCCCCATGGGGATGGACCAATCATCTCAGCCTTCTTGTTTCTCACCATTTTATAGACCCCAATTCTTCAATCACATTCAATATATTTTACAAAATGGAATAATTGTTCAATAAGAGGATAGGTGGGATATCCTCTAATTACTAATGATTATTGTTTTCATTAAGCCCTGCAGAGACTAGTCCCTATCTATCTATGTGATCCTGAGGTATTGATTTAGTGTTATGGATACATAAATCAACCCATAGAGTTCCTTTCATACATTTTAGAGAAGAAATAATGATTTCACCTCTATTGGCATTAAAATAACATAAACTGACTCTCAAGGGTAAAGAAGTTACTGCCACATAAGATCTCACTATCTCACTAACAACATACTCAACATCCAGAACTAGGGTTGGGAGATTATGTTCTTGGACAAATAAACCACACACATAGAATTATTGGAGGTGACCCATAAAAATGTATGAGGAGCCTAAATCCTTCCAATAATCAAAACAAACCACCTATTTGATCTGGAATCCATGTTGGATCTCATTACACAAAAATTAGACCAGAGTATTGGATACATATATTTCAACATATATATGTGGATAAACATTATTTAAAAGGGATATAGAAATATTATAAATGAAAAAAATATCCCAACCATGTTCCAAGAATCTAGAAAATTTAAGGGTTTTAGAAAGGTAATATAAGGCCTGGAAAAATTACTCATATTGGCGCTGCCAAAGGATCTCATCTCTAGTGGATGTAAAAAGACCAGTAGAAAAGAAAGAACTGAACACCATTGAAGGGTCTTCATATTCCCGTCCCAAAAGAGAGAATATTATGCTTAGTCATCAAAGGAACTTGAATTTGTTAAGGGAACAATATTCCTATATTACCATGATTTTGTAAGTCTCGTGAATATGAGATAAACCAGTCAAAGGAAAAAAATGATGGTCAATACTGACCAAAGTGTGCCACAATTTATAGTGTATAAAGGTTTTAGACCTCTATGAATTCCCATATAAAAATTAAAATATTTTTGAAGCATAGATCAAAATATTGAATCTTGGATTTGATCTATATCATATTTAATGGGTGGAGAGTATATGAATTTATAGTAGGAGAAAAATGAAAATAGGGATCCAAGCCTATGAGACACCTCATCCTCTCAAAAGGGGGAGAGATGAATGTGGAACCCAAGATCTCCAAGAAACAGAAGTCCTAAAAGATTGGAAAAATATTATAATCTTAGTCCAATATTTGAATTATTAATTGGTATTTTGATGAATGAATGTTCCTGATGAGTTATGGAAACTTATGTTCTCATAGAGACCATAAGGGATGAGTATTCATGATGGGTCATGACACTTTTCATCCAAAATATGATGTTGGTTTATGTATTATTAAAAAAAAGAAAACTATGCCCAATTGGATAGTTGTAATATGGGTTGTGTAAGTCACAAGTCTAAGTGCTTGAATTGTTGAACATAGAACATGGTAATCAAAATGGGGTTAACCCAAAACATCATAAGTTGTTGTGTTATTCCATGGTGCCATTTCAGATCATTAGGATTAGAGTTACTTCCTTAAAAGGTGGATATTACTCTTGTTAAAAGGATAAAAACACCTATTCATGAGTGTTTCTACCAGATCAACTGGTTTCGTGGAAACCCTCATTGAGTTGGGTTCATTAGAGCCTGATGGAGTACTGTGGATGGTATGATTCTATGCACAGTCATTAACATTAGGTAACTATCATTCGTAATGGAACTCCAAACAGTTCCCTTATCCATAACTTGGTATAGAACTACATTCCAAATGAATGTGGTCAATTATGGTTTCAAACACAATGACACTTTGGAACTCTTATTGATCGAGATAGTGGTATTTCATCCTCATCGCAAATTTATGGGGGGGGGGGGGTTTCCTACATCATGGATCTCTTGTAGATTTAAGACATCTCCATGAATCTCTTTTTAATACTTATACGGGACTGGTTATCTTAAAAAAATGATTACATGTTAATTATATTTTTATATTAAATGGTGGAAATTTCATTAATGAACAATACAAATAGGTGTCTCATTACTGAATCTATATATATGTATCTCAGTTTCTTTATCCATTTACAAGTAATTAGTAGCTTTGTTATATGATAAATCCATTCAACTAGATGCTTTTGAAAATTATTCCAGGTAGGGAGGTGGATTAATATTTTGACGATGCGATTAAGCCATTATAATCCATCCTACGTGTCATGGTTATTGTAATAATCAAAACCCACATAGTTTGTTAATCTCGTGTAGTTTAACATCATGTAGAGAGGATATATATGTATGGGTACTAAGACACAAAATATTTAATCTCAATCCTTCAAGACACATCCTACATATCATTATTATAGTTAGAATCCTATTTTTCATTGTTCGATCACACCCTTGGGATTGTACTCTAGCTATATGCCCCAATATGACGGGTATTCATGTCATTCCACTCATTAGGGAATACATAATGAGTTTACCCTAGTTGATGGAGATTCATGATGTTAATGAGGAGTTTTCCGAAACTCCATAATCCCATGTGAGCTATTCTTTCATTGAGTAACAAGGGATAATAGGTAATCATCTTTATGTAATATGGATAGGGGAATCATGTACGGGGACAATTATTGGGATTCTTAATATAGATATCTGGCCTTGGGGAGGTATCATGTGTATCCTGATTATAGAAGGAATCATAGTTTTCCTTGTTCAGTTGATTGGGACGTTTACTCTATTGATTCCCTCATATTAGGGTCATGTAAATTATTCTTTTGGTCATGAATTACACATTGGAATTCCCTTTCTTTCATGGAGCCTTATATTAAAAAATATATTATTAATATAACTCCCTATTCCCATGTGATCTATTCTCATTGTGATAAATAAGGGATGGAAAATGATTAGTCTCATTTCTTATGAGTGTAGAACATATATTTTAGGAAGATCTTTCAGAGATTTGATATGGATTACTAGGCATGGGAAGGATTCCTATATATCCTTGTTATTTCTTGAATAATAGTGGTGGTAGTTGCATTTATCATGTATTTCACATTAGTGTTTCCCTTTAGTGATTAGGGATTACAAACCTAGGGTGGAAAAGATTACAAAGCACCTAGAATCCCTTGTTACCCATCCTACTTTTCTAGATCATGTCGCATGACCCAATTAACCTGTCTCGATAAAATCAAAGGATCTTGATGGGTTGTTCTAAAATTCATCACATAACCTAGTTGACATGTCCAGCGGGTGTTGCATGATTCAATTGACATGTCTTGGTAACATCACAATAGCTGGATAACACACATGGAGGCAATCATGAGAGTTAATATGACATGTATTTCAGGGTGTCTCATGTCTTGGATAACATCACTAGGGGCATCATGAGAACTAACTGACATGTCTGGAGGGCATCATAATTCTATGATGACATTCCTAGAGGGTGTCACCAGTGCTTAGTTAACATGCACGGATGCTACCATGAGACCTGATTGACATGAGTGGGCACCATCTATAAGTCATGATATGTATTTGAAGAACTTAATAAGTCATGTAAGATGATCATATGGGGTTACCACGAGACTAATGTGGTAGTTTTACATGGAATTTTTTTACTTAATCTATCATGTCATAGAAGATTTATAATGACCTAAATAATATGTGTAAGGAGATTTGTGAGATCTAGATGACTTGACATGGTGTTTTCCTATTTCTTGGATAGTTAACACGAAGCGTATAAGAGTTATAAAATATTTTTATCACTTAATTCATTCAACATTATTCTCTATTCTTTCCTTTGAATCATTAATAATTTATATTTATTCATTACAAGTTGATTTTGATTAACATGTGATTTTAATGTTTTGTGTTATGTTCATCCCATATATTTTGAAAAGTCCTTCACATGATATATGAATGATAACATAAAGTGATTTATGAATAGTGCATGATAACGTTGGATGTTCCCTAGTATATTACCCGATGAAAGACTTTCTGGTTGCAAGATATGCTACTCTGAGATATCTTCTCTAGTGCTTGGTTGTGCTAATGTTCTTGCATGTGAAAAAACGAACCCTTTTCTCCCAGTCTGGGGTGGGGATTTATAGGTCTCTCCAGCATAATTGTTCATTGGGTTGTGAGGAAAATCTAGTTAAAATAAATGATAGAGTCAGTGAAGGGGTTTTCATCATATGTCCACAACATCTGTTTTCATGGATCACTCTGAGGGCATCGCTTGACCATTAGTGACTGTGAGTACCTCCTATCAATGCCTCCACTATTGGGTTATTTCTCATTAATGAGGAATTTTTTGATCATGCAGTTATGATGAAGAAATTACCTATCATCATATCGACATGTCGAAAACCATTTTCAATATTAATGTGTCTGTTGAATGAAATTCATGTGATCTCAGGTTACAGTTTTGGGTCTTTCTACAAGACAAGGGAATCTTATCCATATGTCTCATTGGACTATGTTGTGGACTTCTTTAGAGTGCTTCAAATATTTTATGACTGGGATATTTCCCTCCTCATACCTTTTTGTACAATTTTTTTATTTGAAAAAGATTAGGGATTATGTGAAGTTTCATAAGTTTCCTTGATGATATTTTCTTTATTTTTTGTTCATGAATCACATTACCAATAATGGTCTTGTTGGGGTGCATGAGAATTTCATAGAAAACCCCATCTAGTTTTCCTTATGGATCCATAGGGGGAAACAAGGCTACTTGGACATATCGAATGAATTTCATGTGATGATGCTGACAAGACACATGTCCTTCGTGAGATGAGGTGGTCATCTCGTTAGGGACTCGGGGTGTCCTCCATATCTGTAGGGGTAGGACACATTTTCTTTCAGAAACCATGAGTAACTCCCACCTCTTTCCCGATTGATTCTTTTATTTTTTTTAATAAAAAATCATTGATGAAGATCATGGTGGATTGGATGTTGTTATCTATATATTTATCCTACCCATTGGTTATATTTTACAAAATATTTTATGACTATAAGATTACTCTTCTATTTGGTCATTTCTCTCCTATTTTCAATGCGTTTTCAGGTGATTTGTTTAGGCATCTATAGATGAAAAACCATGTGGTATGAGGGAAATTATTGGGATACCACTGCATTCTCACTAGTTGTCCATAGAGACTTCAAAAAAGAAGGACGACATCTTATGGGGGTTTTATTGGATCTGATTTATGTTATGAAATTCTTATGAAGTCTTGATGTGACCTTATGATGGTCACATGATCGCATGTCCGATGGAGGCTCACGTGATATGTAGGTAACACTGAATACCCTTTAATTTGATTTTTTTGATTAAAATAATACCTATATTCTAATATTTCATTATTTATAATTTTTACAATGATTATTTTGGAGGATTAAGATATTCCTCCCCAAGAGCGACGTCCACATGGAAAAGGGGTCATTTTTTGAGGAGAGAGAATGCTCGCCTGAGACGTTAGAGATGTCACAGATTGGTGTCCTAGAAGAAATACTAGGGATTCTAGTTCTACCTAGATATTTGGAATATGGGTGATATAAATCATGACACAAAATTTGGAGTCTATGAAAATGAATTGGGAATGACATTCCACGTATTTCCAACAAATTTCTAAGATTCCAGGTTCCATTACATTATTCCTAAGGATCACAATGGCCAAATATACTTTCTAGCTTGTAGGAAATACCTTTTTTTCGAGTAAAGGACCATATTCATTGGTAGAATTGGATTAAATAGTTGATTTACACTCATATCTAAGGGCTATGAATGTTTTTTGAATAATCAAACATTCATATGATGTGGTTGCGTTTGGAAGAATGGCTATCTAGGAAGGGTTTTTAATACAACGGAAGTTTAACTCCTTATTTTGATGTTTTAGCCCCATGCCATGTTATTTTGAATCATGAAGTGTGGGACACCAATGTCTAGGGAAAGAAGTTTCATATTCTATATTTGATAAAGGGTATGAAATATTGTGATGTAAATACAAGAATATCAAATCCACTTTGATTGTCTAGTGTAGGGATTGTAAATCATAACCCAAAGTGCTTAGGTGAGGAGAATGATATTGTAATGTCATAGTGGGAGATGTTTGGATCAAACTAGGGTGTTGAGTTCTACATCTACTATGTTACACCTCGTGAGGATTATATGCAACTTTTATAGTGTGACATATTTGGTTGATGACCATAGGCATATATTCAATAGACATGGGCATGTATGAATGGTCATGCCAAGGGTCATAGAAGCCATATATGTTGAGTCAAAACTTGTTTAGACTATCTTATTTATA
This sequence comes from Viscum album, assembly GCA_963277665.1. NCBI lineage: Eukaryota > Viridiplantae > Streptophyta > Magnoliopsida > Santalales > Viscaceae > Viscum > Viscum album. The sequence goes on from OY728136.1 coordinate 1,841,667,217, forward strand.
TTTTCGTTTTTTAAATCACAAATTACTTATCATTTTCATACACATTGTATTCTCATCGTAATCACATTTATCGTAATAACATGTATCATAATCATGTATGATTTTTTATAATCATATATCATAATCATATACTGAAGTTTTACAATCGTAATCACTCATGTGGATTGTTTTCAATCATAATCATATGTTGTTTTCTTTCAATCATAATCACATATATTGTTTTCAATCATAATCAAATATATTGTATCTCATTGTAACCACATAAATTGATTTACAATCATAACAAGAAATGATGTTTTCATAACCATGTGCATCGTAACTAGGTTATGAACCATGTTCAAATTTCTCATCATAATCATTCTTCATAACTATGTTAAGTATTATTTTTGTAACCACATGAAGAATAACCATATGCATTATAACTTGTCTTTGTATTGTATCAAAATCATGCATCGTAACCAAGTTAATTTTTTTATCGTAATCATGCATCAAAACCAGTTTATGTATCATATTCACATTATGCATTGTAAATGTTTTAAGAATTGTAACCACTATATGAATCATATCCATGATAATAACTATAATCGTATCTTATCAACGATATGAATCGTAACTACTATATGAATCATAATCGTGATAAGAATTGTGATCCTATTATTAATCATACACATGTAATTATTTGTACTCGTGTCTTACACCAATACGAAATACATTTTTTTCATACTCATTATTTCATACTATTGTACTTACTATATTCTAACTAAAATGATGTCATTGAGTTAGTAATATACTAAACAAAACAATGTCATGTATTTTTTTTTTTTGACCATTTTAATGAAAGGTGTCCAAGTCCCTCCTAATTTTCGAGAGAAATATGACCACTAGAGGAAATTTAACTGTTGGAACCCGAAGCATATAAAAAAGAGGACATTCGAACTAGAATACATAACTTTTATATATTTCATGCTCTAGATATAGATAGTGCGACTTATCTTTTGCTTTTTGTGAATGCCCTAAACATTCAAGAAGTGAATAGCATGTTCCAAGTTCTTGTATTTCAATAAGTGCTTTGTTTCTTTTCTGGGTGTCTGAACATTGTGATAACGATCGAGAGATTCCAGGGATATAATTATGTGCTTCTGATCATTGTATAGAGGTCTTTCAGGTATTTGAAAGGAAAATGTTTTAATTACCTTTTTTAATGAGGGATTCCAAGGATAGGAAGACAGTCATTCTGATCATCATATCGAGGACTTACCAAGGTGGTGGTAAGACATACCTTTTAACCTAGGTGAAAGGATACTCTACACTTTGGGATAAAATAATTTTAATACCTAATAATTTACGCATTCATTTGTAATACAAATGGAATAACTTTTTTTATTCTTTATATTAATATTATTTTCTACTATAATTGTTTTAATTATGATACATTCATTACATATTTTTTAAGAGATTTTAAACATTTATAGAATAATAATTTACATTTTTTTACAATTATATTTGTATCTAATAAAATTAAAATTGTATTTTATTACTTCTAGTATTATACTATATCATATCCTTTATATCCAAGACCCATAAGGTCATTTGTATTGGGTATGAATTGAAGTAGTTTAAGACCTATAAAACTATGTTATTTCTTAACTATTTAAATACAATAATTTTAACCCACATTTCACCCCCCCCTTTTGTATTGTGCCATCTAATATACACTTACATCTATATTACGATCTGACATGGTATCTTCTCTAAGGTCCATGGAAGTTTGTGGTGATACTAGGAACTAAGAAACATGATGTGTGATTTTTGACAAGTGTTTATACCCATGAATGGTTAGAGTACCCAAAATGTTGTGTCGCCACCTAGATAACAAATTATCCAAGAACGAAGATGTGACAAATCATTACTCTTAATTTTTTTAGAACCATGTGGTATAGAGAGCATAGCATGGAATTTAATAGGGTTATTAGGTAGAACCTATGATCATTATTCCTTGTTTATATGTTCTTGAATTTTTTATGACACTCTGAGGTGAAGGGTTTAGCGAGTGAAGACTTGAATTTTTCTCATGAATCTTATTCTGGCTTCTCAACTTGATAGTTTTTTAGTATTTTTTTTCTAGCAGTTTAACGACTTTTGATTTTTACTATTATTAGCCCGAATTTTAGGTTGTGCCTCTTTAACCAAATTGAGGGTAGTGTATGGTCATGTATCACATGAACCTAGTATAGGGTATGATAAAAAATAGCCTAATTATGATACCTAGGGTTAGGATTGCCCCATCATCCTTCTCAGAAAGATATGTTCATACTATAAATCATGGATCTAGGTTCTCGGGTTATAAGTGATGATATGGGAGATTCATACTGGGAGAGTATCAGATCACATAGTGGTGTTGAGTTTTTCTATATTGGAATTAGGTATCATAAAGATCGGAATGTCATTTTTATAGAGTGAATCATTTGGTTAATAGACATAGGTGAATATATAGGATACATGGGACTGTGTGTATATTCAAATGAAGGGTCCTTGAAACCAGATATCCTTTATAGGGTCCATGGATGGTTGTTTTAACCTAAGGGTCTCACATAATGAAGTGTGTCTTATGAATGGAGGTTATTTTAAAGGATATGGATGTACCTCGTATTTAGTTTAAATGGGATAAGTTTTTTCTGGTCCTTTTATAAGGAATATAACATGAGTGGTGGTCTACTGTGCTATTTTTTTGTAGTGAGGATGTTTTTTAATCAGAGAATTTTAACGTCAAGTGGTAAGGATGTGTTCAGCGTGGTTTACTTTAATGGGATAAATAATGTTTCGGTGCAGTTTAACATACTGAAGTTATAATGTAGATGAATCTATGTGATAGTGGGAAAATGTTGCGGTTGGGCCTACTTTTATAAATTTGGGCTTCAATATGTATCTCCTGAGAATGAGAATTAATCAAAAAATAATTCTAAATAAATTATCATGGACATGTCTGACTCATTCACAATGATGTGGAATTTTTTAAAATATTTTTTATGACTGGGCTCAAAGTCGAAAATTTTAGCATCACTGCATATACTGTCTGGGAAGAAATCAATCACATGTAATTCTTTATTGGGTAACACTCTATGTAGGTTAGACCCATATGTGGAGGTGGGTATTATTTTCTATTAATATTGTAGTTGGGCCTAGGATTTGAAATCAAGGCATCAATACATATCATGTGTGGTCAAAAATCAATACACATTTAATTCTAAAGTAACTGTGCAGTTTAATGTTATGCTGTGAGGAAGGACATGGACCATCATGAAAGAGTGGAGGTGTTTTTTTAGGACAGAGGGTGGAATTCTATTTATTGATACGTATCTAATGAGGATGAGAATCAATCCACACATAGTTATAGAAGACCTATATAGTTTAACAGCTTGCAGAATAGATGGGGAATTCCTGATGTGAAAGAGGGATACAATTTCTGATAATGTGGTAAAAGTCCAACACCTACTGTAGTGGTCCTCTGGGGAGATTTCCATAGGTGTTTGTAGTTTTATGTTTTTCAAGGGATATCCACTATGCATTTTAACATCATATCTTAAGTAATCATTGTATGACATTTAAGGTATTTTATTTAGGGATATGGAAAGCATGTCGATAGTTTCCAAGACTTTTTTACAAGGAAACCCTTACTAAATATCCTAATCAAACATGATCCATGCTTAGTGTGAGAAACAGAAAATTAGTAGGGGATCCTCCAACAATGATGACGTACTTAAGAGATAAGAATCATAAATTAGGTGTCATGTGGTGGATTGATCATGATATATGATTGAAACATCCCTACATATCTCATTAAAATGATAATCATTCCCTACATAGTTCTAGAAATCCAATTTAGCTTAATTTCATATGGAAAAAACTTCATCTGTGATATAGATAGATCAATGTGATACAGTAGGGTTCTTATGTATTTTTTTAGTATTAAATCATGCGGTTTGTACAAGGGTCACATTACATGAAATATCACTACAAATTGGTAAAAAAATAAATTTATAGGTTTCACTACGTATCCAATAATGGAAGGAATCAAGACACATGTTGTTCATGAGGAACCATTTAGTTTAAAATCATACGACAAGGATGTATGTTGTGCTGTTTAATTTCATGAAGAACTTTATTTCATGTATCTAAGAAAAGTTTCTACTCATTTGGCTTTGGATCGTAGGTATTTGTGGTGGATAGGCTTGGTACTTTTCCAGAGGTCATGGGAGAATCTGATGCCGTCTTTTGGGTTCGTTTCCCCTGTCTATGTTGATCAGATTATTGAACCACAACTATGTGGTCATGCAACATAATTGGGCTTGAGTGACTATTGGAGGGTTCCGACACACCTCCTTAGTAACTTTTGGAATGATGGAGAACATTTATATGGGTTTCTGTTGTATGTATATTCTCTATGGGAATATTACAAGAATATTGGGTCTGACCACATCCACACTTTCCCATGTCTCATCATTTCTTTCCCTTTCATCCTCCCATTCCCTTGTTATGAATGATAAAATCATGATATGGGGCAAACACATCATCATAAAAGGGGTTTGAAAATTTTATTGTGTTGAAATAACCAAATATGTTATCTTGGTAGGATTTGGATTCCATTTGGTGGGGTGTGGCATGTATTGAAGATGTTATACGGAGGTTGCCTATGAGATCTAGAGCTTAATTTGGAGTAGACAATGATTCCTCCTCTTCAGATTCACCATATATATAGTGGTCATTCCAATATTTTTAAGGTGTGATTGATCTTGGATCCTTGGTTTGTGGATCATTTATGGGTATGTGAAGCGGTTCTATCAAGGTGGCATGATCTTGATAAACTGTTTTTTGAGTCATCTGGTTGTTTATCTTTTACACATAGTGAGAGGGGGACTTCTTTTGATCATACTCTCATTCTAACTAGGATATAGTTATTCAAGACACCTACTTTGGTGAGTTATCTATGACCACCTACCTAGAATTTACCATGCCTCGAAGGACATATCTTATGATGAAATGATCCTAAATACTATGACCCATCCTTCTATCGAAATGGTAGTAGTCACGAAGATTCATGAGGTTGACCACTGCAGGCCTCCTACGATGTGGTAATGTGAGTAGGTTATTATCCATGGATGATAAGAAATAATTGGGGTCTTGTTTATTCTATATGTATTATTCTTATTTCATCCTTTCCTTGAATCACTGGTGTCCCATATTTCCCTATGATTCTTTTCAAGTGTGATTCTGTGGTTGTCTTTACTAGAAAAGAAATTAGTGGTGGGTTAGGACCTACCAGGGTACTTGTATAGGAATTGTTGTAGGTTATAGAGTGATATTTATAGATTCTTCTTTTCCTAGAATTTTCCATGTATTATGGTCATGAGTCGACTTTTTGATCAGGTTCGCTGAATGGATTATTCATGATTCTGTACAATTTTTTAAAAACTAAAGGTATCCACATGGATACATCATTGGAATAAAATTCATCTAGAACTCATACTATATATTTTTACCAGAGAGTTCTAGTAATTTATCTTATGAAAGTGGGAAGGTGAGTTAATAGGTTAAACCATTCAACCATGATATGAATTTAGAAACCCTCTAATTTTCATGTTGGTTATAGTTTTTAGGTTGAAGATCATTGGTTTTTTTCTATGTAAAATTGAATTGAAGGAACTGACAATGTATTTCTTAAGATCCTATAAATGATCAAGATAGAAGACTATTGTACCAAAAAAAGACTAGCCATGTCAGAACCTGTAAAAAACAAAACATCTTTGTCTCCTCCTATTGATCTTGAGGGAACATCATCAGCCCAATTTGGGAAAAAAATGTTTGTACGATTATTTTAGAGATGACCTACACCATTGAAAATAGATAAGGTAGGATTTCAAAAATTGGGTGGGGTACGGTATCATCGACTGATTTAAGATATGGATTCCACTCTGGCTGCACATGTGTGTGTGTCTCCCATCCGTGTCATCTATTCGAGTAGACAAGGACTAGATGATTTTTTGAAACGTAGGTGGGAATGATTTTTGATACATCTCACATCCATAAAGATACGGTGGGGTCTAAAGGGGTGGTCCCACATTTATCTCATGTTGATTTCCTATTCCTCATAGTAGTGAATTATTTCCCTAATGAGTGGGGGGGGGGATTTCACTACAAAGAAGAGAATTCATGATCATTTTTGACATCCTAGTCTCTATAGAATGGTTTCATGGATGCAGAGCCAAATTGATTCCAAGATACCTCTCTTACTGTATGATCAACTATAGGAGGAATAATATTTTTCTAATCCCAAATATGATACCTAGTGAGAATACTTCCCTTGAGTAGCTCCTCGATGAGCAGTCTGAGATAATGTATCACACTCTTGTATTGTGAAAATTGTTTCGATATGGAAGGAACCTCAAATATAATGGTTATTGATTGATATATAGTCATACCTTTCCCATTAGTGATATCCCTCAATGGATGTGGACACTGTTTATTTGTAGGTGCTAGGTTTTGGAGCCTTCCTTTGTTCTAGGTGTGTGTAGCCTCATTTTGTGCATCCAAATCACCATCCACTTGGGGTGGGTTCTCGGTGTTGTGGACCTATATACTTGAATCTTGATTCACAATGTCCGTCAGGTTGAAAATGATTACATTTACACATGAATATTGATAAATGGTGGTTGTTCCATTATATTCAACGCAACATGATGATTTTACACTACTATTTTTAGGTTTGTTATTAGAACCCAAGACATGTTGGTCCACTTTTCCATGTGACACCTGCAGGGTCAATTATCTTATTCACATGTTCCTTCCTTATTTGTTTATGAAGAGTGACCCTAAGGAAGTTTCCTGTTTTGATTACATAATATGTCCCAAGTAGTAGAGGTGTATCTTCTAGAGGGTGGAATAGGTGGGATACTAACAATTGTTCATTGCCTTCCAACCTAGAGAATAATGACTCCCACGATTATGAAGATTTTGCAAAAAAAAATTCCATCCTTGTAGAATGGGGGTATTTGGGGCTGCAGTTGGTGTTTAATGGTCATGTTATTGACAATAAAATGGCTCTATTTAAGTATTTGATGACTCCATAGATGGTAAAGAAGATATAAATTCTCCATGTCCTATCGGACGGGGTTGATTTCGAATCATCGTTGAAATTTCCAAGATCCTATAAGGGGATAATGAACCTGGTGATAGTGATTAAGATATATATTCCCCCACGTAAATAGGCTGGGGTTTTTTTATATCTTCTACCAATATGTCCCAAATCATCTCAGGAATAGACATTATGAAATTGTGAGGTAGTGGTAGATATTCACCTAGCCTTATGGGTAGGGTCAACTATTTCATGGTTGATATAGAAGATGGTATCATGGCTCATTTTATGTAACACAGTTGCTCTCACATAGGATATGGGTGTGATGGAATCCATGGTGAGAACCAGTACATTTTTGGAAGTAGTCTAGATGACTGCAGCTTCATTATTCATGTCTAAAATTAATTCATATTTCTTTGAGGTGCCTAGTTTTAAATCATGTTGTGTATCCTCTCTCCTAATTTGGGTTGTTTAGGAACCATTTAAGATGGAGAATTCTATTGTAGTGACCAACTGGCCTGAGCATTACCTTGTCCCCTAATCTCGCCAAAGGAAATAACATTGTAGGATCTCTTATCAGAGGGATTCTTCTATTCCAAGGGAGAGACAAAGTATAACTCTCCACATTGTCACCATCCACAAATATAGATTAATGACATAGCTTTAGTGATCAATTTTTAAAGATTTTTGATGAAATGGAGGCATTCATATTGAATATTTGTGACTTTGTTTCTGGTTTTGGATCCCAGGACATGATGATAGTACACAAATCTGGCTTACAATAGAGTATGTTGATGGTCTAAAGGTTACCCTCATATCCTAGATAATGGATGTTTCTATCCTTCAACTGCTAATGAGTAGCCCACATATTTTGGGTTATATATAGAAGGAACTCCTTTTTTTGATCATTTAGGATCTCATAGCATGATGTGTTGATGGGAAAAAACGTGATGGGGAGGTTTCTTCTAGATCACTCTCTACACATGTCAATGTCACCCTCCTCTTCCTCAGACTTACATGACACCACCATATCATTCAAAATAATAAAATCTGGATGTTCCCCTATTGAAAAGAGTGGATTGATACTAGAAGTTATAGGAGAACATTATAATCTATGCATCGATGTTTCGAGAACCAATATATAAGAAGGTGTTGGAGTTTGAGAATCCTCTCTATATGGAGGTTTCTAGGAAAGAGGAGTATTCAATTTTCTATAGGAGATATATCAATAGGTAGGTTGACAATGGTGAGTGTTAAGAGTAGAGTTCCTACGATCCATCTCTACATAACTACCAGGAGGAGCATTGTGTCAATGAACATATTCTTCTTTCAATTCAATAGAATAGTCAAAGAACCCTTTTGGTGTGGATATTGTGTCTGGAACTAACTCAAGGACACTTGGATGGAGAAAATTAGGAATATTGGTTATGTTCTGCGTTATTTTTAGAATATGATGGACTACATTTTGGGATCTTGTAGGGATACAAGTTTCTTTTTTGATGATCTCTAAAACTTGTTTATACTGGTATGATGTTATGGGAGCATGAACCCACTTTTAAGAATCTTTTTGAATATTCTGATGAAATTTCTCATTATTGATAGTAATATGAGCCTAGCCCATGGTATGTTGGATTCTCACTTAGTGGAACTCTATTGAATCAGGAATATTAGTCGGTCTTGAATGTAGATTCCCTATCAAGACATGATGAAAGACCACCATAATTGGAGAACAGATATGAACCTCCCCAAGATTTTTCTTGAAATGATGTGGCTGCAGTTGTTTTTCAGTGAAAGTAGGAATATGTGTTCAGATTCACTGATTTGATGGAATATGTATTTCAGATTAAATGACAGGAATGTGAACCTATCTCGAGGATTGTTTCATTCTCACATGGTTATCCCCATATGGAATCAGGATATATTCCTAATCCTAGGCCTTTTAAGTAGGTAGTTTGACTTCTATGAGGGGAATATGTGCCACTCCCAAGGCAACCCCCCCCCCCCACATGGTGACCCCGACCATAACTGGGATATTTTCCCCATCAATGGCCTTTAAAAAATGCCGTAGGACTTATTTGATAAGAATGTGACCCTATCTAGTGGCATGTTCCACTCCCACATAGTGATCCCTCATAGGAACAGGTTTAGGATCCCATTTTGATGCCTCACACTTTATTTAAATATACTGACAATTCTCCCGGTAAGGGGAAAGAGTGCGTGTTTTCTCTAAAACAGCCACCTGTTCATGATTATCAGAGTGTTGAGCTATCATGGATATAGGGTTAAGAGTATATTCTTGTCCATTTATCAGAAACAGTGCACGAATATTCCAACATATTTCTTCACTTATTGAAAAAATATATTAAAATTTTAGCTTGGTGTGTGTGGGTATATAAGCTAGCACATTTTATGTCTCCATTATAGACTGTATGATATATTTGATTAAAGTATTAATATGTGACCACTTCTTCCCTCCATGTTCCATTGGAATATGCCAATGTGCTTTGTGCATGGGGGAAGGAATATGATCCTCTACCAATTCTTCTACAGGAATATGCTGGTATATTCTTCTAACTAAGAAGGGATATGAGCTTTCTTATTGGTTGATTCCAAAATATTCTATTGGGCATCGTTGGCAGGAGTGGGGATATAAGTATGATCTTAGATATCTAATTCCTTTCTCCCCTAATGATCTTTCATTGTTTCTCGTCCATATGTGTCAAATTTGTTACTGTGTTGGTTGGAACCCTCAACAGATGACTGGTGGGTACTAGCAGGATGGTCCTAGAGATGACGGTTTGTGAGAGCCCTCCTAGGTGGCCCCTGAACTAGAAGTGAGCCATATTTTTCTTATTAGTACACCTTCACTGTATATGGATGGTGGCAGTTATCCCACTTCATGGAAAATCTCTAGAAGCTATTGGTTGGGGAAATGGGGGCTACAATTGTAGCAGATTCTTTTTCTGGTCAATATATACTCACCGGTTTATATGGTTAGAGAACGTGACAAGAATTTTCTGTGGTCGGGATTGTACCCTATTTGTGGTAATCTCTTACCATCGTTTTTTTCAATTGTCATTGAAGTTTTCAAGCAACTGTGATCACATTTCAACCCTAGTGTCGCCTCCATAGATGATTTACTTGAGTGAACATTATTTTATCGAATTGAGATGTTTTAAATATCTGATGTCATGCAGGAAATAAGCTATAAGGTTATCAATTAATGAAATATTTTTGGCATAATGTTCCCAATAAAATATGCACTGTTAACAAAATTATCCTGATAATCTCAATCTATTAATTTTACTCATTTGGACTTGTCAAAATTATGATAAACTTATTTCATGAGATACCTAGTTTTGAGGATCATCTCTAATATCGTATTGGTATTTTTTTGTATAGTTTCTTCAAAATAAGCTAGCCTGATTCTTGATTAAATGGTCATTTTGTTATTTTTGATATTCTTGTTGGAAATAAATTTTCTATTTTCATATGGGGTCAAATTAAATTTCCTAATAGATAATAACCAATGGTTTGTTATTTCAGATTTTCACATCAGTTTCACCATTTTTTTTTTTGATTGGATCAAGATTTTACAAGGAAACCCTTACTAAGGATGGATTATTTGTTCCTGATTGTAGATTGTGGGGTATTTTATTCTCTTCACAATTTTTAACATCAATTCAATGACGTTATTAATAGAAGCTTTCTATTATTCCCTTATCCATAATTGGGTATGGATGTGATTTCCAAAGGTAGGTGGTTAACTGGGATTTCAGACCCAACGGCACATGGGGAATCAGATTGGTCAAGAGGATGGAAGGTCAGACTTATCACACCATTTTGGAGGGGGGGGGGGGTTGTTTCCTACCCTAGGACTCTCTAATAGATTTAATATATGTTCATGAATCTCTTCCGAATCTCAATAGAAAACCAGTTACCCGAATAAAACAATTAATATTTAATTCACCTTTTATATAAAATAAAGGTAATTTCCTAAGTGAACAATGGAAATGGGGCATCACTAGTGAATCCATCTATATGTATCTTAGAGTTTTTATCCATTTCCTATTAATTTTTATCTAATTTATTACTGAGGTTGTATGACTAGTAACATTGGAATGTTTTTTCACGCAAGGAGATAGTTTGATATTTCTTGGTGGATTGATCCATTCAGAGGCATCCTATATATCCTGGTTTTTATAGTAATCAAAACCCACATATTTTTAAATTTAGTGGACTTTAACATCCTGAAGAGAGGATATATATGCGGTTACTGAGACACCAAATATTTATTCTATAGTCTCGAGGATATGTCTTATGTAACATAATTTTAACAGGAATTAGAGTTATTATAGTTCAATCATGACCTTTGGATTGGCCTTAAGGTAGATTCCAATATATGATGGGTATTCAGATTGTGCCACTCATCGGGGATTTCATTGTAATATTATTCTGGATAATGGAGATTAATGATGTCAATGGTGTGTTTCCCACAACTCCCTATGCACTTGTGAGTTATTCTGGGTGTGAGAAATAATGGATAGCAGCTAATCAGCCTCACAACATATGTATATGGGACTCATGTACTTGTAAATTCCATGGGATGTTTGATATAGATCTCGATCATTAAAGTGGTGTCCTATATATCCGGATTATAGTAGGAATTAGAGTTATAGTAGTTCAATTTATTGAGGCTTACACATTGAGGTTTCCCTTATATTTAGGGAATATTAATAATTCCCCTATTCGAAACTAACACTTTGGCACTTACCATTCCTTTTAAGGGACTTATAATGAAAATGATATGATTATTGCAACTCCCTAGCCTAGGTGAGCTATGCTATGTGTGAGAAAAGGGGATCGAAAATGATCAGCTAATTGATTTTGATTTTGGGACATACAAATTAGAGTGACCCTATCGAGATTTGATATAGATCTTGGGCCTCAGGTAGGTTTCCTACATATCCTAGTTATTGCAAGAGTAAGTGTCATTGTAGATCCATTTACCAGGGCTTAGACAATCGGGTTTCCATTTACTGATCTAAGCTTAACCAATGATGTTGTAAAAGGTTTCCAATCTGGGGAATGCCTTTGTAACCCAACCACCTTGTCTAGAGAATTTCATATTACACCATTGATTTTTATGGATGACATCACATGATCCAGATGGTTTGATCTATATATCATCATGTAACTTAGTCAACGTGTCCAGAGGGTGTCACATTATCCAGTTGAATTTTCATTTTATTATCGCATGAGTTGGATGAAACACATGGAGGGTGTCGTGGGAGCCAAAATTACATTCCTTTTAGGGCATCATGTGTATTAGATAATTTCCCTATAGGGCATCATCATACATAGATGACATGTCAATAGGGCGTCACAAGTATCAACTGACTTGTCTAGAGGGTGTCACGAGGGGACAATTGACATGTGTGGATGTTACCGTGAGACTCATCTGAAATGAGTGGGTGTTACTATATGAGTTCAGAGATGTATCTGAAGGTTAGCCCAAGGCATATACGATGAGCCTATGGGTTCTCATGTGAAAAAATTGGAGTTTCGTGGGGGAATCATGTGTCTTTATCTAACCTATCCTAGAGGTTTCACATGACCCAAATAGCATGCTGAAAGGGAATCGCTAGATTTGGATGACATATCAGAGTGTCATCGTGTATCTTGTATGGCTCACACGAAACACATGAGGTTCATCAAACATGTTTTTCACTTAACTCTTCCATATTTAGAGTTCATTAAATCCATTTAATCATGAATTCATTATATTTATTTAGTAATAGTGCATCTTGAGTCTCGTATGATCAAGAAGATATGTGGTATGTTCTTCACACATCACGATCGAAGCCCTTCATGTGATCTATGAATGATCACAAGAAGTTCTTTATTCCTGGATTATAAAAAATTCAGTAGATCATCAGTTTATTACCTGATAGAATACTCTCTTTTTTTGAGAACATATGCTCTGATAAATTATCTAGGATTCATGGGTGTTCTGATGTACCTGGATGTGAAAAATCCAAACATTGTTTTTTTAGGATGTGGTGGGTATTTATAAGTCTAACCACAATGATTGTTCTCCATTTTTTATAGTGTATCAATCATGAATATAGGATAGAATTAGTGAATGGGTATGGAATCACATGCCTTTAAGAGATTTTTTTAGGGATCACTCAAAGGGGGTCTCTGGATATTCATTAACCGCGAGACCCTCCCAACAATTCCTCCTTTATTGGATTATTTCCAAGTGATGAGGATTTTTTCAATCATGCAGTTGTGATGAAACACATCCCTATCATCGTATTGACATGTAAAAGGGCCTTCACAAGATTAATGTTCAAATAGAATTGCCTTCCAAGGATATTGGTTCCTTGTTTTGTTCTTTTCACAATACAAGGGTGGCTTATCTAGGAGTCTCAGGGACCATTCTATAGTCTTCATTAGTGTGTCACAAAGGTTTTGCAAAAATGAGATATCCCGCCTCCTCCCTTTTTATTCCCATTGTTTTATTTGAAAAAAAACCAAGATTATGTAACGTTTCATAAGTTTTATTGAGGATATTTTCACAATTTTTTGTTATGATTCACGTGACCAATAAAGGTCATATGGGGGTGTATGGGCATTTCATTGAAAAACTCATCTATTTGGGAATAGGAGCCAATGGTGGAGCGCAATGCTACTGGGACCTATCTAAGGCCTTTGACGTGACAATGATCGAAAGCCATAGGGAATTATTAATATGAGGTGGACATGTATTCAGTGACTTGTAGTGTCTTGTAGATCACTCTAGGAGTGTCATATGTCTCTAAGTGACCTTGAGTAGCTCCCACCTCCTACCATTTTGTTTTAATTAATTTACAAAGGATCATTGGTCTCATGAGTTAGATTGAATTTTGTTTAGGATAATTATCCTTCCCATTGGTTATATATCACTTGATATTTTAATATTTCAATAATCATCTATCATTTGTAAATTTTTCAACTATTTTGATGTAATTCCCAGGTGGTTTTGTCAAGATTCTACTGATGACGAACCATGTGAACTGAGGGAGCTTATATGTATACTATTATGCACTAATTAAATGTCCAGAGAGCCTTGGTAAGATAAATAAGTAAAGAAGAAGGGGGTTTCATGGGATATGCTAAATTTTATGTTCTACTTTTGGAGAAATTTCATTACCCTAAGTTGTTCATGCACTCATGAGTCCCTTGGAGGCTCACAAAATCCGTTGGTCTTAGTCACCTTCTCCTTTTATTAATTTTTCGATGAAAATAATTCCCATATTTAAATATTTCTTAATTTTATTGATTTTTCAATGCTTATTTGGTGGGTGTCAACAATTATCCCATAGGTTTTACAATAATGTTCAATTAAAGGGGATCCATTTACAATTTCAAGGGCTATGAAGGATTTTTGAAGACACAATGGTCTGGACTATGAAGTGGGGCATGGAGAAAAGGGCTATCCATAAAGGGTTCTCACACACTGGGAAAGTCTATATATTATGTTAGGAGGCATGATATCTATTCCATGTGGCTTCAATTCACATGGTATAGGCCATAAAATGGTCTGGGAATATATAATCACATTACTGCATTGAGAATGTATACAATTCTCAGTGATGTAACTTTAGTAATGTTTAATATACTTGAATAGTCTAGTTATGGGGATTGTAAACCATGTTCCAAGAGTATCAAAGTTAACATTGGGATTGAACAGGTGGGTATAGGTCATCCATTGGAAAGGCCACAATCCTATAATGTTCCACATGGTTAGTCAATATCTTCTAGGTTTAAGGGGGTCCATCCTTGGATCTGATGGTCTATTTAGAGATTCTATTCTCATGTTACCAGTATTCTATGGGGAATATGAAAGAGAAAAGAATACAAAGGTCTATGGGGTTTGAAGAGAATGATTTCAACTCAAGGAACATGTTCTGTATTGTTAGACATCAAGGGAATGATGGGTTTTAATTGAATGTGTAATATTCCAGAACGGTTTGAGCACCCTGAAATTTGTGTCTTTTCCTAATAGACAAGTTATAGATATGAGGAAATGTAACAAATAATTACTCTATGTTATTTCTAGACCATGGAGTCAAGATATAATGGCTATTCTTTTCCTAGATCCAAAAATTAGGATTAATGAGTTTGATTCCTCATTCATTTATGATCTAACATTTTTTCAATCTCTAGAGATGATTTTCTTTTGCAAGGGTGATGAATGGTTGGTGGAAACCTGAGGCACTCAAGACATTATGTGTGATTAATCGGTTGAGGTGATTAACATATGATGTAAGCACCCCCATCACTACTTGATTTTGGTAAGGATGTTTTGATCCGTAGATAAGGAATGAGGATGGTTAGTGGTTGGAAAATTTTAATGCCATGTAGTGGGGACATATATATCACATTGTATAATTTCATGTGACAACTACATTTTACTTTTAGTTTAATGTCATGTGGTAAGGGTTTTTCTCATTTCAATATAGTTAAACATCATGTGCCATGGATCTAAAAAGTTTTATGTGTAGGTATGACCCATACTAAGTGAGGGGGACACATTTTTTTTATATTTCAGATGGACCCAATATTTGATATTCAAGAATCTCTATGTGTCTTGTGATGATAATAATAAATCCACATGTAGTTATTTAATTAGAAAACCTCCATAAATGTCTGACCTACATGAAGAGAATAGAATTGTTCCCATTGTTTATTATAGTTGGATCCTAGATTAGAGATCTCAGCATCACTAAGTATCCTATGATAACATTAATCAATTCATACATTGTTCCAGAATGGGAAAATTTTAATGACCTAGTGTTTTGTCAATGAAATTACATTATTATAATTTTGTATTATATTATAATAAAAAATAATTCATATAAAACATTATAAAAACCTTATAAATAAAGATTGAGTGAAACAGACAGTATCTCTAGAAATTAAGAAATTTATACCGATGAAATAGTAACTTGACCATTGTAATAGTAATGTGATCCTTATGAATAGTAAACTGACCAATTGATTAGTAACATCACTAGTGAAATTATAAATAAACTTTATCCATATTATAAGTGTTATATGATATAATTATATCATAGCATAAGAAAATAATTTTTTTAAATTATTAATAAAGTGTTGGTATCTTTCTAAATATTGAATAGTTAAGTATAATGTTATGATTAATTTAATAAATTATAAGGAAATTCATTTTCAAATAATGAATTATTTTTTTTTATTTTGATGAATAATGATTATAATAAAATTTTAAGAGACCTTAATTAATTTTTCATAGTGTTAGAAAAGCGGTTTTATATAAAAAACTATTTCATACAAATTCTGATTTTAAAGAAAATTTTAATTTCACATATTTAGAAAAAACATTTCCTAAAATAGAGTTAATTTTTTTAATCCACAAGTTACAAAAATGAATGGGGTTAATTTTTGGAAATTTTCTAAAATACTTGAATTTTTAGTGAATAGTAAAATATTATAATTTACGATAAATGATAAATTAATGAATATTTTCATCATACATGAGTCATGGATAATAAAAATGGACATTTGTTGGAAATAAAGTGCACATATTACTATTTTGTGTCACAAAAATCATTAATTTTTGTTATCTTTTGCAAAATATTAAAATAATAAATAAAATATTGAGAAACCCCTCCACACCTCCACTATAAAAACCACCCTCACCCCATCTTATCTTCACTCCTCTCAAGCCCAATTTCTTGTCTAAATTCTACTCAAATAACTCTCTAAACCCATCATCTATGTTCAACATCTCGAGGTATTTTAAAAAGAGAAAATCCTCTCCCCTAATTAGTCTCTCAGGGAAGATATATTCAATAGGTAAATTCCTCTTTTCATTTCATTTATTTCCATTCAACTTCCTTACTTTATTTTTCTTTTCTCAAATCCATTCATCCAAATGTCCAGATAACTCTAGTAACTTACATTTACAAGATTTTTGTTAATTTAATGGAATAATTCTCCCTAATCTCTCCTTCACCCCTCCTTTTAAACTAGAAATGAAAACAAAATCTATGTTGTGTTACTTTATCACATTCAAGGATGACAGGTTTTCAATTTCTATTTACATCTTCAAATCTGGTCATGAAATCACTTTTAAAATTGAAGTAGACTATAATATATGTTTTATGTCTAATTTATGGTTCTATAATCTTTTTTACATATGTTATTATTTTTAATGAAAAATTATTTTGTTGTGATCAAAGAACAGCCAATAAACCAAAACAGTTTTCATTATA
Source organism: Viscum album (assembly GCA_963277665.1). NCBI lineage: Eukaryota > Viridiplantae > Streptophyta > Magnoliopsida > Santalales > Viscaceae > Viscum > Viscum album. Next base: position 1,841,684,647 of record OY728136.1, read on the forward strand.
GTTTTATAAAATGATGCATCTTCAATCCAAATAAAAAATTAATTTTAAAGCCAAGTAATCTTATATATGTCCATTAATAACATAAAACATCATTTATGTATAGCCATTCTCATCATACATGTTTATCGTTACTTGTATATATTAAACCAATCATGAAAAACAAGGAAACAAACGCAACCAAACCATGAAATTGAACTTCTAAACCCATAAAAATGGTTATGAATGAACTTAATAAGGTTATAATAAGTAAATTACATGTATATTATGTTATGTACATATTAATTAATGAATTAAAAATTTATATCTAGGACATTAAGATCATTGGAAGGGAACCATCGTGCTTAAGGTAAGGGAATCTACCCAAACATTCATTATTCATTTGAGTTTCTCAATAATTATTTCTACCCAAAGTAAGTTATATGTTCATTTATGTAAATAATATAAATATGTGTAAATTCTCCCAAAACACGAATCAAGATCCATTCATCATTATCTTCTGGTGATATATATGTTTTAAAATGATTCCCTCCTCAATTATTACAGAAAAGCAAGTATGTTTTATTGGGACTTCCCAAATTCTTACCTAATTTCAAGTCAATTCTATCATATATTTTTAGACGCCATTATTTTTATAAAATTAGTATTTTTATTAAGAAAATTGTCTTGTTTAACTTATGGTTTTATATTAAATATTATATCCTTTTCTGTTTTAAATACCCTTTAGTATTTTCCAAAAAACATCCCTAAAATGTTTTAATGCTAAAATTTCATGAATAATCCTCTTACATGTTGTCACTCATATTTTACATAACCTACCATGATATATGCTTATTTTATCTTATGAATTTCCATTTGTTTTTTTTTTTCATTTCTCTAATTGACACTTGTATGATAAACCCATTTATTATGCTTTATGTCATGATTATGGTACACATTTCTTTCCATGGATACCCTTATGTTTATGTTTGATTGATTATGTATGTTTCTATATGTGGAAAGCATATTAATGCAAATTTTATGTTGGGTGAACCTAGATAGTGCTTCAATGAATTGGGTAAATTTTAGTCTAATGAGATGTTATGTGCAATTGTCTTGGCGGTTATCCTTGACTAATGCCACCATGTGAAACTTATCTTGGTGGTTAACCTTGACTTTTCCTCTTCTATGGGCAGTGAGCCTTGAATCCTACTGAAGTCATGTTTTATGTTTCTTACACATTAGTGTGAATCCATGTTTATATAATCCCATTATTATATGTTATGATTCCATAAATTCCATGACATTTTATATCATTATGTCATGCCTCCAACCCATGTTCTATATCTTTATTTATATTTTTATTCCATTATTGGGATTTTAAGCTCATCCATTTCTTTAAGTTATCCCCATGTTATCATATGAAGATGTATGAGCACAATGGAAGTTATGGAATCATTATGAATACTAAATAATTATTTATTTTGTTCCATGTTTTTTGTATTATGTACCTGTACTTCCAAGAAACTTGACTAATGATCCTTGGTTGGTAATATTATGTTTTTCTATGCTTAAAATCATGTAATGATTTATGCAAAAGGTTGGGGTTTCAATAGTTGGTATAAGAGGATGACCGAGTTATTTTTGTATATTAGTAATCGAGAACATTATAATGAAACTTAGATATGATAGAAATTATATGAAAATACACCTAGATTTTGGTAATAATGGACTAAGTGGTTTATTAAGAAAATACATCCTTATTTTGATACGAAAAATTTGATGTTGATCGGGAATAGATGTATCTAGGGGTAAAACCCAAAAACACCACTTTCATCTAGACTCAAATGGGAATGGTGGCACGACAATGATCCTTGACGCACATTTGGTTCGACACTCACAAGGATATGATTTGGTAAATTTATAATCTCATTACAAACAACTATTAAATGAATAAAAATTACCATAATAATATATTCTAAGAAAAAAATCAAAGATAACCAAGATTAAAACCTCGGAAATAACATTTTAGGATATAATTTTCCTTTATGATTTTATACTTTTCAGTTTAATGTTACCTTTTTTCTACTTATTAGCAAAGTATTCAAGCTCCCTAATAGTATGTTTTTTTATTTAATGGAAGAAAACAAAAGAACATTTGCCAAAAATCAATGTGATAGGAAATGTGATGATTTCCCTAATGAGATTCCTAATATGATGGGAATAGGTGGTCAAAACGTTATGGAAGTACTTGGTCACCTAAATCAAGTAATGAATAATAACTTTAATCATGTGGGACACCATCCTCCTCCATGTAAAGAGAATGTTATCGTTGAATCCGCCGTGTAAGAAAGGCCTCTCATGTTTATAGGATCTTCTAATTCCATCCTCATGGAACAATGGATTAACTCAATTAAAACGATATTTTCTATCCTCTAGTTCATAGAATAAGAAGAAGTCGTACTAGTAGTCTATCATTTTGATGGGGAAGTTGATTAGTGGTGGTCACTGATCAAGAATATGAAGTCCAAAGAAACAATTGATTACATCAACTGGAAATAAATCAAGAAAATGTATTCCAATAAATATTTTCCCAAAAACCTCAATCTCAATATGGAAGGAGAGTTCCCCAATCTCAGATAGAAGGAATATTAGTCCATCTGGGTGTATGAATATAACTTAAAAAGCATGCAATATACGCCTTCAGCATTGTCATGGACACCAAAGGAATGGTGGTTCTCTTATTCAGTGAACTGAAGTTGAGTCTATGAAAAGTATTGGTGATTTATGACTTTGAAAGATATAAATAGAATTTCTGTTGTTCTATCAATGTTGTAATGAAGATCAGACACTCAGTTTCCCCTTGGGAGGAGTGAAAAAATGTGAAAACTAGAGTCTAAAATATGTGGATCAGAAAATAAATCCCCGGATGGAAAGAAGATCAAACATCCCACATGCCAAAATTGTGGGAATAAGCATCATGAGAACTCTCTAAAGGTAACCATTAATTTCTTCAAATGTGGAATAATGGGACATATGTATAAGAACTACTAGAGGTATATTAAGAATCCAACTAACATAGAAGAAGAAATTATGGTCTGAACCAACACTCATCCTACAGTGTGGTGTTGCAACTACAATGAGTAAGTTCATTATGAAAACAATTGTATTAATCTAAGGGTTATTAGAGGCAACCATCAACATCAACCATGGAAAAAAGGATGGTATTATTATATCACTAGTGGTGAGGTGGATTTGGATAATGATGTGGTGAAAGTAACACTAGTTATCCATTCAAGAATTTTGAATGTACTATTTGATTCTGGTTATGTGAATTCTTTCATATCAATCATGATTATTAGAACTATTCAAACACCACCTCAAAAATTGGAGGATCAGTAATCCGTGAGAACAGTTAATGGGGAAATTATTTCATATAAGGATTATAACTCCTCCCCAATAAATGTTTGTAGACTGAACCACCCAGAAAATAATTTCATAGTTATTTTAGTGGAGTTTGATGATATCATGGGCATGGATTTGATATCTTTATACATATCCAACATCAACTATCTGAAACATGAGATCACACTTCACATACCACAACATCCTCCTATTCTTTTCATGAGTAATGAAGATGATTAATATCTTTTAGAATCATTATCCCAAGTTTTTATATTACTTCCTTATGAGAAATCATATCTATAAAAATGATTAAGATAATGGAGAGAATCATGCTCAAAGACATGCCCGTCATGAGGGATTAAAATAATGTATTCCTTGAATAATTTATTTTTCTTTCTCCAAATAGAGAGGTTGATCTGTCAATTGAACGTATTCCTAGATCTCTTCCTATATCAATGAAACCTTATATAATTTCCACCGTTGAGATAGAAGATATGAAGAAGTAATTATAGGAGAATCTAGAGAAGGGTTTTATATTCCCAAGTGCTTCACCATGGGGAGTTCTATTCATCTTTATCAAGAATAAAGATGGTTGATGCACATCTAAATTTATTAATAGGAGCTCAATAATATCATTATAAATAACAAGTATCCCCTACCTCATATAGATGACTTATATGACCATAATTGTGGGGCTAGTTATTTCTCTAAGGTGGAACTTTGGTCATGATATCACTAATTAATGGTGAGGAAGGAAGATATTCCCAAAATTGAATTTCAAACAAGGTATGGACACTATTAGTTCATAATGATTCCCTTCAAACACAATAATTCACCAAAACTATTATTAAATTTAAGGAATACATTCTTTAGAGACTACCTCAGAAAAATTTAGGTAGTCTTTATTGATGAAGTTATGATATAATCTAAGGTAAAGGATGAACATGAGGATAATTTTAATAATGTGTCGATGAATTTTTTAAGGGATGAAGTTTAAAAAAAGTATAATAAATTTGAGTACTAAATGCAAGAAGTATTATTATTGGGGCATGTTTTCATAAGAAAAGGGATATATGTGGTCTCTTCAAAGATAAAGGAAACTAGTGAGTGGCCCAAGAAAACATCTGTAATTGATATTTGTAGCTTTCTGGGTCTAGTCGTGTAATATCAATCATTTTTTGAGAAATTACAATGATTATCAAACACAATGACCAAGCTGACATGAAATAAGGTGAAGTTTTCATGGGCTCAAGAATGTAAGGAATGATTTGAAGATATCAAAAAGTGGCTTATCACCATGCCCATACTCACAATCTAAATAAGAGGATTACTACTTGTCATGTACAATGATGATTCAAAGAAACGATTAAGCTATGTACTGATGAAATATTATGTAGTTATATCTTATCCCAAAAGGAATCTAAAATTCCATGATCAAAACAATCCCATGCATGATATGGAGTCGGTGGATGTGATCTCTGTGAGAAGTTTGAGACATATACATATCACAAGAGTCTAAAATATATATTCACACATAAATAGAGTAATATTAACTAGTAATGAGATTTATAGATCCTAAGAAATTATTTTTTCTTACTCCACTACCATCCTAATAAGAAAAATAAAGTGGAAGATTCTCTATATTGAAAGAACCTTGTTTCCTTATAAATGATGAAAATTGAAAATTATCCAATATTCATATATTTGTTGAGGTCGTACATGGTAATAATTAAAGGGGTAAAATCATAAATCCTTTCTCAAATGGTTTCCCAAGTATCCCTCATGGAGAAAATAAAGGATTCTCAAAGAAGAGATGTAGAAATTCAAAAAAGGGTGGAAACTTTCAGAAATGGGAAATCCTCAATGTTCAATATTGTTGATGAAGGATTTGTATGATTTGGGTCAAGATTATGTGTACTATTCGATCCAATGATAAAGAGAGATATTTTTAATGATGAACATAGATCAACCTTATCTATTCACCCAAGGAGCTCAAAGTTGTAACAAGATCTCTGAGAGAACTTTTGTTGGGATTATATGAAGAAGGAGATTGCTAAATATACATCAAAATGCCAGCTATGTCAAAAAATGAAGTCTGAATGGAAAATTCTCATGGTGCGATGCAACTACTACCCATACCAACTAGAATGTGGGAGAACATCACCATAGACATTGTCATTAGACTTCCAGGTATATCCAAATAAAGCAATTCGATATGTGTCATTGTGAATCATCTAATAAAGACAGATCACTTTATCAAAATATTAGAGGATTTCTCATTTGATCAAATTTCAAAAATGCATATCAATGAGGTGGTAAGGATTCCTGGAGTACAACTATCTATTGTATCTGATCAAGATATGAGATTTACCTCGTATTTCTAGAAAACTCTCTTGCATGCTCTAAGCATTGGAGTGGACATCATTATGTCCTATCATCCTCAAACTGATGTCCAATCTGAGTGAACTATTTATACATTGGAAAAAAAATTGTGATCCTATTCTATAGACATCAAAGGATGGCGGGACCAACATCTTCTACTGCCTGATTTTTCATACAATAATAGTTTTCACTCCAGCATCCAAATAGCACCATATCAAGTCCTTTATGGGAAACGTTGTATTAGACTATCATGTTGGGATGATGTTTGTGAGATTGAGTTCCATGATCTAAATTGGTCAATAAAATGGAAGAGAATGTGAAAACCACTCAAGAACACCTCAAAGAAGCCCAAAGTCGATAGAAGAGTTATGTAGACAATCGAAAATGAGACCTTGAGTTCAAATTTGGAGAAATGATATTACTCTACAAATCGCCGTGGAAGAAGGTCATGAGGTTTGGGATGAAAGGAAAGCTAAGTCCTAGGTACATCATCCCCTTTTAGATTCTTCATCATGTAGGAGTTATGTCCTATCAACTAGAAATTCCACCTACCCTATCTAAAGTACATGTTTTCTTCCATTTATCCCTCTTATGGATGTACATATCATATCAATAACATGTACTATCATAATAGGTGCTACAATTAGAGAATTATCTTTCTTACAAGAAGCAACCAGTGAAGATCTTGGATCATAAAGACAATGTTCTATGCAACAAGACTAATCACTTGGTCAAAGTACTATGGTGGAACCATAAGTACGAAGTGGAATGATGGAAACTAGAGGAAGCAATGATTGAAAAGTACCATCACCTATTTATACCGTAGAATGTTAAATGAAATTTTGAGTGAGAAATTTCTTAAGGGGGAATAATGTAATGAACAAATATATTATCAAGGAAATTGCATTATTATGATTATTTCTAATAGTATAATCATATATTATTACATATAAAACACAATAAACACATTATAAATGAGGAATGAGAGAAACAAAAGGTATCTCTAAAATTTTAGGAACATATACAAACCAAGTAGAAACATAACCTTTAAACAGTAATGTTACCCTTAAGAATAGTAAACTGACAAATGTAATAGTAACCTAACTAATGAATGTATATAAGAAATAAATCCATCTTATAAGTGATAATATTATGTTTATTATATCATGGAAAAAGTAAATAATTTTTTTAAAATTATTAATAATGTTTTGGTATTTTTGAACGACTTGTATATTTAATTACAATTTTTTGATTAATTTAACAAAATAAAGGAAAATTTATTTTCATGAAATGAATTAATTTTTTTTAGTTTGATGTGTTATGATTATAATTTAATTTTAAGAGACCTTAATTAATTTTTCAAATTTTTATAAAAGAAGTTCTAATTTTATAATTTTTATATTTTAAATTAATTAGGATTTTAATTATAAATCAAATTTAAAATATTTAGAAAATAATTTTCCTAAAATGGATTTAATTTTTTTATTCAAAATGTAATAAAATGTATAGGATGAATTTTTGGGATTTTTCTAAGATACATGAAAGTTTGTTGAATAGTAAAATATTATAATTTATGATAAATGTGAATAAATGAATTTATATGTCGTGTTTGAGTCCATGATGATTTAAATGGACATTGGTTCGAAATCACATATATAGATTACTATTTTTGGGTCACAATAATCATTATTATTTCTTATCTTGTGAAAAATTATAAAATAATAAATAAAATATTGAGAAAAACCTCCTCACCTCCACTATAAAAACCACCATCACCACCTATTAATTTCACTCCTCTCAAGCCTTGTTACTTGCTTAAATTATTCTCAAATATCTCCCTAATACACACTCCCACGTCCAAAATCCCTTTACCTATTAAAAAAAATAAATCCTCTCACATAAAGAGGCTCTCAAGGAAGATATATTCAAGAGGTTAATTCCTCTTTTCATTTCTTTTATTTTCTTTCAAGTTCCATTATTTATGTTTCTATCCTAAACTCATTTCCTCCAAATATTTTGATAAATATAGTAACATACATGTTGTATAATTTTGTTAATATAATTTAATAATTTTTACCATCTCTCCTCTCCCCCTTATATTTTACTAGAAATGAAAACACCATCCGAGATGTGTTAATTAATCACATTCAAGGAAGACGGGTTTTCAATTTATATTACCATATTCAATTATGGTCATGAAAAAAAATGTAGGGTTGAACCAGACTAAAATATATGTTTTATGTCTTATGTAAGGTTCTTTAATATTTTTTACACATGTTAATAATTTAAAAAGAAAAATGAGTTCTTTGTTATAAAAGAACCACAAATTGACTGACTGAATGGACCAAAGGACTCAATTTTTATTTATTTTATTGGATAAACCCCATTTTAAAGAGAATGAGGGAAACCGTTCATTAATTCAATGAAATGGATGAATAAAAATAACCCATTACTAAATAAATAATACTATAAATACCCCTCCCCAGCATCAACTTTGTTATGGCAAGCCAACACCAATGCATGGCTACTTAGCAAGCTGTGCCGTGAAAATATACATGGGCCAGGTATTGAGGGCTAGGCCATACCCTCTCAATCATCCAAATATGAATATCTATGACTATTGGAAGCTACATGCTCTGATCCCTCATATAATTCATTAACATGTAGAACATATGGAACAAGCCATCATCCAAAAATACAAACCATAAAATTCAAACATGCTTTAACTTTTCCAACTGTTGTGACCTTACTCCAAAAAAATTAGAGAACTAGAGAACCTCCATAACCATGTAACATATCCATCACCTCAACCCTCTTCTAGATTAAATTATAATGCATCTTCTTCAAAACAACATTTTCTAATCCAAAAAATATCACCACGATGACAATTTGGCGACCAAAAGCCGTCAAACCCTCTTCCATCACCCGAATACGCACAACAAACACTTCCAGATAACCAAAAAAATACAATCCCAAACCAGAACAAACTCAATGTCCTCCAAAATTGTAAAATCAAGAGAAAATTCACATCTGAGCTTCATGGATCCATGTGAAGGCAACCATCACGCTTAAGGTAACAGACTCTATCTGAACCTTCATTATTCCACTGGGTTGCTCAATATTTATTTCTACCCAAATAAAGTTATCTATTATTTTATCCACATATTATAATTTCAGTGTACATGCTCCAAACACATGTATCAATATAAATTAAAAATTATCTTTTGATGATATACATGTTTTAAAATGATTCCCACCTCAATTATTCCTAATATGTAAGTAAGTTTTAAGAGAACATTATGAATTCTTACCCAATTTCAAGTGCACTCTATATTAAATATTAATGTTATAATGTTTTTATAAAATTTTTTATTTTATTATAAAAACCATCTTGGTTCACTTCTATTTTTATATAAAATATTATTTCATTTTATATTTTAAATTCTCTTTTTGTATTTTTCTTCAAAACTCACTAAAACTTTTTAATGCTAATATTCTTAATTACTCTTTTTAAATGTTGTCACTTATATTTGAAATAACCTTCCATGATATATTCCTACTTTATATTATTAATTTCCATTTTTTAATTCCATTCTTTTAGGGACATGTGTTTTATACACCAATTTATTATGCTTTATGATATGATTATGATACCCATTTCCTATCATATGTAAAATTATGTTTATGTATGGTTGATTATGTTAAATTATATATTTGGAAAGAATATTAATTAACATTTTATGTTGGGTAAACCCAGATAGTGCTTCAATTTATTTTGTAACGATGAGTCTAATAACAGGTTTTGTGCAATGGACTTGTCGGTTAGCCTTGACTTGTGCTACCCAGTGCAATTTTCATGGTGGTTAACCTTGACGTGTGCTCCTCTATGTTCAACAAGCCTTGAATTTTGATAACTTCAAATTTTATGTTGCTTCCTCATTACTATGAATCAATTCTTATATGATTTCATGTTTATATTTTTTTGATTCCATATGTTCCATGCCTTTTTATATCATTGTGTAATGCCATCAAACCCATGTGCTAAAGATTTATTCTTATGTTTATTCCCTTATTTGAATTTTTATCTCATAAATTTTTTATGTTATCCCATAGTAATCAAATGAATATTTATGACCATAATAGAAGTTAAGGGATATTTATGAAAACTAAATAATGAAAGATTATATTTTGTTCCATGTTTTGAGTTTTATGTACCCTGTCTTCCAAGACATTAGACTTTACATTCCTTGGCTTCAAATATGATTATTTGCTATGATTAAAATCATGTAATGATATGAGTAAAGAGATAGAGTCACAATTTAAATATACCTGATCTTTTAACCCATATATATAGGAGGAATTATTCTAATTGATTGTTGTAGTAGGACCTAGGATTGGAGATCTAAGAATCATTACTTATCATGTGATGATATTATCAAGACAAATGTACATTTTGAATGGGAAAATCTCCACAATGGTCTAAATCATATGCGTAGGGAGGTATTATTATCTTTGATTATTATGAGTAAACCAAATATTGTGGATAAACTTCACTATGTACCTATGATGAAAAAAATCAATCCACACATAGTCCTTGAATGGAAATTCTCCACATAGGTAGGGCCCATAAAAAGAGGGGGAATTATTCTAATTTATTCTTGTAGATGGACCCTTGATTGGGGATCTAGGAATCAATACTCATCCTATAATGATAGGAATCATGACTAATGTATTTCTTGAATGGGAAACACTCCACACATGAGTGACCTATACATAGAGGGGGTTATTATTCCTATGGATTGTTAAAGATGGAAAAAATATTGGAGATCTGTGAATAAATATGTTTCCTTTGGTGAAATGAATCAATCCACATGTAGTTTTTGAAAACCATGTTGTTTGGAATTATTTGGTAAGGACATAGGTTCCCTGATGTGAAAAGGAAATATTTCAGTTGGACCAAAGACTAGAGATATCATTATCACTATGTTTCCTATAATGTTTGGAATAAAGGCACATGTAGTTGTTGAATGGAGGTGTCGTGGGAGTCCAACACCAAGAATAATGATCCTCTCAAGAAAGGTTGATGGGAATGGAATTTTTTTAGTCATATAATAGACATAAACCATGAAATTTGATTTCATTTAGCAAGGAATCATGGTGCTCTTTTTAAGGTCTTGCATCCAAGTCCATACTAACCCTATCATGAACATACGTGTATCGATCATGTAGGGGAGCCTTTACTAAAATTCATATTCCCACATGAGATATGCATGGTCTATGAAATAATTAATTGAAAAGGTTTCTCTCACCATAGAGAAGAAATTATTTAATGGATAAAAATTTGGTACCCTGTGGTGGTTGGCCTAAGATATAGGATTTGAGTGTCCCTACACGTGTCATTGGAATAAGACTAAAGTTGTACATTATTCATGAAAAACCATGGATTTTATGTTCATGTTACATTGGAATCATCCTTGTATTTTAATGTACCTAGGTAATGATAAAGGTGACTTGATGTTAAGACATATCACATCTAGACCTAAGAATAGAGATTTGGGATTTTCTATGTATATATTAATGTTAGGAATAAAGACAAACATAGTTATTAGATGCGAGATTCTCTATGTAGATATAACTAATACATAGGGATGGGGGAAATTTATGTCTCTTTTCGCTGAGATCTAGCTCATGTGTGGTGAATCTTTTGTTAGATGATAAATCCCATGCATTTTAACATCATATGGTAAGGATGTCTTCTATGTAGTTGAATTTCATATGGGAAGTAAATATCTTGCTGTTTAACATCGTTTGGCTGGGATGAGAGATAACACCTAATTTAAATTTTCTCTTCAATGAATTCTTCCAAACAATTTAACATCATGTTGTCACAGTGCATCATGAAGTTTAATTTAATATGACCAGTACGTTGAGAAGATGTGTAGTTTATTGTCTTGATTCTAGGTATTCCATTTTATAGTTTACTGTAATGTGGTCTAGACGTGTTGTGTAGTTTAACATCATGTGACTAGGACATGGTATCCTGAGTGGGGTGCATTATCCATGATATTTTCTAAAATCCTCGATGTTCATAGAGTAAGGCTAGATGGTATGTAGCCACATTATGGATCACGTTGAATTTTTTTTTCATAATTCAAAGAATAAATGTATTTATGTGGATTTATTGATGTGATATACATCTCTTAATCCTTTAGAGACAAGGTATCACTTATCATTATGGTTCATGGGTATTCTTATATTCCTTGATTTACCTTCCTAACCTTATTGATGGTGGTGGATATGCCATATCCAAATCTAGGTGGAGCCTCCCTATGTTCATCTTATTCTTCATCCACCTCTGAGTTTTTGGCGGTATATTTAGACACGATAGATTATATGAGGGTTTCTATGAAATTTTCATGGTGAGAGAGTCCAGGTGTAGAAACATTATCATCTCAAACATCCATATTTTTGGAAAAGAGATTATATAGTTGATTTAATTTGATGCTTTCACTAGGTACAAAATGTGGTTAAAAATATTGGTTTATGTTTATTACCTTGAGAAATTTTATGGGAATGAAAAAATAATTTTTTATCATACTCCATTGATGTGCAGTCTCAATACGCAGGTTGTTGGGGGATGCAACCTATATATTTTCATCCACCATTAGTTGTTTTCCCTCCCTTCTGTTAAAGATTACCTTAGTAAATGAGGCTTTCAAGACTATAAGGGGGGAACTATCACATTTAGTTATTCCAACCATTTCATTGATTAGGTAATTCAATCACTAGTGAATTGTTGAACGTAATTCTACGTAGCTATAAATACAAGGTATTTTTAGTAGGGAAATATCTGTAGTTTCATGATGTATAACCATGAACATAGAGTTAGATATGAGATTCCCAAACTGATCCTTGATCACTGTATTATTTAGATTTCCTCATTGGTATTATAATACCATTCAATGTTCAAATTTGTAGTAGATAAATATCCTTTAAAATATACCAATCATTGAAGGGTCTGAATTAGGATGTGGCGTATCACAGAACCATTTTCCATGAGATCTATTTGGATGTTGGAATAGTCTTGTCTGTATAAAACATATAGGTGTCATATATGTCTATGTATAACCTATTATTTATCCTATTATGTGAATTAGATGGATACATGGAATCTTTTTGTAGTAGTATACACCTAATAAACCTCGACTATATCAACTTATGTATCATATTCCCATGGGATTTGAAGGTAACTTATGAGTGTATCTTTGATTTCTTTTGAAATATAGAAAGAATACATGATTTTATAAATTCTACCTTACTATGACAACTCCTTTAAAAGATTAATATCTCCCATAGTACATCATCATGTGACAGGTACATGTCCCATACAGTTTAACATTATGTGTCTAGAACATTGTTGAGATTTTTAATTTCATGAGACTAGAACATATCATGTAGTTTAATGTCATGAAACAACGAAATTTTCTTTACAATTAAATGAGATGTGTCTTGAACATCATTCTGTAGTTTAACATCACGAAACTAGTACATATCATGTTGTTTAACATCATGTTAAAGAAAACCTCCATGTGGTTTAATATCATACAACAAAGACGTATCTCTATGTTTTACATCATGCGACTAGGAATACATCATGTAGTTTAATATCATGTGACTAGGACGTGTCATGACACAACATTTCAGGAAGACAGATTTTGTTTTTATTGATAGACCATGGACGAATCATATTCATATTTCATGAGTTTCATGATCAAATAATATTATTTATATTTTATTTACATATTTTTATACCCATTATTTAAAACTAAATAAAATCTTCATGGTGTTACCAATACATTCGTGGTAAGGTTAGTAATTGTCATTCTCTATTAACCACGCCTCACTCAGCTTCATAATTTTAAGGTGTTCTAGTAAATAATTTTCCATGGAATAATCAAATTACATGTGGACATGTATTTATTAGAATGGGTATACCTTATTCTATTTTAAATCATGAGTTTAGAGACCATGAAACATTTTATGCATGTTTTCTATACCACTGTTTTCATAAGAACATAGCTGAGTTTGGGCTCTAGAGTGTGAATCCCCATTCATCCTTGGTTCAGAGTTAATTGATGATGCATTTAGGATATTTTATAATAAATTGTCTCCCCATTAGTTAATATATTTATACTATCTTTGAGTCTTATGGTCAAACACTATGGTAATATGGATTTGAGATTATGCTCATTGAGGAGGTGGAAAAAATCGAAATCCCCCCAATCCCAGAATGTTGGGGGTTTTGAAAAGTGGAAAATTCCACCAACCTAATGGGATGGGTTATGGTCGAATAATATCAATATTCCACCAAATAAAGGGATGATAAATATAATATTAATCCATCCTTGTGGGATGGGGAATTCCACTACAAGGTGGGATTTCACATGAATGTTACAGTATTATTCTTTTAGTAGATATCCCAAGATCATTCTCATAATTATTTTCCTGATATACCTATTCTATCGTTGGATTTGATCTATCTATTTCTTTATAGTTATTTATGTGTCATCCTAAATGGGCTAACTGGAATGATCCATTAATACCCAAACAACTCTTTAGATATTTGGATGAGTGGATATTTATGGGAATCTCAACATGGACCCTAGATACTAAATTAGCTAAAGTCATTGGCCACATGATCCATTTTAAACACCCCAAAGAATATGAAAATTGTTGTTAATGCCTTCTATAGATTCCATAATGATATTATTGGGCCATTCTCTTCCAGTTATAGAGGTAGAGGATTGTCCAACATCTTGTACTCAGATGACTTCCAGAGTGTATGATTATACTTCCCAGGTTTGTGATAATTTTTATCTGGTTAGAATTCTTCTTATTTAGTTGTTATCATATTTTTGGAGACATTAGAATGTTGGTTTTCATCAACAATGTATTATCTCATTCAATGGGACAGTAACTTTTATTCCATCTAGTCGGTAGTTTCCTACATTACCATTTGGTGGGTTAGAGTCTACAGTACCATCTGAGGTGTTGGATCCCATATTATAATTTTGCGTAGTCATTTTCCATAGTGAAGAGTATCCTTGAGTGAAATATTATAAAAAATTCCCAAATCCATATGGGATGGGGTGCTCCTGTGGGCTCAAGAATCAACAAGGATAGCTGTAATGAATTTAGAGTCTCTTATAGAGTGATTTTCATGAATTGATTGTAAGACACTATCAAGATAATTTTTTTGGGCTCAAATAGATTGGAAATAATAGGGATATAAGACTACTCCATTGCTTCATTATTTAGGCACCCATGGTGGTTCCTTCATCTAGATGCTCCAATTTGAATGGTTAGGGTGGGAAAAACATACTTTGAAAATTATTATTGAATCAAGGTCATACTTTAATGATAATGTCTATAACATATGGGATACCACATCAGAATATCAAGAGTTATTGAGTTAACATGGTTATTTTCCTCATCCAACTACCTTAGATAGTAAATGTATTGTTTCTATTCTCTAAGGATATGCTCCAAATTTTATTGAATGTGGTGAAAAGGGAAAAATCCTCTTTTGAGACCATCCCTACAAAAGAAGGCTTATATAAATTCATATTACAATGGATTTCAGGATTTGATTTCAAAATTAGGATGGATTTTTTGATGTGATACTTCCAAAACAAGACATTCACCAACTTGCACCAGATGTGTTTCACTCGTGATAACTTGTGTTATGGACTTAGGACCAATGAAACGTCTGTAGAGGACTCAAAATCTATTTTAACATTTGGTGATGAAATTTTGATTAGAATGAATATTAAATGTACATGGGAGGGTACACAACATGTTATTAGTGAAGAATCATATTTTATAGTATATGCTGGTTCAATTAATTTCACAGTTATTGTATACAAAAATGACCCTTCATTTAGGAAGGGTTTTACGTAGGTGGAAATTTTGTTTGGTCCACCAATATCTATGTGTAGAATGCATAAAATAATACCCACATGAGAACTAGTCTGTCATCCATGTCTGGACCAAGAAAGAGATGACATATTTAATATATTCATGTAGAGATCACTATTTTGCTTCCTGAAAAATATGGAACTGTCTCACTTGATGATCGGTTTTTGGTGATTGAAGCTGGTTACAGAATCATTTTCATAAGGTTTCACATTTTTTTATTTATTGAAAACTCCTAATGGATCTATCATCCATAACTGAGTACATATATTTTTTCCAAATGAAGGTTTTCCATTAGTGTGTTAAACCCAACAAGGCTTATGAACTCTCTTTGGTCCAGTTTATGGGAGGTTGGGATTATCACACCTCTTCGGAGAAACTATTTCCTATTTCTGGAACCTATTATTGATTAATGATATGTTCCTGAAATCTTTCACATGCCAAGATATAAGAAAATTTACCCCATGTCAATAACTTGATTTAGAATAATAATTGATGTGAACAACTGTGAATATATCACTAATCCTCAACCATTCTATTATTTATTTATGATTCTTTATTTTATAGCCAAGTTCAATAAATTTGGAGTTTATCATCATCCTGGTAAGTAGTTGGTGTGTAAGAAAAGGGATTTATCCTCTATGAGGAATCTTACATATCTTGTGAGAATATGAATCAAAATCCATATAGGTTGTTTCAAATATTTTATTATCATGACTGGATGGATATATAAATTTTAACATCATGTTGTAAGGATATAAATATAGGGTTCAGTCCTCGATTATCCATCCTATGTATCCAGTTTGTATTAGGACTATGGGACTATGTAGTTCCTGATATGGGTGTTTCCATCATGAATTATGTGAACATAGTGTCTTTAAGTGTGAATTGTTTGTATAAGGATTCCCTAAATTCCATCGTTGGGAATGTTGAACTTTTTCTAAAAATTATATGTTTTCGAACATACATCCCACCAAAGGGACCACTATAATGCATATTTTCTATGTTGTTATTGCAATAATCACTACTATATATGAATGTGTTATTCAATCATGGTTTGATAGAAAATATATTAATGATTTTTAGACACATTTTGGGAGATAATATTTTTTCACGACTTACACATTATAGTTTCCTTTTGAAAGGTATGATTACCCATCTCACGGAGGATATGGTATAGATCTCGGGCCTTATAAAGGAACCCTTCATATGATTTTCATAAATGGAATAAATGTAATTTTATGTTGATTCATTACTAACCCATAAATATTTTTGAGGTATTTGAGGTCATATGGGGTTCTTACACTTATAATTATGACCATGTGTGAGCCCTATTCTCATCCTCTAATGGATGATGATGGATGGTAGACTTCTAGGAGAATTTATCCAAATAATTCAAAATTGTTTTGATATAGAGGGAATTAAAATTAGGTGGATGATAGATAGATATCATGCCTTAGGAAGGTGTATTAAGTGCACTCAGTAAAGAAATATTCTGAGTTCTTGGAGTTCAGTGACCCCAAAACCATCTGATGGGTTAGGGTGGGTGTTTACATTGTGAATCTAACAGCCCATAATTTATAAATGATATGGGTCTCTTGAAGTAAATGTCTATTGTAATAAACTATATATAATTATACAAATAAATTGACCTAAAAATTTATTACTTTAAACAAATATTGTTTCATTAAACAGCAATGAAACCAATAAAAATTCCAAATATTACAAATGAAAAATAAATAACAATAAATAGCTAAATGGTGAGATATGGATCTCCCTAATCAACTTGAATCATGTTCCCTACTTACAACACTATAAAAATAAAAAAGATTAATCAAATAAAAATAATAAAAAAATATTAATATAGAACCTTGATTGTAATTTTGATGAATATTGAGTGAAATAATTAAATGGTATTTATTGTTAGTAATCTAGCTATTGGAATAGTAACCAGACTATTGGAATAGTAATCTCCCTCAAAATAATGAATTTGGATGTAAATAATATTTATAATGTTTAATTTAATTATATATAAATATTATAATTCCAAAAAAATTGTCATCATTAAAAACTCAATAAAATTAAAAAAATATTTTTAATAAACAATATTTTTTTATATTTTGTAAATATAATAATTTAATATATTAAAAATCAAAATTACATATGATTGAAATTTATTTTGATAAAATGAATACAATTTTTAAAATCATAATGTCAAATTTATGCAAGCTTTGTTTTTTGGTAATTTTTTGAAATACTTACAGATTAGAGTGAATAGTAAAAATACAAAATGTTTCGCAAAAAATCATGTATCTTAAATTACGTAATTCATGATTTAATAATGAAATAATATTTTATAAAACTATAGTTTCGTGAATGATATATTTTATTTCTTAAATTAGATTTTAAAATTTTACATATTCAACTTCCTAAAAAAAATGTTTTTCAAAGCCTAAAAATCTAAAGTATTACAATAAAATATTTTTCCTCAATTTTAAAATTTATATTTTGTTAATTTATAAAATTATAATTATATAGGCGTTTCAAAGTCAAAAACACATTAAATTCTATTTTTTATGATTTATAATGTTAGAAATTTACTATTACATGTTTTCCTATGATATAATAATTTTTTCAATATTTTATTCTAAAAATACCCCTATCCTCAAGTATAAATAACCTCTCTCACTTCTATTGAAATGAAACTCATACCACCGATTAAAAATCCCAAAAACTACGCAAAAAATCCCTCTAAATCCCCGTAGAATAATTATATATGTTCTGGAAAAATCCAACTCCAATCAATTGGGGAATTATAGGGACTTACAAGATAAGAAACACCAAGTATAGGATAAGTCTCCCTTAACACTTGTTTATTTTCTTATTATATTTATTCATTTTTCCAATTTAATTCCAAACCATATACTATAAAATTAATTATGGTGTAATTTATCATTACATTAATTTTAATAAAAAATTTTTATTATCTTATTTATTAATAATATAAAAGTTATAAATCCATTTCACTCTCCTAAGAAAGTGTCATGTTAAAGGTTGGTTGACCACCATTGGATACATTTCCAAGAAAATTCCTATAACTAGTTTCTGGGATGGATAGTATTAATTATATATAATTTATGAATAATTATTTTCATGTATTTCAAACATTAAAATTTAATCATACTTTACTATAAATGACATTTAATTAAAATTATAAAATTAAATAGAAATGAAATTTTTAAAAGAAAAATATGATACTAAAATGCATCAATTTCATTGATAAAAAATAATAAATATAATACAATAATTATTATTAATAAATATATTTATAAATTACTATAATTAACTTTCGGATCAATGTTTTAATACATCTAATTTCATTATTTAGGTGTTTTAAAAGTTACAAAATAAAAAGGAATTAAGGTAAGGGTATTTTAAAATTTTACTACCTTTCTTTGGGTTATTCCCCACGGATGTTAAATTTTAGTGTGGCTATTATTTTAATATTTAAAATATATAATATATTTTTTCCAATTATATTTTTAGGGATATACATGTTTTAAATTTGATTTTATGATAAATAAAAATATTTTCCAAAATAACAATACTTTCCAAACCACATCGTGATTCTTCTTTAGTTATTTCTTCAACGTAAAAAAATGATGATTCTTATATGAAATATTTTATTTTCCCATTTTCACATCAGAACACCATATTTATTTATGATTTCATGATTAATGAAATACTTATGAAACACATTCCTATACATGGGTTATTCACGACTTTGATTGATATACGTTCTATGTAGAATGCACGGTTCTACTGATTTTATGATGTGGGTTATGGGATAAGAATTTCATATCCATCCACCGAATTTGATAGTGTGATGTACCTCATGCGATGATGTGTATTATAGGCGAACATAGTGATTTATTTGATCAAAATATTTTTTTTATGATTATGAACATATGTTATTAAATAACATGACACTATCATTGTTCCCAACTATGTGTGACATTTTTCCACTATGATGTGATGTTTCAATTTCATGAATATTAAAATTTCATGAATTTATTACATGTGTCCATAATAATATTGATAATTATCCTATTCTTATGATATTATTATGTTTTTTATTCTCACTTAGTTTGAGTAATTTCATGTACCTTTTTAATCCTCTTATATTCTTTTAGTCCTCCCATTCCTTGTTGTAAGTCCCTAGGTGTTTGATTGGAATACATAGAACATGAGGCCCACAAAAAATATTGGGAATAATAATGTAAAAAATATTTACCTTTTATTATTCTAATCATATTTTTTAGCCTAAATTTTCAATGATAATAAAACGTTTTGGTCATTTATTTGTTACACTATTATTTTCATAATATTTAAAATGATGTAATAGTCATGAAGGAAAACGTAGGGTCTCTATAATTGGTATCATAGCAGAGTTTAGTTAATTTGGGAATCCTGATTTGAACCCAATATTGAAATCCATTTGTTTATGTCTATCTATAGGGAAAACATCATAGAAGAAACGTTTTATAAAATGGTTAAATATAGGGATCCAATATTATATACCTTTACAGTCAGTTTTAAAAAAGAATTATTTTTTTATTACATGTTTAATTATATTTTCTAAAACATTTAAATATTTTAGAAAATGGTAGGAAATATGAGAAACCATGATAATAACCCATGTGAGGAGAAATGTGGTGACTGTCTAACCAAAATCACTAATTCTATGGGAGGTAGAGTTCAAAACATCATGGAAGTGGCTACCAAGTTACCAAAGTCAATGAATAATTACTTTAACTACATGGAAAATCCTCTTTTACCCAAAAAGGATGAACTAGACATTGAGTACTTTATGAGGAAACGAACATCATGGTTTTGTTGAAATTTTAATCCACCTGTATCAAAACATTGGGTCAACTCAATAGAGAATATATATTATATGATACATTATTATGTGAACTATTTACTCACTCTGGAAATTTATCATTTATATAGAGAATGTGATTAAAAATGGTAACTGAGAGAGAAAACCATGCTGAAGGATTAAATATAGGTGAAATATTAGGAATAATTTAATAAAATATTTCTCACTAACTCTTTCGCATGAAAACATTGGACAAATATGGAGATAGGGTTTATAGAACTAGAGAAAATTAATAGCGAAACTATCAAAAATTATAAGGAAAACATCTCAAATCATATAATATATGAATTGGGTTTTGTTGTAAACAACATTTCAAAATAGATATATCCGTTGGTGGTTTAAGGCCACACATTCAAAAGGCTTTATAAATCTAAGACTTTGGGAGTTGTAAATAATTTTTTTGATTTTTCTCAAAATATATAGAGAGTAAGGATAATGGCCCCATAGTTATAATGATAACAAGAGAAGAATTGGGTTTCAATCAGGTCAGTCAAATGACAAACGAGGAAAGCGGATCGAACTAAACACATTTAAAAACATGGGATGAAGCTTCTAGTGAATTCCCGTAAATTGAATGGGAAATGCCTCATTTTTGGGAGAGATGGACACAAATATCTTGAATTTATAAGACACATAAAGAATCCATCAATGATTATTGGTGAAAGGAAATCACCTCTTAATTCACCACTCATGGATCAATGCATAAACAATAGGTGCAAGGGAACTATGAAAACCAATTCACTAAGCTATGGGTTCTTAAGGGTAATCAGTGTTAGTAACCACCAAATCCAATGGAGAAAGGGAAATATTATGTCATTGATAAAGTTGAAGTGGATCATGATAATGATGTTGTATAATATACACATCCTATTTAATAGAGATTGGAAAAAATTTATGTTATTATGGATCTATGTATTCCGTTATATCCTGAATTTTTTCTAGAACTATTGAATCAAAGACCCAATAAATTGAAGTAGACATATATTTAAAGACACCTAGCAGTGAGATAATAATATTCTTGTATTAGACTCTTCTCATATTGGCATAAATGGAAGATTCTTCCTATAAATGTTATAATAGTAACCATGGTTGAATTTGATGATATATTGGTCGGGGATTGGAACTCATTATATATAGAACCCCACAAATTTCTATAAAATAATTTTTTTTCATTCCAAACCATCCAATGTAACACTAAAATTTCATATAAGATCATGAATCTCCATTTCCAAAATCATTGAATTGTATGGGTGTTGATTCGATATGAAGAAGAATACCTAGCCCAAATAGATATGTCAAAGGAATGCATCAAGCTTAAAGAAATTTTTATTTTTATGGAATACACTAATGTATTTCCTAAATATTTTTATGGACTTCCCAGGGCTCATAGGTAGATTTGTCAATTGAAATCATTCTTGGAGTCACTCTTATATAAAAATGTGCACACAATATGGCCCTGATAAAACTAGAATTGTTAAATAAGTATCTATAAGATAATTTTTAGAAATATTTTTTTAGGGAAAAATATCTCCTTATGCTATCTCATTTTTTATGTGACTGTGTTTGTTGACAATCTGAGGTGACAGAAAATCAGTGTTGTAGGATTTTTCTGAAGCAGGTGTTTAAGGTGGTGCAATATTCTAGTGTTTACCAAATTTCTAGGCCTTAAAATATTGAGTATGGTTTTCATAAAAGGATTGTTTTTCTACAAAAGATTTTGTGGAATTTGGAAATGAAAATCAAAAAAAAAACATGGTTTCTGCATTGCAATCCTATACGGACCGTGAAATATGGTTCGTGGACTACAAAGAATGGTATGAGGACTTCGTAGGAGGAACAGTTTGTGGAGTGAAGATGGTTTATGATAATGTATACTATTTATGGAAGGCTTGAGATGTGTGTTGTGTTTTGTCATTCACAAAAACAAGATAGTGATTTTAGGAGCCATGAAGTGTTTCCTTCACAGAAGAGATCAGCCAATGTAGAGGATTTAAATGTGCGGAACACATGCTTCATAGGGAATAATGGTTCGTGGAGGACCTTAGTATGTGATGAATGTTTTAACTCATCAAATATTTGAGAAAAAATGATTAGTAGATATTTCAGATCTATTTAACAATATATGGATTGTTAATCTCTTCATTTCATAGATATGTTTTTATAAGAAAACAACTTTTCTATGGTAATTCAGTGAAGTAATAAATTGGTTTTCATGGAATAATTAAATAAAGAAGAAGTGTTTGGAGGGAAGGATTATATAAAGAATGAAGTAGTTCATGGGAAAATTCTGAAAAAGTGGTATTATAGGGCTCTGTATCTCCCAAAGGAGACTGGCCATTAGAGAAGGAGTTAGTCTGTAGAGAATAAGTGGTTTACAAAAGAATAAGTCTGTGGAATAAAGAGTTCTTCATAATAATAGATGGTATGCAGAGGTTGAATATAGAGGTGGTACATAAAAGTGGTATGTGGAGGTGGTACAGAGAGGTAGTACATGGAGTTGGTACCCAGAGGCGTTATGCGAAGGCATTATGTTGATGTAGAGATAGTTCGCATAGGAGGTTGTCCATGAAGAGAATTGAAGAGATCATGAAAGTAATTTTAGATAAAAAAATTACATAGAAAAATGGATTTAATATATGGGTGTAAAGGTAAATTCAATTGAGCATATATCTATAGTTGAGGATGTGTGATTTCATGAAAATGAAGGGAACTACAAGTCCATAAATTGTGATTAGATTCTGTCTCATAGCTGTGAACAAAGGAAGAGGAAGACAATGATCCTTTCCACTGGTAGTGAGACAAACAAAGAGACAAAGGCAGTGAACCTTGGGAATTCGGTGAGTATAACCTAAATCATGTAAATGTGGTGAGCCATGGCATAGATGGGATGAGTCCCAAACCTTGTAATTGGCAGTGAACTTAAGGGGATTTGGTACATCAACACATCAATGTTTTATGCTACTTGGATGTAACCTAGTGAGGGTGTACTAAGTAAAACCATTGTGTCATGTTCATGATTTCATTTCCTTTCATGTATTTTTAGTGAAGAAAGAGATAATTGTGTTTTGTTTAATAAAAAACAACGATCCTAAGGGGTTTTTGTTTTAATTTTTCATAACATGATTCTCCCCCCTCTAGGTATTTAACCAAGTGGACCTAATAGGGTTCATATGGCCTAGTTCATCACCTTGGGATTCTCAAGTGATATTTTATTGAATGTTTATGGATAAATATGGTTTTTTATAAATTAATAATAGCTCAATAAGACCACCAAAAATAAAAAGTTTCAACTTCCACTGATTGATGATTTGTTGGATAAACTAAGAGGATCATAGAACATTTCAAAGGTGGAATTCATTATGGATATCATCAAAAGAAGGCTGAAAAGGAATATATTCAGAGTACTATATTTCATACATGTTATGGGAACATTGATTTCATATTTATTCTCTTTGGAATTTATAATTCCCCAGCAATATTCATGGATTTTATGAATAGAGTCTTTAGAGACTACCTTGATAAATTTGAGGTAGTGATTATCAATAATATAATAATTTAATCTATCTAAAATAAGGATTATTATAAATATATATGGATTGTGTTGGTGATATCATGGAAAAATGAATTGTATGGTTTGTTTATGATGTGTTACTTTTGGATGCAACAAGTCTCATTCTTTATGAATGTTATCACAATTGAGGGAATTTTTTTGGACCCTTCAAACAAAAATTAAATCGAGGAATGTCCCAAACCCACTAGTTTAACAGAAATATGTTGTTTTTTTTGGATTCATTAGGTTATACTAAATTTTTTTGAGTTATTTATCAAGATTTTATATCCCACTATCTATATTAACATTGAAATGCATAATGTATGTCTAGATGGATGAATGTTAGTAAATCTTTAGGGAGATCAAGAAGAGGCTAATCATTATGCCTTTACTGACATTAACAATAAGATGAGAATTTTTTTTGAAAAACAGTGAGGCTTCAATGAAAATATAGGGTTGTGTACTATTTTAGAGTAATAATTTTATTTCCTACTCCTCATGATGGTTTTAGATCTATCAGAAGAACTAACCTAGATATGATTTCGAGCTAGCGGATATGATCTTTGTTCTAAATATCTGGTGCTACTATCTCTAAGGTAATAAGTGTGACAAAAATAATGATTACAAGAGTCTAATGTATAATTTCACTTAGAAATAGTTCAACATTCATAATATTATATGGTTAGAGATAATAAATGACTATGATTGTTATATTCACTACCATCCAGGAATGGAAACAAGGTGGAAGATGATCCTAGGAAAAAAGAACCTACTACAAAATCCCCGAAACAAATTTTGAGAGAAGATATCTTCATTGATATTAAAATGATTAATTTGGAAACCATAATTTCAAATAATACAACATACATTTCCAAAATGATTGCATAACCATCTATCCAAGAGAAGATCAAAGGGGAACAAAGTGATGATCTGGAGATTCAATAGATGGTGAAATTAGTAAATGAAGGGACGTTATATATGTTCCCCATCATTGATTATGGTTTGATTCTGTTTGGAATGAGTCTTTTTGAGACTTAATCCCCTAAGATAAAGGCGGGTCTATTGGATAACAAGTAGAGCTCACCT
The DNA here is from genome assembly GCA_963277665.1 of Viscum album. Lineage (NCBI taxonomy): Eukaryota > Viridiplantae > Streptophyta > Magnoliopsida > Santalales > Viscaceae > Viscum > Viscum album. The sequence goes on from OY728136.1 coordinate 1,841,709,963, forward strand.
TTATCCATCCATCCTAGGACAATGTATCATGATACTCCTGGTGATAGAGAATGATGATTGTAATTGTTTAGTATATATCAAGGTGTTTTGTATGTCATTAAGTTAATACTAAGATATATAACTCCAAATGGATTATGTAACCATTAATCATACCCCAATGTAATTTGGAGAATTTCACTTTGGAATTTTTCACTACACACCAAAATAAATACAAAGTAAACAGTTTGATATTGGTTGTGGGGAATGGACTCACCAATACTACCCAGTTAATTTCTATTTGAGAAGATTAATCACTTGAACAACTCGGAAATATATATGCGAAAGAAGTGGTGAAACTGCATGGGGTTCCAATTTCAATCATCCATGATCATGATCCCAGTCTCAACAATAAATTCTAAAGAATACTTCATTTTTATTTGTTTAGTTAATTGAATTTAAACACTAACTATCACCCATAAACTAATGGCCAATCCAAAAGGAATATTTTGATGTTCATAGAAATGATAATATCAGGATTAATGGAATTAAAATGAGGATTGTATTATCATCTTATACAGGATGAGTTCACATTTTAAAATAAATTCCATTCATATATTAAAATGGCACCATATGATGCTCTTAATGGAAAGATAAGTAGAAGTCCAACATGTTGGGATAAGGTTAGGGAACGAAAGCTACTAGGACCTAATCTTGTGGAAGATAAGATAGAGAATAATCCAGCCATCCAACATCATATAAAATCATATCAGTTTCATAAAAAAAGTGGTATCCTATCAACCATTAATGTGATTTATAGGTCAATGTAGGATCCAATATTTTCCTTCTATTATCATTATGAAAGGGAGTCATGCAATTCGGAATTAAATACAATCTTATCCTATGGTACATTGGCCCCTTCAGGATCCTTGATCACATAAGAGTGGTTTCCTATCATATTGAAGTTCATCCATGTGTGTCTCAAGTTCATGAAGTGATCCATGTATCACTTTGGAGGATGTATATACCCGATCCCTCACAGGTAATGAATCTGGAGGTTTTACAGTAAGAGAATTATCATTCATAAGAAGATAAGCCCATGAAAATCTTAGACCATAAAGAAACATTTCTACAAAAGAAGACAAATAACCTTGCTAATGTGTTATATGGGAACCACAATTTTAAATAAGTGACATAGAAACCAGATGAAAAAATGAAACATAATTAACCTAATATATTCTAAACTAAGAATACAATTTGAAATTCCATATAAAAAATTTCTAAAGGGGTAAAAAATGTAACAACCTATAGTTTATAAATGATAATTTAATATTGATATAAATGAGTGTAAAAATATATTATATATTATTATGAACATAAATAAACCCAAAAAAAATTACTATTTATTTAATGTAGTAACATTAATCTATGAAGAACCAACCTAAATTTCCAAACATTTTTTCTATAAAAACTGTATAAAATAGAAAAGTTAAAATTGGAAAATATGGATTGACCCAATCTACTAGAATCACTCCCCCATTTCAAAGAGTATATAAAAGAAGATAAATTTTATTAATCCAATAATAAGAAATATAAATTGTAATATATAACCTTAATGGGAATTGAGTGGAATATTGAGTTAAATAATGATGGGGAATTTATAAAAGGTAATGAGACTATTGGAATAGTAAATTGACCATTAGAATAAATAATTTCCTCAAAAAATTAATTTTGTAATAAATAATATCTTTTAATATTCCATTAAGTAAATATAAATATTATAGTTCCAAAAAATAAATATCATGATTGAAAACTCAATGAAATTATAAGAATATTTTTAGTAAACTACATTTTAAAGTATTTCATAATAATAATAGTTTTTTATATTAAAATTTTAGATAATAAATGATAGAATTTTATTCTGATGATATAAAGACCATTTTTTAAATTACCACTTAAAAAAATCAAGTGTTTTTTTATTTTTTCTATTGATCGATTTTTTGGTGAATAGTAAAAAAGAGAGTTTTTTTGGATAACCGGTGTATCATAAATAACATAATAAATAATGTAATAATAAATGAATTATTTCTATAACTTTATATTCATAAATAATATATTTTATTTCATAAATGTTTCGTTAAAATATGAAAAAACTAATTGCCAAAACTAAAATGTTCATTCCAAATCCTAAAAATCTAATTTATTATATTAAAATATAATAAACTAATTTTTTCACATTTCCTTTTGATTAAACTAATAAATTAGAATTATAAAGGTGTTTTAAATTCCTAGACCCATTATATAATATTTTAATATTGTTTATATTGTATTTAATTCACTATTATTCATTTTCCCTTTGATTTAATATTTTTTTTCAAAATTTTATTATGAAAATACACATCTCCTAATGTATAAATAACCCCTCCCCCTTACCATGGAAATTTACTCCTTAAACCCATTACAAAGACCAAAATCATACCAAAACATCCCTATCAATACCCTTACTATACTGATGGACAATTAGTATCAATCCAACTCCAAACACCAAGGGATTTATAGGTTTTTACAAGAGAAGCTCCATATAGTAGAGAATATGTCTCTATTAATTATTCTCTCATCTATTCTTCTCTTTATTATTTTTCCCAATTAAACTAAAAACTAAATAATATAAAATTAAATTTTTAGTAATTTAATAATATATTAATTATATTAAACTATTTAAATTACCATGTTTATGACAAATATAAATGTCATACGTCCCTTTCCCACTATTTCAACAATGTGTCGTTAAAGGTTTATTAACCACATTTAGAGACATTGCTAGGATAAATCAAAAAAAAATTTATATATTTATAGTATTAATTACATATAAAATATAAATAAGTAATTAATTGAATTATAAAAATTATGTGATTATAATAATTTTCAATAAATGACGGTAAATAAAAAATTGAAATCAAAGATAAAGTGGATTTTTTTTAAGAAAAATGTGATATCAAAACATTTCAACTTCATAAATGGAAATTAAAGAATATAATACAATAATTTTTATTGATAGAAATATTTATGAATGAAACTAAATCAATTCTGGATCAATGTTTTTATAAATCAATGTTTATTATTTTAGAATTGGAAGAGTGATAAAATATAGAAGAAATTAATGTTACGGTATTCTCGAACATGAATCCATTTATTTTTTATATTCATATTTCATACCAAATGTAAGTGTGGATATTGTTTTAAAATTCCTCAAACATAATATCACTATTCTTCCCCTTTATTTTTATGGATATACGGGTTTCAATTATGATTTTATAACAAATGCAAATATTTTATTGAAAGGAAACATCATTCAAAAAAACAATGTGAATCTTCCTGAGTTATTTATTTACCACTCAAAAATAATGATTCCTTAAAAATATGTAATTTTACCTTTTCCATTTAGGAACACTAATATTAATGATGAAATAATGATAGATTAAATTCTGATGAAACCCATTCCTTTACATGGATTTATTCATGAAGATGATTGATATATGTTTTATGTGGAATGATTGATTATGTCAATTTTATGTTGTTCATGGTGGGCCAAGAATTATATATCCCACTAAGGCATTGGGTAATATGATGTATCTCAGGAGATGATGTGTATTATGGGTGAAAATGATACTGTATTTGTTCACAATGATGATGTTATGATTATGTACATATGTCATGTGATAACATGGTACTACATTTGTTCTCAACATTGTGTGTTATTTGACCACTATGACATGATGCTTAATTTTTACGAATTACTACATTCCATGATTTTATTACCTATATCCCTCATGATGTTGTTAATGATCATATTATTATGATATCATTATTATTATATTGATCACCCATGTTATATTTTTTAATATAATATATTCATCCTTTTATTATTCTTTTAGTTCACCTCATTAATTGATGTATATCATCTAGTGAAAACATGAACTAAGATGAACATGTGGGCCAAAAATAAGATAGGGAAAAATGAATTAAATAATTATTATTTAATAACATAAATATTATTAATGAGTATAATTTCATATGTTTAGTAACCCTTTTGATCATGTGTTTGTAATTATATTATGTTATTTATGTTTAAAATCATATAATAATCCTTTAAGTAAAATTATTGTAACTATAGTTGGTATCAGTGAATATTTCATTTAATTTAGGAATTTTGAATAGAAAACATGATTGAGAACCAGAAGTACAAGTTTATGTATAGGTAAAATGTCTTAAAATAATAGTCATAGAAAAGGATAATGATAGGGATAGTGTATGATATTTCTTTAGTGTTAATTTATCATAAGAATAAATTTTTTATTAATTGTTTACATATGTTTTGTTCAAACATTTTCTATTTTATAAAATGGTGGAGGCCCAGAAAAACCATGGCAACAACCCATGTGAAGAACAATATAGTGATTTTCTGAACTAAATCCCCAATACCATTAGAGGTAACTAAGGAATGCCTCATACTCATTACGGTCAGAAAAATATATTTTTTTCTTAAATTTGTTGGTAAAATAGATGTTTTTTGGTGGATTTATCATGATTTTATATCCTTCTAACAATGTTAACATGGAATGTGATAAAGTATGTCTAGATGGAAGAATGTGAGGAAAGCTTCCACGAGATCAAGAAGTTGAATATAATTTTACATGTACTAACTCTACCAAAAAATTTAGAAGGTTTTTAATATATATTGATTATTCAAATAAATTATTGGGTTGTGTACTCATGAAAACTAACAGATTTAAATCATATTCCTCAAGATAGTTGATGATCCATGGGAAGAACAATGAGACACAAGATCTAGAGTTTTTCGATGCGATATAAACATTAAAGATTTGGTGGTACAATCCCTATGGTGATAAATATTAAATATATACTAATAATAAGAGTCTATAGTATATATTCTAATAAAAGGATCTCAACATGCCTCAAAGAAGTTTTTTTTGACCTAATAAAACAATATGATATCTCAATTCACTTATATACAGGAATTGAATTGAAGGTAGATAATGCTCTTAGAAGAAATGAACTGGCTACCCTTTAAATGTTATATATTGAGAAAGTCCACATCTTCATGGATATTAAATGGATGGATTTAGAAATAATAATGGTGGGTAATTCATCTTTCAGTTTTAAAAAGATTTCACAATCATCAGGATAATAGAATATCAAGGTGTTATTATAAAATGATACTAAGCTAATATAGAATGTGAAATCAATAAATAAAGGGAAGCTACATGAGTTCCACATCGATGATGACTACGTTAATTTGTTCGTAGATGTATTTTTCTTCCATCATCTTCATAGATAGAGAATAATTTATTGGATAACTCACATAGATCACTTTTCTCCAATAACTCTTCAATTATAGAGTTGTACATTGATCTTCGAGAAAACTTCTGGTGGGACAACATGAAGAGTTAGGTTATAGAGTATATCTCCAAGTGTTTTGTATATTATCAAGTTAAATATGAGAGATATATTTCTAAAGGGATGATTAAACCATTTCATATACCCATAGGGGAATGGTAGAAAGTCACTATGAACATTTTTTTAGCCACCCGAAAGTCATCCAATGGAAAAAATTCTATATGGGTTGTGGTGGATCGACTCACAAAGCCTTCTCACTAAATATCTATTCAGGAAAATTTCTTTCTTAATAAACATTCCATAAAATATGTTAATAATGTTTTGAATGTTTATGGGGTTCCACCTTCCATCATATCTAATCATTATCTATGGTTCACCACAAAATTGTAGAGAAGTAATCAATACTATTTTAGTACTGAATTGATTTTTAGTAGGGCTGATCACCCTAAAAATGATGGGAAATCTCAAAGTACTGTTTAGAAACATGAGAAAATCATAATATCGTTCTAAATTGAGTTAAAAGTAATATGGGATCAACGCCTACAATTGGATGAGTTATCTTATAACAAAATATTCCACTCAGGTGTTCAAATGGATCGATATGGATCTTTATAAGGGAGGTGATGTATAACTCCAAATTGTTGGGAAGAATTTTTTGAATGAAAGATACATGAGCCTGATCATGTGTATGAGATTATATAGAAGGTTCAAGCCATCCAACATCATATAATAGATACTCATATTTAGAAAAAGTGATGTAATAAAAACCATATAATGGATTTAGAATTCAATGGTATAGACATAGTTTAATTTGAATATCACTATGGAAGAGATTTAATCAATTTTGAATGAAAGGTAAGCGTATCCCAAGGTATATTGGCCCCATTGGTATCCTTGATCACATATGAGCAGTGGTCTATCTTCATGTACATCTAAAAATATGGCTCATGTTCATTATGTGTTCCCTGAAACACTCTATAGGAAGTAAATAGATTATACATCATATGTACTGAATCTAAAGGTGGTACAACTGCATAATGGCATCTTGTATAATGAGAAGCCAGTGAAAATATTTAACCATAGAGAAAATGTTAAATGGAATAAGAAAAGATAACATGTAAATGTGTTATGGAGGAACTATTTGTATGATGATTTAACATGGGAATTATATTAAATAATGAAATAGAAGTACCCTCATATATTTTCAACAAACAATATGGGTTGAACATTGGGAGATGATATTTCTAAAGGGGGAATAATGTAACAACATGGTGTTTATATATGTAATGTATCTCTTGATATAAATGTTTTTTCTAATATACTATATATTATTATGCACATTATGAAAATAACAAAAATTATTTCATTATTAAATACAATTAAATTAATCCTTAATGATCCCAATTAAAATTACACAATTTATAACCGAACAAAATATATAATAGAAAATATAAAATTAAAAAATATGGATCACCCAAATCTAATAAAATAATCACCCATAATTACAATACTATAGAAAATAAAGGAATATTAATAAAAAAATAAAAATCATAGAAAATGTAAATATATAACCTTTGGAGGACTTGAGTTAAATATTTAGGGAAACAATGAAGTGGTTTTTATGGGGTAATGTGGTTATTGGAATAGTAACATACTCATTGGAATAGTAATTTTACCTCAAAATAATCAATGTTGATATAAATAATATTTTTCATGTTTAAATTTTGTAAATATAAATATTATAATTTTTAAAATATAAATATCATGATTAAAAACCTAAAAAAAATTGTAATCACATTTTTAGTAAACTATATTTTAAAGTGTTTAGAAAAAATAATCATTTTTTATATGAAAAATAAAATTTACTATTTTATAAATTTATTTTGAGAAAATGAATATGATTTTTAAAATTTTTATGTATAAATTATCAAAGGATTTTTTTGATCAATTTTTTAAATACTATAATTTTTAGGTGAATATTAAAAATACAGGTTTTTGTAAATGGGTGTCTAAAATTACATCAATAATTATTTAATAATGAAATAATACTTTATAGAACATGAGGATTTCCAATGATATAATGTATATCATAAATGAGTAACTAAAAATGTTAAACATAATTTCTAAACCTAATAATTACATTCCAAATCTAAAGAATAAAAAATATTACATTAAAATATTATATTCTAATTTTTCCAAATTTTATTTTGATTAAACTAATGAATCAAAACTATAGATGGTGTTTAATTTATTCGTACCATTATATAATATTTATATATTATTTATAGTTTCCAAAAAAAATTATTACTTTTTTTACCTTTAATGTTATCTTTGTTAACAACAATTTGTTGTATTTGACCCTGATAACATGATGTTTAATTTTTATGCATTTCTACATTGGAAGAATTTATTACATGTTTACCTAATGATGTTAATGATGATAAAATTCTTGTGATATGAGGATTATTTTTATTCTCACACATGTTATATTGTTTTTTGTACTTTAATTTTCCTCTTAGAGAGATTTTAGATCAACCCTTTTAGTGATATATATCCTTAAGTGATTATTATTAATATAGATATAACAGGAGACACTAATAGGATAGAGAATGAGGAATTAAAAAAATTTATGTTTTATTATTTAAAAATTATTTTTGAGACTAATTTTCCCAATACACTAAACATTTTTTTCTATATTTTTAATGCTTTCAGTTTTTTTATCTTTATAATGATGTAATAGTCATGTAATAAAACAATGGTTGTTATACTGAGACATTATTGTTATCCATAAGGTTTTACGAATACTATAGTCTTATACGAAGATGTATTCAAATTTGAAAATTCATCTTCTTTCTTCTAATAGATAAAGAGATATAGAGGACATGTAATATATGTTGGATATTATTGGTACGACATGGAGGGACCATATTAGAGAATGGCATTGAAAAGGTTTCCTGAGTGTGTAACCCTAACCCAATGAGGATTCTCTCATTAGAAATGTGATATCTACATGAAGGTTCCCAGTTGGGGTTCCATATGGTATAAGTCTAAGTGTGTATATTGGATGATGTTTTCATATACTTGGTGATCTACCCATCATGTCTTGATTTTCTACTACACATGCCTTGATTGTTTTCTAAAATTTTTAGGATTGTCTATTGGACATGCCTGGGGAGTCAGTATGATATGAATGAAATGTCCAATGGTTTTCTCCTGACATGTCTGAGATTCTTCACATGATTGATTTTGATGTGTACAATACATTTTAAATGATAAAATGACTTGTCTAGGATGTCTTCACACGATAAAAACAGAAATTTTCAGTGTATTTTTTATAATCAACTATCTTTTCTAGTTGGTATTCGCATGATCAATGTATAAATGTAATTGATCATTCACGTTACCAAATGCATTTTTTATATGTTTTTTCAGGATAAACATGACATGTACACGGTCTATGGCATGGTAATGAAAACATTTCAAGGGACCGTCACATTTAAATGATGAGATGTTGACAAGTTTTCACTTGATCAAACTAAATTTTACAAGGCCTATCACATGAAAATTATGACATTTAATGGGACTACCGTATGAAATTTGTGACATGTCAAAAAAACATTCACAAGGTCAATGTGAATTGTATAATGAATTTAATGTGACTAGAATAATTTTACAAGGTCTATCTTTTCATGATGTTTGAATACCGAAATACACATAGGGACATTGTGAGACTAGAGAAGAATATTGAAATTTCATGACTATAATTGAATCATGTGATAGGGTCTCAGAGACATGTTCATCATCACATGCATGTCCAAGTGTTGGAATTTCATGTTCAAAGGTATCATTCTTGGGTGTCATGGTAAAAAAATTCCTTCAAAGAGGATTGCATGGGTAACGGTTTTCTTCATAACCTCACCACCGTGGGTTTTCATGGAGATAATATTGAATTTCTAGAGGGTATTATAGTATTCTAAGGTCTCATATGGGCCATGGAATGACTTCATGATGAAAAAAAATGAACCTCCATTGTCTATAAAATTTCATGAAATATATGGGGACTCATGATGAGTTTTTTTATATAGTTTAGGCTACACATATCAAATACACTACAAGCATGGACGAGGGTTCACATGTGAGGATTTTTATCCTTTTTTATGCATGGGTCATGAAAAATAGGGTCCTAAAATCATGAGTGATTCACATGGTTGAGAGCCTTACTTTTTGGTTGCATGATCATATGTTCCTGAGGCCATCACATAACCAAGATAACATGTAAAATGGGGAATATACGTCATGGAATGAACATCTAGGGTTTTATGGAGATATCTCACCACTAATGACTTTTATGATCAGTTGGTGAGGGATACATGGGGGGGATTTTCATTATCCACTATGATATGTTAGTGGACACTAGCTTGAGTACCCCATGTGCCCAAGGGATTTAACTACTTCATTGAATAGTGTAATAGAAATGTTTTAGGATCCATTCTGTTAACTCTCCATTTCCAATACACTCTTATCAAATCCAAAAAAAATTCACAACATTTCAGAGGTCTCATGCTTGTCATGGGACTACATGATATTCAAAGGATAATTCGAGAGGATCTAAAAATACATACAAGGGATATGTGTTGGGATACATATAATGGTGTATGACCACGGGTTATTATAAAGCTAATTCTTCTAATGTCTACTTGGCAGAGAGGTGGGAGTTCCTGTAATATCACTTTCATTTCAATGAGTGTTTTCATGAAAATGTATATGTTTGAGGTCATTTTCATTATTACATTCATAAAAACGATCTAATATAAGGATATATTGAATCATATATTCACATCAAAATAGCACATGAGGTTTATAGACTCATGGGATTAGGTGAAGGAGATCACATTATGGATCTCACCATTACATGGAGAATCTCTCTGAAGATGCTAACCGGTCCTCCTCTATTTCTTTTCTCCCTCTCTGACTTCCCCCCTCACCTCTCTCTCATGTCTTTTTTTATGGATGATGAATTTTTTATATAGACTTATATCAAATGAGTTGGAATCCACTTTTCATAGTGATTTATGCAATATGCTCTAACCTAATGCAATGTATGATTTGTGAGATCCACTAATAGAAGTCTATTTTATTGAGAATCATGTTCTTCTTCATGATAATCCATGGTGATTACCAAATTTATTGGCCATATCATCATTATCCCATTGCATGATATTCCAAAACTCTGAAGATGGATTTTATATGGGTGAGAGATTGGCCTCATATGATGGCTTCTTTTGAGTCATGTGAAGTGAATTCGTATACAGGGCTTGGATACATTGAGGATAATTCAGCTATCTCAGGATTGATCCTTCGAAAAGTAAAAAAAAAAGGTTATCATTATAGACCGAGATCATTCTTAAATTGATTAGTGTGACTCCTGGTGTCCAACCAGGGGTGTCCAGGGAGTGAAAGGTGGGAAATGGTTGAAGATGATCATGTAAAGTGATCAGACAGAACATGAAGATATGATCGGACTATAGTGATTATTTACAAATGTTTTTAATGTGGAGGAATAGTTCAACACTCATATTTCATCCTACATTGATCTCCCAATTGTTTTCACTCTACTGAATAAGCCTAATCAGTCCATCTTCTTCTCAACATGGCTGTATGGTTGGCACCAATAAGACACACACCCACACCACTACTACACTACCCTTATATGGTGTGACCCACCGAGGTAGAACTACAAAACATTCCACATGATATCACCGTGTGATCTCTACTCTCCTATATCAATGCTGCTCGGAAGGCTTGATAGTTGGTTCCCATGATGTAGTTGATTCTTATTTTTTCATGTGCCCATGGTCAATCTGGTTGGACGATTGTCTTGGATATCTATTTTTTTAAAAAAACAAATTCCCATATATAGTTTGCAATATAATAAAATTAAAAATTGAAATAATAAAGGTCATTCCCATATTAAAATTTACCCATCCCATACACATTGAATTTTCACAGGCATTACACTTCATAAATATTTGATGGAGAAGTATATACTACACAAATATATGTTTATAAAACTCAACCATTAATTTTATTCATGTTTTTCTATATTTATTCCTCAAAATGTGTTAGTATTTATTATTAATTATAAAATTTAATTCAATAAATTTATCACGGTTCATTTTATTTTGATTTATCTAGTTTAAATATTCATTTAATAGAGAAATTCATATCGAAATATTAGATAAATATGGATATTATATAGAAAAATTTCAAAAAACACATATTAGATTCAATTTCTAGAGTTTATAAAAAATTTAATTTATAATATAAATCTTCATAATGTATTAAAAAAAATTTATAATGAAAAGATTTTTTAGACATAAACTGATTTTATTCTTTTTACATTCCTAGTAATAAGTATTATATTAATGTTATATTATTTCCTTGTATATATTATTAATAAATTTGTTACAAATAATGTTTATATGTTATTTATTTTATTTATGTAGAAATTAAAAACAATTTGAAAAAATTATTTAAAAATTACTTTTATATTAAATAATCTTAACCAAATACCATTATTTATTTATATTTTAACATTTCAAATCTATTATTCCTTTACAATTGAAATCATTCTTTAAATTCTCCCATATCATTATTTAAAAATAATATTTAACATTTAATTTTTTTTAATTTTTTGTAAATTTTTTAATTGAATATTATGTTTCTGTTTTATTATTTATAATTTATAAAATATTTTTTTTGATATACATAAAAATTGAATAACTATAGGAAATATGTATATCCATTGAACATATTTAAAATGGACATATCTCTAATTTCAATTTTCTGAATGACTATGTTTTCAATTTCCAAATTTATAACTATCTTATTTCATTTGTATATATATTCTTACTAAAATCCACCTCTCGATTATAACTTATTATGTTACCCATATCATTACTCATTATGGATGTCACAAAATTATTTCTCCATTCCAGAATTTCCCTCATGTTTTAGTTTATTTTCTATTAATGGTGAATCTGAAAGGTGAGGATGATCCATGGGATCCTGAAGTTTTAAAGATATTATTAATTACAATTTATTATTCCCTTTTCATGTATTCAATTTTAATGGGTATAGTTAATAATGGTATTTGGTGCATTGTTTCATGTACTATATTTATTGTTTTTTCCGAAATGTATGTATCACCTTAAATTTTCGTTAAATATTTCATGTGAAGTATGCTATTAAACATTTTATATATTTACAAGAATATTCATAGGAAATATCATGGGGTAACATTATCACACTTTTAAATAAATTGATTCCTCGTAATTTTAATTATCAATTAATAATAAAAGTATCTAATGCTATCCAGAAAATAAAAAATGCTTAATATAAGATTTAAAACTAAAAATCAATGGTAATCTTATGAAATACATATTTTCCCCCACTACAGGAATATCCACAATATTGAGTTTCTCTGCAATCATTCATGTTAAATCACACCCCCATGATTGGGTATTATGACCCATATAATGGAATTATTTTTCGTAGATATATCATCTTGATTATTATTTTTAGAGATTATCATATTTTGATTTGATATCTGAAATGTGATGTCATTATTCAAGAAAATGATATTGAATCTATGTAGAGGGAGATAATAAATTCTAAAAATCACATCAAATTAATACTAGTGAGAAACATATGATCTTCAAGAAGAATATTATTATAAAATTATATTTGAGAGGTGTTGTAGTCATGTGAAGTAATAATCATACCACTAGATGTTAACACTGGCAATCTTACCATTATGGTAGAGAATTAATACTCTTAAAAATCATGATAAATATAAAGGATTTGGTAGAACCATAATTAAATATAAAAGTTAATGTTCGTGAGAATTTTATTAGTGTTCCTTACAAAACATAACTTTTAGGACCCCGTTCCTTGGGTTTCCCTTTCCCCCTTATTCTAGGTTGTTGTTGATTCTTCATACCCTTTTTATCTGTTTGATTAGGGTTGTGATTTTTATAATTCCATAATTTCATATATGAGAAGAATTAATGTGTGGGTTTTGATTTAATTTAGATCAATATTCCTTTAATTTTATTGGCCTTAATCTTTTTCTATTTACAAAAATCATGTACACGAGGGATAATTCATCCACCCTTCAGACATTTTATTATTTCTTTGACGCAATCCCTTTGGTGATTCTTACCATATTCTTGAATTTATGAAGTTGAATATAATTTATTTTATATTAAATTTCACCAGAAAACTATAAAATAACCCATTATTATTTTCTTTATTGAGTCTTGGTGTTTCATATGTTTCAAAAAGGTAATCATAACTATAAATAGCTGGGTTGGAATAACAATACGATTTTAAACAGCATATTTTATCATATTTTTTCTTATTTGGACAATCTCCATGTTTCCTATTATATCCATTTTTAACATTATATCTAGTTTCTAAATAAATTAATTAAATAATGTATTTAAGGTGAATGAGAATACTTAATTTGATAAATTTTTAAAGGAAACTATAAGTTTAGAAGAAGTAACTCATAAATGACATGAATAACCAAACTATTTATATAACACACCATAAAATGTAATTAATATACTTTATAATGATTGGTAAACAACCTTTTAATCAACCAAACCATATACCCCAAGAGATAACTTTTTTGAAACTAGTCCCACTTATTGTACATCAGGTGAGGATTGAATTAATACGCAACCATCCTTTTTAAGGATATTCCCCTTATATGAATCTATTCTAGATCATGTGTCCTCTTTGTATCTAAATATGACTTTATCTCATAAAACCACTCAATCTATAATTTGAAAATAATTTAATAAGATTTCATAGAATGAAAAACATCACTAATATTCAGTAGTCCCAATGCAAATAAATTAACTAAATTTATTTAAAAAAATAACTAAATTCTATATGAATATGAACTAATATCCCATAATTATTTATCCAATAATTTTTAAAAGAAGTAATATACATTCCACAGTTGATAAAAATTTAGATGTCTGGTGATAAAAATTAAAATGTTTCACATTAATTGAACAATATATTTCATAATATTCTTCAAATAATAGAACCTAGAGGTTTAGTGTCCTTGAATATTATCTATAGAAATAATATATTATGGAAATTTCCACATAATCATATCATACTATATTTTAGTATAATCATATAATATATGTTATTCTTCTTTATATCAATGGTTGTTGAAATCAATATAAAAATGGATCTTAAAAACTGATTAATGGAAAATGTTAACAATGATTCATATAGGTTTTAATTATAGTCTTGTGAGAAAACATGATCGTGGGAGAAAAATCTGTTTAAATTGAACATGAAATAATTACAGTTGTCTATAAGAAATGGAACTAGGTCTTATAACATCAAGATATAAATCATAAATAATGGAATAAGAGGAGTCAATAAACATGATCCATGTATCCTTACATAGTAATACATCCAAAACAAATGTGGCATATTCATAAAAAAATTAAGTCTAGAAATTAAAGAAAAAACTACATTATTATGGTATATGCATAAATTGGTGAACATAATAATATTTTCCATTCATCATATTGTAGAAATATAAAAAATTTACCCACATCATACTGTGAAAATAATAAAAATTTATATGTATGATATTATGAACATTACAATAATATTCACACATCGTGTAGAGAAAAAAAAATCTACATGCACTATATTGTGAACAAAACAATAATGTACTCACATCATGTTGTGAAAAAAATAATGTAAATGCAACACTTTTTTGAACATAATTAAAATATACCATAATCATTTGATGAAAATAGAAATAATGTATGTGCATCATTATATGAATAGGATAAAAATTTAAATACATAATTTAGTGAACATTATAATAATATACACACTTCATCATTATCTCATGATATATAAAACATTAATCAATGAATTGGATGGATTTAATAGATCTAAACAATCTTAGTTATTTAAGGGAATCATCATATCTCAAAATATTACATATGTCTGTCACATGATACC
Organism: Viscum album; assembly: GCA_963277665.1. Taxonomy (NCBI): domain Eukaryota; kingdom Viridiplantae; phylum Streptophyta; class Magnoliopsida; order Santalales; family Viscaceae; genus Viscum; species Viscum album. Next base: position 1,841,725,425 of record OY728136.1, read on the forward strand.
ATTAATACATCCTGTCATCAATTCTCATTAGAAAGAAAATGGGTATTTATAAAATTTCAACAAGCATCACATAAAAAGAATATCAAGACTTCTATACAATGATTTTGAATTTTAGTCACCAAAAGAAGTATTTCATATGGAAATTTATAGAGTTTTTCATGATTCATAACTTCAACATATATATATATTATTAAGATAATTTAAAATGTAAAGAAAATCATGAAATGAACCATTCATAACATTTTTACATATCAATAAAAAGACAATGTTATGGACACATTCAAAGATAAATTTCAATATGGTGACATGAAAACCATTTTAAAACACCAAGTGTAAATAAATCCAAAAAAATAGATCCTTGGAATAAGATAATATTTATATTAAAATTTGTGAAGAAAAAGATGGAATTTATGATCTTCCAAAAGGGAAATAAAATTATGATATTTGAAAATATGATTTTTGAAACCCACATAATAAAAAGGATAAATATATTCCTTTTAGAAAATTTAATGAAAAATAATAAGATCAAAAAATAAACTACATTTTTTAATTTTAAATTAAAAAAAATATGTAGTGAAAGAATATGTTAATGGAGTAAAATAGTCATTAAAGATGATGGGAATTATTCTAAACAATTCTATGATTTTAAGAAAAAAATTAAAATTTAATAAATATTTTATTTAAAAATGACACTTTCCCTATATATATATGGATAATGTACCATATAATAATGTCTTCAAATTTAGAAAACCAATTATATAAAAAAAACAGAATATAATACTAATCAAGGAGATTTGGGTCAGAAAATTCCCTTAGCATTTTACTAAATTTTAGGCATGGGGACCATGAAATGTAAAACATGATATAGATGTGTAAACACCATTAATTTCATAAAAGTTAATAAAATTGAATCCATAGGTAATTTTATAAACAATAGTAAATAAAACAAGTGGTGAATATGTCATATTTCTCAATGAATAATAATTGAGTTGATAAATCACTAACTTTTACTATTGACTTCAATGAAATTTCTTTAACATAACCAAGTATTCGATATTTATTTTGATATTCATCAAGGAAATAGATGAAATTGGATAGTATTTTGACACCAAGGGATTCCAAATGTGTAATAGTATTGTAGGAGAGGCACAATGGAAAATTATTCAAGACAAATTTAAAGGGTAAGTTCAGATAGGAGTGGTTGGAAGTGAGATCATTTTGTAAATGAAAAAGAGGGGTTTTTATTTGTATGTGACACTTGGGTGAGGGGTAAAAATGGACTCTCATATTAGTTTGGTGAATTAGTTAAGGAATGGTCAGTGAGATATGTGGTTATGAATTTTTATCCTAAAAAACTTCTTCTATAAGTTCTATGTTTCGTTTAAACTTAGCAAATTTCAAGAATGTTCATGAAAGTATTTTTAGCCCTCTAAATCCTGATTAAATATTTACTGTGGTAATTTCTTATTAAATTAAAATATGAGATTAAACTTATTGAAAAATTTTGACATTATTATTCAAAATTTAAAATATATTAAATATAACAAAATTTAAAATTTTGATGAGATATAATTTTAAATTTAGAAATATAATATATAGAGAACTATTTTAATAAGAAATTGTAATTTTATAGATTATGAATTTCTATTATTATTTATTTTAAATTAAATATTACATTATTAAGAATATTTATTTTTATATGTCAATAAATAATATTAGATTTATTGAAACTTTTTAGTTTATTTATATAAACATCCCCAACATTTATAAAAACAATTCTTTAAAAATTATTTTTTTTCATAGTAACTAATATTCACTTTGGTAACATATTAAATTTAACATATAGAAAATAAATTATTACCAAATTTAATATCCTAATTAAAAATATGAATAAAATTTTATTATATTCATTTTTTATTATTGTGAAAAAATAATGTTTATTAAAATTTCACATAAATCTTGAAACCCATTTCAAGAATAAAAAATGTATTTTTAGTCATGAAATTAATTTATTCTCATTACATTCCAACTAAAAACTATTAGATGACTATTAATTTTATTCCTTATATATATAGTCAATAAATTTCACTAATAAAATCATTTTCTAGGGATTTATTTTATTAATATGAAAATACACAACACATTTAAAAAGAAGTTTTTTGAAATATATATTCTATATAAAATGTTATTAACTGTATTCTATTAATTACATATATTCTAAACATTAAATTTTATAATTAAATATAAGTAAAAGAAATTATTTAAATTTTATAATATCCATTTTTATGAATAAATTTTAACTTTTAAAAAGATTTATTTATAATAATATATTATAATTTAATAATACATTTCTTTCATCAATTTTTTTTGAAATGTATTACTATAAAACTACACAACATAAATATACCAATCAGATATATGTATATCCAATGAGCATATTTGAAAAGACCGTATTATTAACAAATAATATTTCCAATGACCATATTTACAATGATAAGATTTCATTCTTCTATATGGACTTATTGAAATATTTCATTGCATTCTCAATTCTTAACCCATGCTTGTCATTTCATATTATGTGTTTTTTATAATACCAAATCCTTTCATTTATTTATTTATCATTGAATGTTTGGTTCTACTATTGAGATTCATCCTACAATAATTATTTTTCCAAATTCATTCTCCGTTAATGTGTATATTTCCCAATATAGGTTCAGTTGAACTAATGGAGACTCTCAAGAGGAATACGATCTAGGGTGTCACGAAATAACCACCCTAGACCATGAACCTTGTCATATAATTCAACAGGTCTCCTGGAAAACATTTTATTTCTTCCTAGTACACAACATGATATTATCCACTAAGGAAACCTATTAGACTATTGTTCATCCCTATTGGAAAACAAGTGTTCTTTAGGTGAGATTTTTCCTTACTGACATGCACCTTGGGAAAATTAAAATGATGTTACCTATCATAACATTAACCAATACCAAGAATACACAACATTGGAGTTTTAATCTGTTTGTGTTCCAAAAAGAAATTTTAAACTCATTGTATTGGGTAGTAACATTTACTTAATGAACTATCACTTTTCTAGTGATGTTATACTCTCCACCGATTTGGAGAACAACATCCAAATTATGCACACCGAAAATCAAACCTAATAAATTGATCTATAGTTTGGGTAGGGTACTAGATCTAATTCTATTTTCCATGAACCAACCTTCTGGGTCCATTATCCTTACCATCTGATCCCAGGTTTCTCTAATAATACCATAGTTTCCTTCCTAACACACAACAATCATTTTCCCTCCAAGGTCACTTAATATATTAATAAATATCTCAAATAGTCAGTGCACTTTTTATTGTGATTTTTTTTCACTCAAAAAAACAATATGAAACATCCCATTAGGTCATCAATATAGACACTACTCTAAGCCAACAACCCTTAACTGTGGGGTTCAAATTTTATTAGATCTCATAAAGAATGTAGTGCATTATTTACATGGGTATTGAAATGTTGTATTTTATATCACACTTTTCTAGGGGTTTATTTTTAATTTTCACACCCAAAACAATATTATATTAATTATTTTGTTTAATTATTAACTATTTGTCTTGGAAATGTATTTTAGGATGAAATAGTTAATATTTTAAAAATGTTAATACCCATAAAAGGATCGCAGTTAGTATTAACCAAGAAGAAAATGAAGCATATGGAAACAAATTTTTATAAAATAATTCATCATGATTTGCACACATTTTTATAACCAGTCATGAAAATAATGATTGTCTGTGTGTGTCTATTACGGGGTTCCTCGATGTAATATAGTGTGTCCAATCGTGTGGCTAGACATTGTGATATACCCATGCTCCCTAAATTTTATTTTTACATAAATACCCCCATTTGTTTTTAACTATGTCACACCCATATCCCCATATATACCTCTCTTGTGAGAGACACATCTAAAAAGAACACCATGTATAAATTTATCCTATGCTCCTCGCTTCATTACATGAATTCCTCTCGATATTTCAACCAATGTCTTCTTTAGTAAGGGTTTCCTCTCCTAGTCCTTCTATATCTCATTATTTCTCGATTCTCTTAACCCTATCACTATGGATCATGGATATATAACCTTATGGTGCGAGGATTGACCAATTTATGGGATTATTTTCTCAACGATGTGTGATTTTGATTCTAGGTCATTATTATCTAGTATCTAATGTTTTGATTTTCTTTCCATCGATTGATGGAATATTTTCACCCTATATGACTCAATTATTTTTGAAACCATTGATTCTTCAGAATTTGAATTTTTTTGAATCATAAAAATAATTTTAATATTTTTTATAGAATTGATCTATATAGAATAAAATTTAAAAATATATTTATAGAAATCAAATTGTTTCCCCTATTTCAAAGGATAATTCAAATATGACATTCCTTATCTGTATATCCCAATGGTTTATGAAATCATTACAAAGGTACTTACAAGTGTAATTTTAAAATTAATAAAAGTATGCTTAAATTTTTATATAATTTGAAATAACTTATTTAGAATTTAATGATATGTTCTGAATTTTAATTCGATATTTCAATCTCTTAATAGTTTAAATATATTTTTTTAAATCTAAATGATGTTCAGCTATATCCCATGTTATAAATATCTTATGTTAACATTATTAATAATACACAAATATTGATATATATATATATATATATATTCCAAAAAATATTTTTGAATATTCACATTAAGATAAAAGAATATATGTACTTATATGCATATACGTCTATGTATAAATGATGAGTTGGAAATAAATAAATTTATTGAATAAACATGGATTTATATTGATATATTAAAAAAGGGGTCTCAAATTTGTCTTTACATTGAAAATTTCTATTTTCTAATGATTATTTCCAATTTTCACCATCAAAATATATTTTTAATACATTAGTTTTCATTAAATGTTACATTTATGGTATTTTTGTTGAATCACTTTTCTAAAGGATTCATATGTGTTTTTTGAATATTCTTAGAATTTTTTATTCATTATATATGTTTAAAGTATTTATATAATTTCTTATGGAGGTTTTACTTTATTATTGTGTTGATATTTTTATTTACAATACCTAATGGGAAACTTAGGGTTCTTCGGTAGCCTTTTATATATAATATGAGGTTTTACCACCCCAATCACTTCTATAGATATAGATATATGTCGACCTCCCTATTTAGAGATGTAGTTAAAAATTCCAACATCCACCTCCTGGGTGACATAGTATATCTAGATGCCTTTATGAATAGTTACCTTATTTTGTCTCTCCCATATTATATGTTTTTAATATATTATTTTTATTGTTTTTTTAGAAAATTTATTTTGGGCACTATCATCCAATTTTTTTTTATTTTAGGTCATTATATTCTATTTTTCATAGAGTACTGATTCATTTAATTAAAAATTTTATTTTTTAATTTTTATCGAAAAGAATATTTTCGAAGTAGTTTAAAGTATATTTCAGTGGATGTTTTAATAAAGGAGGATTATTCCTATTTATTTATTTTAAATATATAGTATTCGTTTTTTGGAAATAAATTGGTGTTTTTTATAATTTTGTTGAAAATTTAATTCGATATATCATGTTTGTGTGTGAAAACCATAATTTTATGTGTATTTTAAACTATACTAAAAAAGGATATTTTATAAAATTTTAAATATTTTCTTTGTGGTGGTGACCTACTATTCCTTTTTTATGCTCAAACATATATAATACATCAGGTTTAGGTTAAATCTCTTCTTATTATTTCACATTGAGCATTTATTATTTTGAGACTGGATAGTGACTCATAGAGTAACCTGAATGTTAGTTGGTTTTTGTTTTTTTGTTCAATTTTCCCATTGGATAAATCCTTCACCCATATTTTTATTCCTTTATATTATTACTAGTTTTTATATATGTGAATTTATGGATATTAGATAATATGGTCTTGTTCCTGTTAGGATGTTAATTGTGAAGGGGATTTTATTTGGTTTTTACTTGCCTTTATATGTGCTTGTTTTTTTAAATGGGAATCCAATTTATTAGAACATAATTAGTGATTTTTTATAAACATTTAATGGAATCATTAAATTATTATACAAATGAAATCATTCCAACCTATGGATATTCTAATCCCTTGGCTCTTTCCACTCTCCTAAGAGGATGTATAATTCCCTTTGAGATCTTATATTTTCTTGATCAGGTGTACAATAGATTGAAATCTCTGTTTAGATGAAAAAAATGGAAACTGAGGCACCATTTTTATTATTAATTGTTGGATAAAGAAATATTTTCTTGAAAATGAGACGTTAGTGTTGAAAGTGTGTATCTATTCCTTTTGTACTCAGACACATGAGTACCTACTATGGAATGTTTTTCATTTGTTCGATATTTTCACTATCCCATAGGGATTGAGAAATTCCCCAGGGGCCATTACACAAGCCATATTTGTCATTAGATATATAGATGTCTCATGTTAGTTCATGAAATTGTATATCGAATTCCCCCTTTTCTTTTTTGGGTATTAATGGAAGGTTGGAGATACGAGTGTCATAATAGAAGATGTAGGTGGAGAAAGAGTTTACAAAGATCTTATCTACTACAATGTTTTATTCATATAAAATTATGACTACTTTAATTTTTTTGGATGAGAAACACCTTAGATATATCATTGTATTGAGTGTTATTATCTTGAATTTAGGTAGTTTTTTGGGGGGGCTAGATCAAAGTGTCCCTTTTCCCATTCCATCTATATTCCCTAATATTTATTTCTTTTCTCTTGAACAATGAATTTGGGATATTTTATTCATGGTGCATGTTTGGAGAGGAAATTGTGGTTATATATGAAGATAAATATTCCATTGGATGAGATTATGATTTGATATTACCCTATAAATTGTATATTTTGTATCATAGAGGTCCTTTAGAATGATTTTGGTCATTTTCCGGATCCCTCTAATTCTTGTTTTTTGGTTATTTTTATGATTAATATTGGTGAACATATTTGAATATAAAGATGTGAGTAGAGTGGGTTGTTTTTTTAAATTGTGTACATGCACTTATCCACACTTATTCATTGATCATGTTCTATATTTATTGATCTTTAGATTGAGAGGAAAGCTAAATCCTCTCTTAGTAGTTATTTTTATGAAGAATTGTGAATAATTATATAATTAGTTAAGAGATTTAATTTATTATTATGTTGAACCTTATTTTAGTTTAGTTTTTTTCATAGATTTTTTATAGGTTGTTTATATAGAATTGTTGATATAGTGAAATTATAAATATATTAGGGATACCAATAAGGTGAACACACATTTATTAACAACTTGTCCCTTTTCATGGATCCTTTCTTTGACCCGACCCTTAATTCCATTCCATGATGATAGATTATGAATAATTTTTTGGCTATATATGATCCATTCATTCCAATCATACATTATGATGTTGGTTGTATAGGTCCCACCTAGAAATTTTGGCAATAGTTGGATTTCATATACATACGTAAAAGTTTGGGATAAAATTGGAAATAAATCAGGTTACTGACAAGTCTTGGTTTAATCAGCATCATGTACGGTTTCATTTCGATCATTGGGGTGTTACTTAGATCCTAGAATAGAGTTATTCCATGAAACATTGGAAACACTCTTCACTTTTCCTGAAATATCAGAATTGGACTTACTAGTGGTAGAGTGTTTTATGTTAAGGAAACTTTTAACACCCTAACTTCTATTACCCTGATTATATTATTTCATAATTATTTTTTTACATTGTTGAGTTAAAACCATTCCAAATTTAAATAAAATTATATTTCAATTTAATGTACATGGTTACTAAATAGTTATTAGTAATAATAGAGAATCAAAATTAATTGGCCAATATTTTTTATAGAACCATTTCACATGGAGGTGGATGTACTGTCCATTTGTCTAGCCAAATAGTGTGAGTATCTAGGTGTTTTAAATATGGGTCAAATTATTAGTTCATGTTTTATCTATCTGTAAATCCCACCGTTGTAATGTACCCAATATATTAGTAATTTTATTTTTACCAAATTACTGCTCTCCTTTTTTACCAAAATCACACCCCTCTACTCCTCTTTCTCTCTCTTACATTCTAATCAACCCAAATGAACTCTATGTGAGCATACCTCTTCCTATTCTCCTTTGATTTCATGTAATCCAATTTCAATTTAAAGTTAGGTATACTCATGTTAGGGTTACCTCTCCTCTTCCCCCCCTCACACACTATCATTATTATTTATCTTCTCTCTTTCAATTTGGAAAACGGAAATCCAAAAACTAATGTGTTAGTTTTGATTTATTTTTTGGATTTATTTGTGACATGGCTTTGGGATCTCTATTCCAAGTTCCCATCATCCTATCTTCAAAGATTCAAACCTTTCACCTTCTATTTTAGGTATTTTTCCTATATTATTCACTTTTTAATATTTTAACCTTTTATTACATAGATTTTAAATTTATATTTTTATAAAAAATGATGTTATTGTCAAATTTTACATAATTTATAAATATAAAATTATATGTATACTAGGATTTCATAGAATATGAATCACTTTAGATTTTTATAGTATTTTTCATATTGAATTTTCCCTAACAGTGCATCCCAATGGTTTTTAAAATTTCCTAAATGTAGTTTTGAGATGTAGTTTAAATCTTATAATTTTATAGATGATTTTAATTTATTTCAAATGGTTTTTTATGAATTTATTGATATTTTTATTTTTAAAGGAGTTATTACATGATTTTAATTTTTTTAAAATAATTTATAAAGATAAATGAAGTTCACTTGTTACACATGATATAAATAATTTATGGATTCCTTGATACATGTAAAAATAAAAATATACATATACATATACATTTATATACATATTAAGTCAAATATGTCAAAATATGTGCATTGAGGATGTAGTATCTATGTAGTTATGAGAATATGTGCGTTTAGATAAAATAATAATTGTAAATAAAATTACTATATCCTAAATTTTGTTTTCATATGATATTTTTTAAATAGGTTCTCTAAGTGGTAATTAGATTGAGATATGCTATTTTATAACTATGATTCTTGGTTAGAACCTTCAAAATAATTATTATATCCATTAATTTTCATTCAATTAATAATTCATGAGTTTTTCATGGAATAAAATTCTTAAAGGATTTGGATATGTGGTTTGAATATACTTTAATTCATTTATTAATTATATAAGTTAATGGTATTTTTAAAATTTGTCGATGAATTTATACTTTTTATATATATTATTACATATGAGACAACTCATGTTCTTATGTAGGCTCACCTAAATGGGATAAAGATACCCCACCACTAGAACAAAATTTCACATAGTTATGTGCCACCCCATCTAGCTAGAGACATTGTAGAAATATAAAATCCACCCATAGGGTGACATAAAATTATTAGGTTCCCTTAGACTTTGTGAACTTAGTGTTTTTCAATCATGTTTATTATTTTAAAATATTTTACATATATATAGGTTTTTCTAAGATTGATTAATGTTGGGTACTTTAAATCTCTTTTACTCCAAGTTTAGATAGTTAGGTTCTATTTAACCATGATCATTAAATTTCTTATTAAAAAAATTAATTTTTAAAACGTATTGAAATTAATATTCCAATTATGCTCTAAATATTCTTTCATGTGGGTTTTTAAATAAATGATTATTCATCACTATAAATTTTATTCAATGTGGTTTTCCCCATCAAATGAAAAATATAAAAATGTTGGTTTATAAAATGATAATTATAATGAAACTGGATTTTTTGTGTTTTGGTGTGAAAACCCATATTTTTTATAGTGTATTTCAAATTATCCTGAAAATTGATCTTTCATTAAAGGTTAAGAATGTGCAGTGGTTTGTGGTGTCATATATTGAATTTTTATTATCATTCTTATACTATATATTTTAGTATCAAATTCTTGGTCCTTTTATTATCAATCTTAGGGAATTTATTATTTCCGAACTGGATGGTGATTTATTGAGTCACATAGAGATTAGTTGGTTTTTTATTTTTTGTTCCCATTTCACGTTGGACAAATCAAGGACCCGTGTTTATTTCCTTTCAAATATTGTCAGTTTTTATTCTTGTTGCATTATAGATGTTTTATAATAAGGGATGTTTCAATTGAGGTATTTAGAGGTGAAGGAGAGTTTTTTTGTGTTTTAAATTTCTTTATATATTTTCATTTTTTCATGTGTACCTAATGACTGTGTGAATGATTAGATATTTTTAGTAAAATTTCTATATTTTATTAAATTTATTTAATTTTACAATCATTCCTATTGATTATTTTTTTATTCCCTCACACATTTTTCTATCATGTAGGGATTGGGACTCCCCTCATTCCTTTCCACAATCCATATCTACTGTATGATGAATAGAAGAAAAGGGTTAGTTCATGATGCAGGGGATATCCTATACATAATTATATTATTCATTTCCATTTATTATCACCTTTAAATTTATACACTAATAATGGGTTTAATCAACCATAGTGTATAATTAATTGTTAAAGTAATTTTTTGTAATAGTTTATCTTAATAAAACGTATTTTTTCATTTCAATTTTGTGTAAATAAAATTTTTTAAAATTGAATTTAATAATAGGAATATTCATACAAAATAAAATGCTGAAAAATTATCTACAATTAAATAAATTGTATCTTAAAATTTAAATTTTCAAACAGTAATAAAAATATATAAGGAATTCAAAATGATAGAAAATGATCAAGAACTAATATCATCCTCAATATTAAACGTGAAACTGCTAAACATTTAATTTCAATCATAATAAGAATCTACGTAATATTGAGTTTCTCTCAAAAAATATAAAAAATAGACCCCCACACATTATGATTGAGTATTAAGACCCCTAAAGTAAAATTTATTTTCCTAGAGAGTTAATATAAATTAATTCTCTAATAGATAATTATAAGAGTATTTGAGATTCAAAAGCTTATGTTCTTTTTCTGAAAATTGATATCAGATCTTTATAGAGAGAGATAACAATTACCCGAATCACATTAGTTTTATCAATGGTAGAAAAATATTATTTTTCTAGAGGAAAATTCCTATAAACATATATTAGAAGATATTTTTATACGTTATATGAAATAATAAAACCACTATATGTTTTAAATGATAATATATTCATTAGGGAATAGAATTTATTCTCTTAGAAACAATTTTATTTATAATGTAGTGGGTAGAATCTATTAAAAATTTAACAATCATAGTTCTTGAGTGGGTGGTATTTCTACATTATGCCACTGCATTTCTCAAACCCAATTCATGTGATTCCATTTTTTCACTTGTAATATGAGGCTGTTTGAGCTTGTTATTATTATGAGGTCCTGGATTAAGGAATGAATTTTCATAATTAACACATTCTTTGTAATTGAAGAATTAAAGAGGGGGTGGTGAATTAGTGGTTTCTTTTATAAGATCAATTAAAATGGAGACCTATTTATATGTATTTTATAATAAATATATCAATGGATAATACTTCCAAATGAATTATTTTTGTGTTCCTTTGTAAAATTTTACCAGGTAATTCTTCCCACAATCTTGATGTGTAAGAATTTTAATATTCTAGCCCCCACAGAAATTTTTATTTAGACATATCTAAAACTCTATCCTAACCATATTTTTTGATTCTATGTGTTTTTTATGGTAAATTATATTATTTAAAATTCATTATAGATGGTTGATAAAAAAATATATTTTCAATAGAAAATACCAATCTATCTTGTTTTTCAATGGTATAATCACTATATTCCCGATTGTATGAATTATTAAAAAAAATTCACATAATATATACCTTACACAAATAATAGAATTATTATGTATGAGGGTATTTAAATTGATAAATTCATAAAAACACTATATATATAGATGATATAACTCATAAATGGTTTGAATAACCATGATTAGGATTATCTGGGATTCAATCTTATTTATCCACACTCATATTCCTATTAGTTTTTATAACTTATCTATGTATATACTACATAGTAAAAAACCATTTAAATCACCCATAATGGTTTATAGAGGGAATATGAATCAACCAAATTATATCCCCCTGGAATTTCAAACCTGATGTATAGTAGGTCCATATTTTTATCCACTGAGTTATGATTTAGTAAATAAGAAACCATCCTCTTTCATGGTTATTACTGTTTGAGTTGGTGGTCTAGAACCAACTACATTGATCTTTATTCATTAATAAAAGGCTTATCACATCTTGATTGTTCTTATGCGTGACAATGAATGTGATAATGTCCCAATTACAACTGTTGCATTAAAGGGTCATAGAGGATCCCTGCTATGATGAGAACCCAGAAGTGCCATAACACTATTCGTGAATATATGTTCTCTGGCCGAATGATATTTTTTTGAGGCACATAAATAACACAGGTAATTAGGGGTAAGGACTCATAAAACATTGAGGTACCTTCTCATGGTGTGTTCCCTTGGTAATATCTAGGAGGATATTATGAGAAGGAGACCTGCCAGTAGAAAATACACATTTCATAGTCTCATTGGATGTTCCTATCTGCAGACGTGTGTATTGGTCCTTAGACATTGAGATTATTATTAATGGGTATTACAACTCACGCACTTAGATGTATTAACGGAAATTGTGATGACACACTGTTCGCAGCGAGGTAGGATACGTTGGGTGTGTCACGAGTAATACGACATTAATAGATAAGGTGAGAAAGAATTTTTCCCTTCTATTTTATAATGGAATTAGATATCTCAGGCCCTTTGATGGAATTGATATAGCCTAAATAAATCCATGGCCATGGTAAGGTATGGGCGAGTTTAATTCCGGGAAGTCAAATAATAATCGATCACATGGGTTGATGGAACTAGCATGCAACCTGCTTGATTAGAGATATCAAGACATAGGGATTATATTACACGGTAAGTGTTCGTAGGAGGTTACACATCATTGCGGCATTAACATCATTCTCTATGGGTGCCTTGGTGTGTTTCTAGATGCTGACCTTGGACTTTAGGCAGGCTCCGCCTAATTCTACTGAGAAAGAGTCCTAGAGGGTCACACACTATGTGTGTCTATGTATCTCTGTTAAATATTAATTTAACAAGTTAAATAAATATTATTTGTGACTGTGGTTTAATAATTATTTAAGGATGCCTGATCGCATTTATTTTGAAACTAGTTGTTCAAGAAAATATATTGTGGGTGAAATAATATATTTATTAGTGAGTAATGAAATACATTTATTTAAGAAATAAATAGACATTAATCAAGGTCTAATAAATGTGGTGGAGACAAATGGAAAATAAATGTACACACCGTGTATATTAAATATACACGCCGTGCAGTTTTATGGAAAACAAGTACACGCTGTGTATTAATTATTACACGCCGTGTAGTTTTCCAGTCGGGATTTTTAGGATATACTATTGTTTTATAAAATGATATTAATTATAATCAGTGTGGGAGTATGTCAAGGAATTAATAATTTGTCATGGGGTTTCAATAAGAGTTAATGAAATAAATAAAATGCGTAATGCGTTTATTTATTGTCATAAATTTATTAACCTCAAACATGATTATAAATATCCTCACAACCCCAACAATTTTTCCACAATAGCCGTTGTTGTGCACAACGGATTTGGAAATAATCTCAAGCCAAGAGAGAATTCCCTTTCAACCATGAACACCCTCAAGTTACGAGAGTGAGATCCTCCACCGGATCAAGACAGTCTAAAGGCGGGCATCACACACGAAGGATCTTCCACACTAGCACCTGGAGATCCCTTTGGAGACGTCCATAGATATGTGGAGAACGTGTGGATCACCACTAGAGGAATCTTATACTTGGATTCTACAAAACAAATACGGATCACAGGATCGTGACCGGAGATATTGACGAAAAATAATTCCACTGAGGTAATTCTTGTGAATTAATTAAATTAATTATAACTAACATATGATGATCCTATATCAATGCCACCCGGAACCTACAAGTCGTATCAGAGGGGTCATTTCGTTGATTATAATTATTTAGTTTTTTGTTGGTGATTTACGCATTTAATAATTTAGTTATTTCAATTCATGTTAAATCATTCTGAATATCAGAATCTCATGATCAGTTCCTCCCCCCTCATTTCTCATTCAAATCAAGAAAATGAATTTTTCTTTTAATTTTGATTAAAATAAAATAGAGGAACTCATCCGGAAGAGCCAAACGTTTCTGGTCGTACAACACCAGAATACACGGCGCGTATTCGGAAGTACACACCGTGTAGTCTAGGTTCAATTCATTGACTGATCCACCAAATCAGGTCGTGTATTGGATTCTTTTTAAAAATTTAAGACACCTTTTGTTGACAAGAAAAAAGTGGCACACGGTTTCCGAATTACACATTGTGTGGTCCAATGAACACGGCATGTAGTCCTTTCGGGTGAGGGTTGAGCAATGTACCCTATACACGGCTTGCCAGGCTGGAAACTATGTACTGCGGAAACTACATGACATGTGTCCCACAGAACACGCCGTGTACTCTGAAAATTTCCAAATTACATTAACACGCCATGTCCCTGGGCGTGTACTTCGGATGGACGGTGAAGAAAAGTACACGTCGTGTAGTCAGAACTACATGTCGTGTACTCACCCAAAATACACAGATTTATTAACATTTATTATTATATTATACAAACCCTTGATACGTGTACCATGGTGCAGGCATAAAGCTGAGGCACAATAAGTGATAGGTGTTTTATATATTTTTGTTTAATTTAACATCTACATAATGAACGGGAATTCATCGGGTTGCCACCAAGGTACAAGTTAGGTACAAGGATAATTTTAAAATGAATTTATTTGTCTAAAATTATGATGGATGGGAATCTCAAGGAAGTTCAGAAAAAGGGTTTAAGATAAAAGGATTGATTAATTAATGATAACTAATTAATTCAACCATGATTTATCTTAAACAATAATGATTACAGAATTGAATGCTAGTTTTATTTATGCGTAAATATCGTTAAATGTTTGGATGATCATGAGATAGACCGAGACCTTTGTATGTGAATGGTTTCTTTTAATTTGTTTATTTAAATTAAATTTGTTGGACTGCGAGCCATCTCCTCGTTAAAATGTAGGGTCTGTGCAACCAAGGATTCTTTTTTGTAAAAACCCCCTTTTACCCCTCACCCGCATGTGAGATAAATGCATATGTAATGGATGGAGATCCCAAGGTAGTGGAGGAAGCTCAAGTCAGGAGCCAAGGTGAAACCAATCCAAGGAGATATAAAGTTGGACAGGAGGAAAGGTGTAAACATGAACTCGAAAGGTTCAAGGTGTTTCTCCCCTAGGTCTTGGGTTAGTTTATCAACTGCTAGATAAAATAACCAATAGAAAATTCTCATGATCATACCATTTATTTTATTTCTGTCAATTTCATTGTTTATTTATTTTGGGTGTGTTGTCACGATCACACAATTAATGAATTAAATGAGCATGAAATATAGAACTAAAATAAAAAAGGCATATACAAAAATATTATATTACACATGGTTAATCACTAAAGTATATCCCACTTAATATTAAAAAGCATGTAATAAAAGATAATAAAATAGAAATTTATGTATAAGGATAAAATACCTCAAAATAAATATTAAAGTCAGTATAGCCCTCCATAATCTTGTTTTGAATCAAACCATAGTTCAAAGTTCTTGACCAACCCTAGTTGGGATGCTTTCAATAGTCGGTGAATTCTAATTCAACGTTTTGAGTTGAATTGACTTGGTTCGCATCAAGGGTTGACTGCCACAGTAGGACATAGTGTGACCAAGAGGCAAAGGTTTAGGAAATCCAATATAAAAAGATTTCAGGATTGGGGAGTCCACTCAGCGGATCAAGGAGCTGCAAGTTAATGTAGTTGTCATTTGGAATGCCTACCTATAACCCTTAAAGTTGCTTGACCAACCCTATTTCGGGTAATGTGAAGGTATATATGGATCTTTTCCACTAGAATATTTAGGAAATAGGATATTCCGAAATCAATGGTGAGGGCTATTGGATTTCGATAAAATAGTGGGAGACTAAGAAGTATTAATTTATTTATTTGTCTCGGTTTGGTAACAATTTACTAAACCTTTGATCATCTTAATTTGTAGAAACGACAAGAAAATAACATCAATCATATCATTGTGGACCATAATCGAGAAGGAAAATCTTCTCACCGGCACCAATTTACAAGAGTGGCAGAGGCGTTTACGCGTTAACCATCGCCACTAGAGGAAATTGTATGTGCTGGAAGAGCCTGTTCCAGTTGCGCCTAGATCAGAACTTCTACCCTTAACTCACCAGGTAGATAAGGACATGAGGCGTGACAAACCTGCAGTCCCTAGAGTGAATAAGAAAAGGAAGGACAAGGAAAAGGGGATAAAGACTTAAAAATGGTTTGAATCCCCCGAGCACCATCCCTCCAAGAAGGGGATGATCTAGAGGCAGGGAAAGGAATGGGAGGAAATGTGTTTTGCGTGTGTAAAGCAAGGCCACTGGAATAGGAACTGCACCTAGAAGCATTGGGACGATAATGGTTTGTTCATTATCGAGTGTAATCTTTCTATTTCTACACATTGGGTATTAGATACAACTTGTGGGCTAACATCTGTTTTCAAATGAAAGAACCAAGTAGATTTAGAAATATTGCAAGAGGAGTGGTGGATCTTCGAGCTTCAAATGGCGCAAGGCTAGCTGCGTTGGCTATTGGAGACTACCACCTCTCATTGCCGACTAGGATGATCTTGGTTTTACATAACTATTATTATGTGCCTAGTATTACCAAAAATATAATTTATGTATCTTTTTTGGATATGGATGGATTTATTTTCACGTTTAAAAATAAGGGTTGTCTCTTCTATAAGAACAATGTATGTTATGGTATGGCACATTTAAATAATGGTTTGTATGTATTAAATTACAAAAACCAAGTTTTGGCAATCGATAAAGAAACAAACTCACATGACTCATACATCACACAGTTGTGGCATCGCCATCTTGATCATGTAAACGAGAAGCGCTTGAAAAATATCTACCAAGATGGATATTTAGACTCTACTATGATAAAACCATTTGATAGATGTCACGTTTGATTATAAGGTAAAATGACCAAGCCGCATTTCGGTGGATAGGGTGAAAGGGCCAAAGAGCATCTAGGATTGGTACACACGGATGTATGTGAACCATTTCTAGTAGAATCCAGAGGTGGTTATTCTTACATCATTACTTTTACTAATGATTTGAGTAGATAAAGATTTTTCTACTTAATCTAGTATAAGTCAGAATCCTTAGAGAAATTTAAGGAATTAAAGAATGAAGTAGATAATCCTCTTGGTAAGAAGATAAAGATACTTTGATGGGATCAAGGTGGAGAATATCTGCACCAAGAGTTCATCGATCTTCTACGGGAGTCTGGGATTCTATCTCAGCTCACTCCTCCTTATACACTACAGTGGAACGGTGTTAGTTAAAGGAGGAACCAAACCTTGTTGGACATGGTGAGGTCAATGATGATTCATGCGGATATTCCCTTATCCTTTTGGGGGTATGCATTACAAACTGCAGCATACACATTAAATCAAGTACCAACTAAGGCGAAAAATGGAATTCCCTCTGAATTATGGAATGGAAAGAAACCCATTTTTTCGCATACACATGTATGGGGATGTGAGGCATTTGTTAAGGCCATATCATCCAACAAACTAGCCCCCCGGGGCATGAAGTGTATCATTATAGGATATCCTAAGGAAAATAATGGATATTACCTATATAAACCTCAAGAAAAGAAAGTGATTGTCACTAGACAAGCCATCATTTTTTAGAGGGATCACATCCTCAAAAAGGATAGTGGGAGAAATATTGACTTCGACGAAGTTGATGCTCAAGATACACAAGAGTTGGTATAGGAACAAGTTCCACAGGTCCTCGTGGAAGAGGTTCCAGAAACACAAGTACTGCGTAGGAGCTCAATAGAGGTAAGGGAACCAGAGAGATTTGGTTTCCTAGTCATTGAGGATGGTGAATCGTTATTGTTGGACAATAATGAACCTCTCTCCAACAAGGAATTAGTAGAAATCTCAAAAGATGAAAGTTTCCTAGAAGCTATGAATTCGGAGATGGATTCCATGTATCAGAACCAAGTTTGGGTTCTGGTCGATGAGCCAGTTGATGTAAATCATGTTGGATGCAAATGAGTATTCAGGAGAAAAATGGACATGAAAGGTCATGTTAGCACCTATAAAGCAAGGCTAGTGGATAAAGTATTAAAATAGCATCATGGAATTGTCTATGATGAAACCTTATCACCAGTTTCCATGTTTAAATCCATAAGAATCATAATTTCCGTAGCATCATACCATGACTATGAGATTTGGAAAATGGATGTCAAAACAACATTCCTTAATGGGAACCTTCAGGAAGATATCTATATGACAAAATAAGAAGGTTTTGTGACACCAGGTGAATCCAAATAGGTTTGAAAGTTGCAGAAATCCATTTATGGATTGAAGAAAGCATCCAGGTCATGGAAAATTAGATTTGATGAAGCCATAACGGAATTTGGTTTCATTAAGAACGAATGTGAGCCTTGTGTTTATAAAAAGTTTAATGGGAATGTGATCGTTATCCTAGTATTATAGGTTGACGACATATTACTTATTGTAAATGATGTACCAGTATTACAGTCTGTTAAGGATATGTTGAACAAGTGTTTCTCCATGAAGGACTTAGGAGAAGCAGCCTACATTCTAGGGATCAAGATCATTCGTGATAGATCCAAGAGGCTGCTTGGACTATGTTATGGTACATACATTGACCAGATACTAAAGAGATTTATTATGGAAGAATCAAAGAGGGGATTGGTTCCACCGTCACATGGCCTACATCTTTCTAAGAAAATGTGTCCTCCGACACAACAACAGAAAGATAGAATGAGTAAGATCACATACGCTTCGGCTATAGGATCCATCATGTATGCCATGTTATATACCAGGCTTGATGTTGCCTATGCACTAAGCATGGTAGGAAGATATCAAGCAGATCCAAGAGAACAGCATTGGATTGCTTTTAAGACTATCATTAAGTATCTGAGAAGAAATAAGGATATGTTCCGGGTGTATGGAGGAGACGAGGAGCTTGTCATCAGAGTGTATTCTGATACTGGTTTTTAGACAATCAAAATGATCTAAATTCGCAATCTGGATATGTTTTCTGTCTCAATGGAGGATCTGGGAGCCGGAAGAGTTCTAAGTATGTAGTTGTCGCCAATTCTACAATGGAGCCCGAATATATAGCGGCATCTGATACAGCCAAGGAAGCCGTCTGGATTCGGAACACTGTCTATGAGCTTGATGTGGTTCCTAGTAGTAAAGATCCCATTACAATGTATTGTGATAGTACTGCAGCGGTGGATCTTGAAAAAGAACCAAGGTCACATCAACGGACAAAGCACATACTCCAGAAGTATCACCTCTTGAGAGATTTCTATCAGAGGGGTGATGTTTCTGAGAGAAGATTTTCCACGGAAGAGAACGTGGAGGACCCCATGACTAAAGGCCTATCTTAGTATAAGCATGAATATTATGTGAGAGTTAGCGGGTTAATGTTTATTAGCAGTTGGATCTAGTCCAAGTGGGAGTCTGTTGGAGTTGGTGGTCTAGAACCAACTACATTGTACTTTATTCATTAATAAAAGCCTTATCACATCTTGATTGTTCTTCTGTGTGACAATACATGTGATAATGTCCTATGGACAACTGTTGTATTAAAGGGTCGTAGCAGATCCCTGCTATGATGAGAACCCAGAAGTGCCATAACACTGTTCTTGAAAATATGTTCTATGGCCAAATGATATTATTTGAGGGACATAAATAGTACAGGTCATAAGGGGTGAGGACTCATAAAACAATGAGGCACCTTCTCTTGGTGTGTGCCCTTTGTAATATCCAGGAAGATATAATGAAAATGAGACCCGCCAGTAGGAAATCCACATTTCATAGTGTCATTGAATGTTTCTATCTTCAGACGTGTGTATTGGTCCTTAGACATTAATATTAATATTAATGGGTATTATGACTCGCGCACTTAGATGTATTGATGAAAACTGTGACGACACACTGTTTGTGGTGAGGTAGGATACGTTGGTTGCATCACGAGTAATACTACATTAATAGATAATGAAATTAAGGATTTGTCCCTTCTGTTCCATAACAGAAGTAGATATCTCAGGACCTTTGACGAAATTGATATAGCCTAAATAAATCCCTGGCCATGGTAAGGTATGGGGGAGTTCAATTCCGGGATTTAAAAGAAAGAATAATCGAGCATGTGGGTTCACGACACTAGCATGCAACCCGGTTTATTAGAGATATTGAGACAAAGGGATTATTTTATATGTTAAGCGTTCGTAGGAGGTGACACATCATTGCGGTATTAACTCCTTTCTCAATGGGTGCCTTGGCGTGTTGCTAGATGCTAACCTTTTACTTTAGGCAGGCTCCGCCTAATATCACTGAGAAAGAGGCCTAGAGGGTCACACACTAAGTGTGTCCTTGAATCTCTGTTAAATATTAATTTAATAAGTTAAATGAATATTATTCCCGAATGTGGTTTAATAATTATTTAAGGATGCCTGATCGCATTTATTTCGACAGTAGTTATTCGAGAGAATATATTGTGTGTGAAAGAATATATTTATTAGAGAGTAATGCAGTTACATTTATTTAAGAAATAAATATCCATTACTCAAGGTCTAATAAATGTGGTGGAGAAAAATTGAAAATAAATGTACACGCCATGTATATTAAATATACACGACGTGTAGTCTTAGGGAAAACAAGTACACATCGTGTATTAATTATTACATGCCATGTAGTTTTCCAATCGAGATTTTGAGGATATAATATTGTTTTATTAAATGAAATTAATTATAATCATTGTGGGTGCATGTCAAGGAATTAATAATTGGACATGGGGTTTTAATAAGAGTTAATAAAATAAATAAAATGTGTAATGCATTTATTTGTTGTCATAACTCTATTATCCTCAAACCTGATTCTAAATATCCTCATAACACCATCACTTTTTCCACAAGAGTCATTGTTGTGTACAACGGATTTGGAAATACTCTCATGCCAAAAGAGAATTCCCTTTCCACCAAGAATGCCCTCAAGTTATGAGAGTGAGATCCTCCACCGGATCAAGGCGGTCGCAGGCGGACATTGAAAGTGAAGGTTCATTCATGCTAGCACCTGGAGATCCCTTCGGCGACGTCCATAGATACGTGGTGCATGTGTGGATCAC
The DNA here is from genome assembly GCA_963277665.1 of Viscum album. Taxonomy (NCBI): domain Eukaryota; kingdom Viridiplantae; phylum Streptophyta; class Magnoliopsida; order Santalales; family Viscaceae; genus Viscum; species Viscum album. The sequence continues at coordinate 1,841,746,852 of OY728136.1, forward strand.
CGCTAGAGGAATCCTATACTTGGATTCTACGACGCAACAACGGATCACAAGATCGTGACCGGAGACATCGATGAAAAATAATTCCACTGAGGTAATTCTTGTGAATTAATTAAATTAATTATAACCAACATATGATGATCCTATCCCAATGGTGTCCGAAACCTACAATTACACCGAGGATAAACTATTAAAAAATCTACATCCCCTTATTTTTATCTAGATTTGGATCTTATTGATATGAAATTTTATGCTACATACATTATAAAACTATTTAGGTGGTTTAAAATAATTTAACTTTTCCCTAATTTTTTATAATCCTATTCCCAAGAAATATAAAATGTATTCCCTAAAATTAAAAACACCTAGATACAATAAAAATGGGATACTAAAGACTCGTACTCCCAGATCTAGTTATAAATATACATACATTAATCACCATCATTGATACAATGTGATATAAACCATGATAAATTTTCACATATTTTAATTTAAATACACCTTACATCTTATAAAAATTACAAAATCTGTTAACATAATGGTTTAGTGTCTTTGGATAATATCTATATAAAAATAAAATTGTGAGCATTTCTAATTAATCAAGCCATATAAGATATTATTCTAAATGACACATATTTTATACTCATCAACATAACATGGGGAAGAGAAAATGAATCTTGTGGAAATCATAAAAAGTCAAAATAGAAAGTATATATCAATTATTAGTAAAATTTTAGGACATAGGTAAGTGAGAAAACATGACCAAGAGAGAATAATCTGATTAAAATGAACATAGAATAATAAGTGTTATCTGTAAGGCATTATAGAAGGTTATGAAACCTTAAAACATCAAATATAAAAACTGTATGTAATGAAATTAAATTTTAGTATTTATTTCCCTTCAATTAAATACTTTCTGGAATATCTTTCTCTACATAAAACACCAATCTAAAATTAAACCTTAACATATTTTATTAAGATAAGATTACGGATATTAAAATATTAAAATTATAAATGTAGATGTTGAATTAAAATATGTAAAAAGAGGTTAACATGTTATCAAATATATTAATATATATAAAAACAAATTTCAATTTTATTTGTAATTCACTAATCCAATTCCATTAATCTAGATAAATAACAACGAAGATCATTTTATTCTTCAAAAAAAATTCCCTAAAATTTGATTCTAGGATGCTATATATTTTTATTTCAAGAAAGTATATATATATTTCTAATGATGATAAAATATATTTACTATATCAAAAATATATTAACAATTATTTAATTATTAATTAGTTGAAAATGAAAAAAAATTATATTTAAAAAGTTAGTTACCTATAAAAATAATATCAAATTATATAATATATATATATATATTAAAAATTATAATTACTAAATTATATATTTTTATCTTAAGAAATTAAATTAATATTTTGATTCATCATAATAATATTATATTAGGATGAAACTCTAGGATTTTTCATAAGATTGATTTTTAGTTTAATTGTTCAAAATACTCATTTTACAAATACCATGACTTTTATGATATCACTAGGATATAAAAATGGCTTAAAATTTTATAAAAAAATATTCATAATAAAATATTTGTGTTTTTTATAAAAATATAAATTCAAAAATATTTGGTTTAATGTATCAACCTATATTTTTTTTAATTTATGTTATATTTTTCTCTGAAAGTATTCTAATGCATTATACAATTACTATTTCAGAATTACTATTTATCATTAATAGGAATGGTATATATATATAATTTAATTTTTTATATTGAAACAATGTATAAAAATTATCTAATAATATCCATTCTAGGTTATTGAATCAAAAGTAAATTATTTTTTTAGAAAATTAGTTACCAATGCTAAAGCCAAAAATGATAAAAATGTGAAATTGAAGTGTAAAATGCCTAAATCACATAGAAACATGCCCCCAAATTGTTATTTGAGGGTTTTTTGACCAAGACTCATCCCTTATCCATTATTTTAAACTATTATAGACACTTTCCATGAATTGAAACTTATAAATGTTTTCTATTACACATATTCATCTCTATTAACTTAAAAAAAGAGACATTCACCACAAATATATTACTAAAAAAATACCTTTAGTGTATAAAAGTTACTACCAAATTCATTCATAACAATCCTAGTAAAATATTAGAGATTTTTCTCAGTTCAACTACTACCCATTAAAAACATAATCTGTTTTATAATGGATTTATTCAAATGATTAGTGTAAAATACCAAATCAAACATCTTAATTTCTATTTCATTAGTCTATATATTTTATCATAAAATTAATTTTACCATATTAAAATAAAAAAAATATATAATTTTTTTTCAAATATTTTATTACCATGATAGAATAATTATTATCTACCCATCCATTCCCCTTAGAAAAATGAAATCAGTAATCATGTATAAGTATAGAATTTAACCTCCACAAAGTGAAAAAACCCCATTTTGAAAAACCAACAAAAATTATTTGTGATAAAGGGTTATTAAATATATAAGTATGATATATATATAACATGATTAATTTTAATAAAAGGTTACAAATCTACTTTCCTTTGCAACATATGGAAAACAAGAACCTTATACATCTATATGAAATGTCCACTTCATACATAGAGATACACATTATATTATTCAATACTACATTACATTAGTGGTTCTAAATATATTTAATGAATATATGTAATATTAAAGATTAATATATTTCATCATTATGTTTATAAATGGAACACATAAAAATTCATGATATTTAAAATGTAATCTATTCAATGGAAAAGAAAGTGGAGATATATCTAATGTGGTTCTTTGGAGTATATTAAGAGAGGTCATAAAAAATTGCTAGAGATTCCCCAATTATAATCATATGGGAAACCATCTATTTTATTGTATTACTACTCTATAGTTTGGTTCTTTTGACACATGTAAAATTTCTTAGACATTGTATTCTTCAACTAAATGAGATCAGTATAATAACTCTCAACAATAAAAAGGATAAATCCAATATTATTTTAGGAACACCATAACTATAGAACCATTTCAATATCTATAAGGAAGCAAATAACAATGTGCAATGAGTAATAAATTTTATGGAGATGATAAAGATATCGTGGATGATAAATTGATTAAATTGATACTCAGGGGAAACATTATTTTTTATTATATCTTTAGTTGCCCTTGTTTGATATGGGAATATCCAAATATTTTATTCATTCTCATATTATTGATCAGATGAGTTTTCATATTGAGAGTATGCCTTCTATTTTGAAACATGAAAATCCTCCTGTGCAAAGAGTGTGTCTAGTCGTTATGTGTAAATATTATTGAATAACTATTCATGAGGATGAGTTTCTTCAGTATTTATCTATTCTTTAGATAATTTCCTATAAGTTGATTTTGTGTATGGATTGGTTGACCTCATTCTAGGAAAATATCGACTATTAGGGGTGAAAGGTAAGTTACACATCTCTGGAATCCGTTGACCTTCTCATAAGAGCATATTGGGATGAAAAGGCATGTAGAGAAATAATTTTGGCACTAATGGTTGGAATGGAATATTATTAGTTAGAAGTGGTTTCCTTGACTTCTGTCAATGAGATTGGAAATATAAATTTTCCAAACATCATTAATCAATTCCATTATTTCCCCCTAACAATTTCTTTTGTTTTACACACACAAAAATAAGTAGAGTTTACATTTGATCTCCTATTGTGGAACATTCGTATTAACCTTAAAAATTATCCAATAAAACTAAATGAATTTAATTGGAGGCCTATATTTAATAATAATATTATAAAGGGTTAATGAGATCGAAAATGCCTCATGGGTAGAACCCTTTCATTTTTCCAACAACGAATATAGAACTCTCAAAATTTATGTGGATTATCATTTGCATAACCAATTTGGGATAAATAATCGATATCTCTTTACATGAATTGGTGACTTGATAAATTTAGGGGATCCCAGTGGTTCTATAAAATTGACATAGGTTCAGGGTATATCCAACTATGATTTCATAAAGAGGATATTCAAATGTATTATTATTTTTGTCATTATGGACATTATGAGTACATTATAATTCCCTTTGAAAATATGAATGATCCAGAGGTTTTCATTACATTAAAAAAAACAAACTTTCATAGATATCTGGAATCTTTTTTAGTGGTATTTGTTGATGATTTTCTTCGTGCATTCACGGAATAAAGTGTATCATTAGTAACATATAGCTATATTGTTGAGTACCATTTGTTAACATCACATTTATGAAAATCATTTAAAAATTTATCCTGCGATATAAGAGAATTTTTTCATTAGTCATAAAATTTATGATAAATGAGATTCTATAGATCCTAAAATTATAGAGGTTGTTATCTCATGGAAACCATCAAATAATAACATTGGGACACATAGTTTATTTGGAATTATGTGATACTACAGATGCTCTCCTGAAATTTTTTCAAACATTATATCACTGATGAAAGAATATACATGTTAGGGTGTTCCTTTATAGAGGATCGATGTGTTCCAAAAATACTTTCAAGAGCATATGTTTTACCTCACATCTACACATATCTTGATATTATTGGAATCAAGATAAAAATATGTAGTCTGTTTTGATCAATGATGATCTACTTTGTGTTGTGTTCTTATGAAACACTAAAGGAAAAAACTTTTTGCGACATACTTTTTGCGACGGGAATAAATCCTGCCGCAAAACGTCCCACTAAGGGTCATTTGTGTCGTGGGTAACGACCCGTCACAAATAACTGATAATTTGCGACAGGATTTTGTGTCCTATCGCAAAAGGTTTAGCAGGGGTTGCGCGCCAAACCGCGTGAATGATATTTACTACGGTGGGATCCCACCGTCTTAAATAGTGATGTATTTGCGACGGGGCCAGTCGCAAATACCCGATGGCGGTTAAGAACATTTTGTGACGGGATGTCATCCCGTTGCAAAAGGTGAGTCGGTAGGGACTATTTGCGATGGGACCCATTGCAAATAACTTTTTAACCGCCAAAAGTAATTAATGCGGGTGTAGGTATTTGCATCGTGTCCCGTCGCAAAAGATAATATTTGCGACGGGCTACCCGTCGAGAAAAGTCATGTCGCATATAATCTAACCTATATATTCCCCCATTTGTTTTCCTCTCATTCCTCTCAATTCTTAGATCTTGTTTCTCTCTGAACTCTGATTTCAGAGGGGAAATTATTCTAAGTTAATTTTTTTGTTCATGAAGAAGGTGTGAAGCCGTCTACATTAATAGCAAATCAAGTTTAAAGGTATTTTTGTTTTATTAAATTTATTATTTATTTCAGTTTTTTATAATAAGTTTTATTATTGTTGATTAGTTGTAATTAAATTAAATTAAAGTTGTTTTGTCATGAATATTTATTTGTACTAATAAATTGAAATTTTTAGTACTGATTTGTAATGACTAGTAGTAATTAATAATTATTAACAATAATTAGTAATGTATATAATTAATTTGTAGTAATTAATAATAATTGGTAATAAATAATAATAAATAATAATAATTAGTAATAAATATTAATAATTATTAATAAATAGTAATAAATATTAATAATTAGTAATAAATAGTAATAAATAGTAATAATGAGTAATAAATAGTAGCAATGAGTTATAAATATTAATAAAATGTAATAAATAAGAATAAATTTTAATAATTAGTAATAAATTATAATAATTAGTAATAAATTGGAAGAATTTTTAATAAATTGTAATAATTAGTAATAAATAGTAATAATAAGTAATAAATTGTAATAATTAGTAATAAATTGTAATAATTGGAAATAAATTGTAATAATTAGTAAGAAATTGTAATAATTAGTATGAAATTGTAATAATTAGTAACAAATTGTAATAACTAGTAATAAATTGTAATAATGAGTAGTAAATTGTAATAATGAGTAGTAAATAGTAATAAATTGTAGTAACTAGTAATGAATTGTAATAATTGGTAATAATTGGTAATAATTAGTAATAAATTATAATAATTACTAACAAATTGTACAAAATTGTAAAAAATTGCAATATTTAGTAATAAATGGTAACAATTAGTAGTAAATTGTAATAATTGATAATAATTAGTAATAAATTATAATAATTAGTAATAAATTGTAATAAATAGTAATAAATGGTAGTAATTAGTAATAAACTGTAATAATTAGTAATAAATAATAATAATTAGTAATAAACAGTAATAATTACTAATAAATTGTAATAATTAGTAACAATTGGTACTATTTATTAATAAATACTAATAATTAGTAATATTTTGTAATAATTAGTAATAAATTAAGATAATTAATAATAAATACAGGTAATTAGTAATATTTAGTAATAATTACTAATAATTAGTAATAATTAGTAATAATTAGTAGAAATTAGTAATAATTAGTAGAAATTAGTTATAATTAGTAGAAATTAGTATTAAATAGTAATAATTAGTAACAATTAGTAATAATTAGAAATAATTAGTAATAATTAGTTCTAATTTTTTATAATTAGTAATAATTAGTTATAATTAGTTCTAATTTTTTATAATTAGTAATAATTAGTAATAAATTACATTAATAATTAATAAATTGTAATAATTAGTAATAATTAGAAATAAATAGAATAATTAGGAATAATTAGGAATAATAAGTAATAATTTAGAATAATTAGCAATAATTAGCAATAATTAGCAATAAATAGGAATAATAAGCAATAAATAGGAATAATTAGCAATAAATAAGAATCATTAGTAATAATTAGCAATAATTAGGAGTACATAGCAATAATTAGCAATGATTAGAAATAATTAGAAATAATTAAGAATAAATAGCAATAATTAGTAATACGTATCAATAATTATTAATAAATAGAAATAAATTGTATTAAATAGGAATAATTACTAATAAATAGTAATAAATAATAAAAATTTGTAATAAATACTAATATTTAGTAATACTTACTAATAATTAGCAATAAATACTAATAATTAGTAATGAATTTCCATAATTAGTAATAAATTGAAATAATTAGTAATAAATTGTAATAATTGTAATAAATTGTAATAATTACTAATAAATTGTAATAAATAGTAATAAATAGTAATATTTTGTAATAAATTGTAATAATTACAAATAATTAGTAATAAATTATAATAATTAGTAATGAATTATAATAATAAGTAATAAATGGTAATAATTAGTAATAAACTATAATAATTAGTAATAAACTGTAATAATTAGTAATAAACTGTAATAATTAATAATAAGTTGTAATAATTAGTAATATTTAGAAATATTTTTTAATAAATACTAATAATTAGTAATAATTTTTAATAATTAGAAATAAATATAGATAATTTGTAATAAATACAGATAATTAGTAATAATTAGTAATAATTAGTAATAATTTGTAATAATTTGTAATAATTTGTAATAATTAGTAATAATTAGTAATAATTATCTATTATTAGTAATAATTAGTAATAATTAGTAATAATTAGTAATAAATTGTAATAATTATTATTAAATTGTAATAATTTGTAATAAAATGCGATAAATATCAATAATTAGGAATAATTAGGAATAATTAGTAATATTTATTAATATTTAGCAATAATTTGCAATAAATAGGATTATTTAACAATAAATACGAATAATTAGCAACAAATAGGAATAATTAGTAATAATTTGAAATAATTAAGAATAAATAGAAATAATTAGAAATAATTAGCAAACATTTGGAATAAATATCAATAATTACTAATAAATAGCAATAAATAGTAATAAATATGAATAATTAGTAATAATTAGGAATTAATGCTAATAATTAGTAATAATTACTAATAATTAGAAATAATTAGAAATAATTAGGAATAATTAGCAATTATTAGTATTAAATAGTAATAAATAGCAATAATTAGTAATAAATATCAATAATTAGTAATAAATAACAATAATTAGTAATAAATTGGAATAATTTGTAATAGGAATAGTTATGAATAAACATGAATAGTTAGTAATAAATATGAGTAGTTAGTAATAAGTATGAATAATTAAGAATAAATATGAATAATCGGTAATAAATAGGAATAATTAGTAATAAATAGTAATAAATAGTAATAGTTAGTAATAAATAGTAATAGTTAGTAATAAATAGGAATAGTTAGAAATAAATATGTATATTTGGTAATAAATATGAATAATTAGTAATATATAGGAATAATTAGAAAAAAATATGAATAATTAGTAACAAATTGTAATAATTAGTTTCGAACAGTTAGGAATAGTTACGATCTCCAATTGAACTTATAGAGGATTTGTAGAAGCAGCCAGAAGAGATACGTCAGCAACAACAGTTGTAGCAGAAGCAGAAGCACGAGGAAGAGATGCATCGAACATAGTAACTACATCACAAGAAGATGAAGTACATGCCCCGTCTGACTCGTAGTTTTGGGATGGAGTTTCCTCCATCGTCTCCTTCAGCTCCTCCTCCTCCTCTAGAGGATGCCCCCCCAGTGATTTTTTATGTTAAATACATTTGAATTTAAAATTTGTTGTAATATAAAATATAGAAAATATTTGCCTTTTATATTAGTGAAAATATAACATAATTAAATTCTTAATATTTTATGATTATTTTTCATATATTGGGAATTTTAATAATTTTTATTTTTCTATTATTTTAATAATAATATTATTATTGTTTCATTAATCACAATTTTATTAAATATAATTTTTTAGTATTATATTTTTTAATTTTTTTTATTTTACTAATAATAATAATATTAGTATAATAATTTTTATGATTTTTTTATATTTTTTTGTGACTATTGAGAATTTTAATATAATTTTTTCATTTATTTTAATAATATTAAAAATAATTTTTCAGTAATCATAATTTTATTAATTTTATTTTCTTTTAAATTTATTTATTAATTCCGACGGGGTCTGTTGTGAAGGGTTCTCGTCACAAATAGTGCAAATAATTTTTTTTAAAAGTATTTGCGACGAGATTAGGGTCCCATCGCAAATAGTCTAAATAAACATTTTCAAAAAAGTATTTGTGACAGGATTACGGTCCCGTCGCAAATAATTTTTGTGACGGGACCTTCCGAAAAAAGCTTATATATATAAAGTAAATAATCAGAGACTTATTTGCAACGGTGAAATTGCCCATTGTAAAAAATATTATTTGCGACGGGACCACGTCACTAAAGCTTATTTGAGACAGGATCCTGTCGCAAGTAACCCATCAAAAAAACCTATAATTCTAGTAGTGAAAAGAGATATTGTGGTTGTTTATGGATCACCATTTTTATGTATAAAATAGAAGAACTTTAGATAACATTATTTGGAGTTTTTTTGTAGTTTATACCTTAACGATGCGGTGTCACTACTAATTATTGAGAAATTTATCATTTTTAAAGATCACAATAGTTTCAAATGCATTTTATGACCAAGGTATTTGAATCTAAAGGGTTGAACATGGATAGAATATCTCCAAAAGTTTCAATTTAACTTGATGTAAAAATGGGAGAATAAAACACTATAGCTGATATATAATGTTGTAATTCATAAAATATTCTAGTTATATAAGATTCAGATCAGTGGCATCTAATTTCATTCATAAAAGATATAAATATAGAGCGTACTAAAAAAGGTATCATTTTAATTTTATTACCCATTTTGTTTTTTTAATTTGGTTGAGCTTGTGAATGAGACTTAGACAATTTATCCTAAATTTTTGACCCTGAGATTGATACTAAATAGTGGTGAGAAATTTGAGGGATGCAATCTTGATGAGTGATATTGGTTGTGTTTGAGAGATAACATGGTGGCTCATCCAACAAATATGGATCAACTTATCAATGATCACAACCATTCAATATGGCTTTTCCAAATGGGAATGAAGAATTTATATGGAGAAATGAAACCACATTTCTTGTTGAATGGTATGAAGAGAACAATAGAATAATTTTTTTTGAGATTCCATACCATGCAGTAGGTGAAGGATGATACCAATATTCTAGATAGTAATTTATAATCATTATATATACATATATGAAAATGGGAACAGATAGCCCTTTATTTTGGGTCATTTCTATGAAGAATGGTTTAAAATACAGAATTTATATGGGAGATTGTGGACTAGCTACCATAGTCCACTCCAATAATCACTATTCTTGAAACCCACTAGGTGGAAGATTTTTAAAAACACTATATTCACGGAATATAAATTATTTATGGAGTTATAGTCCCTATTGTAACTAAATGATACTTCAACTTTACATATCACTTTTAGATGTCCTTGTTGTTTTACCTTGGAACATAGTTGAAATTAAGAAAATATTATAATCCCCAATGGGATTTAAAATATGAGATACTTATCTAAAAATTAGAAGATATTCTTATAGGATTTTTAATTGATTTTAGATTCCATATGGAAGATCATTTATCATTAGTCTCATTCTAATTCAATATATAGAGACATGAATATTTCTTTTATGTCAATTACATACTTTTTAAGATAAAAACACAATAGAGATATAAATACATCCTATGAATGTTTATTATCTAGGGAAAATTGGTCTTCTAAAATAATTGTACATAATAAAAAGTAATCATTATTTAAATTCTTCTTTATTGTCCTTATATATATGTAATGGTCTCTATAGAACTTATAACAACCTTAGGATATACATAATTGAAATGTGTTAGATAAAAGCCTTGAAATGGGAGGATTAAGAGACAAGAGTCAATTTTAAATTATTTAGAATAATAAAAATCATCATAACATAGTAATAAGTTCATTATAAGTATCATAAGGAATGTATTTGTTAACGACATGGAATGCGAAAATGCATAAAAATGAAACATCATGTCATAGTGCAAAAGTACCACACAAAATTTTGAAAGAAAATAACATCTTTCCAAAACATAATACACAAAATATGTGGATATACATCACATTTCACAATTAAATGGATGTATATATAATTATGGTCCCATCTATCACATCATAATATCCAGAAAACCATGAATTCCATATAGAACATATACCAATCCTAGCCAAGTGATAACCCATTTTATGGAATAGGTTTAATAAGGTTTTTCTAAGGACTAATTTCATGAAATAATTCTTGGGATCCCAAATGAAAATTGTAAAAAAAATTAAACTTCATTATTCATTAATTTGAAAGAAATAACTCATTATTAGTCAAGGATATGTTTATGAAAGGAAATTATTTTGGAAAAAACCTTTTATTTGGATTATAATTCAAGGTGGAAACATGTATATCCCCAAAATTTAATTGTCTGAATATTAAACATAATTTGATGGAACATTAGAGGAATATCTAGAATAAAAATTATGTGAAAGATGGATAACCAATCGATAAGTAGTTGGGTTTGAGAATCCCCTTATCTTAAATCCAAATTTATTTCATCTCTTTTGAAACTCCTAAATAATAATCATTATTTTATTAAAACATTACCAAAGAAGATAATTATTTTAATTTATTGTGACTATTTATTAATTAAAATTATTATATTATATTTCTGTGTTTTCATTATTGACGATGAAGCAATTTTATATCATGATTACAATTTAAATGTCTCATTTTTCGTTGATTCAAAATTTTTTAAGGTAATTTAAAAATAAATATAATTAATTATATAATATTAAAATATATTTTATGTATAAATTTATTTATCATTAACAATCTTTTATAACCATACATAACATCGGTGATATGAAAATAAATGGAAGCATCCTTATTGGTGGTTAACTGACCATTAATGGGACTTTGCCAAAAGAGAAAGAATGAGACGTATGGAAATTTATTGTGTAATAAATAACATACTAATATTATGATGAAATAATTAATATAATTTTTACCTCTAACATAGTAATAATTAGAACATTTTTTATTGAATGTTTTGGAGGAAAATAGAAAAAGGATATGAGAATTTGAGGGAGATTTTATGTGAACATACACTCTTATCTGTGTTTCTTATTCACTTTTGCACTACAATACCATGATGATTTCAATTTTATGGATCTAGAAAATACCTAGGTCTGATAAGATTATTAATAGATAACATGTGGGTATATTTCTAGATTTATAATCTAAATTATGATTTTTTTCGAGGGGTGATGGAGGGGTTATTTATACAATATGAGGGGGGTAATTTTAGAATAGAAATATTAAATAAATTAATGTATCCAAGATAAACCTTGTAATAGTGATCATTATGAAAGAATGAATCATATATCAATACAATATAATAGTTCTTGGAAATTAATCCCTTTTATAATTATTATTAAATTATTTATTAAGAAAGAAGGTTAGAAAAATAAATTTTTTTATTTTAGTGGAATGTATTTTAATTTAGGATTTGGATAGTAATTATTAGGTTCAAGTAACATGTTTATTATATTTCAATGACACATTTAAAAAAAATATTTTAGGTAAGCCTCAATTTCAATAACTTATTAGGTCATAATTTGTTTATAAATAATGTAATTTAAGATACACTTGTCAGAGAAAATCAATATTTTTACATTTCACATGAAAAATGTTGTATATTAGAAAATTTCTCACAAATAAACAAAGTATGATTTCAAATAAATTATTTAGAAAATAATATTCATTATTTAAAATTAATTTTTAACATAGTTAATTTTAATTTTTAAAAAAATTGTGATTTTTAAAAAATAAATATAAAATGTAGTTTATTAAAAATTTTGATATAATTACTTTGTCTTTTTAAATCAAGATATTTTTTTTTGAATTTTTACACTTATATGTATATAAATTTCTCATGATAAATATTATTAATATCATAATTTTTAATTTTTTTGTAAAATGGATATTCTAAATGTTAGGTTAGTATATAAAATGGTTAATATATTATTCTCAATAGTTAGGTTACAATTCCAATAGTCACATTACTATTCCAATGATAACATTACCTACTATAAATACCTATTCATTCTTTAATTCATTACTAAACTGAAATCATATCAAGGATATAAATTTATATAATTTTTTTTGATTTACTAGTATTTTGTTTCTTTTCTATGTGTTGTTCATGGGAGGGGTGATTCTAGTTAGTGGGGGAGATATAAAATGTTTCATTATATATTTTATATTTATTTTTCCCCTTTTAAATTTTGACATTATAATGGGTTTATTATTAGTATAATGAAACAATTGTATTTAATTAACTAAAGGGTTATTTGATTCCCTACGTGTTCCATGTGTATAATATAATATAATATAACAAAAATTTATTCAGGAAAAAATTATAGTTAAAATATATTGTGTTATTACTTTATAACCCCCTTTAGAAATTTTGACCCCAAAAATTCAACTCATATTTTATCTTAGGAATTGTTTAGGGTACCACTATTTCATTATTTCCTCTAGTTCTAATGTTGCATCTTCAAAATTATGGTTCTTCCATATCACTTTTTCATGTTAATTTTTCTTATTACGTAGAATATTGAATCTCTAGTCCAAGATCATCACCAACAACTCATAATACAAGAGGTCGTTCTCTATTTGTACCATGACCATATTTTTACATGTGGCTAATCAAGTATGTACTTCCTCAAGAGAGATACATGTACTAAATCTTGAGACTCTCCCATATTTGGAAGACATGAATGTAAATAGGTTACTTCTCCTATGATATTAAGAATCTCAAAGGGCCAATTTTACTAGGTCTAAGCATCTTATTCTTTACAAACTACATGGCTCTATATCATAGTGATATTCGAAGGAATACTTGATCTCTAGATTCAAACTCCAGGCCCCTTTGATAGTTATTTACATATATATTTTTCTGAAATGAGAAAATTTTATACGTTGTTGTATAGCTTGAACCTTCTATATAATCTCTTACATAGGATCCGATCTAATTAGATTTTTTTCTCTAACATCATCCTAACATATAGGATTTCTATATCACTGCTCATATAGATATTTATATGGAACCATTTTTATAATTGAGTATAGTATGTTGTTTTATAAGAAAAAAACTACTAAGACATATTGATCCCATCCACCATTAATCATCATTGATAAGGAACTCAACATGTCATTAGATATCTGAGAAGTCATTTTAGTTTTTCAATTATTTTGGGGGTGATAGGACATACCGAAATTAAATTCAATGTTTATAGAATGTTGAAGAATATTCTAATATTTAGATGTGAACCTTGGATCATGATAAAAGATGATTGAATGTGGAAACATATAGAGCCTCACCACATATAGAAAGGCATGTTGTTCAGGAAAGAAATATTCCATAGTAGCAATGAATTGGGCAGTCTTAGTGAGTCAATCCACCACAACCCATATCAAATTATTTCCATTAGATGTATTTGGGATACCTATGATAAATAAAATTGTTTAATCCCATTTCCAAATGGGTATAGTAAATGGTTTCATCATTACCTTAGACTTTTATCAAACTTCATTTACATTTTGGTGTACAAATTGTTTTTAGATATACTCAGAAATCTACTTCTTCATGTTGTCCCACCAAATGTTTTATCTCATGTTATGATGGAACACATATCCTGGTTCCAAACCAAATCACATCATCATCATTGATATGGAATTCATGAAAAATCAATTCCATGAATTATTTTACCTTCTTTTGAACATCTAGATCATCCATTTTTTCCTCCTTGATAGTATATAGAAAATATGGTGGGGGTATCATTTGGAAAAGGTATGGTGTTTTCCAATCAATTATTATTTCCAAATCCAACCTTTTCGTATCCATGAAAATGGGGTCTTTCTCAATCTGCATCATGGATAGAGTGGCATGATATTTTCTTCTAAGAGGATTATCTAAATGTTTCTCCAATCTTGGATGGTAGTGAATAAAGAAATAGTGGTTCTTGGTTATCTATAACAATGTTATTTCATTCATTTTTATCTCCTTTTGAGTGAATATAAACTTTAGATTCTTATTATTGGGATATATGTCACACTTATCACCATAGAGCTAGTTTAACCATATCATTATGGTAATGATCATATATGGAAACTACATATGATGTTGTAGGTAGTTCTTCTCATGGATATTTAGTTGTCATGAGTCATAGGGTAATTTTTTTTATTCTAAATAATAACACAACTCAGGCCTTTCATTGAAGAATAATTATATATCAAAAAACCTTATCCACTTTATGGGAATTTGATTAGAGTATTAGTGATTATCCTTTTCTTAATCTCCTTAATGATTTTCTTACATTACTCTTTCTAGACATACTTTAAACCTTTCCGTGCTAACATAGTTTATGTACTATAAAATTGTGATAAATTACTCAAAAAAATATATAGTATCCTTCTAAGCCATGACTAATGTGGATTTTTATGAAACTAGTGGGCCTATACCATATATTAATTTCCATTTTCTTTCACAAGTCCACATAAATTCCCTCACTTTTTATCACGTGCCCTAATAATGTAACTTTATATATCCAAAGGTCAATATTTCTGAACATAGAGTAAGTTTTATCATTCATTAAGGTATCTATCACTATAATTAAATGCTCTCATGTTCTTATTTACTCAATCCGTAAATGAATATTTCATTGACAACAACTACCATAAATTTATTGAGGTAGTCTCCAAAAAATATATTAATCAAATCATTGATGATCGTAGAGTCGTTATTATGTATAATGGGCATCACTATGAACTCATACTTCCCATACCTTGTATAAAAATCTATCATATTAATATATTCGTTCTTCACCTTTAGCTGGTGATATCCAAAATAATCATCCAGTTTTGAAAAAATTTGATCTCCTCGTAGTTTTTCGAACAAGTCATAAGCACTTGGTATGAAACATTTTTTCGTCATTTTGATCCAATTGAGATACCTATAATGAATACATATCTACATTGATCCATCCATCCTCTTTATAAAGTGAACTTCCAAACTCCAAAGAAATGTACTACGGAATATGAAAACTTTTTGAAAATAATATTGTAGCTACTTATTTAACTCATCTAGTTTGATAGGGGCTATCCTATAAGGGAATTTTATGATTGGAATGGATTAATGGATGAGTTCTACTGATAACTCTACCATGTTGTCTGGGGTAAGTTCCGGTAGATCATTAGGAAATATATCCTGGTATTCCCTAACAATTGGAATTTCCTCATGGATTATTCTTTCATTTAATGAAACAATTTGGTCCAGTTATTATTCTTCATTGGTTAATATCACCCTAACCATCAAGGGATTCTACAAATTATATTCACGATATTCCATTAATTTTTTCCTGAGAAATATAAGGTTTTAAATATATAAATATATTTCCTTTTCCCAAATATTGTTGTGTGATCTATATAACGAGCGGAAATCCATTCCCAATATAGAATAGAATTCCCCTTAAAAAAGGATTACCAGATTTACTAGATACAACATTCCCGCAAATGATAATAATTGAATAGTACAAAAATTTGTGTTTAAAAGTTTCACCACTTGGTATTTTTATTTATATATCAACTTCAGGTATTAAGGATTAATTTAATAATTTAGGAAGACATGATGGTTAAAATGGAATTCATAGAACCATAATCAAATAAAACATTGTCCGTTATTGATTTAATAGTAAGTTTAACTTATAACACATAATTCTCACACTCAAATTCATCAGTATTAATGCATTAATCTTTTCCTTTATCCTTTGGATTTGGTGGATGTTGACACTTATTAAGATCCAGGACCAGGGATTTAGTGCACAATCTTTCATAGTACTCTTTCTCCCTACAGTTTTAGAAATGTACCATTGGTGGTGTATTAGGGGATTCCTACATTTCCACCATCATTTCATCCAGATTATTCATGTATCTTCAACATTATTGATCTTAGTGGACTTATCTCCCACACATTAATTATTTACTCATCCCTTTTTTGAAATTCCCATGATGTTTCTTCCCAAATTAATGGCATGTGGGTAGGTTAATACTCTTCCCTCCTTTTACATTTAACCCACCATCTTGACACTCCATTATTTTATTTTTATCTCTTTATAATTGGGAACAATCACCAAACCCTATATCTAATTTTATATCACATATAACTACCTCATTAGAACTAATAATCTCACAGATTGAAAGATCATTTTGGAGGTTTGGATTTAAACCACCAATGTACCTATCAATTATGATATTGTCTTTTTATAAATGAAGAATGAGGTGTATCTTGAAATCATAGTGACTTTTGAATTATAATCACGGGTAAATTCACCATTTTTTCCTTTAGATCTATGAATTATATCCCTAAATTTTTTTGATTAGTTTTAGAGAAATAAATATTAAGAAACATTTTCATAAATTATTCCCACTCCATCTCATTCATTTCAACCTACTACTTAGGGTTAATTATTAATTAATACCATTGATTAAATTATCTATATAAATGATATATGACCATACTTACATTATCCTTGTTATAGTATTAGATCATAGACAAGATATTATCTATTTTGTTAACCCACTATTTCCCAACTAGTGGACCTGGAGATCTACTAAACAACAATTTACATGCCTTGTAAAAAACTCGATAACGATTTTTTACCTTGGGTGAAGGAAGATTGACCACATGGTTTTTATAATTATTAATAGCATAAGATATTAGGTTAATCATCGACATTATATTTTCAACTCCACCTCCCATTGTATTTGAGAGGACAATCAAAAAACATTTAATTATCCTTCAGATGTGTTATTGGCATTGATTCTCCTAACTACAATAATTTTCAAAAATAGAAAAGGTTTTAAAAAATATAAGTGAACAAAGCCTAGAAAAACAATTAATTTTTTTTATAAAATAAACTGTAAATTCATATCTTATAGAATCCAAATGTTTATCCTTTTTAATAATTGATTATTCCATGATGTTTACCAATATATAGACTTATATTTACAGTTCTCACTAACATTTCCAAATAATAATTAAAAAAACTCAAATTTTCTATAATTCCAACATTAGTGAAATTAATTTCTCTTATATTACTATCACATAGTTTCTATGATAAAAAATATTAGTGATACAAATCCAGGATCCAATGGTTTACTAGCCTGGGAAATTTTGGATTATAGATGAATTGTAAAGAATTATATATTAGTATTATTGAAATAAAAGTTATTTATCCTTATAAATATCTCACGATATTCTTTGTACATTTTATCACCTTAGGATAAACATCAACGAAAGGGGTGAGCTAAAATCCTAGTCTGGGGAGGAGTATGGATATAAATAAATAGTAAAAGGTAGTAAATAATGAAAATCATCATAAAAAAAGAATAGGATAGTCATAAACATCATGAGGTAAACATTTGATAAAGACATGAAATTAGGAACATTCAAAAATTTAAACATCACGTTTTATTTTTAAAATATAACACATAATGGTGAACAAATCTAACATCATGTTCCCACCTAACATATGTGTATAAATTATAACATCATCATTATAAACAAAGAAATAATCATGATCAGGGATAATTCAATAAAAATAAAGAGATACATCATATTACCCAGAAAATTGGAGATCTATCTAATTCTATGTCCACCCATTACATCGTAATATTCACATAATCATGTAAGCCACACAGAACGTATACCAATTATAGTCGTGAAATAACACATGGAAGGGAATGGTTCTCTTAAGGATTTCACAAAGTATAATTTCATGAAGAAATTTCTATTTTCCCAAAAAAATAATGGAATCTATATTTGGGATAAAAACATTATTCATGGTTGAATAATTAACAACTCAAGATGAGTCAAGAATGTGTTTTAGAATGAAAATTATTTTTGAGAAATATCTTTGTCATTCATATAAATCATTCATGAAATATTTATTTATAAAAAATTAAAAGGAAATAATATTGAAAGGGTATTTAATAAATATTATAGGAATATACATACTGAAATTAATTAGAATTATGCACAAGTTACATAAAAGGAGTTAGGTTTGACAATCCCCTTACCTTAAATTCCACTTCATTTAACCATTTTTCCACCACCTAAATAATAATCACATGGTTATTAAATAATTTAAATAGATGTTAATTATATTAATTTACTTGACTATTTATTTACTATAACATTTGTATTGTATTTTATACATTCCATTGTTGATGTTTAATCTCTTTGGTATCATGTTTTACTTAACAATTTTCTCATTTTTCATCGATCCTACGATTTTGTTCAAGGATATACATTCATAATTATAATTGATTCCATAAGCTTTAATACTGAAATAATTATAAATTTAATAATCATAAATAATTTATTATAACCATACATAGGGTTGGTGATAAGAAAATAATTGGGAATATCCTTGTTAGCGGTTAACCAAGCATTAATGGGAAACTACAAAAGGATAGGGAATAAGAAGTATTACAAGTTACTATATCATAAATATAATAAATCCAGTAGGTACTAAAATTTTGAAAGTTTAAAATACTAATTTTTTATCTATTGAGTATTTTTGTTTGAATGTGGTCGATAAATAGAGAACGAGGAGTGGATTATTAGTCATGGAATTGATGGGAACATACACATTTCTTACTATTTCATATTTTATATAGAACTAAACTCCATTAGTTATTGGAGATAGATATGTCCATAAAATCCTTAATTATTTATAAATTCTTCATATATAGAAACTAGGAAGGCAGTTGGCTATGTAAATTTAGGGATGAGTGTTTTTCCAAGGGGTTAGAGATGGGTTATTTATACACGAGGAGATGGTTATTTTAAGAATAAAATATTAAAAAAATACTATATCCAGGATAAACCTTGTCATAGTGATTTTTCTGACATAATGAATCATACATAAATATAATATACTATTTTATATAATTTAAAACCATTATGATTTAATTATGTATTTTATTAAAAATGATGGTGTAAAGGATGAAAGTTTTTTAATTTAACTGAAATTTTTTACTTTTAGATTTGGCAAGTAATTTTTTTTGTTTTGAGAACATATTATTGTGTTTTAATGGTGAATTTAATAAATAAAATATTTTTTGGTCAGGACTAAAGTTCTTTACTGTATTATTTTATTATAAATCATGGATGACATAATTTTAGATACATTGGTTATAGATAAACTGTATTTTACAATTCACCTATAAATTAATGTATTTCATAAAATTACCAAAAAACTAACCACTATAAAATATCAAAATGATTATTTAAATAAATATATTCATTTTTTAAAAATAATTTTCTAGCATGGGATATGATTTTTAATATATAAAAATATATTTTTGTGAATTACCTTTAAAATAAAGGTTTTTAAAAAAATTCTTCTAATATCATTGCATTTTTTAATCATGTTATTTACGTTTTGGAATTATAATTTTTATATTTACTTAAATTACTCTTGATTAATGTTATTTAGATCACAATATATTAATTTTTGGTGAAATTATTATTCCAATGGTTTGGTTACTATTCCCAACGGTCGGATTATAATTCTCAATGGCCAGGTTACTATTATAATGGTCACGTCAGTATTCGAATGGTCACATTAACTCCTATAAATAACTCTTCATTCCTTCATCAATTACTCACCTCAATTCCTTTCAAGGCTCTATATTTTGATAATTTCCACTAGTTTACTAATATTTTGTTTCATGTCTATTGTGTTATTTGTGGGATGGATAATTATAACTTATTAAGGTGATCCAAATTTTCCAATTATTGTTTTTCTAATTTCTTTTTTATCTAAATTTAATATTTATTGTTATAGTTGGTTTAGTCATTGAAAAATGTATGTATTTTTTTAATGATATAATCTATTTTTTCACTTTTTTCTCTATGTGTATAAAATTATATATTATTAAAAAAATTATATAACAATGAATTATAATATAAAAAAATTGGGCCTTTGAAAAATATTAGTTATCAATCCATTATATATATGGATCTTTTTGAAATAGTATACGGTGTTCCATTTCATACTTCACTATATTGGGTTGAAACATGTAAGACATCCCTTATCAAACCAAGAATTGTGATAGAAATAATAGAGAGGGTTAAATTGATTAGGAAAAGAGTTGTGAAAATGGAAATTCATTATAAATAATATAAGTAACATCATCGATAACCTTTATCCTTTGAGGTAACAGATCATGTGTTCTTGTAAATCTCTCTAAGGTTAGGTCATAAATGTTTTTGTAATCATGGAAAGTTTTATCATAATTAAATTGTCCTTCTTGGGATACTAGAACATGTTAGGGATGTGTCATATCATTTTTCTCTTCCACTATGGTTTAGTTTTGTGAAAAATGTGATCCATGTATCTCAATTGAAAATTTAGTCACTTAATATTAACCATGTTATTCTATGGGACCATGTTGATATTTAATAAGATTTTATATTGAATCTTATGCTAGTGTTAATTATGTATAGGCAGGA
This sequence comes from Viscum album, assembly GCA_963277665.1. Taxonomy (NCBI): domain Eukaryota; kingdom Viridiplantae; phylum Streptophyta; class Magnoliopsida; order Santalales; family Viscaceae; genus Viscum; species Viscum album. Next base: position 1,841,768,370 of record OY728136.1, read on the forward strand.
GATTATTTTTCATGGTGAAAACATATGTTTTGTGTTGGTTATATGGAAGCATGGACAGATACTAGAATATACATTGTGGTATGAAAATTATATTTTAGACAAATGTCCCAAACATTTCAGTAAAATCTATAATTTTCCACATTATGGGTATAAAAATGGAAATTGTAGGCAGAATGTGTCACCCATATTTTTAGTTAATTTTAACTTATATAATTTATTTTAGTCTTATAATAAACTTTTGTATTGATTGGGTAGTTTCTGAGAGGTTGATAAATGTTTTGGATGTGTTTCATGTGATTTACGATTTTTGTATGATTAGTAAGGACAATGAACCAACTCTAGGAAATAATGAAACTTGTTCTGAGTGTTTCTAAGAAGGTTGGTGGTTGTTAAATTGTTTTAATAAACTATGTGAGTGACCTAGGAAAACAATAAAATATATAAAATATGGGAAATAATGGTATTTGATAGTATTTTATAAAAATTCAATTCAAATTTTTTGGGGGTTTCCATGAGAAATTATCACCGCAAGGTTGGTGAATAATTTTCCAAACTTTGTTGCCTAACAACACCATAAAGTTTCCTCCTAGAAAATATTGGTTTAATTCTTAATTAACACAAAAAGACTTCATTATTTTTTTAATCACACAAGATATTTCACTCTAATACATATATAGTCTTCATAGATAATTCCATTCTATCTTAAAGAAAAACTTAGGTGTTTTAAAGTGTTTTTGATTCAGTTGGCACTCTGAAAATATTGTTAATTTTGGGTTTATATTTGTTTTTATTATTTATTAACGAAACATATATGGGAATAGATGTTCATTGTTTCCAATAATTAGGATTTTTATCATTAAAAGGGAACCCTCTACATTCTATGAAACCCTTTGAATTTATTTCCAACTATTGTTGTCTATTGGATGTCACAAAAGGCCAGTAACACCTTCTCCTTATCTCAATCCAAATATGAGGGGTGGGATGTTTAAGGATACAATTAATTTTTATTTCATATTGATATTTCTCATTATATCATTTCAAATGCAATATTTTTTACATTTTCGTTTGATTTGGATTCAATAAAAGTACTTTCAAAATGACTAAAATGGAATTTCCATTCCATATTGTGCATTTTTTCTTCCACTCTTTATTTCAATTGGGAAAAAATTATTTATTTTAAAATTATAATTTATGAATAATTATCAAAACAAAATTTGAAATTTATTCATGAATTCTTCTTAAAAATTGACATTTTTCAATGTATCTCGTAACCTCTACTTTGTGATAATAATAAGAATCTTTATATAAAAGGGATTTAATATAAATCTTTTATTTCCCTCAATAAAACTAAAATTTCTCAATAATACTTAGTTATGTTTTATGAATCATTCTAAATTCCATTATGGAAACCCATTTTTTGTGATGTATCTTTCGGTATCAACCAATCCATGTCTTGAATTTTTTTCATGTAATTACAATAAGAAATGTTATAAACATACTTTATTAAAATGGGTTATATATGATATGATAATTGATTTATTCAACATGAAACATATATTTTAATGTGATTATTTTGTTATTATTTGGTCCTTTATAAAAATATAATGCATTTAGTAAAGTTTTTCATCTCATTAGACAATAAATAGGAAAAATAATGATGCTCGATTCAACAAGGGAAATTTATTGTGATACAAAATCCACAATTGTAAATAGTTTGTGATGCATGATCCACAAAGGGAAAGATGAATTTATTCATGATCCACTATGGTAAATTGAATGTGATACTTACTCCCTTTTTTATGATTCCTATTGTAATTTTCGTGATATCATTATATTTTTTATGAAAATATTATTCTCTATGGATCATGTTTTCTATCTAATTATTTTGTAAAATTATTTAATGATATATTTTTGGGAAATTAATATTAGTTGTCCTTAAATTGTGTCTTATGAATTACACTTATTTTTCTATGTTCTATTAATAAAATATTTTTCTAATGATCATGTATTATAATTGGTTTTTGATCAAAACCATGTTTATATATTGATAATTTTTCCTTGATAATCTTTTGACCTCACTCCTTTTTTATTTGTCCACTCCCTAGGTTAAAGAAATTATTAAAACCTGAATGGAGAATATAATGAGGTTTAGTGTGGTTCGATTATTGATAAATGTTAACATGTGATGTAAAATAAGATTCTTATGTAGCTAGTACTAGAAGACACAAAACCTTTAGTTCAAGGGTTTGTGTGATTATTTTTGAGAATTAATGTTTAAATTTTAGAAATAATTTACAATAATGATATGTATAGCTGGGGTAATATCAATTTTCATCAAATATGATCTATATAGTTTGTGTTTTCTAAATAGTCTTGGAAGTATGTGTTTGGATTCCTCGTTTGATATCAATGTAATTTATAACTATTTTCATAATTCGATAAGTTATTTTAGGGAATAGGATGTGAAAAAATTAGTGAAACCCATAAGTATAAGAATATTTATATGAAAACATGTTAATGTTTTGATAAAAATAGATATTATGGTCTAAAATAAATGAAATCATGTTTCAGATATAAATCATCGTATGCCATTTCAGGCATATATTCACTTATGGGTAAAAACCCTAAAAACATGGTTATGTATAAACTATATATTAACCAAGATCATGAAAATGTGTCCTAACTATTAACCATATTTTACACTATTAGGGGATATACATAGGATATTTAGATGATCACTATAAACTCTTATAAATGATTTAAATGGATTCTGAGGATGTAATATATAATTATCTTTGATAGAGAAACTAATTTTGATATTACCTTTGAGAACCTATGTTAAACATAACGACTTATAGGTTGATCTAATTATATCATAGTTGAACCAAAAGAATCATAAGTTGAAATGAAAAATCTATATGATAAGAAAAAATAGGACTCAATTTTTATTTTCATGCAATCATTTACTCAAATTTTATTAGATATTATCCTAACCATTTTGGTCTTTTTATTTGGTTGGAAATATAATCATTAAAATGTGATTGTAAAAGGTATGTCCCTAGAAACCCCTATAAGCAACTAATGAAAATGATTTGGTAAAATTATTGTGATAAATAAAATTCTCAATAAATTCCTATTTTATAGGAAATCATGAGTCTTTAGTGTCTATGAATATGAGGTAGATGTCTCAATAAAAAATATAAATTGTTTTTTTATAGATCAATTATAATCTTTCACTAGTTAATGACAATTAAAAATTTGTGGTTGAAATTTATTTAATAGGTATATAATTTATCACCTAAATATTTTAGTTTATATATTTAGTTAATAAAAAAATATGTATAATATTATTCTCCACATAGAACACAGAACTAAAAATAAACTACAATAAATTTTTTTAATAGACGACTATAAATTTTAAATGTTATACTATACATATATCCATTAAATAATCGAGTGTAAATAGTGGTAATCTCATAATTATATATGAATATTTATAATAAAATAAAAAATTTCCACTTCTTATAAATATGCAGAGATGAAATTCAAAATGTATAGCGAAATAGTTGATAATTTCATTTTTTTATTAAAAGTGTATTTTTATAAAAAAAAATTTTGAACTTTCTATTAATACTTTTTTAAAATAAATATAACATTTATTAATGATGATGAAATATATCATTAATATGAATAATATATTAACACAAATTTAATTAATAATTCATATCAAATAATAATAAGAATAATTTATATTTGAAAATTTATTTTAATATAGAATAGGTTTTATAGTATTTTCTATTTCTATATCAAAGTTAAATTAAAAACTATTAAAATTTTAATTTAAAAAAATTAAAAACATATTTAGATTTATAATAGAGATATTAAATTAGTATTATTTTTCAGATATTTTTGAAAGGGTTTATTACTGGTTTTATAATAACACATATTGATTTTACAAATACAATAAAATTTATTAAATCATTACGATATAACCATGATGAAAAAATTTATAAAACATTTTTCAAAAATCATATGTTTATGTGATATTTTAAATTTTTAATTAAAAAATATTATGTTTAATTTTCAATCCTATATTTTATATTTTTATAACATATGTTTTATTTTTCTATTAAATCCATTTTAATATTTTATACAACGAATATTTTTGAATTAATTTCTAATCAATTATATTATATTTATAAAATTATATGGATTTCAAGTTTCGAATTATTATTCCTCAATTATTCAATATGTTCTATTTTATATTATTCATTAAAAATTAATCACCTAGGTAAAAAATTAGTAACCGTGGTTAAAAACGAGAATTGTAAATGGGTACAATAAAAAGTAAAAGTACCTAATGCATCATAAAAATGTTACTAAAAAAATTTTATGGAGTAATTTACTAATACAAACACATATCATCTTCAGTTTCTAATCTTTTCTACAAATCTTCCTTCAATATTGACTTTTTCTTTAATTTTATATAAAATATTATCACTCCTCTCACATAAAAGGATACATTCACCATATCACTTCACCATACAAAAAAATTCCATTTGTTTATAAAAAATCATAAGAAATCCCTCCCCATCAATATTACACACAACCTAGTAGTTTTTTCTCCACAAACGACTAACCCTCGAAGACTTAATCATTTCTAAAAATGAGGTATTTCAAGTAGTAAGGTAAAAATTCCAAAATCCCACCTTTTCATTACAATATATTAAAATATTATTCATCTGCAAAAAAGTGTACAATATAATTTTCAAATAATAATATAATTATCATTATTATAATTAAATTGTATTATATTTATTGAAAAAATTTTATCTACCATTCCCTTTTCATTATAAAACTTAATACACCGTTCTTGCGTACTAGTAGATGACTGCCTCAACAATGTGACATATTTTTTTAATAAACACCTTAAATGGGTGATTATGAAATTTTAGCTAATGAATAAATTATATAATTATAAAAAAAATATTCTAAAAAGATTCATCATTTCTTACCTTCCATTCCATTTAATGGAAAATTTAAACTTTGCTCATGTTTATGTGCCGACTACTAACCCCTTAGATAGATGTGTTTTATTTTTCATTACTATAATACATAAATTGTAATGGAATTTATTTAGTGAAAATATTTGATATTAAAGATTCATATATTTCATTAATATTATTCTAAAAATATATTATAAAAATTAATAATCATTGTAATGAAATCTTTTAATATCATTATATTTCCTGAAACAAGAATGTTATGTATTATATTCCAACAAACCAAGACAATAGTATAAATTACATGAAAATGGGGATTCATAAATAGTTAAAAATAATGCTTTAAATATATTTTATAATCTTTTAATTATAAAAATATTATCAAATAATTGGGTTCAACATCGCCATTATAAAACTATTATGTAATAATCAAAATTGCTAACATATGATGATGTAAATAAAAAATAACTAATTAATAAATGTGTAATAAAGGTTTATAATTAAATTGTATAGATGGAAATATATTTGAATAATTTTCTAAAATATTTAATTTAAACTGTTATTTTTATTCGATAGGTCGTCTAAAATTATTTATAAAATTCAAAGTAAATAGGTAAGGGGTTTTATTTACTCGTATTTTTTCATGAGTAATAATGATTCCTCATTAAATATAGTACAAAAATATTATTTTACTATATATTATTATGATATCATTTTTCAATTACCCATTATTATATAGGAAAATAAATTATATTATTTTATTTCTTATAATATTTGATGACATTAAGAATTACTCTTACCCCCTCTAAATATGTCTCTTTTCTTCCATATACATATCCACTCTTCCAAAAAAATTCTAAAATTTTTATTATTCTTATAAATATTTTTTATGTTTGATTATCATAAAACATTTATTTACCTATTTTTAATTTAGTAATTTATAACTCCTTTTATGATGTGGGTTTCTGTAAAGATAATTTTAAAATGGTTCATATGGTTATCCCATTTTGAGTTTCACACATCATCTTCTAATATAATTTGTCTTTAAAAAAATATATTTTTTTAAGGATAACATTTTTAAATTTAATGGTAAATAATATTTCAAAATTATTCTTTATAACTACTCAAAAATGATATTTTTCAAATTGGCCCATAACCCCTTCTATTTACAATAATCTTATGAAATGTTTTCTAGAGACTTTTACATTTCACTTCCATTTTCCATTTTTACCCAAAAATGTATTTCTCTAATGAATTTATGTTTTGGGAATAATATTTTAAAATTATTAATGATATAATTGTTTTTTTATAATTTTTTGTATCAACTGATGTATTTTTGGAATTCATTTTATTTTCATACCATTTGGAAATATTATAAACCCCATTTTTTTAAAAGTGTTCTTTTTTATATACTAATTGAATAATTCAATGTATAGAATATAATTATATGTGATTAAAATATAACAGGTGAGTCTTATATGACTATTTAATTCATTTGTTAAATATTTAGATTTCCCGAGATAATAATGGGAAATCATTAATGATTCTTTATCCATTATAAAAAATACATTTTGAAGCATGAACTATAATGGGAAAAATGTTTTGGTACCAGATCCACTATGGGAATCTAGTTGTTTTTCCTGGTCGACGATTTGAAACCTAAATTGAAACCCGGTCAGGTACGTAATGATTCCTTTTCTTATTTTTTTATATCTATTTTATAAGTATCATTTATTCTCCAAAGATGAGGTTTATTGGACCATTATTTTTCTCTCTTATTCTACAGTAAATGGTTGTTCATTATATATTACATTCCCTTCTACAATGCATTATATAAATCCCTTAATTTTCCATGACGTTTTGATAATATATTTATTCCATTAGCATGTATTCTCTCAAGATTATTATATAACCCTTGATTATATATTGATAATTGTTACCATACTAAGCATTTCATCTCACTCCATTATTATGTTTCCAATACCCAGGTTATGGATAATAGTATCACCAAAATGGATTATAGAATAGGGTCTAGTGTGGTTTGATTATGGAGATAATTTAAAAAGTGTTGTAAAATGACTTTCTTATGTTACTAGTCATAGGCGACACTAAACCTTTAGTTCATGTGATTGTTTTATTTTTTTAGATTAAATTACAAATATATAAAATTATTTAGAATTAGTAAATGTTTAACTTAATTTATATCAGTTGGTTTTAACACTTATGTGTAATGTGTTACTTTTTAGCACCAGACATGGGAGTACGGGTCTAGATGACCTTAATATAAATAATGTGTGGAATTGTGAGACCATAATCATGATCCATAGAGCATAACATAGTTTTTTAAAAATCAAATGTGGTATAATAGTAATGATAATAAATAATAACATTTGAAAAAAAAAATTTAATGAAGTCTTTAAAAAAGTTGCAAATATTACAATAATATCCATACATCATACTATAGACATATCAATTATAGACCCACATAATATTCTAAACATAATAATAATTCACATACATCATATTGTCAAAAATATATACACACAAATCATGTTTTTCGCATAATAGTAATGTACACCCATCATGTTGTGAACATAACAATAATGTACATTCATCAAGTTGTGAACCAAATAAAAATGTATATTCATCATGTCAGAAAAAAACAATAATGTATTTGATTCATGTTTTGAAGATAAAAATAATTTACATGAATTTTGTTGCGAGAATAACTATAATGTACACACATCATGTAGTGAATATTAAAATAATGTACATGCATCTTATTGTGAACAAAACAATAATTTACATGCATCATGTTGTTCACATAACAATAAGGAACACACATAATCCTCATGTAATAAGAAATAAAACATTCACCAATGAATGAAAGGTATTTAATAGACTTCTCCCATATTTGTTCTTTAATGGACTCAACACAACTCAAAACCATATTCATGTGTGTCAAATGGAATCACTCATACCCCATATCCTGGAAAAATCCAGGAAATAAAAATATTTCTCTATATTTTAAATGGTATAATACAAAATTGAAATCATTATGTCCATATGATAATATCGAATATATATCATTGAAATTAAAATTTCATAGGATAATTTAAAGGAAATTTCTAGAAACCAAACTAAAAATAGATATATATTTTTTATATAAAGAATAAAATTGAAGATAAAACATGAAAATTTTATTTTATAAAACATTTCATAACACTTTTTTAAAGAGGCGAAGTTGAAATATATATATATATATATATATATATAATTTCATATATTTATCAGAGAAATGAAATTAAAATAACGAATTAAAATAATTACAAAATTGAACATTTAAATAAAATAATGGTTATGTTAATAAATGTGGAGTGAAAGATAGAATGTAAAATCATGAAAGAGGGGAAAAAAATTATATTTGAAAATGACTTTATTGAAACTAACATCATAAAAAGGGTAAAATAATAACCATTTAAAAAATAATAAAGTTAAATAAGAATACCTCAAAATGTACTAAATTTATCAACATTAATATAAAAAAATTATGGAATTAAACAATATTTTCAAGGAGGTGGAAAAGTATATAATGAGTATGGGTATTATTTTTAACATCATTTTACTTTTATGATAGTGAAATACATCTAGGATGATTATTTGAATTAAAAATGGAATTTTACCAAGAGATAAATATAAAGTTCAATATAATAATTTCTTATAGTATAATAAATAAATCATATAATATATAAGTTCATGAAGAAAAATAATAACACAAAAAAAATATTTGATAGAACAAAATCCAATACATCCTTAATACAATTTTAATTGAAATCAAACGAAATGATAACTTGATATGGATATGTAAAAACCTATAATTTCATGGAGGTATTAAAATTGAATTCATAGATTAGTATATATACCAAAAATAATAAAACAATTGTTGAATATTCCATTGGAAACAAAGAATAATAATTGATATTAAAACCCCTTATTTTTACTCTTAAAATTCACAAAATAACATTATCCTCATTGTGGGTTTAAGACATTTCATGAAAGACCTATTTTAAATTCATAACATGGGAAATTTTCTTCAATCCAAGGGGTTCCAAATGAGTTATATTACTTTTTAAGAAGAAAATTTATAAGGGTTCTAAGAGTATTTTGAAGCATATTTCATGATTGAAGTACGCAAAAGTTTCATCCTTTTATTGGTTAAAACAAGGGTGATTTCTATAGAAAGAAATTTCGGGTGAGAGATAATGATGGAATCATGTGGGTGTTTGGAGATTAAATGTTGGTGATATATGTGGGTACAAATTTCTAACCATAAACTATTTTTTTATGTACTTAGTGTAATTTAAACGAACAAGATTCAAGCCACCTTAAGTTACCAATTTTACTATTATTAACCTTGATAAAATATTTACCATGTTAATTGTTTTTTAAAAAATATGTGAGTTGGACCCTCTAATCAAATTTGAATGTGGTGATTCCGAATTTTGACTCAATTTATTCTAATTAAATATTTAATATCATACAAATTAACTTCGAATCATATCATTCAATTTACCGAAATAATAATATTTTAAAAGAATTATTTTCATATATTATGTATTTCTATAATTATATATTACCAATAAAAAATCAACAATGAGATAATATATTTCATTATTTGTCTAAATGTCCAGTTATGGTGATTAAAAAAATAAATTTATTTTTAAAATTATTACATGATGTTTGTAAATACAATTATTTGAAATTTAATTATTTTACCACAATAAATAATATTTACCTTGGTAAGTTATTTATATTTTAATAATGGAAATAAAATAATTAAAAAATTTGAATGTATGGATTAAAAATATGAGAATAATATGATTGTATATAATTTATAAAATAGATAAAAATTATTTTTCAATATAATATCTCATGATAGATAAAAAAAATATTTTGGAAAAAAAATATTTATCAGAACAATATAAATTTATCCAGATTATATACTTCGTAATAATTATTAGATAAATTTTTATTTATTTCAATGTATGTATGATAGGTAAATTTAATTGAAATCATTCATTAGAATTTAGTTTTTATTATAAAATTAAAATACACATTCTATTTGAAAAAAAAGTGTTTAATGAAAATAATTTTATATATTAAATTATCATATTGAAATACCATTAGATATTTTTCTCTAGACCATTTAATTCTAAAATTCCATTGAAATAAAAATATTTATTTAAATCTCATAATATCATTATTTAATACAAATATATATGGTGAAAAAGACTCTTTATGGTAAAATATTTTAATGAAATATTATATCTTGTTTCGTTGTATATATATAATCATACATATTATTCATTAAAAACACACCTTTAATATTCCTATCAAAAATATTTATATACTATAAAAAAATATAAATTGAAAATATTTCCAATGATCATATTCTCAGTGACCATGTTTCCAATGAACATATTTATTTCTATAAGATTTCATTACTATATATATTCTTACTAAATTTCTTCACTACATTCTCACTTCGTAAGTCATTCTCCACATTCCTGATTAAGTATTTTTCATTATTATTTCTCCTTTCATCGTTTTTCTTCTCATTACATTTTTAACTTTACTAAAGGTTATTCTAAATATTTAATATGATGTTAGAGATCTATTAAATTTAATGACATTATTCAGTTCTATTTATTTTATCCTAATTTATTCATTTTTATTGGTGTAATCTACCATTGAATGTAATACCTCATTTCATATATATTTTTTATATTATTTTTTCTCAAAAAAGAATTCATGTATCATTTTTGTTCTTTTATTTTGAATGAAAAATAATAAAAAAATATTATTTATTCAAAAATATATTCAGATTCTTAAGAACTCCTATATCTTTCTTTTTAGACAACTTCCATTGAAATTGACATTCTTCATATAAATTAAATTCCATCTAACCAATCACTATATTTATTTATTTTATTGGTTAAATTATTTATTTTATTTTGAATAATTTATAGTTAAACTCAATGTAATACATTCAATTATCCATTAAGTGACATTTTATACCAAAATAGATTCATATTTTCCTTGGTGTAGTTTTCTTCCCTAACATCTTCATGTGTTTTTTTAAATTATAAAATTAATACCGTATATTTTATTCATATCATTTCATATGATTATTTTATATATTATGTTTTATTATTTCATTGATAACTTTTGGAACTTGATTTGTATACTTGGACTGGCATTCATGTCCATTGTTTCTCAATTTTTTAATACCCAAATAAATATATATGAAGTGAAATTCAGTTTTATTGAATATATTTGTACTTTTATATGATAAATAATTCTATTAAATATTTATACTATATAAGGTATGCCTTATATAATTTACCAAAATTAAAATATTAGGATAGAATTCGTTGGACATGTGTCCAAACCTCAAACAACCAAAATATTGGCTAGTGGTCATTATTCTATTCCTATGTGTTGTACTCTGTCTAGAATGTACAAGTTTTTGTTTTTGAATAAAATAACAACCTAATTTTGTATTCTTATTGGGGATAAAAAATTATTTCATATTCTCTCAAAAACCCCTGATTCTACTATAGATTTATTAGAATTTTTTTACATATATTTTCATATTATTTGACTTACAACCTATAATCATAGATGAATCAATATTAAAAAATATAAAATCATTATAGATATTGGTTAAATTATTTCATGAGTTAAAAATATATGTATTTTCATGACCCGTCCTAGATTTTACCATTACGTGACTTCTCCGAGCCCGCCTCCAATAGGCCATGCGATGGTGACTAGCATCGAGTAGGAATATTGCACAAATGGGAGACATTGGCCTAAAGTACATGTACTCACATAGACATATCCAATCCACAAATGATGAAATGTTAATAAAAACTGAGTAATGAATGTAAACTACTATGATATCACAATTGAGTATGGTATAAAAAGTAATGGAATGTAAACAGATCCAAAACCAATCCCACCCAAAAGAGTATGTAACCACAAGTTCAAACTGTCAGAAAAGAGGTACTGAGAATTTCTTAAGAACAATGATGTAACACACCTTGGTCTTTCTAGTCTCCAAAATCACCACATCGTCATAGACTTCATGGAAATCCATTGAAAGGTTGGTCTTCTTTACAAGACACAAAACGTGTGGGAAAATCCCATGAAATGGTGAGTATAACAATACATAGTAGCACACCCCGAACCATAAAGAAATTCCAAAAAGGAAAACCACAAATTAATAACACAAATAAATACCACAAAGGAGTACCCAAAAGAAATACTTAAATTTTATACCACAATGGAATACCACAAAGAAATACCACATAGTATTACCATGAAGGAATTCCATAATGGAATACCACAGAGGATTACCATGAAGTTATACCACAAATGAATACCACACAGGATTACTAAAAAGGAATACCACCTAGTATTACCATGAATCAATTACCATAAAGGAATACCACACAGGATTTCCACAAAAGAAAATCATACCACACAAGATTAACATGAAGGAATAGAACACAGAAGTACCATGAAGGGATTTCCAAGTATGAATACCACACAAGATTACCATAAAATAATTCCACATAGGACTACAATAAAGGATTACTAAGAAATATTAACATGATGGAATATCACAAAGGATTACCATAAAGGGATTACAACAAAGGAATGCCACATTGGATTTCCTCAAAGGAATTCCTCACCAGAATACCACGAAGGAACATAGTGTCAACTCTACATAGGTAAATCTCTAATGAACATATAACAAAGATATCCATATATACTCAATTCAATACACACATTTCAGAGGTAATCCAAAACCAATTACCAGCCATACGATTCTGCTCGAAGCATGCCTGTTCTAAGAGAACTCACTCCACAAGTCATGAAATCATCTGAGACACTCATGAAAAGGTATAGATCATGTGGGGACAAACTAAATGAGAACATATCATCAAGGAGGACTATGATACAAAGATTGGGGTAACACCTATAAATGGTCATGGGACACTACTGATTGGGACTCTAACTAATCGAGCAATACCATGTACCTAATTTAGATCTACCAGCTACATCAGGGTCACAGAAAGAACAAATTGGAGGATTCTATGGATCATTATTAGACTCAATAGGGGATACCACGTACCCAACCATGTGTCTTGATTGATAGAGGAACAACGCCCTACTCTCAAAGGTTATGTTGATTCAATTACACTAGTATGGGTGATAGAGGAGCACACTCCAATCTCAAGGAGGGACACTAGACTCAATCTGGGACTCGGCATCTAGGGGATATTATAATCTAGTGATGTGTACATAATATTGTACTAAACACTAAAGTGAAGGATGAAGGGAAACTCCATTAACCTATACTAGACCAAACAAAAAACCCAATAGTTTTAAAAAAATGACTATCTCATTGCTTGTGTCCCAACACCATAGATGAATCATCAAATAGACACACAGTTTGATAGTTATGGAAGTTTGATATTTCAAAAGGTAGGGCACTAGGCCTATGGATCGACTATATGGTCTTTCCTCAAACAATGGCGGTTTACTTCCATGGTTGACCACTGAGACTGGAAGCCCCGTCGCTGCCTTGGTGAACCCCCCTACTATCGTCGCTATGTGGTAGATGGAGTTACTATGGCTCACCATCAACCAAGCCCTAGCTCTATCATAGTTGCTCTATGTTTGACCAATATATGACCTATTCTTATTGGTCTGCATGGTAATGGCCCACCTAGTCAGGCCCGTTTAGCCCGACCCACTTCGGTTTTCCCATCCCTCTTGGCCTTACCCGGACAGTGTGACCCACTCCGCCTAGCCCAACCCACTAGCATGTCCGCCACCGGGGCCCCCGCACACGCCCCACCTGGCCACATTTTTAGCATCTAATCTATGCTTCCACCACTATGATCCACTTCAGTTTGCTACAATGGACCCCACATGTCCACCCACCACAATCATTGTCGCTGGAACATCCACCTACAATCGCCACCACCCCTAGTAGCCTACGCCACTGCCTAACCTCACTGGACCGGCGTGCCAGACCTGTGTCGGTGGTCCCTTCCACAGACCACTAATCTCTTTTTGATGCTCTAAATTTTAAATATTCATAGATCTGAGCTTATCGGGTCCCTATCTATACACACCCAACCATTTTTGTCAGGTTTCCTCTAATTTGGGGGTCTGATAACATTCAAAGGTACCCAGAAACTCGAACTGTGAGCACAGGGATCCAATAGAGAAGAATATAAAGAATGGGGGGGGGAGAAAATAAAAACAAACACATTGAGGAACGAAATATGGAAATTTCTCATTTCGACCTCAATCCATTTCCATTTGAATGAAGAACGAATAACCCAATCAAGAAGACTTCTAAATTTAATTCTGCAATTATAAACCATTCCGCTATAATCAAACTATGAATCAATATATTCACAGATTGATCTATATTCATCATGTAAATGAAGAATGAGGAAAAAAAAAGTAACAACCAACCTACATTGATTTGGATCGATAATGGATGAATAATTGTAACTGCTTCCTTATCGATCCTCGATTCGTTGAATCCAAGGGGCGTGGTTGGAACGATCCATTATCCCCACCAACTGTTTCTATAATGGTTTTTCCTCCATGTATCCAAATTAATTTTTGGGTTAGGAGGAAAACCCTAAATTTTTTATATATACTTATTAAAAATGGAATTTTATGTATCAAAAAGATAATTTTTATAAAATAATTTTTTTACAGTTACGCTCTCTGTGTCTTTTTCTACTGAAGACCTCTATCAAAAAAAATTATTTTATGCCTAGAATTAATTCAATTCGATGAATATAAAAGTGAAATAAGATTTTTGATTTGGGAATCAATTTAGTATTTATTTTAAATTTTCAAGAGAACATCATGTGTGTACAATTAAAAATTTGCAATTTTTTTAAACAATTTTTCCAGGATAATCGGGCCACAGAATCACTCATCATCTAAGCGCCTGCTCTCGAAATTATTCCATTTCATTTCATAAAATAATACATGAAAGAAAGATGAAATTTTACATAGATATTTATAATATATCAAGGTATTATTTCCATTACTATGGTTATTTTTAATTTAATTAAACTTATCAACAAAATTAAGAAAACCGCTCTTCTTTCATCAGAATCTCAGATTGATTTATCTTATTCCACTTCAATGATTTTCAATTTGATTTTCAGTTGGAGAAACATATTGATGAGGGTATTTTAATCATCCTGAACTGATATCAATATACCTTCCCATTAACTTTTCATATATTTAATATTATATTATCGTTTTATAATAAAAAAATTAACGAAATTTATTTTTTTCATTTGAGATTTGAATTTCAATTTGGAATCTACACTTTAATAGTGGCATTGAAACATTATTTTCAATCAAAAATATTATATTCATTTATTCTAAAAAATTTAACATTCAAAAAAATATTTATTTCAAAGTTTTAATTACCTACGGTGTAATTTTATTTGTATAATAATAAATTATATTCATTATCACCTACGTGTTTTAAGTGATTCTTTCATTTCTAAAACTTCTCAATATTTTCCTTCTCTATATCCTTTTTTTGTTACATGATGTGATTTCTCTTCTTGAAGACCCTTGCAATACTATAATATATATGAAATATACTTATCTATAATCATTTTAAAATAATTATAAATTTTAGAATAAAACTCATAATGTGATTCAGTAAACTTATACACATCACAACATGAAATTGATTATTTTAAATAATAATTCCCAACAAATTTAATATAATGATAAGCATATTGTCTACATTAAATTAAAAATGTACCCACTTTCACTATAGAAAAAATTATTAACTTCATTGTCCATCATTTATTTTCATCCACAAAGGATTTGGTCAAATCCAAAATATTCATATTAATTGGATTATTTTCTATATTTTCCATAAGATGAGACTCACTAACATCAAAAAAATATACAGTTCATGTAATTATGTTATATTAAAAAAGAGTAAAAATATTGATCCAATAAAAGGAAGCTCATTTTTTCTTTAACAAAAACTGGTATTCCTCAACAAGATCAATGAGTCCCCTGAGTAAAGGAGTGAATCAATGTGACCTTTTTATAAAAAAAATACTTCAAAATTCCCCTCTCAATATTTGAATCTTTAACATAGTTAATATATATCGATCTACTTATGTTATCTCCACAAAAAATACTAAATGAAATGTATTATTTAAACAGATACAAAATCACAATGTATTTTTACAAGTTTCGACCCCAATATAGGAATCTACTCTTCTATATGTTCAATTTGAGTCCAGAACTTATATTATCACTATTAGATTATTGTGACTAAAATGGAAGGAGTAGGTATCATCCAAATATCAAAGCTCACAATGGGTGGATTGAATAATCTTTAACTTAGGGTTATCTCATATACTTTCCTAATTAAGCCTCCTTATAGTGGTTATATCTAGAAATCCACTCTTTCAACAAAAAGTTATGGATTTTATTATACTTGATCAATCTAGTCTTCTATGACCCTCGTTCAAAATTTCTAAAAAATATCTCATGTTTTTAGTATATATCATTACAACAAAAAAACTAAAATGGTCTTACATAGTAATAATTATTTAAATATAAATTTATAAATAGCATACTATAGCATGTACATTATCCTTATCATTGTGAGTTGATATCATAATGAAAAATACATTTAGAAGGTAGGATGATTCATTATATCATCTTCCTTAATCATGGACTATGATATAAAGATATCATAGGGATTCTAATTCTTATTCTTCTTCTATTTTTTCTTCAATATTTTATGTTATGATATATATATATATATATTATAATATAGGTATCCTAACATACATATCTTTCTTACAAAATACAGAAGTCATTCCTCCAATAATATTATTGGGCTCTCTTGCTTCGATACTCAGAATAATCTCAAATAAAGAGTATCAGCTTGTTAGTTATTTTATTATTATCCTCATGTAATTTTTTATTTTCTTCTCACCTCTATTATATATATATATATTTCATATTAATTATCAATTAGTTTCTATTATTGATTCACATATACGCTGATATTATATCTCCAAGATACTCACATTTTTTTATAATCACATGATATCAAATATTATAAAATCTCTCCCTTTCCAAGATACCAAGATACACATAATTACTATGAATTCATAATGACATAAAACAACTCTATCAAAACATGATTATTTATTATGATTGTTATAAAAAATGAAAAAGTTTTTATTTCACCCCATACTGTGATAATATCATAATTAAAAAACCATCCATATATGGTATTTAAATATTATATGGATTGATTTTGTATTCTTATTATTCAATCTATAATGATCATTATATAAATTAAGAATTATAGAATCTGGTTACTTAAATCATTATTATAATTGAAATCAAGATGATTAGATCACAGATTAATTGATCAAGCATAAATCCATTTTACATCGAAAACAACTAACTAAATAAACTTATTATCCTCATATCATAATAATTTTTTACCTTCACATAAGAGTTTATGATTCTTATATATTATAAAGATGATTTAGAATTTATCAATTTTCCAATAAACATAACATGTATGTATGAGTTTTTTAATTACACATACATTTTAGGTATGAGTTTCATTTTTTAAATATTCACTAAAAAGTGAAACTTCCAAAAAACTCCAACCCTTATGTATTTAGTAAGGTTTTAAACTTTTCAACATTTACTCTATCAAGTGATATTAACATATCATATAAGGTTTTATACATTTTCAAAACTCTAGTATTTAAAGGATGTTAAACCCTTCGGAAACATTTTTATTATCCCTTAATATCATGTAATGTTTTTGTGTTTCTATGTTTTAGTGCAAGGATCATAAAATATATTATATATACTCATAAAAACAACATATCACTATATTTCAATGGCATTATTATATTTTTGTAATATGTTTCTTTGATATAAATAATATCATACATACAAATGTAATATTCATCCATATGAAAAAAATCACTCTACAAAATATTTTATGCATCTATCAATTATCTTACATATCAATAATAAGATATTTTTCTTTTTCTAATTTTAACATAAAATAGGACAAAGTTCTTCTTACATTTCATCCTACGAATATAATATAAATCACTATAACCCAATAGATTACAAATAATTTAGTTATATAGGAAAAAAATATTAAATAAGAAAATAGACTTATTAAAATATTATCATAAACTTATCAAAAATATTAAGGGTTTCTCCTTTGGGATACGTACATCCCACATGAAACATTCTAACATTAACTTCTGGAAACATGATCATATTTTTCATATCCATATTCTAGTTTCACACCTAATAGATACTTATAAAATTTATTCATATTTCATCATCCACGAGTACACTGTCTATATGTCACTTTCTAGACATTATATTTCAAAACGTATCCACTTGACAGTTATATTCAATCAACATTCATCATTCATTATATATAATACCTTAGTCATGATGATCGATAATCTTTGGATGGATTAGTTCCCTTTCAGTGAATTATTTTACTTTGTTAACAACAGATTCTCAATATTTTGAGTAGCTAGAATCTTATATGAATGAAGAACTTGATACATATTGTTTTCTATAACCATCAACACAAGTCTAGGATACTTTTCCTGATATTACCTATAATCATCATATGTGTGATGTGTAAATCATCACCAATTATCTATGAAAACAAGTGTCTCTATAACACATTAATACATTATTAATTACATGGGAATTCACATAATACAATCCCAAATATCATGAATTATATTTTATTTTGGAATGAGGTAGATAGAATAATTTCTTGAACAAGGGATCTCACAAAATTATTGAAAACTACCTCAACAAGCTCATAGAAATCATCAGTTCTCTAAAACTACATGGGATATCCTGGGGACATATATAAGAGTGTGGTGAGATATAAAGCACAGTAATTTAAAAAACAATGAATAACATGAATAAAGTATTGCATGTTAGAATTTATTCATTTCAATCAGACATAAAGGGGGTTAGAATCCTAAAAATGAACAATAAGGCATGGTATAACATCATTACATGAAGGTAACATCAGAAATGTGGAAATAAAATTAAACGTGACACCAGGATCCTAGTTCAAGTATAATGACCAAGACATTAGAACATGGTGGAAAATTTCACCTTATGGATTATGTTCACTCCCTGATCCCTTCCATGATGTCTAATTATATTACAAAATTTTCCAATACGTCATAGGGCTATATAATTTGGGACCACCTATCACTTTAATATCATGTACATGCATAGGTGTGCCACATATATCATAACATAGGATCATATTTAATCACATTTAGTTAAAATATAATGGTTTTTATAACAGATACATTTAATTCCCCCAATAAAATATTTATAGTTTCCCTTGAGTGGAAATAACGATGGTTTTCAGAATACAATGGTTTGGAAAGGAAAAGTCACAGTGAAATTTCATCAGC
Organism: Viscum album; assembly: GCA_963277665.1. Lineage (NCBI taxonomy): Eukaryota > Viridiplantae > Streptophyta > Magnoliopsida > Santalales > Viscaceae > Viscum > Viscum album. The sequence goes on from OY728136.1 coordinate 1,841,787,973, forward strand.
ATAACGAATGTACTTAAATATTTATAAAATGGTTTAATTATATAAAAATTGGTCACTATACATTTATAAACAAAATATATTGTAATATGTTTGTGTAAAAACATATACCAACTTTAGTAATTTTAAATAAAAGTCATAAAATGATGAAGGTGCTTGAATATAGAGTAAATGGAAAAGATCCCTTACCTTGATTGGGTGATTACAACATCCTATGGGGAGATTCTTGAAAGTTGGGGTCACCTTGCGATGATTCTATTGAGAATATAGTAGATAGAGGATATGATCCAAGGTATTTTAGTGAAGTGGAATGAGATCGTGTGTGTATTATTATAGTAAATGTGAGGGTATTTCATTGTTATTTCACAAACATAGGTTTTAGACTCTAAATAATATTATAATAAAAACCATAAAACATACCTAATTTCATTCCCATGTATTTTAACAATGATAATTATTTTACTTTATCTTTTATGAAAAATTTCTAATCTCCTAAAAATAGTTTCCCTAGTTATGTGGAAGTGAGTTATGTTTATATAGAATTGATTTCAAAACCGTAAAATATAATATAGGGTTTGGAGGATTCATAAAGAATTTATAAAATAAATAAAATAATATAAAAATAACATTATATTAAAGTGGGGGGCATATATATGGTTGTGGATACCATTTATAGGATTTATAACATCACTTTTAGACATTATGATTTTATAATACCAACTGTATATTAATACCGTACTTAATTTTTACTACAAAATCCTGTTGTCTTAGAAAATTATGAAAAATACACAATTGGATCATTTTAACAAGATAATATAAAAATAATATTTATTTTATCCCAGAAAATTTCTAAATATGTGATTTTTCACTCTTAAAACAAGAACCGACATTTTTGAGAAAATCTTTTTTTTTTGACAACAACAATTTTCAAACCCATATAAAAAATAATTTCAACTTCATAAAATTATATTACAAACTACATAATAAATATTATATAATTGAATTATTTTATGAAATTATATTTTATTTTTAAATTTCAAAAAATCAAATAGTTGATATATCTTAATTAAAAAAATTTATTACACAAAAATACAATTCATATTTTATGGAATCAAAATAACAATCATTTACAGATTAATAACAATAATAAGTAAATATCACCATTGTTATATTGAAAATAATATATATATATATATATATATATATATATTTGGTATTTATATATATCCCTTTATTAAACAAGAAAACACCCTAATGGTAAGTTGCATGATTGTGATATTTTCATGGGGTGGTTAGACAGACATGGCATTGGTTGTGATCACAATGGGATTTGGGTATGATCCTACTAGTAAAGGCCATCAATTCCCTTAGTTGTGTGAAACGGATTTATCAAGACCCTATATTTATAATAATCATATGATCACTATCCAGTACCCAAATATCAATAATTAAGAGTCCAAAATATATTTTTAAATAAATTAGGATATAATAAAACCAAACTATTTATTGTTTAATCCATAACCATTATAAATAAAATAAACATTAATTAAATCACAAATTGAATTTTATTTAAAACATTTCTGGACTTTAAAATCACCCCCTTGATAAATTTCATCATCAAAATTTTAATTTCATGCACTACAACTTGTGAGGCTAATTATGTTTTATCGCCTCCTATAGTGCCCATGTTTTTTTAATAAAACTTGTGGTTTCTCCATAGAACATTGACAAGGTGCATTCACATATTTCATTGATCAATGTGTCTATGATATAATTTCATTACCTAATTCTCTTAATATGAATGATTATTCTCCAATTGTACCACCTATAGATTTATCATTTTCAAGGGGTCTGATATGTATATCCTCATGTGGGATAAATGGAACACATCATATACGTGGAATATGTTAGGTGGGATTTCTTGTCAATAAGACACTACTCCAAAGTGATCAAAGTTCACAAATTTACTATTTTTATCTTAAACTAGGATTTACCTTATTCCCAAATCTCCTGACTTTCTTTAGTGGAAATATGTGTAGGTATACCTTATCTGCAACATCAAACTCTAGGTCTCATTGAATATTTTCATAATAAATCTTTTCTCTACTATAAAAAATCCAAATTTGATATTGAATGGTCTTGAACCTTTTCACCATTAATTTAGACATTTCCATCCCCAATAGTTGGAGTTCACAAACTTCATCATCGTCTACATGAGTTCTTCACCTCTTCCAATAAACGCATCCATGTGGATCCATTTGGGTTCTTGAGAAGAAAATATTAATTTATGCATTCTCAACCATTGGAAGATGTTGATACCATCCTCCATTGATGTCAATAAAGAATTCTATCAATATTTCCCCATGTGTCTATATAGCCTGTATATATTGGCCATTAGTTTGAGGCTAATAATCCATGCGAAATTTCAACTCATATTTTATAAAATTTTGGATAGTCTTCTAAAACAAGTAGGTAAACATTATATCTCCATTAAAAAAATGATATAGATGTTCCATGAAACCTCACCACTTCTCTAATATATATCCTGGCATTTTGATAATGTGAGAAGTCCTCTCATATTGTAATAAAGTGAGAAGTTAATATAAGGAGATCCACTATAAATTATATCTCAGTATTTCCTCTATTTTATCAAAATACTATTTAAAAAATAAAAGGATATATTTTTCTATTTCCATATAGGTATGGGAAATGGTTTCATCATCCCCTTTAATTTTTTTACATCTAGTATTCATTTATCGACATGAAATACTCATTTATGTAAATTTCATGATCCATTTCTTAATATATTCCCAATAATTGTTCTCTAAAAGATCTAGATACATATATTTTATCCTAGTATGGATTGATAAGGTCGATTAATGTGCATCGTCCAACAGCTCCTTCTTTACCCCATGATTTGATTGGACATGTAATGATGAACCATTTCTAACAACTCCTTCTTCATTAATTCTTATCTCTAAGTATTTACCTATTATTATATCATATACCTTCTTCTTAATTTCCACATCAACTATCTGAGAAAACATTATCATCTCTATTACAGATGTTTGATAAATCTGTAGTGAAATAATTAATGATTCTTCTTCATTTATGGTTCTCATGTCTATACTAATAAATTTTAAGAATATCATATTCTTCTCAATTATCATTAATGATAAAAAAATCATATCATTTACTGTAAGATAATGTTATACTTTATTTCTATTCCAATTATTTTTGTGGATTGATAATTCATAGTCCTTAATCATCTAAAGTAATCTTTCCTGGATCACATTTAACTTTTACTTTTTGAATATTTACATGAGGCTTTAACAGTGATTATATAATTCAACCCTCTATCCAAATAAAGATTTCCAAAATATATTAAATGTTAATACTTATAAAACTAACTCCATATAATGTTTTCCGTAGATCTATTCATGAACATCATATTTCCTTGATACATAATCTTTCACTTTTTTATTCAGTATTATTATATAGGTTAATACCTTCTTTGAAGCATTATTTTATACCATTAAATGTTCCTATCATGTGGGTTTCATAAGTACAGGAGTAGTGATAATCATCTCTTTCAATGAAATTAGTATCACTTTTCTTTCATTATTACAAGATAACAAGAATCCATTCAGAGTTAGCCTTGTTAGAGGGTTTTAAATTCTTGAGAAATGTCTTAATATCATTTATAATACCCAAATAGTCCAAGGAAACTATAGATATCATTGAAAAGTATTGTAATTTCCCATCCTTTAATTACTTATATATATTTTAAGGGTCTAAATATATCACATTTCTTGTTATAAGATTTTGTAATAATGATACATCCTTTAACCATATGACACATTTGTTTTACATTTTACTTAGATTTTCCTTTCATAATGTCCTTCGCATAGTGCTTAGATTCTCCTCATGAACCTCCATAATTTTGGAGTATATTATAAATCATTTATAATGAATACCAATAATATGTCAACGTAACCTATAAAGACTTTATTCATCAACTCTAGGAATATTGTTGGAGCATTAGTGAATGAAAATGGAATTACTATGAACTCATATTATACATATCATAGAGTAAAATATGTATTGGGGGTATCCTCCTTATTCACCCTTACATGATAGTTACCCAACCAAATATCCACCTTGGATAAGTATTTGGATCTATATAACTGATAAAATAATTCATCAATCCATGCAAATGATACTTGTTATGTATCATGATCTCGTTGGGAACATTATAATCAATGAAAAGGGGCACTATCTAAAACTTATATTTGATAAAGAGGAATGATGCATCCAATATGAATCACTTCAGAAGATTAACCATTTATCAATACTCCCTTGTAGTAGTTTCTTAATATCCTCATGTTCCAGAATAGCCAATCCATATAGAGTCTGGAATATTTTCAAATCCCTATGTAAACATTCAATTGAATATTCAAACTCTCCCAAAGGAAGAAGATCTTAACATTATTTAGGAAACACTTCAATGTATTCCATATAAGTTTGAATGCCTTAGAGGTTGATATTATCATTAGAATCAATCATTTGAGCTAGATATACCTTCTTGTATGGTAATAATATCCATTCTTGTGATGTTGGTTCTAAAGAAGTCTTGTGAACCTCCTTGAAATTGTACAGAATCAGATAACAATTTATGATAAAGAAAGTGACTTCAATCTCACATAAATTTCTACATGTTCTATAGAAGGAAATCCAATACAGACCCACGATTACATAAAATTACACCAAAGGGATAATATCAAGGTTCATTGGGAAGTACATCCCACAAATATTGACAGGGGGTGTGTTATATACTTAGGATGAAAATTTTTCCCAATTTACTATTTTCACTCAAATCTCTACTTCAATGATTTGTGGTGGTGTATAAACAGTTCTAATAAACATGTGTTATACAAAGGAATGTGTGAAAAAATAATAAAATTGTATGTTCTCTATCCTTGAACTAATTACTTGTGTACCTATCATAATATATTCTTCAGGGTCCACCTTATCTGATGTAATGCAATAAGACCACCCTTGCTACTATGGAGGTTGTAGGTGATAATTTTCTTCAACCACCCTTTTATCAGTGCATTGGTTTTCAAAGTGACCATGTTCTTTGAAGATAAATCATTATATAATTGGCAGAGTGTTGACTGGAGAATTCCTATCTTATATTGTTTTTTTTGGTTTCTCCCATTATAAATCACTAGATGAGTGATCATCCTTCTTATGCCTAAAGTATTTACTCATTACCTTCAACAAATTTTTAGAATTCTTCTTTATATACATTTCATAAGTTAGATGTTGATATTTCTTACCACCATTAGATTTCCCCATCACACTACCAGATTTACACTCTCTTTTCTACTTATGATCCTCTTGAGACCTATGATATTCTAGGATCTCCATTTCAACTTTGAGGGAACAGTGTAAAGTTTCATCATAGATATTAATTCCTCATATCACCATGTATTTTTGTAGATCCAATTTTAGGCCACCAAATAAGCTGTCAAATATTCATTCAGGGTAACAAAAAATCCTGAGGCCTATCGGGACAGTCTTCGTATGTTTTCTTTATATTACCCAATGGATTATTCATCATTTTTCTCGATGGATGTTGGGTGACTTTCCATTTTATGTTTAATAGTATGAGGTAAATATTTATCCAAAAACATTTTATAAAATTCATTCCATCTCATCACTTCGATATCTTACTCAGGCGTCATATTCTTGATCAATGTTAAAATCGTATCATTTTCTCCTTATATGTGATAAAAATAATTTATAACCATATCTTTATTATAAAGTTGAATAATATAAAAGATATTTTCAATGTAATTAATCCATTATTCCACAATTAATGGATCAGATAATCCATTGAATGTCTGAGGCCTCTTTTCTATAAAGGTCAATATTGAATCTAATTCAATATTAAGAGGATTTGGACTCTCGTACTAATTTAATTTTCTATTTAAAACATTTTATAACTAAGAGAGTATCTTCAAAATGTTCATGATTTCCTATCCCATTAGGTTGGTCTTATCTTTTGGTAGTCATCACATTCTCTTCACCTTGGGTTTTTACTCATTTTTCCTATTTTTGTCCATTAGATATAATATTGGGGAAATTAGGGATCAATAATTTTAAAATATTAAACACATAATTTAGAATCTAATGAAATTAAAATTTAAATTTTATAAATGACATGTGATTCCTTATCTTATTAATTTCAACTCTTCAATCTACGTTATCGATGACCTATTTTCTAACAGAGAATCTTATTGGAATTTTTTTCCAAGAATAATGGTTTATAAAGAACCATTAAATTATTCAAATAACATACCCTAGGAGTTTCATTCTAGGTTTTAATCAATGACAATTTTTGGGAACCATTTAATGATTGAATCTACAATAATGCAGTGTTTTTGGGTGTTACTGCGTGACACAGCTGTCCTATAGACACATCCAATTATCATATCCAAATTTGGTTGTGTTTTATTGGAAACTACTTAATATATAATTCAAAAAAATTCAGGTGTTACATGTTAGGTATAATATTATCCCTAATTCGTTCTATAGAATTTTATAATCATAGACCAAAAATAAGCAAACCTCCCTCTAATACTAACCATAAAAACTCGTTTCTTTATTACAAAATAATTCATGATTCAAAACATGATAAGCTAAATAATTCAACCCTGAAGATCATGACGTATAGTGTATTTGGGAATTAGATACATATCAAAAAATCTTGAACAAGGGATAAAACAACATTACTGAATACTTCCTTATCATGATCTTAGAAATCAATTGTCCTATAAAAATGCATCGGATAACCAAGGGATGTACATAAGAATGGGTTGATTTATAAATAACAGTATGGGAATAAAAAATAATAACATTAATAATTTTTAAATGTATGAAAATAATTTTCTTAGTGGGACAAAAAAGGGGTGAAAATCATAAACGCGAACAATAAAGCGTTGTATAGATGGTAACATGGATGTAATAAGGGAAATGTATAATCATATTTAAACATGAAAGCATAAAAATTGGTCAATGATAAATAAAAATACATCATAACATGGTTTAAAATTCCATAATAGATTTTTCTAACTCCTTAATACCTCTCATGGAATTACCTGGGAATAATAAATTTCCCAATTCATTAGATCACTATATAATTCTAGGTGCACTCATCAATTTTATATAGTGTACATGTATAATTGTGCCACATATTCTTTAATATTGGATCATATTTCATCACTTTTAGTTTATTAATAATGTATTAGTAAATAAATACATGGAATTATCCAATAAAATAAGGATATATATTAATAGTTGAATACACTTGAGTTGAAATAGCGATGATATTCGTAATACCAAGGTTTGGCCAGAAATGTCGATTGAAAATTATATTACATCAAGATTCATAAAATTGTAAAATGGGAGATATAAGAGTCTCTAAAAATTTTAATATCAAATTTATAGTATTAATGTTGTGGAAAACCATATACCAACATTAGGAAAATTTATTTAGCGGTATAAAATTTAAGAACCTGCTTGAATAAAGAGGACAATAAAAGGACCACTTACCTTGAGAGAGTGATTCAAAAAGCATGGTAGGTTATTATTTATAGGTTGGGGAATCCTTGAGAGAACAATAGAGATTATAGGGTAGAGTAATTATGTGATAAAATGCTTTTGAGTGAGGAGGAACAAAAGACTGGGTGGTTATATATTAGAAAAGTTTTTGGAGTTCTTTTTTATTTCTCAAAGATATATTTGGGACTATATATAATAAATTAACAAAACCACAAACCGTACAATGTTTTTGATAATGGTTCAATATTGAGGTAAAGTGTTTCCATTATCTTATTTTTGGGGTCCTGATTAAATAAAATATTAAATTTTGTGATTTGGAAGTGATTCATGTTAATAAAGAATTAATTTGAAAATCATAGAAAATAATATAGATTTTAGAGGAATCAAAAAGTATTTAAAAATACCCTTAAATAACCAAAAAATTTATTTATTTTAAAGGTAAAAAATATATTTTATTCTTTTTACCATATATAGAATATATTACATCACTTTTTCGTTATTATTTTTTTACAATACAGAACATATATTTATACAGTACATAATTTTTATGAGAAAATTCTATTGTCTCTGAAATAATGAAAACATAATTATTGGATAATTTTGACATTTTCATTCTTAAAAAATTATTTTATAAAATTATTTTTATAAATATATAAAATTTAACTTTCGAAATGATATTTGAAATTTATTGGTAAAAGATGATTTTTTCAACAATAACATTTTTCGAACCCTAATAAAAAATATTTTTGACTTTGTAAAAGTATATTATCAACTATACCTAATAAAATTTATTCAATTTATTAATTTAATTAAATTTTCATTCATTTTAAAAAATCCAGAATTCATAGAAAACTTATATCTTAATTTACGTTTCTTTTAACAAAAAATGTAGTATTATTTTTCTCCTCTCTAAATTAAAATAATTTATAAAGTAATAACAATAAAAATTAAATATAACCACTATTATATTGAATATATATATATATATATATATATTCATGTTATTAGGGCCTTGAAACATATCTATATATTACATAAAAACATTCCCTAAGGGTATGTTGTGTGATGGTGGGATTTTCATGGACTGGTTCAGCATACATGGTTTGGGTTGAGATCTCGACGACCTTGAACTTCTCCCGTAAATGGTTTTTCTCATGATTTAGTTGTTATATATCCTCTTATGAATAGTCAAGGAAAAACCCAATGATGTTATCTCCCTATATATCTCTAATAATTGGAATTTATAGTGTATGATATTATTGGTTGAGGCCATCACATCGATTTTTTTGTGTGAATTAGATTTATTGAAACTCTATATTTATACTAATCATAGGATCACTATTCAAAATCTATATTATTAAAAGTTATGATTGTAAATGATATTTTAAATCTAATATTATATAACAAAATAAAATAATATCATGTGTCTACTATAATCATAACACATAATAAGAAATTTAATTCAATCACATCGGGAATTTTAATTAGAAAATTTATTTCCATTACATTATCGTAAAAAAAATATTACATTACCTCAATATGAAAAAATAAGTACAATGGTAGAAAAAATATTCTAGATATTATATCTTAATCCATATTCCATTCATTGGGATCTTCATTATCCCTGAACTTCATCATCAAAATATATTTACATTACTCCACATGGTTTCATCGATAAAAAATACATCTAATGTATCATTCTTCGTCCCAATATAATTAGGAATATCAAATTTATGTCTATTTTCTAGTGTTTTGTCAAAAAAAATCCTCTCCAGATTTGACATCCACCATTCTACTTTCCATATGTACGAGAAACTCTTATATTTACTAGATATAGTTTTTCTCACTAATTTGGTGATATGGACAACTAGAACAAAATTTCTTGAACCTATCACAAAATAATTACATTAATTAACCATTTTTTCATGATAAATGAGATATAATTCTAAATATATGTGTCCTTAATTCTGGAAAAAATATTATATGAAAATAATTTTTAAATCCTTACAAATTGTTAACTCTTATTTTTATAAGTGACACATTCAATAATATGTAGCTTCATCATGTTCAATTGGGCATATAATCAGTTTGGTTTGGTATTTGGAGACATTAATTGTTTCTTGGTGGAGAAAACCATCATAAATTTGTTTCTATTTTTATTTGGGTTTTCTCTAGAGAATCCATGTAATTTTTAAATAACACAAATTATTTAATATCATAATTAGAATTATGATTAAATATTTCAGTATTAAATAATTTTGGTCGATAATTAATGGTATCTCCAAAAAATTCTCAAAAACATTGTTATTATTATTATTATTACTAGTAGCCATGATATCTAATATTAATTTGTCTAAAATGAGTCCCCAATTTCAGTCTTCCTATAATAGAAGAATTATAAAATTTAGCGACTGTTGATATTTCCCATAAATGTATATTTTTTTATTCTAGCCTGAATTATATGTTCAACATTATGGTAAATTTGAATGAGATATTAATTATATCATTATAAAGTAAATTATATAAAAATATAATAAAAAATTATACCCTAATATCATGAGAAATTTAATTAAATTAATGATCTTGAAAAGGAAAAAACAAAAATAAAATAGAAATATGTGTCTAGAATAAGGATGTAAAATGTAAGGGGAGAAAATAATAAAATAAATATAAATAATGAGAAAAAAATTCTTAAAATAAGTTGAATAAATCACTCACCTGCTAGGAAAAGGTTCCAAATTTTAGGGAATTTTTAAGGGTGCTCTCAAATATTGCATTCTTTTTTACTATGTGAACCACAATACCCAACCTATGTCATTTTTATAATGAGGGTGTAATTTGATATATTAATCATATGTGTTGAGTTAATTAATTAAAATAATTAAAAGTATAACAAATATGGGGGTTTTGATGTTTATAGGATAATAGAGAGTATGAGATATAAAGATATTTTTTATAATTTATTTTGAGATGGTATAATCAATCTATATATACCTCTTCACACGTTCATTAATAATTATCATTCCAATTAAAATCCATATAATAATTATCCCCTAAATTTTTAAAACTAAAAACCCTATAATAATTATCTCAACCATAATGATAAAAAGAATTAAGACTTTAAAAAACTAGAAAACCAAATCAAAAGGACCTAATTTGATTATATTTTCAAGTCCATATTATGATAAATTTTTAATTAGGCACATATATTTAATAGAAATGTGGATAAACTGTGTTGAACAGTTATATTTGAACTCTACTAAATAATCCATCTTGGTTTTATTTTAAGGATGATGTTTATTCTCCTACAGATTACACATTTGTGACCTCATGTAAAAAATTATGATTTCTTGTGTGTTTTTTCTTAATTAAAAACTCCATTTATGGATTTTTTTAATATGAAATTTATTTTTCTCGGTGATTCCAAATAATTTATTAAATACAGTCCGATTTAAACAAATTACTAAGAAATGATACTATTCACTGGGTAGAGTATCCATTGTTGAAATCACATGTATATGAAATGCAGTGTTTAAGAACATAATTTAATATAAAAATTAATATAAGAGAACCACATATTTTCATTATAAAAAAATAAATAATATTTTTAGAATAATAATGCATCAAGTGATATCCCTCCGCTAATGATTAGAATAAATGGAGTTAAACCACTTATCATCTATCCTCAACCACTAAATTCGTAGAAAACCCTTCCAAAATGTGGAAATAAGAATTAATTTACTATATATGGATATAGGTTTATGTGTTTTTACAAATTAGAATAAATAAATTTGAAAATATAATTTATAGTAATCTTAAAAAATTGCATGATTATTCTCCCAGATAAACCAGTTATCTACCTAAAATAATTATTTTTTTAGTTTTAAATCATCAATAAACTTATAAATTTTTATACCAATTGAATTATATACAAATATGTTATGTGCCAAAAAGTGAGTGGGTGTCTACGTGGATGAGTCTTGTCAAAATTTTAATTTAGTTCTCATTCTCTCCAATAAAATTTAAAATTCAATATGGATTACCCAAATGAACATTAAATCATAATTAGTGGAAAATACTTCCAATAAATTTCTATGAAAAATAAGGAATATAATAGTATTTAGTGAAAATATACTATATTTTTAAAGGTTTTTTACCTTTACCAAAAGATTGTGTTGGATATGTTAGATTTTTTGACAATAGGTTATTTTCAATAATGGTTAAAGACCGAAGGATGCATTCTTAGAGTTATATTGGTGAACCATGCTTATCCAATTTAATTTTTTCTTCAGAATGTCCAATATAAAAAAGATCACTTACTATTAGTGTCTACGTTCGAGATAGAGAAGAATTTCAGAAGGGACCATGCCCATTTCCATTGGTGTTTTGAGAAAGAATTTTCCCAAAATAAGAAATTGGACTGGTCTATTCTTTGGTGATTCCCATTGAGTATTTCCAGATTTCCTTGTTCAAATTAGAATGGTATTTATACCATAATAATGAACGACATGATATGAAGGACTGTGAAGTGTACAGGAAACAATAGCCATACTTACTATGGTTCCTACAATCTTGTTCTGTATTTTGGAGTTAAAAATTTAAATCTTAGTGCTACACAATTGTGTTAATGTTATTTTCTTGATTTTTCCTATTTGGAAGACGCATTGTGTGATAAAAGGTTGAATTTGGATATCCCCTCTTTTGGTGAAGTACATTATGGTTGAAATTTTGTTCATCTTTTCAAAACATCTTGACCACGGAGACTATGCCCATGGTATTTGGAGTGTGGAGGTAAACACAACCAAGGAGTCTTCACCATTTCAAGGTGTAAGGGATATTATTTTAAATGCATGTAACATGTGTGGAGGTTGAAAAAAATGTTTTTACTGATAATAAAATGGTTTGAAAATGTTTCCAAAATATTGTGGTATGTTTTTCATCCATCAATCTAGAAAATTTAAAATGAGTATATAGTGCTTTTATTAATATAATCAATGAAAAATAATATTAAATTATTCTACACTACATGAAAAGATAGAATACACCCTTATAGTAGTTACATTACAGCTATGTTGATGATGATTGTGGAGGGTTAGAAGATAATGGGTGTTATAAATTTCCGATTAAAGAGATGATAGGTGTCTAAAATGAGGCTTTTATGAACCATCTATTTTTGGTAGGAGGGTAAAAACATAGACAACTATAGAAAAAGTTCACCAAAGGGGAAAATAGAACCTTTATGAGATGTTTTATATTATAGAGAGGCTAAATCTAAGATATTTTACGGTGTAAAAGAAGTCATAACACTACGGTAAAAATGGGCATTTGTGACGCGTTATTTGCGACGGGGAAAAATCCCGTCGCAAATAGTCCTGTTAAAAACTTATTTGCGACGGGGGAATTCCCCCGTCGCAAAAGGGATGGCGCGCTTTCCGCGCCAAATCACGGGAAGGTTATTTGCGACTGCTGGTTAACGCCCGTCGCAAATAACCGGCGGTGATAAAAGGTATTTGCGACGGGGGTATACCCTCGTCACAAATAGTAAGTCGGCAGGTTATTATTTGTGACGGGTCCCATCGCAAATAACTATTTAACCGTTGACCGTAATAAATGCGGGCTAAGGTATTTGTGACGGGTATCCCGTCGCAATTAGCCCCGTCCCAAATAATTTAACCTATAAATACCCCCATCCGTTTTTTTCATTCATTCTCAAAAATCGATGTTCTACTTCTCTCAAAACTCTATTTTTAGAGTTTAGCGTTTCTTGAGTTTAATTTTTTTTTTCTGGAGTTGATATTGAAGTTTTCAACAACGATTAGAGATCAACCTCCGATCAATTTTAAAGGTATTTATTTTCATTTTAATTTAATATTTATTTTAAAGTTGTTATTAGTTTCAATTATTCTTAATTAGTTGTAATTTAATTATGTTTACATTGTTTTTTATCTTAATAAATTTAAATTATTAGTATTCATTGTTCATATTTAAATGGTAATTAGGAATAATTAGTAATAATTACAAATAGTTAAGAATAAATATTAATAATTAGTAATAAATACCAATAATTAGGAATAATTAGTAATAATTAATAATAATTAGTAATAATTACCAATAATTCGTAATAATTACCAATAATTCGTAATAATTACCAATAATTAGTAATAATTACCAATAATTAGTAATAATTACCAATAATTAGTAATAATTACCAATAATTTGTAATAATTACCAATAATTAGAAATAATTAGTAATAATTACAAATAATTAGTAATAATTAGCAATAATTAGTAATAATTACCAATTATTAATAATAATTACCAATAATTATCAATAATTAGTAATAATTACCAATAATTATCAATAATTAGTAATAATTACCAATAATTATTCATAATTAGTAATAATTACCAATAATTATCAATAATTAGTAATAATTGGTAATAATTATCACTAATTATCACTAATTAGTAATAATTAGTAATAATTACCAATAATTCGCAATAATTAGTAATAATTCGTAATAATTAGTAATAATTACCAATAATTTTCAATAATTAGTAATAATTACCAATAATTAGTAATAATTACCATTAATTAATAATAATTACCAATAATTACCAATAATTTGTAATAATTACCTATAATTATCCCTAATTAGTAATAATTACCAATAATCACCAACAATTAGTAATAATTGGTAATAATTATCACTAATTATCAATAATTAGTAATAATTACCAATAATTAGTAATAATTAGAAATAATTGGTAATAATTAGTATTAATTAATAATAATTACCAATAATTATCAATAATCAGTAATAATTACCAATAATTAGTAATAATTACCAATAATTAATAATAATTAAAAATAATTCGTAATAATTAGTAATAATTCGTAATAATTCGTAATAATTCGTAATAATTAGTAATAAATAGTAATAATTACCAATAATTAGTAATAATTACCAATAATTAGTAATAATTACCAATAATTAGTAATAATTAACAATAATTAGTAATAATTAACAATAATTAGTAATAATTAACAATAATTAATAATAATTACCAATAATTAGTAATAATTCGTAATAATTCGTAATAATTAGTACTAATTAGTAATAATTAGTAATAATTAGTAATAATTAGTAATAATTAGTAATAATTAGTAATAATTAGTAATAATTACCAATAATTAGTAATAATTAACAATAATTGCCAATAATTAACAATAATTACAAATAATTACCAATAATTAGTAATAATTACAATTAATTAGCAATAATTACCCATAATTAGTAATATTTAACAATAATTAGTAATAATTAACAATAATTAGTAATAATTACCAATAATTAGTAATAATTACCAATAATTAGTAATAATTACCAATAATTTGTAATAATTAGTAAAAATTACCCATAATTAGTAATAATTAGTAATAATTTGTAATAATTACCAATAATTAGTAATAATTACCAATAATTACCAATAATTACCAATAATTAGTAATAATTACCAATAATTATTAATAATTAGTAATAATTATCAATAATTAGAAATAATTACCAATAATTAGTAATAATTACCAATAATTAATAATAATTACAAATAATTAGTAATAATTACCAATAATTAGCAATAATTACCCATAATTAGTAATAATTAACAATAATTAATAATAATTAACAATAATTAGTAATAATTACCAATAATTAGTAATAATTTCCAATAATTAGTAATAATTATCAATAATTAGTAATAATTAGTAATAATTCGTAATAATTACCAATAATTAGTAATAATAAGTAATAATTACCAATAATTAGTAATAATTGGTAATAATTTGTAATAATTACCCATAATTAGTAATAATAACCAATAATTACCCATAATTACCAATAATTAGTAATAATTACCAATATTTAGTAATAATTAGTAATAATTACCAATAATTACCAGTAATTACCAATAATTAGTAATATTTAGTAATAATTAGTAATAATTATTAATAATTAGTAATAATTATTAATAATTAGTAATAATTACCAATAATTAGTAATAATTACCAATAATTAACAATAATTACCAATAATTAGTAATAATTACCAATAATTAGAAATAATTACCCATAATTAGTAATAATTAGTAATAATTACCAATAATTAGTAATAATTACCAATAATTAGCAATAATTAGTAATAATTACCAATAATTAGTAATAATTAGTAATAATTACCAAAAATTAGGAATAATTAGTAATAATTTTTAATAATTATCAATATTTATCAATAATTAGGAATAATTACCCAGAATTATGAATAATTTGGAATAATTACCAATAATTTGGAATAATTACCAATAATTAGGAATAATTACCAACAATTAGGAATAATTACCAATAATTAGGAATACTTACATTATTACATTATTTTTATATTTTATTATTAATATTAAAATAATATAATTTTCTATATTATATAAAATTCTCTTTTCATCTGTTGTTTTTCTGTCTCCACATGTAATATTGGCATTCTTTTTCCAAATTATCAACCTACTCGCCAATGGAGAGGTGAAAGTGAATGCAAATATTACATTTGGAGACAGAATGTTAAACACACAGATGAAAGAAGAATTGTATATAATATAGAAAATTATATTATTTTAATATTAATAATAAAATATACTAATAATGTAATAATGTTATTATTATATAATTAATATTTATGAAAAAATTATATTAGTATTATTAAAAAAAATAAAAAAATTCAATATAATATTAAAATTATCAATATTTGTAACAGGTTTTGATTTATTCTCAACATATTCAATCCTTTCTTGAGTGTTTTTTCTAACAAATTATTCAAAATCAGTAATTCTTTTATATTTTATAGGAAAATATGGAACAACAAGGTCATCAACAGTCATTATTAGATGGCCTCATATGGATAAATCAACGTAGAAATCCAAATGGTTCTGGTTTAAATCTATTATATATAGAGGGTGTGGAGACTTTTTTATCATTTGCAGAATCAAATCCAGAATTTGTTTCAGAAGGCAAAATAAAATGCCCTTGTAGAAAATGTGCATTGAGAACGTTTGACACGTTTGACAAAGTGGGGGGACATCTTTTGAATTTTGGTTTTCAACCAGATTATGTTTTTTGGTATCAACACGGTGAATGCAGTTCCAGATTAGGTGATACCAACTTGATTCCGGATCCATCCCAGTTTCAAGATTTAGTACATGATGTTGCAGGTTCATCTGTTCAACATACAGAAACTCCGGCTGATATAGATTCAAATCCTGAGTTGGCACCATATGAATTTTATGAGTTGTTGAGGTCTGTTGAAGATGTATTATATCCCGGCTACAAGATGAGCAAATTTGAAGCAGTTGCAAAATTTATGGCTATCAAATCAGATAACGGAATGTCAAACACCTATTTTGACCAGATATTTTCTTTTCTTAAAAAACTGTTACCCGAAGGAAATGTTTTGCCTGAAAATTACTATGAGAGTAAGAGGCTGGTTCGAAATTTGGGACTTACTTGTCAGAAGATTCATGCAAGTTCAAATGACTATAATTTATATTCTAGAGAAAATGAGTCGTTGGATAGTTGTCCCACATGTGGGAAATTGAGATATAAAGAAGGGAAACATGGGAAGTCTGGTTTGATTCCTGTAAAATAGTTGAGATATTTTCCGCTTACATCTAGAATTCAGCGTTTATTCATGTCTAAGAATACAGTAACAATGATGTCATGGCATAAAGCGAATATTTCAACCGATAAAATCTTAAATCATCCAGCCGATGGTGATTCATGGAAACATTTTGATAGATTGCATCCATCCTTTTCTTTAGAAGCTAGAAATGTTCTACTGGGCCTTTCCACTAATGGTTTCTGTCCGTTCGGATCTTATGGTAGTCAATATTCATGTTAACCTGTTTTTTAACTCTGTACAATTTACCTCCATGGATGTTGATGAAGGAGCCATATAACTTTTTGAATATACTAATTCTAGGACATCCGAAAAAAATATTGATGTTTATTTTAATCCATTGATTGATGAATTAATTTTATTATGGGGTACTAGTGTTAGTACATATGATGTTGCTACGAAACAGAATTTCATACTGAGAGCAGCATTGATGTGGACAATTAGCGACTTCCTGGCTTATGGGATGTTATCTGGCTGGAGTACACATGGTCAGAAATCATGTCCTTAATATATGGGAGAGAACAAAGCATTTATGCTCATTCATGGAAAGAAACCTTGTTATTTTTACTTTCATCGCATATTTCTTCCAGCTGATCATCCTTTTCGCAGAAACACATCTCATTTAAGAAAAGGAACAATTGAAAGGGACGGACCTCCAAAAATGATATCAGGTTCGGAGTTAAAATCAGAAGTATTTTCATTACCTCCCATCACTTTTGGTCCCATAATAAACCAACAGAAAATTTCTGGTTTTGGGAAAGAACACAATTGGATTAAACGTAGCATATCTTGGGATTTTCCATATTGGTCTGATTTTTTGGTCCGCCACATGTTGGATGTCATGAATATTGAGAAGAATTGTTTTGATAATTTGTTTCATACAGTTTTGGATACGCCAGGAAAGAGCAAAGACAATGTAAATGCACATTTAGATCTTGCCCAAATTTATAGGCATCCAGAACTGGAACTGTTTGAAAATGTCAGAACAGAAAGGTTACTAAAACCAAAAGCAGCTTATACATTGTCTAATGAAAACCATTTATTATTTTTAGTGGATTGTAGATTTGAGACTTCCAGATGGTTTTGCTTCCAATTTGGGTAGATGTGTAAAGAATGGTCATATTACTGGATTAAAAAGACATGATTGTCATGTTATAATGGAAAGACATCTACCCATTGGATTAATAGGTCTGTTGAATTCTGTGATTTGGGATTCCATAACAGAGATGTCTCATTTTTTTCAGGAAATTTGTGCGGCTACAACAGATTATGATGCTCTATGCAAACTTGAAGAAGATGTTGTAATTATATGTTAACTGGAAAAAATATTTCCGCCGTCTTTCTTCGACTCAATGGAACATTTGATGTTACATTTTCCATATGAATCAAAATGTGGAGGTCTAGTACAATTTCGATGGATGTACCCATTTGAAAGATGCATGCAAAAATTGAAAAGAAAAGTATGTAACAAAGCATATGTTGAAGGATCTATTGTAGAAGCTTATTTGCAAGAGGAAATATCTTTTTTCTACTCTCATTATTTTGAATCTAAGTATCCTTCAAAACACAACAAAATGGGACAAAACGATAGGATTATTTATGAAATCGACAATCAATTGTCTGTTTTCAACCATCCAGAGCTTGGTTTTGGTGGACTTTATGAATGCTAGCTTTCGGATGATGAACATCACAGAGCTCATACGTATGTTCTGCTCAACTGTGAAGAGATGAAATCAGTTGTACTGTTAGTGTTTATATCACTTATTCTATCATTTATGTTACAGTAAATAACTTTGTTTTTTATAGGTTGTATGATAATCATATCAAGAAACAAATTTCACAAATTACAGCAGCTGCTCTCGAAGAACACTGATAGAAAAATTTCTCCCAGTGGATTCAAAAACTGGTAACATAAATTCTTTATCTTTTAGCAACTCATTCAATGTATAGTTTACTATATTGATAATTATTTTCACAAATTTTCAGGTGTCTCGACATGCTGATAAAATTGACAAACGGCTGTGTATATTGAGTAACCCACCTTCCAAACTTGTTAAAACTTATAATGCATATGTGGTGAATGGATTTCGATTTCACACACATGCATATGGGGAATCAAAAAAAAACAATGAATAGTGGAGTTAGCTTGAGAGGATCTCATCATTGAGAAAATGAAGTTTACATTTATGGAATACTTGATGAAATCATTGAACTCTGTTATCTTGGACAACATTACATAACCATGTTCAAATGTCGGTGGTTGGATACAGAAAGAGGCTTGCGTCTTCATCCGACTCATGGAATCATCGATATTAAATGTAAAATTGTTCTCGTAGTAAATGAACCATTCTTATTGGCTCAACAAAAACATCAAGTTTATTACACAAAGTACTATGCTACATCAAGAGACTTGACTGATTTGTGGAGGGTAATAAAAAACCAAATTCGAGACAATAAGTTTAGTCAAAGTGAATGTGCTTTCACTGATTTTCAAAGAATTGAAGTTTTTCAAGAGAGTACTCAAAATCAATATTTTTTACAAAGAGACATGAGTATCGATGACGACACCCCACATTTAAGAGTCGGTGATGACGATGATGTTAATGATGTCACATATGAATTTGAAATGGTAAGAGATGAAGCAACTAGAACTCGAATGGATATCGATGATGTTGAGGAGAAATATGAAGATGACATTGACATATATGAAGATGATGATGAAGATGAACACTGATAGAATTCTATGGTAGTAATATAAAATCATAATATATATATATATATATATTAGTAATTATCAATTATTTGCAAAAAAACATTAACATTTTCTGTTTCAGATGGACGACGACACATTTCGTGAGTTGGCGGATGCTGACCTGCCTTTCGATGCAGATGAGTTGCTGGCAGATGACCCTCAGCCTGCAGGCACTCCATGGAGTACACGGAGGGGGCGAGGTCTTGCACGATTGATGATTCCTAACCCCGTCCCCGAGCGACATCCACGTCTTCGGTTTGATCCACGCACATGGAGGTGTTATAACCTATGTGATAACCTTTGGATTTGACTAAAATTTTATTAATCTATTCACATAATAAATGTTTATTATTTTTATAGTTTTCCGCATATAGTAGTCAGATAGGGCAGCGCTATTTTGCGCAACTATTTCTCTCAGCCGTGGACCACATGGGAGCAGATTCCCATTGATGTGTAGCAGGCCATGTTCGGCCATTGGTTGGTACGTACATAAATAAATAATTTTTATTTTGAAAATTATTTCATTTCTAACTTGATATTTTGATTTATTTGTAGGGTTTATGGTATCCGATCGAGGATACCATGCGTGACGCCATCCACGAGGCATGGGAGGTGGCCATGTGTGATAACTTTCATTAGTTTTTGCACAATTTAAGAAAAGCTGCCATGAAGAAAGCAGGAGTGTCAAATTTTGATGAGTCATGCAGAGCACACCGACCAGAGTACATTTCATCCCATGTATGGGATGGATTATGTGCGCACTGGTTGAGTGGTGCCTTTCAGAGGAGATCATCGGTGGGGAGGCAGAATCAGGGGAGACAGGAGGTGACTCATTGAGCTGGGAGTCATTCTTTTAGTACTCATAGACAACATCTGGTACGTACATTATTTATAAATATTTTATATAACTATAAATATTAATAGTTTATTTTTTATTCTTATAGGTTGTCGAGCACCCCGATATTACGGAGTTCGACGTATATCAGAGGATGTATAGTGATCCTGCTACTGGGGAGCTCAGAGGTGATCGTCATCATCACATCGTGGTCAATATTATTTTTTTTAAGTTTAAAAATTAACTTCATATAATATATTCACAGTTTTAATTTTAAATTGCAACTAGAGGAGTCATATGAGGCCGCAGCATCACAGACCCGGCCTGAGAGTCAGGTCGAGTCATCAGATCAGACCACTGGCCGTCAGTTTGATGAGGCGGCATAGATGCAGGCCACCCAGTATGCCTTCGAGAAGGGCCGGGTAGTTGGTATCAGTTCTCGACTGACTCCTGGAGATTATTATGGCAGTGCTGCGATGTCGGCGTCCAGCTCGAGAGGAGCTCATGCATCTTCTTCTGCTACACAGAATGAGGATCAGTTGCGATCTTAGACTGCACTGATAGAGAGTCTCCAACAGGAGCAGGAGCAGATGTGTCAGCAGCATGAGGAGGAGTGTCGACGCCAGCAGCAGCTGTACGAGGAGCAGACAAGTCGGTGGTAGCGGTAACATCAGGAGCAGATGGAATACATGTGCTGACTCACTCATGCTTTAGGGATGGAGTTTCCTCCACCACCATCTGCAGATCCCCCCTCCCCCCTCCTTCAGATTAGATTTTGTTTTTATGTTATAAAATTTGTTAAATCAAAATATGATTTTTTTTCTATTCGTAGTTTTTGTCTTATTTTAAAATATTAATAATATTATATTTTGAAATAACAATATTAATATGAATAATAATATTATTTATATTTTATAATATTAAATTATATATATATATATATTAAAATTTTCAAATATTATAATATAATTATTTTTATTTGTAATATTTGAATTATTTTAATATTTGAATGTAAAACAATTCTATTATTTTTATATTAATTAAAATAACTTATTAATATTTTCTTTATTTATGAATTATAATTCTAATATTATTATATTAATTAAATCATTTATTAATATTCTATTATTTTTTATTTTTGAATTATAATTCTATTATTATTATATTAATTAAAATAATTTATTAATAATTTATTATTTTTATTTTTGAATTATAATTCAATTATTATATTAATTGAAATAATTTATTAATAATTTATTATTTTTTATTTTTGAATTATAATTGGATTATTATTATATTAATTAAAATAATTTATTAATAATTTTTTTTATTTTTTTATAGTATTTGTGACGAGATACTATGCCCGTCGCAAATAGTATTATTATTATATGCATTAAAATAATTTATTAATAGTTTTTTATTTATTTTTTAAAAAGTATTTGTGACGGGTCCCGTTGAAAATACTATTTGCGGCGAGCCCGTCGCAACAGGTATTTGCGACGGGCCCCATCACAATTACTATTTAAAAAGTTTTTTACAAATATACAGAGTACTATTTGTGACGGGGAGAATCCCCATCGCAAAAAAATCTTTAGCGACGGGCCCGTCACAAATAATTGTTGTTGCGATGCCGTTTTCAGCAACGGTCCATTTGTGACGGGATCCCGTCGCAAATGGCCCGTCACAAATACTTGTTTTTCTAGTAGTGTAATATCCCTAGTATTTAAAAATATCTATATCACAAGATAATATTGTCAGAGTTGTAGATATCAGTGGGTTTTTTGTCTTTATGGATCATATTATGAAGAGACATTATATCTTCTAGTGGTGATCTAAAATTGCTGTGTTGAAACTCTATTAACTCAGTGTTGTAAATAAATTTTCTAGGTATAGGATTAATTTATATTAGGGAGAATATACATAATATATCTGTGTAGGAATGCATGGTAAACTAAATATATTTAATTTATTTTATCTTTTATACCACGAATGGTTGATATTTTCTAAAAAGTAGACCCAAAAATGTATATAGTTAAAGAGGGTTGGTTTCAAATGGAGTAAATCATAAAAATAATGGAATAATTGATTGATCCCATCCCTCTCCCAGTAATGAAATATTTCCCTAAAAGAATTTATCAAACGAAGAACGCTCTTTGTTCAAGGAAGAAATGAAAATCCCAATTGTCAGAAAATTCTATAATTTTTTTATCATCATTAGAATCAAATACCACAATTGGAAGAATATTAAACTTTTTTACCTCCATTATCTCATCCTTGAGATGTGTGATGCTTTTATAATTGGTTTAACACTTATTTTTATTAATTTTCACATGACACATGATGATAATATAAACGTACATATGGATTTGAATAAACTAAATTCTTTTTCCATGTATATTTTTTAGAATATATACACCAATGTCACACTTCATGAAATTTCAAAGGATATTTGGGATACATTTACCAGTAACTATGAGGGAAACAAAATAATTAAGGAAGAAAATATTCAAATATGGTGGTGATGATTTGAAGACATTAATATGGATAAAGATAAAATGTTGATAGCTATTTCATTCAATAAAATTAAATATTTGGTAATATTCATAGATTTTTTAAGAAATTTTAATACTCTACTATTGTGAATAATATTGGTGAAAATATTATAGATCAGTTTGAACACAAGGTATCTGCTCTTGAAAAATCTATAAGAAAAATATTTGGAGGAATTTCACAATATCGTCATGGCATACAAGTCAAGAAAGAAACCGGTTTAAAAATAGTTTGAGTAGAAGTAAATGTCACTTGAATCGAAGAGAAAGGATATGAATAAATATGTTTAAGACAATAATGATTCGGTTGATGATGAAGATCATAAGTAGGTTGTATCTCTTCTTTTAAAGAGATTCATAAATGTAAAGTTGAGAGTCAAAGGTTAAAAATTTTATAGATTTTTTAATTGAAATAATATTGGATATATTCAAATGTTTTTATCAAAGAAATATGTCTAGTAATCTGAATTTTATTAGTAATTAAAATCCTTCAAATAAGAAAAATGGTGATGAACCAGTATGGATCCTTCAACAAAAAAGAAGATTTATTTCGAAAGGATGGTGGATTATCCTGTAATCCCATTAATGAAGTCACTCTACCTTCACAAGTGGAGAAAATTTAATATTCTTCAAGAAATGAAGATGAAAAAGAATTGGGAAATGAACATGAGTTGGTACATAAATGTAATCTATAATATTTCCTTTAAAATATTTCACATCACATTCAGGATAAAAAAAGATTCATAAGTCAAAAAAAGAAATATATTCTCAAATGAGTGAGTTTGGTAAAATAGGAAAACGTATTTTTGATGTAGAAAATTAGGATATGATCCAAATAAATTCATCTCATGTTGTATAAATAAAGAAACACGAGTTAAATTTGGTTGAGTAAGGGAAGATGATGTGTGATCATAAGTATTAAATTATTGGTATGGAGAAATATTTAATAGATATTCAATGTACCTATTTTTCTTCTCAAACAGATTTGAAAAGTTGTAAATAAGATTATAGTGAATCTAATATAATTATTAGTGATTCTTCTCCTAAAAATGGATCTAAGTAATATGGTATGACTACCCATTTTCAAACTAAAAACTATATTTTCATTCATTGAATATAATCAATATGAATCTATGATTATTAAGATGAAAATATCCATCATAGAAAATGAATTGAATAATCTATGAAAAGAAAAATACCATAAGAAAAAAAGGATATTAGTGGAAGACATCCACACCATTCTGAAAATTTGGAATCATCCAAGAAAATCTTAATTCATTTAATACATTACATGTTGTGTAAGGTGTGTATTTACGCGGAAGAAATTTATATTTTAAATTTAATTTTGGTGAGATTACAAGGACGAAACATTAATGAAAGAAAATGTATCTAGGAAATAAAAAGTGTTATATTATAATAAGTCCAAAAGTTATAGTTGAGTGAATTGTGAACGGTGTGAAAAATTGGACCTCTCTCAAAGGATTGTATTACTATATTCAATTCTCAAGAAGATAATATAATGATATTAATTCAAATAAATTAAAATTTATTTGTCTTGATTCCTGAGTGGAAGAAATATGTTACACATAAAAAATGTATTGAGATTAGAAGAAATAATGGTCTAGCTTAAGAAGAATATCTCATCATAATGGTTTTTTTTGAGGAATAATAATGGTCTCTCCTTATTCTATTATTATTTTTTATATTTTTTCAAATATGAATTAAAATAATAAATATTCTTTAAGATATCTATATTTTTAATTCAAATTGAAATATTTCTCATGGTGTACTACGATATTAATAGGATAATAGTTCTTCCCTTGAGGGGAATAAACTTTAAGGTGGATGTTTTAAAATATATAATTGATTCAATGCTTTATAAAATAAATATATATGGTATGAGATTCTCACATTTACTCCATTTTTATGTATATGTTCATCATATCTATTACTGTTGGGTGTTAATTGATTATTTGGGTTAGAAAAATGGGGATTTCTCTTCTTTAACATGCCTTTTTATGGTATGTTGAGATTCATGTAGGAAACACTCCAAAAATATTTCTAAAGCAACTATATGTTCATAATATTATATTCATATATTCATGTTATCATGTGATGATTTTTTACACTTCTTAGAAAACCATTATTAAATATCTCTTTTTTTATTCAATGGTCTAGACCATCTAGACATATTGTAGATGATCGAATACCATTTTAAATATATAAATTATTCTAACATTAATTGATGGGTTGACCATATTCCTCTATCGATAAACTATCATTTAAGAATATCTATTTGGGTCACTTTTACTTATAACCACTATTAGTATTTTAGACCAATATAATTATGGAAGAATAATTTCTCTCTCAAATAGTTAGAGGGAGTTCATGTTAGTGAGTCTAGTCTATCATAAGTTTTAGGGCCCACTCTCTCTCAATATATTTTAAATCCAGTTAGGATAGTCCAAATAAATATTGGATCCCAATGAATGAGGTAATATTCATGAAATTTGAGAACCAAAATAATCCATAATAAATATTAATATAAAAATTATTAGATTTTAATTTAATGGGAGAACACTGTATTTTTCATTTAACATTCATTTATATGATCAAATAAAAAATTCATATAAAAAATTTCTCTAATTGGGGAAAATTTATACAATTTATTATTGGAAAAATAATAATTAACTTTTTATTTTATAAGGAAACAACTAAAAACATATTAAAACATTGACTTTACCTATCATTTCAATGAAAAATGAAAATTTACAGAACTCAACCTTTGGAAATCCCCATTTTTTGAATATATTATTTCTATTTATCTTGGGCAAGGTTCAATTTATTAGTGGGCTATTTCATTTATTTAATATTTCACATATATTCTTATTTATATAGTTATAATCACTATATATATTTTGAGGAATTTTTTTATAATGCAGGAATACGTTTCTATAATAATTTCTAAATCAGACAATGAGTTTTAGTATGTTATATTTAAATTTAATTTTGGGTGACTTAATTATTAAATTAATAGAATTAATAAATCAAAATAAAATAGAATATTAATAATACATAGAAACTATAATATATTGATTTGTTTTTATTCAGTTTTTATAATAATATGATCATTTATTAAAAATACTTGAATGTCAAAAATCACAAGGTTCATAATTTTTTAAACCTTAAAAAATTTCATCAATAAACATTTATTTGAATAGTTTTACTTTTTTATCATTTTGATAACGTTTCATAACATTATAATTAATGTTTTATTATTGATATCACTAGTCTCAATGGTTTTGACTTCAAATTTTAGCTGTTTTATCCCATTGCAGTTCCTTGACCTGACCCACCCGATCCATTCTGGATGATGGTAAGTAGACTATATAACCCCCATATCATTTCTAATAGGATAGGGGATAGACCTTAGCACTAAGTAGTCATATCACACACATGTTTGGTCTTCACCTAAGGTTCTTGTACATAAGAAAACATCTCCAAATATACATTCAATTCTAAAAGGTAAAATAATACAACTCATACCACAATACATTCATATATTATTTCCCATATCAGAGTATGAAAAAAATAATACAAAGCATAATGGTCCTAGTACAATCTTTGCATATTAATAGAAGATTCCAACTTCTATGAAGGATATGACTACAATCAGTGTAACATAAGGAATGAACAATGATTTTCCTATATCGTTATGATCTTCCAATACTAGCCCTCCTAGAAAACAATTTAAATGTCTAAAATATTCATAGGACTTAACATGTGAGAAAAAGTCCCATACATGTTTTATGATAAAAATACCCTATATGAAACCCTAAAATCACAAAATATAAGATTCCAGAAAGTAGTCAACTCATATAGAGGTATGTCAATGGGATATGATATATATAAATAGAAACTAAAAAAACCCATATATACTCATAACAGATGCCATGTATCAAATTTTTCCCAATTATACTACCAGAAATAGGATAATACTCATAGATTCAAGGTAATTCCCTTATATGATTACCCCTCCACAATACATGTTATCACTGATGGGGATTATAAAATTGGTCATGATCATGGGAAATTTCAAAATATATATTCACTGGATCATTAAATATATTTGTACATTAGTAAGGGATCACACATTATACCACCTGGGGAAACTGTAATCACAATTTGTATTAACAAACAACATAGGGGATAACACAACCTTGTAATTTTTTAATTTTGATTCCTCAACCACCACCCAGGAAGGATGAAATGATAGATTATACCATCCTAGAAACTATGGGGGATTCATGAAATCTATATCTAAAACCAACACATATAGAGGATCACAATCTTATATTGGGGACATAATTCCACATTGTACCCTCATGTGGATGAACCAATGGAACACATTCAACCAATAATTTCTAAAACTGAAGAGTCCTTGGGTATAGTCCTAACGTAGAAAAAGTACACGCATGTACTGAGGGTGAACAATGTGGCTTTCCAACCATGAGGTTTTCAATGTCTCACCATCTCACATGACATATTATCAACCTTATAGATAATGTTTTCTCTTGGGAAACACATTGTGTAGAGGTCTATCTTGCACTTGACAGGCCACCAAACCATGATCAGGTATATCTATTCATGTTCACATACTTCTAGTCATGCCCATGTACTATGGTTATGCCTATATACCTACCAATGTTCAAGTAATAGGCCTTTCACATGTACATAGGTAATTATAATATTATTGGTTATGGACACACTTTTATACCCCAATTTTACCTTCCAATAATAAATCATTGATTCAAAAAATTAGTGAAATGTGTCCCATGAAATATGTTGTTTTATTTCCACTAAAACACTAACCATTATAGCTTTGGTAATACACGATGTGTGTTCTTTGGACATATTATTTTTAGTCAGATTATTTTTAGAATGTAAAATTTATTTTTCATGTCTCATATATAGCATTACTTTCTTCAATTATACTGCAATATCCATTAATAATACAAGATCGTGGATCGATTTATCCCTATCATCATCGATGACCAAATTTCATCCATTTATTTCCCTAAAAATAATGACCCTTTTCTTTGTCACATTGAGATAGTGAAACCCATGCACTAGAGATCTCCAAATTAAATATTTATCCACATATAGTCATATTTCATCACCATGACACCTTGATCTCTATGTATATAATGAAACCAACCCCAAAATATCAATCCATTCTACCGAAAAATGGTTGTGCAATGATTGAATTATGGGTATTTGTCAAACTGTTATCCAAAGGGGTTACTTGTGGTGAAATTGTGATAAAACATGGAATAAATACTTATATCACAAAAGAAAAATGAACCATTAGGGTTATGTGGGTTGGCCTCATATTTATTCAATTTTAATTATGAATTAGAAGAAAAAATTAAATCAAATCAACTACCCAAAACCCCAGAAGAAAAACTTTCACCCAGAAGTCTGAACGAATCATGAATCAATATATTGGTGGATTTGATTTTTGTTCATATTGTGATAATAAACATGTAAATTAAAAAAATATCAAACAATCCTCCAATCTATTTGTATGATCCCTCACTGATGAATAATGGATTAGCATAATTTTCAATGGTAAGATCTTCAAAACATATTACAATTGGCGATCCTTGAATCACTATTTCAGGGATCAATGATCTTGAGGTCCATAAATGCTCCTCCCAACACTCCTAAAAAATCCTAAGGTTATATATCTAACCATATGGATTTATCAAAAATGGGTATTTATAGAGGATTCATCTTTTGGATTTTAATTTAAATAATTAAATATATATAAAAATTTAATTTAATTATTTCACACACGATATCGCTTAAAAAACACCAGATCTTGATAAATATTATGTCGTGCCTAGAATAAAACCCACTTTCCAAATTCAATAGCTTTCACATATTTCTTATCCAAGAGTCTGTTTTGAAGTTATTATATTATTTTTGAAAAACAATTCCTGGATGACATAATATATTTACTATTTTTATTATATTAACATAGAGGATCACTAAACCACAAAATCTCATTTTATCCTAGTGCCTATGTCATAAAATATTCATTAGTAAATTTCAATGTCTTATAATGAAAAATAAGAAATTTTATATTCTCCACACTACAGGGATTTTCGTCCTAAATAAATAGACAAATTAAAAAGATGAATATATTAAGAATGCACATTGGTATCCCACTCTTATGTTCTCTTCTATAGATTCATGTGATGCCACTAGACATGAAATAAGGGAATCACTCACCTGTGAAGGATATTTTCATGTAGACCGTCAATTGTTACCAAGTACATTGCAACAATAGCTCAATCCTGGATATATAGCTCACGCCAATTAATTATTTGTGATGGGTTGTGCACATACCTCCTCAACTGCAACACACAGATGATGTCTTGTACCTTGTCTAACTATAGAGGTAGGGCCATGAAGTACACCACCATGTCTACCATATGAATTATCTAGTAAGATCTAAACAATCTTGGATATAACATGTTTCCCAAAAAAGTTCTCTATAACCCACATTGAGTTGAGACACTCAAAAACACATAGTCTCTCTCCTTGATAACCATAGGCCTCTATCGTCGTTCCACATAGGAATTTGTGTGGAATTGGGTAGTTGTAATCCACTATAAAATGATCTGAACCTTCTATTTCATCACCCACACCAACTCTGGACTCATGAGTTCTGACTAACCTATATCATACCAATATAGTGGGGAAGTACAGTATATCACATACAAGTCCTCGAATGGTGTCATACTGATGGGGGGATGGTATGTATTTTTTTCATGAAAAATCCACTAAGGTTATGTGATCCTAAAAACAATAGATAAAGTCTAAAATTAGATCTCAAAGCATATCCTCAAGAAAATGAATGGTCTTATTAATCTATCCATTATTTTGGGGTAAATTTTCATTCTCAAATTCAAATCAGTCTCGAAGGAATCATAATGTTCTCTCCATAATCGAGATTTAATGTGAGAATCATGTCCTAAAATGATCATTAAGTTAACTAAGTTAATATATAATATCTTGTACATTTATAGTAATTATATTCTTTCAAAAAAAACTACTCTCATATATCTTGGATGTGGGTCAAAATGGTTATTCAGTCTATAATCACCCATATAGAATCTTTTCATAAAAAAGCTTGTGTTAGCCCTATAAAAAATTCCATATATATATTATCCCAATTCCACTATTTCACCTTGAGGAGATGATATAAACCAACTACATGATGGATCTGTCCATTATTTACTAACATGTGAGTCATCCATAGAAACAAAATCTCTAAAATTCACCGCCCCAATCGACTAGAATTAATGTTGAATGTATTGGTGCATATTCTCTACATATGGATGTACTACCATAGGGCTTGTATGAATCCCCCTAATAACCTCCTCATGAAATGATAATGGTGCCATCATGTGTCGTATGAAAAGGATGAAATGCTTGAAACCTTCATAAATTCTAACTATAGAACATATGGAGGATATCTAATTACACAAGCTCTCACAATTGGAATCTCTATACTAAGAATCCCTAAGAAACTATAGAAGTGTTGGGGAAACAACCATAAATATGAGGAAAGATAATACCATCCTCATCTACTAGGGGAAACCACAATGAGGCTAACTACTCTAATGAATCTACCAAAAACTATGAACATGATCTCATGTTGAGAGAATATACTACCACAATCTCCTTTTTAGAATTATAGACTGTAAAAATTTCATAATCTTATAGGATCCCTAGAGGTCACATCTCTCTCAAGTTAAGATCCATTTGTGAGAATATTTAATTGATATAGGTTTTTCATAAACCGAAATATACAAATCACTCATGAGGTAGTGTCTCATCGTCATCATGGAGAGGACTACTACTACCATCTTTATATCATAGGTCATGTAGTTTTTCTCATGTGGTTTAAACTATCGGTACATTTAAGAAATCATAAACATCCTCCACCACATTACTCATCCAAACCTAGTCCCTAAAGCATCAATGATAATCACATATAGGACACCACCCTTGATAATCTCAATATAAGGTTTCACAAAAAAAACTCTTACCCAACTCCTAAAATTCCTTCAAGAACCATTATATCTATAGAAAAGGATAGCCCTTTAATGTCAATATAGTTAACGTTTCAAATTTTTATGTAAAATAGGTCATAAAATCATTTAGTTTCCAAACAACCAAAGGAATCTCTGTACTTCCAACACAAACTTGGGTGGTTCCCAACTTGTAATTTCATGAACCAAAACAGAGTCCACTACTACACGCTCTACTAATGTCACAAGTCCTAGAATATGCATCTCCCAAATAAAAAAATAAAACATAGAGAGATTAAAATAAATATGGTGCTCATAGTGTATGTTTAGGAACATCCTAATATATCTCACATTATCCTACTTTGTATTCTAATATATAAGGATATCATCAATGAACACCACCAAAAATCAGGATATGAAAGGATGAATGATTTGGTTATTGAGTCCTAAGTACATAGTTCATCCATTTTTCATGATGAAAGACATTAGTAATCATAATAACTATAGATACACTAGAATTTCATATCTGAAATATCAACATATTTTACTTAGAGTTGTTGATAACCTAATCTGAGGACAATATTCATGAACTATCTCTCCCATATCAACTAACCAAGTATTTATTCATTCCAATATTTTAGATACTTATTCATTATGGTCACCTATTTTGGGTGAATTTAATCCACAACCATCCCCAACCTATCATCTACCTTTTTATGAATTTTTTTTGGCTTCCTAGGGTGACACATTGTGTTTAATATGTCAATTATAAAATTCAAACAACTACAAATTTAGGTCACAAATATCTACAAGATCCATCCAATATATTTTTTTATATATCAGGAATTTCCCTAGGTGAAGTTCTATAAATACTTATATCTCTCAGTGAGATGTATCCTAACATCTCCTCAAGAAATATTTCTTCTTAATATTCCACCAATGTGGGATAGTGAAAATCCATATCATTCACTTATCGAAGAATAATGCTAGAAAAATTATGAGTAATCATATTTATCCTCCTATGTATGAGACCAATATTATTTTTATGGGTTTACATCACACCTACAAATTAAAACATCATTCTGTCACTATGAACAAACTATATCCTTATCCTAAAATAGTAAATTGATCCACAAACTAAATACAGTTAGTATATTCCTATGATTATGTCAAAAGACATCTTCACTACTAAAAGGACATCCCATATGAAGATCTCTTCTCCATGAGTTGGGCCACACTATCTGCTATAGTGATTGATTAATAAATCACCTCTATTCGGAGACTTTAAGAAAAATAGTCAAGATAATGGCTCAAATAGAATATCGTAGTATTGAGAAAGATAAGTAGAAAGAAAAGATCTCATCACACTCATGTCCATCAATTTCATAAATGAAATAGAGAATGCAACGATTGTATCTTTAATAATGATAGGATACTCTAGGGTAAAGGACTCAACATCATCCTAAATTTCTTTTCCCAAGTCACCTCCTCCATGAGTCAAGAAAAGACCACCTGGTGGTGGTGGTGGTGGTAACAAGTCAAAATGTATGCCACCTCCAGATTTTATCCCTACTAATATGCCATGTTTTCTACTCTATAGGCATATCATAAAATTACACTCTCTCAATATGGGTGGTCCTTCGGCGACCTCTTTTTTAACTAAACAACATGTTATAAAATTTTATGTGATGTTTTGTAAATTTTCATAATATAATCACTACCTCTCTATAGGACAACTACTACTCTCATGAGATCCCTTAGTCCTAGAACATATATCCTAGGATCATCTATTTAAGTGCCTTACACACCCAAATTCCAATTTCTACAATCATCTAAATGTTTTCTATGAATCATATCATATGTTCCATCTTCTAGAACAAATTTTTTGTGTATTCTTACCTAAAAATCACTCCAAAATTAAGGCACCATTCTTCTCTCTTGTATAGATAGAAATGTAAATAGATATGACTATATACCTCATATCACCACCTAAGACATACTTAAAGAATCATTCATATAAGAAGTTATCTATAAACATAACCAAAGAGTATCTTTAGTTTTTAGTGAACCATTATCAATACTATGAAATGGTTATTCTACCCTACTGATGTTTTATATGCTCTTATATGGGCATAATACTTAATGTTTATATATATAACTCAACCTTGAAGAAACACTCAAAATCATAAAAGGGGAGAGATTTCTCATCATGTGTATGAGTCAGTAGATTCTACCGTAATACAATGAATCCCATAAGATGTCTCACCTCTAGGACCACTATCAGGTTGAAAAGTTTTCCCATATGTGGAAAACCTAGGTAACTTCCTCTGACTAGTGCTCAACTACTTAGTGGCCTAGATCATCCTAAAACATAAGATGTCACTTCCTATTAAACTCATGGAGATCTCTTAACCCATGCACACCATAATACTTTAAATTTAATAAAACCTAAACCTAAATGGGTCGTATAATTAATGTAAATCCACCCTGAGGTAACACCTCTTTTGTTGATCCCTTCATTTATGCCTCATCACTAGGTGTATCATCTTAATAATCCCATTGTAAAATCTTGGATAGTTTTCTTCATAGAAGTATGGTAAAATTAAATAAATATGTGCTATGGTTAAAGATAAAATCATGGGATCATACTCAATATGTAAATGGTAAAAACAAATCATTCTTATATTATCCTTGTACAAATGGTTTTCTTACAACCAATGTCTACATGTGAAAGGAAAAAGAAGGTTTTCAAAGTCTTAATGAACAGATACAACATCCAAAGTTTAAATATGATAGTCACTGGCTTGAGTTAAAAAAATGAAAAAAATTAACTGTATTTCAGTGAATCACAATCCAAAATCAATGATAAACCAAATTCTAATCTTTTTGTGATAAGATGAATTCATCTGATACTATTCTGTCACAACTTAACCCACCAGGGCCTACCTATCCAATAGTATGTCAAGTGTTACATCCCTTCACTACGTCCAATAGTCTTGCGTCTGTTGACTAATGTCTAGTATGATCAATTTTTTGGAAATAATAAAGGGAAAAATATAAGCCTATCAAAATGAAAAAACAAACAAACCAGCAAATAAGGAGGGCAATTTATTCAATATAACACATACAAAGAACCATGATCAATATATCTCTCTATGTTTTGTTTTCATCTAATCATTTTAGAACATCCTAAAATGGACTATTATTTTTATAAGTAATTAAATATATTATAAGACCCCATGTTGGGGTGAGTATTTGTGTACCTAGTTGGAAAACAAGAAATAAAAAAAATATAATTATCAAGATATTAAATAGATCATCTCAAGGTCTGTAAATAGGATGAGAGACATAGAAATAGAAACATAAATAACCCTAATACACTCATAACATTCTATATGTCTCAATGATATCCCAACCATATATCTAGACACAACACACAACATGAGGATTCAATATAATTCTTATTTGAGAGAATCTACTCCATGAGCCATGAAATCATTGATGTTTCTAATCTGAGTGGTTATGTTCATTTATCCTTTCCAAATAAATAATAGCTATATATCTGAAGATATCAATACATAGATAGGGTATCACAACTTGAACACTGGGGGACACCAAAAACCCAATATTGGATAACCTTGTATGTCAGGTGTTTTTTCCTACATTATATGGTCATGAAGATTTCTCAAACCCCACCCAAGAAAGATGATACAATAGAGGATCCCATCCTTGGAATCACAGAGGGATTCATGAAATTTGTATATAAATCTAACACATATATTGGGTCATAATCTTTTATTGTTGATAGACATAAATTTTTTTCATTTTATAGGGATGGACTAAGTGAACAAAATCAACTAATACAAGATTTAAATAATGATATAGATGGAATAAACTATACCACGCAGAAGTACATGACACATAATGGGGGTAAAAGGCATGTATTTCTTACTTTGGGTCTGCCTCTATCTCTTCATCTCACACAACTTTCAACCATCCATATACATGGCATATTCTATGGGGATGCATGAACTTTGTAGGTATATAAGGAACTCATCAGTCACCCAGCCTATTCATATGTGCATCTTTATTGTTTGTTCATTTTTTATTGCCTTGCCCATGTATCTGGGTGTGTTCAATTACTGGTCCATGCCTATGTACTTTTTTCATCATTCTGGGTAATTTTGTTTTCATACCTATATAACACAAGGGTACACTCTAATCCTCCATCACCATTTCACATGGTGTGTAACATGTCTCACAAGGTTTATTACATTTCATTTCCATCAAATCCCTTATCATAGTATCTAGGAATATGCCCGACGTGTGTTCTTTGGACAACACACCATGTCATATGGAATTTTTTTGAATGTCGAGATCCTTCTATATATCTCATCCATGATGTTTCCACCATAAATTATGTTACTAGATCCACCAATATTCACATTTATAATATCTAATATTCCATATCATCCTTGATGACTGAATTTAGGCCGCTTGTTTCACTATAATTCATCACATGTCGCTTGGTCATACCGATATTCCAAAACCTGTGCACCTGGTATCTCTATATCTAATATTTATCAAACATTGTCAATTATTCATCGCCATCACACATTTATTTCTCTATAAATCCTAATCATAAACACTGGGTTTTGATCCATTACGCCAAAGAAAGATCATGCAATGATCGTTCGTCAGGTATTGGTTGAACTATTGTCAAAATGGATTATTAAATATGAACTTGTGAATAAATAGGGAATAAATGCATAGATTAAAAAAGATGATTGATCCCCATCCATTATCATTGATTGCCTCAGAACAATTCCATTATAGTGAGAAATTAATAGAAACAAACAAACGATATCAATTCCCTAATTTAATTATATTTTCTCACCATATTCTCAATTACTACCAAGATTTATTCACTTGATTGATCAAATTTTCTGCTTTTTGTTGGGGATCAGAAATATTGGGGTTGTTTCTTACTCTATATATAAATATAAATCCCCAATTTAAGAGGATTTTTATGATTGATTTCTAATCACTAAAGAGTAATCTTTTGATTTCAACTAACAATTTAAAATTTTATATATTGAATTATCATTTTGAATACATAATGATTGTCATAATTAGGTATATGGTATCATATAAGAATATTAAATACATAAATAATTTTTTTTTAATTAGAAAAATTAAATTTATAGAATAAATATATCAATGAAAATATAAATTATTTTAGTATCTAAATAAAAATAAAAATAATACAATAATAAATGGAAAATATGGATCATGTTGATCTCTATAATTGACACCCAGAAGAACAAATTAATAAAAGAGAGACATAACATCTATAACCTAATGAAAATTTTAAAAATTAATAATATATACCCATGAGATTAATTGTGATCAATTGTGAAAAAATTAATTATGAGTTATTTATAAGAGGTAATATTACCATTAGAATAGTGATATAACTATTAGAATGGTAACATAACTATTTGGAATGTCATTCTAACTATTATAAATAGAAACATATCTTTTGGAATTTTAAATTGGCATTAAAATTATAATTTTTCAAATTATTAATATTTACATAGAAAAATATAAGAAAAAATAAATATTTTAATTCTATAAAATATATATCATCATTAAAATCTCAAAATTGTCAGCACTTTTTTAATAAACACTATGAAAATGTATTTCACAAAAAATTGTAATTTTATTGTTCATAATTATAATTACCTATGTCATAAAAATACTTTCCTAAATTGTTTCCCATTATTAGAATCAGTGTTTCAAATTTTTCTAAAGGTTATGTTTTGGTAATTTATTAAAAAACATCATTTTTAGGTGAATAGTAAAAAAATAGTTTTTACATAATTCATATGTTTAAATGAACTCATTCATGATGTAATAATATAATAAAAACATATAATTTAATTCTCAACCAAAAACACGTTTAAGAAGTTAAATAATTCATTGAATTCAAATTATAAACTTAAAAGTGTTTTCCATACTCTTAAATGTATATTACTCGATTTTAAAAATAATCTCTCATTTTTTCAACTTCATTATTGATATACTAATGAATTTCGATTATAAATTTTTTTGAAGTCTAAAAATAATATATTTTTAATCAAATAAAATTTATAATTTTAAAAATATTCATATTATAGGTTTTGACATGTAAAATGTGATTCTTAAATATTTTATTCTAAAACACCGCTTACCTCAAGTTTAAGATTCTCTTTTACTCTCCATTGAAAATCATTCCATATGCATGTCAAAAATCTAAACCTCTGACCAAATTCTTTCTCTTATTCCCCTTATGTTCTATAAAGATTTTATAGAGTCATAATTCTACAAAAATTTGAAAATATAAGTATCATAGTAAATAAACAACTTCTGATCGAGGTAAGGTCTTTTCATCTTTTTATTTTATTTTACTTCTCTAAATCCTTATCCTTCTATAAATTTCTAATCCATTCCTTCCATAAAGATATAAATATTAAATTAAAGTGATTTAAAAAATATAAACCACATTTAAAACTTTTATTTATAATGTAATAATAAATCATATATATCTCACCTACTCTTTTTGAAATGTCTCTTTAACTGCCATTTAACCTCTCCCAAGGAAGTAGCAAACTCTCTATTCATCGCTATATTTCTGGATGTATATAAAACAAATATAGTAGATAAATGTTTAAATATATGAATTTATAATATTTTAGAGTAAATTTTACTAATTTATAAATGTAAATAATATTAAATCCTAAAATTATAGAATGATAAGACATTTTAAAGAAGATATAATATCAAAAACATTAACCTTTAAAAATAGAATTTAGAAAAAGAAATCCAAGGATTATAATTGATAAAGAGTAAAAAAAATATATAGTTCCTTTATTAATTAATATTATAATAAAAATTATTTCATTACATTGGAGTTATAAAATTGTAAAAATGAAACATGATATATTCTAAGGGGAATATTGAACCCACATCTTTTTTTTACTTTTATCAAATCATTATATTTATTTTTAATGAGGATTATTCTCAAATTCCTTCAAATATGACATTTTAATCTTTATTCTACTTTTATTTCCTATGGATATCAATTGGTCTACATTGCTTATATAAATTCAAAGCTACCTATAATGAATTTTTAATAAGAAATTATTTTCTAAAACATCAAATTGATTCATATTAAAGTGGTTCATCTTATTACCATGACTGGTGATCTTTTATGACAGAATGTTAGGTACCGAACTAATTTTTTCTAGATTCATCTTAAAACATCCATGGTTATTCACTAATATATGATTCACGACACTGTAATTATACCTATTATTTATCCATGTGATTTTTCTATGTATATCTGTATAATATGTTGCCTCTCTATGTGGAATTCAGGACTAAAATCATTTCTCGATTCGATAAGTTAGACCAAAATTTTATATCCCACAAATTAATGGGGTATTGTGATGTATATCATTGAAGTATTTTTATTATGAGTGTGTGGAAATGATTCCATTTTTTTCAAAAATATGTGTGGCCTTTTAATAATATATTATGTTGTATTATTGTTATTCAAAATCAAAATTAAATGAATTTTTCAAATTGTTTTTTCATTCTATTGATAATGATCATAATATTATTTTGTAATGAGGATTTGGCTCCCAAGTGTTCTTTGTTAAATAATACTTCAGGTTCCTTCTATTTTATTCCTCCCCTTACTGGGATATTAGCTCACCCATTTTTTTATGTATGTCCTATGTTCAATACATGTTCAATATAGAATAAGATATATTTTAGATGGACTATAAATAAGGATTTAAATAACATGTGTTATTTGTTATATATAAGTTATGTATCAAAATAATTTCCCCAACATACTAATCCTTTTTATTTAATAATTTATTTCTATTATTTTATTTATCTTAAAAAAAATTAATGTCCATGAAAAAAATTGGGTCTCTATAGTTGGTATGAGAGCACAATTATGACAAATTGGGAATTATGACTAGAAATCATTAGTAAACCTTCATGGATAATTATAAATATTGGAATAATTCCAAAATATTTGTTAAATCCTAGATTTTTTGGTTTCCTATAATCAATAATGCTATATGTATATTGGAATGTTGATTCAGACCCATCATAGATACTCATAGAGGTTATCACCCTAATAGGATGGTTGAGTGAAAACATGATCTATACATTATTTACAATGACTGGGCCTATGATTTCACTCCAATGTAGAATCTCATAGGTGATGTGGTTTTTTTTATCACATTCCCCTTGTTATCCCTTATGAGGGATTTATATATAAAGTAATTATTTCTCCTAAAGATTGAATAATTTTGATGTATAAGATTCTAAAAGCTTCATTTGATATGAAGGCCAGTAAAATATAACCTTGGATAAACATAGGGATACTATAATAGAAAAATCTATAATATATGTACTTGTGATATTTAATTATTTATTCATGTTTCATTAACAAACTCTTTCTTCTAACCTTTTCAATATTATAAAATGGTGGTAACTAAAGAAACGATACC
Source organism: Viscum album (assembly GCA_963277665.1). Lineage (NCBI taxonomy): Eukaryota > Viridiplantae > Streptophyta > Magnoliopsida > Santalales > Viscaceae > Viscum > Viscum album. The sequence continues at coordinate 1,841,828,132 of OY728136.1, forward strand.
AAAACCCCATTTTAGGATGAAAATATTTTCTTATTAACATTAACAATATAATGGGATGTGGAGTTAAAAACATCATGGAAATACATACCCATATGCCTCTAGATATTAATTATAACCAGTATAAATCAGAAATATCACCTTTACCCAAGAATGATAAATAGGTCCTTGAGTCCTTTATATGCCACCAAAATTTAGTTGATCTTCCAATCCCCTTTTCATAGAATTGAGGTTTATGTCAATAGAGAATATAATTTTCAATCTTCAGTATTCTAAATAAGTGAAAATGTATATTTTCATCTATCAATTAAATAGTTCAATTGTTCAATTGTCTAAATTGATCAATAATATGATGCCAAAAGATTAAATGAAAAAAAATACATTTGAAGATATTTAGGGAGAAAATTTATAACAATTTTTCCCCTGAAACTCTCTAATAAATAATGGATAGTGTATTCCTAGACCTTTTGAAAAAAATATTGTGAATCGATTATCTCCTATAAAGTACATTTCAATGGTATTGAAAATTACACCTCAGATTTTCTTATTAATAAACATAAAAAACAATAGATTCATTAGTGTATTAAAAATCAATAAAAGGATCTAGAAATCCAAGAATTTGGGAGATATAAATAATTATATCAACTTGATCTCAAAATAGATCTTGAGTTTGGAAAATTATATCGTGGAAAATGAGATATGAAATAAATGATTGAATTTCAAGATGGAGGATAGAATTATAAAGGAGGAAACAAGATTAAACCACCCATATGTCAATGATGTGTAAAGAATATACATGGAAAGTGTCTCAAAGAAATAATTAAATGATTTATGTGTGGGAGATAAGTGTTAGATTCTATATGAATATAAAATTGATTACTATAACCATTGAATGAAATTAGAAACCAAATATAAGGATCTCTCCTAGAATATAAATTAAACATATATAAATAATGAAATGAAGAAAATTTTATAAATATTTTTACCATATAATAAAGAGCCAACATGGCATTTAGATATTCCTCAGATGAGTTTTATAAAATTTCCCAATGTGGGTAAAAGCATCACATGTCTATAAGTATCCATAGGATAATCTAAATCACAATTAATACATGTAGGATTTTCTTTTCTACCATTATGTGCATCAATTTACACATGAAAAGGAAAATGGGAAGTTATAGATAGATATATGAGATTATTTATAGTTACCTAATACTTTTAAAAATACGCTGAAATTTTTTAACATAAATATCTAATAAATACCATCAATGGATAGAGAGGACTAGTGTATTCTACAAGGGACAAAAAACCTCAACATGAAAAAGATGTAATAAATTATTATTTTAATCTCCATAATGTTCGCCCTAATACTATTAATACCTTAAAAAATCATTGGATAACTAGAGGAATACATAGAAAAAATGGTTTCCCTAAAAATACCAATAACTAAATAAACATGATAAAAAAATGTTCTATGTGAGTTAGAAAGACTGAAATGATAGCATAAAATAAAATACGTTTGAATAATAATATTAAATAAAATAGAATAAACATGGATTCATAAGATTATTGAAAAATGGAATGTGTAATAAACATAAAACATGATATAAACCTAATTCAATAATAACTTCTACGAAATCATCACAAGGTGGATAATGTCCCTCCATTGATTTTTTTACTCCCTAATAATATACATAACATCTCATAAGAATATTATATTACCAAATGAATTAGATTTATATCATGGTGAACCCATCATAATGTCTACATTATTAGGTATCCCACCATTGAAAATTAATTATATGTAATAAACATAAGTGTTTCATATAGAAAAAAATGGGTTTCATAATTTTACCTCATATCAAAATAAATTAATATTTTATAAATATTAAAAATAAAAGATGAATTTAAATATTATGGATGTTCATATATGAAAAAATAAGAATAGTTCTGAAAATATTTTTCTCATTTAGAGAAACCTAATGAGAAAGGGTATATAAGTGGTTAGGGAAATAAACATTCAAGTGTTATTTTAAGGAATGAGTAAATATCATCTACATAATGTGAATGTATTGAATTTATTTGAAAAAATTATGTAAACTAGAATAATTATACTATATATATATTACTTTAATTAATGATATCTTGAATTGGTATTAATTATTTAAATGAAAGTTGTATTTAATGAATAAGGGGTAAAATGGTTCCCCTTAATCGAGATTTATTCTAAAGTAGTAATTTTAGAAATTTAATTAAGTTATATATTACCCCATGAAAGGAAGGAGTAATAATATAGGTATTATGTAAGAGACAAATATATAAAATTTTTAATCATTAAATAACATGATATAGAGAGAAAAAGTAAGTTATAATGTAAAATGTCATCATCAAACTAAAAAGGGTAGTTTATAGAGATCTATTACCTTATGTTCTAGAATATTTCATCACTCATGATTATTATAAAAAATAATAAGATTATATTATAAATTTTCCTAATTCAGAACCATTTGTATTTATTTTTTATTATTTTAATTATATTATGTTCATTTATAACCATTTTAATGAGATGTAATGCTCAATATAATTTTTATAGGGGTGTTCATTTACTATTTCTAAGGTGAAATCACTTGTGGTTAAATATTTAAGTTCTTATAAAATGATTTTATAACTACATAAGTGAAATAAAATAGTAGTCATTTTGTTTTACAAATTGTAATTTTCCCCAATACCTATATATTTTCCAATATAGTGATGATTCAATTTGAAAATTTTTCAACAAAATGTGTTTATTCCATTTAGGTTGTTGTACCAACCCTGATGAACTATATTCATTTTAATTAATTAAATTTTTTTTTTAAACATTAAAAAATAAGATATAGGTTTTAATATAATTATTATAATCATATTTGACCATTATCGTGTTTTTATAATTATCCTTGAAGGTGGTAAAATGAAAATATTGTAAATAATGTTTTTAAAAAATAAAACAATGGAGGGTAGAATATGAATATACAATAAACACAACATCATTAGATTATATTTATGATGTTGGTCTGATTATGTCATGTTTTATATGGGGGGAGGATAAGAAAGAAGAAGAAAATGATCTAAAAGAGTTAGTTTGTGAATATTACCTCCTGAATTTCATCTCCTTGAAAAACACCTAAGGAACTTGGAAATAGTCTTTTTATGAGATGGTAGTACTATTAAATGAGATATATAATTAAGAAGATAATTGTGTTGATATATGGAAATAAAAAATGAATAGAAGGACTAAGTAGAAATGGTTTTTGTGGATGGTATTTTTGTAGGGAAGAGAGGGGTATTTTGAATATTATTTTCATTAGTTTGTCATATTGGTTCAAAACAACCAGTATTATTGATTCTGTTGAATACTTATAGAAAATTATGCTTGTGAGGCTTAACCCATGGTCACTTAAATCACATGTGAATCATTTAAACATGTATTTTTCATATAATTAAAATTTACAAATATTACTATTCTCTAAAATTTAAACTACTTAAAAACCCAAAATTTACCCTAACCACATTTCAATATATAGATTCTAAAAAATAATTTAATTTTATGAAAATGATTTTATAAATATGATAAATTTAATTTCCATAATAAATCAATATTAATTTGAAAAAACCCAATAGTAATATGGTGATCAATATTCTAATACATTGAAATATTAAATAAAGTATGTTATAATAATACTATCACTATAATAAAATATAATATTTATTTATAACAAAATTTATGAAAATAATTTTTTTTCAAAATCAGTATATCTTTTAGGTAAATTGAAATAATACATATATATTTTACAAAAATATAGACACTAAATTTATCATTTTTAAATATTAATTTACTTAAACCATGGTATAAATATATAATATTCCCATTTTATAAGACAAATAAAAAAATATTTTAAATTTACATAGGTGAGGCGACTATTATATAAGTTAAGTTATTATTCGTAATGGCTATATTAATATTCCAATGGTCAGGTTATAATTCCTACAATAATATTACTATTCCAACTATCCTATTTGTAAAAAACATATGGGGTAACTAATTTATATAAATAACTAATATTTAACTCAATATTCATTAAATTATATTTTCTCTCAAGGTCATGTATTCTCATTTATAAAAAAAATATTTTATTTATAATATTCTATCTAATTTTTATGTAGTCTGATTATTTTGATAGACGGAGTGGATCAATGTTTTCATATTTTAGTTATCTTATTTTCTATTATTGTATCCAAAAATTGTATTCTCAATCCTTATGTCGGTTTTTATTTAATAATTTTAAGGTTTATAATAATATAATAAAATTCGGGTTGTTCTTTCATGTGTTGTATGTGTTTTATGATACATTTCTAAATATAAAACAATTATAAAAAAAGAATTCTATAGATAAAATTCCATGTAATTACATTATATTACCATAGATAAATAAATTACTCAAAATTTCATTTCACATAACAAGGGGAAATAGGTGAGGGTAATTTTTTCCATAGAAGCATATAGTTCCCATGTCACCTCCTTGTACTTATATTTTCACCAAGGTTCATTGACTAGATGAGTTATCTAATTTTGTATAAATTTTTCACTACAATCTAATAATATAATCAGTTACTTTTTATAAGAGATATGATTTTATATTTATATCACCCCAAAATATAATACATTTGAGGGATTTGGAATGTATGTAATTAATAGGGATACCTTAAATATGTTTTTTAATTGAGATATGGTTGGTGGAAATTAAATTCAATAATCCATGGATCTAATATGTTGACGAATCTAAAAGGGTCCAATGTATCTAGGATATAGTTTACCCTTATTCCCAATACTCATGACTCTCTTCCATGAAGATATATGGAGGAACACTTTATCTCAAACCTCAGACTATAGGTATCAATGACGATTTTTGGCATATCTTTTTTTTCATCTCTGAACATCCCTAATGTAATAAAATATATTTATGACCTAGTATACCATTTTATCAATCATATCTATTCCCAAAAACTCGTGTTTTTTAACTTTATCCCATAATAAATGATTTACACATATCATCCCATATATAGATTCATATCGATCTATTTGGATACATTAGTGAAAACTATTATTTTCTAAGAGTTCATCTAGAGGAAGATTTTGATCCAATTGTTTATTGAACTAAATTGATAATTCTCTCAAAATGACTTCTAGTGGCTAGATAGTTAACTCAGAGTGACCATTAGATTGTGGTTATTAATACGTACTAAATTTTGATTAATTATTTAGATGATTTTGTAGAACATTCCAAACATAGTGATAAATCATAGATCTCATTTAGATACAAACAATAGTGGGGTTCTATACAACCTTTCCACTTCCCTAATGTATATCTATCAAATTGGATTAATTGATAATTCCTCAGGATTTGAAATAAAATGTGATGTATTTTTATGGTAATCCATCACAACCCATATAGAATTATTTATTCTTGGTTCCTTTATAACACCAGTGAAAAAGGCCATGGTTATATTTTCCCATATCCATATTTGTAAGAGTGGTAGTTGAATCAAATTCTTGAACTTTTTCCATTCCTCCATAACCAGTAGACATTTTAGGAATTTTATTTATATTAAATTCTTTTATTATTTAAATTTCCTCAGTAATAAAACTCTAAGAGGTCCAGAAACATCTTTTTCCACCCTCAGTGGATGGAGAATTTTGATTTATGTGATTCATTTAATGAATCCTTCTTTATCCATGGATTTTATGGTACATATAAATATGGCCAAAATATTAAAAATATTTCATAATAAATATAAATAGCAGGGATTTATATTTTTATGCCTTACACTTCTTTTATTTTTCCACATCATCTTTTTTAATATCCTTTATCTTATATTTAAAGAATTGTTTTGAAATAATTTGATAAATAATTGATGATGTTCCTTTCTTTATAATCCTTATGTACATCACCTTAATGTATAGAAAGATTGGATCCTTCTGAATTCTCATCATTGATAAGGTTATTATTTTTTTCTACTTATAACTTATGTCATATTATTTTCTTCACTAAGATGGTAGAGGATTGAGACATCATAGTTATTGATTATCAATAACTATTGTCACTATCTCATATTAAGATCCTTATTTTTTAATATATATTTGAGGATCTTATGATCCATATATGTCTCATAATTTTCCCCATAGAGGTAATTAATCCGTAATTTCAATATGATTCTTTTTGAATCTAACTCTATATCATGCGTCAGATATTTCTCTTCATGAAAATTCTACTAACATCAATCATAAGCTATAACATTTTCATTTTTCATCAATACATAGACTAATCACTTATTTGAATCATCATAGTGTACCCAGAAATGTTCCCCAGTTGAGTGTAGCAAGTGGAATGGTGTAATGATAACCCTCTACTTAGTTCCTTGATGCTCTCTTCATATTCATAAATATAGAAACAAATACTTGATTTTGAGTCATCATAGTTAGAGGGTTTAGAAATTTTGATATTTTGGTAACAAATAATTTTTAACACCTGTTTTGGTTGAGGAAACATCAAATATCCATTATATTTGTCGGTATATGTTAGTCCTAAATTTCCATTCTATTAGAAGGGTCCCCAGATATCCCTTTGATTGAAAAAACATTCCCTAATACTGATACATACTCCATTAATAAGTGACATTTACTATACATTTCATACAACTTCTCCATTTACATTGTCTTTAGAATAGTATTCTTTTTCTCCTCATTCTCCTCCACTCATTTAAAGTATATCAAAATATCATTTATAAATACTACCAATAATTTGTTGAGATAATATATAAAGGACCTATTTATTTGTTCCATAAATATGTTTAGGAAATTAGTGAGTCTTAATGAAGTCACTATGAACTCATATTGTCCAATACATTTTTGAAAAGTAGTTTGGGTATAACATCCTAATTCACCCTTAATTGGTAATATCTCAACTGATGGTCCATGATAGATATATATCAGTCCCTACATATTTAATCAAATAGTATATCTATATATGGTTGCGGATACTAATTCTTTATCATGATTTTTTTGAGTTCATGATAATAAATACAAAGGTGTATTGACCAATCCTACTACTTCTAGAGGACTAACACACCCCACGGTAAAGCACTTAGGTATACGAAAACCGTGTTCTAGATTTTATTGTATCTACTTAATTAATTACTCTAACTAAATGGTGGTTAGTCAATATAACCTCATTGTTACAGGAATAGATTCATGTATGAGTTCAACTTCAAGGCTCCTCACAATTATAATGTCTTAAACAATGATTCTCTCCCATATCTCAATATTTTTCACTAGATATTATTTTTCAGAAGAAAAAGTTATCCATAATTGAGATGAATATTCCAAAGGGGATTCATCCTATACCATACACACGTATAGAATCAGGTGACGAAGAAGGATGTGAAGAGCAATCTCCAACTAAAAAAATTTGATTATGGTTTTATATAAGGAAAAATATTCCATAATCTATATATAATGAAACTCCACTAAACTAATAAGATAATTTATAGATTATTTATCCAATTAATATTGAAAAGCGATGAGTTATATTCTTGAAATAAACAATTGATATATTTTTAATTCTCATAGATAGCTCAACCCCCATGTTTTGAGGTGGTTTTTGAAAGGTTATACTAAACATGGATGATATGAAAGAATAAAAATAACACTAATCATATAGGAAATTTTTTGTTCATAAATGTATAATGAGTGAACCTTGCACTATTTGATTATGTTTCTACTAATTTACTATATCCCAAATAAATAGAGGGATGACAATACGATAACTTAAAAACATATAAAATAGAACACAATGAAAATATAAGGAATAACATACATATGAATTGTAAAACCAAAAATATGATTCACAAGGTTTTAATATAGGTTATCTAAAGTAATGATCTTATAAGGTTATCTTACCAAAGAATCTATTCATGTACTTCATAATAGATAGTAAGATATTATTGAATTTTCCCAAACATATACCCTAGGAGAGTCATAACATGTGTGCAATGAGGAATATTTTTCATGAACCAATTAACAATATATTTTACAACCTAATGATATAGTTTCTATTTCATTACCCCTAGTTACAACTATTTCTGATCCACATCCACCATTATTATCTATAAAGGGATGTAAGTTCTTGGAAACCAATCAATGTATACATTAATAAAATTTTAGGATATTTTATTAAAATTAGACTTATTCCTCAGGTTCTCACTAAATTATTATTGTCCAAGTCTCAAAAAATAACTATACATTTCATTTTATTACATTTATATAAATAAAATACTTTACCAAATATAGTTAAAATTTTTTTAACATAAATATCCAATAAATACAACTAAAGGTTCAACAATCATAGTGTATTTGGAAGAAAAGGTAAATAAAACATCAACATGAAACTAAAATTATTTTTTAATCTTCATAATGATATCTTAAATCCCTTTGAGCACCTAAAATTATATAGGATAACCCTAGAAATTCATAGACATATATAGTGGTATAAAAAGAATAGTAATAGAATAAACATGATAGTAAAGAATTGCATGTGAGTAAAATGGCATCACGCGATATCATAAAGGAGAAGGATCTATAATAATACTATTGGATAATAACATTAAATTCATGGAATCATTAAATAATGAGAAAATAAAGAAAATTCAGAAATATAAAATATGAAATCAACTTAATTCATGTATATATCTAAAGACAACATGACATGGTAAACAAAGTCCTTTCATGGATTAGGTTTACCCACAAATCCCATAAACCGCATCTAAGGAAAGAAAAACATAACCATATTCATTGGATAAATATATTTGTTCACAAATAATAACATGTTAGTGCTTATGTTTTCCCCAAAATGAAATCAATCAATAGGCATAAACATAAGAGTTTCCCATGGAAGAAAATGTATTGCATAATATTTCCCAGATTAAAATCAGAGGTGATTTCAAAATGATTTCCAATAGAAGAATGAATTAAAAATTTTGGACTTTCATATCATTGGGGATAATATTAGGTCTCCACATAAGGTATTAATTTGGAAACAATTCAAGATAAATAGTAGAAAATTTTGTATAGAAATGATCTTTCAAACAGTTTTTTAAGGAAGTCGTTAAAACATTTGAAAAAAGAGTATGCATATAATTTTCAAAGAAAAACAAATTTAAACATAATGTTTATAACTAAAATATTACATTATTTAATGAAATAATGGTTGGGGAAAATATTAAATAATAATTACATATAAGGATTATGGGGTAGAGAATTTCCCCTATATCGAGTTTTATTTTAATGTAGGCATTCAATAAATAAAATTAAATCTAATAATACCCCGAAAAATAAAGGTAAATAATTTTGGTACATATTTGAGAGACATATATATATAATTTTTATGCGTTCTGTGACATATAATAGAGAGATAATGTGAGTTAGATAGAGAAATTAAATAATCCAAAGAAAAATAATGGTTTGGAAAGATCCTAAACCTTATGTTCTTAAACCACTCATCACATTCCACTAATGTCCAGAATTATCATACTATATTAATTATTTACTTAATTCATAACTACGTTCATATATTTTTTTAATATAATTAAATTATTTTCATAAAAACCATTTTGATGAGTTATAAATTTCAATACCATTGATCATGGGGATTTAGATTCATGGTTCCATTGTTGAATAATTTGTTGATAATTACTGAAGATCATCTCAAATGGATGTAAAAAAATATTTGTGGAATTAATTGGTATCCATGTACTTATTGAAATTTAAAGGTTCCCTATTTCCAATATGTTTATGAAATAGGATCGATTCACAGAGGATAAATGATAATGTCTTATGGATGCTCATTAGGTCATTATATAGGCCATCAATAAAACAACCCTTTTATTTAATTAAATGATTATTGAGAAAATAATGAAAATCCCATAAGTTGTAATATACTTATTATAATCATATATTACTATAATATTGTTACATTATCCATCTTTATAGGTGGTGGGGATTAACTACGTATGTTTCTCATAGAGTTGGTGAACCAGCAATATTATAAACAATGCTTTTAAGAAACATATGAAGGGATGGTATAAAATGGATATTATATTAAAAAATATAATTAAAAAATATTTATAATAATATATTCATCATTCCATGTTGGATGGGGGATGTGAGTATAAGGACGAATAAGAAAAGAGTTTTTAAGTGGTAGTTTGTGAATATTATATCTTTAATTTCATATATGTGAGAAACTTCATAAGTAAATTAGAATTGGAATTTTTGTGATGTATGTTTCACTATTACATGGGGAAGGATTGATAAAGAAAATGGGAATGAATTTTAGAAAGATAAAAATCTTGGAAGGTGTGAGTAGAAGTGGTTGTAATGGGTGGTATTTATAGGGAGGATATTGGTGTTTTTTAATATTATATTCATTTTTTATTATATTTCATCAATACTACCAATAATATTTATTATTGTGGATATATAAATTAAATTATTCATGTGATTATGATAAAATGGTTACATACATAATCCATTACTCATTTTTGTCCTTATATTTCATATAAATCAATTTTCTATATTTTCTAGTATTTTACTAATCACCACAAAATAAAAAATATATAACAGTAATAAAAATTAACGTTAAAATTTTATAAAGATTATTTTTTAAAAATAAAATATAATTTATTAAAATAATTTCTAAAATATTTAAAATATAATTTTTAAATAAAATCCTTATTAATATGAAAAATAAAATTTTTGATATTGTGATCAATTTTATAACTATTTGAAAAATTATTACATATACCATTAGATTATATTATAATTATAATAAAACAACATATTAATTTTTAATCCAATTTAAAAAGCAATCATTCTTTTGATTCCTTATATTTTATATTAAAGATTTCAAATAAAACATATTTGTTTTTCAAAAATACAAACACTTAATTTATACATTTTCAAAAAGTTATTTACCTGTAACGTGGTATAAATATATCAGATTCCCATTTTATAAGTTAAAAAAAATTATTCTTCATTTCTAATGTTCATGATAATATTTTAACAATCACACTACTAATCTTATGGGTCAGACGACTGTTTTGATGGACAAGTTACTATTTTAATGATAATATTACTATTCAAACAATCAATTTTTTTATGGTCATATGTGATTGCTAACATATATAAATAAATTATATATAATTAATTATACATTAACCTCTATTTTCACTAAACATAATATTTTTTCATTTTCAAAATTAATATTTTATTAAATATATTGTTAATTATTTATACTCTGGGATGTTATTCTGTTTGATCGAGAAGACCCCAAAATTAATATAATTGTTATCATACATTTTATTTTTTTCACCATTTTAATATTTTCAAATATTATATCCGTTTTACATAATAAATTTAATTTTAAAAATTAATATATTATTCTTTTTTGTTTCATCAAGTGGTGCACAGAATTTATGCTGCATTAGTAAATATGACACAATTATATGAATTGAAGTTTCATTGATAAAATTATGGGTCTTTATAGTTTCATACACGAATCATTCAAATGAAAACACCCAATATTACATTTTAATATTTTTTAATAAATCCCTCTAGGATTCATCTCGAGATCAAAATCATTAACTCATTAATTTTCAACACATGTATTGATGCCTCTGCAAATTCATGAATTGTATGCACGAATGCATTTAACTCCCATTCAATTATTCTTATAGAAAAATATTTTTCATCAGTATAAGGTGGGGGATTTATCGGTCATCTGGACAATATTACCAATGTATTAATTATAATATATATCCCATTCTGCTTGATAATCACTAATTTCAAGAAATCATTAATATATATATATACATATAATATATAACACTTTTGGGCATATATATATTTTAATCTCCCAATTGTAATAAAACCTATACAACGTTTTTAAATTTCACTTTATAGTATAACGGATAAAATAATTTGTCAAACCATATTAAAAAAAATTTGGTATCTTCTGAAACACATTGGGAACTTCATAATTAAGTTCACATTGTATTACATCATATGTAATACCTTGTGAATGCCGATCTGAAACACTTTTGGATTAACTATATAACAGTTATAAAGTATATATATGAATTAATCTAAATCCACATCTAGTCAAACCCAATGTGTGACCCTATAAACCTTTATATTATTGTTAACAAATAAAAATATCTAGATCCATATATATAAGAAAAGATTAGCCTCTAACAAAGTTTCAGTTTTATTAAATCTATAAAGGGATCTCACATTATATCAATCAAAGACATGTATTAATATTGATTTTCCACTATTTTACATCATATGAAATAGTGTATTCTGAACGTTTCTCTTTCTTCCAATACATTAAGTAATCAAGGGACACATAACACGTAAATCCAATATAGATTAATCATATGTTCATTATTCCTGCAGTGTAAACTGTACTAATTGATGCATAAATGACATATCATTCATCCATCTGGATAATTTCATCTCATTCCCCTTATCTAGATATATATATATATATATATGTTATCTAGGTGTGGATACAGACTCCCAGGGTTTATCTCAATTAGGGGCCCAAATTTCATACTCAATATATGGATAGATAAATCCAAGATTTTTCTAATTCTTACTAATGACATGATCAAAAACATATCGAACCACCAATGTATTTTCAAACTCAATAGATAGAATTGTGTAAGTAGGGTATCGGTGTACGAAGGATCTCAAGATAGTTATCTCACTAACTTAAAGTAATGTGGCATGAAATTAGATGTATTCACCACTAGTACACGATTGAAATATCTATATGATACTCCATCATGTATACGTAGTAGGTCATCTGTCCCACATAATGGATTATTCTTTTTTTGTGCCTCATAATCATATTCTCTATTTATTTATAAGAATCCCACTCAACATAATATTACAATATCTACATAACCTATAATACTCCATAAATCAAATTATTTAAGGAAAAATTCAAAGTCATACATTGAAAGTATAATTATAATTTAACTTCACAAACTCCATATCTATATTTACAATTATGTATCCAATATTATAGTTGATAAAATAGAGGTTACCATTAATATGATAAATTTTAATATTATTAAATACATCATTAGTATTTTACAAAACCAACATGAGCACTGGTTTTTCATATTATATATGAAAAACATTCGGATCAGTCTTATGTTTGTGACATTTTCTATATTTTTCTAAAATATTACAAAATATAAAATAACTTTCACATCAATATGTGGACATATGAAAAATCACTCCCACTAACTAATTACTAATAAATATATATAAATAATTTAACATTGAAAAAATGGTGAGATTTAGGAATCATATTCCCAACTATTCAACTAATTGAAAATATTCAAACTTTTGAACTTCAAAATATAAAATGTTACAATGTCAATATCTATTGTGTACATATAATTATTTCTAAATTTATAATAACAATCCTTGGTTCCTTATTCTAAAAAAATTTACTTAAAATAATGTTACTACTTACATTATTGTTAAGTCGTCCTCTTTAAATCTTCTAATAAAAATGTAATTATTTTCATTTCCCCTTACCCAATACTGTAAACTCTTTTATGTTATCAATTGTAAATCACATTTCATTTTTACAAGAATAATACTTCCAGGTATACAGACATTCCTTTTCATAATAATGAAATGAAACCCTTTACATTTTCCATTATCATTTCATATCTGAAACACTTTTAGGATATTGAATGAAAAATTCAATAATCTTTAACAAGTATAATCCTTTAAAAAGTAGCAATATTCACTTTCTAAATGGTAACTAAATTTCAAAGTTAAAATAATTATTTAACATCACATAACTAAAATATTTTAGTTTATTAAGTGGAAATCACATTAAAATTTGATTGGGGTTATCCTTTCTTCCTTGATTTTGAACTTATCTATGTACAAACATACTATCACTAGACTAATAGGAATTATATTATATTTAAGATATCATTCTATGATATAAAAAATCTTTCATGTTATCAAGCACCATTGATTTCATTTTATTTTTAATATTTTACAAAGAAGCTATTTTTTCCATATCACATATCTTAATCTAGGTAGTTGGAAAAAATTTATTTTAATATAATTCATTATTTAAATATAAAAAATTGAGTGCAGTGAAAATATTCCCACATATTTTATCAAATATTCTGATAAACTCTTTTATCATGGATAAAATGTTTTATAAAAATATTCTCTCAAAACCAATTATATGGCTTGATGAATCATAAACCATATGAATGAAATTAATAATCTTAAACATTTTCAAAAACATTATTCGTAAAAAAACATCCATTTTCACATAATATAAATTATATAAAGATACAAATCATGTACATCAAATAATTTGTGCTTGATAAAATCATATACACTTAGGTGTATAAACTCTTTTGTCCATGAATTTAAATTAAAAGGTCAATCAATTTTTATTGAATTTTAAACATAGGAATATTTACAACACGTATAAAATATTCATTCTATATAATATACATTTCAATGTCTAATATTTAATTTCAATATCATACATACCTAATGTGGAAACTTCCTAGGGTTTCCTAAAATTCATCAAATATATATTGGATAATTAAAACATTTTTGACCCCTTCCAAAAAACTCTAGTTTTATATTATGTTGATTTACTTTGTGAATAAACATTATTGAACTTATCATATAACTTTTCATATTATGTTTTTAAATTTTACCCACTTGGGTTGTCCACATAGAACCAGAAAATAGACACCATATTCCCAATTAATCGATTCTCAAAACCTTGAGAATATCATGTGAATTATTATTGAATTCATTAATATTTTCATTTCATTTACATAATAAAATTAGCCTAAATTGCCTAACTATAATAATCCATTTTCATCAAATTTCTATGAAACATTAAATTAATAACAATATTCTTCCTTAAGAATCTATATTTAATTGTTTCGAAATATCAACATTTTTTTACTATTTAATGATTTATTATGAAACAAATAGTTTTCATTAAGATTTTTTCTTATATCACATATATTTATTAATAACATTTCGTATGTTAACAACCTTAGGATTAGAATAATTTAGGCTTCTACTTTCAAGTATTTTTCATATATATTATCTTAATGTTGACAATGACGTTAATCCCCAACAGTAGATTTTATTACATGAGTATCATGTTTTTTTAAACAATTAAAAATTAATTTTATTCAATGGTATCTATCTAAAATTATGGCCCCTTTTGAAATCCATCATAATAATTTGAGGTCCATGATTGTATTTCACTAATCAAATGACCCCACTTTAGTTTGAAACTCACTGCTTCATCATTTAGGAACAGTATTATCCCAGTCATATCAGATATTATTCTTAGATAGCTAATTGGTAAACCCTCTATCCAATTTTTCATATAAATATTATCAACCATGTTCTTTTGGTATCCCTATTCATGAATTTTCCCATCTATTGTTACCAAAAATAAATGTCAAAAAACAATCTACCATTAGATAATTTAGTTGCGCCATGATATATCATGAAACTACTCATTGAACAATCTCGAGTCACATGTAACTTTCTCTCCTTACACAATATGATCAAGGGAACCCCAATTTGGCATTAAACTGGCCATTTTTATAGTTATGGTCTTGAAAATTGTTTCATTGGAAGAAACCCCACACTAAATATTTTAAGAAAAATTTAATCTGATCATATTATCTCATTTTATTCCTTTTTATGTATGTACACATATATAATTTTATTATGGAATCATACTCCCTCCAACAAACATATATATTCATGCCATGTTGATGTGTAAAACTTTAGGCGACCCAAGATTTAGTGTTACTCGCCCCAAAGAAGAATCCAATCATATTAATAAATATCCAAATTCATTATGTGCATAAGGTACATGACCACTTCATGTTTAGTCATACATTCATAGGAAATTGAAAATATCCACATAAGTAAGATTGGAGCAATTGAAAGCTAACACGATACACATCTATATACAAGAAATAATCCTTTAGGAAAGTATATATTATAACCCCAATACCCTAAACTTGAGGAATGATTACTAAAGATAGAATCAAATTCATCATAATTCTAACAACTCACAAGCCATATTCAACAACTAAATTCACAAAAAATTAACTTTAATTATGAACTGAAGTCAATGTTGATGATAAAATAAATTCATTAACATTACCTAACATGTTATAAAAAGATCTATCAAATAATATTAGTATAATTTTAAAACAAATAATACCTAATATTAAAATTTCCCAAAAATATTATTAATCTATAATATAGAATTGAATAAACTTTAAATAAATGGAAAATTAAAATATTATAACATGAGATAAATATTTATGACCAAATCTTAAATAAAATCTGATTGTAATCCGTTTTATATTTTTTTTCTTCGGCATTAGGGACATTACATAATATTGAACATAACAAAGTTTTACTCATTTCAATATGATTTTTTTCTTATTTATCTTAAATTTTTTAATATAAAAATTTAATATTCATATCGATATGAACTCTTAAATATTTATCAAAACATAGAATTTCAATTTTAAATATGTGATAAATTATGAATTATAAAATATTTATAATCCAATATTTATTATATAATAAGTTTACATTATCTAAGTATCATATAATTACTTATTATTTAAACCATAATCATATAAATCACCAAAAACACTTTTTTATTTAGCTCAAATAATATAAAAATGACGCCCCCATTTATTTTTCTCAATTCAAAATAATTTATTAATATCAATTCTTAATTTAAATATAAAAAAATTATATATTTTCCATATTTTATAATTTATTACCATTTATAAAATATCACTTCCAATTCTATAAATAACCCCTTATATCAACGTCATATGTCATTTGATGTTTTTTTAATGCTATATAATTATTTTCTTTTAATATTTGGGAATAAAATGTTTCATAAACCTCTAATTTATTAAAAAAAATTAAAATTAATTTTTAAACATTTTATAAATTAAAATATACAAATATGACTTTTATAATTATATATAAACATTTTTTAAACCATTTAAAACTTTTAATAATTTAAACCATTAAATAAATTTGCATTTTTCCTAACATATTTACCTATTCATGTGTATGGTTATCCCCCCTTTTCCCTTATAGAAACACTATGCATAAGGGTAACCTAATTCTAGGGGAATTTCGTAAGGGTAGATGTCCATGATACTTATATAGTATATGTTTTGGTAGTGTACCAAAGGTATTACATTTACATGAACATTTGACGTAAAGGTAAGAAAAAAATCTAACTTTATATAAACTTAAGAAAACATCTTCTATGTTTACATAACCTCTCGCATAAGGTTAGGTGGTAGGTTCCCTTTAGGTAGCCCTTTTAAAAATTATATAACCTCTACAAAAAAAATCATGTAGCATTATTTGAGATTTAAAACCCTAAAATACCATTGAATTTAAGGATAATAAATTGAATACCCTTACATAACACCTTTATGAAAACAATTATTGTATGTGTTATAAAAAATACTACCACTACATGAACCCTTCACATAATGTTAAGCCTTATATATCCTATATTTTGTAATTATACTGACTTGTTTACCCTCAAAAAATATCAATTTATTATGGTAAGGACTTGGTTTACTTTACGTATCCCAGCTCTGTCAGTGTAAATATTTTACAGATTTTTCAAAAACAGAAAAATATAACCCTTCTATCATTTTCTTGTTCATTTTATTGAATTATTTCATATATTTATACCATGGGTTCTCTCTAATAACACTATTAGGATCATATGAATCAAATAAAACTTATTGAGAATAGTAAAGGTAATTAGGCACCAAATATGAGGATCTATCCTGAATGAGAAATTGTACTTATAAAAAACTGAAATTAAGAATATGTTGTAAATATGTGTTCCTAACACAAAATATTCATTACAACCATTTCACATTTATCATATGAGATTGATAAAGAACACCAAAGTGGAAAAAACCATACCACGTTTATAAGTATCCACTAGTTAATTTGAAAATCAAATAGTACATATAGGATTCTCCTTTCTTCTAGGATGAGAAATAATCTCATCATGAAAAGGATAAATATGAATTAGAGATCTATGTATATCTTGGTGTTTTGGCCAATCAAAATGTGTGCACAAAAAAGCCCATCGTCATATATCGATATGATATACAAATCCCACTAAGAATATACTTGACAGTAGATTCCATAATTCATGCATTTATAACCCTTTTGTTAATGACTCTTTCGAATTCATACATAATATCCATGAATTCATTTAACTCCTATTCATATCATTTTATGAATCATTTTCTTTTAATGATATCCATGGTGGAGTATTAATAAACTATCTATCCAATACTACCAACATAGGTAGAATAATATATATCCCATTATGCACTCAAATAATAAATTTCATGTAATCCATAATATATATATATATATCATATATATAAGGATTTAGGGTATAAATCTCTTTCAAGAATTCCATCAAGATTATGAATACTAGAGAGACATAATTAATTATTCCAACATGATGTAGGAAATGAAGCAATCATCCAATTCACCACCCATAGTTAAATACATAAACTATTAGGAGAAATGGAAATATGAATTATATATCAACAAACCAAGGTTCTTCGAGAGTTATAAACACCAACAACCACCAAATACGAGGGTGTAGGGGAAACCTAATACCCTCAATGTTGGGGACATAGATCATGATAATGGTTTCATACAATGTAGACTTCGTATTCACTAAATAATTGGGAATGTTTAATTTTATTATAGTTTTATAAATTACATTATATCCTACATGTTTTTTAGAACTATTCAATTACATCTCTAATAACCTGATGTGTAGATATCTATGAAAAACAAGTGGGGAGATATTTTCAACATGAGTGTTATACTGTTCTCTAGTTAGTTATTGTGCAAAAATCCATTCCAATAAATCTGAATTTCTTTCCATGGTGTAATTTGATGGTATATTTGGTATATAATTGATAGCATTATATTTATCTCACATAAATTTTAGAAAAATGGGAATATTTTTCTATATCCCATACAATCCCATGATACTGAATTAATGTAAAGAAGATTGTGAATATCCTTTGGAAACCCCCTTAATGGTATAAGTGTTGATTACAAATGAAGAAGAATTTCATTCCCAAATTTTTGAGTCGGAAGGCGGTTTTAACCATGAGTAAATAACCGTTGTGAGAAAATATACAAATGTATTTCATGAAGGGATTAACAGACTTTCCCCGGATCATGTGGTAGAGTTATCAATATAAATTATACATAGAGCTACTCCTATCTCTAAATACCTTTATAGTATATTCCTAATATAACAAGATGAGTTGAAGAATAATATTAAAGAGTATTTGGTAAAATGGTTTATCTACCCCAGTGCATGACCTTGGGGTATGCGGGTGATATTATTAAAGAATTATTGATCATGGTAGGTATGAATTGATTATAATGAGTTCAACAAGACCACTTTGATGAACAAGTTTCCCATGTCAATTATTGGTAACTTATTTAATAAATTGTAATGGTCTAAACACATCAAAATATTGGACATTATTTTGGATATCAAAAACTAGTTGGAGTTAGAACATATCCAAAATTCATTCTTACATATAAGGTATTGAAATTATAAGTACATAGTTATGGAATTTGAACATACTAATGACACTGACATGTTCATAGGATTTTTGAAAAGATTATTTAGAAACTATCATGATAAATTTCTCATAGTCTTTATTAATTACATTATAATCTACTCCAAGATAAATGTGGTACATAAAGATCCTTTAAGGATTGTTATACTAGAATTATTAAAGAATAATGTGTATGATATGTTCAAAAATTTTGACCTTTTTAGGAATAAAGTCACGTTCATAGGGAATGTGATCACAAATGTGGGAATTTATGTAGACCTAATAATGCAAAAGTCAATTTAGGAATAGCTCATAACCCATATTGTCATTAATATTTTATGTTCTCTTATAATAGATAGGTACTACCAATGGTTTGTGACATACAAATCATAATTTTCTAACTCAATAATTAAGTTAAAAATAATAGTGGTAAAGTTTTTCAAAATGAATGAAATTGATAAAAAAATTTAAGAGGATCCATAAGAGGCTATTTATTGCACATGTACTCACACAACCCTCAAGTGGAGAAGGGTTTGTGATATGAAGTGATGGTTTAAAGAAATTCATGGGTTGTGTACCAATAGAAAATGATATAGTGACAATGTATGCCCCAAAAAAGCTGAAAATGATTAAGTAAAACTACCCAACACATTATCTGGACTAATGAGATGTCATCTTCTCTTTTATTATTTCGTGACACTACCTCTATGACGAGGAATGTGACATTTATATATTTCAAATAGTTTAATTTATATATTAAAATATAAATATCTCAACATATATCAACAATGATTCTTATAGTTTTTCAGGGACTATGATTTCTCTGTTCACTACCATAAATGAATGGTCAATAAGGATGTGTATATTTTTAGTAAAAAAGAACCTACTACTTTATCCAAGAGGTGAATCTTGAAAGACTCTATCTTCATGTATATGTAATGTTTTTATATTGAAATCATAATGATAGGGATAACATAATACTTTTCCTAACTGATTTCCAAATTATACATCCAAGAAAAGATCAAGGATATACAAAGGGATGGTTAGAAGTTTCAGAATAATGTTATAACAAAAATTTAATGGAAGTTTAATGAATTGAACATAAAATTAAATTTTTGAAATCCATTTGAGGCTATACTATGATTGTTTTCATCACCTGATATAAAGAAAGAGATTCAGAATAATGCACATATCTCATCCTTCTCCATCCATCTAGGAAGTACCAAGATGTACCATGATCTCTAACGTATCTTTTAGAGGGACAACATGAATTATGAGATTTTTTTAGTACACCTAAATGTGTATGGTATGTTAGTAAGTTATAATGGGTAAAAATCCAAAAGGGATAACACAATCATTACTCATATGAACATGGAAATAGGTTTACATAGCCATGGACTTTGTCATAGGTATCCAGAATATATCCAAAAGAATTAATATTATATGGGTTGTATTGGGTCAACTCACCAAATATTACCATATCATCATAAATTTGGAAGATTTAACACTTCCCCATCTTTCTAGGATATATGTAATGGAATTTTTTAGTCCTTAGAGTGCCTCAAAATTGATTTTTTTATCATGGTCTAATCATTACATACTTATCTAAAATAATTCATCAAAATTATATGAAAAATAAATTGAACTTCAGTATGGACATTCACCCCAAAAAGATGGCCAATTTTAAAAGACCATTCATGAAATATGAGACAAAAAAATGATTTCTCAATTAAATTTAATGGTGGATGTGATCAGCATCTCTTAGTGGTTGAGCTCCCATAAAAACATAACATCAACTAGAGTATTTATATATTCCTATATGTATAACCATATGGGATGTAATGTAGGACTCTTATATGCTGGGAGGATGTTAGGGAACAAAAGATGCTTAGAATTGATCTTATATAAGAAATGACAGAGAAGGATTGATCCATTTATCAACACGTTAAAGTTTATTAGGGTTGATAAAAAATATATAATGATAATCATCAAAGGGAATTAGAGTTTCATGTTGGTTTAATTTTATTATTTGAGTAAAAAATTGGGATAGAGTAGTGTGATTTGGAAATAAGGGAAAAATCATACCTAGGTACATTGTCCCCTTTGATATCCTTGTTCACATAGGTGATGTGGACTATCAATTATCACTTCTAACAAACATGGTTCATGTTCAATATGTGTTCCACAAATAATTCTTGAAGAAGAACATAGATTATCCATCTCATTTACTAAATCATGGGGTGGTAAAATTGTAACATGAAATCTCCTATGGGGAAAATCCAGTAAGGATAACTCACCCTAAAATAATATTATATACAAAAGGGTGAATAACCAAATTGATGTTATTTAGAAGAATTAAACGTATTATGAAGCTATGTGGGAACCTAAATAGGAAAAAATACATAAGTGACCTTCTATATTCCAAATCAACTATTTGAGTTGAAATTTTAAGGATCAAATTTATATAGGGTGAAGAATGTAACAACCCAAACCTTTATATATTTAATTTTTCTTATTACTAATTTTTTTTATAATTAGGTATATAGAATTATATAGGAACACGTAACACCAAATTTTTTATTTCATTATGATTAAACTTGAAATTTAAAGAATAAATATATCCATGACAAAATAAATTAGTGAAATTAAAAATTAAACATAAAAAAGTTAAAACCAATAGAATTGGAAAATATGTTTCATGTTGATCTCCATGAATTGTTACAGTTGTGAAAAACACTATAAAAATGAGACATAACATCAATAATCCAATCAATATAATAGAAATTAATTATATAGAACATTGAGATGAATTTATTTGAATTAGGTATCAATGAATTAATTGGTATTTATTAGATATAAAATAATCATTAAAATTGTGATATAATTTTAAAAATAATAACCAAATTGTTTGTAATTGTTATTTTTCTGTTAAGAATGGAAATCTTGCCACTGGAATTTAAAATTGACCTAAAATTTTTAAAAATTCTTATAAATAACATTTATCAAGAATAATTTATGAAAATATAAACATTAAATTCATCCAAATAAATATTTTGAAAAAAACTCAATGAAATTATATGTAAATTTTTTAATAACTGATATTTTAAGGTATTTAATAAAATCATAATCATTATTTTAACAATTGAAATTGCATATGTTTGAAATTTATTTTTATATAATTAATGAAACCTTTTTAATCATCATGTTGATGTCATCCACGTATGAATTTTTAGTAATTTTCTAAAAAATATCATTATTTACGTGAATAGTAAAGATACTGTTTTTAGGTAACTTTTATGTTTTAAATAATATCATTCATGATGTAATAATTGCAAAACAAATTATATAATTTAATTATAACCTGAAAATATGATTAAAAGTTCAAATAATTCTTTAAATTTAAATTTGGAACCTAAAAATTATTTTCAAAAGTCTTATATATAATGTATTCTATTAAAAAATAATATTTAATTGTTCTAATTTCTATTCTAATAAACTAACGAATTAGGTTATAAATTTTTTGAAAGTGATAAAATATATATTTTTAATAACATATAATATTTAATTTTAAAAAATAATTATTTAATGGTTTAACTTATGAATAATCTATATTAAATATTTTATAATCAAAACACCCCTTTGTTAAACTTCATGTATAAACTCTTCCTCCCCATGGAAGGCCACTCCCCTTATAACTCTCAAACCCAAAACTCAACCAAAAGTTTCTCTATTAAACACATTTGAACCTTATAGATGATTGGGAGTGATAGAACACCTTGATTTCAGAAATTTTGGGTGTCCAAGAAAATAAATAACTTTAAGAAAGTGTTAAGGTCCATTAATATATTTATTTAATTTTTTTCTAATTCTATATTATTCAATTCATTTATAATCCTATATATATTGAAATAATTACATAGTATGTTAAAATGATCATGAAAATGTTTATATCCATTAAAAACATATATTTATAATATAATCATGTTGGATTCATCCAAAAATACCTATATTTTAATAGTAGTAAATAAAAATTCAACCTCATGGCATCAAAAATCATCTACCTGACCACCTGATCAGTCATAGGGAATTTATGAAAAAATCAAGTGACCAAACTTTCTAATTTTATGTGAAATTAAGTATATTTTTCTATGTCTAGAATCAAAATCATGGAATCTAAAATCATATGCATGACCACCTAATCAGTCATGGGGAATTTATGGAAAATTCAAGCAACCGTGCTTCTTAATCCAATCGACCATTGTAGTGATCATGGAATTTCACAAAGGCATAGATATAATGGGGGACTAAAAGATCAACCCCAAGACTAGTTGGTTTAACCACACAAGAAACCATGAAACAAAATAGAAATGTAATGGAACCCATTTTTAAAATGTAATCTTAACAATGTATGTTATTGAACATAAGTCAAAATGATGAGACAATGGTCATAATCCCAAAAATTTAGAATGATTTGGATCGACCACAAATACAAGGTGATCAAACTCAAGCATAAGTTGATTGACTATAATACAAAATGATTCACCGAAACAGAAAATGATCTAGAATAAAAAAAATTATTGATTCAACACTATATTATATAATAGAAAAAGTATGGAAGCGCTCATAGGCGATGACCTGGAAATATTAATGTGATTTGGTCTAAAGGAATTAATTTTATTATTACATTACAAAAATATTACATGAACCACTTTTTTATAGAATTTAATTCTTTTTAGAATTTTTTAATGTGTCAAGAATTCCAACCAAAATTATAAGGATATTAATGATGTTTTATCAGAAATTATTTTAAGAGAAATCTTATATATTAAATTGAACTGTATGTTATGAGGGTAAATAAGGTGGAAATAGGACTATAGAGATATTGAAATTTTTATGGAACAAAAAAAAGAACATATAAACTATTTTGAATGTCTTTAAAACTCCATTCTCACATAAAAAATCTATAAACCATATCAACACATAATAATTTATTTTCACATAAATTCCAAATCAAAATATAACAATGATAAAAGAAGAACCACCTATAAAACAAAAAATAACATACTCTGTTTCCAAAATTTCTTCACTCTCCCTTACCCTACTTTATTTAATTTTTATCTTTGTGTGTTGTATGAATTTTATTTTCTAGAAATATAACCTTTTCTAAACATGGGAGTGAAAGACACTCCTTCTATTATCTATTTATCTTTTATCCAATAAGGAAATTTGGATGAGATTTTATATCCTAGAATGCCTTTGGGTAGTTAATATCATTTATTTTCTCCTAAGTAGAACTATGGAAGAGGATTTATTCATAAAAATAATTGGGTTACATTTTATAATACCTAATATAATTTTTATATCAATTTATTTTTTAATAAATTAATTCAAAGTGGGTGATTCAAAAGTGGTTTGGATTATGTCTCATATTGAGACTAAACACCATATTCTATTTTTATTTAGTGATTTTATGAATTTTTTACTTCATTTTTTAAATCATTTTTGTTTATTTTCTATAAACACTACTAAAAAACATTATTCTGATATTGAATTTAAATTTTATTGCAACACTATGTTTTATTTTAATAAAAAATATTAAAAATATAAATGAGTTTTTAAAACTTTTTTTACCTTACTTGTGATCAAACATCTATGATTATTTTTTAAAATATCATGTAAAATAAGACTATTGATATAGTTTACTATGTTACTTTTATAAATTGGGAGATTTATATTTTAAATCATTTTTAAAACAAAATTTCATTTCGAAAATCAATTACCCCCCCCATCCTCTCTTGAGTTGTCCATTGGGACCAACCATTAATATCCTAAGTAGATTTGAAATTTACTTTTTTACTACGACCCAGTTTTAGCAAATGATCCCCAAAAACATTTAATTCTAAATATTCATATTTATGAAAAATAATTGATAAAGGGGTGTGACTACTAACTAACCTCTTTATTTTTATGTTATTAATTATTACTAATGAAAAATCAATATTAAAACCCATATTGAGAGAAAGGTAATCAATAATTAGACCATTATCGATAAAAATATAAAAAATGATTTTAGAGATGAATGGGGTAATTAAACTAAGGTCTCATATGATGGAAATTATAAAACCTTGAATTTATTATATTCTTCCTTACACAAGGATTAATTTAATATAATTTCTTCTAATTCAACTTCTTCTAAAATATGGGATACTCTATCTATTTCTCATGATGTAACTTCCAATGATAAATAGATGCACCCAAATAATTATACAATTAAATATGATACATTTATGATAAAAATTGATTTATTAATTTTTGATATGTATCTCATGCTTAATGAAATCATCAACACCATCCAATTCCTTATGCAAAAAATTGAATATTAGGACCATGTTTTCTGACTTCGAAGATTTCTACCAAGTTGTTCTAGAGGAACCACTATTTATATTAGAGAATGATATTACATTAGTAAAATTCTAGTAAATAATATTATTGGAAATCATATGATTTATGAGAAATAATTTATTGTAAAAAATATATAAATAGGATAAACCCAAAAGAAAATAATATTCCATTAAAAAATTTAACTCAAAGAAAAATAATGATATGAATACTGAAAATTAGAGTGATGATAAATAATTATCAATTAGTAATGATGAAATGGATCACCTGTCCAGGTGATTCAAAAAATTATATTGGAAGAATTAGTTCATTAAAAAATATATTATGGAGTAAAGTAAGATCAAAAAGGAAATTGACAAAATAAGAATCACATAGGTGATGTAACAAGTTATTAGTGAAAAAAAATCATACATTTATATTGAATATCCTAAACTAAAATATATGAATAGATCTGAAAAAAAATAAAAAATCTAAAGAAGGATTTATATTCCTCACGGAGAACCACAAAATAATGTTCGAGTTACTCAAAAATTATAAGAGTATATAGAAATGGCAGAGCTAACATTTCATTTAAGAAAAACATATCCGAGTTATTGAATAATTTTTTTGTATCACCTAATTATATTTCTAATCTTCATAAGAATAAAAATTCTGATGATTTCATGAGTATTAAACATTATTTTTATCATTATAGTATGATAGAAGAATCATCTAATTGTCTAAAAGTTAAATATAAAATCTTAAAGAAGAAACACACCTTATCTACTCATTTATAAAGTCTTTTCTACAGAAAAAAACAACAATTATAACTTATAAAAGTGAAATAATTAAATTAATATTTCTATTGAGAAATTAAAAATATATATTTAAAAATATTCAAAATAGTCGAGAAAATCTTTCCAAGATACGTTAAAAAACACTACAAATAATGCCACAAATATGTTTTACCATCCTGGATGGATGATGGTATATAAGAATGAATGTGGCCTCATTTCTAGTTACACTAGTTTTATAAATAAATAAGATTCTTCTGGGTGTAAACAATTTTAATCTAAAAATATCCCAAATATATTTATAGTAGATTGACTAAAAATCCTTGTATTCATAAGGATATTTTAACTAATATTTCTCGACATGGTAAAATAACGTTAAAAATTTCATATTTGGGTTTACTTTTTTATAAAAAAACCTCCTTGAATTGAACTAGTAATCACTTATGGTATCCAAATAGTGGATGTTCTAGACACGTGATTGGGGACTACTCAATCACCAAGAACATTTTCATTGTAGATGTTGGACATGTCAATTTTTGGGATAGTTATAAAGGGAAGATAATTGGACTTGGTCAAATATGTAATTCAAATACTATTTTCATTTAAAATTTTGTGTTTGTATATGGAATAAAATATACTTTGATGATTTTATCAAATATATTTAATAATGGTTATCATATAAAATTTTTAAATAATGCATGAATAATTTGGATTATATGTTTTTACCTCCTTATGTAATGGCAATGTTTATGTTTCCGATTTGAATTTTTTACTTTATAAAACTATTCATTTTTTATTTTCCATAAAAAATGAGCAATGTCATTTTTAAATAAGACTAGGACACTACAACATTCACTCACATAAAAATATAAATTGGAATATATTATTTAACAATATTTAAAAATGATAATTCCAAAAATACAATTTTTGTAACCCATGTGTGAAAGAGAAGCCACATATGATATATTTAATAACAAGGAAATATGTTTTAACATTTCAACAGTTTGAGTTCGTTCACATGGACTTATTTGGATCTTCTATAGTTTCTATACAGAATAGGAAGCACTTTGATTATGTTCAATTCTATTATCTTTCAAGATACACTTGGATATTCTTTTTAGCCTAAAAAATTGAAGCATATTCTTATTTATCAAAATATAAAAAATCTATAGAAAAACATTTTAGAATAATCATTTAAACCTAAATAACATAAAATAAATGTTAGTTTAGGAAATAATGACTTCAAATCTTTTTTATCACAATATTTCAATAGTCACAACTTTTCTAATATTAAGAGACCACTTCAGACATGTTTATTATAAATAAGATAAAAAACATGTCCCGATATTTCCCAGACCGCGAATAATGAATTTGATTAAAAACGTTATTTTTTAACAGAGTCTATTAATGAAGCATGATATATTTTTATTAAAATTATTTTTATACCACCATTACTAAAAAACCAATATGAGTTATGGAATGGGAGAAAACCAAAAGTTAATTACACTGGGGTTTTCGATTGAATGTTATTCATACTAAATGTTTATCAGAATTTAGACAAGTTTTTATCTAAAGATGATGGGGGAATATTTCTTGTATACTATAATGCAGTAATCCATATGGAGTATTGAATAAAAGAACCAAAATTTTGAAATAATATATACATGTAAAATTTTATAGAATATATCCCCTTGAACCTAATATCTATTTAGAGAAACATTAAGATTTCCATTCATCTTTAGAGATTAGTGTTGAACCTCGTGGTGATTTTGTAAAACCTATTAGAAAAATTTCCTAGTTCTAAGGAACTATTTTAAACTAAATCCATAGAAAATATAAAGCAACATATACTAAAATCACTATAACTATTTGGACTAGTTTATTCTATCCTTTAGTTTCAATTGTTGGAGTCCTATATAGAGGAACACATGCTAGAGATTCTCTTAGTAATCAGGTTGACCATGAAGAATTATTGTCAAAGCATAAACCTAAGAAAATCATAGAATAAATAGTTAATGAATTATGGGTAATGGAAATGATATAATAATTGAACCAATTTGTGTGAAATAAGGTCTGGGAACTAGTATAAAGCCCTAATGAATTCATGATCATTCACACTAAGGTATGTTTAGGAAAAAGGATGATGAATAATGCACTATTATTATAAAAATGTATTGATATGTTTTATAAGGATATAATCTAAAGGATTTAATTGGCTTTAGGGAGAAAATTACACTAGTATCTAGACTTTAATCTCTCAGAACGTTTCATACATAAACAGAACATTTGAAATTAAAAATATATCAAATGGATTTCAAGTGTGCATCCTTAAATGGTTATATAATATAGGATGTTTTTGTAGAACAACCCCTTGGATTTCAAAACCCACATTTATCAAATATTGTTTTTAAATAAACAAGATATTTATATGGTTTAAAAAACAATGTGGGTCTTGGTGTGATAGGATACACACTTTTCTAATTTCAAATGGATTTCCAAAAATGAAGAGTTAGGCCTAAATTATCTATTAAAATAATTTCCTAGATGATTTATTAGTACAAATCTATATTGATGATACAATTTTAGGATCATCCACAAACTCCTTGTACATATAATTTTAAAAAATAATGAAAATTAATTTGAAATTAGTGAAATTGGTGAATTAAAATTATTCCATTCTTTTCATATTTTTCATTATAAAAAATGAATAATTTCATTGTAAATAATGTATAATGAATATATTGAAATTTTTTATGGGGATAGTACTAAATATAGTGATAATCTAATTAGTACAAAATGTAAAGTGAATCATGATGAAATTGGAAAACTAGTTGATCAAATATATTATATAGGTATGATTGGATATCTATTATATTTGATGTCAAGTTGACCATATTATATATTTAGTGTCTGAATGTGTGAATGATTTCAATAAGAACCAAAAAAATCACATTTACATTATGTGAAAAGAATTTTTAAATATTCCTAGAATACAACCAACATAGTATTGTTTCATTAAATTGGAAAAACATTTGATTAATGTGAGATTCTGATTCTAATTTATAAGGTTGTATGAAATATAAAAAAATTAATTCTAGAACATATCCCTTTCTAAAAAATTCAATAGTTTCTTGGTTTAGGAATAAATCTAATTATTTTTTATTATCTACCGATAAGGATCAATGTATGATTGTATATAGTTGTTGTGCATAGATTATGTCAATGTAACACAGATTATTATACTATAGATATGAATTTTTACATGTTCCTATAAATTTTGACAATATTTTTGTGATAAATATAACCAAAAATCATGTATCAAAATCATATATAAAGAATATTTATATAAGATGACACTTTTTGAGAGATCATTTTCAAAAAGGATATATCACTCTATAATTTAATTATGGAGAACATCGTCTTACTGATATCTCTAAAAAACCATTGAATAGTGATATAATGAATTACATACAATAATAATTATGTATGATTAACATTATTTAACCCATTTATAGATATTTTTTTATTACTTTTGTTAATATTATTTTTAATATTTTTATAGATTTATAGGATCTTATTTTATTGAATATTTTTTTTGTAATTTTTTTTTAAAATAAATCGTATATGTTAATAATTATATTAATTGTTTATTATTCTTATTTCCCCTACATTATTGGAAAAATAAATTCCTAAATTATTAAAGTTTCAAATCACATTCGAATTATAAAACCAATTCTAAAATGAACCAAAACATATTTTTGAGACCCATATTTGAATCCCTATCTAATGAGCCGTGATTCCTGATATGTGTAGTCGAGATGAAGAGACAATTTTAATAAGGTTTCCCTAAATCATTCCTGATATTGAAATCTATATAAATTAATTATATGAATCTTTCAAGGCCGCACATACATTCTTCTAAATATGAAGTTGAAGGGAAGTAGATAATGAGTGGTTTAATACCAGTAGATCACTGTTATGGAGAAAATTTCTACTTTTGTTCTAGAAATGTTGGGTTTTAGATGAAAATTTACCTTTATATCCATTCAAATAAATATATTTTAATCTGAGCATGGTTTTTAAATTAGGTGATCATGAGTATTTGATTTTAATAATCATTGAATGCCAAGAATGTGATTTTACTTCAACAATTCAGGATTAATATCTAAGAGTCCAACATATGGGAGAGTTTTAGGAATACCAGAGCTCCTCATATCATGAGAAAAATACCAAATTTGAGATTTTTAATGTATTTGAGGAATTAACATATGAAAGAACCTATCGAATACTAGCTGATAATAAGCTAAGTGAAAAGTGTAGGCTCTATTTTATGTTTTTTCAACATTCGATCTATATAAGGAAGGGAGAACTTAGATCCATTAGATATAAATATTTTTTATTTATATAACTCATGGTTAGATGTATTCAAAAAATTTTACCTAATTTTTTAATGAAACATATTGAAAAGTTGACCAAACCATACTATAATTTAAACACAATTCCTTATCCAAGTATCATTTCGGCCTTGCTGGAACATAAAAAGTTTGATCACATTGGATTTAAAATGACTATTATCATAATTTGTGTCAATTTGAATCATACTACATATAATAGAGTTAATATTTTGTAGAATCTATTGAAACAGATTTTGATATCTACTGTTTAGATGCTTCTTTAGAAATTCAGTCATATCACTCATCCTTATAGGAAAAGTGTTATATTTGAATATGGTTTAGAATGAGATGAAATTTTATATGTTGATTACTCCTCTGATGAGGATGAATCCTAAGATGTGGATAGGGATGAGGAATCTAGAAGATCATCAAATGATATATTATAATTAAATCGTGTTCCTGATATTTCTATTGATTTATAATGGATGACAGAACAAGTACCTTCTTCTCATGAAGTGTATATGTTAACTAAGGATTTAGTTGATGCTATAAGGGGCCCTGAGTAACCTTGGATGGATGAATCTAAAATTAAATATTCACCAATTAAGGGTGAGATATTTCCATGGTATTTATTATTAGGACATAATATTATAGATTATGATAGTTATAAAGATATGTAATATGTTTTTTTACAGTCAATATATGTTTAAGATAGGTGGAGAACCCCTTTTTTATTCCTCACCTTTTGATAAAGATAGAATTCTAGATAACTCTGTAGTAAATATGGATATATCTATTCCTAATATTGTTGATAAGAATGAAAAAATTGACGATAAAGAACCATCGAAAGCTGATAAGGATTATAGGGATTATTTTAATTGAAATAATGATGATGTTGATGATAACCCTTATAAATTATATGAACATGTTATTAATATTGTTTTATGGGTTGAAGTTACGTTGTTGTTCAGCCAAAAATTCATTCAAAACCTATTTCAGAGAGACTACTAAGACCTGAATATTATGAGGATTTTTTAAATCAATTGGCCTCTCAACTTTTTCCAATAAAATTTCCTAAGAACATTTTTCATGAAGATGTTATATATGACACATTTATATGGAAACAACTATATTTACATTGAAATTTTTTAAGATGAATCTCAGGACACATTAAAGGAAATTGAGTGACCAAGTAGGATATTATCTGTTAAAGAAGAATCCTTAAGAAAGACTCATATGTTGGGTTATCATTCCACCTATTATAATGATGATTTTTTTGTAGATTTTATCCTCCTAAAATTTAATATTATCAATCAAAATATTAATGAACCTATTATACTTAACACATTTTAATAATCTATAAATAATTTATTATTTTTAAAAATAATGTTTTAATTTCTTAAAATACGTTCTTTGTATCTGTTGGGATAATACTCATAAATTATAAGAATACATTTCATGCACAATTCAATGGGTTTTTATACACCTCCAACACAAGATATTTTAAAAAAACACCATATAAACCAATATATTAAATTGGGAAGATGAAAAATTGATTGGTTCAGAAGTCAAATTGGATACCTAGATTCTAATATGTGAGATATTTTGACTACTATAGATGATATATATCATTCAATAATGACCAGTCAATCAATACCTTTACTCTTTTTTCACTTTATATTTTCTATGTATATGAATTCTTCTACTATTTAGATATGATTTCCAAGCCACCTATATTGATTATTTAGGATTT
This sequence comes from Viscum album, assembly GCA_963277665.1. Classification (NCBI taxonomy): domain Eukaryota; kingdom Viridiplantae; phylum Streptophyta; class Magnoliopsida; order Santalales; family Viscaceae; genus Viscum; species Viscum album. Next base: position 1,841,861,311 of record OY728136.1, read on the forward strand.
TTTTGAACCAAATAATTGCTCCAATTAAAAATGTATATAATTATCATAATGAAATATGATATTTTTTTAAATCATTTTATGATAAAAATATTTTTTTCCATTATTATTTTGGGAACCCCAAAGACTATTCAATGAAATTGGATTCATGAAACCCTTAGAAAATGATTCTCTTTATATGAGTTTATTTCATGTGTATCACATCTATATGTTACCTTTCTATGTATCATGCATTATTATGGTCATTTTTTGATGTGAATCATGGGATCATAATAGTATATCCATCCAATACATTTGTTAATGCGATGCATCTCATTAAATTATGTGTATTCTTAATGAACCTATTGTTTTCATTATTCATAATTTAGATTTTTTGATTTATGCACATATTTTATGAATGGATATGATGTTATGTTTTTTAAAAAATATGTGTTTTGTTACAGAAAAATAATATGATGTTTCTCTATTTTGTATATGAAACAATCCATTCCCTTTTCAAATTAATTTCTTATGCTTAGGATGACGATATTATACATATTTTATGATGATTATTATTATTATTTCTCAGGTTCTATATTGATTCATGTCTCATGTTGTTTCAATTTTATTCCTCCCCTTACATAGATTTTATCTCACCCCATTCTTTGATGTATATTATCGCACCCTGACCACAGACTCCCATGTTTTTATTCTTTTCTCGGTCCTACGACTCTGGGTAGAGTTGGGTTTGAGTCCGGGATAGATTTTTTTTGAATATTTGATGTTTTCAGTGGGTCACGGGCCAGTGTGCAGTCACTGCACTGTTAGCGGTCACTACGCATTTGGTCCGGGTGGTTGCACGGTCACCGCACATTCAGTCTGATCATGCGATCAGACCTAGTGAGTGCGTGGTTTCCCACCTATTTAGATAAATAATACAATTAAATATATAAATTAAATTGAAAAGAATTTTATAAAATGTTTAATAATAATGATAACAATAATTTATTATATTGTTATTAATATTAATAATATTATTATTATTATTATTACTATTTTTATTATTATCCTTTATATTTTATTATTTATTTACTTTTATTTTTATTTTCTTTGTTATTTTTTTCTTTCTTTCTCTGTTTCCTTCTTCTTTCTTCTCTTCTTTTTTTTTCTCCACGCGTGCTGCTCCCTGTCCCCCTGATTTTGGCATGCACCCCCTGGTCTTTGCCAGGTCTCCTCCCTCCTTCTCCCATGTTGCAACGTGCCTCCCTCAACCCGCCTCTGCCTCTTTCACGCGCCCCTGCACAACGCCTCACCGCCTGCCCTCTTCCTCCAGTAGTAGCTAGCCCACCAGCTATGGGCTTCTCCTCCCACCTGTCGACTCCCTGTTACCTGACTCCCATCGCCTCTCCTCTTTGCCGCAGCAAGAACGTCACGCCCCCCCTTCTTCCTCTCTTGCTTTCGCCACACAGCAGCCCTACATGCGACCCGAGTCCACCCTCTTGTTCCTCGCACAGCAGCCCGCGCATGGTCGGCACTCTCCCTGTCCTCCAGCATGCACAACCCTCTCTCACCCTCTTGTCCTCCTTCTTTCACCCAAACCATGAGTTCTGCTCTCCCTCCACAGCCCCCTTCCTTGATCCGGCCTCGTCGGCCCCTTCCTCCCTGTCTGCCTTCACTGCCTCGCCCACGTCCTGACCTTGCTGTCTCCCTGTCTGGGACCCCACTCCACCCTCCTAATACCCCGATCCTAGCACCTCTATTGTCCGCCATCGCACAGCAACCCCTATGGACGCCCCTGGTAGCCTCTCCTGCTCTCGTACAAAGCATCGGCCACCCCGGACTCTTGTTCCCATTACTGCAAGACCCCAACTCGGCCCCGGCTCCCGTCACTGCCTGACACACTCGCACCATGTACATCGGCTGCCCTGCAATGCCACTGCCTGGCAGCCCTCTCTACACCCCCTGGTCGGACCGCGTACTACTGTACGGACACCTTTCGCTATTCTGGCATGACACCCTCCGGTGGTCTTCCTCCAGTCACGGCCCCCCAGTTGGTAACTTTTTATTTTATGCTCCATTTGATATTTTTATTTGATATATATATATACCCTGGTTTGATTATAATTTTTATTAATTAAATTTTATTTGGGTCGGTTTGACTTTATAGGACCCGTGTGGGGTGTTTCCAAGTGAGCGACATCGCGGCTCTTTGTTTCTAAGTTTGCGTCATCATCGTGCTTCAGTTTTAAAGTGAGGGTTTCTTCCCGCCGTTTGGTTTATCATACATTAATTGGGGTTTTTGTTTTTGTTTTGAGTTCTTAGTGTTTTTTTAAAGTATTTTGGACCTTACAGTATTGTGTCAGACATGCATCTTCCATTTCATCTCGGTCTCGAGGTATGTCCCCCACTGCACTCACCTTTAAATTTAGAATTTAGTAATTTCTTAATGTTTTATTAATTATAATAAATAGAAAATAATATAAGATAATTAATTTTTAAATGATTATTTTGTGTAAAAAGAGTGGTTTATTTTATACATGAAACATGGAATATTTTCTTGAAGAAAGAACACCCAATAGTGAAAGAGTTCCCGTTTGGATTTTAAACCTAATTCATGGAATTTAAAATGTAGTTGTGGTTTAATTGATAAATGATTTCTTCTGAATAAGTGATTTGGGTTTTTTATTGAAGTGATATTTTTCTTTAAAGTTGTTAAAGGCCCGTTTGGCACTTATTAAAATAAATTATTTCATAAAAACTCACTTTGGGGTTACTCAGGGGTGATCCTTGGTGTGCGTTGATTGCGTGAGTTGTGTATGATATTTTTTGATCGTGACTGATTTATTTTCATTGTGAACGCACCCCTTTTTATTGTATGTGTTGACATGGGAACCTGGCATGGTGAGTGAATCTTTTGAGAATGATTGTTGAACTAGTTTAGATTACGCAATATCTAGTTGCCCCATAGTAAGGGATTACTGAGTTATTGCTACTTTGGGGATTGGGCCCCTCGGTTAGTCCATGTTGGGCTATGTCGAGCATTAGGGCGTTATGACGTCATACAGTTAGGTCATGCCTTCATGATGAGTCACATGTATAGTACATTATGGATTGTTCACGATCTCCTAGGTTCGACCCATGTTTATTTTAGTGTTTATTAGTATATGGTGGATGGTTGATATGTATAGCACAGTTGTTGTCCCACGTGTGACACTTTTTCCACTTCCCTTAGTGGGTGTTGTTTTTTTATGAGTAGTTTTCCTTTTTGGCTAACAACTAATGTTTGGTTTTCTAATTCTTCACAAAAAGGTTTTTAAAATTCAATGCACCTATTCCTTTCAAATATTACTTTTTTTAAAAAAAACATTAAATAGGGCAATGGACTGTTACTTGTTTTAGAAATGAATGTGTGTGTGGAAACTAATATTTTATATAATTTAGTTCAAACCTGGAATTAGTAAATTTATTATTTAAAGGTAGTGTGTTGGGAAAAGATATCGGGCTAGCCTACTAAATTTTAATACTCACGCCTATAGTTATTTTCTGTTTTTAGTGTTTGGGTGGGCTACAACTTGGGTGTGTTCTCCTTGGGTGATGTTTGGTCGTGAGTTGGAGAGTGACCCGTGAGGTCACATGAATATAGTGGTTGTCTCTTTCGGTTATTTTTTTTCTTTTTTTCTTATTTAGTTACTTTACTCTGTTTAATTATTTTTCACTGCTCTATTTTATTTCAACTTCTTTATTTATTTATTTATACTGGGCGAAATCGTTCCCACAGCCTCTGTTGATGCCTTGGCACTTTTCGCCAGCCCGGGAGGATCGGGAACGCCTCTCGGGCCATGTCACGGACACGAACCAACCTGGGTTGTGACTTACCTCGAGAGGCGTTCCTGATTCTCCCGGGCTGGCGACAAGTGCCATGGCATCAACAAAGGCTATGAGAAAAATTTCTCCCAGTATAAATAAATAATTAAGGTAGCTTAAATAAAATCGATCATCGCAAAATAAATAATCGGAGTAAAGTAACCAAACAAGAACAGAAGAAAAAAAACTAATCGAAAGAGACAACCACTATCTCTGTGTGACCTCGCGGGTCACTCTCCAACTCAGGACCAATCGTCACCCAAGGAGAATGCACCCAAGATATAGCCTTCACAAACCCTAAAAATAGAAAGGAACTATATCAGTGAGTAATAAAACTTAGTAGGCTAGCCCGATATCTTTTCAAAACGCACTATCTTTAAATAAATAAATTTACTAATTCCAGGTTTGAACTAAATTATATAAAATATTAGTTTCCATAGGCACTTTCATTTCTAAAACAATTAATAGTCCATTTACCTTTTTAATTTTAAAACAATTTTTAATGTTTGAAAAGAATAGGTGATCGCATTTTAAAAAAATTTTGCGAACAGTTATAAAACCAAACATTAGTTATTAGCCAAAATGGAGAACTAATCATAACACACAACACAGACCAAGGGAAATGGAAAAGGTGGCACACATGGGCCAGAAACCAAACTAGACCTCTCAACCATCCACTACATACAAATAAACACTAAAAGAAACATGGGTCGAACCTAGAGGATTGTGAACAGTCTAGAACGTACTATAAATGTGACTCATCATAAAGGCATACCCTAACTCGATGAATTCATAAAACCCTAACGCTCGGTGCATCCCTACATGGCCTAAACAATGGGCCCAATCCCTATAGCAGCAATAACTCAGTATTCCCCTACTATGGGGCCACAAGCTAGTGTGTAATCTAAACTACTGCAGCAATCATTCTCAGAAGATTCACTCACTATGAAAGGTTCCCATGTCAACACATACAATAAATAGGGGTGTGTCCACAATGAAAATCAATCAGTCACGATCAACAAATATCACACACAACTCACACAATCAATGCACTCCAAGGATCACCCCTGAGTAACCCCAAAGTGAGTTTTTCCAAAATAATTTATTTTATTAAAGTTCAAAACGGGCCTTCACTAACTTTAACGAAAAACATCACATCTCAAGAAAACTCAAAACCCTTATTCAAAAGAAGTCATTTATCATTTAAACCACAACTACATTTTAAATTACATGAATTATGTTTAAAATCCAAACTGGAATTCTTTCACTACTGGGTGTCCGTTCGTCAAGAAAATATTCCCGGTGTTGTGTATAAAATAAACGACTCTTTTTACAGCAAATAATCATTTAAAAATTAATTATCTTATATTATTTTCCATTTCATAAAATTAATAAAACATCAAGAAATTAATAAATTCTAAATTTAACGGTGAGTACAGTGGGGGACCTACCTCGAGACCGAGATGAAATGGAAGATGCAGGTTTGACCCCACACAGTAAGGTCCAACGTACTGTAAACAAAACACTAAGAACTCAAAACAAAAGAAAAAACCCCAATTAAAGAATGAAAAACGAAGTGGTGGGAAGAAACCCTAACTTTAGAACGGAAGTGCGATAACGACGCAAACTCAGAGACCAAGCACGGCGATGGTGCTCACTCGGAAACGCCCCGCGCGGGTTTTAAAAATTCAAACCGACCAAAAAAAATTAATTAATAAAAATTCTAATAAAAAAGGGTGTATATACATACATATATATATATATATAATAAAAATATCAAATGGATCATAAAATGAATAGTTACCAATGGCGGTCACGACTGGAAAAAGACCAGCGGAGGGTGTCACGCAGGAACAATGAAAGGCATCTGCACGGCTTGACGCGATCTGACCAGGGGGTGCAGCTAGGGCCACCGGACAGCGGCGATGAGAGGTAGCCGATGGGCAGGGTGTTAGTGTTCTAGGCAGTAGTGGGAGTTGGGGCCGAGCAGGGGTCTTGTGGCAAGGACAACAATAGTTCGGGGTGGCCATTGCTGTGTACGGGAGCAGGAGAGGGTGCAGGGTGCGGCCAGAGAGGCTGCTGTGTGACGGTGTACAATAGAGGAACTGGGATCGGGGTAGCAATAGGGTGGTGCGGGGTCCCGGACAATGAGGTAGTGAGGTCGGGATGCGGGTGAGGTAGTGAAGGCAGATAGGGGGGAAGGGGTCGATGGGGCCAGATCAATAAAGGGGGATGCCGAGGGCGAGAAGGAGTGCATGCTCTGGGGTGTAAGAAGGAGGACTGGTGGGCGGGAGAGGGTCGGGCATGCTGGAGGTCAAGGGGAGCATCGTTTGTGCACGGTCTGTCCTGGTAGAAGATATAGGAGGGAGAAGGGGCCTGCGCAGGCTGCTGTATGGGGAATAGGGGGTGGTGCCGAGTCGCATGCAGGGCTGCTTTATGGAGGAAGCAGGAAAGGAAAAAGGGGGTAGGGGGCACTGGGAGGTCCTACTACGGTAAGGAGGAGAGGCGATGGGATTCGGGTAGCAGGGAGTCAGCAGGGGGAGGAGAAGCCTACCGCTGGCAGGTTGGCTGCTATAGGAAGAAGAGGGCATGTAGCAAGGCGCGCGATAGAGGAAGAGGTGGGTTGAGGGAGGCACGATCCAACATGGGATAAAGAGGGAGGAGACCTGGAAAATACCAGGGGGCACGCAGCAAAACCAGTGGGACAGGGAGCAGCACGCGTGGAGAAAAAAATGAAGGGAATAAATAAGAAAGAAAGAGAGAAAGAAAGAAAAAAAGATAAAATAAAATAAAAAGTAAATAAATAAATAATAAAATATAAAGTATAATAATAGAAATAATAATATTAATAATAATAAAAATATTATAAATTATTTTTATCATTATTATTTAACATTTTATAAAATTATTTTCAATTTATTTTATTTATTTAATTTTATTATTTATCTAAATAGGTGGGCAACCGTGCACTCCCCAGGTCCAAACGCATGATCGGACGGAATTCGCGGTGACCGCTCACCCACCCAGACCGAATGTGCGGTGACTGCTAGCAGTGTGGTGAATACGCACCGGATTGTGACCCACTGGAAACATAAGATCTTCAGAACAATTCAAACCCAAACCCAAACCCGACTCTACCCTAAGTCATGGGACCAAGAAAAGATTAAAAACATGGGCGTCTATGGTCGGGGTGTGACAATTCTCCCCACCACAGACACTTTCTTCCCCAAGAAAGTCAACAAGACAACAATTGACACAACATGAGTTCATTCCCAGACAAAATCATAGAGTCCTGAGAGCTTCTGGGTAACCTTTCCCAACAAACGTCACACCAGACCAATTCAAAAAAAACCACTACCCGATATTGAGGGGAGAACATGATAGGGTTCTCCCCACCACAAGAATTTACTAATACAAAAACCTTTGACACCCGAACAAACCACCCCGGGGGGGGGGGGGGAACACGAGATCTCCCAAACCAAACTCTTTCATTTTCCCAACAAGTTCTGGACAAAAAAACCGAGACATTGGCAGAAAGCTTGATACGGAACAATCCAACAACTTGAGGATAAGAAATTAACTCAACACCTCCCATCAACATCACGAAACGAACATTCACCTATCGAACATAGATAATACTAACTCAAAAACAAAACATGTCCATTTATTCATGGGCCCCCACCATTCAGAGAGACCAAACAACTTAAGAACCACACTGATAGCAGATAAGACCGCTAGGATTGTGGGGAAACGAGCTCATCACGCCACCACAAAAAGGATGAGTATACGACAGCAATGAGAATAGAGCAAGGGAAATTTTGATTATTTCCGTTCCAAAGCTGAAGACATTATCTAGACCGAGGTTCAACACACCCTCAGAAAATCTTTACTATGCGTGAGCTTCACCCCGAGACCTGTGGCTGGGGCCCTGACAGCTGAAGCATCACCTGCCTCACAGTCATGAATTTTCATCTTATGGTCTCTAACTTCTTTTCTTCGATGTTTCAAACAACCATGATGGTCTTACCATTTCAAAGGGATTCAACATGATGACGTAGAATGTCCATACATTCCATACTGGTGGTGAAAAATAGAGTGGTCCAACGAACTAGGATCTGGTACCTATGAGGATAGTTTCTTGGAGACAGGTTCCACCGACACACACTCCTTGCCTGATGGAGAACCTTCGCAGAAGTCAACCACCATTAATCTCACCCAAAACTCTTACAGTGATGAGACATTTTATCTTTAATAGTCTAGAACTAAACCCTCAAATAACTCCAGGGTGGTATGAACCTTAATTATCCTAGGAGTTCCCAACATCCCAAATACACACTATCTTTTAGAACAATAAAACTACCTCTAACCGGATTTGATTACCTAGAAAATTAAGCAACACAGAAAATGAACTGAGAACTGAGCATAACTGATTGAAAACTTTCGGAGGCTTTCTAGGCGGTATACTCATGACAACATGAGAAACACCATCGAAATCGGCTTCAATACAAAACTCAATCAAAGAGACAACACAAGACAAGTACAATAGTCCCATTAGCCAAACATATACAACACAAGGAGAAATTACTTTTCCAAAACCATCATTTCTTTACAATTTTAAAAACTCATCTACATCACCTTATGAACTGTCACATGTGCGTTTATTAAATGCCACTCACATCATCTGCAAAAAAGTTCCCCCATACACTTCCATAAATACCCATGCACGTGTGACCCTCAATAAGTATTTCCAGGGTTCAAACACATCTTTTTTCTTACCAAATCCAAACCCATACCATGTTTTTCCAAACTGATATATCTTCTATTTAGAAACCCACTTTAATAATTTCAAAAATAATTTGGAAGAAATACTTTTTCATTTAAAAACCAATTTCCCTTTTAACGCATGCTCAAATCAACAGAGAAAAAAACAATACCCAAGCAGTAATAACCCACTAGAATGAGGAACTAGTGCATATGTCTGACCTAGTGACATGGTGGAGATCCATGCCCCAAGTAAATAAAAACACTAAGAGGGCCATAAACCGAACACCTGGACTCCACAGGGGTCACCACCCCATGCGAGGCCATAATGTGAAATGACTCAAATCCATTGGCATCCCTCAATCCGAAACAACCAAGGTGAAGTGACTCAAATCCCAGACTAACCCAAGTATCTCAAGTCTCATCACAAGCGGTGGTGATCAGGCACCGACCCATAACCTACCTCCTAAGCCCCGACAGTCCTAATCTCCATCTACTGGACATCCCAAATAACAAAGGGTGCTCTAAAAAGTCAGGTCCGCTAAGGGCTGACCTCCTCTGATACTATTTTGTCACGAACCAACCCGGGTCAACCCGGAACCGGTTCAAGGTCGACTTGATTTTGTTCGTGACATATATCTTCATGTGAATATATATACTAAAGAAATCATTAAAGTTTTGAAGAGCACAATGATGAACATATTTAATAACTTTTATATTATATTAGGTATATGTAATGAATGAATATAATTTTCCAATGATAATACACTTTGTATTATAAAAGGTTTTAATATATTGTTATTTGTCTACAAAATTATGTTATAGTCATGTAAGAAAAATTCGGGTCACTATATTTCAAAAATAGAAAAATATTTTTATTTAAAAATTTAATTGACATGTTTATTTCATTATTTGATGTCACTTTAGTTTCCATATATTATGGTACATAATACACACATAAACTTTTTCATTCGTTTTTAAGATTTAAAAACGGGGTATATGAAATTGATTCTACAATTATGAATCACATTGAGCTTCGAAATTGGGTTTTGATTCATCCAATTCTTATACTCAATGATAAATGTTTTTTAGTTTTAAAAATGAAATAATATAGAATCTTACATCATTTTAGATAGTGGTATAAATTAATATACTTTTCAAAATCTTATGAACTATGTGATTGGGTCTATAGTGACCTATAATGTGTGAAAAGTAATGAAAAATATGTAATAAAATTTTCATATATTTATAGAAATATTTCTTGAATAATTTTGTCTTAATTCTTATTTAGGATAAGTGGTTCACCCTAAAAAACTATTTTATTAAATGAAGAACCCCATGTTTTCTTGGTATGTTAATTTCGGTTCAATAGTTATATTAAAAATGTTTTCTTATGTTAGTAAACATGGTAAATCATGTAATAAGACATGAAATTTATGTGTGTCCATGAACTCATCAAGAATCCAAGTATCCAATTAGTCTTCCATTAATCTCAATATATGTGTTAATAAGTGGAGAGATACCAAGGCCTCTATTGTTTTATTTTCCTTCATGAAAATTTCAAACTCTTTTAGTAAAAATATTTATCAAAGACAAATTCTACCATGAAAAATTAGTTATGATAGATAGTGTAATAGATTTTGGAATTAATAAGAGATTATCATTAATATTAAATAGGTCAAAAATATGTTTTAATCACTATATAAAAACTTCTCCCACAACCTAGTCGCATACTTTACACATTACCTAATTTTTTTTCCCCAATTATAAGATAATATAATTAGGTAAAATACTAGATTATTTTTAAGTGTAATAAAATATTACTATCATGAATCATAAAATATAATTTACACTTCCTTTAATATTATATGAGTGAGTTCACTTGATATATTGATGATATCCTTGATAAATCATTAATAAAATCCTACATGTCCATGAAAGATTCATATTCCCTTGAAAGTGTTAGGTTTCGGTAATACATGTATCACATATATTTTTTAATATCATCCTTGATTAATTTTTTAGTATTTATTATCCATGAATAGTTTCACTCTTTCCTTATGAAGTGAAATATATATAAATTATATACTAGGAACATTTCATCAAACCTCGTAAATACCCTATCAAGGTTGATAAATAATATCTAAAATGATATCCAATAAATAGATTAATATTCCATTAATATAAAAGGAAAACATTCACCCTTGACCTAAAATATATTCTCCCTAAACCAATGGAATATATTCAATGAATTGAATATTCCATAATATCTGAAAATGCAGAAAAAAATAATTCGATATAAGTGAATTTCATATCAGATTCTTTTTTTTTAAATCTAATAGACTTTTCTAATAGAAAAATGACCATCTATAAAATGTTAATACTCATTAAAAGATATCCTTTCATTAATTTAATCCACAAACATGAGTGAAAAGAAATACATCTATATGGTTTTTTTCAACTTAGAAAAAAAATAAAAACGTTCCCTCTATAAAGTCATTATATAGATAGAGTATATTCATTTTATTCAATATTAAAAACCATTAGGTCTCTTTAATTTGAAAAAACATGAGGAAGAATTATTCATTCCCCATCAATAATGGAATATTAAATTCAAGGGTTGTGTAACTTCAAGACTTTATTTTTAACTACATCCTTAATTGGATGTGTAAGCCTTCATTACAGTTATATTTCTAGCATAATCCTCATATAGATTATAAATTATTTAATAAAAATCATAAGTTCAATTAATTTAATATTTTAAATTACCTAGGATATTTTGTTTTTATTCATTATCACTACAAGATATTTTTCTTCTTATACCACTAATAAAATAGAGTTTTTGATTACTAATAAAATGTAATTTTCTCTAAAGAATTAGTAACTCCAGGTATTTAAAATTTTATTCATCACAAACACAACTTGATTCATTATCAACATAGAAATTTTAGGTAATTATTCTGTGATTTTTTGTTATACACACTTTTTAGCTACATATTTTTCATTCATCAAAATCATGATTGATAGGTAATTTTAAAAAGTAATCATAGTATTTTAATCCTTATAATTTAATCCATTAGTTAAAAATTTTATTATATTGAAAATGAAAACCCCCATTGAAAATAATTTCTTCAAGAATTCCACATACTTATTTTACTAATTTATTAGTAATTTTTAGGGTAAATCATGTTGGTTTTGGTTTTTCCAATCATAGAATTACAAATATGTTTAGGGGTACCCAATTCATACAATCATACAAATAAAAAAGTTACTTCATAACCCTGCATGATACTATAGTGCATGGGATGGACAATCCTCTTAAACCCCTTGGATTTGTACATACATCTCATTGACTAATAATATTCTTGTCTTTATTTTTGTATATTAACCCAAGATCCTCTATATCCAATCTTATATAGAGTAGTTGTTCAAAAAAATATAGCATAAACTAAAAATTCATAAATTTCATCAATTAATAATATATAGATAATGATCTAATGAAAACCTTTATATGATTATTATATTGGCATTCAATATTCCATTTCCTTATCCTCTCTATGAATGAATAATGGTTCCTATAACAATTCAACTTGAATTTGAGTTTTAGATATATTTCTTTATCATTCCATTCTATTTTTATTTAATTTCCATCTCCTACTTTTTCTATATTCCATTATGTTTCACATATTCTCCGTCATTTTAAACTTTATTTATATATTTTTTACTTGGATTCCTCTCACTCTCTCCCACTGCAAAGTGTCTCCTTGTTAACTTTACCTTATACTTTTCACCATGTTAACCTATAGTGTATCAAGTAACTACTCTAATTAGTAAATTGATATTTACCATTCTTTATGATTAATATTATGAAGTGCATCTAATTGACCCATAATGAGATTGTTTTGATTGTTCATCTATTGATCTAATTTTTTAAAATAATCTATGATGTAATCTTCAAGTGTGTACATAATACATTCTTATTATAGATTTATTAGTTATGGACGATGGTTAAATTGAGGCATTGTAGGATTATAAACTTTCTAAATGGTTCTAAATATTTGTGATTATAGTTTATATTTTGATTGACCTCATTTTCTATTTAAATTTTGATGATTTTTTATTCTTATCAACATTTTTTAGAATCCAACCTCTTATTACTATAATAATTTTGACATTATTTAAGAGGATATCTCATATAATTACAAAATTATTGTTTTTTATCACCCAAAATATCCATACAATCATAAAAATCATGCATTCCTTTTCATATAGATACTTATTTGTGGGTGGGAATGTATGGAATATGATTTTCCTTATAGATTTTAACAAGATTCATTTGTAGGAATTTCACTTGTCAAGAAAAGAGGGTCATTTTTCTACATGGTGAATACCACTCCATGATAGTACCCATGTATTTCTCCATGGTTTATTATCATGAAAAATAAAATCAGATTTATCTCTAGTTTCTTATAGGATATTCATCATCAATCCACTACTTATGAAGTCATTAATTATGGTTTATTACATTAGTTGTAACACATAATAAAAATAATAATTTTGATCCAAATTTCTATATGTGGAGTGTTCACATTATTAGAATGTGTGGAACATGTTTTCTTAAAACATTGCTACTTTAATTGAATTTCCTAGATGCAAAATTACCATAATTTAATGCTTAACAACATAAGGTTCTGACATTGGGACATGTAGCTATATTTTTCATTTCCTAATTATATACACCACATGCAATGAATATAATCTAGTATGGCACATGTATTTTTATAAGCTTTATCTCAAATGTGGGAAACCTTCTTGTTGTACTAACCAGGTTCTGTTAAGTTGCAATTTCTCCATTATAATATTTTCATCAATTACTTTTTGATATTGGGTAGTTATCATACTTACCCAATTTTCACCATACAACATAGGTTAATGTTCACAAAATTACACAAGTGAATAAGCACAAAAACCCACAACAATTATTTATATTATAATATAACTAGTCTTTGGGAATTTTCAACCTATTTAAGTATATCAATATTATATTCATTGTTTTAACTACATATAAATAAATGATACGTTTAATCACTAATGGTATTAAAATTATATTTATTTCATCAAGAATAATGCATGAAACATTGTCTCTATTTTCTATACAACTTCCAAATCATATTAGTGATTTTTTACTGGTGATTGTCAACTACAACATTAAGGTACTCGATAATCATAAAAAGTCAATAGTAACTCTTTCACGTCCACCTTCTACCCTAATCTTCTAGAAACATGGCCCTAAAAACTTATTTGATGAGTAAAATATGTAAAATTATTGTATTTCCATACTCACTATATTCATACCCTCTAACGTTTTCTTCTTTTTATTCCACATTCTCTTAACAATTGTAAGATAATGATTGTAGTACGGACTGGTCTACAAAATATATTTCTATTTTTTACTCCATTACCCTTATTCTATACCCAAATGTTATTATATCATTGAATATGATCGAATCTAATTTTTCATCTATAAAATAACTTCTGTTTAATATCGACTAAATCTCAAAACCAAAACCCTTAAGTGTACATATCTCTCTCTATCTTCTTAGAATTTATTTTTATTCATAAATACATATCTATACCAATGTACATATCTTATTTTTGGGTTACTTTTAAAATTTAAAAAATTAAAAATATTTAAGAGGTATAATGAAACCAAACAACACCCATGAATGGCCTTTTCTTCTCTTCAGGATCTCGGTTACATTGTTTTTTCTCAACTATTATTTCCATCAAAATGAAATCACTAACCATATATTATTCTCCTTAGTTGATACACATATGAATATATCTTATAAGTTAATTTACATGAGGATAGATATACTATTCTCAAAAATACTCAGCAAAAATTCATAAAAAATTATTCTATTAAAGATATATAAAAAATATATATCATGTAGAATGAGATTCTCTCTCGAAGTGTGAGAGCTTCTATGAAATAAGTAAAAATTCAAATTGAACCTAAAAATTTAGTTTAAATAATATCATAATATTCTCACTCATTTAGTAAGAATAAAAATGAGTTGTTATATTTAGAACCTTGAATATCAATACATCATCAACATAATTGATTTCCAATTTGTTGAAATATTGAATTTCGATATTTTGTGTTGAATTAAATTGAAATCCTTTAATATTTACTCCATGTACTTATCACTAAAACATAATTAGATCCCATGTAATATTGTGATATATACTACACTAATTAACAACACTTGTATCCTTGAATTTAATCAATATTTTTATTATAAAAATATTGTTTTAAAAAATTCCATTTGAATGTCGAATCATTATAGAAATTCTGTCCCTCATCTCATTTCATATCATCTTATCCCAAAAAATGTTGAATACTGTATAAGTTATTACTCATGATGTTTTAATATTGAATGAAAAACTTTATCATCAACCAAAATGAATTTCCCATATCAGAATTTTTGTCATGAATGTTGAATTTTTAGTCTATTGATTTTACTTAGTGTTTTCATATGTTAGGATGAAAGTTATAGTTTTATAAGGTTAATTGAATGTGATGAAGAATATCACACATGATTTCCTAGTATCTTATTCCTATTATCTTCTTCTATAAATCCCATATTATATGATATCACATAGTCATATATAGTCACCCTATCTTACCAAAATAGGCTATCTTATATTGATTTTTTATCTTATGATAATTTCTTATCCTATACCTTGGACCATATTACTAGGAATCTAATGTTACGAATAAGATATCCTATAAAGTAGATGAATGATACAGATTTAATGTACACTATAGTGTTTTTATGGATCAATAATGTTTCAAAATCCAGTAATTTAACTCAACTTTTACCTTGTAAAGTGTCATAATTGGTTTCATTATATGTAAAGAAGGTACCCTAAACCATATTGATGTACCCAACAATGATCAAGGTTCCTTATGAATATTAATAATAACCCAATGAATTTGATTTTTTTTAAAGGGTTATATCATAAATATTTTAGGGAACCATATGATGGTCCTCACATTTACCCTATAAAAATGATCTATATATTGTATGTTAAGTTAGGTACAAGGAAAAATGTCATAATTTTATAAGAATTAGAATACACTATCTTAACTGAAAATACCTTCATAAATTAACAAAAATACTTAAAATTAGAATCAAATGACATTAAATTAATATGAAAATTGTTATAATAGTTAAAAAGTTCATTACCTCAATCTCAAAGTCTCATATAGTATATTAATTCAACATTCAGTATTCTCATTAACTTGCACAACCTTTTCTATTCAACGTGCATCATGAAAAAATCTAGTCTTCACCCAACAGTATATCTTTATTTATTTATCTACACACCATGGTATATTGAACTACGATAGATTCTATATGGACTTTGAACTATCTCAATAACATTTACCACGATTGAATCTTTTTAAGGATTGATATTGAGGTTTTACAGTACTTTTCAATGACCAGTTTCTTTAGTAAGACTTTAGTTGGAACATGCTGTAAATAGTTCTTCACACAACTTTTTTACATTCCTTCTACATGAGTACTAGTTATATAATCTACCCATATAATGGGTTCCCATAAATAAATTATTTATTTTTATTTTACAATCAATATTATTCACATTCCTTTACATATGTTGGGGATTCCAACATTGTTATCCTTTACCCATAATTGATGGGAAACAACTTTAGGTTCAATTGGTGAATTATCACTCAATCACTCAACACTCTAACATAAATATCAACAAAAACATTGAAAATAATTTAATAACAATACAATGGGAATTTTATTATCCCCTATATATTTTTTTCAATAATTTGAACACTTAAATATTAAAAATTCATGGAAATATGACTTTGGTGAATAAATTTTTCTCTACTCCTATATAAAATAAATTCAATGGGGTAAATGTTTTATCCACCTTGTTGACAGAATGGGTATTAGGTAATTTTCATTGAGTGAACATTCATTTCCCCACTTAGTCTTATAATCTTAATAAATATGTATTCTATCAACTTTTCATTCCATTTTTTGAGAGATACAATCAGATACATGAGGTATATATGATTAAAAAATGTTTTATTTTTAATATCACATTAATTAACCATCATTATGTATACATGGTCTAACCAATATAAAAAAGAGATATAAATTTATTCAACAAATCTATCTATTTCGTCCCTAAATGTGGTACCAATGTTTTCTTCACATTATGGGGTTTATAAAATAACTTTTAAATAAATTATACCTAAATACACTTCACTAGAGAAATAACATTAAACCATTCATGTTCAATTGTATTTTTCCTCCATTTTTTTAACAAATCACTTCCCACTGATAAAAAAATTATATATATATATATATATCCATGAATATTGGAAGGAATAATACATAATATATTTATTTCTAAGGGCTATCTAGATATTTTTAATTGAAATTAAAAAGAAAAGTCTCTAATATAATACTATTTTTATCTCCCCCCACCCTCCACTACATGGGATACTCAATATACCCTACAATTATCAATTATTAGCATGAATGATACCAGTTAGTGCATGACCCCAATTTTGAGTTGAATACTAATTGAGATATTCCATGATGGTTTATCCATCAAGATATTTAGAAATTATATCTTTGATCATTTATTATTATTTATACTTAACCATATATTATCTCTTCGAACTACTATAAAATCTATCAGAATAACGTTAGTCAACATAGATTATTTTGTTAGAGTAATATGTTTGAGACTTTACTCTCAACCCATGAAATCCTTTTCATGAAGGTGTAAAATATCTAGAACCCTTAACTCATTATCCTATCTTGAATGTACTAATATATACCTCCTATGATCGTATATATTATATTTTAATTGCATAATTCTACTTAGTTATAATGGACATATTTTCTCTATCTTGGAAATCATTTTCATCTTTTTTCGAATTTTCTATTCTTATTACCTCTTGAAGATAGAATGACTATATTGTTATGAACTATTTGAGAGTTCAGTTAACCATATTATTGTTTATCTTAGATCCTCCATGTTGTGGAATCCTTGATACCTAGATTCATAGGCTTATTCCCATTATTATCCATTTTTTAAGGATAAATACTCATAAATTTTATGGTAATGTATCCTATATAGTTTAACCTTCCATACACATTTTCATCAACCATCTAGTTACCTTTCATAGGAATCCACTCTTAAAATTGAATATCTTTATTTGGTGTGTCAACCAATAATATAAACAAGTTATATACCTATTTTAAGTTTTAGATTATCATAACCATATTATATACCTATTTCATAATGTTTATAGAAAACATGTAAATGCATTTTTTGTGGAATATACTTCCATAACATATGTAACTGTCTCCTCTTGATTTTAAAAACCCTTAAAAATTCCTCAATGGTGTAATCCTTTCATATATTATTTTTTCCCTAAGAAATACTTGTCATTATGATTCACCTACTTTCTTTCTACTATATCCTTATTTTCACATCAAAAAAGAAGAAATATTATGATAGTAACAACAAAAAAAATGTCAAAATAATGGTAAATTTTTCTCTAACAAATCATAGAATAAATTTGGGAATTACTATTTTTACTAATATATAGATTTTTATCCTTTTAAAAATTCTTCATTATAATAGTAATTTTGTCACTAACATCATATATTCTACCCCAATATTCAATCTTTTAACAACTTATATTTACTAACATATTCTGATGGAAATCAATGGAAATGGGTTAAAATATCCAATAAAACAACATTGGACTATAAACATCTTTATTTTGTATAAAAATTTATACGATCTTGATTATAATGTTTTTTGGGTGGAAATATATAATTTTCAAGATCCATTTTTTGAATTGTTTTTCAATGAAATTACAACATTCCCCATTGATCATTTGGTAAATTTTTTAACATTTTTACTCACTTGAATTTGTAAATTTTTTTATTTTTCTTATGTACTACTCATTAAAATATAATTATTCTCACATTCATAACAAGAATAGTAGATTAAGTTATATTATAATCTAATTGTTCTATGATCAAGAAATGATTCCCATCACTTAATACCATCATTTTGAGTCTTCATAAAATTTTCATTCTTTATGAATTTTTTGTAAAAGAATTTATTTTTTGATCATCATGGAATGTTCCATATTATCTCACTTTTATATTTTTATGTCTAATATCCAACATGAGAAAATTCATGATTGGAGAGAATTAATTTCCTCAATTGAATTTAATAAATATTCTCATTCAATCTTCACCTTATAAATTTTTAATTCCTTATTATTTTTCAAATTGTAACATATTTTCATGCACATTCAGCATGATTGATTTAATTTTTAGTTGATAAAATTATAAACCTATTAATTCCGTGTGTAAATTTTCAAATACATGGATCACATTAGCTACAAAATTTTTAATAACTATGTTCTCATAAATAATTTTTTTCAATTTATTATCATTAAAGAAACTCATTCAATGCCAAGTGTGATAGATTCCTATTTTGTTTCAACGCATTTTTTGACTGTGTTTCATCTAATTACTTTTATAAAAAATTACCTACCATTACATTATTTAAATTCTCATTTTGGGACTTCTTATCATTATTTCCCTTAATGTATGGAAGTATATCTATGAAAAAACATCAAGAACATTATGTTTGTTGTCCTTGATTTTAAAATAAAAATTATTGTGTGGTTTTTTGAACTCATATTCTTCATAAATTGAGATTGATATTAAGAGGTATCATAATCAATATATTTATATTTACACACAACATTCTGAAAGATGTTATGTAATTATTATTCATCTAAAACTTTTTATTTTTTTATTCTTCCTAGAATCTATTATATTCTTGTTTTTAGGGTATTGGATGAAACCCACAAATTAGTAATAATAGAAATATAAAAATGATTATTCATTTAGGGATCTTTCATTTAAAATCAATACTCCCAATTTCAATTAATAAAAAACTGGTCAGTAATATTCTATTTCTAATCATAGTGAACCTTGAATTTGAATCCAATTGAAATGTAGATTAGGATCTATGTAGTCACCTGATAGGGTGGTGAATCATGTGTTGTAAAATAAATCTAAATACTAATTTTACTTTTACCTTTTAACAACATTTAGTTTGGAACCTTGTTCACCTATCAAGATGTTAGTGGATATATATTTTTTCCCTTAATCACATACACCAAATTTAACGAAAGTAATGTAGTAAGGTTTTGAAGAAGTGTTTTTAAAATGTTAAGCTCTAATATAGGAAACCTTCACCTTATTACGATTGGATTACATTAATTCATAGATTATCTTCTATAGTCACTTCAAAATTTTCATGTTTCTATTGAGTTTTTATCATTCTAACCCAATATTCACCATAAAACATTGGTGAATGGTCACTATATTACACAAGTCAATAATCATAGTATCCCAGCACACTTCATTGTACGATCATCCCACTAGGATTTCATTTTATCTAAATTACTAAAGTATATCACCAATCTATAAAGGAAGTCACTACAACCAAACAAATGATATTATTACACTCTAATTGTCTTCATAATCCTTTAAAATCTTTAATAAAAATTCATTAAATATTACCCCTATTTTCATCATAAGATTCATTCATTCATCAATATTTTTTTATTGGGAAATATAAACTCAAAATCCAAGTATCTAAAAAACAATAAAATATTTAGTAGGAAATTTGGAACTTTATCCTAAATCACTTACCTTATAGAAACACATCCTCAATTGATTACCTACTGAGTAAAAAATGAAAACAATAGTCTACTCTCTCTTATGGCATGTTGAATATTTAATTTTTCCTCCAATTCCTACTTCTTCTACCCAAAATTCGGCAACATTAAGTATACCTGAGACTGGTAGGAACTCTAGATTTATCCTAATTCTTTTTATAATATTATTTTTTATACTAATTATATTCTTGTTTATGTACATGATATTTAATACTTCTTAATATTATGGAGACCAACTTTTTCTCTTGGAACACTCAAACAACCAAAACACCTCAACATGCCTATCTCTCTCTTAGTTTTTATTTTTCACCCTTTCATGCATTGATATACCAAGAAACATGAATTAATTTTTTATTTATTTTTATTTCCATAAATGATATTGTTTTAATCGTATCATACAAGAAAAAAAAAATAATGCACCACATTTTTCATCTCCCTATGATATCCCCGAACATATTTTTCTAAAATCTTGTTTCTAGTAAAGTGATAACACTATCCTTAATTTATTTTTATCATTTTAAATATAACTTAATATA
Organism: Viscum album; assembly: GCA_963277665.1. Taxonomy (NCBI): domain Eukaryota; kingdom Viridiplantae; phylum Streptophyta; class Magnoliopsida; order Santalales; family Viscaceae; genus Viscum; species Viscum album. Next base: position 1,841,882,281 of record OY728136.1, read on the forward strand.
ACATCCATATAAATATCTATAAGGCTTCATATCATCTTCTTAAAAATATACTCATGAAATTTATGGTAAATTATACCTCCACATCTTTATAATAATATATAGAATCATATCAAGTGGTGTGTAAATATCTCTTAAAGTATGACTGATTCTAGGAAACCAATTTAGATTCCTCTTAAACATGTAAACATTTATTTTATGGCATTGATATATACTTAACTCATTCAGTAAGAATCACAATTCATTTTCAATATTTAGAACACTAAAAATGATAAAAAATTCAACCCATTCTTTTCAAAGAATTATGAAATCTGAAATTTCCCTATTTTGATTTAAATTAAATTATAATATTTCTATAATAGTTCTACATCCTTAACTCTCAAATTTTATTGGAAAAATATTAATTTTCTAATATTTAAAAAAATTATGAAAATATAGGTATAAAAAAATTTATTTTCCATTTTTATAATTGATATTGAGTGTCAAGTATTCCCATTTAAAACTAATAGATTTATATAAACAGTAATCCACATCACATATAATATCATTTTCATCATCCAATATTGAATCATGAATTCATTTAGATTCATTTTGTTTTGAACTTTGAAGATATGCTTCAACATCCTCCTAAATGAATTTCCACATCATAAATTAATTTTGGAAACATTATTTTTCAGTATGCAAATTCTCCTAAGTGTTTTCAAAAGAATTGTTTAATATTAAAATTTTCATAATCTTAGTTCAACCATGGGGTTTATATCATATATTATGGAAAATCATTTTTTATGTTTTAGATTCATAAAAATATGTTATATAATAGAATGTCTCATTGTAAAATGACGTCATACAATATTCTAGAAACATGTTTGCTTATATATATTTTGTGTCAAAAAAAATTCGTCAACTTACACGGATACCCATATAATAAAGAATATCATCTTATAAATAGTCTATATTATGATTTTGCTTTATCATATGAATTCAATTTACCATAAAAGTGTGAAGGGTAAATTAAATTTTAAAAATCATGGAATTCAACGCATCTTGTACTTTATGATGTGTTAGTGTATGGTAAATTTTGCCTTATAAAGGTATCTAATAAAATCTATAGGTTCCCTATAAATTTGTATGTAACATAATATCCAATAATGAAACCAATGATATTGATTTTTCAAAATGGTTTATAAATCACAATGTTTGAAAAGATTATGAATCTCCTCAGTTTTACCCTATAATAATATTACTAACAATATATGTTAGTTTTAGTATTTAGGATAATTTTATTAATTTTTTAAAAATTAAATATATTTGAACCTCTGTATTTTAATGTTCAGAAATCATTATTATTCTATTTCTACCACGTTCAATGTTTTGTGATAGTAAATCCTTTTATATGATACTTTATGTAAAATAATTGGTAAATTACTAATCTACCATTTGATTAAAGAGATATTCCATTAGATCAAAAATATTTATAATTAGATATAATGATATAAAATTAATTCAACAGATCTAATTGTGGTCTAAATCTACCATGATATTCAACTGCTTATAGATCTACCATTTGGACATATACTATCGGACTCTACCACTGATTGATTTATTGTTAGATATAATATATTGTTCGACTGTGCTACCAAATGTCATATCTACTTCAAGAGAACATCTACCACCAAATTACATATACCACCAGAAAACATCTACCACCAGAGTTGATCAACCACCAAATTTTATGTACCCCTGAAGTGGATCTATCATCAATAATTCCACCACTTTTTTATGCTACTATTATATTTAATCTACCATTAGTCTAATATACAACTAGATATTATCTACCCCTAGTGTATTTTCATTATTGTTCATATTCATAATTCAAAATTAATTTCTATAATGGATAGATTAGAGAATTTGATGAAATCAACTACATGTGAATTTAGGAATCATTATTCTTAAACTAATCTATGGATGCATTAAAGAAAAAGTAAAACATCTTGATTTTTTAACCAATATGAAGATCCATGATATTTTATGTACTGAAATTTAACGGATAATTATACATTTAAGAATAAGATATTTAGATAAACCCTCTCATGTTCTATATATAATGATATATATATTTTTGTGTCCGAACAAGGAAATCCTATTGTGAAACACATCCAAAGAAAATTCAAAACCTGTTACTCTAAATCAAAATAATTTTCTACGATTTTTTTCTGAATATGTACAAACTAAAAATATATGGGATTTATAGACCTTAATGACACTCAGTTTTACTAACGTTGATATAAACTAATTCAAACACCTTTCTAAGACAGATTCAAGGACCTCAGAACCTATAAAGCTATTTGGGTAGAGTATCATAAATTTTTTATATCTATACTAATTTTCCCATTATATGTATACTTTATCATTCAAGATATTAGTTTCATTACACATATAATATATAAAAATTGTATAATATTATTAAAATGGATGTTAATTGATATTCTCTTAAAAAATTATTTCTATTCCAATAAATAACTATAGAATATTTCATGTACGACCAGGTAGTTATTCTTCCAATTCAAAACTATGGGAGAGTCATTGAGCCTGAAAAACCTGTGAATGTTTTTCTAGAAAACCCAAACTAGTTTTCGGATCTGTTTTATTGTTTAACAAACCTATTGTTACTATGTAATTTCTAATTTAATGGGATTAAGTATCAGCTTGAGACCAAACCACTTATTTGTAACATCCCTCCCCATCATCCCATAATCTAGTTCCCCAAGTTGGTGGGTCACATAAATTCAATCATGCCTCCCCATATGCTTGAGGTTTTTGAGAAGTGGCAAGTATTTATGGTGTTTCCTATTCCCCCAAGATCCATAAAATTTGAAAAATTAGTCATGAATCTATAGATGGGTGATTTCTCTTCTACATACATGCAGTCAGGTGAACTACACGAGTACCAATGGTGGCCCAATTAGGGTGTGTGATAAACTTTAAGTCAGCAACCAACAATGGTTTATAGAATTAATCCATCCTTTTTACAAATTGAATGTAGTGAGTGGGTATGTAAATAATACTAAATAATGTTGAATAAATAAATACCAGTCAGCTTAGGTTCTTACCGGACTCCTGGATGGATCTATATTCTTCAGTATAGCCAAGTGGTCTTGTGATCAGTATCCATACATATATATATATATATAATAAAATCAATAGTATATTTTTATAATTTATTCACCTATATATGTTAATTACATGAGGATATAATTAGGAATATACCTAGATTAGAGGTTCTAGCTAAACAAATGGAAAAACTCATGCATCCATAACTAGTCTATTTATCTATAAGATCATGCAAGGGTACATGTCCTAAGTCTCATAATGAATGTGAGATGTCATTCAAAACACTCATGATAGGTTCGGTGAGTCATTTTGTCCAACAAGAAATAGTAATGAACATGGAACATCATGCCCATCACCCATATAATAGTATAATAATGATAGATATCATTGTCAACACCTTGTTTAAGGGAGATTCAAACATCACACTGAAAAAGTCACATCGACACCACTAATAGAAAATGTCAATAGATTATCATAATTATTATTATATCAAGTGATTTCACCTCCAATGCATCATAATCAATAATCCCAATACAATCAATGGAATCATAAACAATAAAATTCTGATTTTATACTTATATAATAAGAGGTGCAACCCTTCCACCCATTTCCATTCAATATAACTAAGAAAATTAATTATTTGTTGAATGGAAATTTAAACTCTTAGTCAATCCATGCAATTAGGAGGTTCTTTAATCAACTAAAAAGTACACATGAAGGGAAAATCCATTTATAAGACAATATAAACACTTAGGCAGTGTTCGGTCCATTAATGTTTTTTATAATAGTGTAAAAAAAGAGTTATCACACCCAATGGGGTTTCAATCAAGAGGTAAACATCCTATAATATCATTTTAGGGGTCTGAGAGTATGAAAACATGCTTGAAATAGTTTTAAATTAAATAACCCCTTTTAAAGAAATTTTTAGTGATGGTAGGCATGCATAATGGTGAAGGGGATATGAAAATAACTCAATATTGATGTAAAACAATTATACACCCAACTATAAAGACGTATATGACCCCTCATCCCATACCAACTTCAGATTCAAATTAGATTGGATTGAAAATTAAGAATGATCAAATTCTCATAAAATAGAAAATATGACCTTTCACCTAAATAGTTAAAAAGTATGGGAATATCAACAAATAATGGTAGAAATATTATTGGAGATCACACCTCTAGCTATCCAACGGTTCGGATGGTGATAAATTTGGTGTCTAGATCTATGATATATCAAGAATTATATATTTAGATTTCAGAGAGCTCATAATATAGGGAATAGAATCCATCAGCTACTAATGATAAGAGAAAGAAATAAATTTGGGTTAAAATATCATTATGGGTAAAATTTTAATTTAACTCACAAAATTGAGTTCACAGGGTTTGGTCACATGGTTTTCCAAACCATACACAAATTTTTCTCACTTCACTATCTAAGGAGGGACCCCACACAGGCTTGGCACATGGTTTGACTAACCATGCTCAATACATGTGAAAGACACAATTCTAGTCTTTCTAAAACTCACACAATAATGATACTTATCTCGCAAAACTGTAGAAAACACATGTGTCCCTCCACTCCCTATTGAAATTCTCCACTTAGTAAGGGAAACCATATAGTCTAGGAAGAATAGTTTCTCTTAGCCATTAGACCTAGAACATTTCCCCAAAAACTGGGACTATGAGATAATAAAGTCCATAGAAACCCTTTTGGACTCCATGAATCCATTAGGTAAAATTATTAGAGACGAAATAATGAATCTAAACCAAGAGACGATGATTCATGCTTTTTGGAAAATTTGTTTCTTTACCACCTCCCCTCCTTAAACCAACTCATCACCGAGTTAGACTTCTAAGGTATGGGGGTATTATTTTGAGAAAATTTAAAGCTATTGGGATTGTATATTATCTTCCCACTCTATAGTATCTTCTTATACTTGATTGTTATACTATTGAAACCATTCAAAGGGAATTGGCCAATCCAAGAGTTCTTGTATTCACTGATCAACAATACACACTATATAATCCATGAAGGAAGTATTATCCTCTAATATAACCTCATCATGTTAGAATATGTGTGATGGATTAGGATAATGTCAAAAGAGTTGCGATATGTTAAAAAAATCAAGCATATATCGATATCTCTACTGAAGTTCTATATAGTAATCCACTGGTCTGATTTATATCAAAGCCACAATGGGTCCAACGAATTAAGTTGAATGCTTAACCTACCTTCAAATATGTAAATGGATAAAACTAGGTGAGACTCTCAAGAAAACCTAATCTCCAAACTCAAACTCATTATGTCCTCAATGTCAATTGGAAAATGAATATAGTATGGACTGGGATGTCAATATGTGCTTCCTTATCAATTTGACCTACTCTAAAGCCTCCTCAACGAGACATGGTATAAGAAATTCTACCTCCCATGCCTCTAACCAAAAAAATGTTAATAGAAATTCCACACATATATATATTCATAAAGATCCATCTCAATAGCTAAAAATAAATTAATATATGTAAACATAACATGGGTGTGTGTTTCTCCATGGAACCCCCCATGTAAAAAGAAACATGCATGAAGACAATCCTCTAACACGTAAATCATACACTCCATTTTTCTTTCAGTCTGGGGGTGATATTCCATGCTCAAAATAACCAATGTTCTGAAGGCCTTATGAAACCCCTACTACTATTGAGATGTGAAGTGGGTGCATGTATCATAAATGATAAATCATGTAGATTCATGAAGGTGTATAACCTCCATGACATAAAAACATCCCATTTCATCTACCTAATAGTTTTCTCCAATAGGTTAGAGGTGTGTTACCTTCATCAAATGATCAAAAACTACAAAAAAATTACTGTTACCATGATTTGATCTAGTTAAACCATTAATTAAATCTATTTAAATATCATCACATATCCAATTAGAAATTGACAATTGTTGTAAATTCTATGTCAGTCACCATTGTTCGACCTTCACCTACTAATAGGTGGAACACCTAGTGATAAAGTTGGGATCCTTACATTTCATACCAGGGAAACAATAATGGATATGTAAATCTTGATACAACTTGGTGACACCAGGATGTACCTCCCATGCTGTGGCATTAAATACCCGCAACAACTCATCTCTGATGTCATTTAGGACACAAACATTACCATGAAAGCTTAGGGTCTCATCCCCATCAAAAATACAACTTGAATATGAATCATCATCTGAGATTCTTTCCCTTACTACTATATCATCATGATTTGAAATTTTCCACATTTTCATCTATTATAGAAGAGTTGATTCCACAAATAAAGATTAGATGATAGTTTATCCATGGTCTTCCAGAACCTCAACATCCATATTTAAAAATAAGGACATGAGATGCCACTCACCACTATCCTCTAGAACTGCATGGGTTTGATTCATTTGACTAAGAGCTTCGAAAATAGCATTTCATTTTATAGGTGCATAGGCAAGCACAAAATCAAAGGAATACAGATGTTGAACCCATTTTTTCTTCCATATATTTATATAAAGATGTGTAAAGATTTTTTGGAGGATTTTGTTGTGATTGAATACTAGACAATGTTCTCCAAATAAATAGTGCCTCCAACAACATATAGCATGAACTACTGTAGCTATCTAAATGTTATGTTTCAGGTAATTCATATCATGATTCCCCAACTAAAGAGACCATTAGATGACTAATAACTTGTCAAAAATCAAAATAGTTGCAATAAAAATACCCAATGCATCATGGTTGACTATATAACTCATTTATATCTCCAGTAGAATCTAGATCAATGCTAAATTAAATATTCCATTCAAATCCTGAATTTCTTCATCACAAGATTCTAACCATTATAATATCACACCCTTTTTATTCAAGAACATAAGTGGTTCTACAGGGAATGAAAATTCTAGATGATGAATATTTAATATCCGGCTAGCCCTAAGAAAATATGTATATCAAAACATTCATGGGATTCATAAAATATACTACAAGTCTCAATTTCAATTGGACTAATAAAATTCCAAACTCATAGATATGATGACCCATGAAGTCTACATTTTCAATCTAGAAGTGGAATTGTATGATCATAGCATAAATATGGTTCCCTATTAGTGTATTCATAATTATCTTAAGATACTTGGCATGGTCATGTTAAGAAAATGAATACATTAAGACATTTTTTACCAGTTATACCATGAATTAATCTACATATGGGTGGAAAATCAATTCACTAGAGCTAGAAAAATAGTACATGCATCCGTGAGACTGAAAAACATGACCAGGTACTCATATAAATGATACCTATTACTAAAAGTTGTGGGAGGTATCTATGAGTACCTGACATGAATATGATATTATCCCTACCGCAAATAAATATTTGAAAACACTCCTTCACCTTAGAGATAATTAATTAGGTGATTTATTTGAGGAAGTGGAAAGCGATTCTTTACTGAAATATGGTCGAACAGTCTATAATCCACACTATGCCAAAGTTTAATGTCCTCTATCTTCGAAAAAATTACTAGTGAAACCCAAAAATAAGTTATGTGGAATATAAATCCTTTATCCTCTAGATCCTCCAATTTTTATTGAGCTCTATAATCTATATAGTGTCAATCCTGTAAGAAGGAATGGACATAGGTGTTGCTCCTAAAATGATATCAATAGTAAATTCTACCACTCACATTAGAGGTGGTATAAAAATGTCTTCATAGAAGAAATACATGAAATGATCCACCACAAGAGGGAAAAAATGGTTCATAACCCCTAATCATTCAATAAAATAATAGAAATATGAGCTGTCACTCTACTTATATTCTACTTCTCGGGTCCCACTCGATTCGAAGGAATATCCCATTCCCCATTATAAACATTACAATCATTATGTTGTGATATAAAAGTCACCCACCAATGATAGAAATAAACATGATATAGACATGGAACTAACATGTACATCCTAGTGATTACATAAAACCCTTTCATGTCAAGGAATAATATAATTGATACAAATTTATATCTACATATCTAGAGGGGACAATAATTAAAATGGTGAACACTCTATGATTAGATACCTAATAGGGTATCAAGATTCATAATGCATAGAACAATTTGATCTCAAAGGACAGACTATCCATGATTTCATTATATATAAAACTGTGTGATGTTCTTATATAGAGAAAATAATACACTAATATATAGGGTAAAAGAATAGAACCTTGATCTCTACATGGTCTCGAGCTTTAATTCTTCAGTATAGGTTTAACTACCTATAATTGGCTTGTTCCTTAACCCAGATTCATATCTCAACTTCCCCAAGAAATCCCATTTTTTGGCATTGAGAATCATAAGTCTAACTGCCTTTTCATTAAACACCACCTTATCCTATGATTTTGGGGGTTTTATAGCTACTTACCTAGTGAGATACTATAGGACCCACTCTGAAACATGGAGTAGGAGTTGATTCCCGTAGAGAAGGCACTAGTGGATGGGTCATATAGAAGCCCTGATCATGCCCCATCCTACCACATCATCTATATTCCACTAGATCTCATAATTAATTGGTTTTACATGTCTAGAATTTCTGAACAACTGATAGATAAGAAAGATGCCAGCACGAATTGCATATCTTATGCTACCCCATTATAAACCATTAAGTGACACACTCACCCACTAGATGAACCACTAAAATTTCAAGGTGTTAAACCATCTTGGATTGCACCATCATATTACCTTATATTTTTCTTTGTAATAAGGTCGTGGTTGACAATCTCATAAATAATAGTTATCCTGAAAAGATTGACCTATAATCAAATAGCATAAACAATCCCATCCTAAAATTGGATCGCATTCAAAGTATTAAGAAAAGATAAAGTAGGAGCGGAATGTTATATCTCAGAAAAATAATTAGAATATTCCATGACAGACATGGATCATTACTATTGATTCAGAAACTCTCAATCTAGGTCATCCCTCAAAGTATAGTGAATTATGTAGTTGTAAAGGACCATCTGGAAATCTTCCCATATCATATCAGGATTTAGATTTTCCTAGGTAGTAATATTCCAACATCACATGGAAAAATCATGCAATATATAAGTTGAAATTTTCACCCTCCACTATAGAGGAATTTTTAGATGATAAAAAATAGAATGAATTCCTTCTGTCCATGAATTTTCATCATATGGTCTTGTATCTACCAAAATCAGGGTAGGATGCTGCAGCAGGAACTCCAAAGTCAACAATTCTATTGTAGGGGTAGGTGAGTGATACCATCCATATTTTGCATCATATAGATAAATTCTTCTAAAAACTATGAATTAGTTCCCATATAATGAACTACAAGTGGTTCAATAGGTGGAACTATTGGAGGGATTATTGGGGGGAAAATTCTCAGAACCTCCGGTGCATGGTCATCACCTCCTTACAAGCATACCACTCAGGGATATCACGGTGTCATGATGTTTCAATGCTAAACGTACACCTCAAAAATTAATTTAATAGTGAAGAGAACATATATTGATAAATAGGATTTTTACATAAACTCCCTATGAACATATCACACCACTCTTCTTGATCAACATGCTAGGTTTAGGTGATATGGATTAACTATAATAGGATATAAGAATTTAAACTACTCCTAATCACCCAGTACATATATTGAGTCTGGGTCTAGGTATTGTATCACACATCTTGGATGTTATTTTAATTCTAAAACTTATACGAATTTTACAGTTCTAATCATTTATGCATTTAGATATTTGTAAATGGTTGAAGTATATGGATCACCATTTCAAATTTATAAGGTCCCATAAACCATATCAATTGCAATGTGGAATCCACTTAATCTTGACCATAATATGTTTGATTCCATGTGACCAATGGTCCATGTCTTAATGTTCCATAATAGATGTATAATGGTGTCTTGTTTAACATATATGAGAAAACACTTTTAGGTTAATGAAAAAAAATTCAGTGTCAATTATGTTTTCTCAACCCTACAATAAATGTCATCAAATTTTAATATATAATATTCTAGAACCAATTATTTATGAATACAAAATGCATGCTGAAAGTAAACATGGGATGGAAAAATTCACGGAATATTAGTTATAAAGTTACAATAATGGCCCTTAAGATTTCATTACCTCATATCATCATGCCAAAGCCAAATAAATCCCATTTAAATAAAATCCCTAATAATATCATCATACGACATATGTGTTACCCAATGGTAAAGTCCTATCAAGTTTAAAATTCATAATTGAAATTAGAAATTACCCATCCTTGGTAATTTGGGTTTCTTTAATATGTGGGTTAGCTACTCAAATGCATAGGCTTGTTAGAAAATTCCATAATCTAATAGTCTTCTATATAATACACAAATAGTAAGATAAATGAAAAATAAAGACTCTGATACCAATTTGTAACGCCCCAACTCGGGATCCACTAATCCATTACCCCAATATTTTCAGTCACATGTACTAAAGTGTGCCTCCCCGTACACCAGAGGGTGTCAACTAGGAGTGATGGTCTAAGGTATTAAATTGGGGAGACTATACCATCATATCAAAGTGGAATATTGTATAAGATAAATGAATGGAATATATAAACTGTATATATAATCACATGGAATAAAGGAATTAATACAACAATAAACTACAGAAGTGTAAATAACTAATAAACATTAATAATAATCAAATTCCAAAGGTTGTGTCGTATATAATGAAGTCAAGGCATGGTGATATACAAAAGGGGAAAATAGTGGGTATAATAATAAAAATGCGATACAAAAATATTAAATGGAAAAAATATTGTTCCAATAGAATCACAAGAATATTCTCTATCCTCCTCTCCCATTCTCCAAACTATATGTAAAATGAATCAAGAATCTATAAGAGGGTTGTTTCCATTATCCATACCTATAGAAAAGTAATCTACCTAGGTGCCAAAAGTGTCCTGAGTAGAGTGTGGGATAAAATCCCAGTACATCCCCACCAACATTATCTCGGATTAATCTAGCATGTGTACATAGAATTAGTAATATGAAGGTATATAATGAGTAATAAAAAAGGTTATTAAAAAACCAGCTAGATCAGTTTCCCCCCAGAAACTTTTCTAGCTCTCCCTACATTCTCATAGGCCAATGGAAGTCTTATCCGAAAAAATAATTATATATTAGTAATATGTATAGTATATTTATATATTGTATCTACCTATACACACAAATTATATGACTACATAAGTAGGCATATTCTATGATGATAGGTTTTGGCTGGTCTCAAGGAATAACTCATTCATCCTGAACAACTCTAATGAGATATAGGCCCAAGAAAGGGTTTGTTATGTGAATATCATAATGAATTTGTTACATTTTGAAGAAAGATAAAAATTGGTTGGGTGAGTTTTTTTCCGACATCTGATACGTAGGATCATGGAATGTCATGCCCATCTCATGGATATATGTATAAAATAAAGAGACATCATGTAAAAAAACTGATGTAAGATAGATTGAAAGGTCATTATAACTATTATTTTATGAATCTTTAATAGTCTATAGCAATCACATAATAGTAATATCTTGAGGGGTGACCTCTAATGAAACATAATTATCAATCCTAATACATCCAAGGGCATAAGGTTAAATAAAATTCACATTTTATAATTATATAAAAATAAGTGTGGCCTTTATACCAATTTCTATTCAAAATATCTAATCCAAATAATTAATTAAGTTATGGAAATTTATAATCAAGGTAAATTGAGAACATATGTGGTTCATTAATTAACAAGGAAATTATTCACAAATGGAAAATCCATTTACAATCCAATATAAACATTTTAGTGTTATTTGGTCTATTAAACAATTATAAAATAATGGGAAAATGAATTATCACCCTAAAATGGACGAGGATAAAGATTTAAACATCCTCTAATAGATTAGAAAGAGTCTATAAGAATATAAATACATGATTCAATTATTTTAAAAATTAAATAATGCATTTTAAGGTAATGAAAAAAATAGTAGGAATGAGAAACATTATTGGGGAGATTAAAACAAATAATTTTTGAATGAAAAATAATAGATTACCTATCATAATGTCATAGATGTCTCCTCGTTCTGTATTTGATTTTGATTCAATGTAGTTTGGAAGAAAAACAAATAATGACCCTACGCCTTGAAAATATGGCATATGATATTATACCTAAATAAAGAAAATGAAAAGAAGATAAAACAATAATGGAAGAATGATGCTGAGAGACCGTACATGTAGGTATTCAATACTTTTGATAGATATTTGATTGGAGTCTGGGTCAAAGAGATATTGGTAATCCTATATTTGGATTTTGGAGAGACCCTAAGAGAGGGAGGAGAATCTATCCACTAGAAATGATAAGTGGAAGAAAAACATTTTGGTTAAAAGTTAAATGAGGGAAAATTTTAATTTAACACTCACAATAGGGGTTATATGGTTTGGACGCATGGTTGGTGACACTGTGCACACCTCACTATCTGAGGAGGTACCCCGCATGGGCTTGGCGCTAGGCTTCGCTAACAATGTGAAAGATGTGTGAAATACATTATCCAAAACCATTTAGCATAGTATCACATAGGCTTATAAGTTTTTTGAAAAAATATATGCCATGATGCTCCCTTCTAAATCGACTCACACAATTTGGGAAACTTTGTGTGGTGGCCAACATGATTTATCCTAACCATGCATGCCATTATGTTTCCCTAAAAACAAGGGCTCCGGGTTAAAAACAAACCCCAAACATTGTGTTCACCTTATTAAATCCATTATATAACATTATATGTCCCACATTAGATAATTTAATCTAATAAAAATTATTTGATCCTAGGGAAAGGTTTGTTCATTACATTGTCTATATTTTATTATGTGAATTATTGGTTTTGTTTTTATATTTTAGTGTTAAATGGTATCATCTTTGAAACCTATATTAAAAAATTTTATTTTAGTTAGTCTTAATTATTATTTATTTATAGTATTTGATTAAGTCATTTAATTTAAAAAATTACTGTAATTATGAAATATATTAAATGGCCCTTAGTCCCTATTTTTGAGAAATATTTTGAATGTAAAAAATTATATATTTATACTATTTTGATTAACTAGGTATTTTATTAACTAGAGGGTTTATATTTGTAATTGTATTTAATCCTAAATTTGAATTGGGAACTCTTTGACCCCCCCCCCCCCCCTCTAGAATTACTCACTCAGACCAATATTTGGTATCCAAGGAATTTTCAAATATATTGTCAAATGTGATTTAATTTTATTTGAATGATCGTAAATTTTAGTTATTTATATATTTTATTTTTTATATATAATAATTTACAAGTGGGATATTATTGAAAAATAAATCCTTATTTTAATAGAACAAACTATTCTTAATTGAATATTAAAATGAATATTTATATTGATGTTATGGGTTATTAAATTTTCAATATAATGGAAAAAAAATATGAATTACCCAAAACTGCTAGAGCTGAATGGGGTCATCCTAATAAATAATCTAAATAACATTAAATCTATGAATACATTATAATTTTATTTAGGAGATGAAGATTTTAATAGGATATTAACCTATACTATTGAATTTGAAATTTTGGGTACTTGAGGTTTTCCTTATGATGGAACTTCTAATTTCAAATAAATGTGTTTGGATAATTATTATATTAAATATGATACTTTTAAGATGAATATTGAGGGAAATATTTATGATATGTAACTCAGGATTATTAATATTGCGAACATGATTCAATAAATAGGAAAAAATCATGACAAATAACAAGTGATGTACCTATTGATATGTTCACTAGACAAATAGAGAGGAACTTCAGTTTCAATCGAAGAGTATGTAGGTGCAAGTAATTATCCTATAAAAGATGTGATAAAAAATATCATGACATATTAAGATGAACTAAATGTTAATAGAGAAGAATAGGATGAACCAAATACGAATATATTAGCATTTAATACTTTTGAATCAAATCAATAATGGTATGTTAAATGAAGAAAACTTGTGTGATGGAGAATCATCATTAGACAATGATTAAGAAATGGATCACATAGCGAGATGTTTAAGAAATTATATAAAAGGAATAATTTCTTCAATAATTAAAACTATAGAGTTATGTAAGATAATATAGGTTATTAGAGAACATTCAAGAAGATGTATGATAATAAAAATGAAATAGTATCTTTTGAATGCTAGATAAAAGTTCATGTGAAAGTAGAATTCCAATTTTAACATTTAAGAAGAAATATGAGGAAAAGTATAGGAGGTAAAAATATTTTATTAAATAAACATGGATTTATTTAAAAGATATTTAAATTGAATCAATTTCATAGAGAGATGATTACCATGATAGTGTAAATATGTGTTTTATGGAAAACATATCTTAGGTATCTAATATTTTTCATGCATATCATTTTCATACTTCTACTCCTTCTAGAGTTGAAATCAATGAATATAACATGTATATTGATGAAATTGTGGAATAAAGTAATGTGTTAGAGGATAAAATGAACAAATATGAATATAAATATTAAATATAAACAAACCATCATGTCTTGACTCTTAATTTTAAAACTTATATTGGTACAGTGAATAATTAGAGTGATAAATTACTAAAATAGAATAATGTGTTTAAATTATACAATGATCTATTAAAATATTATTTAGAGAGATTTACCATTGAAACAAGTACTATTACCCATATTCTAGTAAATAAATAAATAATTAAATTTACTATTGTAATTGGATATAATCCTTGAAAAAGATGAATTATTGAAAATAATTTCAATCCTTGATCTGATTATACTAAATCTATTAATAATAGTTATTCCATTGGACCAAACAATACTTTTTTCTAAAATATTATGATATGATAATAATAAAAATTGACACAATTATGGATTACAGAATAAAAGATGATTAACATTTTTATACTCATCTGAGTATGGTTAACAAATTCTTTTTTGTTTAAAATTGTTTTATTGGAATCCTACTTGCAAAGCTCCAATATGCACTTATGGTATCATGACAGTGGATACTCCAAAAACATGATAGGAGACTATTCATGTTTCAAGAACATAATCAAGGTTTTTGGTGGACATGTCACATTTGGTGAATTTATAAATGAAAAATTATTCTACTTGGTTATATCAGTAAATAAAATACTATTAAAATTTAAAAAGTTTTATTTTTAAAGGGATTATAGTATAAATTTCATTGCATCTCATAGTATTTTGATAAGGGAATTTTTTTTTAAAATAATTCCTATATAATTTTTTAATGAAAAATGATTTAGTTTTAACTACCTTAATAAATGATAATTAATATGAAGTTAAAATAGATATCTACTTTTCAGAAAACATTTCCTATCTAAGTGATTTTGACAATGAATTGTGTATTTGGTATATGAGAATTGCCCATTGTAACATCCATTCACTAATAAAGATAAATTGGAAAGGGATGTTCAATGATATACCTAAAATATAATTACCAAATGATAGATTTTGTAAGCCTTGTTAAAAAGGTAAACCCTATAAAATCTCATCCAAATCTATGAAATAATATTCAACTTCTCAACCATAAGACTTGGTTTAAAGAGATTTGTTTGTAACTTATAGCATCTATATCAAAAATGGGAAGAACTATGTTTATGTTCACATTGATGAATTTTATAGATATACTTGGGAATTATTTTTAGAACTCTAAAGTGAATCTGGTTCTTTTAATTCTGTGTATGCCAAATATGTAGAAACTGATAGTGGACAAAGAATTAATACCTTAAGGAGTGAATGTGGATGTGTAACACCCCAGGTAAATAAAGAATATGAAATTTTCATATTTATCAATATTTGTGAATAAAATACTAATATGACTTTAAAGGGGACACTATGGTCGATGGCATACCCAACACGCAACAACGAGTTTCTTGGGAATCTTACGTTGCACTCTAATAATAAAATGATATTATTTTAAATGGTAGTTAACATGTAGCTGTTGTATTGGCGGGAATGGATATAAATAACTAAAATGTGATTATATATGTTTTTAAATGTTTTTAAATTTATCCAATAAAAGATAAAGGCTTAAAATACGGAAAGAATTCAATTTTAGGCGTATATGCCCTAGTTTTCATTAAAGGTTCACTTTTCGCCTTTTGATGGAGAACTGTAATTAAATATAGTTTTGTTCACTCTTATACATTTTATTGGACCAAATAAAAATCTTCTTAAGAATTGGGACATCAAAATTTACTTTGTGTAAATTTTTGATATCTTTCCGGTAAAGTTCATTTTTTTAATGAATAGTGTAAAATGTTGTATTTTAATTCAAAACCTCTATTTAATCTAATATATTTATATGATTAGATTATCTTTTGAATTGGTTTTAAAGTGAAATTAGAATATATTTTTACCATTAAATCCAATAGTGGTCATTGGAATTTATTTCACTTTGAAATCAGACTTAAACTAGTGTCAATCTTTTGATACTTATTGTTTCATAAAAACACGCTATTTGCTCTGACAGCGGGAATTAATTATTAAATTAAATAATGTGACTTATATGTTTTGAATTTTTTTTAAATAGACATCATTTTATAATTCGGAATATCAAATATAGCTTAGGGTGAATTTTTGGGATTTTTCTGAAAAACTTCAATTTTTGATTAATAGTGAAACCACTAAGTGGTACTTATAAAAACTGATTTTTCCGTTTAAATGAAATTTTGCCATATTTTTGTTTTTAATTTCAAAAATACGACATACATGGTTGTCATTAAGAAGTAAAATGTGGTTCAATGGGATAAAAATAATTTTTTGGTGAATAGTAACTTCTTAAGTTTTTAATCGCGATTAGAGGTAATTAGTGTAGTTTATGGTGAGAATAATGTTTTAATAAAATTAAATGACCTAGAAACATGTCCTAACCTCATTGGATGTGTCATGGAAGACCAAGAAAATCCATGGGTCAACATGGGGGCCCCATGGAGCCACATTGGTTGGAAAATGACATAAATATCTTTTTATTTAATGTTAAAGTAAAAATGAAACAAACATGAGATGTTTTACTAAAACAATTTTTAAATGGGGTTATACAAGTCATATTTTTTACTATAAAAATTCATTGGAAATATAAAAAGATTTCCTAAATCATAGTATTTTTTTATAATTTTTAGACATTAAATAAATTAAATTATATATGACATCATGATGATGCAGCGTTGACCTCATTATTTAACGATTTAAATAAAATGGAAAGATAACATAATATCTAAGACCTACACATTTCCAAAACCTATTGGATGATTTTATTTCGAACCCTTATCACGTTATCCTAGAAATAAATCAATGTGGGACCTTTAAAATCTGAAACTCTTTTGAAAATAAAGTAACATTTTGTAACTTTACAAGAGTGCCCCACCTATCCTCTTATAAAAGGCCCCCACCTCTACCTCCTTACCCACACTCCCAAAGCCTTTGGCTCTGACAAACCCTTCCCATTTTGTCTCTCCACTCCCCTCTCTTACTCCTTAAAGCCTGAATTTGGGCAGAAGACTTCCCAAGGAATCCTTTGAGCTCAAACCAAAGGGAGTTACCCTATTTTAAGGTAATGTCTTCACTTCTGTCCTTTTGTTTTATTTTGCTTCTCCAACCCCCTAAACTCTTTTTATTCATTTATTTTGTAACGTATGCAGTATCTTCAATATACTATGATGTTGTTATAAGATTTATTCTAGCTACACTTACACACACCTACATCTAATGGTTAAAGAACATATTGTTTCCGTGGATGGAGAATTTCTGCCTCCTGAAACGATGATTGTTCAACATTCTTCTAACACCTTCAAAGGTGGCCATTAAGATTACACTATATTTATATATGATATCTAATATGTTTATGTTTTACTTAAGCTTATGTATTTTTCATTTATGGCATACCTTTATGGTTTCCATTATGGGTAAACACGATATCTTCATTTAAGGAAGTGCGGACTACCGCCCCCTCAAAGTGATTTGCTTCGTTAATACCATATGTGGTACGTATAAAGGGTATATTTAATCATATTATATATGATACCATACTGGAACTAAAATAATATTATGTATCATTATGTTTTAATTACATTAAATATGAAATAGAAATGGAAGTAGCGTTCATGTGTACGTAGAGCTTACCGTCTCCATGAACGGTATATTTCATTTCATATCTCAAAATGTTATGTAATATTATAAGTACATATATATAATAGATATATATGTAATATATTACATCTAAATTATGGATATCATTCTGAAATTATAACATATATATATCTCTCATTTTGATTTAATTCCATTAATATGACAAAAAATGAAAGTAGTGTTCATGCGTACGTACGGCCTACGGTCTCCAGGAATGGTGCTTTTAGTTTTTTATCTTCAAATGATATTGAATAGTATAAAATGAATATTTACTGGATATATATGGTATTTTAATCATTAATACTATTCTGGAAATTATTAACTTATAACTACATGTGCAATCTTTTTTCAAACAAGTTCATTTTTGACTCATGTACCAAACATCGACAAAAACGTCTCGTGCGAACTAACATTATTAAACAATTATTATAAAATTATAATATGTGATATGAACTGAATAATAATCTCTGAAGGAGTTACTTAGGAAATTATTAACTGACCAAGGTTTATTATTCAGGAATATAAAGAAATGAACAAGACAAGTTGGACTTGAGGCAAGGGATCCTACTCCTCTCTTTCTTTTTAAGTACGATCTTTTATGTCATTCATTTTAAGATCATCTTTCTTATTATTGGGATGTTATTTTATATTACTCTTACTGTAGTTTTTATTTTCATATGATGAGAGAACCTATTCTATCTCATCAATCCATTTTGGAAGTTTTGAGTGGCACCGTTAGGCTGCCGAATTTTTGTAAGAGATCTAACCTCTCACTTTCTTTTTAAGTACTCTCTTTTATGTCACTTATTTTAAGCTCCTCTTTGTTATGTTGGGGGATGTTATTTTATATTCCTTTTTCTACAAACTTTATGTTAATATGATGAGATACCCTATTTGATCTCATCAATCCATTTTTGTAAGTTTTATGTGGCGCCGTTAGGCTACCGAGTTTTCGTAAGGGATTTTTCATCTCACATTTATTCCCATGAGATTTATGCTACATTTGCCATAATTTCCTTTGAGTGTTTTATGTACTACCCATTATTTTACTCATTGTGTAATATAATTTCTTTTATGAGTATTTACATCAATGTTGTATTGTCCTTCTTTCACGAGGTGTATGTTTCGAAAGATACCCATATCGATAAGGGAACCTTTCACCCTCCACTTTTTAAAAGACTTCTTTTGTTGGGTCTTTTAATTTACATATTGTTATGTTGGGATATGTTCTCATATATCATTATTGATGTAAATTTTATGTCCAAGTGATGAGATACCCTTTTTTTATCTCTCATCAACTCATTTTGATGTGACGTCGTTAGGCTGTCATGGGAACTTCTTAACCCAATTTTTATTTCTTTGGGTTCAACATGTAGTTATTGAATATTTCATTATTTGAATATGTGTGAATGACCTTTGATTAATTTACACTTAATATCCACTTATATTTGTTGTATTCATTTGTCACACATAATTATGTAATTGATTTATCCTTAAACCAAGGATACCGTCTTTGTAAGGGACTTCGTCTCAATATCCTTTCATTGAGGCATATTCTTTTTTATAAACAACCTTCTTTTAAACGGTGTATAAAACCCTTTGACTTTTACATTTATTAAAAAGGAATCTTTTTTATACGAATTGTTTATTAAACATCAAAAGGGAATGTTTTTGTCGTACGTATGCGGCGACAATGACTTCTCCGTTGTTGTGACCATTATTTGAGTTTCGGCTTCCTCTACAAGCCATACCTTCTTTTTAAAAGAAAAATAAAGAACATGTTTTACTTTTATTTTATTTTGGTATGGAAAATGGTCTTCATAATGTTTTTATATCAATGTGTTTTATTGAAATCTTGTGATTGAAAGGTGGAAATGTTATGTTTCCTTTATGCATGTTTTATGTGATACGATTATGTTGAGGTTCTTGGGCATCATTATGAATAGGGGTGGTTCCATGATAAACTAAGGGCGGGTGAGCCCAATATTGATCTCCAATGCATTGGGTAATGCGAAGCAGTGAAATGTTAAGGTTTCTCTGAAGAGATTTAGGGAATATACTGTGGTGGGTATTCCAAACGTAACCAAGAGGGTTACTCCCTACGTAAGAATGTTATGAATGACTCAAGTTACCTTTTATGTCTTATGAATTCTATGATTTATTCATGATATGATGAGGTATGGTAAAGTCCCTATGTTTTATGGGTAATGTATGATTTTATTCTTATGTATATATCAACTCATGTTTCCTTTCCGTATTTTTATAAACCTTACTGAGCTTTTTATGCCCATCCCATGTTTTTGAAATGTTTTTCACAGGTCAAGGGAAAGGTACATGATGTGATGATAGTGTCAAGGATGTTTCAATAAAGAATCCATGTTTTATTTTAAATATGTTTCCGTTGATGGGAAGATTGAATATTGTCTTTTATGTGACCACTTTGTTTAAATGGGGAATGTAATGCAAGTTTCATGATCTAATTCTCTAAAACTCAAAACCTGAAAAGATCCTCAATGTGTAATCTTGTTATAACTCAATATTAAGTAAGGTTTAAGGCTGGGGACTTATAGTTGGTATCAGAGGTCAGTTTAGATAACTTTAGAGGTTAGGGTATTATTTAAGCATAAGTGGCATTACCATAATGGTTAGGATTTCAGAAAGAGTCCTAGATTTAGATAAAGTGAATGAGTAAGTATATCTTAGTGTTTATCATCCTCATTAGTACATGATGGTTTTTTTGATATACTCACACTGACCTTTTTGGTTTTAGTAAATGGCTGGATCTAGCAGGCACCAAAGTAACAGGGGATGTGAAGGAAACTGGGACAGTTTTTTGAGAAAGAAATTGTGTAACACCCCAAGATTTCATAGTGTGTTATTTCTTCAAAATAATTCAATAACTTGCACTACATGCAACACCGAGTTAAATCGCACCATGACTTACAAAACAAGCCATTAAATAGAGGTTATGAATAGTATTAACTAAATTTTAAACTTTATATAATCCTTATAATTTTAGAATCCATATTATGAGTTTCTTTGACATAATTTAAGAACAAATTCATTTTCAGTATTGCACCTTTTTCAACTATTAATAGTGAACCCTTTTTAAATACAATATTTTAAACTTTTTGACAAAATGGGGACATCAAGAATTTAAAATGAAACATCCCATGCTTCCACGGTACGCTTTCCTTTGAATAATACAGTAGCGTGTGTTGTACGCAACTTCGAGTTTTAACACACACCACAACCGATCAATCTAGCCGTTATGAATAGTAATACCTACTTTTTGAAATTATATATATTTTATATTTCTAAATGGAATTCATTTTTGGATTCTTAATATCGAATTTATCCTAAGGTGAAATTTTGGTACTTTTCGGATAACTTTAATATTTTGATGAATAGTGAAAATTACTAAATTTTAATTAAAAACAACTTTTTTAATCAAAATAATTAATAGTGATAAATTATGAATTTGAGTGGTTTTAAAGTATATTTACAATATATTTTTACCGTTGAATATAATGTTGGTCATTGGACATAATTTTACAATTAAACCAAACATAAACAAGTGTCAATCTTTTGATAGTTATTATCTCTTAAAAACACGCTTTTTGTTTTGACAGCGGGAATTAATTTTAAATTAATTTCTGCCACTTCTGTGTTTTTAATTTTGAAAAATGGATTCCATATTTGGAATCATGATTTTCAAATTGTTTAAATAGGTAATTTTTATTTTTAGGCATTTTGAATAATTACTGCGGTAAATATTTTATTTACCTTGGTTAAGGGTAAATCCGGTAAATAAGGGTTAAAAAATTATTATAATAATACCAAATTACCCTAAAACGTGTCCTAGCCTTATTTGTTGATAAATTTTAGACCATAGGCATCTTTGGGTCGATTTTGGGACCCCATGGTGCCACTTGTAGGTGATAGGGACATTTTATTTTAATTAAGTTAAAATGAATACAAAAATGACACAAGCATATATCTTTTAGAAAAACAATTTTTACTTAGGGTTATATATGTTTTATTTTAGATTATAAATATTCATTATAAAGATAAAAATATTTCCTACATAATTATATTTTATTTATAATTTTTAGACATTAAATAATATAATTTATTTATGACACAATGACGATGAATTAATTACTATAATAGTGAAAAAATAAAATAATTGATATTATAAATACCCAAATAAATATTATATGAAACTTTTAATGAATTAAAATAATTTTCTAGGATAATATGATATATTAGGATTGATTTAATTGACTTTTTTTGAGGTAATCAATCTGTTATGAGTTTCAAAAAAATAAACTATTGAATAGTTTCACAATTGACATAAAAGAGTTCTTAAAACAAATATTATATTATTAATTGATATTAAATTCCTAAAAATATAAGGTTCGTCCGAGAGACTTATATCATGATAGTTTCATCATTAATGGACCACTTGGGGGTCACTTTTATGTATATATTATGTTTATTAACCATATTATATAAAAATACAAAGAGACATTGTAAAAGTGAAACTAATTAACTTAGAGTTAATACTTAAAGATAAGGTTAATATAAGTACCCAAACCTGTCTAAATTCTATTGGTTGAGTGGTTTACGACCTATACCCACATTAAAATTTAAATAATCAAATTTTCAGCCATTATAAACCGAATATGAATTTATTATAAATTAATATTTCTAGCTTTTCCAAAGGTGCCCCTCACCCCTCTTATAAAAGGGCACTCCTCCTTCTCATTTATACACACCTTAAAAGCCTTTTGGTTCGGCCAAAATCTGACCAAATACTCTCCCAAATTCCCTCACTACAACCTAGAGGCCTTAGTTTGATCAGAAAGACAACCTAATGAGACCTTTTGATCAAATCAAAAGGAAGAACCCGGAGAAGAGGTAATGTTTTCACCACCCCTTTTCAAGTTGCTTTCTTCTTCCACTTCTTCTTTCTTTGTTATTACCATTCTAAAATAATAAATCCAGTATCTCACATATACTATGATGTTATTATAAATATGTTACAACCATATTCAGTATTCTATCCACCGTTTGAATAACATGTCACCATACGTGTGTACGTACGGCTTACCGTCTCCACGTCGTGGTGTAGTTGTTATTCAATATATTATTATTTGGATGGATATAATAATGATTGTAACTCATGTAAATAATAAATATAACATGTTGAGGATTCTTTATATATGATATACCATCCATTTATATATTATTTTAATATTAAAAAAATGATATTTTCGCTCGTGCGTACGTACGGACTACCGTCTCCACGAACGCGATGAGATTCATTCTCCATCGTATCCATTAAAGTATAATTATCATTTGATGATTTAAAAATGATGTTTAAGGACTTTATATCATTATGTATATGAAAAATATACAACCTATCCATGAAAAACATGGCTTATGTAACAAAACATATAAAAGAAAACGAGTAAGTTAACACCCAAAACAACGATAATTCAAAGATATTATTAACAAATCAATGTTAAAAGATCCAATATGATATCATATTAATATATATGATTATTTTATAATTTAATAATTATTATTTCACCATTATACATGAGATTAACCTACCCCAACCAAGGAAAAGTATAAGGTAAGTGGTTTTCATCTCACTCCTTATTCCCGTGAGATTCATGCCATATTGCCACCATTACCTTTTGTGTGGTGTATGTACTGCCCATAATTATATTATTTGTGTAATACACTCTAATTTATGTGTATTTACAAATTCATTGTATGATACCTCTTTCATGGGTTTTATGTTTCATAAGTTACCAAATTGGTAAGTGTTATTTCAAAATCGCTTCATTATCCGAGGTTGTTTATACGTAATAATCTACTGGGATCTCTTTATCATCAACATCCATGTTTCTTACTAATGTATTTCAAACCATATATACTATTTATAATAATATGGGTTAAAGTAATTTATACCCTTATGTGTTTCGAAAGGAATCTTTTCGTCGTTTTCCAAACAAGACACTTTTAACCTTTTCGACAAATTTAAGGTAACAATGTTTTTTTTAACTTATACAGCGGGTGTGGCTATTTACCGCCGTTATAAAATCGTCAAAGATTCCCTTACAAGCTTATAAGAATATTTTCAAATTGAATGTATTATTTTATAATTATGTTACTTTTGAAATGATTTAAAAAGAGAGATATTTCTCTAAAATAGTTTTGATTTCATCTATGTCAACATTCTTTGATGGCTTTTAAGCTTATTTGAAGTTGATTTATTATGATACAAAACATCCATATTTTATTGAAGGTATTGTGCTATTTTTGACTATGGATAAGTTATTATTATGTCACTAATGGTTTTTTTTTAGAGTATTGACCATTCATAAGTTATTTTTAATCCGAATGTTTATGTTATATTTCAACCTTTCATTCATATTAATGTGTTAGACAAGTATGTTCCAGGTTGGGGACCGGTAAAAGTAAGCCATCCGGTTTGGTCTCCGGTTATTAGAGGAACTCCGGTTTGGTCTCCGGTTATTAGAGGAACTCGGGGTTGGTGTCTGGTTATTGGAGCCACTCCGGGTTGGTGTCCGGTTATTAGAGGCACTCCGGGTTGGGTTCCGGTTACAGTTAGCCCCTAGGTCTTGGGACGAGGCCTTGACAAAGAAATTAAAGTTCATCATTATTCATTCCGACATTATGAAAGTGGTTATTGATATTGTATGTGATTATTCGATTATTAGAATATCCATGTGAATAATTAAATGGAATTATTTCATTTTACTTTTTCCATACTATGTTGAAGTTCAAGTTTAAAAGGCTTTTGTTTTAGTAATGCATTGCCTTAAATGTTTATGCTTATTTTTGAACGTTCCGCTATATTGTTATCCTTACTGGGAATTTGAGATCACCCCTTTTCTATGTTTTATTTTTCCCAGGATGTGAAGAATTAAGTTATGAATGACCTGCAGGGATATTATGAGGGGATAATAGTGTGGACTATGGAGACATTATGTTGTCGTAGTAGTTTTTCACTTTATGATGTAATGTAAAAATTATGAATATATCTAGTGCTTCCAAGGCTACTAAACCAATCGGTCTTTCGAGATTTGATCATTCTTGTGATCATGCCAATGTTATGTAATAATGCACCGAATCTAGGTAACTAGGGTTGGGGCGTTACAGTTGGTATCAGAGAAGTTTAGTACAAACCTTGGAAGCTAGATTTAGATAAACTCTGATTAGAGCACATAGATTTAAGATGAATTTTGTGGATTAGTATAGAAGAACTTTCTAGAATTTTGGTATTGTAGAGATTTTGTGAGTTTTCCGAGCAATACATCCCTATCTAGATACGAGTAGGTAGAGGCGGCTCTGGCATAGATGTACCTAGGGGTAAAACCTGAAAACACCGCTTTGAGCTAGACTCGAACGGGAACTGGTGCACGAAAACGGGCCTTGATTCACTCTTGGTTACGACACTCCCGGGGGATATGCTTAGGATAACTCTCATTTTTTTTTACAAACCATTATGAAGGGTTTATGTGGATTTACTTCCTCAAAGGAGAAATTTTTATGATTATGGATTATATCCATAAACTATTTAATTTATGTTATGTGTTTTACAAGTTTGGGATTAGGTATTGTTATTCATAAACTAATATAATGTATCCCATTGTTTAGAAATGGCGCCCAGTAGAAGGAATGAGAACTCTAGCAATGCACATGATACAAAGAGAAATAAGGATCATATATTTTATGTTCTTAAGCCCGAATTTACAAGAGAAATAGTCTCGCATGTATTATCATCATATGAAGAAATAATATCATGTGTTTATAAGATAAGTAAAGAGTTTACTGAGTCCTATGGATTTGAAGGGAAGCAAGAGAAGAAAAGGATGGAAGAGAGAAAGATGGATAAAGGGAAGAGGGAAAAGAAGAATTTTCCCATATGTGATAACTATGGAAAGAAACACCCTGGAACTTTCCTGAAAGGAATGAGAGTTTGTTATAAGTGTGGAGGAAAAGGGCACAAAGTACGTGACTGCAAGGGTAAGAAAATGGTTTCAAATGTACAATGCTTCATTTTCAAGGAGTTTGGACACTACGCAAACCTATGTCCCAATCATCAGACTATGCCGCAAATGATGCTATTGGATAATAATCAAGTTATGATACTACCACAGATGAAGAGGAATGATTAGAGTTCTTATGTTGATTATGTCAATTGAGTGTTGTATCAACAATGTTCTTGTTATAATAATAATGGAGTATATAAGGATTATACTGCAGTACTATTTCATTAAGGACTTGAGATTGTGCGGAACAAAGAAAAGTGACTCAATAGCAGGATAAAGTTTTTGGAAAATATATGGTTGAGAGAATGATAAACCATAATATAGTTCTGATACCGAGGTATTGATTTTGTAATAATACATGATTGTTTTGGATAAATTATATTGGATATTCTTGACTACCTTGGAACTGATTAATGATTTTTATATTCCATCATTTTTGGGGTTTAAAACATTTTTGGATTGATGAAGTATATCCAGCATTCTATATGGAATAAGGGAACATGAATGTAATCAATAAGGAATATGGTAATTCAGGATGTTTCAGTGTATTAAAAGAATACATGATGAAGGTATTCATATGCTATTATGGGGTAAAAAGGATCTAAATTATGTTTACCTTCCTTATAAATGTTGGACTCTGAGTTTGTACAGAAGTATTTTGGATTGTTCTAGTTTGGATTATTTTGGATTGCCATAAAAGGACAACCCGGAGGTCGGGCGGCAACCCGTCATGTCCGGAAAGGCTGCGAGACTTGAACCCGCAACTGAAGGGCAACAAGGGTGTATCACCTACCACTGACCCACGATATGTCCTGGATTAAATAATGTAGTTTTTATTAAAAGATCTTGTAGATGAATTATAAATTCGTTTATTTTGGAACCCTATACAAATAGTGTAAATAGAATTTTTTTACGTTCTATTATCTTTTAGAGTGAAAGATGAGTTTGTGGTAGAAATTTATTAATGGATAAAACTCTAATTATAAAGTAAGTATATATCCTTATGATCTTAGCCAATATCATAAATAAATTCCTCAACATTAAGAAAAGGATATTAGAACAAAAATTTTGTCCTAGATGGTACCTTAAATCATCACTAATTTATGGCTTTGGGATTGTTGGCCTTTTCATATCCATGTTCTCTACCACTCTCCATCAGATAATTGATGGTTAGATTTCACTTCCATATCCATATTTTCCTATATGGAACCCTAGTTTGTGTTATTTTCTGTAATCTTCATACTTTCCACTCTTTATTTTAAATAGAGGCCTCATTAATTCATTTTTCGATGTGGGATTTCAAATAAGATATTTTGAAACGTAAAAAATATGTTATCCTAATACCCTATGTTTTGTTGAACCGATGGTATTTCAAATTATCATAGATTGATGAGTTTAAGGACCTAAATTTTATACTTGTTTTTGATTGATGACCTCAATCACTACCTATAAATATTTACGTTTTTTCTCCAAATATATGCCTCAAATTTCCACCAATGTTCTCCTAATCGAGATCATAATTTGGTGGTGACCCTTTCATTTCTCTTTTCCTCATATTAAGAATAAATTTTAGTAACCCAATTTCCGATGTGGGTGTTCCCACAAATATATTTTCTATTTTCAACCTTTTATTTTCGAAGAACAATTACAAATTGTGAGGACGCAATTTATTGAAGGAGGGGAGAATATACCACCCCAAGATTTCATAGTGTGTTATTTCTTCAAAATAATTCAATAACTTGCACTACACGCAACACCGAGTTCAATCGCACCATGACTTACCAAACAAGCCGTTCAAAAGTGGTTATTAATAGTATTAACTAAATTTTAAACTTTATATAATCCTTATAATTTTAGAATCCATATTATGAGTTTCTTAGACATAATTTAAGAACAAATTCATTTTCAGTATTGCACCTTTATCATCTTTTAATAGTGAACCCTTTTTAAATACAATATTTTAAACTTTTTGACTAAATGGGGACATCATGAATTTAAAATGAAACATCCCAAGCTTCCACGGTACGCTTTCCTTTGAATAATACAGTAGCGTGTGTTGTACGCAATTTCGAGTTTTAACACACACCACAACCGATCAAACTAGCCGTTATGAATAGTAATACCTACTTTTTGAAATTACATATATTTTATATTTCAAAATGGACTTCATTTTTGGATTCAGAATATCGAATTTAGCCTAAGGTGAAATTTTGGTACTTTTCAGATAACTTTAATATTTTGATGAATAGTGAAAATTACTAAATTTTAAGTAAAAACAACTTTTTTAATCAAAATAATTAATAGAGATAAATTATGAATTTGAGTGGTTATAAAGTATATTTAGAATATATTTTTACCATTTAATATAATTTTGGTCATTGGACATAATTTTACAATTAAACAGAACATAAACAAGTGTCAATCTTTTGATAGTTATTATCTCTTAAAACACGCTTTTTGTTTTGACAGCGGGAATAAATTTTAAATTAATTTCTGCCACTTTTCTATTTTGAATTTAGAAAAATGGATTCCATATTTGGAATCAGGATGTTCAAATTGTGTAAATAGGTAACTTTTATTTTTAGGCATTTTGAATAATTACTGCGGTAAATATTTTATTTACCATGGTTAAGGGTAAATCCGGTAAATAAGGGTTAAAAATAATATTATATTAATAATAAATTACCCGAAAACGTGTCCTAGCCTTATTGGTTGATAAATGTTCGACCATAGGCATCTTTGGGTCGATTTTGGGACCCCATGGTGCCACTTGTAGATGATAGGGACATTTTATTTTAATTAAGTTAAAATAAATACAAAAATGACACAAGCATATATCTTTTAGAAAAAAAAATTTTACATAGGGTTATATATGTTGGATTTTAGATTAAAAATATTAATTAGAAATATAAAAATATTTCCTACATAATTATATTTTATTTATAATTTTTAGACATTAAATAATTCAATTTATTTATGACACAATGATGATGAATTAATTACTATAATAGTGAAAATTTAAAATAATTGATATTATAAATACCCAAATAAATATAATATGAAACTTTTAATGAATTAAAATAATTTTCTAGGATAATATGATATATTTGGATTGATTTAATTGACTTTTTTCTAAGTAATCAATCTGTTATGAGTTTCACAAAAATCAACTATTGAATAGTGTCAAAATTGACAAAAAAGAGTTCTTAAAAAAATATTATATTATTAATTGATATTAAATTTCTAAAAATCTAAGGTTCGGCCAAGAGACTTATATCATGATTGGTTCATCATTAATGGACCACTTGGGGGTCTCTTGTATGTATATTGTATGTTTATTAACCATATTATATAAAAATACCAAGAGACATTGTAAAAGTGAAACTAATTAACTTAGAGTTAATACTTAAAGATAAGGTTAATATAAGTACCCAAACCTGTATAAATTCTATTCTTTGAGTGGTTTTCGACCTATCCCCACATTAGCATTTAAATAATCAACTTTTGAGCCATTATAAATCGAATATGAATTTATTATAAATTAATATTTCTAGCTTTTCCAACGGTGCCCCTCACCCCTCTTATAAAAGGGCACTCCTCCTTCTCATTTTTTCACACCTTCCAAGCCTTTTGGTTCGGCCAAACTCTGCCCCAATACTCTCCCAACTTCCCTCACTACAACCTAGATTCCTTATTTTGATCAGAAAGCCAACCTATGGAGCCCTTTTGATCAAATAAAAAGGAAGAACCCGAAGAAGAGGTAATGTTTTCACCACCCCTTTTCAAGTTCCTTTCTTCTTCCACTTCTTCTTTCTTTGTTATTACCATTCTAAATTAATAACTCCAGTATCTAACATATAGTTTGATGTTATTATAAATATGATACAACCATATTCAGTATTCTATCCACCCTTGGAATAACATGTCACCATACGTGCGTACGTACGGCTTACCGTCTCCACGTCGTGGTGTAATTGTTATTCAATATATTATTATTTGGATGGGTATAATAATGATGTGTAAATCATGTAAATAAAAAATATAACATGTTAGTGATTCTGTATATATGATATACCATCCATTTATATATTATTTTAATATCAAAAGAATGATATTGTCGCTCGTGCGAATGTACGGACTACCGTCTCCACGAACGCGATGAGATTCATTTTCCATCATATCCATTAAATTATAATTATCATTTGATGATTTAAAAATGATGTTTAAGGACTTGATATCAATCTGTATATGAAAAATATACAACCGATCCATGAAAAACATGGCTTATGTAACAAAACATATAATAGAAAACGAGTAAGTTAACACCCGAAACAACTATAATTCAAAGATATTATTAACAAATCAATGTTAAAAGATCATATATGATATCATATTAATATATATGATTCTCGTATAATTTAATAACAATTATTTCACCATTATAAAGGAGGTTAACCAACCCCAACCAAGGAAAATTACAAGGTAAGGGGTTTTCATCTCACTCCTTATTCCCGTGAGATTCATGCCATATTGCCACCATTACCTTTTGTGTGGTGTATGTACTGCCCATAATTATATTCTTTGTGTAATACACTCTAATTTATGTGTATTTACATATTCATTGTATGATACCTCTTTCATGGGTTGTATGTTTCATAAGTTACCAAATTGGTAAGGGTTATTTCACAATCTCTTCATTATCTGAGGTTGTTTTTACGTAATAATCTACTGGGATCTCTTTATCATCCACATCCATGTTTCTTAATAATGTATTTCAAAAGATTGTTACTATTTAAAAGAATATGGGTTAAAGTAATTTATACCCTTATGTGTTTTGAAAGGAATCTTTCTGTCATTTTCCAAACAAGTCACTTTTAACCATTTCGACAAATTTAAGGTAAGAATGTTTTTTTAACTTATACGGCGGGTGCGGCTATTTACCGCCGTTATAAAATCGTCAAAGCTTCCCTTACAAGCTTATAAGAATATTTTCAAATTGAATGTATTATTTTATAATTATGTTACTTTTAAAATGATTTAAAAAAAGATATATTTCTCTAAAATAGTTTTGATTTCATCTATGTCAACATTCTTTGATGGCTTTTATGCTTATTTGAAGTTGATTTATTATGATACAAAAAATCCATATTTTATTGAAGGTCTTGTGCTATTTTTGACTATGGATATGTTATTCTTATGTCACTCATGGTTTTTGTTTAGAGTATTTACATTTCATAAGTTATTTGTAATCCGAATGTTTATGTTATATTTCAACCTTTCATTCAGATGAATGTGTTAGACAAGTATGTTCCGGGTTGGGGACCGGTAAAAGTAAGCCCTCCGGTTTGGTCTCCGGTTATTAGATGAACTCCGGTTTGGTCTCCGGTTATTAGAGTAACTCCGGGTTGGTGTCCGGTTATTAGAGGCACTCCGGGTTGGTGTCCGGTTATTAGAGGAACTCTGGGTTGGGTTCCGGTTACAGTTAGCCCCTAGGTCTTGGGATGAGGCCTTGACAAAGAAACTAATGTCCAGCATTATGCATTCCGACATTATGAAAGTGGTTATTGATATTGCATGTGATTATTAGATTAGTAGAATAACCATGTGAATAAGTAAATGGCATTATTTCATTTTACTTTTTCCATACTATGTTGAAGTTCAAGTTTAAAAGGATTTTGTTTTAGTAATGCATTGCCTTAAATGTTTATGCTTATTTTTGAATGTTCCGCTATACTTTTATCCTTACTGGGCATTTGAGCTCACCCCTTTTCTATGTTTTATTTTTCCCAGGATGTGAAGAAGTAAGTTATGAATGACCTGCAGGGATATTATGAGGGGATAATAGTGTGGACTATGGAGACATTATGTTGTGGTAGTAGTTTTTCACTTTATGATGTAATGTAAGACTTATGAATATATCAAGTGTTTCCAAAGCTACTAAACCAATCGGTCTTTCGAAATTTGATCTTTCTTGTGATCATGCCAATGTTATGTAATAATGCACTGACTCTAGGTAACTAGGGTCGGGGCATTACAAATTGAATGATATGGGAGCTGCAATGAGAACTCTTATGATTATCATCAACCAACTATCTGGAGTCATGATTGACCACCTAAACCTTGGTGATTTATCTAAGGCATCATATATGAGAGAAACAAATCCCTACGGAAGTACAGGTAATAATCATAAAGGTAAGTGTGTTCAAAAACCTATGTGTCAAAGATGTGGAAAGAAACACCTAGGAAAATGTTTCAAATGGATAGAAATATGCTATAGATGTGGAAATGAAGGTCATAAAGCAAGAACCTACCATGGAAAAAGGAAGCATCCAGTTGACTCGAGGAAAGGGAAAGAAGTTCTTTCGGAGGTATCAATTGAATTTTTTAAATGTGGTGTGCATGGTCATTATGCAAACACATGTCCTATGAAGAAGTTTCGTGAATGGGATCACCAAGAGCGTACAAATGTTCATTTACCAATACCTAATGCCATTCCGATTGAGGATGAAGAAACTGACAATTACCAATCAAAGGTATGTATTATTTCATGACTATTGTTTTCCTATTTTGGAATCTTAGGATATGATTCATGATTTTTTTTAGGAAAGAGGTATTTCGGAATAAGTTGGAAAGCAATGGTTAATCGATCATGAAGAATGTTGAATGAGTAAGATGTCAACATATAAGGGCTTCAAGAGTTATGGTGAAATTATAAAGAGTATTAAGTCTCTTTTGATGATGGGATTACATTAAAAGACTTTTTATATTATGTGTAACCCTGATATTTAATATATGAAAATTTTATTCAAGGAATTGTTATCT
The DNA here is from genome assembly GCA_963277665.1 of Viscum album. Taxonomy (NCBI): domain Eukaryota; kingdom Viridiplantae; phylum Streptophyta; class Magnoliopsida; order Santalales; family Viscaceae; genus Viscum; species Viscum album. The sequence goes on from OY728136.1 coordinate 1,841,915,539, forward strand.
TTTCTTTTGTGGACATAGTTATAAAGAACCATTTGGGTTTATATGATCCTTACTTTTCAGGTAATTATGGGTTGCTATATGTTATGATTGAAGTGAAAGGCATGAGATAAAATTGAGGTTAAATTATGTTGTGGTTATTTTTGATTATTTTATACCTTTTTGTGGAATGATTTGAGAATTATATTGTTTTTAAAAAATGAAAACACGCAGACCATGTGACTACCCGTCACCTTGGACAAAGCTGTGGAAATCGAACCCACAACCAAAGTGCGACTGGTATTTATCGCCTACCACTGGACTACATGAAGTCCCTGGTTATTTTGCTTGATTCTCTTTAGTTATATGATTTTATGAATTAAGAGTAAGTTGATTTTGGGTTATTTATGAAAATGATTAACCTATCATGGAGGATATGTGATTAGGTTAATTACTTTTCTATACGAGAATTTTGGAGCAACTGATGTTGTTTGGAGATAAATGTTACGATTTAACTTGGAAGACTATGTGACTAAATCCTTCAAATATTTGGGTTTCAATCTTAGATTGATTTACATTGAAGAATTTTATGGATAAATTGTTTATCGGATGTTCCTCGTTGAACTTTGGGTTTTGTTGGACAAATTTTGGAGATTAAGCATAGATTTTCTTTTAAAAGGGTTATCCTTTTCTGGATTATCTGACCGTGTACTAACCTTTTTGGTTTTGCTTTTGGTTAAAGCCTAATGACATGGGAAGTATATAGTTCTCTTTGGTGGATTAGTTGATTCTCTATAAGTTGATTATAGTACTCTTAATGCGAACAAGTCTCCCTAAATACTCGTCTTTTGTAAAAAAAATATGAGTTTGATTAAGGAATCTAGTAAAAGTTGAAATTCAACATGATAAGTGATTATGTTTCCTTATGAATAAATTCCTCAATAAAAATTAACTTAAAACAAAAATATTTTCTATTAACTTTTCCTACTGGGGAATCGAATACCGTTTAACCCATCACAAGTTTGTGATTTTATTATGGTTAATTTTCTCCTAGACATGTTTACTATCACTCCCCCTCAAGAACATGACCCTTTGATTTTTCTTCCATGTCTATGTTTTTCTACATGGAATCCTAGTATGGGTTAACTCTGGTGACCTCTTTACTTATCATCCTTTATTTTAAAGTGATTGTTTTACCTACTCTTGTTCTGATGTGGGACTTTCAAAGATGTTTCCAAGCTCAATTTTAAAAATTGCGAGGAGGCAATTCCAAAAAGGGGGGAAGGATGTAACACCCCAGGTAAATAAAGAATATGAAATTTTCATATTTATCCCTATTTGTGAATAAAATATTAATATTACTTTAAAGGGGACGCTCTGCTCTATGGCGTACCCAACACGCAACAACGAGTTTCTTGGGAATCTTACGTTGCACTCTAATAATAAAATAATATTATTTTAAATGGTAGTTAACATGTAGCTATTGTATTGGCAGGAATGGATAGAAATAACTAAAATAAGATTATATATGTTTTTAAATGTTTTTACATTAATCCAATAAAAGATAAAGGATTAGAATATGGAAAGAATTCAATTTTAGGCGTATATGCCCTAGTTTTCACTAAAAGTTCACTTATCGCCTTTTGATGGAGAACTATCATTAACTATAGTTTTGTTTACTCTTATACATTCTATTTGACCAAATAAAACTCTTCTTAAGAATTGGGACATCAAAATTTACTTTGTGTAAATTTTTGGTAACTTTCCGGTAAAGTTCATTCTGTTTTAGTGAATAGTGTAAAATGTTGTATTTTAATTCAAAACCTCTTTTTAATGTAATTTATTTATATGATTATAATATCATTTCAATTGGTTTTAAAGTGAAATTAGAATATATTTTTACCATTAAATCCAATAGTGGTCGTTGGAATTAATTTCACTTTGAAATCAGACTTAAACTAGTGTCAATCTTTTGATACTTATTGTTTCATAAAAACACGCTATTTGCTCTAACAGCGGGAATTAATTATTAAATTAATTAATGTGACTTATATGTTTCGAATTTTGTAAAATAGACTTCATTTTTGAATTCGGAATATCAAATATATATTAGGGTGAATTTTTGGGATTTTTCTGAAAAACTTTAATTTTTGATGAATAGTGAAACCACTATGTGGTACTTATAAAAACTGATTTTTCCGTTTAAATGAAATTTTGCGATCTTTCTGTTTTGAATTTCAAAAATACGACATACATGGTTGTCATTAAGAAGTAAAATATGGTTCAATGGGATAAAAATAATTTTTTGGTGAATAGTAGCTTATTAAGTTTTTAATCGCGATTAGAGGTAATTCGTGTAGTTTATGGTGAGAATAATGTTTTAATATAATGAAATGACCTAGATACATGTCCTACCCTCATTGGATGTGTCATGGCCGACCAAGAAAATCCATGGGTCAACTTGGGGAACCCATGGAGCCACTTTGGTTGGAAAATGACATAAATATATTTTTATTTAATGTCAAAGTAAAAATGACACAAACATGAGATGTTTTACTAAAACAATTGTTACATGGGGATATACAAGTCATATTTTTTACTATAAATATTAATTGGAAAGATAAAAATATTTCCTACATCATAGTAGTTTATTTATAATTTTTTTACATTAAATAAATTAAATTATTTATGACATGATGATGATGCAGCGATGACCTCATTATTTAACGATTTAAATTAAATGGAAAGATAATGTAATATCCAAGACCTACACATTTCCAAAACCAATTGGATGAGTGTATTTATAACCCTTATCAACTTATCCTTGAAATACATCAATGTGGGACTTTTAAAATCCGAAACTCTTTTGAATATAATGTAACATTTTGTAACATTACAAGAGTGCCCCTCCTCTCCTCTTATAGAAGGCCCTCACCTCTACCTCCTTACCCACACTCCCAAAGTCTTTGGCTCAGCCAACCCCTGACCATATTTTCTCTCCACTTCCCTCTATTACTCCATGAAGCCTAACTATGGGCAGAAGTCTTCCCAAGGAAGCCTTTGATCTCAAAACAAAGGGAGTTACCCGATTTTAAGGTAATGTCTTCACTTGTGTCCTTTTGTTTTATTTTGCTTCTCCAACCCCCTAAACTCTTTTTATTCATTTATTTTGTACCAAATCCAGTATCTTCAATATACTAGGATTTTGTTATAAGAATGAATAAAGCTACACTTACACACACCTACATTTAATGGTTAAAGAACATACTATTTCCGTGGATGGCGAATTTCTGCCTCCCAAAATGATGATTTTTCTACATTCTTCTAACTCCTTCAAAGGTGGCCATTAAGATTACACTATATTTATATATGATATCTAATATGTTTATGTTTTACTTAAGATTCTTTATTTTTCATTTATGGCATACCTTTATGGTTTCCATTTTGGGTAAACACGATATCTTCATTTAAGGAAGTGCGGACTACTGCCCCCTCAAAGTGATTTGATTCGTTAGTACCATATGTGGTACGTATAATGGATATATTTAATGATATTATATATTATACCATATTTTAATTAAAATACTATTATTTATCATTATGTTTTAATTCCATTAAATATGAAATAGAAATGGAAGTAGTGTTCATGCGTACGTACAGTTTACCGTCTCCATGAACGGTACATTTCATTTTTTATCTCAAAATGTTATGTAATATTATAAGTACATATATATAATGGATATATATGTAATATATTACATCTAAATTATGGATATCATTCTGGAATTATAACATATATATATCTCTCTCATTTTGTTTTAATTCCATTAATATGACAAAAAATGAAAGTAGCGTTCATGCGTACTTACGCCCTACCGTCTCCATGAATGGTGCTTTTCGTTTTTTATCTCAAAATGATATGGAATAGTATAAAATGAATATTTACTGGATATATATGATATTTTAATCATTATTACTATTCTAGAAATTATTTTCTTATAACTACATGGGCAATCTTTTTTCAAACAGGTTCATTTTTGACTCATGTACCAAACATCGGCAAAAACGTCTAATATGAACTAACATTATTAAACAATTATTATAACATTATAATATGTGATATGAACTTAATAATAATCTATAAATTAGGTAATTAGGCAATTATTAATTGACCAAAGATTATTATTCAGGAATATAAAGAAACGAACAAGACAAGTTGGACTTGATGTAAGGTATCCTACTCCTCTCTTTCTTTTTAAGTATGCTCTTTTATGTCATTCCTTTTAAAGATCATATTTCTTGTTATTCGGATGTTATTTTATATTACTCTTACTTTATTTTTTATGTTCATATGATGAGATACCCTATTCTATCTCATCAATCCATTTTGGAAGTTTTGAGTGGCGCCGTTAGGCTGCCGAATTTTCTTAAGAGATCTAACCTCTGTCTTTCTTTTTAAGTACTCTCCTTTATGTCACTTATTTTAAGATCCTCTTTGTTATGTTGGGGGATGTTCTTTTATATTACACTTTCTATGAAATTTATGTTAATATGATGATATACCCTATTTGATCTCATCAATCCATTTTTGTATGTTTTATGTGGTGCCTTTAGGCTGCCGAGTTTTTGTAAGGGGTTTTTCATCTCACTTTTATTCCCGTGACATTTATGGTACATTTGCCATAATTTCCTTTGAGTGTTGTATGTACTGAACATTATTTTACTCATTGTGTAATATAATTTCTTTTATGATTATTTACATCAATGTTGTATTGTCCTTCTTTCACGAGGTGTATGTTTCGAAAGATACCCATGTCGGTAACGAAACCTTTCACCCTCCTCTTTTTAAAAGACTTCTTTTGATGGGTCTTTTAATTTACATATTGTTATGTTGGGATATATTCTAATATATCCTTATTGATGTAAATTTTATGTCCAAGTTATGAGATACCCTTTTTTTATCCCTCATCAACTCATTTTGATGTGACGCCGTTAGGCTGTCAAGGGAACTTCTTAACCCAATTTCTATTTCTTTGGGTTCAACATGTAGTTATAGAATATGTCATCCTTTGAATATGTGTGAATGAACTTTGATTATTTTACACTTAATATCCACTTAAAGTTTGTGTATTTGTTTGTCACACATAATTATGTAATTGATTTATCCTTAAACTAAGGATACCGTCTTTGTAAGGGACTTCATCTCAATCTCCTTAATTGAGTCATATTCTGTTTTATACACAACCTTGTTTTATATGGTGTATATACCCCTTTGAATTTTACGTTTATTAAAAAGGAATATTTTTTATATGAAGTGTTTATTAAACAACAAAAGGGAATGTTTTTGTCATACATATGCAGCGACAACGACTTCTTCGTCATCGTGACCATTATTTGAGTTTCAGCTTCCTCTACAAGCCATACCTTCTTTTTAAAAGAAAAATAAATACCATGTTTTACTTCTATTTTATTTTGGTATTGAAAATGGTTTTCATAATGTTTTTATATCAATGTGTTTTATTGATATCTTGTGATTGAAAGGTGGAAATTTTATGTTTCCTTTATGCATGTTTTATGTGATACGATTATGTTGAGGTTCTTGGGCATTATTATGAATACGGGTGGTTCTGTGATAAACTAAGGGCGGGTGATCCTGATATATCTCTCCAATGCATTGGTTAATGCGAAGGAGTGAAACGTTAAGGAATCTACGAAGAGATTTAGGGAATATACTATGGTGGGTATTCCAAACGTAACCAAGAGGGTTACTCCCTACGTAAGAATGTTATGAATGCCTCAAGTTACCTTTTATGTCTTATGATTTCTATGATTTATTCATGATTTGATGAGGTATGTTAAAGTGCCTATGTTTTATGGGTAAAGTATGATTTCATTCTTATATATATATGAACTCATGTTTCCTTTCCATATTTTTATAACCCTTACTGAGCTTTTTATGCTCATCACAAGTTTTTGAAATGTTTTTCACTGGTCAAGGGAAAGGTACATGATGTGATGATAGTGTCCAGGATGTGTCAAGAAAGAATCCATGTTTTATTTTAAATATGTTTCCGTTAATGGGAAGAATGAATACTGTCTTTTATGTAACCACTTTGTTTAAATGTGGAATGTAATGCAAGTTTCATGATCTAATTCTCTAAAACTCTAAACCTGAAAAGATCCTTAATGTGTAATCTTGTAATAACTCAAGATTAGGTAAGGTTTAAGGCCGGGGCCTTATAGAATGTGCGTTTGAAAATAAATATTTTTAATTTTGTATCTCATAAAATAGTTATAATCATAAATTTTCAACTACTAGGACCCCAAAATTTAATTTTGTAGTAAAAATGATAAATATCTTCATGATGTTTCCCATGCCATACTCAATGTAAATGGTTTTCTGATATATTTTTGGGCAGAAAATATGTATACACATTGTTATATAATAAAAATAGTCTTAGTTAGACCTATTTTAAAGAAAAAATAATATTAAATATGGAAATAATTTTATCTAAAGGATAATTAATTTATATATTTTGGTTAAAAAGTATTTATTCACAATATAAAAGATAATATTGAAAAAAATTCATCCTAGAGTGATGAAGGATTTTTTATTGGGAACAGTATGAATAAAAAGTCATGTATGTTGTTTAAATAAAGAAATAATATTTTGAAGGAATATACACATGTAAAATTTGAAGAAATAGATACACACAATACTTAAAACTCATTATATAATATTTAGGATGGAATTTCTAGTCTATTATTAAATGAAAAAACCTTCTAGCATTTATAATAAACAAGAAAACAATCATCTTGTTTTGTGGCACAATATGAACCTTAAACATTAGAGGAAAATGAGATATTTAGCCCTTGTTTTTATATAACTATTAGGACTCATATATACCATATCATTAATGGTGTAGTTTTAGACTTCGATAGAGAAACATATACTAGATATTCTCATAGAAATCAGTTTTAACATTAAGGTTTCTTGGTATAGGTTTAAAATAATAACATAAATGATGCAATTAATATTGAATTTTGGGTGATAGACTTGCTAAAAGAACATAAAAATTTTAATGAAATAATTTATGTGAACAATTAGATAAACCTAAAGACACTTGGACCATTCACTACTACAAATACCCCTTTTATCAGTGCTAAAAATGGCCTTTAACAACGCTAGAAAAGTGTTGTTAAAGCCGGAGATGGTAGGGGGGGTTCACTTTATCAGCGATAAAAATAAGCGCTCATAAAAGGGTCATTTATCAGCACTTTCGTTTTAGCGCTGATAAAAGACACCTTTTATCAGCGCTTTTATTAGCGCTGATAAAAGTAAAGAAATCTAAAAAACTAAAAAATTAAAAAAAATCATGCCAATCGGGGGGCTTTTATAGCACTTGATCCGCCTATTAATAGCGCTTTCCAGCCCCTCCAGCACTTTCACACACCCCCACCACCCTTTATCAGTGTTATCCCCCCAAATCCACCCCCATGTGCGTGCCCCTGCCTCCACCAGGTTTTTAACTCGAGACCTCCCCCATGTGCCCCTAAGACCTTACAACTCCTCTATTTTGACTTGTTTTCCATTTCATGATATCTCTATTTATATATATATAGTTATATTTATTCTTATAGTAATATATATATATATTAAAATATATAGTTATATATAGTTATATTAATATATATATAGTTATATTAATATATATATTTATAGTTATATTAATATATATATATATTGATATTAATATATATATTTATTGTCATATGAATATATATATGTAGTTATATTAATATATATATAGTTAGATTAATATATAGGTGTATAAATATTCCTATATTTTTATTTTAAATAAAATGGATATTAGTTATTATTTAGATAATGCTAATATATTTTATTAGTAAATATATTTTATTATTTATAATTATATTTAATTTTTTATGTGTGAATATATAAAAAATATGAATATATTATTATATATTAGATTATAAATAGTAGTTCAATATAAAAAAAGAAAAAATTTCCAAGAAATAGTATCAATATGAATGTAATACCTTGGAATAAATTCAGTCCCCACTAGAAAAAGCCAATAATACCCCCTTAAACGAGGCTGAACATCCACAAAATTTTAAAAATAGGGGTATCTGGACTAAAAACTCAGTTTTGGAGGCCTTTTGGGCCTTTTTGGCGTCGAAAAATGTGACAAAGGCTTTTTCTATATGATTACCACGTAGAGCTCGCCGCAGGCCTTGATTTGATATGTTGTAGAGCTCAAACGGACACCCGATCAAAAGTTATGGTCATTTGAAGATCGAGTTTCATTTTCAACATATTTTGGATCCTTTTTTTATTTTTTTAGTCTTCAAATTGTTATTAAATGACTATTATTCCATAATAATTAGAAAACTATATATTAAAAATATTTTTTTTTATTTTTTTATAAGCCATTTTCACTAAATATCTTATATATTAAGTGTAACTGTATATTTATACATATCTAAAATATATTTAAAATAATATTTAAAAAATATATATTAAATTTATATCAATATAACTATATCTATATATTTAAATATTAAAATAAATTTTTAATTAATTTTTTTGGAAGTAGACCATTTATCAGCGCTTTTAAAAAAAGTGCTGATAAAGACCCCCCTTTATCAGCACTACTAAAATAGTGCCGATAAAGGGGATCCCAATAACATCACTAAAAAAAGAACTATTAAAGGGAGTGCCTTTATCAGCCCTAAAAACGCTGATAAAGGGGTATGTTTATCAGCACTTTTTTTAGCACTGATAATGGTATACTTTATCAACACTTTTTTAGCACTGATAAAAGTATCCCCCTTTATCAGCACTTTTTTGTTAGCACTGATAAAGGATAGTTCTGGCCTTGCCCAGTTTTGGGGTAGTGATTTGAATTAAATACATGTTTAGAAATAATAATTATGATTCAATATCTATAGTTACAAATAAAGCTAGATTGGTTATGTACAGATATACTCAAGAATATGGAATTTACTATTAGGATACCCTTTCACTAGTGGCTAGACATAAAGCCATTAGAATGTCATTTTATGATGTAGAAAATTTGGATTTAAAAATATAACAAATGGATATAAAGGGATAATTATTAAATAGTAATATTATTGAGGATATTTTTGTTTAACAACCCCCTATATTTCTAAATAACTATTTTCCAAATCATGTTTTCAAATGAAAAAAATATTTATATAGTTCAAAATAATCTCCTTGTGATTAGAATGATTGGTTCAACTCTATTAAAATTTCAAAATATTTTCCAAAATGTATAGTTTACCATAAATTATTTATAAAGATAGTTTCAAAATATGATTTTGTTCTTCAAATTTATGTTGAGGATATATTTATTGGATCGTAATGAAATTTTTGTGTACTAATAATTCATGAATGATGTAGATTAAATTTTAAATGAGTTTAATGGGTTATTTAAAATTCCTATTGGTTTTTAAAAAATTTCCCAAATAAAGACAGAATTATTTTAGATCAATGTAAGTACACCAAATATGTTTTAAAATTATTTTGTTTGGATATTATGAAAAGTATTGAGACTCCCATTACTACAACATGTAAGATGGATGTTGGGGACATAACATATTCTATGGGTCAAGCCATTTACATAGGTATTACTTCAATCTTGTTATTATTATCTATAGGATGGCAAGATGTTATGTTTTATGTATTTATGTGAGACCATTTTCACGAAAATTATAAAGAATCACATTTACTATCTATAAAATAATTTCCAAATACCTTAAGAGTGCTGCGAATTTTGGAGTATTATATCCTAGAGGAAAATAATTTAATTTATTGAGGTAATCATATGTTTTTATAGTGGTTTTATGTTAGATAACAAATAACCTCTATAACATGTCACATTTTGGGAAAGTCCTTTGTTAAATGGTGTAGAAATAAGGAAATATGTGTTGCACTGCCTACTATTGGGGCTATGTATATAGCAATAGTAATCTATTTTGAAAAAAATTTGGGCATTAAATAGACTTTAATATATTATAAATATCAATTTAGACATGTCCCAATAAAATTTAATAACAAAAAATCTATAAATATTTCTAAGAATCTTGAATCTTATTTTATGAAAAGTCATATTGATATAAGACATAATTTTTTTATAGATAATTTACCAAATAGTGATATTACCCTTGAAACCATTGGATCATAACATCATCTTTCTAAAATATTTACAAATACTTTTAATTATAAGAGATTAACTTATATCAAACATGAACAAGAAACGATAAACTTTTGTTATTCCTTTATCACACAATTTCACTTATTAGAAGATCCACTGTTGGATGTTCAACTATTGGAAGATCCACCATTTGGTAATCCACTATTGGTAGATCCACCATTGGGTGATCCACCATAGGAAGATTCTATGTTTGGTGGTCCACTATTGGAAGATTCACATTCAGGTGATCCACCATTGGGTGAATCACCACTGTATGATCCATGATAGGGTGCTCTACAATTGGGTGATCCACTATTTTAGGATTTATGGATCAAGTCTCTATTTTATTTTATTTTTATCTTATTTTTTGTGTTAAAATTATTATTAGATTATTTATTCATATTCTATCCAATTTTATTTCTCCAAATCCTAAAATGATAAAATTTAATCATAAATATTATTTTTGAAACACTTTCACTCATTTCTACGTTTGAACCTTTTAACATCCCTTATTTATTGAACTACAACTTTACTACCCCACCCTTCTTCATTCAAATAAATTTAATGGTTATAGTGAAAGACACATCAGTGTCATCATATGAAGGATCGTATTCCTCATAGAAATATCAAAGAGAATCTAGTCACACAAAAGTTATAGAACTAAAGAACCCACAATGCATGACCCACCTTGTTATTGCTGAAAACTATATAGATGTTCAATGGTTGGATTCAGGACTATATATAGTACAGAAAGTGATCCATGAATAAGGAATGGTGGAATGGTTTTTATAGAACAATCGGCCATTTCTCATAGGTTGGTTGACCATTTCTATCAGTATGTAGACTATAGTTTTGGTGAAACGAAGTCTATAATCAAAAGCATGATATATTGAAAAGAAGTGTTCATTTCCTCAATAAAATGGGACTAGTGTGTAAATGAACCTCACATCGGTAAATCTTATGACATTAAATGATCTATTCCTAGTAATATGGAATTATTTTCATATTATAATTACCTTTTGGAGTAGATTATAAATGAATTTTTAGTAAGACATGATACTACTTAACATGATTGGGAGTAAATATTGATGTTCAAATTCATCCACCACATGAGTTGTTACTTTATGATGGAAATTATCTCAATTAGAAACCAAGTTTATTTTATATTATTAATTATGAAAAATGTGGATATGATAAACTCAGGTAGATATTTAATTCTATATTTGATGGTGATGAGAAAGACCTCATATAGATGAAATCAATTGATATGCCCTATGTTTTTCTCTACAATGGTGTAATAAATAATCTTGGTAGATTTGTATGAAGAATCATTAGAAAATTTTTGTGGTTTTTATTTCATTAAATTTACCTACAACTAGATGAAGGTAAAATGGAATCAGTGGTTAAAGGAAAGGATAGTGGAAAATTATTAGATATGTGAGGATTCGAATCATGTTTTGGACCCTACATAGCCAAAATATATAATTGATTCTAGAATATAGTCATATGAAGTTGTTGTTTACTCTGATGAGTAAGTGGAAGAGGGAGAAACATAAGTTGGAGAAGAAAAGTCACTGGATTTTTCAGTTGAGGAATAGAGTGACCCAAATGTGGTCAAGATCAACTATGTTTCCTTGGGGGTTTCTGGTACCTCTATTTCTCTTCAAGATAAAGAAATTATGTTAAGTAAAATATAGGAAGAAGAGACTAAATTATCATGTGAAGAAAATGTTCATAGTTATTTTGAATGATTGAGGGAATTTGTTGATGTTTAAGATTGTTCTGATTGATCTGAAAATGGGAATGGTGATGGAGCTCAGACCTCTGAAGGACATGATGAGGATAATGATTCTTTAGATGGAGGGAAGTCACATCTATCTTTATTAGTTTATATTTTAAGTATTAATGTATATAAGGATATTCCTAGTTCTTCTTGTCATATTATCCATGATCCTATTCCTAGAGATGATTCTATATCACCTGTTGAGGGTTGGGGTGAACCATAAGGCTCTGTTATTCATAAATTTGTCCATAGGTATGAACGAGTTGCTTGATCCATATCTAGGGATAATTCTCAATCAATGGGGGTTCCATATACCATCTCTAACATTATGGGAGTCTCATACCCAGATTTTAATTGTGGTAGTGATGGTGATGACTTTGGTAGTCCACCTAAGTTGGGTCTACATTCACTCCCTATTGATGGAAAATTTTATAAGGGATTCTTGGTTGAGAAAATTGATGAGGCCAGCCAGTGTAAATCATTTCCCTCTTATTCTCATGTTGCCTAATCTACACTATCAAGGATTCCTTTCCTAGACAATATTGGATTCCATCTCCTCTACCTTATTCTCCTCAACCCTTTTATTATTTCAGTAACAATGATTTTGATACTTTCCTAGTTCAGATGATTTCAATTTTTTTTGATTATTAAATCCATGTATTATAATGAAACCAACCTATCTGAAGATTGCAATAGATGCACTTTTGAGCTAGTCATTTCACATGTTGAGTCTGATATGATTATTATTTTTTAATGAATGTGGTGCCCTGGGCCAAAGTACAATGCACAATTTATTATACAAAAATAATATTACATGAGTCTAAATGATGGATAATGTCATGGAATAATTAGAGACTATATGGTAAGATATAAGAATAAAACTCATTGTATTATATGTGTCTCTAATGGATAGGTAGTACTGTTTACCTTGAAATTTTTTTTTACATATACACCTCCACCTCATATATCTTCAGTTGATGCAGAGATCATTGGATCTATTCTGAGGGAGAATATTCCTGTTATCTTGGGAGATCTCATGACATCACCTATATAAGAGCTTCAGTATATCATGGACTATGGAAAATATATCTATAAACTCGATAGGTAAAGTTTAAATGAATAATAATTTAATAAGAATAATTTCAATAAAGACACAAAAATATTATCTTTCCATAGTTTATTCCAAGAATGAATTCAACTCTCATTTTTTGTTTTATTCTTAAAATTTCTGGACTCCTATTATAAATAGGGCCATCAAAGTTAAAATTAACTATATTAATTTTTAATCCCATATTCCCAAAATTTCTAAAGAGGATAAAAAATATTTTATCATCGGAATAGATAGTGGTGGAAACATCAAAATGGATTTTTAAACTAGATCAAGCCATTTTTTATGTATAAGGGACCATAGTGGTGGATCCTAAAGCTATACCATTGAGAAATATCACTTATGACCCATATTTTATGGCCCTAGCTACACAATTTCATCTTTTTAGCATGTATCTAGTTGAATTTTTTTGATATATCAGGGGAGTGGTGGTCATAGAGATTTCATAGACTACCTCTTCACCATCAGTGTAACAACCCAGACTTTTAAATAATATTTATCTCCTGAATTTCAATGTTATATTATTTTATACTCAACAAAAATATATTAAGTAATTAATTAAGTTAGTATAATTAAAATGAGACTATTGGGTTTCAACTATTATATGAATGTCGGTCAATGTGACTATTGGAAACTATACTCTTAATGTTATGATTATTGTTTATAGATAAAAATGATCATGTTTAGTTAATAAAGAAAGTGGAATTTATGGCCTTATCTTGTATAAATGGGCCATATAAAGCCCTTCTATCAAATCTTAGGAAGGAAGTTTCATCACAAGGCTTTTCCCGGGACCAATCCCATGCTGAGCTTCAACTAGTGAAACTTGAACGGAAGCGCCTATGGGAGAAGTTAAAGCTGGTAAAAATCATCACTCGGTAAATGTTTTCCAAGTCACCCCAAGATTCTATCACCACAGAACACCTTACACTTAGGTCCTATACATGTTTTATAAGGGCTATGTGACAATTCCTTAGTCACTTGTTGTAACCCTTTTGTACAAATAAAATTATTATTTCTTATTATCGCTAAATATTTGAATGTCAAATATCAAGATAAATATAGGATGAATAAATAGAAGTTCTATAATATTGATGAATATTTGAAAATGGGTATTTTAAATAATATTTTTTTAACAATTTAAATAATTAATATTGTGAAATAATTTTCAAAAATATTTCTTCTACAATTGTGATCATTATGACATTTAGATTCTAATAATATCAAATTATTTTTTTCCGAATAGTAAATTATGAATAGTAATGTTGCCCTTATGAATAGTAATGTGTACAATGAAATAGTAACCTCACTTAATTATGTATAAATATAATTTAGTCATGTTTTTTGGTAATGTGATATAATTTTATAAGTAAATAATTGTTTCTGAAATTATTAGTTAAGTATTATTATTTTTCATGTAACTAGTGTTTTTAAATAAACATTAAATATCTCATAATTAACAAATTATTTTCATAAAATGGAGTTCATTTTTGAATTTAGAGTATTGATATTATGTTTGGGTGAATTTATGAGATTTTTATAAAATGTTTTGTTTTTGGTGAATAGTAAAAATACATTTTTGAGTTTCTCTGTGTTTAATGATATAATTAATGATGTAATCATGATGTAAATAATTCTTGTTGACCTTTGTACTATATTATGTGTTATGAGGTGTCCTAAGTGTCCAATAACATGTGAAAATAGCATGTGAAAACTAATGGTTTTTCAAATACCACTGATGTGGTGTCCCATGGAAATTAATAAAAAAATTCCCTCACATTTGCTATAAATACCAACCCATTCCTTTTTTCATTTCATTCCAAATTCCTCCAAAACTAATCTCTGATATTTAACTAAAATTGAGTCCTCTGAAGGTTCCCTCAAGCCCCCAAATTTCCCAAACATCATGCTTTTAGATTTACACTTCTAGGTAAGGAAACCTTTCACCCTCCTCTTTTAGTCTCGACTTCCTTTAGGTTATGCATTCTAGTTTCCATTTTATAATGTGGAGGTATGTTAAAATATATATTTATTACATTATATTTAATTTAATATTTATTTGAAACCCTTTCCTATATTATCAACTAATTTTTTAAATTTTTACTTGATGCTGTTAGGATGCCCAATTTTCATAAAAGAAATTGCATCTTCTCTTTTCTTTCAAGTTTCATTTTCATGTTGTATGTCATTAAAAAATTCATACCGTGAACTTATTAAAATTTTATCATGTCCCAATGCTGTATTATGAGTTATTTATGAGGGTTTATCCCTTTTCCCCTCTTTTTTTATTTTTTTTTTCTAAAACCATGTTATATAGCTGTTATGCTGTAGAAATTTTGTCTCAAAATCTCTCTCTATTTTTCTCAAGAAATTATTTTATTTTATTTATATGAACACTCAGACCTATTTAGTTTCACAAAGTATTCATTAAGACATAAAAATTATATATATTTTTTCTGTAATTTACATACATGAACCCTCATTCATTTTCCATTGGTTAGAAATGACATAATGATCATGTTTTTACGCACTTTTAGAACGTCACAATTTTGAAATGAAACCCATTTCTTTTTTTCCTTTTTTGGGTTATTTATGAAATGTTTGTTTATGATCTATGTGGATCACATGGAAATAAATACATATTAAGGTTTTTCTCTGGTATCACTTGAATGTATTTGGAAAATAATTTAGTCTCTATAGATGAAAAGTTTTACTATACCTTGGTGAATAACCTTGGTAATTTTTATAACCCCATGGGGATAGACCACAGTGATATGTTAATGAACGTATAAATTAAATGTTTTAGCCAAATTTTAATGTTATTATTCATGTTATTTTTTCTATTATATGCCTTTTTATCATTCCTTTATGATATCCATCATGTTCATTAGTATATCGCTCAAGTTCACAAGTAAACTGTTTCACTTGTTTTCCTTACTAGGCCTTCTGCTCACCCTTTCTTTTGATTTATGTCTCCAGGTTATGAGATGAATTAATTGTACTTTGTATGAACCTTGTATTTTGTTCAAGATTTACAAGACACAAGACTTTAAAGATTCTTTTTTTTATAAAATGTAATGAAATGTTATGTAATAAAAAGGCGAGATTCCATACTTCGTATCAAAGAATAGTTAAGTTATTTGTAGAAATTATGCGATGAAAATATTAAGAAGAACCCTATAGAAAAATCTAAATACACAAAATATTCTTGGTATTTTGGTGAAATATTAAGTAAGTGGTTTCCAAAAAAAAATAAATCCATTTCTGGATACGAACAAGTGGATGTGGCTCTGGCACAGATGCACATAAAAGTGAAAACTCTGACAAGGAGTTTTGGGCTTAACCTGGGGTATCCTGGTACAAGACAATGGGCCTTGATACACTCCTAGTTTTACACCCCAGGGGATATTTTGGGTTAATCACAATATTTTTATGAATCATTATGAAGGATTTATATAGAAATGTAATTGTTTAAGAATAATGTTTTAATAAATAAATCTGTTATAGTTAAAAGATTCGTAAATGAAATAATATTCTAACTAAGGTTTTATTATTTTAAAAAATGGAGGTAAATAGGAGGGATCGTGCAAATGGTGACCGCAATAGACCATTCACTAATGACCTTTTGACGGAAGCCTGAATGGAAACATTCAAGAGAATGATGAACCAACTGAATCAAGATATGGGAAATAACATGAATCCAGATGAGAGACCAATCTCACGATGAATAGAACAACATTCTGTTGAGTCCTTTATGCATCAAATACTACCAAACTTCATTGGATATACCTACCCATTGATTGATTAATAGTGGATCAGCTATATCGAGAAGATATTTTCTAGGCTCCATTATTCTGAATAAGAAAAGGTCACCTTGGATGTTTACTACTTAGAGGGAGAAGCTGATCAGTGGTGGAAACAGATTAAAAAAAGAATTCCAATAGTATAAGTTGATGATATGGAGTGGGAATAGTTTAGATGGATCTTATTCAATAATTATTTCCCTTAATCAATTAGAACAACAATGGATAATGAATTTCTTAAGATGAAGAAGAAGAAATAATTTGTGGGAAGCTACAAGTTGAACCTCACAAGGATTTCACATTTCACATATAGCTTTGTCATGGATCTAAATAGGATGTTTGGTAGATTCGTTGGTTTATTAAGACCAGATCTACAGAAGAATCAAGGAATCCAATACTATGATAGCTATGAAGAGATAGTACAGAGTCCAATGAACATTGAACTAGAGTTTGGTGAGATGCAATGGCCTCATAAATCCTACAAAAAGAAGAGATCAATGGAACCTTTCTTTGGGAGGACATTTGTTCGGGGAATATGAGGCAAGCAATTGCAAATTTCCACGTGTAATAAGTGTGGGAAGAAGCATTCAGGGAAATACCTTCTTAGGAGAAAGAAGTGCAACAAGTTTGGAATAGATGTCCATATTGCTGGAATTTTTATAATGAGATATAGCCTCAACATCCCAAAACATACAATAAGGGGAGGATAGTTTAGGCCCTACCAGATTTACAATTCTATAAGTGTGTAAAAATTGGTCACTTTTCCAATAACTGTCCAAATATGAGGGTAGTGGTGGGGAATCACCATCTGCCTTAGCAAAGGCCAAGAGATCATTGTCAAGATTTTCCTATCACTGTGGATAAAGTTGAATCACCAAATGATGTAGTGGTAGGTACTCTTAATTTTATCTCAAAGATAGAAATTACGTTTTTTATCCTGTTTCTACAAAATTCATTATTTTCTCAATGTTTGAAAAGAATTTAGAATCAACCACCTATTTTTTTAAAGTAGTGTTTTCTATTCAACACTCTTGGTGGTATTATCCAAGCTTCATCAGTGTTTAGAAACTCTAATATTTACATTAGTGTGCACAATCTGATCACAAATCTAGTTGTCATTCCCATGATGGAATTTGACATTATACTAGGGATGGAATGGCTCTATAAGTATAATGCTAAGATCAAATGCATATGTATGGAAATCCCAGTAGTCTTGAAATTAAAACCAATTGTTATCTTCCAAGGATAGATATCTTAACATAATATTTTCCTTTAAGAACCTCATATATCTTTCTTTATATAGTTGATCGGTGAATAAGAAGAAGTAAATTAGAGAATAAGGGTAGAAAATGTACCCATCTTCTAGGAATACATTGGCATGTTTCCCAAGGAGTTACTCAGACCTCCCTCAGAAAGAGAGGTAGATTTGTCAATTGAACTCGTACCTAGATCTCATCGGATATCAAAGACCCCATATAGGATACAAAATGTAAACCAGGAGTAATTAAAGAAACAACTCCATGAACTTTTGGGGAAGGAGTTTATCTAACTGAGTGTGTCTCCTTCAGTAGAACCTATTCTCTTTGTGAAAAAGAAGGATGGATCAATGATGAAATGTATTGATTATAGATAACTTGAAAGGATCACAGTGAAAAAAATACACTCTTCCAAGAATTGATGACTTATTTGACCAAATTTGTGGGGATCAATTCTTCTCTAAGATTGTTATTCATTATGGTTATCAGAAAATAATGGTGAAGAAAGATTATAATCGAAAAAATTTCTACCAATCAAGATATGGGCATTATGAGTTTTTTGTTATGCCCTTAGGACTGACTAATTCACCTTATATTTTTATATATTTTATGAATGGAGTCTTTAAGGACTACCTTGATAACTTTTTGGAAGTTTTTATTGATGATATTATGATATATTATGAAGGTCGTGAGGAGTATGAGGATCATCTAAGGGTTATTTTGAAAACTAAAAGGAAGAATAAGCTTTTGGGAAGTTCAAAAATGGGAATTTTTGTTACAACAAGTTGCTTTCTTGGGGCACATTTTAACCAATGATGGAATCACAGTTGACCCTGAAAAGTAAAATGTTGTAGAGGAGTGGCCACAACATACAAAAGTAATTGAGAGTCGTAGTTTCCTTAGTTAATCAGGATATTATAGGAGCTTTGTGTATAAAATTTCATGAAATTATAGTCCACTATCCAAGTTAACTCAAAAAGGGGTCAAGTTCATCTGGACAAGGGAGTGTGATGATAGTGTTTAACAGATGAAGAAGATATTGGTTACTGCACTTGTGTTAACTCTTCCTTCAAGAGGAGAAGGATTCTCTATTTGTGGTGATTCATATCTAAAAGGTTTGGGGTGCAACCTCATGAAAAATGAAAAATTTATTGCTTATGCTTCTTGATAGTTGAATACTCGTGAGAATAACTATCCTACACATGATCTGGAAATTGATGAGTTTGCTTTGGCTTTGAAGATATGGAGGCACTAACTTTATGGGGAGAAATGTGGTATATAAACATACCATCGATATTTGAAATATATTTTCACAAAAAAAGAATTGAACATGAGACATAGGATGTGGTTTTAACTTCTTAAAGACAATGATTGTTCAATTCATTATCATCCTAGAAGAGAAAACAAATTCACTGATTCATTAAGTAGAAAATACCTAGTTTTTTCTATACATGATGAGGATTCAAAGAGGTCCTTTTATAAATTACCTAGTAAAGCTAGACATTACAATAATAAGGGAGGGAACATCATCAACCCAAACCCAAAATATTTCTCAACCGTCATTACTAGAGAAGATCAATAAATCTATAAAGTAATATCCTTTATTACAGATTAATCCTGAGGCTGTAAAGGATGAGAAGTTTCCTAATCTCAATATTGATCAATAAGGTGTTCTAAAATTTCATAAAATACTATGTGTTCTATCTATTTCATAAATAAAGAAGAATCTGATGGATAAAGCTCATACCTCTACATTCTCAATATGTCTTGGGAGAATTAAAATGTATAAGGTCCTTCATAATCTTTTTTGTGGGATAATATGAAAAGGGAGATTGCTAGATACACTTCAAGGTGCCTGGTATGTCATCAAGTGAATAAAGAGGGACAACTTCCTAAATAGGTATTGCAATCACTACCCATACCAAGATGGAAGTGGGAAAATATCACAATGTACTTGGTCACTGGTATGCCAAGAACTTCCAAAGGAAACAATGCGATATGGGTTATTCTGGACCATCTCACCAAGACTTCCCATTTTATCTCTATTAGGGAATATTTCACTCTTGATAAACCTTCTAGGATTTACATGAAGGAAGTGGTAAGGCTGGATGGAATTCCACTTTCTATCATATTTTTTCATGATCCTAGGATCACATTAAAAATCCAAATAAGTCTTCAACGTGCTCTGAGTACCGAATTGAATTTCCATACAGGCTATTACCCCCAAATTGATGACCAATCTAGAAGGACTATTCAAACACTCGAGGACATGCTAAGAACTTTAAAAATAGAATTTAAAGTTGGATAGGATCAATATCACCCTATAGTTGAGTTCTCTTAAAAAAAATTCTAATCGAGCATTCAAATGGAACCCTATGAACCTCAATATGGGAATTGATGTTGAACTCCTACTTGTTGGGATGATGCTAGTGAGAGAAATCATCTTGGGCCTGATCTTGTGCAAGAGATGATGGAAATAATCTATGTCATCTAGTAACACATTAATTATGCTTAAAGTCACCAAAAGAGATATGCTAAAAACCGTTAAAGGGACATGGAGTTTGATGTTGATGACAAAGTCTTTCTTCAAATTTCACCTTGGAAGTGATTCTTGATGTTTTCGAAGAAAGGGAACCTCATCCCTATGTAAATTGGACCCTATGAAATCCTTGAAATCATAGGACTAGTGTCCTATCAGCTTTCACTTCCTCCAAATCTAGCACTAGTTCATGATGTCTTCCACGTATCCCTCTTGAGGAAGTACATACCTAACTCTTCACATGTACTAAATCTAGAGGTGGTACAAATGGAACATGAACGTCCGTATAAAGAGTAGTAGGTGGAGATCTTGGATCAAATATACAAGGTTCTACACAACAAGATTACCCACCTGGATAAGGTGTTGTGGAGGAACCACATACATGAAGATGCCATGTGGGAACCAGAGGACTATATGAGGCAGAAGTACCCAACCCTTTTCTCTTCTGAGGGTACGAGTTAAAATTTTGGGGGTAAAATTTATTAAGGGAAGGAGAATGTGATGAACCAAACATTTGAATAAAATTTGATTTTGGAATTTGAGTGTTATTTTATTTTATACTTAATAAAACAATATCCTTTAATTAATGAAATTAGTATAATTAAAAAGTGACTATCGAGTTTTAACAATTATATGACTGTTGGTAAATATGACTATTGGAAACTAAACTCTTAATGTTATGATTATTGTTTATAGATACAATTGATAATGGTTAATTAATACAAAAAGAGGAGTTGATGGCCTCATCCCATAGACTCAGGCCATATGAATCCCATCTATCAGAGCTTGGGAAGGAAGTTGTGTCACTAGGATTTGCTCTCGACCATGCCCAAGATGAGCTTCAACATGTGAATCTTGAATGGAATCGCATACGGGATAAGATAAAGCTAAAAAAATCATCACTCGGACAATTTTTTCTGAGCCTCCCGAAGATTATATCACCATATCACACCATACAGTTAGGTCCTATGGAGGTGATATAAGGGGATATGTAACAATGCCTTAGTTACTTTGTGTAATCATTTTGTATAAGTAAAATTATCATTTCTTATTATATTAAAATTTGTGAATTTCCAATATCAAGATATATAAAAGATGAATTTATAGATGTTACATATTGTTGATGAATATTGGAAAAATTGTATTTAAAAAAATTAACACTTTAAATAATTAATAATGTGAAATGATTTTCAACAAATTGTCTTCTACAGCTGTGATAAGTAAGATATTTAGATTCTAATAAGATCAACTTAATTTTTCGTGAATAGAAATTATTAATAGTAATATTACTCTTATTAATAATAATGTCTCTAATGGAATTGTAACCTCACTTAATTATGTAAAAATATAATTTTGTCATATTGAATTGTAATGTGATATAATTGAATAAGTAAATAAATGTTTCTGAAATTATTTGTTATGTATTATTTTTTTTAGGTAAATAGTGTTTTTACTTAAAAATTAAATAACTCATAATTGAAAAATTATTTTCATAAAATACAGTTAATTTTTGAATTCATAGCATCATTATTAGGATAGTGTGACTTTATGAGATTTTTTTAAAATGTTTTTTTCAGTGAATAGTTCAGTTTTTTTAATGACATCATTAATGATGTAATCATGACATAAATAATTATGGTTGACTTTTCTATAGTATGATATGTTATGAGGTGTCCCAATTGGATAATACCATGGTCAATTATCATGGGAAAGCCCATGGTTTTGAAAATACCACTAATGAGGTGTCCCTTAAAAATTAATAAAGTATTCCCTCACTTTTTCTATAAATAACAACCCATTACATAATTTATTTCATTCCAAATTTCTTGTCAACAAAGATCTTGTCTTATTTACATCTCATGTAGTCCACCCTATTGTAACTTCCCAGATCCAGGTCCCACACAACGGGTGCCCCAAACTCGGTTGGTCACATGACATCAAACACATTTCCCCAATGCCAGAGGCTGCCGACTAGTTACGAGGGCCTAGGACTGACAGTGGGGAAACTATGCCCTCATTTGTCCAAGTGTAGCACAGTGGAAAACACCATCATACTAAAGCAGAAGCAGTAAACTATATAGACCTGAAATAGACAATGGATCTAAAGTAAAAGATAACCAACAGTCATGTATATGATGATGCAAAAAGTCCCTAATTCTAAGAAAAGATCCAAAACAGGATACAATGCAATCTGATACAATACATCAGAAGCTACAAAGTACAGAAAAATGAAACCAAATTAGTGAAAGAAGAACATAGCAGCATTGAAATCCTAAGATTAATCCCATGCTCTCCTACTCCACTGCAAAAGTCATGTTCTTCTGTATGGACCTTTTCCCTTATCTACATTTGCGGTAATATAATCTGTTTGGGCCCAATACCTGACCTAAATAGGGTGTGAGAAATAAATCCTAGTAGGCAACCACCAATGGCCCGTGCCCAACTGTTAGTGAAAATATGAAATAGTAGTGTGCAATAATAAAATACAGTAAACTAGGATGTACTCAAAAGAAACCATTCCTACCAGTTACATTTCCATTTTAATAATTATTTAACCATTAAATATAATTAAATTCTGAGATATCTGAGACTCAGACTTAACCGAAAATCTCATATACCAGTGCCATTGTAGAAACCACAACAGGATATCTAACAAGTAAATGATAATAATAAAACAAAGTCTATGATTTAGCTTGGTAGGTACAACATAAGAACTCACCACAGTGAATATTCAAAGTAAACATTGTCCTCAAAAATGTGAATCCTTACCCTCAAGAAAACAGAAACGAAACCCTCAGGTGAATGCCCTCACGCAAAATGAATGTTGCCCTCAAGAATACAAGATATCACCCTTAGGCATAGAAGCTACTTCCCACATGCATAAGAAATGTTTCCCTCAGGCTAAACAAAACCTTACCCTCGGGCTAAACAAAACACTTCCCTTTTGCATTCTATAGGAAAAGCATGTAATCGGGCTGATCCCAAATCATAAGCAAGAAATTTATATATGTTCCCTTTCAAGAAAACTCAAAACATGATATAATCATGGAATACCCCTAGGTATCCTAGAAAAACAGATAAACAAGGGAAACACACCCTCGAGGTGGCCCTAGATCAAAGAAAAAATCTCAAACAGCAGTTTATACTCATTCATTAGATTACCAATGCAATTATAGGTATCTTAACAGGAAAAGTACAATCCATACAACACCTCAAACATGGGCGCGTGGCACAACGATACACAAAAACAACTCGACCATTAGAAGTAAACACAAGACCACCAACCTCGACCTCCTCTGATCAATATATGTGAATGGCACCTCCTGAAACAACCAATAATGATGTAGATTTGAGATAAATGATTACCAGTTTAAACCTAAATAACATACCATAGGGAAAAAATTGGAAAAAAAATATTCAAGAAGAGGGAATACCTTACCTGCATGGTTCAAACGAGACTGATAGTGAAATAATTGGAGTCCCGGTGAGAAATTGGGAGCTCCTCCAAGTCTTGGCCTCCTCTCCTACTACTGCTTGTTAGCCCTATCCATCCATTGTTGAATGAGGATGCTACTACATATTTTTTACAAAAAAACATGACTACATGGCATGTACTCTCAAGTACACGATGGGTACTATCGTTTTTAATTGTTTCTTTGGCAGCTACTGTTTTTCGCTTCACGGTTCATCGGTCGTCTGATTACACAATGTGTATTACTAAGTCCATGGCATGTAGTTAGTCTTTTTACACCCTCAATCGCCAACAATCCTACACGCCCTGTATTCGCATCCCACACAGCCAAAAGTACACAGTGTGTGTACAAAAGTAACCAGTGTGTAGTTAGTTTTTACACCCAAGCCTACACGCCCTGTATTTTCATCCCACACAGCCAAAGCACATAGTGTGTGTACAAATGTACATGGCGTGTACCATTAATTTGGGATTTTTCCATCATTTAACTTGTTTTCTCAAAAATACTTAAGGAAAAGGAAATGATGAAACTCGTACTTCAATAACAATAACCAAGTTCTTACGAACATCCAACCTTATAAAAATTTCTCCTCAAATTTCCCTTCCAATGGTGGTGAAGATAAAGCTGAGAAAAATTCTGGCCACTATGCATGTACGTCGGTTTCCCGCTCCCAGGATTTTTCTTGCACTCGATCATGCTTCCATAGCACCCGTACGAGAGGAACTAACCATCCTAAGAGAACATTCGTGATCCTATCAACAATACGAATTTGATTCTTCTCAATGGATGTATCAACCTAAAGTTCAACCTCCTCAGGCTTAAAAATGAGAGATGGGTTTGAGTGATAACAGCACAGCTGAGATGCATGGAAGACGTTGTGCATGTCCTGGTACCTCTATGCTAACTGCAACCGATAGGCCACTATCCTGACTCTCTCCAGAATCTCAAAAGTCCCTAAATATGTCGGTGAAGGTTTTCTATCTCTCCTGATTTGCTTTTGTCCCAACCTCGGTGAAACACGCAAGAAAACCTGATCCCTGACCACGAACTCTAAGGGTTTTCTTCGAAGATCAGAATAATATTTCTGACGATACAGTGCTGTATCCATCCTCCTCTGAATCAATTGGACCTACTCTGAAGTCTCCTACACGAGATGTGGTCCCAGTAAAGCTATCTCACCTTCCTCCAAATAGCATAAGGGTGATAATAATGGCCTACCATATAAAGCCTCATAAGGTGCCATCTCAATAGTTTCCTGAAAACTGTTATTGTTGGAAAAATAGAGCAGGGGTATGTGCTTCTCCCAAGATCCCCCAATTTCCAGGACGCATGAATACAACATGTTCTCTAGCACTTGTATTGTATGCTCTGACTGGCCATCGGTCTGAGGGTGGTAAGCTGTGGTCAAAAGCACCTTTGTACCAAGTTCCCTCTGAAAACTCTTCCAGAAACGAGACATAAAATGGGAGTCCCTATATGAAATGATTGAATAAGGGACCCCATGAATACATACTACCTATCGGATATAAAAATTACCAATATCTTCAAAACTGAAGGACTCATTGATGGGAAAAAATTGGGGTAACTTCGTATGTATGCCCATAACAACCCATAAGGCATCATTGCCTCGAGGTGACATCAGTAACCTAGTCACAAATTCCATCACAACATCATCCCATTTCCACTCCGGAATACGTAACTTTTGAAATAGTCTGGCTACCCTATGAGGCTCTACATTCACCTACTGACAGGTGGAACATCTCATAACAAAACCAGCTACCTCTCTTTTCATAACTGGCCACCAATACTGCCATCTCAAGTCATGGTACATTTTGGAAACTCGAGGATGCACTTCCCAACATAAAGCATGAAACTCCCACTATAACGACCCAAAGATTCATTAATGTAATATCCCTCTTGATCTTATTAAATATCTCTTTATATAAAATGATTTTATAAGATGTCAACTTCTTTGGTTTTATGTTATGAATTCTGACAGTTTCTAATATAGTCATTGAGCAGTAATCACTTGATTAGTATAAATATAGGACTTTAACAAATCCAATTTATTCTGACAAAGGAAGCGATGGCCTCATCAAGTAGAATTTCTCCATACGAAGCCCATTTTTCAGAGCTCAGAAAAGAGGTGGCGTCTTTGGGTTTCTCCCATGACCAAGCCCAAGCTGAGCTTCATCATGTCAAGCTCGAACGTGACCATCTACGGGAAAAGTGGAAGTTGATTTAAATTACCACTCGAGCGATGTTATCCGAGCCACCCCAAGAGTCTGTCACCATCGCACAACTTACCCTTAGATATTATGCGGTTGTTTTAAGGGGTTATGTAACAAATAAGTAGTACTATGTTCATGTACATTATTTTTGTATATAATAATGAATATAATTTCTAGTCATTTTTGATACATTGTAAATAGTTTTTAAAGTACAAATGGTGTATTTAGCTATTATTTAGTTAAGAAATATATTTTATTAAATTAAGGTATTTTTGAATTGAATAATATTTTAATAGAATAATTTAGTTATTATTAAATTAATTTTTATTAAATATAAATGACCTTATAATTTTATGAATGCAATTAAAATTTTATTAAGGTTTGAAAGCCATTTTTGTCAAAACCGGTGAATTTTCGATAAATGTCGGTTTTTATTATAAAAGTAAAAATTAACATATTTAGACAATTATTTAGATAAAATAAATGTTATTTATGGAATCAGGATGTTGAAATTATCCAATGGTGAATTTTTCATAATTTTCTGAGACAGTCAACTTTTTGTGTAAATATTAAATACCGTTAAAATATATAATGTATTTTATGACATCATAATGATCAATGGTGATGTCATAAAATACTATAATCCATAATTTCTTCCAATATATGTTTAACCATTAAAATAATGTGATTTTGGGTTTGTTTATCTTACTTTTCAAAGCATTAATGGACCCCTCAAGACATATTCAACACTTTGTCTTTTTAAATTAATTTCCATTGGAGTGTGACTCACCTCCACATAAGCAACCTTATTATTTTAAGAATTTTGGACTTTTGACATATAAAATATTTTTTTCCTCTTCCCTTTTCCAAAAACCATGGGCAGAAACCATGGGATGGTTTTTGGTTTGGATTAATTTAATATAAGGGGTCCCAAACCAAAATAATAAAGAATTCTCTCTCCTTCCCTATATAATCCCACCCAATCTCCCACTTCCTCCTCACTCAAAGCCCTTTTAGTTCATCAAACCTCATCCCTACTCCCTCTAAATCCTCCCAAGGTTCCCCATGCTCCCAATAAGCCTCTCACAAGCCTCTCTCAAGCCTTTGGAAGCACACTTCCAAGTAAGTGTTTTTTCTTCCTTTCTCATTTTTTTCAATTTTATTTAAGTTGTATTGCCCATTTAATTTAAATTATGAATGTAGTAGTATGGTTTATAACCTCCCACATACTTCCCTATTATTTGTTTAATGATGTTATACCCCTTTCTCCCTCATTAAATGCCTCCCATGTGCACCCGTTACTATGTGGAAATTCTGAAAGGAACTTCTCTGTCTTCTTTTACATTCAAGCAATAATTTTGTATCATGAATCTAAATTCCATTACAATTGTTGGGACATGTATCTATATGACCTCCTTACTCTCCATTACATTTGAATATGATGAGGAACCCCTTTCTCTATCATCAACCATTTTTATGAATTCTTATGTCACGTCGTTATGCTGCCGAAATCGCACCGATTTTATAAGCCAATGCCATTGTGTAGTGAATACCATGCACATTCTTCATCAAGGTTATTCACCTTTATGAACATTTACTTTTTGATTATAATGTTTCATGTATGAATTCCACCTTCCTTTATCGTGGAATAAAATATTGTGTTTTATTAATCCTTGTTTTATGATCCATGTGGCACACTTATGCGTGAAATGAAATGTTTAAGAAGGGTGCGCCCTTATAGCGTTCCAATGCATTGGGTAAAATATAGTATCATGATACCTCATGTGCAATGAGTGTTGACTCATGATAATTCATGTGCAAAAAGGGTTTACTCATGCTTTATGTGCAATGAGGATTTACTCATGCTGCATGTGCAATGAGCCTTGGCTCATGCTAATTCCATGTTAAGTGTTGTTGCCACATTTCCATGTTATGATTATCATGCATTATCACGCCTTTATGCTTTTCTAATTCTCTATTGATATGCATATTGTCTAACATGTATTGTACTTCTCATTTTATTCCATGTGTACTCCCTTACTGGGCTTTATAGTTCACCCTTTTCTTATGCATGTCCTCAGGTTATCCCATGCAATGCTAAGTACGAAGCAATGAAGTGGTCATGTAAAGGAAGTTTTCAATAAAGATGTTGCATTTCATGTTTCATGTTTTTATGTAATGATCCTAAGCCCCAAAGACACTAAACCTCTCGATCTTATTTGTTGTATCAAGTGAATTTTTATGTCATAAATCATGTTTAAGTTTATAATAAATGCGGTGTTGTCATAGTTGGTATCAGAGGATAGGTTTAGTTATTTTTTGGATTAAAAAACCCTAGTAAAGCCTTATATACAACAATAGGAATAATAAAAACAACCCGAAATTTTGGTAAGTACTGAGTAAGTGGTTTATCAAACAAATACATTCCTATCTGGATACGAGCAGGTAGAGGCGGCTCTGGCACAGATGTATCCTAGGGGTAAAACCCGAAAACACTGCTTTGAGCTGGACTCGAATGGGAACTAGTAAACAACAACGGGCCTTGCTGCACTCTTGGTTATGAAACTCCAGGGTGATATGATTTGATAAATTCACAAGCTTAGTATCAACCCTTATTAAGGTAATTAAAAAAAATTCCCTTACGAATATATGTTAGAAAGTAGATCATGAAAAGCCTAGATTGAAGCATATAGACTCATTAATAAGGAAATAAAATTTTATTTATAAGTCGTCAACTTTTGTCTTTGGATTACCCTTTATGTGTTACCCATAACATTCCTTTTATTCCAGCCAATGGCCGATAATAAGAGGACTCGGGCTAACAACTGTTGTGATGATCAGTGTGATGATTGTACTAATGAGATGCCAAATCCAATGGGAGCGGGAATTGCGAACTTTGTCACGCTTCTCTCTTAGCTAACCTAAGTTTTGAATAGAAACACGGGTCAAGAGGAATGTTCAACCCCCCCTAAGAAAGAACATGTCGCTATCGAGAGCTTCATGAGAAAAAGGCCTCCTACTTTTAGTGGTCATCTGATCCCACGATTGCTGAACAATGGATCAACTCCATTGAAAAGATCTTCTCCATCCTTCAATGTCCTGAACAAGAGAAGGTTCTCCTGGATGTTTATCATATGGAGGGTAAAGCTTATCAATGGTGGATGTTGATCAAAAATACAAAGCCTGAGGAGGAGATCGAGGAGTTGGAATGGAAGGATTTTCGGAAGATGTTTTTCGGTAAATATTTTCCGCGCACCCTCCATCTTATGATGGAAATGGACTTACTTTACCTCAATAAAAAAGATGAAGAAACTATTAGAGCGTATGAGGAAAACTTCACAAGGCTTGCACGATACTCTTTCGGCTTTGTCGTTACCCCCGAATGCAAGGTTGACCACTTCTTTGGTGGGCTGAAACCTAGCTTGCGGAAAGAATTAGCGATCCGTGACTTTGAAAGCTATGAGAAAATTTTTTGATGTGCCCTAAAGTTCGAAATGGAGATTGGGGAATCACATGGCTATCACGGGGACAAGAAGCGTATGGTGGACTTCAATGCTGGTGGTCCGATGGATAAATCCAACGGTGCTAAGAAGATCCTGCACCCCACTTTCCAAAAGTGTGGAAAGAAGAACCCTGGAAATTGCGTTAAGGGGACGACAATATGCTTCAGGTGTGGAAGAGAAGGGAACCTAACTATTAACTCTCAGCAAGAAAGACCCACTGCTGCGATAGAGGAGAGGAATGCTCTGTTCGAACCTCAATGTGTTGTTCAATGCTACAAATGCAAAGGACCGGGTCGTTTTTCAAATCGGTGCCCTAATCCAAGGGTTTTCGGAGACAACCAATAACTCCCAAGGTAGCACGGAAGAGCTTTTTCCATCACTTTTGCTGAAGTGATCCCCAAAAACGAAGTGGTGACAGGTACGCTAGTTATTCATTCATGAATAGAAAAGGCAGTTTTTGATTCAGGTTCTACGCATTATTTTATATCTCGAATGTTTAGTAGAACAATCCCAGCACCACCACGAATCGTGGAAGTGAAGATGTCGGTGAGTATGGAAAATGGGGAAATCATTTCATCCCATGAATATAAGTCCTCCCCTGTTGTAGTATGTGGATTGAATTTCCCGGCGAACCTCGTCATACTACCTCTGGAGGAATTTGATGCAATTCTTGGCATGGATTGGCTTTCTTTATATAGAGACAACATAAATTGTCGGGAGAGGGAAATCACACTCCATATGGAGAATCACCCCCCGATTCATTACAAGTGTCAGGAGGAAGATGAATCTCATTTAGCTTTATCATATCAAGCATGGATATTACTACCTTCTGAGCACACGTATCTGGCTCAGATGGTTGAGTCCAAGGAAGAAACCATCATTGAAGAAATGCCTATTGTGGGGGAATTCGCTGAAGTGTTTCCCGAGGAACTGTCTGGTCTTCCACCAAGAAGAGATGTTGAGTAATCAATTGACCTTATACCTGGGGAGCTACCAATATCCAAGACTCCATATAGAATGGTTGTTGTAGAGATTGAAGAGCTGAAGAAACAACTACAGGAGAATCTGGATAAAGGGTTTATACGCCCAAGTTCTTCACCATGGGGTGCACCAGTCCTCTTCGTCAAGAAGAAGTATGGGTCAATGATGCTTTGCATAGATTATTGTGAAATTAACAAAATCACGATAAAGAACAAGTATCCTCTCCCAAGAATCAATGACTTGTTTGATCACCTGCGTGGAGCACAATTCTTCTCCAAGGTGGATTTGTGGTCAGGATATTATCAAGTAAGGGTGAAGAAGCAAGATGTCCCCAAGACTACTTTTTGTACAAGGTACGGGCACTAAGAATTCATAGTAATGCCTTTCAGACTCACCAATTCTCCAGAAATATTCATGTACTTGATGAATAGATTCTTTAGAGATTACCTTGACAAATTTGTGGTAGTCTTTATAGATGATATTCTAATATACTCCAAAACAACGAAGGATTATGAGGAGCATTTAAAAACTATACAAGAGACTTTGCGCAAGGAGAAGATCTATGAAAAGTACAACAAATGTGAGTTCTGGTTGAAGGAGGTCTAATTCATGGGCCATATCATCACAAGCAATGGGATATCTGTGGCCCCCTCCAAAATAGATGCAATTGAGGGATATCCGTGGCCAACATTGGAAACGGATATCCATAGCATCTTGGGGTTATCTGGATATTATCGACGATTTGTGAGGAATTTCTCATGATTTTCCAACCCTCTTACCAAGATAACTCGAAAGGGAGTAAATTTTTATTGGAATGATGAATTCGAAGAAAGCTATAAGGAGTTGAAAAGGAGGCTTATCACTGCGCCCGTTCTCACTTTACCCACAAGTGGGGAAATTTTTTTGGTATTCAGTGATGATTCGAAGAAGGGCATAGGCTGTGTGCTGATGCAGAATGATAAAGTGATATCCTATTCCTCAAGGCAGTTGAAAATCCATGAGTGAAACTATCCAACGCATGATATGGAGTTGGCGGTTGTGATCTTTGCCTTTAAAATCTGGCGGCATTATCTATATGGAGGGAAATATGAGATATATACTAACTGCAAGAGTCTTAAATATATATTCACACAGATATAGCTTAATATGCAACAGAGAAGATGGATAGAGCTCATCAAGGATTATTACTGTTCAACACATTACCTCCCTGGGAAAGTGAATAAGGTGGCAGATGCCCTAAGTAGAAAGGACCCAGCGATTCTATCAATGATGAGAATTGAGAAGGATCCAATCTTCTTATACTTGATAAAGATGGACATGGGAATCATAAAGAAGGGAACATCATCAATCCATTCACAAATTATTGGTCAACCGTCTCATTTTGAAAGGTTAAAGGATGATCAAAAGGATGATGTGGGAATTCATGAAAAAGTGGAAGGTATCAAAAAGGGTAAATCCTTGGAGTTTAATTTTAATGAAGAAGGTATTGTGCGGTTTGGGAAAAGACTATGTGTTCCATCAAGTTCGGAGATGAAGAAGGAACTTTTGGATGATGCACATAGTTCAAATTTCTCTATTCACCCAGGGAGCACAATGATATATCGAGATCTCTGAGAAAACTTTTGGTGGGATAATATGAAGAAGGAGATCGCTGAATATACATCAAAGTGCTTGGTGTGTCAGAAAGTGAAGGAAGAGAGGCAAGAGTCTAAGGGGATGATGCAACCATTGCCCATACCATAATGGAAATCGGAGAACATCACCATGGACTTTGTCACTGGACATCCGAGGACATCCAAAGGCAACAATGCAATCTGGGTTGTTGTGGATCATCTTATAAGGACTGCACACTTTATTGCTATTCAGGAGTATTTTTCATTGGATCAACTGACACAAATATATATCAGGGAAGTGGTAAGGTTTCATGGATTACCACTATCTATTATGTCTGACTGAGATCCGAGATTCACCTATAAGTTTTGGAAGAGTATTCAACATGCTCTGAATACTGAACTGAACATCATTATGGCCTATCATCCCCAAACGAATGACCAATCTGATCAGACTATCCATACACTTGAGGATATGTTGATAGCATGCTCAATGGACTTTAAAGGAGGATGGGATCAACATCTTCCTCTGGTTGAGTTCTCTTATAATAACAGTTTCCACTCGAGCATCCAAATGGCACCATATGAAGCCTTGTATGGGAAAAGGTGAAGAACACCGGCATGTTTGGATGAGGTTGGGGAACGTAAGCTGGTTGGAACCGAAATGGTTGAGGAAATGGTGGAGAAGGTAAAAAACATTCAGTAGCATATCAAGGAAGATCAAAGTCGACAGAAGAGTTATGCAGATAATCGTCGATGAGACCTTGTGTTTAAAGTTGGAGACATGGTTCTTCTACGCATATCTCCGTGGAAAAAGGTCACGAGGTTTGGAAAGAAATGGAAGTCAAGTCCAAGGTACATCGGCTCCTTCGAGATTCTTGATCGTGTTGGGGATGTGGCCTATCGACTAGCACTTCCACCTACTATGGCCAAAGTACATGATGTCTTTCATGTATCCCTCTTAAGAAAGTACATACTGGAACCTTCACATGTACTCTCTTCTGAGGTGCTACAATTGGAAGATGATCTTTCATATGCGGAGCAACAAGTGAAGATCTTAGATCGTAGAGAAAAAGTTCTACGACATAAGACAATGCCCCTCATCAAGGTGTTGTGGAGAAACCAAAAGTTTGAATAACCAACTTGGGAATCGGAGGATATGATGAAGTTGATTTACCCACATTTTTTTTAGTGTGGGAAAAGGAAAATTTCGAGGGTGAAATTTCTTAAGGGGGGAATATTTTAACGACCCAAAGTTTCATTAATGGAAAATCCCTCTTGATCTTATTAAATATCTCTTTATATAAAATGTTTTTATAAGATGTCAACTTCTTTGGTTTTATGTTATGAATTTTGACCATTGATAATATAGTCGTTGAATAGTAATCACATGATTAGTATAAATATAGGACTTTAACAAATCCAATTTACTCAGAAAAAGGAAGTGATGGCCTCATCCAGTAGAATTGCCCCATACAAAGCCCTTTTTTAAGATCTCAAAAAAGTGGTGGCATCTTTGGGCTTCGCCCTTGGCCAAACCCAAGCTGAGCTTCATCATGTCAATCTCGAGCGTGATCGTCTACGGGAAAAGAGGAAGTTGATTGAAATTACCACTCGAGCGATGTTATCCGAGCCACCCCAAGAGTCTGTCACCATCGCATGCCTTACCCTTAGGTCTTATGTGGATATTTTAAGGGGTTATGTAACAAATAATTAGAACTATGTTCATGTACACTATTTTTTTATATGATAATGAATATAATTTCTAGTCATTTTTGATACATTGTAAATAGTTTTTAAAGTACAAATGGTGTTTTTAGTTATTATTTAATTAAGAAATCTATTTTATTAAATTAAGGGATTTTTGAATTAAATAATATTTTAATAAAATAATGTTATTATTATTAAATTAATTCTTATTAAATATAAATGATCTTATAATTTTATGAATGCAATTAAAATATTTATTACGGTTCGAAAGCCATTTTTGTCTAAACCCATGAATTTTTAATAAATGTCTGTTTTTATTTTAAAAGTGAAAATTAACATATTTAGAAAATTATTTACATAAAATAAATGTTATTTGTAGAATCAGGACGTTGAAATTATCCAACAGTGATTTTTTCATAATTTTCTGAGCTAGTCAACTTTTTGGGTAAAAATTAAATACCGTTTAAATATATAATGTGTTTTATGACATCATAATGACCCAATGGTGATGTAATAAAATACTATAATCCTAAATTTCGACCAATATATGTTTTACCATTAAAATAATGTGATTTCGGGTTTGTTTGACTTACTTTTCAAAGCATTAATGGACCCTTCAAGACATGTTCAAAACATTGCCTTTTTAAATTAATTTACATGGGAGTGTGACTCACCTCCACATAAGCAAACTTATTATTTTAAGAAGTTAGGACTTTGGCCTTATAAAATATTTTTTTCCTATTCCATTTTCCAAAAACCATGGGATGGTTTGTGGTTTGGATTAATTTAATATAAGGGGTCCCAAACCTAAATAATAATGAATTCCCTCACCTTTCCTATATAAACCCACTCATGCTCCTACTTCCTCCTCACTCAAAGCCCTTTAATTCGTCCAACCTCTGCCATACTCTCTCTAGAATCCTCCCAAGGTGCCCCAAGCTCCCAAAAAGCCTCTCACAAGCCTCTCTCTATCGTTTGGAAGCACACTTCCAAGTAACGGTTTTTTCTTCCTTTCTCATTTTTGTCAATTTTATTTAAGTTGTATTACCCTTTTAATTTCAATTATGAATGTTCGGGTATGGTTTCGAACCTCCCCCATACTTCCCTCTTATTGTTTTAATGATTGGAGACCCCTTTATCTCTCATTAAATGCCTCTCATGTACACCCGTTACTATGCGGAAATTCCGAAAGGAACTTCTCTCTCTTCTTTTACATTCAAGCAATAATTTTGTATCATGAATCTAAATTCCATTACAATTGTTGGGACATATATCTATATGACCTCCTTACTGTACATTACATGTAAATATGATAATTAACCCCTTTATCTCTCATCAACCATTTTTATGAATTCTTATGTCACGTCATTACGCTGCCGAAATCGCACCTATTTTCTAAGCCAATGCCATTGTGTAGTGAATACCGTGCCCATTCTTCATCAAGGGTATTAACATTTTTTCACATTTACTAATTGATTATAATGTTTCATGTATTAATTCCACATTCCTTTATCATGGAATAAATGATTATGTTTTATGAATCCATGTTTTATGATCCATGTGGCACACTTATGCGTGAAATGAAATGTTTAAGAAGGGTGTGCCCTTATAGCGCTCCAATGAATTGGTAAAGTATAGTATCATGATACATCATGTGCAATGAGTGTTGACTCATTCTAATTCAACTGCAACGAGGGTTTACTCATGATTTATGTTCAATGAGGATTTACTAATGCTCCATGTGCAATGAGCCTTCGCTCATGCTAATTCCATGTTAAGTGTTGTTGCCACATTTCCATGTTATGTTTATCATGATTTATCACGCCTTTATGATTTTCTTATGCTCTATTGATATAACTATTGTTTAACATGTATTGTACTCCTCATGTTATTCCATGTGTACTCCTTTACTAGGCTTTATAGCTCACCCTTTTCTTATGCATGTCCTCAGGTTATCCCATAAAATGCTAAGTACGAAGGAATGTAGTGGTCATGTAAAGGAAGTTTTCAATAATGATGTTGTATTTCATGTTTCAAGTTTTTATGTAATGATCCTAAGCCCCAAATACACTAAACCTATTGATCTTCATTGTAGTATCAAGTGAAGTTTTATGTAATAAATCATGTTTATGTTTATGTTTATAATAATAGAAGGGTTGTCATACCCACATCAACTCCTCATGCATATTCCCTTGAACCCACACTCATCCATGGATACGCAGTACCTCATCATTGCCTATCATCCAACCAAGAGGAGGGCCCTCACTTACCACTGACTCTCGTAGAATTAGGCCTTCTGAATATGATAGTCGTATCATCCTCACTCAATATAGAAGTGTAGAAGTCACAGCATAGGATGAAATATATGTTCTCCCATGACTATCGTGCACCTCCAAATGTATCTCAGAAAACAAATCCATAAGCTTCCACTCACCACTGGCCTCCTGCACTGCATGTGTCTGAGCCTTCTTACTTAGTGCATCATCTAGTGTGTTAACCTTACTAGGTGTATAGGAAAGCTCAAAGTCGAAGGACTGAAGGTATTAAACCAACATTCTCTGCCTCAAATTCATGTCACGTTGGGTAAAGATGTATTTAAGACTATTGTGGTTCGTAAACACCACAAAATGTTCTCCCAAGAGATAATGACTCCAACAGTGTAACACATGAACAACTGCAACCATTCAAGATCATGTGTCGGGTAGTTCCTCTCATGTGTCCCCAACTACCAAGACCTGTATGCAACTACTCGATCACCCTGCATCAACACTGCTCCCATCCCAATACCTGATTCATCATAGTAAACTATATATCTCTTCCCTTTCTATGGAAGTATCAGGACTGGTGCTGATGTAAACCTTCCCTTCAGCTTTAGAAAGGCTGTCTCGCAAGCTTCTGACCAAATAAACTTCATACCCTTCTTAGTAAAACCCATCAATGGAGTTGTTAAGAGGGAGAAGTCTTGTATAAAGAGCCTATAGTAACCAGTCAGCCCCTAGAAACTTCATATTTCAAACATGTTCTTAGGATTCTCCCAAGAAACTACTTCTCTCACTTTCTCTGGGTCTACCAAAACTCCTACCTCTAAGATAATATGACCCATGAAGTGAATCTAGTCTATCCAAAAGTGGCACTTTGAGAGATAAGCATATAAACGATGTTGTCTCAGTATACTAAATACAATCTCAAGATGGGTGGCATGGTCGTGTCTAGTGTTATATTACACCATGATATCATCCATGAATACTACCACACAAAATTCCAGATATGGGTTGAACAAATGATTCATCAGAGCCATGAAAACTGCTAGCGCGTTTGTGAGTCCGAACGGCATGAACAAGTACTCTTATAGACCATATCAGCTCCAAAAGGCAGTAAATGTCTGATGATATAACACACGAATGATGATATCCAGATCTCAATTCAATCTTCAAGAACAATTGTTCTCCTCGAAGTTTATCAAAAAGATCATCAATTCTCGGTATGGGATATCGGTTCTAAACCGTCAATTGGTTTGGTTTTCGATAATCCACGCAGAGTCTGAGGGTACAATCTACCTTTTTAGCAAAAAGGATAGGTGTAATTCCTCGACCCCAATTACCCAGAGTCGCTGCATTGTTACATATCATTGGCATGATCACAAAATATCAAGTCTCTAAAGACCGATTAGTTTAGTAGCCATGGAAATAATAGATACATTCATAAATTTTACATTACATCATAAAGTGAAAACTACATCAAAATTTTTTCTCCACACTCATATACCCTTATAAAATCCATACAGGTCATTCATAATACACTTCTTGGAATCCTGGGAAAATAAAATATAGAAAGGGGTGAGCTCAAACGCTCAGTAAGGGTAAGCAATACAGAAAAAACTTTCTAAAAGAAGCAGAAACATTTATGGCAATGTATAAAACTAAAACAAAAGCCTTTTAAAATTGAAGTTTAGCATAATATTGCAGAAATAAAATGAAATAATTCCATTTAATTATTCACATGGATATTCTAATAATTGAATAATTACATGCAATATCAATAACCATTTTCATAATGATGGAATGAATAATGTCAGACTATCATAACCACGTAGCCAAGGCCTCGTGCCAAGATTACAAATAATATTTTGTCAAGACCTCATGCCAAGACACTAGTTTGTCTCATGAGACCTACTGATGCATCGAGGAGCTATAGCATGCTCCACCCGTCACTTACTATGTCCAATGAATTCCTCATATGAAAATTTTGAAACATAACATAAACATTCGTATTAAAACTAGTATACGAAATGTCAATACTTTATCCACAAACATTGAATGGTATAAAAATAGCACATCCACAGTCAAACATAACTCATTAGATACAATATGGAAGATTTTATTGTATCAGATTAACCTCAATTGAGAATGATGAAATATATTGACATAGATGAAAATAATCATCAAACCTATTAGAGAGAAATAACCCCCTTTTTCTTCATATCATTTAAAAGTCACAGTAGTTGTCACGAAGCCATTTAAAATAGATTTTTGAATCAAAGTGTCCTTTACCACACTGAAACTTTTAAAAGGAATTTTAATTTTAAAACATTAATTTCCATATAAATAAATCCTTAAAACCATTTTTAAAACATGGACATTAATGAAAAACATTTAGAATAATAAATCTTTAAAACATTTTAAAATGATATTTTAGTTAGAGTTCCTAACCAAAAGAGAGACACTTGAATAAAAATAATTGAGGTAATAAAAACGTTTTAATATCATGAGAATAAAGGGATTCATGATATAATATGTCAAAGTACATTATATACACCATATAAAAGTGATTTGGTGTATAACAACCAAGGAGTCTCAATGGAATGTAATTTGAGACGAAATCTCTCATAAAGACTGTATCCTTAGGTTAAGGATAAATCCACGACATAATTATGTGTGAAAAATATTAATACACTCAATATGGTTGGATATTCAGTTTAAATAAATCATAGTACATTCACACATATTCTTTTAAAGACAACACCAATGAATTGGATATTTAACTCAACAAATTGAGATTAAGTTAAAACTACTCTTATCAAGTTCATATCGATGACTTGAGAAATTATTAATGGAGTGATTTTGTGTATAAAAATTATATCCATAGAAAGGGGAGTTGAAATTATGACATAATAAAATGAATAGTTATTCTAGACATAATATTGGAGTAAAATAATTAATGATGTTTGCGTAAAGCCGAATGACTGGAAATTGAAGTTTCAAATTCCCATATCGATTTGGTAACTTACGAAACATACACCCATTAAAGAATAACAATACAATAACTATGTAAATATACATTAATTAATTTATATTACAAAATTAATACAAACATGGTCAGTACACACACCACATGCAATAAATAAGTGGTGAACAATGGAAATCTCCCGGAATTAAAAGTGAGATAAGAAACCCCATACATTGTACTTTTTCTTTGGCCGAGGGTAGGTTAACCTCATGTATAATGGTTAAATAGTTGTTATTAAATTATACAAGAATCATATACATTAATATGATATCATATATGATCTTTTAACATTGCATTGTTAATAATATATTATTATTATCGTCGTTTCGGGTGTTAACATACTCGTTTTCTTTTGTATGTTTTGTTAAAAAAGTCAAGTTTTTTTATGGATAGGTTGAATATTATTAATATAAATAATGATATCAAGTCCTGAAACATTATTTTTAACCATAAAATGAAAATTATTCTTGAATGGATATGATGGGGAATTAGTCTCATCGCGTTCGTGGAGACGGTAGTCCGTACGTACGCACGAATGCTTCTTCCATTTCATTTTTCATTTTAAAAGTAAACAAAACCAAATGATAAATTGGTATATTATTATTCCAGTATAATATAATATCTTATATTTGTTACTTAAGTTCATTAACACCATCCTTTATACGTTCCATGTGAGGTATGAACGAGTCATTTCACTTTGAGGGGGCGGTTGTCCACACTTCCTCAAATGAAATTATCGTATATATATACAACATGAAACGAATAATGGTATTATATAAAATGGAATTAAAGAAGATTATATATAAAATAAATATCATTAATATCAAACTTACTTATAGTTCCATCATAATGTCACCCATGAGAGGTGGTATAAGATAGTTGAACAATCATCATTTCGTGAGGCGTTTGGTTGCCATGCACAGAAACATTATGTTCTTCACCCATTAGATGGAGGTGTGTGTAAGTGTAGTTCAGAATCTTCTCATAACAATATCATAGTATATTTAGGGTACTTGTTTTTTTACAAAATAAAATCATAATAAGAGGTTAGGTGTTGGAGAAGTAAAATAAAATAAAAGAAGCTAAGAGAAATTGTTACCATTAATTTGGGTAACTCCATTTGGTTTGTACCAAAACGGACTCTTGAGGTTCTTTATGCATAAGTTAAGTCTTCTAGGAGTAGGAGAGGGATTTATGTAGCTTAATTGGGTAGAGGTTAGAAGAACCATAAGGCTTGAGTGGTGTGAGGAATTGGTTAGAAGTGATATCCTTTTATAAAGGGGGGGACATGCTCTTTAGGAAAAACTTAATGTATTATTTTATAATAAATTCATATTCGATTTATAATGGCTGAAAACTAGATTATTTAACGTATAAGGTGGTTTTTGTCAAAAAACATTCAACAGATAGGTTTTAGACATGTTTGGGTCACTATTTTACCCTTATCTTTTAGATTTAACTCTTAGTTAAATAGTTTGACATTTACCATGTCTCTTTTATTTTTATAGTATATGGTTAATAAAATTACTATAAACTACCAATAAAACCCCAAGTGGTTAGTTAATGAAATTTCTATAATCATATAAGTCCTTTTTCCGAACCATAGATTTTTAGGAATATTATATCAATTTATAATTTAATATTTGTTTTAAAAACTCCTTTTTGGCAATTTTGACACTATTTAATAATTTATTTTTTTAAAAGTCTTAATAACTTTATTAATTCGAAAAAAAATCATTGAATCAATAATAATATGTCATATTAACCAATAAAATTATTCTAATTCATTAAAAGTCTCAAATTATATTTTTTTGGGTATTTATAATATCAATTATTTTAATAATTCACTAATAAGGTAATTACTGCATCAACATTGTTTCATAAATAAATTAACTTATTTAATGTCTAAAATTTATAAATAAAATGCAATTATTTAGGAAATTCTTTTATTTTTATAATTAATATTTATAGTCTAATTTATCCTATGTATCAACCTATATTAAAAATGGTTTAGTTATTAAACATTGATTTTAACTCTTTAAACTCTTCTTTGAATTAAATAATAATAAATGTCCTAATCTAATCCAAGTGGTCCAAAGAGGTTCATATTTTATTACTAAGGTTGTTTTTGGTCTAATTATACTTAGAAAATAGATTTAGGACATGTTTTAGGGTAATAATAATATCATTTTTACACTTAATTACCCTATTTACTTTTTACCGTGGTAAATAAAAGTAAAAAGTTACAATTCACCAAAAAATATTTTTATCTTATTGAACCAAATTTTACTCCTTGATATTAACCATGTTTCTTGGATTATTTAAATTTCACTCACAGAAGCGGTAAAATTAAATTTTATATGAATTTGCAAATTCTCCTAGGAGGTGGGTAAAAGACAGTGAAAAGTTCAATAAAATTTTTATATATCTAAAAATATTATAAACCAACTCCAATGAACTAAATTTAACTTATATAGATATTATGTATCTATTTTGACATTAAATAA
The DNA here is from genome assembly GCA_963277665.1 of Viscum album. Lineage (NCBI taxonomy): Eukaryota > Viridiplantae > Streptophyta > Magnoliopsida > Santalales > Viscaceae > Viscum > Viscum album. The sequence goes on from OY728136.1 coordinate 1,841,957,543, forward strand.
TTTAAATAAAATAAATAATTATTTAAATAAAAATTCGGTTTTAAACTATAACTCAGTGTTTTTCACTATTCATCAAAAATTTAATGTTATTAGAAAAATACCAAAAATTTACCTGAAGATAATTTTCATATTCTAAATTCAATAATGAATTATGTTTTACCAAATTAAAAACATTGAAGTTTCATTTATTAATTTAAAATTAATTCCTGTTGTTAAAACAAAATGCGTGTTTTTAAGAAACAATAACTATCAAAAGATTGACACTTGTTTATTTCCGGTTTAAATGTGAAATTATGTCCAATGACCAAAATTGAATTAAATGGTAAAAATATAGTCTAAATATAATTTAAAACCACTCAAATTCATAATTTATCTCTATTAATTATTTCAATTAAAAACGTTGTTTTTAATTAAAATTTATCAATTTTCACTATTTATCAAAATATGAAAGTTTTCAGAAAAGTACCAAAATTTCACTCTAGGCTAATATTGATAATCTGAATCCAAAAATAAATTCCATTTTGAATGATAAAATGTATAAATTTTAAAAAAGTGGGTATTACTATTCATAATGGCTAGTTTGATTAGTTGTGGTTTGTGTTAAAACTCGAAGTTGCGTACAACACGTGCTATTGTATTATTCAAAGAGAAATGTTCCGTGGAAGCTTGGGGTGTTAGATTATCCCCTCCTTCAATAAATTTCATCCTCTCAATTTTTAAAATTGGGCTTGGGAATATAATAGAAAGTCCCACAACGGAAAAAGAGTCAATAAAACTATCACATTAAAAGAAAGAAAGAGAAGTACAAAGGTCACCCAAGATAACCTATACAATGATTCCATGTAGAAAAACATGGATATAGATAATAAACTAAGTGTCAAGTTCTGATAGAGAGGGATAGAAAACATGATCAATATAAAGTTAACAACAATAAAACCATAAAATTGTGATGGGACAAATGGTCATTAGTTTCCCCGTAGGAAAAGTAAATGGAAAACATTTTTTTAAGTTACATTACATAAAGATGAGGAATTCATTTCTGAGATTTACTAAGAACATAAAGAGATATACTTACTTTTTAAGTAAATTTTCTTTCTTTAATAAATTTCTACTACTAACTCGTTTTTAAACGATGAGTATTCCAGAAGACTTGGTCAGACTAGAAGAGCTAGAATAAACTTCTAGAGAATAAGATGATCCACATAGGATAATATATACATTTACCTTGTCTTTAGAGAATAATCAAAACCAAAATAGTTAGTACAAGATCTGATGATCCCCCAAAACGATATTCCATTAGAGAAAGAAACACTAATCATAATTTCTTTAATTAAACCAACAATAACCCAAAGTTAAATAAATACCATTAAATAAAAAATTTCCCTTAAAATCCTTTAATATAATACAAATTAATTTTGAAACCCAAAACATAGAAGAATTTGGTTATGTAGTCTTCCATGTTAAATTGTATCTCTAAATGACATCAACTACTCTTAAAGTCGCATACTTAAAAGTAATTAACCTAATCACATAATCTCTATTATAGGTTAATCATTTCCATAAATAACCCAAATCATTATAAATACACAATAAAAAAATCGACAAAAATCCACCATTACTCCACAAATAAAATCCCATAGTATTCTATTTTCATTGGGCATATACTGTTCCCAACAAAGTGAACGTCTTTCAAAATAACATTTATCTCTTAATCACCAAATCATTTTCCTATACTAATGGTATTAATTTGATATGACATAAGTTCCCAAATCAACTTATTTTTTATCAATAAAATCATTTTACTAAAAATAATTAGTCACACTAACTAGGGACTTCATGTAGTCTAGTGGTAGGTGATAAATCCCAATCGCACATTGGTTGTGGGTTCTATTCCCACAGATTTGTCTAACGCAACGGGTTGTCACATGGTCTGCGTGTTGTACTTTTTCAAAAACTATATTTTATAACATTACCAAACTGAGATAAATTCCTCAAAATAACCATAACATAATTTAACCAAAAATGTTATCTCGTACCATGCATTTTCATCCCAAAATATAATAACTTGTAATTGCCTCAAATTCAAGGATCATATAAAACCAAATGCTTATTTATAACTATATCCACAAGAGAAAAGATAATTCTTCCTCAAATATCATTTTCATGTGATAAATTGTAGGCTTAAATATATATAATTAAATTCACCCAATGTAATCTCAAAAACAATGAGTGATAATACCTTTAAACATTTTTCCATCCATTTATTTCCACATAGGTTCTTCCTTGACCAAGAGGTTATATTATAGAATAGGTCATTGACATGGGTTATTCCAAGGTCCCTTATAATTATGAAAAAAGACCGTAATTGGAATATTAGGATCATTTTTATTTTCATCCTATAATACTCATCATTTTTCCTCAGTAATTCTTTACTTTATGCCCTTCTTTCCCACACATAAAACATTTCTTTTTTCCATTGAGACACTTCCATGGGTGTCTCCTTCCACATTTCTGGAATGATGGAAATTGATCTTTCTTCTCTCCATGGTCTCCATAGCTGGAGCTCTTATCATTCACTGCCATTATCTTCTTTGTTGAGTCCGGGAGTTGGTTAATATATATGTTGTTGATCATTTTTTTGGAAAACTGATTTTACATGAAGACAATATCTTTTATTCCTATCCACATTCCATTTTGTTACTCATTTCCTCCACCATTCCATCCTTGTACGTCATTCTCAAAGTTACTATGAAATCCTTGGAATCCATCCATTGAAAAAAACCAGAAAGAATTTTTCGAGTAACAGTAGTCATAAAATCATTTAGAAAATATCATGACACCATATTCATAATTTGAAACACCTCAGGATTAACTAAGGTCATTTATTATCATATTATATTAAAATACTTAAAATTGGTTTGTAAAGAAAATTTAAATTATCCTAAGCATATCCCCCGGGAGTGTCATAACCAAGATTACAGCAAGACCCATTGTCGTGCACCAGTTCCCGTTCGAGTCTAGCTCAAAGCGGTGTTTTCGGGTTTTACCCCTAGGTACATCTGTGCCAGAGCCGCCTTTGCCTACTCATATCTAGACATGGATGTATTTCATGGAAAACTCACAAAATTTATACAATGCCAAAATTCTAGGACTTTATTCTATATTAATCTTCAAAGTATATCATAGGGCTATGTGCTTTAATCAGAGTTTATCTAAATATAGTTTCCAAGGTTTGTACTAAACATCCTCTCATACCAACTGTAATGCCCCAACCCAAATTACCCAATGTTGGTGCATTATTACATAACATTGGCATGATCACAATAGATCATGTCTCGAAAGACCGATTAGTTTAGTATCCTTGGAAACACTAGATACATTAATAAATTTTACATTACATCATAAAGTGAAAACTACATCAACATTTTGTCTCCCCACTCATATACCCTTATACTATCCCTATAGGTCATTCATAATACACTTCTTGGAATCTTGGGAAAATAATACATAGAAATGGGTGTGCTCAAATTCTCAGTAAGGGTAAGAAATACAGCGGAAACTTTCAAAAATAAACATAAATATTAAAGGCAATGTATAAAACTACAAAAAAATCCTTTTAAACATGAACTTCAACATAATATGGCAGAAATAAAATGAAATAATTCCATTTACTTATTCATATGGATATTCTACTAATTGAATAATCACATGCAATATCAATAACCATTTTCATAATGATGGAATGCATAATGCCAGACTATCATAACCACGTAGCCAAGGCCTCGAGCCAAAACTACAAATAATATTTTGTCAAGGCCTCGTTCCAAGACACTAGTTTGTCTCATGAGACCTACCGATGCATCGAGGAGCTATAGAGGGCTCCACCTATCACTTACTAAGTCCAGTGCATTCCTCATATGAAAATTTTGAAACATAACATAAACATTCATATTAAAACTAGCAGACGAAATGTCAATACTTTATCCACAAACCATGAATGGTATAAAAATAGCACATCCATAGTCAAACATAACTCATTAGATACAATATTAAAGATTGTACTGTATCAGAAAAACATTAATCAAGAATGATAAAGGATATTTACATAGATGAAAATAATCATCAATACTGTTAGAGATAAATATCCCCATTTTTCTTGAAATCATTTAAAAGTCACACTATTTTTCAAGAAGACATTTAAAATAGATTTTTGAATCAAAGTGTCCCATACCACATTGAAACTTTTAAAAGGAATTTTAATTTCAAAACATTAGTTTCCATATAAATAAATCCTTAAAACCATTTTTAAAACATGGACATTAATGGGAAACATTTGGAATAATAAATCTTTAAAACATTTTAAAATGATATTTTAGTTAGAGTTCTGAACCAAAAGAGAGACAATTGAATACAAATAATTGAGGTAATAAAAACTTTTTAATATCATGAGAATAAAGGGATTCATGACATACTATGTCAATGTACATTATATACACCATATAAAAGAGATTTTGTGTATAACAACAAAGGAGTCTTAGTGGAATGTAAATTGAGGTGAAATCCCTCATAAAGACAGTATCCTTAGGTTAAGGATAAATCAACAACATAATTATTTGTGAAAAATATAACTACACTCAATATTATTGGATATTCAGTGTAAATCAATCAGAGGACATGCACACATATTCTTGTAAAGACAACACCAATGAATTGGATATTTAACTCAACAAATGGAGATTAAGTTTAAATTACTCTTATCAAGTTCATATCAATGACTTGAGAAATTATAAATGGAGTTAATATTTGTATAAAAAGTATATCCATAGAAAGGGGAGTGGAAATTATGACATAAGCAAATGAATAGTGATTCCATACATAATCTTGGAGTAAAATAATCAATGAATTTTGCGTAAAGCCGAATGAGTGGAAATTGAAATTTCAAATTCCCATATCGATTTGGTAACTTAGGAAACACACACCCATGAAAGAAGAATCATACAATGATGATGTAAATATAAATTAATTATATTATATTACATAATGAATACAAACATGGTCTGTACAAACACCACATGCAATAAATAAGAGATGAACAATGGAAATCTCACAGAAATAAATGTGAGATAAGAAACCCCTTACATTGTACTTTTTCCTTCGTCGAGGGTAGTTTAACCTACCTTATAATGGAGAAATAGTTGTTATTAAGTTATAAAATAATCATATACATTAATTTTATATCATATATGATCTTTTAACATTGAATTGTTAATAATATCTTATTATTATCGTCATTTCAGGTGTTAAATTACTCGTTTTCTTTTATATGTTTTGTTACATAAGTCATGTTTGTTATGGATTGGTTGAATATTATTCATATACAGAATGATATCAAGTGCTTAAAAAATATTTTTAACCATCAAATAAAAATTATTCGTGAATGGATACGATGGGGAATGAATCTCATCGCATTCATGGACAGGGTAGCCCATAGGTACGCACGAACGCTACTTCCATTTCATTTTTCATTTTAAAAAGAATAAAAAACAAATGATACATAGGTATATTATTATTCTAGTATAATATAATATCTGATATTTTTTCTTAAGTTCATTAACACCATCCTTTATACGTTCTATGTATGGTATGAATGAGTCATATCACTTTGAGGGGGCGGTAGTCCGCACTTCCTCAAATGAAATTATCATATATACATACAACATGAAATGAATAATGGTGTGCAATAAAATGGAATTACAGAAGAATATATATAAAATAAATATCATTAATATCATATTTAATTATAGTTCCATTATAATTTCCACCATGAGAGGTGGTAGGAGATAATTGAACAATCATCATTTCGTGAGGCTTTTAGTTTCCATCCACAAAAACATTATGTTCTTCACCAATTAGATGGAGGTGTGTGTATGTGTAGTTAGAATACTTCTTGTAACAATATCCTAGTATATTTAGGATACCGGGTTTTTTATAAAAGAAAATAATAAGAATAGTTTAGGGGTAGGAGAAGTAAAATAAAATAAAATAAGCTATGAGAAATCGTTACCTTTAATTTGGGTAACTCCCTTTGGTTTGAACCAAAAAGGCCTCTTGAAGTTCATTCTTCCTAAGTTAAGGATTCTAAGAGTAGTAAAGTGATGTAAGGAGATTAATTGGGCAGATTTTGGACGAGCCAAAAGGCTTGAGTGGTGTGAGGAATTGGTTAGAAGGGTTGTCATTTTATATGGGGGAGGAGGGGCTCGTTAAGAAAAACCTAAATTATTATTTTATAATAAATTTATATTCAGTTTATAATGGCTCTAAACTATATTATGTAAATTATAAGGTGGGTATGGGTCGTAAAAAACTCAACCAATAGGTTTTAGACATGTTTGGGTCACTATTGTACCCTTATCTTTTAGATTTAACTCTTAGTTAAATTGTTTGACATTTACCATGTCTCTTTGTATTTTTATATTATGTGGTTAATAAAATTACTATAAACTACCAAGAGAACCCCAAGTGGTTCATTAATGATATACCTATCATTATATAAGTCCTTTGGTCTAACCGTAGATTTTTAGGAATATTATATCAATTAATAATTTAATATTTGTTTTGAAAACTCCTTTATGTCAACTTTGACACTATTTAATAATTGAGTTTTTTTAAGTATTAATAATTTTATTAATTCAAAAAAAAAATCATTTAATCAATCCTAACATGTCATATTACGAAATAAAATTCTTGTAATTTATTAAAAGTCTCAAATTATATTTATTTGGGTATTTATAATATCAATTATTTTAATAATACACTAATAATGTAATTACTGTATCATCATTCTGTCATAAATAAATTAACTTATTTAATGTCTAAAAATTATAAATAAAATATAATTATTTAGGAAATATTTTTATATTTCTAATTAATATTAATAATCGAATTTAATTTTTTTATAACCCTATACTAAAAATGTTTTAGTTATTTAACGTTGATTTTAACTCTTTTAACTCTTCTTTGAATTAAATAATAATAAATGTCCTAATCTAATCCAAGTGGACCAAATAGGTTTATATTTTATTCCTAAGGTTGTTTTTGGTCAAATTATTTTTATCCAATAGAATTAGGACATGTGTTAGGGAAAAAATAATAACATTTTTACCATTAATTACCCTATTTAGTTTTTACCGTGGGAAATAAAAGTAAAAAGTTACTATTCACCAAAAAAAATTATCTTATTGAACCACATTTTATACCTTGATATTAACCGTGTCTCTTGGATTTTCCAAATTCCACTAACATAAGCAGTAATATTAAATTTTATATGAATTTGCATATTCTCCTAGGAGGTGGGTAAAAGACGGTGAAAAGTTCAATAAAATTTTTATATATCTAAAATTGTTATAAACCAACTCCAATAAATTACATTGATCTTATATAGGTATTAAGTATCTATTTTGACATAAAATAATTTAATTATAATAAATAATTATTTAAATAAAAATTAGGTTTTAAACTATAACATAATGTTTTTCACTATTCATCAAAAATTAAAAGTTTTTAGAAAAATACCAAAAATCTACCCTAAGATAATTTTGATATTCTGAATTCAATAATGAAGTCTATTTTACCAAATTCAAAACATATAAGATGCATTTATTAATTTAAAATTAATTCTTGCTGTTAAAACAAAAAGTGTGTTTTTAAGATACAATAACTATTAAAAGATTGACACTTGTTTATATTCGGTTTAAATGTGAAATTATGTCCAATTACGAACATTAGATAAAATGATAAAAATTTATTCTAAATATAATTTAAAACCACTCAAATTCATAATTTTTCACTATTAATTATTTTGATTAAAAAATTTGTTTTTAATTAAAATTTAGAAATTTTCACTATTCATCAAAATATGAAAGTTTTCAGAAAAGTACCAAATTTTCACCCTAGGATAATTTCGATATTCTGAATCCAAAAAGAAAGTCCATTTTGAAAGATAAAATTTATAAATTTTTAAAAAGTGGGTATTACTATTTATAACAGGTGGTTTGATTAGTTGTGGTTTGTGTTAGAACTCGAAGTTGCATACAACACACACTACTCTATTATTCAAAGAGAAGCGTACCGTGGAAGATTGGGGTGTTACAATAGGCAAACCCCGAGGAGAAATACTTGGTAGGATATAGTCCTTTTCTTGAAACTCCTCTAACTGCCTCTTGAGCTCCTGTAATACTGGCGTAGCCATCCTATAAGGAGGAATAGACACCGGTGCCGCTCCTGACACCGGGTCAATAGAGAAATCAACCTCTCACTCCAGAGGTAGACCTAAAAATTCTTACAGGGATATATCCCTAAAAAAATTAACCACTAGAGGGAAATACTTCTAATAACATCCCTGGTCATCTAGATATAAACTCGTAATCTGGGCTGTCACTCCACCCAGCCCATGATGCTTGGGCCCAGCTCGGCTTGCCTGGACTTCCCATTCTCCCTTGTATAGAATCTCTCCACCCTCTAGTGAAGTGAAACTCACCCTACATTGATAGAAATCTACAGAGGCTTGAAAGGGTACCAACTAGTCCATCCTGATAATGACATCATAAGGTGTCTTCACTAAGACATAGTGGTCCAAGAGAAAGTAACACCCATCAACCTCTAGGGGGAAATCCTTGCACTGACGCACACCTGTCATTCTTATTCCCAATGTAGTGTCTAGTGTCATGATATCCGAAGAAGAAGAAATACAGAGCACAAGGCTCTCCACAACGAACACTGACATAAATCTATGTGTATCCCTAGTATCGAAATGTATAGAAGATAAAATAGACGAAACTAGATTAGTACCTCTGACAGAGGAAGGTATAGGATCCTTCTCCTATTGGGTTTGTTGAACTTCATATGTCTACACAGTTCAGTGGCCCTGCGACACTTCCTAGCTACACTGAGCTGAATCACCCTGCTATCTCTGAGATCTTGCTGTATGGCTATAACGACCATGACCACCACCTAGGCCTGAAGATCCTGATCTGTTCCAATTCCCTGACTGGTAAAAAGTTGTTGGCCCTACTCCTTCATGCAGAGTCTTTATAGAACCCCTCTAACTAGTCACTTGTGGGAACACCCTACTAAAACTCTGAAGATGACCCATCTTCCCGTAAGATCGGCACTCCACTAGGTCATGTGGACACTGAGGTCTCTTGTGACCCTCCTTACCACACTGGTATCACATTACCTAGCCACCTGAGGAATTCTTCTCGATAGTACTACCACCATGAGATAAATCCATATACCCCTTCCTCTTTCCCGTAGAAATTGTACCATAGACCGGCGCCTAACCACCCTTGTCTGTGCCACTAGCTTTCCTTGGGTTCTGCTTAGTAATCAACGCCGAGTTCACAATAGCATACACTATAGGAAACCTGAAAACATTCACCAATTCTCGGATGTAATATCAATGACCATCCTCAAATAATCTTGTCATCAATGTCTCATCACCCACCAGATCAAGTGAAAAACGTTGTAGCTCGGTGAGGTGGGAAGAATAGTCCATCGCTGACATGCAACCCTATAACAGATTCATGAACTCTTGAGATGGATCTTCCCTTAGCGTCTATGGAAAGAAATGTTCATAGAAGACTGCCTGAAAATCTTTCCACACCATGTCTTGGTGATGTTCAGTCTAGGGGGTAACATCTCACAATATCTTGTTGGAATCATGCAACATGTATGTATCGAGCTTGACGCTCCTCCCAGGAGGTGTCTCCAGATGCTCGAAAATCCCTTGCATAGAATCCAACCATGACTCCACAGCATGAGGTCCGCCATCCCTTAAAAACATAGGATGATGCTACTGCAGGTATATATATGTCATCTCTACCATAGATGTGGCAATTTGTGGTGCTTGCTGGAAGGTCTGCATGTACCACTTGAAGCCTTCACAGAACTGCGTATCCACGCCTACGTCCAGTATAACGGATGGTGCCACATCTAGCACTGCTGGAGGATCCATCGGTAGCACTTGGCCTACCATCCCTGGAGTATAATTTTTTCCACTCTCTTGGCGAACAACTCATGTTCGTCTTGGTGGAAAGACTCTGAATGTTTAAACACACGCCTTAGTTAATTTAATTTCAATGATTCTTTGTTCTGGTTAAGAGTGACATTGAAAAAAAAGAAGATCCATAAGAACTGGTTAAAAGAGATTACACAGCATGTATACGGTCTACACGGTGTGTACCCTTAATCCCTCACATGGTTGTGTTCTGATGCTAGCCTGGGCGGGTCTCAACCCTAGGTACAGAGTGTGTAATACCCACACATGGCATGTACACCACCCTGTTTCCCCAGACACATGGCCAATTCCACACGGTCTCTCACCAATCAAGACTACACAGCATGTCCCACAGGTACAAGGCATGTCCTAAATGAACCTTTCTGACCCGTGTTGTTCATGACTTGGACGGATACCTGGAAGACACTACACGACATGTTCCATATGGAAACGACATGTATATCCTATGATTTCTTTATCTGTGTTGTTAGTCACACTGGAAGACACAGGGTCAAGCCGACACGGTGTGTACATCCGGTACACTGCATGTTCCCACAAGAACTTCCATATCCAATGTCTTTGCCTACATGGACTATAACATGGTTTGATACTACACGTCTTGTACATAAAGTATATGAAATATACTTAAGAAAAACAGTTTATTCCTGAACAAAAGAACACATGTCATGTAGTAAAAACTACATAGCATGTATTCTGTGTTTTTACAAACAGTAAGCCTTAGAAACTACTCTTGTTCCCATAAAAACCATGAAACAACTGCAAAAGTGCTAAATTACGATCTGTGAGGGACCATAATCGCCATGAATCAAATGTGGCATCTTATACATGTTAAAAACAAGGTAACAAGTCAATAATCCACCCAATTCCAGTTAATGATGGCCCATAACACCTTAATAACCAATGTTTGGCATTCATTCAAACAAAACCATACTCAAACAATACCCTATCAAATAGCAGGTATTTTTATCAAGGCATCAATCACAAAAAAAATCTATTTATAGCACAAAATCTATCACAAAAATATGCAATTTCTAATTCACCTACATGGAATGGAAACTATGCATGACATGTGATTCTAACATGTGCCTAAATGATGCATGATATTGTATAACCTCATCTCATCGAGTTTCAATTAAATAGAACCCAAGTATAAAATATAAACAGCACACCACAAGTGCCTCACCCAATGGTGGAATCCAATAAATTGTAATAATCATAAACAGAAAGTCACAATTTAATTCGAGGCAATCCGGCCTTTACCTTTACATGGGGTAGCTACTCCCAGGAACAGTTTATTTCTAAATACCTTAACAATCTATCTCTTTCTATTGTCACCAAATAATAAAATAACCCAGAAGAAAGAAATCCTTTGATACCACATGGTAACGTCCCGGATCCGGGTGCCACACAACGGGTGCCCCGAACCTGGTTGGTCACATGACCTCAAGCACATTTCCCCAAACTCGAGAGGATGACCACTAGTAGTGAGGGCCTCATAATGATAGTGGGGAAACTATTCCCTCATTTGTTGAAGTGTTGTGCAACATAAACTATAAAAAAAAGTAGAAGTAGTAAATAATATAGACCGAAAATGGACAACAGAACTAAAGTAAAGGATAACCAACACTCATGTATATGATGATGCAACATGTCTCTAATTCTAAGAAATTAGCCAAAACAAGATACACTAAAATCTGATACAATACAACACAAGGTACAAACTATAGCAAAAAAAACCAAATCAGTGCAATAAGAACATAGTTGCATCACATGCCTAAGCTCGATCCCATGCTCTCCTAATCCTCTAAAAAATTCATGTACCTGTGTAGGGACCCTTTCCCTTATCGAAACCTATAGAAATATAATCTATTTGGGCCCAAAATATGACCCAAACAGGGTGTGAGAAATAAATCCCAGTAGGAAACCATCAAAGGCATGTGCACAACTATCAGTGAAAATGTGCAATAGCAGTGTGCAATAATAAAATGACATAAATTAGGTAGTACATAAAAGAAACCATTCATACTATTAACATTTCCATTTTAATAATTATTTAACCATTCAATATAATTAAATTCTGAGATTTCCAATACTCATCCTCGACCGATAATCTCATATACAAGTGCCATAGAAGAAACCACAACCAGCTATCTAACAGGTAAAATATAATAATAATACAAATCCTATTATTTATCTTGGCAGGGACAACATAAGAAATCAACATAGTCAATGTTAAAATTAAAAATTGTCCTCAGACATGTGAATCCTTACCCTCTGTAAAACAGAAACGAAACCCTCAGGTGACTACTCTCAGGAATAACGAATATTTCCCTCAGGAATATGAGATATCGCCCTCAGGCACTGAAGCTACTTCCCACAGGCATAAGAAACTATGTCCTTAGGCTAAACAAATAATTTCCCTTAGGCTAAAAAAAACACTGCCCTCATTCATTCTATAAGAAAATAAAGTAACCGGGCAGAGCCCAATGCATAAGAAATCAATTTATATGTGTTCCCTCTCAAAAAAACTCAGAACATGATATAATTAGAGCATACCCATGGGTATCCTGGCCAAACAACTAAACAAGGGAAACACACTCTAGGGGTGTCCACGGATCAAATCAATTATCTCCAACAGTAGTATATACACATTCATTACATTACCTATGTAATTCTAGGTATCTGTATAGGAAAATCCCATCCATACGACACCCCGAACATGGGCACGTGGCCCAATGGTATATAAAAACAACTTGAAATTTTTAATTAAACACAATACCACCTACCTCGATCTCCTCTGATCGATACATGTGAAAGGCACCTCTCGAAACAACCAATAATGACATAGAACTGGGATAAAAAATTACCTGTTAAAACCTAAATAAATTCCCTTGGAGAAACAATTAGAAAGAATTATTCAATTAGAGGGAAGACCGTACTCGCATAGTTCAAACGAGACTAATGGAGGAATAATTGGAGTCCCGGTAAGCAATCAAGAGCTCCTCCAAGTCTTTGCCTCGTCTCCTGCTGCTCCTGGTGAGCCGTCTGCCTCTTCTGTTGAATGAGGAGGATACTACCTATTTTTAACGAAAAAACAGGACTACATAGCATATACTCTCATGTAAACGGCATGTACTATCCTTTTTAAATCTTCTTATGGCAGCTACATTCCACCGCCTCACTATTCATCTAACGACAGATTACACAGTGTGTATTACTAAGTACACGGTGTGTAGTTAGTTTTTTACACCCTTAACCACCGACAAGCCAACACAACATGTATTCTCATCCCACATATCCAAAGTACACTATGTGGGTACAAAAGTACACAACATTTAGTTGATTTTTACACCCATGCCTACACGCCTTGTATTCTCACCCCATACAGCCAAAGTGCACGGTGTGTGTACAAAAGTAAAGGGCGTGTACCCATAAATTTGGGACTTTTCCCACATTTCTCTTGTTTTCTCAAAAACACGTAATGAAAAGTAAAAGAAGATACCCATACCTCAAGAACAAGAACTGGGTTCTTACACTGAGGTTCCCTCAAGCCCCCCAATGTCCCAACCTTCATGTTTTTGAAGTTACTCTAAAAGGTAAGGGAACCTTTCACCCTCAACTTTCAATCATGACTTCCTTTATGTTATGCCTTATAGTTTCCATTTTATTATGTGGGGGTATGTTATTATATATCCTTGATACTATCTATTTCATATCTAATTGATGAGATACACTTTCCACTCTCATCAAATGATTTTCTGAATTTTTAAGTGACGTCACTAGACTGCCGAATTTTTGAAAAATAAATGACATCTTCTCTTTTCATTCAAGTTTCTTTTCATTGTGGTATTTCATAAAAACATTCAAACCATGATCATATTGGAATTTTATTTTTAACCTATACTATATTTGGATTTATTTATTAGTGTTTGACCCTTTTCCCTTCTTTTTTTAATATTTTCTAAAACCATGTTATATAGTTGTTATGCCGTAGAAATTTCATCTAAAAATCTCTCTCTTTTTCTCAAGAAATTATCATATTTTATTTATAAGAATTCCTAAACCTATCTCATTTCCAGCGGTATTAATAAAGACTTAAAAATGATATATTTTATTGTATAATTGACATATATGAAACCCGCATTACTTTTACATGGGTTATAAATGAAATAACTATCATGTTTTTAACCACTTTTACAACGTCGAAATTTTGAAATGAAACCCATTTCTTATATTTTTTTGGGTTATTTATGAAATTTTTTTATGATATATGTGGATCGCATGAAAATAAATACATATTGTGGGTTCACCTTGATAGATCTCAAATGTATTGTTTAATGAATATATTCTCTAGAGATGACATGTTTTACGATACCTTGGTCAACAACCTTGGTAATTTTAATGACACCTTGGGGATGGACATTGGTGATATTTAATTGAATGTCTAAATTAAATTTTGTAGCCACGTTTTAATGTTATAATTCATGTTATTATTCTGATGATTTTCTTATTTATCATTCCTTTACGATATCCCCCGTGTTCTTTTTGATATCACTCATGTTCACATTTAAATCATTTCACATGTTTTTCTTATTGGGCCTTATTCTCACCCTTTCCTTTGATGTATGTCTATGGGTTATGAGATGTAGTAATTTTACTTATTAAGAGCCTACGGGGAATCCTTAAAAGTGAATTAAACTAATTCTTTATGTTTTCATGTATTTTGTTCTTGATTTCCAATACACTAGACTTTAAAGATTCGCTGTTGGTAAAATGTAATGATAATTTATTTAATTAAAAGGTGGGATTCCATAATCAGCCTCTAATTATGAGAATTAAATATCTAGTATAGGAAAAGACCTTGTGGATATTACCTATCATATAATTCATAGTGATTATCATTCAAATTATTTTTTTCATATGTCTATTATTTTCACATGTATTAAATTTTGAGATGTAACGTTTTTTGTTATTATATCTAATACATATTTTCTATTCTTCATCATTGTATTTTTATTTTAGTATTATCACCTTAAATATTTGATAATCCAAAAGGATAGATATTTTTAATCAAATTAAATATTTTTTTCTATGTATGGGTAAATCAATATATCAAATTTAATATGTTAAGAATAACATTCTTTATATTCATTATGAAATACTTCTATAGTTATTTTCATATACATGGTTACAAGATGCCCAAAAATTTTATCATTGAAAGGGGGTATTGTTGGAACCTACTTGTTTTAATTATCAAAGATCATAAACAATTTGTTTCGAAAAAGTTAAATGTGTTATGATAGTAAATACTATTCTTTGACAATTAGTGAAAATAATTTGGTAAACTACTAATCAACTATTAGTTTAAATTGATCCATTATTAGTTAAAAATGTTAAATTATTGACTATAATGATCTACCATCAATTCAACTGATAAACTTGTGGACTTTATCTAGAACTAGGATCTACATCGGAAAGACCTACCATCATCACATATAACAGTAAACTATACCACTAACTAATCTACCTTCATAGATAATATACTTCAAAAAGTTGTTATGAAAGTCATATCTACTTCCAGTGAACATCTACCACTAGAGCACATCTACCTCCATATTTGTTCTACCACTAGAGTTAATCAACCTCTAAAGTTTATCTACCACCAATAAATCCATAGTTGGTTTATTATATAATCATATGAAATCAACTATTATTATTATCTACTGCTAGAGAAAATCTACCACCAGTGTACTTATTTTGTTGTTTAGATTCTTAATTCAAAATTAATTTCTCCAACATCTATTTTATGGAATTTAATATAGTTATCTATAGGTTGATTTATGATTAATTCTTATTAAACTACCCCTCTAATCCATTGAAGACAAATTTAGACCTCTTGGGTTTTTACCAATAATTGGATTCATGATATTTTATTTATTAATTATTAAATGGGTAGTTGGACCTAAAAGATTTATATATTAATATTAAATATCTCATGAACTATATATATGTTTTTGAATGAGATTATCCAAAAGTATAGATACATGTACAAACAGTACATATCCTCAATGAAATTGGGATTGAATAACCCTATTCAAACTTCTTTATAAGAAATACATGAGGACTTATGAACATATAATTATATTTGGATTAATCATTTTAAATTTTTGTAATCTCTTCATAAATACTCATTCTATTTATTCTTTATCATTCAAAAGGTGTATTTAATTCCTCTATTTATCTGTACACACTATATCATGTGATTAAAATGTATAATACTGGATATTATCTAAAACACATTAATTATTATTCCCATGAATAACTATGTAATGGGTCCTATGTGACATGGTATTTGTTTTCTTCCCATGAATAACATTATGAGATTCATCAAGCCAGGTTAGCCAATATGTTGTTGATTTTAATATCGGATCCAGGTGGTGGATCAAGATTATTGTTTAACAAAATTCTTTATAAAATGTTATTTCCAAGTGGAGTGGATTAAGTCTCATCTTGAGAATAACCCCTTATTTATATTATGATGTGTGATTTATTGGCATGAATTTTATATTTCAATATTAAAAATGTATCTTATTTTAAACCTCTAACAAGAAATTACTTTGATATTTGGTCATAATATTTTTTTATTTAACGTGTTCGATTAATTAAGTTAATTTCAAAATATAAGGTAGTAAAAAAAAATTTAATTGATCCTTAATCCCATTTAATAGTAATTTATTGGAAGATAAATTTTTAATATTTATACAATTTTGATTAAATGGTTGTTTTTATTAACATCAGGGATTGATATTTTAAATTGGTTTCAATTTAAATAAGTTTTACGAACTTTATTCACCCCCCCTCACGAGTTACTCACTCTTTCCAATATAGGTAATTTATATTTGCTCAAAATTTCTTCAGGAATTTTTAAAATGTCTTAAAATTTTCTTGAAATGACATTAAATGACTATGGAAATTATTATAATAATTCCATAGTACTCCACATCAACCTAAAAGTAGCATGTATCATATAAAATCATCATTGACTAGTCTCATGATCCATGGCTACCTTTATGATTCCAACTACAATTTCAAAGAAATATATCCTTCATACACGATAATGTCCTAAATAATTTAATCATAAAACATGTTACATAATACAAACATGGATTATTAATAATTTTATTATAATATCCAACACATTAAACTAGATTTAAGATCCGTAAATAATGGCTTAGTGTTTTTCCAACACAAGTTATTAGATATCTTTTTTCTCAAAATTCAATTGTAACATTTGGTATACAGTACTTCCCACAACCTTAGTATATTCCTTTAGCATGAGCATAATCACAACAACAATCATATATATAGGTTTATCCCCATGAATATTGGAATTTTTTGTGCTATTGTTTAATATAACTTCATCTATATGATCCATTATATCCAATGGATATTCATATTAAGAAAGTTCATGATCTATTTATAAGACCTATACGTTCAGTACATGGGAAGAATCGGGTTTTCACTTCCTAAAATGGTACAAAAGGATCACAACATGGACTTGACAGTGCTTCACAGAAAGCTCCAATTGATAAGAAATCATACATAATAGATAAAGAATCTAGATAAGTCCAATATGCCATGGTATCTACCTTAATTTCTTCTCTAATCGCATAAAATCCATACATTATGATATTCACATGATAATATTCACACCAAAATCAAACACCAGATCACAATGATGATTGTCAGCATAACTACTATTTTGACTATGAGTAGTATTAATGTTCTAACGAATGGATCTAACATTCTTTTCAATTTACTAATATATTAGTCCCAATATAATTAATTCTCAAACTTCACCCTATCATGTTTCATTTCTACACATCTTTATATAGAGGGATTCATATGGATCCATCTAAATTCATGAATAAAATCTATTCTGGTATGAAAACTCAACTAGAGGAAGGTGATTATCCCAACCAAATTTTAAATCTATATGAAAACATATAATCATATAATCTAGGGTTTGAATGGTTCTTTCAGACTCACCATCTATTTGAGTATGATTTGTAGTGCTGAAACTAAATTTCATATCTAGATCTTGATAAATAATTCTCCAAAACATCAAGGTAAATATTAGATTCTGGTTTGATACAATAAATTTTTTTTACACCATCCAACCTTAAAACTTCTTATATATATATATATGTATATATAGATATATCCTTCAACATAATCCTGAGAGATATAATCTTCAATACTGAAAATGTGTGATAAATTCATATGAATATCAACCACAACCCATATAACATTATTTTTTATAGATTATTTGGAGAATCCCATGAAACAAAACAAGGTGATGTTTCACCATTTCCATTCTATTATGGGAAATTTACATAATATAGACTTATAATTTTTCATATAAACCTTATCATGATGAAAAAAATCACTGAGATACATACTATATAATATATATCACCAGGACATCCCAAACGATATACTCTTCCAAATCCCTATACGTCATTGTACTTCTTTGAAGAATATAGAATGATTAATTTTGTGCTTCCTCAAATAGATCCTTAAAATATTCTATAGACAGGAAACATATATGGTTCCTAAATAACATCATCCCACCATAATCAATGTTATATTCAAGAATACTTTTATAATTATTCTATATATCTACATCATCCTCTTATGCATCTTAAATCATCACATGGATAGATGGTTTATCACTCAATTAAAAAAGATAAGATTTCATCCTTTCTTTATGATTTCCAAATCCATCATTTAAAAATCCATAAATAATGGATATTTTGTTATCCTCATTATAGATATTCTTGAATGATCATTGTGACTCAAAGCACCATCCAAAAAGATCACTTTACAAGGATAGTAGGGTATTGAGTAGTAATAAAATTTAATCATCTGTAATCAACTTCATTGGTTCATATTCAACTATTTTTTAGGAAAATATAATTTGAATTTTTAGGATCAGTATATATTTCACACATATGTGTATAAATAATACACCTCTATATCTTTAAGGAAAAAATAATCCTATCTCACTCTAGATCATGAGTTTAATAATTTTTCTCATTAACCTAAAATTTTCTTGAGCCATAAGCTCCCAAAAAACTGTTTTGTAAATCCCATGGAAATATTAATGATAAAATATATGTTTTTGTATATCATAGAAATTCCATATTTTTTTAATTATACAGAATTCTTACGAGACTACAAAATCTGACGACCCGTGATTCCGAGGCCCAGAGTTCCCAGAATGATCTGCCAAAATAGTGTTAAGATTAAAATTGCACACGTGAGTAGTTTTCAAGAAAAAGTTGAATAAGTCTTAAATGGGTTCCCATATCAAAACTCTGAGGGCACTGTTGTGTTCAAGATGGCGGGTTTACCCTAGGTGCGACTTAAGTTTAGTTGGCAAATGCCTCTAGTGAGAAAACCCGAAAATGGAATATCTGTAAATAAAATTATCAAATAAAATTATTTTAATTTCAAAATACTTATAATTCACAAATGGTGACTCAGATTAAAAAACCTAGACCACCGTATAAATAATGAGGGTATGCTTTCCTTAGGCATATACTATCTTTGGCCAGCGCAGGCCACAAATGAAAGTTAGTTTTGGCCGTAAATAAAATAATTAAGTGACATTTATTTTATTGTAAAATATGTAACTTCTAAACGGTATCTCAGATAGAAAATCTGAGAGTACCCTTGAGCTCATGAGGGCATGTTCCATTTAGGTGGAGCATAACCTCGACCGACGTGGGATGAGGGCGACTTTTAATTATTTTTGAACTTTTTTTAAAGGTATTTTCACTAAACGAGAAGACGACATTTTCTATCTTTTGAACCAGTTCTTGGATTAAAAATCGGAGAGAACTTTTCAATATGCAGTGTCATGATTCACTTAAGGGAGTCTTAACATTGACCAAAGTTGGTAGGGTAGAAATATTAGTTTTTGTGACTTTTTAAAGAAATAATAAAATAACATTGGAATTGTTAGGTTTTATGTTTTTTCCCTACTACCTATTGAGAGGTGGTGGCGGGGACCATGGAGGTCTTCAGACATTTAAAGATCGGATAATAATTTCAAGGTTACACATTGGTTTCATATCCAACCCTAGTGTAATTATTGTGCCACATTAATTATGTTAATTAATAAATATAATTAATTCTTCAGTGCATTACTCACCCTTCTCCCCCTCTATTTATAGGGGCTCTAGGTAGAGTTTTTCACATGGATTATTCAAGAAAGGAACCTTTGGAAAATTGATGTGACACCTTCCACTAACAGACATGGAAGATCGGGTGGCAACAAACTGGGAGCGATGAACACCAGTGGCATCGCCAAAGTGCAGATTCTCCTACCACCACTGCGATGACTCTAACAATTCATGAGGTAGTCGTTGTCTTTTAATTCAAAAAATTAACATGATTATTATCCTAATTATTGAATTTTAGGGTGGTCTTTGTGATGTATTTGAATGGGGTTTATCATTATTTTAAAGTGATATATAAATTACTCCCACTTGTAATAAAGCTAACAAGGAGGGTGCATGCCAACAAACAAGGCTCAGGACCTTCCCCGCATAATTTTTTAATTGTGTTCTTCAGAGGTGGGTTGTTTCAACTTGAAAAATCCCTGAAACTGATAGGCTCTCAACGATGGTGGCATCCTGACAGGACCGTAGGTGCATCCGAAAGAAATAACAGACCACCGGAGCTCAACTGGTGGCCCACGGATGATTTGTCGGCATGGAACCAACGACCGGTGTTAGAGGTGGCTGACACTCACCACCCATGAAAGATGTCGGAACCTCTGAGCTTCATGGTGTACCCAAAGGGGTGGCCAAAAACTGGACGACCACGTTTGTGAGGCAGCACGACGTCGTCCGTCGCGGAGAAGGAGCCGCGATATTGAAGCTCCAACAAGAGGGGGACCCATGCCCCGCAGGTCCCGCGGACCATGTGGTGATGAAAATTAAAGAGTTGAATAGATCATCTTGAGCCGTTCGTGGAGTTGGCGGCCCCCTATATAGCGAGCCACACAGGCACACTAGGCCGCATCACCCGACGGGTCACGCCCAACTGGCGGGCCAGGCCGGTCCATGGTCTGGTCTGGGTTGCGGCATAGTAGGCCCCGCCCTCCATGGCCCCGACCAAACAGGCCAGCCCATGTCATCTAGGGATAGGTGAGGATGGGCCCGGACTGGGTCTGTTTGACCCGAACTGAGGTGGTTTGACCTGAACCAGTTCTGGCCAGGTCAGTCCGGCTGAGTCGGGCCGGACTGGGAACCATTCTGGCCTAGTTACGCTTAAATGACGGTACCCTGCTTACCAGATGTCTTTTTGATGAACCGTCTGTGAAGCTAGGATCCTTTGAGCGAGATGGTCCTTTTGAGACACTCAACATGACTTTCGGAGAAGGTTGGAGTTTGGCCGCGTTGGATCATACTCGAATCCAACTGGGGACTCGGTATTAAAATGCCTATATATTACAGACCTGGTGTCTGATTGACGTGTCATCCGTTGCATTGGAACACTTATGACTAGACAGATCATTGTGTTACTTAATTTTGGAACTTATACGTGGTTGAGGTATGGTTGATAACCAGAGGAGTAGAACCAGAGTGTTTCTTATAGTGATAGTTAGGATGGTTACTCCCTTGATGACTCAAGGTGCAAGTATTTCTTACTCATCTACATCAGTAGAGATGGGACTCCACACATCTTGAGTGGAGGTTTGTTACCTATGAATGGTTTTTCTATCTTTGGAGTCGGTACTCCCATCAAGGACAAGGGTGTAGGTCCTCCATACATAACTCCCATTGAGTCGGGTACTCCCCAACTGGGTAGGGTGTGGGTCCTCTATGATAGGAGTAGTTACTTTCCTATCAACATATGGGGTGGGTCCTCCTTATGCAGTGCTACAGCAGAGTCAGAACTCCCATTCCATACCAGGGTGCTGGTCCACTGGCCTATAGTCAGTACTCCCTGGATGTACTAGGGCAGGGGTCCCCCACATCAAACAAACTATTAGAGTTTTACTCCCCTACCATGTACGGTGCGGGTCCTCACATATAGAGCCAGTACTACCCTACCATACTAGGGTGTGGGTCCTCTAGCCTGGGGTCAGTACTCACTTGACATACTAGGGTGCGGGTTCTTAACAGCAAACAAACTACCATAGTCATACTCCACTATCGGGTAGGGTCAAGGTCCTCACATATGGAGTAGTAATCCACCATCTTCAAATAATGATGAGGAGAGGGTCCTTCAAGGGAGTTGGAAGTCCCTCGACAGTAGGAAACGGTGTTGAGGAGTGGTCCTCTTCACTTGGTTTCACATGTTCTTGCCTTAGGCTCAAGACTGTGACTGTGAGACCTCTAGTGTCGGGAACTATAGGTAGTTATAGTAGAAAGTTCTCAATAGAGCATGTCCTTTCGGACATTCCATTAGGAATGGTTGAGGTTTTCCGAATAGAGTACATATCTTGGATGGGTTTCATTAGGGATGGCCAGTTCATGGAGCATGTACTCCTGATCCTAGAGTTATTCTTTGAGCCTTATTTGGAAATCCAGGGATAGGCTTGAGGCCGGGGTCTTGTGTTTCTTTGTGGATGAGATGTGTATATTTTTTTGAGCTCTGTCTTTTGCTTTTTGATTTATTATTGATATAATACTTTTTGTTTTACTTTTTGGAATTCTGAGAGACCTTAGGGGGTCTTGGGGTCCCTACTAGGTATTGTTATACTCACACCTTCATAGGGTTCATTTGCACCTTGTTGAGACTTGTGAAGATGTTGGGAATCCTTGACTGAGATTGGGGACCTAGGATCTGACGGTGGACGATGGTGACGGTTGAAATGGAGATCTTTGGAGATAAGATGTACCAACCCGTTAGTTAGGATCACATATGGATGATATTAGGATATATTTTTTTCAGTTGTAGTTGAATATTTTCAGTTGGTCTTGCATTCTAGACCCTTACATTCTATACACTGTTTTACTACAACAATTTTACTTCGTGGTTTCATCTCATTGAATTCGAGTCTGTGTGTTTGTACAAGTTTCAAGGAAATGGCTTCCCATTTTATGGATACACCTTTTTGGTGTAAGTTTCCAACCCCTACCCTAGGGATGGTGGGCTTGGGGTAGTCACTGAATGGGCCCCAAGGGATGGGTTGTGACAAAGTGGTATCAAAGGAGTCAGTTATATCAAAGAAATATGACTTTTATCTTCACAATGAGGCTATAGTGTTAAGTGTTTTGAGTGTGGTTTTCAGTTTGGGGAGTCCAATGTTGGTGCGATGGTCGACGTATCCATACACAAGGACCCTGAAATCTGATTTCTTACTCGGTGCATGAAAATGATGTGTGTGTGTGTTTTGGAATTTTTTTTCTTTGATCTCTTTTGAGTCAGATAACCAGGTATAACTTATTTCCTATTGTTCATCTTCATTCTCTTTCAAGAAGCCTCTACACAGACAGCCATCCAGGATTCATGTGCTTGGATATGAGGATGGTCCGCATAGTGAAGAGGTGTCGGTACATGGAACGTTTCCTGAGATGGTACCTTTGGGGGGTGTCCTAATGATATCACTACCCATTGGTCAGTAGTTACTACCACTGCTACTAGTAGGGGACACTTATAGGATCAGTTCCATACATGAGATTCAGTGATTGATACCCCCAAGGTCCCATGGCAAGCCCAACTCACAGGTCGCTTTTGACTGGATTGAGGTGGTGAGAGTGTTTCCCTCTAGCCATGGCACCATTAGATCAGATGGTGATCCAGGCAGTGAGCATGCAATGTGTCTTAGGAGGGTGATGGGAGGGTATAGATTGACCCAATCATATGATGAGTTGACTTTTTCCATGGACAGATCTTGAGAACCATCCTCGTAGAAGGGGTCACTTTCCATAAATAGTTAATGGGTTTGTGTTCACAAGAGCTTCTATAGCTTTAGTAGGACAACATGTTGGTAGTTTAGTATTCATCGATGCCTTCCGACCATTATAGGTACTCGATGAATATGATACGACCAGTGTTTTAGGGCTCAGACCTTTGAGCGAGATATGTTTAGGGGAATCTGAGCTAGAAATATTCCTATATGAATTCATACATATGTTTGGGTGTTAGAGAGAACCATTGTGGTTGAAAAATTCTTTGGCTGAGCAGATATAGATAGTGAATATCAGTAGTGGTAAATAAGGATACTGACTTCATTCTCAGAGACTTGAATGTGTATAGAAAATGTTTTGGGAAGCGAAAGTGATAGGGACATATGAATCTGCAGGGCAGTAGATGTGGAAGAGGATATAGGAGAGCATCAGGAGGTGGTATACATTTTGACATGTTACAACCACCACCCCAATGTGGTCCCCACCAAGCTTAGGGAGCTGGAGGATAGGGGAAGGGAGTAGCTACATGAAATCAAGGAGTGTGACCCAAGGGATCAATAAATTATTTGAGGTATGATCTGTGTCTACTACTAGATAAAATATTAAAATAAATAGGTATTAATCATTCCTTCTTGTCATGAATATTGTTCAATACCTAGAGTTTTCAATTAAATAGTTGAATTGACCATTACATCTAGAGATACCTTCAGGAGGAGACTCGATAATGACACTTATGTCAACGATGTGATATGACCCTTGTGAAGAGAGTTCTGGTTGGAACCTCTTGGTGGCAACATCGAGGACTTATGACGTTAGTTTTTGTATGGACTAGCCATCCAAAGTTCATGCTCAGAATGACTATTTTAGGAAGAAAGGATGTTTCATATCAATAGCATTGTAATGGGGTTTTCCATTGTCAAAAAAAAGGAAACCCAAGTATCACAAGTTAAACTCATGCATAGGAGGGTACATCTGATCACTCTTGAGTCGGCCAGCCATACCCTCATGGAAGTAAGAGTTTTGAGTGTTAAATTCTCAATAGTAGTGGTAGAGTGCGAGAACATATTTTCAAAATATTTTTCGAGAATTACCTCCCTCCATGGAGAGGGACTGCTTTATTGGCTTGTACTCAGCAACAACACCAATATCTACAACTTCTTATTGAGTGGCTCTCGCATTGCTCCAGGATTTGAGAGTTAGAAGGGGGGTGTGGTGGTAGATGCACACAATAGGAGTTTTGGTTTACAACTGGTGAGTTATGTGACAATGTAGCTAGCTGCATTACGAAAACCCTTCACGGATAGTGAAGGATTATCTTACCTCTTGTCTATAACTGTCACTCCCCCACACCTTCAGCGAGTTCGAGAGGCACAATTTGAGAATGTATACTGCGACGCCCGACGTGCTTAGATATCCTTAGGACTGGCTACTGAAAGATTTTTTGAAGGTGGGGAGAACACCATCCTTCTCAAAGGACACCACATGGTACTAGTGACTCTATGAGTGGAGGTGTTGATCGAGTTCCACACATCCCCTTTTTGGCGGTACATCCTGGTGTTGCGAAGATGTATCAGGACCTTCTTCATCAGTACTGGTGGTCCGGGATAAATATTGGACAAAGTTGACAGAATTATTATGACTATAGGAGATGGATACCCTTAGAGGTCAAGGAGGGAGACCATGTATTCCTATAGGTCTCGCCTCAACGAGGATTGTAGAGATTTTACTGGGGAAATAAGCTATCTCTTAGGTTCATCGAACCTTTCCAGATTCTCAGTAGAGTTGGAGATGTGCAGTACCACCTAGATTATTCCACACAGATGAAAAAGGTGAAAAATGTTTTCCATGTGTCACAGATGACAAGATGGGTTCATGATTTGTCACAATTTATGGACTATAGAGAGTTGGACATTGAGGTTGGGGTGACTTTTACGAAGTTACCAGTGGAGATAGGGGATCGACAGGAGAAAGCACGTTGTGGATGGTCGATCCCTCTAGTGTTAGTTTTTGGGAAACATGGGAATCTTCAGGAGAACACATGGGAGTGGGATCCTCATATTCAGGCTCAATACCCTCATTTATTTGATTTTCCATTATTTTGGATTTTGGGGAAGTAAATCCCTATGGTGGGGAGAATTCAAAGACATAGAAATTCCATATAAATTTTTTTAATTCAATATATTTTTTACAAGATTAGGAAATCAGACGGCACGTGATTCTGAGCCTCGGAGTGGCCAGGATGATCCATCGAAAAAGTTTTAGCTTAAAATAGCACACGTGAGTAGTTTTCCTGAAAAAGTGAAATAACCATTAAATTGGTGCCCAGATCAGAAATAAGAGGTCACTATTGTGTTCAAGATGGCAGTTTAACCCTAGGTGTGGCTTATGTTTAGTCAGTGCAGGCCTCCAATGAGAAAACCCAAAAAATGGAATAACCGTAAATAAAATAATAAAATAAAATAATTTTATTTTTAAAATGCTTATAACTCATGAATGGTGACATGGATTAAAAATCTAAGACTACCATTGAACTCATGGGGGTATGCTTTACTTAGGAAGATAATAACTTTGGCTGGTGCAGGCCACCCGGGGATGTTAGTATTTTTTCTGAAAATAAAATAATTAAGTGACAATTATTTTATTGTAAAATCCTTAACATCGAAACCGTCACTCAGATTGAAAATTTGGAAGTATCTTTGAGCTCATTATAAAATATTCCCCTTAGGCAGAGCCAAACCTCGACTGTCTTGGTTCAAGGGTGACTATTATTTATTTTTTATATTGTATATAAGGTACTTTTAGTAAACGCACGAGCTGTGTTTTATATCTTTTGAACTAGTTCTCGAATTAAAAATCCAAGGGGACTGTTGATTTCACAGCACTGGGGTTAGATTAAGGGAGTCATAACTTCAACCGCAGGTTGTCGGGTGAAAAAGATAGTTTTTATTTCTTTTTAAACAAATAATAAATTAACATATGAATTGTTATTTTATTTCTCTTTTTCCTAGAACCTATTTAGTAGCAGTGGCGGGGACCATGAAGGTGGTCAGACTTTTAAATATGGGATATTAATTTCCTGGTCACACTTTGGTTGTGTAACCACCCCTCGTGTAATTAATGTTGCACGTTAATTACATAAATTAACTAATCTCATTAATTCCATGGTTCATTACTCGCCCTTATCACCCTCTATTTAAATGGGGCTTGGGGTATAGTTTTTGACATGGATTCTTCAAACGATGAACCTCTGGCGATGTGACGTGACATATTCCACTGATGGAGATGGAATCTTGGGAAGAAATGAACGAGGAGTGACTAATGCCAGTGGCTTCATCAAAGAACATATTCTCCTTCAACCACCACGATGACTCCAAAGATTCTTGAGGCAGGGGTTGTTTTTAATATAAGAAATTCCTCGATTCTTCTCCTCATTCTTGAATTTTTGGGTGTTCATTTGAGGGTTTTGAATGGGGTTTATCATTTTTTAATGTGACGTCTAAATTAATCCCACTTGTCATAAAGGTAACATGGAGGGAGCAAGCCAACAAACAAGGCCTGGACCCTCTGCCACTTGTTTTTTTATTTCATTCTTCGGAGACGGGTTGTACCAACTTGAAAAAACCTTGAAATAAATAGGTGTGCAACAACGGAGGCATCCTGGGAGAACCATAGGCATGTCTGGAAGAAAGAACGGACCACCGGAGATCACCTACTAGCCCACGAAAGATTTATTGGCACCACACCAATGACTGGTGCCGACGGTGAAGGTGGCAGTCGGCGCTCACCGGCCGTGAAAGAGGTAGGCATCACTTGGCACTACTGTAGAACTGAAGGGGTGTCCAGAAACTGACTGGCCACATTGGTGACGCATCACACCATAGAGAAGGATTCACGGCATCAAAGTTGTGGTCGGAGGGGGACCTGTGCCCCAGGGGTCCCGCGGACCACATGGTAGCACCATGTGGCACTGCTAATTGAAGAGCTCAATGGCTCTTTTTGAGACGTTTGGGGAGCTGGCGGCCACCTAGCTGTCCTGCCGCACCCGCACACTGGGTCGCGTCACCATGTGGCACCACATTCTCTGGGATGAATCATACATGAATCCAACTGGGTCCTCGGTATTAAAATGACTATAACATAAATACTGGGTGTCTGATTGATGTTCCATATATTGCATAGGTATCCTTATGAAATTATAGATCATCAATTTACTTCCTTGTGGATCTTCATGGTGGTTGAGGTATATCTAATTACTAGAGGAGCATAACCATGGTGTTTCTTGTTGTGAGAGTCAGGATGGTTACTCCCTTGATTAATCAAGGCGCGAGTATTCCTTACTCCTCTGCTCCAGTAGAGAAAGAAAACCTCACTTCATGAGTGTGGGTACGTTTCCCGTTGATTGTATTTTATATCTTTGGAGTCAATAATCCCCTATTGGACTAGGGCATGGGTCCTCCATACATAAACCACATAGAGTCGAGTAGTCCCCTATCAGGTAGGGTGCGTGTCCTCTGTGTTTGGATAAAGTACTCCCCCATCAACCCAGGGTGTGGTTCCTCCATATACAGTGCTACAAAATATTTGATACTCCCCTTCCATGCCAGGGTGTGCATCCACTGGCCCGGGGTAGGTACTCCCCGAACGTACTTGGGCACGGGTCACCCATAGTGAACAATCTAATAGAGTTGTACTCCCCTACCGTGTAGGGTGCAGGTCATCACATATAGAGCTGGTACTCCCCTACCATGCCAAGGTGTGGGTCCTCTAGGCTGGGGTCGGTTTTCCCTTGAAAGAATATTGTGTGGGTCCCCCACAACAAACAAACTACCATAGTTGTACTCCCCTACCAGGTAGGGTGAGGGTCCTCACATATGGAGTAGTACTCCCCCATCTCTAAGTATCAATAGAGAGCGGGTCCATGAGGTGAGTTGGAGCTCCCTCGACTGCATGACAGAATATCAAGGAGTGGGCCTCCTCACATGGTTTCCCTTAGTCTTGCCTCAAGCGGTAGACTATGACTACAAGACCACTAGGGATGGGCATTAAAGGAAGTTATAACCGAAAATTCATGGTGGAGCACATCCTTTAGGAAATTCTATTAGAAATTTTTGATTTGTAACTAATTGAGTACATCTCTCAGATATGTTCCATCAAGGATGGATAGTTCATAGAGTGTGTACACTTGATCCTTGAGTTACGCTTTGAGCCTTATTTGGAAATCCTAGAAATGGATCGAGGTTGGGGTCTTATGTTTCTTTATAGAATAGATGAGTATATCTGGTTTGAGATCTGTCTTTTTCTTTGTGCTTTGTGATTGAGATCATACTTGTGGTTTTCCTTTGTCGAATTTTGGGAGACCTTCGGGGATCTTGGGGTCCAATTTGGGTATTTTTATACTCACCCATGCATGAGATTTTCCCGCACCTTGTTGTGTCTTGTTGAGACATCAGGAATCCTTGACCGAGACTCGGGAGCTAGGACCTAACGATGGATGACAATATGGTTGACCTGGAGAGCAGTGGAGATGATTTGTACCTACACTTTAGGTAGGGTCCCTAGTGGATGATCTCAGGAGCTATTTTTTCAGATTTAGTTGTATCTTTTCAGTTGGGCTTGTATTCCGACCCCATACATTTAGTACACACTTTAACTACAATATTTTTACTTCTTGGTTGCATCACGTTGCATTATAGTCAGTGTGTTTGTAAAGGTTTAAAGTAATTGCCTTCCCATTTTATGGATATTCCTTTCTGGTGCTAGTAGCCAATCCATGGCCTATGGAAGGTGAGCTCGGGCTAGTCATGGCACAGGCCCTGGGGGACAAGTCGTGATAGTTTCCAAAATAAGCTTAATATTTATTTTACACTAATTATTAAAAAATCATAGTAACCAAGACAACACATAGGTCGGGGGTATCCATTTCCCTTTATCTCTCCTCAATTAGGGGTTCTAGCCCAGTAAACTTACCAGATGTGACAGGTTTTCATTTTTACTAAAACTATATTAACATAATTCCTATAACATCCAAAGAAATATCTTGAACATCCTTAAAATTAAAATTAATTGTAAAATTTCATATAAAACTGGAAGGTTATAAATTCCTTTCAACTTATGGAAAGATCATTATTCCTCAAATGGTATCTCTTGTTGAGCCGAAGAGTTATGTATACCTTTTTTAAATAAAAAATATACCAAAATATCATTAATCACATTAAAATCCCATCACTTATAACCTAAAAAGTGTTTCCTAGGACTTTTAACATGTTATCGAACATTAAATCTGATACACATAATGGTAACCATAACTCTTAACTTAATCTTATATGAACAAATATATTCTTCCAATATTAACACACTGATTAAAGGTTTCAGGATTATTGTAAAAAAAACTCAATGGTAAAAAACTTTTAAACCATAATTCTTAAATCCCTATACATAAATACTTTGACCCTTTAAATTATATCATTTTTTATATCTTAAGTCCATCCTTAATCTAGGTTCTAACTAATAGTTTAGGAAATTGACATTGATAATTCCCAAATTCCTAACATATAAGACATCAAATTCCAATGAAATTAATTTCTAGATGACTTTATTCCCATAATGAAAAAGTCTTACCCTATAATTGAGATGTTATATTTGATTCTTACTCCAGCCATATTAAAATGTAGAAATCTAAATCATCTTTTATCTACATTTATTACAACAAAACCCATCATAAAATTATATCTTCCTCTTATTTTTCATGTTTAGAATATTAGGAAAGCTCACAATTTTAAACATATTTCAATAAAGATAATTAAACATGATCACAATATCTTTCTATTTGATCATCATCCATGTTTCTTGTTCCTAAGAATCTAATTTGCATTCTCATTTAGTTTTAATATGATTCCTTCATATTCCAGTTGTGGACTAAAACCAAAAAACATAGTGTGGGGTATAATAATCATAGTGAAAAACTACACGGCCATGAAAAAAAATCCTTTTTATGATGTTTAAATAGAAGGACCATAATTTCAATATATGAAACGATATGTTTAACCTAGTTCATTCATGATCATCATCTATTGAAACCATTGATGATTTTTAATGAATAGTTTGTGAATTTCCAAAACATATCCATCATTAGAGTTAAAACATGTATGAAATAATACTTATTTTCATACACTAGGTGACAATCAAGTCAAATCTCAATGTTCCATATTATAAATTATTACCATTAGCTACAACTGTTCCATAACCACATAAACTTATAGTGTCTTGAAATGGCTTTAATTTCATATAAACCACTCCCACTATCTTTCACTAAAATTCCATGATATTTTTACTATACATAGACTTATCTTTATGGTTCACCTTAATGTTTTATCATCCTTGTATATAAATTTTAACTAATACTTTCTGGGATACCAACTATAGTGACCTTTTATTTTCATATGTGTATGTCAAAAATTAATATATGAATATTAAATACATAACATAATGATTTATGACATATTCGTATAAGTATAGTATTCTTTGAAACATGGACATGTATATAAATAGTTCATAAGTTAACTACATTATCTCTAACAATATTTTTCAAAACTAGTACCCTTCATAGATATATCCACCACAATACATTTCTTTATAACATGTGGAAATGAAACATAAGAAAGGGTGATCTTAGATTTTAAATTAGCTTTAAAATGAGAGTTATCAAAATAACATAACCATAAGTGTACAAAAAACATGATAATAACATTTAAAAACCATACCTTATAATCATATATCATAAACATTATTCATGAAATAAATACTGGAACTTCATAAGACATGAATCATAAAGTAATCAAATATCATAATCCATGAGATCATAACATTGAAAAAATACATAGATATGTTTCATAAAGATATGTATTTGAAATCTTATTTCGGGGATTCCCACCAATACATTCAGATTATTCATGAATTTGGATAACTACTCGTATACGTGGTTCACTCTGAGGATAAACACTCAAATTTGAACTTTAGGGTATGGGATACCCTACCATATATGAACTTATTTTAGAATTTGGATATCCTTTTGTGTACCCTAATTTGGGTGTGGGATAACCTTCCTTGTAGACTCTTGTTTTGGGTTTCAAAAAACATTTAATATACCCTATAGGATCATAGAATATTAATCTATAACTAAATAATTGGAGGGTGTTATTGTTCATACCATTTACATAATGAAAATCATACCTATGTGTTCCACAATATCATGAAT
The DNA here is from genome assembly GCA_963277665.1 of Viscum album. Taxonomy (NCBI): domain Eukaryota; kingdom Viridiplantae; phylum Streptophyta; class Magnoliopsida; order Santalales; family Viscaceae; genus Viscum; species Viscum album. The sequence goes on from OY728136.1 coordinate 1,841,989,803, forward strand.
CATTCATCATATAATAACCCATGAAATGGAAATGGGATTCATAATCATTTTTCAATAGCATATCCTCTAGAAATGAAATGGGTTTCATAAAAAATAATTCATTGTATAGCCTGTGGGAAATAAAGAGGATTCATAAACATACTATCATCCTAGTAATAAAAATATTAGAGAAATAATAAAGATGGTACCATTTTATCATATCCTCAATAAAAGATAAGAAACACCAAATGTTTTTGTTGTTGAAGATGAAAATAAAAACCATAAAATGATCATTAAAACATTATTTAAGAAAATGTGTAACACCCCGAGCTTCTACGGTACCCTTCTCTTTGAATAATATAGTAGCGTCTGTTGTACGCAACTTCGAGTTCTAACACACACCACGACCAATCAATGTAGCCGTTACGAATAGTAATATCTGCTATTTGAATTTTTATAAATTTTATCTCTCAAAATGGACTTCATTTTTGGATTCGGAATATCTAAATTAGCCAAGGGTGAAATTTTGGTACTTTTCGGATTACTTTTATATTTTGATGAATAGTGAAAACAACTAAATTTTAATTAAAAACATCTTTTTTATTCAAAATAATTAATAGTGATAAATAATGAATTTTAGTGGTTTTAAATTATATTTAGCATATATTTTTACCATTTAATCCAATTATGGTCATTGGACATAATTTCACATTTAAACCGAACATAAACAAGTGTCAATCTTTTGATATTTACTATTCCTTAAAAACACACATTTTTTTCAACAATGGGAATTAATTTTAAATTATAAATGAAACATCTATGTTTTTAATTTGGTAAAATAGGCTTCATTATTGAATTCATAATATCAAAATTATCTTAGGGTAAATTTTTGGTATTTTTCTGAAATCTTTCAATTTTTGATGAATAGTGAAAAACACTAAGTTACTGTTTAAAACCGACTTTTTATTTAAATAATTATTTATATTAATTAAATTTATTTTAGGTCCAAATAGATACATAATACCTATATAAATTCAATTTAATTCATTGGAGTCAGTTTATAATAATTTTAGATATATAAAAAAATTTATTGAACTTTTTCAACGTCTCTTACCCACCTCCTAGGAGAATTTGTAAATTCACATAAAACATAATTTTACCACTTCTGTGAGTGAAATTTGAAAAATAAAAGAGACACGGTAAATATCAAGGAGTAAAATTTCGTTCAATAAGATAAAAATAATTTTTTTGAATAGTAACTTTTTACTTTTATTTACCACGGTAAAAAGTAAATAGGGTAATTAAGGGTAAAAATGATATTATTATTACCCTAACACATGTCCTAATTCTATTGGATAAGTGTAATTAGACCAAAAAAACCTTAGAAATAATATATAACCCTTTTGGTCCACATGGATTAGATTAGGACATTTATTAATATTTAATTCAAAGAAGAGTTAAAAGAGTTAAAATCAAAGTTTAATAACTAAAACATTTTTAATATAGGGTTATACATAAGAAAAATTCGATTATAAAAAATTCATTAGAAAGATAAAATTATTTCCTACATAATAGTATTTTAATTATAATTTTTAGATATTAATTAATTAAATTTATTAATGACAAAATGATGATGTAGTAATTACCTTATTAATGAACGAATCAAATAAATTGTAATATAAATATTAAAATAAATATAATATCAAAGTTTTTATGACATCCACGAATTTTATAGGTGAATAAGACATGTTAGGATTGATTCAATGTATTTTGTTGGAAGTAATCATGTTGTTATTATTTTAACAAAAAAAACAAATACCAAATAGTGTCAAAATTGACATAAAATAGTTTTTAAAACAAATATTATATTATTAATTGATATAATGGTCCTAGAAAGTTAAAGTTCAGCCAAAAGTCTTATATAATAATATATATGACATTAATGAACCAATTGGGGTTCAATTTCCAGTATATTGAATGTTTATTAACCATATAGTGTAAGAATACAAGAAGACACAGTAAAAGTTAAATTATTTAACTTAGAGTTAAATCTAAATGACAAGGATTAAATGGTAACCTAAACTTGTCTAAAACTTATTTCTTGAGTTTTTTTAGACCTATCCCCACATTATACTTTAAATAATCATCATTAGAGCCATTATAAACTGAATATGAATTTATTATAAAAAAATATGTTAAGTTTTTTCTAAGGTGCCCCTCACCCCTCTTATAAAAGGGAACTCCCCCTTATCTCTAATTCACACCTTATACTCCATTTGGATCCACCAAACCCTTCCCAAATACATTCTAAAATATCCTCCCCTAATCCTAGAGGCCTTATTTTGATCATAAATCCATCCTAAGGAGCCATTTTGATCAGATCAAAAGGAAGAACCCGAAGAAGAGGTAATGATTTCACCACCCTCTTTCCAGTTCCTTTCTTCTTCCACTTCCTTTTTCTTTGTTGTTTCCATTCTAAAATAATTACACTAGTATATCAAATATAATTTTATGTTATTATAATTATGGTACAACCAAATTCATTATTCTATCCACCGTTTGAATGACATGTCATCACACGTGCGTACGTACGGCTTACCGTCTCCACGTCATGGTGTAATTGTTATTCAACACATTATTATTTGGATGGGTATAATAATGATGTGTATTTGATGTAATTAATAAATATAACATCATAAGTATTATTTATATATTATATAACACCCATTAATATATATTATATTAATATCAAAAGGATGATATTTTCTCTCATGCGTACGTACGGATTACCGTCTCCACGACGTGATGAGATTCATTTCCAAGTTCAGCATTCATCGACGATTATAAAAATATATATTACTAATAATTATATAATATATGACATAATAATGCTACTGAAAATATATATATATATTTATATATATAATTATTAATGTACTTACATATATCTTATTCACTTACTTCTGTTCAATACTATGTAAAAACGGAAACAACATTTATGCGTATGTACGGACTACCGTCTCCATAAGCGGTGTTTTCCATTTCATATATATGTCTATTATAAATTTTTATATTCTAAATATATATGATCAATAAATCATGTTTTATATTATATATGTATTTAAATCATTATCTTTGTGATACAATCAAGAGTAACAAGTTAAAACACGTACGATAAAGAAAGTGATTATTACCCGAAATATTAATATAACATGGAAATTATTTTTAAATGGGTAGTATAAAGTCATAAATGAATAATGTATGATATAATAAATATTAATATGGTTCTTTTATAATTTAATAAGATACTATAGTCTTCATACAGAAAGTTAAACGTACCCTCGACTAAAGGAAAGTGCGGGGTAAGGGGTTTTCATCTCACTCCTTATTCCTGTGAGATTCATTCCATATCGCCACTATTACACTTGGTGTGGTGTATCTACAACACATAATTGTATTCTTTGTGTCATAAACTTTAATTTATGTGTGTTTACATATTCATTGTATGATACCTCTTTCATGGGTTGTATGTTTCGTACGTTACTGAATTGTTAAGGGTTAATTTCAAAATCTCTTTATTATCCGAGATTGATTCTACGTAAGTATCTACCGGGACATATTTATTATACATGTCCATATATTATGAAAGACTTTTCAAAGGGATTCTTTTAAGGGAATTTTATCTAAAACATCATTTAAATGTTTTAAAATTTTATTCTTCTAAATATTTCTCATTAATGACCATGTATTGAAAATGGGGTTTTAAGGAGTTATTTTTATGGACATGAATGTTTTTAAAATGTTAATTCATTTTAGAAGTTTCAAAGTGGTATGGGACACTTTGATTCAAAAATGTCTTTAAATGGATTCTTTTCCAAATTGTGTGACTTTTAAATGATTTCAAAAAAAGAGATATTTCTCTCAAATAGTTTTAATTTCATCTATGTCTATATCCTTTGATAAATTTTACACTTGTTTGATATTGATTTATTATGATACAAATATTCCATATTGTATTTAAGATTTTGTGATGTGTTTGACTATGGATGAGTTATTTTTATTCCACTAATGGTTTATGATTAATGGTTTGGAATTTTGTATGCTAGTTTTAATATGAATTTTTATGTTATCTTTTAACATATTCTTAAGATAAATGTGTTGGACTAGTATGCTCTGGGTTGGAGTCCGGTTAGAGAAGACCCTCCGGGTTGGTGTCCAGTTGTTAGTGGCACTCCAGATTGGTGTTCGGTTATTATAGGCACTCCGGGTTGGTGTCCGGTTATTAGAGGAACTCCGGGATGGTGTCCGGTTATTAGAGGCACTCTGGGTTGGTCTCCAGTTATTAGAGGCACTCCAGGTTAGAGTCCAGTTATAGAGGCTCTTTGGGATGGGTTCCGGTTACAGTTATCCCTTTTGTCTTGGCATGAGGCATTGACACAGAAAATAAAGTTTGGCATTATGCATTCCATCATTATGAAAGTGGTTAATGATATTGCATGTGATTATTCGAATAGTAGAATATCCATTTGAATAAGTAAATGACATTACTTCATTTTATTTTTTCCTTATTATGCTGATGTTAATGTTTAAAAGTCTTTTGTTTTAGTTATACATTTATTTAAATGTTTACGTTTATTATAGAATGTTTTCTCTGTATTGTTATCCTTACTGAGCATCTTAGCTCACCCCTTTCTATGTTATATTTTTCCTAGGATTCCAAGAAGTGTATAGTGATTGATATGCAAGGTTAATCCAAGGGAATAATGGAATTCGTGAAGGATTATTTATGTTGTTTTTTATGTTATGAAGTGTAATGTAACATTCATGTATGTAATCTATTTTCCAAGACTGCTAAACTGATCGGTCCTTCGGGACTTGATTCCTTGTAATCATGCCAATGTATTAAAATAATGCACTGAATATGGGTAATTGTGGTCGGGGCATTACAGTTGGTATCAGAGGAAGTTTAGATATAACCTTGGAAACTATATTTAGATAAACTCTGATTAGATCACATAGCACTAAGATAGACTTTTAGGATTAGTATAGAAGAACTTGCTAGAATTTTGGTATTGTAGAGATTTTGTGAGTTTTTCGAGCAATAAATCCATGTCTGGATACGAGCAGGTAGAGGTTGATCTGGCACAGATGTACCTAGGGGTAAAACCTGAAAATACCGCTTTGAGCTAGACTCGAACAGGAACTGGTGCACGACAACGGGCCTTGCTACACTCTTGGTTACGACACACCCGGGAGATATGATTCAGATAATTCTCATTTTCTTTATAAACCATTATGAAGAGCTTATGAGTATATACTTACTCAAAGAAAACATTTTTATGATTATGGATTATATCCATAAACTGTTTAATTTATGTTAAGCATTTTACAAGTTCAGGATTAGGTATTTCTATTCATAAACTAATCTAGTGAATGTCATTGTTTAGAAATGGTACCCAGTAGAAGGAATTAGAACTCCAGCAATACACATGATCCAAAGAGTAAGAAGGATCATATCTTTCATGGTCCTAAGACTGAATTTATAAGGGAAATAGTCTCCCACGTATTATCATCATATGAAGAAATAGTATTGTAACATCCCAGGTAAATAAAGAATAAAGAATTTTCATATTTATTAATATTTACGAATTAAATATTAATTTTATTTTAAATGGGTTGCTATGTTCGATAGCGTACCCGATATGCAACGATGAGTTTCTTTGAAACTTACGTAGCACACTAGTAATAAAATAATATTATTTTAAATGTTAGTTAACAAGTAGCCGTTGTACTTGCAGGAATGGATAGAAATAACTAAAATATGACTATATATGTTTTTAAATGTTTATACATTTACCCAATAAAAGATAAAGGCTTAAAATACAGAAAGAGTTCAATTTTAGGGCATATATACTCTAATTTTCACTAAAGGTTCACTTATCACCTTTTAATGGTGAACCGTCATTAAATATAGTTTTTATCACTCTTATACTTTATTTTGGACCAAATATAACTCTTCTTTAGAATCGGTACATCAAAATTTACTTTGTGTAAATTTTTGGTACCCTTCTGATAAAGTTCAATTTTTTATGAATAGTGTAAAATGTTGTATTTTAATTCAAAAGCTCTTTTTAATCTAAATTATTTATATGATTAGATTATTATTTTAATTGGTTTTAAAGTGAAATTAGAAAATATTTTTACCAGTTAATCCAATGGTGGTCATTGGAATCAATTTCACTTTGAAATTGGACTTAAACTGGTGTCAATCTTTTGATACTTATTATTTCACAAAAACACGCTATTTGTCATGACAGCGGGAATTAATTATTAAATCAATTAATGTGACTTATATGTTTTGAATTTTGTAAAATAGACTTCATTTTGGAATTCGTAATATCAAATATAGGTTAGGGTGAATTTTTGGTAATTTTCTGAAAAACTTCAATTTTTTATGAATAGTGAAACCACTAAGTGGTAATCAAGCAAACTGATTTTTCAGTTAAATGAACGTTTACCACTAATGTGTATTGAATTTTGAAAATCCGACATACATGGTTGTCATTAAGAAGTAAAATGTGGTTCAATGAGATTAAAATAATTTTTTGGTGAATAGTAACTTTTTTTTCATTAATCGCGATTAGTGGTAATTAGTGTAGTTTAAGGTATAAATATTGCTTTAATAATATGAAATGACCTAGACACATGTCATATACTCATTGGTTGTGTCATGGCCGACCAAGACAAGCCATGGGTCAACTTGGGGACCCCATGGAGACAATTTGGATGGGAAATGACATAAATAACTTTTTATTTAATGTAAAAGTAAAAATGACACAAACATGATATATTTTACTAAAACAATTTTTAAATGGGGTTATAAAGATCAGATTTTTGATTATAAATAATCATTGGAAATATAAAAAGATTTCCTACATCATAGTATTTGTTTTATAATTTTTAGACATTAAATAAATTAAATTATATATGACATAATAATGATGCAGCGACGACATCATTATTTGACGATTTAAATAAAATGGAAAGATAATGAAAAATATAAAACCTAAACATGTACAAAACCAATTGGATGAGTGTATTTCGAACCCTTATCACCTTATCCACGAATTATATCAATTTGGGACCTTTTGAAACCGAAACACATTTTCAAATAATGTAATATTTCTTTACTTTCCAAAAGTGCCCCTCCTCTCCTCTTATAAAAGGCCCCCACCTCTACCGCATTTCACACACTTCTCAAGCCTTTGGCTCGGCCAACCCCTACCCAATTACTCTCTACACATCCCTCTCCTCATCCTAGAGGATTCCCTTTGGGCAGAATCCTTTCAAAGGAATCCTTTAGGCTCAAATCAAAAGGGAGTTACACTTTTAAAGGTAATTCATTCTCTCTTGTTCATTTGTTTTATTTTGCTTCTCCAACCCTCTAAACTCTTTTTATTTACTTCTTTTGTAACAACACCAGTATCTTCAATATACTAGGATGTTTTTATAATATTTATTTGAGCTACACTCTCTCACAACTACATCAAATGGTTAAAGAACATAAGGTTTCCGTGGATGGCGAAATTCTGCCTCCCGAAACGATGATTGTTCAATACTCATTTAACACCTTCAAGGGTGGCCATTATGATGTCACTATTTTTATATATGATATATAATATGTTTATGTTTTCTTTAAGCTTTTGTATTTTTCATTTTTGGCATACCTTTATGGTTTCCATTATGGGTAAACACGATATCTTCATTTAAGGAAGTGCGGACTACCGCCCCCTAAAAGTGATGTGATTCGTTAATGCCATATGTGGGACGTGTAAAGGATGGATTTAAAGTTATTATATATGCTGTTATACTGGAATTATAATATACCTCAATATAATTATTATTTCTTTCCATTAAAGTATGAGATAGAAATGAAAGTAGCGTTCATGCGTACGTACGGCTTACCGTCTCCATGAACGGTGCATTTCATTTCTTATCCCCAAATGTGATGTACTGTTAAAAGTAAATGTATATAATGGATATATATAATTAATGATATATCTAAGTGATGAATATAATTCTGGAATTAAAATATACATACCTCTCAGTTAGTTTTAATTCCATTAATATGACAAAGAAATGAAAGTAGCGTTCATGCGTACGTACGGCTTACCGTCTCCATGAACGGTGCATTTCATTTCTTACCTCTAAATGATTATGTAATATTATAAATACATGTATATGCTGGATATATATGATACATATTATATCCAAATAGGGAATTTCATTCTGGATATAATGAACTTTTGACCACATGAACAACATGTAATTGTAAGAAGTCAACTTTCGACTTAAGAACCAAATATTGACAAAACAAACATTATTAACTTAAATGGTTACATAATGTTTATAACATGGCAATAAGTGATATAAAAAGAATAATGAACATTAAAAAAGTTCTTAATCAAGTATAAATTAACTCAAGTTTATTATTCAGGACGTTAAAGAACGATCGAGTCAAGTCGGACCCGAGGTAAGGGAACTTCTTAACCCAATTTCCGTTCTTTGGGTTAATCTCCTACTTTCAAATTATGTCATGATATTATTATGTCATATCTTGTATTTGTACTTTATTTATGTGTAATTATAGTGAATACACATAATATATCAATTTTATTTAAAAAAAATGATCTTTGTAAGGGACTTCGTCTCAATCTCCTTTCATTGAGGCATATTTTATTTTGTACACAACTTTCTTTTATACGGTGTATAAACCCCTTTGACTTTTACGTTTATTCAAAAGGAATCTTTTTTATACGAAGTGTTTACTAAATGAAAAAAGGGAATGTTTTTGTTGTATGTATGCGGCGACAACGACTTCTCCGCCGTCGTGACCGTTATTTGAGTTTCGGCTTCCTCTACAAGACATACTTTTTTTAAAAAATGAAAAAATACCATGTTTTACTTTGGTATTGAAAATGGTTTTCATAATGTTTTTATTATATCAATGTGTTGTATTGATATCTCGTGATTGAAATGTGGAAATGTTATGTTTCCTTTATGCATGTTTTATGTGATATGATTATGTTATGGTTCTTGGGCATTATTATGAAGACGGGTGGTTCCGTGATAAACTAAGGGCGGGTGAGCCCGTTATAGCTCTCCAATGCATTGGGTATGGAAGTCGGCCGTATGGCTATTCCATTAAGTATGTATGGAAATTGGCCGTATGGCTATTCCATTAAGTGATATGTGTGGTAGTCAACCGTATGGTTATTCCACTTAAGTATGTTTATGTCCCAAGTTACCTTTATATATTCTATGTGTTCTTTATATGGGTTTTATGTCAATCCTTTGGTTACAAAAAGGTAAGTAATGATACTTTATTCAGTGAAGATTTTTTTTAGTACTTCATGAAGGTGAAGGTATTACTTTGATATAGTATACATGGTTTACTTGATGTTTGAAAAACTAACAGTTTTCATTCTTTTTGTATCCCTTAGTGAGCTTTTTATGCTCACCCCAATTTTTTCGAAATGTTTTCCACAGGACATAAAGTGGAATAAGGTCAAGGATGGGATCAAGGGAATTTCATGCTATCTAAAACATGGAATCTAGACATCTTTCTTTTTAAGAGTTTTTATTTTATGGAGACTTAGTAGAAGTGTCTACTTTGTAATCTTTTAAGATGTAATAGTTATGTTCTAATTCTCTAAAACTCTAAACCTGAAAAGATCCTCAATGTGAATTATTCATTTAATTCAATTTTAAGTAAGGTTTAAGGCTGGGGCCTTATAGGTGGTATCAGAGGTCGGTTTAGACAACATTAGGAGTTAGAAAAGTGTTAAATTATAATATGATTGAAATGATATAGCATTTACGGATTACCATGTTGCTTCGGCTAAGATATTTCTGTGTTCAGAATGGTTTTCCGCAGAGGAAACAAAGCATCTATGTTGGGACGACATCAGGAGGAAGATTACCTTCCAAATCAGAAACCTGAGATGGTCGGAATCGGAACTGAACAGTTTGTTGCAGTGATGGAACAGTTGACTCAGGCTATAAATGGTAGTGGTATCCATGCACGAGATCAGCCAGATCAACCGCAGAGGAACATGTCAGTGGTGGAACATTTCATGAGGCAACATCCCCCATCATTCAGAGGATCATCTGACCCTGTGCAAGCTGAAGGGTGGATTAAAGCACTGGAGAATATTTTTGATGTCATGGGGTGTTCAGAACATCAAAAGGTTAGTCTTGCTGTTTACCGTTTTGAAGGTGAAGCTGATCAGTGGTGGTCGATGGTGAAAAATATAAGGGATAGTGATGAGATTGAGGATCTTCACTGGGACGAATTCAAAGGTATGTTTATTGAGAAATATTTTCCTAAGGTGGTTCGTCTTAGGATGGAAAAACAGTTCCTAGAATTGAGGCAGGAGGATGATTCAGTGGCTACTTATGAAGAAAAGTTCACTCGATTGGCAAGGTATGCTCCAAAATTCATACGAGATCTTGATAGTAAAATAAACCATTTTTACTCAGGGTTAAAGCCAAAGTATCGAAGATCTTTAGCTTCTCGTGAATTCAAAAGTTATGAAAAACTTGTTCGATGTGCGGAGAAGGTAGAAATGGAGTTTTCCGATGATCAGGTGTTCTATGACAAACAACAGAATAAGAGGTCTAGTTGGCAGGAAAAGGGGAAGAATTCATCAAATAAGAAAGGAGGTAAGAAAACCAAATATCCATCCTATGAGAAGTGTGGTAAAATGCATCCTGGAGAATGTTTATCCAAGTCTGGTAAGTGCTTTCGGTTTGGTAAGTCTGGTCATATTTCTCGTAACTGTAAGGAAGATGATCAAGCAGGAAATGAAAAGCCAACGGTAAGATGTTTTAAGCGTAATGAAATGGGTCATTATGCAAACGAGTGTCCAACGAAGAACTCAACTGGGGGAATGTATCTAGACTACAAGCATAAAGGGGTGGTAAAATCATTTTCAACAACTTCAGCAGATGTTGGGCCATCGAATTAAGTGGTATCAGCTCCAGGGAGCTCAGTATTTTTCGAAGATTGACTTGAGGTCGGGGTACCATCAGTTGAATGTAAAAGAAGCAGACATTCCGAAGACTGTGTTCCGTACTAGATATGGCCATTATGAATTTGTAGTTATGCCTTTTGGGTTATCCAATGCACCTACTGTATTCATGGACCTTATGAATAAAATTTTCCATGAGTTCTTGGATAAGTTTGTGTTTTGAGGTTTGAGAAGAGGTTATGTGTGCCTTGTGATTCACAGTTGAAGAGAGAGTTGTTATGTGAAGCTCATAGTTCTCCGTTTTCAGTTCATCCGGGCAGTACTAAGATGTATAGAGATCTGCGGGAGTATTACTGGTGGGATGGAATGAAAAGAGACATTTCTGATTTTACTGTGAAGTGTTTGACATGTCAATAGGTTAAAGCAGAGCGGCAGGGATGCTTCAGCCTTTACCAGTGCTAGAGTGGAAATGGGAAAACATATCCATGGACTTTGTTGTGGGATTACCGAGGACATCTTGAGGTAATAATGCAATCTGGGTTATTGTTGATCGCTTGACCAAATCTGCTCATTTCTTTTCTATACGAGATACTTTCTCTCTTGATCAACTTTCCCGTTTGTATCTTAAAGAGATAGTTAGGTTAATGGAGTTCCTCTCTCCATTGTATCGGATCGTGATCCCAGGTTTACTTCTAACTTTTGGAAGGGCCTTCAGAAGTCGTTGGGTACTGAATTAAATTTTAGTACAACTTTTCATCCTCAATCAGATGGGCAGTCAGAACGAACAATCCAGACATTGGAGGATATGCTACGATCTTGTTCTATGTATTATCAGGGAAGTTGGGACCAACATCTTTCTTTGGTTGAGTTTTCTTATAATAACAGTTTTCATTCCATTATACAGATGGCACCATTTGAGGCATTATATGGGAAGCGGTGTCGAACTCCAGCATTTTGGAATGAAGTGGGTGAAAGGAAGCTGATGGGACCAGAATTGGTAGAAGAGATGGTAGAAAAAGTTCAGTTGATTCAGAAGCACATGAGAACAGCTCAGAGCAGGCAGAAGAGTTATGCAGATAACCGGAGGAAGGATCTATCTTTCGAGGTAGGTGATCATGTTTTTCTCAAGGTTTCTCCTCGAAAAAGTGTGATGAGATTTGGTAAGAATGGAAATTTGAGTCCATGGTTGGTTGGACCATACAAAATTCTGGAAAGAGTTGGATCAGTTGCATACCGAGTGGCTTTACCTCCGAGTTTATCTCAGGTACACAATGTTTTTCACGTTTCGATGTTGAGAAAGTATATGCCAGGTCCATCTCATGTTTTGAGTCCAGAGGTAGTTCAGTTGGAAGAGAACCTATCTTATGAGGAACAACCGGTACAGATTCTTGACCACAGGGAGCAAGTGTTATGGAATAAGGTGATTCATCAGGTAAAGGTTTTGTGGAAGAACCATGTGATTAAAGAGGCAACGTGGGAATCTGAAAATGCTATGAGGGATAAATACACCCACTTATTTTGATAAGTGAATAAAATTGAGAGGACGCAATTCCCAAAAGGGGGGAAGGATGTAACATCCCAGGTAAATAAAGAATAAAGAATTTTCATATTTAGTAATATTTACGAATTAAATATTAATTTTATTTTAAAGGGGTTTCTATGTTCGATAGCGTACCCGATACGCAACGATGAGTTTCTTTGAAACTTACGTAGCACACTAGTAATAAAATAATATTATTTTAAATGTTAGTTAACAAGTAGCCGTTGTACTGGCGGGAATGGATAGAAATAACTAAAATATGATTAGATATGTTTTTAAATGTTTATACATTTACCCAATAAAAGATAAAGGCTTAAAATACGGAAAGAGTTCAATTTTAGGGCATATATACTCTAATTTTCACTAAAGGTTCACTTATCACCTTTTAATGGTGAACCATCATTAAATATAGTTTTTATAACTCTTATACTTTATTTTGGACCAAATATAACTCTTCTTTAGAATCGGGACATCAAAATTTACTTTGTGTAAATTTTTGGTACCCTTCTAATAAAGTTCATTTTTTATGAATAGTGTAAAATGTTGTATTTTAATTCAAAACCTCTTTTTAATCTAAATTATTTATATGATTAGATAATTATTTTAATTGGTTTTAAAGTGAATTTAGAAAACATTTTTACCAGTTAATCCAATGGGGGTCATTGGAATCAATTTCACTTTGAAATTGGACTTAAACTGGTGTCAATCTTTTGATACTTATTGTTTCACAAAAACACGCTATTTGTCATGACATCGGGAATTAATTATTAAATCAATTAATGTGACTTATATGTTTTGAATTTTGTAAAATAGACTTCATTTTTGAATTCGTAATATCAAATATTGGTTATGGTGAATTTTTGGTAATTTTCTGAAAAACTTCAATTTTTTGATGAATAGTGAAACCACTAAGTGGTAATCAAGAAAACTGATTTTTCAGTTAAATGAAAGTTTACCACTAATGTGTATTGAATTTTAAAAATCCGACATACATGGTTGTCATTAAGAAGTAAAATGTGGTTCAATGAGATTAAAATAATTTTTTGGTGAATAGTTACTTTATTTTCATTAATCGCGATTAGTGGTAATTAGTGTAGTTTAAGGTATAAATATTGCTTTAATAATATGAAATGACCTAGAAACATGTCATATCCTCATTGGTTGTGTCATGGCCGACCAAGACAAGCCATGGGTCAACTTGGGGACCCCATGGAGACAATTTGGTTGGGAAATGACATAAATAACTTTTTATTTAATGTAAAAGTAGAAATGACACAAACATGATATATTTTACAAAAACAATTTTTACATGGGGTTATAAAGATCAGATTTTTGATTATAAATAGTCATTGGAAGTCTAAAACGATTTCCTACATCATAGTAGTTTTGTTGTAATTTTTAGACATTAAATAAATTAAATTATATATGACATAATAATGATGCAGCGATGACATCATTATTTGACGATTTAAATAAAATGGAAATATAATGAAAAATATAAAACCTAAACATGGCCAAAACCAATTGGATGAGTGGATTTCGAACCCTTATCACCTTATCCACGAATTATATCAATGTGGGACCTTTTGAAACCGAAACACATTTTCAAATAATGTAATATTTCTTTACTTTCCAAAAGTGCCCCTCCTCTCCTCTTATAAAAGGCCCCCACCTCTACCCCATTTCACACACTTCTCAAGCCTTTGGCTCGGCCAACCCATGCCCAATTACTCTCTCCACATCCCTATCCTCATCCTAGAGGATTCCCTTTGGGCAGAATCCTTTCAAAGGAAGCCTTTAGGCTCAAATCAAAAGGGAGTTACACTTTTAAAGGTAATTCATTCTCTCTTGTTCATTTGTTTTATTTTTCTTCTCCAACCCTCTAAAATATTTTTATTTACTTATTTTGTAACAACACCAGTATCTTCAATATACTAGGATGTTGTTATAATATTTATTTGAGCTACACTCTCACACAACTACATCAAATGGTTAAAGAACATACGATTTCCGTGGATGGCGAAATTCTGCCTCCCGAAACGATGATTGTTCAATACTCATTTAACACCTTCAAGGGTGGCCATTATGATGTCACTATTTTTATATATGATATATAATATGTTTATGTTTTCTTTATGCTTCTGTATTTTTCATTTTTGGCAAACCTTTATGGTTTCCATTATGGGTAAACACGATATCTTCATTTAAGGAAGTGCGGACTACCGCCCCCTAAAAGTGATGTGATTCGTTAATGCCATATGTGGGACGTGTAAAGGATGGATTTAAAGTTATTATATATGATGTTATACTGGAATTATAATATACCTCTATATCATTATTATTTATTTCCATTAAAGTATGAGATAGAAATGAAAGTAGCGTTCATGCGTACGTACGGCTTACCGTCTCCATGAATGGTGCATTTAATTTCATATCCCCAAATGTGATGTACTATTAAAAGTACATGTATATAATGGATATATATAATTAATGATATATCTAAGTGATTAATATAATTCTGGAATTAAAATATACATATCTCTCATTTAGTTTTAATTCCATTAATATGACAAAAAATGAAAGTAGCGTTCATGCATACGTACGGCTTACCGTCTCCATGAACGGTGCATTTCATTTCTTACCACTAAATGATTATGTAATATTATAAATACATGTATATGCTGGATATATATGATACATATTATATCCAAATCGGGAATTTTATTCTGGATATAATGAACTTTTGACCACATGAACAACATGTAATTGTAAGAAGTCAACTTTCGACTTAAGAACCAAATATTGACAAAACAAACATTATTAACTTAAATGGTTACATAATGTTTATAACATGGAAATAAGTGATATAAAAAGAATAATGAACTTTAAAAAAGTTCTTAATCAAGTATAAATTAACTCAAGTTTATTATTCAGGACGTTAAAGAACGATCGAGTCAAGTCAGACCCGAGGTAAGGGAACTTCTTAACCCAATTTCCATTCTTTGGGTTAATCTCCTACTTTCAAATTATTTCATGATATTATTATGTCATATCTTGTATTTGTACTTTATTTATGTGTAATTATAGTGAATACACATATATATATCTATTTTATTTAAAAAAAATGATCATTGTAAGGGACTTCGTCTCAATCTCCTTTCATTGAGGCATATTTTATTTTGTACACAACTTTCTTTTATACGGTGTATAAAC
Source organism: Viscum album (assembly GCA_963277665.1). Taxonomy (NCBI): domain Eukaryota; kingdom Viridiplantae; phylum Streptophyta; class Magnoliopsida; order Santalales; family Viscaceae; genus Viscum; species Viscum album. Next base: position 1,842,005,568 of record OY728136.1, read on the forward strand.
CCCTTTGACTTTTACGTTTATTCAAAAGGAATATTTTTTATACGAAGCGTTTACTAAACGACAAAAGGGAATGTTTTTGTCGTACGTATGCGGCGACAACGACTTCTCCGCTGTCGTGACCGTTATTTGAGTTTCGGCTTCCTCTACAAGCCATACTTTTTTTTAAAAACGAAAAAATACCATGTTTTACTTTGGTATTGAAAATGGTTTTCATAATGTTTTTATTATATCAATGTGTTGTATTGATATCTCGTGATTGAAATGTGGAAATTTTATGTTTCCTTTATGCATGTTTTATGTGATATGATTATGTTATGGTTCTTGGGAATTATTATGAAGATGGGTGGTTCCGTGATAAACTAAGGGCGGGTGAGCCCGTTATAGCTCTCCAATGCATTGGGTATGGAAGTCGGTCGTATGGCTATTCCATTAAGTATGTATGGAAATTGGCCGTATGGATATTCCATTAAGTGATATGTGTGGAATTCAACCGTATGGTTATTCCACTTAAGTATGTTTATGTCCCAAGTTACCTTTATATATTCTATGTGTTCTTTATATGGGTTTTATGGTAATCCTTTGGTTACAAAAAGTTAAGTAATGATACTTTATTCAGTGAAGATTTTTTTTACTACTTCATGAAGGTGAAGGTATTACTTTGATATAGTATACATAGTTTACTTGATGTTTGAAAAACTAACAGTTTTCATTCTTTTTGTATCCCTTATTGAGATTTTTATGCTCACCCCAAGTTTTTCGAAATGTTTTTCACGGGACTTAAAGTGGAATAAGTTCAAGGATGGGATCAAGGGAATTTCATGCTATCTAAAACATGGAATCTAGACATCTTTCTTTTTAAGAGTTTTTATTTTATGGAGACTTAGTAGAAGTGTCTACTTTGTAATCTTTTAAGATGTAATAGTTATGTTCTAATTCTCTAAAACTCTAAACCTGAAAAGATCCTCAATGTGAATTATTCATTTAATTCAATTTTAAGTAAGGTTTAAGGCTGGGGCCTTATAAGTATCGTGTGTTGATAAAATAAGTAATGAATTCTCGGAGTCCTATGGCTTTGAAGGGAAGCCAAAGAAGGAAAGGATGGTTGAGAGAAGAACAGATAAGGGGAATAAGGTAATGACGGATTTTCTCATATGTGATAACTGGAGAAAGAATCACCTTGGAAAATGCTTGGAGGGAATGGGAGTATGTTATATGTGTGGAGAAAAAGGACACTAAGTACGTGACTGCAAGGGTAAGAAAAAGGTTTCAAATGTACAATACTTCATCTGCAAGGAGTTTGGACACTACGCGAAGCAATGTCCCAGTCATCATACTATGCCATAAATGATGATATTGGATAATAATCAAGTTATTATACTACGACAAATGAAGAGGAATGATGTTGAAACCACTTTGTGTATAAGGTTGTATTTGTTGTCAATAGTTGTCAATGTAGATCAAAATGAAGGAGATCATGAAGTACTCCGATGATGTAGAGGAATGGTGATTCGGATGATTATTGCACTGATCGAAAGATCAAAGAACATCTGTCAAAGGAGATACATTGTTTCCATAAATGAAGAATGTGAGGTGTAATCCATCCGAGGATGATTAAAGCAGAATGGGGTTTTTTGGATGAAGACCATACAATTCCTCCTTATGGCATAACAACAGTGGGCGTTGATGATGACCATGCAATTACTCATGATTTCATGAGAATCATGCAAGAGACTTCTTGATGAATTGAATCACATGGGTTGTATGAAGTTGATCATGACGGTTGATGAAGAAGACAATGGCCGTGCAAGGATTGGAATTTTGAGATAGCCATGCACATCACAGAGGATTTTGTGATAAAAGCAGAAGAGTTGTTGAATGATACAGATCACCAGGAAGAAGTGTTGCGGTGATCGTGCTTGTTGACAAAGCATACAAACGACATACAAATTTGTTAACAAAAGGAGATTTGATGGTGACATGTCGAGTTCAAGAGTTGTGGTCAACGATCTATATTTTCTTCAAGAACGTCGACAGAGGAATGGCTGAGCTGGTGGCGGTGCAAAAAGAGAAGATACAAGGTGGCGCTGTTTCCCAGTGTTTGCCAAATTTTTGGGCCTCAAAATCGGAAATTGAAGACATAGATTGTCTGAAAAAGGTAGTGCGCGCAAAGAGTAAGTGGTGCGCGAAATATAAGAGGCTTGCGCGAAATACATAAGTTAGGTGCGAAAAACAGCGGGATGCGCGAAATGAGTGGAGCGAAGTTTTTCGCGCAAACAGTGTTTCAGAATCCGAACGTTGTAAAATGGTAAAGGCATGGGCAGCGCGAAAAACTAGAGTTGTGCGCGAAAAACCAGAAATGTGCGCGAAAAATGTTGTGCGCAGAAAAGCTGGGTGAATTTTTCGCGCAATCAGCGTATCGAATCAGAAATACAGAAAATCGGAAAAGGCAAGAGGCGCGCGAAAAATCAGAGATGTTCGCACCATGTGCGCAGAAAATAGAACTGGTGCGCGTAAAGTTAGCTGTGCGCAAGAAGGGGGGTTTTACGTGCAGGATCAAAAACGTCTATAAATATGAGGCTCGAGGCTCGACACTTAGACAAATCCTGAGCTCCGGCGCGCGGAAAAATTAAGGTACAGAGGGTTGTGTGAAAAAGAAGGCGTTGCGCGAAAAAGGGAAGTTTTGCGCGAAAAAGAAGAGTAGCGCGAAAAGCCTTTTACGCGAAAAAATTTATTTTTACGCGCAAGGTTTGAATTTTACGCGCAAGCCCCCGGGAAGGGTGCGCGGAAAATTTGGGGGTCCCGCAGGCCTTTTGACAGGTGCTTAGCACTCTCAAATCTGCTTTGCGAAGAGAAGAAGAACGATCGTGCAACCAAAATCTGATCTGCACAGAGAGAGAAATATATCGATACACTCAGGTGTCAGAACTGGGAATTGAAGGAAGAGAAGGAGATTTAGTGCATTCAGGTATTGCACTGAAGTAGAATATTGATTTCAAAAGAGCATCAACTCAGGACTCTGATGCAAGCAAAGTCTCATGCTGAACAGGAGACAAAGACTTCAATGCATATCTATTGAAGAGACCTTCACGTATATAAACTGAGTGAGACTTCACCAACGGCAGTGAGCCAGGGGGAGTCAACGGGAGTGACCCGAGGGACGCAGTGAGCTATCCCTGAACAATTGTAAAGGCAGTGAGCCTGGGACAGAGTGTCTGTACCCGAACATTTGTATCCGCAGCTAGTGAAGCATAGTGGATTTAGGTACGACCGACAACCTGTCGGCGTATACTCCTTGGACTTAGCCCTCAGTGGTGAACCAAGTAAAAATAGCTGTGTCATCTGTCTCTGCATGTGAATGTTTAATTGCTGATCATATCCATCATAGAGGTTTAAGTAGTTCCTACCAACGTGGGAACAAGATCCACAACTTTAAGAAGAAAAAGTTTCCACCCTGATTCACCCCTCCCCTCTCAGGGTGTCCCAGGGTCCTACAAATGACTAGTGTTATTATGTTTTTATATTGTAATTATTCCATTAAAGTGTTGTATCAATGATATACTGGAAATAAATGAGGATTGTACTACAACACTATTTCATTGAGGATTTTAGATTTTATGGTACTAATAAAAGTGACTCTACAGTGAGTTAAACTTTTTGGAAAATTAAATGGTTGAAGGAAAGATAAACCTTAATATGGTCCTAATATTGTGGTACTGGTTTTGGAATAAGATATTGTTGATTTGGGTAAATTATATTGGATATTCTTGACTGCCTTGAAACTGATTAAAGATTTGTATATTCCATCATTGTTCAAGTTTAGAACATTTTTGGATGGATGAAGTATATCCAGTATTCTATAAGGAATAAGGGAGCATAAATGTAATCAATAAGTTTTTATGGTAATTCAATATGTTTCAGTGTTTTAAAAGAATACATGATGAAGGTATTCAAATGATATTACGGGGTAAAAAGGATCTACATTATGTTTGACATTCATATAAATTTTGGACTGAGAGTTTACAGAAGTATTTGGATAAGTCTAAATGTTTTATGGGATTATGTTTGAAAGGTTATTTTTGGGTTTTTATAAAAGGACAACACGCAGACCGTGTGACGACCCGTAGCGTCGGACAAAGCTGTGGGAATCGAACCCACAACCATAGTGCAATTGAGATTTATCACCTACCACTGGACTACAAGATGTTCCTTGACGGTATAATGTAGTTTCTTTTTTTAAAAGGTCTGATATGTGAATTATAAGTTCATTATATTTGGAACCCTCTATGATTAGGATAAATAGAGTATTTTTGAGTTTTATTATGTTTTTGGGTGAAAGATGAGTTTTTGGTAGAAATTTATTAATGGATAAAACTATAATTATAAAGTAAGTATATATCCTTATGATATTATTCAATCTCAAAAATAAATTCCTCAACATTAAGAAATGGAACCTAGAACAAAAATTTTGTCCTAGATGGTACCTTAGATAATCACAAGTTTATGGCTTTGGGATTGTTGGACTATTCATAGCCATGTTATCTACCACTCTCCATCAGATAATGATGGTTAGATTTCTCCTCCAAATCCATATTTTCCTACATGGAACCCTATTATGTGTTATTTTCGGTAACCTTCATACTTACCACTATTTATTTTCAATAGAGGCCCCATTAATCCATTTTTCGATGTGTGATTTCAACTAAGATATTTTGAAATGCCAACCCCAAGTTTCCCATACCCAGTATAAATTGCAAGGACACAATTTATTGAAGAGGGGGGTAATATAATACCCCAATATTCTACGGTACGCTTCTCTTTGAATAATACAGTAGCTTGTGTTGTACGCAACTTCGAGTTCTAACACACACCATGACCAATCAAAGTAGCAGTTATGAATAGTAATATCCACTTTTTTAAATTTTATAAATTTTATCTCTCAAAATTGACTTTCATTTTTGGATTCGGAATATCGAAATTAGCCAAGGGTAAAATTTTGGTACTTTTCGGATAAATTTTATATTTTGATGAATAGTGAAAATTAGTAAATTTTAATAAAAAACAACTTGTTTAATCAAAATGATTAATAGTGATAAATAATGAATTTGAGTGATTTTAAATTATATTTCGAATATATTTTCACTATTTAATCCAATGTTGGTCATTGTACATAATTTCACATTTAAACCGAACAGAAACAAGTGTTAATCTTTTGATAGTTATTGTTTCTTAAAAACACGCATTTTGTTTTAACAGCGATAATTAATTTTAAATTAATTAATGAATCATCTATGTTTTGAATTTTGTAAACTAGACTTCATTAATGAATTCTTAATATCAAAATTAACTTAGGGCAAATATTTGGTATTTTTCTGAAAACTTTCAATTTTTGATGAATAGTGAAAAACTCTGAGGTACTGTTTAAAACCGGCTTTTTATTTAAAAAATTATTTATATTATTTAAATTTATTTTAGGTAAAAATAGATATATAATACCTATATAAATTCAATTCAATTCATTGGAGTCAGTTTATAATAATTATATATATATATATATATAATATTTTATTGATCTTTTTCACCGTCTTTTACCCTTCTCCTAGGAGAATTTGTAAGTTCACATAAAACTTAATTTTACAGCTTCTGTGAGTAAAATTTCAAAAATCCGAGAGACACAGTTAATATCAAGGATTAAAATGTCGTTCAATAACATAATAGTAATTTTTTTTGAATTGTAGCTTTTTACTTTTATTTACCATGGTAAAAAGTAAATAGGGTAATTAAGGGTAAAATTGATATTATTATCACCATAACTGTAACACCCCGAGAATTTAAGAAAAAATATTCTTTTTAATTTCATTAATTTCTTGTGTTGTATACTACACCAAAAGGATCTTGCAAAACATGCATCCCTGACTTGGCTTGCATTACACGCAATCACGACCTTCCACGATAGCGTGTGTTGTACGCAATACTGAATTTCGCTAAACAACATTATGTTATATAAACTAGACGTTATGAATACTAATACCCAATTTTGAAATTTTGAAAATTTTATCTTGAAAAATGGACTTCATTTTTGGATTCAGAATATCGAAATTAGCCTAGGGTGAATTTTTGGTATTTTTCTGAAAACTTTCAATTTTTGATGAATAGTGAAAACACTAGGTTACTATTCAAAAATCGAATTTTTATTTAAATAATTATTTATTTTATTTAAATTTATTTTAGGTAAAAATTAATACATAATACCTATAAAAGTTCAATTTAAGTCATTGGATTCATTTTATAATAATTTTAGATATATAAATATTTTATTGAACTTTTCACCGTCTTTACCCACCTCCTAGGAGAATTTTCAAATTCACATAAAATGTAATTTTACCTCTTCTATGAGTGTAATTTAGAAAATACGAGAGACACAGTTAATATCAAGGACTGAAATTTGGTTCAATGAGATTAAAATAATTTTTGGTGAATAGTAACTGTTTATTTTTTTTACCACGGTTAAAAGTAAATAGTGTAGTTAAGGGTAAAAATGATATTATTATTACCCTAAAACATGTCCCAATTCTATTGTATAAGTTTAATTCGACCACAAACAACCTTAGGAATAAAGTATGACCATTTAGGCCCACTTGGATTAGATTAGAATATTTATTATTAATTTAATTAAAGAATGGTTAAAATAATTATAATCAATGTTTAATAACTAAATCATTTTTAATATTGGGTTATACATAAGATAAATTCGAATATGAATATTCATTAGAAATCTAAAAGGATTTCCTACATAATGGTATTTTATTTATTATTTTTAGACATTAAATAATATAATTTATTTATGACACATTGATGATTTAGTAATTATCTTATTAATAAAATATTGACATAATTGATGTTATAAATACCCAAATAAATTCAATTTGAGACTTTTTATGAATTCCACTAATTTTATAGGTTAATATGACATGTTAGTATTGATTTAATTAACTTTTTTTGAACTAATAATTCTGTTAGGAGTTTCAAAAAAATCAATTACCAAATTGTGTCAAAATTGACATAAAATAGTTTTTAAAACAAATATTATATTATTAATTTACATTTTATTCCTAAAAATCTAAGCTTCTGAAAAATGACTTAGATAAGGTTATATATATTTATAATAATCAACTTGGGGTTCTTTTGGCTTGTTATTATAAGTTTATTAACCTTAAAGTGTAAGAAAACAAGAAGGCATGGTAAAAGAAAAATTATTTAACTTAAAGTTAAATATAAATGATAAGGTTAAAATAGAAACCTAAAATTGTCTAAATTCTATTTGATGAGAGGATTTCCACCCTTACCCACCTTAGCTTCTAAATAACACAATTTGGATCTATTATGAACTGAATATGACTTTATAATAAAATAATATTTTTAGTTATTCCAAAGGTGCCCCTCTCCTCCCTTGTAAAAGAGCACCTCCTCCCTCTCTTCCTCACACCACTTTGAGCCTTCAATATCTGCCAAACCTTGCCAATTTATCTTCTCCACTTACCTATAAACATCCTAGAGGTTCTGGTCTTCTTCAAAGCCCAATCTCAGTGCCCTAAGAGGAGGTTTCAAAAAGGCGTGTCGAAAGAAGAGGTAATATCCATTACCGATTATTTCAACTTTATTTCTTCTTATACTTCTTCTTATTTAGTTGTTTCATTATGAAGTAATAAAATAATTATCACTAATATACTGATATGTTATTATATGTATGAAACAACCCTATTTCACCATCTATCCTTCCTACAGAAAATGAAATCACCACGCGAGCATACATACGGAATACCGTCTCCACGCCGTTGTGTAATATATTTTCCACCACCACCTTACTTGGATGGGTATAATGGTGTAAATAATAACTATATATGATTATTGTCAATTGATATTGATTTTGAAATAGTATACATACACTCCAATACAATCCCACAATCATGGGAACGATATCATCGCTCGTGCGTACGTACGGAATACCGTCTCCACGATGTGATGCAACTCATTCTACAAGATTTTCATTGCATAATGATTACATAAATGAATTGATTGAATAAATATGATATGTATTACACTAATACCATTCTGGAAATAAGGTATCTATAACCTAAAAAGAAGAATAAGAATTTATTCGACAAAACACGCATAAGAACAAAAAGCAATAAACACCCAAATAAAAAAGTAACAATGAAATATTACTAATAAGAAGCTAAGAATATGACCATATATGATATCATAAAAATAATTATGATTCTGGAATAAGTCAATGACATTATTTAAATCATTATAAAGGAGGTTTGGACACATACGAAGCAAATCAGACCTAAGGTAAGGGATAACTATTCCAATCTCGTTCTTATCCGAGATTGTTATTCATAAGTTTTTACTGGGGTTATTTCTATCATCCATGTCCATGTTTTAAAAAAGAGATTTCATGTATGTTTAAAGTCCTTTTTAAACATATTTTACGTTTACTACATGGTATGTAAGGAATCTTTTTTTACCATACGAGGTACTTTTTGACTTTTTCGAAAAAAGTACGAGGAGAATATTATTTTTAACTTATACGGCGTGAAAAGATTTTTACTGTTTCATAACGCCTCATTTTCATGAAGATTACTCTACATGATTTTATAACTATTTTAAAAAAAATACTTTTATTTTAAAAGTTCATGGCATTTTTTGAAAATAAAACTATTTTGACGAAGAAAGGATATTTTCCTCAAGAATTCATTTCAAGTGTTTTATCAAAACCATTTTTCATCTAAGATGACATTATTTCATATGTGTATGTTTCAAGTATCATGTCTCTATGATTTACATGGTTTCACTTTTCTTATTATTAAATGATATCCATTTATTTTATATGGATTATGCGATGATGAGATGATGTTTATGAAACCCATTTTATTAATTGGGTTATGTATGTTTATTTTGTGGAAAAAGTAAAGAAGATTTCATTATGAGATGGGTGGGAACTATATCTACCTACAATTCATTGGGTAATGATTTATATCTCATGAGATAGACATGGCTAGAATGGCAGGTCAAACTGGTTCAATGAAACAGGACTGAAACGAGGAGTGAACTCGGTTTAGAAATGGACTCTATCCGCTAAGATAGTCTTGGCTATGGGTCTTGACTACTAAGAAATGATTCTCTATGATTATGTGTGTATTCTAAATAGTTTCATGTTTTAAGTTATGATTATTGGGATTACATTTCACTACTATGATTTATTCCATGTTATGAAATTATGATCTCTTTTTCAGGTTATGATTTCCAAAATGTTATGTTCTTATGTATATGATGTGATTGATATTTTTTTTGTTTACCCTTACTAAGCATTTGAGCTCACCCTTTTTATGTTTTATTTTCCCCAGGATATAATGAATGGTTTTAGGTAAGAAAACAAAAGGAGAAGATCTTTATGGGAAAAGTTGAAGATCTTTCACCACGATTAGAAGATTAAATTCCGAGTTTCCAAAGATACTAAACTATTACGGTACTTTTGTGTCTGTGTTTGTTATGTATTAAGTATTCCGCAAAAGTAATGTAATGTCCATGTACTTCCGGCTTCGTGTCTCTACAGTTGGTATTAGTGGAATGGTTTAGTCAACCTTTGGAAACTAGGATGTGAGAACTTTAGTGAGATCCCTAGAGATATTTCTAAGGAATGTCTAGGGATGTCCCTAAGGATAAGTATAAGTATAGGTTATAATCTTAGAATTATAGTAAAGATATTAGAATTAAACCTATGATGTTAGATATTGAAGGTACTCCCCCTTTATTATGTTTTTTTCCCGAGCATTATTTTTTCCTCTCAGACTATTCTTTTTGGGTTTTAGACGATGGCTGGAACCTAAAGGAACCGTGTTGATCAATGTAATGGACAATGCAATTATTTTCCTCCTGAACAAACCAATGTTATGGGAGATGGAGTGAAAAATATTATTGCTATACTTACAGAAGCTATGAACCATTCTTGACGTCCAAATGAGTTAAGAAGGGAACAATATTCTATTGATTCCTTCATGAGGCAACATCCACCTTCTTTGAGTGGGTCTTTCGATCTAATTGTTGCTGAACAATGGATCAGTACCACTGAAAAGATATTTTTAGTTCTTCAATGTTCGAAACATGATAAAGTCATATTAGTAGTATATCTTTTGGAAGGTGAAGCAGATCAATGGTGGAGTCTCATCAAGAATACGAGGCCAAGAGATGAAATTGAGTCCATGGAATGAGACGAGTTCAAGAACTTATTTTTCAATAAGTACTTCCCTCGTATTCTTCATACAAAGATGGAGAAGGAGTTTCTTGAACAAAAGGAAAAGGATGATGAATCTATTGGTATATACGAAGAGAATTTTAAAAGGCTTGCAATGTATTTATCTGGATTTATCATCCAACATGAAAGTAAAGTGTATCGATTCTTCAGTGGATTAAAACCAAATCTTCGAAGGGCATTAGCTATAAGAGACTTCAGTAGCTGTGAAGAAATTGTGTGTTGTGCTATCATGGTAGAAATGGAAGTTGGTGTTACTTATCCATCTCATGGTTTTTACAAGAAATGAAATATGGAGTTCAAGGAGAAATTTCAGAATAATGGTGAAAAGAAGATGAATGTTTCCTTATGCTCAAAGTGTGGAAAGAAGCATGGTGGAGATTGTGTTAAAGGGAATAGAAAATGTTTTAAGTTTGGAAAAGAAGGTCATCGAGAAGCTGAGTGTTGAAGTAATGGAAAAAGGGTTGCTAATGATGTGAATAAATAAAAGAAAACACCACCTACACTTCAATGCTTTATGTGCAATGAAATGTGGCATTATGCTAATCAATGCCCTAATCCAAGGGTTAATGACGATCGACATGAGCAACCACTTCAAGCAAAGGACAAAGGGAAGTCACATGCGATCACTATTGGCGATGTTGAATATGAAAACAATGTGGTGGAATGATTAAGTGTTTATGTAATGGGATTCAAAAATAATGTTGTATATAGTATCGTGGAATATTGGAATATTTATGTATTGGTCTATTGTGGTTTTCAATAATTTTATGGTACTGGTAACCATGGAAAGTGATTGAGATATTTTTGGAAAGAAGATGATATGCGCATAATGAAGGGATAAAGAGAAAATGAAATGTTTGATAGTATTCATGAGCTCATAACTGATATATGGAAATAGTTATATCATGGTTTGAGTATACAAAATTTTGAGATTTTGGTATGTGGAAAGAGTTAACTTTCGACAGCACTCATGTTTTCACTAAGGTTCAATGTGTATTCATTTTTCAAGAGAATACCTGATTAAGGACTTCTAATGTTTGGAATGTGACCAACAAGACCCATCTTATGATATATGGGGATCAACGATGGTATTAACATTCTTGTTATATGATCTCTCTAGTAATCTTTTTCACTTTAATATGAGATTGGACAACAATATTTTGGATAAGCCTAAAGATTGTATTGGATTATATTGGACATAAGTTAGTATTGTTTAAGGCTAGAACTTTTTCGATATTATTGATGGAAAGTTATAATAATGTAGTTTTAGAAAAAGGACAACCTCCAGGACGGGCGACAAACCATCGCATCGGACAAGGCTGTGGGAATCAAACACACAACCGAAGTGTGACTAGCCTTTATCACCTACCACTGGCCTACAAGAAGTCCCTATTTAGTAGATACTAGTTTTTTTATATTAATCAGTATGATATATGAAGTATAAGTCCATTTTAGGAACTATATATGATTATCTCACTATAGATGGACTAATGTATTTTTGATAACTTTTTCTAAATTTTTGTTTGAGATAGATGGAATGACCCATCATTCTATCACATGATCTGCTAACACTTCACGAATGACAAATTCAACTTCATTTCTTTAATAGATGAAGTGGAAATTATCCACGAAACGACCAACGGTGAGACCGTACCAAAATCAAGAACGTATTTATTCTAATTCCAATTTCTTCAACTTTAGGGAAATGATCTTGAAAACCAAAAATGTTGTCCTAGTGACCTAATATCTGATGAATCAGATGGTACCTTAGATCAACACAAATATATGGCTTTGTGATTGTCGGATTTTTCATATCCTTGTTCTCTACCCCTCACCATCAGAACATGATGGTCAGATTTCTCTTCCATATCTATATTTTCTCCTATGTTCCTCTATGTGGAAACCGAGTGATTAGTGAATTTGGGCAACCATTACGTTTCATACATTAGTTTTTAAAGCCAAGTTTTGGTATTCCTTTTTACGATGTGGGTTTATATTAAAGAAATTTTCGAGCAGTAAACCATTTATAGCCCAGACGAATTTTGAGGGCGAAATTCCTTTTAAGGGGGGTAGAATGTAACACCCCAAGATTTTATGAAAAATATTATTTTTAATTTTATTAATGTCTTGTGTTGTATTATACACTAAAAGGAGATTTCACAACACGCATCCCTGACATGGATTTCATTACATGTAATCGTGACCTTCCACGATAGCGTGGGTTGTACGCAATACCGAGTTTCGTTAAACAACGATATGTTATATAAACTAGCCGTTATGAATAGTAATACCCACTTTTTGAAATTTTATAAATTTTATCTTTCAAAATGGACTTTATTTTTGGATTCAGAATATCAAAATTATCCTAGGGTGAATTTTTGGTATTTTTCTGAAAACTTTCAATTTTTGATGAATAGTGAAAACACTAGGTTACTATTCAAAAACCGACTTTTTATTTAAATAATTATTTATTTTATTTAAATTTATTTTAGGTAAAAATTGATACATAATACCTATATAAGTTCAATTTAAGTTATTAGAGTCATTTTGTAATAATTTTAGATATAAAAAATTTTAAAGAACTTTTCACCGTCTTTTACCAACCTCCTAGGAGAATATGCAAATTCACATAAAACATAATTTTACCGCTTATGTGAGTGGAATTTTGAAAATCCGAGAGACACGGTTAATATCAAGGACTAAAATGTGGTTCAATGAGATCAAAATATTTTTTGGTGAATAGTAACTTTTTACTTTTTTTACCATGGTTAAAAGTAAATAGGTCAATTAAGGGTGTAAATGATATTATTATTACACTAACACATGTCCTAATTTTATTGGGTAAGTGTAATTCCACCACAAACAACCTTAGGAATAACATATGACCATTTAGGCCCACTTGGAAAAGATTAGGACATTTATTATTAATTTATTTAAAGACGTGTTAAAATAGTTAAAATCAATGTTTAATAAATAAATAATTTTTAATATAGGGTTATACATAAGATAAATTCGACTATAAATATTATTTAGAAATCTAAAACGATTTCCTACATAATTATATTTTATTTAAAATTTTTAGACATTAAATAATATAATTTATTTATGACACAATGATGATGCAGAAATTATCTTATTAATGAAATATTGACAAAATTGATGTTATCAATACCCAAATAAATGTAATTTGAGATTTTTAAGGAATTGCACTAATTTTATAGGTTAATATGACATTTTAGTATTGATTCAATTAACTTTTTTCGAACTAATTATTCTGTTATAATTTTCACAAAAATCAAGTACGAAATAGTGTCAAAATTGACATAAAATAGTTTCTAAAACAAATATTATACTATTAATTGTTATTTTGTTCCTAAAAATATAAGGTTCGGCCAAATTACTTAGATAAGGTTATATATATTAATAATAAACCAATTGGGGTTTGGTTGGCTTGTTATAGTAATTTTATTAACCTTATAGTGTAAGAAAACAAGAATACACAATAAAAGAAAAATTATTTAACATAAAGTTAAATATAAATTATAAGGTTAAAATAAAAACCTAAACTTCTATAAATTATATTTTATGAGAGTATTTCGACCCATACCCACCTTAGCTTCGAAATAACTCAATTTGGAGCTATTAAAAACCGAATATTACTTTATAATAAAATAATATTTTTAGTTATTCCAAAGGTGCCTCTCTCCTCCCTTATAAAAGGGAACATCCCCCCTCTCTTCCTCACACCACTTTGAGCCTTCAATCTCAGAAAAACCCTGCCAATATCTATTCTACACTTCCCTAGAAACATCCTAGAGGTTCTGGTCTTCTTCAAACACCAATATTATTTCCCTAAGAGGAGTTATCAAAATGGCGTGTCGAAAGAAGAGGTAATATCCATTACTGATTCATTCAACTTTATTTCTTATTATACTTCTTCTTCTTTAGTTTTTTCATTATGAAGTAATAAAATAAGTATCACTCATATAATGATATATTAATATAAGTATGAAACAACCCTATTTCACCATATATCCATCCTACGGAAAACAAAATCACCGCGAGTGCGTACGTACGGAATACCGTCTCCACGCCGTGGTGTAATCTATTTTCCACCACAACCTTACTTGGAAGGGTATAATGGTGTAAATAATAACTATATATGATTATTGTAAAGTGATATTGATTTTGAAATAGTATTCATAAACTCCAATACAATTCCATGATCATGGGAAAGATATCATCGCTCGTGCGTACGCACGGAATACCGTCTCCACGATGTGATGCGACTCGTTCTACATAATTTTCATTGCATAATGATTACATAAATGAATTGAGTGAATAAATATTATATGTATTACACTAATACCATTCTGGAAATTAGATATCTATAACCTAAAAATAAGAATATGAATTTATTCGACAAAACACACATAAGAACAAAAAGCAATAAACACCCGAATAACAAGTAACAATGAAATATTACTAATAAGAAGCTAATAATATGACCATATATGATATCATAAAAATAAAAATGATTCTGGAATAAGTCAGTGACATTATTTAAATAATTATACAGGATGTTCGGACACTTACGAAGAAAATCGGACCTAAGGTAAGGGATAACTATTCCAATCTCTTTCTTATATGAGATTGTTATTCATAAGTATTTACTGGGGTTATTTATATCATCCATGTCCATGTTTTATAAAATTGTTTTCATGTATGTTTAAAGTCCTTTTTAACCATTTTTTACTTTTACTACATGGTATGTAAGGAATCATTTTCTTACCATACGAGGTACTTTTTTACTTTTCCGACAAAAGTACGAGGAGAATGTTATTTTTAATTTATACGGCGTGAATGGATTTTTACTGTTTCATAATGCCTCATTTTCATGAAGCTCAATCTACCTGATTTAATGAATATTTTCAACAAAATACTTTTATTTTAAAAGTGCATTGCATTTTTTGGAAAGAAAATGATTTTGACGAACAAAGGATATTTTCCTCAAGAATTCATTTCAAGTGTTTTATCAAAACCATTTTTCATCTAAGATGAAATTATTTCATATCTGTATGTTTCAAATATCATGTCTCTATGATTTACATGGTTTCACTTTTCTTATTATGAAATTATATCCATTTTTTTATATGGATTATCTGATGATGAGATGTTGTTTATGAAACCCATTTAATTTATTGTGTTATGTATGTTTATTTTGTGGAACAATTAAGAATTATTTATTTATGAGATGGGTGGGACCTATATCTCCTTCCAATTCATTGGGTAATTATTTATATCACATGAGATAGACATGGCTGGAATGGCAGGTTAAACCAGTTTAGTGAAACAGGACTGAAAATAGGAGTGAACTCGGTTCAGAAATGGACTTTGTCCGCTAAGATAGTCTTGGCTATGGGTCTTGACTACTAAGAAAATATTATCTATGATAATGTGTGTATGCCAAAAATTTTCATGTTTTATGTTATGATTATTGGGATTATATTTCACTACTATGATTTGTTCCATGTTATGAAATTATGATCTCGTTTTCATGTTATGATTTCCAAAATGTTATGTTCTTACGTATATGATGTGATTGATATTTCATTTTTTACCCTTACTGAGCATTTTAGATCACTCTTTTTATGTTTTCTATTCCCCAGGATATAAAGAAAGGTTTTAGGTAATAAAACAAAAGGAGAAGATCTTTATGGGAAAAGATGAAGATCTTTCACCACGATTAGAAGATTAAATTCCGAGTTTCCAAACACAGTAAACTATTACGGTCCTTGTGTTTCTGTGTTTGTTATATATTAAGTATTCCACAAAAGTAATGTAATACTCATGTAGTTCAGGCATCGGGTCTCTATAGTTGGTATCAGAGGAAAGGTTTAGTCATCCTTTGGAAACTGGGATGTGAGAACTTTATTGAGATCCCTATAGATATTTCTAAGGTATGTCTAGGGATGCCCCTAAGGTTAAGTATAAGTATAGGTTATAATCCTAGAATTACAGTAACTATCTTATAATTAAACCTAAGATGTTAGATATTGAAGGTACTCCCCCATTGTTATATTGTTTTCCCTAGCATGATTTTTGCCTATCGCACTATTCTTTTTGGGTTTTAGACGTTGTCTGGAAGCCGAAGGAATCGTGTTGATCAATGTAATGGACAATGAAATTCTTTTCCTCCTGAACAAACCAATGTAATGGGAGATGGAGTGAAAAATCCTATTGCTATACTTACACAAGCTATGAACCATTCTGGACATCCAAATGAGCAGAGAAGGGAACAATATTATATTGAGTCCTTCATGAGACAACACCCACCTTCTTTCAGTGGGTCTTCCGATCCACTTGTTGCTGAACAATGGACCAGTACCACTGAAAATATAATTTCAGTTCTTCAATGTTCTGAACATGATAAATTCATCTTAGTAGTATATCATTTGGAAGGTGAAGCTGATCAATGGTGGAGTCTTATCAAGAATACGAGGCCAAGAGATGAAATTGAGTCCTTGGAATGGGACAAGTTCATGATCTTATTTTTCAATAAGTAATTCCCTCTTATTCTTCATACAAAGATGGAGAAGGAGTTTCTTGAACTAAATAAAAAGGATGATGAATCTATAAGTTTATACGAAGAGAATTATACAAGGCTTGCAAGGTATGAATTTGGCTCTATCATCCATCCTGAAAGTATAGTTTATCAATTCTTCAGTGGCTTAAAACCAAATCTTCGAATGGCATTAGATATAAGAGACATCAGTAGCTATGAAGAAATTGCGCGTTGTGCTATCAAGGTAGAAATGGAAGTTGGTGTTACTTATCCATATCATGGTTTTGACATGAAACGAAAGATGGAGTTCAAGGAGAAATTTCAGAATATTGGTGAAAAGAAGATGAATGTTTCCTTATGCTCAAAGTGTGGAAAGAAGCATGGTGGAGATTGTCTTAAAGGGACTAGAAAATGTTTTAAGTGTGGAAAAGAAGGTAATCGAGCATCTGAGTGTCGATGTAACAGAAAAAGGTTTGCTAATGATGTGAATAATGAAAATAATTCACCACCTACACTTCAATGCTTCAAGTGAAATGAAATGGGGCATTATGCTAATCAATGCCCTAATCCAAGGTTTAATGATGATCAACATGAGCAACCACTTAAGGAAAAGGAAAAAGGGAAGTCACATGAAATCACTATTGGTGATGTTGAATATGACAACAATGTGGTGGAATGTTTAAATGTTTATGTAATGGGATTCCAAAATAATTTTTTTATATACTATCGTGGAATATTGGAATATTTATGTATTGGTCTATTGTGGTTTTCAATAATTTTATGGTACTAGTTACCATGGAAAATGATTGAGATATTTTTGGAAAGAAGATTATATGCACATAAGGATGGGAAAAGGATAAAATGAAATGTTTGACAATATTCATGAGCTCATGACTGATATATGAAAATACTTTTATATTGGTTTGAGTATATAGAATTTTGAGATTTTGGTATGTGGAAAGAGTTAACTTTTTACCGCACTCATGTTTTCACTAAGGTTCAATGTGTATTCATTTTTCAAGAGAATACATGATTAAGGCCTTCGAATGTTTGTAATGTGACCAACAAGACCCATCTTATCATATATGGGGATCAACGATTGTCTTAACATGCTTGTTATATGATCTCTCTGGTAATCGTTTTCACTATAATATGAGATTGGACAACAGTATTTTGGATAAGCCTAAAGATTGGAATGGATTATGTTAGACATAAGTTAGTATTGTTTAAGGATAGAACTTTTTCGATATTATTGATGGAAAGTTATAATAATGTAGTTTTAGAAAAAGGAAAACCGACAGGATGGGCGACAACACGTCGCATCGCACAAGGCTATGGGAATTGAACCCACAACCAAAGTGCGACTGGCCTTTATTGCCTACCACTGGCCTACAGGAAGTACCCATTTAGTAGAAACTAGTTTTATTTTATTAATAAGTATGATATATGAAGTATAAGTCCATTTTATTAACCATATATGATTAATCTCACTATAGATGAACTAATGTATTTTTTATAAATTTTTCTAACCTTTTTTTGAGACAAATGGAATGACACATCATTCTATCACATGATCTGCTAACACTTCACGAATGACAACTTCAACTTCATTTATTGAAGAGATGAAGTGGAAAGTGTCCAAGGAACGACCAACGGTGAGACTGTACCAAAATCAATAACGTATTTATTCTAATTCCAATTTCTTCAACGTTAGGGAAATGATCTTGAAAACCAAAAATGTTGTCCTAGTGCCCTTATATCTGATGAATAAGATGGAACCTTAGATCAACACAAATCTATGTCTTTGTGATTGTTGGCTTTTTCATAGCCATGTTCTCTACCACTCTCCATCAGAACATGATGGTTATATTTCTCTTCCATATCCATATTTTCACCTATGTTCTCCTATGTGGAAACCCATTGATTAGTTAATTTGGGTAACTATAATGTTTCACACATTAGTTTTTAAATCCAAGTTTTGGTATTCCTTTTTACGATGTGGGATTCTATTAAAGAAACTTTCAAGTAGTAAACCATTTATAACCCCAATGAATTTCGAGGACGAAATTCATTTTAAGGGGCATAGAATGTAACACCCTGAGATTTTATGAAAAATAATATTTTTTATTTAATTAATGTATTCTATTGTACACTACACCAAAAGGAGCTTGCACAACACACATCCATGACTTGGCTTTCATTACACGCAAACGCGACCTTCCACGATAGCGTGTGTTGTATACAATACCGAGTTTTGCAAAACAACGATATATTATATAAACTAGCCATTATGAATAGTAATAACCACTTTTTGAAATTTTATAAATTTTATCTTTCAAAATGGACTTCATTTTTGGATTCAGAATATTGAAATTAGCCTAGGTTAAATTTTTGGTAATTTTCTGAAAACTTTCAATTTTTGATGAATAGTGAAAACACTCGGTTACTATTCAAAAACCGACTTTATATTTAAATAATTATTTATTTTATTTAAATTTATTTTAGGTAAAAATTGATATATAATACTTATATAAGTTCAATTTAAGTCATTGGAGTCATTTTATAATAATTTTAGATATATAAAAATTTTATTGAACTTTTCACCGTCTTTTACCCACCTCCTATGAGAATTTTCAAATTCACATAAAACATAATTTTACCACTTATGTGAGTGGAATTTCGAAAATCCGAGAGACACGGTTAATATCAACAACTAAAATGTGGTTCAATGAGATGAAAATATTTTTTTTGGTGAATAGTAACTTTTTACTTTTTTGTACCACGGTAAAATGTAAATAGGGTAATTAAGGGTAAAAATGATATTATTATTACCCTAACACAAGTCCTAATTCTATTCGATAAGTGTAATTCGACCAAAAACAACCTTAGGAATAAAATATGACCATTTAGGCCCACTTGGATTTGATTAGGACATTTATTATTAATTTATTTAAAGAAGGGTTAAAATAGTTAAAATAAAAGTTTAATAACTAAATAATTTTTAATATAAGGTTATACAAAAGATAAAATCGACTATAAATATTAATAAAAAATCTAAAAAGATTTCCTACATAATGGTATTTTATTTATAATTTTTAGACATTAAATAATTTATTTTATTTATAACACAATGATGATGCAGGAATTATCTTAATAATAAAATATTGACATAATTGATGTTATAAATACCCATATAAATATCATTTGAGACTTTTTATGAATTCCACTAATTATATATGTAAATGTGACATGTTATTATTGATGTAATTAACGTTTTTTGAACTAATAATTCTGTTAGGATTTTCCCAAAAATCAAGTACCAAATAGTGTCAAAATTGACATAAAATAGTTTTTAAAACAAATATTATATTATTAATTGTTATTTTATTCATAAAAATATAAGGATAGGACAAATTACATATATAAGTTTATATATATTAATAATAAACAACTTGGGGTTCGTTTGGCTTGTTATAGTAAGTTTATTAACCTTATAGTGTAAGAAAACAAGAAGATACGGTAAAAGAACAATTATTTAACTTAAAGTTAAATCTAAATGATAAGGTTAAAATAGAAACCTAAGCTTGCATAAATTCTATTG
Organism: Viscum album; assembly: GCA_963277665.1. NCBI lineage: Eukaryota > Viridiplantae > Streptophyta > Magnoliopsida > Santalales > Viscaceae > Viscum > Viscum album. Next base: position 1,842,026,049 of record OY728136.1, read on the forward strand.
GATGAGAGTATTTAGACCCATCCCCACCATAGTTTCGAAATAACTCAATTTGGAGCTATTAAAAACCAAATATGACTTTATAATAAAATAATATTTTTAGTTATTCCCAAGGTGCCCCTCTCCTCCCTTATAAAAGGGCACCTACTCCCTCTCTTCCTCACACAACTTTGAGCCTTAAATCTTGGCCAAACCCTGCCAATTTCTCTTATCCACTTCCCTAGAAACATCCTATAGGTTCTGGTCTTCATCAAAGACCAATCTTAGTGACCTAAGAGGAGGTTTCAAACAGGCGCGTCAAAAGAAGAGGTAATATCCGTTACCGATTCTTTCAACTTTATTTCTTCTTCTACATCTTATTCTTTAGTTGTTTCATTATGAAGTAATAAAATAAGTATCAATAATATATGGATATGTTATTATAAGTATTAAACAACCCTATTTCACCATCTATCAATCCTACAGAAAACAAAATCACCGAGCGTGCGTATGTACAGAATACCGTCTCCACGTCGTGGTGTAATCTATTTTCCAGCACCACCGTACATGGATGGGTATAATGGTGTAAATAATAAATATATATTATTATTTTAAAGTTATATTGATTTTTAAATAGTATACATACACACCAATACAATTCCACGATCATGGGAACGATATCATTGCTCGTGCGTACGTACGGAATAATGTCTCCACGATGTGATGCGACTCGTTCTACATGATTTTCACTGCATAATGATTACATAAATGAATTGAGTGAATAAATATGATATTTATTACACTAATACCATTCTAGAAATGTGTTATCTATAACCTAAAAAGAATAATAAGAATTTATTCGACAAAACACGCATAAGAACAAAAAGAAATAAACACCTGAATAACAAGTAGCAATGAAATATTACTAATAAGAAGCTAACAATATGACCATATATGATATCATAAAAGTAATTATGATTCTGGAATAAGTCAATGACATTATTTAAATCATTATACCGGAGGTTCAGACACTTAAGAAGCAAATCGGACCTAAGGTTAGGGATAACTATTCCAATCTCGTTCTTATCCGAGATTGTTATTCGTAAGTATTTACTGGGGTTATTTCTATCATCCATGTCCATGTTTTATAAAAGTGTTTTCATTTAGGTTTAATTTCCTTTTTAACCATTTTTTACTATTACTACATGGTATGTCAGGAATCTTTTTTTTAACATACGAGGTACTTTCTGACTTTTCCGACAAAAGTACGAGGAGAATGTTATTTTTAACTTATACGTCGTGAACTGATTTTTACAGTTTCATAATGCCTCATTTTCATGAAGCGTACACTACATGTTTTTATAACTACTTTCAACAAAATACTTTTATTTTAAAAGTGAACGATTTTTTTTGAAAATAATATTATTTTGACGAAGAAATGATATTTTCCTCAAAAATTCATTTCAAGTGTTTTATCAATACCATTTTTCATCTAAGATGACATTATTTCATATGTGTGTGTTTCAATTATCATGTATCTATGATTTACATGGTTTCACTTTTATTATTATTAAATGATATCCATTTCATTAATATGGATTATGTGATGATGGTATGATGTTTATGAAACCCATTTTATTTATTGGGTTACGTATGTTTATTTTATGGCACAACTAAGAATGATTTCATTATGAGATGGGTGAGACATATATATCCCTCCAATTAATTGGGTAATGATTTATATCTCATGAGATAGACATGGCTGGAACAGCATGTTAAACAGTTCAGTGAAACAGGACTGAAATGAGGAGTGAACTCGATTCAGAAATGGACTTTGTCCTCTAAGATAGTCTTGGCTATGGGTCTTGACTACTAAGAAATGATTATCTATGATTATGTGGGTATTCCACAATGTTTCATGTTTTATGTTATGATTATTGGGATTATATTTCACTACTATGATTTATTGCATGTTAGGAAATTATGATCTCTTTTTCAGGTTAAGATTCCCAAAATGTTATGTTCTTATGTATATGATGTGATTGATATTTATTTTGATTACCCTTACTATGAATTTGAGCTCACCCTTTTTATGTTTTCTTTTCCCCAGTAAATAAAGAAAGGTTTTAGGTAAGAAAACAAAAGGGGAAGATCTTTATGGGAAAAGTTTAAGCTCATTCACCCCGATTAGAAGATTAAATTCGGAGTTTCCAAAGACACTAAACTATTACGATCCATGTGTGTCTGTGTTTGTTATGTATAAGTATTCCGCAAAAGTAATGTAATGTCCATGTACATCAGGCTTCAGGTATCTACACTAACACATGTCCTAATTCTATCGGATAAGATTAATTTGACCAAAAAAACCTTAGGAATAAAATATGACCCTTTAGATCCACAAGGATTAGATTAGGACAGTTATTATTATTTAATTCAATGAAGAGTTAAAAGAGTTAAAATCAATGTTTAGTAACTAAAACATTTTTAATATAGCGTTATACATAATATAAATTCAATTATAAATATTAATTATAAATCTAAAAATATTTCCTATATAATAGTAATTTAATAATAATTTTTAGAAATTTAATAATTAAATTTATTTATGACATAATGATGATGAAGTAATTACATTATTAATGAAAGAATCAAATAAATGGTAATATAAATATTAAAATAAATATAATTTCAAAGTTTTTATGACATCCACGAATTTTATAGGTTAATATGACATGTTAGGATTGATTCAATGTATTTTTTGTGAAGTAATAATGTATTTATTATTAAAAAAAAACAAATACCAAATAGTGTCAAAATTGACATAATATAGTTTTTAAAACCAATATTATATTATTAATTGATATAATGGTCCTAAAAATATAAGGGTTGTCCAAAAGACTTATATAATAATATATATGACATTAACGAACTAATTTCGGTTTTATTGGCAGTATATAATAAGTTTATTAACCATATAGTGTAATAATACAAGAAGACACGGTAAAAGTTAAATTATTTAACTTAGAGTTAAATCTAAATGATAAGTTTAAAATGGTAACCTAAACTTGTCTAAAACCTATTGGTTGAGTTTTTTCGACCTATCCCCTATTTATACTTTAAATAATCAACTTTATATCCATTAGAAACCGAATATGAATTTATTATAAAAAAATATTTTATGTTTTTCCTAAGGTTCCCTTCACCCCTCTTATAAAAAGGAGCTCCCCCTTCTCTCTAATTCACTCCTTCTAAGCCATTTGGATCGGCCATACCTAGCCCAAATACACTCTCAAATATCCTCCCCTCATCTTACAGGCCTTATTTTGATCAGGAATCCAACTTATGAATCCCTTTTGATCAAATCAAAAGGAAGAACCCAAAGAAGAGATAATGATTTCACCACCCTCTTTCAAGTTCCTTTCTTCTTTCACTTCCTTTTTCATTGTTGTTTCCATTCTAAAATAATGAATCTAGTATATTCGATATACTGTGATGTCATTATAATTATGGTATAACGAAATTCATTATTCTAACCACCCTTTGAATGACATGTCACCATACGTGCGTACGTACGACTTACCGTCTCCACGTCATGGTGTAATTGTTATTCAATACATTATTATTTGGATGGTTATAATAATGACGTGTATTTGATGTAAATAATAAATATAACATGATATAGATTATGTATATATTATATACCACCCAATTATATATTATATTAATATCAAAATAAGTATATTTTTGCTCATGCGTACGTACGGATACCCGTCTCCACGACGCGATGAGATTAATTTCCAAGTTCACCATTCATCGACGATTTTAAAAATATATATTACTAATAAGTGTGTAATATGTGAATTAATAATTCTAAAAGAAATATATATATTTATATATATAATTATTTATGTACATACATATATCTTATTCACTTACTTCTGTTCAATACTATGTAAAAACGGAAACGACGTTTATGCGTACGTACCGACTACCGTCTCCATAAGCGGTGTTTTCCATTTCATATATACGACTATTAAAAATTTTTATATTCTAAATATATATGATAAATAAATAATTCTTTATATTCTGGAAGTATTTAAATCATGATCTATGTGATAAAATCAAGAGTAACAAGTTAAAACACGTACGATAAAGAAAACGATTATTACCCGAAATATTAATATAACATGGAAATTATTATTCAATGGTTAGTATAAAGTCATAAATGAGTAATGTATTATATCATAAATATTAATATGGTTCTGTTATAATTTAATAACATACTATAGTCTTTATACAGGAAGCTAAACATACCCTCGACTAAAGGAAAGTGCTGGGTAAGGGGTTTTCATCTCACTTCTTATTCCCGTGAGATTCTTGCCATATCGACACTATTACCTTTTGTGTGGTGTATGTACTGCAAATAATTTTATTCTTTGGTTAATACACATTAATTGTTCTGTATTTACATATTCATTGTATGATACCTCTTTCATGGGTTGTATGTTTTGTAAGTTACCAAATTGGTAAGGGTTAATTTCACAATCTCTTTATTATCCAAGGTTGTTTTTACGTAAGTGTCAACTGGGACATATTTATTATCCATGTACATTTTTTATGAATGAGTTTTCAAAGTGATTATTTTAAGATACATTTTACTAAAACATCATTTAAATGTTTTAAATATTTATTCTTCTAAATCTTTCTCATTAATGTCCATGTATTCAAAATGGGTTTTTAAGGATTTATTTATATGGATATAAATGTTTTAAAAATATTAATTCCTTTCAAAAGTTTCATAGTGGTATGGGACACTTTGATTCAAAAATGTCATTAAATTACTTCTTTTCCAAATTGTGTGACTTTTAAATGATTTCAAAAAAAGTGATATTTATCTCAAATAGTTTGGATTTCATCTATGTCAACATCCTTTGATAAATTTTACACTTATTTGAAGTTGATTTGTTGTGATACAAATATTCCATGCTATATTTAAGGTTTTGTGTTGTGTTTGACTATGGATGAGTTATTTTTATGCCATTAATGGTTTATTATTAATGTTTAGGAATTTCATATTCTAGTTTTAAAATGAATATTTATTTTATATTTCATCCTCTTCTTAAGATGAATGTGTTGGACTAGTATGCTCCGGGTTGGGGTCTGGTTACAAAAGACCCTCCGCATTGGTGTCCGGTTATTAGAGGCACTCCGGGTTGGTTTCCGATTATTAGAGCCACTCCCAGTTGGTGTCCGGTTATTAGAGGCACTCCGGGTTGGTGTCGGGTTATTAGTTGCACTCCGGTTTGGTTTTCAGTTGTTAGAGGAACTCCGGGTTGGTGTCCGGTTATTAGAGGCACTTCGGGTTGGAGTCCGGTTACAAAGGCTCTCCGGGTTGGGTTTTGGTTATAGTTATCCCTTAGGTCATGGCACGAGGCCTTGAGACAGAAATTAATGTTCGGAATTATAAATTCCATCATTATGAAAGTTGTTAGTGATATTGCATGTGATTATTGGACTTATAGAATATCCATGTGAATAAGTAAATGGCATTACTTCATTTTATTTTTTCCATATTATGCTGAAGTTCAAGTTTAAAAGGATTTTTCATTAGTTATAAGTTTCCTTAAATGTTTATGCTTATTTATGAAAGTTTCCGCTGTATTGTTATCCTTACTGAGCATCTGAGCTCACCCCTTTCAATGTTTTATTTTGTCCAGGATTCCAAGAAGTGTATAGTGATTAATATGCAAGGTTAAGCCAAGGGAATAATGGAATTCGTGAAGGATTATTTATGTTGTTTTGTAATTTATGAAGTGTAATGTAACATTCATGTATGTAATCTATTTTCCAAGATTTCTAAACTGATCAATCCTTCGGGACTTGATTCCTTGTAATCATGGAAATGTATTAAAATAATGCACCGACTATGGGTAACTGGGGTTGGGGCGTTACAAAATACCCTTTAAATTTTAGAATCACTTTTTTAAAATCTAAAAAATTACAAAATATTAAATATTTTTAGAATAAAAATAGTAAAATTATAGTTAATATTTAAATCATTGAGAGGTTAGGACTGTGATAAACGTTTTTCATGATATACCTGGTTAAACAATGAATCTTTCCAAATATTCAATAAAAAGATAGAAGTGCCTCATCTAAAAATTGAAAAGAATATTAATTTCAAACCATTTTATAAAAATATTAACACGTGAAAAAATTTCATTAAAAAATAATTATATAATTTAATTTAATTTCTTTAAAACAAATTTATATATTATGGTATTGGAAGAAAAATGTTTTTTAACTGAACAGAGAAATAAAGATTATTTTTCTTAACAATATTGTTCTGGCCTCTTTAATCTGGAAGTAGAGGAAAATTTAAGGATTTTTTTTAGAAATAACCACAGGATAATAATATTCATGAATTCTTCTTAGAGGTAGATTTCATGATTTCATTATCCGAAACATAATCATAAAAAATCATGATAAACAATGAGATTGTAACATAAATCATTTACCACTATGGTAACGTTTGAATCATATGACTAAAAAAATTAATAACATTATATGGATATGCGTATCCCATAATATTGATGATAATATTCACAAAATGGATTCATGAGTTGTATAAATACCACATAAAAGAAACAAGTGTTTAATATGGCATTTGTACTACATAAAAAAGTGAGACAAAAATCCATTATATTATTTGGAAACTTTTGAATGATAAGAAACATTAAATATTAACCTTATATTAAACAATAAATATCACTAGAATAAATAAATTCAGGATATAAATTTCAAAGGTTCTTTATATACACATTGTAAAATAATATAGGTTCATTACATAACATAGGTCCCAAATATGACAATTTGAGATAAAAAACTCTTACCTCAAGTCTCAACATTCATCTTACTCTTTAAAAATTCCATTATATAAAATATAGGTTTATTTTAGACATATTAAATAATAATAATAATATTTATCATAGAATATAGTTTTTAATAATAACCTTTTACAACCCAAGAAAATATTTGTCGAAATCACTATTACAACTTATAACTTCTTTGTTTTTCATGTATGTTTTAGTTTAGAAGTTTTCTTCCTTGTACTTTGATCATGGTTAACTAATATAAAGAATGATAATCCTAGTAGAAATTTAATATCTATTGATTATATAAATATTTAGTGTCATTAATAAAAGTGATAGATATAAAAAAATATTACACCATTCATGGATATGATTTTTTGTACGTACACATGGACATTGATTCCATTTCCTCAACAGATGGAATGAGATAACGATAAATTTTATAACACCTTTAAAAAATAATTTATTTTTCATATATATCATAAATATTTATACAATATATCCTCATTAACTTCCATGTCAAAATAAAATTAAAAACATATTGCATTGCTTAGTGGAGATGATAGTTCACATGTACATAAGAGCGATGTTATCATTTTACAACAGATTGGAAGGTAAGAAGAAAGAAATTATATTATAATTACAGAAGTATAATTATGTCATAAATATCTTATGAAATTTTTATATCCATCATTATATCAAATCGTGGGAACCAGTGATGGAAAATAAATTACATCAGTTCATGAGCCAGTTGTCCTCTGTACACACTCTATGGTTTCATTACCCATTTGATGGAGGAGGAAATTATATAGGTCATTCCATTAACAAAATAAAATATCTATATATATTAGATTATTATTTAATAATATCAACATAATTAAAAAATATTTTATTTTGGCCGGATAAGAAATAAAATAAAAATACTTTGCTAAGAATAGAACCTCTTGTTTAGACAACCTTCTTAGTTTAGCACAAAAACACATTAAAGGAGGGTTTTCTGATCAAAATGTGGAAAATAAGATGTATTGAGGAAATTAAGTAATGAATTTGGGTAATTATTGGTATAAAAATTGGTTTTTAGTGTAAATGGGAGAGGTGATGGGGTTCCCTTTTATAAGTGGGGGAGAAGATAGACTTTTAATTTTATTATAGAAAATGTTATACACATGTTTTACAAATGAAAAAAGTCTCCAAAATGGGTCATTTGAGAAACCTATATGTGATACAATTGAAATATGTCCATAAAATACGAATTTTATAAAATTATATGATATTTTAACTCTTATAATTTTCGAGTAATGCCTAGAAGACACATATTAACCATAACCACGGTAATTATTTTTTTACAGGTTTTACAATTAATTTTGAGAAACATAATTTACTATTTTTAAATAATAATAACATTTCTCATTTAAATTATAAAATACATTTTACACAACACAAAAATTGTAGGAATTAATTTACTTTTAAACCCCTGGACATGATGAAAAAGCAGGTTTACAAAGAAAAAATTTTCATAAGTATTTAATATTTTGATGTAAAATACCAATATGAAATTACTTCAAACCACTTGAATTGTATTAATAAATATATAATTGAACTAATTTTTAATTTTAACAACTTAGAAAATAAAATTAATCTTGTAAATTCTTAAAATGGAAAAAACCTTTTAATAGAAATCATGATTTTTATTATTCATCCAAAAATTTATATTTACATAAAATTCAAAAAACTTCATTAAAATATAATTTTTAAATTGATATATCAAAAAAATCAATATTTAAAATAAAGTTTTTAAATTAATAAAAAATTACTTTAAATATTTTTCCATATAAAACTAATAATAAATATTTTTTAAAAAACATGTATTTAAAATCATATAGTAGATTTACTAAAAATTAAGTACTTTTTTATCATTTTTTTGTTATATAAAACCATTATACATAATTTTAAAATTTTATTATTTATATTCCTAACACCTAGTTTAACGGTTATGTTATAAGGGTCATGTTTAACTAATAATATTAATAATATATTATGGTTCGTTAAAACTTAGTATTGGGTGTATAGCATGTTATCGAAAAGAAATTATTTGAAAAAATATATATGTCATAAAATGTAATGTTTTTGCATCTTTAATTCATCCCATGAATCTCATTTTCCCATATTTCATTGATCCATGTTCTCAATCACATTAATTCCAATGATGTCTCTCCCCCACCTCCTCTTCAAATCTTCCAAAGTTATACAGCTAACCCAAGAGTTTTTCCACAATTGTGTATAAATCGGGGATGGGAATCGGTTTAACATTTAATAAATTGAATTAAATTAGTTATATAATCTATTTAATTCACCAAAAAATGATTTATTTCTGTGAAATTTATGATTTTAACCAACATTAATTCATGCCTATGGTAATGCCCACATTTAGGAAATAACTATAGTTACATATATTTTATCAGTGATTTCGATCAATTGGAATTAAATATAACCCCGAAAAATACTCATGAATAATTTAATATAATTAATATTTTAATATATCGATTCTAGGGTCCAAAATTATCCAAAACTATATTCCTACTATGAGAAATAATCAAGATAAACTTAATAAAAAATTAAATGTATCAAACTATAAAAACTAGAGTCATTGCACTATTTTGACCTTTAATGATTTTTATACTGAAAAGAATATTCTAAAAAAAATATTTAGGGTACTAACCTTTTCTTTATCTCTCCCATACCTATGAAAAATTATTAAAGTTTCCATGCTTCTTTGGTACTCAAATTAGAGGAATGGTTCACCCACATAGGATCCTCCCATGTTGATCCTCGATCACAACTATGTACTTTAAGAAGGTGGATCCATCCTCAATTTCATACTCACCCAATTCAATAAAATGTGATGGGTTGTTCATGTATCTCCTAAAATATAGAAAATATAAGATATCATGCACCTTTTTTCATATACAGAGGTAAAGACAATTGTTATGAAACCTCACAAACCCTACACATAATATGAAATGGCTCTATGAATCTCGGGGATAACCTACTTCCCCTTCCAAATATTTGTAGTTGTCATATTTGGGATACATTCAAGAAGACATGGTCTCCCAAATAAAACTCCAAAGGTCTAGGACAACAATATGTGTAAGATTTTTATTAATTATGATCATTCCACATATTCTCGTGCATCACCGCATAATTCTCTATCATTGAATACACCAAATCTATCCCAAAATGTGATGCCTCTCTAATTTCATTCCACATGATGGGGACCTGAAAGGTCTCCCATATAGTACCTTGAATGTATCAATGATGATAATGAATATATATATATATAATTATAAGTGAACACTAAAAAATTTATGTGATCCTCTTATCTCTAAAAGAATTATAATTTATAGGCTAATGGAATATCTTCCCAAACCTAGTTTGTTCACATAGTTTGGAAACCTATCTATTGGTGAAACATTGTTCTCATCAATAATAGTTTCTTGAAATCTTCTATAAAACTCTCCACAACCAAGATGTTAACTATTTCTCATGGTCATAGATGATCTTCTTGGGTACCCCATGAATCAAAATGATCCACTACAAGTTCAAACGCCACAAACACTCAACCAAAATATTCTCTAGGATGGTATGAAATTGTCCCAACAGGGTAAGTTTATTAATAATAATCTAGATGTAATTTTGGCCTATCATTTTCTATGCAATCCCTATAAAAAATGGAACTACATTTCATCGCAGTTCTATTATGGAATTTCAAATGTTTGAGTCAAACCTACTAAAACATAATATTCCAAAACAAACATGGAATCACAGTTCCTCATTCCATCTAACCAAAACTACCTCTAAAGTACATTGTACTTATTCAAAACTCCTAAATGTACATCCATGGTGGATGTATGAGTCTTTATAAACTCCAACTCTCATAAAAAAAATAAAAACTACCATCCATCCCTATAAAATGTTGAAATACTCCCAACATTCTATAAAATCAAAATGTGTATCTTTTTAGAATATCTGGTTTCAAAAGGAATCAAAATTTATGTCACTCGACTGAGCCCATCTAAAATGATGAAGAAGTAGTTTATTCACCACCACCAAATAATGAAAATTTTCAACCCTCGTCTATACTAGATCTAGGTTTAAGGAGGTCAACTACTCTAAAACCCCCTCCACAAAGAGGGACTGAAATTTCATGTTAATGGGATCTTCCACTATGTTTACATTCCTAGACTATAGTGTATCTAAAAGTCATATACCTACAGGAAATCTAACCAAATACTATAAATTAGGTTGATGTATATATATGTAAATATGTACCTAAAACTCTAGTGGTCTATGAGGTAAAGGAAACACTCACCTAGAAGATAATTTCTCTATATCTTTAAGGAGAATACTACCGCTTTCAACACTAAGTCATGGGTTTTTTAGTTATTCAAATAGTGTCTCAACTTCCTAGACCCGTAAGAAATCACTACTTTCCTCTATATCAAAATAATTTTTTCCCATATCTAGATGCATCACAAAATACAACATACTTGACTCCCTCCTATAAAAGATTCAACATAAGATCATTATTTAACCATTTCCATATCCCCTTGAAGGCCCTCTAGCACTGATTAGTCCAAAAATATGGTTTCCCTTTCCATATCAAGGCACACAAAGGGATAAAATTCTTTAAAATTCATCCAAAAACAGCAATATTACAACACAAACCCAAGCAAACATTTCACCTTAGACACAATACTGGGTGACTCCCAATTGATCATTATGTCAATCTTTACTGGGTTCACTGCTACACCATTCTAAGAGATGAAATGTACAAAATGAACAACTCAAATAAAAAATTGACACTTTGATAGCATAATATATAATTTTACCTCCAAGATGAAGTACATGACCATACTAAAATAATTTTTGGGATTCTCCTTAAACATATAGTAAATTATAATGTAATTGATAAAGAAAACCATGAACCAGTACCATAATAGTATGAACATCCTGTTTAAATTCTATGAACAAAGTGGGGCCATTTTTAACATTGATTGGAATTACCAAAAACACATAATTATTATAATAACATCATAATTGAATGTTCAATATTTTATCCTCCTAATTTATCAATTTATTGTAGATTGACCAAATACCATTCTTTTATATTCATCTCATTATATTAAAATGATTTGAGGGGTCATCGATCTTGGGAAAGGGGTACTTGTTTTTTATTTTCCCTTGATTCAATAGATAATAATAAATGTAAAGATTAATGCTATGATGTAGCATTTTCATGAACAGTACTGAAGAATGTCAAGTGGAAACACCGAGATTGATAAATCCCTTCTCATGAATTTCTTTAAATGATTCCATCAGTTCTTAGAACTCATCATGGGTCATTTGATATACCACAGAACATATCATTGGAGTCCTAAGGTGTAAGTCAATATACAATTCAATCACCCATATCCTAATAAAACATGAAATAACTCCATGAAATACATATATTCAATCATCTAAAACAACTAGAAGATAGATGTACAAGGATCCCACTGTAGGAAGGTCCAAAATCACCAAATTATTGGTGATAGGTTATAGTTTTCCTCTCATGAACCCCAATCATTCATCAAAAAGTTATTTCTCTCCAATGAAGGAGAAACACACCTCATCATCACATATGCATCTGACTCTCCTTTGTTGATAATATATTTGGGCATTCACTTAGGACAAATAGCCTATACCAAGGATATTTTTGTATGGATTCATCATAACCACTAATTAAGCCTATAAGAAAAATTCTTCACTAAGCACCAAATAAAATTGTTAGTAGAAATATGATATAGATGAATCATGACCTATGGGGACCTTTGAACAGATATAATTGGCTAAATACTATATAGGAATCTCTAACTCTTTAATAAGGGATATGGATATGAATGAATAACTTTCACATGTGTCTAAAATTATTGAAGCTAATTTAGAGAATAAATAGATCATACCTCAATTCATATCTTATGAATCCTAGCCATATCCCTCCATAGTTTGTGACAAACCATTCCCTATACTACCAAACCTATGATCCTGGAATTTTCCACCTATTGTTGATGGAATAAGTAGATAAAATTTTATTTATCCACCTGCAGACCTTCCCTTTGGGGAACCTCCCACCCCTCTATCAACACCACATCCCTCGGTACCACACTAATTATTCCTAGCATAACCCTAATCATGATACCTCCTCAATCGTGGAGTTCTTCCCACTATAATTCCTCCTTAAAAATTTCTTTCAAATGGGAAATCACAATCTATGTGACCTCACCTCTCACAAGCATAACATCATAAATATCGAAGATGACTAGACCCTTTGTGTGATCCCCATGTTACAGATCCCAAGATCTGAGTCTAGTAATGTGTTTTCCTCATATGTATTAACACTAATTATTGACACCCGTTAGATTCTGTAGATGACTCAACTCTAATATTTCCATTATATTCCCTAGCTACATGATTCACCTCAATTATGATGCTCTCAATTAGAAATTAATACTCCAACAATCTAGCATATATAAGAATTCATGAGGATACCATACTAACCTGGATATCCTTTTGGAGGACATTAAAAATCTCATATACTAGAATGTATTCATATTACACCACATCAAGGGAGTAGCTTTTGATTTTGGTAAACCCCAATGTGTAAATATAAAATGACATATTTTCATGTTGTAGATCTAGAACCGATTGGATATGCATAGAGTGGAGACTCGGCAGAATATAATTTTCAATAAATAAATGGTTAAATTACAATGATTTGATATTCATCACATCATGGGTATGGGTGATCAGACTCTATAGTACCCTAGTACTCTAAGAATAAGAATGCTTGAATGTGAACCCATCTGATCAATCGAGTTATGTATAAGAAGAAAAACTATATCCACTAACTCATGTCAATCATCTAATTCTTGAGGTTCTAGCTTGTTATAAAAACTGAATGATCTCTATTATTATAACTTGTGCAATTTAATAATACTATGTGCATCATCGTTCTAATATGTTAGAGATTTCAGCTTCCAAACTTGTAGTCGACCATATGTATGATCCATCGAAGGTGCTCTATGTACTCCTCATCAAGTGGAATCACTAAAATATGATTTCCTATAGGGGATAACAAGATATGTTATCCATTTATTGATTCCAAATTAATCTAATTTTTACCATCATGACTCGGTATTGAGATCCTAGTTGGCTATAATCATGTAGGCATCCTGAAAATTAAAAATACATATCACAGATGGATGAATGTACCTGGAGAGATTACTCAATATTGAAAAGAATCATAATCGACCAAATAATATATGATTCATATACCATTATTTTCCATTAAAATGGTGATTCATAATTATGAGTCAACAAGAAGGTAATTAGATTACTGCTATATTCATATGTCATCTTTCACATCATAACTGGGATCCTTATTCTAATATCCAAACTCCAGATACTTCATAGTCATTTCTATAAATTCCAAAACCAATCCCAATGATTTGTATCACTATAACAAAACATTCCTATGATGAAGCACCTCTGATATCACTCCATAATGACCTAACCCCTCAGATCCCTGCCAGGGCTCCGAGTATATTGATAGTGACTCCCTAAGAATATCACCAAGAGGATAAGGGTTGGAGACTAGTAAGGAGTAGGATATCACTATAATGGGAGGAAATACCCAATTGTGACATTATACACACAAACCAAGATCCGTGAAATAATTTATAGATATAATACAATTTAAACCTCTAAATAGTTAACAATTCATGTGGTAACATATTTTATAATACATCAATTTAAAACAAGGATGTATTGAAGTATCATATTAAAAATAGTTAACTAACCATGATGAAGGTTCGAACGAGAAAAAAAAGAATACAAGAAAACTTAAGAGGTCGGATCACAATCTATGAAAATTTCCTTCAAACCTGGCCAGTGCCTCCATGTACATTTATTCTCCACCAATACTAGATCCACCAATGTCACATCCATTCTACCTATCATATACATAAGGAAATACCCGTATAGGAAAAACCCATATAGTGGTGAGTATAAAAATACTCTATAGAACACCCTGAAAAACAAGAATAGGAAATGGAATAAAATATTCATATTTACCCATAAGTTAAAGATTGAAAAGGAACCCAACATTATATATGATCATACTAAAAACCATTCAAAAAGGAAGGAATCTCAATATCCACAACTAGGTAAGAATGATGAGTCATCCTATAGCTCAAAATGTCCCCTCTACGATTCCAATCACTACACATAGCCTTCCAATAACTATAGTGGAGGGTCATCAACTCGCTACTATTCTCTGCATATAAGGTAAAATTTATCCAGAAGAGGGAGCACTCCCCATAGTTTTTTAATGACAACGGAGTACTAATATCTTGATATAGGACTAGTTCCCTCATTATTGTGGGGTAGTACCAACTCTACCTATATATAGGTTATGAGAGAACTTATTCTATGGTAAGTTAGATGAGTACTAACCACATATTCTCTATTATAATAAAAAATATTAACTACCATCTATTAAGAATCAGTTGAATAATAATTATACTTTAATAACTTTTCATCTTATTTCTAATGTAAAAAAGAAAAATCCAATAACATGTTTAATGCTAAATTTTACCCATAAAAGGCTATTCAAAAGACAAAATATGAGTCTTGAAGAAATGAATGTGAATGGTATAATGTTTTTGGAAATTTAAAATGTGTGTAAATTATTTAACATCGTGTGTGGCACTACATAAGAACCTGAGTATGTTTTTTCTCAGAAACAGGTTAACCAACTACGTTCGTCCACTCGAAGACTCTATATATGGAAACAACATGTCCAATCACCCAAGATACCTGAGTGTGTTATCTTAGAATACATCTCAGCCACATGATATGTTTCACATAATATTTGGTCCCACCCACACTATATATGATACTTAACTAAAGGAAAAGAGAATACATTCCTTGTGAAAACAAAAAACATGACCTTTTTTCCTCTAGATTACAAAACATGTAATCATGATTTTCCCAAATATTTCTGTTTGATCTCTTGGTCTTCATATGTTCATCATATCCCCCAAATATATCATTTTATTTTCTATTAACCTATCCTTATCCACAAAAATTGAAGTACGGTGACTCTAGTCAATAATTTTTGGCCTTTGGTGGTCAGAAAGCTAAATTTTAGTAACATAAACATGATATTTGGAGCCTCCCAATAGAAAAATAAAGATCCCAATACCCAGAAAAAACTTCCTGAAAAAATAATTCATCCTTAATCAATACCTATACAATTTATCCCATGTTAATTCATTTAATCATCATGATTCAATTGGTACGGTCATGCTCGAACTGATCTAGAAATGTTGAATTTCTAACCATTTAGTCTAATGATAAATATTGTGAAAAAAAGATAGGAGAGGCCAAAAAACAATGTGAGATTCTTTTTGGATGATCCAAACTCATCTAATGATAAGAAATTTTGAAATATAATAAATGAAATTTTAACACCTTGAGATTTTGTGAAATATTTTTTTTCAAAAAATTTAGTATTTTCGATATTTTTTATTACATTAAAAACTAAGTTATTCATAAATTATACATAATTACAAGTTTGAAAAAAATTTAAAATAAAACTGAGTTTATATTTCAACACAAATAATAGTGATTTTATCATGTGTTACATACATCACTGTGTTTAAATAAAACACAAAATAATACTGAAATATAATTATTTAATATGATAGTAGTCACCTAGAAGTTGGAATGGTGGGTATTAATAGTATTAAATAAATTATAAAAATATATGGTCTACACATATATATAAATTTAATTCTTTTTTGACTAATTAATTATAAATGAAAATAAAAAATATTTGAAAATAAAGGAAGTCTTCTTCTAAAAATCGGTTTTTCTGCACACAAACGCAATTAACCTATGTAAAATAAAAAAATCACTTTTGGTGAATATTCATAATGAAATTTATATACATATATACATTAAAATGTTTAATCGTCATCTTATGTGTTTTGTACACAAGATATAAGTATATATCCCATTTTGAGACTAAAAACATTGTTTATATAAAAAATAGCTTTGTCACCTTTTGAGAAGTTGTTTTGAAATTAATTTATTTTATCATATAGAAAATTTATTTGAAAAAATAATGTTCATTTTTTATCTATTCATGTAATAATTATGTTATGGTGGATTATTTATAATTTATTGAGAATACAAATTTATTGGTGAATGGTGATAAATAATAGTTTGTATTAATAATTTTCATTTATTATGACAATTTTAAAAACATAAAAAAATTAAAAATGGATTCAAAATAAATATTATTTCAATTATATGTCTATAAATTAATTTTATTTCATTGGAATCGTTTTCATATTGAATTTTTATATAGTGAGTTTTTAAAACTTTTTAATATTTTCTATTTGAAAACCCACATTACCATCGTGTCTAAGAGATTAATTTTAAATTAAAATTTTCCCACCTCTATGCATTGAATTTTTAAAAAGTCATTATTCTTTTGAAAACACCAAAATTTAAATTATATAATAATTTAAACATATTTTTTTATCGTAATTTTTTTTAGAGTAGGAAACCCAAGAGGGGGGAATTGAGTTCCTATAAAAATTTATGTTTTAAAAAACAATATATTAAGAGTCCCCAATTTAAAAAAAAATATGGACAGTTAACCAAAGTATAATATTTATTAATGATTTAGTTATTTGAAATAATTCTTAAAGAGTGATTAGTTCTCAGTTAAAATACCTTAAATAGTTATCGTAACTTTTGAATTCATCCAATTAAATAAAAATCAAATATAAACACTGTCAAAGATTAAATATATGGGTGAAGTAACTTGTTTTTATTTTAGTAATGAAAACAGATAATAAAATCAATTACGAATCAACAAAATGGATATAAAAAGAAGTAATTTAGTCACAATAATTGACCTAATCCTCTACAATTGTTGATTACCTACAACCAAGAAGTTTATAATAATAAACCTGATCCGCACCTTAGACAGGGGATCATAATATCTCACAAGGATTTCCGGGTAAACATGACATCTACAGTAGTTTTAGGTGGGAAAAAATTCAACTAGGTCATCCAGAGACCACTTCCATAGTTAAATGTGGGAGTAAAATTGTAACACCCAGAGATTTTATGAAAAATATTATTTTAATTTCATTGATGTCTTCTATTATACAGCACACCAATTTTATCTTGTACTATATGAAACATTGTATTAGCTTGCAGTATACACAACGCTATTCATGGATCGGGTTAGACACAATTTCATGTTCGTTTTATAATAGTCATTCTACGCAACATTGAGTATATAAATATATATAATGTTTAAATGAAATATCTTTGGATTATTTTATACGAAACAATGAAGGGTTCTTTCATAACATGCAACCCTGACTTGGCTTGCATTACACGCAATCGCGACCTTCCTCGATTGCGTGTGTTGTACGCAATACCGGGTTTTACAAAACAACGATATATTATTATAATATTATTATGAACTAGCTGTTATGAATAGTATAAATTAAAATTTTATTTTTATAACATTATTATTCATATTACAGATTTTCTAGAACATGGTATAAGAACAAAATAAATTTTTTGGGTAAAATAAGTATTTTTAAAAAAATGCAGTTTTTCCGCCTTTTGATGGCGCACCCACTTTAAATCTAGTTTTTGACATGTTTATAAGTTCAATTTTACAAAATAAAATTATTATTTTGAATCAGGATATAAAATTTTACCTTGGATAAATTTTTCATATTATTCTAATAACTTTCATATTTTAATGAATAGTAAAAACACGCTATATTTTAATTAAAAACAACTTTTTTCATCGTAATAAATTATGGGGTTAAATTATAATATTTAATGGTTTTAAAGTATAAAAGAGAATATATTTTTACCATTTAATATAATTTATGTCATTAACTTTGATTTTGCATTGAATTCATAGGTTAAATAAATTCAATCTTTTGCAATGTTTTAAACAAAAACCCATTTTCTTTAGACAACATGATTAATTTTAATTTAATTTCTGAAAATTATGTGTATTGAATTTGGAAAAAAGGATTCCATATTTGGAATCAGTGGTCTCAAATTATATTAATAGACTACTTTATTTTTGGGCTTTATGAATAGTAACAATGGTAAATTTTATTTACCATAGAAAAAGGTAAACTGGGTAATTAAGGGTAAATTTAATATTATAAAATTATCCTAATACTTGTATTAATACAATTGGATGATTATAATTTGTCCTAAGTCATATTTAGGTGGAAATGGATTCCATTATGACCCACTTGGAGGTGATCAAGACCTTTAGTTTATTTTATTTAAAGGAAAGTGAAATAAGTCTCACTCAACTTTAATAAATAAAGTATTTTTAATATAAGTTTATACAGAATATAAATTAGGTTATAAATACTAATTTGAAAGATAAAATGTTTTTCTTTGTCATGGAAAGTTATTTTTAATTTTTAATAGTGATTTAATTACCTTATTATCTTATACATTAATGATGCAGAAATTATTTATTTAGTGAAAAATCAATAATATAGTTTTTATTGAAACATTAATACATATCAAAAGGCCCTAAAATCTGAAACAAAACTTATTATTAGTGTATATATAAACCCTAATAATCCACTGGATGAATTGTCGACCATTTGGATCCATATTAAGGTGATTATGACACTTATATTATTTTATTTTAAATGATGCCAATGTTGTCACCTTCATAATTTAATAAATATAATAATTTAAATATTGTGATTTTAAGATTATCAATTCGTGTAAAAGTATTATTTTGAAATTTAATAGATTTATCTTCATCATAGAATTTTAATTTTAATTTTTATTAATGAAATAAGTATATTAAATAATTATACAAAAATGTTGTAGTAATTATTTTATTAAGAGATAAACCAAATTAATGGTTTTAAAAATAATAAAATAAATATTATATTAACTATTTAATGTGCTCCACTAATTTTATAGATACATATGACCTTTTATGAATCTATTAAAGATTTTATTTCGAACATATCTTCTGTATATAATTTATTTAAATTCAAATAAATGAATAGTGTCAAAATTGACACTATTGTTATTTTATAAAAATAACATATTATAAAATTGTTTAAAAATCACAAAAATATTTAAAAATTATAAATTAAAATATATATGGTCTAAGATGTTATAAAGTATCCAATTGTGGATAATTCACAACAAATAAGTATTTATTTGATATAATTTGAAATTTAGAATGTTATTACCACAAATAAAATTCAATTGATTAAATAAGGATAAATCAAAATGATAAGGTTTAAAATAAGATCAAAACATGTCTAAATTTGATTTTATGATGCGATTACAACCCTATATCATCTAATATTTGAATATGATCCATTTCTGGAGGTTTTTATGTGGTCGTAGATTTATTATAAATTAATATTTTTAAGAATTCTATAGGTGCCCCTCTCCTCCCTTATTAAAGGAAACCTACTCCCTCTCTTCCTCACACCACTTTGAGCCTTCTAGCTCGGCCAACCCCTGAAAAATTTTCTTCTCCACTTCTATAGAAACATCCTATAGGTTCTGGTCTTCTTCAAAGACCAATTTTTGTGCCCTAAGAGGAGGTCTCAAAGAGGCGCTTCAAAGAAGAGGTAATGTCCGTTACCGATTCTTTCAACACTTTTTCTTCTTCCAATTATTCTTCTTTAGTTTTTCCATTATGAATTAATAACATCAGTATAACTGATATACTGATATGTTATTATAAGTATTAAACAACCCTATTTCACCATCTATCCATCCTATGGAAAACAAAATCACCGCGCGTGCATACGTACGGAATACCATCTCCACGCCATGGTGAAATCTGTTTTTCCACCAACACCGTACATGGATGGGCATAATGGTGTAAAGAATAAATATATATGGTTATTATAAAATCATTCTGATCATGATATATTATACCATTCACTCCAATTCTATTCAAAAAATTTGGGAACGATATCATCGCTCGTGCGTACGTATGGACTACCGTCTCCACGACGCGATGAGATTCATTCTCCATGTTAACCATACATGAATGATCATAAAGTTTATATAATTAATAATAATGAAATATATGAAATAATTATTCTACAGGATTTATGTATATATATGTATATATATATATATGAATATCATCTATTTAGTTTCATTCAATTCAATAAGGAAATGAAAACAGCGTTCATGCGTACGTACGACCTACTGACTCCATGAACGATGTATTTCATTCCTTTTATCGATCTATAATTTATATATGTATATGATGAATATATATTATATATTAATCATGTTTTAAATTCTGGAATTATGTAAATCAGGATATAAGTAATAATATCATGAACGACAAGTCGAAACACATATGAAAAATGAAATGATTTTACCCAAAACGCTTCTTTAACATGGAATTTACAAAAGAACGGGTAATATAATGTCATAAGTGAAACATATATGACATCATAATAATGAAAATAATTCTGTAATAATTCAATGAAATTATTTAAATAATTATACAGGAGGTTCGGATATGTACGAAGCATATCGGACCTAAGGTAAGGGATAATTTTGCAAATCTCATTTTTATCCGAGATTACTTATTCGTAAGTATTTACTGGGGTTATATTTATCATCCATGTCCAATTTCTATAAAAAAGATTTCATATATTTTTAAAGTCCTTTTTACCCATTTTTGACTTTTAATAAATGGTATGTATGGAATATTTCTTTTACGAGGTACTTATTGAGTTTTCTGGAAAAAGTACGAGAAGAATGTTTTTTTAACTTATACACCATGAAAGGATTTTTTTACGATTTTATAAAGACATATTTTCATGAAGCTTCCTCCAAAATATTTCATGACTATTTTCAACAGAATACTATTATTTTAAAACTTGATGACATTTTGTGAACAGAAAATGATTTTGAAGAAAAAAGGATATTTTCCTCAAGAATTCATTTCAAGTGTTTTATCAAAACCATTTTTCATCTAAGATGAAATGATTTCATATGTTTATGTTTCAAGTATAATGTCTATATGATTTACATGGTTTTACTTTCCTTATTATGAAATGATATCCATTTCTTTAATATGGATTATGTAATGATGGGATGATGTTTATGAAACCCATTTTATTTTTATTTTTTTTATGAATGATGTATGTTTATTTTGTGGTACAAGTAAGAATGATTTCATTATGAGATGGTTGGGACCTATATCTCCCTCCAATGCATTGGGTAAAGATTTATATCTCATGAGATAGACATGGCTGGAAAGGAATGTTAAACCGGTTCAGTAATACAGGACTGGAACGAGGAGTGAACTCGATTCAGAAAGGGACTTTGTCCACTAAGATGGTCTTGGAAACAATGCCTTGACTACTATAGAAAACATATCATGTGCTTAATGGTTTCCACAATTACATTTTTAATTCCCATGCTATTTTATCATGATTGATGTTCCCTTATGATATATGATTTACGAACTTCCAAGATTCATGTCTTTGCTCAAGATTTTGACGTTTAGATTTTATGTTCAAGTTTTTCCATTCAAATGTTTATGGATTTTTGTATATTCTCTATGTTTACCCTTACTGGGTATTTGAGCTCACCCCTTTTATGTTTTCTTTTCCCCAGGATATAAATAAAGGTTTTAGGTAAGAAAAAAAAGGGAAGATCTTTATTGGGAGATGTTGAAGATCTTTCACCACGATTAGAATATTTTATTCCGAGTTTCCAAAGACGCTAAACTATTATGATCCTCGTGTGTCTGTTTTTGTTATGTATTAAGTATTCAGAAAAAGTAATGTATTTTCCATGTACGTCACGCTTTGGGTCTCTACAGTTGGTATTAGAGGAAAGGATTAGTTAGCCTTTGGAAACTAGGCTTCGAAAACGTTAGTGAGATCCCTAGGGATATTTCTAAGGTATGTCTAGGGACGTACCTAAGGATAAGTATATGTATAGGATATAGTTCTAGAACAATGGTAACGATCTTAGAATTTAACCTAAGATGTTAGGTATTGAGGGAAATCCCCCTTTACTATGTTTTTTTCCCTATCAAGATTTTTTCCTCTCACAATATTCTTTTTGGGTTTTAGAAAATGGCTGGAAACAAGATGATTCGTGATAATGGAGGATATGATGGACAATGGAATGATATTCTTCATGGAAAACCAAATTAAATGGGATTTGGAAGTCCAAACATCATTATTATGCCAAATCAACAATCTCATAATATGATCAATAAACTCAAATTTGGTAAGTTTCCTGACTCGGCTAATAAGAGAAAGATGGAGTTTCATGATAATCATAGAAGAAATAAATATCAATTTCCCCTATGTAAATAATGTGGGAAGAGGCATCAAGGAGAATGTTTCAAAGGAACTGGAAGTTTCTTTGGGTGTGGAAAAGAAGGACATAAATCCAGTAAGTGCAAAGGAAAAGGTTTAGTTAACACCATGGATGCGGATAATGGTATTTCTACGACACCAACAATGGTTAAATGTTTTAAATGTGGAATGTATGGGCATTATGCAAACCAATTTCCTAAGGGAAAGTCTCAGGAAGAGAATCATAATGGTCGTATGGGTAATATTTATGTTGATGATGATGAAGAGACTACAAATGATATGTGAGATAAAAGAATTTTTGAAGCTCGGTCAATGGTTTAAGAAGGTAGTGGAATGATTACATGTTTATCAAGTGTAATGTTGTATAAGTAATCTCATGGTACTATGGAATAAAGAGACATATAAGGATTGTTACACTGTTTTCTTTCCTTATGTTTTGAATGTGTGTGATGAATGGTACCAGTATTTTTGGAAAGTAGATGATATGCGCATAATGAAGGGATGAGGAGAAAATTAAACATTTGATAGTATTAATGAGCTCATGACTGATATAAGGAAAAGGTTATATCATGGTTTGAGTATATAGAATTTTTGGATTTTGGTATGTGGAAAGAGTTAACTTTTGACAGCATTCATGTTTTCACTAAGGTTTAATGGGTATTCATTTTTAAAGAGAATACATGATTAAGGTATTCACATGATTGGAATGTGACCAACAAGATAATGGGGGATAAATGATGGTTGTTTGATGACATTTCAATTAATAGTTTTCTTTATACTATGATCTTGGACCGAAGTATTTTAGATAAGCCTAAAGATGGGAATGGATTATGTTGGACATAAGTTATTATTGTTTAAGGATAAAACGTTTTTTGATATTATTGATGGAATTTTATAGTAATGTAGTTTTAGAAAAAGGACAACCTGCAGGACAGGTGACATCCCATCACGTCGGACAAGGCTGTGGGAATCGAACCCACAACCGAAGTGAGACTGGCCTTTATCACCTACCACTAGCCAACATGAAGTCCCTGGTTAGTAGAAACTAGTTTTATTTTATTAAGAAGTATGATATATGAAGTATAAGTCCATTTTAGGAACCATATATGATTAATCTCACTATAGATCGACTTATGTATATTTGATAACTTTTTCTAACCATTTGTTTGAGATAGATGGAATGAACCGTCATTCTATCACATGATCTTCTAACACTTCACGAATAACAAATTCAACTTCATTTCTTTAAGAGATGAAGTGGAAATTGTTCAAGGCACGAACAACAGTGAGATTGTACCAAAATAAAGTATGTATTTATTCAAATTAAAATTATTCAACTTTGGGGAAATTATCTTGAAAACCAAAAATGTTGTCCTAGTGACCTTATATCCAATGAATCAGATGGTACCATAGATCATCACAAATTTATGGCTTTGTGATTGTTGGCTTTTTCATAGCCATGTCCTCTACCACTCTCCATCAGAACTTGATGGTTAGATTTTTCTTCCATATCCATATTTTCACCTATGTTCTCCTATATGGAAACCCAATAATGAGTTACATTGGGTAATCTTTTCATTTCATACTTTAGTTTTTAAAATTAAGTTTTAGTATTCCTTTTTATGATGTGGGTTTCTATGAATAGTAAACGATTTATAACCCCGATTAATTTCGAGGGAGAAATTCATTTTAAGGGGGGTAGAATGTAACACCCCTAGATTTTATGAAAAAAATTATTTTAATTTCATTGATGTCTTCTATTATACAACACACCAAGTTTATCTTGTACTATACGCAACACCATATTATCTTGTAGTATACGCAATGCTATTTTTGGATCGTGTTACACACAATTTCGTGTTCATTTTATAATAGTCATTCTACGCTATATTGAGTGTATATATATATATATATTCAATGAATAAATGAAATATGGTTGGATTTTGTTATACGAAACAATGAAGGATTCTTGCACAACACGAAACCCTTACTTGGTTTGCATTACACGCAATCGCGACTTTCAACGATAGTGTGTGTTGTACGCAATACCGAGTTTTACTAAACAACGATATATTATTATAATATTTTTATTAACTAGCAGTTATGAATAGTATTAACTAAATTTTGAATTTTATAGCATTATTATTCATCTTACACATTTTCTAGAACATGGTATAAGAACAAAATAAATTTTTCGGGTTAAATAAGTATTTTTCAAAAAATGCAGTTTTGTTGCCTTTTGATGGCGCACCAACTTTAAATTTAGTTTTTGACATGTTTATAAGTTCAGTTTTACAAAATAAAATTATTATTTTGAAACAGGATATAAAATTTTACCTTGGATAAATTTTTCATATTATTCTGATAACTTTTATATTTTAATGAATAGTAAAAACACGCTATATTTTAATTAAAAACAATTGTTTTCATCGTAATAACTTATGTGTTTAAATTATAATATTGAATGGCTTTAAAGTATAAATAGAATATATTTTTACCATTTAATATAATTTATGTCATTATCCTTGATTTTACATTTAATTCGTAGGTTAAATAAATTCAATCTTTTGCAATGTTTTAAACAAAAACCTGTTTTCTTTCGACAACGGTATTAATTTTAATTTAATTTCTGAAACATATGTGTATTGAATTTGGAAAAATGGATTCCATATTTTGAATAAGTGGGTCCAAATTATATTATTAGACTAATTTTTAGTTTTGGGATTTATGAATAGTAACAACGGTAAATTTTATTTACCATAGTAAAAGGTAAATTGGGTAATTAAGGGTAAATATAATATTATAAAATTATCCTAATACTTGTATTAATACAATTGGATGATTATCATTTGTCATTAGTCATATTTGGGTCGAAATGGAATCCATTAGAACCCACTTGGTGGTGATTAAGACCTTTAGTTTATTTTATTTAAAGGAAAGTGAAATATGTCTCACTCAACTTCAATAATTAAAGTATTTTTAATATAAGTTTATACAGAATATAAATTAGGTTATAAATACTCATTTGAAATATAAAAGTTTTTTCTTTGTCATGGTAAGTTATTTTTAATTTTTAAGAGTTATTTAATTACCTTATTATCTTATACATTAATGATGTAGAAATTATTTATTTAGTGAAAAATCAATAATATAGTTTTTATTGAAAATTTAATACATATAAAAAGGCCCAAAAATTTGAACAAAACTTATTATTAGTGTATATATAAACCCTAATCATCCACTGGACGAATCTTTGACCATTTGTATCCTTATTAAGGTGATTATGACACTTATATTATTTTATTTTAAATGATGCCAATGTTGTCACCTAGATAATCTAATAAATATAACAATTTAAATATTGTGATTTTAAGATGTTAAATTCGTGTAAAAGTATTATTGTGAAAGTTAATATATTTATATTCATCAAGATTTGCGCGACCGCGAGGGAGGGACTGCTTTGGACCCTCGCCGGACGCGGGTTTCTTCCTCCCCGCAATCGACGTTGCTCCGAAGGTTCCTGGGTGCGTTTCTGGTCAGCCTATTGTCCCGGTCTCAGTGAAGGAATTCCATGAAGCTTCAGCTCTACTCTCCTCGGCGCTAATCGTGAGGTTTACGAAGCGGCGACCGCTGGTGGAGCACTTCGACAAATCAATCAATGCGGAGTGGGGTTTGAAACACCGTGCACTTGTAAGTATACTGGGACCGCGTCAATTCCTTATTTTATTTGCGGATGAGGAAGATTTGGGAATGGCTTGGTCGCGAAAGAGGATTCCTTTCTATGGCCTCCAATTCCACTTACTGCGCTGGTCCTTTGAGGCGCACATGAACCGGGACTCGTCTCACGCGGCAATTTGGATTCAACTGCCTGGACTTCCTCTGCCATTTCAGAATATTGGATTATTGAGATCGATAGGCAACTCGATAGGGCGTTTTTTATGCAGTGATCAAAGAACAGCTTCCATGTCTCACCCCTTTTCGGCTAGAATATGCGTGGAAATGGACGTTGCAAAAGTGCCTCCGGAGATTGTCTGGATTGTTATTGAAGAAGAGTACAGGTACGCTCAATCAATAGTCTATGAAGCCTGGATCCCTTTCTGCTCCTTTTGCCACAAGCAGGGCCATGATGAACATGGCTGTCGAAGGAGACTCCGGGGTGGTGGAAGCTTTGATGTGCCAGATGTACCAGCAGGTGTTCCCTCGGAAGGAGAAGTGGTCACCATGGGTACCGTGAAAGACAGCGATCAGTATTCACCTGCAGGCAGGCCTCAAGGTTGTCACGCTCCATCTAAATCAGTTGGGGACTTTGAGCCGATGGTCCAGGGGGTGCTGTCAGGGGAGGTGGATGCTCCATTGATAGGAGTACAGGCAGAAGTGAATGAATCTGGGGGAAAGGAGACCATATCAGGGGCTGTGGTGTCTACCCCTCTAGAGGTTTCTGGATTGGCCAACCGGGAGAATGACAAGCAGAATAATATGAGCCTTGATGCTGCAACCAATATACAGGGCCGGGACATGAATGAGGAATGTAATCTCCAGTATATGGGCAGGGGACATGAGCTTCAGCAAGGCTTGGGTGAGCCTGAAATGCCAGAACAGAACACCTCAACAAGTCTGATTAAGGTGGGGGTGGATGAGGCTATTCCTTGTTCCCCAAACTGTTTTGCTCTGCTGGAAAACCCGGATGCTGTAGTGGAGCATGCTGGGGAAGATGAGCCAATACCTTTTCATCAACAGAACGAAGGTGATAGAACTAATTGTGGCATTTCCCACGGAATGATGGCTAGCCAGCCTGGGGGTGGTGTGGCTGATTCGAAGGGAGTCATCAGGGCCGAACCAGATCAGGTGATTGAGGGGGCTCCAATTCAAAAGAATAGTATGAGCTGTAAAAAGAAGAAGGGGAAAAAAGATTACTCCTTGCTTCCCCCTCCATTAGAGACCCGCTCTGTGAAGAAACTACCGGTGACAATGCCCAATGGGGTGAATCAGGCTTTAAGCAAGGGGAACATAGATGAAATGGACATCTCTACGGGGAAGATGGGGACTAGAAAGGAATCCATCCTTAGTTCCGAGGAGGATATGGTCGAGGAGTTCCTGTATGTGGACATTCCACAGGAAGAGGCTGACATGATGGGAAGGGCGGTAAGAGTGGAAGTCGATCACGAACAGGCAAAGTGGATTGACAAGCAAGACTTGATATTAATGAGAGGCTTCAATGACAAGAAAATCAGCAAAGAGGAATATATCTGCACTTGGGACAAAATGGAGAACTATTTGGAAGATGTTATTGGAGAAGATCCTGGGGCTAAGGTATGGATAATGCACTGGAATCTCTACAGGGAAGAAAGCAATAATAGGCTAAGGTTGTGTTTTGGTAACATTTCCTTTTCTTATGAGGCTTCACCCCCGGTTTGACTTGGGAAGTGCAGTCGAGGCTTCCTCATCGGGCTAGAGCACTCTACCTTTCCTTGGAGGGTCATTCGGGACATGGCTGATTCGGAGGGATGGAAACATCGGGAGGGACCATGCTTGCATGGGATCGTCGAGTGGCCATCTTAGGGATGGTGGTGTTGTTGTTGCTGGTATGTGGTAGTTTCTGCTCTTTCTGGTGTTTTTCTGGGTTTGTTTGGCTGCTTTGTTGAACTTTTGGTTTCTCACTTTTCCCACAAAAGTGTTTTCTTAATAAAAAAAAATAATTGTAAAAAAAATAGTTTTAAAAATAATAAAATAAATATTATATGAACTATTTAATGATCTAAACTAATTTTATAGATACATATGACCTTTAATGAATCTATTAATGATTTTAGTTTGAACATATATTCTGTATATAATTTATTTAAAATCAAATACATGAATAGTGTCAAAATGGACACTATTGTTATTTTATAAAAATAACATATTATAAAATTGTTTAAAAATTACAAAAATATTTAAAACTTATAAATTTAAATTTATATGGCCTCAAATGTTATTAATTATACAATTATGGACAATTCACAACAAATAATTAACTATTTTTTATAATTTAAAATTTTGAATGTTATTACCACAAATAAAATTAAGTTGATTAAATAAAGATAAATCAAAATGATAAGGTTTAAAATAAGATCAAAACATGTCTAAATGTGATTTTTTTATGAGATTACAACCCTATCTAATCTAATCTTTGAATATGAGTCATTTTTTAAGGTTTTTATGTGGGATTATATTTATTATAAATTAATATTTTTAAGAATTCCAAAGGTGCCCCTCTCCACCCTTATAAAAGGGAACCTCCCCCCCTCTCTTACTCACACCACTTTGAGCCTTCATGATCTGCCAAAACCTGCCAAATTATCTTCTCCACTTCCATATAAACATCCTAGAGGTTCGGGTCTTCTTCAAAGACCAGTTTTAGTGCCCTAATAGGAGGTCTCAAAGAGGCGCTTCAAAGAAGAGGTAATGTCTGTTACCGATTCTTTCAACTCTATTTCTTCTTCCACTTCTTCTTCTTTAGTTGTCTCATTATGAAGTAATAACATCAGTATAACTCATATACTGATATGTTATTATAAGTATGAAACAACCCGATTTCACCATCTATCCATCCTACGGAAAACGAAATCACCACGTGTGCGTACGAACGGAATATCGTCTCCACGCCGCGGTGAAATCTGTTTTTCCACCAACACCTTACATGGATGGGTATAATGGTGTAAAGAATAACTATATATGGTTGTTATAAAATCATACTGATTATGATATATTATACAATCAACTCCAATTCTATTAAATAATTTTGGGAATGATATCATCGCTCGTGCATACGTACGGTCTATCGTCTCCACGACGCGATGAGATTCATTCTCCATGTTAACCATACATGAATGATCATAATGTTTATACAATGAATAATAATGAAATATATGAAATAAAAATTCTAATGGATTTATGTATATATATATATATTTCATCTATTTAGTTTCATTCAATTCAATAAGGAAATGAAATCATCGGTCATGCGTACGTACGACCAGCTGTCTCCATGAACGGTGTATTTCATTACTTTTATCGATCTATAATATATATATGTATATGATGAATATATATTATATATAAATCATGTTTTACATTCTGGAATTATATAAATCATGATATAAGTAATAATATCAATAATGAAAAGTCGAAACACATACGATAAATGAAATGATTTTACCTAAAAAGCTTCTTTAACATGGAATTTACAGAAGAACGGGTAATATAAAGTCATAAGTGAAACATATATGATATCATAACAATGAATATGATTCTGTAAAAAGTCAATGACATTTAAATCTTTATACAGGAGGTTCAGATATATATACGAAGCATATCGGACCTAAGGTAAGGGATAATTGTGTAAATCTCATTTTTATCCGAGATTACATATTCCTAAGTATTTACTTCGGTTATATTTATCATCCATGTCCAAGTTTTATAGAAAAGTTTTCCTGTATTTTTAATGTCCTCTTTACCCATTTTTGAAATTTACTAAATGGTATGTATGGAATCTTTCTTTTACGAGGTACTTTTTTACTTTTCCAGAAAATGTACGAGAAGAATGTGTTTTTAACTTATACGGCCTGAAAGGATTTTTTTACGATTTTATGAAGACTTATTTTCATGAAGCTTCCTCAAAAATATTTCATGAATATTTTCAAAAAAAATCTTTTTATTTTAAAATTGCATGACATTTTGTGAAAAGAAAATGATTTTGAAGAAAAAAGGATATTTTCCTCAAGAATTCATTTCAAGTGTTTTATCAAAACCATTTTTCATCTAAGATGAAATTATTTCATATGTGTATGTTTCAAGTATAATGTATCTATTATTTACATGGTTTTACTTTCCTTATTATGAGATGATATCCATTTCTTTAATATGGATTATGTAATGCTGGGATGATTTTTATGAAACCCATTTTATTTATTGGGTTATTATGAATGATGTCTGCTTATTTTGTGGCACAAGTAAGAATGATTTCATTATGAGATGGATGGGACCTATATCTCCCTCTAATGCATTGGGTAAAGATTTATATTTCATGAGATAGACATGGCTGGAACGGAAAGTTAAACCGGTTGAGTAATACAGGACTGGAACGAGGAGTGAACTCGATTCAAAAAGGGACTTTGTCCACTAAGATGGTCTTGGTAGCAATGCCTTGTCTACTATGAAAATCATATCATGTGCTTTATGGTTTCCATAATTAAATGTTTTATTTCCATGATATTTTATCATGATTGATGTTCCCTTATGATATATGCTTTACATACTTCCAAGATTCATGTCTTTGCTCAAGATTTTGATGTTTAGATTTTATGTTCAAGTTTTTGCATTCAAATGTTTATGGATTGTTTTATGTTCTCTATGTTTACCCTTACTGGGAATTTGAGCTCACCTTTTTATGTTTTCTTTTCCCAAGGATATAAAGAAATTTTTTAGGTAAGAAAAAACGGGGAAGATCTTTTTAGGAGATGTTGAAGTTCATTCACCACGATTAGAAGATTTTATTCCGAGTTTCCAAAGACACTAAACTATTATGATCCTCATGTGTCTGTTTTTGTTATGTATTAAGTATTTCACAAGAGTAATGTATTTTCCATGTACGTCATGATTTGGGTCTCTACAAAAAATGTTATAAAAAGTTGAGTGATTGATGATATCTTGTATCACTCATCTTAACATAGGAGACAATGTGTATTTGTAATACAGATACACTCTGTTAAAAATGTTGTAAAATTATACACAACGTATCAAAAATAGTGAGAGAGTTGTTTAAAATTCTCTAAGTGATGTTATTAAAGATTCTATAATCCCTAGTTGTAGCATATGTGAAGCTCGAGTCCATTTCTGGAACATACACAAAAAAATAGAGTGTTGTTGATGCTCTACATTTTGGTTTCCAGTGAGATAATTCTTGCAGATTATTTGTTTCGAGTTTCTTCTAAAATGATGTTCTCACTCTTTGGATCACATAAAATTATTTCTTGTTCATAGCTAGCAGGATTGGCGGGTATATTTCCTCTCTTCTTGGTCTTGTGTGTCACACCCCCCCCCCATTATTAATCTACTAACACTCCACCTCTTATTTAATATCATGTGTTTATCTTTTATCCAATAGGGTGCATGATCTCCATCATGTGTCGGTACCTTGTACAAAGTACTAACTAATGACAATTGTTAAAAAGATCATTAATAATATCAGTATCATTAAATAACTCAAATATGATCGATAATAATAATTTTTAATTTAAATGATAAATAAAGAAATGAAAATGTCTGGAATGGTGTCACAGGAGTGATGAAATAGATTTTTCCCCTGAATGGTGTCTTAAGATCGGGGTCTTGTCCTTTACAAAACTTATCGAATGATGTCACCAGAATGGTATCTCAGACTTTGCGAAAATTATGGACTGTTATTATAAGAATGGTGTCTCAAAATTTTCGAAAATCTAGCAATGGTGTCTGGTCCTTTGGAAGAATTATCAACTGGTAAGAACGGTGTCCAATCTATGTCAATAGAGTCTAGTCTATTGTGAAAATTATGGAATGTTAGATCAATACAATGTTTTCTAACAGTTTACTGCATTTCAGAATGATTGGTTTCACTACAACGGTGACTCATACTTTGCTGATTTTATGACTGAATTATTAGACCAGTGATTGTGTGTCCACTGACCGGTGACTCATACTTAGTCAAATATTTTCAACCCATCTTATGAAATAATACTTGACAGAATAGATTAA
Organism: Viscum album; assembly: GCA_963277665.1. Lineage (NCBI taxonomy): Eukaryota > Viridiplantae > Streptophyta > Magnoliopsida > Santalales > Viscaceae > Viscum > Viscum album. The sequence goes on from OY728136.1 coordinate 1,842,059,179, forward strand.
TTTTATACATAGACATAATAAATAACAATAAAACTAAATTAAACAGGATTTACCATGATTTGGGATCATTTAAACTTGAGGATTCTTACAATATCCCCTTGTTGAAGATTAAAAATCATGGAATTTATAAGAAATAAATAATTATCACAGTAAAAGATAAATATTTTTCTTATCATATTAAACATATTATTGTGAAATCAAGACATAAATAGATATTAATTAAAATCAGTATAGAAAAAATAATATTACAGAAACCCATTATGAAATATCAGAGCTCAAACTCATATGTTAATATCATATCATCATAAGAGTGTTAGGTGATTTAAATTCCATCTTTGAATTCTCCCCCTTTTGGGATTATCAATATGAAAATAGGAAAATTAAAATTTAGAATAAGCATAAAAGGTCATGAATGATATAGCGAGAATATCTCAATGAGTATATCAATACAATACAATTACAAAAACGTACATCATAACACTATAAAAAATCATCCAACCACTTGTGCTGAAAGTCCACCACTTATTTTCCCTTGTGAGAGACATCATATGTAGAAGAAGTAGTTTCATAAGTGGTAGTCATGGAAGGGAAAGAGCCTTTAGAGTGTTACGGTAGAGGCATCCCTTCAAAAATAAAAGGTGCAAGGATAGGTCTGGAGGAATAATGAGGTAAATGCTGCCCAGTAATGATTGGTCTGATCTGCCTCAAAGCCTGAGCAGCGGACATGGTTACATGTGAAAAATAAAAAGAGGTAGAAAAAATAAAGCTATGTATCAAAGAGGCAGCATCTAGAGAAACTATTGTTTTGTTGTGATGATGCATATAAAAATTTAATATAATGATGATGTCCTTGATGAATTCACCACCATACTCCATATATTTCTAAAAATCATCCATGTTATCCATGAACATCTCAATGGTTAGAGTAAAGTCCTTCAACTATTTCACTTTATCCTTGAGAGCATGATTGATTTGTGGTAGCTTTAAAATCTCCCATAAAAACATGAAATGATTTCTCAACTAGTGCTTGGTATATATCTTATTAAAAATATTAATCCACTTTTTGTGTGATTTATACTTGAGCATCAGTGGTAGTTTTGATGTATGATCAGACATTGTCTTGAACATGATCATTTTGATTTTGAATCTTACCAAGGATATCCTAATCATAACCAAAAATCAAAGATTGAAGATCTGATATAATCACTGATCTGATCAAATCATTTTCCAAAGGCTGAGAGGCCTAAGCCGTAGATGATTGATCTGGAGAAGCTGGAATGAAGTTATTAAGATTCTTAATAACTATCTCTAATGAGTCTTTAAAATCATCTGTCAGTCAATTGATTACATCCAAAATCCCATGCACATAATTGGATAATTTGTTGTTGTTCTTGAACACTACTTCAACCACTAAAATAAAATTTGGTTGAATATGAGATACAACCATTTCATAGAGTATCTTAGCATCAGCTGCACATAGACTAGCAACCAACGATAGAGTTTGAGAATCTTGCAAGTCCCTCCTCTTTTCCTCATCCAATGATTTTAAGGAATTTTAATCATGATTCATCTATTTATTTTCAAGCCTTTCCACATGTATCTCATGAAGCGTCTTGGGTTGATTTTTCCATATTAATTTTTTGTATAAGCATTCCCACATCCCTTTCACAAATGTTGGTCATAGGAGTAGGCTATGACATCATAAGATTTCCAAAACCAGATTTTATATTTTCACAAATGGATTTTAAATCACCAAGACTCACAGAGTTTTGGGTTTATTTAGCAAGAGAAGGAATAAATATGGGATCTTTAATAGAAACCACTTCTTTAGATGTGATAGGGCTGAGTTGAAACATTGTGGAAAGTTACATTTCTATAACAAAGGAGCTCCAAGAGACATCAGCATCAAAATAGTTTTCAAACATGAACCAAGCATCAAATAAACATGGATCAAGAGGATTTATAACATCAACAATCTATAGAATAGGGTTTTTCTCCCCCTAAAAATATGCTTCACATGGGGAATTATGTGATTATATCACCTGAACTCTTTCGACATCTTCCACTATCATTTGATACATTTCTGTCTCAGTTATATTTTCTTTTTATTGAATAGTATATTCAAAACTTTTTCAAGTAGTTAAAGATACTTATCATTCATTGCCTTCATCATGATTAAATACATTAAACTAATTAGGATCTTTTTTCCTTATCCTTTTCACTTCTATTTTATTCCTCAACTACATCAACAATGGATACTCATTCTACAATTTCCCATTCTACATATTACTCCTTATCAACCACTTCTTCCACATTAGAAACTTTTCCCTTAGCTTTATTTTCACCACTTTAATAATGAATACCTTCTCTTTCTTCTCTATCAGAAACATTCACTTCTTCAATGTCATCCCATTTACTCATCTGAGTATTCTACTACCTCATCTAGTTCCAAACCAGGGTCAGTGATATCCTTCAGTCTTGAGGGATGTTCAAAAAGACTAAAATCCTCATAAATATTTTAATTTTCTTCAACCCAAGTCATTTCCATGGATTCCAACTAATTTTTATTCTCCTTCATATCTCCTTAGACCAAAAAATCTCATAACCCTCACTAGTTTCTTCATTTTCCCTTACAAATCCTTTATCTTGCAGTATTGTAGTGATGAACCATGAATAGAATAGGGAACTGGATTTGGAGGAGGTTTTTATCATATCACACATATGAAGGACAAGATATTTTCACATGTTTATCATATGAATGTTTTTTAAGATATGTTATGAGAACACATAGTGAAATTTCAAGGTAGAAAAATTACATTTCCTTGGACAGATAATATTTTAAATGAATATGAATTGAAATCTGGCTTCACCACCCAACTCATTAGTATTAGGTCTTCTCATCTCTCTGTCTCCTATTAAAAAACCCAAACCTATTCTAGGATAAAAATATCACTTGGAGGTGGAGGTCCTCGTTAATGATCCTCTAATATACATTTATAATGTACTTTTTAAAAAGTATCCCATAGACTCAAAGAAAAGAAAAATCATTGTCTTTTTACCCAACTTCTGATAATAAAATCATCTTTTCCATTGAACAAAAACTCAATGTACTGATAAAACATAAAATAAAGCTTTGGTTATAAGGGCGACTTGTCATTGTTAAACCATTATAGATATTCCTGCTCTTCCAAAACCCTAAAAACAAGTGGATTACTCAAAAGAATCCATCATTCAACCACATACTTTTCTAGAATGATTACTATATTTGTGAGACCATGGTTCAACGGTTCTTTAGGCATTTTGCTCGGAGTCTTTTCAAATTTCTTCGACAAGTTGGGTTTTTCAGGATTTGAAGAAGATGGATGCTTCAACATCGTCATTCCTATCATACAGAGAGAGATCAAATGATAATGGAAGGGGGAGTTTTTTTTTATTATTTTGGGAATTTAAAGTTATAAATCGAATATGTGGTATAAAATAAAATGAAATCAAATAATTAAAATAGTAATGTTAGAAAAATTACTAAGTATAAAAGGATTCTTCCTTATATCTTTTTTTCAATGGAGTTATCACAATATTGTCACATAAAAAGGTGAAACATAAACTGGTGAGATTGAAAATGGTGAGATTGAAAACAGTGAGACAACAACCGATGAGACCACAAATGATGATAAAGGAAACAATGGGAGATCAAACAATTACTCAAAATTGATCAAACCAAATTCATGTTTGATGAAACTTATTCTATCAAAATTTAATAGCTTAGTAACTATGCCAGTAATAGAATATTCTATTCCAATTAATTCAAAATTGATATCACCTATTGGATAATGATCTCTCAAAATGTGATGTATTAAATCAGTATGTTTTATTCTTGAATGAGAAACTGGATTCTTAGAGATGATAATAGAAATTTTGTTAACAATGATTATACGAACATATCAAAATTGATACACATAATCTAGAGAAGTGTGTCTATTCCATAAAATCTTGTCACAAAAACCAATAGAATATATGTATTCAGCATAAATATTAGATAATGCAAAATAATTATTATTTTTACTACACCATAGTACTAGAGACTTTCCCCAAAAGTGATATGGTCAATTGGTTCTTTTTCTATCTATCTTTCCACTATCAAAATAAGTATTGTAATAACTAACTAAGTCAAGTGATGGTCTTCTAGGATAGAATAGTTCTAATTTGGAAGTATGTTTGCGGTATTTGAAAATTATTTTAAAATCAAGAAGATGTGAATCTTTAGGATTTCCATGAAAACAAGAATTCATACACACACTAAACATAATATCATTCCAGAAATATTTCAAGTAGATAAGACCTCCAATTTTACCTCTGTAATTGGTTTGATCAAACGATTTTCCATTTGCATCCAGATCCAATTTGTAGGTGGTACTCATAGAACTACAACTAATTTTAGTGATATAAAAATTATAATATTTCATAATACATTTAGTATATTTATTTTTATTCAAAATAATACCTTCTTTATTTTAAAATAATTGAAATCCAAGGAGAATTTGAGTATTCCCATTAAACTTATTTCAAACTCATTTTACATCATTTTTGAAAAATAAACACGCAAATAATTTTTTGGATATCCAAAAATAGTATCACAAATGTATACATTCACTACCAAAACATCTCTATATATTATTTTTATAAAAACAGTATGATCATAAATAATTGTTTTGAAACCTTTATAAATAAGAAAAGTGTCGACCCTATCATGACATGCTCTTGGAGCCTCTTTTAAACCATTTAATGATTTTGTTAACTTAAAAACATGATTTGGATAATGAGGGTTTGTAAAACTATGGGTTGTTCAACAAAAACATCCTCAACTATATACCCATTTAGGAATTTACTTTTAATATCCATTTGATATAGTTTTAAATTTAAATGAGCTACATAAGCTAGTGGGATTCTATAAACTGGTTTAAAGGTTTCCTCGTAGTTAATTTCCTATTCTTAACTATGTTCTTGTGAAACTTTTCATTCCTTATTTATCACAATGGTGTTTTTTTCATATAATTTATTTATGAACACCCATTTAGTTTCTAGGTTCAAGGTGTCTTTGGGTATCTCCACTAGCTTCTGAATGTTATTTATTTCAAAATAATTCAACTCATCTTACATATCCATCACCCAAAAATCATTATTGATTTAATTTTTAAAGTTTTTAGGTTCTAGCTATGTCTAGAAGGCATGATGTTCAACCTGGTTCCTAAGAGAATATCAAGTCTATATCCCTTTACTAGGTCTCCAACTACAACATCTAACGGTTGGTTCTTAAGACTTCTAACTAATCTGGAAAAGGAATTACTAGTCACTTTAGGCTTATCAGTAGGATCAAGTTCACTATGAGTAGAGTCTAGAGATTTTCTAGAACTGGAGGATTTAATATATCTATTAATAGTAGAGTTAGGGGCTCTAGAAAGTTTTTTTCAAATTGGAAAAAATAATCCTCAATATTTTCAAGTGGGGTTTTAGGTTCATGTGAACATGTTTCATTAAATTTAACTTGTGTAGATTCTTCAACACATGTTTTTATGTTATTAAAAACTCTATAGGATTTATTTGATGTTGAGTAACATAAGAAAATGAATTCATCATTTTGGGATGAATATTTTTCAGGATTTTCCTTAGTGTTAAGAATATAGACATTGCATCCAATGAATTTTAAGTAACTATCTATGGGATTCCTATTATTCCACAACTCATAGAAAGTGTCCATAGTAATTGTTTTGATTAAGACAATGCTAATTATATAACAATTTTTACTAATAGCTTAATCTCAATAATAAATAGGTATGTCATACAAATTAAAAAAATTAGGCTATTTCATGTAAGGTTCTATTCCTTCTTTCAATAACTACATTTTGGTGGGGTGTCTTATGAGCCGAGAAGTTATGACTATAGCCATTTTTTGAGAACAAATATTCAAAATCATTATTTTTAAACTCTTGGTCATCGTCAATTATTAACGATTTAGTTCTGAAACCACTTAGGTTTTCTACTTTTCATGTATACTTGGTAAAGTAAGAACATGCTTCACTCTTGTGAGATAAAAATAAGGTCCAAGTATTCTTAGAAAATTCATTTACAAGAACATAAACATAATGCTTCCCATTAAGACTTGAAACTCTATATGGTCTAAATAATTCTATGTGAACCAACCTAAGTGGTTGATAAGTTTAAACATCTTTCATTGGTTTGAATGATATTGTGTGATGTTATCCTTTTTGACAAGGATTGCAGAATTTATTGTTTGGAAGAGATAGTTTGGGTAGATCCTTGAATAAAACATCTATAGTGAGAATTCAAAGTGAGTATATGTTAAAGTGTCATAATCTCCTATTCCAAATCCAAAACTCCTTTTTAAAGGCATTTAAGAAGGAAATATTTTGAGAAATTAACGAATCCATGTTTACAGCATAAACATTCTCATTTCTAAAAGCACAAAATTTTAACCCATTATTATAATAAAAAACATTGCAGGCATCATTTTCAAATTTAACATGAAATCCATCATCACATAATTAATATATGCTAAGAAAATTTTATTTTCATCCATCAAAAAAATTAGAAATTAAAACTGAATTATAGTTACTAGTTTATATAATCCTAGGGACGTTTTTCTTTGGCATTATCACCAAAGGTGACATGCCCCAAATCAACTTTAATAATATTTTTGATGATTGAGTAGTCCCATATCATGTGTCTTGAACATCCACTATCCAATTACCATAATCTTTCATAGGATCTCTAGATGCATGCTTCTTATAAAGACCAATTAAACAAGAAAAGATTTTATTACCCATACTTTATTGTGTCTTGTAACATTAATGATAAAGGATTTTGGAACCCACATTTGTTTCAGGGATCTGCAATAAATAATTTGTAAGTATTTTTAAAAATAAACATTATTTGGTCTATAAATACTAAAAGAAGTGAAATATTTTCCATTGCTGGAACATGCATAAAATTTATCAGTTTTAGGAACAAATACTAATTTTCCTGATTATGATGAAAAATTATTCTATCCAGGTTGGTATCCAATTCTATTAGTATATTCTTGTGAAACTGAAATACCAATAATTTTTGTTAGAGTATTCTGTCCACTAGTAAACATTTCTTTGCCCTTTTTCAATTTCTCATTAGGCAGTTTGAGTTCATTGTTTTCTTAAAGTAATTTAGCATTGTTTTCTTTATCCAAAATAATATTATATTTAACAGTAGAGGGAAGAGCATTTTTTTTCTTGAAAAAATTATATTTATATTTTAACTGAATGAATATATCCCTGAGCATTCTAAAATATTCAAAAACCTCCTCATAAGTCATTTTTTAGAATGAGATTCATCTTTAGAATAATAAGAATAATGTACATGAGATTCAAATCTTATCACCTTAATTTTCTTTTTGAATATTCTATTATTGTCCTCGTATTTATTTTTGAACTTTAATATTTGGTTGTCATCATTTACATGTACTTCTCTCTTAAACTCATAACGGACTATCTCATTTGTGTTATCACCTCTATTCTAGTCCTTTTTCTAATTTCCCTTCTTTCCATACATTCCATTGTAGCTGGGATTTCTGAAAAAAAAATCTTCTTCTTATATAATTTTTTGAATCTCTAATCTATTTGAGCCATTTATTCATTACTGTATGATGACGATTCTTCATTTCTTGATCTGTCAGAATTATTTTGTGCCTTATACATTTTTTTGTTTAGAAGAAGGGGTTTTAAAGGACACCAAATTTATCTTTGGTTCAACATCTTCTTTCTTATTTACATTTAATTCTTCCACATACACCATAATATTTCCAATCAGCTCCTTTACTGAAAACATACGGATATAAAAAGATTCTCTAATTCAAACTCAGACTAATCTCTATATGTCTAGTAGACATCTAATAATTTGCTGGATTTTTTGTTTGGTTGAAACTTTATTTCCCAAAGAGATCATAGTATTTAAAATTTTATTAACCCTAATATACATGTCAGAGATAGTTTTATCATGCTTCATTTTGACGTTTTAAAACATATTTTTATATGTGTTAGGTCTCATTTCCTTAACATTATTGGTTCTTTTAGTTGAAATAGTTATGGTATCCCAAATACCATTGGTTGTTTTACATGTTGAGATACTATTGAATTCTTCATCTACTAAAGAAAAATACAAGGAATTAATAGATTTATAGTTATTATTATAAGAATCATTATTTGGGTCATCCCAAGTATTTTAGGCAGTAGAAAACATCTTATATTCATCATAAATGGAAGACTAGATTTCAAAACCCATACTTTCTAAATGCGTTTTCATCTTAATTTTCCACTAGGTATGATTAGTTATATTGAAAAATGGAGGTCTTTTGGTAGAAGATCCTTCCAATATATTATTAATAATGAAAAATAAAATATATATTTTTAAGGAGAAAAAAATTTAGAACTAACATAAATTTAGATATCTATAATCACAACTAAAATCACAGATGAAAACATTGAAAAAAGTAGCAGTTTAAAAAAACCCTTTGATACAAAATTGTAGTCAATTATAGACACTCAATAGGGGTTGAATTGAGTTCCTGGGAAAATTTATAATTTAAAATAATTTATATTTAGAGTCCCCAATTTAAAAAATTTTGGTCAGTTAACAAAAGTATCAGATTTATTAAAAAATTAATTATTCGAAAGAATTCTAAAATAGTGATGAGTTCTTAGTAAAAATACCTTAAATAGTTATCTTAACATTTGAATTCAATATACTAAATTTAAATCAAATATAAACAGTATCTAATATTAACTATCAGAGTGATATAATGTTTTCTAATTTATGTAATAAAAATAGATAATAAAACTAAACCTGAATTAAAATAGAAGATATAAAAACAAGAGTTTCAGTATCAAGGAGAGAAATAATCCACTCTATTTGGTAATCACCATCAACCTAAAAGTTTATATTAATAAACATAATCCACAACCTTGATCGTGGTTCACAATAGCACAAAATGATGTCCAGTTCAGCTTGACCTCTACCATAATTTTATATATGAAACAAACTATGACTAGGTCACCCAGAGTCCTCTTCTCCAGTTATACATGAGAGTAAAAATGTTTAGAAAGATTATTGAGTGAGTATATCTTGTATCCACTAGCTTAGCTTAGGTGAAAATGTGTTTTTGTGATACTGATAAACAAACTACTCTAAAAGTAGTAAAATTATACAAAATTGAGTAGGAATAATGAGAGAGTAGTTTAGAATGCTTTGAGTGATGTGCTTGATGATCACTACTGAAAATATGGCCTTTATCCGCGCTATAAAAGGGAATTAATAATGCTAGATAATAACTATTAATCAAGATGAATATAAAGGGGGTCCCTTTTATCCACCCTTAAAAAAAGTGACGATAAATGCCCCTTTTATTTTCACTGTAAAAATCACTGATAAATGGTAAAAACATTAATTTTTTTTTTTAATTCTGAGAGGGGCTTCAATAGTGCTTCAATCCCCCTTCAACAGCATCCAACCCCCCACCCGATCCAGCATGCCCCTTCAACCTCACCCCCTTTAATATCACCCCACCCCCTTTAACAATGCTAGGAATTATTCTCACCCACGCGTAGGACCTGCCTCCCCTATGATTCAAACTCATGACCTGTTGTATGTGAACATAAGACTTTATCACTCCACCATATTTCTTTGATCTTCATTTATTAATATATCTATTTATTTAGATATATTGTTATATTTATTCATATATTAATATATATATATATATCCATTGATTAATGTGTGTGTATATATATATATCCATTTGTTAATATATATATATATATATTAATATATTTATTCATATATTAATATATATTTATAAGATCGATTTTAAAAACATTTAGAATATATGCTTTTTGGTGTGTATTTATAAATAAATAAGTATATATATACAACACACACACACAAATTATATGTGTATTTGTAAGTATAATTATATATATTTATATATATTTAAAAATATTATATATCAATATATATATACATATGGTTAGAAAATATGGATAATATATATCAATTTGACAATATAGAAGCATAAAATATACATACACACACAACACAAACACATCATATAGGTATATAAATATTAATATATTTGTATTTTAAAGAAAATGAATGTTATTTTTTATTTATATAAGGCTTATATAATGAGAAATATAAATTATATGTAAATTTGATTAGTTATTTATTTATAAAATTAAATTTTTATGGGTGAATATATAAAAAATATGAATGCATTGTTATATAATTGGTTATAAGTAACATTACATTGTGAAAAATGATAAAATTGAAAATACATTATATTAATATAAATGTTACCCTTATAATCAATTCAGTCCCTATTGAAAAGGGTAAAAAAGAACCCCTAAAACATGGATTTAATACCATTGAATGTTTAAAAAGTTGGGTACGAGCACAAAAAACTCAGTTTTAGAGGCCTTTTGGCCTTTTTGGCCTTGAAAATTGTGACAGAAGGTTCCCTTGGGTCATAGTGCATAGAGCTTGTCGTAGGCTTCGATTTGATATGTTGTAGAGCTCAAACAAACACCTGGATCAAAATTTGTGGTCATTTGATGTTTTAGTTACATTTTCAACTTATTTTAGATCTTTTTTATTTTTTATATTTTTGTGTCTTCAATTAGTTATTTAATTATTATTAGTCAAAGATAACTATACAATTTTGAATTAATAATATTTTTTGAAAAATATTATAGCAATTTTCACTAAATTTCTTATATATTCAATGTAATAGTATATTTATACTTATTTTAAACATATTTAATATATATATATATTATATTTATATCAATATAAATATAATTATATATCTATATATTATTTTCATGAATTTTTTTAATATAAACATTATCAGTGCCAGTAAAAAAAATTGATAAAGCCCCCCGTTTACCAGCACTACTAAAAAAAGCCCTGATATTGTGTGCCCCTTTAGCAGTGCTAAAAAAATCTCTTATGATGGGTGTTCCTTTATCTGCACTAAAAAAAGGGCTGATAAAGGATCACTTTTAACAGTGCTTTTTTAGTGTTGTTAAAAGTACCCTTTATCAGCGGTTTTTTAGCACTAATAAAGGCACCCCTTTATAATCACTTTTTCTAGCGTGGATAAAGGGTGCCACTATAGAATACCAGTTTTGTGGTAGTGGATTATAGGATTCTTGGATGTGTAAAATGTGAAGCACGAGTCCATTTCTGGAAAATAAACTTCTAAAATACAGTGTCGTTGATGTTTTGATTTCTGATTTCCAGTGAGATTCTTCTTGTAGATTCTCTATTATGATTTGTTACTGGAAGGATGTTTGCAATCATTGGTTTACAGCAAATTATTTCTTGTTCACAACTAGCAGGATTATCATGTATTTGTTCTCTCTTTTTTGGTCTTCTGTGTCAGACCCCTATATTAATCTATTTACACGCCACCTTTTATTTAATCACATGTATTTTTCTTTTTACTAACAGGAAGCATGGTCTCCCTCACAAGCAGGTACCTTGTACCTATTACATCCATCTAAAAATGGTATAAAAGATCATTAATAATATCTATATCATTAAATGACTCAAATATGACCACAGTGATAATTTTGAATTTAAATGATAAATGATGAAATGACTAAGTCTGGAATGGTGTCACAAGAGTGGCGTCTCATCCTTTTTCCATGAACAATGTCTTAAGCCCGATGTCGTGTCTTTTGTGAAGCTTTTGGACTAGTTTCATAAGAATTGTGTCTCAAAATTGGTGAAAATTTTGGACTGGTGTCATAATAACATTGTCTCAGACTTTGTGAAAATCCAACAATGGTGTCTCGTCCTTTGCATGAATTCGGAACTAGTAGGAATGGTGTCTTGTACATGTTTACATTGTCTAGTCCATTGTGAAAATTCCAGACTGGTAAATCATGATAACAGTGTTTCACACTTTATAAATTTTCATACAAAGGGGTGTCACTACAACAACGACTCATACTTTGTTGATTGTTTGACTGAATGATGAGACCAATGACTGTGAGTCCACTAATCGGCGACTCATACATAGTCAAATATTTGAAACTTATATTTTGAATTAATACAAGATAGAATAAATTAATATTATACCTAAACATAATGAATCATAATGACACAAGATTAGGCATGATTGAACATGATTTGTGAGCATTAGAACTAGAGTAGTATAACACAAGGAATTGTAAAAATAATAAAAATTATTTACAACTATGAAGTTAAAAATGGATTTACCTGGGGGGTTTAAACTGAAAACAATAAGGGCTATAAATTAAAAAAACACGTCAAACGTATTTTTTTGGAAATATTTCTCACTTTTATTTTATAGGTTATAGAATTTACCATTTTTCATGTAAAATTTGAAAAACATGGGTACACCATTTTCTTTTCAAAATTAAAATTTGAAACTAAACTCATGTTTAAAAGGCCACCCACTCTCTTCTCCTCTACACACTTCCAAAAACCATTGGTCCATCCCAACACTTCCCAAATAACATAATTAATTCCTTCATACAATCCTAGAAACTTTATTTTTTAATAAATCCAACCTTATAGTCCGTTTAGTGCAACCCAAAAGATGTTTTTTGAATAAGAGGTAACAATCCTAATCAAGCATTTTATATTATTTCTTTTCACATAAACATAAATTTTTATTACACCATGGTGATATAATATCATAAATATATTAAATATACTGATATGTTATGATGTGAATTTAGTAACCTAACTCCTACTCTACCATCAAATGGATTACGAAATCAACATTCATGTGTGTGGTGGTCTACCACCACATGAACTGACGTAATTGTTTTTAATTACCACCTCTCATGACTTCATATAATGAGGGATTAAAACTTTACATAGATATATATATGACAATATTATACTATTTAAATTATTATATCACTTATAACACCTTACTTTTAATTCTAAGAGAATACGTTAACGTCGCTCGTGTGTACAGCTTACCGCCACCACAGAAAGTGATGTGATTCATTCACGTGTTACGTTGAAGGTGATGAAGATGATTTTAATGAAAAATTTTGTTATATATATATGACCTAAAAACAATATTTTTAGGTAATATATTATTTATTTTTCTTTCCTTCCATCAGGAAAATGGAATGATCTTAGATCAATACGTATGGCCTACTATTTTCATGAATAATGTATTTCATTTTCTATCTCTAAATTTTATGGATCAATATAAATTAATGTATACTGAATATATATGATATTTATGTCATTTTTAAATTTAGTAATATTATATAACCAATATCAAAGTAACAGTACAAAAAGTTAAAAATAAAACATAAACAAAAAGGCAATTATTTCTCTATACATGATATTAACATGGAATTCATAATAAGAGAGTAAAATAATTTCATATGTAAATCATATATTGTATGATATATATATATATATATATTTGGTTCATTAATATATGTATAATAATCATATATTTATCATATATGAAGTTCCAATGTTTACAAAGGAAGTGAAGACTTATAGTAAGGGATTTCCGTCTCACTTTTATTTTTCTATAAGACACATTCCATATTTACCATTTGTTTATTTTATATTTTGTATACAAATTCTAGGAATTTAATTTAAGAAAATTATCATAAATTTAATGGGGTCTTACATTTCTATTTTATGAACACTCATTCATTAGTTTTATTGTTCAAAACTTACAAAATTTGTAACGATTGTTTCTCTCTAATTTCTTTCCTTTGGACATTAGTTTTTTATACACCTATATTGTTTTATGAGATATCTAAACATACCTTTTGACATGTAATATAATTAATGTAATAAATTTAACAATATTATATGTTGAATATATTGTTATTAGTTCATTGGGATTATATTTTAAAGCTATAAAATTGGTTAGAGTTACATGTTACAATCTCATTGTTTATTAGGATTATTTATGATTATTATTACCATGATGAAATGTTACAATACCCAACTTAATAAACTCATGAATTTTATTCCCCTATACTAATTTATTTTGATAACATTTTCCCTTCATTTTCTTCTATTTATACACTCAAGAGTTCAAATGAATTTTAATGAAAAATTTACTTTCTCTCTCTCATTAGTCAAAAAACCCTTTTTCTTCCAAAAACCTGTTTTTTTTTTTAATATTCAAAATTTTCATTACCTTTATTTCATAAATTTAATAAAAATAATTTAACCATTTTTAAATTTTATTAAAATCTTATCTCAAGAATCTTCATTTCTTTTATCAATCAATTCCCTTTTCACATTTACTGAAAATTCAAATGGAATATTTATTTATCATGTTAGACTTGATTGAAATTTCCATATACCATGAAAATTATTTTCATTAAATAATTATGTATATATATTGAAGGATTTTTTAAATTAAATTTTTTTTAAAAACTTATTCTAAAAAAATTGCTAAAGGAGAGGTTATTTTTCCTAAAAAAAATTTTAAATGTTTTTTAAAACATCAATTATAAGTTTTAATTGTTTTGTTTCAATTAAAATGAATTTAATAATGTTTTAAGTTTTAAAAATAGTTTTTTGAATATAAAAGGTTATTTTCCTCATGAAATGTTTTCAATTATATTTAAATATTCTTTTATTTTTTTTCATACTTATTTTCAATGAAAATGAGTTTCAAAATGTTTTATGTCTTAATTGTTTTTCAAATTGGAAAAGATATTTTCATCAAAAAAGTTTTATATTATTTTTAAATATTATTTAATAATTATCCAAGTATAATTTTAATGATAATTAATTTGAAAATGTTTTATTTTATCGAAATATTTTTTAAGGTGGAAAGGCTATATTCGAAAATAAATGTTCCATGTGATTTTTCAATTTCATTTTCCAATTAAGATGACATAATTTGTTGATATTTATTCTTTAATGGGGAAAATTTATATTGATATCATCCTTATCATTTCCATATATGGTAAATTCTTATGTTGATTGAATATTTATGGAACCCATTTATTTTTCAGGGGTTATTCTATAGTGAGTTGATCAAATGATTATGAAGCTAATTTTATTAGCATTGGTTATGATATGATATGAAGAGTAATGCTTTATGATATTGTATCACACATAATTATGGTTTCATTTCTGAGAAACGTGAGAACTATACCTACCTCTAATAAATTCCGTAAACTTTTTTATCTAATTAAATGACAATTGGAAATAGTTCGATTAGATTGATCAACTATGAGAAATAAGTGTGTCCTGAACCACAACTGGAAACATGTGATAATTATGCATCCATAATGTTGATTCTCATGGATGTTAAGTATGAAATATTAAATGTATTTTAATATTTCTGACTTTTAAAGACATTTATGACAAGATCTTATAGTTCATGACATATTTTTGATGATTCCTCTATCTTATAGACCATTCTTTCTGAAATGATAACGTTTTTTCCATGATTCATGTATGATCTATGATAGGTTGGGTTTAAACATCATAAGTTATGTTCATGTTCATATACCATTTTTCTTATCTTATTCTTTCATATGTTCATACATTGATATCTCTTGTAATTACCCTTACAATGCGTATGATATAGGAGTTTCTTATGTTTCCTTCCCCATGATATCAAGAAATATTTAGGTAGTGTATACCTAAGAGGATTATGATGTAAGAGTATATTTATAGGAGATGTTGAATATATTTCCTGAAATAACAATATTATTCTTATAGTCTCCAAAGAAACATAATTATCACAGTCCTCAAGATTTTTTTTATGAAATGTAGGGAATATTCATTTAAAAATATTTCATATACATGTATAAAAATCTTAGATCACTGTATTTGGTATTTTAGGAAAGGATTAGTTAGTATTTGGAGACAATGATTAAAAAATAACATTACTGAGACCATTTGGGATATTACTAAAGATATTTATAGGGATATTTCTTATAATAAGTTTAAGTATGAGTCAATGTATTGGAAAATGTTAGGGTATTTTGGTAAATAATAGAGAGAGTGGTTTTTAAGAAACTAGATCCAAATCTGGATATTATAAGTAGATGTCTCTATATCAAAGAAGTACCTAGTAATAATAACTCTAAAAAGGATATATTGTGTTGGACTTGATCATCACCTGGTGCATGAAAATATCATTTCTGTACACCTGGTTTGACCCTCTTGGGGATATTCTTTGAAAATTCACAAACACATTATCAACCATCATGAAGTATATAAATAATAACCATGAATGGAATTGGTTATGTATAAGGTGTCATAGATTGAAAAGAATTTGTTTTTATTTGGACATCAGATAAGTGATTTTTCTTTATTATTTTGTTTCCGCCTATAAATTTTATTACTCGCATAATTATTTTTTGGATTTATTCAAGTTGAAAATGAGTGGGATGGAAAATTAATTTATTAAGAGAAACCATGTTGTATGATGAAAGGATAAAAACATATTTTGATTATTCAAAATCAGCTACTATGATATATTAATAATAACATGAACATCGGTAAGATTAATAACACATCATGTAATTAGAATATGGATTTTTTTAAAGTTCATGTGGTAATGAAAATAAAGGAAAGGAGACTCTATGTTATACATGTCAAAAATAAAGGCATAAGAACATAGAAGAATATATCAAATAGATGGTAAGATAATATCTATATAGAAAAGAAGATCATAGAGTGAAAAATTATCAAGGAGTTTAATGTATATGTGTAGGGGAATGGGAATTATCTAATTCAATTACCTGACACAAGAATTAACATATAGACCAAAGAACTAAATATTACAATCAAGTTATTTAAGTAAACAGATTTAAGTATTTATGTATTTGGATTCAATAATTATGTTATAGATGTATTTTACCCATAGTATGTTGATTATAATAATCATAATAGATCATTGGAATTCATTTTTTTTTTGAAAAATATTTTTATCCTTGTATGATTAACATAAAATTTATTGATTATATCATGGGTTTGAGTTTAAGGATGATCATATGTTTAATGTCATGGACTCCCCTTTAATATTTTATGTGATGAGAGTTTATTGAGATTAAGTGAATTTTTTAGAGATATTTAGGGAAATACATCCCTTTCGTTTTGAGGAGGAATGCCTTTTATGGTCACATGATTGAAGGTACTAGTAATCTTTAGGGATTATTATGTCTTTTATGTAAAGGTAATTATTGGTTATTTCAATTGTGTATCATTTTTATTCATATAGTTTCTGAAAAATGATATCCCTCAAGCTTGGTGAAAACCAATCAAATCCTATAAGGTTGAATGGATTGATCCTACAACTGAAAATTTAAAATTGTATAGTTCCTACCAATGTCTTATAGGAAAGATTATTTCTGGTAGGACAACTTAAAGAGTTATATTTCAGAGTATATATATCACTTATTAGTGTGTCATCATGTCAAGGATGAAAGACAAGGAACTAAAAGGATGATAAAACCACTACCCTTTCCATAAAAAAATTTAGATAAATAATTAAATGTTTTTAATCAAAATCCCTATAATATCTAAATTTCATAATGTTACTTAAGTTATAGTTAATATTTTTATGATGTCAGAACACTTTATCTTTATAAAAGACTACTTTTTTGGATAATCTTTTATGGATATCCATTTTAAAAGTGTTAGGTGTTCCATGGAGAACAAAATTCTCTTATAGTTGATTCAGAATAGAATTTTACCAAAATATTTTGGTGAATTAGTCAGCATTCTCTTGATGCATAGTTGAGTTTTAGAACTATGTATCATACTATGATATATGGTTAGTTTGAGATAATAACTAGAACCCTATAGGATATGCTAATATATTGTTCAATGGATATCAATAGTGGTTGGGATTAACAACTTCATGTATTAGATATTTCATATGATAATATCTTTCATTCTATCATTCAGATGATTCCTTACTAACCCCATTATAAAAATTTTCTACCAAACTAGAATGAAGTTATGGAAAGAAATTTATTGGGACCTAAGCTAGATTATGAAATTTAAAAAATATTTAGACCCAATCCTCAACTTGTAAGGACACTAAAATTTAAAAAAAATGTTATGAAAAAAATTTCAAATAGATATATAATTTTATATTGGGGATAATGTGTTTATAAAAATTTATCCATGAAATAAATAAGGTTAAAACAATCCCCAGGTATATTTGTACCTTTGAAATTCTTGAACATATAATTTTATTAACTAACATTAGTCCACCTCGAACCAGTCACCAACATAGGTCTACGATAAGGGCTGAGTGGTATTCCCAATCTTCCTAGGAAGGAAACTAGTATCAGGCCTCCAGAATAACTCTAAAGGGGAAAAAATTTCCCAATGAAAACAAGAAAATGAATAAAGAAATAAAAAAATATAACTAGAAATGGAGAAGAAAAACTAGATGTACTTCCATGTGACCTTTAAAGACACCATCAACCACTAAATGAAATATTCTGTATAGAGAATGATACCAAGATGGAAGCTCCACCAAAAGCTAAAAAAGGTATATGTATAATCATAGGTATTAGAACTCTGAATGAATGCCCAAATAAACTATTTCCTATTAATTTCCAATAAATTGAGATCCAGCCCAACTAGTTTGAAAATAATACATATAGAAAGTATGGTTTTAAATTTTTTTTCAATACATGTACCAGGATTTAATTTTTATATAAAACCATTTTCCAATAATTTTTCGAAATAGTACCTAAAACAAGATAAAATACATGTTGATTTATGGAATCATTACTGATGATAGAATAAACATTATTTTTATTAATTCAGACAAGTAAAGAAACTCACAAAGAGTTATTTTTATTATAATACCAAAATAATAAGAATAAAAGGGGGAAAGTTCCATGGTAAATTCCTAAATAACTAGGGTTAGTGGGAACCTATGATACTTTTACTCTTGGTAATCAAATTCTGGACAGAAAGGTATGTCTCCTACTCAATCCTATCCTTCCCCATCATAATTTTTTTTGTTATTTTTGTGAATAAATATTACTCAGGAGACCATTACTCAAACCTAATGCCTTTCATAGCATACTAGACCTAGACTTCCCACCTAGATTACAAGTATTTCCAAGTTCCATGCCCAGTTAGAGGTTGTATTTTTATCAATCTAACATATATATACACATCAATTGATATATAAAAAACTCGTCAATATTCTCACCATAGATCTCCAACATTATGAGTTTCCCTTATCTGATTTACACTTACATAAATCACTATCCCATTATCAAGAAAAATTTTCATTCCACATATTTGACACAGAAATGTCACATTTTCATTTAAAGGGCCATGCCTTAAGGGGGTTTTCCATTTCCATAATACAATTGTTGGTTCCAACTAGGCCTTATCACATTAAAATTAATAAAAACCTATAATTAGGAAAGCTAATTGAACATTTAAAATTGACTACATTTAAAACATTATAAAAATCTTGGATAAACCTCTATTGAGAGATTAAGAAAAACATGGTTAGCGAGTGAAAATGAATTTCCTATAATTAAAGGACACTTTTTATAGAATATAAATAATATATAATAATGAAAAATCATTTCCAAAAAACTATAATCATTTTTTCATAGATTATATAAACCACATAATAATAATAACACACTTCTAGAGAAATCATCAAATCATGTAATTCAAATTAAAGGTTTGGGAATAGGGAGCCTACCTCAACACATGATTCCATTGGCGATGAACACTTAACACTTACATTTATATTCACTTCCACACACACACACACACATATATATATATATACCATTGGACCTAATGTACATATTCCCTTGTATGTGACGGAATATGTACAAGGGGTACATAAACAGGTGTCTTCTTACCAATGTATACATGGGTATGTATCCTTCAACAATGGCGGTCTGAAACCAACCCAAGGAGGTATGAGACATAGTAAAAAAAATATAGGGAACCCATAAGTCATAAAAGGATAAATTAAAATTTTGATAATGAATTAGAATAGGAGGAAAATAACCTAAACCCAATAGATACCTTGTTTCCTTCAAACTCTATGGTAATAATGGTCCTCAATAAAGGCCTACAAACCCATTGAACTGAGAATAAATCCAGAAAACACAAAAAATGGTCTATTTTTTCATGTAGGAATGTTCACCATAAAATGTGAATGAATGAATCTAGAAAAAGGATGAATAATTTGAACGATCAGGGAAAATATTACCTAATGATATGCCACTGTGGTTTGTGAGAAGAATCAGTCAAGAATGAATACCATGAGAAGGGGGTTTAATGCAAGGGTTTTTTTCTTGGTGGAAGGGGAGTGGGGTTTCATGAGTGGGAATAGGGAGGGGGAAGGAATATGAAAATATATTATCAATAACAGAAATGATAATATAAATAATATAAATAATATTTAAATTATTAAAAATATTAATATCATTTATAATGATATTTTTATTATTATTAAAATTTAAACATTTTTTTGAAGGATCTGTAGGCTTTAAGGTATTATCTCATGGTCTATGAGACCATGTGAAAATCATGTGGTGTCCCTTGTACAAGAGGAATAGTGGTCACAAAACTTAACTGTATGGGTTCATTCTTGTGAACCTAATTATATGGCCTAGATAGAACCACTCTCTATGTAGCTCGTCTTTCTCTAGACTGGAACACTATTTCCACTCACCTTGTGCCAATTCTGTGCCTAGGAATAAAACTATGAAGATTATATTTTAAAAAATTTATTAGCCCAAAACATAATAAAACCACTAAATATAATTAAAATTTTATATAGAATTAATAATTCATGTTCAGGGTGTGATAATTATCACTACCAAGATGCATTATTCCCATAGAAATTCCAAAAAGAATTAACTAACTGTGACATTAAAAATACCATACCCAATGAAGAACCCCATATATTGGTTGAAAAATATCCATAAAATCACATTACAACCAAAACCTGAAAGTCTATAATCCTAAGAAGCTGGTAAGACATTCCCAAAAGAACCAGATCAACATCTAAAGAAAAAATTAATAAGACCAAATAACTTGAACCACCAAATACAAGAACAAATAGTGATGAACTCATATATCTAAACAAAAATTCAAATTAAGGAACAAGAAGAAACCTAAAATAGAAATCAACAAAGAAACATATCATGTTATATTTGGGGTATCCACAATAATCCATCATAAAATCCATTTCTAAACAAATATGAACCAATATGATTGCGATAAAGCATGGGATAAATAAGAAAATACCCTATAATGAACAATTGTAACCGAATTTCACCATAGGATCCCTCTATGGTGGAATCCCCACCATATTAGGACTTGAAATGAACCAGAATGAGCAAAACCTAATCACATCCAATAGTTCTCTACCCACAATTCTAGAATTCTTGTAATGCCTTGGTTTACCAACCTAAAACAATCTATAAACATACATATAACATAACCCAAAAATTGGAATTAAACGGAACAACATACGACATCACCAATAATTATGAGAATCAAAATACCTTAACAAAATATACATCGATTAGAACCCATATTCCTATGAAAATGAAAAAATAGAGAAGGCTCTAGAGTGAAACCACTAACACCCAACCTAGAACCTTTATCACTAACTACGATAAAATATTGATAGACCACAACCAAATTAAAAAAATTGGTCCAACCAACTTGATTGGTAATATAAGACATGTATAATAATTCCCAAAATAACAATGCCTCAACAAGTTGGATAATCAACAAATAATTCACCTTTTATAGGGAGTTGTACTAAGGGAAATCCCAAAGAAACACTTGTTTGTAATTTTTTTAAAGATTCCAAAAACCTCAAATGGGACCAACTAAAATTTCTAAATTAAAGTAAACATGATCTAAAAATGAAAGGATTTACAAATAAAAAAAAATTTAAAACAGATAAAATTCAAGGTATTAACATTCTTAAATCAGAATGAATAGTTTGGGATAATATTAACAACACCCTAAAGCTCCACTGCTATATGAAATTAGTCACTCCATGACCTATTGATGGTGCTTTGATTTCATTAATCATCTGATACACCATTGTCGAGAGAAGGTAATACTCAAATAAAAACTCTTTCTATAGAAACACCATTCATAAAACCACATCATGTGATGAAAACTACCACAATAAATGGAACTAGCAGATATTATGCAGACCAACCACCCACTCCTTAATAGGTCTTTTTAGGGAAAACTGAACAGATTAATAAACATGAAACTAAATAGAAATGCTTGCAATAAAAAATTATACACATCAATAAAGAATAAAAAAATCCATATCCAAAGTACCATAAAAAATATATTTCCGTCTTGTAAAAACTGAAATACCTTAAAAGAAGACTCTAAACCGAAATATAAAATACCAAATGACAACTCTCTTTTCAAAACATTGAAATGTACCCTTTTTTTATAACCATTTTTAGAAAAAATAACAGTCCCTAAATATGGAACACCTATAATTATTACTCTATGAAGCCTCACATATATAAATCCATGTGAAAGCATAAAAAACCATCCACAAATATAGTAACCATCCACTTCCAAATACATATATAAATATATATAATTATTCATAATAATACCGACGGTCAAAACAAGATATCTTCATTCCCAAAATAAAACATTAAACCCAAGTAAAAAAAATTCAATTTTCATCACATTTCACATTTCTAAGAACCATTGAAAAAACCCCAAAACATTTTCCAAATATATTCTACTTACACAACAATTGTTTCTCCACAAATATTATTTCATTTTCAAAATAAAAAAAATGTCTTTTTGGAAAAAAACATTTTAAACTAGACATTTTTCTAAAATCCCAGGAAAAACCATCCAAAAACAAAAAATATAATAAAAACAACCACCACACATGTCTTGGATGCATATTTTGGAAGGTATTTAACCCACCAGGTGAGTATAACATAGGTTATTAGAGGTATTTGCATGGTATGTGAATTGTTTTCTAGATAGTGTACAAAAACAATTCAACCCATTAATTATATCCAAGATAACCATAATGTTATCAAAACAAATCATAAATGCATAATCTAAAATCAAGAACATCGAAAAATATTAAGATGAAATAATTTATTTTGAGGTAGAACCATCCCAAACTACCCTAGAAACTCAATTGTCCTTCCGAATAGGTAGTGGTCAAGAACCTACCCACGATTGAGAACTTGAATTCAAAAAATCCTTTTTCCAAACTACCAAACATCCAAAAATAAAATGTGAAAATTCTGAGGATATGATTTTATCATGAAAAAACCTCATTCATGACTAAAATGGTCACCTAAGTTACACAAAGACATGGATTTTAAGGCATTCCAGATCCTCACGTGCTAGAAACTAGTGTTGGGAATCATGCATAAATATATTGGGAATGATTTATCATAATGAAAATATATATAAATAAATAAATAAAAACAAATAAAATATTAATTAGAATAGTAAAATAAGTAAGCCTGAGGTCGCTCCATGATTTCTCATGAGTCACCATCAACCACTAAACCCAAGACACTCTATAAGGATCAAGACTAAGATTGAAGGTACACCAGAATCTAAAAACAATGATATATGTATATATAAGAGTATTAAAACTCAATAATTGTTCCTGGATAATCTATTAACTATCCCATTCCATTAAAAAAGATCCAGTCATTCTAGTTTGAAAATAATACATATATAAATTAATTATTTCCATTCATTTCAAAACAAGTATCAATATACCATTTTTATATAAATCCATTTTCCATTACATTTTTATATAGTTCATAAAACATGCTAAAATAGATGTGGTGGTATGGATTCATAATATTTGTGAAAATGATCACTCACATGATTATTTTAGGCAAGGATAAGATTGAAGAAATATATCATTTTAAAATACTATAATCAAAAGGAGAATAAACGAGTGCACAAACCGTGGAAAATTCTGATGTTAATAGGGCTAGAGTGGTCTTATGATCCTCATGCACTAGGTGATCAAATAATTGATGTGAAGGTCCATATCTGGCTTAATCAAACCAATACCCATCATAAAATTTTAGTTTTTGTTGGGACATAATCTGGCTAGGGATACCGTTCATCCACCCTACCAGCTCACCTAGTGTACTAAACATTATCTTCCCAACAAGATACCCAGGATTCACATGTGACATCACCAAATAAAGATGTGTTTTTTATTATTATAGAATATATTTATACATGCCATTTTTTCACAAAAATACCCATCCACCTAATAAACTTTTATTTCACTCCTTAAGTGAATCCACTTTGCATGTAAAAAATAAATAAGGCACTATCCCTTAATTGAGAAAGAATTTTCTGTAGACATTTAACACATAAATGTCACATTTTAATTTCATGTTGAATTCCTTGATGGGGTTTTCATTTTTCATAAAATAATTGATGGAGAAAACCAAGCCATGTTACACTAGAAAAACCTATAAAAATAATTTAACATTTAAAATGCACAAAATTTCAAACAAGATCAAAATCATGCTTAAATAATGGAAACCTCTATTGGGATATTAAGGAAAATATGGAAAATGTGTCAAAATTAATTCCTAAAATCCAAAAAACAAATTTCATAGAATATATATACCTTAAAATAATAAAAGAACTTATAATTAACTTAATAAAATATGGAATTCAAGTAAAAGGCTTGGGAATAGGGTAGTTACCTCAAAACATGATCCTTTTGGTGATATCCACTTCACACTTAATCGTATATAAACTTTTACACACACACATATATATACCCTTTTACCCATTGTACATATTCCCCTCACCATGAGGGAATATATAAATGGAGTATATATATATATTTTTTTATGTGTGTGATTTTGTATGTATACCCATGAAAGATTCATTCATCAATGGTGGCCTAGAAGTAGCTCAAGGAGGACCTAGATTCATTATAAAATATAGTAACCAAAATTCACATAAGGCCTAATTAAAATTGTTATAAAGAATTAAAATATAAAAAAGAACCTAAAACCAAAGAATAAATTTCTTCCTATAATAATTGATATATGAAAAATCATCAACTGAACCCCATGGACCCTATGAATCAAGATTCAACCAATAGGATAATCAAATAGGGTTTGGGTATTCCCTAAGACTGCACACCAAAAAATTAGAAAAAAGGAAGACCAGAAAAAGGAAGAAGAATATGACGGTTGAGGGGAAAATTTTACGATAGGTAGTCACACCCTAATTTTGGAGAATAATCTTTTTGGAAAGGAGGTCATGGGAAATGGGTCATGTGTGAGGGATGTCAGCTAGAAGGAAATGGTATGAGTCATGATAGTGGGAAGAGGGATGGGGAATGGTTGAAGAAAATGTTATAATAATAATTAATATATAAATATTTAAAATAATAATAATATTATTAAAATTTATAATAATAATATTATTATTAATATTAATATTATGATTTTTTTCAATATATTGAAAGCCGTATGGTTTGGCATCATGATTTTCCAAACCAAGTGCAAACTAAGTGATGGCACCTATCTAAGAGGAAACAGGGTTGCATTATTTACCTAGAGGGTCTCACTCCCATGAACTTGATCATGTGTCATGGATAGAGCTATTGTTTGGTCTGTATAGTTTTTCTTTGGCTAGACCATGGTTTCCCCTAAATGTCCGCCTACCGTGCGCCTAGGAAGAAAACTCCCAATTTTAAATTTTAAATATTGGATTGACCTAAAACTCAAAAAAGAGACCAAATATAATTAATAAATCAGGTTGGAGGTGTTTTGAGTCCCCCTACAATAACACTTTCTACCCCAATATGTCAAAAATACCTGAGTAACTAAGACATGAATAAGCGAATACCCAAAGTAGAACCTCATCAACTAGAAGACTACAAACCATGAACACACTTTCCACCCAAAATGTGAAATTGATATCCCCAATAATTAGTTGATATAATATTAAATTAGTCATATTTACATCCAAAGAAACAATTAATAAAACCCAAATAATCAATCCACCGAAAAAATAACTAACAGTGAAAAACTCATATCTCCAAATGTAACCTCATAAAAAGAAACATTCCTACACCTAATGTATAACTCACAAAAAGCCCCATCATGGTCTATTTTGGATATCTGGTAGAATTATAATTTGACAAGTTACCCAATATATTTGAACCATAATGATTGGGGTTTGGAGGGGTATGAACAATAATATTCCCTATCAACAACACTTGGAAAAAAAATCACTATAGGGTAATTTTATGGTGGCCTCCCCAACATATTAAGACTTTTATTCGAGCTTCTGGTTTCAAATAAATCTATTCCTATATTTTTTCCCCACAATTTTATTATTATATTTATACCTTGGTTTACAAAGTTGAAAATACACTTAGAAAGATGCAAGAAAAAACCTTAAAAAGAATTACACTGAACAAAAAACATAATCTCCCACAATGATAAGATTCGTAGTCCATTCATAAAATATACTTCCATTGGAACTAATATTCCTAAAAAAGGTAATAAAACACAAGGCCCTAATTAGAAACCGCCAACACTCAACCTAGTTCCTATAACACTTAATAAGACCAAAAAATGAAGTACAACTCCAAAGTTAATAAAAACTCGGACCAACTGATTAGATTTGGAAAATAATACATGGATATGAATTCCCTAAAAACCATTCCTCAAAAAGGGGGAAGTTCACTAAATAAATTATCTCTCCACAATGATTAATCAATGGTTCAAACCCATAGAAACAAATTTTAATAATTTACTCAAATATTATAATCACCTTAAACTATACACAATCAAATTGATAAATGGTATCCACAAATATATAAAAAAATAATGGAATTTCACATACATAATGAAAAACTAGAATTTTTTTAATTATTTTCATTCTAATGATGCAAAAAATATATTGGATCAACATTCACTACACCCCGAATCTCCATTAATGCATGATAATATTCACTCTGAAACATAATCTTAAAGCCAAAATTTCTTGAATCATCTATCATTCCACTGTAAGGAGCTGACAATCCTTGACCAAAACCACTTCATTCATTAACGCCACACATAAAAACACATTTTTGACCCAAGAGGACACACTGAATACAATAGGAATACATTATGAGCACCGATCACCCACTAATTACAATGACTTTTCTGGGGATTACATAAAAGACAAGATACAAAAACCAAATCAAAATGAATCAATATCCAAAATTCAATTATTTAATCACTAATAAAAAAACCATATTCAAAAACCATTCCAACCACATTTCTATAATGTCATTAAAAATATACTTTGAAAGAATACTCAAAAAATTGAAATATAACACCAAATACAAAATCATGTTTCAAAAAATTGAAATTTCCCCATTTTAAAAACAATTTTCAAAAAATAAAACAAGTTGTAAAAACCAAACACCTATCATCGGAAATATATGAATCCTAACATATATAAATCCATTTTCTATCCCCAAAACAACATCCACACACACCACCAAAAATTCACAACCACACGCATAAATCCATATATGTGAGTGTTTCTAATAATACTGAAGGACAATATAAGACATCTTCACTCCCAAAACAAAACATTCAACCCATATTTCAAATTATCTATTTTATTATAATTTAAAATTTTGGAAAATCATTGAATAAACCCCAAAATAATTTTAGAAGTTATTCCATTTCAAAAATTATTTTCACTCCCTAGATATCTCCTTTAATTTTAAAAATGACAAAAAAAATTGTTTTGGAAAATATATAGTTAAATTACATGTTATTAAAAAATATGAGGGAAAAATTTCCAAAAACCAAAAATCATAACAAATTTATCACACAAGGCTTGGCCACATAGTTTGGAAATCCATGGACCATCCTGGTGAGCTTATCAGAGGTCATGAGAGGAAAATTCATGGTCTGGGAGTGGTTTTATAAACTCTTCATAGAAACCATAAACCCATTTTAATTTATCCAAGATAGTAATATAATTCTCATGACCAACCAGAAAAGCATAAAAGAAAATCAAAATCCTCAAAAAACCAGATACCCAAGATCATATTTTGGTGTAGAACTATCCTAGAAACCCCAAGAAATTACTAATTCCTTCTAAATAGGTGGTGGTCAAGTACCTTCCCAAGAATAACGACATGAATTCCAAAAAATATATCTCTAAACTACCAGACATCCCAAAATAACAAGGACTAATTTCTCAAATACAATTTCATCACGATTCCACTAGGGTCAACCCTAAAACTATTACCCAAACTAGCCAACAAGAAGGACATAGAGGAATTCGCGATCCTCCAGAGATTGAGAATAGTGTCGGTAATTAATCATAACTCTCTTGGTAACTATTTATTCTAATGAAAATGGAAAATAAATACAAATAAACAAAATCATAATTGCAAGATAAAAAGAAAGATACTAGAAGTACCTCCATGTGACGTCATGGGTCACCCACAACCACTAAACCAAAGTCACTCTAATGAGATCGAGACTGATCTAGATGATTATCTAGAAGCCAAAAACAATGAGAGTTATCAGTGTGAGTATTAAAGCTCATTAAGAATTCCCAAATAAACTGTTCCCAATGCCTTTACTTTAAAGAGAGATCTTGTCATTATAGTTTGAAAACAAGACATATAGAATGTATGATTTTTCATTATTTTCCTAAAATACATAACAATCTTCCATTTTTAAGTAAAACCATTTTCCATTAAAATTTTAAATAGTTTATTAAACAAGGAAAAATAGATTTGGTTGTATAGATACATAATAGTAGAGAAAATAAACATGCTATTTAATATTTTACATAAGTCAATGAACTCTGTAAAATATAATTTTAAAATATTATCATGAAAACTAGAATAATAGAGTGAAATAACCCTAGTAAATTTCTATGTAACTTGGGTTAGAGGGATCTCAGTATCCTCATACTCTTGATGATCAAATTATGGATGTGAATGTATGTATCCTGATCGATCCAACCAATCCCCGTTATTAAATTTTTGTTAGTGTTGCAACATAATCATTCTGGGGAGACTAGGCCACAACCCTTCTAGATTACTGAGAATAATATACGTAGTATTCCCTCCAAAATAACCACGATTCTCATTTTCCATCCCCCAAATGAGTTGATTTCTTTATCAAGAAATAATATATATACATATAATGTACTTTACTCAAAACTCATCCACATTCTCTCCTTAATTATCCCTCATTAAGTGTGTCCCATTTATAACTCATAAAAAATGAAATATTCTATTATAAAGGACACTTTTCACTCAACAAAATTAACACAAGATTTCATAATATCATTTCTGGTGGCATTCTGTAAGGGGGTTTTCAATTTCCATAACTCAATTGAAGGTGTTTATCGGTCCTTGTCACATTAAAATTAATAAAAACTTTCCATTAGGAAAAATAATTGAACATTTTAGGTGAACTGCATTTCAACCAATATCAAAAGCATGCATAAAAAAAGGAAACCGCTATGGAGATATTTAGTAAAACATTGGAAGTGAGTAAAAATGCATTTCCCTGAATTAAAAGCCACTACACAAGGAATATAAATCTTAAATGATAATTAAATTTTTTTTTAAAAAATCTCCAAATGACTCTTCATAGCATATATATCATAGATAATAATTAAAACTCTATTCTAAATAACTCAATCAGTCATGGAATTCAAATTAAAGTCTTGGTTATAGGGAAAATACCTCAAAACACACTGCCTTTTTCAATATCCACTTCACACATAGATTCATATACACTTCCAAAAATATATATATAACCTTTGACAAAATTTAAATATTTTGATCACAGTGACGGAATATGTACAATTATTATTATATACATATATATATATGATTTTGTATATATACCTATGAAATTCCCCTTCAATAATGGTAGTCTGAAACCACCTCAAGGAGGTCCAAGATGCACTAAAAATATACCGGGTACCCAAAAATCACAAAAGAACTAATTAAAATTTGGAAAAATATTTCGAACAAGATAAAACTCTCCCAAAACAAAAGTATAACGCATTCCGATCAATGGTTGATGTATGAACGGTACACAATTGATCCCCACAGACCCTATGAATAGATAATCAGCCATTAAAACACCTAAATTGGGTTATGGTTTCCCAATGTTCACACACCAAACATAGGATAGAATGAAGCTAATAAAAAAGTATAATATGATTAAGGATGAGGGGAAACCCTTACCTAAGGTATCCACACCATTAATCGAGATAATAATTGGATGAGAATAGTTTTCCTTAGAATGGGGATGCACCCAAGGGTGGGAGGTTGGGAGTATGGGTAGGGTACATGTGAGTGGGAAGACAGAGGGATAATGTATTAGAAAAATATAATAATTATAATTACATTTTTTATAATAATATTAATATTAACATTTATAATTGTAATACTATTATTGTTATTAAAAAAAATCAATACATGGATAGTCGTATGGTTTTGTCACACGGTCATGAAGACCATTTTTAAACATGTGGAGACCATTATCTAAATGGTAAAGGGTCTACAAAATTTAACTTAATGGTAACACACCCATTAAATAGACTGTGAGTCCCCTATATAGAATCTTTCTGGGCCAGAAGGTTTACCTGGGGCACAAAACCATGAACCTATTTGTGAATCATGGACATAGCCATTGTCTGGGCCATCTAATTTTTCCTAGATATGTGCAATGTTTCCTCTAATGGTTCTCCAACTAGGTTCCTTGGAATAAAAATCTAGAAAATAATTTTAAAAACTATATCAGGCCAACAATGAATAATGTGAAAAAATTTAATTTATTTTTTAAATATAATTAATAATTTCGGGTCAGGATGTGAAATAACTAGACCATATATTATATCTAAATTATTCAACTGAAACTCTCATTGCATCACAAAGTATTCCATATTTCTATCTCGATGAATTAAATTCTTGATCCATTATAAGTACGGAACTCAGATGTTGTATTGAAGTATAATTATATTTCTTTTGAGGAACAACTTGTAGAGATTATGGATCATATATAGAATGTTTTACGAAACAAGACCACTCAACTGGTTATTATTTTGTAGCATAACCACGAGCTTGAATAATCTATATGGGTTCATGTGGATGTGATGAGAAGACGTATCCTCATTGTTTTAACCTAAGGGGTAAATTTTTAGGGTGAAATTCATTTAAGAGGAGTAGAATGTAACACCATGAGATTTTGTGATATAAATTTTTCAAATAAATTTTAACTTGTGGATATTTTGTGTAACACACAACACCATGTTTGTCTTTCATTACATTAATCATAAATATTATAATCTATTAATAATAAAACTTATATTAACTTTTTTGACATGAAATATAAGGTTTATCATGTGTTATATGCAACAGCAAGTTTAAAAAAAGGTGGGATGCAATTAAAACATTATTATTTAATGTGATAGTTATCACCTAGCGGTTGGAATGAAGTGTATGAATACAATTAACTAAATTATAAAATTATATGGTACACACAAGTACATATAATTAAATATTTTGTGACCAATTAATTATAAATTAAAATAAAATATATCTAAAAATAATGGAAATATTCATTAGTAAAATAATATTTATGCAAACAAACATGTTTCACCTCAATAAATTAATCAAAATTGTTTTAGAAAAATAATTTTTGGAAATTTATATATGATATATATAATCAAAATTTTAACATCCATCTCATGTTTTTTCTACAAAAGAGATAAGAATAAATCAAATTTTACACATAAAAACTTTATTTTTCTAAAAAGTAGTTTCGTATCCTTTTGGGGTCATATTTTAAAAATAATTTTGGAAACATTAGAAATATTTATTGAACATAAAAAAATTCATTTTTCAAATCATTATAATAAAATTATCTTTGGAATAATTTTTGAAATTTCTATAAGAAGTTAACTTTTTCGATAAATAGTGAAAAATATTGGTTTTTATTATAAATTGACATTTATTTTTAAGCTTTAAAAAATCAATAAAAAATAAGATAGTTTTAAAAGAAAAATTAGTCCTATTATATTTTTAATAACACAATATTGTTTATTGGGGTCATTATTATATTTAATTTTTATATAAAAACAATTTATACTTATAAACATTTCACTTTGGAAACACACTTTCATGTCGATATCTTGGAAATTAGTTTTAAATTAAAATTTACCGATTTTTTGAATGGTATTTTGAAAATTGGATTTCAAATTTTTAATAATAAAAAATTTATATTATCTAATAATTTTAAATAAGTTTTTGAAAAAAATTAATAGTAATAATATTAAATGTTATTTACTACTTTTTGGGTAAAATTGTGTTATCCCGAGGGGTTAAACTATAATGATAAGAGATAAAATTTAACAAAATAAATTATAACTCCAATTGTATTACCACATTTACACCTTATTAATTATTTTATCTATAATGGCCAATTTTGGAACCTTTCTCAAATGAACAACTTGGTTAAACCTTTATAATTTATTAATAATACAAGTGTATCACTCACGTCACTTAGAAAATGTCATCCAATCTCCTATACTCTTCAAACATCCAATACCATTTCATCTAAAAATACCTATATATGTAACTTCCTTAATTATCTCATCACATACAAGAATACTTATTTTGGTTAGAAATACAACATATGTAGCCTTTTGGTGATAACCAAAACAAGTTGTTTGAAGAAGAGGTAACCTCCCAAATCAAGTGTTTAATTTATTTCTCCATCCAATTACTTTGATTCTTATTAAAAAATTATGATATAATATACTCTTTATAATAAATATACTGATATGTTCTAATGTTAATTTCATAACCTAAATCCTTCTCTTATTCCATCAAATTTTTTACGAAATCATTGTTTGTGTGTGGAAAACTTCCGACTCTTGGATAGATGTCATTAGTTTTCCATTACCACATCTCTAAGATTGATATAATTATGTATTAAATGATTATATGTGATACTAATAATATTATTATACTTAAATAATTATAATATCACATATTCCTTCTCACTTTCCATTTTGTGGGAATATGATAACATCGCTCGTTTGTATGGTGAATTACCGCCTCCTGAAGCGATGTTATTCATCCAAGAATGACATGAAAGGTAGTAATGTTTATTTCAATAAAAATATGTTATATATATGACAAAATAAAATTCTATAATTTTATTATACTATATAACTTTTTTTCTTTCAATCGTAAAAATGGAAACAACGTTCACAGAAAAGTGTAGCATATTGTCTCCGTGAATGGTTTGTTTTTAATTTCAATTTCTATCATTTATGGATAAATATAAATAAAAAAAATGAATGTAAATGATATTTATATTATGATTAAAATAATATATATTATAAATCCATAATCAATGAAATAGGAAAAAATTGAAAAATTATTACATATATGGAAAATGTAATTATTTCCTGAAACTTGAGATTAACATGGAATTATAAATTAACATGTGAAAAATGAATGAAATTT
The DNA here is from genome assembly GCA_963277665.1 of Viscum album. NCBI lineage: Eukaryota > Viridiplantae > Streptophyta > Magnoliopsida > Santalales > Viscaceae > Viscum > Viscum album. The sequence goes on from OY728136.1 coordinate 1,842,092,816, forward strand.
CAATCCATCATGAAAATTATTTCATTTAAATGTACATTAATAAATTTTCAAGTTTACATTCAAATAATTTTTTTTCAAAAATAATTAGTTTAATGAAGTGTGTTAACAAAGAGGAAGGTTTATTTCCATCAAGAGATGTTTTAAAGGATTTTTAAATATTCCTTTATCTGTTTTCGATGTTGTTTTCAAATAATATAATTTTCATAATTTTTTATGCTTTAAAATTGTTTTTAAAATAAAAAAGGGTATTTTCCTTAGGAAATATTTTAAATTATTTCAAAATCATCCTTTATAATTTTTAAGGTTGTTTTCAATGAAAAGGTCTTTTAAAATATATAAGGTTCTAAAACTATTTTTCAAAGTGGAATGACTATTTTTCTCAATAAATGTTTCAAATTATTCTTAATTTTTTTTAATAAATTTACAAGGATATTTATATAGAAAAACGTTTTGAAAGATTTTTATTTTACCAAGAGTGTTTTCAAAGTTGGATTGAAATATTTAGTAATAAATGTTCAATGATAACTTTCAAAATCATTTTTCATAAAATATTAGATAATATGATTCTACTTATGAATTAATTAGAATAATATTGAATTATACTATCCTTATTATTTATATTGATAGATAAAATTGATATTGAAGAATTTTTTTTGAAACCAATTGATTTTTCATGGGTGATTCTATGGTTAATTTATGAAATTTTTATAAAACCCATTTTATTTTCATGGGTTATGATATGAAGATGTGATGAATTTTTTTATGATATTGTGGAATGCATAAGTATGGTATTAATTAAGATATGTGTGGGATCTATGACTCTCTAAAATTAATTAGGTAAATATTTATATACTATTAGATAGTTATGGGAAACAAGTTGATTAAATTTATCCACTATGGGATGAAGTTGTGTAATGTCATGACCATAGTTACAGAGAGTCAGTGCATTATTACATAACATTGGCATGATCACAAAAGATCATGTCTCGAATGACCGATTAGTTTAGTATCCTTGAAAATACTAGATATGTACATAAGTTTTAAATTATATCATGAAATAAAGAAAAACAACATTGTGTATCCATTGAAAACACTCATATCCTTTAGCTTATCCCTACATGTTAATCATAATATACTTATTCACATCCTGGGAAAAAGAAAACATAATAATGGGGTGATATTAGATTCTCATTAGGGATAACAATATAGTTCAGACTATCATAAATAAGCATAGACATTTAGGGAAATGTATAAAACTAAAACACAATCATTTAAAACATTAACTTATGAATAATATGGAAAAGATAAATAAAATAATTCCATTTAGTCATTCACATAGAAATTCTTCTATTATAATAATCACATTTAATATTAGTATCTAATTTTATAATTATGGAATACACAATGTCGGACATCATACTCACATAGTCAAGGCCTCATGTCAAGACTATAAATAATAATTATTCACGGCCATGTTCCAAGACACTAGTTTGTCTCAAGAGACCTACCGATGCATAAAAGGGCTATAGTGGGCCCCACCCATCACTTAAAAATTATAATGCACTCCTCATATGAAAAGTGTGAAAAATAATATAAACATTCGTATACAAACTAGCATACAAAATGACAATACTTTAACCACAAACCATGAATAGAATAAAAATAACTCATCCACGGTCAAACATAACTCATTGAATACAATATGGAATATTAGATTATAATAAATCTTCCACAATCATGAATAATTAAGGATATTTACATATATTAAAATAATGAGTAAAACTATTTGAGAGAAATAACCCCTTTTCTTGGAAACATTTAAAAGTCCAGCTATTTATCAAGAAGCTGTTAATAATAGATTTTTGAATCAAAGAGTCACATAAAAATTTTAACCTTATATAAGGAATTTTAATTTTAAAACATTAATTATTATATAAATAAATCCTTAACCCCATTTGTAAATCATGGAGAATAATGACAATGATTTAGAATAAAAAATATTTAAAACATTTAAAATGATATTTTAGTTAGAGTTCCTAACCAAATGAGAGAGGTTTGAATAAAATTATTTGAGGTTATAAAAAACATTTAATATCATATGAATAATGGGATTCATGATATAATATGTCAATGTACAATATATAAACCATATTAAAGTGAATTGGTGAATAACAAAAAATAAGTCTAAATGGAATGTAAATTAAGATGAACTCCCTTATAAAGACCCTATCTTTCGGTTAAGGATTAATCAATGTCATAACTATCTGTGACAAATATAAATACACTCTACATGATTGGATATTCAATGTAAATCAATCATAGTACATTCACACATACTCTTGTGAAAACAACACCAATGGCTTGGATATTTTACTCAATGAATGGAAATTGAGTTAAGATTACTCTTATCATGTTCACATCAATTACATGAAAAATTTATAAATGGAGTGATAATGTGAATAAATTTTATATTCACACAATGGGGATTGGAAATTAATACATAAATTAATAAATTGTGATTTCACACATAATCGTGGAGTAAAATAATCAATGATGTTTGCGTGAAACCCAATGGGTGGGAATTGAAATTAGAAATTCCTTTAGAGATTTGGTAACTTACAAAACATACACCCCATGAAAGAATAATAAAAAAATTAAGTTTTAAATAACTTTAAATTAATGTATATTACACAAATAATACAATAATGGGTAGTACATACACTACACAAAAGGAAATAGTGGCAAATATAGATAAATCTCATGGGAATAAGATGTGAGGTTAAAACCCATTACCTTGACCATTTCCTTAGTCTAGGGTAGGTTAACCACTTATATAATGGTGGAATAATTGATATTATACATAAACAACATACATAAATATGATATCATATATGATCTTCTAATACTTATTTGTGAATGATATTTCTGTAGTGTCATAGTTTTTTGTGTTAACATATTCATTTTCCTTTATAATTTTTGTTATGTAAGTCATGTATGTTATGCATAGCATGTATTTGATTCCAAACAAGAATGATATTATGTTCTTAAAAATTATTTTTAACCATCAAATGAAAATTATTCTTGAATGGTTATTATGGGAAACAAAATATCATCATGTCGTGGAGATGGTAAGCCATACATATGCTCGAGAAACAATATCATTCTATTAGTGGTGAAATTGTATGTACTTTAATGTTATATTATATTCAAATAATAATACAAATGTTATATTTATTGTTTACATAATTTTTAATCATTATTATACCCAACCAAATAATGAATTGTTGAATAAAAAACTACACCATGACATGGAAATGGTAGGTTGTATGTATGCACATATGGTGTCATTGTCATTAATAGGAGGGATAGAATAATGAATATTTTTGTAACATATTTATAATAACATTTCATTATCTAGAAGGTATGGGAGTATTTATTTTGGCATGGAAACATCAATGAAAAAGTAAGTGGAATAATAAAAGAACTTTGAAAGTGGTGTTGAAATTATTACCTCTTCTTCAGGTGTTTCCTTTTTATTTGATAAAAATATCTCCTTAGGTTGGGTTTCTAATCAATGTAAGGAATCTAGGTTAATTTGAGGGTACATGGGATTATATATGAGTAGGGTTTGGCTGAGAAAAATGGATTTAGAGGTGTGATTTTGAGATCAGTGGAAGTACCCATTTATAAGAGAGGTGAGGGTCACTTTAGGAAAAGCTTTAAATATTATTTTATTATAAAATTATTTTCGGTTTATAATGGCTCCAAATGTATTTATTTATATTCTAAGATGGGGATGGTTCTAAATAATCTCAACAAATATTTTTTAGACATGTTTAGGTAACCTTATTTTTTAGATTTAATTCTGAGTTAAATTGGTTAACTTTTAAAATGTCTTCTTGTATTTTTATATTATATGGTTAACAAACTTACTATAAAATTCTATGAGAACCTCAAGTGGTTCATTAATGACATATATATCATTATATAAGTCCTTTTAATAAACCTTATATATTTAGGAATATTATATATTTTAATAATATAGTATTTGTTTTAAATACTCATTTATATCAATTTTGATAATATTTAGTATTTGGATTTTGAGAAACTCAAAAAAACATGATTACTTCGAAATAATACATTAAGTACCCTAACATGTAATATTAACCTAGAAAATTCGTTTAATGCATCAAAATTCTCAATTTACATTTATTTTTGATATTTATAACATCAATTATTTTAATCTTTCATTAACAAGGTAATTACTACGTCATCATTCTATCATAAACAAATTTAATTATTTAATGTATAAAAATTATAAATAAAATACCATGATGTAGGAAATATTTTTATATTTCTAACTAATATTTATTGTCTAATTTATCTTATATATAACCATATAATAAATTTGGTTTAGTTATTAAATTTTTTGAATTTAACACTTTTAACTCTTCTTTAAAGAAAATAATAATAAATGTCCTAATCTAATACAAGTGGATCAAAAGGATCATATTATACTCCAAAGGATTATTCAGGTTGAAATAAAATTATCCAATAGAATTAGAACATGTGTTAGGGTAATTATAATATCATTTTTTACCTTTATTTACCCTAAATACTTTTAACCATGGTAAATAAAATTTATATGTTACTATTCACCAAAACAATTCATCATATTGAACCAAAATTTACATACTGATGTAAACCATTTCTCTTGGGTGTTTTAAATTCAATTCACAGAAGTGGAAAAATTATGTTTTATGAAAATTTGAATATGTGCCTAGAAGGTGAGTAAAAGATGGTAAAAAGTTCAATAAAATTATTTATATATATATATATAATCTTACTGTGAAATGACTTCAATGAATTAAATGGGACTAATATAAGTATTCTGTATCTATTTTTTCTTTAAAATAAATTTAAATTAAAAATATTTATTTAAATAAAAAGCCAGCTTTAAATAATAATGTAGTATTTTTTACTATTCATCAAAAATTGAGTTTTTTTAGAAAAATAAAAAAAATTCACCCAAATCTAATTTTAATATTCAAAATCCAAAAATGATGTCAATTTTTCCAATTAAAAACATAAAAGTTTTATAAAATACCTTAAAAAATATTTTCGTTGTCACAACCATAAAAAGGGTTTTTTAGAAGTAAAAACTATCAAAATATTGATATGTGTTTATGTCGAAAATTAAATGTAAAATTAATTTCAATTACAAAAATTCGATTAGATGATAAAAATATAATATAATTATACTTAAAAACCTTTAAATTGTATAATTTAACAGTATAATTTATGTCTATTAAAAAATATGTTTTCAATTAAAATATAGTATTTTTCATTATTCAACAAAATATAAATGTAATCAGAAAAGCACCGAACATTTATAACAACTAAATATTTTGTCTCGCTACTAAATAAGATGTTTATTTTTTTCAAATTGAATCTATAAAAGTGTTAAATATAGGATTTAAAAAGGGTTCTCCATTTAATGGCCATAAAATTTCATTTATTGAAAAATACATCTCTTATCAAAAAAATTGAATTTGTTCTTAAATTATTTAAATGAAATATACAATATGTATGTTAAAATTATATAGAGTATATAAAATTAAAAATTATGTTAATACTTTTTATAACCATTTTTTGAACAATAATTTTGGTAACTCGTGGTGCACTTGAACTCGGTGTGGCGTGTTGTGCAAGCAATTTATTTTGTAGTAAAAAAATTACTTACTATGAAATCATGGGGGTTACAAGATGAGTCTTGGTACACAATGAGAAACAAGTAATAATTCCTAATCAACTATATTGATGTTATTGGTAGTTAACATTGGAATATAATTTTTTTTATTCCATTGTTAGGTATCCATACTTTTATTAAAAGGTTTTATGACTAATGATTGATTTATTATGATTTCACACTCTTATAGACCATGTTCCTTGAAATCATAATGTTTTATACCATGAATTATGTTTAGGATAAATAAATGGTTGGGTACGAACATCCTAAATTATTTTCATAATCACATACCCTTATTCTTATCATATGATTTCATATACTCATAAATATATATATCTTATGTTAACCCTCAATAATCATCTGAGATAAACCTTACTTATGTTTCCTTCCCTAGGTTATGAATGAATCATTAGGTAGGGTATTCCCATTAGGATTACTACGTGAAAAGATATTTATGTTAAATATTGAATATAAGACATGAAATTAATAGATTGTGTTTATATAATATAAATACACTAAAATATTAGTGTCTTTCAGTGTGAGTTAACGAAGTTTATTTAATATTTATCTAAAAATTTGGGATATTTATATGTCAAAAGATTGTGTCATTATATAAAAATGGGTTGAATAAGAATATATAATCAAAATTTGAGTACTAATTAAATTTTTTGATATATGGCAATAGGATTATGGGTAATTAATTTGATAGTAATCCATGCTCATTAATAAAAACTTCTTAAGGGTCTAAATCCACAAAATAATGAGACCTACTTCAAAAATGGATCAATCATTAGTGACAAACTTCTTCTAAATTGATGTTGTTGAAGATCCCACTATGTTTTTCCCTTTTCTCATGAATCTCCTCAATCATTGATCATCAATTCATATTCCTGATTTTTCCAATGTAAAAAACTGTTGTCCCTGCTAAAATTTCCCAGTGTTATAAGGAAACCCCTATATATTTTCAACAGTGGTGAAAATATAAAGGTGTGGTCATATTTAAAAATTTATAAATGAGATTAAATTTATTATTTAACCTATTTATCATCCCCATCAATGAATTCTTTACATGGAATGGACCATGATGACCAAACATAAGTCACATTTTGGAAAAACCTAGCATTAAAAAAAATAGAGTTCATGAAATTTATGTATCAGGTTATAATCAATTGAAAATACATTTATTCTGAAAAAAGTAATGAAAATGATTTAATATTTTTAATATTTTTAATATATTAATATTGTGGTCTTATGAATCCTAAAACAGAAAACTATCCCTGAACGAAAATCTAGAAAAACATTATGAAATATTCATAGGATCAAAAAATAAAAAATATTTGTTACAATGAACATGGTTATGAAATTAATTATAATGATATTTATTTATTTTTATTTAAGAGAAAATGGTGTGTTCAAATAAGTACGGAAACAATGTAAGGTTTTTCATGTCAATTTCCATTGGTTGAGAAATATTTATTTGGTATTCCATGTTTATGCTTATAGGTTGTAAAAACTACCCCATTGTAATATTTAAATCACCATTATCTTATATTTCATTATATTTGATGTTAAATTTAATGTTATATTTTTAATGGGGTTTTTTCTAAATCGCTCAAAAAATTAATGGTTTTTCATCTAAAATTTATCTCTTTGTGACATGTTATATAGTATAAAATAATTCTATTTTTATGGTGTATATGATACATGTTCATGGTATCATCACATAAATTATATTCTAAATATATTATTTTAATTTCAATTAAAATTAATCTATTTCATGGGGTTTTATTAAAATATTACTCAATTCATAAGGGGTTTATTGTCTCAAAAATTTATTTCCATGATATATTTTTATGTTTTAAATCTAGTTTTATTTTTCTTGGTTAAAATACAACCATGTCATAATTTATTACCATTATTCTCTTATATTTAATGAGGTTATATTTTATCTTTCTAGGGGAGAATGTCTCTTTTGATTCAAATATTCCTACATCATTTTTATGTGGCCTAAATTTATAATTTTATCAAGAATAAAACTGCATCTATTAATTGGATCATTGTTCAAAGTCCATATTTTCCTTCCCACCAATTGTTTCTTCTAATTTTTTAGTAATGAAAATATTTATTATTTTTAATTATTTTAAAAACTCTATTTACCGATTTTCAAAAAAGAAAAAGAAATTAAATTTTTATGATTTAGATTTTTAAATAAATATTTATTTTAAAATAATCTTTCACAAATAAAATTTCTTCATAATATTTATTACTGTTTAGGGAATAATTTATTTAAATTCCTTTTAAAAAGGTAAATTATTTTCATGGTTTTAACTTCACATTTGGTATGAAAATTTTGAGATAATTTGTAACTTCTTAATTTTATGAATGTGTTAAAGATGATATGTTTTTGCATTTTATATGAGATCAAATATTTTATCTTCATTTTTCATTTTACTTGAATCATTTTCTCAATTTATCCTTGGTTTTAAGAAGAAAAATCATGTTTCTTAATGATTTATAACATATCTATTCTAAAAATATTTCCAAAGATTAGGTATATTTTTTATTATAAAATTTATTTGTACAAATACCATTTATCGTTTTATTTGACATTATTACCTTCCTTTAACATATCAAATGTATAATTGATGATATTATTAGGATAATACTATCCACCTTCTTTCATTGGATATGTTGTGTAATTTTTCATTCATTCAAATAAATATATCATTGCCCCTTTTTCTAATCATCCAATCTAATGAGGAATTTTTTCAATCTGATGAATTTCCTCTATGAATACTATATTCGTGACTCCTTTGATTCAAGGGTATTCACCTAGTAACATATATATGGATTTATTAATGAAACTAGTAATTAAATCTAATACTTATTATATATAAAGAGTGAATACCTCTTATTATCTTATTTTAAGGGTAACTACCTAGAATTTCTATTTATGACATATCATATTAATTTTTTCAATTCTTTTACTATGATTATTTAATGTAATTTTAATGATTCTCTTATGTCTGCCCATTTAAATAAGGACATTGAACCCATTCTCTTTCCATGGGTTCTTTATATGAGAATTTTGAAATGTTATAAAATAATTTTTTTTTCTATGGTTTATTTCATGATATGATTATTTTTTCAAGGGAAACGTGTGCATTGCCTTTGGTTTTTTAATGAGTTTTTTTTGGTAATTTTGACCCTTTTATGTTTTATTTGAAATTCTCGGGTGTTCAGGTTAACATTGGAGGAAGATTGAGTTCTTGGGTTGCTGAAAACATCTCCATTCAAAAGTACATGTCATGTAACACTTACATGATGGGAATGTTGTTTACACAAAATGAAGCAGGGAGTGAAGTCTTAAGAGGCCATCCTATGGAATGCACAACGTGTGACTGATTGGCCCATGGTTTACTCAATACACAATGTGTATGATTTACACAATGTTTAAATTGAATAAAATTATTTTCTATTAAACCATAGTGGGTTGGCCCCATCATTCTTTCCATTTACTCTATGCATAAAGGTAAGAGTGTATAGTGGGTCTCACACACCTCTCCACTCCTCCTATTGCTTTCCTTCATTATTAATCATTTATACCCTGATCCTTAATATGTTAGGTGATAAGAATTCATCTCTATATGAAATTTAATCCACTGTCTTCTATTTTCTATTTTTCTCTCTATATGGAATTATAAATCATTTTGATCCCTTTTCCTTATGTTTAACTAGTTCATCTAAAACACCATTTCCCCCATTTTACCTTGATTTAAAGGCTAGTGTATAATGAATGGGTTCCTATGACTATAAGGTAGTTGGTTCCTATATTTCTCCCTTATTTTGTGAGTGTTTCAAGGTTATTTTCTAATACACCCATGAGAGAGTCTTAGAGAGACCCAAAATAATTAATAAATGCCTTTTAAATTTTTTAACTGATTATATGTGAGATTTTCATGGTAAACCAATTCCTACACTACTAGTTGTCAAGCCGGGTAAGGGGATTGGAAAAATCATGGTAGGTTTGGATGGTTGTTTGTTTTAAATTAAATTAACTTATTTATATTGATTTTATTAGTTCCATGGGAATGTGATAGGAAAGTACAAAGGATTGAGGTGAAACTGATCACCTAGATGGAGGGGATGAAGTTTTTCAGGTTTTTCATGGTCGATGATTCTTGTGGTGATGATGATCCCTAGGTTGGGTGGCATGATTGTTGAATTGAGGTGATGTATTCTTCAGGTGGTTGGATTACTTCTCAAGACTTTAGATGGTGATGAAAATCACGATTTAGTGATGTGGTCATAGGGGAATTAGGTTTCACATGATGCTTCTTAGGCATGTTCTCTGATCCCCAATCACCATTTATTAGCTAACAAATCCTTATAGTTGTTTGAAAATTTTTTGGATTTAGATGAGGTGGTGTTGAACACTCAATATGGGTGGATACCACATTATATTATATGGATTTAAGTGATGGTGTTGACCGTTAGTTACGTTTGGGGGTTCTCATCATAGAAAGCCACATGGACGGGGATGGGCCATCGGTAGATGGTGATGACACTATTGGTTGGGGACAAGGCTTTCTGAGATACATGAATCTGTTATACTATGATATTTGAGTAGATAAAGATCATTATACCTATGGAAATATGCTGTTGAGCCAATAATGATTGTCATTTGAAGGGAAAATATTATTGTTCCTTGGGATTTTCATATTTGAACTAATGGGATCTCTTTTCAATGGAGGAACATCAAACGTAGATATTGATGATTGGGTGTGTCATATGGTTTAAATCTATTTTATTTTTGAAACTTGGTGCTAATAAAATTATTATATTTGGATCCTATGGGTTCACCAGGGATTTTTTTTGTTGGGAGATTCCTTGGGTTTAAAGCCAAAGGTCCTCAATATATATATATATATTGATAAGTTATGTATTCTATATATATAACTGGGGGAATGTGTTTGGATATTATCATTTATAGATGATGTAGGTGATTGCATCCTTATTTATATTGAGCACAAGGGAAGTGGGTATTTTATTAAATGTGTGTGTGATTCCTTATTATTAATGTTTCACACACAACTACATAAATATGGATGTAAGATAGAGACACATTGGTGGTAGCCTACTAAGATTTAATCTCACACCCTGTATGGTCACATCGAGACACATATAAATATTATGTATCTATAATTTGGATATGGATCGAGATCAAGATTAGGACCATACTGATTGAGTTTTGCTGGTTAGCATGTGATGGGTTATTATGGACTGTGGTGGCTCTTCTTCACTAGCTGGAGTTTCTCTTTTAGATTTCATCACGCATAATAAAAATATATTTATATATAGAATTTTTGGGTATCCCATTTGAAACCCTATTTTTTTAATTTTATGTATGTAATAGTATTATATGTGTCATATACATATGGTTTTCCTTTGGAATGTTAATAATGATTCTACTACTATTTAATATATACTTCTGTTGAGTTACATATGATTCATCTTCTATTAATGATCCTTCTTCTGGTGATATACTAATCTATGGATCATTATAATTTATCAAAACCAGAGGGTATGTTCACACCACTATCACCACTCTAACCCTCACTTCTATCAGTATCCATTGGTGCACATGGATGCATGCCTACACTAGTTCCTTATGGGATCAAGGTGTTGTTCGAGTGGGAAAATGGGTTGGGGAACTTAAAGTGGAATCAAATGAGTTCTCATTTCCTTTTTTTTCTTACTATTACAGATTTGTTCGACTATAAATAGGGATATAGTCATCATTATGTATCGAGATCAGGTTTGGGTGGCTATATGCCCATGCATGGCAGACATACCATGTCGCCAGGGGTGGAAATTTATGTTTTTCATTCCACTTTTATAGTTGAATTATGTCCACCATTAGTGGAACGCTTGTGTATGATGGTTATTTATTATGTGGATTTTGATCCATGTATTATTATGGAAAGGGAGGATTTTTTATGCATCTTTATAGGCACTAAGGATCATATGATGTGTTTTTTATTATGATTATCATTGGGCACATGGATTTCTCTAGTATGGAGTAGGATATTTAAAATGACAATAAAGAAGAAATATAGTATTTTCATGAGTAGCATCTTTTGGTGGAATTCTTCTCATCCAACCCAAGATTTTGGATACGATGTGTTCTTTGTGTAATTCTATGTTATTCTATATCAAGGTCAATATAGGCCAGACACCGTTATTTGTATATAGGGATGATGATAGGGGTGAGATGTTTAAAGTTTCAATAGTGAATCTAAACACTAATTTCCAATATATCATCTTTGGTGGAATTATCTCAGATACCTCATATTGATATATGTGATTCTTCACTATGTTATGGGAATAAAACGGGTCATGAATTTGGGTTATAGGTCATGCCTAACTCATATGTGGGTAGGCATAGGACCATGAGTTCGAATGATACATGATACCTAACTCTAATATGGATAGGTAAGGGGAAATGAGGTTTGATGTCATGTCACATGGTTATTTGGGGGATTATAAGGGTGGTGAGATGAAAAACTTGTTATAACATTCCATATTTATGATATATATATATATATATACAGTTAATGTTGTTTGACCGTTTTATTGGTATTTGGTGAGATTCCACCTAAATGGATTCCATTAGAGAATCTGGAGGGCAAATATATGGATTTTCATGATCTTTCATGGTATGAGGCCTGTAAAGGTTGGTATGAGACTTTTAAGGGTCGGTATGAGGCCTTGGAGGATCAGGATGATCTTGAGCCATAGGTATATATACAGGTACTAGATGAGGTATTGGTGAGATAGACGCAAGATGTGGAAACTTTCATCCCATGGATGTACGATCACCTGAGGAAAATCCTAGTTTGATTCATATAGGGTATTGATAGAGGTTCTTAGGGAGATGATACATATCTATCATATATGAATTGTGTGTTCTAGTATCATCACCCACCATTATTCCTGTGTGATTGTGGACAACAATAAGTATCGAACAAGATCACGTTTGTACTGACTATATTCAACCATCTTGAGAGACCCCTAGGTTGGTGGGTGAAGCTGGTGATGTACATTAATAAAGGATTGGAAAAGAGATGGTGGGATGTACATGTTCAATTGGAAAGACACTGGGGACTATCTTGGAAGGATTTTGAAGATTAGTTATTTGATATTTTTTTCTAGAGATGATAAGGTTGGATAAGGCTTGTGAGTTCATGAATCTCTTACAAGGGTATACATCTATCACATATTATGCTATTAATTTAATAGAATTTTCATATTTCTCAACTCTATTTTGGGTAACCACATCTATCGGGTACAGTGCTTCGAGATTGTATTATGGCATGCCATCATGTTTTAGGTCAAAATTTTCAAGATGGAATCCTTTTAAAAGGTGGTCATCCAGGAACTGATAGATGAAGGGAACATTAAAGAGGAATCTTATATGATATGGGTGAAGAAATCATGTGATATGAGTGAAAAGGATTATGTATGTAGTAAGTAGGGTCATGAGGAGCCTAAGTGGGTTATTCATGCCAGAGATTCATGAAAACCACTGAGTAGTGGGTCTTTATTGGTGTGCTTCTCATGCCATCAGTTAGGGAACGTTTAGACCTAGTGTGATTTGATTCCGAAAGAGTGTTTGGTGTTTGGCTAGATAGGCTATCTGAAGAGGTTCTATAGGAATAATTCATAGATATCTAGGACCCATGGACTGAGGAAGAATTAGATATCTCAGGGTGGACCTAGAGTGGTACTAGGAGTAGGATGTTGGGAATCAGCTGCACATAGAGATTGTGGAAAATAAAGTGGGACTTGGCAGTGGAGTCAGTGGTTAATAAATATTAAAACCCTTTAGGTAGGACAAGTCATAGGTAGGTAGGATTCAAGATTGTTGCAAGAAAATTTTCATCAAGGTGAAGAGTAATACATGGGGTCAAATAAAATTAGAGTTATGTCATGAAAATAGGAATGATTGGTTTTATTTTTATTTTCACATAAGAAAAGTTGATTCACTAGGTGTATGTGTGTATATTATGTACTAAATAGGCCCTAATTATTAGGTTTTAATCAATAATGGTGCATGATATATATTTATATTGCAGTGCATTAGCACCTGGATAAATTATCAGAATCTATATGATGTGGGTTTTATATGAGTCTTGTAAACATTTATACATCGATGCAATGTGGGGTATGTATGAGCTGATTGGTATGAAAGTTTTGATGGGAATGCATACGTATATATTATGCAGGTTTATTTTGGGCATCTGATGAGATGTTTGTTTTTATGACTGTTGGGCATGGCACATGAATGATATGGGAATCATATGAGATATGGGTTATGATGGGTGTCAGATATGAAACAAGTATTGTTTTATCATCTAATGAGGTGAAGGAATGCCAATGTGTCATTGGAGAACTTTTGAATCCTTTGATGGTTGACAGACCATAATATATTTTTTTTTTAAAGAAGGGACCAATTAGGTAACTTCATAGGTGGCGAGTATTTAAGATATTCTAACCTGTGATTTGACAAAATGGGTAAACCATGATGGTTTTAAATGAGATGGGTATTATTAGTACCATATCACATTGAAGATTAATATATGTAGTATGAGTTATGTTATGGTGGGGAGATTTTAAAATATTAGGGTTTTGAACTATTCATTTTTCGGGAAATTTGGATATTTTTATGTTTTGGTGGATGTTTTGGGTGTTTGGTTAAATAAAAAAGGAAGACCAAGGGCCTATGAAGTTGAAAATAGCTCTCTTTAGATGTATAGACTATGTAACACTTAAACTATGTGTTAGTCATTTACATGAAGTGCTTGACAGCATGAATGCTCAGGGGACCAACCTGAGTAATATGTGATGTTTGACTATTATACATGTTGTGCACCCAATACACGATTTTTATAAATTACACAATGTGTTTGTTTCAGGGAATGTTTTTTTATGATCAACTTGGTGATCATACCCCTAATTCTTTTCATTTCATCCTCACAAAAAGGTTGGAGTACTCAACTTCGTGATCATACCCGTAGTTCTTTTACTTGAATAATAATTTATGCAGTAAATGAACATGTCTGTTGTGTACTATATAGATTTAATATCACACCCTATAAGGGAAAATCCATAAATGTATGGAATTTATGTCTCTGTGATCAAGTAAGGATCCAAGCTCAAGTGGTGGACCTTAGTGATTTATTTATTCTTCTTAGTATGGGATGAAGGGAGGTAGACCATGGTGGTTACACTTCATCATCTACAGTTTCCCTTTTTTATTTTTCATCATGTTTTCTATATATATATACTAGTGTGGTCAATAATGGGAGACCTTCCTTTGCTACTTTTTTGTATAAACTAATATGATATGGGTTGTTTACACATGATATGGATTTGATCTATTGTTTATTATTCTGTTTTTTCATTCTATATGATTCTTCTGTGTTACATATATTATTTATACAATTTATACCCATTATTAAACTTCTATCTTTATTTTGGGGCCATTATTATTTATCACCACCAGAGGGTAATGTCTCCCCACTATCTCCACTTAGACCCTTACTTCTAGTTAGAATCCTTTGGTATATGAGGAGGTGTACATAAGACCCTGTGGCTAGTCATCCTGGATCCGTAATCGTATGTCAAACTAGGTTATAGTGATACAACATGAATATATGGATAATGAGATGGGTGGGGCCTATATCTCCCATAAATTTATTTTTAAAATCCACATATCTCATGATATATAAATTTTATGTGAAATGGATAGATAGTAGTTAGGATCACATTTATTGCGTGCGATTGTGAGTAGATCCCCTCATAAATTTATGTGTGAACAAGTTAGCAAATATCTATGGTTACAATGGCTTAGCTTCATGTATTTTATCACAACTCATAATTTTTTATGTGAACAGGTTATAGGGTATCCTTGTAAATAATTATAAAAAATCATATGCTTATAATTAAGAACATTTATTTTTATGTTCCATGGATCATGATTAATTCATATTGTTTTCTTTTAATATTAAATGGTATAGATTTGAACATTTTATTTTAAATTTATAAATTTACTATATTACCAAAAACTATTATTTATTCATATTAAATTTTAATTAGATATTTCTTTATATTTAGGTATTATCATATATTTTTGATATAACATGTATACCGCTTTAATATGTTTTCCCATTATGAGAATTTGAGCTCACCCATTTTTATCTTTCTATTTCTCTAGGTTATGTAGAAAATAAATACATAAGGTGTGTCTAGAAGGGAATCTCATGAGAATAATTTTTGGGAAATATTAAATAATTTAGTTTGATTAAATAATTGTTTACATAATGGGGAAATATCCATTTTTTAAAAAATATATGAGTTTTTTAAGTTAAAGGTTCATCATAATTTTATAGAACTCCCAACATAAATGATTGAAGGAATTTATTTTATTGAAATGTTTTATTTATTTCATGTAGTTACTAGACAATTAGGATGGGATTTCATGGTTGATTTCAGATCATGGTAAGTTATTTTTGGAGAAATGTTTAGTTACCTTTGGTGCTAGTGTTTGAGAACAATAGTAAAAATCCAAGAGAAGAATATAAGTATAGGATGATATTCTAAAATACTGGTAAAGTCTTGAGTTGATGTTTGTCCCTATATATATCCCTGTAAAAATACTTAAATTCGAATCAAGATCTGGCATATATGTATATAGGTGTAATAACCCTGAAAAGGGAATGTTTGTTTTTAACTCAAACATCACCTGGTGTAAAAAAATATCCCAAACTACACAACTGGATTGAATCTTCAAGGGGATATACATTATTTAATCATGTTCTCTTTACAAACCACTATGAAGGATATATTTTCTAGTTATATTGAGGATTCTTTAGAATCATGAAATAGCACAACTGAAAGTAACCTAGGTAAACCAAGAGAGTTGTCATATTTTCCATGTATTTTATCGATTAAATGAGGTATCATAGATTCAAATGATGTTTTTTATTGGAGAATAATTATTATGAATGATATTTCATATTCATATATTCTATCTAATTTTAATATAATCATAACCTTTTATATTATTTGGTTGAATCAAGGTCAGGGAAATGAATCAATAAATGGTATATCCCTAGGATATCCTAAGTAGGATATTTGGGACAATTATTTTCCTAGTATTACCATGGATAATGATTTATATATCATAGTATAATTTCTCTTGGATATCTTAGCTTATTCACTTAATAAATTATAATTTCAATTGTTATTCGGCCATTTATTTAAGCGGGAAAATGTAATGACTTGAGATCTCACTATATATTATCCTTAAATAAATATTATCTCAATAGTATTACATATGACCATTAGAAAATATCTGTTAAAATTTGGTTTAAATAGGATTAACTAGAATATCAATTTTTTGTATAAATAAAATAAATACTACATTTAATATTAATTAAATGAAATAATTGTAGCTAAACAACTACAAAATTTATTTTCTACTTAAAAATATATTTTTCTAAAATTCATCTTTTATTTTCTGAAAATAAGTTTATAATAATTAAATGATAATAAGACATTCGGATAATATGAATAATATGGTAATAATAAATTAATTAATAAATTATAGGAAATATGAATATGGAATATATAATATCTCAAAAAGTTATCATCTAATATGATTTGTTTTCCACAATATTTGGGATTTTATTTAAATATTAAATTCTCAAATATGAGAAAGTTTATTTTAAAAAATGAAAATAATTTATTTTTATTAATAATAATATTATATTATTATAATTTTTTGTAAAAAAAATTAGGCAAATAGTGAAAAATATCATTTTCACAAATTACAGGGACTTTATAACATTATTAGTATAAAAAAATGAATAAATAAAATATTTATACATTTTTATAAAAAAAATATATTTTTTATAATTGAAAATTCAAATTAATGAAGGATGGTTTTAACTAACATACCCATATTTTACGTATTAGAGATTTAGTTATATTTTTCAAAATATTGTTTTCAATACATTATACATTATATTTTTAGAATTATTATTTATAAATTTAAAAAATTTAATAAAATAAAATTGTTTTCAATTTTAGAGTCATTATTTCTAAAATATATCATAATTTTTATTTTATTTTTTGGTAGAAATGATAAGTTACCCAAGGTAAAAATGAGTAACCATGGTAAATTATATAATGGTAAAAGTAAAATTGTAAGAGTAAAATCACATATATTTTTTTATAACTTGAGTAGGAATATGTTTTTGAGACCATTATGAACCTTTTTACTTATTATATTCATTATTTATCAATTTTGGGGAAACATTAATTGTGATTGACTTTCCATTTTTAATTTTTATTTAGAATTTAAAACCAATCCATCCATTTTCACATATAAAAAGGAAACTCCTCTTCCCACTTCCCCCTAACACCACAACCCAATTGTCTTTTACATGATATTATACACCTTGAGGTATATGTTTTATTCTAAAAATAAAATCCCCTAATGACTTATCCCCTTTTACAAATGAGATGATCCAACAAGTGAGGCATAAGCTCCTAACCACTCTTTTTTTTTGTATGTCCCCTTATTATTCATATTTTTTCAATATTATAAAAAAAATTATATATCATTGTTATAATAGTATGTTATTTCAATTTTTTTACAATCAATAACCACCCTCCCCCTTCTCAATTAAGAAAAGATAAAATGTTAATTGTCCATTGTGTAGACTACCACCTCCATGACGCAACACAATTTGTTTTCCTTAACAACCATGTGAGGATGGTCATGATAAATAAGTTTATATATATACATATATATATAATTTATTACATATTTTATATTCCTAAACGATAACCCTTATTAATAATTCTACCCATTCTGTGGAAATGGAAATCATCATCCATACATATGTGTGGACTATCGTCCGAAAAGAATGATCAATTTATATTTTTCCTTTCATAAGCACCCTACATGGTTAGTAATTTCAATGGTTTAAAAAAGATAAATATTATTTTTAATATATTAATTAGTTTATGGGAGTAATAAATGAATAATCCTATTAATTATATAAATGGTAAACAATCTTTAGAAAATTAACCACTGAAAACAACGGAAATAAATTGAAATCAATTTATTCATAACATGAAATCATTTTGTAGCCATATAGTTTTTCCATTATAAATTATAATTTTTTTATATCACACTAATAAAAACTAAATTATATCATTATTATCTTGGTATAATGATATTGGAATGAAATCACTTCATAATTATCCATTAATTTTCGTCTATTCATGTTTGGGATGGTTTTACCACCTACTTGAACAATACTTTGAAATTATATCATTAATGATTCTAAAATATAAATTACTGATATAAAATTATGTTAATGTGATAATAAATATTTTTTCATGGTTTTATACATCAATATTGTAATAATTAATAAATAAAACACCCTTCTTATGTTAAAAATCACTGAAAATGCTCATTGTCTATTTCATCGTCTAGGCTAAAGACAAAAATACTCATGAAAGGGGACATAAAAATTAAAAATAATTATAATTCATCCATTATAGTAACTATAATTAAAATTAATTTATGAATGTTTGAATACGAATTTATACCAATATATCATTAATGAAAATAGTACAAACTGTCAAAACTATAAAACCCCATAGTGCAAAAATATGAAAAAAATAACAAACAACCATATAGATATTGATTAAATAGAAATATTTAAAAAAAATTAGGTATGAATATTTTGTTCAAATTATTTATTACGATATATATGTTTATTATATAGGATCATATATTCCATAGAACTACATAATGATACTAGATATGTGTTTTCATATCAATTTACTTTCATTGAGACATATTTTTATTACACACAATGTTTATGTTTGTTGGGTGTAATTTCATCCCATTGGTGATTCTAATACCATTAATATATTATATTTCATGATATTTAGTTTTTTATTTCATGTTATCTTTCTATTGGGGTTTTTGGTTCAAATATCTTTAAAGTTAAATTGTTTTCCATTACTAGTTTCCTTCTTTGATACATATTCTATAGCATGCAAAAAAATTATTTTTTAAGGTGTTTATGCTTCCTATTTCAGATATAATAACATGAATTATCTTTTCATCATGTTATTTTAAGATCAATTAAAATTCCTCTCTTTCGAGGGTTTTCATTATAATGTTACTCAATATGTAAGGGGTTTTTGTCTCCAATTTTAATTTCTTGAGATATTTTTATGCTATACATAACATTTTCCTTATCATAGTGAAAATAGCACCCTGTTAGAATTTTATATCATTATTATATTATATTTGATGATTTTATCTATTATATTTTGGGGTAAAAATGTCTCTTTTTTTTAAAATATTCCTACTTTATTGTCCTCTCTCATAAAAGTATAACTTTATAAATTATGAACCCATGTCTCTTAATGGGATGTTTTTTCAATTCCAAATTTTTTGTGCCACCAATTTTCTCCTCTATTTTTTGAAAATAAAATATGGATTATTTTATAGAATTATAATAATTATTACTACAATTTTTACAATGAAAAATTTTATAATCTTTTTATGATGTGGGTTTTCAATCTTTGTTATTCCAAAATATTTTTCTAGTAAAAATTTCTATTGATAAGATTTACTATTTTTTCATGTAGTCTCTTATTTATGATTCTAAATTAGAAGTAAATTATTTTAAAAAAATCATGTCACTTTTTGAAAATAATTTTTTAAATTACCCATAACTTAAGTATTTTATGAATATGATGAAATAAAATTTGTTAATGTTTTCTAAGGATGGAAAATTTTCTTCCATTGTCAACTTATTTAAAAAATTGCCTCTATTATTTCTTGTTTTATAAAAGTATAATTATTTTTATTCAATATTTTAAAAATATTATTTTTAAAATGATTTCTAAATATCGGGCAAGTTTTTTTTCCTATGTAATTTATCCAAAACCCCTTAAAAGTGTTTTTCATCTATGTCAACTTCCTTTAACATATCTTATAAAAAAATTGTAGATATTATTCAGAGGATATTATCCACTTTATTAGTCTGGACATATTTTGTAATGTTCATTTCCTTAGATAAAATTATTTACTACCACAGTTTTTATGAATCAACCAATATGTATTGAAATGGTTTTTTCCAATGTATTTCCTCTTTAGATACCCTATTCAAGATTACTTTTATTGAAGGGGTTTGACCAAGATACCTACTCATGGATTTATTAGGTATATTATTGACTAAATCATATACCCATTACAACTATGTTGTAGATACAGTGTATTATCTTATTTGAATAGAAGTTACCTAGAATTTTCCAAAATTAATTGGATATCCATTTATTTTATATAGGATTATTGTAAATATTTATTGAACTTTGAATGATTCCCCTATTTCAATCAATTTGAAAAATTACATGAAACCCATTCAATTTCCCTGGGTTCTTTATTATATTCTTTGAAAATATACTCAAACCCATTTTCTTTATATGGGTTATAATATTATATGGAGATTATTTTCAAGTAGAACAAGAATGCATAGATGATGAAAAGGGTGGGAATTGTCTCTCCCTAATATGATTTGGGTAATGGATTGTATCTCATGATATATAAATTTTATGTGAACATGTCAGTGGGTGTATGTTTACAAAAGGTGAGTGTTATACAAATTTACTTCACTCACAATTTTATGTGATAACTGGTTTGAAATTATCTTGGTTCACAAAGGGTTAGTTTTATGGAATTTATCCCTACTAAAAATTTTATGTGTGCATTGGTTTGAGGGTGGAAAGGTTCATAATGTTAAGAAATCATATGTTATTCAATTGTGGCATATTTTTAAATGCTCAATGGCTTGTGATTTACACCACATGTTTTTATTTCATATTTCATGGTAATTATTTTATGATTTTATGTTATATATCTATATTTTATGATTTTGGTCACCTCTTATTGACTCATTCTAATTTTAAAATAGCTAATTCCCAATATTCATGTATTCTTACATGTTTATGATATATCATTTATAGTCCTTTGATAAGTTTTCCCTTGATGAGCATTTGATCTCACCTCCTTCTTATGATTCCATTTCTGTATATTATGATGAATATTAGTAAATAAGATATGTATGAAAGGTAATATCACGAGACAAATCTATGGTAGATCTTGAATACTTGTTATGGATTAATAAAGTGTTTATATAGTGGTAAAATTTCCATTAGTTAAAAAATAAATGAGTTTTGTTAGTTAATAATAATCTAAACTCTCTAGACATTTAAACCTAAAATGTGTTAGGATTTTATCATATTAAAATATTTTCTTCATTTTATATACTTACCATATGACTATGTCTAGGTTTTTATATTGGTGCCTAGGATTTTCACATAGAATCCATTGGTAACTTGCCAAGTACCTATCATGCTCTAACTGGGACTTTTTTAAATAGATTTTTTATCTTTTGATACTTAATGAATTTAATCCCTTTTCCCATTCCCCTAGTATCATTAGAGATATATGCATGGTTCTTATCTATATTATCTTAAACTTAAATTATTCTTTGTTATTTATAGTGAATCGATGGGAGTATTTGATGAATTGAAACTAAGGTAAGCTTTACTTATCCTCAATTACTTCTTCTTCTCTCATTTCCTTATGATTTTATTTTCATTAATATGATTTGTAAGGGTAATTATATTATATTATGATGTAATTCATCTGAAACTATTATACTTACATCTCTCTTTCTTCAAGGAGCCTTGTGTGGGATGATTTCTCATCATTATTCGCTATTTTGACTGATGGGAATAAAGGTATTTTTTATACTAAGGATGACTAGATTTTAAGGTAGATTTTTTGGAATGTTTTATTTGAGTAATTGTTTTCCTAAATTCATTATTTATTTTGGTAGATTTTATTGGTTCATATACTTCATTTCTTCTTGGATTTTGTAAACATTTCATTTATATTATTATTTAATTAGTTTTTTTGTCAATAAAATTTCTTTTGATAATTATTATCTCCTTTTTTATGATATTTTGGAATAAATTTATTAATCTATGTAACTTGTAGGTATTATTGACTCATCAAGTGATTCTTAAGAAATGCTTGCAACATGTCTACCTTTTTATTTTTAAAATTAATAAATAATTTAGATTATATTTTGAAGATATAAATGAATCATTTTCAATGATATTTTTTATGATTTGTAAAAAAATTGTGAAGTTTATTTTAAATTACATAATGAAATTTTTTGAGATATAATTCATGTTTTAATATATATTTTATTGTATTTTATTTCATTCTTTCTTACAGTCCTTGATCTTTGTTGTAAATTTTCTATAGAAATATAACCTATCCTTGGGTCATGTCACTAACCCCTATTTTTTAATGAAATAGACACATTATGTGATGTTAATCAGGGTGTGATATATAATTTCTTGGTATAAAATTAGTCTCAAATAATTTTGAGAATATTTTGTAATTTGGGAGTGTTAATATGTAGTAAAACATCTTGGTTGGTCAGTAAATAACTATAGTCCAATTCCTGGTGTCAGAAATATATTCTATAATTAGAATCACTTATTCACATATAATATTGAATGAGAAAAAATTCAATTAACTACACATAATATAAATTTAAGAGGGATATTCAGTGGAGAAGTGGAAAATGAGTTTACAAGGTGTGAAGTATTGATTTAACATGAAAATACTAAGTATTTATATATTTACATAACCTCGACACTTAAATAATGGGATAATTTAATTTAAGTATAATGTATGCTATCTTTTATGAAATATGTGTTTCAAAAATTATTTTATTAAATAATTTCTTATTTATATTACTATATTTCATCCATTATTTTTTAATGGGGGTACTATAATTTGTTTTAAAGGTCACTCACTCTACTTATTTTTGAAACATGGTTCCTTAAATAAAATTATTTTAAGTCAAGTGTTGGTTTCAAATTTACAAGTGCAGTATCAATGGTAATGTGGATAATGTACCAATATTATTATAATAAATAATATTTCAAAATATTGTGTATTAATATAATTAATATCATTCATATATGATTTTGATCGGTACCATTATTATACTTTAGTTTAGTAACATGTTTGGGGATTCAATTCCTGCTTAATATGATGTTAATGAATTATGTACATCCATAATAGATGTATTACCATTTTGTATTAGGGTTAGTTATGACATACCCATGTGGTTATAATATACTAACTATATTAT
The DNA here is from genome assembly GCA_963277665.1 of Viscum album. Classification (NCBI taxonomy): domain Eukaryota; kingdom Viridiplantae; phylum Streptophyta; class Magnoliopsida; order Santalales; family Viscaceae; genus Viscum; species Viscum album. The sequence goes on from OY728136.1 coordinate 1,842,116,900, forward strand.
TATTGACTGATTCATTATTATATATTACTTCTCAGAGTAGAATAATTATAAAATCCTTTAGCACATTCATTGATAGTTTCAATTATTCTGTAATTTTATTACAGTTGTTTATATATAGATCATGGATATAAATATATTTTGGAAAGAATGTAATTAGATTTTTATACAAATAATTATATATGAAATCAGTTATTATGTTTACTTGAGAAAGTATACAAATTTTATAAATTTTTGGCATGATATAAGGGGTTTAATAATTATATCATAAAATGTGGATCATGTTTACTATTATCATAGTGAATGTTAATTTCTGGACTATTATATAATATATATCTTGATGTATTTTTCTTTATTAAATTACGAATGAAATTTCACAATCCATTGATGTAATTGATTAAATAACATGAGTACTAAAATTAACCATTGTTAACCTCTTCCCCATTACATGAATGGGATGATCCCCTTGTTCCATTACTCTTATATAATCTTTACCATATCCATGGGAAAAAATTTCGTTAGAAATCACATTGGTACAATTTTCATGAGCTTAATTTTTTTGGTTGGTATGTCGATTGTTCATTCCCTACTCATATCAGATTATATGTATTGACCTGAAGTAGGTAGTATTGGTCTGGACCCCCCATGTGTAGAGAGTTATTGTTTGATGTTTTAATAAATATATATATTGGTTCACTATTACGTTAGACCTCGAATTTTAATTATTGTGCTCATATACTCTTATTTTTACTATAATTTTTTATTTATATTTATGTAAATCACAAATCTTGTGCATGCCTACATTTTAGTTTCCCTATTGTGTTAATCCAATTTTGGTTTTAAACTATGGATTATTTTACACTCACTCCCTATATAGACACCTTGGGGGCCATTACATCCTTATTTTTATGTTTTTAGGGTACATATATGTATGCTAGTAATATTTGGATATTTCTCAAAAATATATTGTGTTCTCCAAGAAAGTGGGATCAGTTCCCATTTTAGAGTGGGAGCTATTAGTGGTAGTTAGAGAGCATATTTGTCATATAACATATTCTTGTAAGTCTATCCGATTTTTATGGCCCAGTATGGAATAAATTTTTTTCTTGACTAATTATTTATTATTTTTTTATTCATACCATTATATAGTTTTCTTAACCTAAATATAATATTTTGGATGAATCTAATTAGGATATCCCAAAGAGATCCCTCCAATCACCAAAGGTTAGAAAATATCAATATGGGTCTAATATTTTATTTGGGGAATGGTTTATCTACATTTTAAGGAACCATAAAATAGAATCATAGTATCTAATTGGATTTCATAATAGTTAATTAGTTTTAGATGTTATAATTTTTAGTTTTTTAGTGATTTGGAATATATTTTACATCCAAATATTATAAATGTGATGAATACTTTAATATATTATTTGATGTGTGTTTTGGGATATTGATGGTTGATATGGTCTTATTTTGGTGGTTTGGAATAATGAGTTCGTTAGATTATCTAATTTTATATGGATCTAAATCTTTAATATCATGGATTTAATAGATAATTCATGTAATTTTTTAGATATGTAGTGGTACTAAATATTTTGGTAGAAATATCTCATGAATTATCGGGGATGATAATTCATTTGTTGGAGTTGTTTTAATGACATGTATCCTGATTTTCCTGATTAAGATGTCATAAAGGACATATTAAGGAGTCTTATATAGTTAAATTTTGGGCCCATTTAAATTTTTTTCTCAAGTTAAGATTTCATTTCTTAGAATTTTAATTTGGATTTAGGTGTTTGGGGATGAATTCTTTGGTGTTTTGGTATGTTGTTTCAGTCTTAGTAGAGGTTTTGGAGTTCATGGTACCAAAAATATTATCCACCTATATTTTATAATTCCATATGACACTAGGTTATTTATGGACCTAAAATAGGACCTAATGGCCTAAGGGTACCTCTGGGTACCTGGTGGTACATGTAAATTTACCTAGAAACCTCTTAGTGGGTTTTTAATGTGGGATAATTTTATTTTTATTCTAAATTAATATAAGCACTTTTTCCTTCCCCTAAATATCATTTTCTTCCAATAAAAAGGGTGGATTAATGTAACTATCATGGGTTAGTTAAGAAATAATGGTTTTCAATGTAAGGGAAATGAAATAATGGCATTACTCAAGTTATCTAACAAATATGAAATCATCCACAATGATTTAACTTTTTATGAGTTCAAGTGATGGTGAGAACCAAAGAAATAAATGGGTTTTAAATCAATGCACGTGAATATTTTTTTCAATTAATTTTAAGACAATGGAGTTACCTAGAATATTTAATTACACCATAAATTATAAATCATAGTCCACTAAATTAAAAACACTCCCAATTTCCCAAAAAATGATAAATAATTAAACAAATATCTCTACCTTGTGGGGTGTTTTGATTCAATAATATTATACACTAATCACTACATATTCTATTACAACATATCTAAAGTGATCAAGGATCCTTAATAACTCATTAATCCACCTCACCAATCCTCATTTTATAAGATATGATCAAGATCATGGGGCTACATGAAACCAAATGGAAGAAACAAAATGAATAGAAATATAGTAAAGAAAAAAATATTATTATTAAAGAAGTAAAAAAATATTAAGTATGATTGAGGAAAAGATATATGAATGGTTATTAATTTGAAATCAATAGTAGGTGTGGGGGTAATATCCATAGTTAAACTATAAGATGCATAGTGTTTAATCATTAAATATATTATAAAAATGAAATACAATAAGATTGAATTATGGACAACCCCTTTAATAATTAATATTATTCAGTTCTATAGTGAGTAAGATGAATGTTCCTAAGAACCTCTTAGACCATAGAAAACCTCCACATAGAATAAAATGTTTGATTTCATCTTTGTGGCATGCATGTATTTTAAATGAATGCCTAGATGAATGAATTATCCCCTAATTCACAACTAATTCCTCGTCTCTTTAAGATCATGTTTCTTCTATAGGAGTTTTTCTTTAAATTATTTAGTTACGTTGTGAGTATGGAATTTTCTCATGGACACCTCATTCCATTCACAAATTCACATGGAATTTTCATTAATAAATATATTTGAAGTGATTCCTTAATAATTATCTAGTATTTCTAGAGTGACCTGAGATCCTCTTAATAGTGATTTGTAGGTTTATATGAAATCCTTGAATTGAATGATATCATGGGGATTAAAATGTTTTTTAAATAAAGAAACATATACTTTAAGAATCATCTCTCTAATTTTAGCGAACTGTCTCTTGAAAATAAGAAAATCACCCTAAAATTCCTAATTTTTTATGGATGGATTTTCTAGAATATGGGATTAAATATTTCATAACAGTATAATTAATAATAAATAGTTATAAGGAATAGTTTTTTAATCTAATTAAAAGATTTTGGGTTTTGGGTTAATATTATAGTAATTATTTTAATATAACAGATCCTTCAGGATTTGGAATTCAGTTACACATAATGATTCATTAGAACATGGTTAATATAACATAGAGATAGATTTTTTTATTCAATTTAAACAGTTTTTATTGTGACCATTTGAATCTTTCACAGATCATACATGCCCAAATTAATTTATATGTATCCATGTCCTCTATAGGTTTAATTCGATATGAATTCATTGAACCAAAACTATTCTTATGTGGATTTTAACTTTTCTAATTAATCATGCATAGTGGATAACTGATTCTTATTTATTAGAATAGAAAAAGGATCTAATCCAATAGGATCCAAAACTAAACTAGATTTAAGTATGTTGTGGTATTGTGATTCTTAAATAAGGAACTCTTGTATGGAAATGTTTTTGATGCAAGGATAATTTAATCTAATTTATTATTGTGTGTCCCATTTCTAAACCTATCTGATCATATACCCTTTGATTTATTCACAAATAGAACCATATTATCTTAAATAAATCTTATATATATCCTCATCTATAGAGTTAGTCACACATACAAATAAAAATTGGGCATTTATTCATACACAGTTCTACAAAACGTAAAATTAGTCATCGGTAGTCTTGGCTGTATTTATCTGTAAATAATTTGTCCAATATTCTCAGTAAAAAATACCAAAATTCACAAATATTATTTTAGTTTTTTTCAAAATAATCTTTAAATTAATTAATACATAAATAAAAAATTAATTAAGACAATTTTCAAATTAATATTCTATTAATGGAGATTCATTAATTATTCCATTTATTTTGAAACAAATATAAATATAAGAAAACACTATAAAATTATAAAACAAAAATTGAAAAACCAGGGTTTGATCACTCCCCCATGCTTCAATAAGAACTTTTCCTTAAATTTTCAATACTACCACTTATCATCATGTAAAATCCCCAGTTAAGATATTCTTAAAATAAGAGAAATTAGTGGAACTAAAATCTTAACATGTGGTGCCATCATCAATCCCTCTATCATATGATCTTTTTTCAAAAATACTTTTCACATATCCAAAATACTCTTTTTATTACATTTTGATATAACATTTACCTTTTATTCATAACATTTATAGATTCCACCAATTTTTTTATCACATTTGTAAACTATCACTTCTAGTATTTTTACCTTCCATGTGTTGTGAATGTCACTCATTAGTTAAATGAAAATTAAAAATAATTAAACTATTCAATGATACTAGGTACCCCTAGGAATAAGTTTAATTATTTGGTCATGGAATAAATCCTTTATCATATAGCCCGATGATCAAGTTAACTTTTATTTAAGGGAGCACTCACCTATATATATGCTTTTTTTCTTAGGACAATTACCATATCAGTTCCCAAACATCAATTTTACTCTGATTAAAATTATATATATATGTGTAATCTAGGGAGTCTCTCATGGGTTTTAATTTTTTACAATAGTCAACTTACCTAAGTTCAAGATCATTAAATATAATTTCCTCATGATAAATTTTTTTTCCAATAAAGTCTTTTTAGTTCACCTTCATATTCATAGTTTCAAAATAAGAGTTTCAATGGTTTATGTGTGAATTGTTTTTTATCCAATATGGGTAATGAATCATTCATTAGATCATGTTTTAATTTTTTTCTCAATTCCACCAAAACATCAACGGATAAAATACTTAGATAATGTTTATATCATAAAATAACCTGACTTAACCCCCGCACTTATTATTAACCTTGATCCCATTAATTTTCAACTTGAAATTGTATAATGAAAATTAGACATACAATACGAGAGTTCAAAAATAAATTATTGGCAATGGGACAACCTAGTGGGGTTATATAGATATAGTTGGGGAGAGATTGGACTTATCCAAGGCCTCGTTCAAAAAATATTTATTGAACATTTACATCTTCTACCAATTCTCATTGACGGAATTTATTTATTATCATCATTTAAATTAAACCACATCAAATTTAAATACATTATTAAAAAGGAATTACTTAGTATAAAATGAATAAAACATACACATTATTAATTTCACTTAGAATGATAAGGATAAAAATTTATCACCAACTAGGAAGTACGTTTTTTAATATGTTTATCATGGTAGATCTAGTCATTTACAAGTACTTCCAGGATTTATTTTTATCTTCCCTCATAATCTACTTAATCTCTACCACTTAAAACATCTTTTTTTTATTTAACTGTCACCATATCAATGATTTACTTCTCCATATCCTCAATATTTCTTTTTTTAACTCTATTAGAAAATAGTAATGTTTTCCAAAAAAAATGTAAGGATTTATACCAAGGGGTTTAGAATATAGTTTAATATAGACACAAAACATCCTCCAGCTTCATGTTCCAATCATTTAGATTTTGTTTTACTATAAATTCTAGTATTATCTTAAGTTCCAAGTTAGATTCGTCATCTATAATGTTTTTTTAGGTGTTGATTAGTGGAATTTATTTTGTAACCTATAACTTTACATGTGTACTTCCATATTTCATTTTTAAAAAATTCATCCTCTGATCACTGATTTTTTTAGGGTGTGATAATACCATAAAAATATTGTAAAATGTCTATAACAACTCAATAAACATCAGTTTTAGTATACAGAGATATAATTTGGTTATAGTAATATTCCATGGAAAATATAGTATTCGTAAATAAAAAATATAGAGAAAATATCCCCCATAAAGTACCCTATTATAATATCAAATATTTTATAAAAATAAATGTTTATTATGGAATTTCTATTCTTTTGGAAATCCATTAAGTGAATTAGAAATGTTTACCTGGTTTTAAACTTTTTCTGTATATATGAAGACAATAAACCGGTAATGTACAACCTCTATGAAAATTCTAGCTACAAACTATCATCCAAAATGAAATCTATATGTAAGTTAGTGGCCAAATTTATGAACTAAATATACCTTCTATTCTTCTATACACTTCTTTAACACCTAACCACCATTTATATAACACTAGTATATTTCCTCTCATACATAGAACCTCTATTGTGAATATAGTTTTATGAATATATTTTTATAAAATAATCTAGATGGTTTTTTATATGACAATGTATTATAACATGTTCATGTACAATTGTAAAATAACAATGATCTAATTAATATTATCATTAAGGATTTAATCATTCAATGGTATTACTCTAGGTATCTCAACTTTATTAGTGTCGAAAATAATTTTCATATATTCTGTAACCAATTTCTCAAAACCATTCTTATCCTTAATTTCTATATAAATTTATTGAATGATAAGTGTCAATACCACAATCGTTGATTTTATGTAAACTTTATTTTTCAAATAAAAGAGAGATATATAGTTATAGTAATCTATTATTTTTCTTCCTTTCATGTATGGATGAAAATTATCATGTGTAACAACTATGGATATAAACTCATTATCATTGGTTTTATAATTAATATAGTTTGATTATAGATTTTTTCAAGCATAAGATTTCATATTAGGGTGTTAAAACAACTAATGGGACATGAATATTTTAATTACCTAGTTTAAATCATCACATTAAAATTTAAATAAAATATCCCAAGTTGATGGATTGATTATAATCATTATAGTCAATTTCACTTAATGTTTATCAAAAGATTCTACATGTGATTAATCAAAAAAATAAAGCACCCAAAAATTATATAATAATAAAATTATATTTGATAGTATATATGACACACAACACTAAACTTATTATAAAATATATCACCTCAATAGATTACAATATATTTATTTATAAACAAATTAAATATATTCAATATCCATCGAGTTTATGTTGTGTTACAAGCTACTACGAGTTTTAAAAAAATATGAAATATTATTAAATTATTATTATTTAATATAATAGTTGTGAAAAAAAGTTATATATAAAATAACATCATTTAGAAGAAAAAGAAACATTTTCTAACAAATTATATTTGTTTCTAAAATATGGATTAGTCATGATTTCCATATTTAATATAAAATTAAACACTAAAAATAATATAAAATATTTTTTCAAAAATTAACTTAATTTTTTAAATGACAATATCAAAATTATCTTTGGGTGAATTTTATGGATTTTTCTGAAATGTTTCATTTTTTGATGAATAGTGAAAAATACAGATTTGTAATTGAAACATGAATTTTATATAATAATTTAAAATAATAAACAAAATTTTAAATTTATTATAAAATAATATAAATTCATGTTTATATACATTAATCTAATTTACGTCATTGAAATCATTTTCATAATGGATCTAGATATAAGATACATTATAAACTTTTGAAAATTTTCATTTTAAAAACCCGTTTCATCATCACGCTAGTGGGATTAATTTTAAATTAAAATTTTCTAATTATGTAAATATTATTAATAATAATTAATTATATATTTTTAATAAAATTAATTTATAATTTATATTTATGTTAATATATTTTTTTCCCAAAAATGAACACAGAAAATATTAAAAATTATTTATCACGGTTAAGGTAAAAATGGATTTACTGTATGTTTAAACTAAATGTATAAAAGTATTAATGACCTAAAAACGTTTTAAAATATAATTTTATAGAAATTTTTCCATATAATATATCCCCATTTCAAATAAATATTTATTTAAATCATTTTAAATGTGAATAAATTTAACATTTTGGATTCTTTTGGGAAATTTCAATGTAATTTCTAAGAGGGTTCCCTTTCCCCGCATACAAAAGGGAACTACCTCCCCTCACTTATTCACTCCTAAAAACTTTTCATTGACACAAAACTTCCCAATTATCTTCCCTAAATCCATATATACATTCTATTCCTCCTAGAAGACCATCCATGTGGTCCATAATAAGAGATCCAAATGTGGTTTCTCTTAGACAACCTAGATATCATAACAAATCTCATTCATTTTATTTCAAATTTTCTAAACTAAATTATGAAAAAACAATCCCAAGTTAATAAAACCAGTATATACTATATACTGATAAGTTATTATATTTATGGGATAATTATAATCTATCTTCACTTCCATTAAATGGGTTATAAAATCATCATTCGTGTGTATGGTGGACTACCTCTTCATGAACCAATGCAAATCATTTTTCCATTACCAACTATCATGAATAGATATAATGATGGATTCAAAAAACATGTATTATATGTATTAAATTTTTAAAATTATTTAATTTTAATATCTAATATAGCTTTTTATGCTCCATAACCTTTAAAATACAATAATGTCGCCTGTGTGTATGAAAGAATACTGCCTCGTGAAGTGATGTTATTTTTTTGTCAATTACAGATAACATTGAATGTAATAAGGATAAAATTAATGAATATATATGACATATATGATATTTTATTTATTTATTTAATTTTATATATCATGAAATTCTATACCCTTTCAATAATTAAGGGAATGATATCACTGCATGTGCGTACATTCGGCCTACTATCTCCACAATGCCCTGTGATTCATTTTCCATGATTAAATATCATAAATGTTTATAACAATGTATCTAATAATTAAATATTATATTTATAAAATTAATATAATTAAGGTGAATATGAATATATATTATAATAAATTAAACTATAATATTCATTAAAAAATGGGCATGAGAAAATATGCCAATTTCCATCTAAAATAATGAATATAATGGAATATTATTAAACAATTGGGTGAAAAAATATAATAAAATGATTATATATTAAATTATAAGTTTGAATATGGTTCTTTTAAAAATAAATAACATTCTTAAAACCATTATACAGGTTGTTAAATCATGTTCATACAAAAGGAATCCTAAGGTAATGGATTTGTTAACACAATTTTGGTTCAATGGGATAATATTATTCTTTCACTGATTATTTTATTGTTAGGATATATAAATAATAAATTTCCATAACCATATATTGTATTTTAAAAATTTTATGATGATTTATATTCTAAACACATTATTTAATTATTCATTTAATCTCACTTATAATTTTAAGGGTATCTTTCACAATCTCGTTCTAATCAAGATTTTTTATTCTGAAATATCAATTGAAGGAAATTTCTTGACCATTACCTAATAAAAACATTTTTTTCTTTTATTATAGTTATTTATGATATTTTTTTGTAATATTACCATTTTACATTCTTGTAATTATATCAATTGAGAAATTGTTTTAAGAAAATCCAACTTCATTTCTATCTTCAGTTGAAAATTAGTTTTTCATCCAAAAACATGTTTTCTAAATATGTATTAAAAAATTTATTTACCATTTAAAATTTATTTATTAAATTATTTTTTACCCATTTTTACTTTTTATAAAAAATTCTAAGGTAATATTATTTTATTTTAAAAATAATGCTCATTTAGATTTTACTAATAATGTTTATGGAATCATTATTTTAAGGTGTATGACCTGTATGGAAATTTCTTCCATCATAACATAAAAATGATTTTAATCTTAATTTATTTTTTTTCATGTTTATTTTAAAATAAATTTTTATGATATTTTGGTTTTGAAAAATTATTTTCAAAATGAAAAATATATTTTTCCCAGTAATTTTTTAAATATCTTTGTATGGTATTTCTAATCACCAATGGAATCAACCCTTTATTATACTTTTGATACACTTGGGAAATTTTTATTCATATCAAAATTATTATTTATTTATATGGTTTATTATTAGTTTTACTATGTATGTTCTAGTTTGATAACATTTGTTGTATTAATCCGGATGGTATATGGTTATGTTTAATAATTGGGGTAGGTATTCACTTTTTGTATTATATTTTTTCACTATGAATGTTTATGTTTTTTATGTTTCTCTCCTTCATATTAAAAATTAAATAGACATAGTATATGAGGGGTGGGGACTGAAATTTATATTTCTCCTCAATTCATCGAATTGTGTCATGATAAAAATATATTGGAAAATCATATAGAAATATACCCACATATTTAAAATGTCATTAGGATAGATCTTGATAATAAATTTCTTGTGGGTAAACAATGGTAGTAAATATCATGAGGATTGATCCTAATAATTTAGAAGCTATGTATTATTCATTTTATCAATTTTAATTTAGTTATTGATAATCCATGTTATAATTCCATTAGTTATAATATTGATCGTATATTTTTTCAATATCTTGTTATTATTCATATAAAATTCTATAATTATCATTTATTTCTGTCACATTATTCTCATGTTATTGTTTAAATGTAATGTGTTTTAGTTTCATACCATTCCATGTTGATTATTATTAATGATTCATGATAGCTTCCACTATAATAAACCATTACTAAGCATTTTAGTAACCCATATTTTGTTTCCATTTCACTAGAACCCATGAAATGTACTATGTTTGATATTTAAGGATATTCTATAGTTAAAAATTCTATTTTTTAAAAAATATTTTGTAATTTAGGTTTTTAATTTTAATGTATGGCTTATGTATGTATCTAGTTTACCAATAATTCTAAACTATTTGGTCCTCCGAGGTGTGACTTACAGTATCCTATAACAATGTAATTAATAAAACTATAGATCTAGGCTACTCAGTTAGGTAAACTATAGTTTGTACCATAGGATGGTTAGTAGAATCCTTAGGAACAAGATATAAGAAAAACATAGTTTATTGATCAATACCCTATGATAAACATTTAGGATATGTATAAAAGAACATCCAAAAGTTCTTTAGGTATATATTATGTGGTATTTCATGGAATACATTCATTTATATATACTACTAGTGTATGTGGTTCTGGAAAATTTGTACCTAGGGGTAATAACTCTGAAAAGGGTTCATTGGGCTTGACCTGATCAACACCTAGTGCACAAAAATGAACCTTAATATGAATTGGGTTTGACACTCATAGGGGATATTCATAGGATAAAATACATATTTGAAATCCATTATTAATTATTTTAAAATAAATAAATCCCAAATAACCAAATTTTATGTTTATAAGATTAACAGTGCATAAATTTTATCTTATAATATGTTCAACATTATATTTGGAATTATACATTATTATTTAAAATTATTAATTTTATTGGAAAATACATTATTTTCCATTTTTTATAAATGGAACCTAGAAGGATGAATGTTATCAATAATTATATCCAATATACATATTTAGATGCTATAGAGACCCGAGTTTTCTATATTTTGAAGTCTAGAGAAAATTATATTTGTATTCTCTGTTTCTCATGTAATGTAAATATTCATTTTCCTCTAGAAGATGATCTCAGATAATTTTTATGACCACTCTATTGTTCCTAGAATAGGGTGTTTACCATATTATAGTTATTTGAATAAATTTTGAGAAGTTGGATTTCTAGAGGAATATTTAATATTAAATTATTCATGCCTGTTTATGTGGTGATATCTTTTGAAAATAGAATCAGATTAATATTATGAATCTGTGGTTGAGTCTATAATAGGGGGTTCCATTATAGGAGGTTTGAAGTCACATTGGATTTAGGGAACTGAGATGGCTGTTAAATGGGTTATTAATTAATTAAATCATATAATTAATAAAAAATTTAATAAAACAGTATCCTCTATATTTGGGGTTACCACAAACAGCATGAAAGGAGGAGGGATCTCCCTCGTGGGTGATGACTAAACAAACACAGAGTATAGAATGATGTTAAATTAGACTTCTTCCTTGGAATATATCAAGACCAGATCATGGTGCATCTTTTCTTTCTCGGAGTGTATTTAGAACCAATGTGTTGACATTTATGACATGAGGTAGGATGCGTTTTCAGTTTTTTTATTTGATCCCCATAGATTAGTATTTCAATATTTTTAAATACTTATTATTACAAATAATGACCCCATGGAGGTTAATATTTTCTTATTTGGCGAAAACACAGGTTCCAGGAGGTTTTCAGTGGGTTCCCATTCAGAAACTCAGACTATGCAGTGTGTAGTTTGAAGAATACACTATGAATTTTCTTCATGTTTTGATAATAATAGAAAAATATTAATACATAGTGTATAGTTTAGAGGACACGATGTGTAGTGTCACTTAGTGTGTAGCTGGGTACAAGGCTAGTCGGTCATGTAGTGGGAGGCACTACCATGTAGTGTACACTGCCATGCCCCATGTGGGTGACATGTCTTGTGAGAGTACATGGCTACGTAAGGAAACATTGACAAGCCATATAAGATACATAGGTAGGTAACCCATGTATGGTAAACATTGTGTACTTTCTTATAGGCCATTTACTTGGTTTTTATGGTCCATGATCGGTAGGAGTACATGCCCATGTGGGACTATGGGAGTACATGATGTTTTCTCTTGTATGAATGTCGTGTACCACCCTTTTGTTACCCTTTTTAGGGGTTTAGATCTTTTAACAACCCAGAGTCATATTTAGAAAAGGGAAGAATCTATTTTGAGTATTTTTATTGATCACAATAGAGGGATCCTTTCAAAATATAGTGGTGATTTGGATGGTGTTTTTGACCAATACTTTTTAGTGGGTGATTCTCCTTGAGGTTGGGATTCAGAATCATCCAATGGTTAAGTTGTGAGAGATAATGCAATGTGAGGATCATGATATTTGTTTTTGGCCTGAACTGATCATGCCAAGGAATTTTTCTTGAAGTTCCTTAGATAGATCCCAGAATTTGGTGTCTAGTGATCTCTTAGGGGAGATATTTGCATATCCCGGTGTATTGGGACCAATTTATTTATGTAAAATTATTTGAGGTTTAGATCATGTGTTTGAGGACCAAGGTGGTTGGAGCCTTTAGTCTTTGTTGAAATCATAGGATGGTGGTAACAAATGGGTGTCATTGTGCTGATGGGGTGAGTTTGAGGGACTCTTGAGGATTCCCATAGTGGGGTGGTTTCTAGCTAAGTGAACATTACATGTCATGGTTGTATATTTAGAATTTCTATGTGTTCTAGGTTTTCATTTGGATTACTGGTTGGAATTTTGTTGATTGAGGATCAATTAGAGGACATTGAGGGCCCCTTGAGTATGTTTCTTATGAGGGGCATGTCCCAATTCATGTATGAGATAGAGAATCCATTTTTATGTTATTTTATTCATTTTTTATCATTGGTATATTGTAGATGTTTTGGGATTACTTTGTTTATGCGTGTATTTAGACGGGAAAGTGTGTTCCACATTGGAAGAACAACCCTGAGTGGGTCTATGTGCTTAAGTGCCCTAGTTATTGGTGTTCCCATGGGACCTGAGGCTCTATGAAAATTGTTTATTTTGTTATGTATGGTTGACCTAACATTCTACATACTTTTATTTGTATATTTTGGACTAAGGTTATGAGCATGCATAGTGTGATACATTGTAAAGTTCCAGAATGATGCTCCAAGAACCACATTTATTATTTGGCTTTAGGATATTGGACTAATTCACCACTCCTCAATGCAATGTGGTTTTTCGAGGGGAGGACTAACACTCTTAAACACAAGGGTAGGGAAATGTCAATCCTTTTTAATGTTGGGATGGTTAGTCATGTATTTATGACTCCTAGTTTGATTTATAGAGTGATGTTCCATGTTTTTTGACATGTGACTGAGTGGTTGGGATAGTCTGACAAGGAAAACTGGATCTCGGTTGGAAATTTGGATAGACACTCCTAGTGTATTGACTAGATATCTTTTTGAATTATGGTCTGGATGGATTAAAATGGAATTATAGGTCCCCATTCAATACTCGGACTAATACGCATGACATGATTGATTGATATAAGGTCTAAATACTAGATGGATGCTCTAGGAATGTTTGACTTGATATATGGATAAGGTCATGGACTGATCCTCTAGGAGCTATTTTTATGATACATGACATGATGGAAGACTAATGGTCGAGGTGTGGAAATCATTCTATGTTGTTTTTGGGAAATATGTGTCAAGGTTCCAAGTCTGGGATACTGTTGGTTCTTGAGAACATAGCTGCAGATGACAAAGATTACTATACCAGATGATAAGAATATTTAAATATGGGTTCTTATATTTTTCAGGTATAGTTTTGGATACCTTTGATATGGATACCATAGGTTATTTGGGACACACGATCATTGATACATTCTCATAAACACCCTAGATTTGGATGAAGAAAGTAGGGTAGATCGAGGTGACGAAGCTAAGGATCAATAGTTATTTCATTTGTCTCAACATATTTGGTGGGCATTCACTTATGAAATCAGTTTCCAGTTTTACCATTTGGGGTGGGATACTAATATTTATTTCTCACCACTTGTAAATTCCCTTCAGTGTGCATGTAGATTTTATTTCTGCATTTAGGTTGAGAATGGATATATTATGAATGAGATCAACTCCATGGATTTCATGGTTGAGATGGACACTCATGTGAAGTTGAATGGCCGACCTTCATCATCTTGACAAGGTACACAAGATAGGGTATGTGTTATGGACTAGAGTTGGTAGGAGGTCATGTTGTATTTATTTTTCATTTTTATTTATATCTTTTGATCATCCCAGTGGGCGATCAATGTGGTATGTATTTCATGGTTTTTGGGACATTATTTTATTTCTTTTTATTATAGAATGGTTTGTTTCTTTTTATTTACTCTTCCACATTCTCTATTGTGTATGGTGTATGATTTGTTACTTCTAGTTGTAAAATTTGATATGGGGTATAGTCTAGTCACAGTTCCACCATTAGACCATTGCTACTAGTCGGTAGCATGTGGGGTATGAGAATGTGATCTTAAGGCCTTATTAATACATAGTATGATGTTTTGGGTATATTGGTTATTGATATGGTGATGTTACATCTAGTTTGGATGCCAATAAACCTAGTATTGTAACTAATATTGTAATGTCTATATTAGGGATTCTTAATTATTTTATGAGAAATAATCTTTCCCAAATAAAGAACCATATTCCACAAAGAGATTTTACTATGATGTGTATCTTTATATAATATAGGCCCCATAATTATTGTAGGACTACTGATTCAACTACAGTTGAGAAATGGACTAAGTCTCCAGAAATATATTTTTGGTGTTGGTATGTAGTCAAAAGTAAAAGGTTACACATTAAGAGTATT
Organism: Viscum album; assembly: GCA_963277665.1. Classification (NCBI taxonomy): domain Eukaryota; kingdom Viridiplantae; phylum Streptophyta; class Magnoliopsida; order Santalales; family Viscaceae; genus Viscum; species Viscum album. The sequence continues at coordinate 1,842,132,435 of OY728136.1, forward strand.
TTCTCAAATTAAATATTGATCAATGATGATCATTTATGAAAAATACTAGGGTGGAACAAGAAATAAAAATAATTAGAAGCAATTCTGTTATGGATAAATTATTTCACAAAAATTCCCCCCATAAAAAACAAACTGATATGAAGATAAATTTCTCAATATTTTATAAAAAATAAAGAAGAAATTGTTGTGGACTTTGAGGAAGTATTCATAAGGTTAGATATGTATTTTATGGGTTAAATATAGAACTTAGAGTTTGTGATTAACCATTTATTTTACGTGTTTAAGCCATGCATTTGAATAGTGATGGTCTTGAAAATTTTCCCTACATACAACGAAATAGTTTTTTGTTCTATCAAGATTTATAATAAATTCTCCAAGTGTAAGATCCCAAATATTTTATAGATACATCATTCACATTTTTTAGGTCATCTTATACCCTTGTTTTGATTATATCTTTATTGGGGTTTTATTTGTGGTTCTATCAGGAAAAAATAGAGAATTTAATAAGTTAAAGTGTTGTACATGGTTGGAACATGGTTAAAGAAGAATATATGGTTTGGAATAGGAAACCATGCATCGTATTTAGGGATATAAGAGTTGGTTCATAGTTAGTTCATGGTTTGGAAAAAACATGTGTCCACCCTCCAAAACCATGAATCCTGAGACAAAGGGTATTTTCATGGTTGTTCATAGTTTGTAAAATCATTCAATACTTGGGATATGTGAGACCCCTAATTTGAGGAACATGGTTAAGGTGCATAGTGTGCAATATTGTGGACCCCTTCTCAAGAAACCATGCATTCATGTTTTTAATCCACTGAAAATTTAATTTAAATTCTTAAACCCCCCCATTTAAACCCGTATTCCCCCCTACTTGGGATAACCCTATTTCCTAAAATTTATAAAGCTCATGGTGGATTTCATGGCTCCTTGAATCCCTTTCATGATGAATTTAATTTCTGGTGTTTTCATTTCCTCCTCTACAGTATGCGGTTTCTTCTTCATTTGGTTTCTTACATCTTCAGTATCTATTTCAAGATGAGGAGTAATGATTTTCCCACCTTTGTTGATGCTTTATATCTAGGTTTCTCGAGTAATGTTCCTTTAGATCTTGATCTTAGGTATTGGTCTTAGATATTCAACACCATTGTGATCATGATCTTCTGCCTTCAATTTTGGGGTTATGGTTTGGTGAACATCAATAAAAAAACTTCATTTAAATTTTATACATTTTAAATCCTATAGTCCTAATTATAATTTTATTTTTGTAAATGTGAAATTTTAATTTCCATGTTGGAAAATTGCATTATAAATTTATTTAATTTATTTATTTATTTTCCCATGTGATAATGAAGTTGGTTGGTTGTGTGCTAATTAAACTAGTGAATAATGAAATTATTAAATTGAGTGATTAATGGTTTATAAAATTGATATTGACAGATAGGGTGTACTGCTATGACTGAAATTGATAGAAACCATCGGGTGTGCCATAATTATTTAAATGCTGATTTTTAAATTTTACAAATGGATGATAATTGGATGGTAATACGGAACCATGGAATGTGATATTTGTGACGAAGTTGTGGGATAAGGACTACTACTATAAATAAACATGGGGTTCTCAGATTCCCCTCTAGACCCCCAATATATTTATGTATTATATGTGATCACTCAGTTGTGGGACAATGACTACATCTCTAAATACCAACCTGATTCAAGACTTCTGCTCTAGGACCACGTTGTTTGAATTTGAAATTGGAATTATTTTTTTAATGGAAACCCTTGATTGATTTATATTTTATATCCCATTAGGGATGATTCTGAATCCGGAATGGGATGAAATAGTTATTGATGGTTCATGAGTCATTGCGAACCTGGGGTTTTATGTGGTTAATTAAAGAAAAATTTAATGTGAAATTTTTTACCTTATCATATATACTTTATTATTTATATAACATCATACACTAGTATAGAATGTAAAAAATTTTAGACTCTTTTTCTGGTTTCATACTAAGTTAATTCACACCCTACATAAAAAGAGTGATCGGTATACAAATAGATAACCTATTTGATGGATTGACGAATAGAAATATCCCTATGTTATATAGAGGTCTTTGGGATAGAGTATAACTGAGGGAACCGTACAAGATTTTGGGACCTTTTTGGGAATTTTCAATATCTTTATTTTTTTTTTAATTTTACACATGATGCATATATGTCATGCAATATCTACTTATTTGTTTAGAAAATTGTTTTCCTATTTTTTGTTTACTATGTGACACTAGTCTATATTGGTTATTGTATTATTCTAGTTATTAATTATTATCATTTTCCATTGGGTAATTTTTTTGTTAAGTTACTTTGATAATGAGGGTGTAGTCTCTCTAGGATAAATATTAGACCTTTGCTTCTAGTTGGAAGCCTCTAGCATATACGTAAGAACACCTAAGGCCATGTGACAAATCAAGTTGGGACACCAGCATGTGACACCCAGTCCAAGACATTACAAAGTGTAATCAAAGGTGGGTTTATATTATTTTCAGTTATCTTAAAATTTTGGAATTCTAGATTGGATACTAGGATGAGTCAGGCCTTGGTCATCATCTTATTCATGGAAGTAGCTACCACAATTATGGGGGGAATCTTAGTACACAGGGTGGGGTTTCATTTATTGAGGTTGTTGATACTATTGAATATTGTTTCACCTAGATTGAAGAAATAGTTATGTGATTTTATTGTTTTATAATATTTGTCCATTGTGGACTGGTATGGAATGAATTTTTTGTAAGAATTAAACATTCAAGAAACTCATGATTTATTATGACATGCATAATTATTTAAAATAAAATTATTTTTTTGTAAATTATATGAAAACGTTCCAGATTTGAAATTAAAAATTTTAAATTATGATACATGTGGTAAATTTAAATGGATAAATGGGGTTCTAATGAGAAACATGAATAATGGAAATGTTTCCCCAAAAGTAGGCCCTGACCTAAGTAGGGAACTATTGAAGATAGTGATAGTGCCTTAGTTATCATTGTGTGGAAAGTAAATGGAACTAATTGTTACGGATTTATATGAGTCCCTCTTATATATATGTTATAATAATGTGTAATGTGTCCAAATATGTGTGTTTGGAATTGTACAATTATGCCTCCATGATGGTGCTTTTTGATAAGATGATTGGAGGACATAGAAGGATGTGTTCCTCCAGTAGTGGAGCTTGAGGCCCAAATAGTACTAGGTTAGGGTCTATGGGAGTAGTTGTAGTAGAATATTTCTAATATTATGCATTTTATGAATGGATACCTAGACAGGGTTGTGGAGAACATATCTGACATGACATGGGAGTTTCTTTTGCATCACTCTATGACTTTTACTAGAGAGGGTGAACCTGAGGAAGATGAGTTCTGGATGGTTTTTTTCCATATAATCCTTGACCACGTGGAGAATCATTATGATAAGAGTGTAAAACTAGATTCTTATATGTTTTGTGGTAAATAAGCGCATTGGTGGTCCATTCAAACCAGGTATATGAAACTAGAAAACCTAGTGTGGAATGAAATCTAGAATAATTTTTGGGATCAAATTTTCCTGAGAATCTCAGGAAAGAGAGTGAACCTTAGTTTATGTGGTTAACCTAGGGGTACGTCTATAATGGACTATGTTGGTCAATTTATAGATTTCATGTGCTTTATTCTAGAATTGGAAGGATATGAGGCTACTATAGTAAATGGTATTAGTATGGGATTAAGTGTGAGATTAAGTACCATGTTAACATATTTCAGACAAATATGTTTTATCTGGTGGTGAACCAGGATCTCATTTTGGAGTTAAATCTAAATGATGAATCTAGTGGAATATATGTTATTTTTTCTTGATGACCAGGAGTTATTTCTTCTGATAGTAGGAAGTATCACTTTGAGAATGTCAACAAGGGAAATAGATTCTAGAGTAACCATGGATATGGGTTAGATATTAATAAAGTAACAATATATAAAGACAGTAGTGAGATAGGTAGGGAAAGTTTCATAGCAAGTGTTCATGATCACCATTGGAGTGCCCAAGTTATGGAAATATGGGTCATATGAAATGGTATTATATAAATCCCAGACCTATAGTTTATGATAGAGGAGCCAAGAATATTCAGAATTCTATGAAGGTTATTCTATCCAATATCATTCTATCAGAATGAGTTATACTAGTTATTTTGGTTGAGGTAGTGGGTATTCGACCTTAGGGAAAGATAGCCCATATCAAAAGAGTTATAATCTTAGGGGACTCAAATTGCATCATAAAGAATAGGGTTGGGACAATTTCATTCACTTCCTCATGAACCTTTGGATAGTTAGTTTGGGTAATCAATATCCATAGGTTCTATTCTTTTAGATTCTATGATTTTTATTTTCTTATTTGATACCGGTGCCGCTAATTTTTTTATATCCTCACAAAATTTCAACGGTTTGATTCTTGATGTGGAGTTTCTGAGTGGGGATAACATTATTTCACTAAATATTGGAGTATGCTCAAGGGATATATATTTATGTTAGGGGTGTTAACTCATTTTATATGTGTATCGTTTTATTTAGAATTTTTACACACTTGACATGATATGATTTGACTTGATTTTGGTTATGGACTAACTGATATCATATAGAGCCCATATCAATTATAAACATGGTAGAGTGACCTTTATGTATCCAAAGGGTAATAGTTATGTTCATTAAGGAGAGTGGGATATCCATTCAGGATGTGTTGTACTGTTTCCTCATAAACTACGGGAGATCACCGCCTATGTTGCACATAATTTTCTATATGAGAGAGGATTGAATCTTTATGTCCTTCCAAAAATAGTTGATCGGTTCCAATATTTTTTTTGAGTAATTATCAAGGATTCAACATAATGAAGATGTTGATTTTAAAAATGATTTTATTCATGGAGATAAACTAGTTTCTATTACACCTTATATAATGGCACCAATAGAGCTCCATGAGATTAAATCTCAACTGGAAAAATTTATGGATAAGGGATTTATCTACCTAGGTACATCACCTTGGGGTTATCCAGTCTTTGTTTATTTAATGGATAATGGGAACTTGTGTTTACATGTTGATTACTGAAAGTTAAACCAGATGATAGAGATGAACTGTTATCCTCTACTGTACATCGACGATCACAATGGCTAGTTGAGAGGAGCTTGTGTCTTCTCCAAGATGGACATGATATCACACTATAATTAGTTGATATTTAGGCTCTCTGATATAACATGGATATATTTCACACTTAGTATGACCTATATGAATTCGTTAGGATTCTATTTTGGAGAAAACACACTGTATATTTTTATGGCTATGATGAATTGAATATTCCACCCATACCACGATCAGTTTGTGGTTTGTTTCATAGATGAAATCTTGGTGTACTCTAGGACTCGAGAAAATCATTCCCAACATCATGAAATAATATTTATAAAATAGATATAATATCAACTATACAACAATATATCTAATTTTCTCTTTTATTTTTATTAGGTACACTTTTTGGGTCACATAACCTAATAGAAAGGTGTGTTATTAGACACAAAAAAATTATGAATTGGTTTTTTGGGAGAATCCCAATAAGGTTTTTGATATATAAGGATTTATGGGGTTGGTAGGTTATTATTGGAAGTTCATATAATATATTTAACTCTTATAAGTTTCACTTTGGGTCTTGAACAACCAATGGAGTAAGCTTCGTTTTTCGAGAGAAAGTGATAATTATTTCTAGGAGTTGATGAATCATCTGTCTAGTACACCAATTTTGATCCTACTTGAGTAGGGTGAGGAATATACTATATTTTTTTTATTAATCTAGTATATTCCATGGAGAAGTTTTGATGCATGGAGATTGTGTTGTGGAATATGGGTCACAGTAGTTGAGGCCAAAAGAATTAAAATTTCCAACACAAAACCCCAAGTTAGGTACATTATTTATACCTTAATGTGTTTTAGAAATTATCCATTAGGTCAAAATGATACTGTCTATACTGACCACAAGAGTTTAAAGTATGTATTTTCCTAGAAATATTTAAATATTAACTAGAGTAGATGGGTTGAGTATATGCATTATTTTTATTTTGAGTTGGCATATACACTATGAAAGGGAAATAGTATTATTGGAACTTTGAGAAGGGTAACTTAGAATCAAGAAGTTTGGGAGTCTAGTTCTATGTGTAATATGATGAATTTTCTAGTTTAGATCCATATTTCATTTTGGAAGGTCTAGTATTAGATGAACCTCATATAAGTATCAATGGAATCCACACTTCTGAGCTAGATCAGGGAGAGACCATATGAGGATCCAAAGAGTTTTTCCTTAGAATAGATCCTTGAAGGTGAATAGTCACCTTCTGATTGGAAAATATATGATAATTACATAATCTATGTATGTAATCATTTTTTCTTTCTTATTTTTATGTGGGAGGAGTTGATGCATGAATTTATTTCCTCCAATTAGTTGGTTCAACCTAGTCCGACTAAAATGTATGGTGACCTACATAAATAATATTGGTAGTTGGACATGAAATGGGAGACTATAGGGTTTATGACATGATGCAAAACATTTTATCTAGTGGAGACCAAGCATCAAAATTCTGGTGGATTTCTATAGTCATTTCCCATTTCGGAACGTAAGTTGGATGAAGTTATCATGGATTTCATAGTAATTATTCCAAGGATTCCACGGAGGAATGATGTTATATGGATGGTTTGGGACCAATTGATGAAAGTATCCATTTCATACCTATTTATAAGACTTTATCATGGGATAAGTTAGGATAAATTTTCATTCTATAGATAGTCCATATGAATGGGGTGCCATGGATCATAGTTTTAAACCATAACACTGGGTTCACTTCATGCTTATTGAAAGAATTATATAAGGTTCTCTATAAAGAGGTATTTTTAGTATGAATTTCCACCCATATAAATATGGGTAGAAAATAAGTACTATAAATTTATTAGAGGATATGTTATGGGTATGTGTCTTATAATTTGGTTGGTCTTGGTAGAGACAATGATCCCTCATAGAGATTTCCTGTAAAAAAATTATCAGGTGACTATTCCGATAGAACCATATAAGGTTCTTTATGGTAGGTCATACAAATCACCTATATGCTGGTTGAAAGTAGGTGAGTTCCAAGCCTCATGAAGGATACATCTTAATAGGTTTAGCTAAATTATAAATGTATGGTTTTCTCTCAGATTTGGAAAAATTCATATGTTGATCAATGCCAACGACCCTTTGAGTTGACATTGGGTGATCGTTTATTCCTTTAGGTGTCACCAAGTTTGGTTCACCATAGAATTTATAGGTTTGGAATGTTGAAAACATGGTTTGTTGGACCTTTTTAGATTATTTAGAGAATTATGTTGGTGGCATACTGATCGTCTCTTCCACATAGGTATAGTGTTATCGATGAGTTTTATTTTGTGTAAAAACATTAGTAGTATCAATCCAAACCTTCTTGTGTGATAATAATTGATGATTTTAATATTTTGGTAGATGTTTTATTTCATTATAATATGATTCATGTTATGGGTTATAGTGAGATGTTGTTTAGGGGACATTCTGGGTAGATAGTTTGAATATTGTGGAAACATGGCTGTGTTTAAGAGTAATATTAGGAGAGAAAAGCATATATATGGGATTAGTGGCCTGAAATTTTTACCTAGGAATATTAGAGACTATTGGGAGTGCATATCAAGGATGTGCTGTTATAAGGTGGGCATATTGTAAGATCCCAACCTTTTTTGAGATACCTCAAGCACATATCAGGTACTTGTTTACCCTTGTTTTGTGTATATGATGATTGTTTGATTGTTTCAATTTGTTGTAGATGAAAGTGGATAATTTTAGAAGCTTATGGGGGTGTTCTTGGTTGGAGAGTGCTTAGAGAAAACCATGCAATATGTCCAGAAATCTGTACACCCTTTTTTGGAGAGATGGGAGGTGGCTCACAGTTGATACACGGTTTGTGTAAACGATGCATAACAACTCCCCAAAAAACCTAAGGATGTAGGGTTTTTCATGGTTGGTGTAGGGTTATTCAAATTGTGTTCCACTTAAGAGAAACTATGTGGCCACTAAAGTGAGGTGCATGGTTAAGGAACTCCGTTGAAAAAATCATGATCCCCTACACTGGAAACTATGCACATGGGTTTTTAATTCCCCAAAAAAAATTATTAAGATTTTGATACCCACCAGTTTCATCCCCTATTAACCCTTAATTAGACTAGCCCTATTTCCTCTAATTTAGGATGATTATATGTGGATTCAATGTCTCCCCAATACCATTTCATGACAAATCAAAGAATATATCCTCTATTGTGTGTGTTTTCTTCAACATTTGGTTTCCTCTCTATTGTGCCTCTCATTATGGATTAAGAGGAATGATTTTTACTCCATTAAAATGGTTTAGATCTAGATTTTAACATATTCTATTCATTAGGATCTGGATCTTAGGGTGTGGTCCTAGATCTTCTGCGATTTTGTGATCTTGATCTTTCCACTTCAATTTAGGTATTTTGGTTTGGAGAATGTACGTAAAAAACCTTGAGGTGAGTTTTCTAATTGTAAAACCCCAGATTCTTTATTATAATTATGTGTATGTATTTGTTAAACCACAATTTCAATTTTGGGAAATTGCATTCCAAATTGAATTTATTTATTTATTTATTTTTCCCATGTGATAATGAAATTATTTAGTTGTGTGATAATGAAATTGGTGAATAATGGGATTGTGAATTGATGGATTACTGGTTAATGAAATCAATAACAAGCCTTGGGGTGTGCTGATATGATTGAAATTTAATGCTACCCTTTGGTTGTGCAGAAATTATTTAAATAATTGTTTTTATATTATGATAATTGATGATAAATGGGTGGAAATATGGAACCATGAAATGTGGTATTTTTGACTGAGTTGTGGGATAGGGACTACATATCCAAATACCCATTGAGTTCCAGATTGACACATTTGGCCCCCAATATATTTACTTATTATATATGATTATTGAGATGTGGGAGAAGGAATAATTCTCCAAATACCCACAAGGTTCTAAAATAATGCTCTAGGGACCATTGATTGAATATGAAATTGAAATAAAATTATGAATGGAAATCCATGAGGGAATAAAATTTGATATCCCTTTAGGGATAATTATGACTCTATAATGGGAAGATTAGGTATTGATGGTTCATGTGTCATTGTGAACCCATGTTTTTCTATGGTTAATTAAAAAATAATATAATGTGAGAACTATATACCTTGTCATTTTTATATTATTATGTATACAACTTCATACATTGTTATAAACTGGTTATTGTTTTAAACTCCATTGGTGGTGGCATATTATGTTGTACTCACTCCCATCTTAGGATGTATTCTCAGGACCTAAATAGACATCATGTTTATAGGACTTGATAAGATCAAGCTCCCTATGTTAGATGTAAGAGTTTGGGATGAAGCACGGAAATGGGAACCAAAAATGATATCGGGACCTTCTTGGTAATTTTTAGTATCTTTATGTCTGGTTTTTCATTTTACACTAACACATATATGGAATGAAATATCTATAACTTTGGTTTGGATATTGTTTTACTATTTTGGTTTTCCATGTCATATTGGTCTATATTTGATATGATATTATTCTGGTTGATATATATTATCATTTAGCTGCTGGTTATTTATTTCTAATATTTTTATTCTTTGACAAAGAGGGTATCGTATCCTAATGATAAACATGATTCCCTTGATACTTGTTGGTAGCCTCTCCTGTACGAGGAGGTGTTCTAAAGTTCATGTGACCATCCGTCTCAGAGAACCAGCATGTGGTACCAGGGTCAATACATTACACCAAGTCTTATGGAATCAAATGGATGAAAGAGAAGAAGGGGATGGAAGAGAAAAATCAATTAAGGGAATATGGTAAAGAATTATTTTTCTACATGTGATATATGTATAAAGAATCACCCGGGGAAATCCTTTGAGGGATAAAAAGTTTGTTATAAGTGTAGAGAAAAGGGTCAAGATGAAAAATAATGAAAATGGTGGAAACAAAACACTTTTATATTATGTTTCAATTCTAGATAGTGATGATCTTTACAAATACATTACCCTTTCATCAAGGAAAAATTCCTCAAAAGAAACTAAGGGGTCAAGGTTAGGCATATGATATTAACACAACTGAAGTGGAATGATTATTGCGCATCTACATTTGGATCCTAGAAAAATGTTATGAATTTTTTTAATAATGATAGTCTTGTCATATTTATTTAGATATATTTATAATGACCATACTATTGAAATATTTCAATATTTATTTGAGAGAATATGTTGAATGGTACTGATGACCAAGAAAAATGATTCAGTAGGAAGTATAAATTCATGGAAAAAAATACTAATGTAAATATAACCTTTATTATGTTCTTTAAGATTAGATAATGATATTTAGATAAAGAGATGATTGATATGGTTAATGTAAATTGGATAGTACTCACTAGCTTGAAACTGATTAATGATTCGTTGACATTGTCGTTTATGCTAATATAAATGGACTAAATGACATTTTTGGATTTAATCCATATATGAAATAATATGGGTCTAATATAAGGAATAAGGTATCATGGATGTTTTCAATTGTAATTTAGGGTAATTTTGGTTATTAATAGGAATCAATAGAATACATGATGAAGCTATTTTATTGTTTGTTATACGACGATTAAGATATGGTTCATGTTGTTGAGTGATTAATCATAAGATTATTTTAGAAAATTATTGAACGTGTTTATAATTTTTTTAATCATAATTTTTGTATTGGTTCATAAGGATTACCATTTATGAAATTGTTAAGGTTGATCTTTGGATGATGATTTAAATATTAATGTATTACTTCATCACATGACGATTCATGTAATTGGATAACTTTTATCAATGGTTTTTTTCATAATAAGAACTATGCATCAAAAAAATAAATTATCATTCTATTATGGATATTATGATATATTAAACGTTAATTTTAGTTCTTCATGAATAAAACATTCATTTTTGGATATTCATTTCCTGGAGTAAGTGATGAATTAGAAATTTATTGATACATAAACCAAAGGATGAAATTGTTCTTATGATGTTGAAACCTATCAAGTTATTGAATTTACTTATTTTCATACCTAGTAAAAAACTTCATAAAAATTATTAAAAGGATATTGAAACGAAAATTCTAACCTATTACATTTATAGCTGATAAACCAGATGGTCCTTTTAATAATCATAAATTTATGTTTTCAAGGCCCTTAACCATACTTTTATCATTCACATGCTTAATATTGATGAACCCAGTCAATCTATATAATTATTTATGGTTTTACTTCTTGTTTATCTCTTCACTTTCAACCTATTATCTCCCTATTTGAAATCTAGTTATTTGTAATTCCATATGACCTTGGTGCATCCCTTTCTATCATTTTAAGATGATGTTTTATCCACTCTCATCAAAATGTGCGATTTCAATAAAGTAATTTTTAAATATCAAACCCTTGATAACAAAGATCATGTTTAAATTTCTAGGAAACAATTTATTTAAGTTGTGGTTAATATAACACAAATAAATTCTAAAATTAGAATATTTTATTTTATAAAAAATGCTACACACAACACCATGTGTAGAGAAATACATAACACCTTGAGTCATTATAAAAGAAATTATTTTTAAATGCATTAAATCACCTAAATAGCATTCATTACATGCAACACTCAGGTTATCTTTATTTACATGAAATACTATGTGTGGATTAAATTACATGCATCACTATTTTTATCTTGTGTAATATGAAGCATGAATTTAAAACAAAATACAAACTACTAATAAAATATTATTATATAATATAATAGAAATAACATAGCTATTAAATTAGTGGTTGGTAATAGTACTATAAAAATTGTTAAAAATACTAATATCTAATGATTATTTATATAGTAAATATCATTTATATTAAAAATAGTATTTTTCTAAAAATCCTATATTTCACCCTAAAATATGGCTTAGTAGTTATTTGTGAAAATAATAAAAAAATAAAATTTATATGTAAAATAAAATTTATTTATTAGATGAAAATATAAAAATTAGTATGGTTTTAATTTTTGTGATTTTTTTTGTAATGATTATTTTTCTGATGAACAGTGAAAATACTAAATTTTAATTGAATCCTGCCTTCTTAAGTAATTTACAATGTTAAATTAAAAATTAAAAATTGTTTTATAGTAAAACTAATTTAATTTTATATTATATAATTTCATTAAGTTAATTTTAATCATTTTCATATTTAATTTTTATATAAAATCATTGTTATCTTTTGACCCATTTCTCTTTGAAAACATGTTTTCTCAACGCATTTTTAGGACTAATTTTAAATTAAAATTTTCAACATATTTGAAATAAATTAGTAAAAATGGATTAAATATTTTGAATCAGAATAAATTATAATTTTTAGTAAGTTCAACTAAATTTTTTAGAAATATGGAAAGTGAAAACATTAAAGCTCAATTATTGAAATTAAGGTAAAAATGGATTTATTCTGCGGTTAAAATAAAGGGATACTGGATAAAATGACATTACAACTTTTAAAAATCTTTTTGTATTTCGATGTTCGAATCTTAAACTTCACAATATATAATATATTTATATTTTGAATCATTTTTCATTCAAATTACATTATCATTTTGGATACATTTTGGAAATTTCCTTGTAATTTCCAAGTGGATTCCATTCCCACAATTAGGAAACAGAACTCTCTGGCCTCACTTATTCAGGCATAAAAAGCCTATTTTATAAACTAAAACATGGATATTTAACTCCTAAAAATAATAATAATTATTATATATCTTCTTCCCCACCCAAAATACCATCCCTAACGCATTTGAGAATAGATGAAAATGAGGTTCCCCTTAGAGAAGGTAATCATCTTAACAAAGCTCTTTCATTTTCTTTCTAATATTCCACATTAAATTTTGTATTATCACATTTGTAATAATAGAACAAGTATCTATAATATACTAAAAATTTATTGTGTTTATGTAATAACAATTCTCCATCTCCAATTCTCTCAAATGGATTATGAAATCATCATTCATGTGTACAGAGAACCACCACATTGCAAATTGATGTAATTTGTCTTTCCATAACCATCTCTCATTGATAGATATAATGATAGATTTACCAATTTTATATGTTATTTTTGATATTATTATACTTCATTAATTTTAATATGACATATAACTTTTTATGTTTCGTGTATTTTAAAATATGGTAATGTCACTCGTGTTTAGGGTGTACTATCACCCTGTGTAACAATGTGACTAATTATTCAATTACATGTTACATGGAATGTGATACTGAAAACATTAATAAATATATGTGATATATATGATATTATATTGATTATATATATTTATTATATCACCCACTTCTTTACCCTTTCTATCATTAGTGGAATGTTATCTTCACTTGTATGTACATATAGTCTACGATATCCAGGAATATATGTGATTCATTTTCCTAGTTCACATTCCAAAATGGTTATAATAACATATCTAATGAGTAAATAGGATATTTATTACATTAATATCACTGTGGAGATTATTGATATATATTACATGCAAGGGAACTATAACTTCTATGACAAAACACACAAGAGAAAATAATGAAATTGACACATGAAATAGTGAAAAAAATGAAATATTATTAAAAAAATACCATAACAATATAATTAAAGGATCATATATGTTAGTAAATGAATTGATATAGCTATGGTATAAATTAAAAAAAAATTAAAACCTTAATATATGAGGATAGGGAGATGGATATGATTTCTTTGTTCTATATTCCATATTTTAGTGATTCATTTGTTGAATAGGATATGTGTGGTGTGATGTAATCTCACCTTTGTAATTTTCCCTTTTAACTCTTGACTCTTCTTTTTTAATTATATAATATTTTATAAGACTAGTTTTCACCAGATCTAGGATATTTAGGTACATGTATAAAGATATATGATTACCCAATGTTGTATTTCTAATTTATTTATATGTATTTACTATTTAACAACATTATTAATTCATTTATTAATTCTCAGTTAAAAATTATGATCATTTTGAAGGATTACTGCACAATCTCATTCAGATTGATATTTTTTATTCTTGAATATCAATTGATGGAAATTAAATGACCATTTCTTAATAAGTCAACATCATTTCCTTCTCCTCTATTTATTCATGATATTTTCATGTAATAATACCATGTTTTCACTCTTTAGTACTAAAATATATTAAGAAAATGTTTTAATAAAATCATACTTAATTTCCCTCTTCATCTGTAAATCTTTTTTTATTCCAAAAAAAAAATTTCTAAAAAAATCAGAAAATTTTTTGAACATTAAAAATTATTTCTTGAAGGAATTGTTTCCCATTATGACTTTTCAAATAAATTAATGAAATATTATATTATTTTCTAAATAATTCTCATTCAAATTTTATAAAAAAAATCAAAGGAATATTTTTTTTAATATGTATGACAAGTATATAATTTTTCTCTGTTGTGACAAAAAAATTATTTAAATATTCCTTTATAATTTTCCATGTTTATTTCCAAGGAAAGAAAATTTTAAAATGTTTTAGCTGTCAAGAACTAATTTCCAAAATGAAAAGGATATTTTCCTCAATATAGTTTTTAAATAAATTTTTAAGGTATTTCAATTCATCAATGATGTCGATATTTTATTACACTTATGTACCAATAGGGTCATGATCTACTGATATAATCATTATTGTTTCATTGGGTGGTTAATTATCTTATTGAATATAGATGTTATTATTTGATACTATTCACTATATCACGCTTGATGTTTTATGGTTATATTTATTGATTATGTAAAGTATTAACATTTCATATGGTAGTTTTTAAAAAAAATGTTTATGGTTTTTATGTTTCACTTATTCATATATAGAATGAAATAAACTTTGCATGTGATGTGTCAAGAACAAACCTGCATCAACCCTGACCCGGTCACCTGATCCAATCCATGGCATCGCTCAAAGGGAGTTATTGATCCCCACAGGATGTCAACCAGTGTCAGGAATCAATAGAGTACAAAGAGAGAATGATTTATCCCAAAAAACAAGAAACTAAATAGAATAATGATGCACAAGCAATAAAATACTTATATATAAACTAAAATAAACATCTTATACATGAAACAAATTTTAAAACAACTATAAAAATAAACCCACTGCACTAGAGGACCACACTATCTCAATATGACCCTATGGGTCACACTCCAACATAATGACCAATTTTTTCCCAAGGCGATCGAACTCATATTGAAATTTCACATGGGATAAAAATAGAAAAAAACTATAAGTGTGAGTATTAAAACTCAGTAGGCTATCCTGAAAATCTATTTCCCAATGCACTTCTATTAAAATAAAATAAATATAATTTTACATGTTTGAACAAAAATATATACAATTATGATTTTATACATGTTTTACTTCATAAAAGTATAAATTATTTCCCTTACTCAATTACAAAACCAAATTCATTTCACTAGTGTGCTGTTATAATTTTCAAGAAGAAAATGATGTCTATGTTTTTCAGCTTTCATAATGATGGTAATACACATTACTTGAAAAAATCATAAAACTTATTAAATAAACACATAACGATATAAGTAAAAAATTACACAAGACATAACTACTGTAAATACATGTCAAAGAAAAATGAAGTATTCATACAAGTATCCAAATAATTATCAGATGTTTTTGAAAGCTAATAGACATAGGTGAACCTTGGAGATCAAGAATATTCTAGAATACAGTAATACCTGAGACCCCATATATAGTAGCATTACACACATGATCAAATCAAAACGCTCAATATGCTCGGCCACCAATTCTCATGACAGGTCGAGGGAAATCCCATAGAAATAAACCAAATATATCAATATACTATAGACCATAGGTCTGTACTTTGGCCTTCCAGTGCAGCAATCATTATTATAAAATTATCGCAATATGTCAAGTTCCCATATCTAAAGTATTGAATGGGGGCTATACAATTAATGACATCTGAGAATCCGATCACAACATATATATATATATATATATAATAATAATCTACCACATCCCTTACCATGAGTCTCCCTAATGACTAATCTCATGCCCTAACATAAATACATCACAAAGGGTTCCAAGAGAGGAACCTTGATTATGGATCCCGATGATTCCATAGTAAGGACATCCCATCCATTACATGTCGGTAAGGCATGAAAAATGTCCAAAGAAGGTTTTTATAATAATTAATTTTCATCAATTTCAAAATGTTTTCAAAAGGGCCTTTAATCATTTAAAAAAAACATTTTTCCAAAATACAATTAATTTCCAATAAAAGGTTTCAAACACACCATTACCTTATAAAAACATTTATAATACTCCTTTAAAATGTTTCCAACTCACTTTTATACAAAACCCATTTTCCATAAAAAATTCCAACATGACCACTATCAGGTACACATGCCAAAATGATTTAAATGCCTATTACCACTCTTTTTAAAATCACATATCTACACAAAACCCTATATAAGGAACCCCAAACATCATTATTCACATTAAATTACATTGATAAATCCTATCTATTTTTTTATATTAAAAAAAACTCACAAAATCCAACCGGGAATTAAATCGAACACTTGGTGTGAAATATTTAACAAAACAAGTCTAACTATACCAAACATGGCTTAAAAGTACCATTTTCACCCCAATAATTTAAAAAAACGATCAAATATCAATATATATCAGCCAGAGAAGTTTT
Source organism: Viscum album (assembly GCA_963277665.1). Lineage (NCBI taxonomy): Eukaryota > Viridiplantae > Streptophyta > Magnoliopsida > Santalales > Viscaceae > Viscum > Viscum album. The sequence goes on from OY728136.1 coordinate 1,842,149,343, forward strand.
TAAAAGCATGAAACTAAAATTTATTGAATTAAAAAGGAATAACCCTGGGAAATCATGGCTCGGATCCATGGCGCAACAACAATGCCCCACCGAAATCTTTCCACATGGGTTCCTCTACCATAGATTTACCAAGAGGATCCCTAAAAGAAAAAAACCCTCAAATATACAAGTAGAAAAAACACTTGTTTTACATGACCATGGCTAAAGATAAAACCAATAAGGAATGAGACGAGAATGAAGAGGGAAGAGTATTAACGAAGAAATGGAAGGATTTGATGAAGAAAACATGAATAGTCACTATACTTTAGTGATAAATCGCCCAAAAATTGTCCAAAACTAGAGATAATGAAAGGTGGTTTCCTTTGTTCAATACCCAATAGGTAGGAAATAATAGTAGAGGTAGAATAACTCAAATTGGATTTTTAAATTAAAATTTATTCAGCCTATAATGGGATGCTTGGTTTTTCTACACGGTTTTGTAAACCGTGTACAAACCATGCAAATGCTACTAGAGAAATCTAAATCATAGCAATTTTAACATACAAGGTTTTGTAAAACTAAGCTCAAACCATGAAACAACAAAATAAATTTCAAAGAAACTCACAAATGACACCCCAAACACTAGGGAATCTTACCTATAATCCTTGAATGATTTAAATGTAATATAGTGACACCGTGAGTGTCACAAACTCTCCACCGTGAAACTTTCTCCCAACATAAATCAAGGTCCAAACACGAGAAAAAAATTAGAAAAAGTAACACTAAAATTTTTAACCCCCATCACACTTAGAACCTGAGAAAATATTGGGATTCATATGGAATCTGATCATAATCCAAAACATGAAAAATCTGGTGTTACAGTTTTCTCCACCATTGGAATGCAGCAACACTTTCTAGATGATTGATCAATGCCTAAGGATTCCATATTAAATCTATCAAACCTATTTTACTCAATAAAATTTAATTTACCACCACTGAAACTCAATAATATCACCCTAAATCAAAAAACAATAAAAAAACCACCTCTTGAGAAAAACATGAAAGTTGAAACCATTAGAATTAGATCACAGGTAGAGGGAAGATACAAATAGACTCCCCCCATTAAAAATTATATTATAACCAATAATTATTTGGAGAAAACATAATGATTCCCACTGGGGTCTCCACACCATTATGAACCACTTAAAAAGGACCAAATTAAAAATTCAACCTAAACGAGAACCCGACCACTCCCACATAGGTCAACCAGGCTTCCTCACAACGACCTACTAACCCAGGACAAGAAGAACACGAAACAAGAATTTAAACACCCCACTCTTGAATAGATTGAATAGTAATGGATCCAATACCTTTTTCATGTACCAAGAACCCCCACCACATGGGGTGGAGAGGGAAGGGGCCCAATGATTGGACCACTAAGTCTGCACCTGAAAACCACCCCATAGTCGAATATCACGACTCGATAAAAACCATGGTCACACCCGATTCACATGGGTGGTCCAAAAAGTTGATACTGATTGAGTATACACATTCAAAAAGGCATTGTGAGGTGAATTTCCACCCCATTATTTGTGACAAGGGAAAATTTACATAGACGAAGATACCACAACCAAAAAATTAAAACTACCTCACCGTAACGGTGGAAGAACAAATTAACTAAACTACCCACACCACCGAGAGTCCTGACTACGTGCCAGATTTACTTTGAAACCTATGGCTAGAGATCTGATGGATAAATAATTTACTAACTCACAATCAAGAGATACTAATACCTAACTATAACCCCTTATTCTATATTTACATAAAGCTATGTATCATACCCATACATGAACGAAGGATCATCAGACATCCCATGAAATTATTCCAAAACAACACCATTTATCAAAATAGGGACCTAAATATTTATATAACTATTCCCCCTCACTTTTAATGGGGAGAAGAATGGGGATGGAATAAGATGAAACACCTCAATCATCACTGATAACAACCGCTACAACCTAGAGAGACAATATTACTGTAAGGAATATTAAATCGATCAAAAAAATATCTCTATTATAGCAAATGGGATGATACATCATTTGAAGAGGGGGATTTATCTTTAGAAATGAATCTTTTAGTTGATCAATTGGAAATATTCCTAATGGGGAACCACATGTAGCCGCATTTCTATAGGGGATAACATAAGGCAATAAGAAAACCACAAGCTCTATCAAAACCTCTTCATGAACCCTAAATTACTCCAAGACCAAAAACCAACTTAGTGGGAGTCTAAATCCATGATTCCCAATACCATTCTAAAAACTCACTGAACTACACTCCAAAACCTAGCCACCAAAAAGATTCTGAGTCATCACACTGCAAGAGTACCACTTCTGAATCATGAGGAAGCATACAAAATAATAACACTTCTAGATCATAGGAACGATAAGTCATGCACACAATAGTTTTAAAAAACAAAAAAAAATCCATCCTTAAACACATTTCTAAAAAACTTGGTTGATTTTCACATTACAAAACAGTGCTTCATCAAATCCCACTTAGATGAATATTTCCATGCCCCCAGGTATCCATCCCTTGTTATATACTGGGTACCCATTCACACATACACATACTACTATATATGTGATAACCCATGAAAAAATTAGAGGATAAAATAAAGAAACTTTATTTTCCAAAAACAAACCATTCACCCCATTTCAAAATCAAGGGCCATCCAAAGTCACACTAACCAGCAAGTTAAAAATCATTTTTAGAATGAGAAAGAGTTCATGAAGCTCTTCCCATTCCTACCACTAGAGTCCTCACAATCCTACTCCATCAACCTTAACATCTATAAATAAAAAGAGGAGATCTGAAAAGAAAGTTCCTCTATGAGATGACCTGCTCTGATACCATTTTATCATGATCCAACCCGATTCAACACTGAACTAGTCACTCGAGCGGATTTTTGGAATGGCCCGAAGGGATTTCCCGATCCCCATGGGTTGAAAACTAGAGTCATTCATTGACAAAGTACCAAGAGGGAATGATTTTGCCCAATTATTTTTTTTAAAACTAAACATAAGAATGATGGAAAATAATTCTGTCACCTATAAATAACTAAACTGGACATATTATACATGAAACTGAATGGTACACAAACTATAAAAATAAACCAACCGCACCTAAAGACCACACTATCTCCATGTGACCCCGCGGGTCACTCTCCAACACCAAGACCAACCATCGCCTAAGGCGATCAAACTCAAGCTGAACTTACACAAGGGATAAAAACCCAATAAAACTATTGGAATGAGTATTGAAACTCAATAGGATAGCCTTATCATCTATTTCCCAATTCACTTACTTTAATATAAAAGAAACAAAAATTTTCAAGTTTGAACTACAATATATCAGTGTATGATTTTATACATGTTTTACATAAAAAAATTAACTTTGTACCCTTACTCATTTCTAAACCCAAATTTACTTCATTAGTGTTCCGTTATAATTTTCAAGGGAAAAGTGATGTATATATTTTCCATCTTGCACAATGAGGGTAAAACAAGTTTCTTGAAAAAAAATTAACAAACCTTACTAAGGAATCCCATCCCTTTCCAAGGAAAATAATCCACAACAAGGAACTATATTAAACTCACTTCAAGGGAAATAGAAATAGTTATTCAAGTATCCCAATCATTATTACATGTAGTTTAAAGCTATTTGACATAGGTGAACCCTAGAGATGAAGAATAATCTATAATACCCCAATACCTAAGACCCCATCTATTATAGCATGACACACAAGATGAAATCAATATTCTCAATATTCTCATCCACCATTTTTTAGGACAAACTGGGGGAAAATCCCATAGAAATAAACTTAATATATCCACCAACAATGGGCCACTGGTCTGTACCGTGAACTACCAGTTTCAAAATAAATTATTTTAAAATTCCTTCAATATGATAGGTTATCATATCTCAAGAATTTAATAGGGGTTATCTAACTAATTCCATCTGACCATCCAATCAAAACATATATGTAATAATAATCAACAATATACCTCACCTAGATTCTCCTCAAAGACTAATCTCATGCCTTAAAATAAATAGATCACAAAGGGTTCCATCCAACGAAACCTTATAATGGATCTTGAGGATTTAAAAACATGGAAATCCCATCTATTGTATATATGAAATCCATGAGAAAAATTAAACATAAGTTTTTATAATAATAAAATTTCATCAATTTCACAAAACTTCCAAATGGGCCTTTAATCATTTCATAAAAACAAACATATGTCAAAAATGAATTTCATTTCCATTAAGAGTTGTCAAAAATACCATTACCATATAAAAACATTATAACACTTATTCAAAACGTTTCCACCTCACTTTCAATCCAAAATTTTTTTCCATAAAAAAGGCCAACGAGGCCATTATCAGTTTCACATTCCAAAATGCCTTAATAGCCAATTATAACTCTTTAAAAAAGATAAAAACTACTTAGAAAACCCCTATAAGTAACCCCAAAAATAATTTTTCACATTTCAAATACATTGAGAAATCTATACTATTCATTTTCTATTACAAAATACTCCCAAAATCTATTTGGGCATTTAATCAAACACATAGTGAGCGCTATTTAACATAATAAGTCTAACTATCACAAAATAAGGGTTAAAAATACTATTTTAACCCCTAATATTTAAACCAATGAACACATATAAATATTTATCAATCATAGAATGTTAAAAAATAATTAAACTAACATTTCATGAATTAAAAAGGAAAGTGTATGGGAAATCCTACCTCAGATCCATGGAGTGACAACAATGCTGCACTAAAATCTCTCTATGTGGGTTCCTCTACCCTAAATCTACCAAGAGGATCCATAAAAGAAAAAAACACAAAATAAAATAGGGTAAAACCAAAAATAATGTTGACATGACCGGGGTAGAAATTAATACCAAGAAGGAATGAGAGGATGAGGAAGTGGGAAGAGGGTAGAAGAGGAAAGTGAAGGATTTAATGAATAAAATAGGAATAATCACTAACCTTTAGGGATAAATTACCCAAAACATTTCGCAAAACATGGTAGAATGAAGGGGGTTCCCTCTGTTTGATAACCAACATGTAAAATAAATAAATGGGAGGTGTAATCACATAAATTTTATTTTCAAATTAAAATTTATTCATCCCATAATGGGTTGTATGGTTTTGTTGCTCAATTTTGTAAAACGTGCACAAACCATGTGAATTCTTCAAAAAAATATGTAACATTGCAGTTTTAAGTTTCACATTTTGGGTAAACCATGATGAAACTATGCGATGTCACATTTTTTCTAAAACCCATAAAATTAAACCCCAAACACTAGTGAAGCCCAACGACTGATCGTTGAATGATTTAAACACAATGTAGTGACACCGTGAGTTTCACAATCTCTCCACTATGAATATTTCTCCAAACACAAACCAAGGCCACACATTAGGAAAAAAAAATATACATAGGAACACTTAAAAATGTATCCCATGTCACACCTAGAACCCAAGAAAAGACTAAGATTTCCATTGATTTGGATTATAAGCCAAAACAAGAAAAAAAGGTTGTGACTTGATGTGTGAATCTTTCACATTAAATTAAACCTCGATGCATTAACAAGTCTCATGAGATAAATCATTTAAAAATTTTAATGGGATTCTACCTATAGATTTAAAAAATATTGGGGATGGATCTTAATAGTTCATATATGTGACAATATGCATTCTATTATTATCAATTAATTTATTGATAAACCATTTGAAATTTCCATTATTTATAATTCTCATAGTTAACTTTTAAAGATCTTGTGCTTTTTTATATGGAATTATATGATTATAATTTATTCAAATCATATGATGCTCATGTTATATAAAAAATGGAATTTTTTTTGGTTTCATACCTTTCCATGTTGATTATGATTTTTTATTCATGGTAGATTTTATTGTACAAAACCCTTACTAAGAATTTATTCTCACCCTTATTTTGTTTCCTTTACCTAGGAACCTGTGAACTTTACAATGTTTGAAATGAAATTATATACTAGAAGGAATAATGTTATTCTCAAAAAATGTAGTGAAGTTTGTTTTTAAATGTGAATTAAGACTCAAGTATGTATCTATATTCTAAATAAAGATAAACTATTTTTGCATTCATAATGTGATTCTTTGTATCTTATTCCAATGTAATAATTTAGGCACTGGATCTACGATACTTGGCTTAGAGTCGCTACAAAAAATTTCATTATCAAATTTAAATAGATATGATAAAGGAAACTATTTTATTAAGTCGCTAATAAATCACTTATTAAACACCAGATGTCTTAGAAATGATCACACATGTTTCATAGTTGTGGGGTTTGACATATAAGGTATGGAATCAAACTTCTCCTCAACTACTTAATATTTATTTTTATAAATTATATGCCCTATAAAAAATTCCATTCCCTTCATAAAATAAAATTTCACACAATTCAAGACAATTTTCTTTAACGCATCATTTGAAAGCTCTATCTAGAATATGAAGACCAAATTCAAAATATATTCCATAAACTATACTATCATTTTGGACTACCGTCCTGAATATTTCAAGGATGTATAAATATATGATTATCATGTAGTGTTGGAAAGTAACTTTGGAATTTAATATACCATTATTCATCCTTTGGTAAGTAAAATTCTATTGTGATATGTGAATGTAATTTTATGTTGATCTTCAAGTTCAATTTGGACCAGAAAATAGCTAGAAAACCCATTAAAGAAAATATTAATATACCTTCCTATCCAGTATTTTTAAATATTATTCTAAAAAGGTAATGGAAAAGTGGTATTTCTAGGAAATATTATTTTATTTTCTATGATCAATAAATACCTTCCAACTATTCTGAATCCAACTGGGAAATATTTCATTTTTAACATTCATTGAAATATTAATTAAATACTTATTTTGGAAATATTGAATGGGGATCACTGATTGGGAATTAGAAATTCATTAAATAATTTTATGTTCAAAAATTATTTTATCTTATTTTATCAACTTCCATCAATGATAGGATTATGATTTTTTGTGTGTTATCTCTCAAATTTTTAACCTCTTTAAAAAAAATCACTTACAAATAGTGGGGCTTATTCGAGGTGTGTCTCTAAATATATAACTTGTGAACCTATAATTTTATCTAAAAATAATGAATAGTTTTTTATATTGATTTAATTATACATTGTATTCAATTGGAATATTTAACTGATCACCATCATAAATATAGTAATATTTATTGTTTAATAGAGGAATCTTTATTTTCATTTTGGTAAGTTCTTCAAATGATAATAGCAACTCGCTTTTTCTCATGTGGGTAACTAGAATGTTAAGATAAAATGTGTCTATTAAATATTAAAACAATGAATCCATATCATTAAGAAATTATTTATATATCTCATACCCAAAACATTTATCACAATAATGTGGTAAATTATTAAATTTATTTTGAACAATAATATTTTCAGTGGGTTTTGGTTACATTAATGATGCTTTTAAACTCATGACTACATCAAAAATAACAACATCCTTATCTTAGTATAAATTTTTTGTATACGATGAGAGGGAAATAATATAATTCTATTCTTAAGTAAATTTAATAGAATCTGAGATATAAAATTCACAATTTATTAACAAAGTTTCATAAAAGGGTACCTTTATGAACATTAAACATAGTCTTTTAATTTTCTATGATGGACTTCATAAGAGGATTAGGGAACATGTCGTGATTATTTATTACTCCATGTTTATAATATATATTACGGAACATTATAATTTTACTCTAACTATAACATCTTCCCAGACACCTATAGGATGGGTAGTAGATTGGTTTCCTAGTTGAACGACTACTAGGGTTTGTTTGAGCTCTCCAACCTATAAGGATGACTAAATCAAATGATGAATGACATTAATTGTTGAAACCAAGTTACAAGAAAAAATTTCTTAATTCTATCAAATCTATAGTTAAAGGAGTAGTAAAGGTACATAGATATTGAAATCTCAATGTAAAATGTGTTGTTTTCTAGGAGAAAATGTTCCTACCAAGACAGACCCTTTCATCTTAGTGAATCATCCTCCTCCTAGTAAAATTAGCTTTATGGGATTTTTCACACCTATGAATTTATTATATTTCATAATGTATAGGTATTTTGATATATATATATTAAAAAATTTTAAACAACTATTTCAATCCGGATTATTTGTTACCTTTATTGGTTGGAACCATTCATTTAGTGAATATTGTTCATGTTTGAGTACCTACTCTAGCTTGATTATTTAATTTTTAACCTTAACATTTTGTTTCTTGATAGGAGAATGTATTTTCTTCTTCTTAGGGACTTGTTACTCTTCGATTAGTTTAGTTTCAACATTGGTTAATATTGGTAACACCTTATTTCCTTGTACTTCTTTAAAACATCCCAATTAAATAGTACATAAATTTCTCTTTGAGTTTGGAATTGGTTGAGATTGGATTTGACATTACATTTATTTCAAAATTGTGTTCAATGTGAAGAGAATTTTAATGTAAAAATTTTTTAATTCCATAATCTCATCGTCATATGTTTTCAAAGTTGTTTTATAATGACCATGATACTCCAAAATCTATCTCAGCAAGCCATTTTTGGATGGATCTTGATTCATTCCATATAGTTGGTAGGTTTTGGATAGATTTTAGTTATTATTAATTGTATGGAATGGGGGTGGATGGGATGTATTTTGGAATGGTATCCTTTGTTATTGTTAGTTTACATCTCTATAATATACTATTTAATACTCCTAGAAACCTTGATTTTCCAATAGTTCATTGAAATTAATTTGGTACCTTGATTCATAGAAAATTGAGTCTTACACTTGAGATAATAAATTTATATAGTTCATTAAAGACTAAAAGATTTAATAGACCCATGGCTGTGTGTATAGTGATCCGCGTACTCTTTTCAGTTCTAATTTCCTAAAAATATAGGATAGTTCATCAATTTGGGTTTCAAGTAAAGGGGAGATGGTTTATTTTACCTCATGAATTCCTCTATGGGTAGTCCTTATATAAGACTAATAAGAGTTTTGAGACATATTTTCCCATAGATCCTTGAAAATTTAGGTGACGATTCAATGAGACCTCCTCTTGATGAAGTAGCCAATAAGTTTTTATGTTTTTTAAAAGGGCATGGTATAATATAACTAAGGAATAGTATTATTTTATGAGTGTACGGTCACATCTTGTAAACAACTTCTTCAACCCCTCCCAACACTCTTAACATTTTTCTCCATGAGTTTTATTTATAACATTGCTTGTTTTCCTTAATGTTTTTCTCCTTTAATTTGGGATGAACTTATAATGTAAAGCAATACAGATATCATTGAACCAAGTAACATAACCTAGTTATATAATGTAATTTCATTCATTAGTTATAACATCCATATAATATTGGAGTGACTTCCACTTGATTTAATTTTATGGAGATCCTCTCAACATGAAGGTAATATACACATTTCTGCACTCCTTTAAATTATTTTGGGGTTCTTTATTGTATAAACCTTGAAACATAGGCATGATTTCACATAAAACTTATGTAACCAATAAATACACTAGATTATTTGGGAACACCAATTGATAATAGTTCTGTGTTATGTTTTTTTCTATTCTGTTTCATATTATAACTATTTGATGAAGCTTTATAACAAGAAGAGTTTATGGATTAAGATTATTTCAATAGAACAATTTAAATATAACATCTACCATCTCAAACACATATTACTGCACAATTTTTATCATAATTAACAACATTATACTACTTGAAATATATAGGTCTAGTGTTATTGGGGAATTAGATTAATCATAAAAATATCTAGGATAATAAGATAGTAATTAGTTCTCATATTAATAATTTATCATAAATCTCACCACACAATTATCACTGATTGAGATATACATGGGACATATGTAAAAGAAAGGGTGATTCATAAATCCCAGTAAAGGTGAAATAAGATAAGTATGGGGCGACATATCCTGAGATTCAATAACCATAGCATTGAAACAAAAAGGTATTGATCATTAACCATTATATGAAAATATTTAATAAGAATAAAATTCCATAAGATCGTGGTAGACATGAGAGAATATAAAATTTAGAACATATATAATAAAAGGCATCCTAGAAATAATGAAATTTATACTTCCAAGACATCATAACTTTCAAAAAAGTAGTGAATTACACCTGGCCCACGAATAACATAATGGATGATGCTAACTAAACTAAGATTGTCCACTGCATTATAGATATGGCTAACAAAACTAGATCAATTCATAAAATTATAGATGATGATTATGTAACCTATCCCACACATAGTGATCACATGAGATATTAATAATTTACCAATCTGTTCAAGGATATATAATTTTGGGTCTATCCATCTTCATAATATATCATGAATATGTGTTTTAAATAAAAAAGAACATTCATAAGTAAAAAATATAAAATAAACTCAAAAAAATAAATGTGTAAATTAATTAGTTTATAAATTATTAAGAATTAGTGTTTCATGTAGTATCCTATGAAAATAATAGAAAAATAATCAGGGAATATTTTATCTAAAGAAGGATTTATTGGTCATGAATTGATTACCAATAATTAAGTATATATTATTGTAAAATAAGAATAAGGATTTTTTTTCATTAAACTCTTTTGTTTAACATTTAAGAAAAATTTAAAATAACCCTTAGGGTATAGTGTTTTCTTTAAAAAAATAAACCAATATAATTTACATTAAAAATAATAGATTTATTTTTGAATCATAAATAGATAATAAATTTAATAAGAGCATTACAACATATGGAAAATATATGAAGGAGACATAAACTAGAAAAACATCACTTCTGAGCTCCGAATGATTTGAATTAAAGAAACAATAAAAAATTAAAATAATGGGATAAGTAACCGTAAAAAAGGAGGAAAGATGAAATATGAAGGAAATAAAAATATAATATTATATAATTTTAAATTATAAGAGAGATAAATAGAGAATAAGAGAGAACATATCTTTGGGAACAAGAATGTGTGGAATTGTAACCCTTACCTATGGTCAATATTTTACTTAGAAACACCTCTAACTAGTAAATAATAATTCATAATCCATTAATTAATAGATTTAGAAAAAAAATTATTTATTTTAGACCATATAATATAGTTTTATATTGACATATTTTTTTATTATAATAGTATTGTTTCTAAAAATTGTCTCAATATTATTAAGTTCATGGTTCTAAAACTACTTTGATGTTGATCTAACAAACTATTGTCGCATAAAAATGGTTCCATAAACTCAAAAAGTTACATGTTACATGTTTTATATTATTCTATAAAAAATGATTTCTATAGTTCATGAAAAAGATTCCAATTGAAGAATCATAAAAACTTCCATTTGAAGAATCATCCATGATAAACTAGTTTTAGATAGGTAAAAATTAATATGATTGTTTACCATTAATTTCACTATTATAGGGAATATTTTTCAATTATAGAATCTTAATAACAATATTTATTTAATATTAATGGTATATTCAATCATGATGTAATTTTTTTATAATATACCTAATATATGTTAGTTTATTAAAACACCATCATTAACATGGGCTTTGAAAAACAACATTGGTGAGTGAACTTTCAATGAAAATGTATAAAATTCGGGGAAACCCAATAAATAATTGAGTTCCCTAAACTACTTATATTAAAATTTATCAAATTTTTATGCTTACTAACTATAATTTACAAATATTATTGAAAAATTAAGCTAATTTAAATGAAAATACATTGTTTTTTATAACCCATATTTTAACATAGTAATGACTTGTGAAAATGGAGCTCAGTGAGGTAAATGATAGATATATCATCATTTATGAATAAACATGACTCTAATACCCTAAAAATTGAATAATTTAATAAAATTAATTATTTTAATATATTTTTATGAAAAATAATCTCAAATAATAAATAAAAGATTTCTTTGGAAACCCCTGCCTTATGTTTTGAGTCACCTCCTTTGAAACGAGCATACACCCTTTAAATATGGGGATGTTGATCACACTAGTGGATTAATAACATGGGAAATAATTTATATATAGGTATTTTGGTATATATTTTTCATATTAATGAATTTTCAAAGTGAGGAGAATAGGGTCAATGAGGGGTTTTTTATAGCAAATGGGTAGGATGTTGATCAATAAAATATTCTATATTGTACCATTTAGACTAAAAACATGAATTATATTGATAACCATGAAAATTACTAATTTATTATTAAAAATTGTTTTATTTTATTTTTAAACAAATCAAAAACCAAATGGAATCTTGGAAAAACATAAAAAAATGTAAAAAATTTATAAAAATATTTTATTAGAAAAAATATAAATTAGGCATCAAATTTCAAAATATATGTTTATAAATTAAAATTATAATTATGTAGTGAATTATTTTATATACTCATTCCACTGTAATATTTTAAAAAAAAATTATAGTATTTTAATACATATTTATTTCAGGATGATTTTATAAAATTTACATTATTTATAAAACAATATTTTTAGTATTCATAGAAAATAATTTTTTTTTGAAATAGTTAAAATAATTCACCCTAAGATAATTTTTACAATATGAATCGCAAAAATAATAAATTTTTATCAAATTAAAACTCTAAAATTTAGAAAATTAAAATTTTACTATAATCATATAATAAATGGAAGATAATATATTTAAAAAATTGTATCATTTACTAAGAAAGGTCACACTCATATTCATTATCAATCAAAATTATTATAAAATTGTATATAATTTATAGGAAGATATGTTTAAAAATAATAAATTATGTATTAATAAATAAATTAATACATTAATTATTAAAATTTATACTGTTAATATATTAGAGAGGGAAATTATTCATATTTGATAATTATGAGTCATCACTCTCCCCCCAAGAAATTTCAACCTAAAAATTTCAACTCAAACCATAAGATATAATTTAATGAAGGTAATTTTTTCAAATGCATACTTGGATTCCCATGTTTACTTTTCCTTCATATGATTATTATATAGTATCTTAACTAGATGAGTGGTTATGATTTATAATAATTTAACTCTATGCTCTAATATATCTAATGGATACTCTTTTCAAGAGAGATCAAGCTCCAAATATACCACCTCTAGATTTAGTAAATGTGAGTAATTTGGTATCTAATTTCTCAAGAGTGATACATGGAACACATCAATTATTTTAGATAGGTTTTGTGGACAGAAAATTTGATAGGACACATCTCTAACAGGATAAATAATATCAAAGGGGTTTATATACCAGGTAATTATCTTTCACTAATTCCAAGACCTCACAAATCTCTTACATAGAGATATGTTAAAGAATAATTTATACCTAATATCAATATATAGGTCCCAATGATGATTATCTGTATAGATATTTTATCAAAAATGAGTTGTTCTAATGTTTTATTGAATTCCTTGGACCTTCTTTTTCATATCTTCTACCAGTTCTGTTCTCAATAGATTTCTTTCTCCAAATTCTTCCCAATATGTTAGAGTTTTACTTTTACTCCCAAATAGAGCTATATATAGATCCATATAAATTATTGATTGGAAATTATTGTTGTATGATAATTGTAATACAAAGATTTATTGATCCAATATTCTTCTATAGTGCACAGAAAAATATCTAAGCATATCTTCCATAGTTTGAATAGTCCTTTAAGATTTAACAATAATATGAGGATGATATGATATACTAAAGATCAAATTTATATTCAGTTCCATTTATTTTATCCTCTAAAAAATTGAGGGGAACCTCAATTCTCAATTATATTAAATTGATAACGGTGTTTCATACAACATCACCACTTATTTAATATATATATTGGAAATTTTATCGAGTGAGAAGTATTTGTGAAATCTAATGAGGTTGTAACTATTTATTTAGTGATCCATTATAACTCATATGTAATTGTTTCCCTTATATGTGTTATGTTGACCTGTGACAAATTCAAATGTGATATTCTCCCATTTCCTTATTAATATGGGTAATGATTGAATCATCCCATTGGAAATCTATCTTTATACCATAATATATTGGTATACTTAGAAATTATATATATATTAAGTAATATCATTGTTCATATTATCCAACCAAAATTTCTCTTAGATATCTCGATAAATCATTTTCATTCTTGAGTGGATAGATAATTTTGAGCCATGTGTATCATATAATTTCTAATTATTTATATCAGGGTAATATGGTACACATAATCATGTTTTATATCTTATTAATCTATTTTTTATTGACGACGAACTCTGATATTACCCCTTCCTATTCCAATATTATCCCATTGTGTGTCTTTAATATTCAGAAGGATAAATTCATGGGAATTTATTTAATCAATTTATGGTGTCTTTATTTCTTTTAATCTTTCCATATCCACCTATTAAATTTCTAAAAATATTTAATCCATTTGAATCCTCATCATGGATTGGGTTGCAGATCCTTTTTTCATAGATCATCTACCACTTTATTTTCATTTCCAAGATGGTAGTTGATTAATCAGTTATATACATTGATGATCTATTGAAAAATTCACTGGAGTATGTTGATCTATTTATATGGGAATATATACCATAAAATTTTCCATATCGGTAGATGTATTACTTTCCTCAAAATACAGAGTACCTCTAAATCATTAATTAATATCTTATAGTGGCAAACTCTTGTTCAGTAGATGGGTAGTTTTTAGCATGTACCTTCAACTTTCTAGAGTCATATGATATTCATTTATTATTATTCATGATTACACAAACCAATCCTTTTGTTGTGTCATTATTGTATATTGTGAACCCTTCCTCAATAAAAGGTGGTGTGAGTAAAAAGAATTCTATAGCCATTTAGTAAAATTATTCAATCCATATTCACATTCATTTTTAACAAATATTTACTAGTTATTTATTTATCATATTAAATGGGTTCATAAATCAGGAGAAATTTATCATAAATCACTGATAATACCTAACTAAACTGAACACATTAAATATCTCCACCAATATTTTTAGTATGGTCGAATCATCAATTGATGTGATCTTTAAAGGATCAATAGATATGACTTCTCTTATGATAACATGGCCCAATTAAGTGATTTAATACATATATAAGTCACCTTTATTGTAATTTACATAAATAATATTCTTTCCTGAAGTTTTCATCCCAATGCATAAGTTTTCTTCATTATCATCCATGATTATTGAATATAAGATAATATAATCTATAAAGGGAACAAAAATCCATTAATTTAATCATCGAAGACTCTATAGATCAATTCCATATTTTTTCAATTATTTTTTATCTTGAATGGAATCACTATAAACTTATAATTTCAATATCTTGTGTCAAAGGTATTCTATGAAATGTCTTCCTTTTTCACCATCGACTAATGATATCCTAATAAAAGAAAAATATTTGAAAAATATTGATCCCTACATTGTTGATTGATCACGTCATCAATCTATGTTAGAAAATAATTTTTCATTATCCTGATATTTTTATGTTCATGCTAATAAATAAAAGGATACATTAAACTATCCTTATACTTAAAAAATGGGATAGGAACCCCATTGAGAAGCATTGGGCAATACAAAACCTATTTATACAAGTTTTTATAGTTTCTAATTTTAACTCATAAACTTCAATATGGGTATTATATTCGGAATATTAGATGTGGCATAGATCCAAGTGTTTATTCAATATAAAATACGAACTCTAGAATAATATGGTGACTAGGAAACTATTTATAGATTATATCAACATACTCCCTTACAATAGTCATGTCCCCAAGTAAAATCCTCTCTTTTTCCTCAATCATATGATCCAAATATGCTTCCTCAAAATAAAATAGTATCCAGACTAGAGAAAGTGTTTCTTAATGGGATTGATAATTATCAAGACACTTATATGAGATTTGAGGATTATATATGAAATGGAAATTGATTTACCTCTCCTAATTGTTGATATTTTCATTATATATAGAAGAATATTTTATTCCCAATATAGAATCAAATTCTATGACATTAATAATAAATAATTTTATATGAATATTCTTTAACTAAACAATAATTATAGATGAGTAATATATTTGTGATGAATGATTGAATCACTTGATGTTTTCATCATTAACTCCACCTATATCTCCTGAGGTGGTGATTTCATATTTCTATAATACTCTAAATATTTGTATGAATGTGTATATATTTAATACAATAGTATAATCTCTATTTTTTAATGAATAAAAAGTGAATCTATCACCACTTTATTTTCAGTCATTAACTCAATGGTAGTTAAAGAACAATCTATTCCTTCTCCCATTAGAAATGTTGACTGTTGTCATTGGTTATCATCAATGACTCTTTTCATAGTGAATTGAGTTATATAAGGTCCATGTTCCTTATACATGAAATATTAGACCATGTGGGGGAGGTTTCATTTGAACCTTAATTTTATTCATTATATTAGTTATCTTATTTATGTCCATATGAAACTCATTGATATTCCTCCCATACTCAATACACTTGTTTCATGTCATCATTCATTCTATTCAGGTTCTAGGGTGATTCTTCCCACACATTTTTGATTTGTGTAACTAAATTTTATTCCATCTATATGATTTACCCATTGAACCTCTAGAATTTTACTCCATTATTCTATTTTTATCTCGGGATCTGTATGAACATTTTTAATAATAAATCTACAAATCCACCTTAATGTCACATAAAACTATTTAAACATAGTTATTAATGTATTGAAATCATAAATATGTTTAAATAATTAGTTTTATAAAACTAATTATGTAGTAGACCATTATTTTAGGGTCAATGATAAATTCGGAGGTTTAACTTGAAAGAATTGAAAATTTATTATCAAATGATCAAATAGACTCGTCCTTTAATATCATGGGCCTATGAAATTTCCTCCCTGTTTTATTATTGAGAGTTCAAGGAAAATAATTAATAAGATGTATTTCCAATGAATTTAAAGCATTCCATTTCATCAACGACTTCCTTAGGCTTGGTATTCTTGATTAGTTTCCACCACTAGTCAACTTACCCATCCATGTGATAAATAGACAAGATAATATTCACTTTCTTATACCATTGATATATAGATAATATTGTCTTAATAATGTTTATCCATTACTATATTATTTAACGATATGATGATCCACTAAAACAGGGACTTCAATGTCACATAATGGACTCAAATAAAACATGGTCTCTCATTGGAGGATTTTGGAACTCAACATGGTTTAATTTATTGTTCATTGATTGACTCAATTATGTGAGCACCACCATGATGCTATTTAGGGTGTATTTCCTATGAGTTTTTTCAACCTACTCTACAAAATTAACTAGACTATTCTTTTATTAGAAATATAATGATATGAATCTCACACATGTATTATTACATCATTTTTAGAATAATTATCCATATGATTCTCCCAAAAATATGAAGGTATTGTGTCTTTGGAGAATTAGGTACATCATGAAACATCACTATAATAATAACATAGTATTTTATTCCACTATTTGTACTTTCTCCTAGATCTCACCACACATTTATTATAGTGTGGGATATGATAGGGATATTTATAAAAGAAAGGATAAAGCATAAATCCTGGTATGTGTGTAATAGGATAAACAAGGTATGATATATCATGAGATCCAATAATCATATGATGGAAACAACAAGAGAATGATCATAAAAAATCACATAAAAACAGGGCATAATATTCAAATATACTAATATCATGTTGAATTTGAGAGGAAATAAAATTTGACACAAAAATATTATATGAAATCATAAACATGGGTCAAGGATCATTCTCACAATATCTTAACATTGTGGGAAAGGATAATTACACCTGCCCCATTAATAACATTAGAGATGAGACTAACTGGAATTCTCCCATGTATAACATTATGGATGAGGCTAACTGAACATGGAGAATGCAGAACATTATTATGGAAGCTAATTCAACATATCACATGCATAACATTATGGTTGATTCTTACTACACATGACCCATGAATAGTGATCTCTTGAGATATTAAGTATTACCCAATCAATGGGGGTGAGAGAATTATAGCCCCACCTGATATTATAATACACCATGAATATATGTTCCATATAGAAATTAAACAAACATAAATCATAAACAATAAAAAATCTAATAAATAAATGGGTAAAATAATAATCCCATAAATCATTAAACATCAGTATATCATGTTGGACCCCAGGAAAATAAGGGAATGAAGCATCGTATACTTTTAAAAAAAATAAACAAAGGATCATTATATAAGAACCTAGTTTTTTTCTCAGGTGTGGATCATGTTAATTTCATTTTAATCCTTTTTTCCGACCTATTATGGATTCCTTATGAGGATATAAAGGTTTTAGGGGGTGCATGGGGAATGATCAGATATTGGAACACCAATCGATGAAGAAAAGCTCTAGGCTGCATGGTTAGTAGACACCATGCAACACAACCTACATGGTCTCTCCTAATAATGCCTGGGAGAATAGAGGAGAAATAATGGAACACGGTTTTACCTAACAATGCACCAGGGGATTCATTCCCATGCATAATTTTTTATGTTTTTAATTGAGGTGATTCGTAGGGTTGGTGCATAGCTTCCCTAACTTTGTTTTCTAACTTTGTGGGTTCCCTCTTTAAGAAAGGAGAGTTTAAAAGTTGGTGCAATGCTTTCAAAACCATATGCTAAAACCATGTAACCTAGATATTTTGGGTACATTTATCATTTCTCTATTAAATCTAATTTAAACCTAAACCCACCTCCATTTTTCTCTCATGTTTAGAATGAATGGGTTTTTACTCCCCCTAAGATCCTTTTAAGCTCCAACATATGTAACACAATTTCTCTTTCATCTATATTCTGATTTGATCCCCATTTATCATGTTGGATGTGCATTTGTAAGTACTCAATACCACTTAGGTTGTTCTTCATTCATCTTTCCCTCAATGATTCTATTTAGATTCTGGATCATATGTATTATTTTTAATGTGTTGATCTGTTCTTCATATTTTCTCAATTATATGACAAACTAAAGGATAACACTAGACAAGGATGGTGTTATATCCTTAAGATAGTCAGTTTATGACTCATCCATGAAGTATCACTATTTTATTAACGATCATCATTCTGTCAATGCTAATTTCATCCAGAAATTCCATTTTAATTCATATCCCATTCTTATAGTTATTAGAATGGTATTATAAGTTTCATGTTATACATTTTCATCATCATTAGAGGTTCAAAACTCAACATCGACAATACCAGGTAGGGTGTCCCTTAAATTATGATTTTGTTAGACTGATAAGTCTATATGCGCCACCATTCTAGTGTGCTTTGACATGAACTTTATAATACTAAGCCTTTAATTAAATATAATAATTGCTTGTGGGTATTACAATTAAATACATCACTTGGACCTTCAAAGTTAAGTGTTTTAAATAAATAAATTAACTTTTTAATGGTAATTGTAATGTATATCTATATATATCTCTTGTCCTATTTAAATGTAAATTAATTACTTGGTTTCGCATCTATAGCACACCTCACCATTATTATGGAAGGAAATAGAGTTATCTTGATTAATTATTATATAATTTCATCACTAAATTGTTACATGGATTGTCTTGCCTTGTCACACTATTGAATGGAAATGGCTTGAATCAAATTACATATTAAAATGAAATGAGTATCACATGAATTAATTTATATAATGAATTATTTATTGGGTTCCAATTATATGTGTTTATCATTATAGTAGTTATTAGAGATGAACCATCACTGTATTTACTAGGGAATTCCTTGAGCACTTGTAGATTCAATTCTGATTCAAGTTGACGGTTACTAAGGGTCATTCCCATCATGGATCCTGATCCTTATATACTAGTGGATTCCTAACATGACACTATAGGATCCATCCATTATTATTATAGGATGCCTTAGATACACTCCTTGTAACCATAACGACATCAATGGACAAGAGGCTGCATGGATACACCCATTGGGCTAGGTATTTTCTTATCATGTTTTACCTAGTATGAGATCCTTAGACTCAGTTAAAGTAAAATTACATTGAAATGCTTTGGGTGATGCCCCCTGGATTGTATGAAACCCCATAAATACTAAATACATGTTAATAATCAATTAGCATGACCCATGAGGTCAAGGATTCCCTTATTATTACCTTGGATCCACTTCATTATTATTATCATCATTATATGATTCCTTTTTATATATTTTATCCTGTATTATTATTATTATCGGGAAATGACTTTAGTACTAGTTATACATCACATGACATACAATATAAATTGGAATATAATTAATTAATGAAAATATTCCATGTTCAAACATCGGCTAAGGCTGAATTAGGTGTTGGGGTGTTTACATTATTATACTTCTTTACTTTTATATGTTCTTGAATGCACACTATTTCAGATTATGTTATAGGATAGGATATTGTGGAAGTCGTCGGTTTTGACCTATTGAGATTTATGTCACACCCTATCTTGGCCACCAATGGTACCTAGGAAGATTACATGTTCATTGGTGTTGATTATGGGAAGAAACCCACTTTGGGACCCTGATCTAACTAGCTTGTATTAGTATGGAGTTTGGAAGGCGATGACTGAGTTGGAGATCAGAATGATTGGATTTCTTTTTGTATATTTTTTTATTTTGTATATAATGTATATCAAGTGACCATGTAAACCAATTTTACGGTTTAATTGACACATGACATACAATATAATCATCTTTTTAATTTTAGTATCAATTTCTTCTGTTATTTATTATTTATGTCTACTTTCTTTATTTTGGGTTACTCGTCCAGTCTCTATACTGTATTATTCTACTATTCCACCAATTTATCATACTAATTCCATTATTTTTTATATTATTATATTAATACATTGTGATCCACTATGGTAATGAGAGAATATTCTCATAACAAATAGACCCTAGGCCCTCATTTCTAGTCGGCATCATGTGGGATTTTTGGATATGTGATTAAGCCATGTGATCAACTGGGCTTGGGGCACCTTTGAGTGGCACCCAGGTTCAGAATGTCACACATTAGTCCTAAAAATGATTTCAATGTGAATGATATAATGTAATGAAAAATAAATAATATGTCATAAAATCAAACCTATTTATTTAACTTTTATGAAATTGTAAAAATAGTCTTCAAAAGGGACTAGAGCATATTGTTTTCCAAAAATAAGAAATTAAAAAAATATGATAAAATAAGAAGAGTTTATGTTAGTCACACAAGGGATGTAAGTAAGATATACCTTGACAAGGGTGAATTATTTTATGGAACTCATTTCCACATAATCACTTTCCCTTTAAACTATTAACTCCCAAACATATCTTCACCTCATAACTATTAGGGTCACCATTTATCCCATATTTAAATGGTGATACAATTGATTTAATTTTTTCCCTTATCCCTCAATTAGAATTTTTAAATAATTAATTAACCCTCACTCAGAAATTATTTCCTAATTAATATGACGAATAAATGACAAGTTACTTAATTATTTTGTCTGGTTCAACCCAAAATCGGATAATACAAGGATCATAAATCATAAACATCCCAATGTATCATTTTTGAAAAACTATTCCGATTGGTGGACTTTTTTGGATAATTCACTAATATTACTTGGTTAAATCCCCTTATAATGTTTAGAGTAAGCTCACTATAAAACAAATATCACTCCATTACTCCTATATTTCACTCAATTATCAACAAATGAAAAAAATATTTAGCATTCAAGATAATACACATATTATCACCACTATTGTAGTTACACTAGATATATGTTGGTGAACAATGATCTTCATTCACTACTCCAACACAATTCTTTTGTTGACCATAATCATGAACAACATCACCATTCTATGAGTCATCATGAATATGCCACATTCTTACCCCTTGACAAATTATCTAATGAGTGAAAATTCAATCTTCACATATTTTTAGAATAAATATAGAATTGAAAATTCTATTATTATTTATATAATACAATACTCATAAGATAAAATATGTTAACAAATATCTCATTCTAAATCATAGTATAATTAAGTATTTATAGGGATATTTGTCTCCATAAGTTCTGATTTCCCAAAATCTCTTCTCTTTGATTCAAGTGAGAACCTCCATATTTCACATTATAAATATTATTATGTTTTCATTAATACTATGGGGGAAATCCTTTAAATATTTATAATTTCATTTAAAACACTAAAAAATTTCCCCATTAATTACAATATAATATTTACCATTAAAAACTCTTAAATTCTTTCTAAAATATATAAATTTTGACCTTGTAGTTCTGATAACTCGAATATATCATCATGAAAGAATCTCCCCCACTAGGTGACCATCAGATTCTATCAAAACCAAATCCATGATCATTCACTCCCATTGAAGCCTCCATGGTATAACACTTTACATTTAGTAATTTATATATATATCTCTATGTTTCTATGCTGGAATTTAGAAAAAAATTATGGAAATCAGTCTAGACACCACTTTTACTATATTGTATAGTGTACCATACATGACCATGGAATAGTCAATAGTACTCAAAAAATACTAACACATTGAAATTTAATTTAAAATTTAAAATTATTTCACATGTATTGGACAAATACAAAATAGTGTAACCCCTATAATATATTAAGAATATTTACATAGCTGCAATATTCCCCATGGAATGGCTGATTCTTTTCTTTTACAACAATGAGAATTTTCTTACATATTCTCCTCACCTCTACAATAATCAACCGTATGTATGAAAATGATTTTCTATATATCCATCTCAAAATCCATTCACAATGAAACCTAGATTTTAATGTACAACCCCCAAACCATCTTAATGAATAAAACTATTGGTCTCTTATCATGGTGCAAGCCTCCTAACAAAGAAATCCTATAGAACCATCCGCTCAACCATATCTAGGTTGCATCATTGAAAAACATGTTATGGTGAGGCTATTGGTATTATCCCATTGACCAAGTGTGAAACCTTTCATGAAAATATAAATAATCTTATATAATATATTAAACAATCCTATATATAGGGTAATTAATTCATTTTTTATTTCTTAATAACCACATTCATATTGTCACCAATAATTCCCCGACATGGATTCTATCCTTCCTAGAGAACTACTATTGATACTCTAGTTAATATATCATGAATAACTAAAACCCACAAAAAATCAAACCTAGTTTCATGAATTTGGTTTCTAATAAATAAACCAATATTTTTTCAATTAATACAACACATCAACTTCCCTATTGGATTTTCACAATCTCCCCATATGACTTTTTTGGAAACACTTTCAGGATTACATCTAATATTAATATCGATATGATTTTTTCTAATCCCCCTAAATGAGGTTCTGGTAGATCTATGGATTTAGGATGCCTCATACTCCCCCTTTGACATCAAACCCAAATAATATAACTTTTTGTGAGTAATTACCCCTTATTATCATGATTAACATATCATATTGAGGTCAAACATCAGAAAATATACTTTTGATTCTAGTTGTAATATTCCTTGGTGAATTTATTAGATACCAATTCAAATAATTAAACTTTTAGAGTTATTGGAATGTTTTAGTCATCAATAAATCTATGTTTAAATCTCCCAAAATCCCTTCAACTATGGATGCATCCTATAAAAATTCATTTAGTAATATTACCATTTATAAATTCACCATCATTATAACCTCTAAGACTATTGAGTTGAAACTCGGTGTAGGAAATAAGATATTATGTTGATTACATTGTTGTCATCCATTGCACTCACATACTCCTTAAGACACATACAAACACAATTTTGTTCTTCTACTTAGAAATATTTATTTGAAATAATCGAAACATTACAGAACAATCATTATTGAATAAGTAAATTTTTCATAGAATGTGATTCATGTCATATATTTTCCATTAAAATCATCTCTAGACACCAATTTGATATCAATTTTAAAAACTGATACAAACTATTTTCATTGATTTTTTTCATTAATCGCTAGGTTTTATTATCTTTTGATGGCAGAACCATATTTTAATATTCATCTTCATACTCCTGATAAATTCTAAATTTTATCATTGAATATAGAAAAATTATTCATAATGATTACTATCCACTTCCTTTGGATCTTATTATCCTGAAGGAAATAAGATGATATCATAATTTACCATAAAATTTATAAATCAGGAAAATAATTGATGGCGTTTATTTTCTATAAACATGTCTTCCTCTATCTAAAATATCCAAAATCAATTCATTATATGTTCTCTTGAAACCAAAACTCCAATTTCCCCATAACACAGCTTGATACAACTCTTTTTAATGCATTAATCTCTTATATTATACTCATTTAATAGAAGTTATTGAACTAACATGATATCACACAAACTTCTACAGAAATAAGTTTGAACTATAGTTCATACTCTAATTACAATTATAACTTCTTATAAAACCTCTCCATGGATTGTGTCTCACCCAAAACCTATATCACTCTCTAAAAATTTATTGTACTTAAATACAATGGGAGTGGGGATCTCCAATTTTATTATATAATAAAATATGGTTGGTCACATTGAACCAACCCATTTATTCTATATTTCCACAAGATATTTGAATTCACATTAAGTGATGATTTATATGAATGTCCCTTATCTTAATATGGTGGACTAAAATTATATTGTAAGGCTAAAAAATATTCATTGTTTCCATCCCACTAGACAACCCCTTAAGCTGATTTGTAGCTATAATTTGGTTATTCATTTTCACATTCATTTATAATGTTTATGAGAAGTACAAATACATATGACCATATCCACCACACAAAAATAATTTCCATCATAAAAATTGCTAAAATGAGTAATTCTTTTTTTCCTTTAATATTATTAGGTATTTTGGTACCTATTGTCTATGAAATGTAAACTTTTATTATATTCCAGATTTTCACAATAATATAATAAAAAGTATATTTTTTAGTGTTTATTATGTTTATCATTTAGGTATGTGGGTATTTAGATTATTCTATTTCTAAATCACACCCATATAAACTATCATCTTTGGGGAAATAACTTATGATTTGGCGTGAACTGATACTTCCTTTTGACTATAATAAATCCCCAAAAAGGATTTTTTTTTTTAGGTATTTTTACTCTATATAAAATCATCTATATTACTTTCTATCCCCCGATTATTCTACTTTACCTTTAATAGTACGTAGTTGGATCTATTTTTTATGTCATATCAGGAGTCAAGAAT
The DNA here is from genome assembly GCA_963277665.1 of Viscum album. Lineage (NCBI taxonomy): Eukaryota > Viridiplantae > Streptophyta > Magnoliopsida > Santalales > Viscaceae > Viscum > Viscum album. The sequence goes on from OY728136.1 coordinate 1,842,174,821, forward strand.
CCATCTTGGTGTTCTATCATTCACAATAGAATAACAAATTCTCTCTCAAACTCCTCAATACATTTGAATCATTATTTTACTATGATAATCAATTCATATATAATCCAGGTCTTCTCTTTGATCCTCATTTTTTAGTGAAAAATATTTTTAGGTTTTTTTATTTCTATTTTTTAGATTTTCAATTTCCACCTTAAAATATGAATTTTATCCTTCTTGATATTGCATATAGATTTTTTTCATCATGAACCACTCCATTGTATTTATTTTATATTTCCTCCAAAAATAATTCTCATCAAGAGGAGCCTATGAATTATTATTTAGATCACCTCTACCTTATACTTATAATTATTCATTGTCCTTATTTTTTATCTCATCTATAATATCCATGAGAATATCATATTTGAGGTATTTGTAGTCTTTAATTTCTTCTTCTTCTGATTATTCGAAACTATCATCATATTTTGAAATAATCTTCTTCCTTTTGATGAAACTATGCTAAGTGTTCTAGATTTTCAAATCCTGACCAGATTAATTGATAATACCTTCAACAATTTCATTCTAATATTGGAATCTTCAAATAAATTTTGTAGTAAGGTGTCCATCCATTCCACACAAGAATAATAAATTTCAATATTTTCTTTAATATGTCTTTTTTCAATTCGTATTTTCAATAAAAGAAGTTAGTTACCATAAAAATCTATTTTTTTACATCCATAGTGAGCATCATTGATGCCTTGAATTCCACTTCCTTGGAATTTCCTTTTCTAATAGACACAATATCATATTCCTCGATGATTTTTATGAGTCTAGAAATACCATCCACAATTATTTAAACCCAATCCTAGAATACATCAGTAAACATATTTTTATGTATAATATAGTCCTCTTACTTCATCCAAAGTACATGTGATTCAACATCACAACCCATGGAATCACATTCATAGAAATTGACAAGTTTCTCTCACATAGAGTTTTATGACTTACATGATTTCACCATTGTGTAAATTATTTTTGTAAAGGATACCCAAATTCATTAATCCCCTTGAAATTGACATTTAAAATTGGTGATATCTTTTTTATAGGGAAACAGAATTGAGGCTTATATGGATCTCAACAATATAATATGATTAAATATAGAATTTTAATGATTAGAAGTTGTATTGTATCTGATAATTATTTTATTTAAATTTATATATTTCAATTATTGGAATCCACTTGTGATTTTAGGATTCCATGACATAAAATTAATGGTTTCTTATAATATTAATTAACTTCAAATACAAATCAAATCAACACAAATAAAAATATCCAATAAAAAGAATCATATTATTTGAAACCATTTATTGATCCCATAAGGGTTTAAATTGAGAGATACACTATGGGGGGAGAATAATAATGTTATGTAACTCATTAAAACTAAATAACTTTATCCTTTAATAATAACTTTAACTACAGAACCAAATCTTATAGTCAGTAAGGATACCCTTTTTATCTTCTATGGATATTGATCTGATTATTTTCCCATATTGTTTTATATAATAATCAGATTGTTACAATTGTTTATTAAACCATAAAAGATAATTATTTCAAACATAAAATAAATGAGAAATAGTATATGAAACAGGTATTTTACCTAGTTCACCAAAACTAGGCTAATCCAAGGAATTTTCACCAAAAACATGTCGATATATAAATATTCACCAACCTTGCCAATTAATGGGGTTTTTTGGAAAATTGACTCTTATTTGTAGGATCACATGCATTATAAGGTTTACTACCATCATATTGATGCACAAGGATCACTTGCTTACACCTCTCTTTCAATAACTGCTTAATATAAGAAAATAATCTTTATCACACATTCCAATTAAAATATCATCTCCACTATTTTAGTTACACCAAATATAGGTTAGTTCACATTGATCTCTATTTATTACTTTTTTATGAGATAGTTGTGAACATCATCCATAAAAACATATACATCCCATGAGACATCATGGAAGAATAAAAATCATATCCTTTGAAATGTTATTATATTACTATAAATTTTATTTTCACTTTTTTCAAGAATAAATCTACTATTTATTCATCTCTTATTAATAACATAATACATTTTTCATAGGAATTGATATACCAAAAAACTCTCCTTCTTATCATAACATAATTCAAATATTTATTGATACAGATATCTCTAAAAATCCTAATTTTGTGAAATCTACAATCTATGATTCTAGAGTTCTTCTCCATGATTCACATAATAATGATCTTAATGTACTCTAGAGTATTATTGGAGAATTCATCATTCAAATTTGAGACCAAATCATATTAATATTTTCTAAAATTCTAACTCATGATCTCCCATATATACCTCTTAAATTACTTTTAAATTTAATAAATTTTATAGATTCAGTTTTTTTAAATCAACACTACAATGATACATGCATCACTTCCATGGTGTAACCACAACCCTGCCTTTAAACTATGGTTTTTAACTTCTACGTCAATGGATACTTCATGATATATTCTATTAATGGTTATAAATTTATATATTGTAATATCTCAACTTTTATCTATAAAATATTTCATAGCTATAAATCTAGGATTACCCTTTTACTTTAGAACAAGGTGTGTCCTTATTGACCATGTAATTTTCACTAATACAACTTAAATAATAAAAATTGTACATTTATTTTTCCTAACACAACCCTCCACCACAACATAAACACTTGTAGAATAACACAGACACAAAAATTTACTTTATAATATTCACAAAATATCTATAACCCCCAGATCATGACTTCCTCTATTATTTTCCCAAAAATAAAATAATCCTTCATACACTCCTCAGCTATAAAATAATAAAACATTCATATGAAAATTATTTACCATAGATTCATTTGTGAAAGCATTCATAATAAAATGAAGGCTTCCACGATGCCATCAAAAAATAGCACAATGAATAAAAATATCATTTTCTTATCATAGTGTAAGTCTTCATAGAGGACATATCTCAAAACTAGATCCCCTTACTTATCAATCTCATGAATAAACCATAGTTCACATGGAATGGATATTAATATTCTCCCATAAACACAATGTCAAATCTTACACAAAATTTTGAATACTTTAATATAATATATTGAATTAAATTATTTGTAAAAGGCACCTCATCCATTGATAACATCGTAAGAAACCTATTTAAGACATTACCAATAATTACATGGTGTGACTTTTGTCCTCTAAATAATTTTGAAACATGTTATCTAACTTTTCCTTCCAGAATAAATTTTAAAAAAACTCATGCATCAAAAAATCTAACCCAACTGAATTATAGGGGATTCCAATATGTCAAAAAAGTTGCTTCTAAAAAATCAAACACTGAAACTTGACCATTTCAATGTAAACTATTTTCCTTAAAAATCACATACTGGAAAATAAATTTATAATAATTTGACATAAATAATATTTTTGTAAAATTAAGAAACTAGAAAAACATTTCTTATAATATTTAAATGGTTTAGCATAAAAAACAATAAAAAAGGAAAAAAATGGAATGGTTGTCCCATTAAAAATTAGAAAATAGAAACCATAAAGGAAATAATGTAATCTTTAATAAAATTATAATGTGAAATATAAATAAATATACAGAGATAGAGAACTTGTATTCGGGGATTAGGAAAATGTTGTAATGGAACAATTACCTTGAGTCCAAATTTTCCTTAGAAATAAATCTAACCCATGGATAGTTTATCTATGTCAATTAATTAAAATCTTACAAACCATTTCCATATTTATTTAATCTCTTATAATTTTTTTATCATTTTTTATTATTTAAACTAATATTTTTTCATCATATATAATTATATGTTTCTGTTCATGGTTCAAAAAATTCTTTAATATAGAGGTAATAGTTTAGGGTCACTATAAAATGGTTAAATAATCTCTATAAGTGTCATGAAATGTGTTTCATATTATTATAGAAGAAAATTAGTTCAATAGGATATTAAATAGTAACTATTCAAATAATCTTCCACTATAATCCCATTTTAGAAACTTAAAATTACTGTGATTATTTACTTTTAATTTCATTTATATGATGGATATTTAATAATTAATGAGTCATAATATTTAAATTAATTAACAATTTATTTTATACTCATCCATGAAATAGAATTTGAATAATATTCACGATTAATTTAATTTTATGAAATCGTTACTATTCAATTAGGTAGTGTAAATTTACATTGATAACTGGTCTTCTTAAAAGAATATAAATATAGGGAAACCCTAATAGATTTAATTATTTTATAAGAAAATAGCTGATGATTAAACAAATATTTTAGGATTCATCCTAAAAAAATTTCTTATTATATTTATGTAATAATATGATTTTAATGAAATTTCATAATTGTTGAAGACCACATATTTTGACATAGTAACGACTTAAGAAAATATACTTTGGGGAGTGGTAATGAGTGATATTTAATATTTTATTAATAAATATTATTATAATAAAATGTAAATTGAATCATGATAGTAAAATAAGTGGATATATAAAATATATTTATCATAGTGAATCATAAATAATAAATAAGAAAAAGACTTGGAATCCATAACCATATGTTTTCAGTCACCTTCCTTGAAATGAGCCTAAATCATTTGGTTGGGATCATTTGAGAAACCAAGTGCATAAGAACATGGGTAAGAAATTGTAGATTGGTATTTCAGATGAATGTTGAAAAGGAATAAATTTTCAATGTGAGTAGAATAGGGTAGAGGAGGGATGTTTATATATCTAATGGGATGGGTATTTTATAATAACGCTTTGATTATTTTATCATTTTGGCCAAAGAATATGAGTATTTTGTTTCCCATAACCTTTACAAGATTATGATTAAAATAATAGGGTTGTATAAAATTGAAACTAAGATTAAAAAAATAGAATATTGGATAGAATTAACAAATAAAAATTATAAAAAATAGTTCTAAATTGGAATAAAATATAACTTTGGCTTAAAATATTCAAATATTGTTTTAAAAATTCAAATTATTTATTTAAAATTAATTTCTTTCCTTAATTATATTTTATGTCAGGAATTTTTTTTATACATTTTTATTTCATAATTATATCATTATATTGTGATAAAATATGAAGTATTCATAAGGATTATATATTTTCAATTCAACAAAAAATCATCTTTCTCAGAAAAATAAAAAAAATCATCCTAAGAAAATTTTAAAATTTATAATCCAAAAATAAAAACATTTTATCAAATTAAATTTATAAATTATTGAAATTTAAATTCCAAATAATGAAACATAATACATGTAAAAACAATTAATTTAGAAAAAACTACTTTATTAACTAAAATTGATCACAATCATATCTATTATCATTAGTAATTATTATAGGATTATATATCCAATATATGAAGATAGGTTTCCAAATAGTAATTAATTACTTAAAAAATAAATTAATATATTCTTTATTAAAATTTATTCTACAAATATATTATAGTAGGAAGATGTTCATATTTATAAATTATATGTTGTTACAGGAAATCTCTTATTCAATGTCTTATATGATCCTTATGTTTCTATAAATTTCTAGTAAATTCTTATAAACCTATGGAAAAAACCAAATTGTTTAATGGAACTACTTATGTTCATCATATAGAAAAAATTCAAAATGTGAATGTTAAAAAATAGGGAATATCGGTTTGAGTCCCCACCAATTATGATAGTTTCTTGAAAAAACTATCATGAGTTAGTCATGAAATACATTTTACAAACCATAATGAAATAAAATAGTAGTTTAACTTTGGTAATCACATGAATATTTCATCATCCTCATGGTTATAATTATGTGTGGGTTGTTATGAAAGTGAGAAAGAAAGAACTAGGTGTGTTTGTTATTTAGTGATAATGATTAATTTGTTGAATAAAATTTTAGCAAGTGAAAGAACCTTAAATATTAACATCCACCTTACCTTATAAATAATAATAAAATCGTTTAAAACATTAATTCCCTCTCAAAAAGTGGAATTTATGTCTACCAATCTCTCTCCCTTGGTGTGTTTGGATTCAAAATCAATATAAAATGTTTATTTTATATTTTTTATTTACCTTGGTGAGTTTATAAAATAAATATATACTAATGGAGATATCTATCACAACTTAAATATAAATATTAAATGATCACTTTATATTTTTTATATTAAATTATTATACACCATATGATATAACTTCAGAAGTATTGTAAAACCCTGATATTTTCATAAATGTTGTCTTTCAAAATAATTTTTTCTTTTTAATATTTATTGTTACATGAAAAAAAAATTCTTGAATTACCCATAATACGGAGTTTTTCTTTAATTACATACAACATCTATTTTTGATTTCAACACATTCATCAATGAGTTTCTTTAATAGCTTTCATGACATGCAACACTGAGCTTCTATGAACAATGAAATGATATTATTTTAAATGTGATCATTATATCTTAGACATTGAATAGGAAATTATTAATAGAATTAACTACTTTAATAAATATAAATATAAATTTCCAACTCAATAGAAATTTATTTATAAATTCTTAGTAAATAATTAATCTTTTTTAATGGAATTAATAATTTTCATCAAAAATATATATTTTCAAAAATGATTTTTATTTATTTTATGAAAAAATATTATAAATAATGTATAGAGACATTATAAAATTTATTTTAAAAATGAGATTCATTTTTTTAATCATTGTATCTAAATTAACTTATGGTATAATTTTGTGATTCTTCAAAAAATATTGTTTTTATAGTGAATAGTGGGAAAAACAAATTTCTAGAAAACTACTATTTAATTTTAGAAAGTTAAGAAATCTAAATGAAAAATTATGTTTAACAGTAAAATAATTTTTATTGATTTAGATTTAGTCTACATTATTTCTTTTTAATCTATTGTCTATAGAATTAATTTATAAGTTTATGTTTTTGGTGTAAAAATATTATTATGGAAAAATTATTTTAAAGTGCATAATGATTATCCATTTTATTATTAAAATAATACTCCGTGATAAATTTTATAAATTAATTTTATATATTGTATTTTAATAAAATTTAATTGATATTCATACAATTATTATTATAATATATAGAGTTTATTTAAAATCATATAGTGCTTAAAAAATACACTTATCAAAAACCGAATTTTTCTTCACCTATGTAGGTTTTGATTTAAATTTAATTTTTTTCTATTTTTTAAATTTATATTTAAAAATAAACCAATTTTTTAAGCCATCATTTAAAATTTATATTCGGGTCAATTTTTTATAATTTTCTCAAATGAATAATTTTTTGATGAATAGGAAAAAATAAAGAATAATAATTTAAAACCTCTATTCCATTTAAATTATTTATAATATTAACATACATATATAATTATTTTTGAAGTAAATTTTATTAAATTATATATATATTAATAAAATTTATTCCAATAAATTTAATTTTATATTGAAATTTGATATAAGAACTTTGGAAAATTTTGAAAACTCTCTCATTGAAAACCTACATTCTCATCCTATCTGCGGTATATATTTTAAATTAAAAAAAATATCACTTATCTTAATTTTCTAAGGAAAAATGGATTAATTTTTTTTAATAATAATAATTTAAACTTAATTTTTTGTGAAAAATTAAAATTGAAAATAGTATTAATTCATTATCGTGGATAATGAAAAAATGGGTTTACTGAGGGAGATAAACTAAAAAGTTAAGGGTTAAAATGAAAATAAAAATTTTATCATTATTATTTTATGGAAATATTTCAATATTATATTTAAATATTTATAATATATAGTAATTTGGATAATTATTTTTGGGAATGAGCTTTTTATTTTGATTTGTTTTGGAAATTTTCAAGTAGTTTCCAAGTTGGTGTATCCCCCCTTATAAAAGTCATGCAACACCCTCCATAATTCACACAAATAAAGACATAAAATACATAAAATATCTAAAAAATGAATCACCAAAATCATTAAACATTCTCTAGAGATTATGGTCCTCTTATAAGGCCGACACAAGGGTCCTCATTAAGAGATCCAAAGGAGGTGCTTCTAAGAGAAGGTGGTTTTCTTCCCTGAGATCCTGATTCCTATTTATTCTTTTTAAACCATTAATTAGGTATTAAATATTATCATATAATTACACAGTTATCTAAAACATACTAATATTTTATTATGTCAATTTAATATCCAAAAACCATCTCCATATTCATCAAATGTGTTACGAAATCTTTGTTCATGTGTACGTCGGACTACCGCCTCGAGAACTGATGTCATTTTTTTGCATTACCACATATCATGGATAAAAATAATGATGTATTATATATATCATATTTTTTATATTTTAATACTTATTAAATTATTATATCTTGCATACCTTCGTTGTCTCTATTTTTTAGGAATATGACATTATCGCTTGTTTGTACGGCTAACTACTAACTCACAAAGTAAGCTGATTCATTCACATTTTACATATAATATAACATGGATGGTTTTAACAAAAATATGTGATATATATGATACATAATTTATTTTTTAATTATTATATATCATTTACCTTTCTTTTTTCAATCTGATAAAAAAACGAATACAATGTTCATGCATACATACAACTTGTCATATCCAGAAACAGTTTATTTCATTTTATATCACTAAAAATTTTGAATTGTTTTGTACAACTATATAATTAATATATATTATGTTAATATAGTTATTTAAATTATTTATATTATAAAATAAAGATAAAAGTAAAAGGGAAAAAATAAAAAATCAATTCGTATATGAAAAACCAATCAGTTATTACATGAAACATAACCATAACTCGGAATTGATAGTAAATAGGTAATAAAAGGGAATAATATAAGGAATAATATATAAAACTATGTTTCTTTAATATTTATATTAAACATATATTTATCAAACATGAGGTTTGAACATGTACGATGGAAGTCAAGACATGAAGTAAAGGATTTTCATCTCACTTTTTCCTTTTATGGGACACATGTCATAATCACCACCGATTTCATTTTTGGGGTTTATATACTTCCCATGAATATATTTTATGATGATTATACTTAATATCATGGGAATTTACATATTCATTAGATGATATTTCTTTCATGTAGCTTACGATTTAATGTTACCAAAGTTGTAAAATTTTAGGTTATAATCTCATCATTTATCATGATTGTTTATGATTATGTTTTTGATGATAAACTATTATGATATATCTCTCATGATACTCATGAATATCATAATCCCCTATTTATTCCTGATATTATAAATTAATATTAAATTTTTCCCACTCTTTGGAACTTAAAATAACTGAGATAACTTTTTTAATTAAATCGAACATTATTTAATATTTCAGTCGGAAACCTATTATCTATCAAAACCATGTTTCAAAAACAATGTTTTCAAAAATGTTTTTAAATTAACCTATTATATTAAAAATAAATTTTTAACCATGTTCTAATTTTTCTGACCCTAAATTTTAAGGAACTTACATTTCACTTTAAAAAGTAATTCATCTTTGGATTTTACTAAAAATGTGCAATGAATCAATGTTTTAATGTGTACAACGTGATATAATTTCCTTCCATCATGTACATTATTTTATTTTAATAAATATTTATATTATTTATGTTTAATATAAAAATAAAATATTTTAGAAGTGTTTAATATTTCAAAAAAGTTGTTTTCTAAAATGAAATGATATTTTCATTAAGAAATCGTTTAAATGATTCTTAAATCTTCTTGTATATGTTTAAATTTTTTTCGTAATAAATGATTTTTGAAATGTTTTATGTTTTGAAAACTTTGTTTTCCATTTTCGGAACTCTATATTCTTAAATAAATGTCTCATTTAATCTTTCGAGGTCATTTTTTATCTTAGATGACATCCTTTTATGTTACTTATTCTTCACTGGGGATATGATCCTAGGATACCGTTCTTATTTTTTATATGAATTCTTTATTATTATGATGATTTTTTATGAAAATTATTTCTCCCTCAGGGATTGTAACATGAAATAATTATTAAGAAACATTATTCTTTTTCCATGGGTGATGTTGTCATTATAAAACCTATCTCGTTTCAATAGGATATGATAAAATGAAATTTTTATGAAACCCATTTAATTTCAGGGTTTATTATATAATGAATTCTTTACAATGTTATGGAACACATCAATATGGATTTCATTATGAGATAGTTGGGAACTATATCTCTCTCTAATGCATTGGGTAAATATTTATATCTCATGAGATACATAGGGATGGTATAATTAGTGAACACAATTTAGTGGGGTACTATGTTTGTTTTAATGGTCTTGGGACTGAACCATGACTACTTTGAGGTCATTTTTAGTGAAACCACTCCACAATTAAGAAAGGGATACCATTGAGGATGGTGGTGTGTTGCTAAAAGGAGGTGTAGTTCCCCATGGAGTTCCCTGACATGTTTTGGAAAAGAGGCTTCACTACTATGGAAATTATTTTCTATACTTATGTCCATACCAAAAACCTAAATCTTATTTCAATGTTATAATCTTAGATATCATGCTATTTTATTATCTTATGATTTATTACTTATGAACATCTAATCTAAATTTCATGTTTCTAGATTATGTTATTTGATATATGGATAATGGTTTTCAAATGTAATGTTCATGTCCTCATACACTTATTCTCCGGTTATTCTTACATATCTCCACCTTTTACCCTTACTTAGAATATGATCATACCCTTTCTAATGTTTCAATTCCTCGGGTTATAAATAATTTTTTTATATAGGATTATTAAAGGGGGATCATTATGGGATACATTAAAGATATTTCAGTAATTAAGAATATTGTGTTCCATGTTTCCAATGTCACAAAACTATTATGGTCCTCAGGTATGTGTTTGAATAATCTAATTAATATTCATATAAAAATGTGTAATATCCATTTATGGGAGTCCTGGTTCACTAAATTTATTATTATTGGATGGGTTTAGTTAGACTTTTGAAACTAAGATGACAAATTATTAGTTAGATCCCAAGGGATATTTCAAGGTAAATTTATAGGTATGTATATAAAGATAAGTCTATGTATGAGTCAATTTATAGGGAAATGTCCATCAAATTTAGTAAATTATAGAGTTAGTGGTTTATAATAAATTATATACCTTTCTAGAGACTACAAGTGGATGTTTCACTTGAATAGAGGTACCGAGGTGTAATTACACAAAAAAAGGAACATTGATATGGAATCAATCATCATCTAGTGCATGAAAATGATCCTTAATTCACACTTATTTTGACACTCCTGGTAAATATTATATAAGAATTCACAAAATCTCTATGAACCATAATGAATTATTTAATTTGAGGATGAATATGAATGACATAAGAAAACCCAATTGTGTCCTAGATTAAAAATAATGTTTCATGATTAAGACATCTTATAAATGATTTTATTTATTATTTTATTTCACACTATTATTAGTGTTTCTTACACTGTGAATTTTGGTTTTAGTTGATGATGATAAATAGAATGAATTGGGTTAACATTGACTGTGGTGGAATATTAACTTTTGATTAGTGAAATGGGATCATATTTTGATTAAATGATATTGTGATTATTACTAGTTAGTTATCATGATATATGCTTAATAATGTACTCCATAACTAACTCTCAAAATCACCAAAGTAGAGAAGGATATATTTCATTGAGAGTTAGGATAGTGGAGAGAATAGAATAATTATGTTTTAGTTTCTTATATGTCAGGAATGTGTAAAAAAGTACTTGATGGAAGGAATTAGAGTAATTGGGAGATTTTTTGAGTGTGGAAAAGGATAAAAGGAATGTAATTTATGAGGAAAAAATAAAATGTTCAGTTATCATAATGGTTAGTAATATTTTTCTCCATAATATATAATCAACAAATAAATGTTTTATGTTTGAGGATGTTATAAATACCACCAAGAACCATCTGATATATCCAAAATCAAAAATTAAAATATAACATTTCTCAAAATTATATACCTTTAAATTTGATGATGTTGTAAATATCCCCCTATAATGAATTTTTATACATGAGAAGTGTCCCAATAGGTATACTAAAAAACTCTATCCTTTGATACCATATATCTGATACTCATTCCCAAGTATCCTCATTGATACATCCATTTCTATATAAAACATTGAAAATAGGAACTATAATTCTCTATAATAGTTTTCCCCCAATGTCTAAAATACTAACTAGACACTTCCCAAATAATTCATTAAGTTCCATCTCAATATATTCATTGTTTATCACATGAATCTGATTAGTATCTTAGTTCTAAATATGAGACACATGGAACAAATTATTTATACCTGGATATTATGGGGGATAGTCTATTCAGTAATCCACTAACCTAATGCATCATATGATCTAGAATAGTCCCATAAATCATGGTGACAACATTCCCAATCTTTGTAAATGATGATTCTTCAACTAATGCAAAACCCACATGAAATCATTATTACCCATAGGAATATTCTAGGTTCATCACCTCTTGTCATAATAAGAATGTTTCCTTATATCAATGGTAACAAAAAAACATATGAACTTATCGGTGTTATCATGCACCAAACTCATTTTGATAATATTTGGCCCACCCGCATCATGCTAACAAATTGTTGAACGAAAGTTTCGATCCTAGATATTCCCAAATTTTGTAATCTAAATAAGAGACTAGAAACTTTTTTTATATATAAGTACAACAATTTAAGGATGATTATCCCACATTTTTTCAAAATCCTGAATACATTCCCTAGGTATGTCTTCTAAAATTTGGATTTTTCTTTTCATATATCTATTTTTATAGGGATGATACATAGTACCTGGTTTCAACAAAGTCCTCATTTCCTTTTCCAAGCCTATTAGGTCCACTAGGTCAAATACACTAAGAGGGGGGTGAATTAGGGTATGATAAAATAAAACTACTAACCCTTTTGATCGTGTTTAATCATAAAAAACACACTTATCACTTTATCCAATAGAAATATATGAATAGAAATTAAATCATGCATCAGAGACGTCAATTTTACATGGTTCTCCTTTAATGGGCTGCGTCCAAAGAGTTTACAAAGGCAATGTTTTGATTTAACAAATGCACTAAAAGCACATTGTTGTTTACAAGGATCATGATATATCACTTTTATGCTCATGGGAATTGCCTTTGTAAGGTTTACTGTCCGCTCAATACATTCCCAAAGGTCACTCCCTATGTCTCTTCCTATGGCTCACTACCGGTGGGAAGGATCATCGTCTTCCTCTTGATTCCCTCACAACTCTTGGAAGGGACCCACAAAAAGTTAATGGACTTGTAGGTCCATTCATCATCACTGATGAATTCATAATATACCATATATAGATGCTCTTTTGAAGTCCATCATTAATCCACTAAAGAATACCACTTTACCACATATGTTCAGGGAAATTTCAAACCTTTCATGAAACCTTAGGTTGACTTGTGCACTTCTTTAAGAATGGATTGTAAGTGTTTCCATTGTTATGGAACACCAAATTACATGTTACTCCAAACTTTAATGAAACAAATTTATTATACTCACAACTTGTCCGACACAAACCCTTTTACACCTAGATCACTATTCACGTCAACTACCATCTGCTGCACAAATTCCGAAAAACTCACTTGTTGTGCACCCCCACCACTTGGGATAAAATAACACTGATTTTGTCTAAGTGTTGATATCAAACAGAATGATCGAAGATGCCATATATTTATTGTAATTTTTATGAAAATAAGAACACAATGCACAACTCTCACGCAGATGCACTAGTCCATTCACCCAATCCTCAATCATGTAACTCACCTTGTGCACTACCCCAAAATGTGTGAACCCTTAATTCCATTTCCATATATTTACTTTCATATTATGAAACATTCATTGAGTGAAAAATTACAAGCCTCCTTGAGACTATCATGTAACTCCCTTCTCCAAAAAAAATATTCTCCATTCACATATTTTCAGACCCAAATATTTGAAAAATAGTAGAAAACGGTGCCACCTTATATTCATTCTTTTTGTACCACATCCAAATAATCCATTCCATTTTCATGAAGCCTTGTAAAAATATTTTTTGAATAATATCTCTTGAATTCAACAACAGACCATGGATATCCACTTTGTGTGCAGGCACAATCAACCCAAAAATGTTCCAATGCAACCCTGAGAAATTTTTCACTATAATCTTGGCCTTTGGGTTTGTTGAAAAATATTTCATAATTTGATAAATATTTATAGTTTAATCCATATTATACCACTATTCTCTTCATGAGATTCAGACAGTGATCAAAGGCATAATTAAAATGCACTCTAATCCCACATGAGAATTGCTCAGCATGAGAAACAAGAGTATAATGGAAATTTAATCAATGAAACACATCATTTCATTTCAAAACAGTTCTTCTACGTTCATAATGAACCTCAGATGTTAGGATATATATACTCTGATCGATCAATTCTAGAATCATCAGATTTAATTCTCCCCCTATCTTGCTACTCCCCCCCCCAATAGCTTCAACTCCCCCTATATCGTTGCTCCACTTAGAAACTTCTCCCCATGTATTGACTAAGATATTTTCTCCCTTATTTATCCACAATTTATCCCCTTTTTAAATGAACTTAATATAAATTACTTTTATTTATGCAATAGTATTAAGAAAACATATTTTCACATTAGGAAAAAACACACCATATATCAAGGATTGGGGGTCCAATATCCAAACTTTTTTAAGTGAAGGGAGTGGACTAAACTCTTAGTGGTAGTAGATGACTCCCAAATGATTTATTATATAGGGCCTTTTTTAGAATGTCTAAAACCTATAGATCTCTTGACACATAATCCAACATTATAAGTACTTTCTCTACTTTCCCCTTGGAAAATGATACTTTCTTTCAATGTGCCTTTTCCTTGAGTGGTGGATTATTTTTTCTCTCAGATTAATATCACTTGAATTATCACAGTGGATTCTTATTAGAGACTTCACTTCAACACCTATATCCTTGAGTTGTTGCTTCATACATAATAATTGTGTTCACACTTGGGAAACCATAATATATTTAGCTTCTATGGTGCTAGATGAAATGCAATATCATTTCATTCTTAGACAAGAAATGCACAATAAATCAAGATAGAAATGACCTATTAATGTTGATTTTCTCTCATCTTTTGATATGTACCAATTTCAATATGTATATTCCAATAACTCTAATAGATATTTTTCATTATAAATCAAACTAAAATACATATTTCCCTTGATATACAGAAGTATACTTTCCACTATAATCATACGGATTTATTTAATATTCCTCTGATACCTAGTTTCCTAACACATGAAAAAACAATATTTGGTCCTGTTTCTATTATTTAAAATAGACATCCAATGATATACTTGTATTAAGTGATAATACCATATTTTCCTTTATCATCCCAAGATAGTTTTATCCATGTAGCCATCATAGTTTTCATCTTCTTTTAATTTCCCATTACAAATATTCTAAAAACATACTTTGAATATTTATATTATGAAATGAATGTTCCATTCGTTTTGTTACCTGTAAACCAAGAAAAAATTTTGGTTCAATAATCATTGAAATTTCAAACTCACTTTTCATTATGTTGGTAAATTTTAATTCATTATGCTTCATCCTATCCACCGAATATTATTCCATAGACATATAATATCACCATCATCCTATTATTACTTTCATGGTTGACATATAGATTTTAATCAACTCCACCATGCTGAAAACTGAACTTTTTCAAAAACTGATCTAACCTTTAATACAATTCTCTTGGTGCTTTACTAATTCGGAATAAAACCTTCTTTAGTAAAAAATATGTATTTTAATCTTCATGATTGAGAAAACCATTAGGAATATAAAAATAAAATTCTTCTTTTAGAACCCCATTTATAATTTCTGAATTAATGTCCAGCTATAAAACGTTGAACTTTCTTTTCACTACTATGGACAAAAATAATCTATTTTTCTCCCACCATTCAAGAGGTGAAAATGTTTCTTCATCATAAATAACCTCTATATAGGATTACCTTTTTCACTCTAGTCATTATTTGTTTCTAATTACTTCACCATCATTATTCCTTTAGACATGAAATACTGATTTATTCTCAATGACATTCTTATTTTTTCGACTCAAAACAATCTCCCATGTCAGATTATTTTCTATTTTTTCAAGATCTTTATTCGAAGCATGAACCCAATTATTATCTCCAGTAGCTTCACTAAAACATTAAATCTCTACCTATGATAAATATGATTCTTTCTAGAGTGTCTTAATACTCATTTTCTGCACTGGTGATGTCTGATCACGAATAAATTTTTTTCTATCAATTTGAGCTAATCACAGTGGTCTCTATATTGATACTGATTTATCTTCATTATTCTCTTCATTTGAGTCTTCTTCTAAATCATCCTATAAAGCTGTAGAATTCCCAAGTCTTCTTATCTCTTCATCACTATCCTCTTGATACGGATCATTTATTGGATGAATATTCTTCTTATTCTATGCTATGGTTACATCGTGGATTTTAATTATCCTTCCAATCTAGTTATATAATCATTTTTATGCTTTTCTATTCTTTGATTATCCAATAAATATCCCTTCATATCCATGACATTCTAACATCCTATGATTCTCCTAATTGAGAATGTAACACTTATGAAGAATAAAAATTAATTCAATGATGGATTTTTTCTATACAATAACTCATATGAATTATTCTCTTCTTTCAAATATGGTTACATTCTATTTGAAGTTTAGACTACTGTCATCACTACTTATTTCCCAAAAGAATCTAGATGGACTTTCCCAATAAGCATTGTTCTATCCTTGTTTTTGATGATCCAATTTATTCTCTCAACTAGTCCCTTCAGCTAGGGAGTTTTAATTTCTAAAACTTGATTCCTTATCCCATGTTTCACAGGATAATCCTCCATGTGGAAATCTGTGAACTCTGTTCCATTATCTATTTGGACCTTCAATATTTTCTAACATAAAAACTATTTAATTCCCTATTGATATCATGTAATGCAACTGAACACCTGAAACATGGGGGTAATGATTGATACCCATTCTGTTTTTCTAAATTCATCAATGAATATAACATAGTATCTTCTTGCATCAATATCCCTCAGTGAAATTTGTCCAAACACATCAACATGAACTAATTAAACTAATTTTGTTGATCTTTTATTATTTGGGTTATATGGCTTTTGAATTATATTCTCTTACTAAAAATTATCACACACATGGGTATTATCACGTGATAATACAGGGAGATCTCGAGCTCATTATATTTCACTAGATCTTGCGAATATTTTTTTTCTAGTTGTGATGTCCTGGACCCTAATGCTAATTAAAGGGTTCCCCATGCCTGGTGGTTCACATGGCCTTAGTTCATCTCACCGAATTCCAAAGACTGCTGACTAGAAGCAAGATCCAAGGGTGTATCCATGGGGAGACTATTTCCTCATTACCAAATTATAGTATAGCGGATGAGTGTACAAATCAGTAAATATCATAATCAATAAAATTAAAAATAAGGCACAACAAAAAATTGAGACAATAGAAACAATTACTAAAATCACTGGAATAACATTCAAAAACTAATGATATTTCATGTCACAATAGAACTAGAAAACATGGATCTAAGGAAACAAACATAACATGTTCCAAAAAATTATAATGGAAATCAAAGGACTATCTTAATATTCTCGAGCTCCGGCTCGGTTATCTTCTATCATGCTCCATCCTAAACATCAATCAATCAGGTTTTTGATTCTGTATGATTCCTTTTGTCAACACCTGCAACCATGTAATCTACTCTGGGTACCAATGGTTCCTAGAGAGGGTGTGAGATAAATGTTAGTGGGCCACCACCAATGGTGTTTATAACATCCATCCCATGTAATGGAAATGTAACAGTGTGCAAGCATGCATATATAAATGAAAGTAGTACAATGAATCTAAATACCCAAGTACATTCTTCATTCCTTATATGGTGTACATACTTGTAAACAATTCATTATTTAGTAATTTCTAGAATATAAATAATTCACATACAAGAAATTTCAAAGGATCCAATTTGTAAAAAGGAAACGTGTAATGATATCTAATATTGAAGTCCCAAGGTAACAACCAAGGAGACATAGAACTCAAGGGTCGCCAAATTAGTAATAAATGTATCCCAGAATGGGTAAGAGTGTAATCTAAGGAGAATAGTCCAAGTCATTCCAAAATTATTTGCCTATCGAATCCAAGGTAATTTTCCATGGTAAAACAAGGCTAAGAAGAGATATGGCCCAATGAGTTTTTATCGTTGCACCTACATGTCAATGCTGGATCCAAAAAATATATTCAAGGAATCATGTAATGATATTGAAGGGATCCAAAGGTGTAATACCAAGCATCCAATAAATATAAAAGCATCTGGATCTAGGTGGGTCTCAACCTAAGAAATTTGTATCCTTGAATTGGAATGGAGTTCATGAGTTCTCAGGGAATTCCCTTATCAGATTCCAAGATGATCTCAAGTCAGGCCATTTCTATTTGATTATGATGTCATGTGATATTTCATTTGGTTCAAGACTTTTCTTTCATTAGTGTGATAACTTAAAGTAGCATTCAACCTTTTAATCAGTCCATTTGGTTCTTTCCTTTGCATTCATTAGTGTTACAAGTCCAAGTAGCATGAAAAAATTCATTTAATTCATTAAATCATATTCCATATCAAAGGATAATTCTATTTCCTTACATTATTGTGGTAATGGGTGCTATGGACATGAAACCTATTTATTATTCATAATTAATCTGGTGAAGTCATATACTTGGTATAAATTCTAGTTTCCTTTACAAATTTAATTATCAATTGAAGCACTTACCTTAAGAGGGTCAAGCGGTGAGAATACATGGTACTTTCCATTATGCAATTCAAAATATAAACAAGACAATTAATAGAGAAATTTTTAACCTTAAGAAGTTCAAAATAAGGAACGCCCCAATGGTGGAACAGACATGTTAAACACTAAAAACAAAATTGTGGCATAACATCATACATGGGATTAATAGAGTTGGGGGGCATAACCACAAATAACAATTCACAAATATGGAAAGATAATATCCCTATGGTTATAATGATTATAGACATGGAATATATATTTTATTAGTGGAAATCAATGAAATTGGTGGGCCCCACATGGAAAATCCAAAATCAATGAACTTGAGGGATGGGTTATAGAACACCCACCTTAGGATTGTACAACTCTTCTCTTCTAGTATTGGCCCTTGATTTGGCTCGGATTGGAGTATATCATTGGGCATCTAATGTGACAAATGAAAGATCAATCAAACCCCATATGAAAGAGATCTCTTGATCCCTTGACTAGGTCATCAAAAATATCCAAAATGAGAGGAAAAGGGGGTTAGTATGGTTGGTTCTTGTATTAAGATGAACAAGTAGGTTTAATAAGATCATTATTGGAGAATTTTAAATTTTACCCTTAAAATTGGAATTTGCATAGTTTGTATGAACTGTAAACTATGAATAAGGGGTTTTCACACTATTATCACGCATGGAAGTAGGCATATTTTGTGAGGTGGATCTATCTAGGGAAACACAGTCTGCATGGTTTACTCTAAACTGTCTGACAGACCATATTTTCACAAAAAGAAGGGTTCTAGGATCCAAACCCTACCTGGAAACCCCCGAGACCTTTACTAACTCATTAGGCATCCATATTAGGTCTAAATAGAAACATTAGACCACAATTTAAAGGATCCATATCTAATGGAAAACCCAGGTTCTTACAGTTTCCCCCCATAAATTAACTTGTCCTTGAGATCACCTTCAAAGGTTGGTAAAACACTATCTAATAAAACTTTTGGCCACTGAGCACATATATTGGTCTCCTACTCCCACGTCTTTTCTTGCACATGGCTATGTTTCAATAGAACATGTACTAGAGGGTCATACTAGCCTCAAAGAATCTTTATGCTTCATTTGACGATTTGTACTGGATACTCCTCAATGTTAGCATTAATATCTAGCTCAACTTCCTTGGAATCAAAGGTATGAGACAGGTCATCAGGATATTGGAGATGCTGTGAATCATGGAAGACATGACGCATGGCACGGTACCTCTAAGGTAGTATAAACTGATAGGTTATCACCCGGACACACTAAAAAATTTTAAACGACCTTATATAATGAGTAGACAGCTTTCCCTAATTTCATAATAGTCTATGACATATCGTGGGTGATACCCAAAGAAATACACAATATCCAACATTAAACTCTAGAGGTCTTCAACGGTGAACATCATAAGATTTCTATATATACTTATTAGTATTCATACACTTCCTGATTACCTAAAACTTCTCTAAAGTCTCATGAAAAAGACAAGGACCTAGTAGTGATATCTCAACTTCCACTAGCCAGAATAGAGGTAAAGATAATGGCCTACCATATAAGGCCTCAAACAGATCCATATAAATTATCTCTTGAAAGATGTTATTATAGGATAACTCTAGGTGAGGGATATTTTTATCCCATTAACCACCAAAATCAAGGACACATTCTCCGAGCATATCATCTATAACATGTGTTGTATGTTCAGATTGTCCATTAGTCTGTGGGAGAATGTCTATGCATAGAAGAACCTTTGTTCCCGTAACCATTTGAAAACCCTTCCAAAACCATGATGTAAAATGAGTTTCACCATATGAAATGATAGTATTAGGGACCCCATGAAGTTGTTTGTTCTCACATACATACATTCTTCCCAGCTTATCAACAAAAAATGTCTCCTGAATATGAATTAAGTGGTATGGTTTTTTTTATTCGGTCAATGTATACCCAAATTAAATCAGTCCCCCTTTGGCGACCTAGGTAATCCAACTATAAAATCCATGACAACATCTTCCCATTTTCATTTCTGGATGAAAACTGGTTATAATAATCCATTAGGTCTCTAGTGCTCTACCTTCACCTACTGATAGGTGGAATACCTATTGATAAATCCTTCTATCTAACATCTCCTCCTTTACCATTAATACTAGAATCACATGTCTTAATACATATTGAGGATTCTTGGATAAAATACCCACTTAGAACCGTGGGAATCTTTCATCAAATCCTCTCTCATATTTGTAGGAACCCAGATACATCCACATAGACCAATTATGTCATCTCTCTTTACAAACCAATCTGAAGGCGGGTTATCTCCTAATAAACACCCATGGAGTACCAAGCCATCACGATATGAAAATTGTCTACCCATTATTTTTTCTAGTAGGGATGAGATAGTTGTTAGGGATGAGATATAATACTACATGTGACTGTCATGAAACTCCAGAAGCAGCTCAGAGAAAAGGTTCATTACCTTTCATTCATCATAGGCTTCCCATATAATAAGTGGTTGAGGTTTCCAAATATACTCATATCCAACTATATCTCCCTTCTTATGTGTATAGGAATGCTCAAAATGAAATGAATGTTGACACTAGACCCATCTTCATTGTCTAATGTTCAAGTCGCATATATAAAAGATATATGTGAGGATCTTGTGGTCCGTCTACACCCCAAAGCTCTCACCCAATAGATAATCCCTCTATAAACGTATGTCATAGACAAATACTTCTATATTAAGGTCATGAGTCAGGTAATTTATCTCATTACGCCCCAACTACTGAGATCCATATTCAACGACTATCTCTTCATGCATCACCACTACTCCTAATCTGGTGTATAATGCATCACAGAAGATGATATAACCTATTTCTAGATTTAGAAGAGTGAGAATAGGTGCCAAAACACTCCTATATTTCATGTCTTTAAAGGCTTTCTCACATGCTTCTGACCATATAAACTTGACACCCTTCTTTTTATGTCTATTAAGAGGTGTAGAACGGTAGGAAAATTCTTATATGAAAAACCTCTAATATTGAGCCATCCCAGCGAAACTCTGTAAATCAAACACATTCTTGGGATTCTCCCAAAAAAACTACAACACTAACCTTCTGTATGTCAGTATATATTCCTGATTCTAATATTATATGACCCAATAAGTGGACTTTGTTGATCTAGAAGTGGCACATAACATGCTTGGCATAATTGTATTGCTCTGCAAGTGTACTCAGAATGATATCAAGATGTTTGGCATGGACCTTATGAGTATGATAATACACTAAGATGTCTTACACAAAAAACTATGAAAAAAGAGTCCAAATGGGTGTGTAAACCTGATTCATCATATCCCTGAAAATGGAAGGAGTGTTCATAAGATTGAACGAAATTATAATGTACTCATACAAACCATACCTTCTATGGAAAGTTTTATAAGGTATGTCGGATGGTCTGACTTGTACTTGATGATAACCTGATCTCAGTTCTATCTTAGATAAGACCTTTGATCCGTGGAGTTGGTTAAAGATATCATCTACTCGAGGAAGTGGATACCAGTTCTTGATTGTAAGTTGGTTCAACGTTTTGTAACCCATGCATAGATATAAGGTTCCATCTTCCTTCTTAGAAAAAAGCATGGGTGAACCCCAAGAGGATGTATTATTCCATATAAATCCTTTGGCCTCTAAACCCCCTAACTACTAATTTTAATATTGATTCCCTATTGGTTCCATCCTATACTAAGGAATGGACACTGGAGATACACTTTGAACAATCTCTATTGTAAACTCTACTTCCCTCTCAAGAGGTAGGCCTGAAAAATCATTTTGAAATATATCCATGAAACGATCTACTACTAGAGGAAAATTAGATTATTGTAAACCCTAGTATTCTATAAATATAGTTTCAATCTGGGTGGTCACTCCACCCAGCCCTTGATGCTTTTGTCTAGATATACTAGATTTTACATCCTACTCACCCTTATATAGATAACTCTTTCCCTATGAAGCTGTAAATGATACACTGAGGAGGTAACAGTCTACAAAATCATGATACCAAAACAACCAATCCGTCCTAAGAATGGCATTTAATCCCCTCATATTGAGAAAAAAGAGTTTCCATAATAATGGGTAATTTCCTACCTCAAGGGGCCATCCCTACTCCGGCGTATGCCCTATGTTCGTACCCCTAATAGTGAATATATGGTCATTACACCATAAGGATATTGTATCTCTAGTTAGATACATTCCATGATAGACATATAGATAAAAGATTCTGATGTACCTATATCAAATATAATAGTTACTCTAATAGATGAAAATTGAATAATACCTCATACTATAGATGATCCCATAGCCCGGTCCTTAGGTATTGGTTGCAATGCATTCCATTGACTAGATCCATGGCACTGTAAAATAGATGGACAACCACAGTCATAACTGGTCTACTGGTGTTTCTGGTAACTAGGGGTCTAGCTACCACAACCATGACCTCCTCCTCATCCATAGCTACTAGTACTATTACAACTCCTCACCTAATGTGCAATAAAAGAACTCCCTCCTGAAAGTGGAGCTGGTGCGGTTCCTTTTCCACTTGAGTCTGGTGGAAAGGTCCAAAAGAAATGTTGTATATTCTCAATACAACCACAAACCCAACACTCCATTGGGTCTCTATCACATTGAGGCCTCTTGTTCCCCTATCTTCCACACTAATGATACTCTATAGAGATATAGAAATGGGCACTCAGGTTGTCACTACCCTAACAAGAAACCTCCGAGGAATGTTTTCTACCACTGTAAGAACTAATATCCTGCCAAAGAACTAATACTCTATACCCAGTACTATTATCATCCCTTAGGTTGTGATCACTGATAAGAGCCTGGATGGATATTGTATAAAATTTATTGAGGAAAAATACATTCACCTACAAAAGTATGGAATACACAAGCCCATCTTCGAAGCATCTTGCACGTGAAATCTCATCACTGGATAAAAGTGATGCAAAGAGCTATAACTCTGCAAAATGTACTAAATATTCCATAACTGGCATGGGACCCTCCACAAGATTCATGAACTCTCTGGCTTTGTCAACTCTTATACTATGAGGAAATTACTGATTATAGAAGGCAGTCTGGAAATCAACCCATAACATGCCCTGATGGCAGCATCCTGGGTAATCACATCCCATCGATGCATGGCTGAATCCTGACTCTTGTAACTAGAAAGATTGACCCTCCTCTATGGAGTCATCTTAGATGCTAAAAGATTGATAGGATTTCTTGTAGAAAATATTTAGTAGCCTGTGGACCACTAACCCCTGAGAATTTAGGAGAATGGTGCTGCTGGAACTCACGTGTCAGATCAGTCATCGTAGGTTCAAGTTGTGGATAACCATGCATGGACTACATTAGACCTAAGAAACTATCACAAACTTGGGAATCAGTTCCCATATTAGGTACAGTATGCAGGGCCTCAAGTGGCACTTCTAGTGGTAAGAATATTAGCATAGATCCCACGATGTCTAGAGCATGGTCGTCG
The DNA here is from genome assembly GCA_963277665.1 of Viscum album. Lineage (NCBI taxonomy): Eukaryota > Viridiplantae > Streptophyta > Magnoliopsida > Santalales > Viscaceae > Viscum > Viscum album. Next base: position 1,842,199,397 of record OY728136.1, read on the forward strand.
CCACCCTCTGGGAATATAACATAGTGATTTCATGGTGGCGTTTATATAAAATTGCTAATCATAATACACAGAACAAGCATGGAAGCATAAATATTTCATCACAAGTGGAAGTTGAATGTAATGAAAATCACTACCCAAGGCATACTACCCAAACTACCTACTTAGAAGGTCAGGTATCTATAAGTTCTCAATTATAAGTTTCATTTCTTTTTACATTTAATTTCCAAGTTCACTCCTTTACCTTTCATAAACATGATAGGATGGGATAAGGATGTGCAACCAATTAATTTTTTATGCCATGGTTCACATTATAATGGATATCCATTTCCAATGAATCGGTGCCCATAAACTTATCACTATAAACGACACCCATTTATTTAATGCATAATGGCTCAAATTTATAAATTACTCATCCCAACCCTTGAGGGCCCATAAACATAATGAATTTAGATAGGTAATCACTCAATATCAACCATGAGTAACAAGAAAATATTCTAACTTTCACAACATCACTCAACAATCACAGGCATATCAACCAGTAAAAACAATTAAAATGAACATATATGTCATGACAATGTTCATAACATGTGATTTCTTGGTTCCAATGATGATTCATTAAACAATTCTCCTTTACCTCATATCATTAGGCCAAGGATGAAATAAAATCCCCAAATAGAGTAAAAATAAACAACTCCACACAGATTGTGCATCACCCAATGGGAAATAATATCAATTATAATAGGAAAAGGCATAACAACAATTGTAATTTAAGAAACATTGTTTTTACCACAAACATGGGTTTTTGATGACTAAGAACGTCTTATGGCCAAGTCCCAATCATTACTAATATTAGATATATTGTCTCCAAATAGTAAATCAATAATAGAAAACACCTCTGATACCACTTTGTGATGTCCTGGAACTAGTTTCCACTTAATGGGTGCCCCATGCCCAGTGGGCCACATGGCCTCAAGCACATTTCACCAAACTCCACAGGATGCTAACTATAACTGATGGCTTAGGTTGTGTCCATGGGGATATTATTCCCTCATTACCAAAATGTATCATAGAGGATGATAGTAGACATCAATAAATAGTGGAAGCAATATAAGTAAATAGAAGTCACAACGGGAAATAGAGACAAAAGTAAAAATAACTGAAATCACTATAATTGAATTCAAAAACTGATGATAGGCCATGTCAATATAGAACTGAAAAATGTGGATTCTAAGTAGTAATAATAACATGCTCCACAAAAGTAGAAATGAAATCAAAGGACTATTACAAGTATCCTAAGCTTCGTCTCAGTCATCTGCTATCGAGCTCCATCATAAATAGTAGGAAATAAAATTTTTTAAGTCAGATGCTTCCATTTGTCAACACATGAAAACATGTAATCTAATCTGCGAACCAATTTCTCCCAGAGGGGGTGTGAGATAAATCTCAGTGCGCTACCACCAATAGTGTCTATAACATTCTGTAACACCCCGAGATTTTATGAAAAATATTCTTTTTAATTTCATTAATTTCTTATGTTGTACACTACACCAAAAGGAGCATGCACGACATGCATCCCTGACTTGGCTTTCATTACACCCAATCGCGACCTTCCACGATAGCGTGTGTTGTACACAATACCGAGTTTCGCTAAACAACGATATGTTATATAAACTAGCCGTTATGAATAGTAATACCCACTTTTTAAAATTTTATAAATTTTATCTTTTGAAATGGACTTCATTTTTGGATTCGTAATATCGAAATTAGCCTAGGGTGAATTTTTGGTATTTTTCTGAAAACTTTCAATTTTTGATGAATAGTGAAAACAGTGGGTTACTATTCAAAAACCGATTTTTTATTTAAATAATTATTTATTTTATTAAAATTTATTTTAGTTCAAAATTGATACATAATACCTATATAAGTTCAGTGTAATTCATTGGCATCATTTTATAATAATTTTAGATGTATAAAAATTTTATTAAACTTTTCACCGTCTTTTACCCACCTCCTAGGAGAATTTTGGAAATTCATATAAAACTTAATTTTACTTATTCTGTGAGGGATATTTAGAAACTTTGAGGGACACGGTTAATATCAAGGACTAAAATGTGGTTCAATGAGATGCAAATAATTTTTGGTGAATAGTAACTTTTTACTTTTATTTACCACGGTTAAAAGTAAATAGGGTAATTAAGGGTAAAAATGATATTATTATTATCCAAACACATTTCGTGATTCTATTGGATAAGTGTAATTAGACCAAAAACAACCTTAGGAACAAAATATGACTATTTAGGTCCACTTTTATTAGATTAGGACATTTATTCTTAATTTATTTAAAGAAGTGTTAAAATAGATAAAATCAAAGTTTAATGAATAAAACATTTATAATATAGGGTTATACATAAGATATATTCAACTATAAATATTGATTAGAAAGATAAAATGATTTCCTACCTAATAGTAGTCTATTTATAATTTTTAGAAATTAAAAAATTTATATTATTTATGACACAATGGTGATGCAGTAATTACCAAAATAATGAAATATTAAAATAATTGATATTATAAATACCCAAAAAAATTTAATTTGAGACTTTTAATAAATTACACTAATTTTATAGGTTACTATGACATGTTAGTATTGATTTAATTTACTTTTTTTGAACTAATCATGCTATTATGAGTTTCACAAAAATCTATTACCAAATAGTGTCAAAATTGACATAAAATAGTTTTTAAAATAAATATTATATTATTAATTGTTATTTTATTCCTAAAAATATGAGGATTGGACAAATGACATAGATAAGGCTATATATATTATTAATAAACAACTTGGGGTTCTTTTGGCTTATTATAGTACGTTTATTAACCTTATAGTGTAAGAAAACAAGAAGACACGGTAAAAGTAAAATTATTTAACTTAGAGTTAAATCTAAATGATAAGGATAAAATAGTAACCTAAACTTGTCTAAATTCTATTGCATGATAGTATTTCGACCCATACCCACCTTATCTCCGAAATAAATCAATTTTTAGCTATTAATAACCGAATATGACTTTATAATAAAATAATATTTTTGTTTTTCCCAAAGTGCCCCTCTCCTCCCTTATAAATGGGCACCTCCTCCCTCTCATCCACACACCACTTTGAGCCTTCATGCTCGGAAAACCCCTGAAAAATGCTTTTATCCACTTCCCTAGAAACATTATAGAGGTCATTCTCTTCTTCAAAGACCAAATTTAGTGCCCTAAGAGGAGGTCTCAAAGAGGCGCTTCAAAGATGAGGTAATGTCCGTTACTGATTCTTTCAACTTTATTTCTGTTTCAACTTCTTCTTCTTTAGTTGTTTCATTATGAAGTAATAACATCAGTATCACTCATATACGGATATGTTATTATATGTATGAAACAACCCTATTTCACCATCTATCCATCCTACGGAAAATGAAATCACCGCGCGTGCGTACGTACGGAATACCGTCTCCACGCCGTGGTGTAATCTATTATCCACCACCACCTTACTTGGATGGGTATAATGGTGTAAATAATAACTATATATGATTATTTTAAAGTGATAATGATTCTGGAATATTATACATACACTTTAATACAACTCCATGATCATGGGAATTGTATCATCGCTCGTGCGTACGTACAGACTACCGTCTCCACGACACGATGAGATTCATTCTCCACGTTAACCATTCATGAATGATTATAAAGTATATATAATAAGTAATCATGAAATATATGACATAATAATACTGTATTTATATATATATATATATGTATGTATGTATGTATGTCTTCTACTTAATTCCATTCAATTCAATAAGGAAACGAAAATAGCGTTCTTGCGTACGTACGGCCAACCGTCCCCATGAACGGTGTATTTCATTCCATTTATCGATCTATCATATATATATGTATATAATGAATATATATTATATATAAATCATGTTTTAGATTCTTTAATTATGTAAATCAGGATATAAGTAATAATACCAAGAAAAAAAAGTCGAAACACGTACAATAAATAAAACGATTTTACCCAAAACGCTGCTTTAACCTATAATTTACAAAAGAATGGGTAATATAATGTCATAAGTGAACCATATATGATATAATAATAATTAATATGATTCTATAATAAGTCAATGACATTATTTAAATCATTATACAGGAGGTTCGGATACATACGAAGCAAATCGGACATAAGGTAAGGGATAATTTTGCAAATCTCATTTTTATCCGAGATTACTTATTTGTAAGTATTTACTGGGGTTATTTCTATCATCAATTTCCTTTTTTATAAAAATTTTTTCATGTATGTTTAATGTCCTTTTTAACCATTTTTTACTTTACTACATGTTATGTAAGGAAGATGTTTTTTACCATAGAAGGTACTTTTTGACTTTTCTGACAAAAGTAAGGGGAGAATGTTATTTTTTACTAATACGGCGTGAACGGATTTTTACGGTTTCATAACGCCTCATTTTCATGAAGCTTACTCTAGATGATTTTATTATTATTTTCAAAAAAATACTTTTATTTTAAATGTGCATGGCATTTTTTGAAAAGAAAATTATTTTGATGAAGAAAGGATATTTTCCTCAAGAATTCATTTCAAATGTTTTATCAAAACCATTTTCCATATAAGATGACATTATTTAATATGTGTATGTTTCAAGTTTAATATCTCTTTGATTTACATTGTTCACTTTTCTTATGATGAAATTTCCATTTGTTTTATATGGATTATGAAATGATGGGATGATGTTTATGAAACCCATTTTATTCTTTAGGTTATGATGAATGTTTTAAGTTTATTTTTGGGCACAAGTAAGAATAATTTCATTATGAGATGGGTGGGACCTATATCTCCCTCAAATTCATTGGTTAAAGATTTATATCTCATGATATAGACATGGATAGAATGGTAAGTTAATCCAGTTCAGTGTTACAGGACTGAAATGAGGAGTGAACTCGATTCAGAAAGGGACTTTGTCCACTAAGATGGTCTTGGCAGCAATTTTTTAGCTACTATGGAAATCATAACATGTTTTGAAAGGCTTCAACAATTACATGTTTTATTCCCATTATATTTTATCATGGTTGATGTTCCATTATTATATATTCCTTACGTACTTCCACAATTTATTTCTTTGCTCAAGATTTTGTTGTTTAAATTTCATGTTCATGTTTTTTCTTTCAAATGTTTATGGATTGTTTTATGTTCCCTATATTTTCCCTTTCTGAAAATTTGAGCTCACCCTTTTTATGTTTTAATTTCCCCAGGAAATAAAGAAAGGTTTTAGGTAAGGAAAAAAAGGGTAATATTGTTATGGGAGTTTTTGAAGATCTTTCAACGTGATTAGAAGTTTATATTCCGAGTTTCCAAAGACACTAAACTATTAAGGTCCTTGTGTGTCTGTGTTTGTTATGTATTATGTATTCCGAAAAAATAATTTAATGTCCATGTACGTCAAGATTTGTGTCTCTACAGTTGGTGTCAGAGGAAAGGTTTAGTCAACCTTTGGAAACTAGGATGCGAGAAATTTAGGGAGATCCCTAGAGATATTTCTAAGGAATGTCTAGGGATGTCTCTAAGGTTAAGTATAAGTATAGGTTATAGTCCTAGAATTATTGTAACAATCTTATAATTTAACCTAAGATGTTAGATATTGAAGTTAATCCCCCTTGATTATTATTTTGGCCTCTCACACTATTAATTTTGGGTTATAGAATATGGCTGGGAACGGGAAGATTCACGATAATGGAGGATATGGTGGACAATGGAATGATATTATTCATGAGAAACTGAATGAAATTGGATATGGAGGTCCACATATCATTATTATGCCTAATCATAAATATCATAATATGATCAATAATCTCAACTTTGGTAAGTTTCCCGCCTCAGCTAATAAGAGAAAGATTCAGTTTCATGATGATCACAGAGGAAGGAAAGTTCAATTTCTGTCATGTAAATCATGTGGGAAGAGGCATCAAGGAGAATGTTTCAAAGGAACTGGAAGATGCTTTGGGTGTGGAAAATAATGACACAAATCCAGTAAGTGCAACGGAAAAGTTTTAGTTAAGACCATGGATAAGTATAATGGTATTGCTACGACATCAACAATGATTAGATGTTTTAAATGTGGAATGTATGGGCATTATGCAAACCAATGCCCTAAGGGAAAATATCATGAAAAGATACATCATGGTCATATGGGTAGTATTTATGTGGATGATGATGAGGAGACTACAAATGATATATGAGATGAAAGAACTGTTAAAGCATGGTCAATGTTTTAAGAAGATAGTGGAATGATTGTATGTTTATAAAGAATAATGTGTGGTACTATGGAATAAAGAATCATCTAAGGATTGTTGCAATATTGTTTTTTCTAAAGTATTTGAAAGTATATGTTGAATGGTACTGGTAACCATGAAAGGTTATTCAGATATTTTTGGAAAGTAGATGATATTCACATAATGAATGGATAAGAAGATAATGAGATGTTTGATTGTATTCATGAGCTCAGGATTGATATAAGGACTAAGTTATATTATGGTTTGATTGTATAGATTTTTTAAGATTTTGGTATGTGCAAGGAGTTACCTTTTGACAGTACTCATGTTTTCACTAAGGTTATATAGTAATTTATGTTTCAAGAGAATATATGACTAAGGTATTAATGTGTTTTGAATACAACCAACAAGATATATCTTATGATATATGTGGGATAAATGCTTGTATTAACATTCATGGTAGATAACATTTCTAGTAATTTTTGTCTTTATACTATAAGCTTGGACATAAGTATTTTGGATAAGCCTAAAGATTTGAAATGTATTATGTTGGATAAGTTAGTATTGTTTAAGGCTAGAACTGTTTTTGATATTATTGATGGAATGTCATAATGATGTAATTTTAGAAAAAGGACAACCTGCAGGATGGGCAACAACACATTGCGTCGGACAAGGCTGTGGGAATCGAACCCACAAATGAAGTGTGACAGGACTTTATCGCCTAGCACTGGATTACAGGAAGTCCCTATTTAGTAGAAACTAGTTTTATTATATTAAGTAGTATAATATATGAAGTATAAGTCCATTTTAGGAACCATATTTGATTAATCTCACTATATATGGACTTATGTATTTTTGATAACTTTTTCAAACCTTTTGTTTGAGACAGATGGAATGAACCATCATTCTATCACATGATCTAATAACATTTCACAAATGAAAAATTCAACTTCAGTTCTTTAAGAGATGAATTGGAAATTGTCCAAGGAACGACCAACGGTGAGACTGTACCAAAATCAAGAAGGTATTTCTTCTAATTCCAATATCTTCAACTTTAGGGAAATGATCTTGAAAACCAAAAATGTTGTCCTAGTTCCCTTATATCATATGAATCATATGGTACCTTATATCATCACAAATTTATGGCTTTGTGATTGTTGTATTTTCCATATCCATGTTCTCTACCACTCTACATCAGAACATGATGGTTAGATTTCTCTTCCATTTCCATATTTTCACCTAAGTTCTCCTATGTGGAAACCCAGTGATTAGTTAATTTCGGTAACCGTTACTTTTCATACTTTTCTTTTTAAAGGTAAATTTTGGTCTTCCATTTTACAATGTGGGTTTCAATTAAATAAACTATCAAGTAGAAAACCATTTATAACCCCGACGAATTTCGAGGGAGAAATTCATTTTAAGGGGGGTAGAATGTAACACCCTGAGATTTTATGAAAAATATTCTTTTAATTTCATTAATTTATTTTTTTTAAGCTACACCAAAAGGATCTTGGATTACATGCATCCTTGACTTGGCTTGCATTACACGCAATCATGACCTTCCACGATAGCGTGTGTTGTACGTAATACCGAGTTTCGCTAAACAACGATATGTTATATAAACTAGCTGTTATGAATGGTAATACACACTTTTTGAAATCTTATATATTTTATCTTTTGAAATGGACTTCATTTTTGGATTCGGAATATCGAAATTATCCTAGGGTGAATTTTTGGTATTTTTCTGAAAACATTCAATTTTTGATGAATAGTGAAAACACTGGGTTACTATTCAAAAACCGATTTTTTATTTAAATAATTATTTATTTTATTTAAATATATTTCAGGTCAAAATTGATAAATAATACCTATATAAGTTCAATTTAATTCATTGGCATCATTATATAATAATTTTAGAAATATAAAAAAAATTGAACTTTTCACCGTCTTTTACCCACCTCCTAGGAGAATTTGGAAATTCATATAAAACATAATTTTACAACTTCTGTGAGTGGAATTTCGAAAATCTGAGAGAAACGATTAATATCAAGGACTATAATGTGGTTCAATGAGATGAAAATAATTTTTGGTGAATAGTAACTTTTTACTTTTATTTACCATGGCTAATAGTAAATAGGGTAATTTAGGGTAAAAATAATATTATTATTACCCTAACACATGTCCTAATTCTATTGGATAAGTGTAATTCGACCAAAAACAACCTTATGAATAAAATATGACCATTTAGGTCCACTTGGATTAGATTAGGACATTTATTATTAATTTATTTAAATAAGGGTTAAAATTGTTAAAATCAATGTTTAATAACTAAAACATTTTTAATATAGGATTATACATAAGATATATTCAACTATAAATATTAATTAGAAATATAAAATTATTTCCTAGCTAATGGTATTTTATTTATAAGTTTTAGACATTAAATAATTTAAGTTATTTATGATACAATGGTGATGTAGTAATTACCTAAATAATGAAATACTAAAATAATTGATATTATAAATACCCAAATAAATGTAATTTGAGACTTTTTATAAATTCCACTAATTTTATAGTTTACTATGACTTTTTAGTATTTATTTAATTAATGGTTTTTTAACTAATCATTCTGTTATGAGTTTCAAAAAAATCAATTACCAAATAGTATCAAAGTTGACATAAAATAGTTTTTAAAACAAATATTATATTATTAATTGTTATTTTATTTCTAAAAATCTATTTTTAGGCCAAATGACTTAGATAGGGTTATATATATTAATAATAAACAACTTGGGGTTCGTTTTTCTTGTTATAGTATGTTTATTAACCTTATAGTGTAAGAAAACAAGAAGATGCGGTAAAAGTAAAATTATTTAACTTAGAGTTAAATCTAAATGATAAGGATAAAATAGTAACCTAAACTTGTCTAAATTATATTGGATGAGAGTATTTCGACTCATCCCCACCTTATCTTCGAAATAAATCAATTTTGAGCAATTAAAAACCTAATAATACTTTATAATAAAATAATATTTTTTTTGTTTTTCCTAAGGTGCCCCTCTCCTCCCTTATAAAAGGGCACCTCCTCCCTCTCTTCCACACACCACTTTGAGCCTTCAAGCTCGGCCAATATAATGACCCATACTTTAAATACATTGTTAGTACATCAAAATTGAAGCACACTTATTACAACATATAACAAAACCAGGAAAGGAACGTATAGGTATAGAGTCTTTAGAAACTGGGAAACATAAACAACTGGTTCATAAAGCATCTACTTTGCCTCCCACTTATTTCATCATATCTAGAGTCCCTTTTTGGAATATCCTACTTAATTACCTTATTCCTGACCTGGGGAAATAAAACATATAAAAGGGTGATCTTAAATTCTCAGTAAGGGTAAACAAAAGAAATATCAATCACATCATATACAGAAGAACATAACTTTTGGAAATCGTAACCTGCAAAAGAGGTCATAATTTCACAACATGGGATAAATAATAGTTGTGAAATATAATCCCAATAATCATAACATAAAACATGAAACTTTGTGTAATACCCACATAATCATAGAGAATCATTTCTTATTAGTCAAGACTCATTGCCAAGACTATCTTAGTGGACAAAGTCCATTTCTGAACCGAGTTCACTCCTTGTTTTAGTCCTGTTTCACTGAACTGGTTTAACCTGCCGTTCCAACCATGTGTATCTCATGAGATATAGAATCTTTACCCAATCCATTAAAGGTAGATATAGGTCCCACCCATCTCATAATGATACCATTATTATGGGTGCCTCAAAATCATAAACCATACATCATAGCATAACCCATGTAATAATAATGGGAATCTTAAACATCGTGACATCATAAATCAATTCATATAAGATAAAGGAATTCATAAAAATATTTCCATCACAACATAATAAAATCCATGTAATAATAGGGATAAAAAAAATAACCCTATATTATCTTAGATGGAAAATAATTTTGATAAAACTCTTGAAACTCCATTCTTGAGGAAAATATCCTTTCTACTTCAAAAACATTTTTCCATTCTTAACATGTCATACAATTTTTAACTAAAAGAAGTTGATTAAAAATAAACATGAAAACTTTTAATGTAAGATTCATGGAAATAATGTTTCAAAAATCCATTCATGCCGTATAGGTTAAAAAAACATTTTTCTCGTACTTTTTTCGGAAAAGTCAAAAAGTACCTCGTACGAAAAACGACAAAAGATTCCTTTCATATCTTTTACTAAAAACTCACCGAAGGGTAAAATTGGATATAAAATACTGTAGAAGGATATAAATATTACATATTGAGAAAACATGGATGTGGATGATAAACTACACCACAGTAAATTCCGAAGTATAAACAATCTCGGAAAAAATGAGATTGTGATATTTCCCTTACCTTAGGTCCGATTTTCTTCTTAAGTGTCCGAACCTCATGTATAATGATTTAAATAATGTTATTGGCGTATTCCAGAATCATACTTATTTCTATTATATCACATATGGTCGTATTCTTAGCTTCTTATTAGTAATATTTCATTACTACTTGTTTATTCGGGTGTTTATTACTTTTTGTTCTTATGCGTGTTTTGTCAAATAAATTCTTATTTTTATTTTTTGGTTATTGATACCTCATTTCCAGAATGGTATTAGTGTAATATATATCATATTCATTCATTAAATTCATTTATATAATCATTATGCAATGAAGATCATGTAGAATGAGTCGCATCACATCGTGGAGACAGTATTCCGTACGTACGCACGAGCGATGATATCGTTCCTATGATCGTGGAATTGTATTAGAGTGTGTGTATACTATTTTAGAATCAATATTACTTTAAAATAGTCACATATAGTCCTTATTTACACCATTATACCCATCTAAGTTAGGTGGTGGTGGAAAATAGATTACACCACTCCGTGGATACGGTATTCCGTATGTAGGCACTCGCGGTGATTTTGTTTTCCGTAGGATGGATAGATGGTGAAATAGGGTTGTTTCATACTTATAATAACATATCAGTATATGAGTGATATTGATGTTATTACTTCATAATGAAACAACTAAATAAGAAGAAGTGGAAGAAGAAATAATGTTGAAATAATGGGTAACGGACATTACCTCTTCTTTGAAGCGCCTCTTTGAGTCCTCCTCTTAGGGCACTCAAATTGTTCTTTGAGGAAGACCAGAACCTATAGGATGTTTCTAGGGAAGTGGAGAAGATAATTTTTCAGGTGTTCTCCGATCTTTAAGGATCAAAGTGGTGTGAGGAAGATAGGTAGGTGGTGCCCTTTTATAAGGGAGGAGAGGGGAACCTTTGGAATAACTAATAATATTATTTTATTATAAAGCCAAATTCGGTTTTAAATAGCTCTAAATTGATTTATTTCGAATCTAATGTGGGGATGTGTTGAAATCCTCTCATACAATACAATTTAGACAAGTTTAGGTTCCTATTTTAACCTTATCATTTAGATTTAACATTAAGCTGAATAATTTTACTTTTACCGTGTCTTCTTGTGTTCTTATACTATAAGGTTAATAAAGATACTATAATCAGACAAACGAACCCAAAGTTGTTTATTATTAATATATATATCCTTATCTAAGTCATTTGGTCGAACCTTAGATTTTTAGGAATAAAATAACAATTACTAATATAATATTTGTTTTAAAAACCAATTTATGTCAATTTTGACACTATTTAGTAATTGATTATTGTGAAAATCAAAAAAGAATGATTAGTTCGAAAAAAGTTAATTAAATCAACAATAACATGTCATATTAACCTATAAAATTATTGGAATTCATAAAAAGTCTCAAATTACATTTATTTGGGTATTTATAACATCAATTATTTCAATACTTCATTAATAACATAATTACTGCATCATCTTTGTGTCATAAATAAATTAAATTATTTAGAGTCTAAAAATTACAAATAAAATATCATTATGTAGGAAATAATTTTATCTTTCTAATGAATATTTATAGTAGATTTTATCTTATGTATAACCCTATATTAAAAATTATTTTCTTATTAAACATTGATTTTAACTATTTTAACCCTTCTTTAAATAAATTAATCATAAATGTCCTAATCTAATTCAAGTGGGCCTAAATGGTCATATTTTATTTTTAAGGTTGTTTTGGTCGTATTACACTTATCCAATAGAATTAGGACATATGTTATGGTAATAATAATATCATTTTTACCCTTAATCGCCCTATTTACTTTTAACTGTGGTAAAAAAGTAAAAAGTTACTATTCACCAAAAATTATTTTCATCTCATTGAACCACATTTTACTTACTGACATCAACCGTGTCTCTTGAATTTTTGAAATTCCACTCACAGAAGCGGTAAAATTAAGTATTATGAAAAATTCATTTTTTTAACTACTACTTAGTGGTTTCACTATTCATCAAAAAATGAAAGATTCCAAACAAATACCACAAATTAGGCCTAAGCTATATTTGATATTATGAACTCAAAAATGATGTCTATTTTAACAAATTCAAAACATATCAGTTTCATTAATTAATTTAAAATTTAATTCTCGTCATCAAAACATATAGCGTGTTCTTAAAAGATAATAACTATCAAAAGATTGACACTTGTTTATGTCTGGTTTAAATGTTAAATTACATCCAATGGCCAACATTGTATTAAATTGTATATATATACTCTAAATATACTTTAAAACCACTCAAATTAATAATTTTTCACTATTAATTATTTCGATTAAAAAAGTTGTTTTTAATTAAAAATTTAGTAATTTTCACTATTCATCAGAAAATGAAAGTTATCCGAAAAGTACCAAAATTTCACCCTAAGCTAATTTAGATATTCCAAATCCAAAAATGAATTCCATTTTGAAAACTAAAATTTACAAAATTTCAAAAAGTGGTTATTACTATTCATAACATCTAGTTTTAATAATATTTTAATAACATATCGTTGTTTAGTGAAACTCGGTATTGCGTACTACACACACTATCGAGGAAGGTCATGATTGTGTGTAATGCAATGCAAGTCAAGGATGCGTGTTGTGGAAGCTTATTTTGGTGTAGCGTACAACATAAGTCATTAATGAAATTAAAAAGAATTTTTTTCATAAAATCTCGGGGTGTTACATTCTACCCCCCTTAAAATTAATTTCTCCCTCGAAATTCGTCGGGGATATAAATGGTTTACTCCTCGAAAGTTTCATTAATAGAAACCCACATTGTAAAAAGGAATACAAAAACCAATCTTTAAAAAAAAGTATGAAACGTAATGGTTACCCAAATAAACTAATCACTGGGTTTCCACCTAGGTGAAAATATGGATATGTAAGAGAAATCTAATCATCATGTTCTGATGGAGAGTGGTAGAGAACATGGATATGGAAAAGCCAGCAATCACAAAGCCATAAATTTGTAACGATCTAAGGTACCATCTGATTCATCATATATAAGAGCACTAGGACAACATTTTTGGTTTTCAAGATCATTTCCCTAAAGTTGATGAAATTGGAATTAGAAGAAATACTTTTGTGATTTTGGTATAGTCTCATCGTTGGTCGTTCTTTGGACAATTTCCACATCATATGTTAAAGAAATGAAGTTGAATTTGTCATTCATGATGTGTTAGCAGATCATGTGACAGAATCATGGGTTATTCCATCTATCTAAAACAAAAGGTTAGAAAAGTTATCAAAAAATACATAAGTCCATCTATAGTGAGATTAATCATATATGGTTCCTAAAATGGACTTATACTTATTATATTATACTGCTTAATATAATAAATCTAGTTTCTACTAAACAGGGACTTCCTGTAGGCCAGTGGTAGGCGATAAAGGCCAGTCACACATCGGTTGTGGGTTCTATTCCCACATCCTTGTCCGACGCGATGGGATGTTGCTCGTCCTACAGGTTGTCCTTTTTCTAAAGCTATATTACTATAACATCCCATCAATAATATTGAAAAAAGTTCTATCCTAACTTATGTCCAACATAATCCATTCCAATCATTAGGCTTATCTAAAATACTTCGGTCCAAGCACATAGTATAAATAAAATGATTACTTGAAATGTCACATAACAATCATGTGAATGCCATCATTTATCCCCCATATATCATAAGATATATCTTGTTGGTCAAATTACAAACATGTGAATACCTTAATCATGTATTCTCTTGAAAAATGAATACCCATTTAACCTTAGTGAAAACATGAATGCAGTCAAAAGATAACTCTTTCCACATAACAAAATCCAAAAATTCTATATACTCAAACCATGATATAACCTTCTCCTTATATCTATCATGAGCTCATGAATACAGTCAAACATTTCATTTTCTCATTTTCCTTTCATTATGCGCATATCATCTTTTTTTTCAAAAATATCTCAATCACGTTCTATGGTTACCGGTACCATTGAAAACCAAAATAGACCATAAATATTCCAATATTCAACGATACTATATACAACATTATTTTGAATCCCATTACATAAACACTTAATCATTCCACCACATTGTTTTCATATTCACCATCGCCAATAGTGATCGCATGTGACTTCCCTTTGTCCTTTTCCTTAAGTGGTTGCTCATGTTGATCATCACTAACCCTTGGATTAGGGCATTTATGAGCATAATCCCCATTTCCTTGCACTTGAAGCATTGAAGTGTTGGTGGTGTGTTCTCTGCAGTCTTTTCTTTATTAACATAATTAGAAACCTTTTTTCCATTACTTTGACACTCAGATGCTCGATGACCTTATTTTCCAAACAAAAAACATTTTCTAGTCCCTTTAAGACAATCTCCACCATGCTTCTTTCCACACTTTGAGAATAAGGAAACATTCGTCTTCTTTTCACCGTTATTCTGAGATTTCTCCTTGAACTCCATCTTTCGTTTCTTGTCAAAACTATGAAATGGATACGTAACACCAACTTCCATTTCTACCTTGATAGCACAACGCAAAATTTATTCATATCTACTGAAGTGTCTTATAGCTAATTCCCTTCAAATATTTGGTTTTATGCCACTGAAGAATCGATCAACTTTACTTTCAGGTTGGATGATAAAGCCAGATGCATACCTTGCAAGCCTTGTAAAATTCGCTTCGTATATACCAACAGATTCATCATCCTTTTGCTTTAGTTCAAGAAACTCCTTCTCCATCTTTGTTCGAAGAATACGAGGGAAGTACTTATTGAAAAATAAGTTCTTGAACTCGTCTCATTCCATGGACTCAATTTCATCTCTTGGCCTCGTATTCTTGATAAGATTTCACCATTGATCAGCTTCACATTCCAAACGATATACGGCTAAGATGAATTTATCATGTTTAGAACATTGAAGAACTGGAAATATCTTTTCAGTGGTAATGATCCATTGTTCAGCAACAAGTGGATCAGAAGACCCACTGAAAGAAGGTGGACGTTGCCTCCTGAAGGACTCAATAGAATATTGTTCCCTTCTCTGCTCATTTGGAAGTCCAGAATGATTCATAGCTTGTGTAAGTATAGAAATAAGATTTTTCACTCCATCTCCCATAACATTTGTTTGTTCAGGAGGACAATCATTGCATTGTCCATTACATTGATAAACACGGTTCCTTCGAGTTCCATCCATCATCTAAAACCCAAAAAGAATAGTGTGAGAGGCAAAAATCACGCTAGGGAAAACAATATAAAAAACGGGGAGTAACTTCAATATCTAACATCTTGGGTTACCGTAATTCGAGTACTATAACCTATACTTATACGTAACCTTAGGGACATCCCTAGACATACCTTATAAATATCTCTAGGTATCTCACTAAAGTTCTCGCTTCCCAGTTTCCAAAGGTTGACTAAGCCTTTCCTCTGATACCAACTATAACGACCCAAACTATACATACATTGTTAGTACTTCAAAATTGAAGCACACTTATTACAACATATAACAAAACCAGGAAAGGACCGTAAAGGTATAGAGTCTTTATAAATTGGGAAACATAAAGAACTGGTTCATAAAGCATCTACTTTGCCTCCCACTTATTTCATCATATCTAGAGTCCCTTTTTGGCGTATCCTACTTAATAACCTTATTCCTGACCTGGGGAAATAAAACATTCAAAAGGGTGAGCTCAAATGCTTAGTAAGGGTAAACAATAGAAATATCAATCACATCATATACATAAGAACATAACTTTTGGAAATCTTAACCTGCAAAAGAGATTATAATTTCATAACATGGGATAAATCATAGTATTCAAATGTCATCCCAATAATCATAACATAAAACATGAAACTTTGTAGAATACACACATAATCATAGAGAATCATTTCTTATTAGTCAAGACTCATTTCCAAGACTATCTTAGTTGACAAAGTCCATTTCTGAACCGAGTTCACTCATCATTTCAGTCCTGTTTCACTGAACCAGTTTAACCTGCCATTCCAGCCATGTCTATCTCATGAGATATAAAATCTTTAACCAATTCATTGGAGGGAGATATAGGTCCCAACCATCTCATAATGATACCATTCTTATGTGTGCCACAAAATCATAAACCATACATCATTGTGTAACTCATGTAATAAAAATGGAAATCTTAAACATCGTGACATCATAAAACAATTCATATAAGATAAAGGAATTCATAAAAATATTTCCATCACAACATAATCAAATCAATGTAATAATAGGGATAAAAATAGAAACCTATATTATCTTAGATGGAAAATAATTTTGATAAAACTCTTGAAACTCCATTCTTGAGGAAAATATTCCTTCTACTTCAAAAACATTTTTCCTTTCTTAACATGTCATAAAATTTTAAACTAAAAGAAGTTGATTAAAAATAAACATTAAAACTTTTAATGGAATATTCTTGTAAATAATGTTTTAAAAATCCATTCATGTCGTATAAGTTAAAAAAACATTCTTCTCGTACTTTTGTAGGAAAAGTCAAAAAGTACCTCGTACGAAAAACGACAAAAGATTCCTTTCATATCTTTTACTAAAAACTCACTGATGGGTAAAATTGGATATAAACTAATGTATAAGGATATAAATATTACATATTGAGGAAACATGGATGTGGATGATAAAATACACCCCAGTAAATTTCAAAGTATAAACAATCTCAGATAAAAATGAGATTGTGATATTTCCCTTACCTTAGGTCTGATTTGCTTCGTAAGTGTCCGAACCTCTTGTATAATGATTTAAATAATGTTATTGACTTATTTCAGAATCATAATTATTTTTATGATATCACATATGGTCATATTCTTAGCTTCTTATTAGTAATATTTCATTACTACTTGTATATTCGGGTGTTTATTACTTTTTGTTCTTATGCGTGTTTTGTCGAATAAATTCTTATTTTTCTTTTTAGGTTATCGATACCTCATTACCAGAATGGTATTAGTGTAATATATATCATATTCTTTCATTAAATTCATTTATATAATCATTGTGCAATGAAGATCATGTAGAACGAGTCGCATCACATCGTGTAGACGGTATTCCGTACATACGCACGAGCGATGATATCGTTCCTATGATCGTGGAATTGTATTGGAGTGTATGTATACTATTTCAGAATCTATATTACTTTAAAATAGTCATATATAGTCATTATTTACACCATTATACCCATCCAAGTAAGGTGGTGGTGGAAAATATATTACACCACGGTGTGAAGACGGTATTCCATACGAACACACGCGCGTTGATTTTGTTTTTCGTAGGATGGATAGATGGTGAAATAGGGTTGTTTCATACTTATAATAACATATCTGTATACAAGTGATACTTATGTTATTACTTAATAATGAAAAAACTAAAGAAGAAGAAGTGGAAGAAGAAATAACGTTGAAAGAATTGGTAACGGACATTACCTCTTCTTTGAAGAGCCTCTTTGAGTCCTCCTCTTAGGGCACTAAAATTGGTCTTTGAGGAATACAAGAACCTCTAGGATGTTTCTAGGTAAGTGGAGAAGATAATTTTTCAGGGTTTGGCCGATCATGAAGGCTCAAAGTGGTGTGAGTAAGAGAGGGATGAGGTTCCCTTTTATAAGGGAGGAGAGGGGCACCTTTGGAATAACTAAAACAATTATTTTATTATAAAGCCAAATTCGGTTTTAAATAGCTCCAAATTGATTTATTTATAAGATGAGGTGGGGATGGGTCGAAATACTCTCATCCAATATAATTTATAATAGTTTAGGTTCCTATTGGAACCTTATCATTTATATTTAACATTAAGTTAAATAATTTTACTTTTACCGTGTCTTCTTGTGTTCTTATACTATAAGGTTAATAAACTTACTATAATCAGCCACACAAACCCCAATTTGTTTATTATTAAAATATATAACTTTATCTATGTCATTTGGCAGATCCTTAGATTTTTAGGAATAAAATAACAATTACTAATATAATATTTGTTTTAAAAACCATTTTATGTCAATTTTGACACTATTTGGTAATTGATTTTTGTGAAAATCATAACAGCATGATTAGTTCAAAAAAAGTTAATTAAATCAATACTAACATGTCATATTAACCTATAAAATTATTTTAATTCATAAAAAGTCTAAAATTACATTTATATGGTTATTTATAACATCAATTATGTCAATATTTCATTAATAAGATAATTACTACATCATCTTTGTGTCATAAATAAATTAAATTATTTAAAGTCCAAAAATTAAAAATAAAATATCCTTATGTAGGAAATATTTTTAGCTTTCTAATGGATATTTATTGTAGATTTTATCTTATTTATAACCCTATATTAAAAATTATGTTCTTATTAAACTTTGATTTTGACTTTTTTAACCCTTCGTTAAATAAATTAATAATAAATGTCCTAATCTATTCAAAGTGGGCCTAAATGATCATATTTTATACCTAAGGTTGTTTTTGGTCGAATTAAACTTATCCAATAGAATTAGGACTTGTTTTATGGTAATAATAAGATCATGTTTACCCGTAATCACCCTATTTACATTTAACCGTGGTAAAAAAAAGTAAAAAGTTGCTATTCACCAAAAATTATTTTCATCTCATTGAACCACATTTTACTTACTGACATCAACCTTGTCTCTCGGATTTTTGAAATTCCACTCACAGAAGCGGTAAAATTAATTATTATGAAAAATTCATTTTTTTAACTACCACTTAGTGGTTTCACTATTCATCAATTAGTTAAAGTTTCCAGAAAAATACCAAAATTTTGGCCTAAGCTATATTTGATATTATGAAATAAAAAATGATGTCTATTTTAACAAATTCAAAACATATCAGTTTCATTAATTAATTTAAAAATTAATTCCTTTCGTCAAAACATATAGCGTGTTCTTAAGAGATAATAACTATCAAAAGATTGACACTTGTTTATGTCTGGTTTAAATGTGAAATTACATTCAATGACCAACATTGTATTAAATTGTAAAAATATACTCTAAATATACTTTAAAACCACTCAAATTAATAATTTATCACTATTAATTATTTCGATTAAAAAGGATTTTTTTAATTAAAAATTTAGTAATTTTCACTATCCATCAGAAAATGAAAGTTATCCAAAAAGTACCAAAATTTCACCCTAAGCTAATTTCGATATTCTGAATCCTAAAATGAAGTCCACTTTGAAAACTAAAATTTAAAAAAATTTCAAAAAGTGGTTATTACTATTCAAAATGGCTAGTTTTAATAATATTTTAATAGAATATCGTTGTTTAGTGAAACACGGTATTGCGTACTACACACGCTATCGAGGAAGGTCGTGATTGCGTGTAATGAAAGGCAAGTCAAGGATGTGTGTTGTGCAAGCTTCTTTTGGTGTTGCGTACAACATAGGAAATTAATGAAATTAAAAGGAATATTTTTCATAAAATCTCGGGGTGTTATAGCCAACGCCTGCCAAATTATTTTCTCCACTTCCCTAGAAACATCCTAGAGGTCTTGCTCTTCTTTAAAGACCAAATTTTGTGCCCTAAGAGGAGGTCTCAAAGAGGCGCTTCAAAGAAGAGGTAATGTCCGTTACCGATTCTTTCAACTTTATTTCTTCTTCTACTTCTTCTTCTTTAGTTGTTTCATTATGAAGTAATAACATCAGTATCACTCATATACTGATCTGTTATTATAAGTATGAAACAATCCTATTTCACCATCTATCCATCCTACGAAAAATGAAAT
Source organism: Viscum album (assembly GCA_963277665.1). Taxonomy (NCBI): domain Eukaryota; kingdom Viridiplantae; phylum Streptophyta; class Magnoliopsida; order Santalales; family Viscaceae; genus Viscum; species Viscum album. The sequence goes on from OY728136.1 coordinate 1,842,219,936, forward strand.
CACCGCACGTGCGTACGTACAGAATATCGTCTCCACGTTGTGGTGTAATCTATTTTCCACCACCACCTTACTTATATGGGTATAATGGTGTAAATAATAACTATATATGATTATTTTAAAGTGATATTGATTCTAAAATATTATACCTACACTTTAATACAACTCCACAATCATGGGAATGGTATCATCGCTCGTGCATACGTACGGACAACTGTCTCCACGACGCGATGAGATTCAATCTCCATGTTAACCATTCATAAAATATTATAAAGAATATATAATAAGTAATCATGAAATATATGACATAATAATACTGTATTTATATATATATATGTCAGCTACTTAATTCCATTCAATTCAATAAGGAAACGAAATCAGCGTTCATGCGTACCTACGGCCTACCGTCTCCACGAATAGTGTATTTCATTCCATTTATCGATCTATCATATATATATATATGTATATACTGAATAAATATTATATATAAATCATGTTTTACATTCTAAAATTAATTAAATCAGGATATAAGTAATAATACCAAGAACAAAAAGTCGAAACACGTACGATAAATGAAATGGTTTTACCCAAAACGCTGCTTTAACATGGAATTTACAAAAGAACGGGTAATATAAAGTCTTAAGTGAACCATATATGATATAATAACAATGAATATGTTTCTTTAATAATTCAATTACATTATTTAAATCATTATACCGGAGGTTCGGATACATACAAAGCATATCGGACATAAGGTAAGGGATAATTATGCAAATCTCATTTTTATCCGAGATTGCTTATTCGTAAGAATTTACTTTGGTTATTTCTATCATCCATATCCTTGTTTTAGAAAAGTTATTTCATGAATTTTTAAATTCCTTTTTAACCATTTTTGACTCTTACTACATGGTATGTAAGGAATCTTTTTTTTACCATAGATGGTACTTTTTGACTTTTCCGACAAAAGTACGAGGAAAATGTTATTTTTAACTTATATGGCGTGAATGGATTTTTACAGTTTCATAACACCTCATTTTCATGAAGCTTACTCTACATGATTTTATGACTATTTTCATTGAAATAATTTTATTTTAAAAGTGCATGGCATCTTTTGAATAGAAAATGATTTTGACGAAGAAAGGATATTTTCCTCAAGAATTCATCTCAAATGTTTTATCAAAACCATTTTCTATATAAGATGACATTATTTTATATGTGTATGTTTCAAGTTTAATGTCTCTATGATTTACATGTTTCATGTTTCTTATGATGAAATGTACATTTGTTTTATATGGATTATGAAATGATGAGATGATTTTTATGAAACCCATTTTATTATTTGGGTTATGATTAATGTTTTAAGTTTATTTTGTGGCACACGTAAGAATAATTTCATTATGAGATGGGTGGGAACTATATCTCCCTCCAATGCATTGGGTAAAGATTTATATCTCATGAGATAGACATGGTTGGAATGGTAAGTTAATTCGGTTCAGTGTTACAGGATAGAAACGAGGAGTGAACTCGATTCAGAAAGGGACTTTTTCCACTAAGATGGTCTTGGCAGCAATTCCTTGGCTACTCTGGAAATCATAACATGTGCTGAATGGTTTCCACAGTTACATGTTTTATTCCCATTATATTTTATCATGGTTGATGTTCCATTAAGATATATTCCTTACGTACTTCCACAATTTATGTCTTTGCTCAATATTTTGATGTTAAAATTTCATGTTCAAGTTTTTGCATTCAAATGTTTATGGATTGTTTTATGTTCTCTATATTTTCCCTTACTGTGCATTTGATCTCACCCTTTTTTATGTTTTATTTTCCCCAGGAAATAGAGAAAGGTTTTAGGTAAGGAAACAAAAAGGGGAAGATCGTTATGGGAGTTTTTGAAGATCTTTCCACATGATTAAGAAGTCTATATTCCGAGATTCCAAAGACACTAAACTATTATGGTCCTTGTGTGTCTGTGTTTGGTATATATTATGTATTCTGAAAAAAGTAATGTAATGTCTATGTACGTCATGCTTCGGGTCTCTACATATTCGACCAGTGTAATGGAAATGTAACTGTGTGAAAGCATGAAAATCTAAAGTAAAGTGGTATAATGTAACTAAATACACAAGTAACTACTTAAACCCTCAGACGGTGTCTATACATGTAAACAATTCATTTTTTTATTATTAATAGTATGTAAACAAGTCACATGTTAGGAATGCTAAAGGTTCCATGTTTTAACCATGTATCCTATAATGATATCTTATAGTGAAGTCCCAATGTAATAACCAAGGAGAAGTAGACCTCAAGGGTTGAAAACATAGTAATAACAATAGGTTGGAATCAGTAAGAGTGTAATACAAGGAGAATAGTCAAAGGCATTCCACAATGAGGTGCCTACATAATCCAAAGTGATCATACAAGGTAAAATGGCACAAAGCAGAGACAGGTCCCTATGGGATATAACCATGGCACAAAATTTCCAATCTCTGATCCAAGGAGTGTATCCAAGGCATCCTTTAAAGATATTGAAAGGATCCTATGATGTCATACCGGGCATGAAAATATAGAAAATGATTATGATGTAGGTAGTTATCAACCTAAGTAAGTTGTATCCTTGAATCAGAATTAGGTTCTCTGGTGCTCATGGAATTACTTAATTAGAATCCAAGATGAACTTCAGTCAGGCCATTATAATATGATTATCAAGTCATTTAATATTTAATTTGGTTCAAGACTTTCCTTTCATTAGTGTGATAAGGTCATGTGTAATGAAACATTTTAATCAAGTCATTTAGTTCAAGACTTTCCTTTCATTATTGTGACAAGTCCATATAGAATGAAACCATTCATTCAATTCATTAAAGAATATTACATATTCAAGGTTCATCTTGCCACATTCCATAAATGTGGTATGGGATGCTGTAGACAGGCAACCTATTTATTATTCCCAATTAATCTATTCAAGTCATATTCTTGACATAATTTCAATTTTTATTTCACATTTAATTATTAATTAAAGCAATTAACTTAGGTGGGTCAAGTTGTGAGAATACATGGTACTTTCTATTATAAAATTCACAATATAAACCTGCTATTTAATATAGAAATGCTTACCCTTAGAAAGGACAATCTAAGACACACCCAAATAATGTCTCAAACGTGTCAAACACTAAATACCCATTTATGGAATAACATACTACCTGAGATGAATGGAGTTATGGGAATAACCTCTAATAACTATTCTCATATATGTAAAGGAAATATCCATATGAATGTAATGATTATAAGAATGGAATATAAATTCTATTAACGACACACGATTAAATCAGTGGACCCCAGAGGACAAATCCACGACCTTGATGGATGAGTTATATACAACTCACCTTAGGCTTGTTTGACTCTCCTACACTAGTATTGGACCTTGATTTGGATCATATTAGAGTAGATCATTGCACATCCATCATGACAAATAGAATCTCGATCAGACCCTAGATGAAGGGGATCTCTTGATCCCTTGTTTAGGTCTCAAAAAACCTCCAAAATGAGAGGAAAAGGGGTTAATCTTACTGGTTCTCATATTATTAGGAAGAATGATGGTTAATAAATCATTAAGGTAAAACATTACATTTTACCCAGATAAATGGAATGTGCACGTTTTGTCAAAAAATTTACCTAGGATGAAGGGTTGCTCACACAATTAGGCCACATAGCCATGTGACAAACATGCGAGTTGGAATTTTCCAAAAAAACATAATCCACACGGTTTGAAAAATCATGCAGAATTCCATCACAGTTTACTCTAAATCGTGCACTGCGCCTGTTTTTTCCAAAAACAAGGGTTTCGGGCTCCGAACATTCTTCAGACACCCCCTGAGACCATTAATAACTCATTAGGCATCTATATTAAGTCTAAAATACTATATTAGACTACAATTTAAATAATCCATACCTGAGTGAAAACCATGTTTTTACACAAGTGGACAAGACGTTTATGCCACAACATATTTTCTTCTTCCTTGTATAGAAAATGCTTATATTCTTGTCCACTTATGAGTTAAATATCACCTTTAATATTATTTCCATGAAAAACAATGGAAATTTCAGTTTCATTGATGACACATAATTTATTTAAAAATCTTAGGGAATGTTCTAAGTTACACAGTTGACTAAAAATAAGAAATTTGTGATAGAGACCTTCAAAAACTAAGACATCAACATGTCTCACATCTTTTCTACCAAACTAGGCTTTTCTTAAGACAATAATATTCAATCCTTAATCATTAACAAATCTTACAATACCCACCTTATCATAGATGATTCTAGTCCCTAGATCTTTATTTCTTGTCATATGTGAGGCGCATCCACTATAAATCATCCATATTCCAGTGCGATCTAATGCATTAAAAGAAATCAATGAAATCACTACATGTTAAACTTTCTCATTTTTGAACTATGTATTTGAATTCATATATGACATTGAATGGTAATCTTGATCTTCATCTGTATATGATGAACTAGATTTATCTTATAGAGATATAAATCAATTTTGTGTTTTCATCTAACCTGTTGATTCTTTTATTTAATTTTTTTGCGACCACTTTGGTTCTGATTTGGCACATTTCATTGCATGGTTGACTTATATTATCTATCCTTGTCCCCAAATCCTCCACACCAAAATTAATTTCCCTTGAATGATATTCTAGAGTACCATTCCCTATTCAACTACCAATTCTATTCTTGTGCCCTTTGGAATCTCCTGGCTATGGAACACACATTTTTGGAGTGCCTCATATTTCCAAAGAAATAACTCATAATGTTGGGTGCATTCCTATGTGTCAATTCTAAACCACTTCATTTCTCCTGAGTTCTATAACTATTCTGATTATTAATATTTCATAAATTAATTTTCAATCTCAAAGAGGGTTCTTGTGGTATGACTTTATCCATGACTACTTTCTGCTTTTTATTATGCCCCATGCCATTCTTATCATTTAGATTTGACTATTGCTTCTGTTTTTCAAGATAGTTATTCTCCACCTACATCTTCTCGGTTTCCTGATTAATCTTCTTTATCGATGTCATAATAATATTCAATAGGTTTTTCTTGATCCTTAACATTTTTTCATAGACAGATGACCTACTCTTAATGTTCATTGATATGTTTGATTTTATCTTTTCTAAATTAAGTCAAAATATCAATTTCCCTTTTTTGTTCTTCAATTTTTATTTTGTACTCAAAAACCTAATCAGAGATCTATGGAAATGAAGACTTCTATTTTTCAATTTCTTCACTCATCTCAATCTTTTCTTCCTCTTCCTAGTGCATATAGAGTTTGTATTCATGAACCAATTTGTTGGCATTCTTCAGTTTTTCTCTCTAAAAAGCTATTTCCTCAAGGGCGGCATTATGATCAACCAGAAGGTCTACTCTTCCTTCTTCTTCACATTCTTCATTATCTATTTATTATTTTATTATATAATTTCTAATGACTTTAATCATATAATAAATTTACTGATCCTTACAGTTCGCTAATTCTTCTACCTTAAATTCTTCTGAACTATCATCTTCCCTTGAAAGTAGATTCTCCTTTTTTAAGAAATTTCAATAAATTTTTTCTTACCTATGATGTAGGCTGATTAATTATTAATGGGAATTTCAACTTCATCCCCATCATCTTCTTAAATCTTCTTGGGGTACCTTGCTGTAAGATGTCCAACTTTTTCACACTGAAATAATGAAAGTGGAAGTTTCCCTTTGAACGTTCATTTTTCTCTTTGAAGATTTAAAGAAAGGAACAACATCAACTCATTTATTTCATCATCTTAATCTCCATATTCAATAGACAACTCATAATATCCTTGAATTCCACCTCTTTATATTTCTCCTTTTCTGCAACATCATTTTACTCATTTTTTTATTTCATATTCTATAAGGGTACTGTGCAAGTAATCCAATGTCAGCTCTTTTGGATATTTTTCATCCCAAAACTGAGACTTTCAGCTAGAATCGATGTGGAATATTCCACAATATATGATTCACAATAATTATATCTTCAATGAATTCTCCAAGACCACACATGTATTCTACTATAACATTCACCCTGTCAAATAATTCCTCAATAGATTAATTTGGGTTCATTTTATGATCTTCATAGTTGTTCCAAGAAACCTTCATCTTTTTTTCTTTGACCATTCAATCCCTTTCATAGATATTCAATATATATTCCCAAATATCATGTGATATTTTATATAGAATCACCTTTATATAAATTTAATTTGATATGGCTCCCCCTAAAGAATTATTTCATTGAGCATCGGCATCCAATTCTCTTTTCTCAGCTTATGATAAAGCACCACTATCAATGTTTTCCAAAATACCATGCATCACTATTTTAAAAACATCAATTCCCAAAGCTCAGAATTAGTGATACATTTGATTCTACCATAACTAAAAATTATTGTCACCAATGCTCAGAATCCCTTTTTATTTGAGAACCTACATTGTAACCCTTGAGAGAGAAACACTGAAATTAACCTTTCCCTCTGATACCAATTGTTAGGACCACTTAGTTAAATACCATGAGGGGGTGAATCAGTGTATGATATATTAATAATATTTCCCCTATTGATCTTTTTTCATCATTAAACAAAAGTAACACCACCATTTCTCTTGTAGAAATATGTGAAAGGAAATTAAATCATGCAAGGGACATATCAATTTTACTTGGTTCACCCTTACTGGGATACATCTAATGAGCATACAAGAACAATGTGATTATGTACCAAATACACTAAAATAACACTATTGTTTAAAAGTTTTGGTATAGATCACTTCTATTACAGGTCTCACTTCCTTTACAAGATTTAGGGTCTACTCATTTCATTCCCAATGGTCACTCTCTATGTCTCTACCTCGGGCTCAAAATTGGTGGGAAGGATCACCGTCTTCTTCTTCCTTCACTCATAGCACTTGGAAGGGATCCACACATAGTTTATGTACATATAAGTCCCTCCAACATCACTAATGAATGCATCCTCCACTGTATATAGATGCTCAATTTAAGTAAAACTTTCATCAACTGGTGAATACCTCTTTACCATAGATGTACTGGGATATTTCAAACCATTTGTGCAACCTTTTGTTGAGTTTCATGCTTCTTTATACCTAGAACACAAGTGTTTCCTTTGTTACGAAAATCCAACTTGTGTGATACTCCAAACATGTACACAAAACCCTTCTCATTCTCACAACATGAATGAAACACACCCTTTTATTCCCAAATCACTCTTGTACTGCAACTATCATATGGAATGAAAATTCTAAATAACTCACTACATGCATGCCCTGACCACTTGTTTGACTAGAGCTATGATTTTCTCTATATTTTGATCTCCAATGAAATGATTGGGGTAACTGTCTATTTATAGGAATTTTGAACACCCTAAATGCATGCCATGAATCTTTTCCCCAGATGTGCTAGCCTGTTTTTCCAAGCCTCTGTCACATAAATCACCTTGCGTGCTGCTCTAAAACATGTTCAATATTCTTTCCATTTTCATATTTTGATGTTTTTATTTCAAAACATGCATGGTCCAAAAAATTCCATGAATCCTTGACACTAGTGTGAAACTCCCTTTTACAACAAAAACTATTCTCCATTCGCCAATTATCAGACCAAAAAATTTGGAAAACACCAGAAAATGGTAAAAACCTGTATACGTTTTTTACTGCCTCTAGATCATGTATTCCTTTTTCAGGGATCCTTGTCAACAAAGTTTTTCAAAAATCTCTCTAGAATTCCAAAACAACCCATGGGAACCCACATTGGAAACAAATACAATCAACCCAAACATGTTTCAATGTTACCTCGATGGATTTTATCCTTACAACACATTTCAAAAGTTATGATATGAAATAATAATCTCAATAATACCCTATAATCAAAGGAAATCTATACTAATAAACTATATCTCATATATATATCTTGTCTAAATCATCTACTGAATGAGTTTCTTGAATCATTAAGAAATGATCTACTTAAATTGGTAGATTTTATTCCACCCACATAGTATCTCAACCTATTGGTGTTCTGGGAAACCCTATATCAAAATCCATTATCACATTTTCCCGTATCCATAGTATCATTGGAATAGGATGAATCCGAATGACTTTTGATGATTCCAGCATTAAGAATTTAATAAGAAAGAAAAAAGGGAATGGAATCAACAATTCCCATCTTCATACCTAACCCCAAAAAACATTATTTGATATCAAAATATATCTTAACTTTTCATGGGTTCACTTCACATAGATACACATGAGACTCTATCATCAACTCTTATATTATAAAAGTAAGAACAACTACCATATCCTGGATTTTTATCACATCATTCACATCCAACGAGAACCTCCAATGTAGATCCTTCCCCAATAACCATTTCTACATTACTGAACATTCTAGATCAGACTCTAGGATAGATTACACTTAATCTAACAAGTTAGAATTTATGAATAAGGGATAAAAGTTCATCCCACCTAGGTCCCTAGTTACACCCATCATCCAATATTTTAAAAAATTTATAAACTTCCACGCTTTTTATCATGGTCTCTCTCTAAGATCACACATCTCCATATGAAAATAATCTACTGAAAAACTCCCTTTCTAGGTAGTATAATCCTTCTCAAAATCAAATTTCTATAGTTACTCAACCCAAAGTATTTTCTAAATCGCCAAGATTAACTGAGAATAGATAAACCATATGATATTTTTCTCTATATAAATAGTAAATCTATCATAAAAAAGGTAGTGTTTCCAATATTTTGAGGCATAAACCATTAGAGACAACACTATTCCTTGATTAGGATAGTTACTCTCATGGGGTCATAGATGAAGAGACCCAGAGGTAACTACCATATCCTTATATATTAATAAATACAACAAGACAACACATATGGCCTCATTGTAAACTTCATATTGAATAAAATGCTATCATATAATCATCACCATAGACAATTTTAATCTTATCAAATCTATAAGAATTAATCCTCATTTTTTTTACCTATTAAAACATCACCCCTTCTTGGGAAATCATAGGTGTTATCATGTGGGAGAATTATTAAATAAACCATCTATAATATCCTATAAAACTCCGGAAACTCCAAATATTAAAAACATTTTTAGGATATTCTCAAGGCATATATACCTCTACCTTCTATAGATCAACTAATATTTCTACCATATAATTTACATGTTGCAAGAAACATACATCTTGGATTCTAAAGTGAAATTATATTTATTTTAAAAGGCTAATGAAGTTAATATTAACTCAACACAATCTCAAGGATTCTAGCATGAGACTCCCATGTTTATGAATATGTCATTATATAATAATTAAATACAATGATGAAGGAGTCTAGGAATGGTTAAAATATCATGTTATTGATAACTAAGAGAACCGATGGGGAATTATATAACCAAAACGGCATCACAAGATACTCATACAACCCATATCTTCTCAAAAACACAATATTTGGTATGTAAATTTCTCAAACCTAAAGTTGGTGGTAGCTAGAAAACAAGTAAATATTGTAGAACCACTGGTCTCCCCTCAACAAATCAAAAATAATAATTAATCCATGGAAATAAATACATCTTCATTATATTGATCAAATTTATATTTCTATAATACATTCACAGTTGTGGGATACTATTATCCTTTTTATCACAAAGATGAATCACCCCAAGGAAAATTTCTCTGTAAAAAAAAGTATTTAACCTATAAATACTAAATCTACAATTTTAGATCATTTAATTAGGCTGGTGTCCTATGGTATGGAGGAATCGATGTTTTCTATTAACTTAATATAAGTTCAATATCAAACTCAATCACTCTATTAGGAGGAAATCCTATGAATTCATTTGGAAAAAAATAATAAAAAAAGATTACTGGTATGAGGAAGAGAGGATAAAACTATTTCTTATTTTGTCACAAGAATCATACTCGCCACTTGTGTTATAATGGAACGTCCATAGATACAATCTAGCCCTACTTAAACTCTCTCTAAATACCATTATCCAATCAAGGGATGTTTTTTTCTTAGAAGATGTAAACATCACCCTTCTTAGATAACAATCAATGTGTGTTTGATAACAAGTCTGCCAATACAAACTGAATATTTCCTTTAATCTAGTCATTTATTGTATCATCAAATCCCATAGATGTTCAAAAGTGGTGTATGAGTATTTTCTATATTTTTAGATTCATTACCCACATCCCTAGGTGGTCCCATAAGAAATCTCTATGGTCGGATTATCTCAAATACCATAACAAATTCATAGAAAATCATATAATAAATTTCTAGGATAACATTTCAAGATGTATATAGGAACACAAAAAATATCACTACAAGAAGACTCACCCTAAGATACTACCCTTGTTTACCAGGAATAAACCCCCTATTACAACGCGTGGCCTAATCTACGAATTTTGTAACGTCATATTCGTCCTAGACATATAGATATAACAATACATATCATGAACAAGTTCAAATAATTCAAATTTTAGTATAGATATATCAAATAAGCATAAAATATAGATTAATGATGACATTTAATTAATTTAATTGTTGTATATTATAATAGACTAGGCATATGACATGTGAACCTATGTACCTATTCATGATAAATAAACACACCAAAATCCTATGAAGTATAATAACACAATAATACTAATAATCAGTATAAAATTATAAGATCACAATAGATTATAGAAATATCATCTATGATAACTATAATATATACCATAAAAAAGTTAGATACGAAATTATTTGATTCCCATAACAAAGTTACACACAACCTTTATCCTTTCTACTATACCCCATGTATAGTGAAAAGAAAGAAAAAAACATCATATGATTCCAATTTGTAACACCCTAAACATATTCCCTAGGTCCTAGTTGGTGTTCATCGTGACCTACTGTGCACCTACATATATGCAAGATGTTTTAAACTAGTAGAGAGGTTCGGAATATTTTCATGGGGATAATGTTACCTCAGTAACAATATCTATATATCAAAACATAGTAAAACATAAGTAAATAAACAAAAAAAATTAAACAATATAACTAAAAGAATAATGAATTATAGTTTCAAATGGTATAAAATCCATACAAGATATATCAAAGGATCCCCATTATAGTAGTTCAACCAATGTATGAATTCCAAGGGAAATAACCTAAATATTTTACTATAACAGTTTGAAGTATATATCGGTATCTCCCATATCCTCTAAGATCCACCTTCATAGATTCTTAATGAAGGTCCTTATCCCTAATCCATATCCTTGACCATAAAATCTACACACACATCAAGATGAACATGAATAGATGAGTATAACCCAGTAGGAACCCACCAATTTGTAAGACCCTAGATAACCTTAAGAGGGAAAGGGTGAAGCAGGGTGTCAAATTTTCCTTTTAAAGTGACCAATCATGTTCCCATGTTGGTAGGGGAAAATTAAACCTACTTGATGGATTCAATCAACAATAAAACATTCATTTTCAAAAATATTCATCACATAAATTTTATTTTGTTCACCACAAAGAGATAGTCCATGTAGCATACGTCGATAGTGTGTTTAACGTACCAATGTAAAATAATCTTCATTAGATGTGGAATATGAAATATTTTACATAGTCAATCTATGCCAGGTGCACTAACTTTAAAATGTTTTGGGGATATGACATTACGTCCCTCAGAATACTTCCTTCGACTTCCCCAAGATCACTACTTTGAGATATGTATAACTCGGTTTAATAACATGAAGTTCAGTTAAATGGTTTGACTGAAAGTCTTTTGACCTAACTCAGTATGAGAATTTTCTTACACTATAGACCAAAGTTGATTCACTCTGAAATATCTGTCCACTTGATCCTAATGTTCAATATTTCCATTCGAGAAGTTCTTTCATGAAGAACATTACCTTCATGAAGCTAAGTCCCTTCATGGAAGAAACTACCATTACAAAGCTAACTTCCTTCGTAGAACAAAATTTCTTTGGGATGCTCACTGCCTTCAAAAATCTAAATTTGTCAATTTATAATACCCCATCATTAGGAAGCACTCATTAATAAAAATCATTCGAATCGTTTGAGACTAAATTAGTATTTTTTTATGCTCAATCTCACATGGAATGTTAGTTTTGTGGATCTCACCTGCCTTCATGAAATCAGAGTGATTCTCTATTTTCCTTGGAAAATTTTTTTTTTAGTGAAGAGCGGTTGCCTCTTATTTATAGGATAATTTTTTCTTAAATCTCCACCGCCTCCATCATGTAATTCATATATTTCAAAATAAATTTTTCGTGCTCCATCATTCATAATGATATAATGAAATTAATTGTTCATGATGCTTGTTGTACTCTTGAGGACTTCTATAAAAACATCACATTTTCATGATGATCCTCTTCTCGTAATCATGTAGGAAATTTTTCTCTTTTCCTGATGCTCCTCATCTTTGAAAACATAATCCAAGGCTAAATAAAACCTTGCATTTACCATATTTGTGAAATGTTGATTTCAGAATACTAACATTCGTGAAGCACAACATAATTGTGGAGCACACCATCAGCATTCATGAATCCTTCATGAAACACATCTCTTGTATCCCTTGTTCTTGAAACTCATGCCTTTTCAATATTTTCATAAGGCCATCAAGGAAATAAAATTTTCATGATGCAAGACAACTTCAAAATTTTTAACCCCAAAATTTTTCCAAACACTGGGAAATGACTCCACCTTCAGTATTTTTTTTTCATGAACATTAATATCTCTTTCCATTAAATCTCCATAATTTCCCTTGTTAATTATTTACAACAACACAAACCATACCCAATTACCCGTAATGAACTTCCTTGCTTCCAAAATAATTCATCTATGACATAAGTGAAATAATATATAAAATTTTACTTCAGGAAATTAGTGTAAACATGTAGGTGAACATTCAGGTGTCGAGTAATATTACACTAACCAGGATGTCTTCAAACCTAGATCTACCTTCTTTGGCACTGTACCATAAAGAAGGTAAAAATTAACTATTTCATGACTTATATCATTCCATGTAACAACATGTCAGATCAAAAGACTCAACCAACTATACTGTATCCATGTTCCACATTTAGGGAATGATTCCACTATCCAATACTATGTGTACGCTTTAAAGAAAAAATTAAATACCCATATTTAATAGAAAGTCACATAGTCAACATGTCAACAAAATTCTTAGCTCTGGGGAAAGACATGCTACTACATGTCAATCCAAAATCTTTTCATAGGGAAATTATAATTAACATATATTTATTCCACATATGGATTTGGGGAGATCTACATCAAAATTAGTCATCTAGGAATTATAAATTAAATTCTTCCAACCACAATGGTGGAACTCACCCTCTTAAGGGCCAACTCGTCTAGTTGCACTAACCTAGTTCCTCAACACCAGCCACAGAGAAAACATACATACATCCAAAAACATGTCACTATATAGAAATTAATAATCATGACATATAAATAAATGACACATAGTCCACATGAAAACCCACATGCATAACAAAACAAGTACGAGTCTCACATTTCACACACACGCACACCCATATGTGAATTATATCAAGAAAGGGCCTCAGGGTCAACTACTACACTCGCATGTGAATAAAAAAAGGAATGGATCGTATGGGAACCACACATACCAAAAATAATTTCATAGTATAAAATTAATATATAATCTACATTAAATGGTATCAGATTCCAACTATAAGAGTATCAACTCTCATTTTCAAGAATTAAAACTCGAATAAATCTAGTGGATCAGTGACCCCTAAAACCATCCACAATTTATCACTTGATGATTCTAAATTCCATTTATAAGAATATTAACACAATATGGAATAGAAATGGTTATGAATTACCCATGTTTGACCACCATGACCAATGGATTGAGATCAGATCAATAGAGATAAAGTTATCCCAAATAGACTCATCTCTAATCCTTCAATGATCAATGAAATCCCTATTAAATTACATGGGAATCCAAAGATATAGACATGAGAGTATAGATATATGATTCTATCCAATATTAATTTGATATGTTAGTTATAATATCCTAATCATAACAAATATGAGTTTTTGAATCAATCTAACCTTCGTGTTTTGGAAATAGGAATTAGAAATCCAAATTCAGCTTAGAGGGTGTAACGCCCCAAGATTTTCATTGAGGAATGTCATCTCTGATAGAATATATGATACTAAACCCCAATATTATAATATAAAGTAAAACTTATAGACTCTTTGATATATTTACTTTAAAATAAATTCTATATCATTGATAGCTTCTCACTCACGCAACAACAATATTAAATAAAACATGATACTCTATTAAAATATTAATTGTTAAAGATGAGAATTATAACCTACATTTTAACTTGGAGAGAATGAATAGGAATAAAAAATAATTCAAATTATCTGGTTTAAACATGTATAAAATAAATTCAATGGAAATTTATTTATTATAAATAAAATTTTAATCATTTTAAAGAAAAAAAGAAATGTTCTCCAAAAAATTGTATTTTTCTAAAAGGATATTTCGTCGCACTTGAAAAATATATTAAAATAAGTTTTTCAAATTTTATAAATTTATTAGAAAAAATAATCATAATTTTTAAAATCTTAATATGAAAATTATCTTTTGGATAATTTTGGATAAATTTCTAATAGATTGAATTTTTTTATGAATAATGAAAAATAGTTATTTTTTATTGGAAACAATCTTTTCATTTAAATTATTTAAATGGTTAAATTATATTATAAATCCATTTTAAATTAAAACTGGTTTAGTAATATTACAATTAACTAAGTTGGCTTATTGAAATAAATTTCAAATTGAATTATGATAAAAAAAACTTATTAATGTTTTAAAAAAGTTCTTTGGAACACTCATTTTTTTGACGCTTCTATGCGATTAAATTTAAATTGAATATGTACACTAATATGGATAGAATTTTGAAAAAAGTATTCCATATTTTTAATTAAAATATTTATACTATCTAATAATTAGTACATAATTTTTTACCATAAATAATATTAATCACAATAAACATTATTTATCATGGTTAAGGAAAAAATGGGTTTATAGGGGTTAAACTCAAGAGATATGTGTTAAAAATGAATTAAACATGTAAAAACATATTTTATGGTCATATTATGAACTTATAAACTATAATAATTTATAATTAACTATTTTTTAGGCTTTTTTCTTGAGAAGTACATTTGTATCACTTTATCATTCAACACTTTCACGTATGTCATCTCCCCCACTTATGAAATTCCACCCCCTCTCCTCCCCTATTCACACTTCCAAAATACTTTATTTCATCCAATAATAACCCATATATCTTCCATAAAATCCTCGCCACATCTTAGATTCAATATTCTCATTAGAAATATATCTTAAAAGGGATTTAGGTATTAGCCTAAAGAGCCTCTCTAAAGAAGATGTAAAATTCTTAAACATCTGTATTTGTTTTATTTCTTCTTACACCTCCATAAAATCAAATTAAAATATTCCAACAAAGTAAAAAATAACCCTTATATACTTATATTTTGTTATTTTAATTTAGTAACTCATATCTATTTCAATATTCATCAAATTGTAAATGAAAGTGTCAATCATGTGTATGGAAAACTATCACTTCACGAACTGATTTAATTTGTTTTTCACTTACACTCAACACAAAAGTTAATAAGGATAAATTTAATGAATTTATGTTATATTTAGGACATAGAAATTATATTGGTTATATATAATCTCATATAACATCCTACCTTACCATCTATTTGAAAACAATTATGTCACTCACATGTATGTGTTGACTACCGCCTCCAGGTTGTGATGCATACATTTTTTCATTTTATTTTTTACATGGATGGTAATAAGTATTTATTTGATATATATATATATGATATATATTAAATAGTAATGATTATATAATGGTTCATTAATATATATTTCCATTTCATTCCATCTTTTGTGAAAAATGGAAATAGTGTTCATACATGTGTATGGCCTAAAATATTCATGAATGGTGTAATACATTTTTTATCTCTAACTTTTTTAGATAACTATAAATAAATAAATTATGAATATATATGATATATTTAAATATCATAGTTAAAATTATATAGATTATGTAACCATGATCAATATAAAATTATTAAAATTACCAAATCAAAACATATATGAAAAATGAAAGAATTATCACCTGAAATAGTGATTTAAACAAAAAAATATTAATAAAGGGGTGATAAAATACTATAAGTAAATAATATATGATATGATATAAATTTTTAGGGTTATTTAATATATTTTTAATTAAATCATATTAATTATACAGTAGATTCTGACACATAAGAATGACTTTGAACCTAAGGTAAGGGTTTCTCATCTCACTTTAACTTCCAAGATACATATGATATATTCACCACCTATTTCATTTGGTGATATATATATATATATAGACCATTATCATATTTTATATCATGAATATATTTTTATTAATGCTATTTAATGTTTCATTTTTTTTATTTCTTCCATGGGTCTTACGATTCAAAAGCTAACAAATTGGTAAAGGTTTATTTCACAATCTTATATTTATTGATGATTGTTTTCTTGTAAGTATCCATTGGGTGAATTATTTTGTATTTCAACCATAAAACCAATATATTTACTTATACAACTATTATTAATGAACATTAAATTTAATATTAACATTTTTACATTCTTTGATACATAAAATGATTGATAAAATTTTTTAAGAAAATGAAACATTATTTCTCATTTCGGACGAAATTGTTTTTTCTTCCGAGTAAATGTTTTCAAAAAATGCATTCAAAAATATTTTTGAAATTATCCAAATTAATAATTAAATAAATTTAAAAATATTTTTTAAATTTTTAAAAAAAATTTAACATAGTCTTCACTTATTTTCCATACAATCCCCATTTAGATTTTACCAAAAATGTGAAAGGAATATTTTTTTAGCTTATATAAAATGTATTGAATTTCAAACTATCATGATGAATAAATGTATTAATGATTATATTAAAAGTCTCAAATGATATTTTAAAATAAAAATATCTTGATTTTTTAAAACATTTATATTTAAAAGGTTATTTTCAAATTGAAAATTATATTTTCTTCTAGAATAGTTTAATGTAATTTTTAAGGTTTTTATATACATCAATGAAAACATACATTATTTTACAATATAGTAAATTAGAAATATGTTATAATGATACTTACCTTATTATTTATCTATATGGTTTAGGATCATTTGATGGGGATGTACTATTTTTATACCATTCTCTAGGTTATTGTAAATTGTTTATGATTATGTTTATTGATTAGGAAATGTATTAACATTTTGTATGCATGTTTTTTTATATGAATATTTATTTTTACTCTATTTCAATACATTAATATGATGAATGAACAATAACTAGTATGTAATTTTCATGGATTACTTTATCCCCTTAATGCATCAACAGGTCTCATGAGACAAATCTTTTGGGAAAAATAAATTTTTGTTTACCTGTATATTTAAAATGTCTTGGAAAATATGTTGACAGTATGTTTCAGATGTCAATAATTATGAATCCCCTGATTATTTGAATATTTTTTAATGTTAATTGTGATTATTCTATTACATATATTATACATTTTTGGGTTTAATTTTCATGTGATAATTTATATAGAATTATTTGATATTTACTTATTTATTCCATATTAGTATTCAGGTTACATTTTTATATTTAATGGAATTTGTTTTTGTTTTTTACCTTTAAATATGGGTTGTGGATTATGTATTCATGATATATTCTAATGTATTCATACCATTACTAATATTATATCTCACACCTTTTGTATGCTTCCTTTCCCTTGGATGTCGGGAAGTGTTTTATTGTTGATATACAATGATATTCAAGAGAGAATAAAGATGATATCAAAGAAAATACTTTTCCATTATTTTTTTTCAAATATATGTGATATACAATTATATATCTTTTTAACCAAGAAAACTAAAATATTTGGGCCTTCATGTTTTGATTCATTGTATCTTATGACAAATTAATAATGTAACCACTAAATTTGGGCTACAGGGTTTGGGGTCATTAGAGAAGTAGTCGTCAATTTATTAAGAACTCTTTCTTAAAGATCATATGAAATCTCATCTATAGAAATAAATCCCCTATTATGACGAGTTAGTTGATTTTTCCATTTGAAAAATAAAATAGTCATCACCATGGTGTGGTGATTCCCACTATGACCATTGTATATTCAAGAACACCATTCCCAAAAGATCTACAATGGTGATACTCTAGGTTTTGGAGAGAAACACTTTTCCATTTTAGACCCACCACGACATAGTGACATTATTGAAGCTAGATTCCACATGGAGACTCCTAGTGACTCACGCTTCATACCACACCCTTCCGTTAGGAATGTTGGCCCCCCAATTTCACACATCGATACTCCAACCATAACACATTGTGTACTAACGCATGGCCTTCCCCATTATGTAACTAAAAAAGAAAAATTCCCACTCAAAAACCACTAGAAACAATACAAAACATCCTAAACCTAGATTAAAATTTTAAACACTCAAAATTTAATACCATTAAATTTTAGGTGGTTACAATCTATGTATATCAATGCTCAAAAAATGATCAAGGCCTCAACCACTGATTTCTACTTTAATCAAGTCAGTTCACAAGGGTCCAACATGGCCTCTAGCACTTTTTTCAATCCCTAAACATTCCATTTTAATTTTTTATCAAATATTTAATAAAAAAGGTCATTAAAAATAGTACATAAACAAAAAATATCACATAATATATATGTATATATAATCAAATGGAAATTACCTATAGGAATGAATAAAAAGTATCTACCTTATCCATAATGTTACTCCCTTAGAATTGAAACTTAGAGTTCACTTTATATGAACATCCAAGTCCACTTACCATTTTCTGATCACTTGAGTCCCTAACTCAAATCATAATATCCAATAATTTCTTTATAAAAAAATTATAATTAATTATTCAACTAACATTTGGACATTTATAACTGATTAATAATTTAACACAAATAGTAATAATGCTTAAAATCTCACCATAAACCCTAGTCACATAGAAACTATGACCAACCACCCATAGAAGGTTAATGGAATGATCTTAACACAACATCGATCAATGGACCTATCAATTAAAACCCAATTAATCTTCATTTTTTTCCATTTAATTTGAAAACATTAAATAAATTAATTGGGTAATTAATGTAGATTAAAACAGTAAGAAAATATAGGCAATGATCATAAATAGATACATTATATGTATATATGCTAAGAAAATTCTACATCAATTGTAGATTTTTTTCATTATGCTTTGGTGAAATCATCCTCAAATCCCAAGGCAAAACCACCCAAAATGAGAATCCAAATACTGGTAGAAATAACATAGGATGACATGAAATATCATACCTTTGATCTCCATTGAAATAGTATAGAACCCCTCTGTTCATTGATGGGATTCAAAGGGGAGGATATCCATGGGATTGTCCAACCAAATGGGCCTCCTCGAGGGTTATTTCCCTTAAAATTGAAGAGATGGGAAACCAGTAAATTATGGGGATAAAATTTCTAAGAAAAAACACCCATGACACTACTCATATCATGGACATAGGGTTTTGAATATAAACTAATAAAGGTATAAGGATCCACCCCTTGACCAATCTCTATTCATAGTGTGAACCATGGGTGATTTGATGAAATCCATTAGGTTGAGGGCCACATCCCTCAACTGTCCTCATTCATGGTGTGACCCCTATTAGTCATAGAATAAATCGTTATAACAACTGTATGTCATCACCATAGGGACCCTTTTCCCCTCACTAATGATCCATCAAGAAATCTTACCACTAAATTATTCTCAAATAATGTTCAAAAAACACCTCCTAAGATGTAATAACACTAATAATTGAGATACGAACATTAATTCCCATAATGAACCCCTCAGGGGGAAAAATTAGAACAACCTCAAGAACACAACTCTCTTAAAATAGAATGGTTTCACAACCTCCCACGCATAGTACTTTTCATACATAAGAATCCTTAGTATCCATTCAAGCATAAATCCAAACTTATTCTAGTCTCTAATTCAGAATATTATCATAACATTGTACTCTAAAAAGATAATAGAGCTTCCACTAAGGAACTCCCATCATAGGGAGAAGTATTAATCTAAACAATTCCACTCCCTCATATTTATCATAAAAAACACACATACATCACTTACTCATGCTTGTATGACCTAAAAAAATATGGTGTCATTAATCTATTCGTCAACCTACTAATAATAATTTCCACTATAAGATTCTACTCATTGATTTATTTTGAGCTATGGTTATCCCCATTATAAAAATCACCTACTAAAACATATTTATAACAACACCATACCCCTAATAAATGTGTTTTCCATCACACAAAATCCATTTTCATATGAAATCACTTTTCATTCTTCCTCTAGTTGAATATTTCAAAAAACGGTATACCGTACTTGCCAAAAAACAATCTGAATCACCATATCACATTGCTTAAATCCCCTAAAGGAATCCTCAGATCATCCAAAATTCCCACACTATTATTTGAAAATGAATAATAGTGTAATTATAAATATTGAAACATGACCAGCCAAAAATATCACCATGCCCTCACCTCAAACATCAGGTAGCCACTAATCCATCACACACTCATATCACATAAAAACCATCTCAATCCTCATGCCAACATTCAAACTCTATACAACACTATGTTTAAATCCAAAATCTTGTATTCTACATAAAACCTTATATAATTTTATTTACCTATTCACCAACATCTAGGCTCCACCTCAATCATTCAATTACCACTCTAAATCACACATGACCCTACCTATATGGGTTCATTAAAATATGAACCATATTCTATCCATTATCACATGTAATGACTAGAAATTTATATCTTGGTCATCACTGCATACCAGTAAAAAACATCAAATATAAATCACTCCCATCTCACTAGGAATTAAATTCTCTAAGTCCTCCATAATTCTATTCATAGTGAGGGTCACACCCTCAAATGTAAAATGGTGCACTCCCCACCATATGGCTTTCCCTATATCACTTCTTGAGCACAACCTCAATAAGATCTATCATCATTTATAAATCACTCCTTCTGATCCACACTCATATACTAGAAATTTTGGCACAACACATTTCTAGAAATACAAGTCAAGTAACAATCTTTAGTCGTCCATTCCACCACACCTAATCCATTTCATATGTCCCCTCAACCGTAGAGAGACATTTACTATTTTATCAAAACCTTATGAAACCAATCACTAATGTATTTAATCAGGTCTATATGCCATTTTCAAATACCCATCTAATTTCTGACTCATAATTCAAAAAAAAATCACACATTACCCATATGCACTACATTGATCTCATCCAAAATCAATTGTCTTACACTCTAGTAAAACCTATATTTGAAGACCGGATCACACTAGACTGATTTATATTACATTGTACCGTAGGATCATATTCCGAATTACCAACCATGTTCCAAATTCCCATAAATCTCATCTACCCAAATATTCTATTTTTACTCTTCCTTAAAATCAAACATTTCACATATTCCATGGTATACTGCAAGATCACTCGTTGATAATAATCCTTTTAAACAACAAGTTTCTCATCACCATTATAGAAACACATCAATAATTAATAGTTTTAGGCTCTATAATGGTCCTACCCTTGAAACTAAACCTTGATACCAATACAATAACACTCAAGGTGATTTTTGAAACCCAATTCATCCCATACAATTTTACGATATATCTTGTTACCACATAAGTTCATCTATAACATCCTGAAGAACCAACGCATACATCCTATCCTTAAAATAACTCATAATACCGGGAAAACTCATATCATGGGTCACAATAATACTGAAAATATCATACAATCCATAATACACAGCTCACATATATCATGAGTTATCTCTCAAATGACAAGGAATCCCACCTAGACCATAGTTTATATCTCCTATAAGTCACATATCATGAGTAAAAACCTCTCTAGGTCAATTTTATATATCACACAAGAAATATCATTCAGACAGACTCACTCAGGGGTATCAAAAATATACATTTCAAGAATCACCTTCCAATTCATCAGCCTATTCACAACCACTAATTCTCACTGATCATACGCATATCAAACTACCCCCTTGGGAATCCTGATCTCATCATGATCTACACTGGGAATCTGTACATGATAACCACCCCTCAAGAATCACAATATAATCCATGTGAATAGCTATATATAACAAAATCTACAAACCATGGTCTATTTTATGTAAACTATAGATATGTGGTTTGGTTTAGTTGAATTACACCCTGAAGCTAAATGGTAATTTTTTGTATGGGTTTTACTAAATCCTTAAATTTCTAATCGAATTTTCCAATCACCCAAAAGGGTTTCTGACAAAGAAATACAATTCACATGATGAACTACTAGGGTATTCACCCATTTCATACAAAAAAGTGTAGTATAATTGTCATCATAAATAATACATCTATAAGATATACCAAAACTAACATTAGAGGAAAATATACTATGATCTAGTTGATCATATATCCAACACCAAGTCAAACATAAAAACACCATATATGTCATTTTTAACACTATAAATAGTTGGACTCTATGTATTATTTTATTTTAATCACACATAATCCAATGTATGTCATGTGAATCCTATATTCCATGTCTGATACATGAACATTAACCTCCTACCAAATGTAAAAGATCTAAATATCATAACAAAACGTAAAATAGAAACCTCAAGTGTGTAACACATGGGGAAATAATCCAATCATAAAATTCACAACCATGAATAGAATCCCAATTCCCATTGTAAACTAAATTTCTTATCGAAAAGGGTTTTCATGAAATACGAGTTTGATATACATCAAAACCACTAAATGATTTTTCTGTAACCTATCTTTTATCCCCCCAAAAAATAATAAAAAATTTAGATACATCTTCTAAAATTATCCCCAAAAAATATAAAATGACACTTTTTTAAAATAAATTAAACTGTGACCACACATCAGTGTTTGGATCAATGATTCTCATAAGATATCACCCCATCCCCCCATACATGAGAAGATTCAAACTGGTATAGGGTAATGTGGTGTTATTATGGGGATATTATACCCTGATATAATAATGTGGAAAAAACATTGAATTCATAATAATAATAATCAAAGAACGGGTAAGAAAAAAATATATAATGTCATATCAATTAACATGAAAAGGTATAAAGTCATATAGAATCAAGTTCATGCTATCATAACTCATTGATATCCGACAAAAAAATCACATATACAAATAAATAAATGAAAAAAATGATGTTGAGGCTCTACTACCATCCCTAAGATTCATCTCATCCTAGTATAATGGTCCATCTGAGAAATCTTGCTCGATTAAGATAGTCATGGCCTCTTCCCAACCCAAACATACAACCAGTGATGTCATCTTGGGTACTCAAGTGCCATTTTCACCCAAGAAGGATGTCAATATAATTACGTAGGGAACCAATAATGAAGTCTCAATCCTAACTATAAAATTAACTGAAAAAATGAAATATGCTCAATAGAATTAACAAAAAATGTAGAAGTAAAAATAAAAATTACAACTATTGGTCCTTATGTTCAAATATAACACCTCAAATGAATCAAAACCTATATTGTCCGGTGTCATAATATCTCTTTGCACTTCACACAACTATTCCAACAAATATCAGGCCTATGAAAAATTCCTGGGATAATGTCCTATGAAATCTATTAATATCATGCTCAATATCTGATTCTTATGAGAAAGTACTATGAAATATATAATAATTTTGCATCATCATTGATTCATTGGGGTGACCCTATTCAATTAAAGTGTTAATCACCATAATTGATTCCAAGGAGCAGGTACAATTTAATATATATTCATTGTTTTTCATCGGTAGTCCCTTAGAGTAAGTCATTTGGAATTATCCTTGATCCCTATATGGTAATAATATGTTATAAAATAATCATAACATATTATCATCATTCCTTTGTAGTTAACCCTACGTTATCCTATAATAATTTTGTATAATTGTTGATCCCTAAGAGTTAATACTCTGTGACATGATAGTCCTTGTGAATCCTTGGAGATCCCTATGAAGGATTCTTATGTGATCCCAAAATCCTAAGACATCATCACCAATCCCTTGGGGTAATACTAGGTGACCCAAAAATCATCAACTGTCCTATTTGATCCCTATGTGGTAATACTAAGTGATCAAATAGTCACCATGAATTACCTACAGTCCCTAGGAGGTAATACTAGGTGATACCATAATATACTTTCATCATCATTGATCCCTAGGAGTTAAACTAATGTGATCAAAAAATCATCATCCAGCGTCACTAATACCTATGAGAAAATACTATTTGATCCCATAAATATGAGTCCTCATATTCATTCATTTGGAGGTAATCCTATAAATTATAATAAATATATGGAATCATCACTGATTTGGGTTGTAAGGTAAATCCAAAAACCATGAACCATAATGTAACACCCTAGGTTTTTTATGCACTTTTTTAAAATTCATTTTTCATTTCATACACTATGTTAGGTTTTTATTATATGCTACACCATGATATGTTTTTGCTACAAGAAACACCAACTTGGCTTACGTTACACACAACAATGGGTTTCTATGAAACAATTTTTTTATATTTTGAACAAGAAAATTAAAATGTAACCATTATAATGGTGGGTATAAATAGGATTAATGTAATTATGGAATTATTGTTTATACATGTAAATCCCTTTTAAAATTAAAATGAAATATTCTTCTAAAAAATATTTAAATAAACATAATTGTGTTTTATAAAAATAAAGAAAACAAATTAACTATATTATATTATATTAATGAAATATATATTAACACTAAATTATAACATTAATCTTAAGTGATTTATAGACAATATAAAAGAAAAAAAAATCCAATTTTATGCATAAAAGAAGTTTTTTTCCAAAATGAATGTTTTGAAAACATATAATGGAACACTAGTTTTAAATCTAGTTTTTGAAACTATTATAATTTTTTTTCATAAAATAAATTTCTTATTTGAAATTGGGATATAAAAATTTACTTTGTTGAAATTTTTGTATTTTTTTGTTAAGTTTCATGTCTTAATGAATTTAAAAAATATAGAATTTTAATTTAAAATAGCTTTTTCATTGAAATAATTTATTGTTTTAAATTATATATTTTGAAAATTTTAAAGGTTAATTATATCAAATTATTATTATTTAATACAATTTATGTCATCAAAATCAATTTTAAATTTTACATGGTTATAAAAACAAATCAATCTTTTTCAGGTTTTCACTTTAAAAACTTATTTTTCCATTCTATCTATACGAATTATTTTGAATTAATTTCATCCAATTATATGTTTTTAATTGTTAAAAATGTATTCCATGTTTTGAATCACAAATTCCAAATTTAGTAATTAGGACCCTTTATTTTTTGATAGTATGAATAGTAACATTGTTAATTACCATATTTAAGGGTATATCTGGTAATTACGGGAATAAATAATATTATTAACATTATAAAACTATCCTAAAACTTTTTAAAATGTTATTGGACAAAGTAAATACGACCCATATCACCTAATAATTATAAATTTAATTATTTAGAGCAAACTTGTCCTTAAAATGATTTAGATATCATTAAAATCCAAAAAGTGTCAGAATGTCACACTATTACTTTTAATAAGAATAATATTTTTACTATGTGAATAAATAGGATATATTCTAGACTATATATATTATTATGAAATATAAATTTTTTGTCAATATCATGGAAATTTATTTTAAATTTTTAGTGAATAAATAATTATCATAAATAATTAAAAAATAATGATATAATAATTATTAAATTAATGAAACAACCAATTAAATGGTATTAGAAATATTTAATGAAAAATAATTTGACTACATTAAGGTGATAAAATAATTTTATTAGTTAATATTATATGCTAGGTGTGTATTAAATGTTTTTTTAAGTTATCCCACTATATTGAATTTTACAAAGTCAAATTAATGAATAGTGTCAAAATTGACACCTATGATATTTTATGCAAATAATATTTAATTAAATTATAGAAAATAATGAATAATATTTAAATTTTAAAATTAATTATTATATGGTGTTATGTGATATACATTATTTTTTTATGATTTAAATAACATCAAATAATTAAAAAAATAAAACATCTTAATATTGAAAATTTTATTACCTTAGTTAAAATTAAAATAGGATAACAAAGGGTTAAAAAATGAGAAGGATTAAAATAATCTAAAAAATTGCCTAAAATATATTGGTTTATTATATTAAAATAATGTCTCATATTAAATTCAAATAAATTTCCTTTTGGATGTATTTGGAGTTAGATTGGATTTATTATATATTAATATTTTTAAGAAGTTCCAAAAGTTTCCCTCACAACTCTTATAAAAGGAAACCTCCTCTTATCTTTTATTAATGCTTCAGAACCAATTTGGATAAAAAACATATCTATCCAAATATCCTCAAAAAATCCTTTCCTTAATCATAGAATCATCCCTTTTAGTATAATCCCAACCATGGAATCCCTTTGGTGGAAACCAAGAGGTGCTACCAAAAGAAAAGGTAACATCCTTTCACAAGCTCCTTAGAATAATTCTTATTCTCCACCCCATTAAATCTTCTTATTCCATGATTATATAATAACATAAGTATCCAAAATATACTATTATGTTTTTAATTAAATGTTTCTACCAATAATCAGACACACTTCCATCAAATGGGTAACGAACATATGGTTCTTGTGTATGGAAAACTACCGTCTTATGAAACGAAGTTGTTCATTTTTCATTTCAGAACTCTTATGATTCTATATTATGATGGACAATATGTTTTTATATTATATATATGATTTATTTATTCTTATTGAATTATTATATATATACACATATATTTCACATAAGTAATTTCTTTCTAAATTATAATTAAACAGAGACAACGTTCATGCTTACATTTGACATACCGTCTCCATAAATGGTGTCTTCCATTTAATATTTCTATTGCTTATAATTTATTATAAATATTTATATATTGAATCTATATATATATCATGTTTTAAATTGTTTAAATAATTAAATCATGATCTATGTAAGTGGATCAAGATTAACATTTCAGAACCATTGGATATTACCAGAAACGTAACACTAACATTGAATGGTTAACAAACAGGTAATATAATTTTATAACTATATAATATATTGAATTATTTAATTTAATATTATTTTTTACTATATTCATAATAAATTTTTATTAATATAAATTATGTTTTAATGAAAAGGAAGTGAGTCAACACATAAGGTAAGTGATTTAGGTCTCACTTTTATTTTTATGCCCCACATGCCTTATACAATAATAACTTCTTCAACATGGATTATAAACTACCCATGAATTTATTTTGTGATTACGATAAAAAATTATTATGTTATTTTTATATACATATAATATTCTTTCTTTTATGGGGAATATGATTCTACTAATTATAAAGTTATGAGTATTTATTTCATAATATCATCTATAATTGGGATTGTTTCATTTTAGGTGTATGTTGGGGAATACTTATCTTCCACATCAATGTTTTCAAAAAATGTTTGCAATTTTTTAAATAATTCTACAATGGATTTTTAAAGACATTTTTAGCCTTTTTTTGACTTGTTCTTACATGGTTTGAATGGGATCTCTTTTTCGTTTTCCAAAATAGGTACAATATGACTTTTCTTGAAAAGGGAATGTTTTTAACTTATATAGAATGAAGATAATTTTCTTATTTCATGAAGAGATAATGATTTGAAGTTTCCTTTATAATATTATATATTTAATTCCAATTAAAATGTTTTCTATTATAATTTACTATATTTTTGATAAAATAAAGCATTTTCAAATTAGAAAGGATATTTTATTGAATATGTGATTTCAAGTTATCTCTAAAATTATTTTCCATCTAATATAACATTATTTAATGTTACTTATATTTTACTCATGATGTGATTAAATGTTACCATTTTTATTTTTTAGAATAATTTTTTATGTTTCTGATGAAATGGTATTTATAAGACCCATTTCTTTTCCATGGGATATGATTGAATGATGTTAATAAAACCCACTTCATTCCATGGGTTTTGATATGATGAATGATTTATATTATTGTGGCACACATATATATGGATTTCATTACGTGATGTGTGGGACCTATATCTCTGTCTAATTCATTAGTTGATGATTCATATCTCATGAGATAATTATGGAAATAAAGTCAATGAGATTGGTCAACTATAGATGATGGGGAAACCTAGTCCACTATTAGAATATGAGGAAACATTATCCCTTATAAGGAAATGGCTATGACTGGGGATGGTGGTGTGTCTTAACTAGTAAGTTTACTACCCATGAGTTCCCTGTTATGTTTTTTAAATACCCTCTAACTTATAGTGAATTCTATTATATTTTTATGTGTCTTACAAAAATCCAATTTCATGTTCATATGTAATGTTTTCATTGATTATGATCTTGATTCCATTATCTTTCATTTTTTATGAACTAATAATATTTATAACATGAATCTAGTTTATAATATTTGATATGTGTGGTATGATCTTTTATTTTTATTTTCGTGCTCTCATACCCTTATGCTCATTATATTCTTACATATGTTCTTGTTTACCCTCACTGGTCTTATGGACTCATCTTTTTTTTTATGTTTCCTTTTCCCTGGATATGAAGATACGTATTATGTATTATGTTTCTGAGAAGGGTTTTATTCATGAAGAATCTATTGGGAGATAATTTATCCCACTTAGGTAGGAATTGTTTTTTTTCATGTTTCCAAATTCACTTAACAAATATGGTCTTTAGGTGTCTATTTGTTTAATTTATTAAGTATTATTCGAAAATGATGAAATTTTAATCTATCAAAAGTAAGGTTAATTATAGATGGTATTAGAGAAAAAGTTAATTAACATTTGGAAATAAGGATGATAAATATTTCACGATATACCTAGATATATTTCTAAAGATAATATATGGATGTATCTAAGGATAATCCTTAGTTGTCATAGATTAAAGGTGTTATAATTTAGAAATAAAATATGTGGTTTTCATGATTATGTAGTTCCTCACTATCAAAAATATTTCTTACTTTATGATTTTCAGTTTTAGTCAATGGATGTAATCCAAAGAGACCACAATAATGGTGACTGGTATAGAAGTTGCTATAATTTACCTCCTAAGAAACCAAATGCTATAGGATATGGAGTGAAAATTCATGTTGTTATGCCCACCCAAATTTCTCAATATATGAATCCTTATGGACTTCTAAATGAGAAATATATAGAAAACATTTTTTTGAACCCTTTATGAGGTAGTGTCAACCCTATTTCAGTTGGTCTTCTAATTCACTTGTTGTTGACCAATGGATAAATACCACTAAAAATTTATTCTACTTCCTCTAGTGTTTGAAACATGAGAAATTCATTTTAGATTATTATCAGTTAGAAGGTGAACAAAACTAGTGGTGGAATCTAATCATGAATACGAGGTAGAAATTTGAGATTGAATCCATGGATTGGGATGAGTTTAAGAAATTATTCTTTAATAAGTAAACTCCTCGTGTTCTTCTTATGAATATGGAAAAGGAGTTCCTTAAGTTGAATAAAAAGAATCATGAATTTTTCAATACCTATAACGATAATATTTCAAGACATATGAGTTATGCTTTTGGAATTATCATCCAACGAGGAAACATGGTTGATCAGTTATTAAGTGGGTTAAATCCAAGTCTGAGTAGGGTTTTATCCATAAGATACTTTAGTATATACAAAGATATTTTTCATTCTTAAAACATCATTGAAATGGAGGTCAGAGTTATATATCAATAACATGGTTTTAGAAAGAAAAGGAAGTTAGAGATTGAAGAAAAATCAAAATACCATCTAGTAAAAAAGTTGAGTCGTCCTTTATGCTCTATGTGGTGAAAAAATCATGGATGGAATTATTTTATATGGTCTATTAAATTATATAAGTATGTATGAGAAGTCTATTGGGATATTTATTCTCAAACATATGGGAATAAGTTTCCCAATGATGGGAATAGAGGTAAATACACACAGAATGTACCTACCACCAATTAGTGTTTCAGGTGTATGGAAACTAGGAATTATGCAAACTAGTTCCAAATAATAAGGATTAGTGATGATGATAGGAATTAGTAACCTATTAAAATGAGGGATAAGAGGAAATATCATGTGATCACTATTTCGGATGAGGGATGAGATAAAAATTTGTTTAAAAGTACACTTACCATCCACTCTAGAACTACTAATGTCTTATTTGAATCTGGATATACCCACTCTTTCAAATCTAATGTATTTTATAAGGGTGTTAAGATTCCATCAAAATGATTGAATATAAAATTAATAGTCAAAATCCCTAATGGGATGATGACTACATATCAAGTATGTAGATCCTCTCTAATTGATGATTGTGGGAGTGTATTTTCTAAAAATATTGTCATTATTTTTTTGGAAGAATTTGATTTCATCTTAAACATGGACTGGATTTCTGTTTATAAATAACTCATCGATTTTCAAGTAAGGGAAGTTAATTTTGATGTTTCATACCAACTTATTATCATCTATCAAAGTGATGATAAGTGTGAAATTCTTATGGATACGGTATCCAGTGTATGGGTGTTAATTTCCTTTTATAACGGTTTTCTATTTCAAATGGTCAGGAGGAAAATCAACATTGATGATTTTCCTATTGTTCATGAATTCTTTTAGGCCTTTCTAAAGGAATTTCGTAGTCTTCCACCACAGTTTTTATTTGAGTTCTCAATAGAATCGATACCTGGTTCTACAAAAATTTCAAAGACTCCCAATAGAATGGACCTAGTTGAGATGTATGAATTGAAAAAGAAACCCCAAGAAAATTGTGATAAGGGATTAGTTCATCCATGTATGTCACTTTTGTGGTGAAATTTTTCTTATTTGAAAAATAAATATGGGTCAATGAGACTCTACATTGATTATCATAAGTTGAAAAAATCATAATCAAGGACATGTATCCTCTTCTTCATATTGGTTATTTTTTTGACCAATTACATGGAGATCAATACTTTTCCAAGAATGACCTTCATTCTAGATAACATCAATAGGGTTTCAAGAAGTAGGATATACAAAATAAGTCATTTCATACAAGGTATAGACACTATAAATATACAGTGATGCCTTTTGGTCTTACTAATTCTCCTGTTATCATTATGGATTTTATGAATTGAGTATTTATATATTGCCTCGATTAGTTTTTGGTAATATTTAAAGATTATATTATAATTTATTCCAAGATTAAGAAAAATCATGAAGTCCAATTGAGAACTTTGATAAAGACCCTATGGAAGGATAGAATTTATGATTAATTTACTAATTGTGAATTTTGGTTGCAAAAACATTCAGTTTTTGGTTGCATAATCTCAAGAGAAGGTATAGTAGTAGATCCACCAATGACAGAGGCTATTGAATACTATACTAGACCAACCATGGTGACTGATATTTGCATTTTTCATGGATTTTCAAGATATTGTCGATGATTTTTTAAGAATTTATAATAACTATCTAATACTCGGACAAAGTTAACTCAGAAAGGTTCCATGTTCATATAGATAGATGAATGTGAGTAAAATTTCAAGAACTAAATAGAAGATTGGTCAGCACACCTGTGATAACATTACCCTATCACGGATAAGGGTTTTTAATCTATAATAATTCATCTATTAAGGGATTAGTATATGTTCTTATAGAGAATTACATGGTTCTATTTTATTATGTGTGATAGTTCAAGATTCATGATAAAAATTACCCTACTCATGATTGGGAGTAAGCCATGGTATTATTTTCATTAAAGATATGGAGAAACTATCTCAATGGAGAAGAGTGTGATATATGTGCAGAACATAAAATATGGAAGTATATATTCACCAAGAAGGAGTTATGTATATGTGACAGAGGATATCATTAGAGATGATAAATTATTTTTACTGGTAAAAAGATTGCAACCATGGAAAAGAAAACAAGGTGGTTGATACTTTGAGTCAAAAGGATCAGGTTATCTTATCCATGATGAGGATTGAAACATATCTAAAATTTCTATATTTTTAGAGGATGGATCTAAAAATATTAATTTTAAGGTAAAAATATGATCTTCATCAATTGAATGTTCAACCCTCAATCTATGTGAAGATTAAAAAGGAAAAGAAGGAAGTTGTAGGGATGAAAAATAGGGTTAGAAATGTTTCAAAGTTTAACCTTGATCAGGATGGAATGATAAAGTTCATGAACCATATATATTTTCCGAACTTGATGAATTTAAATAAGGATCTATTATAGGAAGATCATAGTTATTCAATCTATTTTCATTTTAGAAGTATGAATATGTATATATATATATATGAAGGAATACTTCTGGTGGGATATAATGAAGAGGTATATCATAAAGTTTGTATCTCATTACTAGGTATGCTATTAAGTTAAGGTGGGAAGACAAAAATCTAACGAAATTTTACATCTATTACCCAAACCAAAATGGAAATGGGAAAAGATCACTATCTATTTTTTTCATTGAACTCCCCAAAAACTCTCAAGTTATTAATATTGTATGGGTGATATTCAATCACCATACTAAGTCATCACACTTCATTTCTATAAGATAAGACTTCTATCTTCATCAACATTTCAGAATATAAATTTAAGAGGTGTTAAGATTACATGTTGTACTAAATTATATTGTATCTGATTGGGACTCGGGGTTTACCTAAAAATTCTATTGAAGTATTCAGTATGAATTTGATATGGAAATGAGTTTCAACACTTTGTATCTTCATCAGGGGGGAAGGTCAGTATAAAAGAACAATTCAAAACCCTAGAGGATATGTTGAGACCTTATTCTCTGGATTTTAGAGGTATTTGGGATCATAACCTTCATCTAGTTGTGTTTTCATGCAATAATAGCTTTCACTTAGGAATTCATATGGCTATATATGAAGCCATCTATAGAAAGAAATATAGAGCTCCATCATGTTGGGATAAATCTAGATAAATAATTATATTAGGACTTAATATAATTAAATATATGGCTAAGACGGATAGAACCATTATGTAGAATATCAAGGTAGCACAATGTTGGCATAAAAGTGATGAGGATAACGAAAAGAGTGATCTATAATTTGAAGTTTGTGAGAAGGTTTTTCTACAAATTCTTCCATAGAAAAAGGTTATGAGGTTCTAGAAGAAAAGGAAAAAAATTACAAGGTATGTTAGTTCCTTTAATATTATTTATCATATTAGAATGGTAGAATATCACTTGGAAATTACTATGAATCTATCTCAAGTCCATGATTTTTTCCATTTATCTCTTGTAAGAACCTGTTTCTTATTTTTGTGGTACGAGTTTCTTCTTTTTCCATTTCCTTAAGTGTTTTTGAAAAAATATGGAAAATGGGGAAAAATATTATATTTTGGAACTACACGTCGTGTACTTTTCCACACGTCGTGTACTTTTGGCCGTGTGGAATGGGTACACGAGGCATGTAGCCTTATCGGCGACCGGGGGTGTAGGAACTAACTACACGTCGTGTAGTGGTACCTTACACGCCGTGTAGTCAGTAGGCAGGCTTAAACAGTAAGGCGGTGGAGTCACCACTAGCTGGGCGATAGTACTTGCTGTTTACTCGAGAGTACATGTCGTGTAATCCTGTCGACAGATGAACAGTGTGGCGGTGCCGCAAGAGGAACAGTTAAATGAAATAAGTACAGAAAGTGTACTCAGAAGTACACGCCGTGTACTTTTTTCGGCTTAAAATAGGCAGTAGCCTCTTCATTTGGCATAGGAGACACTTGAGCCGATTTGGAGCAAAAGGAGGAGGTAGTACCTTTGAAGATCCACTGATTGTTCGTCTGGAATCCGATTCGGCTTCGGATGATCTCATTGGAACCGCGTGGGTAAGCCCTCTCATCTCCTGGTACTGTTCTTACCAATTCTTTCATGAGGGGAAGTTATTTATGTGTGAATGGGTTTTGTTCTTTATCAGATCTATGTCGTTCTTGGGCATTTATGGAGTCGGCGTTCGGGTATAATGTTCATTGGAGTTTAAGGTAGGTGGCTTGGTGTAAATTTCCATCTGTCGTGCGTTTTGTGAATTTTCGTGACACGAACCAATGTTGGTGTGTCGTGTGGCTGAGTTCGTTGCTATATTTAATTCATAGAATTGCATAGGTTATTAAATTGTGATAAAAATATGCTGGTTGGGATCGTTTCTTGGATCTGGAACCACCCCAGGGGTGTGTTTCACTGATTAGCCATTTGGCCAGGATACCCGAGGGTATGCCTTTAATGTAGTAATTGTAAAATTTTATTGAGAGTAATTGCTTGTTTACTGCATTTAGATTTGTTGATCATGGCCCGGTTACCAATTTAGCATGAGGGCATTGTTGTGATTAGCCTGTGGGCACTGTACTATTTATCCTATGGGTAGTAGTTATTTTAGCCTGAGGGAAACATCTTCCGTGCCTGTGGGTAGCTGATTCTGTGCCTGTGGGCGACACTACCAACGCATGAGGGAAAACTTTGTTATGCCTGAGGGAAGATTCTTATGTTGGATACTCGTTACCTAAGGGTAGGATTTTACGTGTCTGAGGACACTAGTTGTTTACTTAGAAATGCATTGTGTTGATTTCTTATATTAAATGGATTAAATGAAAATAAAAAATGGAAATATTACTGGTAGTTGTTACTTATGAGTACTGCTTACTTTATTGCATTTTACAACTTTACACTATTGTTGCATGTTAGCACGCAGTTGGGCATGGGCCTTTGGTGGGTGCCTACTAAGATATATTTCGCAAACCCTATTTGGGTCACGCTTTTCAGCCCAAACAGATTATGTTGCTGCAGGTGTAGATAGGGGAAAGAGTCCCTATACAGGTACTTGAATGTTGTTGAGGAGTAGGAGGGCATGGGACCGAACCTAGGCTCATGATGCCACTGCCAGCTATTTTTCTTGATTTGTTGTACTCTACTCTTTGTTGTATTGTATTGATGTATAACATGTTTTGGATGTTTTTTTAGAACTTAAGACATGTTTCATCATTTTCTATATACTGTTTGTTATATCCACTGATGTTGTTTATTTCAGTTGTGTATGGTTTACTGCTTCCGCTGTCGTTGTATGTTTTATTTTTATTCCGCTGCGCTGCACTTCGACAAATGAACGCATAGTTTCCCCACTATCAGACCTGGGCCCTCGCTGCTAGTCGGCAGCCTCTGGCGTTTGGGGAAATGCACTTTAGGTCATGTGGTGAACCGGGATCGGGGCTCCCGTTGCATGGCACCCGGGTCCGGGACGTCACAAAGTGGTATCAAAGGGGTTCTTTTCATTGACTTACTATTTGGAGCCGTAGTCAGGGATAGGAAGAACAGTATTTGGTAATAAGCTATGCCCAGGCGTAGCTAACCAGTGTACAAGGAAAAGCCAGTCTACCTCATATTTTGAAATTTTATTGACTTTTCAATTTAGAGTTGATATGTTTTCACCGTTGGGTGACGCACTTGAGATTGTGCTGTGTATAATTTATCGATGGGTTCTATTCAGTTGAAAACCGATGAGATAATGGTATGTCGTCTCGTGCATCATATAGGCACATGCTAGATATCACATTCCACGCATAGTTTCAATGCAATTTAGGTGCATTAGAATTCGCATGTTGTTGTGATAGTTGTTGTGCTAGAAAATCTAGCTGGAGTGATAGCTACTCTGATAAAATACCTGCTATTTGATAGGGTAATTATATGTGATCTTTTTTATATAATGGACTCCAAAATTTGGTTTTTGGGGAGTATGGGCCCCCATTGACCGGAATTTGGCGGATCATTGACTGATAGTGGTTATAACACATATGAGATGTCAAACATTGATTCGTGGGGAGTATGGGCCCTCACGGGTTTGAATTTGACACTTAGGTGTTGTTTTTCGGTATTATCTAGGTTTCGGAGAAGTTTCCAAGGCATACTGTCCGGAAACCTAGTATACACACCGTGTAGTATTTTTATACATGCCATGTATGTTCTTCTGTTCGGGAAGAAAAATGAACTTTTTGAGTACACGTTGTGTAACCTAAGTACACACCGTGTAGTCTCTTCCTATTTCACAAACCGTGTGGGTGGTGACACGGGGTAGAGAAAGGCATGGGTAAAACATGTCATGTACCTTTTGAACATGTCGTGTAGTGTAGACCCAGAGTCCGATCGTGTAACTAAAAACACGGGTCGGAGAGCTCCTTGATAGAACACGTCGTGTCAATGATGAACACGCTGTGTAGTGTGACCTGGTGACACGTCCGTGTAACGAATAACACGGGTCGATGTCACCTATCCCTGAACACGTCGTGTACCTATAGGACATGCCGTGTAGTCTTGTCTGAGGATAGAACATGTGGAGTTAGCCGTGTGGCTAGGAAATGGGATGGTGTACACGCCGTGTGCAGGTGTAACACGCCGTGTAGTTTTTGTTGAACAGAATCTATGTGGCTTAGCCGTGTAGAAGGACCTAGGCAGGGGAACAGAAGTCAAGTACATGTCATGTAGTCAGTGTACACGCCTTGTAGTCTTGTTTTTCAAATTTTTAATGCATTATTCCTCTTGTTTCTTTTGTGGTTCCTTCGCTTTTCTGTCATAATAATCTTGAATCTGAGTCGTTCTTTTTACCCTGTAGTGTCATTCCGCTAAGACGACCACAAGTTGCCCGCCAAGAGAGCGGTGATGATTATACTCCAGAGATGGTGGGCCATGGGATACAGTTGATCCTCCAGCAGAGCTAGATGTTGTGCTAGCTGAAATACCGAACAGAGGCGTGGAGGTGCAGTTCCGTGAAGGCTTTATGTGGTTCATGCAGACCTTTTAGAGAGCACCACAGGCTTCCACATCTATGGATGAGTTGACACATACCTTTCAGCAGTAGCATCCGCCTACGTTTTCAGGGGATGGTGGACCTCAGGCTGCGGAGTCTTGGTTGGGGTCAATGTAGACTATTTTCGAGCATCTTAAGATGCCTCCGGGGTGGAGGGTAAAGATCGCAACATCTATGTAGCGTGATTCTGCCAGGAGGTGGTGGGATGTTACCACCTAGACAAAGCATCACAAGGACATGGTGTGGGAAGATTTTCAGTCAGTCCTCTATGACTTCTTCTTTCCCGAGATGCTAAGGGCAGATAGAGCTCGAGAGTTCATGAATCTACAACAGGGCTCCATGTCGGTGAAGGTCTATTCTGCTCATTTTACGGAGCTTCGGTGCTTTCCACCTGTGTTGGTGGGTGATGAGACGTTGAGAGCCAAAAATTTTGAGGATGGTCTTCGTTATGACATCCGAGCGTTGGTGAATGTTTTTAGGTTGCCTATTATACACACGATTGTGAACCAGGCATTGATTACAGAGAGGAACCTGTAGGAATCGAGTGGTGTGGGCCAGGGCGGTTCAACACTAGTTATTGGTGTTATTTCTACTGGCAAGAGGAACAGACAGATGGACTTCTCTCAGGGTGGCAGTACCAGTCAGATGAATGCTTTAAGTGGCTAGGTTATGTGCTACCAGTGTGGTAGAGAGGGGAATAAGAGACCGCAGTTTCCACAAGACCCAGTGGAGTCCTGAGCTTTCGGCAAGATGGGTCATCTACAACACTTTTGAATGGCGTTTCCACCAATGGATAGTGAGAGGGGTTCTGTGCAGACTCCGCATGAGGGAGCAGGACCAGTGGCTTCTTACCAATCAGGGAACTCGAATGCGTCAGGGCATGTAGGCAGAGATGGTGGTCTTGGCCGTGGTAGCCAGAAACCTGGATCACAGAGGCAGCAGGGCAGGACAGCTCAGGGTAGCCAGGCTGTGTCGCAGGGCCACGGCCTTGGGCAGGAATATGCAGTGCAACATACCCAGTACGAGTAGGATCCCAGACCTTCTACAGTCATAGGTACTCTTCTAGTATCTTTTGTCTTATCATCAGTGCTTTTCGATATGGGTGCTACACATAGTTTCATATCTGTACCCGTTGTGGAGAGCCTTGGGCTCTGTGTTTCTACTTCTTCTGATATCATGATTCTAGACACTCCTTTGTGGACTAGAACGGCTGGTGTGCGTCAGAGCAAGGATTTCCCCCTTGAGGGTGGAGGGTGTCACTTTCTTTGGGACCTCTATGTCTTGGATATGACGAGATATGATGTCATTCTCGGGATGGACTGGTTGGTTCCCTTTCGAGCCTTTGTAGACTGATATCATCGCAGGGTGAGCTTCATGTCACTAGAGGGTAGATATTTTCTATACAAGGGATAATGGGATGTTTAGGTGAGTCGAGCTGGACCAGAGCATCATGGGCGAGGTTGAGTCACAGAGCAGATTATGAGCTTATATCTGGATGATCAGGGGACTTGTCAGAAGTATTTACCTCTAGTTGTTCATCATTTTAGGGATGTCTTCCCGAACGACTGTTTAGGTCTACCGTCGGTGCATGAGGTGGATTTCTCTATTGATCTTGTGCTAGGAGCAGCACTGGTGTCCATTCTTCCTTATAGGATGGCCACGCCGGAGTTGCAGGAGCTCAAGAGGCAGTTAGAAGAACTATAGGCGAAGGGTTTTATCTGAACCAGTACTTATCCTTGGGGTTCTGCAGTCCTTTTTGCGAAGAAGGCGGATGGTACACTCAATCATTGCGTGGATTATCGGAAGCTGAACTAGTTGACGGTTAAGAACAGATATCCCTTGCTGATGATAGATGATATGTTTGATCAGCTTCGTGGAGCACAAGTGTTCTCCAAGATTTAATTTAGATCAGGATATCATCAACTGCGCGTTAGACCATCTGATATACCTCTCATAGCTTTCAAGAGTAGGTATGGTCTATATGAGTATACGGTTATGCCGTTCGGACTGACGAACGCGCCAGCCGTTTTCATGGCTCTGATGAATCGTGTGTTCCATCCATATCTTTATTCTTTTGTGGTAGTATTCACGGACGACAACTTGGTGTAATCTCACACTCGACATGACCAAACCACCCATCTTGAGATCATATTGAGTACAATGAGATAGCATTGGCTATATTCTATTCTCTCAAAGTGCCACTTTTGGATGGACCAGATTCACTTCTTGGGTCACATTATCTAAGAGGCAGGAGTTGCAGTAGACCCAGAGAAGGTGAGATCAGTAGTTTCCTTGGCGTAACATAAGAACGTGTTTGAGATATGGAGTTTCTTAGGGCTGGATGGTTACTACAGACGCTTCATATAGGACTTATCCCGCTTAGCAGCACCGTTAAAGGGACTAAATAAGAAGGTTTAGAAGTTCGTTTGGTCAGAAGCATGTGAGGTATCTTTTCAGGACCTGAAGGGATGGTTGACATCAGCACCGATCCAGATACTCCCAGAGCTGGGGAAGATCTATACAGTTTACTGTGATGCTTCAGGGATTGGGCTGGGAGCAGTTTTGATGCAGGGCGACCAAGTTGTTGCATACGGGTCTCGGTAGTTGAGGACATATGATCCAAATTACCAGAAGCATGATCTCGAGTTGGCTACAGTTGTGCATGCGTTGCGATGTTGGAGACATTATCTATTGGGAGATCATTTTTTGGTTTTCACCGACCAGAAAATCCTCAAGTATATCTTTACTCAGTGTGACCTGATTCTGAGTCAGAGAAGGTGTAACACCCGAGACTTTTATGTTATATAAATCATCAAAGGAATCTTTTTCTACACAACACTTGCTTGGCTTGCTTTACACGCAATCGCGACCTTCCTCAATAGCTTGTGTCGTACGCAATACCGAGTTTCACTAAACAACAATATGCTATTAAAACTAGCCGTTATGAATAGTAATAACCACTTTTTGAAATTTTATAAATTTAATTTTTCAAAATGGACTTCATTTTTGGACTCAGAATATCGAAATTAGCCTAGGGTGAAATTTTGGTATTTTTCTGAAAACTTTCAATTATTTATGAATAGTGAAACCACTAAGTGGTAGGTTAAAAACTGAATTTTGCATAAAACTTAATTTTACCGCTTCTGTGAATGGAATTTCGAAAATCCAAGAGACACAGTTAATATCAAGGACTAAAATGTGGTTCAATGAGATGAAAATAATTTTTTGGTGAATAGTAACTTTTTACTTTTTTTACCACGGTTAATAGTAAATAGGGTAACTAAGGGTAAATATGATATTACTATTACCCTAACACATGTCCTAATTCTATTGGACAAGTGTAATTCGACCAAAAACAAACTTAGGAATAAAATATGACCATTTAGGCCCACATGGATTAGATTAGGACATTTATTATTAATTTATTTAAAGAAGGGTTAAAATAGTTAAAATCAAAGTTTAATAAGTAAATAATTTTTAATATGGGGTTATACATAAGATAAATTCGACTATAAATATTCATTAGAAAGCTAAAAAGATTTCCTACATGATGATATTTTATTTGTAATTTGTAGACATCAAATAATTTAATTTATTTATGACACAAAGATGATGCAGTAATTATCTTATTAATGAAATATTGACATAATTGATAATATAAATACCAAAATAAATGTAATTTGAGACTTTTTATGACTTTCACTAATTTTCTAGGTTACTATGATATATTAGTGTTGATTTAATCAACTTGGTTCGAACATATAATTCTGTTATGACTTTCAAAAAAATCATATATCAAATAGTGTCAAAATTGACACAAAATAGTTTTTAAATCAAATATTATATTACTAATTGTTATTTTATTCCTAAAAATCTAAGGTTCGGCCAAATGACTTAGATAAGGATATATATATTAATAATAAACAATTTGGGGTTCGTTTGGCATGTTATAGTAAGTGTATTAACCATATAGTGAAAGAAAACAAAAAGACACGGTAAAAGTTAAATTAATTAACTTAGAGTTAAATCTAATTGATAAGGTTAAAATAATACCCTAAACTTTTCTAAATCCTATTGGTTGATAGGATTTCGACCCATACCCACTTTAGTTTCGAAATAAGACACTTTGGAACCATTATAAACCGATTTTGACTTTAATATAAAATAATATTTTGAGATATTCCTAAGGTGCCCCTCTCCTCCCTTATAAAAGGGAACCTCCTCCCCCTCCTCCTCACACCAATTTGAGCACTCAAGCTCGGCCAACCCCTGCCATGTTCTCCTCTCCATTTCATTCTGCGGGTTCTGATATGTTGAATAATTAATATTTGTATGGAAATCATATGTATGGTTATCATTATATGATGTTGGTACCATTATATCCCTCTAATGCATTGGTTAAAGATTTATATGTCATGAGATGATTATGATAATAAAGTTAATGGGCCTAGTCGACTATGGGAGATAGGGAACCGCATCCCAGAATGGGAATATGGGGAAACCTAATCCATTACAAGGAAAGGATTTTGATTAGGGATGGTGGTGTGTCCCACCTAGTATATATAGTCCCTATCATGTTCCATGTTACTTTTTTTTGGAAATTTGACTTGACTTATTGGGAATTATATAACATGTTTATGGGTATGACACAAATTCATTTTCATATACTTATGTTATGCTTTCATGGATTATGGTCTTCATTTACCTCATGATTAGTGTCTTATAAACTGAAAATATTTATTACATGGCTTTTTTATGATATTTAATATGTATGATGTTATATTATATTTTCACAATCATGTTATAATACTCTTATAATCACGATATTCTTACATATGTCCCATGTTTACCCTAACTGAATATCATAGCTTGGCTTTTTTTATGTTTACTTTCCCCATATTATAAATATATT
The DNA here is from genome assembly GCA_963277665.1 of Viscum album. Taxonomy (NCBI): domain Eukaryota; kingdom Viridiplantae; phylum Streptophyta; class Magnoliopsida; order Santalales; family Viscaceae; genus Viscum; species Viscum album. Next base: position 1,842,262,127 of record OY728136.1, read on the forward strand.
TAGTATTTATGATGTGTCTAAGAATTGTTCTTGTCATGAAGAATCTACGATGAGATAATTTATATTACCATTGTTTTAATTTCCATGCTTCCAAAGGAACTAAACTAATATGGTATTTGGGGATCTATTTTGTGTATTAAATTATGTATTCTGTAAAAATTATAAAATGTTAATGTATGAAAAGTTAGGGTCATTATACACAATCATCACTACCTACCAAGCTAATGTACCCATATCCATGGTTAACATCATATTGGGGCACCCACAGGAGTCCCCTCGGTCACACAAGTCATGGTCACCACACATTATATCTATAGTTTAAGTCTCATGTATATATCCAACACCCATAAATTCTAGGGTATATATTCCCTTTTTCTCATTATAATCATTATGTTGATTTATTTTCCCTATATTTAATCTCATATTAATATCCTAAAAGATCAATTATCTCAATACCATCGTCATACAATGTCACCCTATTTAGGTCCTCACACCCAACTTATCTAAAACCAACCATAGGGTATACCCAATAGGTAATTGAATCTTAGTAGGGAAGGAACCCTCACCCCATAGTAATTACAATTATCAAAATTCCTCCAAGTAATATTAAGGATCCACTAAGGCCTATTACAACCAATATTTCACATAACATTGTATCCCTCTACTCAGATGTCAACAACACACCTATATTAATGTCATTATGCTTACATAATAAAATTAGAGCCCCCAAGGGTTCAATGTATATCAAGGAAAATAAAATTATCAAGGCCTTAACCATCAATTATTGAGGGTGAAATTCTAGTGTACAAGAGTCCAACAAGTCCCTTGGAACTTTTTTCAGTCCATAGGCATTTCATTTTAAATTAAAAAAATAATTATTTAATCAAAAATATTAATTTATCACTGTATCATGACCTCAAATATCACATTATATATATATATATATTAAAATACCATAATAGTATTCATACGGAATCACTAACTCATCCACAGATTTATTCCTCTTGAATCACATGCCGACCATCATCTATGACACATGTTCAAGTCCATCCAACCATTATTTAAACACTTGAGTCCATGAATAAAATATTATAATAAAGTAATTAATTATAAAAAAATTTAATTAATTATCCAACTCAATTTTTAAATTTTATAATTAGTTAACCATTTAATTCACATATCCATAATGCTTAAAATATCATAGGTCACTCTCATCGCATAAAAAATATGACCAACCACCCATAAAAGATATGTGGAGTTCTCAAGACACAAAATAAAGAAATATAAATATCAATTGGAACATAGATAATCATAAATTACTTCTAATTAAATCAAAAACATTAAAATTTTCATCAGGAGATGTGCCTTCATCAAAATTGAAAGCAACATCATGCAATCATCATTATGAGGCATCCTCTTCCAATTTTGAGAAGACCCATAAATCATATATGATTTTAATGTGATTTATTTAAATCATCATCAAATACCACAATGAAATCTCTAAAATGTAGAATGAAACAATTGGAAGTATGTGTTGGGAATGAAACTAAAACAATTCACTATGATCTACATTGAGATATATGAACACTCATCTCCTATTAAAGGGTGTTTTAAGGGGAGTAGAAGAATGTAGAGGGGACTGCTAAATGGACCTCCCCAAGAACCATTACCTCCTAAATTCAAATAGGGGATTGATCAATAAATTATAATTCCACCAATATTAAATGAAAAATCACCAAATATAGAACTCAAAGCATGATCGGAAGGCTTCGTTCATGATGTAATCAGGATAGATAGATTACCCCTTGTCAAATCTCTATCCAGGGAAATAGCCATGGTTCATGTAGAAAAATATTCAAGGAAGTGGTACACACCCACTAGCAATCCCAGTTCAAAGCGTTAACCATATAGGTCACAACATGAATTGATGAAACAACATGATTTAATCCACCCAAGTCACCCGACCCATCTTCAATGATCCTTTGAGAACCCCTAATAGTAACTAGGTCACAATCAACATTCAAAATAGACCTTTTGAGATATCCTAACATTTAAATTATGATCTAGACTGAAACTATGAAAATTCACCAATCTAAAAAAATAAAATTCCCACTAAGAACACATCCCTTATAAAGGTGTTGGGTTTTACTCAACTCATCTTTTGTCACGACATCATGGTTGGAATGTGTAAAAATTCTTTCTCTTAAGGTCAACAAAACAAGATAGCATGATGTAATTCCAATAAAATATCATTTAAAAATCGATTATCTCATCATTTTTTCAATTGACCTATTAGAAAACTCCCATATATCAAAAATAGTTTCTTTGAACATACAACCCATTAATATTATAAAAGAATTGAGATTTTGATAATTGTTTCACTAAATGATCACATTGATTTACATATTTAACCTTAAAATCACATAATTAAAACTTATTAACTCAATAAAAATTTATTAAGAGTCCATATAAATTAAATATGAGTAACGTTAGATCATGTTATATCAATACAAAAGGATTACAGAAAACCCTTATTGCTTTCAAAATAATTTTTCACGTATAATTATTATAGTCATTTTAATTTTAATATGTCGTGTTAGGATATTCTCGTGTGTTACATACATTAGTGAAGTCATCAAATTACCTACATAAACATCTATATAAAAAAAATTAGTTTATTAAAAATATTCTTAAGATGTCAAAATAACCAAACAAAACGTACTATCATGTTTTATTTGATAAGAAAACATAATTTTAATATCATACTTTTCCTCAACTAAATCAGTTTCAATTTCGATTCCAAGGTATTAAAAATTTCACTTAAATTATCTCAAATGGAATTAAAAACCAAACTATTTTGTTATGAAGTATAAATGAGAAAATGGAAAAATATTGACATAAATGATTCATTTTTTTTATTCTAGGTAGAAAAAATTATGGCCCATTTCTTAAGATACATAGTCACATGGAACCCATGTTTGTTTATTGGGCATAGTCATTATGGACTATCCCCAAACCAACTTTCCATCCCCCACTCAATCCAATATGTTATAAAATCCTTTCACCACCACCATCAAATGATGGGTTGAGCCTACTTGGCCTTTGACTTTAATTTCTGGGGCCTTTATTGAGTACCAATCATGTATAAAAATCCCACCTAAATGAATAGAGACTATTCTTTTGGAAAATAACATAAATTAAATAAAAACAAAACTAGTGTGTTTTTCTATAACCTTTTGTTTTATCAATCGCCATAGTAAGAAGAACTACCCCAATAAATCAATTAACTATTTTATTCCTCTAACATGATCAATTACCAATTTTAGAATCAATTGAAAATATCCTACCACTGTCTAGGTAACTGTGTAACTCTGAGACATCATTGTTTCACATGAAACCATGACACATCATTGGTGTGTCTCTCTAGGACCATCATATTCTAATAATCTTACACACCATCAATCTTGATCACTCAACATCGTGTTTTAACGTCACTACCCTACCACTTTCATGGATTTTTTTCAAAATAGTTTTTAACTATCTCCTAGAAACTTTTTTTCTATACATAAAAAAATCACCCATCACTATTTAATGTGAAAATATAATTGGGTTTAAATTTTGGTACAGTCGTGGGTGTCCACACCTGAGTTAGAAGGAGGCCAATATCACTAGACTTCATGAAACAAATTATAGAGAATTTAAGTTGGATGTATAAACTATATCCTTCCTAAATTAGAAAGAAAACATCAAAATTTATAATAATCATAACATTTTAATAATATTATACTAAACTATGCATTATAAATACCTATAAATAACTAAAAATACATGACTAATTTAAAAGAAGAGGCTCAAAAATCCTACCTCAAAAGGGTACTAACTCCACCTAGAAAATCCTTTGAATCAGGTTTCTTATTCTGTATGTGAATATAGTGATTAAGGATCACAATTTAATATTTATAGAAAAATAGATCTTTGAAGCCAATTATCATATTATATAACCACTAAATTAATCCTTAATCCCTATGTAATACTACATTCATGGAATTTTAATTCAAGGGTCTATTTTAATGATGATTACATTTTTTAGACATCTTACACATTTTTAATTTAAATATATTTATTTTCACTTTTTAAGATCTTATTTTCAAATGGATCAAAACATTTTCAATGAATTTGATTTTTTATTGTAGAACTAATCAAATATTGAATTATGATTAAGAATGATATTTTGACATTCAGGATGCTGAAAATAATTTTTTTGAGTTTCAAAATGATGAGCTATAGGTATCCTAAGTTTTTTGTTGATATTTTGGGGCTTCAGGTTATGTTTCAAGAATTTTGGAGATTTTTTCCCAGGATGCATGGTTTGGTGTCCATAGATTAAGAGAGATTATGCAACAACTTGATGTTTAGGACGTTTTGAGTTCATTTTGAACAATGAATGCTTGATTTTTATTTTTCGAGTCTGGTTATGCGTAAATATTTTTATACAAAAGGAGAAACTATGTGAGGTTGGGGAGGGTTTTAGATATAACGCATGGTATATGCACAGTTTCATAAAAATTGTGTTCCTTTCTAAAGAAGGGGGAAAGATCTTATAGTATGAGTAGAGAATTATTTTTCAAACCATGAAGCCTAAACATGTGGGGAATGGGTGGTGGATAGTAGGGGTTTTCTTGGTTGGAACACGGTTTCGCCAGCCATGTGAGTAGGTTGGCTTGGGATAGTCCCAAATGCATGGTTGGAGAACAGTTTGGAAAATTTTGCAGCCAAACCATATGGATTTATATATTTTATTAGAATGGGTAAAATTGAAACCCCATAGTTTTTATCTTCTCCACCTCCTTTCTCCCCCTTCTGGTATTTTTGGTCTAGGAACTTCTCAAACCACCTCCTCCACCTCCCTCCTTCGATTTTGGGGGTGTTTCCATGGTGTTCCTTTGATATTCTCAGGTATGATCCAACCTTAGTGGATTTTCATTCTTCTTCATATACAACATATCTAATTTTGGGTATCTTTGGTTTAGATATTGTTTATTATTCCAATAGAAAATGGTATAATCATCTGTTTCTCATTGGCCTTTCATTCATCTTGGGTATAATATTTCCTAATATAGATTCTGCATATCGTTGTGTGGAATTTTATTAAGGTATGTGTTCACAGGGAATTTTATTTTGATTTTCTAAATGATTAAATTTATTTATGCATTGAAATGGCATTAACTCTTTGTAATTTTCTAGGGGATGGAAATTTGGACCTTATATAGTTTTTTATTGAAGTTTTACTAAGATTTGATCTATTTTGTGAGTTTTATGCCATTATGTTGCATTAGGATTAAATAGATAAATTGATTATATTAATTATAATTAATTGATTGTTGTTTTAGGGAGTAATAATATGGAATTAGTTGAGTTTGGTCAATTCTTGGATAGGCCTCAACAAGATATTCGTTCTTTGGAAATGTTTTTAAAAGCATCATTGATGAGGTAGGTAGTCTAAGAGATTTACCCAAAGTCTTGATAATTATAATATATGTGAATTTAAGTATGTGCCTCAAATACACATGTGGTGTGTTTTCTTCCTTACATTAGGTAATTTGGATTTGGTCCTTTAATTAAAACTTTATACCTTCCATGGATCTCGTTGGATCCATGGGTTGTTATGAGATAGATCCTACGGTCTCCCATGGGGTGTGCCATTTCATGGAATGTGTAAAATGGACTTAAAAAAGGGTTTATTTGGAATTGTTTTGAGTGTTTATATTTTATGAAAATTATTATGATGCGTTTAAAATGGTTTTAAATGAGTGCATTTGGTTTTGACTTAGTTTTTAGTGTTAAATGGGGAAAACTACATTTTGGAATAATTATTTTTTTGAATGAGGTGTTGACATCTAAGTGGTATAAAAAAGTGGTTTTAAATGGATTTCAAACGTTGATTTGAAAGTATTATGGAGTTACCTTTTTATTGAAAATTTCTTTTTTACTCTTTAATCATTTTCATGGAAAATTATGTTTTTCTACCATGCTTGGGATTTCAAATAAAGACCCATTTTTTAATGGGTTTCGTTGAAAAATCATAAAATACTTGTCTGTCTATGTGTTCCATGAAATGATAAATTAAAATGTTAAATGATTTATGGGAAATAATGGTTAAATTTGATAAAAGGATAAATAATAACCTCAATGTGGTAAATGGTATGAGTGGTGTATTGTACGAAGGTTCTACTATCATGGGTTGGTCTATACTAATGCTCTGGGCCACCATGAAATTTTTAATGGTTTATGATGTTTGAAAGAATCTATATGTCCTACAATTTTAATGGTTTTGTATATCAGACATAGGCTCTATTATCTTAGAGTTTTTAGGGTTTAGGATGTCATATTGGGGCTCTATTTTCCTAAATATGGAATGGTTTAGGATGTCAGGATATGGATCTATGGTCACAAAGTTGGAATGGTTTTGGATTTAGGACTAATAATCTATGCTCCAAAAAATGGAAATGATATGGTTTATTAGAATGATGCTCTAAGATAGATGGTTAAATTGAATTGATTAGTTATTTTACAATTGTTACCAAAATTATATAACCCCATTATGATATGTTTTAGGCACCATGAATGAATAGATCTAGTTTTGTTGGTTGTTCAACACTTTTTATCTTAAATTATAAATCCATAATTAAGATATTTTTAATTTTGATGCATTCCCCCATTGTTACCATTTTTTTATTAGACATTTGATTATCTACATACACTATTTTACTAAATGGTTCATTCTTTAGACACTACTAGTGGAGTACTACTGAGTTGTAATAACATCCTTCTTGGGCCTATATTTCACTTGGGTTTATGAGAATACCTCACATGTCTATTGAAGGAATAGGTCTGGGATGAGGCACGTGTTGAGTTTCCATGCTTGAGTGGGATAGAATGATTGTTAGAGGTGACTGGATGTGTTTTCATTGGTGATGTTTTATAGCCTTTTGTAGTATCATCTATTTTGGTATGTTATGTAACTATCCCAATGGGTGATTTCATGTATTTAGGACTTGGTAATTTGGGGATTTATTTCAATTCATTTTATTATAGAATGTTTCATTTTCAGTTAACTATTATTTATACATACCATAAAGTGTATGATGATTAGTTATTTACTTATGGTTTTCCACTCCAAAATGGGGTTATATTCTCCTCACAGTTCAACTTTAAACCAACTCTTCAAATCAGCAGACCTTAACTTACAAGGAGGCATGGTTGTGGTAATGTGTCGGGCTGGATTGGGACACAAATTTTAGTGGAACCTGATTCAATTCATTACTAGGTGGTATTAGAGGTTATTAATTTTCAATTAATTTACTATTTCTATTTTTTATACTATAGATATAATAATGGGTTCAATTATAGGCCACTAGGTGCTGGGTCGGATTTTTTGGATTTGTGATGTTATAGTTGTATATGATTTTCACTTTGAATGATGCGCATGTTGTCTTGATTTTATGAAATATAATAGATTTTAGGTTCTTTTTATGTCTTTAGTAGGCATTTTATTTGGTTTTGACTCTTGGCATGTAAAGTAAAAAAGGCGTCTCATGCATCATATTAGGTACATAGAACAAACATATTATAATCCTTCTAGTGTGTGATTATTTAGGATTCCTTTTATGTAAAGTTCTCTATATCTATGATGAGATGCTCGATTATGAAGAAAATATTTTTTTTCTCATGTATGATTGGTATAGCGACTCTGGTGGGTCAGTATGGTATAAGTATTGGACCGTTGAACCCCTTGTGGGAAATTTTTGTTTGGGAAAGGTTGCATGTCCGAGTCCTATAGGGAGTTGTCTGATGTATCGATGCTCGTAGAGTATGGGATCCCTAGTTTGGTATCTTGGTTAGTATATGACACTATTATGATGTGAGACCCTAGAGGAGGGTATTTTTACTGTTTGATGTTAGGACATTTTAAAGTGAGCATGTTAACTCCCTATGAGTTGTGTCCTTGCATGAGGTGACATAGACCTTAGGTTGTAAGACATAGTTACCTTATTGGTGTGACTCCAATTCTAGTATTTAGTGTTATTTATATATTATGGTTGACTCATTAGAATGGTTGGTTTTGTTGTGAGTTCCCTTGGGGTTGTGAGGTACGTGTGGATGTTTCGCTCCTTTTGACTGTGGTACAAGAGGGGTGAAGCATAGTAGAATATTTATGAACATTGGATGCCTTAGGTTTTTAGAAAGTGCACTTGAGTGATAGTTTTATACTTGTGGTAATTTTCTAGAGGTTAAAGCTACTTAGGTTCCTTGTTTGGGTGATAGTTTTGTATTTGGGTTGTGTATGGTGTATTTTTGATAGCCTATATGTGAAGGATTTCTTTGGCTGGTGACCATATAAGTGATATATTCTTAGAATTTTTTATTTTGAGATATACGATTGTGTATGGTTTCACTAGGGTGGGAAGAAAAGGTATTGTTGATGCATTGGTGGTGCTTGCAGTTTATGAGGGCAGGACTGGGTAGGAGTCATACCAAGTTTTATCGGGATGCATCATTGGGAACTCAGTGAGACTGTATATGACAAATGTGGAACAATGAATGACACCCGGGTCTTGAGTGATCAAGTAAGTGGATTTGGGTCCTGAGTTTCATTTCATTTTGGAAGGAACCAAGGGTGTTCTGTAAAATGTGAGATAGGCATAAGGGTATGCATGTATTGTATATAGGGGTACTGAGATGAGATTTTAAAAATAATAACATATTGGAGTCAAAATTCGGTAATATGGTGGGGTCACACAAGAGTGTGTGTAATAGTTAAGTGTTAATGGAATATTGGGGCAATGAATATATGGTGACATTCCATGTTGGTTGGTTTTTTGGATTTAAAATTATAAGAGTGTATGCTAAAGGTTCTTGAGTTGAATGGGATATTGAGATTGGTTGATAATTGATGAGAATGAGATGAGACACTTGCAGACAGCGAGGATCAAGACCTTTGGATGGATTTGTTATGTCCCAGTAGTTTGATGTGATATTGAAAATAGATGATTAGTTGTGGTATTCATATAAAAATCTTATCATACTCTTATTTAGTGAAGATCATTCTTAATATCTTAACATCATCTTGGGTAAACTAATACGGGAATTACTATATTCCTAGCTACATAAATGTCTTTTATAATTTGATGAGTGGTCTCCCTAGAGTCATGCTCATGGATTGATGCAGGTATATATGTATAGTGGAAATAACGCCATCATTAAATAGTTAGTGAGTTCCTTGTGATGTATTAGATGTCATTGAATACTATCGGTACCACCCTCCGATGTCATGGTGGGTGATAGTGGATGTTTTTTTGATTCTCTAGTGAGACTGAGAAACCTGCACCCGGTTATTGGGTTAGTAAGGTTTGGATCATGGGATGAATCTATTTGGTTTGAATGGTTGATTTGGTGATGATGGTACTCATATGGTGGGGAGTGATGTAATTTTTGTTGAGGTGTTACCCTCATGTTTGAAGGGTCACAGGTGTATGGAATTTGATGTGGATCGTTTGCCATGGCACTGTGATGCTAGTAAGGAATCATTGAGGTGAGTGATTAAATTTCTTAGGGAGTGAAAAAAGAAATAAATTGGGGTGGATGATCTAATTAATAATGGACTTGGGATCATAGTGGTTTTGAAAATAAATTAGTGGTCCTTAGGATAAATGTGTATTAATGTGTGTGGTAGGACATGACTTTGGATTTGAGTTAGTATAGGGCATGATTGTGGAATCTAGATGGGGTTTGGATGTGGACCTAAGTGGGTGTGTTTGGGAGGTTATGGAATGAATTTGTAAACAAATTTATCATAATAAATTGAATGGAAACTATCCAAAAGATGGATTTCATCCCTTTGGGGACAATTCGTCTGATGATAGTCTGACTGGATTAGCGCACAATGTGGGTGCAGAAGTTTGCAAGCTGCATCTGGTGTGTGTTTTTGGAAAAAAATGTGTGTGCTTTGGGTTTGAATTGGAATTTTGAGGAAAAATAAATTTTTTATCTATTTGTACATGGGTGGAAGATGTCTTCACCACTATGTATGGTTTGGATGAGGATGATTGGTTCTAAGGATGACATGAATTACCATGGGTGTTGGTGTGTGGTGAGTTTAGAGTCGAGTTTGGGTCTTATTAAAAGTTCATGTTCTGGTTCAGTAAGGGTTTTTTGATCAAATAGGTGTCAAGTATCATAAGTTTGTGGTCATAAGCTTGAGCTTATGATGGGTATCACCATAGCTTGTTGACTACTCTTGTGATTTTTTAATTATTTTTTCTATTTGATGAACTTGGGTGAGTTCAAACATTGTGTTTTATATTTGGATATATCTATAATCTAAGGGTTTTTTCCAGTTGAGTGCCCTGAGTTTGAGGATGATACTTGGTAGTGTTTTAGGATATTTAAAGTTTAATGTGGTTGTTAGTTAAAAATATGGTGATCGATATTAGTCTTGTGGTGTAGATGGATGAACCATGAGGATTCTTGTGTACTAGAATTATTATGGTGGGGAGGTTGTAAGATATTATGTCAACATGGATTGAAAATTTCTAAAGAAATTTGAATTTTTTTACCGGATGGGTCGATTCTTAAATTAATACTCAAAATTGAGATTTTATGGTTTATAATTCCTCAAATAGTATTTCTCTAGTTGAGTAATAAGTTTCAAGATGTATTTAGGGTTCTTGGTTGAGCTTTGGAGGATTCAGGTTATGTTTTGGGAGTTTTAGAGATGTATACCTGGATTTCATGTTTGGGTGTGGATGGATTAAGAGAAACAATGTGACACCTTCAGATCAGGATTTTTTCAGCTCATTTTTTACGATGCATGGTTCAACTTAGTAGTTTGGAGTAAAACATGAAGGAAAATGGGGAAAATTTGAGATGTTGAGGAGTGTCTGAGGCCTATAACATGGGTTGTACGTGGTTTCAGAAAAATGGTGCACCTTGATGAAGAAGGGTGGAAGTGCTGAAAAAAAGGTTGGCACACTATTTTTCATATCAATCTTCCTAACCGTACATGGCATGGGTGTTGGATAGTACGGGTTCTCATGGTTGGCGCATGGTTTTTCTAATCATTCAACCAAAACTATTTTTGTGTATTTCCCTTGGATAGTTCTAACTGAATGGTTGGTGATCAGTTTGGAAAACCATGTAGCCAAACCATACAGCTTCCAAGATTTCATTTAAAAAGGGGAAATGACCAAATCCCCCATCAGTTTTGTATCCACTCCACCACCTTTCTCCACGGTTTGATGTGTACAGACTAGGGGGTTCCTAAAACCCTTCCTCCTCCTCCCTTCGATTTTGGTGGTGTCTCTATGGTGTTTATTCTATAGTTTTAGGTAAGCTCCAACCTTTAGAAGATTTCCTTGCTTCCTCCTCTCCCTCTTATATAATTTTGGGGTTCTTCTATTTGGGTATTGTTGATTATTCCACTAGAACATAATGGATTCATCCACTATTCATGGGGATTTTTTTTCAACTAGGGTATAAATTATCCCAATATGGATTCCATGCATCGTTCTGTGTCATTTGATTAAGGCATCTCTTTTCAGTGAATTTTCTTATGGGTTTCAAAATTATTTAATTTATTGAAGCTTTTTAAACATTATCGCCTATGAGTTATTTTCCCAAATATGGTGTTAAGAGTCTATTGTGGAACTCTATGGGGGATTCATGGAATTTAGATAAGAGTTGACCAGCCCTATGAGTTTTTCATCATTATTCAATGTTGGGGTTTAATTTATGAATTAATTATATTGGTTATAGTTAATTAATTGAGGTTATTTTCAGTGATACTAGGTTCCAAGTGCTGATGAAGATCTCTGTTTGGTGTCAAGGTGTTTGGAAAATTCTTGGATGGGTCGTGATAAGGTCTTCGTTATTTGGAAATGTTTTTGGAAATCTTTATTGATGAGGTAGGTTTTCAAAGATCATTAACCATAGTCATAATAATAATTTCATATGTGCATTAAAGTATGTGACTAAAATCCATGTGTTTGTTGTTTTCATTGATGGATTAATTAATTTTTTTGGGCCTATGATTTAAACATAAGAACTTCCATAGATCTTATTAGATAAATGGGTGTTTATAAAACTGAACCTTAGGTCACTCATGGGGTGAGTAGTTTCACCAAAAGGGTAAACTAGACTTTTAAAGGGATGATTTGGAATGATATTGTTAGTTATAAATTCATAAAAATTCCTATGAGGCCTGTGAAATTCTTTTAAATGGGTGCATTGGGTTTTGAACCATTTTAAGTGTAGAATAGTGGAATCAATGTTTTTAAATAATTATTATTTTGAAATAAAGCATTGACCTCTAAGGGGTTTATAAAAGGGGTTTTAAATTTATTTCAAACATTGATTTGAGACAATTGTGTGGTTCCCTTCTTAGTGCAAATTTTCTGGTGAATATTTATTGTTTTTCATGGAAAATTATTTTTTTCGACCTTAACAGGATTTCAAAAAATTACCCATGTATTACTGGTTTTCATCCAAATGTTTCAAAAGAGTAGTTGGTCTAATTGTTTCATGATGTGAAAAATTTATGAGTTAAATTATTTATGTAACGTATTGGGTATATGTGATAAATGGTTAAAGAAGCATGTCCATGTGGTAAATGGTATGAGTGGGGTGTTAAAATGAGGTTATAATCCCATAGGTTAGCTTAGACTAAATTTTTGGGTCCACTAAAATTTTTCATAGTTCAAGATGTCAGTCTAAGTCATTATGCTCCTAGAGATTTCATTGATTATAATTTGGGATAGAGGATCTATGCTTAAATAGTTTTCATTGATTATGATGTCTGATAGAGAATCTGTCATCCTAATGTTGGCAAGGTTTGGGTGTTCATATTGAGTCTCAATGCTCCAAAAAATTTCATAGTTTTGGATATCAAACTGAAGCTCTATACCCCCAAATTATAGACATGATATATTTTCTAGGAGTGATGCTCCAAGCTACACGGTTAAATTGAATTGATTAGTGAATTCCCCTTTGTGACTGAAAGTATGTAACCCCTTTAAGCAATAGACTAGGAAACCATCACAATCGAATATAGTTTAGTTTATTGGTTAAAAATATGGAACATAAAATATAAATGGCTCATTAACAAATTTTTAAATGTGAATCATGTCCCCTTTATTCCATTTTTTATATATTACACCTTTAATTATCTGCATACATAGTTGTTATGAATTGTTCTTAATTTAGAAACCATTTATTATAGCCTGCTAATTTTTACTCACTCCCTAATTAGGCCACCATTACACATGGGTACCTAGTTAGCTCCAAAATGTATATATCAGTCACAGGTTTGGGTTGAGGCTCATGTTGAGTTTCACAAGGTGGGTGGGATAGATCAGTCATTAGAGTTGAATAGATGGGTCTCACTCAAGGATGTTGTTGATCCTTTTTTGAAGTTTCTATTAATTTGTTTTGTTATGTAACAATTATAGTGGGAGTCTGTATGTAAGTATAACATGGTTATTCTAGCCATTATTTCATTTCATTTTATTGTAGAAAATTTTAGTTTTAGTTTATTTATTCTTTTCTCAAAATATGATGTGTGTGATTTTTGGTTATTCACTTTTAGTAGTGAACATATATATATGGGTATAGTCTCTTAGTAGTTCCACTTTTGTCCCCCTCTACTATTTGAAAACCTTTGGTATATGAGGAGGCACGCTTGAGATCATGTGGTTGGCCATCTCAGCGCCCCGGTTTTAGTTTCACAGAAGTCAATATGTTACACACTATAGAATTTCATTATAACATAATTAAAATGTACTAAAGAATATTTTAACAAAATAATATTCTAAAAATATAAATAAATGGGGAAAAATAAAAATTATTATCATAATATAAGTTATTCTCTATTCATAAACATTTAATTCGAAGTATAAAAAAAATATCATGGTGGAACTGATATGAATGATATTCAAAAGAAAATATGTGGAATGAATCAAGAAAGATTTGGATTTAAATGAATGGATTTATGTGTCAATATATTACCATTAAAACCATTTAATGGATGTGAATTTTATTGTTGTGGTTTTTTTATGATAGTATATATTGAATTTTTATATCCCATTTTATTTTGTAAAGATTAGATATAAGCATGCGATATATAAATTGATGTTTATAGAAATTTTTTACAAACCTTTAAGGGTTATGACATAAGAAACTATATTTATAATATCTCCAAAGTTCCATGTCATCTATATTACATTTAGATACTCATTGAATTTTATGAAATAGTTTGTGTGGAAAGGGGAATGGCAGATAATAGGAGAAAATATAAAATAGACATATGTAACTAATTTTTAAAATAGTAATCATATTTCCTGATGAAAAATTAAATATATATTAATCCAAAATAAAGGACATGTCATTAAAGTTGACATAGAGATCAATTGAATCACCAAATATGGTTTAATATTATTGATACATTGAAAATTTTATTAAATGTCATGTGTGAAAAATCAATTTTCGAAGCATTTTGAAAATAAACAAGTCGAAAAAAACATAAGTTCGAGGGATCATTGGTCATGGAAGTGAAGGAGACCAACAAATAATAATAGAAAATAGTGTATTAGTATTATTTTTTACACTAACACATCATTGTATCTATGATCCTTGGACACATCCCTTTCTGTGGATCGAGTAACACTACTGGAAATATGATCTATACCAACAGTTTTGGGAAAACCGTTGGTATAATACTCTAATTTGGACTTATACCAACGGTTTGGACAAAACCGTTGTTATAGGTCACATATATGGACCTATAAAAATGGTTTTGGACAAACCCTTGGTATAGGGTTGACGTTGGTTTGGCCAAAACCATTGGTATAGGTCTATTATAGAGACCCTATACCAATGGTTTGGAAAAACCATTGGTATAGGTCCCCCCTATACCAATGTTTTGTCCAAAACCATTGGTATAGGTCCCAAAATCAAAAAAACCTATACCAATAGTTCTCAAAACCATTGTTATAGGAACATGTATTTTTAATGGAATCTTCTTACAGAGGACATTAAATAAATCCAAATTTAAAATACTTATGATAATATATATATTTATTTATTTATGAAATTATGTTTACAAAAGTATGTTATGTTAGTGGTTAGGTCGTTCAATCCCAAAATGGAGGTGCTGGGATCAAAACCATCTTAATGATTATTTTTTGAATTACATATACCAATGGTTTTATGGAACTGTTTGTATAGATTTTCATATTACTTATACCAACAGTTTTCAAAACTGTTGTCATAGGTCAATACCAACGGTTTTCCCCAAACCGTTGGTATAGACCTATTGCCACAGCTTACTTGGAAATGGTTCTCCAAACTGTTTATATAGGGTATACCAACAGTTTGGAGGCCTATACCAATGGTACCAAACTGTTGGTATAGGGTATTTTTCCAGTAGTTTAAAATTTCTATATACACTTAATTAATCATGCATTATATGGTTTCTACACTATCTTAATTTTAAGGATGTATTCATTATTATGTATAACATAAGAATAATATTCAATTAACTATTTCAATTAAAATAAGAAACAATCATATACACCAACATTTTTTAGTGTCATGTGGACCTCAGTTGTGATTTTCACTCATATTTAGTGTATTATATTATAATTATAGTCACTAGAACCTACCCTATTGGATTTCATCATGAGGTGATGCACTGGTAATTATCACTGACCTAGGTGGTTTCAGGTTTTATTAGTATTACTCAAAATCTTGTTTTCAGTTTTCATGGAATCCTCTATCTGATCATCTATAGGATATTCCAGGTAGATCAGAGCTAATAATACAATGTGATAAACATTAAAATTCACCATTCAATGGAAATATTAATCATAAAGTAACACTGAATAAAAAATTCATATATATGAATGAATTAAATAAAGGATACTCCAAGATTTTGTTCATCCTCATATTAAATTACATCATTCATATATTTCTTTGAACAAAATTATCTCATAAAAATATATATATGGACAAATTTCAACAAACCATTTTGACTCAAATATATTCTTAATCATGTTCTATATCTATTGAATACTCAAAAATAATTGGATCAATCCATATTGAAAAATATTAAACTATTGTAGTCCTCAAAAATGAAATACACATTATAAAAAACATTGATTTTAAAAATTCCATTCATCACCGCTATAGGCCCTATAGAATCTTGGATTTATTACAATAGTGTAATAAGTTGTATGATTATTTTTCCTACATACCCAATGTAAAATAGTTTTTATAAAATATAGGAATATACCATGCATTGATGTATTTTAGTACACAATAAAACATAAAATACAACTTGAATAGTTAACATTGACTTAATAACAACATCATCATCGACCAAGTTAACATTTTTTCACCACCTATTAAAATAAATAAAACCATTTTTAGCTATTAACATAAGATAAAAATAAACATATTCAACAACTCATGTATAATTTTACCCTAGTGTGCTGACTGTTAAAATTCCATTGTTGTCATTATCACCAAAATTATATTGAATGATTATCGTCCCAAAAATTTCACAAGATACTTTCCTCTAACATATTTTCTACCATAAAAAGTTTTTAATAAAGGTCTATTTTTTTTTGAAATAATATATATATATATATATATATATCTCATTTTTTATCAATTTGGACCACGAACTTTTATTTTTTTCATCTTCTTCCTTTTCCCCATCACTTTTACTAACTATTATATTTATTTTAAATGAATAACCAACTAAATATATATTTAATCACATTGATTATATTTCTTTATTCACATTTATAACAATAAGTGTGTCACTATCATTTACCATGGTGTCCATGCATTCCTCATAAGATCATGGTAGATAAAACAATAATATGATATCTAAATCAAAACTTCTCATATTCACTCCAATTCCACTTAAATAATGACAATATTATCAATGTTATTTCCTTGATATATAATAGAAATACCATTTATAATTTTAAATAAATTAAAATAGTAATTTAATAAAAGAATATTTTTCATATATTCCGTGTAAAATATTCTTATAATATATTTCATAATTATATCAATATTATTTCATTGATATATTTTTTTATGATTTATCTGATAGGATTAGTAAAATAATATTATTTATTCTTATCATAATTTATTAATTATTGATTTATAAAATATTAGTTGAAAAATTATATCATCATTTAAAAATAATAGTCAAATAACCTAAATCATAAGTGATTAAACATTGATCATAATTTAAACTATTGAATTTTATAATTTTACATTTTTTCACTAATTCCATCTCTAAAAAATAAATAAAAACATCAACAATAATAATAATATTTAATGTTTTAATTTTCAATTACTAATAAATAATTTATATTTTTCTTATTGATATCATTTAATAGGTAAATAATAAATTTGTTCTGTGTAATCCTTTATATTGAAAAACAAAAAATAAATGTAAAAAAAGATTTTAAAAAAATCACAGAAGAGAACCCATAAATTTATATAGTTAAATGGATGTACCATTAGGACCAAAAATATTTGATAAACTATTCCATTATCCAAAAATAAAGAATTCAAAATTTTCTCTATATTGTAACCCTTTCTACAAGAATAACCACATTGTTTTTCCTTTTTGATGCTTTTATCTATCTAAAAACATTTAAGATATATTTTGGGATTTATAAGTTCACTCAATTTTTTCAAAATGATTTAAAATCACTTCTTAATTTTTTAAGTTTTTGTCTCTGAATTTCACTATTCACCATCATTGTTTACTAAATGATTCTTCTAGATTCTAGAAACATAAAATGATCGAAATTAATGTTTATAAACAAATTTGGTGGAAATTTATTATCCTCAAACCAGAATTAACAATCCCTAATGGTGCAAATCCACTGCCATATATCATCCACATTAGTAATAAATCAGTATAGAGAACTTTAAAAAAATTCATAAACCTATTTTATTTATTATCATTCCATATTTTACAAGTTAAAATCAAACAATATTCTTAACATAAATCTGTAACATGAATAAATTAAAAAATTATCTAAAATTTTAATAATAAAAAAATGAGGACTCATAGTCATTATTTTATGAAAGCATAAATTACGCTCAAGAAAAAAATCAAAAACATGCTCAAAATATTCTACTCCATAACACCAAGGCCATGGAACATGCTCTATAAAACCTTATTTAGACAAAATAATCTCATAGGAATACTATTTTATATATAATCTTTCATTGACCTTTTTATCCCATTTTTTCTACAAAATATACTGACTAAACTAAAAAGAATCCACACACATTGACATTCCAAGTATGGAAACCATAATCAAAGTATATAATGTCATATTAAGAATAATATTTGCTTCAAAAGGAAAAAATAATTCTTTAATAACTTCAAAATTCCATTATCCCTCAAGAAACATAAAATTACCCACTTTTAAATTAGGGTCATCATTTCATTTGGGTGAAACAAAATTATAAGTAATAGGTGGGGTTACCACTGATCATACCAAAAAATATCACATCCTAAACCAACAAACCATCTTAACCCTTATTATAGAATAGAACAAGGCACTAATAGGGATCATGAAATATATGATGGTTTATTTCCCAGAAAAGTACTCAAAAAAATAACCATTATAAAATATTTACCCTACAAAAAGTGATACCAAAGTGCTTCATTATTCTGAAATTTATACCATTCTGATGAAGGAGTTATTGAAATATTAAAGTAATTATGATCTCCAAACCCAACTTGAATTTTAATTTTATAAAGATAGTCACATTTAACCAAAAAAAATCCCTTTCCTTCTCATTTTTCCACTCAACTAATATTTCCCTAGATGTGAATTTATAAAGATGTAAACATATTTAAAATTATCAAAATAGAATATTTAAAAAATAGTCATAGAAAAATATACAACATTAGCAAGGAAAAATATCCTACCTTTAGATAAAAACACCTCTACAATAGTTTATCCTCCCTAATACTTTTTCATTAATATTAAAAAACTATCTTTTGAGATCTTCATATAATAGTAATTTTTCCAAAGTAATTATCAAAAACATTATCCTCTAAAATACTCAACGTTTTACTTTTTTCAGACACTATAGTTCCTAATGTAGAATGACAAAAAATTTGACTAGATTTATCGTAACTAATCCGCAGACCATATGTTTATTTAAATAATTACAGAATTCTAAAAATAAAATGAAAATATTGATATGAAACAAATGAAAAAGTAATTACATTAATTTAAAAAAATATTTGACATATATGGACCAAATATGTAAATTCTAACTCCTTCCAAAATCTTTCTCAATGAAAACCTTGAAGTGGACCATCTATAACCACCATTAAGACACTATAATATAATCATCCATTATCAGTTCTCAAAAAGGAATTTATCAATAGAAAAAATATACTAATAAAAATAATTAATAGAAATGGTGTCCATTCAATTAACATTTTTAACAATTAGAAAAGAACTCACTAATAGCTGAAACCACAATATAGAACTACAAAAACCCAAAAAAAACTGATAAATATATATATAGTGCAATTAGTAAAATAAAAAAAATACGCATGACAACATTTTTTGAATAAAAATAATAGTTAAATTTAATTATTTTGAAATATATTTTTACATTTAATTATTTTTGTAAAACTTATAAATAATATATTTAAAAAAAACTCCTTTGGATGATTGTGTCGATGAGTAAAATATCATGGTCCCCTAATAAAAAAAATAAATATTCTTATAGTTAAAAAAAAAGTGCAAATAATAAATATATTTTTGTTAATTCCATTTTATTGATAATATAAAACTTATTATTAATGGAAAAATATAAATTAGGTCATTCAAACCACAACACATGTCGGAATAATGTATAGTGAATTATTATATGGAACAAATAAATTATCAATTTTTGTTGATTATTTTCATAATAATTTCATTAGGATTTCTAAATTTTTTATACATGATTTATATTTTGTACTATTTAATTGCTTAAAATGAAACAATACGCTTTAAATTGTTTTTTATCAAATCATGCATCAAATAGAAATTTGGTTCTTAATACATTTTAAAAATAATTAAGCAATCATTGTTCTTGATTTTCATGACAATTCAAGATTATATAGTCAATTTTGATCATGTGATGCATGTTTTCCACTAAAATATTATTATTATATTGAAAATAAACACATTTACGCATTTGGGACACAACTCATGTCATGATGAATTATGGTTGAATCCTACAGGTCAAAAATGAATAATTGATCATTTTGCAAGACTAACACTACAATTTGATCAATTATTGTTTCTTTTCATAGTGTGGAAAATGTTTTTTACTTAAATATCACCTTTAATTTAGGACTTTCACTTTCATCCATACTGCAAAAACCATGAATTGTAATGACATGTGGTAAAATATCACATGTCATAAATGAATAAATGATCATTATCATTGAGTTTAAAAATATTTTAGTGTATTTTCTTAGTTTAGAATATCTGATGGGCACTATGAACTTCTTTAGTGAATAAAATAAATAAACACTTTATGTCAATTGGTATAAACTACATGTAATAATGATATACAATTCATTATTATAGGTTAAAAATGATCCAATGGTCATTTTCGTAGAGTTTTATTACAATTTGGGTATTTTTCTTATTTTTTATCTTTTCAAGAATGTCTTGAACTAAATTATCACTTTTAAATTGAAAACTCACACTATTAGTCATTCCAAACCCACCAAATGCTGAAATGAAATTCAGTTCATTCTTATTGATAATAAATTAATAATTAATCATTTTCTAAAACCATCAGAACAACATGTTCATGTATTCTATGTTTTCCTCATGATACATAAGTTTTGAAATAAAATGTCACATTTAAATTAAAAAATAATCCTTTAAAAAAATATTATACAAAACATTAAAAATATATGTGGTAAATTAATACATGTAAAAAATAAATTATTTGTCATTTTTATAGAGTCTCATTACAATACAATAATGTTTTCTTAGTTATGAGTCTGTTACATGAATTATCAACTTCTATTAAACATAAGGTATATGTAATGAACCACATGGATTGACCTAAAACATTATGAAAATTGAAATTTCACAAGACCAAAAGAGAGTATTGGATTATTGTGACATAGTTAGATAAAAAATGGTATCAAATACAAATGTTTTTTATGTTTTGGTTGGTATATTATGGTAGTTTTTTCATAATTATATTGATATGTACAAAACGTTTCATAGCTAACTCATTTTTTTTATCAAACCTTGATATACCATGAGTGGTTTGATATTTTTTCATGATTTTATATTTATTTTATGTTTTTCTAGATGAACCAAATTTTGGGTTTATTGAGAAGAACTTTTTCATGAATATTGTTAGTTTTCTCTACCTTCATATCCAAATAATTTAATCAATTTTCACCTTAAATAATTGCCATTTAAGGTCCTTAATATAGATTCTCAAAGTTCATGTTTGTATTTTGAGTTTTATTCCTGAGATTATCATATGTTATCTATTATGTTTAATAGATAATGAATCATATCAGTATATCATCAAATCGATGTGAAGGAATTCTGGGGATGTCCCCACAGGAAAATAAGCTAGTTAGAAATGATTTGGAGGAAGCGAGGAACTGCACTATTCAATCCACAGGTCAAAAAGGTGATGGAAGTCAAAAATATATTTTGGATCATTCTTTGGAGTCTACAAAACAATATCCATTATTCTTCTATGGTGACAAAGAGATCCATTAAATCTAGGAATATATTTGGATAATAGATAGAGGTTACTAATTTTCGAAAAATCTAGATGAATCTAAGGTATGATTTTACACTTATATACTTCAAGTACCTAGAAGTTATTTTTTATAGATTATTCCAAGAGGGGGTTAATATACCTTTTAAAAATTTAAAATAAAAAATTATCTTACACTGATTAATCTATCATATAATAGTTGGTAAATTTGGTTCACTTTTATAAATATAAAATCAATGTAATTTAAGAATACAAACAAAATTGACCTATTCTATAAAGATATTAGACGATGTTAAATGATGTGATTTGGAAGAATTAAATTTGATTCTAATATAATAGATAAAACCCTCAAATAAAGTTCAGTTTAAGCCCATGTATCTCTACAACATGACATGAGTGGTCTATGGTATAAATCCCATGATCTCATGGTGATTAAAAAAGTAATCCTTCCCAACTGTGGTTTTTTATAACCCTCTTGAGATTTTATGGTATCCCTAAAACCCATCACATATTTTTTTATATTTAACCATTGGATAATGGAGGTTTAGGATAAGAAAGTTTTCTTTTGGATAACTCATTAGACGATGCTTAAAAATATCTTATATGGATGAGGTATAATATTAAATAATATAATTTATATAAATATATATATACTGTTAATAAATTTAGAACATTAAAGTTGGCTCTTGAGATGTTTTATAATTCAATATCTTCACCAGAAATTGATCACTGAGAGAATATCTATGAGAAAAATTGTTGTTAATGTGAATTTCCAAAGTGCCAAGGGGTCCTTTTATAATATCAAAAAGGATAGGGATGGATCTAAAATTCAAAAAGAGACATGAATTGAAATAAAACCATAATTAATTTCTTCTGACCATAATAAATTCATCCTCACTTGACCAGATTTGATGAAATTTAATACCTAGTAGCCTCTACCGGGTATCATGTGGGATACTTGGAGACTTCCTTGATTCTGGAAATGGTATCAGCTAGCCGGTACACCTCCACTAGCTAGATGGTGGACTACTAATGCATTTCCTCATTTCTACCCTCACCACCAATTAGTCTGTGGGACTTTTAGAAAACATGGTTGTTGGAAAAATGGCGCCAGGTATTCAGTGTAGTCTGCACTAGCACATCTTCATGATTTGTATCTTAGGATTTCTCCTACAACCTTTAATAGGCCTTAAAAAAATTCCAATGAATTTATGGATAAAATAATACATGACCAAGCCTTTTTCAATGATTTAAATAACTTAAATATTCTATTGAATGCTAACAAATTTTATGCTTTAAAAAAATTCTTAAATGGAAATGTTAGAAACATGGTTATGTGATTATGATCATGAAAATACCATGAGAGGGAGTTGTACCAAATCATATCCATTTTTTATAATCACAAACATATGACATAGAAAGATAAATTATTCTTAAAGAGATTGAAATAAAAATAAAGTAAGAAAATCTGGTATTTTTTAGAAGATAATTGACAAACTCTAGAGAAAAAAAATTTATCTAGATTTTAATAAAAATAGTGAAGATTTTTAAAATCTCACCCTTTTTAAAAAAAATTAATCACTAGATGATAGTAAAATAGACTTTATGAATTTAATAACTACTTACCCTTTAGGGAAATAATCTCTTAAAAAATTGAACCTCTATTTTTTAGAACAATTCTTCCCATCTGTATTTTAAAAAAATATAAAAACATTAAAAAAAATAAAAAGGGAGAATAAAAAACAAACATAAGAAATATTTTTTATAAATACTCTAGGTATTTCTTGAAAAATTTGAAAATAATTTTACAAAATAATTTTAAGAGAGGAAATTGTTTTAAAGATAACAAAAATATCTAAAACAAAATTTAATTTCAAAACATCTTGAATAATATAATTATTATAGATATAGTTAGTTTAAATTAAAGGATAATATGAATATAAAAAGAAATTTATATAAGTGAATAATAATATTTTGAGAAACAATTATCAAGTTCAAAATTTCCAAAATAATATAATTATTATAGAGTGTGGGGAAACAGAAAAGAAGAAATTAAAAATTAGTGTAATACATGGGAAAATTTAATAGATAAATAATATAATAATAAATAAAGAAAAAGATAATAGATTACAAATAATGAAATAAAATATTTACATACCTTTTCGATGGAATCAGTTTTCCCAAAGAAATGACTTTACCGCCATTGATTAATTTCATTATTGAAAATAACTTGATAAATATTTCATTTTAAAAAATAGTGTAAGTCTATGAAGTTAATTTTTAATAGTTTTTCATCAAATACAACTCATATAAAAAAAACATTTGAGATATAATTCTATATGAAAAAGTTTTAATCATCAATATTCTTGTTTATGAAAGATGAAAATTGTTTTTGGTTTTAAAATAAGTACATACATAAATATAATTTAATTTTAAAATAGATTAGAAAATAAAACATACAATGAATTAGTTTCAAAAAAATTTAAAATATTATGAAAAGTAATCAATTTTATAAAATAAGATTTTATAAATTTCAATGTAAAAAATATATTTTGAAAATAATTAATTTGAAAACAAAATATCCATTATAAATAAATTTTCATAATTAAAAACAAAATAAGGGTCCCCCTAAAATGATGTCATAGAAAAGATAACAAGATATTTTCCATGAAAAAATAAAATAATAAAACAATAAATTAATATCTTAAAAAAATTAAAAAAAAACATTTTTCAAAAGATAACAGAATATAGCCATAGGTCATATGAAGAATGTCACAATTGAACCTTTCTTATTTCTACTTTAATGAATTCAAAACAATATTGGTATAGTTTTTTGTTGACAATATCATTTATTTTTAATTATATTGACACAAAATTCAGTAAGATATCACCTTTCTAAAGTGATATCCTATGAAATGAATTCCCAAGTCAATGTGTTTAGTGAAAGAGATATGGATATGATTTTTAGAGATATTCATAGCATTGGTATTGTCAAAATTGATAGTGATATAGCCAAATTTTATCTTTAAATCTAAGAGAGTGTGTTTCATCCATAGATTTTGGGTGAAACAAATCCCAGTTTTATGCTTTCTATATCATTTATAGAAAGATCTTAAAAATTATGCTTCTTAATACTCCATGAGATGATGGATTCTCCTAATATATATATATAAAGTTCCACTAGTATTTTTTATCACATTTGAATCCACCAAAATATATAGATTAAAAATAATTTATCTCTAAATTGTTTCCTTTCAGATATAATAAAATGATATCATTTTTTCCTTTTGAATTGAAAAAAAAATAAGTTGGTGTATTTTAAAGGATATTCTTTGGGGTTTGATTGAAAATGTTTATATAGACAAAAAATAAACATTATAATATGCTATATTTTGTTAGGATTAGATATAATTCAAATTTTACTTCTATAAAAACAAATTCAATAGCTTTACTGGCTTCATCTAGTGTTAATTATAACGCAG
Source organism: Viscum album (assembly GCA_963277665.1). Lineage (NCBI taxonomy): Eukaryota > Viridiplantae > Streptophyta > Magnoliopsida > Santalales > Viscaceae > Viscum > Viscum album. The sequence goes on from OY728136.1 coordinate 1,842,287,476, forward strand.
TACTGATGGAAGTTCAAATTTCCTTAGAATGATTTATTCTAAATAATTTTAACAGTTCGTTAGCATATTTTCCTTGGTTTAAAATAATTTAATAATTTAATTTAAAAAATTGAAATTCTAGAAATAGTTTTAGTTCACTCAAAAATACCATCTCAAATTACTTTCTCATTAAATCGCTGAAAAAAATTAATTTTGAGAGATTAAAATCACATCAACAATATAAATTTACACAAGTAAAAAATATATTGATATGTATTTTAAAAATATATTTAAATAAAATGTCACTATTTTAGAACTATTGGGATGAAAACAATTTGAAATTACTTTATACAAATCCTAAAGAGATTATTTTAAACCAAAATGGTATTTTTTAGTTTTGAATATGGAATTTGGAAATTATGATTTTCAAAAACATGTGGTTTTTACACAAAAATAGTCTTGGGTATAAAACCATTTAAAAAATACCTTTTCATCCATTTTAATTTTTTTAAATTAATATCATAGTTAAATTCTAACAAGATTATCATGGATTCAAACTGAGCGAATGGTGAAAATGTTTAACCATAGTCTATTCCTTATTCTTAGTTATAACCTTCAGAAATAAAGTAAGCTTTATTTCTAGTGATTTTACCAAACTCATCTAATTTATTTGTGAAAACCCATTTATATCATATAATTTTATGATCATTAATTCTTTCCATGAGAGTCCACAGATAATTTAGTGTGAATTGATTAAGGTCCTCTTACATTCCATGTTCTCAATTTTCATCATTAAGGGAATCGTTATGGTTTTGTAGTTTATAGTGAGAGACAAAGGTAGTGTGTTAAACTTTCATTAAGACTTATATATGAGTGTGAGTCCATAATAATAAATATATAATGATATTTTAATGGTTATTTTCTTTAGATTTTTTAAAACATTATGTAATGAACTTGATTGAGATTCTGATTCCCTTTTAAATTCATTAAATCTAAATGATTTATCTACAACATTATTTTCAAAAACATTTTTGGAAAGAGGTTTTTTAAAATATTAATACAATTAAAAATGGATGGTTTCTTCCACCATTTGTGTAATTTTGTATAAATAACATTAAAGATTACTTGATTTTCAGAACCCAAGTAGTATACCTTCATCATATTTTAAATTGAATTTACAAAGACTGTTTGTGGTGTCTAAAATAAAATATCTCTAACCAAAAACATTAAAAAATATGATATTTTGTTTTTATAAAACTAAGGATCATTTCAAGTTTTCATAAGAAATTTCCTAAATTGATTGTGATTAATGAATGTCATGAAATATACATAGTGTCATCCCAAAAATATTTTGGGAGAGAAAATTCATTTAAAATATTTTTATCTATTTCATCGAAATTTTATCTCTCTACATTCCTATTTTAATTAGGGCTTTAAGGGGTAAAAAATGGTTATAGCCCATAAAAGAACATAAATCATTAAATTCTTTTTTATAAAATTATATTTTGTGATCACTTTAGATTTAAATAATTTCAACCCCTATTTTAGTTTCAATCCTTTTTTAATAATTGGTAGCCTTTTTAATATTAAATTTAATTATGTATGAATTAATCCTATGTGGCCCTTGTAAATTTATCAACAATTAAGAGAGTACATTATTTTTCTATAATACATTAAATTTTATTATGACCAAAAAGTTCATGATATATTAATTAAAGAAATATTCAAGAGTAAATTGAATCTTCATATTTAAAATAGGATTTTTGTTACTTATCATATTTAGATTATTCACAAACCATTACATTATTGAAGTGGAGTTTGAGAATATCTCATACTAGTTGACCATGGATGAGTTTGATAACAGATTGTGTATTGTAATGACCAATACATATATTCCAAATCAATTTTCACACATTTATGAACTCAAACATTATACAATTTGACTAGAAATATATTTTAAATTAATTTTATAAACAATTTAAAATCTTACATGTATAAATAAAATTATTCATTTAGAATAAAAATCTACTGAAAAAAACATTTTTTAAAGAGATTTTAACACATCTATTACTCAATTGACTAGAACCTAAAAAATTGTGTTTCAATCATTCTATGAATAATTCATTTTTTATTAGGGTTTATTTATAAAAATTTATGGTACCATAAAGGTTTATCTAACCCATATAATTATTTCTAAAAGTGATTTTACCTCATTAAATTTTATTGATTTGATTAAATTTAGAGAAGCCTAAAAACATGTGTCTTAAGAAACAACAATAAAGGTACCACAAATATTCTTTGTATTTTCTTAGAAGTAACTTTTCTAATGAATATTTATTAAAGGTTTGGGTGCCCACAAAAACATAGGTGAAATTACATTATCTAAAAAATATTTTATAATCCTTTAATTCTTGGTGTGAGATTTTCTTTTTAAAAATTATGAAGAATGATGGATTTAATTTGGTCTTCCATATAAATAATTTTTTAAATAAAATTATTATATTTAATTATTGATTCATTTATAATAATTTAAAAAGTATCTTGCAAGAAACCTTTTTAAAAAATATTTTTCGATTGATTCCTAGAGGTGCATGCACGATTAGAGTAACCAAATCCAACCTGATATTTCCTTGTTCTTTTAAACCCAACATTTTATATATTTTTTATTAACAATAGGTTAATTTGAAAATATTTTTTTTGAGAAGTTTAAGGGAGGATTCAAGATTATCAACATCCAGTTAAATTTTTAATAGATAGATCTTCTATTTCTTTGAACAAAATATTCTTTTATTTTTGAAGATTATCATTTTCTTAAATAACATTATTATATTTCATTTAATTTTATTCATATAAATATGAGATTTAGTAAAAAAATAAAGTTTAATTCAAAAAAATATCCTCTTCATAATTTAGGTGACTGGAGGAGCAAGAATGAGTATAAAACGAATTTGGAGAAGAAGAAGGGAATGGAAAGAGGTTTACTAATGTTTAAGTCCTCATCAACATGTTCCATTAAGAACATTGGGATTTCTAAACATGATTTGGATCATGATTTTTAATCCATGGATTAATTACATACACTCAATGTTTTGAGATTGAAGTAATCAATACCTTGTTTATTTTCTTTGAGATTCTTTTTGTAGATGTGGCCCTACGGTTAAATGTGACCTAAATTTTCACCTTCATAACACGTCACATTTGGATCCATATTTTGATTATAATGTGTAGATCACTTGTGGGAGTTATTATTTTTTAAGATTTTGTACTTTTTCTTAGTTAAAAGAGTGTACTCTATAAACTTATCTCAAGATTGTCCATCATTCGTAGCATTGAAGGTGGTAGTATTCTTTAAATTTTTTATCTTTGTTGTTATATCTTTCTACTTATCATTTCATTATGATTTAATATGTCAATAACGAGTCTTTGAGTTCCTTAACCATAATCTTTGTCACATCATTGTATTCTTGGATAATCATAACTTTAAGATCAATGGAGATTGTAAAAACAAGTAAAATTTTAGTTACAAGCATTTTAATAGATAAGGATTTAACTATGGACTTTCTAACATTTAATATGTTAATGAATACCATAAAAAGGATTCTGATAGATGCATTAGAATTTATAATAAAATTTTCAATATCATGATGTTGTATATCTTCTCTATTTACCTTTAATTTATTTCTGCCTTTATGTGTGACTTCAAGTAATTTCCAAATTTTATATGTGGTTTTTCAAGAATAAAAATGATTTAATTCATTTCTATCCAGACCATAATGTATGTCATTCAAATATATTTTATTCAATAAAATATTCTTATCATCTTCGAGATTCCATTTTTATTCTTATTAAATAGTGGGAATATAGTCATGTATTAAAATTTTCTACACAAATAAGAAATCCTGATAAGCAAAGATGACATCATATTCATCCAATTAGAAAAGTTAGTACCCTCAAAAATTAGAACTTGTGAATTTGGATTAGATACCATAATAAAATATATCTTTGAAATCAGTTAGGATTTTAAAAAAATGAAATAAATATTTTTTTAAAAATAATGGATTTATGAAATAAAAAAATAAAATAACCACTGTAAAAAAATTGCTCAAAGACTGTACAATTTTGATGTGAATCTCTCTTTTATAAAATTAATAATGGATAAGAAATTAATGTGAGAAAATGATTAATCGATAGTTGATAAATTCGATTCATGTTTATAAAGATAAAATCAATGAAAATTAATCAAATAAATAAATTAATGGAATATATGAATGTATGATATTTGATTTTAAATGATTCAGCGTGGAAAAAATAATTATGAGACAAACACAATTTGTTAGGATTTTGGATACAGCATGATGTTAGAACCTACATCTCTACCCCTCGACTCAATATTAATGATATATAAATACCTTTATATCAGTGTTGATTAATAATATCATCCCTCTAGATATTTTTTAATAACCCTCTTCAACTTTTTTGGTAGCCAAGGAACTCATCCCACACATTTACAAAGTGTAAACCGTTGGTGAATAGAGGTTAAGGAGAGGGAATTTTGATTTTGGAAAACCTATTTACAACCACTAAAAAAATCATAGATAGATGAATTATAATGGAGGGGTATAGATTTTAAAGGAATTTAGAGTGTATTTGATGAAATTGAGAATATTATATTTGTATCACGAGAGATTTTGGAAATCTAGTGCCTCACTGTCAATTTATCTTTAAGAGGAAAAGAATGGGTGAAAGCATTGTCAATGTGAGGATCCAAGGTATTATGAAAGTCCTTTTATAGGATCTAAAAGGGATGACAAGATTATAGAATTAATTGGGAGTCATGAATCTATATAAGACTGTAATTATGGTATTTTTTCCTTAATAAATGCATCCTCGTTAAACATGATATGACACCATTGGATACAAGATATAATATACTGGGTAGAAGATTACCTCCCTGGAGACATCCTTGATACTGTAACTGGAACCAAGTAGCTTGTACACCTCCACAGGCCTTCCAATGGACTACTACTACATTTCCATGGACTTACCTTCACCACAGCATGGCTAATGGGACTCCACCATCTATATTGTGGGTCTTTTGGAAAACATGGCCATTGAACACATTTTCCTTGGTATCTGATGAATTATTCACTATCACATATTCAAGTGGGACATACTAAGATTCCTCCTACTACCTTCAAATGGTCTAAAAAATAATCTAAGTAGTTTAAGGATGAAATCATAAATAAATAAATCATTATCAAGTATTCAAATAACATTAATATTTCATTGAATTCTATAACATGTATTTATAAAAACATTGAACTCACTTTAATGAAAAAGATAGAAATATAGATGAGTATTTATGATAATGAAAACACCATGAGATATAGTGTTTTAATATAAAGAAGTAATTTTATTCTGTCATTCAAGATAAGTTACATGAGAACCTCACTTATGTCAATTTCAAGAAGGATTTAAATCAACAGATCTATCCAAAAATGTTGTGTGTGGTGAAGTCTTGGGATAATATGACCAGGGAACACATCTATCATTATGTAATGGAGTATGCCACTAATTATTCAATGTTCATTTATCAGTCTTTAGATCTTGTATATAATTACTACCTTAAGGGTATAGGGTTTGAGATAGGTATTGAGCTCTAAATTCATGTGATTTTTATTCTAATGTTCCTAAAAACTTCTTAGATGATCTATTTGATAAAGAGGATGTGGATGAGGTAGACTTAACTAGAAAAATAGGTCTCAGTGGAGCTTCTTTAATAGTAAGGGGTATCTTGGGAAAGTGTTCTATGCAAAAAAAATTGAGAAAAATAACGGTGGTCAATTTATAGCATGACCAATTTCAGGGGATTTTTAATGACAACACTAGGTGGATTATATCAAGTGTGGGTGACCTGGACATACTAAACCTAATTTCTCAGCCTAACCCTTGATTTTTCACCATTATGGTTAATACAATCTTCTAATCATTTTTTTAAAAGGGTATCCCAAGGTATTAGAATTGGATCCACCCAGCCAAATGATCTCAAGTTCATAATAATGTAGGGAAATGTGGTCGACCTCATTCTCATATAATAAAATATGCTCATAAAGTGATAACACTCAAGTAGGAGATGAGGTTTTACACCTTTATGTGGTCTAGTGTGGACCAAAATAATTAAAACGGGGTCCAGCGGCTGTTATAGGTATGATTTTGGTTCCATCCTCTATATTCTAGGTTTGGTTGGATATATATGAATCTCATAATTTTATATCATATAAGTTGATTGATGTGTTTTTCATATCAATGTGTCTCTTAAGGTTGCATGTCTTATGGAATATTTTTAGGGAATTTAAAAATATTTCACTATTAAAATGGGATTTAACTAGAGTTTTACGGAATATTATATAAAATTTTGTTTAATATGAAATTCATTAAATTATTCTTTAAAGTTTTGATTTTTTTGGGTTTATGTAATCAATTGTTCTTAAGTTTAATTTCATATATTTTTTTAACAAGCATATTTTTATATTAGCAGAATTATATAGATAATATTATTTTCTAGTCTTGTACTTAAATTCTTGATCTTATAATGGTTTCTTAATTTTTAATATCAATATCTTGATTCTATTTTGATTAATTGATTCTAGAAAAATACTTGTGGAATATAAATTATTGTTATTAAATTTATTTTTATAATAGGATTCAAATTATAGAATTTCATTAAATGCAGGATGAAATAGTGAGAAGGATTCCTTGATGTTGTGAGGTTTTTTATATTGTAAAGGGGCACCCTACCGTGTTTATAAAACCATGTTTTTGTAGGAAAAATTTTACAAAGGGGTGAACCAAATTCTAGGATGGGTGTATCAATCATTCCAATGTACCATGGACTCTGGATACCATGGAAAATTTTCACATTTCTTCAAATCTTTCCAAAAATATTTTGTAGTCCTTGTGACTATGAAGTGTCCCCTAATTTGTTTTAAATTTTTTATTATTGGAATTATTTTTTCCACCTTTCATATGTGCTAATGTGACCATACCCATAAACATTTTAAAAATATTGTCTGACTGTGAAGTTACAATAAATTTTTTCTAATACCTTTAAACTTTGATAACCAACCAATTATACTATGCCTCCTTTTATGGTTATGTTTCCATAAAGAAGGGAGAGACCATAATACTGGGACCCATAAACCATTAATGGTCATGATGAACTAATGATGACTATATCTAAGGTTGGTGGAAAATAATCAAGAATATTAATGAATATGATGATATTGTTGGAAATGGGAGATACAGTGTATCATCAACTTGAAATGAGCCTGAGATAATGTAATTGGGTACTCAATTATAGCTCGGGATTCAACACAACCCTTTGAAGAACCATTGATTTAAGCCTAATAATTCTTATATGAGAGAGAGTCGATTGATATCAGTATTGTAAGGTTGAAATTACATGAATCAAAAAAAATATAATGTTTTACTTGGTCACTAATTGTAGTTTAACGATACGAATCACATGAGGAATCAAACTATGGATGGGTGTAAAAATTTAAGATTCTAATACATGATTTGAGGTAATTAATGTTTATAAATGTTAAATAGTTGTTGAAAAATATTGGATTTTAATGAATTTAGGAGTATTTGTAACACCCCCAGATTTCACGGTATGCTTCTCTTTGAATAATACAGTATCATGTGATGTACGCAACTTTGAGTTCTAACACACCACGACCAATCAAACTAGCCCTTATGAATAGTAATACCAACTTTCTGAAATTTTATAAATTTTATTTTTCAAAATGGGATTTTTTTTATTCATAATATCAAAACAATATTAGGGTGAATTTTTTATATTTTTCTGAAAACATTCCATTTTTTGATAAATAGTGAAAAACACTACGCTATTGTTTAACCCGAACATCTATTTAAATAAATAATTATTTTATTTAAATTTATTTTATGTAAAAATATATATATAATTCCTAAATATTTTCAATTTAATTAGTTGGAGACATTTTATAATAAGTTTAGATATATAAAATTTTATTGAACTTTTTACCATCTTTTACCCACCTTCTAGGAGCATTTGAAAATTTGCATAAAACATAATTTTACTGCTTCTGTGAGTTAAATTTCAAAAATACGAGAGGAATAGTTAATATAAGTAAGTAAAATGTGGTTCAATAAGATGACAATAATTTTTGGTGAATAATAACTTTTGACTTTTATTTACCACAGTTTAAAGTAAATAGGGTAATTAAAGGTAACAAATAATATTATAATTACCCAAAAATGTCTTAATTATATTATATAAGTGTATTTGGACCAAAATAAACCTTAGGAACAAAATATGATCCTTTTGGTCCACTTGGATTAGATTAGGACATTTATTATTGTTTTATTTAAATAGTAGTTAAAACTATTAAATTCAAAGTTTAATAACTAAACCATTAATAATATAGGGTTATACATAAGATAAATTCTACAATAAATATTAATTAGAAATATCAATATATTTCCTACATAATGGTATTTTATTTATAATTTTTTAACACTAAATAGTTAAATTTATTTAAGATACAATGATGATGCAGTAATTACTGTATTAATGGAAGATTAAAATAATTGATATTATAACTATAAAAATAAATATAAATTGAGACTTTTGAGGAATTCCACTAATTATCTAGGTTAATATGACATGTTAGGTTTTATTAAAAAAGATTTTTTAGAATTGATAAATTTTTTATGACTTTCATAAGAACAAAATACCAAATAGTGTCAAAATTGACATAAATGGGTTTTTAAAACAATTACTACATTATTAATTTATATAATATTCTTAAAAATATAAGGTTTTTCCAAATGACTTATATAATTTTATATATATCAATAATTAACCACTTGGGATTTTATGGGATTTTTATAGTATGTTTATTAACCATTTATTATAATTATACAAAAATATATGGTAAAAATTATACTATTTAACAAAGAGTTAAATCTAAAATATAAGATTAATAGTGACCAAAACTAGTCTTAAATCTATTGGTTGAGATTTTCTGGACCCATAAAGACCTTAACCTTGAAATAAATCATTCTGGAGCCATTATAAACTGAATATTATAGTATAATAAAATATTTTTTTAAGCTTTTCCTAAAGTGACCCTCACCTCCTTTATAAAAGGATACTTCCACTTATCTCAAAATAACACCTCCAAATCCATTTGGCTCAGCTAAACCCTGCACCAATATCCTCCAATCTACCCTCATTTCAACCAAGAGGCCTTACTATGATGGGAAAACCAGCCTAAGGATCCCTTTTTATCAACTCAAAAGGAAACACTCGTAGAAGAGGTAATAATTTCACCCCCCCCCCCTTTGAAGTTCTTTTCTTCTTCCACTTGCTATTTCTTTGTTGTTTCCATAACAAAATAATAAATCCAATACCTTATACACACTGTGATATTATTATGAATATTTTACAACCATAGTCATTATTTTATCCATCCTATGAATGACAACTCACCATACCTCCGTACGTACGGCTTACCGTCTCCACATCATGGTGTTGTTTGTTATTCAAACACATCATTATTTGGATGGGTATTTTAATGAGTATAACTGATGTAAATAATAAATATAAATTTTTAAGTATTATTTATATATGATCTACTATCTAATTGTATATTATTTCTCCTTCAATAAAATGATATTGTCGCTCGTGCGTACGTACGGATTACGGTCTCAATGAAAACAATGAAATACATTCCCCATTAGAACTATTCAAGAATAATTTTCATTTTATGATTAAAAATAATGTTTAAGAACTTAATATCATTCTGTATATGAATCAAATACATTATATCCACAAAAAACATGGCTTACATAACCAATGATATAAATGAAATTGAATCAGTTAATACCCAAAACAATTATACTACTGAAATATTATTAACAAAGAAATATTTGAAGATCTTATTTGTTATCATATTTATATATGTGGTTCCTATATAATTTAATAACAATTATTTAACTATTATACAGAAGGTTAACGTACCCTCAATCAAGGAAAAGAATAAGTTATGGGTTAATTCTACAATCTCTTCATTATCTGAGGTCATTTATACGTGAGTATCTATTGGGACATCTTTATCATCCACATCCATGTTTCTAAAAAATGTATTTCGAAGAATTTTTACTATTTACTAGACTATGGGTTAAAGTCATTTATACCCTTGTTTTACTTTTTATAAAATGATTATAAAGTAATCTTTCCATCGTTTCCCAGACAAGGTCTTTTATGACCTTTTCAAAAAAATTAAGGAAAGAATGTTTTTTTAACTTATATGGTGAGTGAGGGTATTTTCTGCCTTTACAACATCGTCAAAGCTTCCCTTACCGTCTTATAAGAAAATTTTCAAAAAAAATGTTTTCTTTTATAATTATGTTACTTTTAAATGATTTCTAAATAGAAAGAGATATTTCTCTCAAATAGATTTGGTTTCATCTATATCAACATCCTTTGATGGATTTTACAGTTGTTTGAAGTTGATTTATTATGATAAAAATAATCCATATTGTATTGAAGGTGTGTGATATGTCTTAATTTTTATGTGTTATTTTTTTTACCATTCATGGTTTATATATAAAGTATTGACGTTTCGTATGCTAACTTTAATACGAATGTTAATGTTATGTTTCAATATTTTCATATGAGGAATGCATTTGACTTATTAAATGAAGGGTGGAGCCCACAATAGCTCCTCGATGCATTGGTATGCCTTAGGAGATAAACTGGTGTCTTGGTAAAAAGTCCTTGAAAAAATATTATTTTTAGTCTTGGCACAAGGCCTTGACTATGAGGTTATGAAGTCTACAATTATGCATTCCATTATTATGAAATTGGTTATTGATATTAAATGTGATTATTTGACTAGTAGAATATCTATGTGAATGAGTAAATAGATTTATTTGATTTATCTTTTCCATGTTATGCTGAAGTTTATGTTTAAAAGGCTTGTGTTTTAGTCTTATACATTGCATTAAATGTTTATTCTTAATTACGAAAGTTTCTACTATATTGTTAAAATCACTGAGCACCTGATCTCACCCCATTCGATGTTTTATGTTTTTCAGGATGTGAAGAACTATATTATGACTAACCTATTGGGATAGTCTAATGGATATGAATGTGTTAAAAGGAGACACAATGTTATTGTTTTTTATTTCATAATGTAATGTAAAGCTTATGTTTGTATCTAGTACTTTAAAGGATACAAAACTGGTTGGTATTTCAGGATTTGATCCCTTTTGATCATGCCAATGTTATGTAAAAATTCAACGACTCTGGGTAAATAGGGTTGGGCCATTACAGTTGGTATCAGAGAAAGTTTATTATAAAACATGGTAGCTAGATTTAGAAAAACTCGGATTAGGGAATATTACCCTAATATAGACTTTGAGATTTAGAATAGGGGAACTTCCAAGAATTTTGGTAATGTAGAGATTTTGTGAGTTTTCCAAGAAATACATCCTTGTCTGGATATGAGTAGGTAGAGGTAGATATGGCACATATGTACCTAGGAGCAAAAACTCTAACAAGGAGTTTCGGGCCTAACCCGGGGTATGCTGGTTAACGACAACAGGCCTTGCTACACTCTTGGTTACGACACTACCCGGGGATATGATTCTAATAATTCACATTTTCATTACAAACCATTATAATGTATTTTTGAGTATATACCTCCTCAAAGAAAACATTTTTATGATTATATAGTATATCCATAAATTGTTCAATTTATGTTAACTGTTTTAAAAGTTAGAAATTATGTATATTAATTCATAAACTAATCTATTATATACCAGTTTTTAGAAATAGAGCCAAGTGTAAGGAATGAAAATCGTATCAATACACATAATCCATTTAGTTATTCCCCCTTACTCAAGATAATTATTGTGGAGCTGGTGATGAAACTGGTGTTGATTAGCTTATCATCATACTGGGACAACTCACTCTGGTTATGAATAATAACTTTACACCTATGGAGAACCCTTCTCCACAATGTGTATGATCAATATTATATTGCTTCATGAGGAAATAACAACCAACATTAAATGGGACTAAAAATCCATTTGTAGTTGAGCAATGGATAATTTCCTTAGAGGAAATATTTCATGCATTGGGGAGTAGTGAAAGGGAAAAAGTTTTCTTGGTAGTTTATCACTTCACGGGAGATTCAAATCACTGGTGTTCATTAATTCAAAACACAAAGGAATATGAAGAAGTATCATATATGGAATGGAGGGTGTTTAAAGATATTTTCCAAGAAAAATACTTTCCCCGTGACCATCGAGCGAATATAGAAATAAAATTTCTGTGTCTGAGATAAAAGGAGGATGATAATGTCACAAAGTATAATGCTAACTTTACAATGTTAGAAAGGCATAAAAATATTATATATGTAACCTAAGGAGTAATATTGATCGATTCATTAATGGGTTAAAACCATTTCTCTGTCGAGAATTTGTTTCTGAATACTTCTCATCATACGAATATATTGTCTCATTTTCTATCAAGAGAGAAAAGGAATTATCTATGTCTTCTGACTTTAAATAAAAGCAAGGGAAATAAGAGATCTTCTGAACACTCTAGAAATGAAAATAAGGGGAATAAAGGAAAATTTTAATTTCCATCCTGTGGTAAATGTGGGAAGAAACACCCTGATACTTTCCTGAATGGAATTGGAGTCTATTACAAGTGTTGTGAAAAAGGACACCAATCTCATGATTGCAAGGGAAAGAAAGAGGATTTCAATATTGAGTGACATAACTGTAGATAAATGGGGCATTATGAAAATTAATTTCCTAAGCACCAAGGAAGGTTACCTCAAAAAATTTCAAGGGAGAAATTCCATGATTATGTGGTCACTACTACTGAGGTAGAAGATTTAAATGACATGGTGGTAAGTAATTTAATGGTATCCTCAAATTTATCAAATTATTTATTTGATTCAAGATCATTTCATTGTTTTATATCTTCCCAGTTTGATAAGAAAATTAGATATTTCCAATTTAATTTAACAAGGGAGTTGTCATTCAAAACTCTTAAAGGAAGTATCACTACAACAATGCTTCGTGAAGTATTTCTTATTAAGTCATATAAATGTTCTTTATCTACTGATCTCAATGTCATACCCATGACTGAATTTTATATAATCCTTAGTATGGATTGGATTTTGTACCACGATGCAAAAATTTATTGTAAGAAGAAGGAGGTTACAATTATCAATGATGATAAGGATTACCGTATCTTTAGAGCAGAAACTTCACCAACTGATTCTTATCTAGATCCACCTAGAGTAGCTATGCTAAATTAAATTATTGGGGAGGAAGAGAATGAAATTACTATGGGTGAGGAAAATAATTTGCAAATCGAGGATGTACCTATTGTCCAAGAATATGTCGATGTGTTTCCAGATGATTTACCTGGACATCCTCCAGAACAAGAAATTGATTTTTTCATTGATTTAATTCTTGGTTCAAGGCCCATATCAAAGAACCATTATCGAATAGAGACTAAGTAATTTGTGTAATCAGATAAGAAACTAGAGTAATTTACTAAAAAAGGATTTATTCTCCATAGTGTTTCTCTCGGGGGAGCCTCAGTTCTTTTTGTTAAGAAGAAAGATGGATCTATGAGGGTGTGCATTGACTACAGGGAGATCAATGAAATAATAATAATGATCAAGTATCCACTACCTCACATTGAGGATTTATTCGATCAACTTCATGGGGATCAATATTTTTTAAATACTAGACTTGAATCTGGATATCATCAGTTGTGTTTGAAGAAGGAAGACATTCTAAAGACAGCATTTCTCACCAGGTATGGGCATTACGAGTTTACAGTAATGCTTTTGGGATGACTAATGAACCCTATATTTTCATAGATTTATTGAATAATGTTTTCAAGGAATATCTTTATTAATTTTTAGTGGTATTTATTGATGATATCTTGGTATACTCAAAAATATATGAAGATCATGAAAATCACTTGCACACTATTCTAAAAACACTTAGAAGAAATGAATTATATGGAAAGTTTAGAAAATGTGAATTATGGTTCAAGAAATTTCTTTTTTGGCCATATTGTCTCTAAGGATGGAATATATATCGATCCTTCAAAGACCAAGGAAATATATGAATGTCCAACACTGGAAATTATAACTGAGGTATGCAGTTTTATTGGTTTAGTAGGCTATTATCGGCATTTTATCTAGAATTTTCCCCGATTGGAAAACCCATTAACCAAGCACACATGTAAAGTGGTTAAATTTGTTTGGACAAAAGAGTGTGAAGAATGTTTTGAATAACTGAAGAGAATATTATTCAATGCTACTAACTTGACTCTACCATCAGGGAATGATGGGTTTGTTATTTATAGTGATGCTTCAAAGAAAGGACTAGGTTGTGTCCTTGTGCAGAATGATAGATTTATTAGTTATGCATCACGACAGATAAAAATTCATGAACAAAACTATCCCACCCATGATCTGGAGTTAGAAGCTACAATCATTTCTTTGAAGATATGGAGACACTATGTCTACGGTTAAAATGTGAGATATATACCAATCCCAAGAGTTTGAAGTATATTTTCTCGCAAAAAGAACTCATCATTAGGCAAAGACGATGGCTTGAACTATTCAAAGATTACGATTTCAATATACACTACCACCCAGGGAAAGAAAATAAGGTGGAAGATTCTTTGAGAAGAATGGTTCATGGAGTTTTGAACAAGATGAGAGTTGAAAGGGATCCAATGTTCATGGATCTTGTAAAGATGGATATGGGAATAGTCATGGAATGTGAAACATCAATAAATTTTCAAATGGTTTCCAATCCAACTTTACTAGTAAGGATTAAAAGTTCTCAGACTGATTATGGGGAGTTTCAAATGAAAATTAAATCTATGAATGATAGGAGTTTGATTGAATTCATATATGAAGATAGAGTTTTGAATTGTGTAGAGACTTTGTGTTCTAGGCATACCTAATATGTAAACGTAATTTTTGGATGATGCTCGTAGCTCTAATTTCTCTACATACCTTGGTAGCACTGAGATGTATAGAGATTTGAAGAAACATTTTTGGCTAGACAACATGAAGAGGAAGATTGGTGATTATGTTTCAAGATGTATGGTTTTTCAATAGGTGAAAGCTGTAAGACAACATCCTATAGGAGTCATGCAATGTCTTCCCATACCTGAGTGGAAATGGGATGATATTAAGATGGAATTTTCCATGGGGATACCAAACACTTCTATAAGTAATGATGCAATACGGGTCATTGTTGATCGTCTTACCAATTCATCACATTTTCTTGCTATAAGAGATGATTTACCACATGAACTTCTAGAAAGGATATATATTAATGAAGGTATGAGACTACATGGAGTACCCCTATCGATTGTTTCTGATTGTGATCCCCATTTTACATTAAGATTCTGGAAATGTCTTTAGAAGGCCTTGGATACTGAACTTCGTTTCAGCACTGTCTACCACCCACAAAACTGATGGAAAATTACAACAGTCTATTCAAACCATAGAATACATGTTGATATCTTGCTCACATTACTTTCAAGGTATGTGGGATCAATATTTTCCTATGGTATAATTTTCCTATAATAGTAGCTTCCATTCAAGTATTTAGATGGCACCATATAAAGCGTTATATAGAAAAAGATGTCACACACCAACTTGTTGGGATGATGTTGGTGAAAGAATATTCATAGGCCCGGAACATGTTGAGGAAACAATGGAAAAGGTGAAGATTATCCAAACCCTCATCAAAGTAGCTCAATGTTGGAAAAAGAGCTATATAGGTAACTAAAGGAAGGATTTGGAATTTCAAGTAGGAGATCATGTTATCTTGATGGTATCTTTATGGAAGGGTTTTGTAAAATTCAGTAAGAAAGGTAAATTAAGTCTTAGGTACATCGTACCCTTAGAAATTATAGAATGAATTGGAGTTGTATCTTATCATTTGGAAATGCCATCAAGTCTCTCCAAAATTCATGATGTGTTCCACGTATCATCGTTAAGAAAATACATGCCTGACCCAATGCATGTACTCGCCTATGAATAAATAGAATTGGAACCCAATCTGTCTTATTGTGAAGTGTCTGTTAAGATTTTTGATACCAGAGAACAAGTGCTGAGAAACTAGACAAATCGTCTGGTCAAATTTCTATGGAGAAACAATAAGATGGAAGAGGAAATGGGTGACTTGAGGAACATATGATGAAGAACCCCCTGAATCATTTTATATTGTAATATTCTAGAAATTTCGAGGATGAAATTATCTGAAGTAGGGAAGAATTTAACACTCCAAGCTTCCACGGTACACTTCTCTTTTAATAATACAATATCATGTGATGTACGCAACTTCGAGTTCTAACACACCACAACCAATAAAACTAACAGTTATGAATAGTAGTAACCACTTTTTTAAATTTTATGTTTTTTTTAAAATGGACTTCATTTTTGGATTTAGAATATCAAAATTAGCTTAGGGTGAATTTTTGGTATTTTTATGAAAACTTTCAATTTTTGATGAATAGTGAAAAATGCTGGGTTTTGTTTAAAATCGAATTTTTATTTAAATAATTAGTTATTTTATTTCAATTTATTTTTGGTAAAAATAGATACATAATTCCTATATATTTTTAACGTAATTAATTCGAGTTATTTTATAATAATATTAGATATATAAAATTTTATTTAACTTTTTACGGTCGGTTACCCACCTTCTAGGCGCATTTGCTAATTTGCATAAAACATAATTTTACAACTTCTGTGAATTAAATTTCAAAATCCCAAGTCACACGGTTGATATCAGTAAGTAAAATTCGATTCAATAAAATGAAAATAATTTTTGGTGAATAGAATCTTTTGACTTTTATTTACCACGGTTAAAACAAATAGGGCAATTAAAGGTAAAAACAGATATTATAATTACCCTAAAACATGTAATTATTATATTGGAGAAGTTTATTTCGACTAAAATTAACCTTATGAATAAAATATGATCCTTTTAGTCCACTTGGATTAGATTATGACATTTATTATTAATTTATTTAAAGAAGAGTTAAGAGTGTTAAATTCAAAGTTTAATAATTAAACCATTTTTAATGTATGGTTATACATAACATAAATTTGGCTTTAAATATTCAGTAGAAAGATAAATATATTTCTTACATAATGGTATTTTATTTATAATTTTTTAAAATTAAACAATTAAATTTATTTATGATACAATGATGATGCACTAATTACCATATTAATGAAATATTAAAATAAATGATATTTTAAATATCCAAATAAATGTAAATTGAGACATCTGATGAATTACACTAATTTTCAAGGTTAATATGGAATGTTAGGGTTGATTAAATGAATTTTTTTGGTGTGATAAATTTTTTTTGACTTTCACAAAATCCAAATACCAAATAGCATCAAAATTGACATAAATGAGTTTTTAAAACAAATACTATATTATTAATGGATATAATATTCCTAAAAAACTAAAGTTCTATAAAAAGACATATATAAGGTTAGATATATCTATAATTAACCACTTGGGGTTCTATTGTCCTTTTATAGTTAGTTTATTAACCATTATTTAAAATAGTACAACAATACATGGTAAAAGATAAAGTATTTATCTAAGAGTTAAATCCAAAAGATAAGGTTAATATGGGGACCTAAACCTGTCTAAAACCTACTGGTTGAGCGTTTTTCGACCAATCCCCACCTTAAACTTGAAATAAATCATTTTGGAATCAATATAAAGCAAATATGATTGTATAATAAAATAATATTTCAAGCTTTTCCTAAAGTGACCCTCACCTCTCTTATAAAAGGGTACTTCCCCTTCTCTAAAAATCACACCTCCAAAGCCATTCAGATCGGCCAAAACCTACTCAAATATCCTCCCAACTACCCTCACATTGACTTAGACACCTTAATTTTATCTTACATATTTTCTATGGATCCCTTTTGATCCCCTCAAAAGGAAACACCCAAAGAAGAGGTAATAATTTCACCACATCTTTCACAGATCTTTTTTTCTTCCACTTCCACTTTCCTTGTTGTTTCCATACCAAAATAATAACTCTAGTACCTTATACATACTATCAAGTTATTATAAATAGGGTACAACCATATTCATTATTCTATCGATTCTATGATTGAAAAGTCACCATACGTGTGTACGTATGGTTTACCATCTGCACGTCGTGATATAGTTGGTAATTCAAACACTTCATTATTTGGATGGGTATAATAATGAGTATAAATGATGTAAATATTAAAAATAAAATGTTAAATATTCTCTATATATGATATAAAATCCAATTACATACTATTTCACAATCAATAGAATGATATTGTCGCTTGTGTGTACATACGGACTACTGACTCCACAAACGAGATAAAAATCATTCATAATCCTAACCATTCAATAATATTTTTTCTTTTATTATTACAGATAATGTTTTATAACTTAATATCATTCTGTATATTAATCAAATACATCCTATCCATAACAAACATGGCTTACATAACCAAGAATATAAAGGAAAATGAATCATTTAACACCCGAAACAATGATACTACTGAAATATTATTAACAAAGAAATATTAGAAGATCATATATGACATCATATTTAGTTATTTGGTTCTTATATAATTTAATAATAAATATTTCACTATTATATAGGGGGTTAAACTACCCTTGATCAAGGAAAATTACTAGGTAAGGCTTAATTCTTCAATCTCTTCATTATTTGAGGTTATTTATATATGAGTATCTACTGGGACCTCTTTATCATCCACATCTGTGTTTCATAAAAATTAATATCAAAAAAAATTAATATTGACTAAACTATGGGTTAAAGTCATTAATACCCTTGTTGTACTTTTTATAAAATTTATATAAAGCAATATTTTCTCCATTTTCAAAACAATGTCTTTTACGACCTTTTCCTCAAAATTAAGGAAAGAATGTTTTTTAACTTATACTGTGAGTGCGGATATTTTACACTGTTATAAAATATTCAATGCTAACATTACAAGATTATAAGAATATTTTCAAAATAAATTTTTTATTTTATAATTATGTGACTTTTAAATTATTTCAAAATAGAAAGCGATATTTCTCTCAAATAGTTTTGATTTCATCTATGTTAACATCCTTTGATGGATTTTACACTTGTTTGAAGTTGATTTATTATGAAACCAATCTTTTATATTGTATTGATGTTTTTGTGTTATGTTTCACTATAGATGTGTTATTTGTATACCATTCATGGTTTATAGAAAAATTATTGAGATTTCATGGGCTATTTTTAATACAAATTTTTATGTTATGTTTCAACCTTTTTGTATGTGGAATACACTGGACTTAGTAAGTGATGGGTGGAGCCCGATATAGCTCCTCGATGCATCGATCAGTCTGATGAGACAAACTAGTGTCTTGGCACAGGGCCTTGACAAAATCTTCTTTTTAGTCTTGGCACGAGTCCTTGACTATGTGGTTTTGAAGTCTGGCATTATGAATTCCATCATAATGAAATTGACTATTGATATTACATGTGATTATTCAAAAAGTATAATATCCATGTGACTATGTAATTGGAATTATTTTATTTATATTTTCCATATTATTCTGAATTTTATGTTTAAAAGGTCTTTTTTTAGTCTTATACATTGCCTTAAATGTTTATGCTTATTTATGAAAGTTTGTGATATATTGTTATCCTTACTAAACACCTGATCTCACCCCTTCATATGTTTTATTTTTTCCAAGATGTGAAAAAGTATATTATAACTAACATACAGGTATAGTCTAAGGGTGATGAATTTTTTAAAAGGAGACACAATATTTTTGTTTTTTATTTCTTAATGTAATGTAAAACTTATATTTGTATCTAGTACTTCCAAGGCTACTAAACTGATCGGTCTTTAGGGATATTATCCCTTGTGATCATGCCAACATTATATAATAATACATCGAATTTGGGTAACTAAGGTCAGGGTGTTACAGTTGGTATCAGAGAAATTTTAGTACAAACCTTGGAAGATAGATTTAGAGAATCTATGATTAGAGAACATTACCCTAAGATAAACATTTAGGATTAGTATAGATTAACTTCCTATAATTTTGGTAATGTAAAGATTTTGTGAGTTTTCCAAGAAATACATTCCTATTTGGATATGAGTAGGTAAAGGCGGCTCTAGCATAGATGTTCCTAGGAGTGAAAACTCCGGCAAGGAGTTTTGAGCTTCACCTGGGGTATCCTAGTACACGACAACAGGTCTTACTGCACTCTTGGTTACAACACTCCTGGGGATATTATTAGGATAATTTAAATTATCATTACAATCCATTATGAAGGATTTTTGAGTATATATATCCTCAAAGAAAACATTTTTATGATTATGGATTATATTCATAAACTGTTCAATTTATGTTAAGTGTATTACAAGTTTGGAATTTTGTATTCTGATTCATAAACTAATCTAGTGTATGCCATTGTTTAGAAATGGCACCTAGTGAAATAAATAGAAACCATATCAATGCGCGTAATACATGTAGGGATTTCCATACTACTCAAGATAATTATAGCGGAGTTGGTGTTGCAACTAGTGTTGATCAGCTTATCACCATACTGGGATAACTCTCTCAAGTTAGGAATAATAACCTTACTCATATAGAGTACCCTGATCCACAACATAGAGGATTAATGTTAGACCGATTCATGAGCCAAAAAACACCAACATTTACAAATCCATTTTTATTTGAGAAATGAATAATTTCCTTAGAGAAAATATTTCATTATTTGGGGAGTAGAAAAATGGAAAAAATTGACATGGCATTTAATTGCCTGGTGGGAGATGAAGATCCATGGTGGTCATTAATTCATAACACAAAGGAAGATTAATAAGTATCAAATATGGAATAGAGGGTGTTTAAAGATCTTTTCTTATAAAAATACTTTCCTCGTGACCATCGAGCGAATATGGAAAGGCAATTTTTGAGTTTGAGGCAAAAGGAGGATGAGAATTGTGCAAAGTATAAGGCTTGATTTACAAGGTCAGCAAGGCATGAAACAGATTATATAAGTAACCCAAGGAGTAATATTGATCGATTATTTTATGGGTTAAAACCATTTATTCATTGAGAATTAGTCTCACAGACATTCTAATCATAGGTAGGTATTGTCTCATGTTCTATCAAGATAGAAAAAGAATTATTTAAGTCTTTTTATTTTAAAGCAAATCAAGAGAAGAAGAGATCTACATAACAATGTGGAAATGTAAATAAGGGGAAGAAGGGAAATTTTGAATTTCCATCCATTGGTAAATGTGGGAAGAAACACCCTTGAACTTTCCTGAAGTGAATGGGATTCCATTACAAGTGAGGTGAAAAAGGCCACCAAGCTTGTGATTATAAGGGAAAGAAAAAGGTTGTCAATGCTGAATGATACAAATGTAGAGAAATGGGGAATTATGCAAATAAATGTCCTAATCCCCAAGGAAACATACCATAGAAAAGGACATGGGAGAAATTTTAAGCATATGTGATCACTACTACTGAGTTTGATGCTCCGAATTACTTGGTGGTAGGTAATTTAATGGTTTACTAAAATTTATCCAATGCTTTATTTGATTCTGTATCATTGCATTATTTCATATCTTCCATGTTTTCTAAGGAAATTAGATATTTTCAATTTAATTTAACATGGGATATATCAGTAAATACTCCTAAGGGAAGTATCATTACAATATTTTTTGTGATTCACTTCCCATTAGGGCATATAAATGTCCTTTATCTTCTGATCTCATCATCATACCCATGATTGAATTTGATATAATCCTCCGTATGGATTGGATTTCAGACCATGATGAAAAAAATTATTGTAAGAAGTAGGTGGTTAAAATTTTCGATGATGAAAAAGAGT
Source organism: Viscum album (assembly GCA_963277665.1). NCBI lineage: Eukaryota > Viridiplantae > Streptophyta > Magnoliopsida > Santalales > Viscaceae > Viscum > Viscum album. The sequence goes on from OY728136.1 coordinate 1,842,309,488, forward strand.
ACCTTATCTTTAGAGATGAAACATCACCACCTGATTCTTATTGAGATCCACACCCAATATCTCTACTAAATTCAATTATTGGGGAGGAAGAAAATGAAATTACTATGGGTGAGGAAAAGAGTGTTCAAATATAGGATGTTCCAGTTGTCCAATAATAGGTTGATGTGTTTCCAGAGGATTTACCTAGACATCCTACAGAATGAGAAATTGAGTTTTCCATTGATTTTATTCTTGATTTAAGTCCCATATCAAATACCACATATAGAATGGCCACTATGGATTATTGAAACTAAGGAAAAAACTAGAGTAATTGAGTAATAAAGGATTTATTCTCCCTAGTGTTTCTCCATGGGGATCCCCTATTATTTTTTTTAATAAGAAAGATGGATCTATTAGGTTTTTCATTGACTACAGGGAGATCAATGCTATTACAATAAAGAAAAAGTATCCCATACCTAGCATTGATGACTTATTTGATTTACTTCATGGAGATCAATATTTTTCAAAGATTGACCTCCGATATGGATATCACTAGTTGCGTGTAAAGAAGAAAAACATTCTGAACACAACATTTTTTACCAGGTATGGGCATTACGAGTTTAAAGTAATGTATTTTGAATTGACTAATACACCCTCTGTTTTCATTGATATAATGAATGGAGTTTTCAAGAAATATCTTGATGACTTTGTAGTGGTATTTATTGATGATATATTTTTATACTCAAAAATATATTAAGATAATGAAAATTACTTTTACACTATTCTGAAAACACGCAGAAGAAATAAATTATATGGGAAGTTTAGAATGTTTGAATTCTAGCTTTAGGAAATTTCTTTTCTCAGACATATTATTTCTAAGGATAGAGTCTTTTTCAATCCTTTAAAGACCAAGGCAATCCAAGAATGACCTAAACTGAAAATTATAACTAAGGTGCATAGTTTTATTGGCTTATAATGTCATTATCGGTGTTTCGTCCAGAATTTAGCCCGATTGGCAAACCCATTAACCAAGCTCACTGATCGCACCACGATTCACTGTTTCATTTTCATCCCCACACCACTGTGGTAAGCTAGTTTTGTATTGAATATTATAAAAATAATACCAAATTGAATTCCATATTTGAATAATAAATTTTTTGTTTATCACTTTTAAAATGGGAATTGTTACTTGTTTTGAGGATTTCATTGTAGGAGGAGGTGGTTTGGAGGCCCTGATGATGATCGAGAAGGAAAATGGGCCAAAATTGCATGGAACCTAAGGACACATGTCCACTGTTTTGAATAGTGCGCGCAATCCGTGCTTGAAAATGTGCTGATATTTTTTAATCCTGTACAAAACGGCATTTTATACAACTCTTCTCAAAGGACCAAAGCCCCATTCAACCATCTGGTGGCCTATCTGAACCATTCTGTCCAGAGGACAGAATCTGCCAGAATTCAAATGTGTAGTTCGGTGGTGTGAACATATCTCCAAATCCGGCTTCATAATGGACTCCAAATTCGACATTGAGACATCCAATAGTCCTTCCAACAACTTATCTCTTTTTTGAAAGTCCTAATATGACTTTATACTAGTCCAACACAGAGGAACAAGTAGTATCTTCAAAACTGGGTGCTCAAAACCATGTGCCATTTTTGCTGTAAAAAGGCACAAAGGGATCCTCATTTGGGAGTTCGAACAAGAAGATATACTCTGCCATTTTGGAGTCCTATAGGATTATCCTAATCACCTTGGAGGTTCATGAGGCCCCTATCCTCATAGGGTAATCAAGGATGAAGAAGGAGTTCCACCCGAGCTTCTTCCTCCTCCCGATGTCGAGCTAAAAGTTGGGTGTTCGTTGTGAGGGAGTTACACACATGTCAAGGGAGTTCTGATGCATACACTAGCTACTGGATTGGAGTAATTTGGGTTTTTAAACCTTTCATTCCATGAATCTTGTTTTATTCCAGATTTTAATGCACAATTTGATGCATGTGAGTGTTATGCTCTTAATTTCTAACTGATCGGTGTGAGGTTTTGAGTGCGTGACTTGTGTTGTTCCGATTGGACAACACAAGAATCATTTTCTTCCCCACTTTATCGAGATTTCAATATGATTTGGAATCTCTTATTCCATGCATAAGTTCTGGACCTTGGAAATACGATTGTTATTTCAAAGTTTGGTTCTTCAACCATTGAAATATGAGCTTAAGAATTAATCGGGATTCCAATTAATTCCAACCAAAGAATTACTCTAAACCTAAAATGAATCTCTATGAACAATGAACTTGATATGTGTGTAGTGAAATCACATCGACCCTTTTATCTCATATTTTTTAAAATCCACTTGGTCTTTAATCTATTAAAGTATTTTTATTAATTTACTTTCTTTAAGCTGTTTTAAAAATCACCCCCCTATTTTAGTAGTCTTAATTAAAAATACACACTCCCAACCTATCAAATCTCCTCGAGAGACTACCTAGGGTCTTCCTTTAACTATAAATCAACCTTAAAAGAATAATCAATTTGAAATTTCATGACAACGCAGTAAAATTTGAGCACCGTTACCGGGGAGCGTTTTTGTTTTAGTGCGTGTTTTTGATAATTTATTTGCAATATTTTTTGTGAATATTTATTTTTTTTCTATTCTACCTTTTCAATCATTTTTTATTCTAATATATTCCATGTGTAGGTTTGGTGCATGACGCATTCTAATCCGGGAGATTTACCACCTTTCGAACCCGAGCCGGAGAGGATCCTACGTCAATGACACCGAGACACAGAAGACAACAATTTGAAGGAGGACACACCACACAAGGAAACATTCCTTCACCCTTCTTCTTCTTCTTATTCTGGAACCCAAATAAAAACAAAAATAAACTTGTATAACATGGGTGAAAATAATAGAACATTAAAGGAATTAACCTCACCCGATGTTGATATCCAACCTACATACATTCAAATAAAAGGAGAGGCACCTAATTTCGAACTAAAATCTAGTTTAATTCATTTATTACCAAGATTCCATGGACATCCTGGAGAGGACCCACATAAACATTTAAAAGAATTTCATACTATGAGTTCTACGTTAAATCTTGATAATGTTGATTAGGACCAAGTAAAACTTAGAGAATTTCCATTTTCATTAGAAGACACTACTAAAGATTGGCTATACTATGATAATTCACCAATTAGAGGCTGGGCGGACATGAAATGCCTTTTTCTTGAAAAAAATTTCCCAGCCTCTCGAACTACAACAACAAGGAAAGAAATATGTGGTATAAGAAAATCGTATGGGGAAACACTTCATGAATATTGGGAAAGATTTAAAAGATTGTGTTAATGTTTTCCACATCACCAAATAAGTGATCAACTTTTCATTCAGTATTTTTATGAAGGTTTAATCCCTATTGATCGAAACATGATTGATATTGCTGCAGGTGGTGCACTAGTTGATAAAACCCCAATCGCTTCATGGACCATAATTGAGAACATGGCACAAAGCACACAACAATTTGGTTCAAGGTCCACTGTACCAGTTCAAGGTGTCCATGAGGTGAAAAGTACTGAATTCACGAGGAAGGTGGATACAAATTTGAACAGGTAAGTACCCTTATATGACAACTCGCCCTTTCCCAATGGAAATATCAATCTCCACCTCCCATCCATTGTTGTATATGCTCTTCTAATACCCACTATTCTGACCAATTCCCCCAACAGAGAGAAACATCTGAGAGTTGTGAGGCGATATTTCCTGGATTCCCCTATAACCAACCCTTTAGGCTAGAACCTTACTATCCATCTAACACTAGGTGGAAATACAACCAAGCCTATAGGTGAGGGGGTATTCAAACCAACCTCGACAATAATAGAACCAACAAGGTTAGAGTAGTCATCCACCACCACCAAGAAATCCTCAACCACCCCAAAGGCCTTTCCAACAAACCCCGCCAAAAACTAATCATAGCCTAAATGATATGATGAAACAAATGGCTTCCAATAATATCCAATTCCAAAAAACCACTCAAGTGGCCATACAAGACCTAAAAACCCAATTAGGCCAACTAGCTAACTCGGTGGGTGAAATCCAAATCCATGGGTCTGGTAAACTACCCTCTCAACCACTTTTCAACCCTAGGGATAAGGGAAATATTAGTGTCATCACCTTTAGGAGTGGAACGCAACTTAAAATCCATGTAAACCCTCCATTAGAGTCATCCCCTCCTGAGAAAACCCCCATGACAACTATTGAAAAAGGTCCAAATATTGAAAAACCTTGTCCTGAGAGGATCCCTTCAAAAGCAAAGAGTGTTGATTTTAATAAACCACCAAGCACACCCATTCCTCTTCCATTTCCCCAAAGGTCCACCCAACCAAGAAAACAAAATAAAACATAACTTGAAAAATAAATATTGGAAACTTTCAAGAAAGTAAAGGTCAACATCCCCTTGATTGATGCCATCAAAAAATTCCGAGATATGCCAAGTTTCTGAAGGAGATGTGTACCCACTGAAGGTGACTTAGAGGTGATGAGAAGGTGAGCCTGGGGAGGAACGTCTCAGCATTGATTCAACCATCACTTACCACCAAGTGCAATAATCCTAGAACATTCTCGATTCTATGCACCATAGGTGGGTTATTATTTCCCCAATGCTATGCTTGATTTGGGTGCTTCTATTAATGTGATGCCTCACTCCATATACTCTTCTTTGATGGTCGGTGACCTAATTCCCAAAGGGATAGTTGTTTAGCTAGAAAATCGGAGTATAGCACACCCTTCTGGTGTGTTAGAGGATGTTCTTGTGAGGGTTCAAAATTTAATATTTCCTGCTGATTTTTATGTGCTATAAATAGAAGATTATAGGATGAATGAACATGCCCCAATTATATCGGGGAGACCTTTCTTGAAAACCGCCAAATCCATAATTAATGTCCATAATGATATATTATCTATGGAATTTTTTGGTGGCATAGTCCATTTAAACATACTTGATGCCATGAAGCACCCCTCATATGAAAATTCCACTCTCTCAGTAAATTCAATTGATGTACTCCTTTCCCCTAAAATAAATTCATTTATTTCCCCGGATACCCTTTCTGAATATTCCACTTTGATTGAAATTCTTGGTAATGAATCATGTGTTTATTGTTGCAGTGGTCTAGAAAAGTGTCATTCATGTTTATTAATTGATAATTTCTTGAACACAGAGGATCACATGACCATCGATTATACTGCTATGCTTGTAAAATCTAATTCCTTGTCTGAGGATGATTCCATTGAGATGTTAGATGAGATTAGTGACCTCTCACTTTCACACACACTACCATCAATCCAAAATCCACATGAATTGGAACTAAAGCAACTACCTCATGATTTAAAATATTCATATCTTGAGAATGGAAACAAGTTTCCTGTCATCATTTCTAGTTCACTTTCTCCTAATCATGAATTTCAACTAATTGAAATTTTTAAGGATTATAAACAAGCATTGGGATGGACACTTTCAGAAATTCTTTGTATTATCCCATCAATTTGTACACATCATATTTTATTAACTGATGAGGCTAAACCAGTGAGGCAGGCACAACGTCAGTCCCGTTCAAGTAGTTCCTAAACAAACTGGCCTAACGGTAATTAAAAAGGAAGAAAATGAATTGGTTCCAACTCGTGTGTAGAATAGTTGGCGTGTCTGTATAGATTATCACCGACTAAACCAACAAACTAGCAAGGTCCATTTCCCATTTCCATTCATTAACCATATTCTAGATATGATAGTGTGTAAGTCCCATTACTGTTTTCTTGATGGGTATTCTGGATACTTTCAGATCCATATTTCCCCTGAGGATCAAGAAAAGACAACCTTCACTTGCCCCTTTGGCACATTTTTCTATAGAAGGATGCCATTTGGTATGTGCAATGCTCCGGGTACTTTCCAGCTACGTATGGTTATTATTTTTTCGGATTACCTGGATAATTGCATGGAAGTTTTCATGGATGAGTTTACTATTTATGGATCCTTTTTTGATGAATGTTTAAGTAGTCTTGGTTCCGTCCTACCTCACTGTATTGAAAAAAATATGGTATTAAATTATGAGAAATTCCATTTTGATGCTGCGACAAGGTATAGTTTTGGGACATGTCATTTCTTGGGATGGTATCCAAGTAGATAAATCAAAATTGGGTGTCATTTCTTCCCTACTATTCCCTAAAAATGTACGTGATGTGTGGTCTTTCCAAGGTCATGCTGGATTTTAATGTCATTTCATTCGTGATTTTAGTAAGATTTCACTTCCACTCTCCCGCTTACTCTAAAAATAAAAAGATTTTGTTTTTGATAAAAAAATGTGGAGAAGCTTTTAATAAATTAAAATGGTGTCTCACATCACCCCCGGTAATCCAACAACCTCGGTGGGATTTACCATTTGAGCTCATGTGTGATGCCTCTAACTATGTAGTTGGGGCAGTCTTGTCACAAAGGGTTGGCCGAGCTCTACATGTCATAGCCTCTGCCTCACGTATACTGGACCCTACCCAAGAAAACTACACCACAACTGAAAAATAATTCCTTTCCATGGTGATTTCATTGGATAAATTCAGGTCATACCTTTTAGGGTCCAAAGTCATTGTGTTCTAAAACCATGAAGCCCTCGGGTATCTCCTAAAGAAACCAGAATCCAAACCACATCTCATTCATTGGTTTCTCCTCCTTCAGGAATTCAATCTAGAAATTAGAGATAAAAAAGGAGCAGAGAATGTGGTGGCAGACCATATCTGAAGGATCCTCCCATCCTCAGACATTGTCTCATACCCATTTATTCCCATTAATGTCATGTTTCCTGATGAGAAATTGTACAAAGTGAAAGATGTTATTCCCTGGTATTCTGAAATTGTAAATTATTTGGTAGCATCTTTCATTCCTACTGATTTCAAAAAAAACCAAGTTAGTCGTCTAAAACATGAGTCTCGTTGGTACATTTGGGATGACCCCTAGCTTTGGTGTAGTTTTAGCGATCAGGTCCTTAGGCATTGTGTTCCCGATAACAAGTTTCAGTCTGTCCTTAGATTCATCCACACTCTTGCTTGTGGGGGACAATTTGGTCCCCAACGGAATGCTCGCAATTTTTTTGATTCTGGACTCTTCTGGACAACATTTTTTCAGGTTGCACGTTAATTTTTTAAATCTTGTCCTAATTGTCAAAGAATGGGGAATGTCTCTAAAAGGAATGAAATTCCATAACAACCCTTTCTCTTTCATGACATCTTCGATGTTTGGGGTATTGAATTTATGGGGGAATTTCCCAATTCTTTTGGCAACCTGTACATTCTTTTGGTCTTTGATTAGGTATCAAAATGGCTAGAGGCACGAGCCACGAGGGAAGATGATTCCAAAACTGTTGTAGAATTTTTGAGAACTCAAATCTTTTGTAGGTTTGGATTACCTAGGTTCATCATCAGTGACCACGGTTCTCATTTCTACAATCGAACAATGCAATCACTTTTGCGTCGGTATGGGGTCGGTCATCGGGTATCTACTGCGTATCACCCACAAACTAATGGTCAAGCTGAGGTGTCAAATAGAGATGTAAAACAAATTCTTGAAAAAACAGTTCAACCCAATAGGAATGATTTAAGTCTTAGACTTGATGATTCATTATGGGCTTACCATACTGCTTTTAAAATGCCCATTGGAATGTCACCTTATAGGATTGTTTTTTGAAAGAGTTGTCACATCCCTGTTGAGATTGTGCACCGGGCCTACAGGGCCATTATAAAATGCAATTCTAACCTTCCTGTTGCAGGTTCTCAAAGGAAGTTACACATACAGGAGATGGAAGAAATGAGTAGAGATTCTTATGAGAACTCCAGGATTTATAAGGAGTGAACCAAGGCTGCCCACAACCACTTTATCCTTCATCGAGAGTTCAAAATTGGGCAGAAGTTCCTCCTCCATAATGAAAGGATGAAATTACATCCCGGTAAGCTTCGTTCCTTCTAGTTTGGACCATACATTATTACTAATGATTCCCCATTTTGTGTTGTTCATGTTCAAAATGACGAAACCAAGCAAACCATAACTGTCAATGGGCAGTGGTGAAGCGCTTTCATGAAGCCATTCTGGAGTCCCTGATGGAGGAACTCAAAGTTCAAGAAGCAAACTATGAATGACATCCACCAGGTTTTATCCTTCCTTCCCACATTCTCTTTTACTACAGTGAGGACACTACATACTCTAGGTGTGGGTGGATGGGTACATTCCTAGGTTAGTTATGAATTTTCATCGTTTTTTTTCTTTCTTTGTCTTTTTGCTTGTTGAATCGTATTGTCACATTCCCCCCCCCCTTCCCCATTCCACCCCTTACTTTTGTGTCTAAATGCTAATTTTATCATGGAAAAAGATTCCCCTTGAATTGAATCATGAAAGTTACCGAAAATTCATGAGGAATTTCCCTATTTTATGTATTTTTACCATTTTCAAAAAAAAATCACTGATGGAATGCATGTTTTAGCTTTAATTTAACATTGTGGTGTGACTTTATCTTTGAAATTAGTTGTTTTTTGATGATATATATGGTTGTATCATTTTTAAAACATTGAGAAAAATGGTACCCTTTATATGAGTATTTCAAAGGAAAATTGTGGCACTTAATTTCTCCACACATTTTTTCACCCAACCCAAAAGTGTGATTTTTACTTACTCAATAGAAGGTAAATATAATTTAGGTTAATATTTATCTATTTTCAAAATAATTTTTCCATACGTTCGTTCCTTATTCGATCTTTTTCATTACTGTACCGGATTGACCTACGCATGTGTACGTGTTATCCGACTATTGTATGCCCTCAAAAAAATAGTTGTGACTTGGGCAGGTCAAAAACGACTCTTCCTTGACTTTTTATCTTTTTATAACTATTACAATTAGTGTCATGAGAAGATCAAACAAGGGTTGAGAGAAGGGTGTGAGAATTGTTCCATGCACAACAATTAAAAAAAATAAATGCGGGGAGTGATGAAATGTACATCATATGGGAATATTTAGGTTTGGAGATTAAGGTTTGACTTCCAGGAATGCTTAAGTGGGTGGGTCTTGAAATTTGATTGCAAAGGGTATGGGAAAGGTTCGGTGGACATAATCATTTAAGCAAGAAAATATTAAAATAATCAATATTTACTGGATAAAAATTGGGTAGAATAGCATGAATTGGTTGTCACACACAGACTTGGAGATTTAGTGACATTGTGGACTTTAGGATTACTTTCTCAAATTGGTATCATTAATCTCCCTGAATGTCATGCTGATACAATTTATAAGACACATTTTTGCATGATCATTGAGAATAACTCCATGGTGTGATTTTTGATTTGATCACATTCCTTTCAAATTTTAAATTTTCATTGAATGTTAAATCTTCATGAATTTGGGAATATCTGCTTGAATAATTATGGGAAATATCACTTTTCCTAGGAGTGCAAATTTTTAGTTGTGGGGGTGTGATCGTACCGTGATTCACTATTTAATTTTCATCCCTACACCACTATGGTAAACTAGTTTTGTATTGAATATTATAAAAATAATAAGAAATTTTATTCAATATTTTAATCATTAATTTTTTGTTTCTCACTGTTAAAATGGGAATTGTTACTTTTTTGAGGTTTTGATTGCAGGAGGAGGTAATTTGGAGGCCTTGAAGATGATCCAGAATGAAAATGGGCCAAAATTGCATGGATCCCAAGGACACATGTCCACTATTTTGAACAGTGCGAGAAATCCTTGGATTCAAATGGAATAAAATTTTGTAAGACTCTCCAAAACGTCATGGGATACAACTCTTCTCAAATTCCTGAATCCCCATTCATCCATTTGGTGGCCCATCCGAACCATTCTGTCCAGGGGACAGAATCTGCCCGAATTCAAATGTTCAGTTCAGTGGTGTGGACATATCTCTAAATCCGACTGCCTAATGGATGCAAAATTTGACATGGAGACAAAAAAGATTCTGTAAAACAACTTCTCTCTTTTTTCCAATTCGTAATATTACTTTATACTAGTCCAAAACTGAGTCACAATTAGTATCTTCAAAACGGGGTGCTCAAAACCATGTTCCATTTCGGCTATAAAAAGTCACAAAGGACTCCTCATTTGGGAGTTCAAACCAAAATCTATACTCTTCCATTCTGGATTCCTAGAGGACTCTCCTAATCCCCTTGGAGTTTCTGGAGAACCCTATCCTCATAGGGGAATCAGGGATAAAGAAGGAGTTCCACCCGAGCTTCCTCCTCCTACCGATGTCGAGTTAAAAGTTGGGTGTTTGTTGTGAGGGATCAACACACATGTGAAGGGAGTTCTGATGCATACACTAGCTACTGGTTTGGAGTAATTTGGGGTTTTAAAAAAAATTACATGAAACTTATTTTATTTCATATTTTAATGCTTAATTTGATGCATGTGAGTGTTATGCTCTTAATTTCTAACCGATCGGCGTGAGGTTTTGAGTGTGTGACATGTGTTGTTCCGATTGGAAAACACAAGAATCATTTTCTTCCCCAATTTATGGAGATTTACATATGATTTGGAAGAACTTATTCCATTCAAAAGTTCTGGACCTTGGCAATACGATTGTTATGTCAAGGTTAGGTTCTTCAAGCATTGAAATATGAGCTTAGGAATTAACCGGGATTCTAATTAATTCCAACCAAAGAATTACTCTAAACAAAAAATGAATCTCTATGAACAACGAACTAGATATGTGTGTAGGGAGATAAAATTGCCCTTTTATTTTATATTTTTCAAAATCCACTTGGTCTTTCATCTTTTAAACTATTTTGATTAGGTTACTTTCTTTAACCTGTTTTCAAAATCACCCCCTTTTTAGTAGTCTTAATAAAAAATACACACTCTTAACCTATCAACACTCCTTGAGAGACGACCTAGAGTCTTCCCTAGACTAAAAATCAACCTTAAAATCATAATAAATTTGAAGTGTCATGACAACGCGGTCACTCACACATAATGGTGTTAAATTTGTTTTGATAAAAAAGTGTAAAGAAGTTTTTGAAGAACTGAAGGGAAGATTAGTCAAATCCCCTATATTGACTCTACCATCGGGTAATGAGTGTTTTTTTATTTTTAGTGATGCTTTAATGAAATGACTTGGTTGTGTCCTTATGAAGAATGATAGATTTATTGCCTATACATCACGATATAAAAAAAATTCATCAACAAAACTATCCCACCCATGATCTTGAATTAGCAGCTGTAATAATTACTTTGAAGATATGGAGACACTATCTCTATGGTGAAAAATTTGAGATATATAATGACTAGAAGAGTTTAAGTTTAATTTCTCACAAAAAGAACTCAACATGTGGCAAAATTGATGGCTTGAACTATTCAAAGATTATGATTTAACTATACACTACCACCTGGGGAAGGCAAATAAGGTGGCAGATTCTTTGAGAAGAAAGGATCTGAGAGTTTTGAAAAATTTGAGAGTTAAAAGGGATCCTATGTTCATGGAACTAGTAAAGATGGATATGCGAATAATCATGGAAGGTGAAACATCACTACCTTTTAAAATGGTTTCCAATCTAACTTTAATAGAAAGGATAAAAAGTTATTAGACTAATGATGAGGAGTTTCAAAAGTAAATTAATGTTGTAAATGATGGGAGATTGATTGAATTCGTATATGAAGATGTAATTTTGAAATTTGGGAAGTGGTTTTTTGTTTATCACATAACTAATCTAAAAAGTGAATTTTTGGATGATTCTCATAGCTCCAATTTCTCTATACACCTAGGTAGCATTATGATGTATTAATATTTGAAGGAACGTTTTTGGTGGGGGAACATGAAGAGGGAGATTGCTGATTAGGTGTCACGATGTATGGTTTGTCAAGAGGAGAAGGCTAGAAGACAATATCCTAGAGGAGTCAGGTAACCACTTCCCATACCTGAGTGAAAATGGGATGATATTATGATGGACTTTGTCATGGGGCTATCAAATACTCTTATAAGGAATTATGTAATATTGGTCATTGTTGATCATCTTACCAAGTCAGCACATTTTCTTGCTATAAGAGAAGTTTTACCACTTGAACGTTTAGCAAGAATATATATTAATTAGTTTTTAAGTCTTAATGGAGTACCCCTATCCATTTTATCTTATCATGATCCCTATTTTACATCAAAATTTTTGAAAAGTCCTCAGAAGGCCTTTGATACTGAACTTCGTTTGAGCACTGCCTACCACCCTGAAACTAACTAACAATCAGAATTGACTATTCAAAATATAGAAGACATGTTGAGATCATTCTCACATTACTTTCAAGGTACGTGGGATAAATATTTTCCTCTGGAATAATTTTCCTATAATAGTAGATTCCATTCAAGTATGCAGATGGCACCATATAAAGCGTTATATGGAAAGAGATGCAACACACCAACTTTTTGTGATGATTTTGGTGAAAGAAAACTTATAATCCCAGAACATGTTGATGAAATAATGTAAATTTTTATGATTATCCAAACTAGCATGAAAGAAGATCAAAGTAGGAAAAACATCTATGTTGATAACCGAAGGAAGGATTAGGAATTTCCAGTAGGAGATCATGTTTTTTTGAAAGTATCTCCATGGAAGGGTGTTGTATGATTCAATAAAATGGGTCAATTATGTTCTAGTTTCATCGTACCTTTAAAATTTTAAGAACAAATTGGAGTTGTATCTTATCATTTGGAAATGCCTCCAAGTCTTTCCAAAGTTCATGATATGTTCCACGTATTACTGTTAGGAAAATACATATCTGACCCAACACATGTACTCACCAATTAAGAAATAGAACTGGAACCTGATCTATCCTATTGTGAATATCATATCAAGATTCGTGATATCAGTGAACAAGTGATGGGAAACCAGACGACTCGTCTGGTGAAAATTCTATGGAGAAACCATAAGAATGAAGAGGCAACATGGAAACCCAGGGAACTTATGATGAATAACCAACCTAATCTTTTTATACTGTAATATTCGTTAAATTTCAAGGAAAAAATTATTTGAATGAGGGAAGGAGTAACACCCCAAGCATCCACGGTACGCTTCTCTTTGAATAATATAATTTCTTGTGACGTATGCAACTTCAAGTTCTAACACACCCCTACCAATCAAACTAGCTGTTATGAATAGTAATACTCACTTTTTAGAATTTTATAAATTTCATTTTTCAAAATGGACTTCATTTTTGGATTTGGATTAACAAAATTAGATTAGGGTGAATTTTTTCTATTTTTTTTGAAAACATTCAATTTTTGATGAATACTGAAAAACTATGTGTTTTTTTAAACCAAATTTTTAATTAAATAATTAGTTATTTTATATAAACATATTTTAGGTAAAAATATATACATATTATATATATGTGTTCAATATAATTAATTGGAGTCATTTTATAATAATATTATATATATATAAGTTTATTGAACTTTTTACCGTCTTTTACCGACCTTCTAGGTACATTTTCCAATATGCATAAAATGTAATTTTACCGCTTCTATGAATTAAATTTCAAAAATTCGAGAGACAAGGTTGATATCAGAAAGTAAAATTTGGTTCAATATGATGAAATTAATTTTTGGTGAATAGTAACTTTTGACTTTTATTCGCCACTTTTAAAATTAAATAGGGTAATTAAAGGTAAAAAATGATATTATAATTACCCTAACACATGTCCTAATTATATTGGATAAGTGTACTTCAACCAAAATCTGCCTTAAAAATAAAATATAATCCTTCTGGTCCACTTGGATTATATTAGGACATTTATTATTATTTTATTTAAAGAAGAGTTAAAACTGTCAAATTCAAAGTTTAATAACAAAACCATTTTTAATATAGGTTTATACACAATGATGATGTAGTAATTACCGTATTAATTAAAGATTAAAATAATTGATATTATAAACTTCCGAATAAATGTAAAATGAGACACTTGATGAATTCCACACATTTTTTTGGTTAATATGACTAGTTATGGTTTATTAAAAAAGTTTAAGGGATAAAGTTTTTATGACTTTCACAAAAACAAAATACCAAATAGTGTCAAAATTGTAATAAATGAGTTTTTAAAACAAATACTATATAATTAATTGATATAATATTCCTAAAAATATAAGGTTATTACAAAGGACTTATCTAAGGTTAGATATATCAAAAATGAACCACGTGGGGTTCTCTTTCCATTTTATTTTAATTTTATTAACCCGGTATTATAATAATACAAGAATACGTGGTAAAAAATATAATATTTATGTAAGACTTAAATATAAAATATAAGGTTAATATGGTGACCTAAACCTATCTAAAACCTATTGGTTTAGAGGTTTACGACCTGTACTCACATTATCCTCTAAATAAATCATTTTGGTGTTATTAAAAATAGAATATGATTGTATGATAATATAATATTTCAAGATTTTCCAAAAGTGATCATCACCTGTATTAAAAAAGGGTACTTCCCCTTCTCTAAAAATCACACCTCCAAATCCATTTGGCTCATCTTATTCCTGCTCAAATATCATTCCAACTACCATCACTTATACCTATAGTCCTTACTTTGATTAGAAAGACAACTCAAGGAGCCCTTTTGATCAACTCAAAATAAAACACCTGAAGAAGAGGCAATAACTTCAACACCACTTTCAAAGTTCTTTTCTTCTTCCACTTCCTCTTTTATTATTGTTTCCATACCAAAATTATAAATATAGTACCTTATACGTAATTTGATGTTATAATAAATATGACACAACAATATTCATTATTCTATCCATCCTATGAATGAAAATTCACCGTACGTGCGTACGTACGTCTTACCGTCTCCACATCGTGGTGTAGTTTGTTAGTCAAACACTTCAATATTTGGACGTGTATAATAGTGGGTATAATTGATATAATTAATAAATATAACATGTTAAGGATTCTTTATATATGATATATCATCCAATTACATACTATTTCACCAGCAATAGAATGATATTGTCGCTCGTGCGTACGTACGGACTACCGTCTACACGAACGCGGTCAAATTCATTCCCCATCATAACCATTCAAGAATAATTTTTATTTTATGATTTCAAAAAATATTTAAGAACATAATATAATTCGGGATATGAATCAAATAAATCCTATCCATAGAAAACATGTCTTATGTAAACAAGTATATAAAGGAAAATGAATCATTTAACACCCGAAATGATGATACTACTGAAATATTAATAACAAAAAAATATTAGAATATCATATATGATATCATATTTTTGTATGTGGTTCTTGAATAACATAATAAAAATTATTTAAATATTATACATGTGGTTAATGTACCCTCGATCAAGGATAAGTACAAGGTAAGGGTTAATTATACATTCACTTCATTATATAAGGTTGTTTATACGTGAGTATCTACTGGGACCTCTTTATCATCCACATCTGTGCATCTTAAAATTGTATTTCAAAAAAAAATATTTACAAGACAATGAGTTAAATTCAATTATAACATTGTTTGAATTTGTATAAAAATTTTATAATGGAATATTTCTGTCATTTTCTAAATGATATCCTTTACAAACTTTCCATCAAAATTAAGGAAAGAATGTTTTTTGACATATACAGCTAGTGGGGCTATTTTCTGCCCTTATAACATCTTCAAAACTTCCCTTACAAGATTATAAGAATATTTTCAGAACAAATTTTTTCTTTTATAATTATCTGTCTTTTAGATGATTTCAAAATTGGAAGATATATTTCTCTCAAATAGTATTGATTTCATCTATATCAACATCCTTTTATGGATTTTACACTTGTTTGAAGTTGATTTATTATGATACAAATCTTCCCTATTGTATTGAAGGTTTTGTGATATGTTTGACTTTGGATGTGTTATTTTTATACCTCTCATGGTTTATGAATAAAGTATTGACATTTCGTATGCAATTTTTAAATTGAATGATTATGTTTTGTTTCAACATTTTCATATGAGAAATGCATTCTACTTAGTAAGTGATGGGTGGAGCCTGTTATAGCTCCTCGATGTATCGATAAGTCTCATGGGAAAAATAGTGTCATGGAAAAAGGCCTAGAAAAAATATTATTTGTAGTCTTGGCATGAGGCCTTGACTATGTGGTATTGAAGTCTGACATTATGCATTCCATCATTATGAAATTGGCTATTGATATTACATGTTATTATTAGACTAGTAGAATATCCATTTGAATAAGTAAATGGAATTATTTGATTAATCTTTTTGTTATTTTGTTGATGTTTAAGTTTAAAAGGCTTGTGTGTTAGTCTTATACGTTGCCTTAAATGTTTATGCTTATTTATGAATGTTTCTGCTATATTGTTATCCTTACTGACCACCTGAGCACACCCCTTTCTATGTTTAATTTTTTCTAGAATTCAGAGAAGTATATTATAACTGACCTGCAGGGATAGTCTAAGCGAGATGAATGTGTTAATAGGAGACACAATGTAGTTGTTTTTCATTTCATAATGTAATGTAAAACTTATGTTTGTATCCAGTACTTCCAAGGCTACTAAACTGATCAGTCTTTTAGGATTTGATCCCTTGTGATCATGCCAATGTTAAGTAATAATGTATAAAATATGGTAAACTATGGTCGGGGAATTATAGTGGTGACACTACACTGATCTCTAGAAATCCAAACTTTTGGTGTATAAATAAATAAATATCAAATCTGAGATAGATTTAGTCAACATGGGTTAAATTTATTAGATAATATGTTTGTGATCACTAATGTTTTCTTTTGATTAAATTTTTTATTGTAGAGAGATGGGGATCTCATTAGTTTACTATGCTGAAAATTTTATATTTGGGATTAATTCAATCTAGGTGCTCATTGAAATATCTTATTGGGATTTTATGTCACAGAGCTCAATTGTGATAGAGTGATGAACTTTTGAATCTAGTTGTCAAATTTTGAAGTAATACTAGTTTGATTATGCATATTCATAGAGGGTATGATGAGTCTGATCAAAGTAACCAACTTTGATCTAATGGTATTTCATTGAATCTAAGGATCACCTAGACTCTATAGTTAATGTGTATTCAAAATAAAGGTGTATTTAATTTTTTTGGGAGTAATTGGTAGAAGACCATATCTTATTAGATGAGGATTATCAAGGTATAAAGGATCATTATGAAGCTCATTTGGGATCACTAACACATGAAATGGAGTATAAGACATGTGTAACCCATTTAGAGGCAGTGGAATAAATAGGATTCTTAGAGAACCTTATATAATTTTTTTCTACAAAATTTTAGATTAAATTGATTCTAATTCAAATCCAAATACATATTTTTTCATTACAATGAAAAAGAATATGGGGAGAATATTTAGTTAGAGGGTCATTTGTCAAGTTTTGTAGAGGAAATGCTGAGTAATGAAGTTTTGACATATGGATATTTATATGAGGTGATGTGAGATTGATATTGGGAGGTGTTGTGAAACTTATTTGAAAATATATCTTTTTCTATAGAGAAAAAATTGATTAATCATACAGAATGAATACTAGGGATAGAAGCCTAGTGAGAGCCATGAAAAAAAGGGATAATTTATTTGGGAGAAAATATATTCAATAGAGAATATCTTATCCCCCTTATTTCCACTTTTTCTTGCTGATTCTAATGAATTATTTTGAAATGGTGAATTAAAAAATCTTTTCATGAAATTTTTATTTTGGGGAAAATAATATTCTTATATAATCTCATACATTGTTATTTAAAAAATATTCTTTAATGTCACCATTATTTGACCTTTAAGAAATCAATATTTAAAATTTCCAAAAATTGTGAATACTATTCTTTAATGAAAAAATCTAAACAAGTTAATAATATTTATTAAAATAAATGGTGACACACAAGGATTTTGAAATAGTTTTATTCCAGTGAAATATGATTAATCTATTCCTAAATGTTTGAGAATTATATTTTGAAAACTACTATACTTAACCATTAATAAATAGATCAGCTGACTAATTCAATCAATGTTTCTTTCATATCAGTTTTATAATCTTTGTTGTGTGTGAATTAGAAAAAATGTAGATTTAACCATCTTGTTAAGTTCACTTATACAACTAATATCTTATTTATCATTATTTGTTACTTATTTTTCCTTTTAGGTCATTTAAATATCATTTTTATACTTTATCATTACCATCCATACTTAGTAGAGAGTATATTAATGATTTTTTGGTTCTTTTAGTCTTATGTTTTATTCTTGGTTTTTACACATCATTTTAGCATTTATATAGCTAAATTATCTAAATTACAATATCCATGTAGTCAAAAGGAATTTTAAAAATTATATTAAATGAAATATCATCAATTTTTTTGTTCTATTATCGGTGAATTATTCTTACAAGAAAGTATAACTCAAAAAAATTACAAAATAAACAAAACTGTTTGAAAAATAAATAAAATCTATTATGTTTTTAGAAACGTGGTGTGATCATATCTCAAATTTTTATATTGATTCAATCTATTTCAAAGACCAAAAAACCTAAAACATGTTATCCCTTAGATTTAAATTCACTCTAAAGATATTAAAAATAAAAAATATATATAAAAAAGGAAAATATGAGATATATATATCTATAAAACCAAGTGTATAATTATTTATCTAAAATAATAAGAGAAAATTTTGAGTGTCTTGGTATGAGAGAGAATAAAATCCCTCATGTTTCAAGAATCCATTATTTTATTATGATCTATCAAGGACCTCAAGTCTATGTGATAAAAAAAAATTATATTTCATTATTTCCAACATTTAATGTAATACCTAATAAGAAATTACTAGGATTCATTAGGGATTAATATAAAATTGTGAAAAAAACATCCAATTTATGGTCTTAGTGAGGATGAGTTCAAAATGAGATATTTACCTTTTTATTTAAAGGGATATTATAGAAATTTGGCCTTTTATTTGGATAATAATATATTTAAAACCTATTATAAAGTATACGAGTCATTTTTTATGATTTTCATCCTATGTGGTTGAATAGATATTTTTGGGTAAAAATTAAATATTACATCAAATATGATATAAAGGCCTTTCATAAGGTATGGGATTGGTTTTAGGTCCTTCTAAAGAAGTACCATATTCACCACATTTCTCTAATATTATTATCGATGACTTTTACCAAGATTCATCACTCTAGGGAGGTAGATCAACCAGGTGCTGGTAATTACATTTAAAAAATAGAAAAATTGATGTGAAAAATATTTAATATCCTTACCTTAAACACACTACATAATGATTCTCAAAGTAAGAGAGTGATTATTTGTATGTTCAATACTAGTATAGATATAGAAATAAAAGATCAAATTTCTTAAATAAAAGATCGAATTAAATCTTTATTAAACCACAATTACACATGAAGTGCCCAACATGTTGATAGTAAAAATAAATACCAACTCCTTAGAGAGTAATTTTAATAATGTTGACTGTTTGGTCACATGCATAACTACTACCATTAATTTTACATGCCTGCACAATCACATTAAAATTATTCCTTTTTCTTCTATGGTCCTTGGATTCATGATATGGATGATACATTTTCAAATAATTAAAAAATTTCTACAAAAGAACATTCTAATATTTCTAGGAATTAATAATGATTAACTAGACTATATGTTTCTCCATAATTCCACAATAATCCAAGATGCAATTTCTAAACAAACATAGAGTTTAGTCCTCTAATTAAAAAGAGAAACAGGGGCCTATTTTTTAAAAAATATTAAAAAAAATCACATGATTCTAAGAAATAATACCAAAAGGATAATAAAATTTCAAATATAAATAATCATCATCTTAAAGGTAGAAATTGTATGGATATTTAACTATTAGAGATAAAGAAAATCTTCTTAGTATAATTAAATTAAATCCAATGGGAAATATTATACCTATTTTCACTTGAATTTTATTTAAAGATAAAAGGAAATATTAATGTAAACCATAACCTTATAAAAATGAAAATATTGGAGAAACATGTAAAAAAATATAAAAATTATTAAATTCAGAATTTTGAAAAGATATGAGGATTCTAAGAAAAATATTTTTGTTTCACTAGTCAGTCAGGTTAAAAGAGAGATAAAAATCAAAAAAATAAAGGAAAACAAAAATGGTTAATATAACCTGAACGGATGATCACTATTTTTAATAAGTTGTATTTATACATCCCTTTTCCTCAAAGAGTTGAAAAAAATCATAAACCTGAACTTCTCAAATGAATTATTTAAAAATATACACCTTAATATCTCAATCATTAAAGCTTTGTTTTTGGTTCCATCATATTTAAAAATGATTCAAAATATTTATTCAGATAAAAAAATTAGGATTAATATTCCACTTATAGTTAAATAGAGGAGTGTAGTGTTTTAGTCGATAATTTTATCCCTCTTATGTTAATAAATTATGTATCTCCTTTATTCTATTTTTAAAAAAAATAGTGGATAGTTCAAATTTATTTGTGACCATGAGGATACTATAAAAATTATTACTTACTATTTACACAGTTGATATTAAAAGATCTATTTGCCATCATACTGTTCTTGTAATTGGATGAACATCCATCACACACCCTATAGGAAGAATGATTTGATTATAGTAGTAAGTAATTTTCCTTGCCTACTGATTCTGTTATCCTTGATATGAAATGTTAAAAGGAAGTCTCTATTATACAGGATAGGCCCTTACTTAACATTAGAGGTGTTATAACTAATGTTTCAAATCATTAATTTATTTTAAAAATCACTGAGAGAAGTGTGGAATTTATTATTTTTTAAAAAGAAAATTTTCATCAAATCTGGGAAACTGCTCTAATAATATGCTTCTAGAGTCTACGGAACATTATAACGAAAAAAAAGAAAACTTTTTAAGATATAGTGTTGAGATAAATACAAAAAATTAACCAATAGAAACTTTTATGCGAATTATTACAGTAAAATAAGTATAATTAAGATATTTTTTGTGGTTTATTTTTTTTATAAAACCTAATTTTTATGAATAAAAAATTTTAAAACAAAAATAAGATATTGAGATTAAGGGTCTGGACAATCTAGATAACACTGGGGAATGGTATATCATTTTATCCCATTCATTTTTATGAATAATGTTGAATATTTAGGGCCACCTAGACCAAAAAATATTATAGAGACCCTATAATTTTATAAATATTTTTACATTATTTTTAGCTTAATTAACCATCAAGTTACAATCCAAGGAATATAAAATCAATTGTCATGGTAATATTAGGTACATAAATTTGAAAACATGGAAATCAAATACAAAATATTTATTTTAATCATCCATAAAGTGATATTATATTCCATTTATCACCTACATATACATAGGATAACATGGGTAATACATGAACAAAATGGATGTGCTAAAATCCCATTAGGGGTATAAACATACGATTAAATCAAATCACATGAGTTAGAAGGCATAACATGATGATATGAAAAGTTATAGACCACGAATAAACATAAGGAAGAATAAAATATAGAGAATGGGGACATTTAATCAAGGAATCATAGGAAGTTGGAAACAACACACAAAAATACATGAGAATGATTCAAGGATAACTGTGAATACCATTACAAATGGCACACAAAGTCCCATAAAGGAATCAGGGTCACTCCCTGTCCAAACATGATATCACATGAGATAAAAAATTACTCAATATTTTAGAGAGATCTCTGATAACACCCATCATAAAATGTTCATTCATATGTGTTACTTAATAAAAATCCAACATGATTTAAAACATATATCCAAGGAAATAATTGGGTATCAAAACATGTCATCAAGAATAACTGAAGGGCTAAACATAAAATAATTCCAGGAAGAATGGATTTAAATAATAATTTTGCATTCATAAAGTAAAATAAGAATATAAAAAGAAACATGACGTCCAAATTATTTGAAAAAGTTAAAAAATAGTGTTTAGGGAAGTTTGGAAATGTTCTACTTAAGTGTGGTTTAAGGGAAAACATTAAAGTGCCATTAAAATGGAAAATTCATAATTGTTTGTATAAAACAAGAAATGAACCAAGATTTTATTTCATGAAAAGAATATTTATTTTAGAAAAAAATTGATGTCTTAAAATATATTTAGGATGGTACTTTAAAATTAGAAATAATTTTATAAGTTCCCTTTAATTAGGCTTTCTTATAGGGAGAAAATGGAAGGGAACCTTATAAAACATGTATTTCCCTATCAAGGAAATATGAATAGGTATGGAAAAATATTTATGGAACATAAAAATATAATTTAGTAGTATTAAATATTAATTATTAATAATTATATTGGTATAAAGAGAGATAAATGATAACTTTAATGAAACAATGGATGTTCTGAAAGAATCCCTTACCTTATTTCCAAAAGTGTTCTGTAGTTGATCTTAATGTCCTAGATAATCAAATTAAATCCATTAGTTATTTAATTCCAAATATATAATACATTTTTATGATTTATTATAGTTTTATTATGTTCATTTATTGCCTTTTCTATGAGTTATAAAATAAAAATTCATCGTTCGGGAGTGTTCGTTTCCTTTTGTTTTCATGATTGGTTTAGATGAATAAATGCATGAAAGATCATTTAAATTGGGAATATATATCCAGAATTGAATTTATATGTTATTGATGAAAATTCATAAGATTAAATTTTTATATAATTCATTTGGTTATTTGGGGTGAGTACTAATCATTAGATAAGATACTAGTGATAACGTTTTAGATTATTTCTTCTGTTTTCTGATCATCACAAACTAGTTTTGTCTGATTATTCATTATTTTTTATAAACATTTTTTTATGAAAATAAAATGTGTTATAAAATACATTTTAAAATGTTTACAAACAATTATAATGGTTTTATTAAAGGTGTTAAATGAAAATTAAAACATTCCATCCTTGATGGCGATAAATAAACACCTCATGGAAGATATTTTCATTCTTATAATATAAGGATGAGTAGAAGAGACTTGATGGTGTATTTTCAATTAAAATAATTAAATTAAATTGTATATAAGATACCAGATTTATCATGAATGTCTAGTAAAATAAGGATAGGAGATTCTAATAAATTAAAATAAAGTGAAAAAAGTTAAACAAAATGAAAGAGGATTTTACACCTTGAATTATTCTCATAGAGAACCTCTGTAGGGAAATTGGTTTTGGTATTTTTTTTAAAAACAAACCTCCTAGATGTGGTGAATATAAATGGGAATAGTATTAGAATGAAATTTGACAATCTTAGAGGGTTAATAGGTGTGATTATAAGAGGTGGTCATGGGTTGTTTTTATAGTGGAATAGAGGGGTGTTTTTTCATTATTTTATTTAATTGTATATTATTTTGGATCCAAACTATAAATAGTGTTGATTATAGTTACTAATTAATGGTATTATTGCATGTGAGTTGAAACCAATTGTTCTTACATAATCCAATCATATTCCATGACTCAACAATTCATCTATTAATCTTATACTGTAAATTACCATATTTCACTACTCACCAAAAATTCAACTATTTTACAAAATCCAAAAAATTCACCCTAAAATTTTTTCGACATGTTGAATTAAAAAATGAAATAAATTTTGTGAAAATTATTTTATAACTATGATTAATTTAATTTTTAATTAAAATCATAATTTATTTGAGAAATACCAATTTTGAAATTATAACCGACTTTATGAAACTTTGAAAAATTAATTAAGGTCTCATAAAATAATATTATAATAATAAGATAAAAAAACTAATTTATAAATATATTTTATAAAAATTAATTTTCACTATATTAATTATAAAATTCTAAATAATTATTTATGTTTCAAAAAAATTATAAAACATAATTAATCATTTTCAAAACATGTATTTACTTATACTATTATATAATTATATCACATTTTCATTTATAATAATATTAAATTTTATCTATAAATTCATGGGTGAGGTTACTAGGATGGTTTACTTCTCATAAGGGTCGTATTACTATTCCTAGAGTCAGGTTACTATCACATTGGTATAGGTTACTTAGTTTCTATAAATTCTATTTATTTTATTCATTCTTGATTTATAATATTTGTATTGTGTTATCTATGTAATATTATGAGAATTATACTATATGACATAGTTATAAGAAGGGAAATTTTCAATTATATGATTTTGGGTCATTGCATTCTTCCCCTATTATGAAATTTCACCCTCCGAATTTTATTTTACAAACTAAGGGGGAAATTGGCTAGGGTACTTATCCTTCTTTACTTCCTCCAGTTCCCATGTTTCTTCTTTATACTAATGATTACTCCACAGTACCTTGACCATGTGATTAGTACTATTCTTAGGATATTTATCTCTATGATCCAAGCTCTTCACTAGATTCTCTTCATAGGAGATATCATTTTCCAACTATACCACCATTGAATTGAGTACATGTGAAGGATCTGGTATGTAATTACATGAATGGGATGCATGGAATTCATTGTGTGATTGATACATGGTAGGTGGAAGTTATACTTGATAGGCCATCATTCTAACATGATCAAGAATATCAAAGGGACCGATGTACCTGGGACTCATATTTTTATTATTTCCAAATCTCATGATCCTCACCCATGGAGATATGTGAAGGAATACCATATATCCATCCTCAAAATCTAGGTCTTTTCATTGACTGTTTTCATAGCTCTTCTATCGACTTTGAGATTCCTTGATGTGTTGTTGAATTTTTTTCACCTTTTAAAACATTTCTTCAACCATTTTAGGTACTAGTAGCTTATATTCACCAACTTCATCCCAACATGTTGGTGTTCTACATCTTTTCCCATAAGGAGATTAATATGGATCCATTTGGATTCTCTATTGTAAATAGTTATTATAAGAGAACTCGGAAAAATGTAGATGTTGGTACCATCTTCTATTTATGTCCATAAATTATTATCTTAAAATATAGTCAAGTGTATAAATATTCCACATAGATTGGACATCTTCCTAAGGATGATAAGCCATATTTATGTTTAGCTCAGTGTTTAGAGCCTGTTGGAGACCTTTCTATAACATGGATGTGAATCTTGGATCTTGATTGGATATAATTTATAGTGGTACTCCATGAATTATTAGCAATTCTATTATGTATATTCGTGATTTTTTATCCAATGATAAGTCATCACCAATTTAAATGAAGTGAGATATGTTTTTCATACTATCTACAACAACAAATATAGCATTATTTCCTTTAGATGTCTTTAGATTTCTAGTGACAAAGTCCATGGAGATGTTTTCCCATTTCCATGTTGGCATGGGTAATGGTTGCAACATCAACGTATATGTTTTCCTTTTACCCTTAAATTTATTAAATACTAGGCACTTTTAGGCATATTCAGTGATATCATTTTTCATATTATCTCAAAAATTGTACTCTTGGAGATCTCGATACATTTTTGGTTATTTCCAGGTGATTTGAGATGGTCTAGCTATGTACGTCACTCATAATATCTTTCTATATATGTTTATTTTATGTTACACATATTTGTAATCTAAGTCTTACAACTCGCTCCTCATCAATTTTGACCTCTATGGATTTCCCCTTTCTCAGGGCATCCACCCACACCTGAATTTCCACATCATTTATTTGAGAATCCTTTATATAATCCGTGAGGGATGGTTGAGAAATCACAATAGAAATTATTTATGATTTTTCTTTCTTAATTATTACCATTTAAAACCTTTTAAAGTCTATGAATATTGGATCCTCATAAATTCTCATCATTGGTAAAGATGAATGATTTATTATACTAAGAGCATCTTCCAACTTATTTTATTTACCAGGGTGGCAGTGGATTTAGAAGTCATAATACTTGATGAGATATAAACATATTAAATAGGTTATATTATTCTAATTCTATGTGAATATATATTTGAGGTTCTTATTATCAGTATATCTCACACTTCTCCCCATAGAGATAATGTTGCCATATTTCCACTATAAAGATCACAGCCACCAACTCTAGATCATGTGTATGATAATTTTTATCATTCATTTTCAACTACCATGAGTCATAAGATATCACTATATCATTTTAAATTATTTAATATCCTAATACCTTCTTTTATGAATCATTTTATTCCCCGAAGAGTTCCCCACTTTTTGGTAGTGTGAGCATTCATGCAGTGATAAACCTCTTTTTAAACTCTTTGAAGTAGTATTCGCATTCACTGGTCCAGAAAAAATTCACTCCCTTCTGAGTTATCTTGGTTATTGGGTTTTATAATCATGATAATATCTTCAAAAAATCATTTTTAATACCCATATAGATCAAATAATATACGAATCTCAACTATAGATGTTTGTATGGGCCACTTCCCAATTACATTTTTCTTGTAAGGGTCCATAGATATTGCTTTTTTTTATTACATTCCCCAAGAATGATACTTCTTCTATAATGAACTCACATTTATTATAATTTTCATAAATTTTCTGCCTTATTAAGTCTTCAACACAAAATTCAAATTCTCTTCATGTTCCTCATTTCTCTTGTATTATATCATACTTTCATCAATAAATACTATGAAAAATTTGTTGAGGTAATCTATAAAGACTCTATTCATTAAATCCTAGAATGTTTCCGGAGAATTAGTGATTTCTAAGGGAATTACTATGAACTCATAGTGTCCACACCTCATTCAAAAGGAATTATTGGGAATAACTTCCTTCTTCATGTTTCATTGGTGATATCTTGACTGAAGATCCACCTTTGATAAATACTTGGCCCCATGTAGTTTATCGAACAAGTCATCTATCTGAGGAAGGGGTGCTTATTATTTATCATGTTTTTTTTAGCTTGTGGTAATAAAAACATAGGTTCATTGATCCATCCTTCTTATTGACAGAGATGACTGAAACGCCACAAGGTGAAGCACTCAATAATATAAAACCCTTTTTTACATTATCATGTGACTTATTATTCATTTCTTCCAACTCAAAGGTGGTCATTCTATAAGGTTTATTTGATATAAAAAGAGATAAAGAAAAAATTTCAATTGATAAATAAACATATAGGTTAGGTGGAATGCCAAGAAACGCTTTAGGGAACACATCAGTGTAGTCCCTAACAATTGGCACATCTTTCATCATGATCAGATCATTTGTGTAAATAATTTGAGTTAGATATATTTCTCATAAGGTAATAATATTCCCAATTGAGACAATGATTTTGATGGTGACTCGTTATCCTCCTTAAACATGTATATTGTTGGAGGATACCTTGATATGTGATGTGTGATCTCACTTTCCCAATAGTCTACGTTGGGTTTTTATAAATATAGCCAACCCATTACCAATATTGATTTAAACTATACATAAGGAAGTAAGAAAATAATTCTTGGGAGGTTTAGTCCATAAAAATTGACCAAGGAGAAGTTTTAAAATTTGTATGTAACAATTACATCATTTTTTGTTCTCACATATATATTAACCTTATATTTTTGGATAGTATTGAAATAGTTCTACAAAACATTTAATATATAAAAGAATGTGAAGAACCAGAATGAAATAGTACATTTTATATTCTTGAATTAATAACCAGCATACCTATCACCATATAATTTTTGGGCTCTATATCAATAGTAGTGAGAGAATATGCCATTTCTTATTACCCTAGAGGAGTTTTTTTTTTATTTTATCCAACAACACTTAGCTTAGGAAAATGGATTATATAATTACCATGTTCCTAGTATTTGAAACAATTAACTTGTGGATGAGTGTTGATATGGAACTTCCTTTCTACTTCAACATTAGTGGGATTATTCATATCCCATCAGCACTTATTAACTATATTATCATCTCTTAAACATTTGAAGAATCTCTTGGTTCAATTATGGTATTTTCTAGGATGCTTCTTCCCACACTTTTGAAATGTGGGATGTTGGGTCTTCATTCCATCATAATGTTTATCCATTTATCCACCAATATTAAACACTATATTCATCATTTTTTCATTGGGAACAAGAGACAATTGAGTTTCC
Source organism: Viscum album (assembly GCA_963277665.1). Classification (NCBI taxonomy): domain Eukaryota; kingdom Viridiplantae; phylum Streptophyta; class Magnoliopsida; order Santalales; family Viscaceae; genus Viscum; species Viscum album. Next base: position 1,842,337,565 of record OY728136.1, read on the forward strand.
ATGTTCTCCATTTCAACCATAAGGGAACAAATGAAAATATCATCATAACATTGAAAGTCTCAAATCTCAAAATAATTTCCTAGACTTGGATTTTGTCTATTTTTTACATCCAAAACTTAGATTCCACTGAAATGTGCTTGGATCCCTATGGATCACATGGCTTCAAGCACATCTCCCCAAATGCCAGAGGTTGTCAACTAGTAGTGAGATCCCATGGTTTTTTTATGGGAAGACTATGCCCACCTTACCATATTGTAACACAATGTAATAATACTAACTGTCAATAGAAGTAGTTGATACAATAAGCATAAAACAAATAAAAAAATACAAGAATACATAAAAAATATAAAAGTTTCTTACATATAATGATGATGATAGATGCATCTTGAAAACATCCAAAATTGGTACAAATAAGTACTGTATAATCTCTAATACACGGTGTATAATACCATGGCATACACATCAAGTCATAGAAGCATCTTGAAGAAAACATGGTTTAAAACTAGTCAGAGTTCTAGGAGCATGTCTTACCAATCATGTCCTATGTGAGTCCAATCAAGTTTGGTCCAAGGGGATAAAAGTCCATAGGCTTCCAATGGAATCAATACCCAAGGATAATACTCAATCTAAGGCATCCACTATTGTTTTAAAGATCCGAGGATCATCATCCAAGAAATCATTTCATTCATTATCCATTTCATTTAATTTATCATTTCATACCATATGCCATTTCATACAATATGAGTCTACTTACTCATATAAAAAATTTCATCTAAACACAATCATATATTGAATCAACTCATTTAACTATAATAACAATCAAAGGCAACCAATTAGTATACCCACTCATTTTCCAAATTTTTACTAAGGAAATTTATCCATTATAAGTTCTATATAACCCATTTAATCAATATCATTGACAACATAACGTGGTAACTCATCCCCAGTTAAAAAAATTAGATTCAATTAATTTATTAATAAGATTCCTATAAAAATGAAATCATAAAACTCACCCCATGGGTGGTTCTATAAGTCATAAATAAGGAAAATTCATATGGCACGTCCCATGTGTGTCCTTGGGTTGTGAAATATCCACTAATGCATCTCATATAAACCTACGGGTATCCCCAATAGGACCAATTATATCTAATTCAATTAAGAAGATTAATTTCGGGGATGTGCAGGAAAGTACGATGGGTGGAACAATGCGGGTAGCATAATAATGTACCAAAACTCATGTAAAATGTATATACCACCTATCATAACTCGTTAGTAGAGTGATCATCCATTATAAACTTATAATTCGGCATAGATCGGCAGAAAAAATGATGAATTTACGAAGAAGCTAAAATTATAGAAAATTAAATTGAACATAAATAGAAATGTTGATTGGAAGAATAATGATGAATGGATAAAAATAATTGAGTACTCATAGATGGAAATATAATGAGATGTTATGTGTTTGACTCAGATTTTATATAGAGAATAAACCTAAATTAAAATTTTAGTCATCAAGGGAGGATTCTAAAATTTGAGTTTGTTGTCCGTTGAGTGAAATGAGATATTTAGATTTAAAATATGATTTTATTAAATTTAAAATTATAAAATCACCAAATTAAACAATATCACTGTTAGAGGGAACGATTATACAAAATGTGCACTAACCATGCATGGTTACCAACAGGAGAGGGGAACCTTCATGATTTCCTTGAATGGTTTGAATAACTATGCAAAAACCATGAAAACCCCTATTTTCAAATTGTAGAGGTTTTGGATAGTTGTGCGTCCTTATTCACATGATTGGTTATAACCATGAAGACTCCACCTACTCACTACTCATGCCTCGCATTGTTTATCATATAGTGTGGCCTACCCCACGTGGTTTGACCTAACCATGATCCATTCCATTTTCACCCCAAAAACCATGTTTTAGGTTTTGAACAGTCGCTAGACACCCTTGAAACAATCCTAATCAATTTTGGTACTCACATCAGGACATATTTAAAAATTAACACTAAAAATAAAGAGATCATATCTCATATGAAAACCCAAGTTCTTACAATATTCCCCCCTTAAATTAACTAATCCCAAAACATCCATCTGAAGGGTGGTCAAGATTCTTATGAGGACAAATTCAGCCACTGAATATGTATGTCAGCCTCCTGCTCCCAAGTCTAATACTTTAAATAGAAGTTCTTCCATAGAACTCGAACTGAAGGGACTAACTAGACTTAGATAACTTTCATGCTCAAGTCAATGATATGAACAAGATTCTCCTTAAAGGATGTATCTTCTAGTAACTCAACATCCTTGGGGTGAAATGGATGAGATTCTTCCAAATGATAGCTGCCCAACTAAGATACATAGAAGATATCATGTGTGGTACCTTTGAGGTAACTGCAACCAATAGGCTACCAACCCGGCTCTCTATAGAATCTTGAACGACCTACATATTTCGGTGAAATCTTACCCTATCTCTATATACTTCTATGTCCTATCCTCAATGAAACTTGTAGAAATACCTCACCCATGACCTCAAACTCTAGAGGTCATATATGGAAATTGTTGCATGTATTTTTTAGAGATAATGAAATAGTCATTCACTTCATAATCAACTGGACCTTTTCAAAAGTGTCATGCATGAGGTGTGGTCCCAGTAAAGCTACCTCACTAGACTCTAAACAACATAGGGGTGATCATCATGTACTACCATAAAAATCATCATATGTTTCCATCTGTATTGTAACCTGATAAATGTTATTATACAAAAAACTCAACCATGGGTATATATATCTCCCAAGAGCCCCTTAAATTTGTGAAGCATGATCGCAGCATGTCCTCAAGAACCTGTATTATACGGTCTGACTATCCATCAGTATGAGGGAGGTATTTTGTGCTCAGAAGAACCTATGTACCCTGTGTCATTTAAAAATTCTACCAAATATGAGAAATAAAGTGAGTATCCCTATATTATATGATAGTCTGCGGTAACCTATGGAGTCCTACTATCTCAAGGATATACAACCTCCCAAGATCATTCATAGTGAAGGTATCCATGATCTTCTAGAAATAAGAAACCCTCATGATCCTATCAAAAAACCAACACTACATAATTACCTTATGGAAAACTCCATAATCCAATCAATAATTCCATCACAAAATCATTTTATTTCCACTCGGAAATAGTTACCAAATGTAATATCCTAGAAAGTCACTGATGTTATTCCTTTACTTGCTAACTGGTGGAATATCTCATTAAAACCAGACACCTCATACTTCATACCCTACCGCCTATATAGATGGAACAAACTAGGATACATCATGGTGGATTCGGGATGCACTTCCCATGATGAGGCATGAAATTACTGCATCATCTCCCCATATGTGTCCACTTGAACCCAAACACAACCGTAGATACACAAGATCCCATACTCACCTACAATATAATCAAGAGGTGAATCCTCACCTCTCACACTCTCCTACATGACTAGGACATAAAATTTTGAAAGTTACCTCATCCTCAAAATATCCAGTATGGTAGAGGTCACAGCTAAAGATTATAGATAAGTCATCCCCTAACTTTTTTGAACTCCAAGTGTATCTCATAGAACAAATCCATGACCTACTACTCACCACTGGCCCACTAAACTACCTATATCTATGACCTCTTTCTCAGTGTATCGACCATAGAATTTCGTTTACTTTGTGTGCAAGAAAGTTTAAAATCAAAATATCTAGATGGATGCTTTCAGCCATCTCTACCGGCATCCAAATAGTCTGTTCGGGTGCCCATCTATGGATTGAACAAGGTGTGAGATACAATACCATTAGGATACCTACCAAAGGGATATAAAATTAAGTATGTACAATATAACAAGTTAAATATTTTTTATGCAAATAGGTATGTAGTAATGAAATGTAATGTTCCCATGGAATATGAACTACTGTGAGAGTGATATTGACTAGCATCTCTAGGATCTCTAAAAAACATGTGTCCACCTCTTAACAAGGAAGTCACAATTTAATGGTATTAAGCACCATGTCCTCACCATATAAATAATAGAACCACATCAACCAGATCTTTTTTATGACTTGAAGTGTCAAAGAAAACACATTCAAGCCATTCAACCAATCATATCATATTTATCATGGTCGTTTTGTATAGTCAAATTGTTAGACCAAAAAGGGTCAGATCCAAGGTGTTGAAGACCAAATAATCTATATCGATTTGAAAGATCATCTTTATGGAAGCACAATTATTTACTAGATAGATTCCAAGGAGCATGTCATAGCAATCATGGCATACACAATTCCGTGAAAGCTAGATCCAACCTTTTGTCTGAACTCAAGGACCTTAAACCAGTTCCAACCTTTTGACTATGTTCTAAGAACTTTTTCTGGGATGTTTCCATGGTCAATGTCATGAAACCTAAAAACTCATCCATAATTGTTTACGAAATTCATGAACATAAAATAAAAATTTTAATGTGATGTTAGGCTCATTGGGGTAAAAATATATAAAGGGTAACTAGAGAAAAGGTCATGTTTTCTCCTACTAATCAAAAATCATTCCATATATTAGGTAAAATATTAAGGGGTAAAATAAGAGACCCAAATCTCACATAGTAGAAATTAATGTTAGTGAAAGTAGGGATAGATTCACTATACAAATTGTCTAGATAAAATTTGTAGCACATTGACTTATCTCCCTAATGTTTTCCCATAATGAACCAAAAATTCACAATTATATTATCCTGAGGTTTTTAAACCCCATTGAATAAAAAATTCTTTCCATAAAATAACATATTGATTAAAATCCCTTTGAGTTACCAAACTCTTTCGTATCATAAGTTCTTATTTTAGATTATGATGATGGAATATGATCCCTATATTCGAATCACCAGTGATTTACCTAGATCAAATGTCCTAGAAGAAACCATTCCCTCACCTATCAAAGTAGATCAACCTTGGATTATGATGATAAAATTTTTTTCCTATATATGGCATACCTATTCCCATCGAAGTCCATAAATCGTGGAGGACATTAAACCCTTATCCTATATCTAGATAAATAACCTTAGCTTTGGATGATGGAATATGTTCCCCAGATATAGCATACCCATATCCACCAAAGTGTACAATTTTCAAGATGATCAAACTTTAAAACCATATCACACACTCAAGCATATTATATTTAGGTTTATAAACCCTATATATTCATGTTTAAGGGAATCTTGACCACTTTTAAGGTAATTATATATACACATATTTCGAGCCACTAAGTATGGAACCTGTGTATAAAAATTTGATTCTTTGATTTTATTAAAGAAAAAACTGTTGGTGTTTCATACCATCCCAAATCACACAATTTATCATCTCCCAATCATTATGAATAAATACCCATGATCGTGAGGAATGATAACAAGTAATTAATCCAAAGGATTCTATTTTCATTGATAAAAACAATAAAATGAATGGTTTTCAACCTATTATATCTTTTTCCAAAAATTCTCTCCAAATATGGGTGGAAAAATACCTACATTGTTAAGGAATATGAATATAATTTCTCTAATGCATGTTTTATATATATAATTTATTAACACTCTAAATAAATTAATTGTTTAGATATTTTAGTTATGAATGACCAGTGTCCTATTATGGATGTATTTATAGAGATTTCACCTATAGATATGTTTTTTATGCAAAGAAATGACTACTGCAGAGAAATAATTCACCAACATGTTCTTACGAACAACTAGTTGATTTTCCAATTAATTCATGGTGGATTACTTTTTAAAATAGATAGGTCAAAGTTTAGATATATCCTCCTTCTTATGATCAATCATTTATATGGTATATAATAAAGAGTTTTTGAAATGTGTTACCACTTCTACATTAAAAAAATCACCAGAATTACTTCCACCTATTTTTGTGTGTATAATATTCGTTGAATAGCCACACTAAAAGGCTGAAGACCAATTTCAAAAATATTCAATAACTCAAACATTTAATTAACTAATATTATAAAACCTTGAAAATCCAATAGTTGAAGCTCGATGATCAGGGAACATTTATTTCATCGTGCCTTCTACATGATTATCAATATCACAAAGATCCCCTTTGGATGGAAATATGCTTATCTTTTTGAACTATATTTAATTTGAGGATTAAATTTATTAGATGTTCTGGGACTCACTAGCCTCTCCCCTAATAGTTTCTCAACTTAACTCTACCCAAAACCCCTTGATTTCTCATTAAATTGTTTCTTGGATGGTGTCAAAAATTATGTGGATCTTACAATATTGATTGTCGATAATTTTAGAAAAATACAAATTGTGACTTTTTCTAATCTCAATATAGTGCAAGTTAGGTAAATAGGCCCATCCAAAACATTGTATCTAAAATATAAATGGGATCCCATCAGAGCATGAGGATAGTTATAACTTATTTGTTAAGCATTTATGGGACCAAGGGGTATTTACGTCCTCAGGAATGTTTGAAGACACATTTCCACCCATATCATAATCCAAAAGTTACTCATTAAACTACTTAGTGAATTCCAAACTATTTGAAAGTAGGTACAAGTCTATATCATGAAACTATATTTTTACTCATATTAAAGGATATTTAGTCTTATGAAAAAGAACTAAATAATATTCGTTTAGGCCATTACTATATGTGTCCCCTCTGATCATAATTGGATCTGGTACATAAATCTTTATACTAGAACCAAAAGGATCCTAACAAATAAATAAATCCCCCACTTCAGGTTCTCTTGAAAATTCTGGAAGGATAAATCTTGATCAATTCATGACCACTAAACTATAAGAATTATGATGGTAAAACATCAAATTACTTATAGGTTTCACATAAATATGGGTGGAAATATCTTGGTCTTTATTATAACATTTATCCTCCTCAAATGAGGGGGGATAATCATAGACTAAAAAAGTTATCAGGGGAAACATCCCAATAAGTTCATCTATGAGAACCTCTGACCCTTTATTTAGTCAGAGGTTTCCATAATATCAACACTACCCTCAAGACCATACCCAAGACTGACTATATCTCAAGAAAAATCGTACTCAGGTGTGCATAGTGGTGACTTTATTGATACATCTTACAATAAGAAAAGGTTAGTGATCAATAATTATTTACAAGAAATTTTCGAAAGAGTTCCATTAACACGTCCTTCTCTGAGACACTTTTAAAAGAAAATAAATCATATATACTGAAACACTTCCATGTTGGTATATCAATTCCAATGATCGTAATGTCACTCGGCCTAGGGCTATTAATCGTGAAGCTGTAAATCCCAAAGATGATAACTAGAAGTTGAAGAGAAAGAAATGGATAAGCTTGTACATGCTTTGAGGTCTAAGAGAGAGAATTTCAACTCTCCAGTTTATGCGGTCTTTCCTATATAGTGAGATGATAACTTATTTTTTCATATATATATATATATATATATATATATATATATACATTTACCTCAAACTGATGACCATTAAATCAAAGTTACATCAGTTCCATCACACAAAAAGTCTTATAGGGTCAACCCTAGATTGGAAAATTTCCTAAAGATATGTCAAATAATGTCCTTATTTCTATATGTTTCACCTTTACCATGACCTAGGGAACAAAAAATTATCAATACTTTTCCACATTTCAGGGGGATCCTAGCCCATAAATAATTAATCATTTACATAGTTGGGTCTCCACCATCGTTAATCACATCATTCTCATCAAACGTTGGTTGTCCTATATTGTTGACCAAGTATATAATTTCAATAACTAGAATTCTCCTACTCCCAACCTAATGTTATCCATTAGTGGTAATATATTTTCCTCTCATCAACTATGTCCCACATGATGGTGGTCATTTGGAAAGCTTCTTTACTTGATTCCTTCATACCTCAAGGGTTTTTTGAAGAGCTTCAACCTCTATTTCATGATGGATCATCTAAACCTATGAGAAGGTTTCTTCGTATATCGTGGGAACAAATACCTCATTGAAAACTTTTCCTAATAATTGACCCACACCTAAGCATACATTTGGAATTTCCAACCGTGGAACCTACCAAATGTAATATGATCCAAATCCATCCTTACAAATCATAATTAACCAAATTTTGAAATGAACTAGAAGAATCTTTTCAAATAGATAATCTCATGGCGTACTAGGGTTAACTATTTGATTTGGTGTAATAACCTCACAAATAGGTATGGTTCATAATCCTCATAAATAAATTATTCATCAATCCTAGATACTACGATACCATCATGAAAGGAAATCATATATAACCTTTCATAAATATTCCCATCACGATTATATAGGATTATATTGGTATCTACCTATCTATATAGAATGTGTGTAAATATAGAGTGAAAATCAGGGAAATTTATCACTTAATAACCCTTTAATAACATGGGATAGATCCCAGCCACACGCTGTGAAATTTCCAGAATACCAACCACGAGATGGAGGTAGTGTTATGGAACTCATATTAGTTTAAATGTGTTATAATACATCCATAGAGAATATATAATGGTTTTTTGATCCATCCAAGTCACCTTATGGATACTCCACAGAACATGGTAAAAAGAATTCCCAAACCAACACTACCATATTGTTACACCTCCCTTGATAAAGATTGTAGGCTATGATGTAGGTATTTGATAATTCCCTGTCAATGGATTCATGAATTAGAAATAAATACCTACTTAAAAAATATGTCTAGAAATCTATACAACCATAACTCTTTATGTATTTTTTCTTTTTATCTCCATCTCTATGTGTCATAATCACCTTTTTAGGGGTTTTATAGTACATCCCTTCAATGTCTCGCTTATAATTATTTTTTCTTCAACTTGGTATAATGAGGTTGGGTGGTTCACCTAAACATTCCAAAAATATCTATATTCATTTTTTGAAGGGGATGTAAACATGATGATTGGTTTCCTTCCCCATTATAGTCTATACACCCTAAAGAAACCCTCCTAGTAATGTTGGGGTCCTCTCTTCGTCTCCTCAATAAGATGTTGGAGGAAGAAACTTGTTGTAAAATATCTCTAAAATAAGGATCACTACAAACTTGTAGACATCCCATTTACTAATTCCTATATTTCCATGTACTAAATTGAAGAAATTTAGTCATGGGAACCAATAATTCCATATGTCAGCGATGATTTCCTATGGTTTGAATTTGGAGGATTAGTAGCACAAGATGGACTCATAGGCCCCCATGTATTTTGTCTTCACTTCCAAATATTTACATGTTTTATAACCTCCGTATGATCAATAATAGGAATATCATCCACTAGTTTGGAGGTCCTAGTTCAACTTATATTCATTAGAATGGTAGAAAAGTTCATAGTAGAGTATGGTGGATTAATTGCACACTAAAATCTCATAAACTGAAACCTCACCATCTATTTTCTAGGGATAATATTATATAAGGAACCCAAACCTAGAATTAATATCTCTAAGAAGAAATCAATTAAATTTGGTGTTTTCCCATTATTGACACTACTTGAGAAAGTAACAAAAAAGATAGAAAACCTTTGGATATTTTAAATCCCAACACAAGATTCAAAGAGTATAAAGGTAAATAAATAATACGTTCAAAGCGCTTCACGATGATGTCACTTCACTGAGCTATGTGGTCGAGCTACGTGGTCGAGCTATGCGAACAAGCTATACATCCGCCCTATGCAGATGAACTCAGTGCAAAAAGATGTTTTATGTCCCTACATGGAGCACCTGCATGGTGGAGCTGCGTGAAGTACCTGTACAGGAAACATCTCTTCGACCAGGCCCATTTTTTCCTATAAATAGAGTCCTTGGGCTCCCCATTTCCAGAATGAAAAAAAGTGAAATACTCTCTAAATCTCCCATTGCATAGATCTTTTGACAATATCACTCAAATTGTCTTAGGTTTCTCTCCAAACCAAGAGATAAGATATAATTTAATTTGATAGGAATGTTTTTATGTTCTTCACATTCTTCAGTCATTATCCATATCTGTGTTCCATACATACATGGTATACCTACATGGTAGACTTGCGTGCCATAACTGCACAATACATCAATGTGGGGTACCTAGGCGGCATACTTCTGTGAGGGACCTACGCAACCATCTAAAGTACCTTTTTTTAAAGCCATTTTTGGAAGTTTATCTCATTTTTTGTTTCTATTATCTGAAAGAGGCTAAATTATAGCCTCCAAAAAAACCTCCTGACTTATCAAACCATTGGGAATGGCACATCAACTTGTCTTCTATTTCGGTTTGTGTTTCCACAGTAAGAGGTTTCCCACATTCATCTCACAATGGGGTTAAGATTAATGGGATGTATTTGGGTTTGTATATCCACAGTCACATTGAACATTCTCCCAGAAATAGTTTTGGGAAGTTCCCAGTTTGGAGGAGGGATGGTTACCAGCCTCACCCTTCACAAAAAGGTGACCCAGAACCTCAGGTATCTGGTAGGGAAGGTACACTTCTCACTTGTTATTCCACGCAGGTATAAGAGAAGTCTCCCTCCCCTACCAGAACCAATATCAGGGCATACATCCTGGTATAAGTCTTTCACCTTCACCCCTTCTTCCATACATTGGATCCTTGTCCAATGTAAATAGAACAGAGGAAAGCCTCGTCTCCCCACCCTCTTCCACGATCGACGCACCCTCTTCCATCAGCAAAGAAGGAAAAGTGTGAAATGTCATTTTTAAATCTTTCACATCCTCTTATTTCTCACACCGAGAATAACTCACGTGGGCTTAGAGATACATGATGGTTATAACATGTGCACAAACACTCAACCAAGCAACTATGAGAACTATGATTCCTGTTCAAATCTGGATACGTAGGAAGCTCCTTCAGAGCCTGAGATCATTGGATATCAACTTCAAGAATCAAACCCTAATTCCCCCAATTTGGGCATCCTCCTTAGGAAATAAGCCCCAAATTCAATCCTCAATTCATTGAGGAATCCCTTTTATTAAGTGATTCCAAACTTCATCGAACAATGTGGGCTTTGATTCACATCCATATGTGATACGTAGGAATCCACCTTGAGGTTCAAACCCAACACTTGAAATCAACCCTATTCCCCTTGGGCCATATTCCCAATAGGGTCTGACCCTACATGGAAACACATATCCTTTCCAAGTTCCTTAGGATGCTTCCGCATAAGTCCCACACTAAGTTTCAAATAAGCACCTACCGCTTAGAGGTCCTTATCACATGGCCTTAAAAGGTATGATGTGTCCTACTAAGTAGAACCGAACTACGAGGGTTCTAATTCCTTTCAAAAGGATACGTAGGAAGCTCATTTTTTTAGCACGATCCCAATATTAAAACAAACTTTCATCTCCTTAGATGAAAATAAATTCTAAAGTTCCCCACTAAGTGTATTAAAACCAGTATCATCATAATGAATATTAAAAGAATCTCTAATCGGAATATTAAAGGATACCATCGATGGAAATTCATGAATACAACAGATGTTTCCATTGATGAAGAACCTTGAATTTATACGGATGATTCTAAAATTTTACACATGTTAATAAGTGATTGAAAATTCCAAGGGATACTTATGATATACTTGGTGAATTAATAAGGATTTATGAACGTATTTTAATTTTACAAAGAGAGTCTCGGAGTAGAAAATAGTTCCCCACAAAAAGGGAGTGACGAGTCTGACCTCCCATCCTCTCAACCAATGCACGTTCATAAGTTTTGTAATGTTCAAAACATAATGAATGCCTGCCTTTGGAAAGAAGATCCTATTTTGGATAAAGAACTATTGGATGTTTCCAGTTCTATGAATAAATCCAATGTAAACTGCCGGGAAACAATGATTCTTATATCTAGAACACAGGTTTCAAGGGACTACGAGACAAAAATGGTGAACTCGACGTGAATCCTTAACCAAGTTAATAATGTTACCCACATGTTAGTCCCATGTCAATTGATGAAGTAAGGACAGACAAAGGAATTAATCATGCATATATCCATCTAAAAAGTTTTTGCTTTAAAAAAGTTTGTAATTGTTCTCAGTTTTCCACCGAACTCCCTTCAAACCAAAGAATTATTTTCTCCAAGAAAACATATGTGAACATCCTGACTACTGATCAAGCTAGATCTCCATCCATAGTAAGGACATCATCACCAACCCAGTGTCTTTAACGATGGGTCTCTAATGTGATAGTGAAGGAATATTGCCATCACGGTACAATCTTAACTTTGGAGGCTACTCGATAGGCCCTCCAGGTCAACAATAATCCTTGATCATCTGGCCAATAATAACCAATGATCAAGAGAAGACAGTGCCAACCATCTTCTCCAACCGTTTCAGGTATCTATCCATGGAACACAATAAGTAATCTCTCTCATACTATAGGGTGGTGGATCAAGAGGTCACTCAAGGCCTCAATTGAAGAATGCATGAGTCCTTCCTGAGGACTCCCACTAGCAATCGACACCAGAATCATGCGATAGTGTATCTCTAATATGATGGGGGTGTTTCCTCTTGATGTTTGGCATAGGTCTCTCAGACCCAGGCACGCAAGACGAACCTTTAGGGGCAACGTCCAGTCAACAGGGAGAAGGTTTTCACCTCTTCCTTTTCTGAAGAAGTTCATTGACCAATGTAATTACAAACAACGAGTGGGCACATAAACCCATTCGTTCTAATTTTTCTTATCAGCAGGCTCGTCTGACAGCAACCCATCAATCCCACTAGATAAACCCCGTGGAGTATCATGAACAGGCACATACACCTACTCACAAGTTATCATCCAATAAGCAGTCTCATCTGACTGCATCTAAAGTGGCATGCCAATCTAATATGGTGGAAACTTGTAAACAAGAACATACACCTGTTTACAATCACAGATTCTATCAGAAGTCCTATATACCAGTACTGAATAAATCCTGTCAACCATACTTGAAGGAAAACAACCAGTAGGCACATACATCTATCAATGTTCATCAAGCCTGCCAATAGTCTCGCTTGGTAGAAAATGGGGAAGTCAGTCGGAAAGCTCCGACGACAAATTTGGTGCAGACCCAACACTCTGCACCCATGAATTACTACTGTTAATATCCATTGACATGAAAAGGAGGATAGGAGTGGGCACATACACCTACTCGAGATACGGAATAGATGTATATTCATGTTCTGGCTGCTGAACTCACCAAACACATCTTATCAATGGTGAAACAGAAGATGAATATCCCTGCCCATATTCTAGAAGCATGCCAAGATATTTTAACTACTTCAGTTGTATCAGGGGAACATACATATAAATCAGTCCCCACACATGGGATGACACATTAGTATGTCATCCTGGAGTAGATATATACCTCTGTTCCAGTCCAGGAGGGTCATGAGGTATTTTCCCCTATATCATATGAACTAAAGGATCTTGAACATACAACCTTTCCAATTGGATTTAATCATTCCGTTCTAGTAACTACTTCAAGGTAAGCACATACACCTTCCCATTATAACCACTACTCCTATAAGGTGGCCACAACTAAGTATAAGAGAATATCCAAAAAGAAATCTCACCAAATACCATTGTAAAATCAAGAGATAAGCTGTGATTTAGATCTTCTTAATGTTGGAGTTCTTGAATCCCACAAACATCTATCTGTTACTGCTCAAGATCCTACCCTCTCATTACCAAATTTTGGGAGTGGTAGTTGTAATTCTGATTTTTCTCACTGGACACATCATCATGAAGGAATACTTCATGAAAATTCAGTTAATCCAGAGTTTCTAGCTTTGGATGAGAGCCACGCCAACCCTCCTTGTGGCTAGAAGTCCAAGGAGCAAGAAGATTTATCCCTTGTTATAATCCATCGTGGTGATCCTACCCATGATGGAATTCACTACGAACGTCCTCTCCGTAGTAGTATTTTTCATTGTCAAAACAATTCCATAATTGAAAATGTAGCAAAAATAAAGCCCACTGATCTCAAGGCACTTGAAAACAAAAGGTCAGTCATATCTGATGCCTTGTCATTGACGGGTGAAACACTTTCTCAGTCAGAAGACATCTTAAGGGAACAATCATTCTCTGAACCTCCCTTGGGTCATTTATCTTCTAATGAATAGAATCCACTTTGATCATACCAAGTGGAGAAACCTCTAGTGAAAGATGATGAACATGTGTTAAACATGAGGAAACAATTAGCTAAAAGAGAAATACTATTCATGTTATGGCCTTCTGTAAATTCTCAGTTTGATATTACAGAATTGATGATAGAAGATTTCATTCACGATATTCGTCTCAACTTATGCAGAAATCATCATCATTTGAAAACGAAAGTATTACCATATGATGAATATCAAAATCATATAAATATAATAGAAGGGTTACATTCCCAAATTGACTCAGGATCTGTTTCAGTTTCGCAACATCCAAGGGTTTAAAAACAATAGAGAACCCTTCAGCGTGCATGTCTCAATGCTCTAAAGAGGCTACACCAATTAATTTCTGATTCCCCATCTAAGGTTCTCATTAGAGGATGGGGTGAAAATAATGAATTGAATTTAACTACACTCAAAAATCAGCAAAGATAGCCAAAAGTGGTCTCATATCATTTTATTTCCCACGACGGTCCATAGTCAATAGGTTTTGTGTGTAATCAAATGTATGCTCAAGAACAGGCATCAACCAGTTCTCATCAGAATCAGGCCCAAAGAAAAGTAGTTTTTAAGATAATTCTACATCAAGCCTCTAAGAATCTTGAGCAGGCGTCCCATTTAGAGGATGATAGGTGTCAGAGGATGCAAATTTCAGAAATACCACATTGATCTTCGGAAACTGGTGATATAAGTAATTATCGGATGATGCACCTAGGCAATATCTGAACCAAAACCTGCAAGATCAGAAGAGCAGTAGCACGAATTTCAGCTGTAGGAGTTCAAGAATCACCCCAGCTTTCTAGGCTGGGGGATCATTTAATGAAACCTTCAAATTCATTAAACAATGTTCAAATATTTGAAGAAGAAGAATAGGATCAACCCCAGCCTTCAAGGCTGAGGCCTTTTCGCATCTACAATCCCCTCATCAACGGAAGTCAGTTTTCTTCCGATTAGGGAAGAAGACACAAGGAAAGCATACAGATGAACTATCCAATGATTCCCTTCATGTTACTTCCTGCAAAACAATTATAGGGAATTCTTCATATAAGATAACTGAGTTTTTTGAAAGAAAAAAAGGGAGAAGATCTACTTAAAACACTGACAGAATTCCTTCAATGCATTATGCCTTAGTGAATGTTATCAATACAATTGCAGAAGATTGTCTGGAAAATAAGTCCAGTTTAGGGGAATCAGAAGATGATGTTCATTTCCACAATACGGTACACACTGAGGCAAAAGAAGAAGTTGTGCGTACCCAAAATCAGAGGCTTACCCAGAATCTAGGTATGCCTTCAAATAACCAACTCCCACCTCTCCAAAAGGCATCTAACATGGGGAAATTAAAAAGACATATTACACCTCACTTTTCCAATAGAGAGGGTCAATCTCTTTCACTTGAAGAGATATTTTCACAGAAAGAAGAGGAAATTAAGGAGTTGAAAAGACTCAATACAGAGTTTCTTCGAAACAGAATTTCTATTAAACATACTCCCTAGAAAAATCCTCAACTTGAAAATCCTATTGGAGCTCCTCAGCAGAGGGAATTTGTAGTAACTATAGATGTAGATAACAAATTCCCTCCATTGGGTACATTATCAATATAGGATCATATACATTTTGATAGAACATTTTTCGTGGGTTATCCAAGACATATATCAGCACCACCATCAGTGGTCTTAGCTATCATTACACCTGCTCAAGTTCAAGTTGCAATGCCTACATAGAATCCAACTCATCCAGATATTCCCCAAAGACATATGAATACAATTGAGGCATAAACGACTGGGTTGGAAGCTATGGAGGAATGATGTGCACTAGTTCAGCTGGAAAAGAGAGATTACCCTGAATGGGTGGATGAAATTCCTCCCCCACCAAATTTTTTGAAAACCACATTGCCAATTTTTAATGGTTCGGGAGATCTGGAACAACAATTATCACATTTTGTTTCTCGTTGTGATCCTATGATGGGAAATTCTCAACAACAATAGGTAGTTAAGCTTAGGTGTTTTGTGCAGTCACTACAAGGACCGTATTTTGTCTGAAATACAAGTTTGCAATCTAGATCAATTACTGGGTGGGAAGATCTCCGTCAGAAATTTCTTCTTCAATTTATCTCAACATTACCAAATATGATAGTTCTTGATCTTACCAATTGTAAACAAGGGTAAAATGAAAGAGTTTCGGATTTCATTGCTCGCTATAAGGTAACATATTCCTTAAGTTTATCACTCCATCAAGAAGAGTTTCTTCCAATCTGTGTGGAAAATCTGCGTGATGAATTACACCATTGGTCCCTGTGAAATACACCAGAGGGTTTTGAGACCTTACATCAATCGCTCTGCTGTTAGAAGACTGTATTATAGAAACTAATGATAAAAGTCATGTAATTCCATCAGTTTCAAGAGAAAATAATAGGAAAGGTATAAGATACTATTGTTACACTCAAACAATCACCTGTACCTACTTCTACTTCTACTTCAAGACCTTCATCGTACTGAGCAGCTCTACTTCCTGAGCATTAGCAGTAATGACCACCTCATCAAGATGATCGAAGAGATCAAAGGCGGAAACAGTTTGAGGAATTAAATAATAAAACATATTATTTCAGGAAGGAGAATGTTCTTGGATACTTCATATTAGCCTTATGAAACAATTTGGTTTAGTTTCCAAGGCTAAAAAAGCCAAATAAATATGGAGATGAAGATCGTTCAAATTATTGTCTCTTTCATTGGGTGTTGGGACACCACATTCAGGAGTTCATTGTTTTCAAAGACCTTCTTCAAAAGATAGTAGACTTTGGACAAGTTGTAGAGACCCGAAGCTTGACGTACATGGACATTACATTACTTTTGCAGAATACTAAATACATAACAAAAACAGACACACAAGGATTGTAATAGTTTAGTGTCTTTGGAAACTTGGAATGTAATCTTCTAATCGTGGTGAAAGATCTTCATCATCTCCCATAAAGATCTTCTACTTTTTGTTTCCTTACCTAAAACCTTTCTTTTAATCCTGGGGGAAAATAAAACATACAAAAGGGTGAGCTCAAATGCTCATTAATTGTAAGCATGGATAAAATAAAACATACCATATACATTTGAACTTAAAAACATGAACGTAATCTTTAAACATCAAAATCTTGAGCAACGACATAAAACATGGAAGTACATAAGGCATAGATCATAATGGAACATAAATCATGATAATATAGCATGGGAATAAAACATGTAATTGTGTAAACCATTCAGCACTTTTTATTATTTCCATAGTAGCCAAGGAATTGCTTCCAAGACCATCTTAGTGGACAAAGTCACTTTCTGAATCGAGTTCACTCCTCATTTCAGTCCTGTAACACTGAACCGGATTAACTTACCGTTCTATCCCTGTCTATATCATGAGATATAAATATTTTCCCAATGCATTGGAGGGATATATAGGTCCCACCCATCTCAAAATGAAATCATTCTTACTTGTGTGCCACAAAAAAAACATAGATCATTCATAATAACCCAACGAATAAAATGGGTTTCGTAAACATCATCTCATCATCACATAATCCATATAAAAGTAATGGATATCATTTCATAATAATAAATGTGAAACCATGTAAATCATAGAGACAAGATACTTGAAACATACACTTATGAAATAATGTCATCTTAGATGAAAAATGGTTTTGATAAAACACTTGAAATGAATTCTTGAGGAAAATATCCTTTCTTCTTCAAAATCATTCTCTTATCACAAAATGTCATGGAATTTTAAAAGAAAAGGATTTTGTTGAAAGTATTCATGAAATATTATGGAGGAAGATTCATGAAAATAAGGCTTTATAAAATCGTAAAAATTCTTTCATGTCGTATTTGTTAAAAAAACATTCTCCTCATACTTTTTTCGAAAAATTCAAAAATTACCTTGTTGGGTAAATAAAAGAAAGATTAATTCCATACCATGGGTTAGAAGTCAAAATGGGTAAAAAGTTTTTTAAATATACATGAATACGCATTTATAAAACATGGACATGGATGATAGCAATAACCCCAGTAAATACTTACGAATAAGAAATCTCGGATAAAAATGAGATTTGAAAAATTATCCCTTACTGTAGGTCTGATATGCTTCGTACGTATCAAAACCTCATGTATAATGATTTAAATAATTTCATTGACTTATTATAGAATCATATTCATTGTTATTATATCATATATGGTTCACTTATGACATTATATTACCCGTTCTTTTGTAAATTCATGTTAAAGTAGAGTTTTGGGAAAAATAGTTTCATTTGTCGTTCGTGTTTTAACTTGTAATTATTAATATGATTACTTAGATCATGATTACTTAGATCCATAATGTAAAACATTATTTATATATTATATATATTCAGAATATACATATATATAATAGATCGATAAATGGAAAGAAATACACCGTTCATGGAGACGGTAGGTCGTACGTACGCATGAACGATGTTTTCATTTCCTTATTGAATTGAATGAAATTAAGTAGATGACATAAAAATATATATATACATAAATCCAGTAGCATTATTATGTCATGAATTTCATGATTAATTATTATATATACTTTATAATCATTCTTGAATGGTTAACATGGAGAGTGAATCTCATCGCGTCGTGGAGACGGTAGTCCGTACATACGCACGAGCGATGATATCATTCCCAAGATCGTGGAATTGTATTAAAGTGTATGTATAATATTACAGAATCAATATCAATTTACAATAATCATATATATTTATTACTTCCAATATTATACCCATCCAATTAAGGGGGTGGTGGAAAATAGATTACACCACGGCGTGGAGACGGTATTCCGTAGGTACGCACGCGCGGTGATTTTGTTTTCCATAGGATGGATAGATGGTGAAATATGGTTGTTTCATACTTATAATAACATATCAGTATACGAGTGATATTGATGTTATTACCTCAGAATGAAACAACTAAAAAAGAATAAGTGGAAGAAGAAATAATGTTGAAAGAATCGGTAATGGACATTACCTCTTCTTTGATGCGCCTCTTTGAGACCTCCTCTTAGGGAACTAATATTGGACTTTGAAGAAGACCAGGACCTCTAGGATGTTTGTAGGGAAGTGGAGAAGATAATTCGGTAGGGGTTGGACGAGCTTGAAGGCTCGAGGGGGTTTGAGGAAGAGAGGGAGGAGGTTCCCTTTTATAAGGGAGGAGAGGGGAAACTTTGAATAACTAAAAATATTATATTATTATAAAGTCATATTCGGTTTTTAATAGCTCCAAATTGATATATTTCGAAGATAAGGTGGGGATGGGTCGAAATACTCTCATCCAATAGAATTTAGACAAGTTTAGGTCATTATACTAACCTTATCTTTTATTTTTAACTCTTAGTTAATTAGATTGACATTTACCATGTCACTTTGTATTTTTATATTATATAGTTAATAAACATACCATATACATCCAACAGACCCCCAAGTGGTCCATTAATGAAACACCTATCATGATATAAGTATCGTTTCTGAACCTTATATTTTTAGGAATATAATAACAATTAATAATATAATAATTGTTTTAAAAACTATTTTATGTCAATTTTGACACTTTTTGGTAATTGATTTTTGTGAAAATCATAACAGAAATATTAATTCAAAAAAAGTTAATTAAATCAATACTAACATGTCATAGTAACATATAAAATTATTGTAATTCCTAAAAAGTCTCAAATTACATTTATTTGGGAATTTATAACATCAATTATGTCAATAACTCATTAATAAGATAATTATTGCATCATCATTGTGTCATAAATAAATTAAATTATTTTTAGTCTACAAATTACAAATAAAATAACATTATGTAGGAAATCTTTATAGATTTCTAATTAATATTTATAGTGTAATTTATATTATGTATTACCCTATATGAAAAATTATTTAGTTATTAAACTTTGATTTTAACTATTTTAACCCTTCTTTAAATAAATTAATAATAAATGTCATAATCTAATCCAAGTAGGCCTAAATGGTAATATTTTATTCCTAAGGTTGTTTTTGGTCGGATTACACTTATATAATAGGATTAGGGCATCTGTTATGGTAATAATAATAACACTTTTACCCTTAATTACCCTATTTACTTTTAACCGTGTTAAAAAAATGTAAAAAGTTACTATTCACCAAAAATTATTTTCATCTCATTGAACCACATTTTAGTATTTTATATTAATCATGTCTCTCGGATTTTTGAAATTCCACTCACAGAAGCGGTAAAATTATGTTTTATGAAAAATTTGGTTTTTTAACTACCACTTAGTGGTTTCACTATTCATCAAAAAATGAAAGTTTCTAGAAAAATACCAAAAATTAGGCCTAAGATATATTTTATATTATGAATTCAAAAGTGATGTCTATTTTACCAAATTCAAAACATATCAGTTAAATTAAGTAATTTAAAAATTAATTTCCATCGTCAAAACAAATAGCGTGTTTTTAAGATATAATAACTATAAAAAGATTGACACTTGTTTATGTCTGGTTTAAATGTGAAATTGCATCCAATGAACAACATTGTATTAAATTGTAAAAATATATTCTAAATATACTTTAAAACCACTCAAATTAATAATTTATCACTATTAATTATTTCTATTAAAAAAGTTGTTTTTAATTAAAATTTTGTAATTTTCACTATTCATCAGAATATGAAATTTATCCTAAAAGTACCAAAATTTCACCCTAAGCTAATTTTGAAATTCCGAATCCAGAAATGAATTCAATTTTTAAAGATAAAATTTATAGAATTTCAAAAAGTGGGTATTACTATTCATAACGTTCGGTTCATAATAATATTATAATAATATCTCGTTTAGTGAAACTTGATATTGCGTACTACACCCGCTATTGAGGAAGGCTGTGATTGCGTGTAATGCAAGGAAAGTCAGGGATGTGTGTTGTGAAATCTCCTTTTGGTGTAGCATACAACACAAGACATTAATTAAATTAAAAAGAATATTTTTCATAAAATCTCAGGGTGTTACACAAGTGAAATTGAATAGTTCATCAGCTCATGTAGCATGTGTTAATACCATCAATCCAGAGGAAGAGGGAGAATGACAAGAGGTTAAAAGTAAAAATGTGATAAAATATGATGATTAGATGATCATGAAAAATGATAAACCAGACTCATTCTATTTTATGAACACAGTTGAAACAACCAATTGTTTCATCTAACAATCCTGTTGTTTCCGACGCTTTCATTGGGGTGCGAGCGTCCGTCGGTTTGGGGGACATCGCCGCAGATCTTGTGGCCCCGCATTCCCACTTTCCAAAGGTGGGCGGAATCTGTTCCTTGTTTAGGGACATTTTCTCCTTGATCGAAACGGGATGATGGGATGTTGGTTCTTCCTTCTGTGGATTCCTCCTCAGAACTCATCACCTAGTTCGGGTCTCCCTTATAGATTTAAGTTGTGGTTTGTGAATATCATTCTCGGTTCCATATCTTCATGGATGTTGGTTAATTACACTACTTCCTTCCGGACATTCCATGGGGTATTGACATTGTAGCAACCTTCGGTCGGAGTAGATGACAACATCAGGCATGTCAGGGCATCTCTGGGTGTGTGGACATTAGGGAACCTATATTCTTCCTCACAATAGGGCATCTTAAGGGTGTAGAACCTGAGGAATCCCACGTCAATCATGGGGTATCTTATGCCGAAGGCATGTCTCTGAGGTTTTCATTGGCTTTCCGTGTTCAACACGGGGTACGCCGTGAGTTTAACATCTTGCGGACACGGTTATGCCAAAGGCGTGTCTTCTGAGTTTTTCCTCAGGAATCTCATGATTATCATGAGTTAGGACGTAATTTTAATGTATTGCGGAGACGGTTACACCAAAGGCGGGTCATCTGAGTTTTTCCTTAGGCAGCGCATGTTTATCATGAGGTAGGCCGTGAGTTTAACAACTTGAGAAGACGGGATAAGGGTGATCAGAACGACCCATAGTGACGGATCATATTGGTACATCCCAAGGAGGGAACAAATGGAAGATGGATGGATCAGAATTCCCAATTAGGATGGATCTGAGGTGGTGTGCCCCAAGGAGGGGAGATGTCACACTGTAATGGATGATCTGAACACCACTGAGGGCAGATCAGGGAGAGTGCACCCCAGGATAGGGGACACCATGGTTTACCATTGGCTGGGATTGAACCTCATAGAGGTTTCCTACGTACCATGTGTAGTCAATAGGGATCAAAACCCACGTAGTTCGAAGGGGTGATGAATCAGGGTGTACACAGAGGAAAAAAACCCGAAGACATGATGGGGGCTTACGCATGGTTAGCTACCCAGGTACTGCTAGTAGCGGTGAGGGGTGGATGGCATGATCCCACTGGGATGTGGTGGCCCAGGTGAGAATTAGGATGAATGATGGATGGATGAATGAAGTGGAGGAGGAATGAAATGGGACCATCTCAAGGGTGATGGTGAAGTTGGGCTTGATCCTCGAAGAGACCTCCTACGTATCCTCGTGGTAGGGAATCAAAGTCCGCATAGTTAGGTTGGTGAGAACCGACATGAAGGGGGTCGGAGTGGCCAATGGGTGGTGGGATTGAACCTCAGGGAGGCGTCCTACGTACCATGCCTTGACATTGATCAATGTCCCTATAGTTCAGGTGGGTGCCAGTGAACCGACGTGAAGATGGTCCTTGGTCTGATGGGTGATGGTCTTGAACCTCATGAGGCTTCCTACGTGCCAAGCCTTGACATGGATAAAAGACCACGTAGTTTAGAAAAGGGCGTGTCGGAGAACCAACGTGAATAAGGACCTTGGTCTAGGTGGATGGTGGGCTTGAACCTCGAGGAGGCTTCCTATGTACAGTGCATTGACTTGGATCAAAGACCCCATAGTTTAGAATGGTGTGGGGCTAACACTCTAGGCTGCCCAAGTTTTGGTGAACCGACATGAAGGGGGGTCGGGATGACCAAGGGATGGTGGGATTGAGCCTCAGGGAGGCTTCCTATGTACCATGCCTTGACATAGATCAAAGTCCACATAGTTCAGGGTGGCATGTCGGCAAACTGACGTAAAGATGGACCTTGGTCCGATGGATGCTGGGCTTGAACCTCATGAGGCTTCCTACGTATCAAGACTTGACATTGATCAAAGACCACGTAGTTCAGGATTGGAAGGGGCCATTGAACCAACATGAAGGAATGTCAGAACAACTGGATGGTGGTGTCACAACAGCTAACTGTTGGATTGGGATGCAGTTTAACATCATGAAATATGAGGGTGGTGTCATGATCGATGCTTATTCTAAACCCACGTGAGTCGTGCTCGTTGTGAGAAACAAGAGGCAGCGAGGACCTGACGATCACAGCGCAAGGCTGCATCCATGAAGGTTGGGGAATGGGATATAACAGTCATGAGGATGACAATGGTTTAAGGCTTGAGCCTTGAGGAGGCTTCCTACATATCCCCGTGGCAGGGAATCAAAGTCCGTGTAGTTCTTCTGATAACGGCTTATTGCCGATTGGGGGTTTCAACGGCTTACCACTGAATGGGATCACAACAGATTACTACTGGATAAGGATTTCAATGGCCTACCGCTGAATGGGATCATAACAGTGGATGGGGATTACGCTAGGAAGTTTCCCGAGTGCCGCTATGGAGCGGCAATAGTGAGAAAAGCTTACACGAGAGATCTTCCCGGGTGCCGCTATGGAGCGACAATGGTGAATAGGGCTTACGCGAGAGAGCGGCTTGGGTGCCGCTATGGAGCGGCCATGGTGAATGGGGCTTATTTTAGGAAGCTGCTTAGGTGCTGCTATGGAGCAGCACTAGTGAATGGGGCTCATGCAAGGATGCTGCCCGGGTGCCGCTTTGGAGCGTCACTGGTGAATGGGGCTTACGCAAGTATGCTGCGCGGGTGCCGCTATGGAGCAGCACTAGTGAATGGGGCGTACGCAAGGATGATGCCCGGGTGCCGCTATGGAGAGACACTAGTGAATGGGGCTTACGTATAGGAAGCTTCCCAGGTGATGCTATAAAGCGGCAATGGTGAATGGGGCTTATGTGAGGAAGTTGTCCGGGTGCCACTATGGAGCGAAACTAGTGAATGGGGCTTATGCTAGGAAGCTACCCAGGTGCTGCTATGGAGCGACACTGGTGAATGGGGCTTACGCTAGAAAGATACTCGAGTGCTGCTATTGAGCAGTAATGGTGAATGGGGATTATGCTAGAAAGCTGTCCGGGTGCCGCTATGGAGCGGAAATAGTGACCGGGGCTTAGGCGAGAGAGCTGCCCGGGTGCCGCTATGGAGCGGCAATGGTGAATGGGGCTTACGTGAGAGAGCTGCCCGGGTGCCACTATGGAGCACCATGGTGAATGGGGCTTACGGTAGGAAGCTTCCTTGGTGCTGTTATGGAGTGGAACTGGTGAATGGGGCTTACGCAAGGATGCTGCCCGGGTGCCTCTATGGAGCGGAACTGGTGAATGGGGCTTACGCAAGGATGTTGCCCGGGTGCCGCTATGGAGCGACACTGGTGAATGGGCCTTACACAAGAATGATGCCCGGGTGCTGCTACGGTGCGACACTAGTGAATGGGGCTTATGCAAGGATGTCGCTTGGGTGACTCTATGGAGCGGCACTGGTGAATGGGGCTTATGCTATAAAGTTTCCCGGGTGTCGTTATGGAGCGGAACTGGTGAATAGGGCTTATGCTAGGAAGCTGACCATGATGTCTTCCTCATGTCTGGCCATGAGGGCATCCTAACTCACTGGTTGGTTGTGGCCTTCACCTATGCGCTAGCGCACAAGAGGGATAATGCCAAGGGGCGTTGGAATCTGTCCGAGGAAAGGGAGATGAAAAGTGTGAATTACGTGCCCGACATTTGGAATGAAATGAGGGTGGCGTGACAATGGAGGATATCTTTTGACTGTGGCAGAAACGTAGCATCCATATCGTGTTACCCTAAAATGGGAAAAAACAAATGAGAGTCGACTGCTGACCGTGTTCAAAACATAGGACCTGACTCAAATGTCATTTGAAGTCTTTCGGGGCATTGGCCCAGGACGGTAGGTGAGCCGATACGGCATGGGACCAGGCCGTTAGGGGGTCCCTCCAGACATGGAAGTGGATGAAGATCCAAATGAAGGACATGCAAAGCATGAGGTGGAGTGATGGAATGTTTGAACAGATTCCAACGCTCTTGAAATTATACCATTGTGATCGTGGCATTAGGTTTCTTATGCTTGTCACATAAGGCATCTCTTATTTAGAACAAGAGGCATCCTATTATGTAATTATAGGGAGTACTAAAGTTTATTGTAATTTAGAGAGGACTTCTGAAATCTCATGCTTGGTGCACAAGGAATCTCTTGTTTGGAGGAAGAGGCTTCCTATGTTTGGAACATAGGGAATATTACAGTTTATAGTCGTGTAAGTAGAACTATTGGAACCTCATTCTTGGAGAATAAGGAATATCTTGTTTGGAGGAAGAGGCATCCTATGTTTGGAACATAGGGAATACTACAGTTTATAGTCATGTTGGTAGGACTATTGGCATAAGGTGCCAAGCAATGGTTGGTGTTGGTTCTTATGCAAGGGTCTCCCTTTCGGGTTCAACCTGGCATAGGTGCCAAGTGATTGGGTTTGGAGGAGTTTCATGAGGAATGGTTCGACTCAAGGTACTTGGGGAATTAATGATGAGAATCTCAACTCGCGACATGGGAATTAAACCTCGAGAAATATGTCGACTCAAGGTGTTTCATGATGTGTGGAGGATTATCTGAAATCATGGTATCCCATAGGTGGAAGGTGGGTACGCATAAGGGCGCAATGGAAAATCCCGACATCCCGGCCCGAAAAGTTCGCGGTGTGACTCTCCATTTTTCATGGGGTTATGTGACGGTTGCAAAGCGACCAGCCTGAAGGGCCAGGACCGAAGATCGGCACTGACCCCGAGCGGGGGTGTGGGGGCGCAGCCCCCGTGGTATGGACCGGTGGGCACGAAGGTAGGATCCTCACAAAGGATTTGTCTTCACGAAGTAGCTTCACAGAGCAAAGGGGCTCGGGGAGCATGGGGTCTCACGGGGCATGGCCTCGCGGAGCATGGACTCGTGGGGTAGCATTGTTGAGCATGGACTCACGGAGCATCATCGCGGAGCATAGGCTCATGGAGCATGGGCTCACGGAGCATGGACTCACGGAGCATCGGCTCACGGAGCAGCAACTTGAAGGAAGTCGCTTGTAGAGTAGGGACTCACAGAGTAGCAATGCGGAGTAAGCTGCTCGCAGAGCATGGCCTCGCGGAACCGCTTCACAAAGGAAAGCAGAGCTCCACGAACCGGGAGATCGGCCACCCAAGGGGCGAAGTTGCCCTCCAAGCGGCAAAGCTGTCATCCGTAGAAGGGGGCGAGCTAGGTATTTATAGGTAGGGGAGATTTGAAGCAAGGCTCGCTCGGCGTGAAGATGGAGCTTGCTCCGCGGCGGATCGCGAACGTCAAAAGCTGTCGCAGAGCGTCCCACCTCCTCACTTCACGGAGGGTCTTCGCAGTGCATCGCGGACGTCAAACGCGGTCATGGAGTATCCTGACACCTTGCATCGTGGCGGGTCTTCACGGTCTATCATGTATTTCAAACTGGTTCATGAAGCCTCCCGCCTCCCTGCTTCGCGGTGGTGCTCCGAGATCGTGGAGGGGGCTTTGCCAACGGGCTTCGCTAACTAGTTTTCCAGCCCAAATTCAAATGTCCATAACTCCTAATACGTAACTCCGGTTGGGCCCTACGACAAACCAAATCGAAGCTTTAAAAATGGACTACGATCTTGGATCATGTATGGAAGCATTTGAAAAAAATTTGGGGATGCGGTTTCCAGTGCCAACACCTACCACAACAAAACCATCTTCATCAAAATGTCATTCCTCCAAGAAACAAAGTGTTCATAAGGATAAAGAGCAATCAGAAAAATACAAGATCGCATCAAGGACAGAGTTTTCCTTAAACCAGGTAGATCTTATTCCATATATTTCAAAATTACGGGAACCACCCAACCAAATGGTAAAACTAGAAATAACCTGTCAGGAAGAATCCTCATCAAATGAAGATTTGATCTTTGGTTCCGTTAATGTTATCCGTTTAACGGATCCTTATGCCAATGGTGATTCTAATTTTATGGGTCCAAAATTCAGTGTGCCTAACTGGGGAACTAGAGGAAGAGGCCAAGGTCAAGGATACATGGGAAGACGGGGGAATTCCAAAAACCAACACTTTAACTCTACCCCTGCACAAACCATATATGCGGCAGAAACCCATGGAAGATCTCCTTTGCGAGCTCAAAAAGAACATGGAGTTTCTTCCATGAAAAACAAGTCGAGTTATTGCACAATTATTCTAGAGGACCGATTAGAAGCTACACCATCTTCTTCTCAGTAGATGAATAGACTTGTTCTATCTAATTTACCAAAGTTAGCAGTATTTCCCACTCTGTTTCAACACAGAATACATCTACAACAGAAGCATCAACTTCCAAATCACTTGAAAAATCAAATCTCCATGCTAGGAAACATAGACCTTTAGAACAAAATTATGATTTCTTGAAATAATTGGCACGTTTACTAGACAAGTTATCAATTTTGGATGCTCTGGATCTATTAAAAGTTCTTCAAGAACCACTTATTGAGGCCTTGTTAAGTCCTCAAGAATTTGAAACTAAAGTTGTTACTGGTTAGGTTTACCATATAGAGAATGATTATGCATAATGCCATGTAGTCATATATTTTACAGATGAAGATGATGACCGTGTGGTACATGGACACATCAGACCTTTTAATATTTCTGGCAAGGTCAATGACATGGATATTCAATGATCCTTCATTGATAATGGATTTAGGGTCGACCTCATCCCCATTTGTACACTTCATCTTTTGGGCCTGACTGAATCTGAATTCTCTCCTTCTACTTTAATGTTGCAAGGATATGAGAAAAATGAACAAGAACCTCCTGGTCAAATTACACTCAGAACTCGGTTTGGAGATCTTGTGTTTAATTTAGATTTCAGGGTAGTTCGTCAAGACACAGTCTTCAATATTCGGCATGAATGTCCTTGGTTGCATCAACATGCATCCATACCTTCATCATACAACTAATGTCTGAAATACTATTTCACTGGTCAAATCAGAACATTGTATGGTGACAAGGCTCCGTTCAAAACATGTTAACCTCAATACATTGAGGTAGAATTTTTTCACACAAAATGAATGAAGTCCATGACCAAGGAGATAACCATAGTTAATGCTCCAAATGGACTGGAAAAGATTCTAGCAAATCCATTCATGCATTTGAGTACATATTATGTGTTACTCCTCAATCAAGTTGAAAGGGTAAAACCAAATCCTTGCACTCATCCAATAATTCCCATAATGTCAATTGCGGCCATTGAGCCTAATAAAATAGGAGAAATTATTGATACACAAAGAAATGATGTAAGCTTTAATAGAGATTTTTTTATTTAATCTGATGAACTATAATGAACCCCAACATTTTCAATTAGAATAGAAGAAATTGTAGCAATAATAGCGGGATACAAAGATTTTGATTCTCAGTCCATCAATCCCTCTTTACCACATGAAGATCCTTCATCACCAGTAGGGTCGGATGTGGTGTCTTCTTCTTTGAGATGTTCAAATACAGACTCCTCCCAAAAAATTGGGAGTTTTTCCTTTTCATCTACCATGAAAATGGAAACATAATAGGTAACACATAATGAAGAAGAAGAAGAAGAAGAAGATATCGGGGATGCTACTATATCATTTTAAGAAGGTGTTTCTACCACCATGGATGAACTCATTGAAGTAAATTTGGGTACTGGAGAAGATCCACGCCCAACCTTAATTAGTGTGGCCATGACCTATGAGGAGAAAGTGGTGTATAATTCCTTTCTATAGAAAAATCAAGATATATTTTCTTGGAATTATATGAAAATTCCAGGTCTTAATCCTGATGTAGCCACCCATCATTTTCGTTTCCCAGAAGAACATTTTTGGTTCAAGCAATAATCAAGGAGAACACACACAACTCATGCCTCTAAAATTGAAGCTAAAGTTGAAAATATTATAAAGGCTAACATTTTCTGAGAAGTTCAGTATCTCAAATGGCTGGCCAGTATTGTCCCAGTGAAAAAAAAATAATGGAACAATTAGAGTCTGCATTGATTTTAGATAACTTACCTGGCATTTTCCTAAAGATGATTTTCCTATCCCAATTACAGAACTTCTAATTGATGGAACGACTTTCTATGAAGCTCTATCCTTCATGGATGGTAATTCTAGGTATAATCAAATTCAAATGGCCATGGAGGATGGAGAATCTACAACCTTTAAAGCTCCTCAAGGTCTATTTTGCTATCAATTAATGCCATTTGGCTTAAATAATGCAGGCGCGACATACCAACATGCCATGCACCATATCTTCAAACCCTTCTTAGGGAAATTTTTTGAACATTAAGTTAATGATTTGGTAGTCAAATCCAAAAAATGTTCCAATCACTTGTTTTATTTGGAAACCATATTTTGCAAACTTCGGCAACATAATTTGATGGTGAACCCCTTAAAATGTGCTTTTAAAGTAACCCTAGGAAAATTACTTGGCTTCATTGTATGCCATCGTGGTATCAAAGTTGATTTTGAGAAAACAAAATCAATCATTGGTATGTCACCTCCTTGAAATTTGAATGAATTGAGAGGACTTCAAGGACAGTTGGCCTATATTTGGTGCTTTATCACCAATTTGGTAGGCTAATGTTTAACTTTCCCCAAATTAATAAAGAAAGGAGACACTAATCAATGGGCTAAGGAATGCCAAGAAGAATTTGATATACTCAAGAAATATCTCTTGAGTCCACCAGTATTGATGCCATCTGTTGAAGGTAGACCACTCGATCTACGCATGATAGCCTTAGAGAGATCACTAGGTTCCCTCCTTACCAAAAATAATGATTCTGGAAATGAAAACAACCTTTATTATCTCAATCACACAATGTCTTTGTTGCAATACATAAAACTACACAGCATCCAATGTCCTAGTATCAGGACATTAAACTGCATAACAACCATAAGCATCCATGATGCATGACATTAAAGTGCATAGTATCTTTGTCCTTTTTTCATGACGTTAAACTACATGACATCATATGTAAAACTAATGTTTTATCTATTTAATGTTAGAAACTTCCATAAGAAAACATCATTGATGTAATCACTACTTCTTAGTAGTACATGAGTCCCTCTCTTACCTATGTCAAAGTCAGATCTGCATAGAGACTATGTTTCAAAAACTATGTATGGCTTGATTCTCATTTTCAATGAGATACATAGAGATGCCTGAGTCTCTAATTCTGGGCCCAGCCACAATCACAAAAAAAAATTCGTTTCTCCTCCTACATATGAATCTGATCTATAAAGAGTGTTTCCTTAAGATATATTATTTTTTCATTATACCATTTCTTGTCTAAAGATTTATCATTCTCTCAGAACATATCAAAATCCCTCATTCCTCATGTCAAACTTAGCGCGAGGAATGATTTTTTCCAGAACTACATATGGATTGACTCTCATTTTCAATGAGATACGTAGAGATGCCTAAATCTCCAATTTTGGGCCCAGCCACAATCACAAAATTTGCTTATTTTCTTTTCTCCTCTTGTATATGAATTAGATATATACAGAGTGTTTCCTTAAGATATATGATTTGGTCCTTATACCATTTCATGCCTTAAGATTTATCATTCACTTAGAACATATCAAAAGCCCCAATTACTCATGTCAAAATTAGCGTGAGGAATGATTGTTTTAAGAACTACGTATGGATTGATTTTCATCTATTTTGAGATACGTAGAGATTCCTAGATCTCCAATCTTGGGCCCAGACACAATAAAAAAAACCTTTATTTCTTGTATAAATTAAAATCAGCCTATGGAATGTTTTAAAAACTATGTATGAATTGATTCTTTCCCCATCAAGACATGTAGTGACACTTGGGTTTTATCCCTTAATCCAATTACAGTATGTCTTTCCTTTCATATCAGTTCATTTTCAGCCTTACCCCAAGACTTTATGCTGAATAAAAATCTAATACCCCATTCTTCATTTGCATTACCATTTCATTATAAAAGAAACCCTTACTGATCCTTGTTTCTCACACCGAGAATAGCTCATGTGGGATTAGGAATTGAGTAAATGGATTCTTTATATAAGGTATTTTAATTTCTTATGGGGTTAATAATGTTCTTACTACATGACTAAAAATTGAATAGCATAATATCCTCACGGCATGACTTAAAACTTCACATCATCATATTCATTATAAGGAAACAATGAAAGTCTTCATTTTACATATGAGTTAGATCTATGTAATGGACATAAAACTCCTAAAAATGTTGATTAAACTTCTATCACATGTGTTAAACAAATACCTCCTTCCACATTTCACACTTATAATCTTGAATATTTATAGATTCTCATAATCATCCTTATGGTTTCTGGTGAAAAAGTTTCCAATATTTAAAAGAGCCCTTTCTCCTGACTATGCAGCATGTTCCCTTAGGAGGCCTTGCATAAGATGCCTACATAACAGGCCTATCAGCCCAAAGATGCCATTATTTGGCTATGCCACATTTTCCCCAGCTGTCCGTGCATAATATAGCCCCATAACTGGTTTGTCAAATAATAGTAATTTCATGCTTGGTTAGAGTATCATTGACCCCTTCAAACATTGATGACAATATATAAGAATCTGTATTTCAAAACAGTCATTCAAGTATACTTGTCCCATTATATTTATCACAATCTCAAAATCTTCAAGACCATGGTTTACACATTTCATTCACCATATGTTTGATGCACTAGGGAATAACCTCGAAATCACTTGGCCACAAATCATATATTGTTTCCATTTCTGATCCTATTTGTATAACCTAAAACTACGGACCACATATCTTTTATGTTTAGGTCATATCTACGTAAAAGAATTAGTATTCATGTTATTTGGAAACCCTTGGTTAGAAATAACCTTTCCATATATAGGTAACTTTATCCATAATCCAATCTCTATGCTTTGGAAAATATGAATCTCCATAAACTTTCTACAACTTTTAGTAATATAATGTCAAACATCTGAGAGCTCTTTTTCCTTACTATGTAACATGTTCCCTTAGGCGGCCTTGCATAAGATGCCTATATAACAGGCCTATCATTCAGAAGATACCACTATTTGTCTATGAAACATATTCCCCAGTTGACCCTACATAATACAACCCCCATAATGGGTTTGTCAATTAATGGTAAATTTGTTCCTAGAAGAGAATTACTCTAATGCTTCTATCCCTTTTCCCATATCATTCCTCAATTTCATAAATTCTCAAATCATAGTGTACAATTTTTACTTTAATACCTGAATATGATAGTATATTTCCAAACAAATTATCAAGAAATTGGGAGAGTTTCATACTTTTGATCAGAGCTAATGACCTTAAATTAAATCCACACAATGTCCCCAATGCATGACTTAAAACTGCACAGTACCAATGTCTTCACTACATGACCTATAACTGCACAGTACCAATTTCCTCACTACATGAATTAAAATTACATAGTATGATATCAGAAATTTCCTTTTTTGATAAACTTTTAACCACTACTCATACTCTAAATTTTTATAAAAAATGGTTTCCCTATTCATGAATTATGTTGGTCTAAAATAACCCTTTTTCATTCATAAAATTCATTTCCTTAGAAAAACAACCTATTGTGGTCTTATGTCACCCAAAACTTATTTCCCTCAATCTATCTGTAGAAAATGTTAAATTCATAAAGAACTCTTTTTCTTGACTATGTAGCACGTGACCTTAGGTGTCCTTGCATAAGTTGGCTACATAAGAGGCCTGTCATTCAAAAGGTACCACTATTTGGCTATGCATCATATACCCCTGTTTACCCTACATAACATGGCCCCCCATAATGGGTTTGTTAAATAATGGTAACGTCATTCCTAGTAAAGACACACCTTACGTTGATACAGGTTTTAGATTTGGTGACCATAACAAAAGCATGACTCATGATTCCCCTTGGAAATGTTTAAAGAATATTAAAGCAATTCTTAGCCAAAGAGTTTTGTTTGGGATGTAATTTCAAAATTTATGGTCAAATCTATTTTCGACACTAAATATTAGTCCTTTATAGTCCAACATGAATGACTCTAAACTACCAACAACAAAAGACTCAGTACTCATTAGATTGAGAACCTGTAAAGGGAACTCTAAACAAAAGTCGAGTCCTAGCTCACTAAATATACATTTTTTGTAATTTAGGTAATATTGAGCAATAAAAAAGAAGGAGGTCAAAAGATAAATTTTTTTGGGGTTATCTATATAACCCTAGAAAGAGTAAAATTTTTCTTATTAGGTCCCTTGGCATAATAGGAAACTTTTTGAGCACTTCATTCTTATTATAATAATGATTGTTTAATGTAAAAGAATCATTATCATCATTTACTTTTCATATTTCAATCATGAAAAATAGGAATGAAGATTTTTTGAAAAAAAAATTTCATTCATTCATATGAAAATAGAGGGCCATACATAAAATGGATCCTCTCTATCATGTTTCATAATAAACTCTCAACATGAAATTTCATTTGTTAGACCGCTTTATAAGCTCTATGATCTGCCTGTTGAAGTTGACATAGTTGAGAAATTCCAGCCTCCTCTTCCTGAAGAAGAGCTTACTTAGTAGTTGATATGGCAGTTATCACCTATAATTGGGTTTCTTCTAATATCTGATTCAATTTCTAAAGCTTGTAATGAACAAAATCCAATTGTTGTTGAAGATATAATAACTCTTTCATGGCTTCTTTGATTTGTTGGATAATCTCGAGTGAGTTCATGTTATGATTTGCCTCCACCACAATTACTGCAGCTTGAAAGTTATCAATATTGATGCATTGTTTAGACTCTTCAAAATCTCGTCGCATCTCATGCTCCTACTCCCGTCGGCGAATAGACTCTTTCATGGCATCATAGACTGGCCGATAATTAAATCTTCTAAATCGTAATACGTAGAATAATGATGGGAGTTTTGAAAAATGGGATGATAATTCATCTAAAGGCATTATAAAAAATATGCTCCAGATATGTTTCCATGTCTTCTTGCATGCCATAGAAAGATCATATTGCATCTCTAAGTCTGAATCTGAGTCACTACCATGAGGTAAAATGTACTCTAGAAACAGGTCGCTTAAAGAGATGCCTTGTTCTGCTTCTCTTGGGACAGTAGAAGCTTCACCTTCTGATCTAGGAGCTGAAAACCCTAAGTGATAAATCAAGATCATTATTAGTTTCAAATAGTATAAGCAAATATGATTCAGATAGCTGATTATATTTACACAATAACATGTCTGCTACTTGATTGGATTCATCCATGGTATTCTCATCTCTAGTATTTTGAGCAGGAGTTTATTGAGATGGGACATTTCCTTGAATTTTCTCAGTTATGACATTTGAAGGCTCTAGAACATCTCTTGATGAAGGATACTCTATTGGTATTTCTCCATCCCCATTAGAAGGATAAAGTGGAACACCCTATTCTTGAAGAGCCTTTGTGACATTTTCTACAGATAAAGCTGCCTAAGGTGAATTTTGATGTAAAAAATCAAGTTGAAGAAAAACTTTTGTATGAAAAATGAATGAATAGGGACTTACATCCTTGAAATGACTCATAAAACCCCCAAACTCCTCGACGGAACCAGGAATATCAATATTAAGATTAAGGGTGTCCATCATTTTAGTGTATACGGACTGAAATGCTAGAGCATCCTCACCATTTAAGGTATCCAAAAAATGTTGGTTGATGCACAAATTGGCTTTGATGACATTTTGTTCTGTTGAATCTTCAATTGGTAAACTAGTATCAGTTTTTTCCAGGTTTTGGTTAACATCCGCATTGGTTTTAGATTTCCCTGGATCTTCATTCTTTTCTTCTGAAGCAATAGAAATATCAGTATTGATTATTTTTATGATCCTTTGACAAAAGTTACTGGGGAATTTATTTAATCTTACCATGTATTTCCTCTCTCTTAACAGAGTCAAGTGCTGGTATAGTTGAATCTTTCAATGATTTATCTAATAAAATTGTAGATTCATCATCCTGAACTTGGGTTTCCCCTGGGGATCTGTTTCTGCTCTTAAAGCATCGACTCTTAATCCCTTGAGAGAGGAGAGAGACATTGTAACACCCCGAGATTTTATGAAAAATATTATTTTTAATTTCATTAATGTCTTGTGTTGTACGCTACACCAAAGGGAGCTTTCACAACACGCATCATTGACTTGCCTTGCATTACACGCAATCGTGACCTTCCTCGATAGCGTGTGTAGTACGCAATACCGAGTCTCACTAAACAACGATATGCTATTAAAATATTATTAAAACTAGCCGTTATGAATAGTAATAACCAGTTTTTGATATTTTTTAAATTTTATTTTTCAAAATGGACTTCATTTTTGGATTCGGAATATAGAACTTAGCATAGGGTAAAATTTTGGTACTTTTCGGCTAACCTTCATTTTCTGATGAATAGTGAAAATAACTAATTTTTAATTAAAAACAACCTTTTTAATCGAAATTATTAATAGTGATAAATTATTAATTTTGAGTGGTTTTAAAGTATATTTAGAATATATTTTTACAATTTAATACAATTTCGGTCATTGGATGTAATTTCACATTTAAACAAGACATAAACAAGTGTCAATCTTTTGATAGTTATTATCTCTTAAGAACACGCTATTTGTTTTGACGATGGGAATTAATTTTTAAATTAATGCAACTGATATGTTTTTAATTTGGTAAAATAGACATCATTTTTGAGTTCTTAATATCAAATATATCTTAGGCCTAATTTTTGGTATTTTTCTGGAAACTTTCATTTTTTGATGAATAGTGAAACCACTAAGTGGTAGTTAAAAAATGAATTTTTCATACAAATTAATTTTACTGCTTCTGTGGGTAGAATTTCAAAAATCCAAGAGACACCGTTGATGTCAGTAAGTAAAATGTGGTTCAATGAGATGAAAATAATTTTTGGTGAATAGTAACTTTTTACTTTTTTACCACTGTTAAAAGTAAATAGGGTAATTAAGGGTAAAAATGATATTATTATTAACCTAACACATGTCCTAATTCTATTGGATAAGTGTAATTCGACCAAAAACAACCTTAGGAATAAAATATGACCATTTAGGCCCAGTTGGATTAGATTAGGACATTTATTATTAATTTATTTAAAGAAGGGTTAAAATAGTTAAAATCAAGGTTTAATAAGTAGATAATTTTTAATATAGGGTTATACATAAGATAAATTCTACTATAAATATTCATTAGAAATCTAAAAAGATTTTCTACATAATGGTATTTTATTTGTAATTTTTATACATTATATAATTTAATTTATTTATGACACGACGATGATGCAGTAATTATCTTATTAATGAAATATTCACGTAATTGATGTTATAAATACACAAATAAATGTAATTTGAGACTTTTTATGAATCACACTAATTTTATAGGTTACTATGACATGTTAGTATTGATTTAAGTAACTTTTGTCGAACTAATAATTCTGTTATGATTTTCACAAAAATCAATTACTAAATAGTGTCAAAATTGACATAAGATAGTTTTTAAAACAAATATTATATTATTAATTGTTATTTTATTCCTGAAAATATAAGGTTCATCCAAATGACTTAGATAAGGTGATATATATTAATAATAAACAACTTGGGGTTCGTTTGGCTTGTTATAGTAAGTTTATTAACCTCATAGTGTAAGAACACAAAAAGACACGGTAAAAGTAAAATTATCTAACTTAAAGTTAAAACTAAATGATAAGGTTAAAATAGTAAAATAAACTTTTAAAAATTCTATTGGATGAGAGGATTTCGACCCATCACCACCTTATCTTCGAAATAAATCAATTTGGAGCTATTTAAAACCGAATTTGGCTTTATAATAAAATAATATTTCTAGTTTTTCCAAAAGAGAACCTCTCCTCCCTTATAAAAGGGAACCTCCTCCCTCCCTTCCTCATGCCACTTTGAGCCTTCAAGCTCGGCCAAACCCTGCCAAATTATCTTCTCCACTTCCCTAGAAACATCCTAGAGGTCCTGGTCATCTTAAAAGACCAATTTTAGTGCCCTAAGAGGAGGAATCAAAGAGGCGCTTCAAAGAAGAGGTAATGTCTGTTACCTATTATTTCAACTATATTTCTTCTTAAA
The DNA here is from genome assembly GCA_963277665.1 of Viscum album. Classification (NCBI taxonomy): domain Eukaryota; kingdom Viridiplantae; phylum Streptophyta; class Magnoliopsida; order Santalales; family Viscaceae; genus Viscum; species Viscum album. The sequence goes on from OY728136.1 coordinate 1,842,375,067, forward strand.
CTTATTCTTCTTAGGTTGTTTCATTATGAAGTAATAACATCAGTATCACTCATATACTGATATGTTATTATAAGTATTAAACAACCCTATTTCACCATCTATCCATCCTACGGAAAACAAAATCACCACGTGTGCGTACGTACGGAATATCGTCTTCACGCCGTGGTGTAATCTATTTTCCACCACCACCTTACTTGGATGGGTATAATGGTGTACATAATAAATATATATGATTATTGTGAAGTGATATTTATTCTGAAATATTATACATACACTCAAATACAATTCCACGATCATAGGAACGATATCATCGCTCGTGCGTACGTACGGAATACCGTCTCCACGATGTGATGTTACTCGTTCTACATGATCTTCATTGCATAATGATTATATAAATGAATTTAATGAATAAATATTATATATATTACACAAATAACATTCTAGAAATGTGGTATCTATAACCTAAAAAGAAAAAAATATAAGAATTTATTCGACAAAACACGCATAAGAACAAAAAGTAATAAACACCCGAATAACAAGTAGTAATGAAATATTACTAATAAGAAGCTAATACTATGACCATATATGATATCATAAAACTAATTATGATTCTGTAATAAGTCAATAACATTATTTAAATCATTATACAAGAGGTTCGTACACTTACGAAGCAAATCGGACCTAAGGTAAGGGAAATATCACAATCTAATTTTTATCCGAGATTGTTTTTACTTTGGAATTTACTGGGGTGTATTTTATCATCCACATAAATGTTTCCTCAATATTTAATATTATTTCCATCCACCTAAAATTTTTTAAATCCAATTTTACCCTTCGGTGAGTTTTTAGTAAAAGATATGAAAGGAATCTTTTTTCGTCTTTCGTACGAGGTACTTTTTGACTTTTCCAACAAAAGTACTAGAAGAATGTTTTTTCTAACTTATACGGCATCAATGGATTTTAAAACAATATTTCCAAGAATCCTCCTTTACATGTTTTCAAGTTTATTTTTAATCAACTTCTTTTAGTTTAATATTGTATGACATGTTAAGAAAAGGAAAAAAAAATTGAAGTAGAAAGGATATTTTCCTCAAGAATGGAGTTCAAGAGTTTTATCAAAATTATTTTCCATCTAAGATAATATAGGGTTATGTTTTTATCCCTATTATTACATGGATTTGATTATGTTGTGATGGAAATATTTTTATGAATTCCTTTATCTTATATGAATTGTTTTATGATGTCACGATGTTTATGATTCCCATTTTTATTACATGGGTTATGTTATGATGTATGGTTTATGATTTTGTGGAACACATAAGAATGGTTTCATTATGAGATGGGTGGTACCTATATCTCCCTCCAATGAATTGGGTAAAGATTTTATATCTCATGAGATAGACATGGCTGGAACGGCAGGTTAAATCGGTTCAGTGAAACAGGACTGAAACGAGGAGTGAACTCGGTTCAGAAATGGACTTTGTCCACTAAGATAGTCTTGGAAATGAGTCTTGACTAATAAGAAATGATTCTCTATGATTATGTGTGTATGGAACAATGTTTCATGTTTTAAGTCATGATTATTGGGATTACATTTCACTACTATGATTTATCCCATGTTATGATATTATGAACTCTTTTGTAGGTTAAGATTTCCAAAATGTTATGTTCTTATGAATATGATGTGATTGATATTTCTATTTTTTACCCTTACTGAGAATTAGAGCTCACCCTTTTATGTTTTCTTTTCCCCAGTATATAAAGAAAGTTTTTAGGTAAAAAATAAAGGAAGATCATTATGTGAGATGTTGATGATCTTTCACCACGATTAGAGGATTATATTACGAGTTTTCAAAGACACTAAACTATTACAGTCCTTGTGTGTGTGTTTTTGTTATGTACTAAGTATTCCACAAAAGTAATGTAATTTCCATGTACATTAAGCTTTGGGTCTCTATAGTTGGTATCAGAGGAAAGGTTTAGTCAAACTTTGGAAACTAGGATGAAAGAAATTTAGTGAGATCCCTAGAGATATTTTTATGGTATGTCTAGGGATGTCCCTAAGGTTAAGTATATGTATAGGTTATAGTACTAGAGTTACTGTAACCTAAGATGTTTGATATTGAAGGTACTCCCCCTTTATTATGTTGTTTTCCCTAGTGTGATTTTTGCCTCTCACACTGTTCTTTTTGGGTTTTAGACGATGGATGGAACCCGAAGGAACCGTGTATATCAATGTAATAGACAATGAAATGATTGTCCTCCTAAACAAACAAATGTTATGGGAGATGGAGTCAAAAATATTATTGCTATACTTACACAAGCTATGAATCATTCTAGACTTCTAAATGAGCAGAGAAGGAAACAATATTCTATTGATTCCTTCATGAGGCAGCGTTCACCCTCATTCAGTGGGTCTACTTATCCATTAGTTGTTGAACAATGGATCAGTACTACTGAAAAGATATTTTCAGTTCTTCAATGTTCTGAACATGATAAAGCCATCTTAGCAGTGTATCGTTTGGAAGGTGATGCTGATCAATGGTGGAATCTTATCAAGAATACGAGGCCAAGAGATGAAATTGAGTCCATGGAATGAGACGAGTTTAAGAACTTATTTTTCAATAAGTACTTCCCTCGTATTCTTCGAACAAAGATGGAGAAAGAGTTTCTTGAACTAAAGCAAAAGGATGATGAATCTGTTGGTATATACGAAGCGAATTTTACAAGGCTTGAAAGGTATGCATCTGGATTTATTATCCAACCTGAAAGTAAAGTTGATCGATTCTTTAGTGGATTAAAACCAAATATTTGAAGGGCGTTAGCTATAAGATACTTTAGTAGCTATGAAGAAATTGTGTGTTGTGCTGTCATGGTAGAAATGGAAGTCGGTGTTACTTATCCATCTCATAGTTTTTACAAGAAACGAAAGATGGAGTTCAAGGAGAAATCTCGGAATAATGTTGAAAAGAAGATGAATGTTTCTTTATGCTCAAAGTGTGGAAAGAAGCATGGTGGAGATTGTCTTAAAGGGACTAGAATATGTTTTAACTGTGGGAAAGAATGTCATCGAGTAGCTGAGTGTCGAAGTAATGGAAAAGGGTTTCTAATGATGTGAATAAAGAAAATACTGCAGAGAACGCACCACCAACACATCAATGATTCAAGTGCAAGGAAATTGGGAATTATGCTAATAAATGACCTAATCCAAGGGTTAGTGATGATCGACATGAGCAACCACTTTAGGAAAAGTACAAAGGGAAGTCACATGCGATCACTATTGGCGATGTTGAATATGTCAACGATGTGGTGGAATGATTAAGTGTTTAGGTAATGGGATTCCAAAATAATGTTGTATATAGTACCGTGGAATATTGGAATATTTATGTATTGGTATATTGTGGTTTTCAATGGAACCAGTAACCATGGAATATGATTGAGATATTTTTGGGAAAAAAAGATGATATGAGCATAATGAAGGGAAAATGAGAAAACGAAATGTTTGACCATATTCATGAGCTCATGATTGATATAAGGACTAAGTTATATCATGGTTTGAGTATATATAATTTTGGGGATTTTGGTATGTGGAAAGTGTTAAGTTTTAACTACATTCATGTTTTCACTAAGGTTTAATGGGTATTCATTTTTCAAGAGAATACATGATTAAGGTATTCACATAACTGGAATGTGACCAACAAGATATATAGGGGATAAATGATGTTATTCACATGCTTGGTTGACGACATTTCAAGTAATCGTTTTCTTTATACTATGAGCTTGGACTGAAGTATTTTAGATAATCCTAATGATTGGAATGGATTATGTTTACCATAAGTTAGTGTTGTTTAAGGATATAACTTTTTTTGATATTATTTATGTGATGTTATAGTAATTTAGTTTTAGAAAAAGGACAACCTGCAGGATGGGCGGCAGCCCATCGCGTCGGACAAGGCTGTGGGAATCAAACCCACAACCAAAGTGCGATTGGCCTTTATCGCCTACCACTGGCCTACAGGAAGTCCCTGTTTCGTAGAAACTGGTTTTATTATATTAAGCAGTATTATATATGAAGTATAAGTCCATTTTAGGAACTATATATGATTAATCTCACTATAGATGGACTTATGTAAGTTTTGATAACTTTTCTAACCTTTTGTTTGAGATAGATGGAATGACTCATCATTCTATCACATGATCTGCTAACACATCATGAATGACAAATTCAACTTCATTTATTTAAGAGATGAAGTGGAAATTGTCCAAAAACGACCAACAGTGAGACTATACCAAAATCACCAAAGTATTTCTTCTAATTCCAATTTTATCAACTTTAGGGAAATGATCTTGAAAACCAAAAATGTTGTCCTGGTGATCTTATATCTGATGAATCAGATGGTACCTTAGATAGTCACAAATTTATGGCTTTGTGATTGCTGGCTTTTCCATAGCCATGTTCTCTACCACTCCCCATCAGAACATGATGGTTAGATTTCTCTTCCATATCCATATTTTCACCTATGTGGAAACCCAATGATTAGTTTATTTGGGTAAGCATTAATTTTAATACATTTGTTTTTAAATATTGGTTTTGGTATTCCTTTTTACGATGTGGGTTTCTATTAAAGAAACTTTCAAGTAGTAAACCATTTATAACCCCGACGAATTTCGAGGGAGAAATTCATTTTAAGGGGGGTAGAATGTAACACCCCGAGATTTTATGAAAAATATACTTTTTAATTTCATTAATGTCTTGTGTTGTATGCTATTCCAAAGGGAGCTTTCACAACAAGCATCATTGACTTGCCTTGCATTACATGCAATCGTGACCTTCCTCGATAGCGTGTGTAGTACGCAATACCGAGTTTCACTAAACAATGATATGCTATTAAAATATTATTAAAACTAGCCGTTATGAATAGTAATAACCACTTTTTGAAATTTGGTAAATTTTATTTTTCAAAATGTACTTCATTCTGGGATTTGTAATATCGACATTAGCTTAGGGTGAAATTTTGGTACTTTTCGGCTAACTTTCATTTTCTGATGAATAGTGAAAATAACTAATTTTTAATTAAAAACAACCATTTTAATCGAAATAATTAATAGTGATAAATTATTTATTTGAGTGGCTCTAAAGTATATTTAGAATATATTTTTACAATTTAATACAATGTTGGTCATTGGATGTAATTTCACATTTAAACAAGACATAAACAAGTGTCAATCTTTTGATAGTTATTATCTCTTAAGAACACGCTATTTGTTTTGACGATGGGAATTAATTTTTAAATTAATGAAACTGATATGTTTTGAATTTGGTAAAATAGACATAATTTTTGAGTTCATTATATCAAATATAGATTAGGCCTAATATTTGGTATTTTTTTGGAAACTTTCATTTTTTGATGAATAGCGAAACCACTAAGTGGTAGTAAAAAAAAGAATTTTTCATACAACTTAATTTTACCACTTCTGTGGGTGGAATTTCAAAAATCCAAGAGACACGGTTGATTTCAGTAAGTAAAATGTGGTTCAATGAGGTGAAAATAATTTTTGGTGAATAGTAATTTTTTACTTTATTTTACCACGGTTAAAAGTAAATAGGGTAATTAAGGGTAAAAATGATATTATTATTATACTACCACATGTCATAATTCTATTTCATAAGTTTAATTAGTCCAAAAAAAACCTTAGGAATAAAATATGACCATTTAGGCCCACTTGGATTAGATTAGGACATTTATTATTAATTTATTTAAAGAAGGGTTAAAATAGCTAAAATCAAAGTTTAATAAGTAGATAATTTTTAATATAGGGATATACATAAGATAAATTCGACTATAAATATCCATTAGAAAGATAAAAATATTTCCTACATAATGGTATTTTATTTGTAATTTTTAGACATTAAATAATTTAATTTAGTTATGACACGACGATGATGCAGTAATTATCTTATTAATGAAATATTGACAGAATTGATGTTATAAATACCCAAATAAATGTAATTTGAGACTTTTTATGAATTACACAAATTTTATAGGTTAATATGACATGTTATTATTTATTTAAGTAAATTTTTTCGAACTAATCATTATTTTATGATTTTCACAAAAATCAATTACTAAATAGTTTCAAAATTGACATAAAATAGTTTTTAAAAAACATATTATATTATTAATTGTTATTTTATTCATAAAAATATAAGGTTCAACCAAATGACTTATATAAGGTTATTTATATTAATAATAAACAACTTGGGGTTCTTTTGGATTGTTATAGTAAGTTTATTAACCTTATAGTGTAAGAACACAAAAAGACATGGTAAAAGTAAAATTATCTAACTTAAATTTAAAACTAAATGATAAGGTTAAAATAGTAAACTAAAATTGTCCAAATTATATTGGATAAGAGGATTTCAACCCATCCCCACCTTATCTTAGAAATAAATCAATTTGGAGATATTTAAAACCGAATTTGTCTTTATAATAAAATAATATTTTTAGTTTTTCCAAAAGAGCCCCTCTCCTCCTTATAAAAGGGCACCTCCTCCCTCTCTTCCTCACACCACTTTGAGCCTTCAAGCTAGGCCAACCCCTACCAAATTCTCTTTTCTACTTCCCTATAAACATCCTTGAGGTACTGGTCTTCTTCAAATACCAATTTTAGTTCCCTATGAGGAGGACTCAAAGAGGCGCTTCAAAGAAGAGGTAATGTCCGTTACCAATTTTTTCAACTTTATTTCTTCTTTCACTTCTTCTTCTTAGGTTGTTTAATTATGAAGTAATAACATCAGTATCACTAATATACTTATATGTTATTATATGTATTAAACAACCCTATTTCATCATCTATCCATACTACGGAAAATAAAATCACCGCGCGTGCGTACGTACGGAATACCGTATCCACGCCGCGGTGTAATCTATTTTCAACCACCACCTTACTTGGATGGGTATAATGGTGTAAATAATAAATATATATGATTATTGTGAAGTGATATTGATTCTGAAATATTATAAATACACTCCAATACAATTCCACGATCATAGGAACGATAACATCGCTCGTGCGTACGTACGGAATACCGTCTCCACGATGTGATGCGACTCGTTCTACATGATCTTCATTGCATAATGATTATATAAATGAATTGAATGAATTAATATGATATATATTAAACTAATACCATTCTGGAAATGAGGTATCTATAACCTAAAAAGAAAAAAAAATAAGAATTTATTCGACAAAACACGCATAAGAACAAAAAGTAATAAACACCCGAATAACATGTAGTAATGAAATATTACTAATACGAATCTAAGAATATGACCATATATGATATCATAAAACTATGTATGATTCTAGAATAAATCAATAACATTATTTAAATCATTATACAGGAGGTTCAGATACTTACGAAGCAAATCAGACCTAAGGTAAGGGAAATATCACAATCTCATTTTTATCCGAGATTGTTTTTACTTTGGAATTTACTAGGGTGTATTTTATCATCCACATCCATGTTTCCTCAATATGTAATATTACTTCCATCCACCTAAAATTTTTTAAATCCAATTTTACCCTTCGATGAGTTTTTAGTAAAAGATATGAAAGAAATCTTTTGGCGTCTTTCGTACGAGGTACTTTTTGACTTTTCGGACAAAAGTACGAGAAGAATGTTTTTTTAACTTATACGGCATGAATGGATTTTAAAACAATATTTCCAAGAATATTACTTTACAAGTTTTCAATTTTATTTTTAATCAACTTCTTTTTGTTTAAAATTGTATGACATGTTAAGAATGGAAAAATGTTTTTGAAGTAAAAAGGTTATTTTCCTCAAGAATGGAGTTCAAGGGTTTTATCAAAATTATTTTTCATATAAGATAATATAGTGTTCTGTTTTTATCCCTATTATTACATGGATTTTATTATGTTGTGATGGAAATATTTTTTTTAATTCCTTTATCATATATTAATTGATTTATGATGTCACGATGTTTAAGATTCCCATTTTTATTACATGGGTTATGCTATGATGTATGGTTTTTGATTTTGTAGAACACATAAGAATGGTTTCATTATGAGATGGGTGGGACCTATATCTCACTCCAATGCATTGGGTAAATATTTTATATCTCATGAGATAGACATGTCTGGAACGGCAGGTTAAACCGGTTCAGTGAAACAGGACTGAAACGAGGAGTGAACTCTGTTCAGAAATGGACTCTGTCCACTAAGATAGTCATGGAAATGAGTCTTGACTAATAAGAAATGATTCTCTATGATTATGTGTGTATGCCACAAAGTTTCATGTTTTATGTCATGATTATTGGGATTACATTTCACTACTATGATTTATCCCATGTTATGATATTATGATCTCTTTTGCAGGTTAAGATTTCCAAAATGTTATGTTCTTATGAATATGATGTGATTAATATTTCTTTTGTTTACCCTTACTGACCATTTGAGCTCACCCTTTTATGATTTCTTTTCCCCATGAAATAAAGAAAGATTTTAGGTATAAAAAAATGAAGATCTTTATGGGAGATGTTGAAGATCTTTCACCATGATTAGAATATTATATTCCGAGTTTCCAAAGACACTAAACTATTATGGTCCTTATGTGTGTGTTTTTTTTATGTACTAAGTATTCTGAAAAAGTAATGTAATGTCCATGTACATTAAGCTTCAGGTCTCTACAGACATAGATCCTACAAGAGGATAGAAAATGGTCACTAGAATATATTTACCAAGTTGTATTCCCTAAGGATCATATAAACACTTACTCATTTGGTGAACACTTTGAATCAATCTCATTGCTCTCTTGCATTTTTGATCAAAATCATGTGAAGGGATTGAAAAATTCATCTTAGCAGGGGAACCTTGAGGTAATGGTTGAGGATTATTTTTCTCCATTACCACATTCATGATTCTTTCTCCAGGAGAATGTTCTGGCGAATAGGGAGGATCATTTGTTTCATTGATAGGAGAGCCTGCAGGATCATACTTGGGTGATTCGATAATTGGTCCGGATCTTTCTTCTCTACATTCAAGCTACATAAATATATTTTCATCAAGATTAATGATGATAAATTATATATATAAGATTATACATGATAAAAATGGAAATAAATTCTCAGTATTAACATAAATATCCCACTCCTCCTTAGAGTCGATAATTACCCCTTCACGGACTCCTAAGTCCAGCATATGAGATACTCATTTTGAGAATGGGATTTTTTCATCAGTTTCATTTATAAAAACCTCCATCTCCGTAATATACTTATATATATTATCCAAATTACTGACTCGATTGCAATCAAAAGGTTCCTTGATGTCACCGATATCTGGTATTCAAATGCCATGTAGGAGGAATGCCCATGCATCCCTAAGATCATGGGTTATACTTTCCCAATAATGAATGGATGAAGGTCGCCCACAATTCTAAATTGGTATGGTTGTGTAAGAACATGGTTCTTATTCATGAGGTATGAGTTTCTTCTTTTCCTTTTCCTTACATTTTTTTTACAAAACAAGGGAAATGTGGGAAAATTCCCAAATTTATGGGTACACACCATGCACTTTTGTAAACATTCGATGAAATTTGGATGTGTGGGTTTAGAATAAAGGGATTATAGGCTTTTCATCGATTAAGGGTTTAAAAAAAACTACACAACATGTACTTTTGTACCCACGCCATGTACTTTGGCTGTGTGGAATGGGAATACAAGACATGTCGGCTTGTCGGTGATTAACGGTATAAAAAATAACTACATGTCGTGTACTTAGTAATACACGCCATGTAATCTTTCGGCAGATGAACTAAGAGGTGGTGGAAAGTAGCCGCCAGAAGAACAATTTAAGAGGAAAGTGCACATTGTGTAATTGAGAGTACACGCCCGGTAGTTATAATTTTTTTGTTAAAAATAGGCAGTAGCCTCTTCATTCTGCAGAGGATGCAAGGGGGCTCACTAGGAGTAGCAGGAGAAGAGGTCGAGACTTGGAGGAGCTCCTGATAACTCATTGGGACTATGATTCTTCCTTCATCTGTCTTGTTTGAACTATACGGGTAAGGTCTTCACTATTCTTGAATATTTCGATCCAGTTGTTTCCCTAAGGGAAGTAACTTAGGTTTTAACGTTTAATTGTTTATCTCAGATCTACATCGTTCTTGGTTGTTTTGGGAGGCTCCTTTCATGTATATCAATCATAGGAGATCGAGGTAGGTGGTCTTGTGTTTAATTCCAACTATCGAGTTTATTTTGTGTACCGTTGTACCACCCTCCCTATACACCTGGTAAGGGTAATGCAGTAGTTGATGCAATGAGTAGGAAGATTCAGATCTAGGTAGTGTAGGAGGCCATTGGTGAGTGGCAGCTTATGGCTTTGTTCTCTGAGATGCATTTGGAGGTGCATGATAGTCAGGGGTGAACCTATCATTCATCCATAGCTATGACTTCTACCCTCCTAGATAGAGTGAGGATGAGATGGCTATTAGATTCAGAAGGCCCAGTTCTACGGGAGTTGGTGGAAAGTGAGGATCCTCCTCTTAGTTGGACGATAGGCGATGAAGAGGTACTGTGTATCCATGGACGAGTGTAAGTTCTAGGGGATATATGCGAGGAGTAGATTTGGTAATTTCATGCTTCATCTTGGGAAGTGAATCATGGAGTTACAAAAATGTACCGTGACATGAGACGTTAGTATTGGTAGACGAGTATAAAAAGAGAGGTAGCCGGTTTTGTTACGAGATGTTCTGCCTATTAGAAGGTGAATGTGGAGCATCAGAGGCCAGCCATACTATTACAACATTTACCCATTCTGGAGTGGAAATGGGATGATGTCACGATGAACTTTGAGATCGGGTTGTTGAGGTCACCTCGAGGCAATGATTTCATATGGGTTTTTGTGGACAGACTTACGAAGGTAGCTCACTTTTTTCCTATCAAGGAGACCTTTGGTGTGGACAAGCTCAAGAAGTTGTATATTCGATATGTAGTACGTCTTCATGGGGTCCCTCATTCTATCATTTCAGATATGGATACATGTTTTATGTCTCATTTCGAGCAGAGTTTTCAAAGAGCATTGGGTACACATGTGCTTCTGGGCACAGCTTACCACCCTTAGACTAATGGCCAGTCAAAGCGTACAATACAGGTTCTAGATGACATGCTACATGCATGCATCCTAGACTTTGGGGGCTCTTGGGAGAAGAACATACCCCAGGTCGAGTTTTCCTAAAATAATTGTTTTCATGAAACTATTGAGATGGAACCTTATGGATATTTATATGAAAGGCCATGATGATCACCCTTGTGCTAGTTGGAGGTAGGTGAGGCAGCTTTACTGGGACCACGTCTCATGCAGGAGACTTTAGAGCAGGTCCAGTTGATTCAGAAGTGGATGGCTACTGCATAGTCTCGTCAGATATCATATACTGATCACCGTAAACGACCCTTGGAGTTCGTGATTGAGGATTAAGGTTTCTTGCATGTTTCACTGAGGATGGTACACAGGCAGATCGGGAGATAGGGTAGAGTTTCACTGAGGTATATAGGTCCGTTTTAGATTTTGGAGAGTGTCGGTCCGGTTTACTTTCTGTTTCAGTTACCATAGAGGTATCGAGCCATGCACGAAGTCTTCCACATATCTCAGTTGTTCCATTATCACTTAGACCCATCTCATGTCTTTCATCATGAGGATGTTGAAATTCAAGTTGGTGCATCCTTTGAGGAGCATCTGATTCATATTGTTGATACAAGCACAAAGGTTCTCTAAGGCCAGTCAGTTCCTCTCATATGGGTGCTATGGCAGCATGGCCAAGTGTATGACAAAATCTGGGAGAGGGAGACTGACGTACGTGCTTAGTGGCCAAAATTATTCCCATCATTACCTTCACCACCCTTGGGAGGTCAATTCGAGGATGAATTTCTTTATGGGGGGAGGTTTGTAAGAACCCAATTCTTATTCATGAGGTATTGGTTTATTATCTTCCTTTTCCTTGAGTTTTTTTGATAAAGCAAGGGAAATTTTGGAAAAATCCGAAATTTATGGGCACACGTCATGTAATTTTATACACACTCCATGTAATTTGGCTGTGTGGGATGAGAATACAGGGCATGTAGGCTTGTCAGTGATTGAGGTTTTAAAAGCAAACTACACACCATGTACTTTTGTACACACACCATGTTCGTTGGCTATGTGGGATGAGAATAAAGGGCGTGTAGGCTTGTGAGTGATTAAGGGTGTAAAAACAAACTACACACTATGTAAATAGTAATACATGTCGTGTAATCAGTTGGTAGATGAAAAGAAAGGAGGTGGAATGTAGCTACTAGAGGAACAGTTTAAAAGGAAAGTACATGCCATGTAGTTGAGAGTACATGTCGTGTAGTTATGTTTTTTTGTTAAAAATAGGCATTAGCCTCCTCATTCAGCAGAGGAGGAAGGGCGCTCACTAGGAGGAATGGGAGAGGATTCCGAGACTTAGAGGATCTCCCGATCACTCACCGGGACTCGGATTCTTCCACCGTTGGTCTCGTTCGAACCACGCTGGTAAGGTCTTCCCTCTTCTTGAATCTTTCCTTCCAATTGTTTTCCTAAGGGAAGTTACATAGGTTTGAATGGGTAATCATTTATCTCAGATCTACTTCATTCTTGGTTGTTTTGGGATGTTCCTTTCATGTATATCGATTAGAGAAAATCGAGGTAGGTGGTATTGTGTTTAATTCCAACGGTCGAGTTGATTTTGTGTACCGTTGTGTCACGTGCCCATGTTTGGGGTGTCATTCGAGATGTCTTTCCCTTGTTTATCTATTTATCCAGGACACTCATGGATATGTCGTGATTATATCATGTTAAGAGTTTTCTTGAGAGGAAACATATATAAATTTCATGCTTATGCATTGGGCTCAGTCTGGTTACTTGCTTTTCCTATGGAACACCTGGGGGCAATGTTTCGTTTAGCCCTTTGGGAAATGTTTTGTTTAGCCTGAGAGAAATGTTTTCATTGTATGAGGGAAATTTTTTTTTAGCCTGAGGTAAATGTTTCTTATGCCTCTGGGAAGTAGCTCTCGTGTCTAAGGGTGACATCTTATATGCCTGAGGGCAATATTCAATATGTCTGAGGGCAGTCACCTGAGGGTTTTGTTTTTGCCTGCCTGAGGGTATGGATTGACATGTCTGAGGATAATGTTTACTTTAAATATTCACTATGGTGATTTCTTATGTTGTACCTATCAAGCTAAAGCCCATTCTTGATATTATTATTATCTTTTACTTGTTAGATAGAATGTTGTGGTTTCTGTAGTGGCACAGGTATAAAAGATTGTCAGTCGAGGCTGGGTCTCAGAAAACTCTAAATTTTTTTATATTGAGTTGTTAAATAATTATTATAATGGAAATGTAACTGGTAGGAATGGTTAATTTTGAGTACTTCCTAATTTACTACATTTCATTATTGCACATTTTTATAGACAGTTGGGAACGGGCCTTTGGTGGTTTCCTACTAGGATTTATTTCTCACACCCTGATTGGTTCATGTCTTGGGCCCAAATAGATTATATTGTTGTTGGTGTCGATAAAGGAAGGGGTCCCTATATAGGTACATGATTTTTGTGGAGGAGTCGGAGAGCATGGGGTTGAGATTAGTCTTGCGATGTCATTGTGTTCTTGTTTCCCTGCTTTGGTTTTGTTTGATGTACTTTGTACCCTGTGTTGTATTGTATCTGATTGTATTGTATCTTGTTTTGGAAATTTTCTTAGAATTAGAGACATGTTGAATCATCATATATATGAATGTTGGTTGTCTTTTACTTCAGTTCTTTTGTCCATTTCAGGTCTATATTGTTTACTGCTTCCTCTTTTGTATGTTCATATATTTTTCTGTCGTGCTACACTTTGACAAATAAAGGAATTGTTTCCCCACTATCAGTCCTAGGACCTCGCTACTTGTCGATAGCCTCTGGCATTTGGGAAAATGTGCTTGAGGTCATGTTACCAACTGGGTTTGGGGAACCCATTTTGTGGCACCCGGATCTGGGACGTTACAAAGTGGTATCAGAGGATTTATTTTCTCTAGGTTATTTTATTATTTGGCAACAATGGAAAGAGAAAGATTGTTAATGGATTCTATAATAAACTATTCCCGAAAGTAGCTATCTCATGTATAGGTAAAGTCCGGATTGCCTCAAATTAAATTGTGACTTTATGTTTATGATTATTACAATTGATTTTATTTCACTGTTAGGTGATGCACTTGTGGTGTGATGTTTATATTTTATACTTGGGCTCTAGTTAGTTTCAACCTGATGAGATGAGGGTATTCTATCTCATGAATCATTTTGTAACATGTTATAATCACATGTTATTCATAGTTTCCATTCCATGTAGGTGCATTAGACATTTCATGTTGTTGTGATAGATTTTGTGCATGTAAATGCATGTTGTGGTGATAAGTACCTTGACAAATATGCCTACTGTTGATAGGGTATTGGTACATGTTATAGTTGGGTTTATGGATTCTAAATATTGGTTCATGAGATGTACGGGCTCTCTTAGACTGGAATTTGTCGGATCATGATCTATCCTTTTGTTGCGTTTTACACTATAATATTAAAGGTCAGGTGCTAAAATTTGGTTTGTGGGGAGTATGGAACCACACTGATTGGAATTTGGAATATCAACACTTGAAATTAAAGAAAAGGGGCTCCGGAGTAGTTTCTAAGGTTTACTATCTGGAAACCCTAAAAACAAGGTGTGTGGTTCTATGAAAACATGCTATGTACTCTTCTATTCGGGAAGAAATGAAAAATTCCTAAGTACACACCGTGTACTTATATGAACATGTTGTGTATTATAAGGCTATGTAACCCACCGTGTGGGAGGAAACTCAGGTCTTCCAGATTTTACTGAGGGCACGCCGTGTACCTATGGGACACGCCATATAGTCTGGACCGGTGAGAGACTATGTGGACATGGCTGTGTTGATGGGGAAACAGGGTGGTGTACATGATGTTTTCGGGTGTAACACGTCGTGTACCTAGGGTTGAGACAGGACTAAGCTGGCATTAGAACCTGGCCATGTTGGGGCTTAAGGGAACACACCGTGTAGACCATATACATGTTGTGTAGTTTCATTTTTCAAATTATTGTGTATATTTCCCCTTTTCATTGTCACTCATAACCGAACAAAATAAACCTCAATAGTAAATTAAACGAACGCATGTATTTGACCTTGTAGAGTAATGCTGTCGAGACGACCATGAGTTGTTCTCCAAGAGAGTGGTGATGATTATACTCTACATTTGGTAGTCTAGGGGCTACTGATGGATCCTTTAGCAGTGGTAGATGCGGCATGAGCCGTTATAACAGACCCAGGCATGAATGCACAGTTCTGGGAAGGATTCATGTGGTTCATGTAGACCTTCTAGGGAGCACCACCGGTTGCCACATCTATGGTAGACCTAACACGTATATTCCACCAGCAGCATCTGCCTATGTTTTCAGGGTTTGGCACACCATAGGCTCAATAGTCATGGATGGATTCTACGTAGATGATCTTTTAGCATTTAGAGATGCCTCCTGGGAGGAGGGTCAATCTCGCTACTTACATGTTGCGTGATTCCTCCAAGATATAGTGGGATGTTACCACCCAGACTGAGCATCACCGAGACATGGTGTGGAATGATTTTTCGACAATCTTCTATTACTTTTTCTTTCCAGATATGCTAAGGAAATATCGAGCTCGAGAGTTCATGAATCTGCAGCAAGGCACCATTTTAGTGATGGAATATTCTGCCAGCTTCACCGATCTAAAATGTTTTTCTCCTATTCTGGTGGGTGATGAGACATTAAGGGATGTACACTTTGAGGATGGTCTTCGATATGACATCCAAGCACTGGTGAATGTTTTTAGGTTTACTATAGTGCATGCTATTGTGAACCAAGAATTTATTACTGAGTGGAACCTGCAGGAAGCTAGTGGCGTGAACCGGGGCAGTTCAGCGCTGGTCTTTAGTACTATTTCTACTGGTAAGAGGAAGAGGTAGATGGATTTATCTCACAGTGGTAGTACTAGCTAGAAGAACTGTTTAGGTGGCCACGTAATGTTCTACCAGTGTGGTAAGGAGGGGAATAGGAGACCTCAGTGTCCACGTAACCTAGTGGAGTGCCGAGCTTGCGGCAAGATGGGTTATCTTCAGCGTTTTTGCAGGGCGTTTACACTAGTGACTAGTGAAAGAGGTTCTATTTAGACTCCATGTATAGGAGCAGGGCTAGCAGCTTCTTACCAGTTAGGTAATTGGAATACATTAGGATATTCATGCCAAGGAGGTGCTCATGTCCATAGTATCCAGACAACGGGATCTCAGAGATAGCAGGGTGGGTCAGATCAAGGTAGCGAGGTTGTGTTGTAGGGCCATGGCACTGGGCAGACATATGCAGTGCAACAGACCCAATAAGAGCAGGATCTCGGACATTCCATAGTCAGAGGTACTATTCTTATTGCTTATTTTCTATCTTCTGTACTTTTTGATACTAGTGCTACACATAGCGTTATATCTATGCTCATTGTGGAGATCATTTGCCATTGTGTTTCTTATTCTTCGGATATCATGACACTAGACACTCCATTGGGAATTAGAACGGCAGGTGTGCATCAGTGCATGAAGATCCCCCTAGAGGTTGGTGGGTGTCACTTTCTATGGTACCTCTATGTATTAGAGATGACATCCTATAATGTCATTCTAGGTATGGACTGTTTGGTACCCTTTTGAGCCTTTGTATATTTCTATTGTCGTAGGGTGAGTTTCATGTCACCAGAGGGCGGATAGTTTCTATACAAGGGTGAATGGGATGTTCAGGAGAGCGGAGCTGGACCTGAGAATTGTGGGCGAGGTGGAGTGATAGACCAAATTACAAGTTTATATCTGGATAACTAGGGAACTTGACAGAAGGATTTCCCTCCAGTGGATAATAATTTCAAGGATGTCTTCTCGATCGAATTTTCAGGTCTACCTCTGGAGCGATAGGTGGATTTCTCTATTGAGCTTGTGCTAGGAGTGGCACCAATGTCCATTACTTCTTATAGGATGGCTACGCCAGAATTTTTGGATCTCAAGAGTCAGTTAGAGGAGTTACAAGCCAATGGTTTTATCCGAAAAAGTATTTATCCCTGGGGATCGCCTGTCCTTTTGGTATGAGGTAGATGGTACCCTTAGACTCTGCGTGGATTATCAGAAACTGAACTAGTTGACAGTTAAGAACCGATATCACTAACCAAGGATTGGTGAATTTTTTGATCAACTTCCAGGATCCCAAGTGTTATCTAACATTGAATTGAGATCCATATATCATCAGTTCTGTGTTAGACCATCAAACATACCTCTTATAGCCTTTAGGAGTAGATATGGTCTATACGAGTACTTGGTCATGCCGTTTGGACTCACAAACGCACCATCAGTTTTCATGGCTTTGATGAATTGTGTGTTCCACCCATATCTAGATTCTTTTGTGGTAGTCTTTAAAGAATATATCATGGTGTACTCTCACACTCAACACAACCATTCCACCCATCTTGATATCGTATTGAGTACACTGAGAGAGCATCATTTATATGCTAATCTCTCAAAATGACACTTTTGGATGGACTAGATTCACTTCATGGGTTATATTATCTTAGAGTAAGGAGTTTCGGTAGACCCAGAGATAGTAAGAGCATCAGTTTCCTAAGATCAGCCTAAGATCATGTTTGCAATACAGAGTTTCTTAGTGCTGGATGGTTACTATAGGCACTTTATAAATGACTTCTTCTGCTTAGCAGCATCGTTGATGGGTTTGACTAAGATGGGTATGAATTTTATTTGGTTATAATCTTGCAAGATAGCCCTTCAAAAGCTAAAGTGAAGGTTGACATCATCACCAGTACTAATACTTCCAGAGCAAGGGAAGAGATATAAAGTTTACTGTGATGCATCAGGTATTAGGCTAGGAGCAGTGTTGATGTTGGGTGATCAAGTAGTTGTGTATGGGTCTCGACATTTGAGGCCACATGAGATGAACAACCCGACGCATGATCTTGAGTTGGCTTCAGTTGTTCATGTGTTACGTTGTTGGAGACATTATCTCTTGAGAAAACATTTTGTGGTGTTTACTGACCAAAAAAGTCTTAAATACATCTTTAACTAGCGTGAATTTAATTTGAGATAGAAAAGGCAGGTTGAATACCTTCAATCCTTCGACTTTGATCTTGAATATACACCTGGTAAGGGTAATGCAGTAGCTGATGCACTGAGTAAGAAGACTTAGATATAGGAAGTGTAGGAGGCTAGTGGTGAGTGGCAGCTTATGGCTTTGTTCTTTGAGAAGCATTTGGAGGTGCACAATAGTCAGGGTAGAACCTATCTTTCATTCATAGCTATGACTTCTACCCTACTAGATAGAGTGAGGATGAGACAGATATCAGATACATAAGGCCTAGTTCTACGAGAGTGGGTGGCAAGTGAGGATCCACCTCCTAGTTGGACGATAGGTGATGATGAGGTACTACATATCCAAGGAGAGTGTGGGTTCCAGGCGATATAATTGAGGAGTTGATTTGGGAATTTCATGCTTCAGCTTGGGCAGTGAATCCTAGAGTTACCAAAATGTATCGTGACTTGGGACGTCATTATTGGTGTCCGAGTATAAAAAGAGATGTAGCTGGTTTTGTTACGAGATGTTCCACCTATTAGTAGGTGAAGGTGGAGCATCAGAGGCCAGCCAGACTATTACAACATTTACCCATTCCGGAGTGCAAATGGGATGATATCACGATGGACTTTTTGACCGGGATGCTGAGGTCACCTCGAGGCAATGATGTCTTATGGGTTGTTATGGAAAGACTTACGAAGGTAGCTCAATATTTTCTGATCAAGGAGACCTTTGGTGTGGACGATCACGAGAAGTTGTATGTCCGAGATGTAGTATGTCTTCATGGGGTACCTCGTTCTATCATTTCAGATAGGGATACCTATTTTATGTCTCATTTCGGGATGAGTTTTCAGAGAGCACTGGTTACTCATGTGCTTATGGGCACAACTTACCACCCTTAGACTGATGGCCAGTCAAAGCGTACAATACAAGTTCTAGAGGACATGCTATATGGATGCTTATTGGACTTTGGGGGATCTTGGGAGAAGCACATACCCCTGGTCGAGTTTTCCTACAATAATAGTTTTCAAAAAACTATTGAGATGGAACCTCATGGGGATTTATATGGTAGGCCATTCCGATCACTCTTATTCTGTTTTGAGGTAGGTGAGGTAGCTTTACTGGGACCACGTCTCATGCAGAAGACTTTAGAGCAGGTCTAGTTGATTCAAAAGCGGATGGCTACTACATAGTCTCATCAGAAATCATATGTTGATCGCTGCAGACAAACCTTGGAGTTCGTGGTCGGGGATTAGATTTTCTTTCATTTTTTGCTGAGGTTGGGACACAGTTGGATTGGAAGATAGGGTAAACTTTCACTGAGGAATATAGGGCCGTTTGAGGTTCTGGAGAGTGTCGGGCCAGTTTCATATCGGTTACAGTTACCACAGAGGAACTGGTCCATGCACGACGTCTTCCATGTATCTCAGCTGTGCCATTATCACTCAGAACCATCTCATGTTTTTTATCCTGAGGAGTTTTAACTTCACGTTGATACATCCTTTGAGGAGAATCTGATTCAAATTGTTGATACGAGCACAAAGGTTCTTCGAGGTCAGTCAGTTCCTCTCATACAGGTGCTATGGCATTATGGCCCAGTGCATGACGAATCTTGGGAGAGGGAGACCGAGGTATGTTCTCAGTGGCCAGAATTGTTCCTAGAATTACCTTCACCACCCATGGGAGGTTAATTTGGGGTTGAATTTCTTTATGGGGGAATTTTTTAAGAACCCGATTCTTATTCATGAGGTACTGGTTTCTTCTTTTCCTTTTCCTTAAGAGTTTTTTTAGAAAAGAAGGGAAATATTGGGAAAATCCCAAATTTATGGGTACACTCTTTGTAATTTTATACACATTCCATGAGTTTGGCTATGTGGGATGAGAATACAGGGTTTGTAGGCTTGTTGTTGATTAAGGGATTAAAAACAAACTACACACCATGTACTTTTGTACACACGTCGTGTACTTTGGCTATATGGGGTGAGAATACAGGGCGTGTAGGCTTGTTAGTGATTAAGGGTGTAAAAACTAACTACACATTGTGTACTTAGTAATACACGTCACGTAATCAGTCAGTAGATGAATAGCAAGGCGGTGGAAAGTAGCTACCAGAGGAATAGTTTAAAAGGAAAGTACACACCATGTACATGAGAGTGCATGTCGTGTAGTTATGTTTTGTCATTAAAAATAGGCATTAGCCACCTTATTCAGCAAAGGAGGTAGGGGGATCACCAGGAGCAATGGGAGAAGAGGCCGAGACTTAGAGCAGCTCTCGATCGCTCACTAGGAATCTGATTCTTCCATCATTGGTCTCGTTCGAACCGCGCTGGTAAGGTCTTACCTCTTCTTGAATATTTCCTTACAATTGTATTCATAAGTGAAGTTACATAGGTTTGAATGGGTAATCATTTATCTCAGATCTATGTCATTATTGGTTGTTTTGGGAGGTTCCTTTCACGTATATCGATTAGATAAAATCAAGGTAGGTGGTCTTGTGTTTAATTTCAATGGTCGAGTTGATTCTGTGTACCATTGTGTCACACACCCATGTTTTGGGTGTCATTCGGGGTGTGTTTCCATTGTTTATCTATTTGGATAGGATAATTGTGTAAATTCCATGATTATAACATGTTTTGATTTTTCTTGAGAGGAAACATATATAAATTCATTGCTTTTGCATTGGCCTCGGTCCGGTTACTTTCTTTTCCTATGGTACACCTGAGGGAAGTGTTTCCTTTAGCCTTATGGAAATGTTTTGTTTAGCCTGAGGGAAATGTTTTTTTAGCCTGGGGGAAATTTTTTGTTTAGCCTGAGGGAAATATTTCTTATGCCTGTGGGAAGTATCTCCCATGACTAAGGGTCATATCTCGTATGCCTGATGGAAATATTCGTTATGCCTAAGGGCAGTCACCTAAGGGTTTCATTTCTGCTTGCCTAAGGTCAAGGATTTACATGTATAAGGACAATGTTTGCTTTTAATATTTTTTTGTGGTGATTTATTAGGTTGTACCTACGAAGATAAAGCATAGGCTTGGTATTATTATTATCTTTTACTTTTTAGATATACTATTGTGGTTTGTGATGTGGCATAGGTATAGAAGATTGTTGGTCAAGGCTGAGTCTCGGAAATCTCTCAATTCGATTATATTCAATTGTTAAATAATTATTAAAATGGAAATCTAACTAGTAGGAATGGTTACTTTTGAGTAAATCCTAATTTACTGCATTTCATTAATGAACATTTTCACTGACAGTTGGGTACGGGCCTTTGGTGGTTTCCTACTGGGATTTATTTCTCACAACCTGTTCGGGTCATGTATTGGCACCAAACAGATTATATTGATGCATGTGTTGATAAGGGAAAGGGTACCTACAAAGGTACATGATTTTTTTAGAGGAGTAGGAGAGCATGGGACCGATCTTAGGCTTGTGATACCGTTGTGTTCCTACTGCACTACTTTGGTTTTTTTACTGTACTTTTTACCTTGTGTTTTATTTTATCAGATTGTAGTGTATCCCGTTTTGGATACTTTCTTAGAATTAGAGACATGTTACATCATCCTATATATGATAGTTGGTTATCTTTTACTTCGGTTTCATTGTCCATTTCAGGTCTATATTGTTTACTACTTCTACTTTTTTATGTTCATATATTTTTCTGCTACGATACACCTTGACAAATGAGGGCATATTTTCTCCACTATCTATCCTAGTCCCTCCTTGCTAATCGGCCGCCTCTGGTGTTTGGGGAAATTCACTTCAGGTCATGTGACCAAAAGGGTTCGAGGAACCCGTTGTGTGGAACCTGGATCTGGGATGTTATTGGTTGACTATGGAAGGAAAGATTCACCTTCTAATTGGGAAATTTCTTTACACCTGCTTTCATCAGAAAGTTCAATAGATGGATTAGGGACCACTATTACATGGAGGTGACTGGATCGCCTTAGTGTTGGAGGTATTTATTCTCTAGCCTTGCTCTTCCAAGTGTACTTTTTATGAAGATTTTTTAAGGTCTATGAAACCTCTGACACTTATGTATCATCTCTATCCTTGGATTTCATACAACAATTTCCATGTGCAACAGTCGTTGTAGCTACAACTCGATATATTCCTTTTGTCCTAGCCCCTTTATATGTGAAGAAACGAAGGCTTTGGCATACTCAACATCCAATCTGATTGATGCATCTGGCGGAGGTAATGTAATTTACAATTTGGATACCTCTAAAGCTGTTAGAATCCATAATTTTCGTGCAACCATTAGTGATTCTCATGTATGACATATGTGGGTGGAAATGTGATTGATTGTTCAAGACATATGAAATGACGAGAAAACATATAGGGGATATAAGCCTCACAGATAATTTCACCATCAATCCTGGTTGATAATACACCATCCCTGAATGCCATTATATAAGATCACATCTCATAATCATTTTCTTTACCATCATCAATGAATGTTATAGTTGGTGTGTCACTAAAAAGAAAGAAGTTGAATTCCTTCGAGAAATTCAATACCTTCAGCACCACGATAGGTCTAATTCCCAGTGGCTGAATACTTGAAACTTTCTGTAAAATGGAGTGAATCGATCTGTGGGAACTCTAACTAAATTCAACACAGAGTATGAAGAAAATTGTGCTATAATCCAGCCCCACAACACTAGGAATGGCCTTGCAATCCTAAATGAAGCCTTCCCATTGTATAAATACATTAGAATATGGTAAATTCATGCTAATACAAGAGTTTCTAGCCCAATATACTTACCCTATACCAATTTATCTACAATGAAAAAAGTAGTTGATCTTCAAACACCTTCAGATTCATGGACTGGAAGCAAATAAACACTTGGCCACGTAGCAAGGAAGGTAGATAAGAGTACTTTTTCATCTATATCAGATTTGACTTTATATCCCTAGTGTTTGTAATCACCTCTTTCCAGTGTAGGACAATATGTTCCTGAACTGCCTCGGTTATCTACAGAATGAAAAACAGTAGGATGTCCACAGGATGGACCTTTCTCTGTTGTTGGTTCTAAGAAGGCTTCCATCCACATTCTAGCATGGATATCTTTCTTATCTTTGGGTAAATTCTTCATTATCTTAACTAATTCATGGGATAGCGGTGGTGTTCTAGTAACATCACCCCATGTTGTAGTAGGAAGGATGAATTCATCATACATTTCCCCAAGAATGGGGATTTCAGCTATTTTGAAAATGTCCCAGAGACTAATACAAAATTCACCATGCATCAAATGAAAGGAATTCGTTTGTGGACTCCATTGGCTCAGTAATTCTGGAATGAATTTATTTTTGTAAACATATGTTTTCCCCATCTAGATAGCATCGTAAATATGAACTTCTGATAACTATTTTCTGAATTCAGCACTAGCCCTATGTACAAAGAATACTTACATCCACTCAGGTATTACACCCCCTCTTAAACGAAGGTCCCAATCTCCTTTCCAAGCATTAGATTGATCTGTTTGAGAAGCCCGAAAAGTGGAATCAGAACAATATGGTCTTGGCTCTACAACATGATCTTTCATATCGGGGGTGCAACCACTGTGGTGAAGGATGAAACTAATAGGGACTGTGCTTTATTGTATCAGAACCCCCTTACACTAATATTCATGCAGTTACAATTGGAATACTGAAGAAACCAATTCTTTTGAAATTACTTCTTAATATATGGAACATGGGTGTCATTCAAAATCCCATGCCCATACAGGGGTAAGTGAGGACTTTGTGGATAGTCATGATGGTACGGAATTAGACCCTTCCATAGCCCAGGAAGAGTACCCTCAACAATCTCATAATTGTATGGCCTGATGATCTTCATAATTTTATTTTTTTCAAGCCTTAGCTTATTCAATATGGGTCATCAAATGTGTCATTCTTTCCAACAAAAATAATTACCAAACTTACATATCAAATTTTGAAGAAGAAAGTCAAAAATGTGGAAAGGGACATTGTTCGGGTAGGTCCTTCAACGAAGTCAGTCTCATAGGCACTTTGACAAGGATCCAAGCACAGCTCCATCATTGAAGTCCTTTTTGCATAGCTCCATCATGTAAATAATCTTACCTGGAATAAATTTCAAGATAATTACGCGAGAGCACAATACGATGTAGATGGGTGAAATAGCTACCAATAAGAGCTCTAAATTTTGGAGAAATCACAGGTGAAGAAAAAATCGTGAAAGGTTGAGACCTATTTATTGGAAACAGAAGAACTACACAACATGACTGAGTTCTATACTAGTGTGAATTACTTGCATGAAAAAATTGTGTTATTCAGTAATCTGTCCTTATCTTTTTCAGAGACTTTCACCTCAGGACTTGGCCCTCTTTGTATATTTCAGATCCAATACTGAGGGGGGTCTTTTGTTGACACTACTTAAGAAAGTAACCAACAAGATAGAGAACCTTTGGATATTTAAAATCTTGAATCAAGATTAAAAGAGTACAAATGAAAATTAATAATACTCCCAAATTACTTCGTGACTATGTAGCTTCACCGAGCTACGCAGGCGAGCTACGCGGTTGAGCTATGCGGTCACCCAACGCGGCTGACCTCCATCCCAGAATATGTTTTATGTCCCTACACGGAGCACATACACGGTGGATCTGCATGAAGTACCTGCACTGGAAACATCTCTTCGACCAGGCCCATCTGTGCCTATAAATAGAGCCCTTGGGATCCCCACTTCTGGATGGAAAAAAAGTGAAAGACTCTCTGAAGCTCCCATTGCATAGCTCTTTCACCGAGATCTCTCAAATTGTATCAAGTAGATCCCCAAACTGCTATATAAGAGGAAATTTAATGGGATATGCATGTTTTGAAGTACTTCACATTCTTCAGTCAGCATCCATATCTGCGCACTATGCCTACATAGGATACCTGTGCGGTAGACTTGCACGCCATACCTGTGCAATACAGTAACACGGGGTACCTACGTGGCATACATTCATGAGGGACGTATGTGGCCATACCATTACCTTTTTTAAGCCATTTATGACAGGTTATATTATTATTTGGTTCCCTTATCTGAAAGGGACTAAATTTAAGCCTCCACCAAAACTTCCTGACTTATCAAACCTTTGGGAATGGCACATCAGCATGTCTTCTATTTGGGTTTGTATTTGTGCAGTCAGAGGTTTCCCACATTCATTTCAAAATGGGGTTAAGATTCTTGGGATGTTTTTGGGTTTGTATATCCATAGTTAAATAGACGTTTCTCCCAGAAAAGTGTTGTTAAGTTACTAGTTTAGAGGATGGTTGGTTACCGGCCTCGCCCTTCTCAAAAAGGGGACCCAGAACCTTAGGTCTCCGGTAGGGAAGGTACACTTTTCACTTGATATTCTGTACAAGTATAGGAGAAGTCCACCTACCATACCAGAACCAATTTCAGAGCAGACATCCAGGTATAAGCCACTCACCTTCACCCCTTGTTTCTTACATTGGACCCTTGTCCAATGTAAATAGATTGTAGGGAAGGCTCGTCGACTGGCCCTCTTCCACGGTTGATGCTCCCTCTTCCATCAGCGGAGGAGGGAAATTGTGAAGTGTCATTGTTGAATATTTTACATCCTATTATTTCTCAAATTGATCATGACTCACGTGGTCTTATAGATACGTAATGGTTCAACATGTGCACAAACACTCAACCAAGGAAATACGAGAACTTTGATTCCAGTTCAAATCAGGATACGTAGGAAGCTCTTTCAGAGCCCAAGCTCATTGGATATCCTCCTCATGAATCAAACCCTAATTCCCCCAATTTGGGCATCCTCCTTAAGAAATAATCCCCAAATTCAGTCCTCAAATCATTGAGGCATCCTTTTTAGGAAGTAAGACCAAACTTCATCAAACTACGTGGGCTTCGATTCCCATCCATATGGGATACGTAGGAATACTCCTTGAGGTTTAAACCCAACACTTTAAATTAACCCTGTTATCCTTGGGCCATATTTCCAATAGGTTATGACCCTATAATGAAACTCATATCCTTTAAAAGATCCTCAGGATACTTCAGCATAAGATCCAACACTATGTTTCAACTAAGCACCTTCCGCTTATAGGACTTTATCACATGAACTTAAAAGGTATGAAGTTACCTACTAAGCAGAACTGAACTACGAGGGTTCTGATTCCTTTCACAAGGATACATAGGTAGCTAATTTTATGAGCACGATCCCTAGATTAAAATAATATTTCTTCTCCTTGGATGATAATAAATTCTACAGTGCCCCACTATGTGGATTAAAAACCAGTATCATCATAATGATGATTAAAACAATCTCTAATTAGTATATAAAAGGATTCCATCAATGGAAAACCTCAACCAATGCTTGTTCTTAAGTTCCATAAAGTTCAAAACTTAACGAACTCCAACCTTTGGAAAGCTGGTCCTCTTTTGGATAAATACTTGTTGGAAGTTTCCTGTTCCATGTAAAAATCCAATGGAAACTGCCTGGAAAAGTGATTCTTAAATCTATAACAAAAGTTTCAAGGAACAATGAAACACCCATAATGAACCAAATGTGTCAGTGAACTAGACTTTGGGAATATTTTTTTAACTTTATTATTATAACCTCACCAGAAAAATTCTATAACCATGCAATAGGAATTGGAATAGAAATGCGAATTTCATTAAACTTGTATTAAAAGTATCCATTAAGACATTATAATGATAAAAAAACTAATATAATTGTTATGGGAACGACTAATTCATCTATTTTAATCCAATACTCATTTATAAAATTATTAAAGGGTTTATTTGTATATATACTTAACCTTAAATGTTACATATTCTAGGTTATTTAGATTATAATTCTGTTACTCAAATTTTTTTAGGTTCTTTAGGTTTATAGATTTAGAGGATTAGGTTATATTTTATAAACATAAAAATCATATTTTACAAAGTGGTCAATTCAATTTTATATCAATTTTTTCCACAATATAAAACACTTAAAATAAATTATGATTTATTTTCATTAAAAATATTCATAACATTCATCATTAATTATTCCTTCCAATTACCCAACGACAAAGCCTACAAAAAAATATTAATTTGTGGTATGAACATAACAATATCACTAAGAGACATAAAAAAAAGAATAAATATATTAGTCTAGTAAAAATATGAACAATCGTGAAAAACGTTTCTTGGAAACAAACCTTCTTATCTAAAAATAGATAAAAATTTCCATTAATAATATTATTATATTAACTTTTCCAATCAAATGAATTCTATGAAAACTCATTTGTAAGCATAGAAAAGTTAATTTGTTTCCTTAGGAAATCATCATCATAAAAACCCATAAAAACCCCTTAAAATAGGAATAACTATATGGTTGGAATACAATATATTTCTCTTGATAACATAATCTTTATCTAAAGAATTAGAGTCTATCACAGAGCACCCATCATATAAGCTATATCAGGCTCACCTGTAAGCTATAAAGGGGATCAAACCTTTATATAATATGTATCAGTCTCACCTATGAGATATAATGGGGATTAAACCTTCATAAAAACTATCCAAATACCATGTCATGAATAAAATAATTTAAAAACTCTTTAAATCCTATTTTAAAAACACTTTCAAAAATCAAAATAACCTATTCTCTTCAATACCCAATTTCATTATGAAAATAAAAAACTAAAAAAGAGGGTTTTAACTTATTAAGAACTAATTAAATATTTTAAATTAATACAAACATAAAATAATGGTAATGGTGTAGGGAAAATTCATTGTATCCCTATACTAGATACAATTACTTAATCAATTATGTTTAAATCAGATACCATGATGATATTCAGTTTATAAGTCCAAAATTCCTTTGGTATGTTGAATATGATCAAATAGGTCATTATTACATCACATATAGCATAATAATCATGAATAAATAAAATTTTTTATATCAATTATACTTTTAAAACCAATCATGAAATATGGTTATGGAAAATGAACTACATTACAATCATGGGTATGGTTGGTCATATGTACGCATGAGTAATGTTTTAATTTTTTAAATATCATTATAGAAAGATTGGATGTCTTATTTTACATTTATATAATTATAATTATATAATAAATACAATATTATTTCTTTAAATATTCTTATATATGTCTTTTATATTATTTTGTGACAAAAAATGAATCAAATCACATCGTGGAGGTGGAAATCCACACAAACGCACGAATGGCGTTATAATTTTTTATTGAATGGAAAGTTAATAAATTAAATGATATATTATATTTTAATAACATTAAATAGGTCATTAATATCATATATACACATTAATTCCATAATTATAAAAATAAATGACAGATGATGATGGAGAAATAATTACATCAGTTCATGAGAAAATAGTCCATTGTACACAAGCATGATGGTTTTTTTCCCATTTAATGGAAAATCATATGGAGATAGGTTGTTTCATTAACATAAAATCACCACATTATATGTAAGAAACATTTTTCATTATTACATCGTGGTTAAATAAGATTTTAAGGAGGTGGAATAATAAATAAATCAAAAACACACTGTTAAGAATGATTCAACTTCTTTAGACAAAATCTTAATATTTACACCAAATACATTCCTATGATGATTTAATGAAAAAATACTATATAATTTGATAAGGGATTTAATTAAGGTATTTGGGAATATATTACATGAAAAAAAGGTTTTATGTGTGATTAAATGATAATAATTGGTTTCCTTTTATAAGAGAGGGGAGAGGCACACATGGAATTTATTAAAATATTACATTAATATAAATTAATTTTTCTTTTTAAATGAATAAAAATTTAGGATATTATATGATAATATGAGTATGAATTAAAATAATCTCATAAAATAAATATTGGACAATTTTTTATTCTAGTTTTAGCCTTATCATTTTGTTTTAACCCATCATTAACCCTTCTCATAGATAATGTAACTAAAAGGATTTCTATTCATTGAGGGCCATAAAAGCTACTATAAATGGAAAAAAGGCCAGCAAATGGAACTTGGTTTATTTTATAAACAATATCTTAATTACTTGGTCAAATATAATATTTTTATTAATTTTATATCATTTAATATAATATTATATTTGATAAAATATCATTAATCTCAAGTTGTTGAATAATTCATTATTTTGATTTTAATAATATCAAGAAATCTAAAGAAATTTAAAAAATATATTTCATTTCATCCCTAAACTGTTATATTCATCTATAAAATTAATTTTTTTACTTAATTCTTTGAAATTAAACTATTTTATTATATTTAACATCATTTATTTTATTTTACCACTAATTGAATAACTACTATGTAAATGTTGTGTAAAAATTTAACGTAAATATTTATTTACTAAAAATAAAAAATAAATTATTATGAAAAATATTAATCATTTATTTAAAAATACTATTTATAACAGAACAAATCCTCTGTTTATCCGCATGTTAAAAATATTATTTTTACTAAAAACAATGTGATATTTTTGTCTTTCTTTAAATAAAATATTATAAAGGTTATAATCACATCCAAATGGATAAAAGGTCATGTATTTGATATTTGGATGACTATAGATTAATTATAATCATAAAAAGAAATTTATAAAAGTTTTAGTGTCATTTTATAGTTTTTATATTTTATTTTTTACTTTAATTACTAGATTTACCCTTTATTGTAGAAACAAAATTACTAAGGTTAATATTCATATAGACTAAAAATTAAAATGAAATATTTATCAACTTTGGACTTCTTGGTTTTAAATAAGAAATAAATTTTTTATGATTCAAAATATATTATTGTTAGAATTATATATAAAGTTAAACTGAAAAAATAGAACGAATAAACAGTTTTTAAAAAAAAACCATTTTTCAAGTATTATTGTTTTATACAAAATCCATATATAAAATTAATTTAAAACCCCTTGATTGGATTCTTTTGATAAAAATGAACTAAAAAAATTTCAAAACTCATGAAAAATATAATTTTACCTTTAAAATACTATAAGAGAAGATAAAGTTCTCAATCATAATTTGTATTTTCAATATTCATTGAAAAATAAATTTCTTAAGAAAATTATCAAACATTCATTCTAAGATAATTTTGAAATTAAATTTTTATAATGATTTTAAATTTTTAAAATTAAATTTATATAATTTTGAAATATTGATAAAACTATATATTACATAAAAATCCAATTCGGTTACAAATAATGCCTTTTTCCCTTTTGAGTGAAACATTACTTAATAGTTTTATAATCAATATAAATCTATAATATCTAAATAAATAACATTAATGAGGAATTAATAATATTTATCTTTACATTAGATGGTTTGTTACATTATTCATCCCGTTTCAGAATTCGGTTCTTTTAATCTTATTCAATTATTAATCAAGTTGGGTTGTCTTTCCCTCATAACATTTTCAGATTCTCTTATGGCTTCTTCAACCATATGTTTTTTCCTAAAAATCCAAACATAGTGCACTATATTTTTCTATAATAAATTATATCAACATTTAGGAATCTAAATTAGTTTTTCCTTATAATAAATTTAATATTTTAACTAAATTACTTAGTTCTCAAATTAAGATATGAATCTCACACATATTTTCCAAACATCAAAACATCTAAAACATTATGTGATTGGGACAAACTCGAAGGTAAGAACACTAAGTGGGATAGTGATCCCAATTTCTCTAGGATTTCATATGGTCCAACTATTTTTGTATATAAATTCCTAATTTTACAAAAAAATTAATAACACTTTTCAATAGATATTGTTTAAAAAGAATATGATCACCTACCTAAAAGAAAGATCTTTTATCCTATTATCCAGACACGTTTTATGCCTATTTAGGTCTGTCCTCATGTTCTGCTAAATAATATTCAGCTTACCATCCATTTACCCTACCAAATAGTGTCCCATTAACTTCATTTCTCTTAATATATCCTAGAAATAAGGATCATGGCACTTATTTCTGTACAATGTATCCAAAGGTGTCATATATATACTGGAATAAAAAACTATTATTAACAGAAAATTGAATTGATAAAATATGTTGATCTCAATATCCCTGGTAATCCATTTAACAAGCTTTAAGTATATATACCATGGTATAAATTATTTTTCTCAATTTTTCTATCATAGTGAGGATAAAAAATTTCACTAAAATTTAATTTAGTAACCAATGAGTTCCGAAGACCATTCTGAAAATTAGAAGTGAATCTTGGATCATGATTAAATATAATAGAGAGAGTAAATTAATTTAATATAACTATATAATTCAAATTTAATCAATAAATTTTATCCAAAGTTATAGTATCTTGAATGGGAAAAATGTGAATATATGGTTAATTCATTAATAATAACCCAAATCGCATTATTAAATTTAGATGTCTTTAGAAATTCTATTATGAAATACATGGAAATATTTTCCTATTTCCACTCCAACATTGGAAAAGGATAAATCATACCTTTAGTTAAATTTCATTATACTTTAACATATTGAAAACTCAAACATTTAATGATAAATTCAATAATATCACTTTTTATTTCATCCCGCCTATAATACTCTCAAAATAATATATACATTTTAGGGCTGCAATGATGAATAGAAAATAAGAAACTCTGAACTTCACTCAATAATTATCTCTTCAATTAGGTAACAAAAGGCACAAATTATTTCTTTACAAATCTCAAAACAACTTCTCTTTCAACATATAATTCATGAAACTTAACCTTGTTAACCAATTCTACCTCTTTCTGTAACCTAATGTATTTCTTCTAATTTTTTTTAATTCTTTCTCACAAAGATGATTTTATTGACACTTGAAACAAAAGAGATGAGGTTCCTAGATCAATAAATTTATTAATTAAATTTATCAAATCATTAAACCTTGGACTGTGTAGAAAATTTAACATGGTTAATACATCATTATTTTTGTGACTCAAATCCTAATTCATAATTAGTTGAAGCCAAATTATATGTCTCATGTTAAAATCTTTAAAATTGAATATCTACATCATACGTTTGGTATTTGAATATATTTAATGCCTAGATCCATATAAATTATGTCTCTAATTTTTTAAAGAAAACCCATAAAATATAATTCCATATCATGTGTATAATAATTTAACACATGGGTTTTAGTTTATGTGAAGCATAAATAATTATCTGACCATTATATATCTTGATACAAAAAATTCCCTTCAACGAAGCATCATTATAGACAAAACATTCACTATTTCTATAGGGAAAATAACAACAATGGATTATTCCCCAATATTCTTTTTTAGTTCCAAAAAAACATCACTCTTTTATCTAGATGAATTTTACATAATTTAGAGTTAGTTAATTCGAAAATATATAAAACTAATAAATGTTTCCAAAAAACCACAAATAGAAACCTACTAAACCAAGTAAAATATGAATATCTATGAAATCGGTAGGTATTTTACACTCTTTATCAAATTTATTTTTAGTATGGTAAATAGTTATTCTAATTTTAAAAATAATCACTCCTAGAAATAAATTTTTTTCAACCAAAATTCACACTTAATAAATTTCCCATATAGTTTATTTTCTTTTATGGTTTGAAAAGCAATCATTATTTGTCTTTAATATTTCTATTTACCATTAGGATATACCAATATATCATCAATAAACCCAACCAAAAACTTATCTAAATACCCATTGAAGGATCTTTTCATATGTTCTATAAATATAGATGGTTCATTAGATAACCGAAAGGAAATAACTGCTTACTCATAGTACTCATATTCATTTCAAAGCATATTCTTAATAATATATGCCTAAGTCACCTTCAACTAATGGTACCACAACCAAAGATCAATCTTTTAAAATTAATTCTCTCCCTTGATATTATTAAACAAATCATTTATATGAGGAAAAGTGTACTTATTGTTAACAATGATGTTATTAAAGGCTCTGTAATCAATGAAAAGTCTCATTGAACCATATTTCTTTTTAACAAATAAAATAGGATTACCCTATCAAGAAGTTATATGATAAGTGAAACCTTTATCTATAAATTCTTATAATTTATTTTTCAATTCTAAAAGTTTAAAATAATTTATTAGATAAGGGGTTTTTGAAATTGGATTAGAACCAAGTACTAAATCAATGGTAAAATGAACCTCCAAATTAGTAATATCACATGGAAATTCATTAGAAAAGCATTTATATATTTTTTTACTCCTATTATATCACTAACCTCTACAGTTTATTTCTTTTCAACAATATTTTCTATGTAAATTTCACTACCATCTCTAATCAATTTCATGGATTTTTAGTATGCTATCAAGGGTATGAAATCACTGAATAAAACATTCATAGCTCTATAATATGTCATAGAATGATAAACTAATAGCAAATACATAAACAAAATAACATAAAAATCTACCATTGTAGTGGAAAAATATTTTTATAAAATTCCATTACACTAATAAGAATAGGAGGACACCTATAAATATTGGATGCTTTAATATTTCCACCCAGATCTTTCACTAAAATATTGATCATAATCTTATATAATGATATTCCTGATATTTCTATGAATTTATAAGAAATGAATTAATTAAAATATAAATATTCAAATAGGTTATTCTCACAACTCTAATAAAAACATAACATACTCGTCAACACTTCATTGGATGGCCCTAAATCAATCGTAGTACTAGAAGAAGATTATGTCACACCTTTCTACAATTGATCTTGATGATTTCCATCCTAAGTAACTAAATTCATAAAAAAAATTCATAATAAACCAATTCATTGAAACTAAAACTTATCCCCTATGGATATATATCATTTACTCAATTATTTAATTATTTAGGACTCTTTACTTTGCAATCACGGGCCCCATGACCAAACTTACCACATCAGTAATACTTTTTAGAATTTACTAGACATTCCCCATAATGTTTTTAGAAAACTTGTTACATTATGAGAACATTATTTAATTATCTTCATATTTAATTGATGAATTATTCCTCATTTCCTTCCATATATACCATTCATTATACTTATTTTCAATGAACACATGATCATTAGTATACTATATTTTTATTTTCTGAGAACACCAAACGAGACTCTATTAAATTTTAAATTCATGGGGCTCTAGTTCCCTTATATATATTGGTTTTAACATTGAGTAAACCTGATTAATATTAAAATCAATATCTCAAATAAAATCTATCACATACAAGTCTCAACTTTTAAAATTTTCTTCATATGTAGACACATAATCTTCATAATTTTTCTTCAATTACAAGAATTCTTTCTCCATCATATGTCGAACAATCTTAGGGAAATATTTTTCTAAAAAAATATTCTTAAATGTGTCACATTCCATAGAATCAAGATCATCTATCCCTTTTTTATTATAAACCAAATACCATCATAAATCAGATATACCTTCAAAATTATTATTTGAAAGGGTTGTATTTTGACATTCTGATCACCACATGACTTAAAATATCTTCTCTACAACATTGTTCTATCCTTCAGCCACAACTGGATCTATAGTTCCACTAAAAACTAGACGATTTTGTTTCATGAAGTTTTAAAATATTTTCAGGTTCCTATTTGGTAGATATATATGCTCTCTATCATGGATTCCACCACCATTTATAGCTTGTGTCAACCGATCCATCATAGAAACAAACTGCTCAACTCCTATTATGACTATTCAAAGTTTTTGTTTTGGAAGGATATCATCCTATTGGTTTCTTTCTACTACATACATCATACATCTTATGTGGAAAACCATTCTATATAAACAGAGTTTAGGTAAAGAAACACTTTAATATTCAAATGCTATATCATTCCAACAAAACCATTAGGTAAAATATTTTCAGGATTTTCTATTATCATTCTCCAGACCCCAAAATTTATCAAAACCTTTCCTAAGATACAAACTATAAGGAAACATCCTCAAAAATTACATATTCGAGTGTCTTTAGACTAGTATTAACATAGTTTCATTTCTATGGATTTTTTTTGAGTTTTTAAGAACTAGTTTTTTACTAATACACATCAAAACCATATTTTAAAAAGTGTACACTTCTATTAAATATCTATTTTTCCTCAGTATAAAACTTTGAAAATAAAAAAAGAACAATTTCCCCCGAAAATCTTAGTGACTTTCAACTTCACTTATTTTTTTTTATTAAAAATCCACAAACCCCATGAAAAACATTTATAATTTGGGATGATCACAAAAATCTCAATAAGGGACATAAAATAAAAAATTCATTAGTCTAGTTAAAAATGGAAAAAAATTGAAAACAATTCCTCAAAACATACCTTTTTATCTAAGAAATGACATCATTTTTTCTTCAAAAATATCATTATATTACCATTTGAAATCAAAAAAATTCCATCAATCTCATCAGTAAGAAAAGAAAATTCATGTTGGTTCCTTGGGATATCATCGTCTTAAAACAATTATAAAGCCCTCTCAATTAGAATAACCATTTGCTCAACTCATAATATAATTCTCTAGTGAACATAATAATTACCCATTGCATTGGAGTGCTATCTGGGAACACCCATTTTATTTGATATATCAGGATCACATGTAAGTTATAATGGTTATCAACCCATCTTACAAGTTTTATCTATAAGTAACTGACCTTAAAAAAACTTATTATAGTTATTTCAAAAATATAATTCTATTATATCCCAAAAATAAATTTTATTTCTATAGATTTATAGAATTAAGATAAATAGTTACAAAGAAAACCCATACATTAAAAGTGGACACTTATACTCAGTATCCATTTTTTATGCCAAAGGAAACCATTTTAAAATAAAACATGATTTATTTAAATGAAACAACTTCAGTATTATCATCATGAATATTGACATGGAGAAAAATATTTGGTAATGAAATCTTTAAACATTCAAAGTGTCTCCTACCACATTAAACATTTAAGTAATAATCCCCATAAAAGAATAAAAGTTAAAAAATCACTAAATAACATGATAATAAATAAATTAAAGATATGATATTTCAAAGGGGATATATATACCCCTCATAAAATAATATGAGTGTATAACATCAAAATATTCCTCAATAAAAGAAGACTTATACAAAGTCCCTTACCGTGAGTCTGACTCATCATGTATATACATTATTATCAAGAATAAAAAAATTATCTTAATTTATAATTTATTGAGGAAATTTTCCAGGTTTATTATTAAATTTATATCACTTATTAAAATGGTATCATGATTACATAGTTATTTAATTTCACATAGGATATTTTGACAATATTTGATACGTGAGTCCAAAATGGCATAGATAAGTTGAATATGTTCAAAGTGGTTATTAGTACATTAAATACACAATAATATTCATGATATAATATTAATTAGCATAAATCAATCATAATTTTAAATCCATTAATTAAATATGGTAATGAATAATGAACTATGTTACAATCATGGATATGGTAAGTCATACATAGGCATCAGTAATGTATCCATTTTTTAGTGGTCATTATAGAAAGAATGAAAGAATTGTTTTATATTTAACAAATTATAATAATATAATTAATATCATATTCATAATTTTAATATAATTTTATATATATCATCTATTTTATTTTGTGATGGAAAATGAATCATATCACTTTCTGGAGTTGATAGTTCACACATACGCAAGAATGACATTATCCATTTCATGTGAATGAAAACATAAGAAAAAAATGATATATTATACTTTAATAATGATAAATTTTCATTAATATCATATAATAACATAAATTTCATCATTATAACTAGTATTGGGTGTTTGTGATGGAAACTGAATTATATCGGGTTGTAAGGTGGTAGTTCTTCATACACACGAATGATAATTCTTTTCCCATTTGATTGAAGTTGAGATGGATTTAGGTCAAGAAATTAAAATACTAACATATCAGTATATTTAGGATACTTGATTTATTATCTCAATATGGTTTAATGATATTTTAAGGAATTGGAATAAGAAATAAAATAGAAACACTTAATTAAAAAGCATACCTATTCTTCGGACGATCACCTTTGATTAACACCATATCACATATAAGGTGAGTGTTTTTAAATAACTAAGAGCTATATAATGTGGTTAGGGATTCACTAAAGGTATTTGGGGATATATTTTTTGAACCAAAGAGTTTTTTATATATGAATAAAAGAGAATAATGGGTTCCCTTTTATAGGAGAGGGGATGGGCAGTCTTGGAAATCTTCAAAATAATAAATTAATATGAATTAATTGTAAAATATAAACAGATCCAAACATATTAATTTCACATATACAATGATTTTTATTATAAATCCATTAATACAATAAAAATTAGATAATTTTTTACTATTCTTTAATCATTGTATTTTATCTTTAATCATTATTTACCCTATTTTATTCTTTCTGTCATATCATGTAATTTACATTTTTTGGGATTATATAATTACTATAAAATGAAAACGACCAATTAATTGGTCATTTATTAAACTATTATAATTATCCCAATTTTTTTTCAAAAATTTATATTTTTATAAATTTTATATCCTTTAATAAAATATTACATATTTTAAAATATAAATAATGTCGATTTTGACAGTATTCATAACTTGACTTTTTAACAATATCATAAAAACAATATAAATTCGAAACAATACATAGAAAACATCAATAAAATGTCAAATATATCTACCAATTTCGTGTATGACATTACTAATTTAAATTTAAATTTATTTTATTATTATTAATTTCATTTACCTAATATTTCCTTTAATTAAACAATTATTGCATCATCATTGTGTACCCATTTAAGGTAATTATTTAATCGCTAAAAAATATAAATAAATTACCATGATGTAGATAAAAAATTTATATTTCTAAATAATATTTATAGACTAAAATAACACTTATATAACCCCATAATAAAAATATTTTTCTTGTTAAAAACAAAAGTACAACAAAATTGACTTTCCCTTGAATATAATATTATAAAGGTCATATTCTCAAACAAAATGATGTAAATAGTAACATAACCAATACTATAACGAATATGGACAAAATATAATCATCTAATTCAATTATAAAAAGTTTTAGTGTTAATTTATTATATTTATAATATTATTTTCACCCTTAATTACCTGATTGACCTTTAACTGTGGTAATAAAAAATTTACTAAAGTTATTATTCATATTGCCCAAAAATAATAGTGAGATGTTTAATTTTTTCCTATATTATTATTATAAATATTTAATACATTTTTAAAAATTAAAAACATATAAATTTTAGAAATTAATAAAAAATGAATCCCATTGACGGCAGGAGAAATTGGGTTTTTAAATTAGAAACCTTCAAGAGATTGAAATGTTTTATATAAAAACAGTGAGAAATTGATTATCATGGCCTAAAATGTATTAAATGATAAAAAAATGATTTAATTTTAAATAAAAACCAATTAAAAATATAATTTAATGCTATATATTCTTTAGACAAAAAATCTCTTTTCCATTTAAAATGTAATATTTTTTCACTATTCATCAAAAACTGAATCTTATCACAAAAATACAAAAAAATTAATCCAAAGTAAATTTTGAAACACCATTATCAAATAAGAATATTATTTTGCCAAATATAATTAATAATAGTGTCAAAAACTAGATTTAAAACAAGTTCTCTATCAAAAGGTGGGTAATTGCCTTTTTAGAAAAAGACTTCTTTTATGTGTAAAATTAGATTTTTTATATATCATGACAAGAAAACACATAATATCAATGTCAAAAATTATATAGAATAGATTATATAAATTATTTTCATTAACATAATCTAATAATAGAGATTTTTTAATTTATTGGTATAAAACACAATTGTGCACATCTAAATAGTTTTTTAGAAAAAGTATTCTATTTAATTTAAAAATGCTTTCACATTCATTTATAATTAATTTTTCAAAGAATTATATATACATTTTTAAACCT
Source organism: Viscum album (assembly GCA_963277665.1). Lineage (NCBI taxonomy): Eukaryota > Viridiplantae > Streptophyta > Magnoliopsida > Santalales > Viscaceae > Viscum > Viscum album. The sequence continues at coordinate 1,842,414,279 of OY728136.1, forward strand.
TATTTTCTTAATTTTGTTAAACTTGTTCATACCCTCCATTCAATGGATAGGTTATAAAGATATCATTTAAATAATAATATTTTTTTATTTGTTTATGCTCGATGTGACATATCTTGTACTCTATCAAACACAATGTTTCCTTTTAAAAACACAGGATATTACATTATCCACCTTTTTGAAATTATGTCCTATAAATTTGGAATTTAGGATCAGTAACTAGGGGTTTGACTTTTCAAAATACCTTTTTTAAAATTCCACATTTGAAAAATTATTACCAGAAATTCTGCATTAAAATAAAGAATGGGAAGTATAATGATCACCTAAGACAACACATAGGAGGGTTTCATTTAAAAGAACAAGGATATGGAATAAAAACAAACTATAAATTCCTGATTGAGAGTGATAGTTAAGATGTTCCTGATGAAGTTTATAATAAAAAACCATAAATCTATGGTTTTGTAAGGGGAATTTTTGTAGAGAGCTCCCCTCAGTGGATTAGGGTTTCTCTATTGTCATCATTCTTCTCCCTCACTCCTCACCTCTTTTCCTTCTCCTGTTAATGGCACTATCCTTGATATATTCAAGAGGAATATATTTTTTTATGTGATTTTTTCTCAGTAGCACTTTGGTTTCACTGATTTCGATATTGAGAAATATTTCACAATTGATCAATGTTATCCATTGAAACTTGTTTTCCAGTCTTCACCCTTGCCCTCATTCTGCTTCTCTCACTTTTGATCTGTCTCTAATTGAACCATGTACCTTTTAGTATGGTTTTTTTCTTTTTTATGGGATTCTATTCAGTTTGACGGTCATATGGTTCTGATTTCTAGATATTTTTTGACATCCTTCATCATTTCTCATCAACCTAAGGTTACATAGATGGTCTTATTCTCTATTTTGTCCCTATCTCATTGTGGAAACATTTTTGGAGGCCTGGAATTTTCATGGTTCCCTGTTCTGGAGTTCTACCAATGATGATCTTCTTGTCTTTCATCCTCCATCGAGTCTCTAGAAAAAATTTATATTTTATTTATTTTGGGGTTCCTATAGATTCCCCTTGTGGTGTGGTTCACTGTGGCAGTTGGCTTCTCTAGTGGCTCTGTTCACAAATGGAGATGATTTTGGAAACATTCTCCCATTATTATGTGGTGTACAGTTTGTAGGCATCTGAGGGGTGTGTATATCGATGAATGAAGTCTGTTATTCTCATCCCAAGGTGGATCTTGTTTAATTTCATACTAAGGTCCATTTTTTCTTGTTCATGCCTAAAATGTTGTATTCTTTTGGGCACGACCTTTTTTTATTTGTTCCATGTACAGTTCTCACTTAACCATAAAGTGATTTTATCTAAAAATACAAAAAATAGTTTATAGACAAAACCATAGATTAGTGACAGATTAAAAGGTCATTGATTTCTTAGTAAGAAAATTAAACTGATGAAGTAAGTTTTTAGATTATATTGGTAGATTCGATGATATATATTATTACCCGGACTTATAAGATAAGGAAACATTCTTACATGAAAAGTAGATTTCTTCCTTTAATTAATTTCCCCCAAAAACTCATTTGTTTTCTAAATATTGAGTATTCAGGATTAATTTTTCTTGCCTAAAGCCTTATAATAAACTTATTGAGAATCACATAATCTACAAAATATTAACTATCTATTTCTCATGTATTTATAGATTAACCACAGACAAAATGGTTATCAAAATATATGATAATTCTTAAAAAATTTGAAAACCTTTAAATGAATAAAGACAAATTTTAATCTCCAAAATTCAACATTAATACTCAAATATAAACATAGACCATTCAATAAATAACTAATCTCAAAATTCCTCAAAATAATACAAACTAATATTGAAACCCAAAATTCATAAGGATTTGATAATATGGTCTTCCAAGATAAATTTTAAATTTTATCTCAAAATAAAATCAACTAATTTTCAAGTCTCATACAAAAAATCAATTTCCCTAATAATATATTCTCCAATATAGGATAATTATTTCAATAAATAACCTAAATAACAATAAAATCATGTTTTACTATAAAATATAATTCTACCATTACTACTCCATTAAATTCCCACAATATTCTATTTACCTTAATCACATAATGTTCCCAAATGTGTGAAATATTTTTGAAATAACATTAATCACTTAATCACAAATTCATTTTTCAGTATTATAGTTTTCTATTTGATAAAAGATGTATTCCCATAATAAAATTATTCTTTATCCATCATATCATTTAACTAAAAAAATCATACTAACCCGAACATAATGTACGCCAGTGGTAAGCGATGTACCCTTGTCTACCTTCAATTGTGAGTTAGATTCCTATGGCCTTATCGGACGCAACAAGTTATCACCCATCCTACGAGTTATAATTTTTATAAAACTGTAAGAATTTAATATGATTAAAAAACTATTATAAAATCATAAAAAATAACTATAACATGTTTTAAAATCCTGGTTATCTCATACCATTAATTTTTTAACCCAAAATGTAATATTCCATAATTACTTAAAAAATAAATGCCTCCCAAAATACAATTAATCTCATTAGAATTTCATAACCTAATGCCTCAAAATTGGGTTCTAAGATGTTAAACATATGATCAATCTGAAAAATAGAAACTCATGATGATATTCCAAACTCATAAGAAAACATCCTAACTTCCAATGTTTTCTAAACCCTCATTCGATACCAACTATAAGAACTAGGCTTTGAACATAACATATTATAGTTATTTTAAAACTATAAATCACATTATATCTCCAAAGTTCATTTAGGTATATATTTTTATAGGAATATTAGAAAACCCAAACATAATAATCTCATATATTACCAGTGGAATGTTATACTTAGTATCCATTTTTTCACCAAAGGAAACTCTTTTAAAATAAAGCATGATTTATTTTCATAAAAAATCTCTAGTATTATCATCCCGACATCACCTTTATTCTTATAAATGCTTATGACCCATGAAAAAAAATTCAAACTTGGTATGAGAACAAAATCTCAGTAAGGAACATAAAGAAAGAAAATCATTAGTCCAGTATAAACATGAAAACCCATTAAAACCCATTTTCTTAAAAACTCATTAGAAAGCATAGAAACGTTATGTAGGTTCCTTGAGTCATCCTTACTATATTAATATTACACTCAAAAAAACAAATGTAATAACTATATTGTCAACTTCAATCATCGGATTACTCAATGCATTAGGGAGCTATAATGGGGCTCACCCTTTGTAAAAGCTATATCAGCCTCTCCTATTTCTCATGAGCTATAATGGGGATCAAACCTTCGTATATGATATATCAGGATAACCCGTGAGCTATAATGTAGTTAAACCCTTATGAAATAATTTCCAAGGACCAAATCCTGAATAAAACCCTTTGTAAGAATTTTAAAACCATTTGTAAAACACTATCAGATTACAAAATACCATGTTTCTTCAAAAAACCCATTTTTAACCTAAAAACATCCTTTTCTTTGAAAAAAAACATTTTCAATTAAAAAACACCCAAGAGATAAAAATAATTATTTTCATTGAATAAAACATGTAATATTTTAATGGAATATATATATTAAATAATTTTCAAAGTGGTGGAAAAATCATTGTCATCATGTACATTAAAAATATAATATTCATTTTATCATTTGTCAAAACAATACATATTAAATAAATAAAAAGATTCGTTTTGAAAAAAAATTTAATACAATAAAAAATAAAAATTAAATTTCCATTATAATAATTTTATACCCATATAAATAAATACCTTAAATAATAACAAGAGTATTTACATGGATAAAAAATTGATAATTAAATCTTTAATCATTTAAAGTGTCTCGTACCACTTTGAAAATTTAAGTCATGAGACCTATGAAAGAATATAATTCAAAAAAACATTAAATAACTTGAAAATAAATTAATTCATGATATGATATATTAAATTGGGTTTATATACCCTTCATAAAAGAATGTGGGTGTATAACATCAAAATATGCCTCAATGAAAGGAGATTGAGACAAAGACTCCTTCTGTGAGTCTGAATCATCACACACATTATTTATCTTCCTGAATAGTAATATTAGGTTATTTTTTACGTTATTTATAATGGTTTACATGTTTATTATTCCTTTTATATCACTTATTACCATGCTATAACAATTACATAATTATTTAAATTCACGATGGGTGTTTTGATGATATTCGGTACTTAAGTCCAATGTGACAACAGTAACTCAAAGACAATCAATGGGGTTATTAGTGGATCATCTATATAAATGTTTTAATGAAATAATAATAATTATTATAAATAAATAATACTTTTAAATCCATTTATTAAATATGGGTATAAAAAATGAAATATGTTACAATCATAGAGATGGTAATTCATACGTACGCATGAGTAACATTTCCATTTTTCAATGATCACTATGGAAAGAAGGTAAGTATTATTTTATATTTCAATAATTATCATAATGTTTTTAATATAATATTAAAAAATTAAATATACTTATATATATCATCCATGTGATGTGGTGATGAAAAATGAATCGCATCTCTTCATGGAGGTGATAGTTCACACATACGCAGAAATGCCATTATCATTTTCATGTGCATGTAAAGGTAAGAACATAAATGATATATTATTATTTAATAATCATTAATAATTTATTAATATCATATATTAACATTAATTCCATCATTATAATCTTTATTGGGAGATAGTTATGGAATATAAGTTATATTGGTTCGAGAGGCGGTAGTTCTTCATACGCACAAATGATAATTCTTTTCCAATTTCATGGAAATGGAGATGGATTTAGGTCTTGATATTAACATAAGAATATCTACTTATATTGAGGATACTGAAGTTACAATTTCATCATGGTGGAATGAGATTTTAAGGAAGTTTAATAAGAAATAAAATAGAAACGCGTAATTAAAAATGACAAATCTTCTTTTGACGATCTCCTTGGATTAACACTTAATTACCTCTAAGGTGAGTTTTATGCCTAAGAAAATAGATCTACAATGTTGCGATGGATTCTATGAAGGTATTTTTCTTGATATTTTTTGAAAAAATAGTTTTTTATGTGTGATGAAAATAGAAAATTGGGAACCCTTTTCAACGAGAGCAGAGGGGCACTCTTGGAAATCGTCAAAATATTAAATTAATATAAATTAATTTTATAATATAGAAGGATCCAAACATATATATTTTTAAGATAGGATGATTTTGGGTGAAATATATTCATCCAATACAAATTAGATAATGTTTGACTATTTTTTAATCCTTATTTTTTTATTTATATATTATTTATAAATTTCAATTCTTATCTTGCTATCATGTAACATACATTTTGATGATTAATATAATTACAATAAAATGAAAAAATACCAATAAATGAGTCATTTATGACATTTTATAATTATCCCAATAATTTGGATGAAATTCATATTTTTATAAATTTCATATCATTTAATAAAATATTATTTATTTTAAAATAATAATAATTTCAATTCTAACACTATTCCTTACCTGGCTTATTAAAAATATCATAAAAAATATAAATTAGAACCAATACATAAAAAATTACTAACATGTCAAATTCATATAAAAAATTCTTGTATGACATTAATAATCCCAATTTATATTTATTTTAGTATTTTTAATATCATTTATTTGATGTTTCCTTCAATTAAACAATTATTGCATCATCATTATTCCAACATTTAAGGTAATTATTTTCTAACTAAAAAACTATAAATAAATTACCATAATTTATATAAAACTTATAAATTTATAAATATATTTTTTAGTCTAACGTATCTATTATATAACCCCATATTAAAAAAATTTCTTTTATTAAAAACAAAAGTATAACAAAATTGAATTTCCCTTGAATATTATATTAAAATGATTATATTCTCATAAAAAAGGCCATAAACTATCCTTTAATATTAAAGTAAATAATTTAATTATCCAAAAAATTATTAAAAGTGTTTGGGTAATTTTATAATATTTATAAAATTATTTTCAGCCTTAATTACTAGATTGACCTCTAACCATGGTAATAAAAAAATTACTAAAGCTATTATTCATATTACCTAAAAATAATAGTGAACTATTTAATAAATTTTATCCATATGATTCCAAGTATATAATCTATTTTTCAAAATTATAAATATAGGAATTACATAAATTAATTAAAAATTAATCATGTTACTGGAATGAGAAAATGAGTTTTTAAAGAAAAAACCTTTAAAAGATTTAAATGTTTTTATATGAAAACTCAATATTAAATTGATTCAAATGAACTAAATTGGATTAAGTGATAATAAATTGATCTAATTATACCTTAATAATAGTTAAAATGTTATTTAATTTAATAAATTATTTAAATGAAAAATATATTTTCAAATAAAAATACAATATTTTTTTAGTATTAATCATAAAATGAATCTTATTAAAAAAATTACAAAAAATTAAAACAATATAAATATTCATACACATATTTCAAATAATAAGGTTATTTTTTTAAAATAGAATTTATAAAAGTTCTAATAACATAATTTAAAATTTGTGTGTCATCAAAAGGCAGCAAAACAACCTTTTTAGAAAAATATTTTTGATACGTAAAATTGGATTTTTTATTATATCATGCCTAGAAAACACATAAATTAATGTTAAAAATTATATTTAATATATAGTATATAAATATTATTAATATAATTCAATAAGATTTATTTTCTTATTTATCTTTATAAAAAAAGACTTGTAAATATTTAAATAGTTTTTCATAAAAACATTTAGTTTTATTTTAAAAATGGTTTTACATTCATTTAAAATTAATTATTCAAATAATTATTTATAAATTTGTATATCATATTTTAATAATTCAATTAAATCATTTCATAGCTACCATTCATCATCAAGGTTGTAATGATATCATTTAAATAAAAATATTTAGTTGTTCATTTAAACTGAATGTGGTGTATCATATACACTGTATAATATAGTGTTTCATTTTAAAAAATCAATATCATACATTAACCCCCCCCCCCCCCCACTTTTAAAAATTTTATCCTCTTAATTGGGAATTCAATATTGTCAACTAGGGGTTTCACTTTTTAGAATACCTTTTTTGAAATCAACCATTGGAAAAATAATTAATTGTACTTCCACATTAAAATAAAGAAAGGTAAGAATGAAGGTCACCTAAGATGACACAAAGGAGGGTTCCATTTATGTAAATATGGATATGGAATAAAAAATATACTATATATTCTTGATAGATAGCGATATAGAACATAGCCATGGAAAAGTTAAAAATCACAAAACCATAAATATATTATGGGTTAAAAGGTCATCAATTTCATTATAAGAAAAGAAAATAGATAACGTTTTTTTAATATTACTTTCATATATTTGAGGAATTATTTTACAACATGGTATAAGAATATAGGGAAACATATTTACTTGAAAATTAGAGTTTCATACTTTAATTAATTTCCACCAAAAACATGTCTTTTCTCCAAATTACAAGTATTCAAGATGAATTTTATATGAAATAAGAACTATAATATACTTCTAGAAAATAACATAATCCAAAAAAAATTACCTATCTCTTTCTCATATATTTATAAGTTAACCGAAACAAAAAAATTTAGTATAATATTTTAAAATTACTAAAAATAATAAACCTTTAAATGAAGTAAGACTAATTTTAATATCCCAAATTCAATAGTAATACCCAAATATCCACATAAAAGTTTCAACAAATAACATTATTTGAGATTCCTTAAAATAATCCAAAATAACATTGAAACCCAAAATTCATAAGGATTTTATAACATAGTCTTCCAAGTTCAATTTTAACTTATATCTCAAAATAAAATCAATTATTATCAATGTCTCATAGAAAAAAGTAATTTCCCTAATCACATATTATCTAAGATAAATTAATTATTTCCATAAATAACTTTAATAACCATAAAAAAATATTTTCCTCTATAATATAATTCAACCTATATTTCTCCAATAAAATCTCACAATATTCTATTTACCTTAATCATATAAAGTTCCCAAAAATAGGGAACATTTTCTAAAATAACACTAATCACATAATCACCTAATAGTTTTCCAATGCCATTGTTATCTATTTGATAAAATAAATATTCCCAATATCAAATTATTATTCATCCATAAAATCCTTTAATTAAAATGAAAAAAGTCATAGTAATCGGTACTTTACGTAGGCTAGTGGTAGCTGATGTACCTTTATTGCCCTTCAATTATGGGCTTGATTTTCATGGAAATTCTGGACATAATGATTTTGACACCCAACCTATAGGTTTCCCTTTTGCTAAACCTATATAATTCTAATATGATTCATAAAATAGGTAAAACTCTAAAAAATAACCATAAAATTTCATAAACCCAAAATTTATTTCATACCTTTAATTTTACATCCCAATATATAATAACACCTAATTACATAAAAATAAATATATCCATAAATACCATTAATCAGATTAAAATTTCATAACTTAAATCCACAAAATTGGTTTATAATACATTAAAGTTATGATCGACTGTAAAATTATTAACTCATCATTATATCCATAACACTTAAGAAAACATCCTAATCTCAAAAGGTGTCTAATCCATTATCTAATAAAAACTGTATGGAGTAATCCTTATACATTAATTACAAAAATTATTTTAAAACTATAAATAAAATTCTTTTCTCAAATATCATTTTGGTCTAGATTTTTATAGAATTAATGAAATCAATTACATAGTAAACCAATACATTATAAGTGGACACATATACTCAATATCGATTTTTCCACCAAATGTAATCCTTTTAAAATGAAATATTATTTCTTTTCATGAAACGTATTCAATTATTTCATCATGAAATATCCTTTGTTATTAAAAATACTTAAGACCCATCAAAAACAATTTAAAGCATGTTATGAGCACAAAATCTCAGTATGGAACAGAAAAAAAAAATTGTTACTCAAATGAAAACATGAAAACCCATTAAAAACCTTTTCATAAAAAAAATTAGAAAGCAGAGAAAAATAACATAGGTGACTTGGGAAATCATTCCCATATCACTATTACATTTACCCTTACAAATGTAATAACCATAAAGTCAACTTACTTCTCTGAATTTCCCAATGCATTTGAGATCTATAATGGGGATCACACTTCGTAAAATCTATATCAGGGTCACCTATTTTTCAGGAGCTATAATAGGGATCAACCCTTTATATAAGTTATATCGGGATCACCCATGAGCTCCAATGGGCCCCAAACCTTATTATAAAATGTCAAAGGAAAAAATCATTATTAAAACCCTTGGAATCTTTTTTAAACCCATTTTTTAACACTATCAGATATCGAAATACCCTTTTTCTTTGATAAACACCTTTTTAACATCAGAACAACCTTTTATTTGAAACCCTATTTTAAATACCAAAACAACCAATAAATAAAATAAGGAATTTCATTTAATAAAACATTTAATATTTTAAAGGAATATATAAATTAAATAATATTTATGGAGGCAGAAAGTCATTTTCACTATGTACATTAATAATATAACATTTCTTTTTTCGTTTGTAAAAACGTTATGTATAAAACACATAAAAATATTCATTTTGCAAAAATTGAAATGAAATTCAAAATAGACCTGAAATTTCATTTATAGTACATTTTATACCCCTATAACAAATACTTAATACAATATCAATAATATTGACATGGGGAACTAGATTGGATAATTAAATCTTTAAAAAATCAAAGTGTCTCATACCACTTTGAACATTTAAGTCATAATCCCTATGAAAGAATAAAATTTAACAAAAAAATTAATTAACATGAGAATAAATAAATTCATGATATTATATGTAAAATGGGATATATATACCACTCAAAAAATAATGTGGGTGTATAATATCAATATATGCCTCAATGAAAGGAGATTGAGACAAAGTCCCTTAAGGTGAGTCTGAATTGTCACGTACATTATTTATATTCCTTAATAATAAAAATAGGTTGATTTATAATTTATTTATAACCTTTTAAATTTTTATTACTCCTTTTATATCACTTATTACCATTTTATAATAATTATTGAATGATTTAATTTCACATCAGATGTTTTGATGTTATTCAGTACATGAGTCTAAAATGATATTGGTAATTCAAATATGGTCAAAGATATTACTAGTACATAATATATAAAATAATATTCATGAAATAATAATCATTATTATAATTCAATTATACTTTTAAATCCATTAATTAAATATGGTTTCGAAAAACTAATTGTGTTACAGTCATGGAGGCAGTAAGGCGTACGTATGCATGAGTAACGTTTCCATTTTTCAAAAATCATAATGAAAATAAGATGAGTACTATTTTATCATTATATAATTATAATAATATCATTAATATCATATTAATTATTTAAATGTACTTATATATTTCATCCATGTGATTTGGTGATTAAAAATGAATCACATCACTTCATGGAGTTAATAGTTCGCACATACGTACGAATAATGTTATCATTTTTATGTTCATGGAATGGTATGAATGCAATTGATATATTATTATATAATAATTATAAATATTACATTAATATCATATATTAATATTAATTCAATTATTACAACTAGTCTTCAGAGACGGTGATGGAAAACATATTATATCGATTCGTGAGACGGTAGTTCACCATATACACGAATGATAAATATTTTCCTATTTGGTGTGATTGAAGATGGATTTAGGATGTTATATTAACATAATAACATATCAGTATATTAATTATAATTTTTTAATTATATAATCATGGTGTAATGAGATTTTATATATGTGGAATAAGAAATTAAATAAAAACACTTAATTAAAAATGATACCTCTTCTTCAGACGATCTCCTTTTTTAACACATTGTCACCATTAAGGTGACTATTGTACCAAAACTAAGAAATCTATAATGTGGGAAGGTATTATAGTAAGGGATTTGGGTAGATATTTTTTGAATCAAATAGGTTGTTATATGTTAATAAAATATTATAATGGCTGTCATTTATAGGGAGGGGGGGAACTCTTGGAAATCCTCAATATATTAAATTAATATTAGTTAATTTTATAATCCAAATGGATTCAAACATATTAATTTAGTATATAAGAAAATGTTGAGTCTAAATAGCATTATAAAATAAAAATTCAATTAGTTTAGACTTTATTTAATCGTTATCTTTTAGCAATAATCATTATTTAACCTTTTTAATTCTTACTCTGGTATCATTTAATTTACACATTGATAGTTAATATAATTATTATAAACTGAAAAATGAAAAATAAATGATTCATTTATGACATTATGAAAATAATACCAATAATGTTTCTAAAATTTATATTTTTATAAATTTTATATCATTTAATAGTTTATTATTTATTTTAAAATATCTATAATGTCAATTTTGACACTATTCATCGCATGACTTTTTAAATATATAATAAAAACTAGATAAATTCTAAGTAGTACTTAAAAATATACTATCATTTAAAATTAATATATAAAATACTTTTATGACATTAATAATCTCAAATTATATTTATTTTAGTATTTTTAATATCATTTACTCGGTATTTACTTTAATTAAAAAATTGTTGCATCATTATTGTGTTATCATTTAATGTAATTATTTTATCACTTAAAAATAAAAATAAATTTCCATAATTTAGAATAAAAATATATATTTCATAATAATATTTTTTTTCTAACATATCCCCTATGTAACCACATATTAAAGATATTTCTCTTGTTAAAAACAAATGTATAAGAAAATTGACGTTCTATGAATATAAAATGATAAAGTTTATATTACCATAAAAAATTCATAAATTGTCTGATAACTGATCCTTTAATTATTATGTATGAAAAATACTCATTCAATAATATTATGACAAGTTTAAAGGTAATTTTAATAAATTTATAATATAATTTTAACCCATAATTACCTGATTTACCTTTAACTATGGTAATAACAAAATTACTAAAATTAATATTCTATTGAATAAAAACAATAGGGTCCTATTTAATAAATATTTACATTATGATTATGAATATGGAATCCATTTATCAAAATTCCAATCACATAAATTACAAAAAATAATTAAAAATTAATCATGTTTACAAAGAGAGAAAATAGTTTTTAAACTAAAAGCCTTCAAAAGATTGAAATTTTTTTATATCTAAATTCAATTTGAAATTGATTCTAATAAACTAAATTTGATTAGATAATAAAATCTTGATCTAATTATTACTTAAATTCATTGAAAAATATAATTTAACACTATAAATTATTTAGATGAAAAAAAAATTAATTAAAAATTGAATATTTATTCACTGTTCATCAAAAAATGAATCTTGACAATAAATAAAAAAATTAAGGCAAAGTAAGTTTTCATACTCCTATTTAAAATAATAATAATATTTTTTAAAATATAATTTATTAAAGTGTCAAAAAATCAATTTAAAACAAGTGTTCCATCAAAAGGCCGCAAAACTGCATTTTAAGAAAAAGTACTTCTTTTATGCATAAATTGGGATTTTTTCTTATAACTTACCTAGAAAACACATAAGAAGAATTTAAAATATTATATTGAATATATTATATATAAATTTAATTAATATAATCAAAAAATAGTGATTTAATTACTTGTTGGTGTAAAACACACCTGTGTACATTTAAATAGTTTCCGGAAAACATTTGCTGTTATTTTAAAAAAAATTATATTAATCAGTAATTAATTATTAAAATAATTATATATACATGTGTAAAAAATATTTTCATACTTATGTTAGCCATGTTCATACCCTCCATTCAACAACTTGGTTATAAAGATAACATTTAAATAATAATATTTATTTGTTCGTTTATGCTCGATGTGGTGTATCATGTACGCTTCCGAACATATTGTTTCTATTTAAAAACATATGATGTTACATTATTTGGCTACAAAAATAGATATAATGGGTAAAACCCTTTATAAATAATTTTTAAAGGCCATATCATAAAAAAACCCTTGAAAACTATTATAAACCAGTGTGCACAACACTTTCAAATATCAAAATTCTCATTCTCTTACAAACCTATTTTTAATACCAGAATACTGAAATATATGGAAAATAGGCTTTATCATTAAATAAAACATGAAATCATTTAAATTAATCCAAACATCAAATAAAAATTATGGTAGTTGGAAAAAATTTTGTCGCTATATATGTTAAAATAGAATATTCCTTTATTCTTTTAAAAAACACAATATAAAAAGATTCCATTTTTAAATCCTTTTAAATAAAGTGGTATAAAATGCCCTTTATATTTATTTGTTTTAAATATAATTAAATTTATAAAATAATTTTAAAAATATTTACATGTAATATAATTGTTTTGAAAATAATTCATCCTAATATTTAAAATGTGGCTTTACGTTAAATTATCTCTTACCTCAAGTCTGACTCATCATGTATGTTATTTATCATCCTAAATAAAATAAGTATGTAAATTTATTTACTTTTATAAGAAATATTTTCAAGTAAATTATTCTTTTTTATTTTATTTAATATCATTCTATATACGATTAATTAATCAATTAAGTTTATATTAGATGTTTTGATGATATTAATTTCATAAATCCAAAATAAAACCGGTATATTGACTATAGTCAATGAGGTCATTATTCCATAACCTATAACATAATAATAATGAATAAATTATTATTTAATTACATCAGTTATTCTTTTGAAACCAATCATGAAGGATGGTAATGAAATATAAACTATGTTCCAATCATGGAGACGGTAGGTCGTACATATTCATGAGTAATGTTTCAATTTTTCAATGATCATTATGGAATGATGGTAAGTTTCATTTTATCCTTAAAAATGATAATTATATAATAAATAAAATATTATATATTTAAATAAAATTATATATATCATCCATGTGATGTGGTGATGACAAAAAAATCACATCACTTTGTGGATGTGGTAGTCCTCTTGTACGCATGAACAACATTATCATTTTTCAATGAATTGAAAGGTAAGAAAATAAATTAACTATTATATTTTAATGTTGATAAATTTTTCATTAATATATATATATATATATATATATATATATTAATTACATCATCATAACTATCTTTGAAATATGGTGATGGAAAATCAAATACATCAGTTCAAGAGACGTTAGTCCGCCAAACACACAAACGATGGTATAGTTTCCCATTGGATGGAAGAAGAGATGGATATAGGTTGTTACAATGACATAAATACAACTAATTATATGGAATATATTGGTGATATTATTTAATCATGGTCAAATAATATATTAAGGATGTGAAAGAAGAAATAAAACAAAAACATGTGGTTAAGAACAATTCCTCTTCTTTCAACAATCTCTTAATATTTCCACCATAATATTTTCTAGGTTGGTTTTATGATAAAAAATCCTCATGTATTTTATAATGGATGTAAGGAATATATTGGGTATATATATTTAAAAAAATGTTTCTAAAGTTTTATGAAATGAGAATAAGAGGGTCCATTTTATAAGAGAAGGGAGGGGCACTCTTTGAATTTCCTAAAATATTAAAGTCATAAAAATTAATTTTGATGCAAAATGATCCAAATTAATAATATTAAAATTTAATATAATTATTATTCTAGAAAATCTCATAAAATAAAATTTTTACAATTTTGGATCACATTTTAGTCTGATATATTTTTTTGACCCTTTGTTAATCCTTCTCACATTTACCGTGACAACAAGGTTTTTCACACTTTAATGGTCATAATAGTTAATAAAATAGAAAAAAGGATATTTAATGGAAAAAGGTTGATTTAATAATATATATATTAATCACTTTGACAAATATACTGTTTTTATGAATTTTATAACATTTAATGTAATATTATTAATTATGAAAATTCAATAAAATCAATTTTTTGAACCATTCATTACTTTGGCTTTTACAAAATCATGAATGAAAATGAAATTAAATAAAAATTTTATTACGTCATTAAAAAACTTTATTCATCTAAAATTTCATGGTTCACCTTAATTATTTCAAATTATAATTCTTTTAATATATTTATTTTCATTTATTTTATTTTTTAATTAAGTGAATAATTACTATGAAAGAATTGTGTGAGAATTTAAGATAATTATTTATTTAAAAAAATAAAAAATAAATTTCCATGATGAAGATAAATAATTTATCTTTCTAAATACTATTTATAACTTATTTTATCCTCTGGTTATCCACATGTTAAAAATATTATAGTTATTAAAAACAAGAGTGTGACATTTTTGTCTTTTATTTAAATAAAATATTATAAAGGTTATAATGTCATAAACATGAAAAAAGGAAATATGTACGAAATTTGGATGAATATAGATGAAATACACTCATAAAATAAAATTTACACAAGATTTTGGGTCTTTTTATAATCCTTATCATTTCATATTTACCATTACTTTCCTGATGTACCATTTACCATGGTGAAAAAATTAGTGAGAATTCAATTCAAATTGATCGAAAATAAAAGGGGAATGTTTACCAAATATTGATCTCCAAATTAAAAATATGTGATTTATTTTTTAATAAACAACACACAAAACTGGATGTATTAAATTTAAAATTAAATTGGCAAAATGTGAAGAAAACATTTTTTTTCAAAATTTACCTTTTTAAGTATAAAATATATTAATACTAAATTCAAGTATAAATTTAATTTCAAAAACCATAATCAGATTATTTTATTAATAACAATGATAAAAATAAATTTTAAAAGTCATAAAAATAATTTCACATTGTAAATACTATAAAATAAAACATTGTCACAAAACATCCTTGATACCCTAGTACCAATATACTGAATCCAACACTAACATGGCCTGAATTCCACTCTCGATCCCCACTGGTTGGGTACTAGCACCTAGCATCACAAAAAAATTAGGAATTAATTTTCCACAAATCTTGTGATACAAATCATTATGCTCAAAACTCCAAAGGGGTGGTACTAGAAACCAAAAAATTATATAAAAAACCCAAATAGTACATCATCAAAGTACTCAATATCTGAAAAGAGAAAATTAACTTCCCAAATGACATGTCACCCCAAGCCCCCAAAGGATTTATAAAATCCACCTCCACTAAGAGGTTATTTCACATTACTTAAAATTAGAAGGATAAAATCTATAAATTCCCAACGGAAAAGGTAGTATGTGAGCTAAAAGTCCTAGTAGTATCTCAAAAAGTGTTCAGTAATAAGATTCCATAAGAATTAGAAAAACCAGGCATTCAATTTTAATCAATATAGTAATGCCAGTACATTTTCATATAAAAAAAACATGATTCATTTCAGGATGATGGAAAACATTTCAAACATGTCTTAATAAACACTTTACATAAAATATTTTATAAAGATCATTAGAAATGATTAAATAAGATTATAAATAAGTAGAATTTATAATCAAAACCATCATAATAAGAACCATAGTCATATACCCAATGGTATAACAGTTTCTAGTTATAATATCTTAATAAATCTCATTTCACTGATCATCATAATATGTGTACCCATGTCTCTCAATATCAATGTGAGTAAGACTCATTGACATCCCATTATGGATAAGATCTACCTAACTAGGTTTTTATTAGAATTATAATTGCCAATAAATTGTTATAGAATTACTATCCTAGCATGATTTTCCCAAATAATCCACTAACTACATAGTATGACATGTTCTCTATCAATAAATCAATAAAAATGGTAAAATCATTTCATTTCAAATTAATCATCATTCACAGTTAAATTTCCCACTTTTCCTTTTCAAAATTACAATTCACTTTCAAAAACATGTGTTTTTCATTATTTCATGCAATTTTCAGATAAAACCAATCATAGTTTTTTATTAATTTAATTTAATACATTTTCCAAACGCAATTCTCAAATCATTTCACAATTTCCATCCAATTTCAAACATGCCCCAAAATCCAATTCCATTGGAATTGAGGGTTTTCCTCAGAATCCATACCATATCATTTTCAATCCCAATTCATTTAATATTTGGTTTTCAAAAATAAATTTAATGAAATGTAAATAAAATTTTGAAATTAAATTTTTATTCAAATAGACAATTATAAAAGGAATACCCTGCATTTTTTACAGAATCACAATGTCATAACGGGGCTCCCCATTAATGGATAATGGAACAGAAGATATAGGAACTCAACCTAGAATCATGTTTTAAGAACATATATTTCAGATCCATCAATCCCAAGATAAATTATCAAACTCCAAGTCAGAAAAAAGAGACTAAATAAATTGGAAGACCCCTTACATGGAGAAATTCACTACAACCATCACAATGATCAATAATTAAAAAATGACCTAGATTCATTAGAGATCTCCAAAAACACCTAATACAAGATTCTAGTTTTAGTGTATGGAATACTATGGTAATGAAATGATAATATTATCCCAACCTCCTACTAAAATCCAACACTCTTGATTTTACATTCTTGTAACTCAATAACCCAACATGTAATTGTCGTCTCCCAAATATGTCGAAAAACACATCACCATTTATTCAAAATATTAATTTTTAATATCTACATGGTGTGTGAGATGTACATGATGTGTTTTACATGGAAACAGTGTACCCATTTCATGGAATCTTCTAGAAGATGGTTACACATCATGTAACCCCATTACATGGTGTATAAATTCCCAAAATACTGAATACATGAGAGGTTTTATGCTGAAAAATCCCACAAATACCTAAATTCTTCATTATAGGTATCCTACAAACTCTTTCTAGGCATTTATCAATACAATAAAAAGGCAAAACAAAATCAAGGCTAAAACATACCTGGAAGAAATGTAATAGGGTGTTACAAATATGGTTTTTAATAAGAATATATATTTTTTCACTATTCAAGGAAAAATCAATTTTTTGAGAAAAATATACAAAATTAATTCTATGATAATTTAGATGTGATGAATTTTAAAATTTTGTGAATTTTTTCAAAATAAAATTTCTACACTTTCAAACTCATGATAAAACTATAAAATAGATGAAAATCTAATTTTGTTACAAATGATTATTTTTTCATTTGGATTGAAAAATTACATAATATTTTTTATAATGAATAGATTTATATAATAATTGACTAAAAATATTAATAATAAATGAAAATTATTTATATTTAAATTACATGGGTTATTACCATTTTTACCTTGAGTCATTATAACTAAAAGAGGAAAAGATTTTGAATCACTGGAAAACTTCTATGAAATTTTACAATATAATATAAATCATGGATGAAATTTTCCTCACACAATACATAGTAAAATAAAGGAATGAATAATATAAAAACATTAAGTAGGTTTATTTTCAATATTATAAGGATTCCTAAATTATACAAACCTGATGTTTGATGAAATAGAAAAAACCTCACAACAGCTATAACGAAAATTTCTAATTGTGATCCACCCCCTCCCCACCCACCCTAACCCTCGATATTTATAAGAATAGAAAGTACCATACATATGATATTTATAAATCATGTGGGTGGGAACACTATAATAAGTATTCCCCAAAATCTAATCCACTTCATTCTTATCAGGTCAAATTTTGAGTGGGTATTTTTTGGCACTCAAAAAATGGAACCTTAATTTGTAAAGAGGCGATGTAAAATATTATAGATTTTATAAAATTTAGAAAATTATAAAAATGAAGGATGATGTTGTGTGGGTAATGCATCATTATATATAGTATTCACATCCATAAATCTTCTTTTAAATGAACCATGATTT
Organism: Viscum album; assembly: GCA_963277665.1. NCBI lineage: Eukaryota > Viridiplantae > Streptophyta > Magnoliopsida > Santalales > Viscaceae > Viscum > Viscum album. The sequence continues at coordinate 1,842,433,223 of OY728136.1, forward strand.
TGAATCATCACAATGAATATTCATAGACCTATTTTCCTTTAAATATATATATGGAATTCCATTATTTTTAAGTTCCCTAAAAGATTTAGAGTGAATTTGAAGAGTCATAGGAATTTCATGATTGCGAAATCCTTTTGGGACACTTCACATTATTTATAAAGTACGTCCATGTGATAGGTCTCATGATGGGTTGTACGATTAATGCATCCTTTTTTACCCTTCACCTAGAATCCACAACCTAAGGATCCCTAAGACTGTCACATATGGTGAAGTCCTCTAAAAACCTCCTAATAAAGTATTTATTTGTGCGAATTTTTAATCTCATATCCTCTAATTAAGAGGTGATGAATATTTTTCCTAAGGATTCTTTCTAATTTTTATGGAATGTGAAACCACGCATCTAATATTGTTCATCCACAATCATTTACCCAACATTGATTCAAAATTGGTTGTCCAACTATTCTATTTTAATAAATAGTATCCCATTTAAAAGGATTCTATCAACCAATACTCACCCTATATGGGGACATCTTTGGTATTATTTTCGTTAATAGAGGAATACATGATTGAACATCTATAGTAATGCATACTTTTCATACATAGATATTACATATTAATATATTAATATTCAATAAAATTTCAAATTACATTCCTGGGGACCATAATGGTTTAGTTTATTTGGAGACTAGATACACAATATTATTATTTCGTGAAATATCTTCAAAATCACCCATAAAGATCTTATCACATAGAAATATTTATATTCATGCCCTATTTAATCCATTATTAATAATCATGGGATAATAAAAAATGAAAACAGTGATCATAGAATCTCATTATGGGTAAATAAGGTAGATGTTAGTGACCATATAAGAACAATATTAGCAGAAAAATATGAAACGTGAACTTAACATTTGAAAACACAAACCATTATATCATATATCATAATCTTGAATCATAGAAAAATAATTAGTAGTTCATAATACATGAATCATAAAGTAATAAAATTACATGATCTATGTGAGCATAACAATGGAATAAGATATATGTTTTTGGAATACACCTAACAAGAGAAAGAAATTTCCTTAGAATTCATGGTTCACTTTCAAGAATATCATAGTGGATTGGATTCACTACATAAACTATTATATCCTTACTCAATGTTCACTCACAAGACTATAATAATGGATAAAACCTCTTATTTAACTAGGTTCGCTCCTCATTTCATTCCTTATTATCTCATCAGATATCCATATTTATTTACTCAATGCATTAGATGGTTATATAATTCTAATTCCACCCTTAGCATAATGATAATCATACATCTGTGTTCCCTAAAATTATAAAACATTAATCATATCATTACTTGTATATAGAATATAAGTTTTATATATATTCCATATTTTTATTATTGCATAACCTCTGGAAAGGAAATGAGTCTTATAACTTAATTAATCAATGGGAAAGAAATAGGTTTCCTATAATAATTTAAATCATCATCATTATAATCAACATAAATAATGAAAGTGGATATTATAATTGGATCATATCCATGGTAAATCATTATTAATATAAATGTATGTAATTAAAGATGAAAATTTCCTTTAAAAGATACGTAGAATATTTATTGATGAAAATACACTTTTAATTTTGAAATCACTTATTTAAAAAATCATAAGTATTTTGAAACAAAAATGATAATTAACTTGGAAACATGTAAAGGAAACTTAAAATAACTGTCTGGTCTTGATCATGGAAAAATAGGTTCTGGTCATGTATTTTAAAATAAAGATTCCTTCTACATTTTTGTTAAAAAGACAAAAAATACCTCATTCTAAAATCATCAAGACGAATAAATTTAAAACTTTTATTAAAAATTCAAACATGGGTAATAATTAATATAAAAATTCATATAATAATATAAAAATTCTTCAATTCATTTTTAGGTTACATATAGACATGGAAGAAAAATGATTTGAACTAGAGAGAGAAATAATGTAAGATTTCCATACAAATATTATTTCAGTCTCCTAATTACTTGAAGAGAGGGAAATGAAAGGAAAATATTTAATATCCATAAATTACCATAAGATAATAAAATTCATATAATTCCATAGATTTAGATTATTAAATTTCATCATAAAAAACATAACCATAAATAATCTCAGTAAACAATGAGATTGTAATATAAAACAGTTACCTCAAGTTCCACCATCTTTGAAAGAACTATAACCTTCTATATAGTGAATTTAAATTTTTTATAATTATATTAAATAATCATATAGAAAGTTATAATAACATATGTTATCAACTTGAAAATTTTAAACACATACTTATTGATAATTATATTTCAAAATTGTCATTTCTAGGCCTTAATTCTTTCATTTTTCATGATAATATTAGTTTGTTAGTTCTGGTAATTGTAATTTTGAAATCGTTAAATCATCAATAAAATATAATGCATGATATAAATATCATATATTTTATTTATATATATATTTATATTTAAACGTAAAGGATATATATTGAACGATGAATTGCATTGTTCATGGAGATGGTAGGTTGTACGTACGCATGAACATTTTTTTCCATATTTCAATGGATAAAACAAAAGGATGGTAAATAATAATACAATTTTTCAGAATAATTATTATATCATATATATATATATAATATTTATTAAATTTTCCCTTATTACAAAATAAGTAAAATTAAAATGAAAAATAATCACATCGCTTAGAGGAAGTGGTAGTTCACACATATGCACAAGTGATGTTATCATCCTCTAACAGATTGGATGGTAAGAAATTAGATATGATATTATAGTTGAAGAACCATAAATATGTTATAAATATAATTTATGAAAATAAATCCCATCATAAAAACGATCAATTAAACATGGTGATGGAAAATGAATTGCATCACTACATGGAGGTGGTAGTCCATACGTACTCAAAAGTGATACTTTCACATCACATTTGATGGAAATGAAGTTTTTTATTGTAGTTAGATAAATATAATAACATTTAAGTATATTTTTGTTACTAAAGTTATTATTTTATGATTAATACCATAGATATAGATTAATTATAATAATAAATAAATAAAAAGATGTTGGGTGAGAAGATTACCTCCTCTTTAAGGCCCCCTTTAGAACCCTTCGCAAGGACTATAAGAATGGTATTTTAAGATGAAAAATAACTATAATCCCCATATAATTTTTTTAAGATAAATGGGTAGGTTTTTTACTGATTGGTCTCAAAAAGTGGTGTAAAGAAAAGAGGTAATGAGTGTCCTTTTATAAAGTGAGGGAAATAGAAATTTTGGAATTTCATAAAATATTTAAATATAATTAATGTATTTATCATGTATAATGCTTCCAAATTTACATGAATTAAAATAAAAATATTATATGTTCTAAATATCATCATCCATGTAAATTTATATAGGTTTTGGTGTCATTTTACTCTTTATCTTTTGGTTTAACCCCTTTATTAACTAATTTTTACCTTAACTGATATAGCATGGTTTTTAATATTAAAGGATTATAATTTTAATTATAAGATAATATTTAGATAATGAATGGATAAGGGATTAAAATTTCCACCATTTATATTCTCTTGAAATATTTTATGGTAAATAATTGAATGAAATATTATTTTTCCTAAAATATCTTTAATATCATTTTTGACACCATTAAATTTATTTGACTTTATAGATTTCAAGATAGTAATATAATTTGAATATAAAATATTTAAACAAATTTATTATGTTTTATTCATATATAAAATTCATGAAGAAATATAAATCACCTCTAAAAATTACTTTAAGTGTTTTTAAATCATTTAAATGTGTTTTCTAATGTTTTCACATGTAATGTGTCAGTGTTGTGTAAGAATTCAAAAAATTATTTCATCAATAAAAATAAAAATTAAATTATTATGACAAAAAATATTAATTCATATTTCAAATAAAAATATAGAACTAACTTATCCTCTTTTAATCCTTACATAAAAAATGTATAGATATTAATTTCAAGAGAGTGACAATTTGGAATTCTCATTACTTCATTGTCAACAAAAAATAGAACAAAAATTATTTATATTATAAATTGGTATTTATATGGTTGAATTTATCCCATAATATGAAATTAAGGATTTTTTTTGTTTTATTTTGATAACATAACTCATTATTTTAACCCTTTTTACACATTTTACCCTTATTGGTGAGACTGATATTTACCCCGATTTCTATTCATAATGACCAAAACTAAAAGAGATATATTTAAAAAAATTGAAACTCATAATTAAAAATATGGTATTCATTTTTCAATATTAAACCTCTTGAAGTGTAAAAAAAATCTATTTTAATATAAAAGTGTAACATAAAATGAGAAACAGTTTTTAGAAAAAATAGATTTTATAAAAAAAATTACTTATATAAAATGTAATTAATGAGATTATTATAAATTAAATGGATCATATGTGGATTTATGATCATGTAAAAAAAATAATGGTACTTTTTAATTAAATTATTTAATCAATATAAATGAAAATATAAGAAAAATGGTCATTTTCACTATTCACTAAGAAATTAATCATCTCATAAAAATATTAAATTTAATACTAATTTAAGTTTTATATGATGATTTAAAAAATTCTGGTAATTTTATATTCTACAGTTTCGAAAAGATTCATAAAATAATTACAATTTCCACACACAAAATTCAATGAAAATCATTTTTAATTAAAATGGATTTTGGAAACATAAAATAACTTTACAAAAAATATGTTCCTATTATATAAGAATTAATAAATAAATTTATATTTAGTAGGAAAATTAAAAAAAAAATTCACAATATGGTTACTCGTATTCATACCCTTTAACATGATGGTTATGTTATAATGGTCACATTTAAATAATAATATTTTTATAGTATATCTCATTTTGATTAAAGTGCGATGTTGTGTGCTAAGAAGGATATCGTGCTTATTATTATTTTAAAATAAATTATTGGGTTTTTACACCCACATTAAATAAATTTCAGCCTTTCAATTTTATCTCGGTAATAAAAGGTTCAATATTAGAAGATACCTTTATTCAAAACCCATGCCATACAGCAGAATAATAAAACTTCTTTTAAAAAAAGAAAGTGGGAAATATAATAGTTACCAGAATTAGAACATTATCATGTTCCTAAAAAAGAATAAAATAATGTAAAGTTAAAATTTATACATATAGGAGAGAACTTTCTTCCAATGAAAAATATAGGGTGAAAGAGAACTTGTTCATGAAAAAGTTAGTGATCATAAAATAATAAATCTATGATGGGTTAAAAGTCCATCGATTCATCAGAAATGATGGTTAAAGGGTAACATTTTTATATCAAGATAATTTATCTAAATTTTAGGGAATATTTTACTGTAAATATTTAGAACATTATAAAATATATTTACTTACACTATTTTTATTTCTTAAGAACAATTTTACCCTTTGGATTTTTTTAAATTAATCCCCACTAACACACTTACTCCAAGAAATGAATATTCATTATTAATTTTTCATGATTGATGTAATAACATTTACTTTTCTCATATTTTTATATTTATAGAATAATAATAAGTTGTTTTTTATCTCTAATTATCATAAAAACTAAAATGATTAGTATAAGTTGACCATTTTAGTTTTATTTTCATATGATAAAATAATAAATTAATCTCTAAAATATCAATAGTAACATCCAAAGTTCAACTTAATCTATTCCATAAATATTAAACCATAAGTCTCCTCCAAAATATGTGTGACCAAAATAATAACCCAAAATCAGAAATATTTGATCACATGTATATTTTTTCCCCATTTTAAATTTATCATTTATCCTCAAATGACATGAAATAGATAATAATGTTACATACCAAATATGCAAATACCATTACAATATATTCTCATAAAACATGATAAATTTTTCCAAAATAATATGAATCACCATAAAACCTAAATTAATACACACGTTCTTCCTAAAATTAATTCTATCCAATATATTCAATAAATACACAAATTCATTAAACATCATTAAAGAGGACCTAAATCATATTTTAATCAAATCGCTTATAAATTTCAAGGTCATTAATATTATCTCATTTAATTTATAAATTTAAAACATTTATTTAAATTAACTAAACATTATTATATCAACATTTGGAACATATTTAGGATTATCTTTCTTTCTATCATATGTTTTTCTAAAATATCCCCTTACCACTAAATCTTGTTTCTAGTTCAACAGTAACAATCAATATATTAATTGAAATACATAAATAAAACTACTATATAACAATACTGATATTTTAAATAATTTATATATGTAGAATAACATTAATAAAAATAATTATACAATATAATTATTAAATCCCAATACATAAACACTTCAATCATTCCACTTACTTATTAAAACACTAACTATGATTTTTCACCTTATTCCTTAATAACTCCTTTTATCTATCATTTTTAGTTTATTTATCATCAATAGTAAAAACATTATTAATAAATCCTTCCTAATCCTCTTATTAACATTTCCCTCTAGGTTATCTATTTTCATAATTTCAATAATTTCCACATTTAAAACACTCAACTTTCAATGATACCTATGGGAAACTACTAATATAATCCATTGAGTTAACAAAACTTTTCATTTTTATTAAGAAATTAATTTCTCTATGTAATTATTTTTTATATCCAAAAAATAATCTCATTCCTCAGAGATATTCCATTGAGTTATTCTTCCCACATTCTAGAAATATATAAATATTAATATTCTTTCCTTCAAAGTTTTCATAAAACTCCATTTTACTATTGTTAGGTGTTTTAAGAATATAACCCAAGTTTGGGTTGTTGATTATATAATAGGATATATGATTAGGCATAATACCATGTGTTCACATTCCATATATCATTTAATTAGGTTTCTCATGATGTTAATTATTCCATTATCCATGACATTTAGTGTCAACATGAATCCTCCTGGTTCCATCTATTAACTAAAACCAAAAAACATAGTGTAAGTAACATTAATCATATTGAGTAATCATTAAATCATGAAAAATTATATGTAGGATGTCTATATAATGTCACCTTTTTCATTTTACGAAACCATAGGTTTAACCTAAATCATTCATGGTTACAATATATTAAAATCCTTCATAATATTTCATAATTAAAATGTAAATTAGCCCAAAAAATCCTCTTAGAGTTTAAAACCAGATGCAGAGTAAGGGAACACTAACCATGGACCAGAATGATGGTTGAGATATACTCTACCAAATATTTTTTGTGGATATTTCTCCAAGACGCATCTATGCCAAAACCACATCCACTTATAGTATCCAAACATGGAGGTAGTACTAGAAAAATATCAAAAATATCTTCATTATCAAATCATTAGGGAGTTATCTTATACTTATACATATCCCCAAGTTTTTCACCAAAGTTCTATAATCTTAATATTCATATATTCACTAAACCCTCCTATTATACCAACTTTATAAACACATAATATTCATACATAGATATTATAGCTTAATAAATAAATATTCAATATATTTAACAAATACATTGCTAAGTGATATAAAAGTTTATTATATTTTAATACTAGATATAAAATATTCTTATTTCATGAATGTTTATCAACATATCCCATAATAATATTACCACATAGTACTCCTTTTAGACAAACACTACTTAAAATCATTATTCATAATCTTTGGAAAGGAAACATAAGAAATGGAGAGCTTATATTGTCAATATGGGTAATCAAGAAAGATATAAATAATCCCATTATAATAACATGATCATAAGTTTATGAGTACGTGATAATAACAATTGAAAACAATACCCATCATATCATATATTATAATATTGAAAATTTTCATAAATCCTAGTAGTTCATAATACATGAATCATAAAGGAATCAAAGAACATGAGTGAATAGAGAATTAAAATTCCATAAGAAATAAGTTTGTGGAAAACACCTAATCCAGGAAATATCTTTATTAATAGAAGTGGATCCCACCCAAGACAATCATATTGGATTGGGATCACTCCCTGAACCATTGTATCCTTAGTCAAGGTTCTCTCCCAATACTATCATAGTGTATATATTCCCTTACTGAACTAGTTTCACTCCCCATTATAGTCCTTATTGTAACACCCCGAGATTTTATGAAAAATATTCTTTTTAATTTCATTAATGTCTTGTGTTGTACGCTACACCAAAAGGAGCTTGAACAACATGCATCATTGACTTTCCTTCCATTACACGCAATCGCGACCTTCCTCGATAGCGTGTGTAGTACGCAATACCGAGTTTCACTAAACAACGATATGCTATTAAAATATTATTAAAACTAGCCGTTATGAATAGTAATAACCACTTTTTGAAATTTTTTAAATTTTAGTTTTCTAAAATGGAATTCATTTTTGGATTTGGAATATCGAAATTATCTTAGGGTGAAATTTTGGTACTTTTCAGATAACTTTCATTTTCTGATGAATAGTGAAAATTACTAAATTTTAATTAAAAACAACCTTTTTAATCGAAATAATTAATAGTGATAAATTATTAATATGAGTGGTTGTAAAGTATATTTAGAGTATATTTTTACAATTTAATACCATTTTTGTCATTGGATGTAATTTCACATTTAAACCAGACATAAACAAGTGTCAATCTTTTGATAGTTATTATCTCTTAAGAACACGCTATATGTTTTGACGACGGGAATTAATTTTTAAATTAATTAATGCAACTGATATGTTTTGAATTTGTTAAAATAGACATCATTTTTCAGTTCAAAATATCAAATATAGCTTAGGCCTAATTTTTGGTATTTTTCTGGAAACTTTCATTTTTGATGAATAGTGAAACCACTAAGTGGTAGTTAAAAAATGAATTTTTCATAAAACATAATTTTAACGCTTCTGTGAGTGGAATTTAAAAAATCTGAGAGACACGGTTGATGTCAGTAATTAAAATGTGGTTGAATGAGATAAAAATAATTTTTGATGAATAGTATCTTTTTACTTTTTTACCACTGTTAAAAGTAAATCGGGTAATTAAGGGTAAAAATGATAATATTATTACCCTAACACATGTCCTAATTCTATTGGATAAGTGTAATTCGACCAAAAACAACCTTAGGAATAAAATATGACCATTTAGGCCCACATGGATTATATTAGGACATTTATTATTAATTTATTTAAAGAAGGGTTAAAATAGTTAAAATCAAAGTTTAATAAGTATATCATTTCTAATATAGAGTTATAAATAAGATAAATTAGAAAATAAATATTCATTAGAAAACTAAAAAGATTTCCTACATAATTATATTTTATTTGTAATTTTTGGACTTTATATAATTTAATTTATTTATGACACAATGATGATTCAATAATTATCTTATTAATGAAATATTGACATAATTGATATTATAAATACCCAAATAAATATAATTTCAGACTTTTAATGAATTCCAAAAAATTTATATGTTAAAATGACATTTTAGTGTTTATTTAATTAACTTTCTTCGAACTAATCATTCTGTTATGAATTTTAAAAAAATCAATTACCAAATAGTGTCAAAATTGACATAAAATAGTTTTTAAAACAAATATTATATTATTAATTGTTATTATATTCCTAAAAATATAAGGATCGGACAGATGACTTAGATAAGGTTATATATATTAATAATAAACAACTTGGGATTCTTTTGTCTTGTTATAGTAAGTTTATTAACCTTATAGTGTAAGAACACAAAAAGACACGGTAAAAGTAAAATTATCTAACTTAAAGTTAAATATAAATGATAAGGTTAAAATAGGAACCTAAACTTGTATAAATTCAATTGGATGAGAGGATTTTGATCCATCCCCACCTTAGCATCTAAATCAATCAATTTTAAGCTATTTAAAACCGAATATGACTTTATAAAAAAATAATATTTTTAGTTTTTCCAAAGGTGCCCCTCTCCTACCTTATAAAAGGGCACCTCCTCCCTCTCTTCCTCACACCACTTTGAGCCTTAAATCTCGTCCAACCCCTGAAAAATTCTCTTCTCCACTTCCATAGAAACATCCTAGAGGTTCTGGTCTTCTTCAAAGAACAATTTTAGTTCCCTAAGAGAAGGTCTCAAAGAGGCGCTTCAAAGAAGAGGTAATGTCTGTTACCGATTCTTTCAACTTTATTTCTTCTTCCACTTCTTCTTATTAGGTTGTTTCATTATGAATTAATAACATTAGTATCACTAATATACTTATATTTTATTATAAGTATGAAACGACCATATTTCACCATGTATCCATCCTATGGAAAACGAAATCACCACGCGTGCGTACGTACATAATACCGTCTCCACGTCGTGGTGTAATCTATTTTCAACCACCACCTTACTTGGATGGGTATAATGGTGTAAATAATAACTATATATAATTATTGTAAAGTGATATTGATTTTTTAATAGTATACATACACTCCAATAAAATTCTAAGATCATGGGAACGATATCATCGCTCTTGCGTACGTACGGAATACCGTCTCCACGACGCGATGAGATTCATTCTCCATGTTAACCATTAAAGAATGATTATCAAGTATATATAAGTAATAATAATGAAATATATGACATTATAAAGCTACTGGATTTATGTATATATATATATTTATGTCACTTAATTGATTTCATTCAACTCAATAAGGAAACGAAAACCGCGTTCATGCGTACGTACGGCCTACCGTCTCCATGAACGGTGTATTTATTTCAATTTATCGATCTATTATATATATGTATATTCTAAATATATATTATATATAAATCATGTTTTATATTCTGGAATTAAGTAGTCATGATCTAAGTAATCATATGAATAATTACAAGTCAAAACACGGACGACAAATGAAACGATTTTACCCAAAACGCTCTTTAACATGGAATTTACAAAACAACGGGTAATATAAAGTCATAAGTGAAACATATATGATATCATAACAATGAATATGATTCTGTAATAAGTCAATGACATTATTTAAATCATTATACCGGAGTTTTGGATCCATACGAAGCATATCAGACCTAAGGTAAGGGATAATTTTGCAAATCTCATTTTTATCCGAGATTTCTTATTCGTAATTATTTACTGGGGTTATTGTTATCATCCATGTCCATGTTTCCTAAAAATGGTTTCATGTATGTTTAAAGTCCTCTTTACCCACTTTTGACTTTTACTACATGGTATGTAAGGAATATTTCTTTTGTTTATTTTACGAGGTACTTTTTGACTTTTCCGACAAAAGTACGATAAGAATGTTTTTTAACGTATACGGCATGAAAGGATTTTTATGGTTTTATAAAGCCTTATTTTCCTGAAGCTTTCTTCAAAAGATTTCATGAATATTTTCAACAAAAACCTTTTCTTCTAAAATTGCATGATATTTTGTGAAAAGAAAATGATTTTGAAGGAAAAAGGATATTTTCCTCAAGAATTCATTTAAAGTGTTTTATCAAAATCATTTTCATCTCAGATGACATTACTTAACTTGTTTTTGTTTCAAGTGTAATGTCTCTATGATTTAAATGGTTTCACTTTTCTTATTATGAAATGATATCCATTTCTTTTATATGGATTATGTGATGATGGGATGATGTTTATGAAACCCATTTTATTTATTGGGTTTTTATGAATGATGTATATTTATTTTGTGGCACAAGTAAGAATTATTTCATTATGAGATGGGTGGGACCTATATCTCCCTCCAATGCATTAGGTAAAGATTTATATCTCATGAGATAGACCTGGCTGGACCGATAAGTTAATCTGGTTCAGTGTTACAATACTGAAACGAGGAGTGAACTCGATTCAAAAAGGGACTTTGTCCACCAAGATGGTCTTGGCAGAAATGCCTTGGCTACTATAGAAATCATGACATGTGCTAAATGGTTGCCACAATTACATGTTTTATTCCCATTCTATTTTATCATTCTTAATGTTTCTTTATGATCTATGCCTTACGTACTTCCATGTTTTATGACATTGCTCAATCTTTTGATGTTTAAACATTATTTTCATGTTTTTAAGTTCAAATGTATATGGTATGTTTTATTTTATCCATGCTTACCCTTACTGAGCATTTGAGCTCACCCTTTTTATGTTTTCTTTTCCCCAGGATATAAAGAAAGTTTTTAGGTAAGAAAAAAAAGGGGAAGGCCTTTATGGGAGATATTGAAGATCTTTCACCATGATTAGAAGATTACGTTCCAAGATTCCAAAGACACTAAACTATTACGGTCCTTGTGTGTCTGTTTTTGTTATGTATTAAGTTTTCCACAAAATTAATTTAATGTCCATGTACGTTAAGATTCGGGTCGCTATAGTTGGTATCAGAGGCAAAGGAGGTAGGAATGTATCCGATCCTTGGGAACTCTCACATGTGAGCGTTGGACGAAGCATGGCTATCCGCCCAAGGGATTCATAAAGAAATGGCTACCACTAGGGATGGTGGTGTGTCCCTCCTAGGGGGTGTAGCCCCCCATGGAGTGCCCTGATAGGTATCAATTATAGTCCACTGGAAGTAATTCCAGACTGTTATAGTTGGTATCAGAGGAAATGTTTAGTCAACCTTTGGAAACTAGGATGCGAGAACTTTAGTGAGATCCCTAGAGATATTTCTAAGGTATGTCTAGGGATGTCCCTAAGGTTAAGTATAAGTATAATTTATAGTTCAAGAATTGTGCTAACGATATTAGAATTTAACCTAAGATGTTATATATTGAGAGTACTCCCCCTTTAATATGTTGTTTTCTCTAGCATGATTTTTGCCTCTCACAGAATTCATTTTGTGTTTTAGTTAATGGAGGGAACTAGAAGGAATTCGTTTAACATTGAATCCAATGGAAAAATTGGTGACTACGAGAAAAAAAAATTGTGTAATGCCTAGAGAGAAAGGTATTGTGATTATGCCGAATCAGTCATTGAAATATATGATTAACAAGGTGAAATTTAGTGGTATTCCTAATTCATCAAATAAGAGGAAGATAGACTATAATGCATGTTCGCATGTTGAGGAGCATAAAGAAAGGAAGATTAAGATTTCTAAAGAAGGTAAGAAGAACCTTGAGGAATACCTCAAATGGAGGGACCGATGTTATCTGTGTGGAGAAAAGGGTCATAGAGTGACAGAATGTTATGGAGTTCAATGTATTATTTGTGGAGAACATGGGCATTACCAAACTCAATGCCCTGACCTAAAAAGTTACTTCTAAATCAAGGAAGGATTTATTACAGTACAATAATTTAAGAGGATGGATTGAAGTGTTTATGTATTGGTATTCAAGAATAATTTTGTTGAGGTACTTTTATTGTGTATTAGAATATTTTTGTATTATTCTATTGTGGTTTTCAATAATTTTAAGGTACCGGTAACCATGAAAAGTGATTCAAATATTTTGGAAAGCAGATGATATGCGCATATTGAAGGGATAAGGAGAAAATGAAATGTTTGATAATATTCATGATCTCATGATTGATATATGGACTAAGTGATATCATGGTTTGAGTATATAGAATATTGAGGATTTTGGTATGTGGAAAGTGTAAACTTTTAACTACATTCATGTTTTCACTATGGTTCAATTAATGGGTATTCATTCTTCAAGATAATACATGATTAAGGTATTCACATGTTTTTAATTTGACCAACAAGATATATCTTATGATATATTGGGGATAAATGATGGAATTCACGTGATTGTTATGTGACATTTCAAGTAATCATTTTCCTTATACTATGAGCTTAGACCGAAGTATTTTAGATAAGCCTAAATATTGGAATGGTTTATGTTGTACATAAGTTAGGATAGAACTTTTTTCGATATTATTGATGGGATGTTATAGTAATATAGCTTTAGAAAAAGGGAAAACTGCAGGACTGGCGATAGCCCATCGCGTCGGACAAGGCTGTGGGAATCGAACCCACAACCGAAGTGCGACTGGCCTTTATCGCCTACCACTATCCTATAGGAAGTCCCTGTTTAGTAGAATCTGGTTTTATTATATTAAGTTGTATGATATTTTCAGTATAAGTCCATTTTAGGAACCATATAGGATTAATCTCACTATAGATGGACTTATGTATTTTTGATAACTTTTCTAATCTTTTGTTTCAGACAGATGGAATGACCCATCATTCTATCACATGATCTGCTAACACATCAGGAATGACAAATTCAACTTAATTTCATTAAGGGATGAAGTGAAAATTGTTCAATTCAAGAACAATAGTGAGATTGTACCAAAATCATGTAAGTATTTCTTTTAATTCATCAACTTTAGGGAAATGATCTTGAAAACCAAAAATGTTGTCTAAGTGACCTTATATCCGAGGAATTATATGGTACCATAGATCATCACAAATCTATGGCTTTGTTATTGTTGGATTTTTCATAGCCTTGTTCTCTACCACTCTCTATCAGAACATGATGGTTAGATTTCTCTTCCATATCCATATTTTCCCCTCTGTGGAAACCCAGTGATTAGTTTATTTGGGTAACCGTTACGTTTCATAATTTTGTTTTTAAATATTGGTTTTGGTATTCCTTTTTACAATGTTGGTTTCTAGTAAAGAAACTTTCGAGTAGTAAACCATTTATAACCCTGACGAATTTCGAGGGCGAAATTCATTTTAAGGGGGGTAGAATGTAACACCCCGAGATTTTATGAAAAATATTATTTTTAATTTCATTAATGCCTTGTGTTGTATTCTACACCAAAAGGATCTTAAACAACATGCATCATTGACTTTCCTTGCATTACACGCAATTGCGACCTTCCTCAATTGCGTGTGTAGTACGCATTACCGAGTTTCACTAAAAAACGATATACAATTAAAATATTATTAAAACTAGCTGTTATAGATAGTAATAACCACTTTTTGAAAATTTTTAAATTTTACTTTTCAAAATGTACTTCATTTTTAGATTCGGAATATCGAAATTAGCTTAGGGTGAAATTTTGGTACTTTTCGGATAACTTTCATTTTATGGTGAATAGTGAAAATTACTAAATTTTAATTAAAAACAACCTTTTTAATTGAAATAATTAATAGTGATAAATTATTAATTTAGTGTTTTTAATATATATTTAGAGTATATTTTTACAATTTAACACAATGTTGGTCATTGGATGTAATTTCACATTTAAACCAGACATAAACAAGTGTCAATCTTTTGATAGTTATTATCTCTTAAGAACACGCTATATGTTTTGACCACGGGAATTAATTTTTAAATTAATTAATGAAACTGATATGTTTTTAATTTTTTAAAATAGACATCATTTTTGAGTTCATAATATCAAATATAGCTTAGGCCTAATTTTTGGTATTTTTCTGGAAACTTTCATTTTTTGATGAATAGTGAAACCACTAAGTGGTAGTTAAAAAAATGAATTTTTCATAAAACTTAATTTTACCACTTCTGTGAGTGGAATTTCAAAAATCTGAGAGACACGGTTGATTTCAGTATGTAAAATGTGGTTCAATGAGATGAAAATAATTTTTGGTGAATAGTAACTTTTTACTTTTTTTTACCACGGTTAAAAGTAAATAGGGTATTTAAGGGTAAAAATGATATTATTATTACCATAAAACATGTCCTAATTCTATTGGATAAGTGTAATTCTACCAAAAACAACCTTAGGGATAAAATATGACCATTTAGGCCCACTTGGATTAGATTAGGACATTTATTATTAATTTATTTAAAGAAAGGTTAAAATAGTTAAAATCAATGTTTAATAAGTATATCATTTTTAATATAGGGTTATATATAAGATAAATTCGACTATAAATATTCATTAGAAATCTAAAAAAATTTCCTACATAATTATATTTTATTTGTAATTTTTTAGACTTTAAATAATTTAATTTATTTATGACACATTGATGATTCAGTAATTATCTTATTAATGAAATATTGACATAATTGATGTTATAAATACCCAAATAAATGTAATTTGAGACTTTTAATGGATTAAAAAAAAATTAAATGTTAATATGACATTTTAGTTTTGATTTAATTAAATTTTTTAGAACTAATCATTCTGTTATGATTTTCACAAAAATCAATTACCAAATAGTGTCAAAATTGACATAAAATAGTTTTTAAAACAAATATTATATTATTAATTGTTATTATATTTCTAAAAATCTAAGGTTCGTCAAAATGACTTATATAAGGTTATATATATTAATAATAAACAACTTGTGGTTAGTTTGTCTTGTTATAGTAAGTTTATTAACCTTATAGTGTAAGAACACAAAAAGGCACGGTAAAAGTAAAATTATCTAACTTAAAGTTAAATATAAATGATAAGGTTAAAATAGGAACCTAAACTTGTATAAATTATATTTTATGAGAGGATTTCGACCCATCCCCACCTTAGCAACGAAATAAATCAATTTTGAGCTATTTAAAACTGAATATGACTTTATAATAAAATAATATTTTTAGTTTTTCCAAAGGTGCCCCTCTCCTCCCTTATAAAATGGAACCTCTTCCCTCTCTTCCTCACAACACTTTGAGCATTCAAGCTCGTCCAACCCCGGAAAAATTCTATTCTAAACTTCCATATAAACATCCTAGAGGTTATGGTCTTCTTCAAAGACCAATTTTAGTTCTCTAAGAGGAGGTCTCAAAAAGGCACTTCAAAGAAGAGGTAATGTCTGTTACTGATTCTTTCAACTTTATTTCTACTTCCACTTCTTCTTATTAGGTTGATTCATTATGATGTAATAACATAAGTATCACTAATATACTGATATGTTATTATAAGTATGAAACAACCCTATTTCACCATGTATCCATTCTATGGAAAACGAAATCACCATGCGTGTGTACGTACAGAATACCGTCTCCATGCCGTGGTGTAATCTATTTTCCACCACCACCTTACTTGGATGGGTATAATGGTATAAATAATACCTATATATGATTATTGTAATGTGATATTGATTCTGTAATAGTATACATACACTCCAATAAAATTCTATGATCATTGGAATGATATCATCGCTCTTGCGTACGTACGGAATACCGTCTCCACGACGCGATGAGATTCATTCTCCATGTTAACCATAAAAGAATGATTAGAAAGTATATATAAGTAATTATAATGTAAAATATGACATTATAAAGCTACTGGATTTATGTATATATATATGTATGTCATCTACTTAATTCCATTCAACTCAATAAGGAAACGAAAACAGCGTTCATGAGTACGTACGGCCTACCGTCTCCATGAACGGTGTATTTCTTTCCATTTATCGATCTATTATATATATGTATATTATTAATATATATTATATATAAATCATTTTTTATATTCTGGAATTAATTAATAATGATCTAAGTAATCATATGAATAATTACAAGTCAAAACACGGATGACAAATGAAATGATTTTACCCAAAACGCTCTTTAACATGGAATTACAAAACAACGGGTAATATAAAGTCATAAGTGAAACATATATGATATCATAACAACGAATATGATTCTGTAATAAGTCAATGACATTATTTAAATCATTATACAGGAGTTTTGGATTCATACAAAGCATATCGGACCTAAGGTAAGGGATAATTTTGCAAATCTCATTTTAATCCGAGATTGCTTATTCGTAATTATTTACTCGGGTTATTGTTATCATCCATGCCCATGTTTCCTAAAAATGGTTTAATGTATGTTTAAAGTCATTTTTACCCACTTTTGACTTTTACTACATGGTATGTAAGGAATATTTCTTTTGTTTATGTTACGAGGTACTTTTGACTTTTCCGACAAAAGTATGATAAGAATGTTTTTTTAATGTATACGGTATGAAAGGATTTTTATGGTTTTATAAAGCCTTATTTTCATGAAGCTTCCTTCAAAGGATTTCATGACTATTTTCAACAAAAACCTTTTCTTCTAAAATTGCATGACATTTTGTGAAAAGAAAATTATTTTGAAGGAAAAAAGGATATTTTCCTCAAGAATTCATTTAAAGTGTTTTATTAAAATAATTTTCATCTAAGATGAAATTATTTCACATGTTTATGTTTCAAGTGTAATGTCTCTGTTATTTACATGTTTCAATTTTCTTATTATGAAATGATATCCATTTATTTTATATGTATTATGTGATGATGGGATGATGTTTATGAAACCCATTTTATTTATTGGGTTTTTATGAATGATGTATGTTTATTTTGTGGCACATGTAAGAATGATTTCATTATGAGATGGGCGGGACCTATATCTCCCTAAAATGCCTTGGGTAAAGATTTATATTTCATGAGATAGACATGACTGGAACGGTAAGTTAATCCGGTTCAGTGTTACAGGATTGAAACGAGGGGTGAAATCAATTCAGAAATGGACTTTGTCCACCAAGATGGTCTTGGCAGCAATGCCTAGGCTACTATGGAAATCATGACATGTTCTGAATGGTTTCCACAATTACATGTTTTATTCACATGCTATTTTATCATTCTTAATGTTTCTTTATGATCTATTCCTTACGTACTTCCATGTTTTTTTTCATTGCTCAAGCTTTTGATGTTTAAACATTATGTTCATGTTTTTAAGTTCAAGTGTATATGGTATGTTTTATTTTATCCATGCTTACCCTTACTGAGCATTTGAGCTCACCCTTTTTATGTTTTCTTTTCCCCAGGATATAAATAAAGGTTTTAGGTAAGAAAAAAAGGGGAAGATCTTTATGGGAGATGTTGAAGATCTTTCACCACGATTAGAAGATTACGTTCCACGTTTCCAAAGACACTAAACTATTATGGTCCTTGTGTGTCTGGTTTTTTATGTATTAAGTTTTCCGAAGAATTAATGTAATGTCAATGTACGTTAAGCTTCAGGTCGCTACACTTATTATCTCATAAGATATCCATATTTTCCCAATCCATTATAGGGGTGTATAATTCTAGGCCCACATTTCTAATAACAAGAATCATATATATGTGTCCCCAACATAATAAAACATTCACCACAATATAACTCATGGAAAGGAACTAGGTTTAATGAAAATTTCATCATTTCGTCAAAGTATAACCCCTAAAAGACAAATGGATTCCATAACATAATTGACATGTGAGAAATAAATGGGTTCCATAGAATTTTCCTTAGAACATCATCATCATTATCCATTTAAATAATTAAAGTTGATGTTAAAATTGTATCACATCCTCAGTAAAGCTTCAATCAAATAAATTAATGTTATCATATATAAAAAATTCCTTTATAATATATTTGGAATTTTTCTTGAGGAAAATAACATTTTCATTTAAAATCAATTGTTTAAAATATAAAAAAATTACAGACATTAGGGAAAACAATTCCATGAAATGAATCTTGGAAACATGTAAAGTTATATTCAAATAATTTTTTATCAATGATTATCATAAATTTTTCTCAAGTCATATATGTTAAAACATATATTCCATTTAAATTTTTGGTAAAAAGTAAAAAATACAACATTTTTTAGAATGACAAGAAGATTTTATCAAAACCATTTTTTAAAAACTCTATCACATTTAAAGATGACATTAAACCATCATAGAATAATATTAAAATATTCTTGAATATAATTTTAGAAATCATGGTTAGGTAATAGAAAGGATTTTTGACTCAAGAGATAAATAAATTATAATTTCATAAAAATTAATCAATCAGTCTATTAATTTCATAAAGTGAGTAAAATTAAATGACACAAGTAATATCAAGGAATGACCAAAGTATAATAAAATCAATCAAATTATTTATAAGTATATAATGAAATTTCATCATCAAAAACATAATAAAAAATAATCATGGGAAACATTGAGATTGTAATATAAAACTCTTACCTCAAGTTCCACTTCCATAAAAAGAACACTAACCTCCTATAAAATAAATTTAAATTTATCTTAATTTGATACTAGAATCATATACATGCTTATAATATCATATATGATCCACTTAAAACATTTCAACACTCATTTATTAATGATTCCATATTTAAATTTCCATTTCTAGGTGTTAAGTGTTTCATTTTTCATAAAACATTTGGTTTTGTAGCTCTAGTCCATACACTATGATCATGGATAAATCATATCTAAAATTTTAATCATGATGTTAATATCATATATAATCATTATATATATAGATTCATCCATATAGGATTGAGATAGAAAAATTAAATACATTGTTCATGGAGGCGATACAATGTATGTACGCATTAATGTTGTTTTCACTTTAGGAAAAAAGCTAAAAAAAAGGTAAAAAATAATTTTATTTTAGAGAATAATTGTAAAATTATATATTTCATATATATTCATTAAATATATCCGTATTTCTATCCAATTAAAATTAAAATTAAAAACAAATCACATCACTTTGTGGAGGTGGTAGTCATCACCCACAGATGAGAGACTTTATCATTTTCCAACAGACAGAAAGGTAAGATGGTAAATATGGTATTATAATTTAATAAGACTAAATATTTTATAAATATAATGTATAAATTTTAAATCCATAATAATATAAATTCATGAAATATGGTGAGGGAAAATAATTGTATCGTTATATGGAGGTGGTGGTCCAAATGTATGCATGATCAATACTTTCACTTCCCATTTCATTGGAAAGTGGTCGGATAAAAGTAGTTAAAAAATTATAATAAAATTTTGGTGTAATTGGGATAATACAGTCAATATTTTATTATAAATACCATATATTTATAGGAGGTATAATCAAATAAATTTGAAGAGGCCATGAAGGACGATTACCTCTTCTTCAGTAAGCCACCTTTAGAGCTATTCTTAAAAACCCTTGTAATGGTTTTTTAAAAATACCAAAACCTATAATTTAAGAATAGGTATGATTATAAGATAATTTTTTAGTTTTTTTTCAATCTTGGTTGCTTAAATTTCTATAAGGAAATGAGATAAGGAGTGTCCTTTTATAGGTGAGGGGAAGGGAAATCTGGAAAATTTCTTAAAAGATAAAAATATAATTAAACTATTTCTCATGTATAATTCTTCAAAATATCCATTAATCTAAATAAAAATACTATATGTTTAAAATAAAACCATATAATTAATCTTATATATATTTTTGTGTAATTTTTATTCTTCTTATTTGATTTAACCACTTCATTGACAGATTTTAACCTTATTTGTAGTTATGACTATTTCAATCATAAAGAGATATAATTTAACTTATATAGTATAAATTGTATGATAAATAAAGAATGAGTAAATGTTTTGATCATTTCCATCATAATTTTCCTATTTCTTTATTTTAAGAATAAATAATTTAAAAAAATATTATTTTTCACAAAATATTATTAATATCATTTTTGACATTGTTACCTTTATTTGAGTTTAATGACATCATAATAGTAATATAATTTTTATATAAACCTCAAAAAAACCCTAATATGTTTTATTAATCAATAAAGTTCAATAGTAACTATAAATCACCCAAACAATATTACTTTTAGTGTTTTTAAATCATTTAAATGACTTTTCTATTCCTTGCACAAGCACTATGTCGGCATTGTATAACCATTTAAGGTAATTAAATCATCAATGGAAATTAAAATTAAATTAATGTGATTAAAAAATTAATTAATATTACAAATAAATATTTATAACTAATTTTATTCTCTATATATCCTTAATTAAAAATTCAAGAGATATTAAAGTCCATAGAGTGATATTTTAGAATTTGTTTCATAAAATAATATAATTTCCATTATCAAGGTAAATGGAAAAAATTCGTTATATTCATATTTGGGATAGAAATAGAAAAAATTATCTCATAATATGAAATTAAGTTAATATTTTTGTTGATTTTGATGCCTAAACTCGAGGCTTTAACCTTATTTTACTTATTTTAACATTACTAAGAAGACAAATATTTACAACAGTTACAATTCATAATGACCAAAAATAAAAAGGGAACAATTTACCAAATTTAAAACTAATGATTCCAAAAATGACATTAATTTTTAAATATTAAATATACATATGTGTCATAATTTAATATTAATATAAATTCTTAAAAGGTAATGAAAAACTATTTTTTGAAAAATTTGTTTTTAAGATTGAAAATTAACTTATTTAAAAATCATGAATATTTTTTATTAAAATATAATTAAATAGATTATTATAAATAAAATGGATCATATATTACCTTGAGGTAAAATTCAAAATATAATGGGTCTTTTAAATTAATTAATTTAATGAAGAAAACGACAGTATTTGAAAATTGGTATTTTTCTTTATTCATTGGAAAATCAATCATTTGAGAAAAAATCCAAAAATTTCATCCTAAGTTAATTTTAAAATTATATTTCCAAAAATTTTATTATGTTTATAAAATAAAATTTCCAAAATTGGTCAAAATTAATTATAATTTCCTTTCAAATAATTTTAGAAAAATTATTTTTGAATTAAATGTATTTTTGAATCATAAAACCACTTTAATAAAAATTGACTCTTTATTTACTAAGAATTAAGAAATTCATTTTTAGTTATTATAAAAACAATAAAAATATTTCATATTGAATTTAATCTTATTGATACTCTCTAATTAAAAATCTATGTTATAATGGTCACATTTAAATAAAAATATTTTTTTTGTTTTTTATAATTTACTTAAATCTTAGTGTTGCATGTTTGGAAAGCTATCAAACTTATTACTATTTTAAACTAATTTTTCCGAGTGCTATAGTATCCATTAATAAACACATTTGTAAATTTTTTACTTAAAACAAGAATTAATGTTTTTCTAATTCCAACTAGCCACATATGCCTATTGTTATATATCTATGAATTCTCTTATCTTATTATAATCCCTCAACATGTGAGAGATAAAAAATCTCTTGATTGATTGATGAAATTTTTCACCACTTTGATAAAATAATCCTTGAGTCCTAAAAAAGGTATCCCCTTAAAAAATTTCTTCCACTCAATGGATCATAATTTATAGTCAGTTTAATAGCAATTTAATAATGAGGGTCATTTCATTTGCGGGGCATGGAATGTCTTATTGTCGAGGTTTCCTTCTGCATTCCCTGGTTAATGACCCAATATAATAAAAACTTTTTTCCCACTAAATTAAATCCCATATGAATTTAGTAAACATGTATCTTAATTAAATACCTATAGGTAGCAGATGACACATATATTAGTATCACTCTATAGTAATACTCGAGAAAACTTCATAAGTTTTCTAGATAGATCAAGACTTCCGGGCCTCTAACCAAGGGTAAGATGCATTTCATTAATTCATACATTATTTTAAATAAACTAAATTATCTATTAATGTGAACCATAAAAATTTCACTCATATGTAAGCCCTACACATAAATATTTATAGGTATCTTTAACCTGGTAGTTTACTCTACCAGATACTAAACATCCCAGAATTTCTCATAGTTCTATGGACCTAAAATTCAAGACACAATTGTCCAAGAAACCTGGTCTTAAAAGGGAAACCAATATTCCTAGGAATGTGACCATAAAATGTTCCATTATGCTCCTTATTAGATGACCGTAAAAGGTATATCATGCCACATAGAATGGAACATAAAATATATTGGTTTTTATTCCCTTTTATAGGAATATGATTCATTCCCATTTTATGGACCCGATATTATTTCCCACACAACTTTTAACCTACAACAAACCCTTAATCCCTACTAGATAGAATTATAATTTTGGGAAACCATAGATCCATCCAAATAGAACTTGAACCCTATAATAAACCCTTTTAGCTTTCCAAGATGACACAAAACTCTAGTAAATCCATTAAGTAATTCTGGGAAACCTTAAATCCCATTTTAGAAATTGTTATCCATCAATATATAATGAAAATAATGTATGACCCTTAAGTCCTCCAAAGTGTACTTAAACCCTAGTAAAACCCTTTACCCTTCCATAATGGCATGAAACGTCTTCATAACCATAAGTCCAACTAGGATACCTCAAACCCCAATGTAAACCACATAAGCCTTATATCATGAAACACATGTGTATCCTTATGTCCTCCTAGGACCCTCAATGTAACCCATTTGGACGTCCTAGATAGTTAAAAACTAAATTGTATCCTTAATTTCACATAGGAGACCTTGAATCCTAGTGTTCCCCTTAATCCTTTCTGAATGGCATGAAACTCCAACATCACCTCTTATTCCTCCAAATTTTATATAAAATACAACACACTTCTATGTATTTTTCCAGGTATGGTGTTAAATTCATTAACATCCTTCTATACATATTTAAATTATAGAGGTATCTTCTAATTAAGGTAAAATATATGATATTACCCACTAATTAGTAGTTTAAATTTTATACATGTAAATAAAAATGCATAAAACATCCATCAATATCACTTTAAACGGTATCCACCCCACTATAGTGATAAGAGATGTAAAATGAATTGAAATTGTTTTCAAGAAGGATTTCACTAAAATATGCATAGATCGATAAGACATTCCCATTAAAGATAAAAAATATCGTTTTTCTGATTAGTTGACCTCACATACTCTTAGGTTCAACATGTTATATTAAAAGTATCATTAATTCATTATAATAACTTATCACCTTTGGAAATCGGGTCCACGAACAAATATAAGTGAACACATCTGAACCAGATAAATATATTATAAAAATAATATATGATTATATGTATAATTAATATAATAATATTATATATATATATATTATTCATAAATAATCATTTTGAATATATATATATGGTATAACATACACACTCACACATATATATGTGTTAGAAACAAAATATATATAACATACATTAGAAATAAATATAAAAAATCATTTACATACATATTTATAAATATGAATGTCTATGTGTCTGTCTATATTTTCTTTGTGCTTTGATACAAAATGAATAATTTTGGATAACAAACAAAAAACGTAAAATCCTTGAATTAACTGATCACTTCCATTAACAAATAAATTCAAATCACAAACCATGTAATTTTGAGTTGATTTGATGAATAAAATTAAATAACTGCACCAAGTATAGTTGTTTTAAGTGGTGATGTGGATAGAGGAAGAAGCTGAGAAAAGGTTTTGACCAATTTTCAATCAAACAACTCTTTATTAGAATAGTAAGAACAAATATTGACAAAGGGATTTTTTCTAGTAACTAAATAAATGATAACAAAAAATCAACTTTCTTGGTTTTTATTTGGAATTGGTAAACGTAAATATTTCTCATCATTAAAAATGTACTAATAAAATACTAATTTATTGATTATTGTTAAAATTTATTGAAAAAAACAACACAAAATAAAGTGTGTTTTGCAATAGTGAAAAAATAAAAAAATAAGTGGATAGAAGATCTATAACAATCCTTATCTTTTTTACTCATTAATTCTTTATTTAAAAGATAAATTTACACGTAATACAACCTAGAAGATAGAGAAGTCTATTTTTTGGAATTAGGTTCATAGAATAATATCTTGAAAATGTGATATAACAACATTATTAAAACTTCCTTAACATGCCTCAAAAATTCCATGTCTTTCAAAACTGCTTGGGATAACCTATGGATATACATAAAAAAGGGGTGATATATAAATCCCAATAATATAATAAACAAGGAATAACATGAAAATTTTAATACATGTTATAAAATAGGCAAATTAATGGGTCATAAAAGGAGTGATATTCTTGTACATAAATAATGAGACAAGATATATAATGATAATAATAAATGAAACATGGAAAATATGGTAACTACTTAAAAAATTACATCAGAAACATTGGTCTAGGATAAATAACAAGACATCAAGATGGTAAAATTCCCATAAAGGAACCAGGTCTACTCTCTATCCCAACATGATGTCTCAGGAGACTGAACAATACCCAATTCATTGGAGCACTATATAATTTTGGGTGCACCCATCACATTCATTTCATTCTCATGATTAAGAGTGGCCCAAAGATCATACAACATGGATTGGATCATCATCATATTTTATTCCATGATCAAGGAGTTTGGAATACATACATTTAAATCACCAATAAAAAAATTATAAGTTCTTATATGTGAAATCCCTTGATAGTAAATGGGGATAGGGTACTGACTACAGAATTATTTTGGCTTGGAAAATCACGGTGAAATTGTTGTAGCATAACAGCATCACTTAAAGACACAAAAAATGGGTTGATGAGAGAGAAAGAAGTATATAATCATTTGGACATAAAATTTATATTAATAGTGACATTTAAAAACATATACCAACATTAATAAGTGCAAATAAAATACATACAATAAATAATAAACTTGAATCAAGAGGAGAAGATCCCTTACCTTGAGAGTATGATTTCAAATGATTGGGAGGAGCTTCTTAAGAGCTTTGGGGAACCATGGGAGGAATCTAGAGAGGGTATTAATGTTTTAGTATGTGATAAAATTATTTTTAGTGAATAGAAATGGTATCTTTTGTGGTTTTATATAGGAAATGAGTGGGTAATTCATTATAATTTATCAAACATAGGTTTTTGAATCAATAAAATAAAATAACAAAAACAAAAAACCTCCTAATGGTTTATCCCATTGTTTCTGGAAAAGAGAATTTTTTTTAATTATTTTATAAGTCTATGGTCTGACATTAATAAAATAATAACACTACTAATATGGAGGTGAGTCATACTATTAAAGAAATTATGTTCAAACCTTAAAATATATTAATGTTTTGGTGATTTAATAAAGGATTTATAAAATTAATAGAATAAACATAAAATCACTTTATTTTAAATGAAACATATATTTGGTATTTTATACCCTTTATAGTATTTATTACATCACTTTTGAGCCATTATTAAGTCACAATACACACTATATATTTATACATTTTTTAATTTTTACCTGAAAATTCAACTATATCAAAAAATTATGAAAAATTCACCATTGGATTATTTTGAAATTATCATCGAAAAATAATGTTAATTTTTGGAAAATAATATTCAAAATATGTTTTTATATACTTTTAAAATAATAATCGATATTTATTGACAAATGTTTGTTATTTTTACTATAATTGTTTTTTGACCCTTATAAAAATTACATTTGACTTCATAAAAAATATATGATCATATATATTTAATAATTATGTTTTACTAAAATATTATTTATTTAAAAAATATGTTAATTCATCAAAATAAATGTCTAGATTGAAATGTAAGACTGTTTAAAAATATAATTTGTGTTTTACTGTTTAAAAGTAAAAATAATTTATTAAGTAATGATATGAAGTAAATATAACCATTATTCTATTTAAAATACAATATAAATAATCATATAATTATGGTATTGATATATATCCCTTTAATACAAAAGAAATGCTATGAGGGTAAGGTGTGTGATGGTGAGACTTTTATGGGGTGGTTCGGGGTACATGGTTTGGTTTGTGATCTCAATGTGCTTGAACTTCTCTAGTAAATGGTTTTTTCATGATTAAGTTGTTGTATAATATATTAGTATTGGTTAAGGTAAAATCCCAATGATTCTATCTCACTCATAATCTCTGAAAAATGGGTTTTATAGGGTATAATCCTACTTGTTACGGTCATCACTTCCTTTGTCAATGTCAATTGGATTTGTTAAAAACCTATATTTATAAAAATCATATGATAACTGTTAAATGAATATATTACCAATGTTAAAGATTATTAGTTTTATTTTAAATATGATGGGATATAATAAAACCAGATAAGTGAAAGTTTTTTCTATATAATAAAGCATTTAATTAAATCAAAAGCTGGATTTTATTTATAACATTTTAAGTCATTACAATATTCCCCCTTCATAAATTTATCCCTTTAAATTTTAATTCCCACACTAAAATAGATAAGGGTGACAATATTTCATCACCTCCTTCAGTTACCATGTCACTTATTCAATCTGCTTCTCTCCACAATACTTTTACTTAGTGAATTGTCTAATTTTATTGAACATTGTCTCTTTGATCAAATATCTTCACCAGTTTCTCCTCATATGAAAAATAATTATCCAACGTTACCACATATTTATTTAGTAGATTTTAAGGTTCTATTATGTACTTCCTCAAAATTTATACATTGGATACATCATGTACAACTGATTGGTTAGGTGAGAGTGTTGGTTGATAGGCAACCTCTTAGATGCGATCAAGGATATCAAAGGGGATTATGTATCTTGGAATAATAACTCCATTCTTCTCAAATATCATGACTTTATTCAATGGATATATCTATTGGAATACCATTTATCTAATATAAAACATTATTTCTCATCGATGATTATCAGAATATGACTTTTTTTTGACTCTGAGTCACCTTGATGTGATGTTAAATGGTCTTAAACTTTTCCACCATTTCGTTAACCATTTCCGGACCTAGAAGTTTTTGTTCCCCAAATTCATCCTAACATACAATTGTTCTGAACACTTTACCATAAATTGATTAATAGGGATCAATTTGTATGATTGAGTGGAAAGTGTTTTTGTATGAGAACTTGGAGAGAGGAATACTTTGGTCACATCCAACTTTGAAGTCAATTGAGAATTCTCTCAACCTTTCTCCAAGTGTCCTGATAGTCTGTTTGGATTTTCCATCAGTTTGAGGGTGATAAGCCTTTATAACGTTCATCTCATTATTTAGATCATATTAGAGAGTTTTAAATAACTTATAGGAAAATATTGTATCTCTATTAGATAAAATTGATATTGGTGTTCCATGAAGCCTAACCACTTCTCTAATATATATCCTTGCAATTTAATCAAGTGATAAGTCCTCAAAAATTTCAATAAAGTGACCAGTATTTATAAAACGATCTACCATAACCCATATATAATTTTTTCCTCATCATGTATTTATAAGGAATGTGAAAATTTCCATGTTCATGTTTTCCCATTTCCAAGGTGGTATGGGTAATGGTTAGATCGTCCCATTGGATTTTTTCCTATCATCCTTCACTTATTGACATACAATAAATCTTGATGTATAATGTGTTATATCATTTTTCATATTGTCGCACCAATAGTGCTCTTGGCTATTTGAATAATCCTTCTTTCTTCATAGATGGATGGATAAATTCGAACTATGTGCATCATCCAAAAACACCTTCTTTAACTCTATATTTGATGGTACTCAAATTCTTCACCCAAATATCACATCTCCATCTTCATTAACAATGAACTATAATGATTTTAATTTTCTTATATTTTTAATTTCTTTCTAAATTCCCACATCACCTCTTTGATCCTCCTTTAACCTCTCCGTAATATATGGTTGAATAATTATTTATGAATGGATTGATGATATTCCTTCCTTTATGATTCCCATGTCCATCTAATTCAAATATAAGAATAGTGGATCTCTCTTAATTCTCATAAATGACGTCATTTTTTGACCCTTTCTACATGGAGTTTTTGTTACTTTATTTTCTTTCTTAAGATATTATTTAATTGAAAAGTCATACTCCTTGATCAGATCTAGGCATATTTTTTGGTATATGTTGATCACTTTATATGTGAATTTAAATTTGAGTCTTTTGTGACCCTTATATATTTTAAAATTCTTGGAAAATAGATAATATCACAATATTTTCAATTTCAAGATCACTACATCCAACACTAGATCATTATTTGGGTGGTTTTCTTTATAGACATTCAATTTCCTTGAAGCATAGGCTATCACTATGTCATTATCCGTTGACAAACATCCAAAATGCTACTTCAAATCATCACTGAATACCATGAAACGTTATCCAATTATCGGTATTATGAGCATAGGTGTATTTATAAGACTCTTATTCAACTCCATAAAGATAACTTCATATTCAATATTCTAATAAAACATTACTTCATTCCATGTTATCATGGGTAGGGGTTTTAAATTTTGATAAATTTCCCACAAATTGATGATAATAACTAACTAATATAAGTTAACTATAAATATATATCCCAGATGTTCTCATTATCCATAACTAAATTTCTTATGTATTTTTAGGGCCCATGGATATCCAATTTCTTAGGTTTATATTCCCCAATAATTAGACTTCCTTCAACCAGAACTCACATTTTCTGTACTTTTCATAGGACTTCTCCTTCCTTAAGCTCTTTAGAATAGTTCTCATATGATTATCATGATCCTACTTGATTTTAGAGAATATTATAATATCATTTATAAAGACAACCACAAATTTTTAGAGTTAATCAATAAAGTCTTTATTCATCAAGTTGATGGAAATTTCTAGAGAATTTTAGAGTCTAAATGGAATTAATATGATCTCAAAGTGCTCATACCTTGTACGAAAAGTATTCTTTCGGATATCCTCATTCAAATTAACTTAGTAATACCCCGACTATAGATCTACCATGTGAAATTATTTGGATCCACATAGCTGATCGAATAAGTCCAAAATCCATGGCATAGGATAATTGTTCTTTATCCTGATCATGTTGAGATCGTTGATAATAAATGAAAAAGCGCACTAACCTATCCTTATTATTAACGAAGAGTACTGCGGAACCCCATAGTGAAGAACTTGGATGTATGAACCCTTTATCCATATTCTCATATGGTAGTTTCTTCAGCTCCTCAAGTTCCACAACATCCATTATATATTGTTTCTTGGATAATGGTTAGGCCTCAGGTATAATCTCAATTGAAAATTCAGCATCTCGGATAGTTGGCAGACTAGGGAATTACTTAGAAAACATATATGTGTACTCCCTCATAATGGGAATGTCTTTAGAGATGATATTTTACATAGGCTTTGTCATTTGAGCTATATATTCTTTCTCGTAGGGCAATAATATCGATTCTTAAAATTTTGGTTGTCACAAACCAAATATGGTAGCCACCAAACTCGGCCACAAACCTAGCCCTTGACAAGGACCAAAGGGCGTTCCCGATCTCCATGGGCAAGCACAAGTTACTTGGTAACATATAATGAGAATTGGGAACGATTTACCATATTTTATAAACATTAAACACCCAACAATCTCAATAAAAAAATCTGGATTTTTCAACTAAAACTGTCTTTTAAAAAATTTCAAAACTGAATTACATAAGTTAAAACTATGTTTAAAGACCATTACAATGATACGAAACCAAATAAGAGAAGCCCAAGAACGTCCAAACGGCAATAGATACCTCCCTAAAGTCATCCTCATGATACATCACCACCAAGGACCTGCTAGAAACCCAAACCACTGGCACTAAAAACTATACCCAACCTACGACAGTAAAAATAACCATGTATACATACACCCAAGGGTGTAAGTAGGGTGTGAGCCAATGAACAGTAGGATACCATCACAAAGAGATTCCATGTGATAAACATTCAAAGAAGAAAATCTTGAATGTTTTCATAAACAGAAAACGCTAGTAACAAGTTTCAATCTTGCTAAGTGAAACTGAGGCCAAACCCCACAGATTCACTAGCATACTAGTACACGTCCACCCACCAAGATACCTGGGTTTTCCATTTGTGATCAAACAAGTTCAACAAGTATTTAAATATAATTTTCACAGGAAAATATCATTTCCACATCACTAAATCACCAGACAGCCCACATGTATACAACACAAGTCACAAAAGTACACTTTTCATTCAAATTGATTTTGAAATCCAACTCACACCAAAATAGCCCACAACAAATTCACATTTCTTTAACACTTATACAAATACATTAAACAGTTTTATAAAACATTTAATAGGTTATACACATCACATAACAACCTACACACACATGCCAGATAATACCATTTTACCTTCAAAATAATTTTATCACCAAACATACATGAAACAGCCCACAAACAAGTTTTACCCCAACATCACAATTTAATAAAATATTAATGAAATTTACGAAACATTATAAATTTTTTTGACATATTAAAACATCACTTAACCTCTAAAAAACCCATATTAGGCGAACACACACACCAAACAGTACATATGTCCCCTTTTCCAACTTTGTTTAACCAACAAAAACATTTACAATTTTCATAAAAGAACCCAAGTTGTGTAACTATGTCTTGCACACAAAATCCATTTCAAAACACTCATTTAAGACCAAAACCATACCAATTTATATCCAAAATATAATTTTCATCCCTAGGGACATTTATAAAACAACTTTCACATTTTATAAAATCACCTTGAATAATACCACAAAAGATACAAATGAAAACACACATTTTTTCTAAAAGGATCTCATGAAGTATAACAATGTTTTACACATCAAGACTATTCAAAAACCCTCCTTTTAGACCCAAATGACACTAATACATTATGAAACCATAATTTTTAGGCCAAACAAGATTTAGTTAACCAATTCCAGAAGTTATAAAATACACCCAAATAATACCCCATCAGTTACACATGAAAACAACCAATTTCAAGTTAAAAAGAAACTATAAAATTAAACACTTAACCAAATAAATCATAAATATTATTCTCACCACACCCTAAATATTGGTAAAAAAAATTAATAAATATAGGAATCTAACTCATCAATAATTGTTTACACAAGGAACCACCGACCGAAAGTGTCGAATCCCTCAAAACATGGTGCGAAACATCAACCACATCACTTCCGCATCACAAGGAAGATAAATCCTGCCCTAGACCACAATATTTGATCAAAAAGACACCAAATAATACCCTAGGTTCAAACCCTAACTTCTGGACATTCTATAAATTCGGGAAAGAGGTAGGAAACCCTAAGGAGAAAAAATGAATTGAAGAGAGAAACACTTACCCAAAACAATTTTGAACAATACGACCCAAACTCCACTATTAGATGAATTTTAAAACATCTAAAATTTTAAGAGAGGTTCTAAATAAGATTATAAGATCATTTTGGAACTGGAATGGGGGAAAAGAGAAAAAATATAGGGAGTTATGAATGTATCAATTTACCTCTTCAAATCTGGGCGATTTTTGAAAGTTAGATAATTGTATCACAATTTTGCGATCTTATTGAGCTCCAAATTGGGGGAGGAGAGCATGGGGGCTCACCTTAGGTAAGTGGTCTCTGGGGAGAGTTGGAATCACCGAAAAAAATTAAAAATTGAATGATTTATAAAAACATTAAACAATATTTTTAATGTAGGAAATAGGCTTTCAGGCTGGCCCAATACCTTAAATAAAAACTCAAATCCCCCATGATTATAGATTTCTAAATGGTCCAAATTAATTTGGTGGTGTTCATAGGATATATTATCCCAATAAGGAATTATAATGGATGAAAATTTGTGAAAAATTAAGGATTTATAAATGAATTAAAATTTATTTTTAAATATGGAATTGAGCTCACATTTTGGATCAATTCAAGAAAACTCACCCATTCCTCCATAAAAGCTTGGGAAACCACCAAAACAAAGAATGAATGGAAATCAAATAAAATTTAACTTTATAATAAGTCATTTATATGACATCGGTGGTAAATAAGATTCAAACTCCTTGCATTTTTACAGAATCGTGGTTAATTTCTAATATGGAGAGTGATTTAATAATCATGGAAATTTATGTTGAATCTATATTGGGAAAGAAAATTCATACCCATAATTACATAAAATTACACAAAATGGTTTATATAATGTTTTTATTTTATATTCAACCCACAAATTTGATAAGGGAGGAGTTATATACTTGGGATGCAATGATTTCCCCATTTTCCATTTTCAATGAAATCTCTACTTCCATGCTCAATGGGGATGTTTTAATAGTTCTACTAAAAATTCATGGTATGAAGGAATGAGTAGAACGAGAATCAAAAATTATATTTTATATTATAGAAATAATATCTATAATAATTTTTACCACTTCATTATTGAGGACCGCCATAGTGATTTTGAGGGGAAAACCTCATGCTTTCTCCCTTGCAGGTTTTTATTTATCTCTAAAAACTAATTTCGTAGTGAATTAGTTCTGAAAGTGTCATGGTTCATTAAAGTTGAAATAATGAACAATTAAAAGAGGTTTTACTATACAATTCCTCTCCTCTAATGAATTAGTGGGTTTCTTCTATCATTAATCGCTAGTTATGTGTCCTTCCATCCCACTCCTAAAGCATTTCCTTGTCCACCTAATGTTATTTTTTGGGTTATTTTCCACAACATATACAAGTGGAGTGATGAAATTTCTTAGAAACATTAAATTTTTCCATTGGACCACAAGAATTAAACACCAATTTCTCCTTATTATCCCTGTGATACCCTTAAGATTTTTCGATCTCCATTTTAACAATGAGGGCACATTGGAAAATTTCTTCAAATATGTCAATGTCTCAGAATGTCATCGATTTTCATAGATTGTGTTTTAACATACTAAAGAAGTGATAAAAATTTCATTAAATGGTAACAACAAAGTTGAAGGAATATAATTCATGTCTTGTGATGTTCACCTTGTACTCCCAATATATTCTTCATCTTTTTTATTAAGAGTTATGAAATCCCATTCTATTTTATGTTGGAGAGTGCATAGAAAATAATTGTTGAAAAAATAATGGAATTCCTTACACCCCGTTGCTTTGATCTCATCCTTGAGCATCATATTATTGATTAATTTCCATCACTTATTAGTTTATCCCTCCATATATAAAATAGCAAGTATAACATTCCCATTTTTTTATAATTGGAAAATGGGGAAGATATTCTTAATAGAGTTGATCTATTGTTCAATAGTTAAGTGATCGGATGACCCATTGCAATTTGGAGGCCTTTGTCACATAAATATCTCAATTGTTATATGTTCATTATTAGGAGGATTTGGTAACTCCCCCTGATCTAGGATTCTATTCACAACATGAGTCAGTTAAGAGATTATCATCACAAATTTCTCAGTTCCTACTCTCATTGGGTTGGGCATTCATCACATTTCCCTCCACATAGGTTTTTTCCAGATTCCTCATATTTCTGACCATTGACTAGAATAAAGGAAAAATTAGGGATGGGTATTTTTAAAATATTATACACATAAATAGGAATCCAATGACATTAAAGATATAACTTATAAATTACATGTATTTACATAATTTATGAATTTATAGGATTCAATATATGTTATCTATGATCTATTTCTTAACATATATTCTTATGGGTATTTTTTTATTTACCTTAATAATGGTTAATAATGAGATTAGGAATTTACCAAATCATATCCCTATGGAGTGTCAAACTATGTGTGCATCAAGGTTTGTTTTTCGTGCACCAGTTCTCGGTCCTGTCTAAATCAACATAGTGTTTTATGGTTTAACCCCTATGTCAATCTATGCTAGATCCACAACCAATTATAGTATATATAAAGGGATTTATTTTATTTATAAAAAATTTACTATATACTTACCAAAATTTAGGGATGTTTTATTATACTTAGTTAAATCCGTAAGAATTTTTCTACAGTTTTCTAATCATAATCACAAAAAATAGCTAAACTTTTCCTTTAAAACCAACTATGAAAACCCTTATCATTATTACACATTAGTTTTTGTTTTATTACATAAAATTACACATAATAAAACATATTAGATTGTTAATTATAGTGCATTTGGTAATTATATACATATAATAACATCTTGAACCCAGGATAAAACAACATTATTTAAATCCTTTTTAACATGCTTCTAAAATTCCAAGGCTTTTAAAACTACATAGGATAACTATGGGACATACATAAGAAATGGGTGAGATATAAATCCCAGTAAGGGAATAAACATGGAATAACATAAAGAAGTTAATAAATGTTAGATAATTGGTATATCAATTTGGCATAAAATGAGTGAGAATCATAAACATGAACCATGAAAAATGATATAGCATGATAATCATAAAGTTAACATGGGAAATGTGGAAACAACATAAAAAATTAATCATAAACATAGGTAAAAGATAAATACCAATAAATAATGATATAAAAAGTCCCATTAAGAAATCAGGATTACTCTCTATCCCAAAATGATGTCCCATGAAACTACACATTACCCAATGCATTGGAGCACTATATAATTTCAGGCACACCCGTCACTTTTATTTCATTATCATGCTTAAGTGTGCCACATAGATCTTAAAACACGGATTTTATAATCATAACATTTTATTAAAATATTATTTAGTGTGTAATTAATAAATTTAATTCCAAAATAAAAAATTATAAGTTCATAAATTTGAACACCCTTTATAGGAAATGGGTACATGTATTCACTATACAATTATTTTCACATGGAAAACCATGGTGAAATTTTAGAAGCATAATGGCATCACTTAAAGATTAATAAAATCATTTAATGAGATTGAAAGGGGTATCTCCAAATTTGGATATAAAATTTAAATTAATATGAACATGTAAAAATATATCCCAACATTAAGAATTTAAAATAAAAGACATATAGTAATGAATAAAATTGAATAAAGATGATATGGAGAAGATCCCTTACCTTGAGTGTATGATTTAAAATAATTTGGATGTTTTTATTGAGTTGTCGGGGGCACCTTGGGGGGCTATATAGAGTTTAGGGAATATTAAGTACATGCTTCAAGTATTTTGAGTGAAGACAAATGGAAGCAAGGGTGGGTTTATATAGGAAATTAGTGGGTAATTATTTATCTTTTCTCAAAGATAGGTTTTGGACTAAATAAAATCAATTAACCAAAACCAAAAAAAATCCAATGGTTTTTTTACTTTGGTTTTTTTAAATGGGATTTTTTTTTAAATTATTTTATAGGTCTAGGGGTTGAACATAATAAAATAATACCATTGCTGATGTGGAGGTGATTTAAATATATTAATTGTTTTGGAGGATACATAAAGTCATTATAAAATTGATCAAATAAAAAAACCACATTATTTAAAGTGAAAAAATATTTTGTCATTTATTACTTTTATAGTATTTATTAAATCACTTTTTGGGTCATTATGAGGTCATAATACACATTGTATATTTATACAGTATTTTATTTTGACCAGAAAGTCTGACTTTCTCAGAAAATTATGAAAAGTTCATCGTCAAATAGTTTTTATGTTATGATTCTAAAAATAATATTTATTTTATCTATAAATGTTTATAAATATTTTAATTTTCACTTTTAAAATAATAATCAGCATTTTTTTATAAATGTTGAGTTTTTTACAATTACAATTTTCAAACCCTTATAAAAATTACAAATGACTTAAAAAATTATATAATCATTTATATTTAATAAAAAAAAATTAATAATAATGTTCTATTAAAACATTATTTATTTCATAAAGTACATTAGCTCATCCAAATAATCATCTTAATTGAAATTCTATACAAATTAAAAATATAGTTTGTGCTTTATTGTATAAAAATAGAAAAAACATTTATAGACTAATAATAAGAAGTAAATATTACAATTTTTATATTGAAAATACAAAATAAATAATAATATTTTTATGTTCTTGATACATATCCCATTAATACACTGTAGAACACAGTAATGGTAAGGTGCATGATGGAGAGACTTTTAGGGGATGGTTCAGCATACATGGTTTGGGTCATGATCTCGATAAGAAAGAACTTATCCCATAAACAGTTTCTCTCATTATTATGGTATTGGATCTCATATGGGGATTTATCATGAGTAAATACCAATGATTCCATCTCACTCGGAATCTCTATAAATTGGCTTCATAGTGTATGATCATACTAGTTGAGAACATCACTTCCTTTTTTGTCTCAATTGGATTTATTAAAACCCTATATTTATAAAAGTAATGCGATCATTGTTCAATGGCTATATTATCAACTATAAAGATTATTAATGGTAATTTAAATCTGATATGATATTATAAAACCAAAAAAGTTCATGTTTTTCTATATAATAAATCATTTAGTTAAATCTTAAAAGGGATTTTATTTATAACAGTTCAGTTAATTACAGTATCTCCATGATTTAGGCCCACAGAATACCTAAAATGAACCTAAGTATCTCTATTAATAATAAAGGAAATGAAAAATGATTAAAAAATCATAATTATTGGAAGATTGTTTTTATTAAAACAAATTTTATGTATCAATATATCTAGAAACACAACATTGATCAGTAATATGCACTAATAGAAATTTAGACTACAGCCACAGTTTGAAACCGTGGCCATAAGCCCAAAAACCGTGGCTATAGGTTATATCCACGGTTCAATAAAACACACCAAGTATTGGAGTGGCTATAGGCCAACTCCTATAGCCATAATTTAAAATAGTGGCTAAAGCCTATACCCATGGTTCAAACCGTGGCTAAATCCCTATAGCCATGGTTTGAAACTGTGGCTAAAGCCTTATAGCCACAGTTTTAAACCGTGGAAGAAGGTAAAACACAAACAAGCCTTATAGCCACGGTTAGAAACTATGGCTAAAGATCAAAGTTCAATAAAAAACACAGTAGGCCTGCAGGCCTGCCTTCCAGCCCCTTCCCCCTACTAGTCCCCTTCCACCCCCTTCTAGTCCCCCCTACTCCCTGCCCCTGCTAGTCCTCGCCCTGTCAGTCCCCCCCTTCCCCTTGCTATTCCCCCTACCCCCCTGCCACCCCCTACCAGTCCCCCCTGCCCCCTGCCCCTGCTAGTCCCCCTGCCAGTCCCCCTTCCCCCCTTCCACCCCCTTCCAGTCCCCCCTTCCCCATGCCCCCTCCTAGCCCCCCCCCCACCCCTTCCAGTCCCCCCTGCCCCCTGCTAGTCCCCCTACCTTCCACCCACCTTCGACCCCCTGCCGACCCCCCCCCACCCTACATTTCTCCCCCTATTTTCTATCTGGCTCTGCCCCCTTCCAGTCCCCCAAACTGTTTTCCCCTGGTTCCCCACCCCCACGTCACTAAAGTGAACGGAAGTCAACTTTTTCAAAAGTTCTACAGTGACTCCGAAGTCCGCACAGTTGCTAGCCACAAGCATTCGGCCCAACTAGATCAAGCAACACCAATCCAACAATTTCTCTTATATAATTAACACATGCCCATGAATCTTGTTCTTAATCCCATCTCCATGTGGAAATCAGTTAATAATGTCACTTTATTCCTTATCAAGATGAAAACCTAATGATCAAAGTTGGCTATAATTTCAATTACATTGTATATTTAGAAAATCCCATAAATATCTTTCTCATTTCTGGAAGTGAGGGAATCTTATACTTGCCACATATAATTAAAGGATGGATCTTTAGTTATGATCTGGGAAGAAAGATTGTTATATCTTCTTTTATCAAGACATATAGACATCTTTTGAATACGCAATCAGTGGACTACTTTGGAAGCTGTTTGTGAGTACCCAATCAAGGAGAGAGACAACTGTGAGACCTTTGTTTTCTATTGGACAACACCAGCACAGCTATGATGCGATCACAGCTGGAAAAAGCGAGCACTGGAAGACAGTGCATGCATTATTTATGACAATGTCGACAATGCCCTTTTATTTTCCAATACCCATGAACATAAACAAATTCCTCTTCCCTTTTCATAACCCCCCCCCCCCCCCCCACGGACACCCCCCCCCCAACACACACATCCCTTTCACCCCTTTCACACCCCTCACCCCCCCTGCTGGACCCCCTTGGACAGCACCCCCTGCTGGACCCCCCAGGACAGCAGCAGCCCCTACTGTACCCCCCCCCCCCCCTAGACAGCAGCCCCCCCCCCGGACCCTGGACACCCCCTAGACCATGGACAGATCCCCCTCCCCCAAGACAGATTCCCCCAGACCCTGGACAGATTCCCCCAGACCCTGGATAGATTCCCCTCCCCCTACCAGTCCTACCACCCCCCCCCCTAGACCCTGAAAAGATCCCCCTACTGGACCCCCCTGGACAGTAGCCCCCCCAGACCCTGAACACCTACCCCAGACCCTGGACAGATCCCCCTCCCCATGGATAGATTCCCCCTAGACCCTGGACAGATTCCCCTAGACCCTGGACAGATTCCCCTCCCGCTTCCAGTCTCCCCCCCCCCAGACCTTGGACATATCCCCCCCAGGCTCTAGACAGATCCCCCTCCCCCTGGATAGATTCCCCCAGACCCTGGAAAGTTTCCCCTCCCACTGCTAGTCCTTCACCCCCAGACCCTAGACATATTGAATCGGTTTTAGTGGAAACTATACTTTAATAAGTTTATCTCTAAATTTTATAGAGAAAGCTCTGAAGCAATACCCATGGGTGAATCAAATAGTTGAGTCGGTTTTAGTGGAAACTATAGTCAAAAAAATTTAGTCCATGCTCTATATAGCCAATGTTGAACTAGAATGGAAGGTGGACCATGCTTTGGAATTCACTTAGAAACATCCATTGATCATTTTGGTGATAAGGTAGTATAGGGATCGAAATAATTGATTAAGATTATTTATAAGTTTTTTACTTTGTTAGAACTTCAAAAGTATCCAATGTTGGTTTCTCTACTTATATGTTTTATGTATTGGGAATAAAGTGGTTAGGATCTATTGTGATATCAAAATTGCATGAATATCTCAACTAGACTACTTTTGATAAATCCTTTAATAAACCAATTTATCATGATACACTAAGATTAGTGAAGGCATGATATTTTGTTACTGTGGAGCCGAGATATCTTTCTAAGATGGTGTATGTTACTCAGTTTGCTGTGTTAATGAACTTATTTACAGATCTTGTTTCTAATTTCTATATCAAGGAACAAATTTTTGAAATGTGTTTGAGGCATGATATTCAGTCTATGTTGATTCTTATATTCCTACCCACCTACATGAATATTATAGGCAAGGTATCTATGGATGAAGAGGTTACAACTAGGAAGATAATACTCTTGAAATCATCAGTGATAGTAGGAGGTAGCCAAAGTTTTTATTCTATCTAGAAGAGGAAGTTAGATGAACATTTTTGAGGTGGTTGTAGGAGTGTACAACAGATATCAAGGCTAAATATAGTGTCATATTACCAATTCAGGAAAAGGGGAAACTTCAAACCTGATTATATAGAATCACCCAAGGTATATCACCTGTGTGGTAAATCTAATCATATTAATTATTTATGTGAGAGATAATAATAGGTTACTAGAGTTATATATGATGTGTTAAAAGTATTTTGATCTCAACAACTTTCCAACTGTGATGTTCAGGTCCTAAAGAAAGAGAAAAATGTGGCTAGATGTATCTATGTAGCAGAGTGTACACTAGAGCAGTCAGAGGCAGGACTAACTTCCATGAGAGGTATGTTTTTTATTTCATATTCTATGTTTCTATTATTATTTAATATTATTTTAACTCATTTATTTATATTATAAAATATTATTTATGCATTGGATTTATTCTTAGATCTTATGCCTTGCTTGATTCCTATTTCCGCTCCTTTTAGAAAGAGGTCAAAGAAGGGTTTTAAATGTTCAGAGTTTTGGGTGATTATTGTCGAACATAAAACCATATGTTACTTTCTATTTCTTGATCTTGAAATCTTTTACCACATCATTTTCATGGAATATATGATTAGTTATAAATCTAGAATCGATTACAATCATCATTTTTTCAGTTTATTTCTTCCAATAGAGTCACTCATATCTTTCAGGTTGAGTGAGATCACAAATATAAGAGAGCAATACATGTTTCCCCAAGTTATAGGATGATATAACACTATTTTTTGAGTATTTTTCTATATGTCTTTGATCCATGTCTTAGTGGTCCTCTTCATGTGGTGCTGAGTGAGTTTCTTAAAGTATTTTCATATGACTTATCAGGGTTACTAAATCAGAGGGAAGTTTAGTTTTATATAGACTTTATCTCAGAGAAATTGACCATTTTCTTACCTACATACCATATGGATCCCATTAAATTAAAATAATTAAAGGTTTATTTTTAGGATCTTGAAGACAATGGATTTATTCATCCTAGCGTTTCACCTTGGAATCACCAATGCTCTTTAAAAAGAATGTGTATGGGAGTCTCTAGATTTCTATTGGTTATTGGAAACTCAACTGGGTGATAGTTAAGAATAAATTTACCTTTCATAGTATTGATGGAAAATTTTATTATCTTAGGTGATCCAAGTGGTTTTAAAAAATTAAACTGAGATTGGGATACAATTAGCTATGGTTCTGAGAGGAAGATATTCCTTAGAACTTTTTAAAAATAAGATATGGTGATTATAATTATATGTTCACGTCATTTGGCCTTACTAACACTCTTATAGTGTTTATGGATTTCAAGAATCAAATATTTAATCAATACTTGTATTCCTTCCTGGTTGTTTTTACGGATCATATCCTGGCTTATTCAAGATTGGAGTAGGATCATGCTGAGAATTTAAATATCATCCTTGGAATATTGGAAAAGCATCACCGATATAGAAATATATCTAGATTTTAATTCTGGATTCAATAGGTGAAATTTATAAGTAATTATATTTCTAAGAAGGGTGTATCAGTGGATGTTGATAAGATTCAGGTGGTGATGTCTTTGGAGTATCCAAGAAATGTGTTTAAATCCATATTTTTTTACAATTATCTTGTTATTACAGGAATTTTATTTTGAACTTATCCAAGATTACATCTAACATGATAGATTTATACCATATAATTGTGAAGTTTTTTGGGAGTGATCAATTCTAGAGATATTTTGAGGAGTTTAAAGGGATATTGACTTTAGCTCTAGTTTGGATCCTTCTTGATTCGGGTTTGGGATATAATGTTTACTATGATGCCTCGTGTATGAGTTTGGGTTGTGTTTTGATGTAGGGGAGATAGGTATTAGCTTATGGATCTCTTTAGTTGTTGACTCATAAGAATAAATACCCCATTAATTATCTTGACATAGTATCAGTGATTCAAACTCTAAAGACTTGGCACCACTACCACATCAGGGAGTGGTTTATAGTGTATTCAAAGCATAAGAATCTCAAATATATCTTATCTTAGAGGAATATGAACTTGAGATGTATATTCCAGGTGGAGTACAATTAGACCTTTGATTTTGAAGGTGGAAGGGGGCTGGTGTGGGAGGGATGTGGCTGGAGCGGGGCCAAATCACGGCATTACCGCTGCGTGACCGCGGCGTGTTGGCCCAATCCAGCAACATCCGTGGGGAAGTATCTTCCGGCCAGCAGTGAAGGGAGCGGGAGGAGGCTGGAATGCTGGTGGAAGGGGGATACATGCAGGTGTTGGGGGATGGTGTGGGCTGATTCAAAGGGGGCTGGTTGTAGGTGTTGGGGGGATGGTACAGGCTATTTCGAAGGTGGGAGGGGGGCTGTTGCGGGCTGGAATGCTGGTGGTAGTGGGCTGAAATGAAGGTGGAAGGGGACTGATGTGGGATGGATGTGGCTGGACCAGGGCCAAATCACGGCGTGACCGCGGCGTGACCGCAGCGTGTTGGACTGATCCAGCGACATCCGTGGGGCAGCATCTTCTGTCCAGGAGTGAAGGGAGCAGGAGGAGTCTGGAATGCTAGTGGAAGGAGGCTAGTTTCAGGTGTTGCGGGGATGGTGTAGTCTGATTCGAAGGTGGAAGGGGGGGGCTATTGCGGGCTGGAATGCTGGGGGCAGCGGGCTGAAATGAAGGTGGAAGGGGGCTGATGTGGGCTGGATGTGGCTGGAGAAGGGCCAAATCACGGCGTGACCGCGGTGTGACCACGGCGTGACGGCGGCATTACCACGCTGTGACCGCAGCGTGACCGCGGCGTGACCGCGGCATGACAGCGGCTTGACCGCGGCGTGACCACGGTGTGTTGGCCCGATCCAGCGACATTCGCAGGGCAGCATCTTCTGGCCAGGAGTGAAGGGAGCG
Source organism: Viscum album (assembly GCA_963277665.1). NCBI lineage: Eukaryota > Viridiplantae > Streptophyta > Magnoliopsida > Santalales > Viscaceae > Viscum > Viscum album. Next base: position 1,842,477,084 of record OY728136.1, read on the forward strand.
GGATGAGGCTGGAATGATGGTGGAAGGGGGTTGGTTGCAGGTGTGGAGGGGATGGTGCGGGCTGATTCGAAGGTTGCAGTGGGGGCTTTGGAAGGCTGGAATACTGTTGGTAGCAGGCTGAAATGAAGGTGGAAGGGGGCTGGTGTGGGCTTGATGTGGCTGGAAGTAGGGCAAAATCATGACGTGACCACGGCGTGACCGCGCCATGTTGGTCCAGTCCAGCGACATCCATAGGGCAGGGGGGTGTTGCGGGCGGGAATGCTGGTGGCAGTGGGCTGAAATGAAGGTGGAAGGCAGCTGGTGTGGGTTGGATGTGGCTGGAGCAGGGCCAAATCACGGCATTACCGTGGCGTGACCACGGCGTGACCGCGGCGTGACCGCGGCGTGACCGCAGGGTGACGGCGGCGTGACCACGGCGTGTTGGCCCGGTCCAGCGACATCCATGGGGCATCATCTTCGCAGACAGTGCACCTTCATTGGAGGGGTTTTATTATAAAAACATGACATTATTTAACAAATGAAACGAGTATATTAAAGAAAACTTATTCAATATATGCAATTCAATATAATTAAACTAACCAACCATTCAGCCATTTGAATCTTACCATAATTTCAATTGTCCTCGTTTTGAACATAACCTACAAAATCTAAAAGCTAACTAAAGTAGTTCTAAATGTAGGAGCAGTAAAACACCAAGAAAAAAGATGCAATACACAACTCTAGCAATGAGTAAAAATTAAGGCAATGACAAACCAGCTTAACCAAAAGTACCCATCCATCCATTAGATCTCTTCAGTTTCAATCCAGTGGTCTCCGGCAATGGACCCACTTACAACAGGAGGGTGACTGTAAAATACCAAGCAAGTTTTGCTTCATTCTAAAAAAACAACCATTAATAAATCATAGAATAAATAAATGAAAACACAATCAACAGTTGGGTAGAAAATTGAAAATAAATAATATTTTGAACGTGTAATATGAAATATACAATGGGAAGTTATTATGAACATGAAATTAATGGTAGATTAATCTAGATGCATTACTGGTATGAAAAAGAGAGTTAGTATATCTTCTCTAACTTCATTTTCCTTGCAATGGAGGAAGACGCCCAGCCCCATCCCCCGCCAGCCCCTCCCCCCTGCCCAGCCCCATCCCCCACCAGCCCCCTCCCCCCTGCCCAGTTCTTCTCCTCTCATCCCCTCCCCCCTGCCCAGCCCATCCCCCATGCCTAGCCCCATCCCCCACTAGCCCCCTCCCCCAGGCCCAGTTCTTCCCCTCTCATCCCCCCCTGCCCAGCCCCTTCTCCCACCAGCCCCTCCCCCTGCCCAGTCGCATCCCCCCTGCCCAACCCCATCCCCCACCAGCCCCCTCCCATGGCCCAGTTCTTCCCCTCTCATCCCCTCCCCCCTGCCCAGCCCCTTCCACCACCATCCCCTCCCCCCTGCCCTGCCCTATCCCCCCTGCCCAGCCCCATCCCCCACCAGCCCCCTCCCCCTGCCCAGTTCTTTCCCTCACATTCCCTCCCCCCTGCCCAGCCCCATCCCCCCTGCCCAGCCCCTTTATAATCTTATAAAGTTTAGATATTTGGAAAAGAATTGTGTTCTTAAAGATACATATACACACTTATAAGATTCCATAAAGGATTTGTGTTTTTATATATCATCTAAAATCATGTAAGACATGTAGTGGAATAACCCAGTAGAATGCATGCTTAGATTATAAATATTTCATTTTTTAAGATCATATTACATAAATAAAATAGGAATTATTGATTAAAAAGAAAAAATATTCAAGGGAGAAATATCGGGTATATGGCCGGGTGTAAACAGAGCTCACCCCAAAACCATTATCAGTGGAATTCCAATCAATGCCAACTTACATATTTGAAATCAATTATTGCATCAAGTTGATTAGATTTCTTTTTCAAAAAACTACATACAATTTACATAGTTTATTCAATAAGATGTATTCAGTTTATGCATATAGTTAATATAGTTTAACGGCATTCAGTTTATTTAATAAACTGCATTCAGTTTGTTGAATAAACTGCATATAGTTTATATAGTTTATTTAGTAAACTGCATTCAGTTTATTGAATAAACAGCATACAGTTTATATAGTTTATTTAGTTTAGGCATCCAGTTTACTGGATAAATTGTATATAGTTGATTCAATAATTTTTATGAAATCTATATGTTGCATACAGTTTATTCAATAAACTTTATGCATTTAATTTTGTTAAACCAATTGCAAATGCTATATAACACAAATGAAAATTGAAAGAAAGTTCATTAAATGTGTATACCTAATAAACTATATGCCTAATTGGAATGATTTAAATTTTATTCCTAATTGGAATGATTTAATAACACAAATGAATAATAAAAGACAAATGAATCACCTTCTAAACATAATAGAAAAAAGAGAAGAACCCTCTTTTAATTGAACTCCTTGAGGCCATGATAATCCTTTATGTTGAAATTTTCAACCCCTTTTGTTGCATAAATGGAGGGTTTGGATGTTTTAAAACCTAATATTTATTAAAATTGCAGTAATATTTCATGTACAGTGAAATCCATACGCAACTATCCACTGCAACCAAATATAAATAGTAGTGATTGATATTCACAAATCCAAAAAAGTTGAGGAGATCGAACTGAATACCTGATTCTCAGCCATACCTATCATGATAATGTTTTCAAGGTTAGAGGTGGGATTGTATGTATTTCTTTCATATCCCTTCAATTCATCATATTACGATCCTCATCATTCCATTTCAATCTACTTCCCTCACAAAGGAATCAAAGAATGAAGGGTCGCTACTTCATAAGGAAATTTGAAACATACAGGTTTAGAATGGAGCATGATCATCTAAGAATGTGTTAAAAACAAATGGATAATGAAGACCAATGATGATGAAAAATGTAAGGAAACATCCTTTGGAAAATTTTAAAAAAATGAATTTGGAAACACTATTCCCAAGAAGTTTTTAAAGAAGGCAGATCATACATCCTTGGGTAATGAACCTAAGAAGTCTAAGCCAAGTGCTAAGTATAAAAGGACCAGTTATTCTATCATGGAAGAAGGATAAAAACTTAGATTCTTGCAAACAATCCTTGCTTGTATGTAAAAATAGAGGCAAGAAATAGCATAATGGAAGACAGCGGTGTGACCGCGGCGTGACCGCGGTGTGACCGCGGTGTGACCGTGGAGTGACCGCAGCGTGATCGTTGCGTGACCGCGGTGTGACCACGACATGTTAGCCCGATCCAGCGACATCTGCGGGGCAACATCTTCCGGCCAGGAGAGAAGGGAGCTTGAGGAGGCAAGAATTCTGGTGGAAGGGGGTTGGTTTCAGGTGTTGGGGGATGGTGCGGGCTGATTCGAAGGTGGAAGGGGTGGCTGTTGCGGGCTAGAATGTTGGTGGAAGTGGGATGAAATAATGGTGGAAGGGGGGTGGTGTGGGTTGGATGTGTCTGGATGTGGCTGGAGCAGGGCCAAATCATGACATTACCGTGGCATGACTGTGGCGTGACCGCGACGTGTTCGCCTGGTCCAGTGACTTCCAGGGGGCAGCATCTTCCGGCCAGAAGTTAAGGGAGCAGGAGGAGGTGTGGAAATTGAATTGTGAAAACCAAAAACAGGCTAATATATGGTATTATACAAAAAATTCCAGTCAAATTTACTACACTAATCAAAAACATACTAATATGACTAGAACTAAATCAAACATCATTATGCCAATATTATTAAAGTGGAACCAAACCAAATGGTTTTGAAAAAGATAAAACTGAACCAAACAGAAAATAATGTAACCAAGATGACTCAAACCAATCAAAACTGACTTCAATAAAGCATAATTGAGCATGAAAAAAATGAAACTAATGAAACATACCTGATTAGATCTAAAATTAATTTAATTGAACCGAATATCCCCAAATCAAACAAAATGAACCTGTTAAAATTGACATAAACCAAAAAAATGAACCCAATAAAAAATAACTTAGCAAACCTAACCTAGCCCAAACTGAACCACGGAGTCGGGCCTTGTGATGAACTTGTAGAAGGCCTCATGCCTGCAGGTTGAGAGGATATCCCAGTCATGTGGTGCTTCACTGTCCTGAACAAGATCCAAAACGCACTGCAAAAAGATAGGGAACCCAAAAATCACAAAAACCCAAATTAAAATTTAGACAAAGAATAAAAATGGAAGAATCATTACCTAAATCTGATGTTGAACTCATTGCCTTCTATGGTGGTGGGTAGAATATACCTCATCATAAGTTACCACCTATAAGTAAATAATAGGAAAAAGAGTGAGATATAACAACTTCTTATATATATGTGACCAATGTGTGAACTGTACATGATAAATGATACATAACTCCATAATAAAAAATGAACAAAGAATATTCAGATTGATATGTAAATCCCAATACTGAATAACATGATCGTTAATAAAGGCTTTTTGTTCAAATGAAATCCAATTTTATTCAATACATACACAACAGAATCATTGGAGTAATATTATTCTATATTTGTTGAGTATTCCATAATGGAGTAGGTTGCACCACTATCGATGGGAAACATGAATGATATGTGGGGATAGTGATGATGTTTGACACCCCTTGGGTTGTGTTTTATTTTTTGACAAAATGTGTGAGATGATTCAATAATCTGAAGATTATATTAAACTGTGAAATAAAATCATATAAAGTTTAAAAAATTAATGGTAATAACTCAGAAGAATGGCCTTAATAAGTGTTAGATAAAAAATCCATCAATATCATATCAAGGTTATGTAAATGTAACACGTATAGAGAAATTAAATGCATAGGGTTATAAGGGCAGGTTTGGTGAAATATGAAATCGCCACGTATCTTTGGTCTTAAAAGATGGAGATGCATAGGGAGAAATTAAATGTAAATCCCAAAACAAGATATTTGTCCTTCCCATACAATTCATTCAAATACTTATAGTTTGAATTTGACAACCCACTAAAATCAATGTAGGATAATTAATTATGTCTTTTAATTCCTCTTACATTCCAGCTAATAACATCTACAGAAACACCTGCTTGGGATTTTTGATGGGAAGCATCAATGAATTCCAATTCAGGGTTCGTGTCCCATAAAATCTATATATTAATATTAATTGTACTAAATTCATGTAATTGGACACATGTAATTTTCCAGATACATCTTTGATAGAATATACCTTGAGTTGGGGTTCCCAGACTACAAACATGGAATTATACGAATCAATAGGAGGGTAAGAGCCATGAACCGGAGGCTCTAGATTATTATAATGCACTTCAGGGAACACCCCCTTCCCCTTGCCCCCTCCCCTGCCCCCCACCTGCACACCCCCTCCACCCCCCCCCCCCCCCCCCACCTGTAGACACCCCCCTTCCCCATCACACCCCCCTGCCCCCCCCCCCACCTGCACACCCCCTGCCCCCTACCCCCCACCTGTACACCCCATGCCCCCTCCCGTGCCCCCTCACCTTCACACCACTTGCCCCCCCCCCCCCACCTGCACACCCCCTGCCCCCTCTCCCTGCCCCTTGCCCCCCAACTGCACACCCCCATGCCCCCTCCCCTGCCCCCCACCTACACAGCCCCCTCTCCCTGCCCCCCCACCAACCCCCCCCCCCCACCTACACAACCCCTCCTCCTGCCCCATCACCCCTCCCCCTGCCCCAACACACCCTAATCTGAAGGAGTTTGGCTTAAACATGAAAAATTATACATGATTGCCTCATTTGCAGGAAAACTTTACAAGAAACAAGGTATATCGACATTCAAAATGATTCCTAGTACAACTATAAAAAATAATAGGTGCAAGTTTGAGGGAACATGATCCATTATTAAATATTTAGATAATCAATCCATCATCACCTTACTTAATGTATGGTGGTTCCCCATCCTTTAATGAAACATAATCTCCTTAGTGGTCCAAGATCAAAATGGATTTACCTCTAGACCAAATCTCAAGATCTCTAAAGGATCAATAATTATCATAAAAGGATCTCTAAAGGATCAATAATTATCATAATTTCCAACAATGAGGATTGATTATAGTAAAAAGAGTTTATATGAGTTGCATGATTTTTATGATTTTCATGATTTTCATGAAAAATGTGGTGATTCTTGGAAGATTTATGGATCATTTTGGTTTTTTCTATTTCTTGCGAGAAATAGAATTCTTATAGTGGCTGATATTATTTATAAAGGATAAATTTGTTATTGAACCTAGTTGAATATTTATTATGAGAAGGTTTCAGCAACTACGTATGGGTAAAATGTAACTTATTATAGTTTACCTACTCCAAAACTATCATAGGATGATTCCTTTAAGAGAACCATGCCCTTTGTGGCCGAATTATCCTCACAAGCTTCAGGTTTCACCTATGATGATTCATGAGTTTGGCTGACCACCCCTGCATGCACCATTCATACTATGACCACCAATGCCTCACTAGTAAAATAATCAGAACACACTCATCCCTCCTCAAGCTAGGTGTTAGATGAAGCCTGAGAATACTATTCCTAATCAGATTTCAAATTAATTGCTCCAATACAATCATAGAATTCTACCTTACCATGATACATGGTCTTTGTGATTGGATGATCCTCACCAACTCTAGATAACCTCACTTGTATATGAAAAAGGTATCTTGATATCTAGTGTATCACCAACAAAAGAACAAGAACACATTCATCCCTCCTCAATTTGAGTGATAACTGAAGACTTGAGTTTACCCATAGACTGAGACTCCCTCTAATAATTTAGTAAAGAACAGCCTTGAATAAAGCATGAAGAACAATAATCCACTTGAGTTTCATAGATTATAGGTTCCTTAACTTTGAACTCATCATTGACATAGAACTAAATAAACTCTGAATACTTCCTAGATAAGTTGAAATCTGCATACAAATGAGCCTAAATAGGATGTTTCCCTTCAAGAATTTTCTAATTGATGCACAAAAAAATTCTAATAATCTCACTACAATATTTAAGAACTGAAGGATTTTTTAAAGGATGATAAAACTAAACAATCCAAATCAAGAGGAATAGAAAATGAAATACATTACGAGATTGAGCAATCAAGCATCGTCGATAGAGGCGGGGTTTGGAAATGAGGAGGGCATGGAAAGGTCGAGGGAGGAGGAGGGCGTGGAGAGGTAGAGGGATGAAGAGAGTCGCAGATCAGGGGAGGAGCGATGACGTTCGATGGAGAGTAGCTCCAGGGAGGAGGTCTATGAAGTGTTCGGTGAGGAGGAGATCGAGGGAGGAGGTTGCGACAATGTTCGGCGGACAATAGCTCGAGAGAGAAGTAGGGCGCGGAGAGGTCTAGGGAGTATGGGTTGTGTATAGGGGGGAGGAGTCCGATGCTTATGCGGAAAAAAAAGGAGTAGCCATGGTGTTTTAATTAAACTGTGGCTATAAACATACTATATCCACGGATCTATAAAACCGTGGCTATAGATCTGTGGCTACAGCCTAAATTTCCAATAGTGATGTATTTATCTTATCAAAATTTATAGGTATCTTCCTACTTTCATCCCATTACAAGATATTAAAATGTTGTAAAAACTAAAACACTATCATAATGTAATAAATAATTTATTTCCTTAAAATGTAAAAAATTAGTCTCTAGAAAATAATATATGATAAAACTCTCTTTAAATGGTTAGAAACAATTTTATCACTAATTTTATATGTAAAACAATAAAAAACTAATAGGTATGGGGGAAATTTAACATTTAAGGGAATATAAAACTACAATTAACCTTCTAAAATATGGGACTCTGCTATGTTGTTTCCAAATTTATGTGATTGGTCCATAACTATAGCCATATAATTAATTATTTTATAAAATTTATCTCAAAAAAATTTAAAAGAAATACATCATTAATTACATTTTGAAAAAATATACCAATCAAAATCATCATATTTTTTCATGAAAAACAAAGTTAATGATGATATGAGAGTTTGATAATTTAATGGCCACTCAGTCATATATATTTTTTATATTACCAATATATATTGAATTGTATTTTAATAATAATTATAGGATATAATTTGTTATATAGGTGAAAAATGAAAAGGTAATTAAGACCACGGAAATTAGACTATATTCCATAATGATAGAGTATATATATATATATGGAAAACCTACAACACATAAATCCCTAGAGAAGGTATAATTATATTCTTATAAACCATATATTTTATGAGGAATTTATGTTAGTTATATATTTGGTATTTTTTTGGGTATGGATTAAAAATCAATGTAAATATTGGGATAAGTAAGTATTATAGTAAATACGCTGTGATTGGGACTATGGAAATGACATGATGATGTTTCTTTATCATGGAATTGATAAAAGAAATATAACAAATAGAAGATTGGTTATTTATTAACAATTTTTGAAATCTGAAATATTTTTACTGTGAATGATCTTGTTTTATCTGATTGATTGTGATAGAGAAAGAAGTTGGAGTATTTCTTTAGAAAATTTAGAGTGTTGATTAATATCAAATCAATGAATGATACGATGAATCATAAATTGATTATTCTAGAATATTTTAGTATCTAGAAGAAAATCGATTCATATTAGTTTATTAGTAAAAATATGTGGAGGTTTATATCTAGTTTTAAGTTTTTTATAGTAATTTATTGAATCATGGGACAAAGATGAGGTTCAAGCTGTGAAGGAGTGGTCACATAAGAAAACATTTCAATTCCAGTAATTGCCTCAAATTAATCTATTATTTTAATACTTTTTGAGATATTTCTATGTTGTACTATTTTTCTTGCACTACATCTTACATTATTCAAATTAACATTGCAATAACATCGAATTATTCTATGACTTTATGAATTTTTGTAAGGGTTGTTCACACTACAATAAGTTTCTAACACTGTAGCATAGTTATGTAATATTGAAATTTTTAACCTATAGAATATTTATCAAAATTATGTATAGAATACTTGATTATGAAGGTCTATATCACACTATAAAAAATATGAAATCTATATTCGGATCCTAGAATAATACATAAATTTCACTATAATTAAATAGATAATTTCACAATGGTTATACCATAAAGAAAATGTGCAGAGATATAAAAGTTATGCAATGTGATGTTTCATAACAAAAATATAAATTTCATTAAGAATAATTCTAACACATATAAATTCATCTTGAAAATAGATAAAAATTATGGATTGACCAACAATTTTCAACTTAATGAAATCCCTCAAACCAATATTATTGAAAAACTCTAGGTTTCATGAATAATTGAGGTCTTAACATTGGAATGAATTATTAGTGGTTTTTTGGATGACCAAGAACTTTCTAAATGATGATCAACAGTAGATACTCACTTGGAAACAATCCTAGGGATGAATTTTAATAGATGAAATTCAAGGTAGTTAATAACTAAAATAAGAATTTGAAATTAAAATTAATTGATATAAAATAGTGGAGAAGGATTTGAAAATAAAATGGGGAAAGTTATTAGGAAAATTATGAAAAAAGTTAATAGAGATATACTATAATATTTAAGATGAAAATTTCATGTAAAAAGATAAAGGCACCACATATTGAACTTCATTATAAAGTCTAATTTTTTATAAACGAATGTCTCGTTATTATTGAAGAGATATTTTTCTTATCCCATATATTATTGAAGAAGAGTTTAGAATATAGAATATGTTATCTAGGGTATAGTTAATCCACAAGAGGTAGAACATTATTGTTATACATGGTTTTGAGTGGATAGTAAGACTCAAGGGTTTGTAGATCTCCAGGGACACATCCAGTTTGTTGAAGTAGAAAAATATAATATATTAAAAATACTTCCTTTATAGAAATTTTCTATATGAAAAATTTTGTTTACTATTTTGGAGGTTTTATATTAGAAGTAAAAAAATATCATTCTTATTATATTAAGTTAATATAATCTCATTTATAAAAATGTGGAATCATGTGGAGTTAAATTTTGCATCAAAATTGGAATTATGATGCATTTTACATTATGTATAAAGTATGATCTTGGTGTGACCATTATATAGAAAAACTGATAAGATACCTACAATTTTATAAATAGATATATTATAGATTAGTGCATGGATAAGGAGAAGGGAGGGACCTTTGGGAGGTAGTGATCTATTTCTAGAACTATGTACAAAAAATGGGCTTTGGAAAAGAGTGACTTCAACTAAATCTTGTATACATTGAAATAGTGAGTTTATAGGGTATTTTTGGCACACCTTCAAAATTAAGAGTGAATTTTCCATGGATGTAGCTGAATATTGGTGAACCAAGTGAAACCTAAATGTAAATTTCTGGATTTATTTTCTTTATCTGTGTTACTATTGAGGTGTAGTTAATATAATCCTCAGTTTGAACACTATTTCCTACTAAAATGGGAAAAACACCCAATAAAGTGTAAAAAGTTTTGATATTGGGTAACACCATGATCCCCCCACCCACCCAAGGGTGACTCTTGGGTTACAATACAAGGAATTAGAGATAGTTTCTATTATATTTTCTACCTATAAAATTTTTATTCAAAAAATTTTAATATTATAAAAGATATATCCTTTAAAGTGAAATATCTTGTATTAGATGGAATTTTTTTATCTAGTTTTAAGAAAGTGTTTATTTCATTGTTTTATTTCCATTTCCAAATCACCCATAAAATATTTTTAATTATATTTTTTCATAGTCTATATAGAATGATAATTTATATGGATTAATGAAATTTTTAGATTTATATTTGTGATAAAAATGACATAAAGGATACATTTGAAGATTGATTATTCGAGAAGATAACTCAACATAAGGATTACAAGGATATATGGATAAATTTGGAAGATATTTATGGAAGATGAACTATTTTAGAACTTGTGAATTAGGCTGTAACACCCCAGGTAAATAATGAATATGAAATTTTCATATTTATCCATATTTGTGAATAAAATATTAATATGACTTTAAAGGGGACGCTATGCTCGATGGCGTACCCAACACGCAACAACGAGTTTCTTCGGAATCTTACATTGCATTCTAATAATAAAATAATATTATTTCAAATGGTAGTTAACATGTAGCCATTGTATTGGAGGGAATGGATAGAAATAACTAAAATATGATTATATATGTTTTTTAAATGTTTTTACATTTATCCAATAAAAGCTAAAAGGCTTAAAATACGGAAAGAATTCAATTTTAGGCGTATATGCCCTAGTTTTCACTAAAGGTTCACTTATCGCCTTTTAATGGAGAACTGACATTAAATATAGTTTTATTCACTCTTAAACATTCTTTTGGACCAAATAAAACTCTTATTAAGAATCGGGACATCAAATTTTACTTTGTGTAATTTTTTGGTATCTTTCCGATAAAGTTCATTTTTTTAATGAATAGTGTAAAATGTTGTGTTTTAATTCAAAACCACTTTTAAATCTAATTTATTTATATGATTATATTATATTTTGAATTGTTTTTAAAGTGAAATTAGAAAATATTTTTACCATTAAATCCAATAGTGGTCGTTGGAATCAATTTCACTTTGAAATCAGACTTAAACTACTGTCAATCTTTTGATACTTATTGTTTTATAAAAACACGCTATTTTCTCTGACAGCGGGAATTAATTATTAAACTAATTAATGTGACTAATATGTTTTGAATTTTTTAAAACGGACTTCATTTTTGAATTTGGAATATCAAATATAGCTTAGGGTGAATTTTTGGGATTTTTCTGAAAAACTTCAATTTTTGATGAATAGTGAAACCACTAAGTGGTAATTATAAAAGCTGATTTTTCGTTTAAATGAAATTTTACCACTTATGTGTTTTGAATTTCAAAAATCCGACATACATGGTTGTCCTTAAGAAGTAAAATGTGGTTCAATGGGATAAAAATAATTTTTTGGTGAATAGTAACTTATTAAGTTTTTAATCGTGATTAGTGGTAATTAGTATAGTTTAAGGTATAAATAATGCATTAATAATATGAAATGACCTAGAAACGTGTCCCAACCTTATTGGTTGTGTCATGGCCGACCAAGACAAGCCATGGGTCAACTTGGGGACCCCATGGAGACATTTTGGTTGGGAAATGACATAAATAACTTTTTATTTAATGTAAAAGTAAAAATGACACAAACATGATATGTTTTACTAAAACAATTTTTAAGTGGGGTTATACAAGTCATATTTTTGATTATAAATATTCATTGGAAATCTAAAAAGATTTCCTACATCATAGTATTTTGTTTTTAATTTTTAGACATTAAATAAATTAAATTATTTATGACATAATAATGATGCAGCGATGACATCATTATTTGACGATTTAAATAAAATGGAAAGATAATGTAAAATATATGAACTACACATGTCCAAAACTTATTGGATGAGTTTATTTCGAAGCCTTATCACCTTATCCACGAATTATATCAATGTGGTACCTTTTGAAACCGAAACACATTTTCAAATAAAGTAATATTTCTTTACTTTCCAAAAGTGACCCTCCTCTCCTCTTATAAAAGGCCCCCACCTCTACCTCATTTCGCACACTCTTCAAGCCTTTGTTTCGGCCAAACCCTGCCCATTTACTCTCTCCACATCCCTATACTCATCCTAGAGGATTCCCTTTGGGAATAATCCTTTCAAAGGAAGCGTTTAGGCTCAAATAAAAAGAAGTTACACTTTTAAAGGTAATTCATTCTCTCATGTTCATTTGTTTTATTTTGTTTCTCCAACCCCCTAAACTCTTTTTATTTACTTCTTTTGTAACAACACCAGTATCGTAAATATAATAGGATGTTTTTATAAGATTTATTCGAGCTACACTCTCACACAACTACATCAAATGGTTAAAGAACATACGGTTTCCGTGGATGGTGAAATTCTGCCTCCCGAAACGATGATTGTTCAATACTCATTTAACACCTTCAAAGGTGGCCATTATGATGTCAATATTTTTATATATGATATATAATATGTTTATGTTTTATTTATGATTCTGTATTTTTCATTTTTGTCTTACCTTTATGGCTTCCATTATGGGTATACGCGATATCTTCATTTAAGGAAGTGCGGACTACCGCCCCCTCAAAGTGATTTGATTCGTTAAATACCATATTTGGGATGTATAAAGGATGGAAATAAGATATTATATATGATATTATACTGGAATTATAATATACCTTTATATCATTATTATTCCATTATATAAAATACGAAATAGAAATGAAAGTAGCGTTCATGCGTACGTACGGCTTACCGTCTCCATGAACGGTGCATTTCATTTCTTACCTCTAAATGATTATGTAATGTTATAAATGCATGAATGTACTGGATATATATGACATATATGATATCTACATAATGAATACAATTCTGGATATAATAAACATTTGGCCACACGAACAACATGTATTTGTAAGAAGTCCACTTTCGACTTAAGAACCAAATATCGGCAAAACAAATATTATTAACTTAAATGATTACATAATGTTTATGACATGGTAATAAGTGGTATAAAAGTAATAATGAACTTGAAAAAGGTTCTTAAGGAAGTATAAATTAACTCAAGTTTATTATTCAGGAGATTAAAGAACGATCGAGTCAAGTCGGACCCGAGGTAGGGGATCCTACTCCTCTCTTTCTTTTTAAGTACACACTTTTATGTCATTCCTTTTAAAGCTCTTATTTCTTGTTATTGGGATGATATTTTATATTAAACTTACTGTAATTTTTATGTTCATGTGATGAGAGACCCTATTCTCTCTCATCAATCCATTTTGGGAGTTTTGAGTGGCGCCGTTAGGCTGCCGAACTTTCGTAAGAGATCTAACCTATCTCTTTCTTAAGTACTCTCCTTTATGTCACTTCTTTTAAGCTCCTCTTTGTAATGTTGGGGGACGTTATTTTATATTCCTATTTATGTAAATTTTATTTTAATGTGATGATATACCCTATTTTATCTCATCAATCCATATTCGGAAGTTTTATGTGGCGCCGTTAGGCTGCCGAGTTTTCGTAAGGGATTTTTCATCTCACTTTTATTTACGTGAGATTTATGCTACATTTGCCACAAATTCCATTGAGTGGTGTATTTACTGCCCATTATTCTACACTTTGTGTAATATACTTTCGTTTATGAGTATTTACATCAATGATCTATTGTCCTTCTTTCATGGGGTGTATGTTTTGAAAGATACCCAAGTCGGTAAGGGAACCTTTCACCCTCCTCTTTTTTAAAAGACTTCTTTTGTTGGGTCTTTTAATTTACATATTGTTATGTTGGTATATGTTCTCATATATCCTTATTGATGTAAATTTTATGTCCAAGTTATGAGATACACTTTTTATCTCTCATCAACTCATTTTGATGTGATGACGTTAGGCTGTCAAGAGAACTTTTTAACCCAATTTCGATTTCTTTGGGTTCAACATGTAGTCATTGAATATGTCATCCATTGAATATGTGTGAATGACCTTTTATTGTTTTACACTTAATATCCACTTATATTTGGTGTACTTATATTTGTCACACATGTTTTTGAGATTGATTTGTCCTTAATTTAAGGATACCTTCTCTATAAGGGATTTCATCACATTTGACATTTCTATTGAGGGTTCATTGTTGTTATGAACCAATTCACTATTATATGGTGTATATACTGTCCTTTGGAGTATTATATCATGAATCCATTTATTCTAATGATATTATAAAGTTCTGACTAAATTATATTCCTCAATTATTGTATTCAAGTGTCTCTAATTTTGGTAAAACCCCTTTAACCAAAATATCGTTTTAAATGTTTTAATTATTTGTTCTTATTAATATCCATGTTTTCGAAATGGTTTTAAGGATTTATTTATATGGATATTAATGGTTTAAAATTTTAATCTTCAAGGTGGTATGGGACACTTTGATTCAAAAATCTCTTTATTAAATGTTTTAAATGGTTTTGGAAATGGTTTCTTTTTGAATTGATTCAATATTTCAATATACTAAAATGTTATATTGTGATTGAAATGTGGAAATGTTATGTTTCCTTTATGCATGTTTTATGTGACACATTTTTGTTATGGTTCTTGGGCATTGTTATGAAAATGGTTGGTTCCGTGATAAACTAAGGGCGGGTGAGCCCATTATAGCTCTCCAATGCATTGGGTAACGCGAAGGAGTGAAACGTTAAGGTTTCTCCGAAGAGATTTAGGGAATATACTATGATGGCTATTCCAAACGTAACCAAGAGGGTTACTCCCTACGTAAGAATGTTATGAATGCCTCAAGTTACCTTTATGTCTTATGTTTTCTATGATTTATTCATGATTTGATATGCCTATGTTTTATGGGTAAAGTATGATTTCATTCTTATGTATATATGAACTCATGTTTCCTTTCCATATTTTTATAACCCTTACTGAGCTTTTTATGCTCATCCCAAGTTTTTGAAATGTTTTTCACAGGACAAGGGAAAGGTACATGATGTGACGATAGTGTCAAGGATGTGTCAAGAAAGAAACCGTGTTTTATTTTAAATAGGTTTCCATTTACGGGAAGAATGAATATTGTCTTTTATGTAACCACTTTGTTTAAATGTGGAATGTAATGCAAGTTTCATGATCTAATTCTCTAAAACTCTGAACCTGAAAAGATCCTCAATGTGTAATCTTGTAATAACTCAAGATTAAGTAAGGTTTAAGGCTAGGGCCTTATAGTTGGTATCAAAGGTCGGTTTAGATAACTTTAGAGGTTAGGGTATTCTTTAAGCATAATTGAAAATTACCATAATGGTTAGGATTTCAGAAAGAGTCTTAGTTTTAGATAAAGTGAATGAGTAAGTATATCTTATTGTATATCTTACTCATTAGTACATGATGGTTTTGTTGATATACTCACACTGACCTTTTTGGTTTTAGTAAATGGCTGGATCTAGCAGGCACCAAAGTAACAGTGGATGTGAAGGAAACTGTGACAGTTTTTTGAGCAAGCAACTGAATGATATGGGAGCTGCAATGAGAACTCGTTTGATTATCCTCAACCAACTATCTGGAGTCATGATTGACCACCTAAACCTTGGAGATTTCTCTAAGGCATCATATATTCAAGAAACAAATCCCTACGGAAGTACATGTAATAATCATAAAGGTAAGTGTGTTCAAAAACCTATGTGTCAAAGATGTGGAAAGAAACACCTAGGAAAATGTTTCAAAGGGACATAAATATCCTATAGATGTGGAAATGAAGGTCATAAAGCAAGAACCTACCATGGAAAAAGGAAGCATCCAGTTGACTCGAGGAAAGGGAAAGAAGTTCTTTCTCAGGGATCAATTGAATGTTTTAAATGTGGTGTGCATGGTCATTATGCAAACACATGTCCTATGAAGAAGTTTCGTGAATGGGGTCACCAAGAGCGTACCAATATTCGTTTTCCAATACCTAATGCCATTCCGATTGAGGATGAAGAAACTGACAATGACCAATCAAAGGTATGTACTATTTCATGACTATTTTTTTCTTATTTTGGAATCTTAGGATATGATTCATGATTTTGTTTGTAGGAAAGAGGTATTTCGGAATAAGTTGGAAAGGAATGGATAATGGATCATGAAGAATGTTGAATGAGTAAGATGTCCACATATAAGGGCTTCAAGAGTTAGGGTGAAATTCTTAAGAGTATTAAGTCTCTTTTGATGATTGGGTTACATTAGAAGACTTTTTATATTATGTGTAACCCTGATATTTAATATAGGCAAATTTTATTCAAGTAATAGTTATCTTTTCTTTTGTGGACATAGTTATAAAGAACCATTTGGGTTTATATGATCCTTACTTTTGAGGTAATTATGGGTTACCACATGTTATGATTGAAGTGAAAGGCATGAGATAAAATTGAGGGTAAATTATGTTATGGTTATTTTTGATGATTTTATCCCTTTTTGGGTAAAGATTTGAGAATTATATAGTTTTGGAAAAAGGACAACACGCAGACCGTGTGACAACCCGTCGCGTCAGACAATGCTGCAGGAATCAAACCCACAACCAAAGTGCGACTGGTATTTATCGCCTACCACTGGACTACGTGAAGTCCCTGGTTAGTTTGACTTATTCTTTTTAGTTATATGATTTTATGAATTAAGAGTAAGTTGATTTTGGAGGATATGTGATTAGGATAATTACTTTTCAATGCGAGACTTTAGGAGCAACTGATGTTGTTTGGAGATAAATGTTACGATTTAACTTGGAAGACTATGTGACTAAATCCTTCAAATATTTGGGTTTCAATCTTATATTTGTTTACTTTGAAGAATTTTATGGACAAATTGTTTATCGGATGGTCCTCGTTGAACTTTGGGTTTTGTTGGACAAATTTTGGAGATTAAGAATAGATTTTCTTTTTATAAGGGGGTTATCCTTTTCTGGATTATCTGATCTTGTACTAACCTTTTTGGTTTTGGTTTTGGTTAAAGCCTAAATACATGGGATGTATATAGTTCTCTTTTGGGGATTAGGTGATTCTCTAGAAGTTGATTATAGTACTCTTAATGCGAAAAAGTCTCCCTAAATACTCGTCTTTTGGAAAAAATATGAGTTTGACTAAGGAATCTAGTAAAAGTTGAAAGTCAACATGATAAGTGATTATGCTTCCTTATGAATAAATTCCTCAATAAAAAGTAACTTAATACAAAAATGTTGTCTATTAACTTTTCCTACTCGGGAACCCAACACCGTTTAACCCATCACAAGTTTGTGATTTTCTTATTGTTAACTTTCTCCTAAACATGTTTTCTATCAATCTCCATCAGAACATGACCCTATGTTTTCTCCTCCATGTCCATATTTTCATACTTGGAATCCTAGAATGGGTTAACTCGGGTGACCTTTGTACTTATCTTTCTTTATTTTAAAGTGTTTTTTTTACCGACTTTTGTTCCGATGTGGGACTTTCAAGGATGTTTCCAAGCGCAATTTTAAAATTGCGAGGACGCAATTCCCAAAAGGGGGGAAGGATGTAACACCCCAGGTAAATAATGAATATGAAATTGTCATATTTATCCATATTTGTGAATAAAATATTAATATGACCTTAATGGGGACGCTATTCTCGATGGCGTACCCAACACGCAACAACGAGTTTCTTGGGAATCTTACGTTGCACTCTAATAATAAAATAATATTATTTCAAATGGTAGTTAACATGTAGCCGTTGTATTGGAGGGAATGGATAGAAATAACTAAAATATGATTATATATGTTTTTTAAATGTTTTTACATTTATCCAATAAAAGCTAAAAGGCTTAAAATACGGAAAGAATTCAATTTTAGGCGTATATGCCCTAGTTTTCACTAAAGGTTCACTTATCGCCTTTTAATGGAGAACTGTCATTAAATATAGTTTTATTCACTCTTAAAAATTCTATTGGACCAAATAAAACTCTTATTAAGAATCGGGACATCAAATTTTACTTTGTGTAATTTTTTGGTATCTTTCCGATAAAATTCATTTTTTAATGAATAGTGTAAAATGTTGTATTTTAATTCAAAACCACTTTTAAATCTAATTTATTTATATGATTAGATTATATTTTGAATTGATTTTAAAGTGAAATTAGAAAATATTTTTACCATTAAATCCAATAGTGGTCGTTGGAATCAATTTCACTTTGAAATCAGACTTAAACTAGTGTCAATCTTTTGATACTTATTGTTTTATAAAAACACGCTATTTGCTCTGACAACGGGAATTAATTATTAAATTAATTAATGTGACTAATATTTTCTGAATTTTTTTAAATGGACTTCATTTTTTAATTTGGAATATCAAATATAGCTTAGGGTGAATTTTTGGGATTTTTCTGAAAAACATCAATTTTTGATGAATAGTGAAACCACTAAGTGGTACTTATAAAAGCTGATTTTTCGTTTAAATAAAATTTTACCACTTATGTGTTTTGAATTTCAAAAATCCAACATACATGGTTGTCCTTAAGAAGTAAAATTTGGTTCAATGGGATAAAAATAATTTTTTGGTGAACAGTAACTTATTATGTTTTTAATCGCGATTAGTGGTAATTAGTGTAGTTTAAGGTATAAATAATGCTTTAATAATATGAAATGACCTAGACACATGTCCCAACCTTATTGGTTGTGTCATGGCCGACCAAGAAAAGCCATGGGTCAACTTGGGGACCCCATGGAGACATTTTGGTTGGGAAATGACAAAAATAACTTTTTATTTAATGTAAAAGTAAAAATGACACAAACATGATATGTTTTACTAAAACAATTTTTAAGTGGGGTTATACAAGTCATATTTTTGATTATAAATATTAATTGGAAAGATAAAAATATTTCCAACATTATAGTATTTTTTTTATAATTTTTATACATTAAATAAATTAAATTATTTATGACATAATAATGATGTAGCGATGACATCATTATTTGACGATTGAAATAAAATGAAAAGATAATGTAAAATATATGAACTACACATGTCCAAAACTTATTGGATGAGTGTATTTCAAAGCCGTATCACCTTATCTACGAATTATATCAATGTGGGACCTTTCGAAACCGAAACACATTTTCAAATAAAGTAATATTTCTTTACTTTCCAAAAGTGACCCTCCTCTCCTCTTATAAAAGGCCCCCACCTCTACCTCATTTCACACACTCCTCAAGCCTTTGGCTCGGCCAAACCCTGCCCATTTACTCTCTCCACATCCCTCTCCTCATCCTAGAGGATTCCCTTTGGGCATAATCCTTACAAAGGAAGCCTTTAGGCTCAAATCAAAAGGAGTTACACTTTTAAAGGTAATTCATTCTCTCATGTTCATTTGTTTTATTTTGCTTCTCCAACCCCCTAAACTCTTTTTATTTACTTATTTTGTAACAACACCAGTATCTCCAATATACTATGATGTTGTTATAAGATTTATTCGAGCTACACTCTCACACAACTACATCAAATGGTTAAAGAACATACGGTTTCCGTGGATGGTGAAATTCTGCCTCCCGAAACGATGATTGTTCAATACTCATTTAACACCTTCAAAGGTGGCCATTATGATGTCAATATTTTTATATATGATATATAATATGTTTATGTTTTATTTATGCTTCTGTATTTTTCATTTTTGTCTTACCTTTATGGCTTCCATTATGGGTATACGCGATATCTTCATTTAAGGAAGTGCGGACTACCGCCCCCTCAAAGTGATTTGATTCGTTAAATACCATATGTGGGATGTATAAAGGATGGAAATAAGATATTATATATTATATTATACTGGAATTATAATATACCTTTATATCATTATTATTCCATTATATAAAATACGAAATAGAAATGAATGTAGCGTTCATGCGTACGTACGGCTTACCGTCTCCATGAACGGTGCATTTCATTTCTTACCTCTAAATGATTATGTAATGTTATAAATGCATGAATTTACTGGATATATATGAAAAATATGATATCTACATAATGAATACAATTATGGATATAATAAACATTTGTCCACACGAACAACATGTATTTGTAAGAAGTCCACTTTCGACTTAAGAACCAAATATCGGCAAAACAAATATTATTAACTTAAATGATTACATAATGTTTATGACATGGTAATAAGTGGTATAAAAGTAAGAATGAACTTGAAAAAGGTTCTTAAGGAAGTATAAATTAACTCAGGTTTATTATTTAGGAGATTAAAGAATGATCGAGTCAAGTCGGACCCGGGGTAAGGGATCCTACTCCTCTCTTTCTTTTTAAATACACACTTTTATGTCATTCCTTTTAAAGCTATTCTTTCTTGTTATTGGGATGATATTTTATATTAAAATTACTGTAATTTTTATGTTCATGTGATGAGAGACCCTATTCTCTCTCATCAATCCATTTCGGGAGTTTTGAGTGGCGCCTTTAGGCTGCCGAACTTTCGTAAGAGATCTAACCTCTCTCTTTCTTAAGTACTCTCCTTTATGTCACTTCTTTTAAGCTCCTCTTTGTAATGTTGGGGGACGTTATTTTATATTCCTCTTTATGTAAATTTTATTTTAATGTGATTATATACCCTATTTTATCTCATCAATCCATATTTGGAAGTTTTATGTGGCGTCGTTAGGCTGCCGAGTTTTCGTAAGGGATTTTTCATCTCACTTTTATTCCCGTGAGATTTATGCTACATTTGCCACAAATTCCATTGAGTGGTGTATGTTCTGCCCATTATTCTAAACTCTGTGTAATATACTTTCGTTTATGATTATTTACATCAATGATCTATTGTCCTTCTTTCATGGGGTGTATGTTTTGAAAGATACCCAAGTCGGTAAGGGAACCTTTCACCCTCCTCTTTTTTAAAAGACTTATTTTGTTGGGTCTTTTAATTTACATATTGTTATGTTGGGATATGTTCTCATATATCCTTATTGATTTAAATTTTATGTCCAAGTGATGAGATGCACTTTTTATCTCTCATCAACTCATTTTGATGTGATGCCGTTAGGCTGTCAAGAGAACTTTTTAACCCAATTTCGATTTCTTTGGGTTCAACATGTAGTCATTGAATATGTCATCCATTGAATATGTGTGAATGAACTTTTATTGTTTTACACTTAATATCCACTTATATTGGGTGTACTTATATTTGTCACACATATTTTTGAGATTGATTTGTCCTTAATTTAAGGATACCTTCTATATAAGGGATTTCATCACATTTGACATTTCTATTCAGGGTTCATTGTTGTTATGCACCAATTCACTCTTATATGGTGTATATACTGTCCTTTGGAGTATTATATCATGAATCCATTAATTCTAATGATATTATAAAGTTCTGACTAAATGTTATTCCTAAATTATTGTATTCAAGTGTCTCTAATTTTGGTAAAACCCCTTTAACCAAAATATCATTTTAAATGTTTTAATTATTTGTTCTTATTAATATCCATGTTTTAAAAATGGTTTTAAGGATTTATTTATATGGATATTAATGGTTTAAAATTTTAAGCTTCAAGGTGGTATGGGACACTTTGATTCAAAAATCTCTTTATTAAATGTTTTAAATGGTTTTGGAAATGGTTTCTTTTTGAATGGATTCAATATTTCAATATACTAAAATGTTATATTGTGATTGAAATGTGGAAATGTTATATTTCCTTTATGCATGTTTTATGTGACATATTTATGTTATGGTTCTTGGGCATTGTTATGAAAACAGGTGGTTCCGTGATAAACTAAGGGCGGGTGAGCCCGTTATAGCTCTCCAATGCATTGGGTAACGCGAAGGAGTGAAATGTTAAGGTTTCTCCGAAGAGATTTAGGGAATATACTGTGATGGGTATTCCAAACGTAACCAAGAGGGTTACTCCCTACGTAAGAATGTTATGAATGCCTCAAGTTACCTTTATGTATTATGTTTTCTATGATTTATTCATGATTTGATATGCCTATGTTTTATGGGTAATGTATGATTTCATTCTTATGTATATATGAACTCATGTTTCCTTTCAATATCATTATAACCCTTACTGAGCTTTTTATGCTCATCCCAAGTTTTTGAAATGTTTTTCATAGGACAAGGGAAAGGTATATGATGTGACGATAGTGTCAAGGATGTGTCAAGAAAGAATCTGTGTTTTATTTTAAATAGGCTTCCATTGATGAAAAGAATGAATATTGTCTTTTATATAACCACTTTGTTTAAATGTGGAATGTAATGCAAGTTTCATGATCTAATTCTATAAAACTCTAAACCTGAAAAGATCCTCAATGTGTAATCTTGTAATAACTCAAGATTAAGTAAGGTTTAAGGCTGGGGCCTTATATAGGCTATATTCACTGGTGGAGTATATAAATTATTTGGAGAAGAGTTTCATATTTATAAAGAAAAAAACTAAAAAATTAGAATAATAATCCCACTAAAATGATAAAAAATCCACTTGAGGTGATTAATCTTGATTTTATTTCTTTATTTAAAACTAAAATTATTGTGAAGGATTCTTTCATATCAATATATTTGTATTCTTCCATAAATATTGAAATAAGTATGGGTTCTATTGATGACAAGAACACAACATCATGTTTTCAATCTGTGGGTTGTTTAAGTTATGATCGATGAGATAACCATACAAAACATGGTAAGGTGGATCAATTTGAAATAATTAACATCGTTGATTATACATTCATATCACTTTTTTAGAGAAACAATGATTTAGGGAAGTAGAGGTGGCTCTTAATAGAGATATTATGATAATATGAGAAATGATAAATATTCCAAGTGATCTACTTGAGAACTTACTCATGAGTTCGGAAAGAAAATTAACATTGAGAAATAAATAAAATAGAGTGTTATACCTCTAAAAAATTAACTTAAATAGAGGATAAAATATTTAATGATTTTTCATTGAGGTTTAATGGAATTGTTTCTTAATTAATGTAGAAGGATGAAAAGATCTTGGTGCTAGAATAAAGGTTGAAAATATCAAAGGAAAATAACAAAATCTATCTCATGGTATCATCTGTAAGTGGATTTCACCAATGTATAAATCTATAATATGTAAGTATGTTATTCTTGTTGAATCTAGAAGAGATTATTTCCAATATAAGGTAATAATGATGTGGTATTTTTTTTGAATTTATTGGACATAATATAGTTTTGTTTTTTGGAAAGGGCGCTAAATAGATGGAAACCTACAGAAAAAAAATCCCAACAGAGGAATGACTATATGAATTATGATTTTATTGGGAGATTTTATTTTTATAATTTTTTTCATATGGAAAGATATCGCAGAATGAGAAATAAAGTAGGTTCCAAGATGACATCCCTCACTATAATAATAAAAAGAAGTCATAAATAGAAGAATGAAAAATCTAGTAAACCCAAAAACATATTCAAATAATTAAATGGTTATTAGGTGGTAAGAAAAAATATCATATATATTCAATGATTTCTTATTCACAATAATAATCATTTAAAGAAAAGAATAAATTATTAAAGATAAATAAGGTTTACAAATTATAACTATATTTCATGAATAAGTTTATTTTTTCAATAATTTTATTCTTTTATTTATTTATTTATTTACTTATTTTTATTTTTATTTTTATTTTTCTATTTTATGGAAGGAAATGGATTTTTGTGAAATTTGGTAGAAAAATGAGATTTAATAGGATTTTGAAGAAGTGAAGACAGAATTTGGTAAAGACGTGTGTAAGGGTGAACTAAGGAAAACATGTTGTATAAGGGTAATTATTAATAAATAGTTGTTGTAAAAGGGTACTTAGTGGAAACCATGATACATAAGGTTCGTGACCTTTCCACTAGTGATATTTACCATATATTTAAGGTTTCCAACGTAATATATAACAGTTCATACGGCCACACTAATATGTAATAGAATTTCCTTTTCCAAGGAGTTAAAACTACCAATATGTAAGAAACACACCCCATGCATAATAATTATTAGAATTTTATAGTTATACAAAAGGATAATTAATTATCCTATTAGAGGTGAAATGTTGAGCAAATCCATCTATGTGTGATTAAAGGGATGTTTAAGAAGACTAATTATGAAGTGATTATTTTCCAATACTATGAGTATATGCATGTTTGGTAATGTATCAATGTCCAGGAAATACTTTGTGGTGTGGGGTGATAGTATATATATATATATAGAAGTTGATTATATCATAATGGAAGCTGATATGGTTTAGGAGAGATGTATAAAAGATATTGTAGATAAGAAAGATTTTTTTTGTTGAATAGGTGAATAGATTTTCACCATGAGAATGTGTAGAAGGAAAAGGAAACCAAAAAGTGAAATTTTACTTGAACCATGAATAAATATCCTCATAAGGGTTTTTATATCTATAGAAGAGATATAATTTTTTTGATATTTTATTTCCTTTATCATTATAGAATAAATATTTTGGGGAGATAGAGGTTTTATTAAACTTACTTTTTGAAATCCTTTCTAAGATGATTTGGAGTTTGATATTTATGATCAATGATATGGAAGATATAAATAAATATAATTGAGGTTTTTCTTATCTATAAATAGAGTAGGTTTATAAAGAATTTTAATTCATCTTGTATCTTTTTATCTTGGTATCTTGGGATCTCTCATAGGGTGCTTCATTTTTAAGTCTTGGCTGGAGGTTTTATAGTCTAAGGACTAGGGAATCTCTTAGAGTGAATTCTAACAATGACATTGATATCTATAATATATTTTATGCTTGAATATATAATAATTTTTCTTTAAAAAAATCAGATCATCCTTCATCTTTAGTTATTTAAATATTTAAATACATCTAATTTTATTTATAACAAAGCATATTTACTTTTTACATAGAGTTTAATTATTGGGATATTTATCTCTATGGTTTTGATCTTGGAACATTCATATTCTATACTAACCTTCAGTATTTTTATTATTTTTATGTCATGATTATAAATTCTAATATTTTAAAAATACACTCATACAGTGATAATTCTTTTGGGAGGAATCAAATATTTAGTTTCATTATCAAAAATTATAATTTATGAAACTTTTTTTCAATTAAGAACATTTCTTTTATTTTTTCATTTTTTCCCATTTATTATGATAGGCTTAACATGTTATGTTTTTTATGTAATATCTTTGATGTATGATTACTCAACTTAGGGAAATTTAAAATTAATTATAAATTATGAAGTGTAGTTAGATAAAATACTAAGTAGTTTGAAGAATAAGAAAACATGGTTGGAGTAATGTGAGAACAAGGAAACAAAAAAATCTATTTAAGGGAGAGAGTTAAAGAAAAGGATTATCATTGAGTATTTTCTCCACTAATTTTTAGGGGTAAAACATATCTTTATGGTTCTTAAGAATGTTGAAAACACTTTGAGATAAATCTCATGATCTTATAAATGATTTAAATATCTATTCAATTGAATTGGATCCAACATGATGATTTGGATGAACACATGGGAAATATTTTTGAACTATGTGATAATTTATAATTCAATAATTTTTCTAGTGATTTGGTAATGCTAATATTTTTTATATTTATATAATAAAAAAACAATATATTGGATCCAGATCTTGTGAAAATATTCCATCACTAAATGGAATGACATGGAAAGGAAATTCCAAAAAATATTTTTCCTTTCTCAAATATATAAATAGACACATCGATAATTTAAATTTAAATCAATTTTATGATGAACAGCTTTAAACAACATGGAAGAGGATTAAATACTTATTAAGTGAGTTTCATCATCATAGTATAGGGATGTTGTTTCTAATTCAAAAGTTTTATAAGGGCCAATCTCAAGTCAATAATTCAATTGTCGATATCAATTTTGAACGATAATTGATGAGTAAATTACTATAAGAAAGATAGGATTTATGGGATGAAATTTATAGAAATAGTTTCCAATGGAAAATTAAAGCATTTTAAATATATGATTTCACATTGTTGAAAATAATGGATGGATGGATGCACAAATGTAATATTTTACAAAAAAAATATGGATATGATAATGGCTACACACAATTCCCCAGGAATGTAAGATAAGGATTCTAATTACGTATATTATAATCATAAAAATAATATTGAAGGTTATAGGAATCAAAAAAACATGTATATCAACAACTAGAATTATTTTTTCAACTATAATAAGTATTCCCACTTCAAAGTAAAATCAATTCATTATAGGAGACCATTTCAACATTCATAACAGTCATTAGGAATTCCATAAGTAAGTTGAAATTTAATACAAAATATCAAAAAATATGAGGAATATTGAGTACAAAGTTGGTAAAATTACAATCATACTAAAGAATAGGCCAAGAGGAGTAGTACCGAGAAACCTAAAGGTCAAACCATGTGGAGAATTGTACGCCAAGACCTTAAGGAGTTGATAAACCATAGAGTATAGTGTTTAATAAAGAATAAAAAGGAAAGACAAACAAAAAATAAAAATAAAGGAAAATTTAGGAAAAGATAAAGGATAAAGAAATGGAAGTTGATATATGAGTTATAGAGGAAACCCTGCCACCTTACAACCTACCACTACCATTATAAAAAAGATTAAGTGAGGTAATATTGATATAAAAGGATAAATTTTATTGAAATTTTCAATAAATGTAACACTGAAATTACTTTTTCATAGTCTTTATAAAATACGAACACATTTATAAATATTGCGAAATTGTTAGTTTCAAATAAGAGGAATATTGAGTAGATATGAATAATACTACTCATGAGATAATAACCAATCATAGTTTCAATGATTTTACTGAATAAGTTATAAGATCTGTTAAGTTTTTAAATTCTCATTCATATATGATCTTGAGAGTTTGAAAAATATTTGTGTGATCTAGGTGTTAGTGTAACCATAATTTTACCCTCAACATTAAAAATATTTCTATTAGAAAAAATGATTCCCAAAAAATCCACATAAACTATAAAAAATAACAGTAAGATAATCATAAGGTTTTATTTAATATATTTATGTTAATGTGTATAATGTATTTTTTGGATAAATTTCCTTGTACTTGGTATAGATGAAGATAAAAAACCTTATTATTTGGAAGAAATTTTTATAAATGGAAATATACTTGATTGATGTTCAAAGTTTGGATTTATCTTTAAGGGATAATGGTGAGAATGTTAACCTTAATATTCAATGTAATAAAATGTTTTTTATGAAAAATATGTGGATTTCAATGAGGACAGTAAGCTAGATTTTGAGAATGTTTTTACATCTATAATTGGATAGAATAATTTTTTTATGTGAGAAATAAAAAGGCCAAATTAAAGAAAATAATCAGAAAATAAGGTTTATTTAGAGTATTGAAGATCCTAGAGAATATTCTATGAATTAGAGGTTAAAATAGGACTAATAAGATTAGTTAGTATATAATTTAAAATTTGATTTTCCAAGATTGAATAAAAATTATTGAATTAGTCCTATTTAATTAGAGATGGTTATACCTCAAAGAAAAGTGAAATATATTTTAAATAATAGAAGAAAATCCCTATGTGTAGAGGAATCTCAACTTCATCCATTATGGATTAGAAATATTTTATCCAATACTATATTACTTGACGTGGTGAGATAGTTTCTATCTTATAGGAATAAAAAAATCACTTGTGGGAGGCAAACAACATTGTATTTTGTACTTTCCTCGAAATTATAATTTGGTAATTAGACTTTAGTAATTTAGTTTTATCATTATAATTTATCAAGTATATTCAATCACCCTTATTTTTTAACCTAAGTATAATAGATATTATAATTTCACTTGTTTTTTTGGATATTTTAGGTCTATAAAGATGATGAAGGGATTAATAATATGAGAAAAAAATAATTAAATGTAAAGATATTAATTATAGGTGGGGGTATTTATTTAAATTATATATCTCTTTTACATTACACATATTTTCCACCATATTTTTAG
This sequence comes from Viscum album, assembly GCA_963277665.1. Lineage (NCBI taxonomy): Eukaryota > Viridiplantae > Streptophyta > Magnoliopsida > Santalales > Viscaceae > Viscum > Viscum album. The sequence goes on from OY728136.1 coordinate 1,842,505,584, forward strand.
GTTTGGTAATTATCAAGATGAACTTAGACTTGTTATTATATTTTTTGGCTATGATGAAAATATTTTTGTATAAATACTATTTTTACTTGTTTTAAATTTATTTTTTATAATATCAAATGAATAAGATGTGTTATGGATAAGTAAATATAAGAATTAGTGTATTTATTTGATGAATCACGATTTAAGAATATTGAATGATTTATCAATGTAAGATTCCTCTAACATTTTTATGCTTTTATTTTCTAAATATTATTTTAATTTATATATTATTATTATTCATTCCATGAGGGATTATCTATAATTGTGTTTCCTGTTATTGAGAAGGTTTTAAATAATATTTTAAAATTATTTCTTAAACCATATTTATTTAAAGATAAATAAGGCATGTAGAATAGGAGAAATTTGTTTGATATCTTATTGAAACTATAGAAGAACACCTCTTCAATAATATTATTGAGAAATTTTATATTTTATCCTTTTATAACTTTGATATACAACATTACATTTGATATTTTTTTAGGAATACATATTTGATAAATTACCTTGAAATGGATGACACATTACAAGCCCAGGTATTTGTCATATCCAACTCTTGGAATATTCTTATGATTTAAAATGGAAAAACTAAGGTTGAAGAGGTTGTATTATAATATGAATGGGATTTTCCATATTAAAAAGTTGAAGAATGTGAGGTGCTATCATTGGTTTTGAGATAAAGGTTCCAAAATTTCCTTTCATTGTGCTTTATTATTTACTTTCTAAATAATAAGAAAAATATCATGGAAAATGATTGAAAAATTGAATTATTATTTAAAATATGAGGTAATATTTCATTTTTCTTATTGTAATTATTTATGAGCATTGATATGAGGAAGATGAGTGTTGAATGATATCATTTCAGATGTATTTGTTTTTATAGGAGGCTTTTTCATTGTGATTTTTATTATTAATATTGAATTTCACTTTAGAGTTTAACATCCTTTTTTAGTGTTATGCTTTGTCTCATAAACCACCACCAACCCTCAGTGTCAAAGTCATTATATCTTTGAACAAAATTCTGCATGATTAATATTTATTTTTTCCTTTATATAGTGAATATTTCAATATTTTAAAAGCCTAATGTTAGGATACAATTACAAAAGGTTTGATAATAACTCTAGCCTATGGTTTCTTAATATAATAGAGAAAAATAATTGGTATGTTAGAAAAATTGTGGTATTCATATTAATAATAAGTTAAATAATACGAATAGAATTAAAGAAAATTACCATTATTTTAGTATTAAATATAAAATTGTAGGTTCATTGGTTTTCATGATAAATGAGAAGTTACAGATATATTTCTAGATAGATTTTTTAAATTATATTCATTACTTATAATTATTTAATTTTATTGGATATGATGTTTAAACCCTGGAATAAATGATTTCTTTTGTGATAATGTGGAAATATTATTCTTGATGACAAGTAAGTGTGGGGGGGATTTGATTTCTATATTTAATTCATATATTTTTTCCCATTAAATTTATTTTATAATTAATTATGTTTTGAAATATTTGTTATTTTCTTTGTTATTTGACATTAGTAAATTGATTTTCGAGAAATTCATGATAAAAAGGTAGAATAAATCACTAGTGCAGAAATCGTTTTTTACGTCACCATTTTTTACGTCGGTTATTTATAACCGACGTAAAAATGCGGCGAGTAGATTTTTCACGTCGGTTATTTTAATAACCGACGTTAAAAATCGCGCCTGTTGGGTTTTTACGTCGGTTATTTTAAAACGGACGTAAAAAACCAATGCGCGGGGGGTTTTTACGTCGGTTATTTGGTAACCAACGTAAAAAACCCGATATCGACGCGTTTTTTACGTCGGTTATCAAATAACCGACGTAAAAAACCCCTGGGGATTTGGTTTTTTACGTCGGTTATTTGATAACTGACGTAAAAAACGCGTCGATATCGGGTTTTTTACGTCGGTTACCAAATAACCGACTTAAAAAACGCGTAGATATCGGGTTTTTTTACGTCGGTTATTTGGAAACCGACATAAAAAACCAAAGCCCCAGGGGGTTTTTTACGTCCGTTATAAAATAACCGACGTAAAAAACCAAAGCCCAGGATCTTTTTTATGTCGGTTTTAAGATAACCGACGTAAAAAACTAAAAAATAGTTTATAACGTCGGTTATATAATAACCGACGTTATAAAACATTTTAAAAAATTAAAGCCCGTATTCTGTCATTTACGATTTTTCGATTGACAGTCGTCGGCTCGTCTCTCTCTCGCGCGGTAAACCCTAATCGGCTCGTCGATCGCCTGCATTAAACTCATTTTGGCTTCATTTTTTATCTTCTTCACTCCTCTTGGATCTATCATCTCAACTCACGACATTCAAGTAAGCCTTCCACGAATTTATTTCGTTCGTTTTTGTTTCGATTCTTGATGTGTTTTTCGTTCGTTTTTGAATCTCGTGGAATTTTTTGTCATTGCAAATGGTTATTATGTCCATTCAACTCGCAACATTCAACTCGCAACATTCAACTCACAACATTCAAGCAGGTGTATTTTGGATAAGACTATTTTTAACTCTTATTCTAGATTTTCATTCTGATATACGCTTACGAGCAACCTCTTAAGTATCTAAATAAATCAATATCTAATAAAAAATATTACTATGACCATGAGAACATAGATATTTTACTTCACAACCATTCAAATTATTCCATCATTTAGAAAGAATAATTAATTTTAAAACATTAAGGATTAGCTTCAGCAAAATCTGAAAAATAATGGGTGGTACTCTAACGTTCCATTCTTCCAGCAACATTATTATTTCCTACTTAGCTGGAATGTGTCTTTCTAGATGAAGTTTGGTAGTACTTATTTTCTTAAAATCATATTTTCAATATGATTGTCCAGAAAATGATTTTCATGAATGAAAGTGGACAAGTTACAATCGGTAATACCTATCCTTAAAATTTCATTCAACATTCTTACATCATAATATTTTTTCAAAAAATTATGATTTTTAGAACTCCTAGATCAGAAAACCATCATCTCTTTTCATCTGCATTCATAAAAATATCAATTCATACCTATTACAATCAAATATTTCATTCTGGACTCATGGTGAGTCTGATAATACATTTCTTCTTTCAGTCATCTCCTAAAAATGATGGACCTTTTCATGCAAAGTGTATCTGATTTCTTGTGTACGATGGTATGTTCGATTTTCAACAAAACCAAGTGAGGTGATTTCTTTTATTATTAATAATTCATAAAAAAATTATAATACCAAAATATTATTATCATCCTTTTCAGATTTTTCATTATAAAAAAGGTAAAGGGTACTTTCTGTTCATTCTCAAGTTAAATTATATTTTTTATAAAGGTCTTTTCTATCTAGGTAGAAATAATTTAACGATAATTAGATTGAATTAGGTATATTATCTTATCTTACCATCCAAACACATTTTTATGTATTAATAATTATTATGTTTTGTAAAAACAATTATGACCCCCATTTCATTTTTTTTGTTAATTGATCTACGAAAGTGTTATAAATGATTTGATGATCACGATTCACCCATATATATGGTTAGTCATTATGTGACATTTGGGTCCATAATATCCTTCTAATGCATTCGACAATGCATTATATATCATAGATCAATATGGGATACAGATGGTTATACAATGTCCAATGTGTTATGTGATGTGTCTCATAAGAACTATTATAATAAATTATAGGAAAGGTGATTAACATATCCCAATATGAGGTGAATGAAACTATGTTTTCCCTTGACATATGTTATGACTTATATGATTATTTTGTGCCACACTCTTATGTTATTCCACATACCAATGTTGTGATCTTGTGAATAAGGTTTTTTAAATCATGTTCCCACTATCATATAAATGATGTCTAATGTTATGCTAAAATTATTATACTTGGACTCAGGTTTTATGATCTATGATTATATAGAACTGTTTCACTTATCTTTTTGATCATGTGCTTTGTGTATTCTCTTATACCCCCATGGATATCTTTTTATGAGATTAGATATTATATTTATATATATCATGTTTACCCATAATGAGTATCGTAAATCAAAACTTTTATTATTTTCATTCCCTAAGTTATAAAAATAAGTATTATGTGGGATGATTCAAAAATTTAATATGTGAGATGAGTTGTTTTATGTGTGAAACCCAGGCCAAACAGATATGTATTTTTTTATTGGTATTACATATATATAGTTCTACATATACTTTTTTTTACATTACCATGATATTAACATTACTTTTTCTAAAGAAATATTAATCCTTAGATTATATATTGGATCAAAAGGATATAGTAATTCTAATATATAATCAGAATGATCAGATAATATGACAATATTATTAAACATAAAACAAATGGTCTATATTCATATTTCTAACATGACACTTACAATGTATAGCTATTTGGTGTTGGGTACTGATGAAAACTACTACTACTTTCAAGATTTTGGCACCTGAAAGTGTTGAGTACTTTAGATCATAATGATTGAACAACAAGCATGAATAAAACATGTTATATGCTCCATTAGGTATTCCTATATTTTAACATGTTTATTAGTATATTGGCATGAGATTATTATAAATGTGTATCATCTGATCATATTCAGTTATTCCAGATAAAAATCATTTTGTTTATGTTTTATTGATGTATATTTTATTTGGAGAATCATTAGGTGTCATGGTTTTCTTTGATTCAATGAAATTTTAAACTGTTACATCTAACTATATTTTGTTTTAAAAAAATATTCAAGCATATTTTTTCAATACCTACAGATTTTTTTTATATTTTAAATTGTTTTACATTCAAATTATGATTTTTTTTCATATAAACATATATTTGTCTTATCTTAAAAATATATATTTTTTGTTGATATTTTTTATAGGTAATAATGAGTCGAAGTTGGATTACGGCACATCGAATGAGAAATGAATTTGAGGAAAGTTTTGATGCCTTTTTGGAATTTTCAAAACGAAATGTTCCAAGTAGTGACATTTTTTTCTATCCATGCCTGAAATGTTTGAATATGAAGAAGTTGAAAAGTAGAGAGATAAAATATCATCTGATATGTCATGGTTTTAATCCAAGTTACAGCCCTTGGATTTGGCATGGTGAAACTGGACGGAATGTCACTGATGATGATGATTCGCAAGATGGTAACTCCGATGGAATTGAAGAAATGATTCGCGATATTGTAGCAGAACAAATTGAGATAGAACCGACAGTTGCACGTCTATATGGTGATGCTGAAAAACCATTATATCCCGGTTGTACAGATTTTACGGTTCTGTTGGCGGTGTTAAGATTGATTAACCTAAAGGCGAAGCATGGATGGAGTGACAGAAGTTTTACAGAGCTGCTAGAATTGATGAAAGACATTCTTCCAAAAGATAACGATCTTCCAGATTCACATTACAAATCCAAGAAAATATTATGCCCGATGGGATTGGGATACAAGAAAATGCATGCCTATACGAATGACTGCATTATATATAAGAAGGAATATGATTTTCTGTCAGAGTTTCCAAAATGTGGGACATCACGGTATAAGGTGAAAGAAAAATCACAGGGTGATGTAGAGATTACAAAGCTCCCTTCAAAGGTATTTTGGTATCTTCCTATAATTAATCATTTCAAACATTTATTTGCTAATTCACATGATGAAAAAAGGTTAAGATGGCATGCTGAAGAGTGGGTATGTGATGGAAAAATGTGTCATCCAGCTGATTGTCCACAATGGAAGAAAATTGATGCGCAGTATTCTACATTTGGAAATGAAATAAGAAATCTCAGACTAGGGTTGTGCACAGATGGAATGAATCCATACCGAACACTCAGTAGCACACATAGTTCATGGCATGTTTTATTGGTAATTTACAACCTCTCTCGTGAAGTTTGTATGATGCGCAAATATGTCATGTTGAGTACAATGATCTCTAGTCTAAAGAAACCCGGTAATGATATTGATGTTTACTTTTCACCATTGATGGATGATTTGAAACTGTTATGGGATGATGGTATTATGGTGTATGATTCTTATAAAATGGAATATTTTCACCTGCATGAAGTGCTTCTATTCACTATAAATGACTTCCCAGCATATGGAAATTTTTCTGGATACAGTGTTAAAGGGCATAAAGCATGTCCAATTTGCGAACAACAGACGTCCTATTGTCGATTGCATCATTGGAGGAAAACAGTATACATGGGTCATAGAAAGTTTTTGCCTATGGAACACCCTTATAGAAGACTAAAAAAGGCATTTAATGGCTCACAAGAATCTGATAATTCTCCAAAACCTTTATCCCCTGATCTGTATTTTGAGAGGGTGAAAAACCTTGACGTGACATTGGGAAAGACACAGAAATCTGGTAATGATAGACATATTTGTAAGAAAAGGTCAATTTTTTTTGAGCTACCATATTGGAGGTATCATGAAGTTAAACATAATATTGATGTCATGCATGTGGAGAAGAATATATGTGATTCTTTGATTGGAACATTGTTAGATATTAAAGGAAAGACTAAAGATGGGTTGAATGCAAGATTAGACATACTATCAATGGGAATACGTTTGGAGTTAGCTCCCACTCCTAAAGGAAGACGAACATTTCTTCCCCCGGCTTGTCATACATTATCTAAAAGGGAGAAAATTAGCTTATGTCAGTGTCTTCATGATACCAAAGTGCCTCAAGGTTATTCTTCTAATGTAAAAAATTTTGTCTCATTGAAGGAGTTGAAGTTGATAGGTATGAAATCACATGATTGTCACGTCATGATGCAACAAATTCTACCAGTTGCATTGCATGGAATATTGCCCATTCGTGTTAGAAAGACTATAATGAAGTTGTGTTATTTTTTCAATTCAATTTGTAACAAGGCGATTGATGTGAATGCTTTGAACATTTTGGAAAAGGATGCAATTTTTATACATTGTCAATTGGAAATGTATTTTCCTCCAACTTTTTTTGATATAATGGTGCATTTAATGATTCATCTGGTTCGAGAAATAAAGATTTGTGGACCTGTATATCTTCGTTGGATGTATCCTTTTGAAAGTTATATGAAAATATTAAAGGGGTATGTTAAAAATCTATATCGACCTGAAGCCTCCATTATTGAAAAGTATATTTCTGAGGAGGTAGTAGAGTTTTGTACGAGCTACTTGGCTGCGGCGCAACACATAGGTTTTCCTCCATCTCGCCATGAATGAGTTAATAATGAGGGAAAGGGGATTCACGTCTTGAAAGTCAAATCATTGTCAGCTGAACAGATGAAGAAGTTAGAATCATACATCGTGAATAACATAGCTGATGCTCAACCATATATCACATTGCATATTAATGAGTTGAAACAATTTCATCCAAAGAAGAAAGAAATGTGGATTTTGAATGAGCACAACAAAACTTTTTTGTCATGGATTAAAAAGAATTTTCTTGGTAGATCAGATGTATCAGAGACATTAAAATGAAGAGTGGGTGGTCCATGTTTTAATGTGATAACATGGTCTGGTTATGACATTAATGGATAAACATTTCATAAAAAAGCTTAGGATAACAGAAGTGCAGTTCAGAATAGTGGTGTATTGGTGTTTGCAGAAGCAATGCATTTTTCGAGTGCTAAGGACAAAAACCCAATTTCTGCATCAAATGCATATTATGGAGTGATTGAAGACATGTGGGAGGTTGATTACTTTAAAATTAAAGTTCCCGTTTTTAACTGTAAATGGTTTAACGGTAACAACAGTGTCAGACACGATGAATTTGGAATGACACTTGTTAATCTGAATAGATTGGAAGACACAGCTGATTCTTTTATAATGGCAACACATGCAAAACAAATTTTTTATGTAGTAGATCAATCAGATATGCAGTGGGCTGTTGTTTTACAAGGTAAAAAACAATATGTTGGTGAGGATGAACTTGATGAATATACTGATTTATGTGAGATCCCTACTTCAATGGAAATATTAACAGAACATAGTGACGATCATGTTGAAGACATAGTTTGTGCCATAAGGAATGATCACGACGAAGGAATTTGGGAAAACAATCCATCTGTACATTCCTAAAATTACAGGTAACATATGTTTATTTCTTTTTTACATTTATTTTTTCCATAAATGTTAGATATTGTAAGTTTTTTAATTATTAAAACATGTTTTAAAATAAAATAAGTATATTTTTTTGTTTAATTTAAGTTTGTTTAGTTTACTTTATCATGTTTATAACCATTACATGAATTTTAAAATGCTTATTTTTGTTCACTGACAATTACTTTACCATGATTACAATGTTTACCAGGTTTACCATTTTTACCATTTTTACCATCTTGACCATCTTGACCATCTTTGTCATCTTTACCATTGTTTAACATGCTTACCATATTACCAATGTTTACTATTATGTAACTTAGTACTCTTTTCTATTTTCTGATTACAGTAGTATTAAAATATTTGAATTTGTATATTTGTTCACTGACCATTACTTTACCATGTTTACAATGTTTACCAGGTTTACCATTTTTTCCATTTTTTTCCATGTTGACCATCTTGACCATCTTGAACATCTTTTCCATCTTTACCATTGATTAACATGTTTGCCATATTACCAATGTTTACTATTATGAAACCTAGTACACTATTCTATTTTCTGATTACAGTAGTATTAAAATATTTGCATTTGTATATTTGTGAACTGACATTTGTTTTTTTGATTTGAAGGATAATGACAGATCATTCAGATGATCAACCACATGATTCTGGAGAGGAGTATATTACTGGTCATACCTTTGGGGATGAACATTCACATTCTCCTATTACGACAAAGAGTTCAAAGGTTGGTAAACGTGGGTGCACACGTTTACGAAAATTATCACTTGCCCATATGCAGGATCAGAGGATAGTAGTTGAGTTTGATGATGATGATATTCCTAGAGGTCCGAATGCCAAATATTTTAAGAGTTTTGTTGCAACTCAGGCTAAGACCAATGTAAGCATTCTGTATGATGATTGGAGAGGTGTGGATAAAGAGATTATCTCTCAGTTGTGGGAGACGATTTTGGTAAGATCTTTTTTCATTGTTTGACCATTATTTTAATGTTTCTAGTATATATAATATGTTTAACCTCTTCTTTATCAGATTACATTTGATATTCCTGACACTGGAAGAGTCAGGAAGAAATGATTATCGTTGGCTGCCAGGAGATGGAGGGATTTCAAATCAACCCTCTCATCTGATTTCATTTATGGTCATAAGAGTCATAACAATCCATGTCGTATATATCCTTTTATAGATGAAGACACATGGAGAAAGTTTTTTGAAAGTAGAAAAAAAGAGTCATTTCTGGTAAGGGCAATGTAAGCTTTTATAAACTTTCTTATATAAATGATTTTATTAATGTTTTGTTAATGATTTCTTATTCTTAAATTACAGCAAACAAGGAAAGCTCATCAGGAGATCCAATCTAAAAATGTATATCCTCATAGTTTATCTCGGGGAGGGTATACATTATTGGAAGAAAAAATGATAGCGGGAAAATTTCAACAACTAAGATCTGAGTCTTCAAGCTCTAGAGAGGTGGCACCTCCATCCCCTCCATATAGACCTGAAAAATGGAAGAGAGCTCGGAAGGGAAAAAAGGGAAATATCTTTCGGATGAATCGAGAATCGTAGCTGAGAGGATTGTAAGATATCTATTTAATTTATTTAAGTTAACTTTTTTCTTCATATAAGTTTCAATCATTACAGAAATGTTCAATTAATTAATATAGGACTCTCTTGAGGAGCAGAGTTCAGAGGGGACATTTACAGCTATTGGGAGGGAAGATATTTTATTTGCAGCATTGGGAAGGCCCGAACATCCTGGTCATGTAAGAGGATATATGGCAGGTGTATCGGTAAGAAAAGTGTTTCCACGTTCTTCAACTTCTAACATTGAGGGGGTTTATAATAAAAAATAGAATCCTTGGAGGCTGAAGTTCAAAATATTAATGCAATGATGGAAGACAAGATTAGAGATTCGGTGCAGTCTATGTTTTCAGAAATGAAAAGACAATTTTAGACTGCAGCTCCCACTCCTCCACCTCCCCCTGCAGACCCCATTATTTATCCTCCACCTCTGCCAGTAGCTCCCACTCCCCCACCTCAGCCTGCGGACCCCATTTTTTATCCTACGCCTCTGCTGCAGCTTCCTACATATTGCGAGTTGTATGTTGATGATTCTCAACATCATATAGTAGCATACGGGTTGGTATATTGTATAGGAGATACAGTTCATCATCAACAATTAGAGGTTGAGAATCAGAGGGTCACTGTACAGGATATTATAGATAGATCAGCTAGGGTACCAATACCTACAGATGAGGTGGCGACAGTTGGATAGAATATCGGCCATTTTTTAGTTTGGCCATCCAGACTTCTTTGACTCATTACCATAGAGGTATGAATGTTATATCTTTTATTTTATTATTTTATTAAAGTTGTTTTATCATTTGAAAACTACTATAATTCTCAATTTTTTTTCACAGGAATACTTCAAAGGAAAAGAAATACTGTATAGACAACAACAAAGACAACAGGCTATGACATCAGATACAGATTCCAGTCGTCTTGACAGATTGTCAAGATATTCACATTTGTTGTTGGGTTTTTATGAGTTTCCAATGGAATCTCATGTTTGTGGACGTGAAATAAGTATGGGGATTACAAAATATGATATCATGGAGCTTGTTACTGGAGATAAGTTGGGCATCAACGTGGTGCAAATTTTTTCCATGTAAGTCTTAACACCTTTTCCCTGCGTTATATTTATTAAAAATGTATACTTATATATGTTTTGTATTAGGTATCTTTATAAAATTTGTGAGAGGAATGAACTGACAGAATTATATGGATTAATGGACCCGCAATTGATTTCCCCTGAAGCATGTGCATTGACTGAGGAACAAAGAATGGTTTATATTGCTGAAAGATTTGAAAAGAATATAATCTAACAATGTTGGATGATGCCTTTTTGTGAGAGGTATGAAACACATTTCTCTCAAAGAGTTAATTATCTTTTAACATAAAAAACCACTAACATTAAATTTCCTTTTATCACTAATAATTGGATGTTAGGGATTTTTTTGCCTAAGGGAGAAAGCTATTTATTGGATATGCTCTGTTCATGGTGATGTGCCGGCAAGTTTTAAGAATATATTGGAAAAGTAAGTTTCAATTTCTCAATAGTTTTATATATTATAATGAATTTTAAATTTACCCCATTCGTATTATTTTCTAACAGTGCATGGGTCTACTTTCGAAAAAACACAAAGAAAAGAAATGCAAAGATCAAATATGTAAATGCGAAGGTAAATTTCCATTTGTAATTTGTAATTTTTTATTTATTACATAAAAATAATATATTGAATTTACACTCATTCAAAACAGAAACGTCATTAACAACAAGGCCTCATCAAATGCGGATATTATATGTTAAGATTTATGTATGAAATAATAACAACTGGGACAGTTGTGAATTTTGACCTGGTACGATTTCCTCTTGAACATTTCCATCATATTTCAATTTGATTTATTCATTATACACGTTAACTATCTTCTTTTTCATGTGTATCTTTTTGATGACCCTCAACCCTATACTGCTGAAGACATCAAACACATACAAGTGGAGTGGTCAAATTATTTTACAGGTTTGATTGAATTTTAGTTGTTTGTAATGTAAAATGTAATTTTGAATATTGTCGTTTTAATTGTGTATTTGGTCATTGTTTAGGTTTGATTTAGTTTTTTTTTTTGAAGTTGATAGTGTAAGTATTGAATGTTATATAAGTGAATGTTTAATTTTTCTATACTTCTTGTTTTGGTCTACTTTTGATGGTTCTTATGGTATGGATTTGGGTCTGTGGGGGAGGGGTTCCAAGGGTGTGGGGTGTGTTTAGTGGGGTTGGGGGTGTCCATTCGTCTGGGAGGGTTGTCCGGTGGGGTGGGGGCAGTCCTTGGGGTGGCAGGGATGTTCAGGGGTGTGAGAAGCCGGTCCAGGGGTGTGGGAGTACTGTCCAGGGGTGGGGGGTTGTCCAGGGGTGTGGTGGGGGCTGTCAAGTGGGGTGAGGGGGTGAGGAGGTGCGGTTCAGGCGGGTGGGGGGTTGTCGAGGGGTGTTTGTGGGTGTCTGGGGGTCAGGGGGCAGTCCAGGAGTGTGGTGGGGGCTCCAATGGGGTGGGGGAGGGTTGTCCAAGGGGTATTCATGAGGGTGGGAGCTCCAAAGGGGTGGGGGAGGGCTGTCCAGGGGGTATACATGAGGGTGAGGGCTCCAACGGGGTGGGGGAGGGCTGTCCATGGGGTATAAATGAGGGTGGATGCTGTCTAGTGGGTAAGTTTTATATGTTATCTATGTACATGCTTAATTTTGACGTACTTCGGTTTTTGTGGTACGATTTCTTGATTTATTTTCTGGTTGATTCTGGTGGAGAGAAGATCACTGCATTCTGCTTAAAAAAATTGGGTTTATCACGTCGGTTATTTAATAACCGACGTGATAAAAGGCTTGGAGAATGGTTTATCACGTCGGTTATTTAATAACCGACGTGATAAAAGGCCTGAAGAATGGTTTATCACGTCGGTTATTTAATAACCGATGTGATAAAAGGCCTGGAGAATGGTTTATCACATCGGTTATTTAATAACCGACGTGATAAAGGGCGTGGAGAATGGTTTAGCACGTCGGTTATTGACTAACCGACATTATAACCCCCCCCCCCTCCGGTTTATCACGGCGGTTATACAATAACCGACGTGATAAACCCCCCTCCCCCAGTTTTTCACGTCGGTTATTAATGAACCGACGTGATAAACCATGCTCAGCCCGGTTTATCATGTCGGTTCTTATAGAACGGACGTGATAAACCACCCTCACCCCAGTTTATCACGTCGGTTCTATATGAACTGATGTGATAAACCCCCTCTCCCCTGTTTATCACGTCGGTTGTTTAAGAATAGACGTGATAAACCATTTTCCAGGCAGTTTATCACGTCGGTTCTTCGATAACCGACGTGATAAACCGTTCTCCAGGACCTTTATCACGTCGGTTCTAAAATAACCGACGGGATAAACCATTCTCCAGGCCCCTTTATCACGTCGGTTCTAAAATAACCGACATGATAAACATCTCGATTTTATATTTTTGACGTCGGTTTTTAAATAACCGACGTGAAAAACCTTATTTATAACGCCGCACGTATTAACGTCGGCTAGAAACCGACGTAAAAAATTAAAAATAACTGACGTAAAAAACGTTTTCTGCACTAGTGAATGGGATATTGAAGTAGGAAAGTGAGAATTTGGTAAAGACACACACAAGGGATCGTAGAGGAAACCTTAGTGCATAAGGGAAACTGAGTCAAAATAGTTTATTTGTAAGAGTAATCCACTAAATACATGATTTCTAAGGATCATTCATTTTCCATGGGATATATTTTCCCCATACATAAGGTTACTTATGTGATATATAAGATTTGTTGTGGATTTACTGATTCTTAGGAAATGTTTTTCTACAAAATTAAGAATCCTGATATATAAGAAGTAAAAAAACATATGTAATCATCATAAAAATAATATAGGTATATATAAGTATTATTCCTTTTCCCCTAAGAGGTGAAATTTAGATAAAATCCAACCGCGTTCCATTGAAGGGAAGTTGAAGATGTCTTGTTGCGATGCACCTGTTTTCCTATTATATGAGTTTCTAAATGTATGGTTAGTTATAAAAGTACATGAAATAATTTGTGATGTGAATAATGAAGCTCGTGATATCATGGATAATAATCGTTGAAGATAGTAGACAATGTAAGATTCATAGGGTCATGTTGCATTGTATTTCTCTTTATTGTGTTGTGAAGTAAAAGATAGCATCGTGGTGTCAGGCGATGGTCTATAGAGTAGAATGTGATTTTTCCATGAAGGATGATAGTGTAGTTTGGATGAGAGATACAAAAGATATAATAGATATGGAAGATGGTGTATGTGGCATGGGTGAATAGATTTTCACCATGAGAATGCATGAATGAAAAAAAAATGAAATCAAGATAAAATATTTCCCTTGCACGGTAACTAAAGTTCCATGTCTTTTTCTTATAATTACAGTAGAGATAAAGAAAGTAAATATTTTATAACATTGTGTATTATTGAATATAACTATAGTGAATATATATTTGTTATTAACCTCAATTTTTAAAATCCAAATTAAGAATATTTGGATTTGGGAATTAAAGTACAATAACCCCAAACCTGCACTCTTATAAATGGTACTAAAAACATAATTTTTAAATTTTCTAATTTATAACAATAAACATCATCCAATTTTATCCACCTAAAAAAATAAACATCAAAAGTAAATATTTACTCGCTTACATATTGAAGGACCTTTTAGGTTTAAAGTATTATAGAATTAAAAAAAACTCTTTTATAATTTCTTGAATTTATAAACAACTGGTTCATAAAAATATACATAATCTCCCATATAGTTCTTAACATATAGTAACCTTATTAGGAATTACATACTTAAAAATTTTATTCATAACCTAGTTAAAATAAAACATTATAAGGGAGATCTCAAATAAGAAAAAATGGGAAACATAAGTATTAATAATTAGATGTCATCAATGGGAATAAGATAAGCATAAGGGTGTGATTACATAATCAAAATACAACATAAAAATAAAAGTGAATTCATACCCATACAAAAATGGTTCATAAATCATGAAACATGGCATAAATATTTAATATAATACACAAGCCATATAATTTGACAATCATTATCCATGTGAAAATGATCATTGAACAAATGATCCTTTAGAACTTGATACAAGCATATAGACACATTTTGGTATCATGGAACATAATAATCACATCACCCTCACAATAACTCTTACAAATGGAATATAATATATGTTAAATTCCAATAATCCCTTAGTATAATCCTAAAAAAGGTTAACCTCAACCTTTTACACAATGAATTTTAGGGTTATATTGGACCCACCCATCCTTGGTATATAATGGAACCACATTTCCTTAGTTTACAAAGAAACCACAAATACATGGTTTATAATTAAACCATTTTTCCTTATTTTATAATATAACCACACTTCATTCATCCTCTCACATGTTCAAGTTCCATAATATGATAAAAACCCTGATAATATTTAACATTTTAATATAACAATAACCATTATTCTTTTATAGCTTGATTTTCCCATGGAAAAGAAATGGTTCCAAGAAAATCACTTTGAAACAATCATAATCCATCCATATGAAGAATAAGGATATTATAATTACAACATATCCCCGAAGGATTATAACTAACATCAATATTTAATGTCATTGATTAATAGAAATTATATTAAAATATCATTAAAAACATTCTTGAGTGAAATACCCATTCCAATTCAAAAATCACCTTTTAAAAAAATTATAGATAATTAGAAAGAAAATTTTCTTATAAAAGAACCATGGAAAATTATAAAGTGAAAATCAAGTTATTGAGTGTTCATTATGGAGGGAAATTTTTTCACGTCATAATCATTAAAAAAGATTATGTTCACCCCTTCGGTAAAAAGTACCATGTTCAGAAAATGATGAAAATATTATTTTTAAATATTCTTTTAAGATGTAAAAAATGTAAAAAATGAATCTAAAAAAATTTAATAATAAAAAAACATTATTAAAGTAATTTTAGAAAACATGGATATGGAAGGAAAAGGTTTTATGACCAAAAGGGAAGAAAAAGGGCTTATTTTCTTAAAAACATTTTCTAAACCATTTTGAGTGCCATATAGGGAAATATGGTAATAAGATAAAAAAATAAAAATATATATATAGAGTAAAATAAATAATAATGGGATTTATTAAATGATGATCATATAAATTCTTTAATTTAAATTAAATTGGAAAAAATATTGATTAAAATGTGATTGGGACATAAACCCATTACACTTTGGAAATTTTTGAATCGAAATACCTCTAAAAGAATAAATTAAAATGAATATTTAAATATCATTAATGTAAGGATATTCATGATATAAAATTATAAAGGGGAACTATATACACCTAATAAAATAAGTTAAGTGCATAACATAAACATTTATCCCAAAGAAATGGAATTTAAGATGAATAGCCCTTATAAAGATCATATCATTGAATTGAGAATTAATAACAAATGATATTACATGTAACAAATTTAAATCAAAAAATATATAAATAAAAAACAAATAAATAAATCATTTAACAAATAATAATTACATAATATAACAAATGGATGAGTTATATAACTCAATGATAGAAACTTGAGTTAAGAAACCTCTAATTTCTTTGTAACATTCAATTCAAATCCCCTTAGATGAAATAATTTTATTTACAACTTAAAAAATCATAAATCATGAATTATTATTTATATAACATGTTAAATTTAAATACTATACATAATATATGAAAATTAGGTGCATAACATTAAAAAATGCCTTAGTGGCGGGAAATTGAGACAAAATCTATTACATCAAGTCCCGACATAATAGTATGTCCTTTAACTCATAAAATAACCTATATAAATTATTTAATTTTTTAAGAATATTTAATAGTTTTATTAATTTATCATTAGTACTTTTGTTTCATTTATTACAATGACATATTTAATTATATAATCATTTATGTCCACATCAGATGTTTTGAGGACGTTCGATTCAGAATTTCAAAATGGACACGATATATTGATCATGTTTGTAACACCCTAAGATTTTATGAAAAATATTCTTTTTAATTTCATTGATGTCTGGTGTTGTACGCTAAAAATGAGTTTTCACTACATGCAACCCTGACTGGTCTTGCATTACATGCAATTACGACCTTCCACAATAGTGTGTGCTGTACGCAATACCGAGTTTCACTAAACAACGATATGTTATATAAACTAGCCGTTATGAATAGTAATACCCACTTTTTGAAATTTTAAAAATTTTATCTTTTGAAATGGACTTCATTTTTGGATTCGGAATATCGAAATTAGCCAAGGGTGAATTTTTGGTATTTTTCTGAAAACATTCAATTTTTGATGAATAGTGAAAACACTAGGTAACTATTTAAAAACCGACTTTTTATTTAAATAATTATTTATTTTATTTAAATTTATTTTAGGTTAAAATTGATTCATAATACCTATATAAGTTCAATTTAATTCATTTGAGTCATTTTATAATAAATTTAGATATATAAAAATTTTATTGAACTTTTCACCGTCTTTAACCCACCTCCTAAATGAATTTGAAAATTTACAGAAAACATAATTTTACCGCTTCTGTGAGTCGAATTTCGAAAATCCGAGAGACACTGTTAATATCAAGGAGTAAAATTTGGTTCAATAAGATAAAAATAATTTTTGGTGAATAGTAACCTTTTAATTTATTTACCACGGTTAAAAGTAAATAGGATAATTAAGTGTAAAAATGATATTATCATTACCCTAAAACATATCCTAATTCTATTGGATAACTGTAATTCGACGAAAAACAACCTTAGGAATAAAATATTACCCTTTAGGTCTACTTGGATAAGATTAGGACCTTTATTATTATTTTATTTAAAAAAGAGTTAAAATAGTTAAAATCAATGTTTAATAACTAAAACATCTTTAATATAGGGTTATACATTCGATAAATTCGACTATAAATATTCATTATAAATATAAAACGATTTACTACCTAATGGTATTTTATTTATAATTTTTAGACATTAAATAATTTAATTTATTTATGACACAATGGTGATACAGTAATTACCTAAATAATAAAATAATAAAATAATTGATATTATAAATACCCAAATAAATGTAATTTGAGACTTTTTATGAATTTAAATAATTTTATAGGTTAATATGACATGTTAGTATTTATTTAATTTACTTTTTTCGAACTAATAATTCTATTATGATTTTCACAAAAATCAATTACCAAATAGTGTCCAAATTGACATTTAATAATGTTTAGAACAAATATTATATTATAAATTGTTATTTTATTTCTAAAAATATATGGTTCAGCCAAATGACTTAGATAAGGTTACATATATTAATAATGAACCACTTTTGGTTCTTTTGGCATGTTATAGTAAGTTTATTAACCATATAGTGTAAGAAAACAAGAAGACACGGTAAAAGTAAAATTATTTTACATAGAATTAAATCGAAATGATAAGGTTAAAATAGTAACCTAAAAATGTCCAAAATCTATTGGTTGAGAGTATTTAGACCCATCCCCACCTTATCTTATAAATAAATCAATTTGGAGCTATTAAAAACTGAATGACTTTATAATAAAATAATATTTTAAGTTTTTCCTAAGGTGCCCCTCTGCTCCCTTATAAAAGAGAACCTCCACCCTCTCCTCCTCACACCACTTTGAGCTTTCAAGCTCGGGCAACCCCTGAAAATTTCTATTCTCCATTTCCCTAGAAACATCCTATAGGTCTTGGTCTTCTTCAAAGACCATCTTTATTTCCCTAAGAGGAGGTTAAGAAGAGGCGCTTCAAAGAAGAGGTAATGTCCGTTACTGATTCTTTCAAATTTATTTCTTCTCCAACTTCCTCTTCTTTAGTTGTTTCATTATGACGTAATAATATCAGTATCACTAATATACAGATTTTTTATTATAAATATGAAACAAACCTATTTCACCTTCTATCCATCCTACGGAAAACAAAATCACCGCGTGTGCGTACGCACAGAATACCGTCTCCACGCCGTGGTGTAATCTGTTTTCCACCACCACCTTACATAGATGGTTATAATGGTGTAAAGAATAACTATATATGATTATTGTAAAGTGATATTGATTCTGAAATATTATATATACACTTCAATACAATTCCACAATCATGGGAACGATATCATCGCTCGTGCGTACGTACGAACTACCGTAACCACGAAGTGATGAGATTCATTCTCCATGTTAACCATTCATGAATGATTATAAAGTATATATAATGAATAATAATGAAATATATGACATAATAATGATACTGGATTTATGTGTGTGTGTGTGTGTGTGTGTGTGTGTATGTGTGTGTGTGTATATATCATCTACTTAATTCCATTCAATTCAATAAAAAAACGAAAACAGCGTTCATGTGTACGTACGACCCACCATCTCCATGAACGTTTTATTTCATTCCATTTATAGATCTATCATATATATATGTATATGCTGAATATATATTATATATAAATCATGTTTTTCATAATGGCTCATTTTCATGAAGCTTACTATACATTATTTCATGGTTATTTTCAATAAAATCTTATTCTTTTAAAATTTCATGGCATTTTGTGAAAAGAAATTGATTTTGAAGGAGAAAGGATATTTTCCTCAATAATTCATTTCAAGTGTTTTATCAAAACCATTTTACATATAACATGGAATTATTTCATATGTATATGATTCAAGTATAATGTCTCTATGATTTACGTTGTTTCACTTCTATTATCATGAAATGATATCCATTTTTTTATATGGATTATGTTATGATGGGATGATGTTTATGAAACCCATTTTATTCTTTGGATTATGATGAATGGTTTATGTTTATTTTGTGGAACAAGTAAGAATGATTTCATTTTGAGATGGCTGGGACCTATATCTCCCTCCAATGCATTGGTTAAAGATTAATATCTCATGATATAGACATGGCTGGAACGGTAAGTTAATATGGTTCAGTGATACAGGACTGGAATGAGGAGTGAACTCGATTCAGAAAGGGACTTTTTCCACTAAGATGGTATTGGCAGCAATTCCTTGGCTACTATAGAAATCATATCATGTGATTAATGGTTTTCCAAAATTACATGTTTTATTCACATGATATTTTATCAGGATTGATGTTCCCTTATGATATATGCCGTATGTACTTCCAAGATTCATGTCTTTGATCAAGATTTTGATGTTTAGATTTTATATTCTAGTATTTGAATTCAAATGTTTATGGATTATTTTATGTTCTTTATGTTTACCCTTACTGAGCATTTGAGCTCACACTTTTTTATGTTTTCTTTTCCCCAAGATTTAAAGAATGTATTTAGGTAATAAAATAAAAGGGGAAGATCTTTATGGGAGATGTTGAAGATCTTTCACCAATATTAGAAGATTATATTCCATGTTTCCAAAGACACTAAACTATTACGGTCCTTTGGTGTCTGTTTTTGTTATGTATTAATTATTCCGCAAATGTAATGAAATTTCCATGTATGTTAATCTTTAGGTCTCTAAAATGTTGAAATAGAGACTTATTTCACAATATCTAGAAAAATAATAATGAAATAATTAAAAAAATTATACGTTAATATTTGTTTTAAAACAAACCAAGAAATATGGTTATGAAAAATGAATTACTTTATAATCATGGAGATGGAAGTTCATACGTACGCATGAGTAACATTTCTATTTTTCAAAGTACATGAAAGAAAGAAGGTAAGTATTATTTTATATTTTAAATATAATAATTATACAATAAATATCATATTAACACTTTAAATAATTTATATATTTCATCCATTTTATGCAGTGATGAAAAACGAACCACATCATTTTGTGGTGGGGGCAATCAACACATACACATGAACGAAGTTATCAATTTTTAATGAATTGAGGGATATGGAATTAGAATATATATTTTCTTTAAATAATTATAATTATTTAATTAATATAATATTTAAAAATTAAACCCATTATTAAAAACATCCATGAGATGCGACGATTGAAAACAAAACACATCATTTTATAGAGGTGGTAACCCACACATATGCACAAATGATGTTCCCATTCCCCATATGATGGAAAATAGATTAAAAATGATTATAACATATTAATAATTAAATTTAAATATATTTTAGATAATTGTGTTATTATATCATCATGTTTGAAATATATTTTGAGGAGGTAGAAGAATAAATTAATTGAAAGAGGTCGGGTAGGACGATTACCTCCTCTTCAGTATATCTTCTTTAGATCCCATATTAATGACCATTTGAATGGTATTTTAAGATGGATATAACATATAATTAATGTATATAAAATATAATAAGATAATTGGATAGGTTTTGGTTGATATATATGGCTTAATGTGGTTTAAATAAGAGAATGGATGGGTTTCCTTTTATAATAGAGGGGATGGTAATTTTTGAAAAATCATGAAATATTATAATATATTATGTGTCTAACTCTAGTAAAATTGTTAAAAATTAAATTAATAAAAATATAAAGATGATATGGTCTTAATATAATTATTCAAAAAAAAATCCAGTCTTGATATAATTTTAAACCCCATATTTTGGATTAACCTCATGGTTAACAAATTTAAACCTTAACTATGGTAATGGATTTTTAATATTAATGGGTTATAATATTACTTATTAGGTGAAAATGGGATCATAAATGTTAAAGGGGTTGAAATTTTAGACCATTTACTATCATAATTTTAATCTTTACATATTTTTATGATTTTAAAAAAAAT
The DNA here is from genome assembly GCA_963277665.1 of Viscum album. Lineage (NCBI taxonomy): Eukaryota > Viridiplantae > Streptophyta > Magnoliopsida > Santalales > Viscaceae > Viscum > Viscum album. The sequence continues at coordinate 1,842,527,190 of OY728136.1, forward strand.
ACTAAAATATTATTTAACGTAAAATATCATTAATGTTATTGTTGACACAATTCATTTAGTTGGAATTTAAAGTTATAAAGATAAAACTGTAATTTAAATATAGACTTTTAAAACATACCAAATTTTTTATATATATCTATAAAATTAATAGGACATTATAACTCACCCAAATAAAATTACTTTTGTAGTTTGTAAAATACTTTACTTGATTTCTCTACTCCTTTCAAAAGCACTATGTTGGTGTTGCATAAACATTTAATTTAATTATTTCATCAATAAAAATAAAAAATAAATTACCATGAAAAAAAATTATATTTTAAATAACCATTTATATCCTAAAATATTTTTTAACACCCTAAAACATTATTATATATATTTCCATTGAAATAAAATCAATCTCATCAATAGCTAGTGATATATGCTACCTGAGGTCTAAAAGAACAATAAAATACTATACCATTAAAACCTAGATTTAAATTAGTTGTTATGAATAGTGTAATTAAATTATTAATATTATATGATTTACACACATATAAATAAATTCTTTCATTATCAATTAATTATAAATGAAGATAAAACTCATTTTAAATAATAAATAAATGCTTTTCTAAAAGCGGTATTTTAATAAAATATTATTTCTCCATGTTTTGTACACTTATTTAAAAAAAATTACCAATTTTAGAAATTTTATTTCAAAAAATTAAATTCATTTTTTAAATTATCATTTTAAAATTATCTTAAAGCCAACTTTCGATAATTTTTAAAAGAGGTAATTTTTCCATTTATAGTGAAAAATATTAATTTTTTATTGGAAACTGTATTTTCATCTAAAGCATTTAAAAAATATCATTTTGTAAAAAAAATATTTTAAAAGTAAAATTAGTTCAATTATATTCTAATTTATCCAATATAGGTCATGTTTATCAGTTATATGTTCTATTTTAATATAATAAATTTTTATACTTATGAGTACTTTTCCTTTGGAAACCCATTTTTTCATCACGTTTATGGGCTTAACATTAAGTTAAATCATTTCAATTATGTAAATACTTGTTTTAAAAAAATTTGAATAAATATTTATAATTATAATAATTTATATTTTATAACAAATTGAACTTAATTTTTTGTCATAATGAATTATAAAAAAAGTAAAAATTTATTATCATAGTTAAGGTTAAAATAGGTTTACCATTAGTTAAATTAAGAAGATGAGGATTAAAATGACCAAAAATCTTATCCAACTACAATTTTATGGACATATTTAGACCTTATAAAATCTAAGGTTAGATAATGAACCATTTTAGATCCATGTGGAATGAGAAAATTATGGTCATAATTTATCTTTTCAAACATTCCATGTCTTTCCTTCCCCCAAATTATAAAAGGGAACCTCATCTTCTCTTCTCATCCAAAATAAAAATCCATTTGGTTTATAAAATATAAAACCAAATATCTTCCTTAAATCACTCCTCATGAACTATATTCCTTTTTTTATCATAAAACCAATCTATGACGGATTTAGTAATAAACCTAAAGTGGTTTTTTTAAGAAGATGTATAGTTATTAACCATGGGTTTTCATTTTATTTATTCCTTTAAATAATTAAAATATCTATACAATTTCCTAAAATTATAATAAATGTATATAAAATATAATTATATGTTATTATCCTAATTTAATTACCTATATCCATCTCATTTTCCATAAAATAGAAAATGAAACTATCATTCATGTGTACGGCGGACTACCTCCTCACAAACCAATTTAATTAGTTTTCCATCACTAATTATCACTGATAAATATAATGATATATTTAATATAAATATATATATATATATATATATGATATTTATAACCTAATTATAATTTTGTAATTATAATATCGCATATACCTTCTTACCTTCCAATCCTTTTGTAAAATGATAATGTCATTCATGCGTACGTGTGGACTACCGTCTCCATGAAGTTACGTAAGACATTTTCCATTTTATTTTGACATTTATGGTAATAAGAATGGATATTATTAATTTATATTATAATAATATCATGGGTAACATTATATAGATGATGAGACCATGAAAAAATTAAAATTACTGAAACTACTGAACCAAAACATACGTGAAAAATGATGCAGTTATCACCCAGAATAGTGTTTTTAATAAACATGTGATAAAAAGTTATAAGAAAAATATATATTGTATGATATATTTTAATATAGTATATTAATATATTTATAATAAATTGATATTTATTATATAGGAGTTTCAAATATGTATGAAGGAGATCAAACCTGATGTAAGGGTTTCTTGTCTCACTTTTACTTGTGTGAGAGATATAATATATTCACTACTTATTTATTTATTTTGGTGTATATACTATAACTCTGATATTTCATATCATGAATCTATTTATATTCAAGATATTTAATTTTTAATTTGGATTTATTTCATTCATGGGGGTTACTATTCAAAAGTTACCAAAGTTATAATGGTTTTACGATTACAATCTCTTCGTTTATCGGGATTATTTATGATTATGTTTTTTATAATTAAATATTATGATATATATCTCAAAAAATCATGAATTTTATTATAAATTGTTTATTCATTAACTTTTAAAGTAATATTACCATATTACTACTCCTTGGTACATAGAATTATTGACAAATGTTTTTTTTATAAAAGTTTACTTTATTTTTATCTACGGATGAAAAACCTTTTTCTTTCGTATCCCTACTTTATAAAAAATCAAAAAATTTCTAAAAAAATATACAAATGAATTATTAAATAATTTTTTACCAATTTTGGACTTTTTAAAAAATAATTTGTGAGGAATATTTTTTTCTTTTTCTGAAAAATGTACTTTTTAACCTTTTTAAAACTATGTAAAGAGAATTATTTTTTAACTTATACAGAATGTATGGAATTACCTATCGTCAGGACTGCTCAATTATTTAAAGCTTCCATTAAAATTTTCCATAATTATTTTCAAATAAAATATTTTTCCTAATATTCAAGAAATTTTTAGTTTTTAAAGGTGATTTTCAATGTGAAAGGATATTTTCCTAAAGTATGTTTTTAATTGAATTTTTATGGTATTCATATTGATCAATGAAAAAAACCATCATTCCACTCATAATACATGGGTAATTTATTGAAATGATAACATGCTTATTATTTATCTAGATGGTCCGTAATCAATTTGACGGGTTATGTACTATTTTGATACTATTCTTAATATTACTTTGGGTGGTTTATTCATAGGTTTATTGATTGGGAAAATTATTATCATTTCATATTATACTTTCCAATTTGGATGTTTATATTGATAGTATTTAATGATAAGGGGTATTATTATCATTTAGTAAACTAGTTGTACAATATAAATTTTTAAATTGATTATGTTTCACCCCACTAATATGAGTAATGAATTACACATATTAAGTGACAAGAGGGGCCTATTATGTACCCTTGATGCATCAATATGTCTCATTAGACAAACTATATTGGTTATTAGGATGAGGTTTTACCCATTAATATAATATTACTTTGAATATGTACTTGATGTTATGGTTATGATTTCTGGAATTATGCATGACCTCATTATGAGATTAGTTATTGATGTCCATGTGATTATTTGATTAGTTAGAATATCCATGGATAAGTTTCAAGTATTTTGGACTATTTATATTCCATTATTTTGATTATCTATTATTCCTACCATATTATTCTTCATGTTCATGTTATTGATTAGTTGGAATGTGTTTTAGTTATTTACCTTTCAATATTGATTATGCCTTATTTATTCATAATCGATTCCACTACACACATACCCTTATGTAGAATTATAAATCACCATTTTATTATGTTTCCTATCCCTGGGATTCCAGGTAGTTTTTTAATATTGAAATACATGGATATGGTAAAGGAAATAATGTTGTTCTCAAAGATAATTATTTGTTGTAATTTGTGTTTTCAAAAATAATTTGAATTTCATGTATGTCCTTATTTTTCTAACATTTCTCAACAATTACGCCCTTTTGGATGTAGTCACTTATATCAAGCACCATTTTAGTAAAGGAATCGCTGACTCTAGGTTACTAGTGTTGGGACATTTATATTAGGTATTATAAAAAAATTAGAAACCTAGGAAACTAGATTTTGAAAGACATACATTAGAGAACATAACCCAATGACTAACTTTGAAGATATGTATATATATATATGATAACATCCTATTTTTTATAAGGTAGATATTATGTTGATTTCCTAGAATAAAATTTCATTCTAGATACTACAAGTGGATATCACTCTAGAATATTTGTACCTATGGGTAATAACTCTGAAAAGGGTACATTGGTCTTTGACTTGATCATCACCTAATGAATGAAAATACTCCTTTTTGAACACCTAATTTGACACTCCTATGGTACATTCTTAGGGTAATTCAAATTTTATTTACAAACCATAATTAATGATTATAAATTATTTATCTGACATTAGAATATTCTCAAATATACCATGTTTATGATTTTGAATTTTTTTACACATAAATTTTCAATTTAGGTTAAGTGTTTCATGGGTTTTGATATTATGTATTATGATTCATAATGTTATGTTCTAATATAGTGTATTTAATTTTTTATAAATAGAACCTAGTAGAATAAACAGAAACCATATTAATGCACATAATCCAAATAGGTATTTACCTCCATTTAAATATAATGAACGTAGAGTTGGAGATACAATTGGAGCTGCACAAATTATAACTACATTATGGTAGAAAACTCAGGTTTTTTCCAATAACCATGAATGTATGGAGCATCCTGCTTATCCAGAATCCAGTTTAACAATTTTAGACTATTTCATAAATCAAAAACATTTATCTTTTATTAGGACTACACATCCATTTTCAGCTGAGTAATCGAATGGTTCCTTAGATAATATATTTCTCACTTTGGAAAGTAAGGAAATGGACAAGGTTATCGGGGAAGACTATCATCTCTTAGGGGATGTGGATCAATATTGGTCCTTGATTCCAAATAGTAAGGATGACGAAGAAATATCAAATATGGTGTGGAAGTATTTTAAGGTACTCTTCTTGGAGAAATATTTTCTTTGCTATCAATGTGTGAAAATGGAGAGAAAATTTTTATGTTTGAGACAAAGGGAATATGAAAGTGTTTCTAAGTGTAAATAAAATTTTAAAAGGTTAATAAAGATTTCTGAAGACAACATACTTAATACTAATATAAATATGAACTATTTATTTTATAGTCTTAAGCTAATTTTTCATAGAGGAATAGTCTTTGAAATATTCTCATAATATGATGATATAGTATCATGTGCTATAAAAATAGAGAAATAATTTTCCATGTCTAATTGATTTTAAGGAAATAAAGACAAAAAAGGGAATTCATGTTCTCTAGAAAATAAAATATAAAAAATGGGATAAGTGAAGACTGGGTTTTATATCCTATAATAAATGTGTAAAAACACCAACCAGCAGGCTTTCTAGAAGTGGGAGTTTGCTGCATGTGTAGAGAAAAGTAAACCATACTCATGAATGAAATAGTAAGAAAGAATATTCAAATATGGAATTATTAAAATATAATAATATGGGACTCTATGTAAATTATTATGTCATGTGTCAAGGAAACATTCCCAAGAAAATTGCAAGGGACCAAGGCAAATATTATGTGATCAAAATAGTTGAGGTTGAAGTCCCTAATGATGTGGTGGTAAGTAAATCACTCATATATTCAAATTTATCTAATTATTTTTTTTATTCTCTGTCTTCTAACTCTTTTATATATTCCAAATTTTCTATGGAAATTAGATATTTCCCAAGCACCTTAAAATGAAGATATTAGACAATACACCCAGTGAAAGCCTCTCCTCAAAAAGGTGTTTTTAGTAAATTCCCATAATTATGCATAAACATACCCAATTGTATGAATTAATTATTATAACTATGGTTAATTTCGATATAATCCCTAGAATAAACTGGATTTTAACATATGGTAAAAAATTATTACAAGGAGAAGGAAATTAGGATTTGACAATAAGATGTGGAATTATTTATATTTAGAGGGGAGGTTTCATCTTTGGATTCATGTATAGATCCAAAACCAGTAGCTCTTCTATATGATATTATTTGGATAGAAGATTGGAGAAAAGATATAGATGGAAAAGGTAATCCTTAAAATTAGGGTTTTCTTATCATATAAGAAAACATTGATGTATTTAATAAGGAATTACATGTACATCCACTTAAGAGTGAAGTTAAATTTTCCATTGATTTAATCACTGATATATGAACAATATTAAATACACCCTATAGTATGGCCACTCTATAATTAGTGGAGTTGAAGAAACACCTATAGTAAATCTGTGATAAGGGATTTATACACCCTAATGTTTTACCTTGGGGAGACATGTTTCTTTTTATTAAGAATATAGATGGATACATGAGTATACACACTGATTATAAGGAAATTAATTCTATCATAATAAATAATAAGTATCATCTACATTTCATTGATTACTTATTCAATAAACTTAATGTAGAGAAGTATTTTCCAAAGAGTAACCATTGTTATGGGTGTCATCTATTGTGATTAGAGAAGGAATATATTCTAAATATAGCTCCTTATATGAGGATTAGACATTATAAGTTCACTTTAATGGTATTTGGATTGACTAATTCACCCTATTTCATTAATGATCTAAGGAATAGAGTATTCAAGGAATATTTTAACAATTTTTTGGGTTTATTAATGATATCTTGGTGTACTCTAATATCTATATGGACCATGGGATTCACATGAGTATTATTCATGAGACTCTACGAAGAAAATATTTATATGGAAAATTTAAAAAGTGTGAATTATATATCTGGTATGTATCTTTTCATAGCCATATTGTCTCCCTGGATGGAATCATAGTTGATCCTACAAAGAGAAAGGTAGTCCAAGAATTTCCTTCACTAATGAACATAATTTAAGTATATAGTTTTATTGGTTTGGAATTTACCTATTATTGATTTGTTCAAAACATTTAAATATTGGGAAACCTATTAAAAAAATTCACTTAAAAGGGGTTAAGTTAATATAGATAAAAGAAAATTAAGAAGGTTTTTGGGAATTGAAGAGGAGATTAGTAAATTTTATAATATTGAATCTATCATTGGGAAATGATGGGTTTTTAATATATAGTGTTGAATTTAATAAGGTACTTGGATTTTTCCTTATGTAGAATAATAAAGTTATCACTTATGTATCAAGTAAGTAAGTGGTTTTTGAACAAAACTACCAAACCAATGATCTTTTGTTGGTAGTTGAAATATTTTCTTTGATGATATGGATACATTATCTCTATGGTAAAAAGTGTTAGATATATTTAGATCATAAGAGTTTTAAATAAATATTTTCATAGAAATAACTCAACATGAGGTAAATTAAAAGCAGTGAGCTACTCACGGACTATGACTTATCAACACACGACCACATAATTAAGGAAAATAAGGTAACAAATGAATTGAGACTGAAATATCAGAGAGTCCTAACCAAGATGAGGATTGACAGAGATCCAAAGGATTAAGTAAATATAGATATGGGAACTGTTATGTAAGGGTATATTTCACTACTTTTAAATTTATTTCCAGACCATATTTTTTGGAAAACATAAAAATTTATCAACCTTATGATGAAAATATTCAAAAGAAAATTAAATTTTTGAATGATAGAAAATCAGAATACTTCATTTGTGTAGATGGAATTCTGAAATTTGGAAAGAGACTATGTGTCCTATTTTTACCTGAGATAAAGAAGGATTTTTTATATGATTATCAAAAAATGAATTTCTCTATACACACTGGCGACACCAAGATGTACAGATAATTGAAGGGTTATTTTTTGGTGGGATAATATATAGTAGGAATTTTCTGGCTATATGTTAAGATGATTGGTTTTCCAATAGGTGAAGGCTGAAAGATAAAATACAATAGGATTTATGAAATTCCGTTCTATTATTATTTTGAAATTGTATGTAATTACATTGTAATTTGTCACTAGATTACCAAGGACTCATACTAAGAATGATGTAATATGGGTTATTTTTTACCGCATCACTAAATCATCATGTTTATTTACTATAAGAGATGTTTTAACACTTGATTTCCTTGTATTGATCTATTTTAATTAGGTTGTCAGGATTAATGGTTCACCTCTGTCTATTTTCTCTGATCGTGATATATTATTTACACCAATATTAGGGAAAATACTTTAGATGGCTCTTGATACTGAGATTTGTTTGAGCATCCCTAATCATCCACAAACTGTTGGATAGTAAAAATGAATGTTAAAACACTATAAGACTTTTTTTATGTAATTATCTCTTTACATTATGGTATGTGGGATTAATATTTACATTAGATATAGTTTTTCTATAGAAATAGTTCTCATTAATGTATTAAAATGGAGTAGTATGAAGCATTATATGGAAAGATATGTAGATCTCCAACTTGTTAGGATAAAGTTAGTGAAATATAACTTATAAGCCCAAAACTTGTGTAGGAGATAATAGAAAATTTAAAGACTATTAAAATCCATATCTAAGTTACTCAAATCTTGAAAAAGACCTATGTCTATAACCAGAGGAATGATTTTGAATTTCAATTGGGAGATCATGATTTCATGAAAGTGTCTCCAAGGAAGGGTGTTAAAATTTTTGATAGGAAAGGGAAACTAATACCCTTTTATATTATACCTTTTCAAATCCTAGAAATAAATAAATTTATGGCTTACAATTTTGAAATTCCACCAAGTATCTCAAAAGTACATGATGTGTTTCTTATATCATTATTAAGAAAATATATTCAATAGCCAATGCATGTGTTATCCTCTAAATAAATATAATTATAAACTAGTCTATCTTACAGTGAAGAGCCTATCAAAATTATCTGAAATATTGAACAAGTGATGTGGAATTGTATTACATAGCTGTTAAAGCTACTTTGGAGAAAACATAAGATAAAAGAGTTGACATTAGAATCTTAAGAAGTTATGGTGAATATTTACCCAAATATTTTTATGAGGTGAAATTATGGTAATTTTTAGATTAAATTTATTATATTATGAGATAATGTAACACTCTAAGGATTTATAATATATATTTTCATTTAAATGAATTCAATCTCTTTGATATCTTGTGGTACATTCTAACATAGGTATTAAAGAAATGTGAAATTGTATACTATTATAACCTAACAATTAGATTAGTAGTTATAAATTGTAATAATTAAATGATAATAATTATATTATTTAAAAATAGATAAAATATATTATTTTGTTATCAATTAGGTATTAATAAAAATATAAATCATTTTAAATAAAAATACATGTTTTTCTAAAAACTATATGTTTATAAAAAAAGGTTTCATTATGTTTTCACACTTATTTTAAAATTATATTTTACTAATTTTAGAAAAAAATTTAGAACAAAAATAAATTCATTTTTTACATCACCAAGAAAAAATTATCTTAGAGTGATTTTTTTATAATTTTTTGAGGAAATTATTTTTTTGATAATAGTGAAAAATACAGATTTTTTATTGAAAATTGTATTTTTTATAAATAATTTACAAAGTTAAATATATTTCAAAATTGTTTTAAAATAAAAAATAGTTAAATTATATTAAAAATAATCCAATTCATGTAATTGGAGTCAATTATAAGTTCTATTTCATATAAACACTTTTTATATTTATCAAAAGATTTCCTTTGGGAAACGTTTTTTTTTTCACTTCAATGGGTTTAACATTAAAATAAGTTTTTTAACTTCTTTGAATTTAATTTGATAAAATGGATTACATATTTGGAATTATAATATTTAATTTAATATAACAATTTCAACATAAATGTTTTTCATAATGAAGAGTAAAAATAGTAAAAAATAATTATTGTGGTTAAGGTCTAAACGGTTTTACCATGGATTAAACTAATAAGATAAGGGTTTTAATGTCCTAAATACTTGTTTAATTTATATTTTATATCCATATTTATACCTTATCTCACCTTAGGTTCAATATTGATCCATTTTGGAGCCTTTTTTATGTGAAAACTATGGGTGTAATTTATTCTTTTAAAAAATTCCAAGTGCGTCCTTCCCCCACTTATAAAATGGAACCTTATATCCTATATTATTCACACTTAAAATTCCATTTGGATTGTCCAATACATACCCAAATTAATTTATTATATACTTAGACATTATCTTGATTCTTTTGTTTGATCAAACACCCAATCTAGAAAGGAATTAAATGTAAACCTAAATAGATTGTCTGAATAAGAGGTTTAATTCATAACCATGTGTTTTCATATTATTTTTTCCTTTAACTGCTTTAAAATCCATAAGATATGCTAAAATAATGACACAAATATATCCCAAATACTTATATTTCACTTAGTTAATGGAATTATGAAACAACATATGCCCTCTAGGCCTGCTAATTTTCCATTTTTTGGTGTTGGAGGTGTTTCAGAGGAGGATTGATGAGGTTCTTGATGGTTGGAGGTGCTATAGATCTGCTGTAAGATACTCATGATGAGTAATTTTTACACAACTTTTAAAGGTTTTTCATGTCTTTTGAAGCCTATGAGTTCATTTATTTTACATAGATAAGGAGTATCAATTGGAATAATTACATTTCATTAAAGTTTAATTTACAACATATAATAATTAAAGGAAGAGGAAATGTGTTTTTCATAAAAAGATAAAAATTTGGGAAAACCCATAGTTTACACAATGTGTAAATTTTACATGATTTGAAACTGAGGGTTTTCAAGATTTTAAGTTCTTTTTTACTTCCAATTAACTTCTTTCATCCAAACCCTCCTCCCCGTTGTTCTTTTGCATGCCCTGGGTGATTTTGAGGGAACTTCTAACCCTATTTCTCCCACTTTGATCTATTGATTTTGGTTGATCACTTTTGGAAATCGGTGGTAAGATATTCTCTTCCTTTTAGTTTTTTTTCTTTTATTCTTCCTCTGGGAAATCACTTCACTAATTTTTTTTTGTTTTGAGTATATTATTTGGGCTAAATTTTTATGATCTTCAGGTGTCATGTAGGTAAATCCACAGTGTTTCCTATGGAGTTGTAGTTTTTAGATGTTTTTTATTCACCCTATGGTGCATGGTGGGTTAGAAAAGATTATTTTAGGATGATATTCCTTCATTTATCTTTATTTTGTATCATATAGGAGGTTTTTACTCTATTTAATCTATGGGTCATGGTTTTAATGGATTAATTAAAGATAAAGAACTGGATAATTAAAATTAAAGGATGAAATGGGTATTTTTTATCACGATTTTAGAGCATTGATATTATTATTATTTTATGTATTGTAGTATCTTGATTCCCCACTAAAAATGTGTTCATTGGGGTATTTTTCTGCACTGGATGATATGTGTTTTGACTACTATTTCTATTGTGATTGTTATGATATCATCCAAAAATAGAAATTGGCTAACCACTTAAATTTGGATAATAAAATGTTTTCCTTTGGATCATGTGTTGTGTGATAACACCCCTAAAAAGTAAAATGTTATAAAATCTACCTTGTTAAATATGTAAAATTTCCTTTTATGTGTTGTCATGTGTTTCTATGCTTTTGGTGCGGTGAGGAAATGGTATGATGTGGATGAAGAGATACTTGTGATGTATGGTTGTGTTGTACTATATGCCAAAGTAGTGATAGAATAAATATTTTTTTAATAATGATTTAAATGTTTGGGAATTATTTTGGTTAAAGCAATAGAAATGGATAATGAATAAATAAGTAATGGAATGTGTGTTTTAATGTGGTTTGTCCTTGATAATGAAATTAATTAGACGGATAATGGGATTGGTTGGTGGTATGATATGTAGCATGTGGTTTGTGTGGTTTTATGAATTTATAGGTAGCTATGATAGTTGGGATGTTTTGAGTTGGTTAATGATTGGTTGTGAACCTAGAGGTTGGGATTGTGTTTGGAAATATATATATACTTGTATATTTCTTTTGATTTCTATATGCACCCCACTTGTGCCAAACACTATGTGATGAATCCCATATATTCACACAAGGGGTGTCTTTCCCAATATCCTTGTGATGAGGATGGATGGATGGATACCTGATCATCCCTTTCCTCTCTTACAAGTGAGTAAATATTCATATGTCATGATAGCCAAAAGACTGATAGTGTACTTGCTGACAACCCATGTGTTTTTGGGTGAGATGTGACATGACTGTGTTTTGGGTTGGTTTCCTTGGTGTTTTCAAGCAAGTTGTGATGTGTTCATATTTTTGGGTGTCTTATTATGGGTTTTTTGCATGGTAGGGGTAGGGAATGAGGTTGATTTCTATTATTTTCATGATACTCTACTACTCTGGTTATGGTTGTGATGTGATGGCCTAGGTTTCTTCGAGCGAGATGAGATGGGACCATGCTATGGGGTGGTTTCTTAAGTGTATGTAGGTGAGATGTGGTATGATCAAGTTGTGGGGTAGTTTTATATGTTATTCGGGATATATGGGAGTGCTAGCACATACAATTTTGGGGTGTGAGAGAAGAAAATCAATGGAAAAGTGATGAGAGGAACCCTTCATCATTATGAAACTTATTATGTTATTATAATTGGACTTCATTAATTGGTAATCTTGTATTAGTGAGTTTGGGAGACATATCTGGCATGTTTAGGTGTTGTTGGTTCTACTATTCTCTAATGGGGTCATTAGTATTCTTTATTAACTTGTTCATGAGAGACATTGGTTTTCCTATTGAGTATACTTATACACTAACCCTATGTATATTAACTGATTTCTTTGTTTCTAGGAGGACTATATAGACTGTGTTGGATATCACTAGATCTGATCTTTGGATAGCTATCATATCACGACTTTTTCTTTTCTTTTGGGTATTTACTTTTGACACTTTTATCTATATCAATTTTATCTATACATGTATGTGGCATGGTTTTGGATTATTTTTATATTATTTCATGGAGGTGTTTTTGGATGATTTATATTATCTATCGATCACATAATATTATAGAGGGTAATTCCTCAAATTTTCTGATATTTCTATACCCTTAGTATTCGTCACCATCCCAGGGCCTAATATAGGTGAAACTCGGGGCAGGGGTCATTATCTCTCCCACCACATTGCGGTATCTTTGGAAAGAAAGGGTCATGATAAAGTGGTATCAGTAGTGATGATTATGGTATGAGATGGAGTTTGGAGTTATTTATAGTGAGGATTTCATGGGTTGGTAGGGTGGTTATGCCAATTGAACTTGGTATGTGATATAGACCAAGTAGACTATCTAGGACATGGGATTTTAGGGCCCCTATGATCCAGTGCATAGAATCTAGGCATATTGAATGTCCAAGTGATATGGAACTTTTTGTTGGGTAGGGAACTAGGAGATGTACATGCTTCAGGATGAATTGTGTTTCTATTTTAGTTGGGTTGTTTGGGGAAGGATAAAACAAATAAATTGAATTAAAATTAACTGAAATAAAATTATATGCAACTTGGGATTAGTAAATCATCGTTTTATTTTAATTTATAGATCATGAATATCATCAAATTATGCCTCAAGTGGCTTACGTTCAGCAGGTTGATCTATTTGACCATCATAGTGTTAACCCAATAGAGGATGATGAGGCATGGGATAGGGTATTGTGTTCTTTTCAATGGAAGTCTTCATGGAAGTACAAGAGAAGTGTTCTGGATTTGGATATAGAGAGTTATCTGGATTATATTGAGATTTCTTTCTATTTCATCAGGGAACCAGTGGGATATTGGGTCTCTTTAGTAGTTAGCCATATATGAGGATCTAAATTTTATTGGTGAATGTAGTATCTAGTTGAGTGTAAGGATGTTGATGCTTAATGGGTTGACTTTCAGAATGATTTTTCGGAAGTGTTCAATTCATCAACCATAAAGGTAGTAAAAAGGTGTAAGCTTTTTATATGAGACAAGGGATTATGTGAGTATAGGATTTGGGAATAATGTTTAAATAACTTCTACATTTTTTACCATATTGTTTTTCAAATGCAGAGTCTCATACGAGATATATTGAAGAGGAACTATATCCTTCTGTACAGTATGTAGTTACTCCTTTTATGTTTCCAATGTATCTGGAGGTTCATAAAAGGTGGAGGTGATAGAGAACATGCCCTCACAAGGAGGGTTTTCATGAGAGGGGAACTAACAGGGTTCCTTGAGGATTAGTTTTGTTAGTGGCAGGTCATAGGTGCTAGGGGCTTTGACGTTTTGAGAAAAAGGGATTCAACCTCATAAGTTTCCATTTCATCCTTATGGGCCCAAGGATTTCCATGTTTTTCATGGAGATATCAGGCCAATGAGTTTTGTTTGTGGGGTTAGTAACCATTTCCAAAAGCAATTCCTAGTAGTTCCTTGAGCTTAGTTTGGTGGAGGTTGATAGGTTCATCACGAGCCTCAACAGCAGTTTCCAGTGTGATCGTTATAGAAGCATGGGAAGAAGGGTTATGCTCCACTGAGGGGATATAGAGTATGTGGAGTCTAACCTCAGGATTTTTCTCATGTTCAGGTACATTGACTCATGCATGATCATGGATGTGGTTTTCAGTATAGAGGTAGAGGTGTTGGGCATAGTCAGTTTTACATAGCGGAGGTGGACATTCCATAGGGACCAGAGATCATCATAGGTATGATCGGTTTGTTTAGTACCCATGTTTGTGCCTTTAATGATTCAAAATCTTCACCCTCCATTTTTAGACCCACTCTAGATTGTTTTGGGTACTATATATATAGATAACTTCCATGACCATGATGTTGAATACACCAGTTGGAGGCCATACTAGCTTATTTGGTGTGTTTCAGGGTGTATAGACTGATGATGGGGCCACATCAATCCCATGGGGATTTTATATTGCTATAGATATAGACATATGATGTCATCCAAGGAATTGATTTGTTGTATTCCAAGGATTATGTTAATGAATGATTCCAGAGGAGAGTGATATTTTCAAATATGGATGGTCAATGTGTGGTTTTTATTGGCGGTGGGGTTGTGAAGTGGGAAGTAGATGTGTGGATTCCCTTTTTTCCTTATCAGATAAGTTTTATTTGGAGTCCATGGACTTCGGGATATTGAAGGTCCGCAGGATCATTAGTGAGTTTATGGATTTTTTTCCAAGGAGGTTGTGAAGCTACCCCCTCGATGTGTGTTATGTTTGGGATAGGCTTCTAGCCTAATGATTCTCCAATTTGGAAGGATTTATATCATATGAAACCTTATGAGTTGTGGGAATTGAGGATTCCAATAGATGATATGTACAAGTGTTTTATCTGACCTGGTGTGTTATTATGGGTGATCTAGTGTTTTGATCCAAGAAGGTGGATGGTAGTCTAAAGTTGTGCATAGACTACTGGAGGTTGTATCAATTTATAGTAAAAAATCATTACACTCGTCTGAGGATAGATGATATTTTTAATTAACTAATAGGGGTGAGTTGTATTTTTAAGATAGATCTACAGTCTTGATATCACTAGTTGTGGGTGAAGGTGGGAGATATCCTGAACACTACCTTCAGATTCAGGTATGGGAACTTCGAGTCTTTATTCATGACATTCGGTATCACAAATGCATTTTCTATGTTCATGGGACTCAGGAACTCTATATTCCATGAATCCCTAGACCTGTTTTTAGCCCTATTCATTGAAGACATATTGATCTAATTTATGTTAGTGGAGGAGCATTCTGATCATCTCATAGATTTATTACATGTTATTTGACGCAAAAAAATCTTTGGAAATTAAGACAAGTGTATGTTTTGGACATGATGGGTTTATTTACTTGGGATTGTGGTTTCTCAATAGGGTTTGGTAGTAGACCCACTGATGGTCGAGGTAGTTTTTTCATAGGTGGCATCTAAGAACATGGTAGAAGTTTTTAGTTGTCTTGGTGTTGTAGGATATTATTGGAGGTTTCTCTCGATTTTTCTTGAGTTATAGCCCCATGGAAATTTTTATCCAGAAAGGAATAGGCTTTTGTGTGGATTGTATGGTGCTAGGATAAATTCCATTACCTGAAGGGGAAGTTGTTTAGTGATAAAAAACATCAGTTTCCTATGGTGGTTGTGATGTTTGTTGGGTTTTGTGATTCTCCTTATCAGGGATTGGGTTGTGTGTTGATGTAGCAGATAACGTTCATCTCTTAGGAGTCTAGGAATTTATTTCCCCATGATAGTAATTATGCCACCCATGTTCTCATTTTGGAAGTAGTTGTATTTTTTCTAAATTTGTAGTGTCATTACATCATTAGGGGCACATTGTTGTCTTCATGAATCACAAGATCTGGAGGTATATCTCTTCTCTACTTGATTTAAATTTACATCAGTGGATATAGATGTATTTTATTCAATGTTATGATTTTGAAATATCCTCCACCTTGGGAAAAGATAATTTTGTGGCTGATGATTTTTGTAGGAAGTTAAGGAAGGATGTTGTTTAGGATTCTGAGGATTCTTGGAGAGTAATTTAGTAGTTTTATTATATGCACTTAGATGAAATTTTGGTTGATGGTAGAGTGTATTTGTTTCATATGATAATTTAGTTTTATCTGATGTGGTAGGTGGAGGAGTCTTAGTGGAGAGACTCAAAGGAATAAGTGATGTGTGATTGTGTTGGCTATGGTGATTCTCTATAGGGATGGTCATAGGATAGTAAAAATAGAATGTCGTTTCATGGGAGGTAATTTGTTAAGAAAGCAATAAATTAGGTAGTCTTTCATGGGTTGCATAGATCTCCATTGGAAGTGCACCCAAGAGTATCCAATATTTACCATGGCTTGAGGAAGAAGTTTTGGTTTCTTGATATGAAATGGTTAGTGGTAGAGATTATGGAAAATAGTTTGGTTTTTTAGCACTTAAATGTTGAACATCATGTTCCTGGAGGTTTTTTTATCCTTTGGATTCTCTCTACTGAAAATGGTATGACACATAAATGGATTTTTTTTATTGGGTTTCCCTAATATTAGGGAGGATATGATGTTATCTAAGTGATCATGGATTTTTTGTTGAAATATCCCCACTTCATAATGATCAGGGAGTCGAGCATAGTGGATTTATTGGCTATCAGGTTTGTGGATTAGGTGGTTTGGTTGCATGGAGTTATGAGGTCCATTATATCATATCAGGACTCCCTTTTCAACTCAAGAGTTTGGAGGGGATTACAACATGATTTTTGGTACCTATTTACACCTTGACACTACTTTCCACCTTCTAATAGACATAAAGATAGAGTAAACCATCCATGTTCTAGAGGATCTATTATGGGCATGAATCTTAGACTCTGGCGGATCATTAGTATGACACCTATCTTTGGTTGTGTTTTTGTGGAACAACATCTATCACTCATCCATTGTAATGTCTCCATTTGAGATGTTTTACATGTGATATTGTCATTCTCCATTATACTGGATGGAAGTTAGGGAGGCATTAGTCGTTGGGCCTGATATGCTGAAGAGAATAATAGAGAAGGTTTATTTGGTTTGGAAAGGATAAAAGAATATTAGGTAGGATATAAGTCTTATTTCGATCACAGGAGAAGGCCCTTGTAGTTTTAGGTTGGGGACCATGTATTCTTGAAGGTTTTCTCTTAATAAGGGAAGCTATTGTTTGGCGGAGGGAGTAATATTTCTCCTAGGTATGCTGGACACTTTGAGTAATTAGGGAAATTCGGTGAGGTGTGTATTGGTTTGTGTTTTCACAATAGGTGGAGAGGACACAGTTGGGATTGATGGTTATACCATAAGTTTAAACCTATTGCTATAGGCTAGGAAACCATTGGAATTGCATATACCAATGGTTACCCTAACCATTTCATAGAAGGATGTTGGGAAAGGTCTATACTAATGGTTCTTAGTGAACAATTGGTATAGGGTAATCTGAATTTCATTTTACCCAAAATTTCATAGTGAACAGTTAATTTTGATGTATCACAATGGTTCATAACTATTGGTATAGACATATAACAGTAGTTCTAAAACAATGGGATACCTCTATAACAACAGTTTACTATGAACTGCTGGTATAAAGCTATAGAAATAGTTTTAAAACTATTGTTATAGACCCCCCCCCCCCCCTAAATTCCCTAGACAAAAGAAGTCCCACCTTGCCCACAGAACCTGTAATCAATTGATAACACATGAAACAAAACCTTCAATGCAAAAAAAAAAATCAAAGAGCCACAAACCCAAAATAATAGAACCTCTAAACCACTAGAACCTGCAATACAACCAATAGATAATCCTCAAAAAATAGAATCTAAAAACAATGAAAATAAAACCTCTAATCAAATAGAACCTATAATAAAATAGAACCTATAATAAAATAAAACCTATAATGAAACCAACATAACATCCTCAACGATCCACAAACCAATACACAAAAAATGATAACATGGGAAATTAATTGATTCATTTAACCAGTGATAAAACACATACAAAACATCACATATATTCATTTAGAAAAAAATCATAAAACATAAAATCTTGTAGATATAAGTCAAAAATTTAAAGTATAAATTTATACCCCATAACCATCACTATATTCAACATCATATTTTCCCTCATCCCCATCCTCATCAACATCATTATCCCCATTTTCACCCCCTTCCTCACCCTCTTCTTTTCAATTGCCATCATAAAAAACATCATCTTCCCAATCACCACTATTACCAGTTCCTATTGTACTATATAACATATGCATCATCAACCTATATTCATCATAATATATAACTATAACTAGTGGAAGTTATTGAAATGAAACTTCTATGAATTTAATGAATTCATCATTGGCCCTTTGATTCCGTTCACGCTCCTGTATGACCATATTTTAGGCCTTTTCTTCTTAGTCCTAACCCTATGATGCCCGTTCATTATTTTTTTCCAACTTTTTTCTATCAAAACTAGAACTTTAAGTGAGCTAGTATATCATCAGAATAATATAATTCCTTTTATGAAAGTGTGCTCTCCCATGGGGCTCATCTCCAAAAACCTGATGTAAGTGATCGCTTGGCCCAATGTTTTTAGATTCATTCCCATCAAGGGCCTCCAAAAGACAATTTTAAAAATATAAATGGATCTTTAAGTCACAACATATATATTAAATTTTTAAATAAATAAAGAAAAACTTATAGTCTGCTGTTGTTTCGGTTCATTCGTCATGCTTCCATATTTTTTCATTCTTCTAGAAAAAAAATAATTTTTATCGAGGCACACATCCTTTAATATTCAAAAACCTACCTCTTAAATGACATTAAATTTTAGAAAAAAATAATTATAAATATATTATTAATAATTTTTTTCATAACTAAAATCAAATATATATTAATTCTAAATGGTGAGAAAAAGAAAAACATATGGTAGATGAATTATATTGAAAAAAATGATAAAAATAAATGGCTTAATCTTACACCTCCATAAAGTGAAAATATCATATATGTAAAATTGGTATAACATGGATAGATAAAATTGTTTTATTCATATATATGGTTGTAATTTATATTATGTTTAAAAATTTATATTTATCCATAGAATTTGAATTGTGGTTCGAGTGACCCTTAAGATTATATTGTTTTATATTCCAAAGTATATGTGATATGGAAGGAGGAGATAATTGTATAATGAATCATTTAACCTATATAATTTTTTTATTCCATCATCTGTTAATATTTTAAAACAATTCATTATAACCCATCTTTCCATGTAGTGTAGATTACTATAAAATCATATCAAATGAAAAAAATCTAATTATTTAAACTATGTTTAATATGAATAAGAATTATAGAAATGAAGACTAATAAAATTTTGAAAATACTAATATTAAGATTAGGTTATAAATCAACATCATGAAAAATGATAGAGGAATTAAATCAACGTTAAAATGAGTTTAAAATATGTTTATTTGTGTATAGGTTTAAAAATTAGTAAATATTAATGATCTATTAAAAGGATCTTCCATAATTTTATATAGAGATATTATTCAATGTAATTCAATGAATGTAATTATTTTAGGGGGAAAATGTAATTAAATGGTACATTAAACCATTAAATAGTACACTAACTTGGCATAAATATTTTTCATTAGATGATGAAGAAGATAAATTAGAGAACATGATCATATCCCTGAGAGAATGTGGTAGAGACTATATTTGATAAATTGATCAACACTAAATTTTCAATGCTGGAGTGAATAAGGAAAATTGATCCAATAAATAAGAATATGACACATCGTGTTAACTTGAAAATAAACATCCTAAAAACCACTATATAGGTAATCATAGGAATTTGATGACCTATTTAATGGAGGTTCAAGGAAAATTACAACTTCAAAGAGTATATAAGTTATTTAAGAATTTATCTAGTTAGGTTAAGATATATATGTTAGAAACAAAAAGTAGTGGGAGGCCTGTAATTATTAAAATTTTATCGATATTCCTCATTGTGATTTTGGATCCATGGTGGTATTCTAGATATGTATATAAAAAATAGATAATTTATAAGAAATCCATTACTAATGTGTAATCCAAACAAGATAGAGGATGAGCCATTAATTAATTAAGGAATACCAATTGTCAAAACAAATATATGATACATAATGATATAAAAAACATTTTATAATTAGTGGTAAGAATATTAAATTATAAGAAATGTCATAGAAAAAATAAATACGTTCAAATTAGCATGTTTAGCATCAGTAAGATGTAGTTCTCTTATATTTTCAGTTCACTCTAATTCACTTTTGGTTAGGTCACTTGCTTCATTTTGGTCAATTGATTAGGTCATTTGTCCATTTTTATTCTTATTTAGCCATTTGGTTCATTTTTTCAATTGATTAGGTAATTTTTTCATTTTTATTTATCTTAGATCATTTGGTTCAAATTTTGGATTAGGTCATTTTTTCCGATTTTTTCTTAAGTCATTATTTTCATTGGTTTTTATTTTCATGTTAATTAATTTAATATATTTAATTAAATTCATCTTGTTTTTTTTCCAATTTATTTTTTTTGTTTTTTTTGGGTTTGGAAGGTATGAATAAAGTTCAATTCAATATTATATAATAAAACTCTAAGAAAATTGAAACCATTAATTGTTGAAAATGCACATGAATGTCAAGTTGGATAGAAAATATTTATTATCAATAGTAATGAAATATGAAAAGTATCAACCTTAATAACCCAATTAAAGATACACCAAAATAACTAATAATATATATAGATGATTCTATATATTTTCCACCACAACTTCACGTTCATAATCAACTCTAACAACTAAACTATTTGAGTTATCATAAGTAAAAAATGGATCGGGGCTAATGGGAGTAAGAATTGTGTCAATTACATTATCACCATCATTGAAAATATATGTTGGTATTACATCAATAATGACAAAAAATTTATGTCAAATATGATCTTTCACATAAAAACTTATTTCTAAATTAATTACAATACATATGGTTCATCGATAGTAATAGTGATAGTCATTTCAATAACTCAAAATCCACAATCATCGACAAATATGGAATTCCTCTTCATCAAATCTAACCACATTTATTTAATTATAGTGACTAGACTATGAGAGTAATAATCCAAAATGTGTATTTTCTATATGAATCCATAATAAGATACATTTTCAAAATGATATCTACTATCTAATTCAATTTCATAATAGTCGGTTGTGGTAGTTACCATAACACCATCATTTAGTGTTTTCATGTTCATTTCTTGTTCAGTGATAATAAATTTTTATCTATTGGTCAAAATAGATTGTCATTCACAAAAAATAGAATTTAGACCAAAGTAAATTATATTATGTCTTTAAATATTGAATAATATGGAAAAACAATACTTGAAATATAAATGAATATTAAACTTAAATAATTATTGATTTTATTAATTTATTATAGTTTTATTTCTCCCTTCAATTTCAACCAAGAAGAAAACTCGTTTCTATGAAAAATCTCTCTTTTTATCAAAGATAAATAACTCTATTTTCTATTTATCATTTATTTATGTTCCCTATGAAAAAAATACATAAATAGTTTAAAATATATTTAAAATTAGAAGATATGATATATGATATACAAGTTCAATTTACTTACTTGATGTAGTCATCGAACTAATCATAGTTAAAAAAAACTGTGTGATGTTCCATATCTAGATCTTCAAGGCATAATGTGGTCAATGTATATGATAACATAATTCCTCTAATTAGGGAAAGTTATGGAAAATTGGATTAAATTTTAACATATTTATTTTCTTCATTTCTCATTATTCTATTATGTCTCATCGTCTAATCAGACAAATACATTGAATAGAAATCCATGCATTATTAATCTAGGTAACCATTCCTGATAGAACCATCGGATGATTCTTTTTCTATACATAAGACTTCAATGTGTACATATTTTTTTCAGTTATATACATACAATGAAAAGAAGTAGTTCCTCTTGTAATTATTTAGATTGGAAGATGGACAGTTAGATGCATCATGATTGTGAAAAATAATGGGAGAAATATTTTCTATATCTCACAAACAATTATAAGGTCATTATGAATTTTTTTTGCAAGATACATAAGGAAAACATATAGCGCAAATATCCTTATAAAAATGGCATAACCGAATAAATGACATTCTTACATTATTGTATATAATTTGTTAGATTTTTATTAGATTCAACTCAAGAAGAATGATGTTATAATCATGAGTCTTCAAATATTACATCTTCAACTCTCTTTTGTTGACTCATTTTGATATATTTCTTTAATATCCATAAATAACATTAATAGACTATAGTATTACTAAAAATTAGTTTTTCCAGTTGTTTCATTACATAATAAGCACATAAAAATTTCCATTTATTTTCACACATACACACCGGATGAAATTTAGGTCTGGCGCCCCAATCCACCAAGTCACGCCGAGATCGTAAATAATATCTTGTATTTTCCTTGATATTTAGAAGAATTTAAATCAAAATTTTACATAATTATTTTTTAATTTTCATTATGTATAAGAAATGACGTTACAAATTAGTGGACTAATAAGAAAACTCAAAGAATATACTTCTATTCTTCTAATTATAACTGGTAATAGTGGAAATATTCTTTCTCTTTCTAGATTTCATCTAACCCTTCAAAAATGAAAAAACTAAAATCTCTCATTTCATTAAGAACATCAGTTCCAGACATATGTTGAGGTGTATTTTCAGTCCCCATGGTATCATCAAACTATCGACAATTATTCTTATATGGATGGTCTAATAGAAATAATCATCTATGTCCCTTAAAACTGATACTATAATGAAGGTTAAGTAATACGGATAATTTATTCTTCATAAAAATAGGAAATGGCAGTTTTCCCTTAATTCACCATCCACAAATCGATGCATAAGCAAGAAACTCATTGATTGTCCACATTAGCGCATCACACATATGAAATATGTCTTTCAAATATGAATTATATGAGCTCAAACCCACATTCCAGATATGTTTCAACTATTTTATTAAGTGTTGAAGGTATAAATATATATCATTGCTAGGATCAAATATACCATATATGAGTATAATAATGAAAATGAAAGTTTTTTTCATACATATCCATAGAAAAAGATTATAAATGGGTATGAAAACTTTCCATGTGTTGTGTGAAGAAATCATCTACCCAACCATATTAAAACCATCACATTAAAGACCCAACCTCATATTATGCACGTCATCTATGAAATAAGGATATAAAGTATAAAATTTCTTCCATGAAAATCCTTCTATAGGGTGAACCAACTCATAATTATTCTTCTTTCTATGTGTATCACATCATCACATTTTTATTGCTATTTAATCAGACATAACAATATTTTGGAGTTTGAGGATTAATTTAATGTTTAGAATTAATTTATGTAGAACATGGGAAAATGTTCCATTATCTTATTTCTTCCATCATGATGTTCCATATTTTATATAATAATTTGTTTCAATAGTTTCCTCCTAGAATAATCTGCAATCTTTTAGGCAAGCATGAATTTTGTTTTTTTTAATTCTTTTTCCTCAACTAACTTTCATGAAATCTTATGGTTTGATGGAATATCTACATCATCTATAAATAATTACTTTTAAAATATATAAATTTAATTAATGTAAGTATTATAAATCTCATCCGTGGTTTTCCTATGAGAAAATCAGGTTAAAAATTAAAGCTTTTTCATTTTACCACATTACTGATATACTGGATTCATGGAGAATCATTATGTTTTTCACCCTATCAACAAAACCATTTTATGTATATTCATCATGTGTTCTTGTATTAAAGACTTATTAGGAAAAAATAATTTTCCTCTCATGATTATAAATAAATGAAAACCAGTTATCTAAAAAATTCTTCTATCTAATCCACTCATTTAGATCATGAGAATTTTTGGATTTAATTTTCACTCCATTTAAATACCACATAAAATAGTTTGTTTGAAAACCATATTTTTTTATATGGTATATTACTTATTCATGGCATAAAGAATTTATTCCAACAGAAGTTTATCATGGGAAGTGTATGTGACCATTATTTGAAGCATTGTCAAATGAAAAATCTAAAAATATCTCCAACTTGTTCTGAAAATCACTAGAGATCAAATTGGTTTCATACATCTAATTTCTATCCATCCTATAAGATATGTTATATGTCATTTTCAAACGAAATTAAATAATATTGATGTTTAATGAAAAACATATTTAAGGAAACGAGAATTATTTACTATACATGAAATAATAACGGACACACTAGTGTATATGAGAATCATAATATAAAAGACAACAAAATACTATATATATAAAAAACAGCATTAATATAAAACCATGATATTGAATTCAATTATATAAATGAGTAATAACTATAAAAAATAATTCACAAAATTGTGTTTATAATTGATATTTTTATTATTTTTCTCTTATTATATTCACTTTTTAACAAATGTTATTCTTATTAAATAAATTCATATATAAAAGACTATTACATATAGGTCGGTTTGGCTTAATTAATTTTTCTTAGGGTCTAATCAATTAATTTAAATTTAGTTTATTTAGTTTTGAATTAGGTTTTTATGATAAATTTTACTTTTGTTTAGTTTGGTTTGGTTCCATTTTTTGTTTTTGTTAGACCATTTCATGTAAATTTGGTTCTATTTGGTTAACAGTTAATTTTGATCCATTTCACCCCATTTGAGTTTGGTTAATTTGGGTAATTTAAACTAAGTTTATTTTGTATTGGGTTAGTCAAATGTATTTTTATTCATGTAGTTTTATGTCCCATTTATTTAGTTTGATTTAGTTCAATGTAGTTTGGGTCGGGTCTCATCAATTTGGTTTTATATTATAGTTTCAGTGATAATTTGTGTAATGAGTATTTCATAACAATAAAGTTAGGTGGTATTAGAGAGTACTGTTAACGGTTATGTTAGATCATACTTTCTATTTTATTTATAAATTAATTAGCTGGGTAACTATAAGGTGAAATCACTTACAAATCACCAATACACTACAATGATAAACATTATTGCATTAAATGAAATATCTTTCACCGGTCTATATAAACAGTCTCTCCCACATCTCATTAATAGGTCACTATTAGCATTAATAAATCTCTCTTGTCTTCTCTAAATAATTTCATAGGGTTATTTTCATAGTCTTCATTTATTTTCATCACTCTCACTTGTCCTTTTCACTATTTTTACATGTTAGTTTAGTTTATGTTTTTAAAATATCAAAAACACATTTAACCTTCCTCCTTATATTTGATCCTATCATTGTTTCACTAGAAAGGTGTTGGTATAAAAATAAATTTTCTTGTTAAATGAACTACAAAAGACTCTCTATGTGTCTTATTTTGAAATTATTAGTGTATATATGTTTGAAAATAAGATACTAGAATAACTTATTTTCTCCACACACACAACCATATTAGAGATATAAAATTCATATTGTATCAATCCACAAGTTAAAAATTCCACCCTCTATTAGCATCTTTTTTCGATGTCATTTTTCGAAAAAAAACATTTTTCATCAAAATCAAAAAAAAATAATTGAAAATAAAATAAAATATTGTATATTTTAAAAAACTAATTGAATATGAAAACTCATAAATCTGAAAAACACAATTTAAACAAGATAATAATTTCATATAAAATCATTAAAATCTTAAAAAATAGTTAGATTATGTAAAAAATAAAAGCTATTGAAGCTACCCACTTAGATACGCCATTCTATAATTCAAAAAAATATATTACCTAAGAATAAATTTTAGGTTGAATATATAAAATATTAATAAATATGAATGGGGAATCATAATCCATTCATAACTAGTAAAAAATTAAAAATTTATGTAGTAATTTTTGTAGATTTTAAGCTACATAGGGATGTTTCATACCTAATAATGTTGCAACTTTACGAATTTAAAATCAAAATATAGATATTGGACTAAACTAACTAGAACAAAAATGGAGCAGAAAAAAATAATAAACCCATCCAAAATTGAATATAATAATACAAAACCAAACTACACTAGTCTAAACTAATTCAAACATACATGAATCAAATATAAGAAATCCTAAATCAAAACATAGGATCAAAAATAAATTAAAAGTCCACAAAAATAGGAATCTTCAATGGAAATACATTGGACTTCCAAACCAAAAATAAAGAAAATTGATACCAAAAATATATGAAAAAAATAATTTGATATTGAAAAATAATGAATTGAAATCAATAAGGTAAATCATCGCTTGGCTAGCTAGAAAGACACATGGGAATTGTTGCTACTAGGGATTGAGAATAGATCTAGATGAGAGGAGGGGAGGGGTGATCATGTTTGTATTTGTGGAAGACAAATGAAAACTATTTTAAAAAACCGTTGGCATAGATATAGCTATCCAGACTTATTTTTAAAACCATTTAGATAGGCTTAATATAAACAACATATCCCACTGGTTAGGCAAAACCATTGGGATTGGGTAGGCTATACCAATGGTTTTTTCAAACTGTTGTTTTTGCCACACTAGTATATCCTTCATATTTAGAAGTGGGGTCCACAAAGTCTTCCACATCTCTATGATTCATTGGTAACTTCATGATTACTCCCATGTCATTTAACAGGGAGAGTCATATATTGAAGATGATGTGACGTTCATGGAGCTTCTAGTAGAAATCTAGTATTGGAAAGATAAGGAACTGCATGGAAGGGAAATTTATTTGGTTTCTTAATTATGGAGGCACAGTGTCTTGAAGGAGAGTTATTGGGAATAAGATATGCTAATCTGTTCCCAGTACTCAGAGTTTTTCTAAGTTATTATTTTTTCATCTTTTCTTTATGATGTTATATTTAGATCCTTCTATTTTATAAGATGTGTGGTTTCCCTTTATGTACAATGTGTGATAAAGTCCAAACAAATAAAAAGGGGAAGACATGATTCATAATTGAGATTCATTAACTATGATGTAATTAAACTCATGTGGCTGAGTCACTGCCACCAAAATTATTTAGTAACTTGACATGGAGGATGGAATTCCTTGATTCCAGTTTTTGCGGTGGTGTGGTTTATTGGATGTAGTGGTTATTGGATTGGGCTGCACTGAAGTTGAAATATTTGTGTTGATGTGGATATGTGGGGATGATTTTGTGCAATATTGTTTTGTGGATTTTTGTTTTGGTGTGTTTTTATGGTGGTAGCATTTGGTGTATGATGAGATCTCTATGAGGTATCTTGGGGGTAGTTGTTCAAAATAATTTCCTTTTAGTCTTTGTTTTTGATTCTCAAGTGAGATAATCTTTTAAGAGGTATCTAATGTAATGTTCCATTCCTTCTCAGTTTATGAAATTTATAATTTTTATTGTTTGAGAAATTTTGGAGGAGGTTTAATGAAGTTCTGTGATGGTTTTCAGTCCAGTAAAGTTGTTGTAGTAAATTTATATCGTGTAACATTTATACAACTTGTAATGGTGTTTCATGGAAAATAATGTTGGAAAGTTCATAGATTGTATACAGATAAGCGGTATGTCATCAAATAAATACATATCATGAAAGAGTAATTCACTACTTATAATAATTAATTTCTAGGGTGATGTGTTTTCTTGGAAAAGTTTAAATTTTTTGTAAATTTGTGGTTTATACACTTTGTAAATTTTAGATGATGTGAGACAACTAGGTTTCTAGATTTAATGTTCTTTTCTTGGAATATTCTATTCATTCAGACAAACCCTCATATCTCTATTTTTGATGAAATACATAGGTGGTTTTGAGGGATATTCTATCACTTTTCCTCCCACTTTGATCCATTGATTTGGATTAATCCCCATTGGCGATTGGTGGTAATCTCTTCTCAATCTTTTGGTCGTTTTCATTCTTTCTTCACATAGGGATTCATTGTGGTGATATTATTTTGGTTTGGGGAAGTTATTTTCAATGTATGTTGATGATATTTGGGTGTATTGTAAGTTGAACTATGGTTTCCCATGTGCGGTTGTCGTTCACAAGTGTTTTTTCTTCACCAAGTCATGTGTTGTGAGCTGGAAATATAAGGCCCCAGCCTTAAACCTTACTTAATCTTGAGTTATTACAAGATTACACATTGAGGATCTTTTCGGGTTTAGAGTTTTAGAGAATTAGATCATAAAACTTGCATTACATTCCACATATAAACAAAGTGGATACATAAAGATAGTATTATTATTTCCCATCAATGTAAACATATTTAAGATAAAACATGGATTCTTTCTTGACACTTCCTTGACACTATCATCATATCATGTACCTTTCCCTTGACCTATGAAAAACATTTCAAAAAACATGGGATGAGCATAAAAAGCTCAATAAGGGATATAAAAATATGGAAAGGAAACATAGGTACACATATACATAAAAATGAAATCATAATTTACTCATAAAACATAAGAACTTTAACATACCTCATCAAATCATGAATATATCATAGAAATCATAAAACATAAAGGTAACTTGAGGCATTCATAACATTCTTACGTAGGTAGTAACCCTCTTGGTTACATTTGCAATACCCATCATAGTATATTCCCTAAATATCTTCGGATAAACCTTAACGTTTCACTCCTTCACGTTACCCAATGCATTGGAGAGCTATATCGGGCTCACCCGCCCTTAGTTTATCATGGAACCACTCGTATTCATAATAATGCCCAAAACCTCAACATAATCGTATCACATAAAACATGCATAAAGGAAACATAATATTTCCACCTTTCAATCACCAGATATCAATAAAACACAATGATATAAAAACATTACGAAAACCATTTTCAATACCAAAATAAAAGAAAAGTAAAACATGGTATTTATTTTTCTTTTAAAAAAAGTATGGCTTGTAGAGGAAGCCGAAACTCAAATAATGGTCACGGTGGAGGAGAAGTCGTTGTCGCCGCATACGTACGACAAAAACATTCCCTTTTGTAATTTAGTAAATGCTTCATATAAAAAAGATTCCTTTTGAATAAACTTAAAAGTCAAAGGGGTTTATACACCGTATAAAAGAAGGTTGTGTATAAAACAAAATATGCCTCAATGAAAGGAGATTGAGACGAAGTCCCATACCTCAGGTCCGACTTGACTCGATCGTTCTTTAATTTCCTGAATAATAAACTTGAGTTAATTTCTACTTCTTTAAGAACCTTTTTCAAGTTCATTATTCTTTTTATATCACTTATTACCATGTCATGAACACTATGTAATTATTTAAGTTAATAATGGTCATTTTAACGATCATTGGTACATGAGTCAAAAATAAACCCTTTATAATTAC
The DNA here is from genome assembly GCA_963277665.1 of Viscum album. Lineage (NCBI taxonomy): Eukaryota > Viridiplantae > Streptophyta > Magnoliopsida > Santalales > Viscaceae > Viscum > Viscum album. The sequence goes on from OY728136.1 coordinate 1,842,557,099, forward strand.
AAGTTGTTCATGTATCCATTATATCCAGAATGGTATTCATGATGTAGATATAATATATGTCTAGTATATACATGTATTTATAATATTACATAATCATTTATAGGTAATAAATGAAATGCACCGTTCATGGAGACAGTAAGCCGTACGTACACATGAACACTACTTTCATTTCTATTTCGTATTTTATAGAATGGAATCATAATGATATAAAGCTATATTATAATTCCAGTATAATATCATATATAATATCATAGTTCCATCCTTTATACGTCCCACATATGGTTTTTAACGAATCAAATCACTTTGAGGGGGCGGTAGTCCGCACTTCCTTAAATGAAGATATCGCGTTTACCCATAATGGAAACCATAAAAGGTATACCCAAAATGAAAAATACAGAATCTTAAGGAAAAAATAAACATATAATATATCATATATAAATATAGTGACATCTTAATGGCCACCTTTGAATGTGTTAAAAGAATTTTGAACAATCATCGTTTCGGGAGGCATAAATTCGCCATCCACGGAAACAGTATATTCGTTAACCATTAGATGTAGGTGTGTGTAAGTGTAGCTCTAATCCTTCTTATAAAAACATCCTAGTATATTGATGATACTGGAGTTGTTACAAAAGAAAAGAATAAAAAGAGTTTAGGGGGTTGGAGAAGAAAAATAAAACAAAAGGACTCAAAAGAAGACATTACCTTAAAATCGGGTAACTCCCTTTGGTTTGAGCTCAAAGGCTTCCTTGGGAAGAATTATGCCCAAAGTGAGGCTTCAAGGAGTAATATAGGTAAGTGGAGAGACAAAATGGGAAGGTTTTGGCCGAGCCCAAGGCTTTGGAAGTGTGGGTAAGGAGGTAGAGGTGGGGGCCTTTTATAAGAGGAGAGGAGGGGCACTCTTGGAAAGTAAAGAAATATTACTTTATTTGAAAATGATTTTCGCATTTAAAAGGTCCCAATATTATATAATTCGATGATAAGGTGATAAGGGTTCGAAATAAACTCATCCAATTGGTTTTGGCCAAGTGTAGGTTTTAGATTTTACATTATCTTTCAATTTTATTTAAATCGTTAAATAATGAGGTCATCGCTGCATCATCATGATGTCATATAAAATTTAATTTATTTAATGTCTAAAAATTATAAAAAAACTACTATGATGTAGTAAATATGTTTATATTTCTAATGAATATTTATAGTCAACAATCTGACTTCTATAACCCCATATAAAAATTGTTTTAGTAACATAACTCATGTTTGTGTCATTTTTACTTTAACATTAAATAAAAAGTTATTTATGTGATTTCCCAACCAAAGTGGCTCCATGGGGTCCCCAAGTTGACCCATGGATTGTATTGGTCGGCCATGACACAACCAATGTGTAACACCCGAGACTTTTATGTTATATAAATCATCAAAGGAATCTTTTTCTACACAACACTTGCTTCGCTTGCTTTACACGCAATCGCGACCTTCCTCAATAGCTTGCGTCGTACGCAATACCGAGTTTCACTAAACAACAATATGCTATTAAAACTAGCCGTTATGAATAGTAATAACCACTTTTTGAAATTTTATAAATTTTATTTTTCAAAATGGACTTCATTTTTGGACTCAGAATATCGAAATTAGCCTAGGGGGAAATTTTGGTATTTTTCTGAAAACTTTCAATTTTTGATGAATAGTGAAACCACTAAGTGGTAGGTTAAAAATTGAATTTTGCATAAAACTTAATTTTACCGCTTCTGTGAATGGAATTTTGAAAATCCGAGAGACACGGTTAATATCAAGGACTAAAATGTGGTTCAATGAGATGAAAATAATTTTTTGGTGAATAGTAACTTTTTACTTTTTTTACCGCGGTTAATAGTAAATAGGGTAACTAAGGGTAAATATGATATTACTATTACCCTAAAACATGTCCTAATTCTATTGGACAAGTGTAATTCGACCAAAAACAAACTTAGGAATAAAATATGACCATTTAGGCCCACTTGGATTAGATTAGGACATTTATTATTAATTTATTTAAAGAAGGGTTAAAATAGTTAAAATCAATGTTTAATAAGTAAATAATTTTTAATATGGGGTTATACATAAGATAAATTCGACTATAAATATTCCTTAGAAAGCTAAAAAGATTTCCTACATGATGATATTTTATTTGTAATTTGTAGACATCAAATAATATAATTTATTTATGACACAAAGATGATGTAGTAATTATCTTATTAATGAAATATTGACATAATTGATAATATAAATACCAAAATAAATGTAATTTGAGACTTTTTATGAATTTCACTAATTTTCTAGGTTACTATGATATATTAGTGTTGATTTAATCAACTTGGTTCGAACATATAATTCTGTTATGACTTTCACAAAAATCATATATCAAATAGTGTCAAAATTGACCCAAAATAGTTTTTAAATCAAATATTATATTACTAATTGTTATTTTATTCCTAAAAATCTAAGGTTCGGCCAAATGACTTAGATAAGGATATATATATATTAATAATAAACAATTTGGGGTTCTTTTGGCATGTTATAGTAAATGTATTAACCATATAGTGAAAGAAAACAAAAAGACACGGTAAAAGTTAAATTAATTAACTTAGAGTTAAATCTAATTGATAAGGTTAAAATAATACCCTAAACTTGTCTAAATCCTATTGGTTGATAGGATTTCGACCCATCACCACTTTAGCTTCGAAATAAGACACTTTGGAACCATTATAAACCGATTTTGACTTTAATATAAAATAATATTTTGAGATATTCCTAAGGTGCCCCTCTCCTCCCTTATAAAAGGGAACCTCCTCCCCCTCCTCCTCACACCAATTTGAGCACTCAAGCTCGGCCAACCCCTGCCATTTTCTCCTCTCCACTTCCCTAGAATAATCCTAGAGGTCCTGGTCTTCTCCAAATACCAATATTAGTTCCTTAAGTGGAGGATTCAAAGAGGCGTTCCAAAGAAGAGGTAATATCCATTACCGATCTTTTCAATTTCTTTCTTCTTCAACTTCTTCTTATTTAGTTGTTTCATGATAAAGTAATAACATAAGTATTACTTACATACTGATATGTTATTATAAATATGAAACAACCCTAATTCACCTTCTATCAATCCTACGGAAAAAATGAAATCACCGCGCGTGCGTACGTACGGAATACAGTCTCCACGCCGTGGTGTAATCTATTTTCCACCATCACCTTACAAGGATGGGTATAATGGTGTAATGAGTAACTATATATGATTATTATGAAGTAACATTGATACTGAAATAATATATATATACTCCAATACAATTACACGATCATAGGAATGATATCATCACTCGTGCGTACGTACGGAATACCGTCTCCACGATGTGATGCGACTCGTTCTACATGATCTTCATTTCATAATGATTATATAAATTGAATGAATGAATATGGTATATACCACACTAATAGCATTCTGGAAATGAATTATCTATAACCTAAAGATAAGAATAAGAATTTATTCGACAAAACATGCATAAGAACAAAAAGTTATAAAGACCCGAGTAACAAGTAACAATGAAATATTACTATCAAGAAGCTAAGAATATGACCATATATGATATCATATCAATATGTATGATTCTGGAATAAGTCAATAACATTATTTAAACCATTATACAGGAGCTTCGGACACGTACAAAGCAAATTGGACCTAAGGTAAGGGAAATATCACAATCTCATTTTTATCCGAGATTGTTTATTCGTAAGTATTTACTGGGGTGTATTTTATCATCCACATCCATGTTCCCTCAATATGTAATATTGTTTCCATCCACTTGCAATAGTTTAAATCCAATTTTACCCTTAGGTGAGTTTTTAGTAAAGAATATGAAAGGAATCTTTTGTCGTTTTTCCGTACGAGGTACTTTTTGACTTTTCCGACAAAAGTACGAAGAATGTTTTTTTTAACTTATACGGCATGAATGGATTTTTAAGAAGCTTCCTTTACAAGTTTTCAAGTTTATTTTTAATAAACTTCTTTTAGTTTAAAGTTTTATGACATGTTAAGAAAGGAAAAATGTTTTTAAAGAAGAAAGGATATTTTCCTCAAGAATTCATTTCAAGTGTTTTATCAAAATAATTTTCCATCTAAGATAATAAAGGGTTCTGTTTTTATCCCTATTATTACATTGATTTGATCATGTTGTGATGGAATTATATTTATGAATTCCTTTATCTTATATGAATTGTTTTATGATGTCATGTTGTTTAAGAATCCCATTTTTATTACATGGGTTACGCTATGATGTATGGTTTATGATTATGTGGCACACATAAGAAAGGATTCATTATAAGATGGGTGGGACCTATATCTCCCTCCAATGCATTGGGTAAAGATTTTATATCTCATGAGATAGACATGGCTGGAACGGAAGGTTATTTCGGTTCAGTGATACAGGACTGAAACGAGGAATGAACTCGGTTCAGAAAGGGACTTTGTCCACTAAGATAGTCTTGGCAATGAGTCATGACTAACAAGAAATGATTTTCCATGATTATGTGTGCATGCCACAATGTTTCAAGTTTCATGTTATGATTATGGGAATCTCATTTTCACTTCTATGATTTATTCCATGTTAAGATATTATGATCTCTTTTGCAGGTTTTGATTTTCAAAAAGATATGATATGATTTTTATTTCCTTTATTTGCCTTGCTGAGCATTTGAGCTCACCCTTTTATGTTTTCTTTTCCCCAGGTCAGGAAGATGGATATTAAGTGGAATATGCTAAAAGGGACCCTAGATATGATGAAATAAATGGGAGACACTGTAGAAGATTTATGAACCAGTTGTTTATGTTTCCCAGTTTCTAAAGACACTATACCTATACGGTCCTTTGTGGTTTTGTCATATGTTGTAATAAGTGTGCTTCAATTTTGAAGTATTAACAATGTATGTAAAGTATGGGTCGTTATAGTTGGTATCAGAGGAAAGGTATAGTCAACCTTTGGAAACTAGGATGTGAAAGCCTTAGTAAGAACCCTAAGGATAAGTCTAAGCATAGAACACAATCTTAGTGTTTTAGAAATGGACTTGAATAACCTAGGATAATACCTTAAGCATGAAAATTTTATTCTTGAATTATGTGGTTTCCTATTATAATTAGTGTTGCTCACACTATTCTTCTTGGTTTTAGTCAATGGCTGGAACCCGAAGGAACCGTGTTAATGAGGAATGCGATGGGCAATGCAATGATTGTCCCCCTGAGCAACCAAATGATATGGGAGCTGGAATGCAAAATCTTGTACCCATGCTCACACAACTTTCTCAAGCTATGAATCATGCAGGATTTCCAAACGAGAAAAGGAGGGAGCAACATTCTGTTGAATCCTTCATGAGGCAGCGTCCACCTTCTTTCAGCGGGTCTACTAATCCATTAGTTGCTGAACAATGGATTAGTACTACTGAAAAGATATTTTCAGTTCTTCAATGTTCTGAACATGATAAAGTCATCCTAGCAGTATATCGTTTGGAAGGAGATGCTGATCAATGGTGGAATCTTGTTAAGAATACGAGGCAAAGGGATGAAATTGAGTCTATGGAATGGGACGAGTTCAAGAACTTATTTTTCAATAAGTACTTCCCTCGTATTCTCCGAACAAAGATGGAGAAAGAGTTCCTTGAACTGAAGCAAAGGGATGATGAATCTGTTAGTACGTATGAAGCAAATTTTACAAGACTTGCAAGGTACGCTTCTGGTATTATTATCCACCCTGAGAGTAAGATCGATCGATTCTTTAGTGGCTTAAAACCAAGTCTTCGAAGGGCGTTAGCCATAAGAGACTTCAATAGCTACGAGGAAATCGTTCGATGTGCTCTCAAAGTCGAGATGGAGATTGGAGTAACCCATCAGTCACATGGGTTTGATAAGAAGAGGAAGATGGAATTCAAAGAAAAATCTAAAGAGCACACTGAAAAGAAGATGAACTTTCCCTTATGCTCAAAGTGTGGAAAGAAACATGGAGGGAGTTGTCTTAAAGGGACAAGTAAATGTTTTAAATGTGGAAAAGAAGGTCATCGAGCATTTGAATGCCGTGATAATGGGAAGAAGATGTCTAATGATGCAAACAAAGGAAGGGATACACAGAATGAACCTACTACACTTCAATGTTTCAAGTGCAAGGAGATGGGGCATTATGCCAATCAATGCCCAAATCCAAGGGTTGATGATGATGGTCGACGTCAACAAAATCTTAAGGCTAAAGACAAAGGAAAGTCGCATGCAATTTCTATCAGCGATGTGGAGTACGATAACGAAGTGGTGAAAGGTACACTTACCATCCACTCTAAAGTAGCAAATGTTTTATTTGATTCTGGATCCACCCACTCTTTTATTTATGAAGACTTTTCTAAGGGTATCACCGTATTACCTCAACAATTAGATGTTGAGTTAGCTGTGACAACACCTAATGGCACATCAATCGCATCAAAAGTTTATAATTCTTCTCCGATCGAAGTTTGTGGGAAAGTGCTTCCTGCAAATCTTGTGATCCTTCCTTTAGTGGAATTTGATGTGATTCTTGGCATGGATTGGCTTTCTCTACATGGAGCTCATATCAATTGCCAAAGAAGGGAAGTCACATTTCATACTCCAGATCAATCTACGATCGTCTATCAATGCAAGGATGAACATAACCTTCCAGTGGAAATTTCTTCCATCTTATGGGTATTGATTCCACTAAATGAAGGTTATTTATCTCAAATGGTTGGTGAGAAACTCACGATTAAGAATATGCCCATTGTACGGGAGTTTGATGATGTATTTCCAGAGGAATTACCAGGTCTTCCACCAAATCGTGAAGTTGAGTTTTCAATAGAACTCGTACCCGGTGCTTTGCCTATTTCAAAGACACCTTATAGAATGGCCCCAATTGAGTTGCAGGAATTGAAGAAGCAACTCCAAGAGAATCTTGATAAGGGATTCATACGCCCTAGTGCGTCACCTTGGGGAGCACCTGTTCTATTTGTTAAGAAGAAAGATGGATCAATGAGACTCTGCATTGATTATCGAGAACTTAACAAGATCACTATCAAGAACAAATATCCTCTCCCACGCATTGATGACTTATTTGACCAACAACGCGGAGCTCAATACTTTTCCAAGATTGATCTTCGTTCAGGGTATCATCAATTAAGGGTCAAAAGGGAGGATATACCAAAGACGGCTTTCCGTACAAGGTATGGACACTATGAATTTATAGTGATGCCATTTGGTCTTACTAATGCCCCTGCTATCTTCATGGATCTAATGAATAGAGTCTTTAGAGACTATCTTGATCAATTTGTGGTAGTCTTTATAGACAATATTCTTGTCTATTCAAAGAGCAAGGAAGAGCATGAAGATCACTTGAGAATTATATTGAAGACCCTGAGAAAGGAGAAGCTTTATGCCAAATTTACCAAGTGTGAATTTTGGCTTCAAAAAGTTGCATTTTTGGGTCATATAATCTCAAAAGAGGGGATATCTGTGGATCCAGCAAAAACAGAGGTTATCCAAAGATGGTCAAGACCAACAACAGTAACTGAGATCCGAAGTTTTCTTGGTTTGGATGGATATTATCGACGTTTTGTAAAAGATTTTTCACGATTATCTAATCAACTCACCAAGTTGACTCAGAAAGGAGTTAAGTTTGTCTGGACAGAGGAATGTGAAGAGAATTTCAAGGAGTTGAAAAGAAGGTTATCCAGTGCACCTGTGCTCACACTGCCTTGTAGTGGAGAAAGGTTTGTGATCTACAGTGATGCATCCAAGAAGGGATTGGGGTGTGTTCTTATGCAAAATGATATGGTGATAGCTTATGCCTCACGACAGTTGAAAATCCATGAGAAAAATTACCCAACACATGATTTGGAGTTGGCTGCGGTAATCTTTGCATTAAAGATTTGGAGGCATTACCTTTATGGTGAAAGGTGTGATATTTATACTGATCATAAAAGTTTAAAGTATATTTTCACACAAAAGGAGTTGAATATGCGTCAAAGAATATGGTTGGAGCTGATTAAGGATTATGACTGCTCAATCCATTACCACCCTGGGAAAGAAAACAAGGTGGCAGATGCATTAAGTCGACAAGACCATGCTAGTTTATCCATGATGAGGATCACAAAAGATCCAATATTTATGGATTTACAAAGGATGGATCTTGGAATTATAATGGAAGGGGTAAAATCTTATCTTTCTCAAATGAATGTTCAACCATCTATACATGTGAAGATTAAAGAGGCACAGAAAGAAGATGTCGAGTTACAAAAGAAGGTGAGAAATGTTCCTGAATTCAACCTTGATTGTGATGGGATAATAAAGTTCAGGATTCGGGTTTGCGTTCCTCCCATCCCTGAATTAAAGAATGAGCTGCTGGATGAGGCTCATAGTTCATCATTCTCTATTCATCCTGGAAGCACGAAGATGTATAGGGACCTGAAAGAGTACTTTTGGTGGGATGGCATGAAAAGAGATGTTGCTGAATATGTCTCTCGATGCTTGGTTTGTCAACAAGTTAAAGCTGAGAGACAGAAGTCTAAGGGGATGTTACAACCATTACCCATACCCGAATGGAAATGGGAAAACATCACTATGGACTTTGTCACAGGACTTCCTAAAACATCCAAAGGCAATAATGCTATCTGGGTCATAGTTGATCGTCTTACAAAGTCTGCACACTTCATTGCTATTAGAGAGGATTTCTCTCTAGATCAGCTTGCCAGGATATATGTAAAGGAAGTGGTAAGATTGCATGGAGTACCACTTTCTATTATATCTGATCGAGATCCGAGATTTACCTCGAAGTTCTAGCGAAGTCTTCAGCATACTCTGGATATAGAGTTGAGTTTCAGCACTGCTTATCATCCCCAGACAGACGGTCAGTCTGAGAGAACAATTCAAACCCTAGAAGATATGTTGAGAGCTTGCTCTATGGATTTCAAAGGAGGTTGGGATCAACACCTACCTTTGGTGGAATTTTCTTATAATAATAGCTTTCACTCCAGTATTCAGATGGCTCGTTATGAAGCTCTCTATGGAAAGAAATGCAGGACTCCAACTTGCTGGGATGAAGTTGGGGAAAGAAAGCTATTAGGACCTGATCTCGTTGATGAAATGGCAGAAAAGGTCAGATCTATTCAACAACACATAAGAGCAGCTCAGAGTCGACAGAAAAGTTATGCCGACAACCGAAGAAAAGACCTAGAGTTTGAAGTGGGTGATAAAGTGTTCTTACGAATATCTCCCTGGAAGAGGGTTTTGAGATTTGGAAAGAAGGGGAAGTTGAGCCATAGATATATCGGTCCTTTCGAAATACTGGATCGTGTTGGGAAGGTAGCTTACCGATTGGCGCTTCCACCGAATCTCTCTCAAGTTCACGATGTGTTCCATGTATCTCTCCTGAGAAAGTACATACCAGATCCTTCACATGTACTCAGCTCAGAAGTTGTACCGCTGGAGCAAGATCTTTCTTATGCAGAACAGCCGATAGAGATTCTGGATCGTAGCGAAAAAGTCCTACGTAACAAGACAACTCGCTTGGTGAAAGTTTTATGGAGGAACCACCAACTTGAAGAAGCTACATGGGAGCTTGAGGATATGATGAGGGAGAAGTATCCTCATCTGTTTGTTACAAAGTGACGAATTTCGAGGGCGAAATTCTTTTTAAGGGGGGTAGAATGTAACACCCGAGTCTTTTATGTTATATAAATCATCAAAGGAATATTTTTCTACACAACACTTGCTTGGCTTGCTTTACACGCAATCGCGACCTTCCTCAATAGCTTGCGTCGTACGCAATACCGAGTTTCACTAAACAACAATATGCTATTAAAACTAGCCGTTATGAATAGTAATAACCACTTTTTGAAATTTTATAAATTTTATTTTTCAAACTGGACTTCATTTTTGGACTCAGAATATCGAAATTAGCCTAGGGTGAAATTTTGGTATTTTTCTGAAAACTTTCAATTTTTGATGAATAGTGAAACCACTAAGTGGTAGGTTAAAAACTGAATTTTGCATAAAACTTAATCTTACCGCTTCTGTGAATGGAATTTCGAAAATCCGAGAGACACGGTTAATATCAAGGACTAAAATGTGGTTCAATGAGATGAAAATAATTTTTTGGTGAATAGTAACTTTTTACTTTTTTTACCGCGGTTAATAGTAAATAGGGTAACTAAGGGTAAATATGATATTACTATTACCCTAACACATGTCCTAATTCTATTGGACAAGTGTAATTCGACCAAAAACAAACTTAGGAATAAAATATGACCATTTAGGCCCACTTGGATTAGATTAGGACATTTATTATTAATTTATTTAAAGAAGGGTTAAAATAGTTAAAATCAAAGTTTAATAAGTAAATAATTTTTAATATGGGGTTATACATAAGATAAATTCGACTATAAATATTCATTAGAAAGCTAAAAAGATTTCCTACATGATGATAGTTTATTTGTAATTTGTAGACATCAAATAATTTAATTTATTTATGACACAAAGATGATGCAGTAATTATCTTATTAATGAAATATTGACATAATTGATAATATAAATACCAAAATAAATGTAATTTGAGACTTTTTATGAATTTCACTAATTTTATAGGTTACTATGATATATTAGTGTTGATTTAATCAACTTGGTTCGAACATATAATTCTGTTATGACTTTCACAAAAATCATATATCAAATAGTGTCAAAATTGACACAAAATAGTTTTTAAATCAAATATTATATTACTAATTGTTATTTTATTCCTAAAAATCTAAGGTTCGGCCAAATGACTTAGATAAGGATATATATATTAATAATAAACAATTTGGGGTTCGTTTGGCATGTTATAGTAAATGTATTAACCATATAGTGAAAGAAAACAAAAAGACACGGTAAAAGTTAAATTAATTAACTTAGAGTTAAATCTAATTGATAAGGTTAAAATAATACCCTAAACTTGTCTAAATCCTATTGGTTGATAGGATTTCGACCCATCCCCACTTTAGCTTCTAAATAAGACACTTTGGAACCATTATAAACCGATTTTGACTTTAATATAAAATAATATTTTGAGATATTCCTAAGGTGCCCCTCTCCTCCCTTATAAAAGGGCACCTCCTCCCCCTCCTCCTCACACCAATTTGAGCACTCAAACTCGGACAACCCCTGCCATTTTCTCCTCTCCACTTCCCTAGAATAATCCTAGAGGTCCTGGTCTTCTACAAAGACCAATCTTAGTTCCTTAAGTGGAGGATTCAAAGAGGCGTTCCAAAGAAGAGGTAATATCCATTACCGATCTTTTCAATTTCTTTCTTCTTCAACTTCTTCTTCTTTAGTTGTTTCATGATAAAGTAATAACATCAGTATTACTTACATACTGATATGTTATTATAAATATGAAACAACCCTAATTCACCTTCTATCCATCCTACGGAAAAAATGAAATCACCGCGCGTGCGTACGTACGGAATACCGTCTCCACGCCGTGGTGTAATCTATTTTCCACCATCACCTTACAAGGATGGGTATAATGGTGTAATGAGTAACTATATATGATTATTATGAAGTAATATTGATACTGAAATAATATATATATACTCCAATACAATTACACGATCATAGGAATGATATCATCACTCGTGCGTACGTACGGAATACCGTCTCCACGATGTGATGCGACTCGTTCTACAAGATCTTCATTTCATAATGATTATATAAATTGAATGAATGAATATGGTATATACCACACTAATAGAATTCTGGAAATGAATTATCTATAACCTAATGATAAGAATAAGAATTTATTCGACAAAACATGCATAAGAACAAAAAGTTATAAAGACCCGAGTAACAAGTAACAATGAAATATTACTATCAAGAAGCTAAGAATATGACCATATATGATATCATATCAATATGTATGATTCTGGAATAAGTCAATAACATTATTTAAACCATTATACAGGAGCTTCGGACACGTACAAAGCAAATTGGACCTAAGGTAAGGGAAATATCACAATCTCATTTTTATCCGAGATTGTTTATTCGTAAGTATTTACTGGGGTGTATTTTATCATCCACATCCATGTTCCCTCAATATGTAATATTGTTTCCATCCACTTGCAATAGTTTAAATCCAATTTTACCCTTAGGTGAGTTTTTAGTAAAGAATATGAAAGGAATCTTTTGTCGTTTTTCCATACGAGGTACTTTTTGACTTTTCCGACAAAAGTACGAAGAATGTTTTTTTTTACTTATACGGCATGAATGGATTTTTAAGAAGCTTCCTTTACAAGTTTTCAAGTTTATTTTTAACCAAATTCTTTTAGTTTAAAGTTTTATGACTTGTTAAGAAAGGAAAAATGTTTTTAAAGAAGAAAGGATATTTTCCTCAAGAATTCATTTCAAGTGTTTTATCAAAATAATTTTCCATCTAAGATAATAAAGGGTTCTGTTTTTATCCTTATTATTACATTGATTTGATCATGTTGTGATGGAATTATTTTTATGAATTCCTTTATCTTATATTAATTGTTTTATGATGTCATGTTGTTTAAGAATCCCATTTTTATTACATGGGTTACGCTATGATGTATGGTTTATGATTATGTGGCACACATAAGAAAGGATTCATTATAAGATGGGTGGGACCTATATCTCCCTCCAATGCATTGGGTAAAGATTTTATATCTCATGAGATAGACATGGCTGGAACGGAAGGTTATTTCGGTTCAGTGATACAGGACTGAAACGAGGAATGAACTCGGTTCAGAAAGGGACTTTGTCCACTAAGATAGTCTTGGCAATGAGTCATGACTAACAAGAAATGATTTTCCATGATTATGTGTGCATGCCACAATGTTTCAAGTTTCATGTTATGATTATGGGGATCTCATTTTCACTTCTATGATTTATTCCATGTTAAGATATTATGATCTCTTTTGCAGGTTTTGATTTTCAAAAAGATATGATATGATTTTTATTTCCTTTATTTGCCTTGCTGAGCATTTGAGCTCACCCTTTTATGTTTTCTTTTCCCCAGGTCAGGAAGATGGATATTAAGTAGAATATGCTAAAAGGGACCATAGATATGATGAAATAAATGGGAGACACTGTAGAAGATTTATGAACCAGTTGTTTATGTTTCCCAGTTTCTAAAGACACTATACCTATACGGTCCTTTGTGGTTTTGTCATATGTTGTAATAAGTGTGCTTCAATTTTGAAGTATTAACAATGTATGTAAAGTATGGGTCGTTATACAATGAGGGTAGGACATGTGTCAAGCTCATCTCATACTATTAAAACATTATTTTTACATTAAACTACACTAATTACCACCAATCGCGATTAAGAACTTAAGAGTTACTATTCACCAAAAAATTATTTTAATCTCATTGAACCACATTTTACTTCTTAATGACAACCATGTATGTCGGATTTTTGAAATTCAAAACACAATGATAGAAAAATTTCATTTAAACGGAAAAATCAGTTTTTATTTGTACCACTTATTGGTTTCACTATTCATCAAAAATTGAAGTTTTTCAGAAAATTACCAAAAATTCACCCTAAGCTATATTTGATACTCCAAATTCAAAAATGAAGTCTATTTTATAAAATTCAAAACATATAAGTCACATTAATTAATTTAATAATTAATTCCTCCTGTCATGACAAATATCGAGTTTTTTTGAAACAACATCTATGAAAAGATTGACACTAGTTTAAGTCCAATTTCAAAGGGAAATTGATTCTAATGACCACCATTGGATTAAATGGTAAAAATATATTGTAATTTTACTTTAAAACCAATTCAAAAGATAATCTAATCATATAAATAAATTAGATTAAAAATATTTTTTGAATTAAAATACAACATTTTACTATATTCATTTAAAAATGAACATTGTCAGAAAAATACCAAAAATTAACACAAAGTAAATTTTGATGTCCCAATCATAAATAATAAGTTTATTTTGACAAACATAGATTATTAAATTGTCAAAAGATATATTTAAAAATGGTTTTCCATCAAAAGGCAGTAAAATAATCCTTCAAAAAATATTAGTGTATTCCATGCTTAAGATTGGATTTATTTTCATTTTAAGCCTCTAAAACACTATCTAATTCATTAATAGACATAGATAAAAATATATATCACTCATTACTTACTTTGGATGTTACATCCTTCCCCCCTTTAGAAAATTGCGTCCCCTCAATTTATTTACTTATCAAATAAATGGGGGTACTTATCCCTCATTGCATTTTCAGATTCCCATGATGCCTCTTCCATCATGTGGTTTTTCCACAAAACCTTTACCTGCTTAATCACTTTATTCCTTAACACTTGTTCCATGTGGTCAAGAATCTGGACCGGTTGTTCCTCATAAGATAGGTTCTCTTCCAGCTGAACTACCTCTGGACTCAAAACATGAGATGGATCTGGCATATACTTTCTCAACATCGAAATGTGAAAAACATTGTGTACCTGAGATAAAATCGAAGGTAAAGCCACCTGGTATGCAACTGATCCAACTCTCTCTAGAATTTCATATGGTCCAATGAACCTTGGACTCAGATTTCCTTTCTTACCAAATCACATAACACTTTTCCATGGAGAAACATTGAGAAAAACATGATCACCTACCTCAAAAGAGAGATCCTTCCTCATGTTGTCCGCATAACTTTTCTGCCTGCTCTGAGCTGTTCTCATGTGTCTCTGAATTAGTTGAACTTTTTCTGCCATCTCTTCTACCAATTCTGGTCCCATCAACTTCCTTTCACCCACTTCATACCAGAAAGATGGAGTTCGACACCGCTTCCCATATAATGCCTGAAATGGTGCCATCTGTATACTGGAATGAAAACTGTTATTATATGAAAATTCAACCAAAGAAAGATGTTGGTACCAACTTCCCTGATAATCCATAGAGCAAGAACATATCATATCCTCCAATGTCTGAATTGTTCATTCTGACTGCCCATCTGATTGAGGATGAAAAGTTGTACTAAAATTTAATTCAGTACCCAACGACTTCTAAAGGCCTTTCCAAAAGTTAGAAGTGAACATGGGATCATGGTCAGATACAATAGAGAGAGGAACTCCATGTAACCTGACTACCTCTTTAATATACAAATGGGAAAGTTGGTCTAGGGAAAAAGGTATCTCGTATAGCAAGGAAATGATCAGATTTAGTCAAGCGATCAATAATAACCCAGATTTCATTATTAACTCGAGATGTCTTCGGTAATCCTACAAAAAAGTCCATGGATATATTCTCACATTTCCACTCTGGAACTTGTAAAGGCTGAAGCATCCCTTTCGGTAACTTCCAATCTGCTTTAACCTGCTGACAAGTCAAACACTTGATAGTAAAATCAGCAATATCTCTTTTCATTCCATCCCACCAGTAATACTCCCGCAGATCTCTATACATCTTAGTACTGTCAAGATGAACTGAAAACCGAGAACTATGAGCTTCACATAACAACTCTCTCTTCAACTGTGAATCACAAGGCACACACAATCTCCTCCCAAATCTCAAAACGCAATCATTATCAATGTTGAATTAAGGCAACTTACATTTTTGAACTAGCTCTACCTTTTTCTGCAACTCACTGTCTTGCTTCTGTGCTTGCTTGATTCTATCTGATAGAGATGATCTCACTAATACCTGAAACAAAACAGAAGAACTTCCTGCACCCACAACTTCTATTCCAATGTTCATCTAATCCTTAACCAAAGGATAACGTTCCAAACACAACATTTCTAATGAAGCATTACTTTTTCAATTCAAAGCATCAGCCACTTTATTTGCTTTTCCCAGATGGTAATTAATTATACCATCATAATCCTTGATTAATTCCAGCCATCTTCTCTGTCTCATGTTTAACTCTTTCTGAGTGAATATATACTTTAAACTTTTGTGATCAGTATATATTTCACACTTTACTCCATACAAATTATGCCTCCAAATTTTTAAAGCGAAAACAACAGCAGCTAATTCCAAATCATGTGTAGGGTAATTTACCTCATGAGTTTTCAACTGTCGTGAAGCATAAGCAATTACTTGATCATTCTGCATTAGGATGCAACCAAGTCCTTTAAATGAAGTATCACTGTATATAACAAACTCACCACCCCTTTCTGCTTGTAGTCTAACTGCTTCCCATCACTCAAGCTCTTTGTCGGACACTCGTTTGTATAGTGACCCATCTTATAACATTTCACTAACTGTAAATCAAATTTGGTCTCACCATCACCCAGATCTTTTTCAGTGCAATCACGAGCCTTATGTTCCATCTTACCACATCAGTAGCACTTTCCAGAATTCAGAAGACATTCCCCAGCATGCCTTTTGCCACATTTATCACAAACTGGAAACTTAGTTTTCTTACCATTATACTTTTTTTGAAGAATTCTTACCTTTCTCTTGCCACCTCGGTCTCTTCTTCTGCTGGTTGTTATAGAACACTTGGTCATCGGCAATCTCCATTTCCACCTTCTCAGTACATCGAACAAGCTTTTCATAACTTTTAAACTCACGAGAAGCTAATTCCCATCGATATTTTGTCTTTAATCCTGAGTAAAAACGATTGATTTTACTATCAAGGTCTCAGATAAAATTTGGAGCATACCTTGCCAATCGAGTGAACCTTTCTTCATAGGTAGCCATTGAGTCTTCCTCTTGCCTCAATTCCAAGAATTGATTTTCCATCCTAAGTCAAACAGCCTTAGTAAAATACTTCTCAAGAAACATTCCTTTGAATTCATCCCAGTCGAGAGAATCAATCTCATCAGCGTCCCTGATATTTTTAACCATCAACCACCACTGATCTGCTTCACCCTCCAAACGGTAAATAGAAAGACTAACCTTTTGATTGACTGAACACCACATGAGATAAAAAATCTTCTCTAGTGCTTTAATCCACCCTTCAGCTAGAACAGGGTCCGATGATCCTCTGAATGATGGGGGATGTTTCATCATGAAATGTTCCACCACTGACATGTTCCTCTGCGGTTGATCTGGCTGATCTCGTGTATGGATACCACCACCATTTATCGCTTGAGTCAACTGAGCCATTACTGCAACAAACTATTCAGTTCCAATTCCAACTATCTCAGGATGCTGATTCGGAAGTTTATTTCCTTTTGTATGCCTTCCTTTCACTGCTTCCCTATTTCCTCTGCGGAAAATAATTCTGAACAAACATGTCTTAGATGAAGCAACATGGTAATCTTCAAATGCTATATCATTTCAAAAAAAATATTTTTGGATAATCATTTAATAGAATTTTAACTCCTAAAGTTATCTAAATCTACCTCTGATACCAACTATAAGGCCCTAGCCTTAAACCTTACTTAATCTTGAGTTATTAAAATATTACACATTTAGGATCTTTCCGGGTTTAGAGTTTTAGAGAATTAGATCATAAATATTGCATTACATTCCACATATAAACAAAGTGGTTACATAAAGATAGTATTCTTCATTCCCATCAATGGAAACATATTTAAGATAAAACATGGATTCATTCTTGACACTTCCTTGACACTATCATCATATCATGTACCTTTCCCTTGACCTGTGAAAAACATTTCAAAAAACTTGGGATGAGCATAAAAAGCTCAGTAAGTGATATAAAAATATGAAAAGGAAACATGGGTACATATATACAAAAAAATTAAATCATACTTTACTCATAAAACATAAGCACTTTAACATACGTCATCAAATCATGAATATTTCATAGAAATCATAAGACATAAAGGTAACTTGAGGCATTCATAACATTCTTACGTAGGGAGTAACCCTCTTGGTTATGTTTGGCATACCCATAACAGTATATTCCCTAAATCTCTTCGTAGAAACCTTAACATTTCACTCCATCGAGTTACCCAATGCATTGGAGAGTTATATCGGTCTTACCCGCCCTTAGTTTATCACGGAACCACCCGTATTCATAATAATTCCCAAGAACCTCAACATAATCGTATCACATAAAACATGCATAAAGGAAACATAATATTTCCACCTTTCAATCACCAGATATCAATACAACACATTGATATAAAAACATTATGAAAACCATTTTCAATACCAAAATAAAATAAAAGTAAAACATGGTATTTATTTTTATTTTAAAAAAAAGTATGGCTTGTAGAAGAAGCCGAAATTCAAATAATGGTCACGGCGGCAGAGAAGTCGTTGTTGCCGTATACGTACGACAAAAACATTCCCTTTTGTCGTTTATTAAATGCTTCGTATAAAAAATATTCCTTTTGAATAAACGTAAAAGTCAAAGTGGTTTATACACCATATAAAATAAGGTTGTGTATAAAACAAAATATGCCTCAATGAAAGGAGATTGAGACGAAGTCCCATACCTCAGGTCCGAATTGACTCGATCATTCTTTAATTTCCTAAATAATAAACTTGAGTTAATTTATACTTCTTTAAGAACCTTTTTCAAGTTCATTATTCTTTTTATATCACTTATTACCATGTCATGAACACTATGTAATTATTTAAGTTAATAACGGTCATTTTAACGATCATTAGTACTTGTGTCAAAAATAAACCCTTTATAATTACAGGTTGTTCATGTATCCATTATATACAGAATGGTACTCAGGATGTAGATATCATATATGTCCAGTATATGCATGTATTTATAATATTACATAATCATTTATAGGTAATAAATGAAATGCACCGTTCATGGAGACGGTAAGCCGTACGTACGCATGAACGCTACTTTCATTTCTATTTCGTATTTTATAGAATGGAATCATAATGATATAAAGATATATTATAATTCCAGTATAATATCATATATAATATCATAGTTACATCCTTTATACGTCCCACATATGTTATTTAACGAATCAAATCACTTTGAGGGGGCGGTAGTCCGCACTTCCTTAAATGAAGATATCGCGTTTACCCATAATGGAAACCATAAAGGTATACCCAAAATGAAAAATACAGAATCTTAAGGAAAACATAAACATATTATATATCATATATAAATATAGTGACATCTTAATGGCCACCTTTGAAGGTGTTAAAATAATTTTGAACAATCATCATTTCGGGAGGCATAAATTCGCCATCCACGGAAACAGTATGTTCGTTAACCATTAGATGTAGGTGTGTGTAAGTGTAGCTCTAATACTTCATATAACAACATCCTAGTATACTTAGGATACTGTATTTGTTACAAAATAAAATAATAAAAAGAGTTTTGGGGGTTGGAGAAGAAAAATAAAACAAAAGGACTCAAAAGAAGACATTACCTTAAAATCGGGTAACTCCCTTTGGTTTGAGCTCAAAGGCTTCCTTGGGAAGAATTATGCCCAACGTGAGGCTTCAAGGAGTAATAGAGAGAAGTGTAGAGACAAAATGGTCAGGGTTTGGCTGAGCCAAAGGCTTTGGAAGTGTGGGTAAGAAGGTAGAGGTGGGGGCCTTTTATAAGAGGAGAGGAGGGGCACTCTTGGAAAGTAAAGAAATATTACTTTATTTGGAAATGAGTTTCGGATTTAAAAGGTCCCACTTTGATATAATTCTATGCTAAGGTGATAAGGGTTCGAAATCCAATCATCCAATTGGTTTTGTCCATGTGTAGGTTTTAAATTTTACATTAACATTCCATTTTATTTAAATCGTTAAATAATGAGGTCATCGCTGCATCATCATGATGTCATAAATAATTTAATTTATTTAATGTCTAAAAATTATAAAAAAACTACTATGATGTATTAAATATGTTTATCTTTCTAACGAATATTTATAGTCAAAAATCTGACTTGTATAACCCCATATAAAAATTGTTTTAGTAACATAACTCGTGTTTGTGTCATTTTTACTTTAACATTAAATAAAAAGTTATTTTTGTCATTTCCCTACCAAAGTGGCTCCATGGGGTCCCCAAGTTGACCCATGTCTTTTATTGTTCGGCCATGACAAAACCAATGAGGGTAGAACATGTTTCAAGCTCATCTCATACTATTAAAACATTATTTTTACCTTAAACTACACTAATTACCACTAATCGCGATTAAGAACATAAGAGTTACTATTCACCAAAAAATTATTTTAATCTCATTTAACCACATTTTACTTCTTAATGAAAACCATGTATGTCGGATTTTTGAAATTCAAAACACAATGATGGAAAAATTTCATTTAAACAGAAAAATCAGTTTTTATAAGTACCACTTAGTGGTTTCACTATTCATCAAAAATTGAAGTTTTTCGAAAAATTAACAAAAATTCACCCTAAGATATATTTGATACTAAAAATTCAAAAATGAAGTCTATTTTACAAAATTCAAAACATATAAGTCACATTAATTAATTTAATAATTAATTCCCACTGTCATGACAAATAGCGGGTTTTTTTTTAAACAATATCTATGAAAAGATTGACACTAGTTTAAGTCCAATTTCGAAGTGAAATTGATTCCAATGACCACCATTTGATTAAATGGTAAAAATATATTGCAATTTAACTTTAAAACCAATTCAAAAGATAATCTAATCATATAAATAAATTAGATTAAAAATATTTTTTGAATTAAAATACAACATTTTACAATATTCATTAAAAAATGAACTTTGTCAGAAAAATACCAAAAATTCACACAAAGTAAATTTTAAGGTCCCAATCAGAAAGAATAAGTTTATTTTGACAAACATATCTTATAAAATTGTCAAAAGATATATTTAAAAATGGTTTTCCATCAAAAGGAAGTAAAACAATCATTTAAAAAATATTAGTGTATTCCATGCTTAAGATTGGATTTATTTTCATTTTAAGCCTCTAAAACACTATCTAATTCATTAATAGACATAGATAAAAATATCTATCACTCATTACTTACTTGGGATGTTACAGGAAAAGCTTTTTTGAGGTATGGAATCCCTCATTTCTCTTTATTGTGTATCATGTGAGAGGGGTTTACTCTTCTTCATATATGAATTATGGTTGTGATAGATTAATTGAAGAAAACTAATTGGATAATTGAAATTAAAGGTGGAAAGTGGGAATAATTCTCATGATTTTATAGCTTTGATATTATTGTGATATGAAAGATTATACAAGATTGATTCCCCACTAAAAACAGTGGTTTTGGGGGATATTTTTCACTAGATTTTATGTGATGTGACGATTTTATCGGTTGTGATTGTTTTGACATCACCCAAGAAATGAAATTTTCTAATAACTAATATTTTCCTAATAAAATGGTATCCCTTATATAATGACTTGTTTGATAACACCCCAAAAATAAATTGAAATGTAAAAAAAACCTCCTTGTTAAATCTATAAAATTTTCATTTATGTGTTGTGATTGGTGTTCATGCTCGTGGGGTGGTAATGTGTTATTGTGATCCGATCCGGGCTTATGGGTGAGATGTGGTTATGCTTTTGGGGTGGTGAGGAGGTTCTTTGTTTGGATTTTCTTTTAAAGTGGGGAGGTGGTTTTTTTTCGGGATCTTTGGGTGGTGAGGTGGTGGTTATTTTGACATGCTTTTTGGGTGGGGATGTAGTGGTTTTTTTGCCATGATTTTGGGGTGATAAAGTTGGAGTTATTTTTTCATGGTTTTGGGGCAGCAAGGTGGTGGTTTATATGGACATGATTTCAAAGAGGTGAGGTGGTTGTTCATTTTTTCATGCATTTGGGGTGGCATGGTGATGGTAAAATTGGGATGATGAGCTACTTTTGATGTACGATTTCATTTTTATAGATGCCTGGGTAGTGATTGAATAAATAATTATTTAATAATAATTGAAATGGATGGGGTTTGGTTTGGTTAATGGTATAGAAATGGATAATTAATAAATAAGTGACGGGTTGTGTGTTTTAATTTGGTTGATACTTAATACAGAAATGGATGGTCTAGATAATGGGATTGGTTGGTTTTGTGATATATAGATTGTGGTTTGTGTGTTTTCATTCATTTAGATGTGATAATGAAAGTGGGGATGTTGTGAGTTGTTTAATGTTTGTTTTGGAACCCATAGGTTGGGATTTTGTATGGCTATATGTATATACTTTTATTTTTGTTGTGACTTCTACATGCACCCCACCCATGTCGATCACTATGTGTCGACACCTATATATTCACATAGGGGATGTTTTCCTAATATCCTAAGGATGAGTATAGATGGATGGCTACCCATACTTCCCGACTATCTCTTCCAAATGATTATATATGCACAATTTGTGTTGTTCAATGTACTTTTAGGGAACTATGTGATGGACTGGGTGTTTTGGGTGATATTTGATATTATTGTGTTTATTCGATGATGGATTTGGTGTTTTTAAGTGAGATGTGATGTCGTTGTGTTATGGGGAGGCTTATGGTGGGGGTCATGTGTGGTAGGAGGAGGGAAATTGTTTGATGTCCTTCATGTTCATGATACCCTACTACTTTGGTTATTATTCTGATATGATTTACCAGGTGTATGTGGGTAAGAGGAGATGTGACCGTGTTGTGGGGTTGTGGCCCATGTGTTTGCAAGTGAGATGTGATGCGACCGTACTATGGGAGATGGTATATGTTATTCGAAAGATATAGGAGTTCCAAGATTTATGAAATTTGGGTGTGAGAGTGTTAAATCAATTGGAAAATGGTGTGGGGTACCCTTCATATATATGCTACTTATTATGTTTTTATACTTGGCTTCCATTATTTAGTGAGCGTGCCTTGGTGGGTTTGGTATGGATAGTTGACCTATTTTGGTGTTTTTGGTTCTGTTGTTTTCTCATGGGTGAATTAGTATTCTTTATCCACATGTTCATAAGAGAGTTTGGTTTTCCTACTGAGTACACTTGTACACTCACCCTAGATATATAGACTAATTTTCAGGTTTTTAGGAGTACTATATGGAACGTTCTAGACCATAATAGTTTGGATCCTTGGATAATTGTTATGTTTCTTCTTTTACTTTTATTTTGGGTATTTACTTTGGAGAGTTTTATCTGTATTAGTTTTATTTATAAATGCATGTGTGTTCGTTTTAAGGTTGAATAAGAATTTAAGGTATTATTTCATCAATAAAATTTAAAAATGAATCACCCTGATAAATAAGATAATTTATATTTCAAATAAACATTTATAACCAAACATAATTTGTTTTTATCTATTTCACAAAATATTAAAATATTAAAATCAAAAGAGTGACATTTTTTGACATTATCCATTATTTAAACAATTATAATGGTAAAAATCAAAAGTAAATGAAAAAATTTAATATTTTATAATTTTGGATGATTATATATTAAATATTCCAATAAAAGGAAATTATGAAAATTTTCTTATTTAATTGTATGACTTATCACCTAAGTTTTAACCCTAATTGATCCATTTTACCTTTACTATAGAAATAAAGACTTATAATGGTTACTATTCATATTAACCAAAAAATAATTTGATGTTATTAACTAATGCTAATTATTATAATTCTAAATAAAAAATTTATTTTTTAAAATTCAATTAACAGAATTGACCGAAGTTAATTTAAAATTAAACCCGTAAAACATGATGAAAAGCGATTTTCCAAAAACATCCTTTTCATGTATAAAAATATTTTTATACTAAATTCAAGGATAATTTTTATTCATATAAAATTTATAGATTATTTTTAATAAAAATAAACTAATAATATTTTAAAACTAATCCAAAATATAATGTTACCTTATAAGTGCTTGAAAAGAAAATACAGTTTTTAATAAAAATCAATATTTTTCATTATTCGTTGAAAAAATATTTTAAATAATTAAAAAAAATTAATCCTAAAATAATTTTCACTTGATGAAATTAAAAATTATAGGTTTTTATTAAATAAAATTTCAAATGGTTCCATAAATTAATTATAGAATTTTCTCACATAATGTATTAAAAACCATTCTTTAAGAAAAAATGTACTTTTGAAGCATAAAATGACTATATTCTAATTCCATTCCTAATAACCATAATTAAAAGAATATTTATACATTTAATTGAATATATAATATTACTATTTTTTAAAATTAATTTTTAAATTGTGATTAATTTAGTCTAATAAGATAAAAATATATTTCCAAAACAAAAACAATTTTAGTAAAAATATATATTTTAACTTCAAACTATTTTTATTCATTTACAGAAAACTAAAATTTAAATATATTTAATGGATATATATATATATATAACTGATATGTATCCAAAATCCATATATAAAAATATCATATTACATTTTTATATATATCCGTACAAGCATTACCAGTTTTTTTCGTTTTCTTCACTCTCACTATTTCATCTGTATTTCTATTTCTTTTCCTTATTTTCATAGTTGTATATGGGGTCACAAAATTCATAGAGAACCATGATAATACATATTTTATGATTTTGGTATTTTTATATATTTTTTTAATTTACACCACTTGTATATTTCTTCATTTTTTATATTGAAACATCATAATCTTTTAGTGAT
Source organism: Viscum album (assembly GCA_963277665.1). Lineage (NCBI taxonomy): Eukaryota > Viridiplantae > Streptophyta > Magnoliopsida > Santalales > Viscaceae > Viscum > Viscum album. The sequence continues at coordinate 1,842,581,624 of OY728136.1, forward strand.
TATCTTTCATTCTAATAATTTACTTCAATAAAAGTATAATGGTTCATTGTATTTTGATGTTTATTGTTTCACAATCTATCAAACATAATATTTAAATACAATAAATTATAAAATATTTGGGAGTCACAAGAATTGAAAATATATGAAACATATAACATTTTGTAAGAAAGGATTTTATTTCCTATAAATAAAGTTGTTACACAAGTTGAATTTATCTAATATCTTGGTATCATTTGATCTTGGAGTCTTTCAAGGATTTATTCAAAGTTGGGGATCAACAAGAGGAACTAGTTAGTTATGTCTCTTCTTTTAACTCTCTCATTGATAGAAAAATGGGGTTGTGTGTTTTGTATTGAGGTTTTTAATGAATTGGGATTAAATATTTTATGTATTTTTATTTTTAATGGTGGTTCCTATTGGGTTTTTTAATTCAATAATGATTATATATCTTATCTCAATTATTTACGCATGAACATTATATTTCGATGGTCTATATTCCATCTAATACATTTAATAACTACTTTAATTGATGCATGACCATTTTTTCAGGTCGGAGTAGTTATGGTTGAATATGTTTTTGGATCACTTAATCTCTAAATAAACTAAACTGCTTGACCATAATAAAGTGGTATTTAATATTTAGATAATGATAACCAAAAATAAGGCTTTTCTTATACCCAATTTTGATAATGAAATAGTTATACCACATATATTTTATTCCTTAATATTTCGTGATCTAAGATTTATAAAAGCTCAGTGAATCTTTTATTCATTAATATTTTATAGTAAAATTAAACTACTTTTCATTCTTAATCTATAATATGTAATTCTGAACTAAAATTTCATGCTAGGGATGCTTGTCTCTAGGGGTTCAACCATGGTACTTTCATATCCTATACTACCCTTAAGTAATTATAGGAGATTATTTTCATGATTATAAATTATAAACATTGAAAACTTCTATTAGAAGTTTATGACACTCTAGGGCGATATTGTGACACCCTAAAATTTTATATATATTTCTTTTTGAATAAAACTTGATGTGTTTAATATCTTTTCTTCAATGTAACCCTGAGACTATATGAACCAAGATATTTTAAATATTTATAACATATCCATTAAATTGGTATGTTTGAATAGTAATGAACACTTTATAAAAAATATTTATCAAGGTTTTTATTAATGAAAATATATTGAATAATTTATAATAATAAAATACTTAGTTTTTAGAGGAATCATTATATTCTTCCAAAATAGGTTTTCTTCAAAAAAAATTTATCACATTTTTTCATGGGGAAATTATAATTATTTTATACCATTTTATAAAATATTATATTATGAAAATAAAATAATTTTTAAAATAATAATTTCCACATTTTCCTAGGGTGAATTTTTAGTTTTCTTTGTAAATATTTATATATCAGTGAAGAGTGATAAATAATGTTTTTTATAAAAACTATCTTTTCATGTATAGTGTATCCCCTCTTATTTTTAATTTTATATTAATTTATCCCATGTATAATTTTATTATAAAAAATATAATTAATAACAAATTAATCATAAGTATTCTCTTTTTTGGTATAACTTGATTTTTGGGGCTTAAAAAGTCATTTTCTAAAAACAACTATTTTTATGTACCTAATGTGTTTTTATCTTAATAAATTAATTAAATATATATTAATTAATGGTTTCAATTAAATTTAAACAATATTTATTAAATATAATATTTGTAATTTTTTTTTTGGGTTTTTACAATGCATGTAATGGAAGTAAATTGGGTTTTACACTTAAAAATTCATGGTTAGAAAGTGGGTTTTCATTGCAGTTTATATGCTAAATTAAAATTAAATTTTTTCACAAATATAAATTTAAGATATTAGAATTTATTAAATATTTAAGATAATAATTATAATATAACATAATATTGTTCAATTTTATTTCATTTATAATAGTAAAAAAGATTAAAATTTTGTTACCACGGTTAAAGTTAAAGACCAATTTACTGGGGGTTAAACCATGATATAAGGGTATGATTTCAACCAAAAACCATAAAATACTTTTTATTTTAATATATTTTAATCTTATATTATCATAATTTCAAATAAATAACCATTTTGAGACACTTTACTATGAAATTTATCTTAAATTATTGGAATCTTCTATGAAATTCTATGTGTGTCCCTCCCCTCACTTATAAAAGGGAACCAATTACCCACCCTTATTCACACCATTTGAACATTTTATCTCAGAAAATACATGATAAAAAAACATCATATAAAACATTCTTTCATCTTATAGATTATTTTCTTCTCTAAGACTAATCCTTTAATTCTTAAGGAGTATTCTTAAGGGTGTCTCTCAATAAAGATGTGTAGTCTTAACCAAGATCTTTCAATTTTATTTCTTCTTATAGTCCCTCTAAACTTTTTCATCCCTAAAAAATGATTAACACAGCATTATAAATATAATTATATGTTTCTATTATGATTTCAAAACCATTTACCACCTCTGATCAATCCAATGGGAGATGAAAACATCCCTCGTGCGTATGTGTGAACTACCGCCTCCTCGTAGCGATACAGCTCATTTTCCACCACCATAATTTATTGTTGGTTATTATGATAAAATTAATATTTAAATATTATATTCATTTTATAAAAATTATTTTGGAATAATTAATTAATATTATCTTTTATTTCATTCCATATATCAAAAAAATAGAAATTCCATTCATGTGAATGTATAGACTACAATCTCTATGTAGTGATGTAATTAATTTTTCATCACAAATTTATATAAAATTTTATAAATACGTTTATAATGAATATATATATATATATATATATATATTATTGATATCATAATTAAAATTATTTATATTAATTAACCATGATCATAGTGCAAGGACCCAAACTGTTGAAGTAAAATATACATGAAAAAAAAGCAGTTAACAATCAAAATGTTGAATTTAATAAATAATTATTTATAAAATGGTGTTAAAATGATATAAATTCATAATATATTTTACTCTATATATGAATATTATTCTTTTATAAAATTATAATAAATATAAATCTATTATATAGTATTTTATTGTACTTATGAATCAAGTGTGATATAAGGTAAGGGTTTCCTTGTCTCGTTTTCTAATTCATTGGACATGTTTGATATTGTACATGGTGTGAATACTAACTAATGAATATATTTTTAAAAATTAATTAAATTTATTGGGTTTTAATATATATATCATCTTATTTCTTTGTACATACTTTGATTCCAAAGATACCAAAGTTTCAAGTGTTTTTCATCTCAATTTCTCTCAATTGATACATATTTTAATATTATGCACTAATTTATTTTATCTATGGTGTATATAATTCATAATAATGTATTTTATAATAATTAATTATATAATTAATTATATTTATATAGCTATGTGATTTTCATGTATCCAATGTCTTTTTATTCAACTATTACTAAAGCTATAAGGGTTATATGTTACAATCTGGTTTTTATTAGGAATGTTTATTCTTAAATTTTTAATGATGAAATAATATGATTGATCTCTACAAAATATTATTTATTTTATTATCACATGGTTAATTCTAAAGATTAAATGTTTTTATTTCATTTTTCTCTCTTTTATTACTCAAAATATTGAAATGATATTTTTAAGAAAAATCAACTTCATCTCTCTCTTTGATCGGGAATTCATTATTCGATTTCCATATTTTCATTAAAATATTTTTAATAATATTTTAACTATTATCAAAAGATTATTTAAATTAATATTAAACTTTATTTTAATTTATTTACCAGGTATTAAAAATAATTTTTTTATCATTTTTAAAATGTGTTACTTTTAACTTTTAACAAAAAATGAAAATGGAATTTTTGTTTTAACTAATAGCACAAGAACAACTTTCCACACCATCATTAATACTCTAATACTTGATGAATATATTATAATTTAATTTTAAATTTTTAAATAGAATGATTAACTCTATATTTTTTTAAGTTTTCATATTCTAAATAATTTATTTATAATGAAAAGTTTTCTTTTCCCCGAAATGTTCTAGTGGTCTTTTAAAGGTATTTTTGTCTATGATATCATCATTTAATTTTTATAATGATTCAATTGGGATAATATCCAATGTTACCATTTTTATTCTTTATCTAAATATTTTATAATTTATATTATAAATTATTTTGGAAACTTTTATCCTTTTAATGGTTTATTAAAATATGATATGATTTGTCACGAACCAACCCGGGTCAACCCTGAACCAGTCACCCAAGCTAGTCCACGACATGGCCCGAGAGGCATTCCTGATCCTCCCGGGCTGGCAACAAACACCATGGCATCAATAAAGGCTATGGGAACAATTTCTCCCATATAAATAAATAAATAAAATAGAAATAATGCAGAGTAGTGAAAAAATAAATAAACCAGGTAAAGAAACTAAACATGAATAAAAGTAAATAAAACTAATCAAAAGAGACAACCACTATCTCTATGTGACCTTATGGGTCACTCTCCAACTTGCGACCAAATGTCAACCAAGGTTAACGCACCCAATTTGTAGCCTTCACAAACACTAAAAACAGAAAATAACTATATGCGGGAGTATTAAAACTCAGTAGGCTAGCCCAATATCTATTACCAATGCACTACCTTTAAAATAAATAAATTTACTAATTCTAGGATTGAACTAAATTATATAAAATGTTGGTTTCCCCACATGCCTTCATTTATAAACCAAGTATCAGTCCATTTCCCTTTTAAATTTAAAAACCACATTTAATGTTTTAAATGAAGAGGTGTGTTTCATTTTAAAACAGTTTTTGCGAACAATTTAGAAATCCAAACATCGGTTACTAGACAAAAAGGAAGACCAAACATAACACATAACACATTCCAAGGGAAATGGAAAAAAAGTGTCACATAGGGGCCAGCAATCAAACTAAACCTTTCAATCATCCGCCACATACAGACAAACGCTAATGGAAAGATGGGTCAAACCTAGGAGATCGTGAATAAACAAGAATACACCAATACATGAGATATCATCCACGTTGACATGTCACACATGATGAAATCAAAACACCCAATATGCTTGACCATCCTTTCTCAGGCAGGACAAGGGAAAATTCCATAGTAATAAACTCAATATATCCACCTACTATGGGCCACTAGTCAGTACCATAACCTACCAGTGCGTCAATCATTCTTAGAATATTCACTCACTATGATAGGTACTCATGTCAACACATGGAATAAAAAAAAGTTGCATCCACAATGTAAAAATCAATCAGTCACGATGCACAAACATCACATACAGCTCACGCCATCAACGCACACCAAATACCACCCCTAAGTGGTTTTTCCAAAATAATTTATTTTATTAAAGTGACAATCGGGCCTTCACTAATTTTAATGAAAAACCTCATTTCTCGAGAAAACCCAAAACACTTATTCAGAATAAATCATTTATCATTAAAACTAGAACTACATTTCAAATTCCGTGAATTATGTTTAAAGTCCAAACAGGCATTCTTTCAATACTTGGTGTCCTCTTGTCAAGAAAATGTATCAAGTGTCATGTATAAAATAAACTGATATTTTTATACCAAATAATCATTTAAAATTAATTACTTATATTGTTTCTCATTTATTAAAATTAATAAAACATCAAGCAATTAATAAATTCTAAATTTAAAGGTAAGTACAGTGGGGGACCAACCTCAAACTTGTCTCTATTCATCGATGACCACCCGAACCGACCCTATGCACTTCCATGAACATGCATTTATACACATATATATAAATACACCTAGTTTCATTGCACATATTTTCCGCGCCATGATGGAATATGTACAAAGAGAGATTTATATATATATGTATTACCTTATACATGCACATGCAGGCGTTCTTGAAACCCGAAACCTAAAACCATCGTAGCGATGTCCTTCACACTACACAAAAATTATAACAAACCTTAAAACATCAAAAAAACACCATAAATCAAGTGTGAGACCAACTAGCTATGTAAAAGTCCATACCTCAAAATCTGAAACTTTTGATGGTAGAAGCAAGAGACCACTTCAACTTACATGAATATACATTATATATATATATATATATCCTTTGACCTAGGTACATATTCCCCGCACCATGAGGGGATATGTGCAATGAGGATATACATATATACATGCTTACCCATGCATATACATATATGTCTTTGTCACCGGCAACACGATGGCCAAACCCCCTTCATAAAACAATGTGCATAACTAAGTAAACTATTTTCACAGTTAAATAAACCATTTTTTCCACTAAATCAACCACTAAGAAAAATTATTACACCATTTCTAGAAACATCGCATGGCTTAAAACACAAAAACCCACTCAAATCTTCTTTTATGGAAAAACGCATATCAACGCTACACCAAAAATTAGACTGCACAATTTATAAAATACTTGTAAACAGCTTAACATGTTTATTCCTAGAAAATTGCACACATATTTCATCACATGCTACTAACAAATCAAATGTATATAAAATCTAAAACAATACCAAATTCTCAGCACACAAACTAATAAATAAACAAGATGAATTAATTAAACTTACAAAATAATTCATTAAATAATATCCATACATAGAATCACCTACCAGTGTGTAGAAAACATCGCAACCAAGGTGCACACAACCCACTGCATGCCTATCGCACCTCAAAAAACGTGATTAAATCCAAAAATCAATACATCAAACAAATTACACCAAATTTGAACCGAAACAGCCAAATAAAACCCCAAACCACATGGAATCCCACACTGAAGCCATAATAGAAGAGGGAAAACTCACCTAGGGTAAAACGTTGTTGCAACGAAGGAGAAAAAGGCCGACACAATGGTTCTGGAGGCTCGCCATAAACTGCGGGTAAGGGGAGGTGCGCGCTGAACATGGAATGCGCCAAAGGGGTGCATGGCAGACGGCTTGGACAAGAGGGCATACGATGGGCAACTCATCCAGGAGGGTGTGCAGCTGGAGGGCGTGCGGCCGATGGGAGGTCAGGCGCCGATAGGGAGGGTCGGTCAAGGAGGTTTGTGCCACCAGTCGAGTGGGAGAGGGGGGATGCGCTGCTGAGAGAAGGGGTGCGCCTGTGGTTGAGTAGGAGGGGGAAAATATAGGGGGGTCACGCGCGAGGGTTAATGGGGAAGGGGATTCTCTCCTTTTTTATTAAAACCATAATAATAATTGCAATCAAAGTATTAAAATTATTATTATTATTATTATTATTGATTTTTTTTCCATTTTTTTTATTTTATTTCATTTTGGTTTTAATTTAATAAAAAATTTAAACAAAAAAAAAACAAAAGACTAGAATATAAATAAAAATTAATTGTGACCGCCAGATACCTGGTCAGGGTGTAACAATTCTCCCCACCATAAAAACTTTCTTCCCCCAGAATGTCACCCATCCAAACGAGGAAACAAACTCATGTTCAAAATTGAACGAGGCTTACAAAAACACATACTCGGTGTGACTTTTCACTCCATCAGTCACACCCGAAAAACTCTAAGGGAAAACGCAATGAGAAAATCCATGAAGAAATGGAGAGGTTTCTCCCTGCCACAAGAACCCGACTAGTACAAAAAACATTGAGACTCTCGACATGGGCTAACTCCGGAACTGCTAACCTGATCCTAGAGGGAACTTCCACATAGACCAAACCTCAAAGAAGGCACCACAAGATTCATGGTGGGTCTCCCCACCATTTGAGAACTGACCATCTAAAGCCAATTAGCATAGACCAATATGAGAAACCCAGCACAAACTGACCCATAAACTCTCTGCATAACCCAGATCCCCACCACATGGGGTCATCGATGAAATACCACAAACAAAATGGCAGACTATGCCCCTATTTATTATTTCCCAATACGTATGTGGCTCTAAAAAGAGAACATCCTAAAACAAGAATTAGTCGCCAAAGGAGCTAGCCACACAAGAGAGACAATAACCTTGAGACTCACAGGCATAAAGAGACAAATTTCAAAACTCATATTTGAGGAGGCACAACAAGTAGAATTATAAGAAAACGAGATCACCACGCCTTGATACAACCAAAGTGGGGTATTCAAAGAACAAAGACCACAAAGAGAAAAATAGACCTCTATGCCACTTACAGCAAAACAAAACCTTCAATGAAAAGGGATCTTGAATAGATAAATTTAAATCATCCCTATTTCAGTACTATAGACAAAAGTTAGACCAAGGTGCCCCACACCCAATGATTCCTGACTGCGTGAAGAGCTTCACTCTAAGACCTGTGGCTGGAGCTTTGATGTCTTGAAGCATCTATTGCCCAACAGTCAGGAGCTGACATCCTTCTGTCGGGACTCCTGCTGACGATGCCACTAGCAGAACCTCTCCAATTGTCTCAAATGGACACATTGATGGAAAGCCTTCAGAGGATGATGAAAAAGTGACTTAAAGTACTCAACCCAACCTTACTTGAACTAAAATATAGGGTGGCCCAACTAAGAGAAGATATAATTGACCAGAAGACTTGTATGAGACAGGTTCCTTCGGTTTTCTCTCCTCATCGGATGGGGGACCTTCCCGAACACCATAAAGAATCATTCCGGGAACCCTAGACGAAGACCCCACACAAGAGAACTTTAACTGATTCCACGACGCTATCTCTAGAGAAAAGGGGAATCAACACCTCGAAATGCCTGATGTAAGCCTTTACTGCCTGTTGGCTTTGTTGAACACTCATGAGCTATGCCACTTTCCTCACCCTCACTTCCTCATGTATAAACCATCGGATGAGAGTGGTATTAAACACCTTCCAAGAAATCCCATCATGCAACGAAGTTGGGATCATCTTATTCTATCAATCCAAAGTTGAACCTTCAAATGGACCCAAACTGGCATATACACTCTTAGCTTTGGGAGTTTCTAATAACCTAAAAACACCAACAATTTCACCAAGCCAGTCTGTTACCTTTAATAGATCACGATCACTACAAAAAATGGACAACAACAGAAAAGAATTCAATTCCAACACTCTACTAAGAGTCTGGGTAGAACCAACAACTAAAATAGACTCACTAGAAACCTTTGGGGATTTTTTGGGCCGCATACTCAAAAACAAGGGGCACAAATCCAAATCAAAATTCATTATAAATCAAAATTCCACACCACAATCACAACTAAAGCACAAAATCAAATCACTATTCCAACCACAATTCAATATGTCAAAGCCAAGAGCCCACGAAAAAGGATGCCAAACAAAAAAAGATACCACTAAAAAATTTCTCACTCACATTTCTAAAAATTTGAAAAACCCTTTTTTAAAGACAATTTTCAGCAAACAAAACAATTTAAATATCCACCATTGGTATTCCATGAAGTCTCACACATACATATCTCTTTGCTAGGTTAAGCACCCATCCACTCACATCACCAATTTCTCCAATTTTCACATGATCACCACAATGTATGTGATCACTCATATGAATACCAAGGGTCAATTCAAGACACTTCTCATTTTCAAAATAGATCATTCAGAATAAATCACAAATTACCAACCAATTTAAAAAAGTAACTTATCATTAAAGCAATACATTTCCAATTTCTAAAACATTTTCCAATTCAAATTCCAGAAAGTGTTACTATGATCCCAAAACAACTTCCAAAAAACCTCCCATTTTCCCTTTTGAAACCACACATTCATTAAAAGAAAACATCTTCCATTTCAAAACCACTTTTCCACTCTAACACCACATTCCCATTTGAAAACACCTTCACAAAAATCCATTTTCATTTTTGAGATCTACTCACACCAACCAAAACGAAGTTCAAACATAACTCACATAAAAATTTCCAAAAATAAGTGATTATTGGCTATGCCAACCCGGTAACATGGCTTAACAGACCATGTTCTGAGTGGGCATCCACCATAGAAAGTATCTTGAACCATGCACTCAGGCTGTTCATGGGTTGCTACTCCATGCAAGTCCACCACATAACACTGGCTCACTTCTTTTTTCATCCCTCTTCTACACAAACTAAGCAAACGAAAAACTCAAATCCCAAACTACCCCTGGCAACTCGAGTCTCGAGACGAGAAAGGGTTCATGATGTCCTTCCCGCACCAACTTATCAGGTACCAAAACACCTAATCACCAAACTACCTGACAAACCCAAATAACAAGGGCTCCTATGATACCATTTTTTCATGAACCATCCTATGTTGAACCTAAACCGGTCACCCGAGAAGGTCCGTGACATGGCCTGAGAGGCGTTCCCAATCCTCCCGGGCTGGTGACAAATGTCAGGGAATCAATAGAGGCTGTGGGAAATATTTCGACATATAAATAAATAAATAAAACATAAATAATGCAGATCAGTTCAAAAATAAATAAACCAGGTAAAGCAACTAAACAAGAATAAAAGAAAATAAAACTAACTGAAAGAGACAACCACTATCTCCGTGTGACCTTGCAGGTTACTCTCCAAATCGCGACCAAACGTCACCCAAGGCGAACACACCAAAGTTGTAGCCAGCAAAAACACTAAAAAAAGAAAATAACTATAGGTGTGAGTATTAAAACTCAGTAGGCTAACCCGATATCTATTCCCAATGCACTACCTTTAAAATAAAGAAATTTAATAATTCCAGGGTTGAACTAAATTATATAAAATATTGGTTTCCCCACATGCTTTCATTTATAAACCAAGTAATAGTCCATTGCCATTTTTAATTTAAAAACAAGTTTAATGTTTGAAATTAATAGGTTAATTGCATTTTAAAAAAGTTTTTGCGAGCAATTTAGAAATCCAAACTTCAGTTATTAGCCAAAAAGGAAGACCAAACATAACGCATAACACACACTAAGGGAAATGGAAAAAAAAGTGGCACACAATGGCCAGAAACCGAACTAGACCTCTCAATCATCTGCCACATGCAAAAAAATGCTAAAGGAAACATGGGTCAAACCTAGGAGATTGTGAATAAACCATAAGACACCAATACGTGAAATATCATCCTTGTTGACATGTCATACGCGATGAAATCAAAACTCCCAATACGCTCGACCATCCTTTCTCGGGCAGGATGAGGGAAAATCCCATAGTAATAAACCCAATATATCCACCTACTATGGGCCACTGGTCAGTACCATAACCTACCAGTGCAACAATCACTCTTAGAATATTCACTCACTATGCCAGGTTCCCATTTCAACACATGCAATAAAAAAGGTGTTTCCACAATTTAAATCAACCGGTCACGATGCACAAACATCACATACAGATCACGCAATCAATCCACACCAAAGATCACCCCTGAGTGGGTTTTCCAAAATAATTTATTTTGTTAAAGTACCAAACATGAATTCACCAATTTTAAAGAAAAACCTAATTTCTTGAGAAAACCCAAAACACTTGTTCAGAAGAAATCATTTATCTTTAAAACTAGAACTACATTTTAAATTCTGTGAATTACGTTCAAAGTCCAAACATGCATTCTTTCAATACTGGGTGTCAGCTCGTCAAGAAAATGTTTCAAGTGTCGTGTATAAAATAAACGGCTCTTTTTATACCAAATAATCATTTAAAAATTAATAATCTTATATTTTTTCTCATTTATTTAAATTAATAAAACATCAAGCAGTTAATAAATTCTAAATTTGAAGGTAATTGTAGTGGAGGACCTACCTCAAACTTGTCGATATTCATCGACGACCACCCGAACCGACCCAGCGCACTTCCATGCACATGCATTTATACACATATATATATAAATACCCCTAGCTGCATTGCACATATTCCCCATGCCATGAGGGAATATATACCAAGAGATCATTTATATATAAATATATGTCTTACCTTGTGCATGAACATACAGGCGTTCATGACACCCGCAACTTGAATCCATCATAGCGAAGTCCATCGCACTACACAACAATTAGAACAAACCATAAAACCTCAAAAGGACACCACAAATCAAGTGTCAGACCAACTAGTGGTGTAAAAGTTTATACCTCAAAATCTACAACATTTGATGGTAGCAGCACGAGACCGCTTCACCTTACAAGAATATAAATCTTCATATATAAATATATACCCTTTAACCCAAGTACATATTCCACATGCCATGAGGGAATATGTGCAAGGAGGATATACATATATATATGCTTACCCATGCATATACATATAATTCTTTACTGCCGGCAATAGGATGGCCAAACCCCCTTTATAAAACAACTTGCATAATGAAGTAAACTATTTGCACCGTTAAATAAACCATTTCCCCCACTAAATCAACCAATAAGCAATATTATTACACCATTTCTAGAAACATCGCATGGCTTAAAACAAAAAAACCCACTCAAATCTTCTTTTATGAAAAAACGCATATCTACGCTACACCAAAACTCGAACTGTACAATTTATAAAATACTAGTAAACATCTCAACATGTTTCTTCATTGAAAATTTCACACATATTGCATCACATGACACTAAAAAATCAAATGTATATCAAATCTCAAACAAAACCAAATTTATAGCATGCAAACTAACAAATAAACAAGGTGAATTAATTAAACTTAAAAAATAATTCATCAAAAAATAGCCATACATAGAATCACCTACCGGTGTGTAGCAAACTTTGAAACCAAGGTGTGCATAATCCATTGCATGCCTATCACAACTCAAAAAATGTGATTAAATCCTAAAATAAATACATTGAACCAATTAAACCCAATTTGAACCAAAACATCAAAATAGAACCCCCAAACCACATGGAATCCCACACTGAAACCATAAGAGAAGAGGGAAAACCCACCCAGGGTAAAACGCAGTTGCGCGAAGGAGAAGAAGGCCGAAACAACGGTTCTGGAGGCTCGCTAGAAACTGCGGGTAAGGGGAGGTGCGCGCTGAACTGGGGATGCGTCACAGGGGTGCGCGGAAGATGGATTGGCCAAGAGGGCACGCGGCGGGCGACTCGGCCAGGAGGGTGTGTGGCCAGAGGTCGTGCGGTTGATGGGAGGTCTCGTGCTGACAGGGATGGTCAGTCAAGGAGGGTTGTGCCTCCAGTTGAGCGGGAAAGGGAGGATTTGTAGCCAAGAGAGGGGGTGCACCTGTGGTCGAGTAGGAGGGGGGAAATATAGGGGGGTTGCGCACAAGGGTTAAGGGGGAAAGGGATTCTATCATTTTTTATTAAAACCATAATAATAATTGTAATCATAATAATAAAATTAATAATAATATTTTTATTATTATTATTATTGAGTTTTTTTCCATTTATTTTATTTTATTTCATTCTAGTTTTAATTTAATAAAAAAAATTAAATAAAAAAAATAAAATACTAGAATATAAATAAAAAATAATTATGACCGCCAGATATCGGGTCAGGGTGTTACATGATTGATGTTTTATAATATTGTGGCACACATATTTATGGTTTTCATTTGGTTATGAGTGGAACTTTTATAAAACAAGTATCGTTGGTTACATTATAAACCAAGGATTATATCCCTCCATTTAATTGATTAAATATGGATATCAAATTAGATAATAATAATTGGAATAGGGAGTGCACGTAGTTCAGTAAGGGATTTTGTTCAATAAGATAGTCTTTGGAGTAAACATTGACTAAGGAAATGATGGAATGGGGAGTTAAACCAATACACTATGATATAATTTACATTGATCCTTGACTAAATAAATTATTTTTTATACTTATATTCATTCCATAACCCTATTTCATAAGCTTATGATATGTTTTCATGGTTTGTGATTGATTATTGATGATTGTGCACTCTTATGTCTTATGTAATTTGTTATAAGAATAAAAATGTTATTACATATTCCATGATTAAATATATTTGACTGATTGGGAATGATTATTGTATGTAATAATAATATTATAATACACTTATTATTATCTTATTCTCACTTATGATCATCGGTTTATATATTTTTTGTTTACCCCTACTGAGCATCTGATCTCACTCATTCTTCCATTCCCCTTCCGCGTGTTATGAAGAAGATTTTTTAAGAATGATATTCCTAATAATGGTTATAGTTGTGAAAAATTAATCATAAATGATAAGATATTTTATATATTAGTTTTTTATATATTCAAGTTTCCAAAAAAATTAAACCTTTGTGTACTATTGTGAAATGTATTGAATATTCATCTAAAATTATAGAATATATATATATATATATATATCAAAAGTATGGGTCACTATAGTTGGTATTAGAGGAAATGTTTGGTAACATTGAAATCTAGGAAGATGAAACTTTATTTAGAATCCTTAAGATAATCTAAGGTATTATAGAACATCTTATGGTATGGTAAAGAAAGTTGTATGGTTTCTCTAAGAAAATACATACATTTCTGGAAAAAATAAGTTGTTGAGGTTTTCGAATAGATGCATACAAGGGTAGTAACCCCAAAAATAGTTCACTAAATATTTCTTGGTCTTCGTTCTAGTGCATTGTGAATGGTCCCTTATAGTTTACCTAGTTTGACACTTTTGGGGGGACATTCTTAGGTTAATTTACAATTTCTTTATGATTCATTGTTATGGATTAGAATAAATATTAACCATAGATGACCCAGGTTAAACCTAAGGTGTTATTGATTTAAAATAGGGTATCAATATTTAGATATCCTATGAATGATTTTTCATGATTGATCACTCTAATTAAAGATACAAAATATGCATGCTTACCCTTAGGGTTTTAGTAAGGTATTGAAGATGGAATGTTGATATTTAGGTGGTTATTGGTATGATCAAATATTGAAGTACCCTATTTTGTTAAAATTACTTTATATTATGAAATTTTTAAAGGAATTTTGACTCATATCATAAAAATTAATGACACTAAATGGTATGATGGTCATATATCAAGCCTATAATTGTTCCCTAATTGAATTTTGTAGGCGTTTTCATCATAGAAATATTTTTATTCTTCCTCTAGTAAAAATTCATGTTAATTTGGGTATTTATTAAATTTTTTATATAAATCCCATATAAATTTAAGTGTAAGTGAAGTAAAATTTGATATTCTGAACCGACCTATGATTGTTTAACGGTGTGAGGATAAATGTGAACTTCCAAAGGAAATTACTACTATTGCATTGATATTTATTCCTATTAAAAGTTAGTATTTATCTTGTATAGTTGGGGAGAAAATCAACATTGATGGTATTATTATTTTATGGGAGTTTATTTATTTATTTATGGAATATTTTCTATTCTTCAGCTAAATCACGAAGTCGACTGTTCAATAGAATACAAACCTGGTTTTACAACTATTTCAAAGTCTCCATATCAAATGTACCTGATTGAGTTTATTTAATTAAGGAAAAAAATCCAAGAGAATATTGATAAGTTATTCATTCATACAAGTGCATAACCATGAGGTGTACCTATTATTTTTATTAAGAGGAAATATATATCAATACGGCTATGAATTTATTATTGGGAACTTAACAAGATCATGATCAAGAATAAGGATCTTATGTCCTGTATTAATGATTTTTTCATCAATTA
This sequence comes from Viscum album, assembly GCA_963277665.1. Classification (NCBI taxonomy): domain Eukaryota; kingdom Viridiplantae; phylum Streptophyta; class Magnoliopsida; order Santalales; family Viscaceae; genus Viscum; species Viscum album. Next base: position 1,842,597,211 of record OY728136.1, read on the forward strand.
TGTGGAGATAAATATTTTTCCATGATTTATCTTCAATAGGGATACTATCATCTAAGGGTAAAATTTAAATATATACCTAAGACATATTTCCAATTGAGGGGCGGGCATTATAAATTTATAGTGATTCCATTTGGCCTTACTAAGTCCCCGACTATCTTTATAGATTTAAGGAATAGAGTCTTTATATAGTACCATGATCAATTATAAGTAATAATTATAAATGATATTATAATATATTATAATAGTAAGGAAGAGCATGAAGATAACTTGAGGATTCTACTAAAGTCTCAAAGGAAGTATAATCTGTATGAAAATTTTACCAAGTGTTAATTTTGGTTATAGAAAGATTCATTTTTTGGTGATATAATCTCAAGAGAGGGTATATCAGTGGATCTGTAAAAGATATGAGTTATTGAACATTGGTCCAAACCAACCATTTTAACTAAACTCCATAGTTTTATTATATTGGATGGATATTAAAAATTATTTTATATGTATTTCTCATGTGTATCTAATCTTTTAACCATGTTAACTCAAAAGGGAGTTAAGTTCCTTTGGACTCGTGAGTGTGATGAAAAATTAAAGAAACCTGATAGAAGGTTTGTCAGTGCATCTATTCTCACACAAACATACAGTGGATAACTGTCTATGATTTATAGTTCTGCATAAAATAAATTATCAAGATTTGTTCTCATAAATAATGACATGGTGATAGATTATACCTCACACAAATTGAATGTTATTATGAATAATTACCTGACACATGATTTTTGGATTTAGGAGTGGTAATATTTGAATTAAATATATAGAAGAATTATCTTTGTAGGAAAAGGTATGAGATATATAATGATCATAAATGTTTAAATTATATATCCACCCAAAATATATTAATATTCATAAAAGAAGATAGTTGGATTTTATTGAATATTAGTACTTCTCAATAAACCACCACCCAAGGAAAATGAAAAAGGCGTATGATGATTTTATTTGAAAGAATCATGCTATATTTTATGAGGATCATAATAAATGAAATATTTTTTTATTTACAAATTATTGACCTTGAAATCATGAAGAATGCCATAAATCAATCCAGGGTGTCATCCACTGTGAAACCCGACCCAGTATGAGGCAAGGCCCCAAGGGAATTATTGATCCCCACTAGCTGGAAACTAGTTTCTAGGTTTCAAAAATATACTTTGGTAATTATTTCAAACATTATTATAATCATAAACAAAAAACAATAATATACATCACAATCACTGATAACCATTAAAAGATAAGGTACAAAAATTTTCAAATTCATGGTTTTAAAAGTTTAACTAAAACCAAAAGTACTACAATGGAATAGGAATAAAAACAATATCTGAAAAACCTCCATGAAACAAGAAGGACATAACCCTCAAGCCTTTACCACCAATGCCAGAAATAATTGTAGCACTGGTAATTGAATCCACCATCACCACCATGACACATATTTCCTTTAACTGAGTCATATATAACAAATTATACATACATGAAAAGGTATATGTAGGGTGTGATCTAAATACTAGTAGTATTTGACTCCAAAGAAAAGCTTCCATGATATAACATTAGAATTAAAATCCAAAAGAAAATTTCTATAAGAATATTTGATACATTTCTAAGAAAACATTTTAAATTAAACTTTATCAATAAAATATTTTTAAGGAAACCCTTTTCACAAAAAAAGATTTCTTGAAATAATAATGTACACAAGGTATAAAATATACTGATAGCTAGTTGTACATCACATAAGGAACATATCACAAGAGAGAACTATGGAAAAATATCTATAATTAACCAGCACAATTGGGACCCTATGAACATCATACCTCATTGATCAAAATTCTCTAACTCAACTACCAACAGTGCTCCCATGTACGAACCACTAGAGGGGAACTTGTCCCATGGTCTAGTGGTCTCTAAAACCAAATCCAAAACCAACAATGTTATTTTGTATGATCCACTAGAGGGTATCCAATCCCAAGGTCTAGTGGTCTCTAATCATGTCACTTATTTATTTAGTGTTTAATCATCAATATTTCTAAATGAATATGGGTCTTGGCCTCTTCCAAATTAACTAAAGTATTAGTTGAAGTTCTCAAACCTAGATACCTTGGATTTCTTTTGTGCTCAAATTCCATTTCACATGTCCCATAAATCTTGAATTTCACATACACATTCCCAATATCATATGAACATAAGGAAATCACTATTTTGAATTTTCACATTGATCAATGATCAAAACTCCCATTGAAGCCAACCCTTTCCATAAAAAACCAATTTCCATTTTAGATACACACCAAAACCATTTGGAAAGACACTTTTCACCATTTTCACAATTTATAAAATTCGTTTGAAATAAAAGTAGAAGAACGCATATGGAATCCCACCATTTCCTCAGAAAAAACCCCTTTCTGAATCATATTCACAATAAAATAAATATAACATCCTTTGAAATTAAAATACACATTTAAAGTTCACAGAAAGGAATAAAACATGAAACAAAACCTCATTTCTCTTGGAAAATCTACATAAAAAACCTTTGTAACTTTAAATATCTTTGAAAACACATTTTACACCTTTCACACAAGTTATAAAACATATTTAATAATAACCACAATGAATAACACACAAAACATGACCAAATATTTTTTAGAAAACCCATTTTCATCGCATGTTCATCTAAAACCATTTTAAAACATATTTTTTACAACATAAAAAATCCATAAAACACATTTGAATAATTAAGAAAGGAATTCAAACTCATATAATAATGTAGAAGTATGGAACCACCTACCTCACACTTGAAATATTTTGTAAATTAGTGTGAAACCACAAATTTACCACCACAAGTCCCTATAAAAATAATATTTAACATCAAACATCAATATTTACCCAAAAACAGGGAAAAAACTACCTAAGTATTGTGTATTATGAGGTCTAAGAAAGCTTAGAGGAGGCACCCATGGTCGAAAATCCAAATGGGGTGTATGGGAGGTGTTTTATAGTAAAAATATAAGAGGGAATGAAGGAAAAATTCCAATTCATAATGACTTGGACAAGTCGCATGGTTTTACAAACTGTGTGGAAGTGGTGTGTCCCTCACTTTCAAAGAGGAACACACCACATTGTTATCCCACATTATTTTCCAAACCATGTGTTAACCACACAGACTCCACTGTCCAAAATGACTATTTGTCGCATGTTTTAATAGGTAAGGCACATGGTTTTCCCTTATTGTGTGCCAACCATGAACCACCTGTTTCCAAGCCCAAAATCTATATTTTTACCAAAAAAAACTCATGGAAACCCCAAGGTATAAATATAATAACAAAATGAAAAAATTAATTCCCCAAAACAAAATAAAAAATATGATAATTCTCCCCCCATGAAAACATTCCTACCCTGGAAATCCAACCTAAACCTTAATCAAATAAAAAAATGATACTCCTCCTCATCTCAAGAATTACACTCCCAAGTCTCATGTTTATCACTATCATGATTCCAAATAACTCGGACCAAGGAAATAGACTTCCAATGGATCACTTTCTCCTAAGATTCTACAATCTTCATTGGCCACTCAAACACAGATAAATCATACTCAAAATTCATATCCTCCTAATTAAATACATGATACGGATCTAGGTTATACATTTTTAGTTGAGAGAAATTGAACATTTCATGAATTTATGTCACCTAATAATACAAGTGTAACATGTATTCTACCTTCCCAATATGATCGGTAATCTCACAAGGTATGAAATACCTCATATTTAGATTCCCTTTCTTACCTAAATGACGATGACCCAAGAGAGGTTCCACATTCTTAAACACCTGGTAATCCATAGAAAACTCCAAAGTTTTAAGCCTCTGATTATCATAAGACTTTTTCCGACTCTCCACCATCAAAAACCACTTCTTGGTCAACTTAACATTATCAGGAGGTTCTTGCACAAGGCTCAGACCTAACTATGCGGTCTCACCCACCTCATCTCAACACAATGGTGACTAACACGATCTACCATAAAGTGCTTAAAAAGGAGCCATTTGAATTGAGGATTGGTAACTATTGTTGTATATAAACTCAAACAATCCCAATTGGTTATCCCATGAACCTAAAAAATCAAAAACAGATTCCTGGATCATGTCTTCCATAATATTATTCACTTTCTCTTTCTAAACTTTCTTTTGAGGATGGTATGTCATTCTCAACTTCACTGATGACCCCATTACAATATGAAGGCCCTCCCTAATCCACTAGGTACAACGGGGGTCTATGTATGAAATAATTTTTTATGTAACACCATGAATCCTCAAAACCTCTTGAATATACATCTGACCCAAATCATCGACTTTAGATGAATCCCTGATTAAAATGAAATGGTTTGACTTTGGTCAAATAGTCAATCCCTAACCAAATAGAATTCCTCCCCCTGAGAGTATGAGGTAATACAAAAATAAAATCCAATGTGATCTTATCCCAATTCGAGTTAGGAATAGGTAGCATCTAAATAAAAACATAGAGCCTTTGGTGATCTACTTTAACATGCTGACATGTCTTATATAATGACACAAATTCAGCTACATATTACCTCATACATGGCCACTGGAACTACTGGCACCCATAATTGTACATATTTGTAGCACTATGATGAATGGACCACTAAGACCGTTGTCTGTCCTATATCCCCCCCATCCTCATTGACAGTGACACCATGAAGTGAACCTTCAAGAAAAAACTCCCTCATGAGACAACGACCAATCACAAAGCATCTCCCCAACATTTAGGAACTATATAAAATGATGTCATAGTTTATTACTCATCTAGTCTTGCAGAATAAACTCTATAAGGGAAGGTTTCAACTAAAAACTAGTTAAGAACACACCTCCACTATGTTCCTTGGTCTCAGGATGCATCAGGAAAAAGATCCCCATCAACGCCAACTCATCATTGGACTCCTTCAACAATTGTAATAGAACATTCATACTCAAAGCATGTGCCACCATATTACCCTTAACTGGGGTATAGACTGTATCAAAATATAACCCCTAAAGGTACTCAACCAAATGATTTTGCACTAAATTTATATCTTTCTAGGAGAAAAAATAGGCTAATATATTATGATCCAAATAAACAAAAAACTTATCCCAAAACATATAATGGTGTGACATATTCAAGACATGCATCACTGCTATTAAACCCAACTAATGGTTTGGTTAAGTCTTTTCATGTGGTCAGAGTTGGTGTGAGACATAATCCACCACAAGGTCATCCTGCATCATCACACACACAAGTCACATACCTGATGCATCGTAATAGACCACATATCCCTTTACAGAACCCTAAAAGGTCCACACAGGGGTAGTGTTCAACCAACACTTTATCTCCTAAAAGTAAACCTCACACTCTAAGATCCATTCAAACTTCACCCGTTTCTAGTGAGCATTTTCATGGATGAAGAAAGCTGAGATAAATATCAAAAAATAAACTTATAATACCCTTCCATGCCCAAAACCCCTATAATCTGATAACCTATAAACCTATAATCTGATTTCAATCAAATTATTCTGTTATTACCATGAAATAAGTACACTAATTTTCTTAGGGTCCATCAAAACCCCTTATTCTGAGATCACATTGCCTAGAAACTTCACCTCCCAGATCCCAAAGTTTCACTTGGAGAACTTCACAATGAGCCAACGATCCTGAAGGGTTCCTATCACAATTCTAAAACTCTGATCATGTTCCTCCTCAATCCTAGAATAGATGAGGATTTTAACAAAAAATAACATGACAAAGGAATCAAGATACTAGTGGAACACTCTATTTCTAAGTTCCAAAATGACCACTGGAGAATTATTCAACCAAAAGGGCATGACCAAATACTCAAATTAGTCGTATATGATTCAAAATCCTTTTTCGGAATATCTTCCTTTCTAACTATGACTTGGTGATATTCATAACACAAGACAATCTTGGAAAACCACCTTAACCCTTTATGATGATCGAAAATGTCATCAATATGGGGAAATGCTTCTTATTATTGATCATCACATTATTCAAATTTTGATAATCAATTTTCAACCAAAGAGGACCATCTGAATTTTTCACAAAGATAAATGTAATCGCCCAAGGTGAGATCCTCAAGTGAATGAATCCTTTGGATTTAAAATTGTCAAATTATACCTTTAATTTCCTCAACTCATTGGGGGACATATGGTGTGGGGGTAGAGATATCAGTTGTGTCCCTGATGCCAAATCAGTAGAGAACTCCATATCCCACTCTAGAGAAAAACCCAAAAAATCATCTAGATAAACTCTGGGGACTCATCCACCATAAGTGAAAATTCACCCTTAGGTAAATCATCATCATCTTCCAATGTGAGTGATGAGATATGAAAATTGAGGTTTCTAAATTCTACAAATGTAGGCCCAAAACATCCCTATCGAGGATCCCATTCAACTTGAAAATCATTCCTACTTCCATCAGGTACCATGAAACTCACTTAAAACCTATAATAATCGATGGGTGCTTAAAAAATCACCATATAATCCATACTTAGGATTGCTTCAAAGAGTTCCATCTTCAAAACTAGAAAATCTCATTCTAACTCCACCCATAACAGAATGAGTTCATAAGGGAGACACCTGGAACCATACTCTCATTTCTTACCAAGAAGAGTAACCAACTCCATATCATAAGTCATAAGCTCGGTTGGAAATGTTAACACATCTACAAGATGGGTATAAATAAAATAAATAGTGGCATTAGTATCAAATAGAAAAATAGCTAAAGATGATGCAATAAGAATGATTCATCAAACAGTCTTAGGCCCTGTATCTGATTCCACTAGTTCTTGGTCCACTGCATAGAGTTTCATTGTCTCAGACCAACACTGAAATCAACCAATAAAATGTGTCTCTTACCTAAATAGAATTTTCCCAGAAGTTGATCTAGTCATACAACCATGATCTCCGAACTGAGAACCCACATTTTTGGATTGTTCTGAATGAAATGACATCCCATTGGAAGATAAAAATCATGTACCACTTGGATATGTTTTTTCCACTTTACAAAATCAATACAAGTTCCCCATAACTCCACATCAGTGATAAGGAATGGGTGGAGAGGGACAAACTGGTCTCATATGCCCTACTTTTCCATATGGATGAAACACAACTAACTCAGCATCTGAAGCCACTCACAAAGATTGCCAAGAAGGATGGGCTAAACTACCACCTCTATTCTTCCCCTGCTCATGCTTGTTCCTCTTATTCTTAGAATAACTAACACTTACCACTACTGATACTACTCCAAAGATACCATATGTTCTTCCATGATTAATTTCCACCATCATGGCATGATATACGACATCAGCATAAGTTTTTATCTTGAACAAGAAAACATGATATCGAATTTCTCACTGAAACACCATATTAAACTTTTGAGCCTTTATCTTTTTATTGCAAATGATATTGGGTGCATACTAAACTATATCTACAAAGAATTTATAATATTACAACACAGTTTGATCTCCCTAGGAAATCTTCACAAAATATCGGGACCTGGTGAAGGTCAAAATATCAAGAAAATACTATTCATTGAAGACAACCTTAAAATCATTCCATCCCATATTATTGTACTTTCCATCAATCACTACTAATTCCCACCACTTATCACTAGGATCATCCAACAATAATCAATCACATTTCTCTCTAAATTCCTCAAGAATATCATGAAACTCAAAAATTATCTCTATTTCCTCAAGCCACTCCTCTACTTCTGGAGGTTCCATGCTCCCTCAGAAAGAGATAGGATTGTTCTTGAGTAACTCTTGATCCTTTTCCTTTCAATGACTTAGTTCAGCTTCTCTACTCTGATCAGAACCAGAGCACACTCCTTGTCCTGAATCTTGGACAGCCTGAACCATTGATTTCACTATCCCTTAATCGATTGGTGAGGTAGAGGTCTATTCATCATCTTCCCATGGTTGTATAGGAGGAATTCAAAGATCCATATTGATACATCATGAAATAACAATAAGTAAAAACTCATCAATAAATCATTAAGAAAATTTTCATCGTTAAAAAAATCTCAAACCCTTCCATAAATCAAAACATAGTCAAATCCATCACAATAACAAGTCAAAAAACCACTCCAACCCCACCCAATGTCTATATAAAATATTAAGCCTATAAATCTCACCGTTATAAGAATTTAAATCAAACCCCAACATCTAGGGAAATTCTAATACTATCATGAGGTTTTTTGACTAGTGATTGCACCGTGATTCACTATTTCATTTTCACCCTTACACCACGGTGCAAAACTTGTTTTTGTATTGAAAATTATAAAAATAATTAAAACTTTTACATCATGTTTGATTCCATTATTTTGTTTTTATAACTATTAAAAATGGAAATGTTACTTGATTTGATAATTTCAAAGAAGGTGGAGGTGATTTGGAGGGCCCATGATGAAGTCCAAGAAAAATGGGCCAAACAGCACAGGATCCATGCATACCAGTGGATTCATCCGCATAATTTTACTGAACCGTGCATCCAAATGGGTTGAAATTTTTTTTATTGGTCCAAAATCCATTGGGACACATTTCATCTTAAAGAAACCAATCCATATTCTTCCATCTATTGGTCTAAACTACTTTATCTATCCATCTCACCAAATAAGAACGATGTCAAAAGTGGCGTGTTGTGATCTATCCATATCTAAAGTTGTAGGCGTCAAAATGAAGCCACACATTTGGTGGAGATATTCATGAGGTAGTTATGAAACTTTTTAATTTTATTTAAAGTGATATAAGTCTATATTGAGGTCTAAAACCATATTCCATGTGGTTTTAAGAAACATGTGTGCCCAAAACCATCTTCTACTTTGCCTATAAAATGAAACATTTGGCTCCTCATTTGCAAGTTCGAACCAAAAGAAAAGATATTCTATTATGTAGTTATAAAGGAGTCTCCTATTCATCCTATAAGTTATGGAGTCCCATATCTTCATAGGGGGTCAATAATGAAAAAGGATTTTCACCCGAGCATCCTCCTCCTCCTAATATCGAGCTAAATGGTGGGTGTTTGTTGTGAGGGAGCTAAACACATATCAAGGGAGTTCCGATACATATATTAGCTACATATTTGTATTAAATTTTATGTTAAGAAATTTATTTCCATGTATTTTAATTTAGTTTTTATTTTAATGTTTTTTTATGCATGTGATTGATTTTCTCTTAATTCCTAACGGATCGGTGTGAGGTTTTGAGTGTGCGACTTGTGTTATTCCAATTTCACAACACAAAAATACTTTTATTACCTACTTTATTAAGATTTAAATCTGATTTGGAAGATCTTATTCCATTCATAAGTTCTAGACCTTGACAATACGATTATTCTGTCAAGGTTTGGTTCTTCAAGTAATGAAATAAATGCTTAGGAGTTAATTGGGATTTCAATTAATTTTAACCCAACAATTACTACAAACCTAAATGAATATCTAAGAACAATGAACTATAAATGTGTGGATTGAAATAAAAATGACCCATTTATCTCATATTTTTTAAAATCCACTTGTTTTTTCAACTATTAAACTCTTTAAGTTAAGTTATTTTCTTTAAACTGTTTTCAAAATCACCCCCACCCTAGTAATTTTTATTAAATACGCATACTCTAAACCTATCGACGATCTTGGAAAGATGCCCTATGGTTTTCTCTATGTAATAAATAAACCATAAAATCATAATAAATTTGACATTTCATGACAAAGCGGTCAAATTTTGGCATCGTTTCTGGGGACCTCTTTGGTTTTTAGTGCGTGTTTTTTATAATATTTTTTGTTTGTGAGTATTTATTAGTTTTATCTTGTACCTTTACCTATATTTTTTTGTTTTGATTTATTTATTTTTAAGGTTTAGTGCATGATGCATTCCAATTAAGGAGACTTACTATAACAACCCATAATTTACATACATTGTTATTTCTTCAAAATTGAAGCACACTTATTACAACATATAAAAAAACCATGAAAGGACTGTATAGGTATTGTGTCTCTAGAAACTGGGAAACATAAACAACTGGTTCATAAAGCATCTACATTGTCTCCCATTTATTTCATCATATCAAGATTCCCTCTTGTAATATCCTACCACTAGTGCAGAAAACATTTTTTACGTCGGTTATTTTTAATTTTTTACGTCGGTTTCTAGCCGACGTTAATACGTGTGACATTATAAATAAGGTTTTTCACGTCGGTTATTTAAAAAACGACGTCAAAAACATAAAATCGCGATGTTTATCACGTCGGTTATTTTAGAACTGACGTGATAAAGGGGCCTGGAGAATGGTTTATCACGTCGGTTATTTTAGAACCGACGTGATAAAGGGCCTGGAGAATTGTTTATCACGTCGGTTATCGAAGAACCGACGTGATAAACTGCCTGGACAATGGTTTATCACGTCCGTTCTTAAACAACCAACGTGATAAACAGGGGAGATGGGGTTTATCACATCGGTTCATATAGAACCGACGTGAAAAACTGGGGTGAGGGTGGTTTATCATGTCCGTTCTATAAGAACCGACGTGATAAACCGGGCTGAGCATGGTTTATCACGTCGGTTCATAAATAACCGACATGAAAAACCGGGGGAGGGGGGTTTATCACGTCGGTTATTGTATAACCTTCGTGATAAACCGGAGGGGGGGGGGGGGTTTATAACGTCGGTTAGTCAATAACCGACGTGCTAAACCATTCTCCAGGCCCTTTATCACGTCGGTTATTAAATAACCGACGTGATAAACCATTCTCCAGGCCTTTTATCATGTCGGTTATTAAATAACCGACGTGATAAACCATTCTCCAGGAATTTTATCATGTCGGTTATTAAATAACCGACGTGATAAACCATTCTCCAGGCCTTTTATCACGTCGTTTATTAAATAACGGACGTGATAAACCATTCTCCAGGCCTTTTATCACGTCGGTTATTAAATAACCAACGTGATAAACCCAATTTTTTTTAAGTAGAATGCAGAGATCTTCTCTCCACCAGAATCAACTAGAAAATAAATCAAGAAATCGTACCACAAAAACAGAAGCACATAAAAATTAAGCATGTACATAGATAACATATAAAACTTACCCACTAGACAGCATCCACCCTCATTTATACCCCATGGATAGCCCTCCCCCACCCCGTTGGAGCCCTCACCCTCATGTATACCCCCTGGACAGCCCTCCTCCACCCCTTTGGAGCTCCCACCCTCATGAATACCCCTTGGACAACCCTCCCCCACCCCATTGGATCCCCCACCACACTCCTGGACTGCCCCCCGACCCCCGGACACCCCCAAACACCCCTCGACAACCCCCCACCCTCTTGAACAGCACCTACTCACCCCCTCACCCCACTTGACAGCCCCCACCACACCCCTAGACAACCCCCCCCCCCCCCCACCCCTGGACAGCACTCCCACACCCCTGGACCGGCTTCTCACACCCCTAAACATCCTTGCCACCCCCCAGGACTGCCCCCACCCCACCGGACAGCCCTCCCAGACCGCTGGACACCCCCAACCCCACTGAACACACCCCCACACCCTTGAAACCCCTCCCCCACTGACCCAAATCCATACCAGAAGAACCATCAAAAGTAGACCAAAACAAGAAGTATAGAAAAATTAAACATTCACTTATATAACATTCAATACTTACACTGTCAACTTCAAAAAAAAACTAAATCAAACCTAAACAACTACCAAATACACAATTAAAACGACAATATTCAAAATTACATTTTACATTACAAACAACTAAAATTCAATCAAACCTATAAAATAATTTGACCACTCCACTTGTACGTGTTTGATGTCTTCAGCAGTATAGGGTTGAGGGTCATAAAAAAGCTACAAATGAAAAAGAAGATAGTTAACGTGTATAATGAATAAATCAAATTGAAATATGATGGCAAAGTTTAAGAGGAAATCGTACCAGGTCAAAATTCACAACTGTCCCAGTTGTTATTATTTCATACATAAATCTTAACATATAATATCCGCATTTGATGAGGCCTTGTTGTTCATGAAATTTCTGTTTTGAATGAGTGTAAATTCAATATATTATTTTTATGTAATAAATCAAAAAGTACAAATTATAATTGGAAATTTACCTTCGCCTTTACATATTTGATCTTTGCATTTCTTTTCTTTGTGTTTTTTCGAAAGTAGACCCATGCGCTGTTAGAAAATAATACGAATGGGGTAAATTTAAAATTCATTATAATATAAAAAACTATTGAGAAATTGAAACTTACTTTTTCAATATATTATTAAAACTTGCCCGCACATCACCATGAATAGAGCATATCCAATAAAGAGCTTTCGCCCTTGGGCAAAAAATCCCTAACATCCAATGATTACTGATAAAAGGAAATTTAATGTTAGTGGTTTTTTATGTTAAAAGATAATTAACTCTTTGAGAGAAATGTGTTTCATACCTCTCACAAAAAGGCATCATCCAACATTGTTGGATTATATTCTTTTCAAATCTTTCAGCAATATAAACCATTCTTTGTTCCTCAGTCAATGCACATGTTTCAGGGGAAATCAATTGCGGGTCCATGAATCCATATACTTCTGTCAGTTCATTCCTCTCACAAATTTTATAAAGATACGTAATACAAAACATATATAAGTATACATTTCTAATAAATATAACCCAGGGAAAAGGTGTTTAGACTTACATGGAAAAAATTTTCACCATGTTGATGCCCAACTTATCTCCAGTAACAAGCTCCATGATATCAGATTTTGTAATCCCCACACTTATTTCACATACACAAACATGAGATTCCATTGGAAACTCATAAAAACCCAACAACAAATGTGAATATCTTGACAATCTGTCAAGACCACTGGAATCTGTATCTGATGTCATAGCCTGTTGTCTTTGTTGTTGTCTATACAGTATTTCTTTACCTTTGAAGTATTCCTGTGAAAAAAAAAATTGAGAATTATAATAGTTTTCAAATGATAAAACAACTTTAATAAAATAATAAAATAAAAGATATAACATTCATACCTCGATTGTAATGAGTCGAAGAAGTCTGGATGGCCAAACTAAAAAATGGTCGATACTCTGTCCAACTGTCGCCACCTAATCTGTAAGTATTGGTACCCTAACAGATCTATCTATAATATCCTGTACAGTGACCCTCTGAATCTCTACCTCTTATTATTGATGATGAACTGTATCTCCTATACAATATACCAACCCGTATGCTACTATATGATGTTGAGAATCATCAACATATAACTTGCAATATGTAGGAAGCTGCAGCGGAGGCGTAGGATAAAAAATGGGGTCTGCAGGCTGAGTTGGGGGAGTGGGAGCTACTGGAGGAGGTGGAGGAAAAATAATGGGGTCTGCAGGGGGAGGTGGAGGAGTGGGAGCTGCAGTCTGAAATTGTCGTTGCATTTCTGCAAACATAGACTGCACCGAATCTCTAATCTTATCTTCCATCGTCACATTAATATTTTGAACTTCAGCCTCCAAGGATTCTATTTTTTTTATAAACCCCCTCAATGTTAGAAGTTGAAGAACATGGAAACACTTTTCTTACCGATACACCTGCCGGATATCCTCTTACACGACCAGGAAGTTCGGGCCTTCCCAATGCTGCAAATAAAATATCTTCCCTCCCAGTAGCTGTAAATGTCCCCTCTGAACTCTGCTCCTCAAGAGAGTCCTATATTAATTAATTGAACATTTCTGTAATGATTGAAACTTATATGAAGAAAAAAGTTAACTTAAATAAATTAAATAGATATCTTACAATCCTCTCAGCTACGATTATCGATTCTTCCGAAAGATATTACCCTTTTTTCCCTTCCGAGATCTCTTCCATTTTTCATGTCTAGATAGAGGGGATGGAGGGGCCACCTCTCCAGAGCTTGAAGACTCAGCTCTTAGTTGTTGAAATTTTTCCGCTATCATTTTTTCTTCCAATAATGTATACCCTCCCCGAGATAAACTATGAGGGTATACATTTTTAGATTGGATCTCCTGATGAGATTTCCTTGTTTGCTGTAATTTAAGAATAATAAATCATTAACAAAACATTAATAAAATCATTTATATAAGAAAGTTTATAAAATTTTACATTGCCCTTACCAGAAATGACTCTTTTTTTCTACTTTCAAAAAAAGGTCTCCATGTGTCTTCATCTATAAAAGGATATATAGGACATGGATTGTCATGACTCCTATGACCATAAATGAAATCAGATGAGAGGGTTGATTTGAAATCCCTCCATCTCCTAGCAGCCAACGATAAGCATTTCTTCCTGACTCCTCCAGTGTCAGGAATATCAAATGTCATCTGATAAAGAAGAGGTTAAACATATTATATATACTAGAAACATTAAAATAATGGTCAGACAATGACAAAAGATCTTACCAAAATCGTCTCCCACAACTGAGAGATATTATCTTTATACACACCTCTCCAATCATCATACAGAATTCTTACTTTGGTCTTATCCTGTGTTGCAACAAAACTCTTAAAATCTTTGGCATTCGGACCTCTAGGAATATCATCATCATCAAACTCAACTACTATCCTCTGATCCTGCATACGGGCAAGTGATTATTTTGGTAAACGTGTGCACCCACGTTTACCAACCTTTGCACTCTTTGTCGTAATAGGAGCATGTGAATGTTCATCCCCAGAGGTATGACCAGCAATATGCTCCTCTCCAGAATCATGTGGTTGATCATCTGAATGATCTGTCATTATCCTTCAAATCAAAAAAACAAACCTCAATTCACAAATATAAAAATGCAAATATTTTAATACTACTGTAATCAGAAAATAGAAAAGTGTACTAGGTTACATAATAGTAAACATTGTTAATATGGTAAACATGTTAAACAATGGTAAAGATGGCAAAGATGTTCAAGATGGTCAAGATGGTCAACATGGTAAAAAATGGAAAAAATGGTAAACCTGGTAAACATTGTAAACATGGTAAAGTAATTGTCAGTGAACAAATATACAAATTCAAATATTTTAATACTACTGTAATCAGAAAATAGAAAAGAGTACTAAGTTACATAATATTAAACATTGGTAATATGGTAATCATGTTAAACAATGGTAAAGATGGCAAAGATGGTCAAGATGGTCAAGATGGTAAAAATGGTAAAAATGGTAAACCTGGTAAACATTGTAAACATGGTAAAGTAATTGTCAGTGAACAAAAATAAGAATTTTAAAATTCATTTAATGGTTATAAACATGATAAAGTAAACTAAACAAACTTAAAACAAACAAAAACATATACTTATTTTATTTTAAAACATGTTTTAATAAATAAAGAACTTACAATATCAAACATTTATGGAAAAAATAAATGTAAACAATAAATAAACATATGTTACCTGTAATTTTAGGAATGTATAGATGAATTGTTTTCCCAAATTCCTTCATCGTGATCGTTCCTTATGGCACAAACTATGTCTTCAACATGATCATCATTATGTTCTGTTAATATTTCCATTGAAGTAGGGATATCGCATAAATCAGTATATTCATCAAGTTCATCCTCACCAACATATTGTTTTTCCCTTGTAAAACAACAGCCCACTGCATATCTGATTGATCTACTACATAAATTTTGTTTTTGCATGTGTTTACATTATAAAAGAATCAGCTGTGTCTTCCAATCTATTCATATTAACAAGTGTCATTCCAAAGTCATCGTTTCTGACACTGTTACCGTTAAACCATTTACAGTTAAAAATGGGAACTTTAATATTAAAGTAATCAACCTCCCATATGTCTTCAATCACTCCATAATATGCATTTGATGCAGAAATTGGGTTTTTGTCCTTAGCACTCGAAAAATGCATTGCTTCTGCAAACACCAATACACCACTATTCTGAACTGCACTTCTGTTGTCCTGAGCTTTTGTATGAAATGTATAACCATTAATGTCATAACCATACCATGTTATGACATTTAAACATGGACCACCCACTATCCATTTTAATGTCTCTGATACATCTGATCTACCAAGCAAAGTCTTTTTAATCCATGACAAAAAAGTTGTTTTGGGCTCATTCAAAATCCACATTTCTTTCTTCTTTGGATGAAATTGTTTCAACTCATTAATATGCAATGTGATATATAGTTGAGAATCATCTATGTTATTCAAGATGTATGATTCTAACTTCTTCATCTGTTCAGCTGAAAATGATTTGACTTTCAAGCCGCGAATCCCCTTTCCCTCATTATTAACTCATTCATGGAGAGATGGAGGTAAACCTATGTGTTGCGCCGCAGCCAAGTAGCTCGTACAAAACTCTGCTACCTCCTCAGAAATGTACTTTTCAATAATGGAGGCTTCAGGTCGATATAGATTTTTAACATACCCCTTTAATATTTTCATATACCTTTCAAAAGGATGCATCCAACGAAGATATACAGGTCCAAAAAGATTTATTTCTCGAACCAGATGAATCATTAAATGCACCATTATATCAAAAAATGTTGGAGGAAAATACATTTCCAATTGACAAAGTATAAAAATTGCATCCTTTTCCAAAATGTTCAAAGCATTCACATCAATCGCCTTGTTACAAATTGAATTGAAAAAATAACACAACTTCATTATAGTCTTTCTGACACGAATGAGCAATATTCCACGCAATGAAACTGGTAGAATTTGTTGCATCATGACGTGACAATCATGTGATTTCATACCTATCAACTTCAAGTCCTTCAATGAGACAAAAAATTTTACATTAGAAGAATAACCTTGAGGCACTTTGGTATCATGAAGACACTGACAGAAGCTAATTTTCTCTCTCTTCGATAATGTATGACAAGCCGGGGGAAGAAATGTTCGTCTTCCTTTAGGAGTGGGAGCTAACTCCAAACGTATTCCCATTGATAGTATGTCTAATCTTGCATTCAACCCATCTTTAGTCATTCCTTTAATATCTAACAATGTTCCAATCAAAGAATCACAGATATTCTTCTCCACGTGCATCACATCAATATTATGTTTAACTTCATGATACCTCCAATATGGTAGCTCAAAAAAAATTAAACTTTTCTTCCAAATATGTCTATCATTACCAGATTTCTGTGTCTTTCCCAATGTCACGTCAAGGTTTTTCACCCTCTCAAAATACAGATTAGGGGATAAAGGTTTTGGAGCAGTATCAAATTCTTGTGAGCCATTAAATGCCTTTTTTAGTCTTCTATAAGGGTGTTCCATAGGCAAAAACTTTCGATGACCCATGTACACTGTTTTCCTCCCATGATGCAATTGACAATAGGATGTCTGTTGTTCGCAAATTGGACATGATTTATGCCCTTTAACACTATATCCAGACAAATTTCCATATGCTGGGAAGTCATTTATAGTGAACAGAAGCACTACATGCAGTTGAAAATATTCCATTTTATAAGAATCATACACCCTAATACCATCATCCCATAACAGTTTCAAATCATCAATCAACGGTGACAAGTAAACATCAATATCATTACTGGGTTGCTTTGGACCAGAGATCATTGAACTCAACATGACATATTTGCGCTTCATACAAACTTCAGGAGAGAGGTTGTAAATTACCAATAAAACAGGCCATGAACTATGTGTGCTACTGAGTGTTCGGTATGGATTCATTCCATCTGTGCACAACCCTAGTCTGAGATTTCTTATTTCATTTCCAAATGTAGAAAACTACGCATCAATTTTCTTCCATTGTGGACAATCAGCTGGATGACGTATTTTTCCATCACATACCCGCTCTTCAACATGCCATCTTAACCTTTTTGCATCATGTTAATTAGCAAATAAACGTTTGAAACGATTAATTATAGGAAGATACCAAAATACCTTTGAAGGGAGATTTGTAATCTCTACAGCACCCTGTGATTATTCTTTCACCTTATACCGTGATGTCCCACATTTTGGACACTCTGACAGAAATTCATATTCCTTCCTATATATAATGCAGTCATTCAGACAGGCATGTATTTTCTTGTATCCCAATCCCATCGGGCATAATATTTTCTTGGCTTTGTAATGTGAATCTGGAAAATCGTTATCTTTTGGAAGAATGTCTTTCATCAATTGTAGCAGCTCTGTAAAACTTCTGTCACTCCATCCATGCTTCACCTTCAGGTTAATAAATCTTAACACCGCCGACAGAACCGTAAAATCTGTACAACCGGGATATAATGGTTTTTCAGCATCACCATATAGACGTGCAACTGTCGGTTCTATCTCAATTTGTTCTACTACAATATCGCGAATCATTTCATTAATTCCATCGGAGTTACCATCTTGCGAATCATCATCATCAGGGACATTCCGTCCAGTTTCACCATGCCAAATCCAAGTGCTGTAACTCGGATTAAAACCATGACATATCAGATGATCTTTTATCTCTCTACTTTTCAACTTCTTCATATTCAAACATTTCAGGCATGGATAGAAAAAAATGTCACTACTTGGAACATTTCATTTTGAAAATTCCAAAAAGGCATCAACACCTTCCTCAAATTCATTGCTCATTCGATGTGCCGTAATCCAACTTCGACTCATTATTACCTATAACAAATATCAACAAAAAATATATATTTTTATGATAAGACAAATACATGTTTATATGAAAAAAATCATAATTTGAATGTAAAACAATTTAAATTATAAAAAAAAACTATAGGTATTTAAAAAAATATGCTTGAATATTATTTTTAAAACAAAATATAGTTAGATGTAACAGTTTAAAATTTCATTGAATCAAAGAAAACCATGACGCCTAATGATTCTCCAAATAAAATATACATCAATAAAACATAAACAAAATGATTTTTATCTGAAATAAGTGAATATGATCAGATGATACACATTTATAATAATCTCATGCCAATATACTAATAAACATGTTAAAATATAGGAATACCTAATGGAGCATATAACATGTGTTATTCATGCTTGTTGTTCAATCATTATGATCTAAAGTACTCAACACTTTCAAGTGCCAAAATCTTTAAAGTAGTATTAGTTTTCATAAGTACCCAACACCAAATAGCTATAAATCGTAAGTGTCATGTTAGAAATATGAATATCGACCATTTGTTTTATGTTTAATAATATTGTCATATTATCTAATCATTCTGATTATATATTAGAATTACTATATCCTTTTGATCCGATATATAATCTAAGGATTAATATTTCTTTAGAAAAAGTAATGTTAATATCATGGTAATGTAAAAAAAGTATATGTCGAACTATATATATGTAATACCAATAAAAAAATACATATGTGTTTTTCCTGGGTTTCACACATAAAACAACTCATCTCACAGATTAAATTTTTGAATCATCCTACATAATACTTATTTTTATAACTTAGGGAATGAAAATAATAAAAGTTTTGATTTACGATACTCATTATGGGTTAACATGATATATATAAATATAATATCTAATCTCATAAAAATATATCCATGGGGGTATAAGAGCATACACAAAGCACATGATCAAAAAGATAAGTGAAACAGTTCTATATAATCATAGATCATAAAACCTGAGTCTAAGTATAACAATTTTAGCATAACATAAGACATGATTTATATGATAGTGGGAACATGATTTAAAAAACCTTATTCACAAGATCACAACATTGGTATGTGGAATAACATAAGAGTGTCGCACAAACATAATCATATAATTCATAACATATGTCAAGGGAAAACATAGTTTCATTCACCTCATATTGGGATATGTTAATCACCTTTCCTATAATTTATTATAATATTTCTTACGAGACACATCACATAACACATTGGACATTTTATAACCATCTGTATCCCATATTGATCTATGATATATAATGCATTGTTGAATGCATTAGAAGGATATTATGGACCCAAATGTCACATAATGACTAACCATATATATGGGTGAATCGTGATCATCAAATCATTTATAACACTTTTGTAGATCAATTAACTAACAAAAATGAAATGGGGGTCATAATTGTTTTTACAAAACATAATAATTATTAATACATAAAAATGTGTTTGGATGGTACGATAAGATAATATACCTAATTCAATCTAATTATCGTTAAATTATTTCTACCTAGATAGAAAAGACCTTTATAAAAAATATAATTAAACTTGAGAATGAAAAGAAAGTACCCTTTACCTTTTTTATAATGAAAAATCTGAAAAGGATGATAATAATATTTAGGTATTATAATTTTTTTATGAATTATTAATAATAAAAGAAATCACCTCACTGGGTTTTGTTGAAAATCGGACATACCATCATATTCATGAAATCAGATACACTTTGCATGAAAAGGTCCATCATTTTTAGGAGATGACTGAAAGAAGAAATGTATTATCAGACTCACCATGAGTCCAGAATGAAATATTTGATTGTAATAGGTATGAAATGATATTTTTATGAATGCAGATGAAAAAAAATGATGGTTTTCTGATCTAGGAGTTCTAAAAATCATAATTTTTTGAAAAAATATTATTATGTAAGAATGTTGAATGAAATTTTAAGGATAGGTATTTCTGATTGTACCTGGTCCAATTTCATTCATGAAAATCATTTTCTGGACAATCATATTGAAAATATGATTTTAAGAAAATAAGTACTACCAATCTTCATCCAGAAAGACACATTCCAGCTAAGTAGGAAATAATAATGTTGCTGGAAGAATGGAACGTTACAGTACCACCCATTATTTTTCAGATTTTGCTGAAGCTAATCCTCAATGTTTTAAAATTAATTATTCTTTCTAAATGATTGAATAATTTGAATGGTTGTGAAGTCAAATATCTATGTTCTCATGGTCATAGTAATATTTTTATCAGATATTGATTTATTTAGATACTTAAGAGGTTGATCGTAAGCGTATATCAGAATGAAAATCTAGAATAAGAGTTAAAAATAGTCTTATCCAAAATACACCTGCTTGAATGTTGCGAGTTGAATGTTGCGAGTTGAATGTTGCGAGTTGAATGTTGCGAGTTGAATGTTGCGAGTTGAATGTTGCGAGTTTAATGTTGCAAGTTGAATGGACATAATAACCATTTGCAATGACAAAAAATTCCACGAGATTCAAAAACGAACGAAAAGCACATCAAGAATCGAAACAAAAACGAATGAAATAAATTCGTGGAAGGCTTACTTGAATGTCGCGAGTTGAGATGATAGATCCGAGAGGAGTGAAAAAGATAAACAATGAATCCAAAATGAGTTTAATGCAGGAGATCGACGAGCCGATTAGGGTTTACCGCACGAGAGAGAGACGAGCCAGCGACTGTCAATCGAAAAATCGTAAATGATAGAACACGGGATTTAATTTTTTTAAATGTTTTATAACGTTGGTTATTATATAACCGACGTTATAAACTATTTTTTAGCTTTTTTACGTCGGTTATCTTAAAACCGACGTAAAAAACCTCCCGCGCTTTGGTTTTTTACGTCGATTTTTTTATAACCGACGTAAAAAATGAGATATCTATGGGTTTTTTACGTCGGTTTCCAAATAACCGACGTAAAAAACCCGATATGTACGCGTTTTTTACGTCGGTTATTTGGTAACCGACGTAAAAAAAACCGATATCGACGCGTTTTTTAAGTCGGTTATCAAATAACCGACATAAAAAACCAAAGCCCCTGAGTTTTTTTACGTCGGTTATTTTATAACCGACGTAAAAAACGCGTCGATATCGGGTTTTTTACGTCGGTTACCAAATAACCGACGTAAAAAACCCCCGCGCATTGGTTTTTTACGTCCGTTTTAAGATAACCGACGTAAAAACCCAACAGGCGCGATTTTTAACGTCGGTTATTAAAATAACCGACGTGAAAAATCTACTCGCCGCATTTTTACGTCGGTTATAAATAACCGACGTAAAAAATGGTGATGTAAAAAACGATTTCTGCACTAGTGTACATAATAACCTTCTTCCTGACCTGGGGAAATAAAACACACAAAAGGGTGATCTCAAATGCTCATTAAGGGTAAAAAAAAGAAATATCAATCACATAATATTCATAAGAACATAACATTTTGGGAATCTTAACCAGCAAAAGAGATCATAATTTCATAACATGGGATAAATCATAGTAGTGAAATGTAATCCCAATAATCATAACTTAAAACCATAACATAAAACATGAAACTTTGTGTAATACACACATAATCATAGAGAATCATTTCTTAGTAGTCAAGACTCATTGCCAAGACTATCTTAGCGGACAAAGTCCATTTCTGAACCGAGTTCACTCCTCGTTTCAGTCCTGTTTCACTAAACCGGATTAACCTGTCGTTCCATCCATGTCTATCTCGTGAGATATAAATCATTACCCAATGCATTGGAGAGAGATATAGGTCTCACCCATCTCATAATGATACCATTCTTATGTGCTCCACTATATCATAAATCATACATCATAGCATAACCCATGTAATAAAATGGGATTCTTAAACATCATGCCATCATAACATAATCCATACAAAATAAAAGGACATAATAAAATTAATTCCATCATAGAATAATCAAATCAATGTAAAAATAGGGATAGAAATAGAACCCTATATTATCTTAGATGGAAATTTTTTTGATAAAATGTTTGAACTCCATTCTTGAAGAAAATATCCTTTCTACTTCAAAAACATTTTTCCTTTCTTAAAATGTCATATAATTTTAAACTAAAAGAAGTTGATTAAAAATAAAATTGAAAACATGTAAAGGAAGCCTCATGTAAATCATGTTCTAAATGTCCATTCAGGCCGTATAAGTTAAAAAAACATTCTTCTCGTACTTTGGCTGGAAAAATCAAAAAAGTACCTCGTACTAAAAACGACAAAAGATTCCTTTAATATCTTTTAATAAAAACTCACCAATGGGTAAAATTGGATTTACACAATTTTAGGTGGATGTAAATAATAGTATATATTGAGGAAACATGGATGTGGATGATAAATATTCCCCAGTAAATTCTGTAGTATAAACAATCTCAGATAACAATGAGATTGTGAGATTTTCCCTTACCTTAGGTCCGATTTGCTTCGTACGTGTCCGAACCTCCTGTATAAGGATTTAAATAATGTTATTGACTTATTACAGAATCGTACTCATTGTTATGATATCATATTTGGTCATATTCTTAGAATCTTATTAGTAATATTTCATTTTTACTTGTTATTTGGGTGTTTATTGCTTTTTGTTCTTATGCGTGTTTTTTCGAATAAATTCTTAGTCTTATTTTAGGTTATAGATTACTCATTTACAGAATGTTATTAGTGTAATATATATAATAATTATTCACTCAATTCATTTATATAATCATTATTCGAATAAGATCATGTAGAACGAGTCGAGTCACATCGTGGAGATGGTAGGCCGTACGTACGCACGAGTGATGATATCGTTCCCATGATCGTGGAATTGTATTGAAGTGTATGTATACTATTTCCGAATCAATATCACTTTAAAATAGTCATATATAGTTATTCTTTACACCATTATACCCATCCCAGTAAGGTGGTGGTGGAAAATAGATTACACCACGGCGTAGAGAAGGTATTCCGTACGTACGCACGCGCGGTGATTTTGTTTTCCGTAGGATGGATAGATGGTGAAATAAGGTTGTTTCATACTTATAATAACATATCCATATATTATTGATACTGATGTTATTAATTCATAATGAAACAACTAATGAAGAAAAGTAGAAGAAGAAATAAAGTTGAAAGAATCGGTAACGGACATTACCTCTTCTTTGAAGCGCCTCTTCTTAACCTCCTCTTAGGGCCATAAAGATGGTCATTAAAGAAGACCAGGGCCTCTAGAATGTATCTAGGGAAGTTGGGAAGAGATATTTTACAGGGTTGGATGATTTTGGAGGCTCAAAGTGGTGTCAGGAGGAGAGGAAGGAGGTTCCCTTTAAAAAGGGAGGAGAGGGGCAGCTTTGGAAAAACTTAAAATATTATTTTATTATAAAGTCATATTCGGTTATTAATAGCTCAAAATTGATTTATTTAGAATATAAGGTGGGTATGGGTCTAAATCCTCTCATAAAATATTATTTAGACAAGTTTAGGTTTCTATTTTAACCTTATCATTTAGATTTAACTTTAAGTTAAATAATTTTACTTTTACCGTGCCTTCTTGTTTTCTTACACTCTATGGTTAATAAACTTAATATAACAAGACAAACGAACCCCAAGTGGTTTATTATTAATATATATAACCTTATATAAGTAATTTGGCAGATCCGTATTTTTTTAATAATAAAATAACAATTAATAATATAATATTTATTTTAAAAACTATTTTAAGTCAATTTTGACACTATTTGGTACATGATTTTTGTGAAAATAATAACAGCATGATTAGTTCGAAAAACATTAATTAAATCAATACTAATATGTCATATTAACCTATAAAATTATTTTAATTCATAAAAAGTCTCAAATTACATATATTTGGGTATTTATAATATCAATTATGTTAATATTTCATTAATAAGGAAATTACTGCAACATCATTGTGTCATAAATAAATTAAATTATTTAAAGTCTAAAAATTATAAATAAAATACCATTATGTAGGAAATATTTTTATATTTATAATAAATATTTATAGTCGAATTTATCTTATGTATAAACCTATATTGAAAATGTTTTAGTTATTAAACTTTGATTTTAACTATTTTAACTATTCTTTAAATAAAATAATATTAAATATCCTAATCTAATAAAAGTGGACCTAAGTGGTCATATGTTATTCGTAAGGTTGTTTTTGGTCGAATTAATACTATCCAATAGAATAAGGACATGTTTTAGGATAATAATAATATCATTTTTACCCTTAATTACTCTATTTATTTTTAACCGTGGTAAAAAAAGTAAAACGTTATTATTCGCCAAAAATTATTTTTATATTATTGAACAAAATTTTACTCCTTGATATTAACCATGTCTCTCGGATTTTCAAAATTCCACTCACAGAAGCGGTAAAATTATGTTTTATGTAAATTTTCAAATTCTCCTAGGAGGTGGGTAAAAGACGGTCAAAAGTTCAATAAAATATTTATATGTCTAAAATTATTATAAAATGACTCCATTGAATTACATTGAACTTATATAGGTATTATGTATTAATTTTCACATAAAATAAATTTAAATAAAATAAATAATTATTTAAATAAAAAGTCGGTTTTTAAATAGTAATATAGTGTTTTCACTATTCACCAAAAATTAAAAGTTTTCCAAAATATAACAAAATTTTACATTAGGCTAATTTTGATATTCAAAATCCAAAAATGAAGTCCATTTTGAAAGATTAAATTTAAAAAATTTCAAAAAGTGGGTATTACTATTCATAACGGCTAGTTTTGATAATATTTTAATAGCATATCGTTATTTAGTGAATCTCGGTATTGCATACGGCGCAAGCTATCGAGGAAGGTCGCGATTGCGTGTAAATAAAGCCAAGATAGTGTTGTGTGTAGTAAAAGATTCCATTGATGATGTATATAACATAAAAAAACATTTCTCATAAAAATCTCAGTTGTTACATTCTACCCCCCTTAAAATAAATTTCTCCCTCGAAATTCGTCACTTTTTAACAAAAAGAAGAGGATACCTCTCCCTCATCATATCCTCAAGCTCCCATGTAGCTTCTTCTAATTGTTGGTTCCTCCATAAAACTTTCACCAAGAAAGTGGTCTTGTTCCGTAGGGCTTTTTCACTATGATCCAGAATCTCTATCAGTTGTTCTTCATAAGAAAGATCTTGCTCCAGCGGTACAACTTCTAAGCTGAGTACATGTGAAGGATCGGGTATGTAATTTCTCAGGAGAGATACATGGAACACATCATGAACTTGAGAGAGACTCTGTGGAAGCACCAATCGGTAAGCTACCTTCCCAACACAATCCAGTATTTCTAAAGGACCGATATACCTAGGGCTCAACTTTCCCTTCTTTCCAAATCTCATTACTCTCTTCCAAGGAGATATTCATAAGAACACTTTATCACCCACTTCAAACTCTAGGTCTTTTCTTTGGTTATCGAAATTACTTTTTTGTCGACTCTGAGCTGCTCTTATGTGTTGTTGAATAGATCTAACCTTTTCTCCCATCTCATCAATAAGATCAAGTCCTAATAGCTTTATTTCCCCAACTTCATCCCAGCAAGTTGGAGTTAGACATTTCTTTCCATAGAGAGCTTAATAAGGATCCATCTGAATACTGGAGTGAAAGCTATTATTATAAGAAAATTACACCAAAGGTAGGTGTTGATCCCAACCACCTTTGAAATCCATAGAGCAAGCTCTTAATATATCTTCTACAGTTTGAATTGTTCTCTCAGACTGACCATCTGTCTGAGGATGATAAGCAGTGCTGAAACTCAACTCTGTATCCAGAGTATGATGAAAAATTTTCCAGAACATCGAGGTAAACCTCGGATCCTGATCAGATATAATGGAAAGTGGTACTCCATGCAATATTACCACTTCCTTTACATATATCCTGGAAAGCTGATCCAGAGAGAAATACTCTCTAATAGAAATGAAGTGTGTAGATTTTGTAAGATGATCAACTATGACCCAGATAGAATTATTGCCTTTGGATGTTTTAGGAATTCCAGTGAAAAAAGTCCATAGTGATGTTTTCCCATTTCCATTCAGGTATGGGTAATGGTTGTAACATCCCCTTAAACATATGTCTCTCATCTTTAACTTGCTGAAAAACCAATCATCGAGAGACATATTTAGCAACATATCTTTTCATGTCATCACACCAGAAGTACTCTTTCAGGTCCCTATACATCTTCGTGCTTCCAGGATGAATAGAGAATGAAGAACAATGAGCCTCATCCAGTAGCTCCTTCTTTAATTCTGGGATGGGAGGAACACAAACCCAATTCCTGAACTTTATTATCCAATCACAATCAAGGTTGAATTCAAGATCATTTCTCACCTTATTTTGTAACTCTACATCTTCTTTGTGTTCCTCTTTAATCTTCACATGTATAGATGGTTGAACATTCATTTGATAAAGATAAGATTTTTCCCCTTCCATTATAATTCCAAGATCTATCCTTTGTAAATCCATAAATATCGGATCTTTTCTGATCCTCATCATGGATAAGCTAGCATGGTCTTGTCGACTTAATGCATCTTCCACCTTGTTTGTTTTCCCTGGGTGGTAAAAAATTGAGAAGTTGTAATCCATAATCAACTCTAACCATCTTCTTTGGATCATATTCAGCTCCTTTTGTGTGAAAATATACTTTAAACTTTTATGATCAGTATAAATATCACACCTATCACCATAAAGATAATTCCCCCAAATCTTTAATGCAAATATTACCACAGCTAACTCCAAATTATGAGTTGGGTAATTTTGCTCATGGATTTTCAACTGTCGTGAGGCATAAGCAATCATCGTATCATTTTGCATAAGAACACACCCCAATCCCTTTATGGATGCATCACTAAGGATCACAAAGCTTTCTCCACTACAAGGTTGTGTGAGAACAAGTGCACTAGATAACCTTCTTTTTAACTCCTTGAAATACTCTTCGCATTCCTCCATCCACGTGAACTTAATTCCTTTTCAGGTCAACCTGGTGATTGGATTAGATAATCATGAAAAATCTTTCACAAAATGTTGAAATATCCATCCAAACCAAGAAAACTTCGGATCTCAGTTAATGTTGTTGGTCTTGACCATCTTTCAATAACCTTTATTTTTTCTGGGTCCACAAATATCCCCTCTTTTGAGATTATGTGACCCAAAAATGAAACTTGTTGAAGCCAAAATTCACACTTGGTAAATTTGTCATAAAGATTCTCCTTTCTCAGGGTCTTTAATACAATTCTCAAGTGATCTTCATGTTATTCCATTCTCTTTGAATAGACAAGAATATCATCAATAAAGACTACCAAAAACTGATCAAGATAGTATCTAAAGACTCTATTCATGAGATCCAAGAAGATAGCAGGGGCATTAGTAAGACCAAATGGCATCACTATAAATTCATAGTGTCCATACCTTGTACAGAAATCCGTCTTTGGTATATCCTCCATTTTGACCCTTAATTGATGATACCCTGAATGAAGATCAATCTTGGAAAATTATTTAGCCCCGCGTAGTTGGTCAAACAAGTCATGTGTGGGAGAGGATATTTGTTCTTGATAGTGATCTTGTTAGGTTCTCAATAATCAATGCAGAGTTTCATTGATCCATCTTTCTTCTTAACAAACAGAACAGGTGCTCCCCAAGGTTATGCACTAGGGCGTATGAATCCCTTATCATGATTCTCTTGGAGTTTCTTCTTCAATTCCTTCAACTCAATTGGGGCCATTCTATAAGATGTCTTTGAAATAGGCAATGAACCCGATACAAGTTCTATTGAAAACTCAACTTCACAATTTGGTGGAAGACTCGACAATTCCTCCAGAAAGACATCATCAAACTCTCGTACAATGGGAAAATTCCTAATTATGAGTTTCTCTCAAACCATTTGAGATAAATAACCATAATTTGGTGGAATCAAGACCCATGGGATGGATGAAATTTCCACTGAAAGGTTATGTTCATCATTGCATCGATAGACGATCATAGATTGATCTAGAATATGAAATGTGACTTCCCTTATTTGGCAATTGATATGAGCTCCATATAAACAAAGACAATACATGCCAATAATCACATCAAATTCCACTATAGGAAGGATTACAAGATTTTGAGGATGCACTTTCCCACAAACTTCAATTGGAGAATAATTGTAAACTTTTGATGCGACTGTTGTGCCATTAGGGGTTGTCACAGCTAACTAAATATCTAACAGTTGAGGTAATACGGCGATACCCTAAGAAAATTCTTCATAAATAAAAGAGTTTGTGTATCTAGAATCAAATAAAACATTTTCTACTTTAGAGTGGATGGTAAGTGTACCTTTCACCACTTTGTTATCGTACTCCACATCACTGATAGAAATTGAATGTGACTTTCCTTTGTCTTTAGCCTTAAGTGTTTGTTGACGTCGATCATCATCAAAAATGTAACACCCCGAGATTTTATAAAAAATATTCTTTTAATTTCATTAATGTCTTGTGTTTTATGCTACACCAAGATTACCTTGCGCTATACGCAACATTATTCTTGGATCGTGTTACACACAATTTTGATAATAGTTATTCTACGCAACATTGAGTATATATATATATATATTCAATGTATAAATGAAATATGGTTGGATTCTGTTATACGAAACAGCGAAGGATTCTTGCACAACACGCAACCCTGACTTGGCTTGTGTTACACGCAATCGCGACCTTCCTCGAAAGCGTGTGTTGTACGCAATACCGGGTTTTACTAAACAACGATATATAATTATAATATTATTATGAACTAGACGTTATGAATAGTATTAACTTAATTTTTAATTTCATAAAATTATTATTCATCTTACACATTTTCTAGAACATGGTATAAGAACAAAATAAAATTTTCGATTAAAATAACTATTTTTCAAAAAATGCAGTTTTGCCACCTTTTGATGGCGCACCCACTTTAAATCTATTTTTTGACATGTTTATAAGTTCAATTTGAAAAAATAAAATTCTTATTTGGAATCAAGAAATAAAAATTTACTTTGGATATATTTTTCATAATATTCTAGTAACTTTCATATTTTGATGAATAGTAAAAACACGCTATATTTTAATTAAAAAAAACTTTTTTCATCACAATAATTTATATGGTTAAATTATGATATTTAATGGTTTTAAAGTATAAATAGAATATATTTTTACCATTTAATATAATTTATGTCATTATCATTGATTTTACATTAAATTCGTAGGTTTAATCAATTTAATCTTTTGCAATGTTTTGAAGAAAAACCCGTTTTATTCCAACAACGGGATTAATTTTAATTTAATTTCTGCATCTTTTATGTATTGAATTTGGAAAATTGGATTCCATATTTGGAATCATTGGGTCCAAATTATGTTAATAAGATACTTTTTATTTTCGGGAATTATGAATAGTAACTACGGTAAATTTTATTTACCATAGTTAAAGGTAAATCGGGTAATTAAGGGTAAATATAATATTATAAAATTACCCTAACACATGCCAAAATTCTATTTTATGTCTAAAAGTACACCCATATAACCTAAGGTTCGGATTAGATTCATTTTATGAACTTTTGACTATGAAAATAATTTAATTATTATTAAAACCAAAGAAAGTGACAACATTTCACTCTCTTAAATCTTATAAGTATAATAATTTTAATTTAGTGATAAAAATCATAAAACTTCAAACATGAATAGTCTCCAGAAATCTAATACAATTATCTACATCATGATAATTTATTTATAATTTTTAGGGATTAAATAATTGTCATTAATGGTGATACAGAAATTATTTATTAAGTGAAAAATAAGTAATATAGTTTTTATTGAAATAATAATACCCATTAAAAGGCCCAGAAACCTGACCAAAACTTATTGGTAGTGTATATCTACACCTTAATCCTCTAATGACCTAATATATACCCGTTTGGAGCCTTATAAAAGTGATTATGACACTTATTTTATTTTATTTTAAATGATGCCAAAGTTATCACCTTCTTAATTTTACAATTTAAATATTGTGATTTTAACATGATAAATTCGATTAAAAGTATTATTCTGAAATTTAATTGATTTATCTTCATCATAGGATTTTATTTTTAATTTCTATGCAAAAAATAAGTATATTAATTAAGTATACAAAAATGTTGTAGTAATTATTTTATTAAGAGATAAACCAAATAAATGGTTTTAAAAATAATAAAATAAGTATTATATGAACTATTTAATGTGATCCACTAATTTAATAGATACATATGATCTTTTATGAATCTATTAAAGATTTTGGTTCGAACATATCTTCTGTATATATTTTATTTAAATTCAAATAAATGAATAGTCTCAAAATTGACACTATTGTTATTTTATAAAATTAACATATTATAAAATTGTTTAAAAATCACAAAAATGTTTAAAAATTATAAATTTATATTTATATTGTCTATAATGTTATAAATTAACCAATTATGGAAAATTCATAACACATAAGTAATTATTTGTTATAATTTAGAATTTAGAATTTTCTTACCACAAATAAACTTAAATAGATTAAATAAGGATAAATCAAAATGATAAGGTTTAAAATAAGATCCAAACATTTCTAAATATTATTGGTTGACAATATTAAAACCCTATCTCTTCTAATCATCGAATATGAGTCATTTTTGGAGGTTTTTAAGTGGGGTTAGATTTATTATAAATTAATATTTTTAAAAATTCCAAAGGTGCCCCTCTCCTCCCTTATAAAAGGAAACCTTCTCTCTCTCTTCCTCACACCACCTTGAGCCATCAAGCTCGGACAAACCCTGCCCAATTCTCTTCTCCACTTCCCTAGAAAAATCCTAGAGGTTATGTTCTTCTTCAAAGACCAATATTAGTTCCCTAAGAGGAGGTTTCAAAAAGGCGCTTCAAAGAAGAGGTAATGTCTGTTACCAATTCTTTCAACTTTATTTCTTCTTCCACTTCTTCTTCTTTAGTTATTTAATTATGAAGTAATAACATCAGTATCACTCATATACTGATATCTTATTATAATTATTAAACAACCCTATTTCACCATCTATCCATCCTACGGAAAATGAAAATCACCACACGTGTGTACGTACGAAATACCGTCTTCACGCCATAGTGTAATCAGTTTTTCCACCACCACCATACATGGATGGGTATAATGGTTTAAATAAATAACTATATATGATTATTGTAAATTGATATTGATTATTAAATAGTTTACATACACTCCAATACAATTCCACGGTCATGGGAATGATATCATCGCCCGTGAGTACGTATGGACTACCGTCTCCACGAACGCGATGAGATTCATTTTCCATGATTAACCATTCAAGAATGATTATAAAGTATATATAATGAATAATAATGAAATATATGACATAATAATGATACTGGATTTATGTATATATATATTTATGTCATCTATTTAATTTCATTCAACTCAACAAGGAAATGAAAACAACATTCATGTGTACGTACGGCCTACCGTCTCCATGAATGGAATATTTCATTCCATTTATCGATCTATTATATATATGTATATTATGAATATATATTATATATAAATCATGTTTTATATTATGGAATTAAGTAATCATGATATAAGTAATCATATGAATAATTACAAGTCAAAACATGGACGACAAATGAAACGATTTTAACCAATACGCTCTTTAACATGGAATTTACAAAAGAACGGGTAATATAAAGTCATAAGTGAACCATATATGATATCATAACAATGAATATGATTATTTAAGAAGTTTATAACATTATTTAAATCATTATACCGGAGTTTCGGACACTTACGAATCAAATCGGACCTAAGGTA
The DNA here is from genome assembly GCA_963277665.1 of Viscum album. NCBI lineage: Eukaryota > Viridiplantae > Streptophyta > Magnoliopsida > Santalales > Viscaceae > Viscum > Viscum album. The sequence continues at coordinate 1,842,629,801 of OY728136.1, forward strand.
AGAGATAACTTTTCCAATCTCGTTCTTATCGGAGATTGTTTATTCATAAGTATTTACTGGGGTTATTGTTCTCATCCATGTCCATGTTTCCTAAAAATTGTTTCATGTATGTTTAAAATCCTTTTTACCCATTTTTTACTTTTACTACATGGTATGTATGGAATCTTTCTTTTACGAGGTACTTTTTGACTTTTCCAGCAGAATTACAAGAAGAATGTTTTTTAACTTATATGTCATGAAAGGATTTTAATGGTTTTATAAAGCCTTATTTTTTACGAAGCTTCCTCCAAAAGATTTCATGACTATTTTCAACAAAATAATTTTCTTTTAAAATTACATGGCATTTTGTGAAAATAAAATTATTTTGAAGAAGAAAGGATATTTTCCTCAAGAATTCATTTCATGTGTTTTATCAAAACCGTTTTCCAGCTAAGGAGACATTATTTCATATGTGTATGTTTCAAGTATAATGTCCCTATGATTTACGTGGTTTCAATTTTCTTATTATTAAATGATATTCATTTCTTTTATATGGATTATGTGATGCTGGGATGATGTTTATGAAACCCATTTTATTTATTGGGTTATTATGAATGATGTATGTTTATTTTGTGGCACAAGTAAGAATGATTTCGTTATGAGATGGGTGGGAACTATATCTCCCTCCAATGCATTGGGTAAAGATTTATATCTCATGATATAGACATGTCTAGAACGGAAAGTTAAACTGGTTCAGTAATACAGGACTGGAACGAGGAGTGAACTCGATTCAGAAAGGGACTTTTTCCACTAAGATGGTCTTGGCAGAAATGCCTTGGCTACTATGGAAATCATATCATGTGCTTAATGGTTGCCAAAATTACAAGTCTTATTTCCATGCTAGTTTATCATGATTAATGTTCCTTTATGATCTATGCTTTATGTACTTCCATGTTTTATGTCATTGCTCAAGCTTTTGATGTTTAAACATTATGTTCGTGTTTTTAAGTGAAAATGTATATGGTATGTTTTATTTTATCCATGCTTACCCTTACTGAGCATTTGAGCTCACCCTTTTTATGTTTTCTTTTCCCCAGGATATAAAGAAAGTTTTTAGGTAAGAAAAAAAAGGGAATATCTTTATGGGAGATATTGAAGATCTTTCACCACGATTAGAAGATTATATTCCGTGTTTCCAAAGACACTAAACTATTACGGTCCTTGTGTGTGTGTTTTTGTTATGTAGTAAGTATTCCACAAAAGTAATGTAATGTCCATGTACGTCAAGCTTTAGTTCTATACAGTTTCTATCAGAGGAAAGGTTTAGTAAACCTTTGGAAACTAGGATGCGAAAACGTTAGTGAGATCCCAAGAGATATTTCTAAGTTATGTCTAGGGATGTCCCTAAGGATAAGTATACGTATAGGATATAGTCCTAGAACTACGGTAACGATCTTAGAATTTAACCTAAGATGTTAGATATTGAGAATAATCCCCCTTTACTATGTTATTTTCCCTAGCATGATTTTTGCCGCTCACACTATTCATTTTGGGTTTTAGAAAATGGCTGGAAACAGGAAGATTCATGATAATGGAGGATATGACGGACAATGGAATGATATTCTTCATGAGAAACCAAATGAAATGGGATTTGGAAGTCTAAACCTCGTTATTATGCCTAATCAGCAATCTCATAATATGATCAATAATCTCAACTTTGATAAGTTTCCTGACTCAGATAATAATAGAAAGATGGAGGTTCATGATGATCATAGAGGAAAGAAAGTTCAATTTCCCTCATGTAAATCATGTGGGAAGAGGCATCAGGGAGATTGTTTCAAGGGAACTGGAAGATGCTTTGGGTGTGTAAAAGAAGGACACAAAGCCAGTAAGTGCAAATGAAAGGTACAATTAACACCATGGATGAGGATAATGGTATTGTTACGACATCAACAATGGTTGAACATTTTAAATGTGGAATGTACGGGCATTATTCAAACCAATTCCCTAAGAGAAAGTCTCATGAAGAGAATCAGTACGGCCGTATGGGTAGTATTTATGTTGATGATGATGAAGATACTACAAATGATATGTGAGATGAAAGAATTGTTGAAGATTGGTCAATGTTTTAAGAAGGTAGTGGAATGATTACATGTTTATCAAGTGTAATGTTGTATAAGTAATCTCATGGTACTATGGAATAAAGAGACATATAAGGATTGTTACACTGTTGTCTTTCCTTCAGTTTTGAAAGTGTATGATTAATGGTACCAGTATCCATGAAAGGTTATTCATATATTTTTGGAATGTATATGATATGCGCAAAATGAAGGGATAAGGAGAAAATTAAATGTTTGATAGTATTCAAGAGCTCATGACTGATATAAGGAGAATGTTATATCATGGTTTGAGTATATAGAATTTTTAGATTTTGGAAAGAGTTATCTTTTGACAACATTCATGTTTTCACTAAGGTTTAATGGGTATTCATTTTTCAAGAGAATACATGATTAAGGTATTGACATGATTGGAATGTGACCAACAAGATATATGGGGGATAAATGATGGTATTCACATGCTTGGTTGATGACATTTCAAGTAATCATTTTCTTTATACTGTGAGCTTGGACCAAAGTATTTTAGATAAGCCTAAATATTGGAATGGATTAAGTTGGACATAAGTTAGTATTATTTAAGGATAGAACTTTTTTTTGATATTATTGATGGGATTTTATAGTAATATAGTTTTAGAAAAAGGACAACCTGCAGGATGGGCGAAAGCCCATCGCGTCGGACAAGGCTGTGGGAATCGAACCCACAACCGAAGTGCGACTGGCCTTTATCGCCTACCACTGGCCTATAAGAACTCTCTGGTTAGTAGAAACAAGTTTTATTTTATTAAGCGGTATGATATATGAAGTATAAGTTCATTTTTGGAACCATATACGATTAATCTAACCATATGATGGAATTATAACTTTTTAAAACCTTTTGTTTGAAACAGATGGAATGACCCATCATTCTATAACATAATCTGTTAACACATCACGAATAACAAATTCAACTTCATTTCTTTAAGGGATGAAGTGGAAATTTTTCAATTCACGAACAATAGTGAGATTTTACCAAAATCATGTAAGTATTTATTTTAATTCATCAAATTTAGGGAAATGATCTTGAAAATCAAAAATGTTGTCATACTGACTTTATATCCGATGAATCAGATGGTACCTTATATCATCACAAATTTATGGCTTTGTGATTGTTGGATTTTTCATAGCCATGTTCTCTACCACTCTCCATCAGAACTTGATGGTTAGATTTTTCTTCCATATCCATATTTTCACCTATGTTATCCTACGTGGAGACCCAGTGATGAGTTAATTTAGGTAACCGTTACATTTCATACTTTAGTTTTTAAAGCCATGTTTTGGTATTCCTTTTTACGATGTGGGTTTCTATAAAACAAACTTTTCAGTAGTAAACCATTTATAACCCCGACGAATTTTGAGGGTGATATTCATTTTAAGGGGGGTAGAATGTAACACCCCGATATTTTATAAAAAATATTCTTTTAATTTCATTAATGTCTTGTGTTGTATGCTACACCAAGATTACCTTGCACTATACGCAACACTATTCTTGGATCGTGTTACTCACAATTTTGATAATAGTTATTCTACGCAACATTGAGTATATACATATATATGTATATATTCAATGTATAAATGAAATATGGTTGTATTCTGTTATACGAAACATCGAAGGATTCTTGCACAGCACGCAACCCTTACTTGGCTTGCGTTACACGTAATCGCGACCTACCTCGATAGCGTGTGTTGTACGCAATACCGGGTTTTACTAAACAATGATATATTATTATAATATTATTATGAACTAGACGTTATGAATAGTATTAACTAAATTTTGAATTTTATAACATTATTATTCATCTTAAACATTTTCTAGAACATGGTATAAGAACAAAATAAATTTTTCGGGTAAAATAAGTATATTTCAAAAAATGCAGTTTTGCCACCTTTTGATGGAGAACCCGCATTAAATCTAGTTTTTGACATGTTTATAAGTTCAATTTGACAAAATAAAATTCTACTTTGGAATAAATAAATAAAAATTCACTTTGTATAAATTTTTCATATTATTCTGGTAACTTTCATATTTTGATGAATAGTAAAAACACGCTATATTTTAATTAAAAACAACTTTTTTCATCGCAATAATTTGTATGGTTAAATTATAATATTGAATGGTTTTAAATTATAAATAGAATATATTTTTACCATTTAATATAATGTATGTCATTATCATTGATTTTACATTAAATTCATAGGTTAAATCAATTCAATCGTTTGTAATGTTTTAAAGAAAAACCTGTTTTCTTCCAACAATGGGATTAATTTCAATTTAATTTCTGAAACTTTTGTGTATTGAATTTGGAAAAATGGATTCCATATTTGGAATCAGTGGGTCCAAATTATGTTAATAAGCTACTTTTTATTTTTGGGATTTATGAATAGTAACTACGGTAAATTTTATTTACCATAGTTAAAGGTAAATCGGGTAATTAAGGGTACATATAATATTATAAAATTACCCTAACCCATGCCAAAATTCTATTTTATGGATAAAAGTAGACCCATATAACCTAAGGGTCGGATTAGATTCATTTTATGGACTTTTGACCATGAATATAATTTAATTATTATTAAAACCAAAGAAAGTGACAACATGTCACTCTCTTAAATCTTATAAGTATAATAATTTTAATTTAGTGACAAACATCATAAAACTTAGAACATTAATAGTCTCCAGAAAGCTAATACAATTATCTACATCATGATAATTTATTTATAATTTTAAGGGATTAAATAATTTTCATTAATGGTGATACATTAATGATACATAAATTATTTATTAAGTGAAAAATAAGTAATATAGTTTTTATTGAAATAATAATACCCATTAAAAGGCCCAAAAACCTGACCAAAACTTATTGGTAGTGTATATATACACCTTAATCATCCAATGACCTAATATATAACCGTTTGGAGCCTTATAAAAGTTATTATGACACTTATTTTATTTTATTTTAAATGATGCCAAAGTTGTCACCTTCATAATTTAACAATTTAAATATTGTGATTTTAAGATGATAAATTCGAGTAAAAGAATTATTGTGAAAGGTAATAGATTTATCTTCATCATAGGATTTTATTTTTAATTTTTATGAAACAAATATGTATATTAAATAATTATAAAAAAATGTTGTAGTAATTATTTTATTAAGAGATAAACCAAATAAATGGTTTTTAAAATAATAAAATAAATATTATATGAACTATTTAATGTGATTCACTAATTTTATAGATACATATTACCTTTTATGAATCTATTAAAGATTTTATTTCAAACATATATTCGGTATATATTTTATTTAAATTCAAATAAATGAATAGTGTCAAAATTGACACTATTGTTATTTTATAAAAATAACATTTTATAACATTTTCTAAAAATCACAAAAAGAATTAAAAATTATAAATTTATCTTTTTATTGTATATAATGTTATAAAGTAACCAATTATGGAAAATTCACAACAAATAATTAATTATTTGTTATAATTTAAAATTTAGAATTTTATTACCACAAATAAACTTAAATAGATTAAATATGGATAAATAAAAATGATAAGGTTTAAAATAAGATCCAAACATGTATAAATATTATTGTTTGATAATATTAAAAACCTATATCATCTAATATTAAAATATGAGTCATTTTTGGAGGTTTTTAAGTGGGTTTAGATTTATTATAAATTTATATTTTTAAGAATTCCAAAGGTGCCCCTCTCCTCCCTTATAAAAGGGCACCTCCTCCCTCTATTCCTCACACCACTTTGAGACGTAAAGATTGTCCAACCCCTGAACAATTATCTTCTACACTTCCCTAGAAACATCTTAGAGGTTCTGGAATTCTTCAAAGACCAATATTAGTGCCCTAAGAGGAGGTTTCAAAAGGGCGCTTCAAAGAAGAGGTAATGTTCGTAATCGATTATTTCGACTTTATTTCTTCTTCCACTTCTTATTCTTTAGTTGTTTCATTATGAAGTAATAACATAAGTATCACTCATATACTGATATGTTATTATAATTATTAAACAACCCTATTTCACCATCTATCCATCCTACGGAAAATGAAAGTCACCACGCGTGCGTACGTACGGAATACCGTCTCCATGCCGTGGTGTAATCTGTTTTTCCACCACCACCATACATGGATGGGTATAATGGTGTAAATAAATAACTATATATAATTATAGTAAAGTGGTATTGATTCTTAAATATTATACATACACTACAATATAATTACACGGTCATGGGAATGATATCATCGCTCGTGCGTACGTACGGACTACCGTCTCCACGAACGCGATGAGATTCATTTTCCATGATTAACCATTCAAGAATTATTATAAAGTATATATAATGAATCATAATGAAATATATGACATAATAATGATACTGGATTTATGTATATATATATTTATGTCATATATTTAATTTCATTCAGCTCAATAAGGAAACGAAAAGAACGTTCATGCGTACGTACGGCCTACAGTCTCCATTAACGGTGTATTTCTTTCCATTTATCGATATATTATATATATATATGTATATTATGAATATATATTATATATAAATCATGTATTATATTCTGGAATTAATTAATCATGATCTAAGTAATCATATGAATAATTACAAGTCAAAACACTGACGACAAATGAAACGATTTTAACCAAAATGCTCTTTAACATGGAATTTACAAAAATAATGGATAATATAAAGTCATAAGTGAACCATATATGATATCTTAACAATGAATATGATTATGTAAGAAGTCAATAACATTATTTAAATCATTATACAGGAGTTTCGGACACTTACGAAGCAAATCAGACCTAAGGTAAGGGATAACTTTTCCAATCTCGTTCTTATCCGAGATTATTTATTCGTAAGTATTTACTGGGGTTATTGTTCTCATCCATGTCCATGTTTCCTAAAAATTGTTTCATGTATTTTTAAATTCCTTTTGCCCATTTTTTTACTTTTACTACATGGTATGTATGGAATCTTTCTTTTACGAGGTACTTTTTGACTTTTCCAGCAAAAGTACGAGAAGAATGTTTTTTTAACTTATACGACATGAAAGGATTTTAATGGTTTTATAAAGCCTTATTTTTTATGAAGTTTCCTCCAAAAGATTTCATGAATATTTAAAAAAAAAATCTTTTAAAATTACATGGAATTTTTTGAAAAATAAAATTATTTTGAAGAAGAAAGGATATTTTCCTCAAGAATTCATTTCAAGTGTTTTATCAAAACCATTTTCCATCTAAGGAGACATTATTTCATATGTGTATGTTTCAAGTATAATGTCCCGATGATTTACATGGTTTCACTTTTCTTATTATTAAATGATATCCATTTCTTTTATATGGATTATGTGATGATGGTATGATGTTTATGAAACCCATTTTATTTATTGGGTTATTATGAATGATGTATGTTTATTTTGTTGCACAAGTAAGAATGATTTCGTTATGAGATGGGTGGGACCTATATCTCCCTACAATGCATTGGGTAAAGATTTATATTTCATGAGATAGACATGGCTGGAATGGCTAGTTAAACCAGTTCAGTAATACAGGACTGGAATGAGGAGTGAACTCGATACAGAAAGGGACTTTTTCCACTAAGATGGTCTTGGCAACAATACCTTGGCTACTATGGAAATCATATCATGTGCTTAATGGTTTCCACAATTACAAGTCTTATTTCCAGGCTAGTTTATCATGATTAATGTTCCTTTATGATCTATGCTTTATGTACTTCCATATTTTATTTCATTTCTCAAGCATTTGATGTTTAAACATTATGTTCATGTTTTTAAGTGCAAATGTATATGGTATGTTTTATTTTATCCATTCTTACCCTTACTGAGTATTTGAGCTCACCCTTTTTTTGTTTTCTTTTCCCCAGGATATAAAGAAAGGTTTTAGGTAAGAAAAAAAAGGGAAGATCTTTATAGGAGATATTGAAGATCTTTCACCACGATTAGAAGATTATATTCTAAGTTTCCAAAGACACTAAACTATTACGGTCCTTGTGTGTGTGTTTTTTTTATGTACTAAGTATTCCGCAAAAGTAATGTAATTTCCATGTACGTCAAGCTTCGGGTCTCTAAATTTGGTATCAGAGGAAAGGTTTAGTCAACCTTTAGAAACTAGGATGCGAAAACGTTAGTGAGATCCCTAGAGATATTTCTATGTTATGTCTAGGGATGTCCCTAAGGATAAGTATACATATAGGATATAGTCCTAGAACTACGGTAATGATCTTAGAATTTAAACTAATATGTTAGATATTGAGGATAATCCCCCTTTACTATGTTATTTTCCCTAGCATGATTTTTCCCTCTCACACTATTCTTTTTGGGTTTTAGAAAATGGCTGGAAATAGGAAGAATCATGATAATGGAGGATATGATAGACAATGGAATGATATTATTCATGAGAAACCAAATGAAACGAGATTTGGAAGTCCAAACATCGTTATTATGCCTAATCAGAAATCTCATAATATGATCAATAATCTCAACTTTGGTAAGTTTCCCGACTCAGATAATAAAAGAAAGATGGAGGTTCATGATGATCATAGAGGAAAGAAAGTTCAATTTCCCTCATGTAAATCATGTGGGAAGTGGCATCGGGGAGATTGTTTCAAGGGAACTGGAAGATTATTTAGGTGTGGAAAAGAAGGACATAAAGCCAATAAGTGCAAAGGAAAAGGTTCAGTTAACACCATGGATGATGATAATGGTATTGCTACGACGTCAATAATGGTTAAATGTTTTAAATGTGGAATGTACGTGCATTATGAAAACCAATGCCCTAAGGGAAATTCTAATGAAGAGAATCAGTACGGCCGTATGGGTAGTATTTATGTTGATGATGATGAAGAGACTACAAATGATATGTGAGATGAAAGAATTGTTGAAGATCGGTCAATGGTTTAAGAAGGTAGTGGAATGATTATATGTTTATCAAGTGTAATGTTGTATAAGTAATCTCATGGTACTATGGAATAAAGAGACATATAAGGATTGTTACACTGTTGTCTGTCCTTGAGTTTTGAAAGTGTATGATTAATGGTACCAGTATCCATGAAAGGTTATTCAGATATTTTTGGAATGTATATGATATGCGCATAATGAAGGGATAAGGAGAAAATTAAATGTTTGATAGTATTCAAGAGCTCATGACTGATATAAGGAGAAAGTTATATCATGGTTTGAGTATATATAATTTTTGGATTTTGGAAAGAGTTAACTTTTGACATCATTCATGTTTTCACTAAGGTTTAATGGGTATTAATTTTTCAAGAGAATACATGATTAAGGTATTGACATGATTGGAATGTGACCAACAAGATATATGGGGGATAAATGATGGTATTCACATGTTTGGTTGATGACATTTCAAGTAATCGTCTTCTTTATACTATAAGCTTGGACCGAAGTATTTTAGATAAGCCTAAAGATTGGAATGGATTATGTTGGATATAAGTTGGTATTTTTAAGGATAGAACTTTTTTTTGATATTATTGATGGGATGTTATAGTAATGTAGTTTTAGAAAAAGGAAAACCTGTAGGATGGGCGACAGCCCATCGCGTCGGACAAGGCTGTGGGAATCGAACCCAAAACCGAAGTGCGGCCAGCCTTTATCGCCTACCACTGGCCTATCGGAAGTCCCTGGTTAGTAGAAACTAGTTTTATTTTATTAAGTGGTATGATATATGAAGTATAAGTTCATTTTTGGAACCATATACGATTAATCTAACTATATGATGGACTTATAACTTTTTCAAACCTTTTATTTGAAACAGATGGAATGACCCGTCATTTTATCACATAATCTGTTAACACATCACGAATAACAAATTCAACTTCATTTCTTTAAGGGATGAAGTGGAAATTGTTCAATTCACGAACAACAGTGAGATTGTACCAAAATAATGTAATTATTTATTTTAATTCATCAACTTTAGGGAAATGATCTTGAAAATCAAAAATTTTGTCATAGTGACCTTATATCCGATGAATCAGATGGTACCTTAGATCATCACAAATTTATGGTTTTGTGATTGTTGGATTTTTCATAGCCATGTTCTTTACCACTCTCCATCAGAACATGATGGTTTGATTTTTCTTCCATATCCATATTTTCACATATGTTCTCCTACGTGGAAACCCAGTGATGAGTAAATTCGGGTAACCGTTACATTTCATACTTTAGTTTTTAAAGACATGTTTTGGTATTCCTTTTTACGATGTGGGTTTCTATTAAACAAAATTTCGAGTAGTAAACCATTTATAACCCCGACGAATTTCGAGGGAGAAATTCATTTTAAGGTGGGTAAAATGTAACACCACGAGATTTTATGAAAAATATTATTTTAATTTCATTAATGTCTTGTGTTGTATGCTACACCAAGATTACCTTGTGCTATACGCAACAATATTCTTGGATCGTGTTACACACAATTTTGATAATAGTTATTCTACGCAACATTGAGTATATATATATATATATATTCAATGTATAAATAAAATATGGTTGGATTCTGTTATACAAAACAATGAATGATTCTTGCACAACACGCAACTCTGACTTGGCTTGCATTACACGCAATCGTGACCTTCCTCGATAGCGTGTGTTGTACGCAATACTGGGTTTTACTAAAAAACGATATATTATTATAATATTATTATGAACTAGACATTATGAATAGTATTAACTAAATTTTGAATTTTATAAAATTATTATTCATCTTAAAAATTTTCTAGAACATGGTATAAGAACAAAATAAATTTTTCGGGTAAAATAAGTATTTTTCAAAAAATTCAGTTTTGCAGCCTTTTGATGGCGCACCCACTTTAAATATAGTTTTTGACAGGTTTATAAGTTCAATTTTAAAAAATAAAATTCTTCTTTGGAATCAAGAAATAAAAATTTACTTTGGATAAATTTTTCATATTATTCTGGTAACTTTCATATTTTGATGAATAGTAAAAACACGATATATTTTAATTAAAAACAACTTTTTTCATCTCAATAATTTATATGGTTAAATTATAATATTTAATGGTTTTAAAGTATAAATAGAATATATTTTTACCATTTAATATAATGTATGTCATTATCATTGATTTTACGTTAAATTCGTAGTTTAAATCTATTCAATCTTTTGCAATGTTTTAAAGAAAAACATGTTTTTTTCTTCCAACAATGGGATTAATTTTAATTTAATTTCTGCAACTTTTATGTATTGAATTTGGAAAAATTGATTCCATATTTGGAATCAGTGGGTCCAAATTATGTTAATAATCTACTTTTTTATTTTTGGGAATTATGAATAGTAACTACGGTAAATTTTATTTACCATAGTTAAAGGTAAATCGGGTAATTAAGGGTAAATATAATATTATAAAATTACCCTAACACATGCCAAAATTCTATTGGATGGCTAAAAGTATACCCATATAACCTAAGGGTCGTATTATATTCATTTTATGGACTTTTGACCATGAAAATAATTTAATTATTATTAAAACCAAAGAAAGTGACAACATGTCACTCTCTTAAATCTTATAAGTATAATAATTTTAATTTAGTGATAAACATCATAAAACATCAAACATGAATAGTCTCCAGAAAGCTAATAAAATTATATACATCATGATAATTTATTTATAATTTTTAGGGATTAAATAATTGTCATTAATGGTGATACATTAATGATACAGAAATTATTTATTAAGTGAAAAATAAGTAATATAGTTTTTATTGAAATAATAATACTAATTAAAAGGCCCAAAAACCTGACCAAAACATATTGGTAGTGTATATAGACACCTTAATCATCCAATGACCTAATATATAACCATTTGGAGCCTTATAAAAGTGATTATGACACTTATTTTATTTTATTTTAAATGATGCCAAAGTTGTCACCTTCATAATTTAACAATTTCAATATTGTGATTTTAAGACGATACATTCGAGTAAAAGTATTTTTGTGAATGTTAATAGATTTATCTTCATCATAGGATTTTATTTTTAATTTTTATGCAACAAATAAGTATATTAAATAATTATACAATAATGTTGTAGTAATTATTTTATTAAGAGATAAACCAAATAAATGGTTTTAAAAATAATAAAATAAATATTATATGAACTATTTAATGTGATCCAATAATTTTATGGATACATATGACATTTTATGAATCTATTAAAGCTTTTATTTCGAACATATAGTCTGTATATATTTTATTTAAATTGAAATAAATGAATAGTGTCAAAATTCACACTATTGTTATTTTATAAAAATAACATATTATAAAGTTGTTTAAAAATCACAAAAATATTTAAAATTTATAAATTGATATTTATATTGTCTATAATTTTATAAAGTAACCAATTATGGAAAATTAAAAACAAATAAGTAATTATTTGTTATAATTTAAAATTTAGAATTTTATTACCACAAATAAACTTAAATAGATCAAATAAGGATAAATCAAACTGATAAGGTTTAAAATAAGATCAAAACATGTCTAAATATTATTGGTTGATGATATTACAACCCTATCTCATCTAATCTTCGAATATGAGTAATTTTTTGAGGTTTTTAATTGGGTTTTTATTTATTATAAATTAATATTTTTAATATTTCCAAAGGTGCACCTCTCCTCCCTTATAAAAGGGCACCTCCTCCCTCTCTTCCTCACACCACTTTGAGCCTTCAAGATCGGACAACTTCTGCCCAATTCTCTTATCCACTTACATAGAAACATCCTAGAGTTTCTGGTCTTCTTCAAAGACTAATATTAGTGCCCTAATAGGAGGTTTCAAAAAGGCACTTCAAAGAAGAGGTAATGTCTGTTACCGATTCTTTCAACTTTATTTCTTCTTCCACTTATTCTTATTTAGTTTTTTCATTATGAAGTAATAACATAAGTATCACTAATATAATTATATGTTATTATAATTATGAAACAACCCTATTTCACCATCTATCCATCCTACAGAAAACTAAAATCACCACACGTGCGTACGTACGGAATACCATCTCCACACCGTGGTGTAATCAGTTTTTCCACCACCACCATACATGGATGGGTATAATGGTCTAAATAAATAACTATATATGATTATTGTAAAGTGATATTGATTCTTAAATATTATACATACACTCCAATACAATTCCGCGGTCATGGGAATGATATCATCGCTCGTGCGTACGTACGGACTACCGTCTCTATGAACGCGATAAGATTCATTTTCAATGATTAACCATTCAAGAATGATTATAAAGTATATATAATGAAAAATAATGAAATATATGACATAATTATGATACTGGATTTATGTATATATATATGTATGTCATCTATTTAATTTCATTCACCTCAATAAGGAAACTAAAACAATGTTCATGCGTACGTACGGCCTACCGTCTCCATGAACGGTGTATTTCTTTCCATTTATAAATCAATTATATATATGTATATTATGAATATATATTATATATAAATCATGTTTTATATTCTGTAATTAAGTAATAATTATTTAAGTAATCATATGAATAATTACAAGTCAAAACACGGACGATAAATGAAACGATTTTAACCAAAACGCTCTTTAACATGGAATTTACAAAAGAACGGGTAATATAAAGTCATAAGTGAACCATATATGATATCATAACAATGAATATGATTATGTAAGAAGTCAATAACATTATTTAAATCATTATACAGGAGTATTGGACACTTATGAAGCAAATTGGACCTCGGGTAAGGGATAACTTTTCCAATCTCGTTCTTATCCGAGATTGTTTATTCGTAAGTATTTACTGGGGTTATTGTTCTCATCCATGTCCATGTTTCCTAAAAATGGTTTCATGTATGTTTAAAGTATTTTTTACCCATTTTTTACTTTTACAACATGGTATTTATGGAATCTTTCTTTTACAAGGTACTTTTTGACTTTTCCAGCAAAAGTACAAGAAGAATGTTTTTTTAACTTATACGGCATGAAATGATTTTAATGGTTTTATAAAGCCTTATTTTTTATGAATCTTCCTCCAAAATATTTCATGACTATTTTCAACAAAATCATTTTCTTATAAAATTACATGGCCTTTTGTGAAAATAAAATTATTTTGAAGAAGAAATGATATTTTCCTCAAGAATTCATTTCAAGTGTTTTATCAAAACCATTTTCCATCTAAGGAGACATTATTTCATATGTGTATGTTTTAAGTATAATGTCCCTATGATTTATGTGGTTTCACTTTTCTTATTATTAAATTATATCCATTTCTTTTATATGGATTATGTGATGATGGGATGATGTTTATGAAACCCATTTTATTTATTGGGTTATTATGAATGATGTATGTTTATTTTTTGGCACAAGTAATAATGATTTTGTTATGAGATGGGTGGGACCTATATCTCCCTCCAATGCATTGGGTAAAGATTTATATCTCATGAGATAGACATGGATGGAACGGCAAGTTAAACAGGTTCAGTAATACCAGACTGGAATGAGGAGTGAACTCGATTCAGAAAGGGACTTTGTCCACTAAGATGGTCTTGGCAGTAATGCCTTGGCGACTATGGAAATCATATAATGTGCTTAATGGTTTCCACAATTACAAGTATTATTTCCATGCTAGTTTATCATGATTAATTTTCCTTTATGATCTATGCTTTATGTACTTCCATGTTTTATGTCATTGCTCAAGCATTTGATGTTTAAACATTATGTTCATGTTTTTAAGTGAAAATGTATATGGTATGTTTTATTTTATCCATGCTTACCCTTACTGAGAATTTGAGCTCACCATTTTTATGTTTTCTTTTCCCCATGATATAAATAAAGGTTTTAGGTATGAAAAAAAAGGGAAGATCTTTATGGGAGATATTGAAGATCTTTCACCACGATTAGAAGATTATATTCCGAGTTTCCAAAGACACTAAACTATTATGGTCCTTGTGTGTGTGTTTTTGTTATGTACTATGTATTCCGCAAAAGTAATGTAATTTCCATGTACGTCAAGCTTTGGGTCTCTACAAACAACCCTTGGATTGGGGAATTGATTAGCATAATTCCCCATTTCCTTGCACTTGTAACATTGAAGTGTAGGAGGTTCACTCTGTGTAGCCTTTTCTTTGTTCGCATCACTAGACATCTTCCTCCCATCATTTCAGCATTCAAATGCCCAATGACCTTCTTTTCTACATTTGAAACATTTACTTTTCCCTTTAAGAGAACTCCCTCCATGTTTCTTTCCACACTTGAGCATAAGGTAAAAACTCATCTTCTTTTTAGTGTGCTCTTTAGATTTCCCTTTGAATTCCATTTTCCTCTTCTTATCAATTGCATATGACTTATGGGTTACTCCAATTTCCATCTCAACTTTTAGAGCACATAGAACAATTTCCTCATAGTTATTGAAGTCCTTTATGGATAACGCCCTTCAAAGACTTAGTTTTAAGCCACTAAAGAATTGATCTATCTTACTCTCATGCTGGATAATAATCCCAGAATCGTACCCTCAAGTCTTGTAAAATTTTCTTTGTAGGTACCAACAGATTCATCATCCATTTTCTTCAGTTAAAGAAACTCTTTCTCCATCTTTGTTCGAAGAATATGATGGAAGTACTTATTGAAAAATAAGTTCTTGAACTTATCCCATTCCATGGACTCAATTTCATCCCTTTGTCTCGTATTCTTGATAAGATTCAATCATTGATCAGCATCACCTTCCAAAATATACACCGCTAAGATGACTTTGCCATGTTCAAAACATTAAAGAACTAAAAATATCATTTTAGTAGTACTGATCCATTGTTCAGAAACTAATGGATCAGTAGACCCGCTAAATGAGGGTGGACACTGCCTCATGAAGGATTCAATAGAATTTTTCTCCTTCCTTTGCTTTTTTGGAAGTCCTATATGGTTTATAGATTGAGAAAGTTATGTGAGCATGGCTACAAGATTTTTCATTCCAGATACCATAACTTTTGGTTGCTCAGGGGTACAATCATTGCATTGCCTATCACATTCCGCATTAACATGGTTCCTTCGGGTTCCAGCCATTGACTAAAACCAAGAAGAATAGTGTGAGCAACACTAATTATAATAGGAAAACCACATAATCAAGAATAAAATTTCACACTTAAGGTCTTATCATAGGTTGTTCATGGACATTTCTAAAACACAATGATTGTGTTCTATGATTAGACTTATCCTTAGGGTTCTTACTAAGGCTTTCACATCCTAGTTTCCAAAGGTTTACTATACCTTTCCTCTGATACCAACTATAACGACCCATACATTGCATACATTATTATTGCTTCAAAATTGACGCACAATTATTACAACATATAAAAAAACCATGAAAGGACCGTATAGGTATAATGTATTTAGAAATGGGGAAACATAAACAATCGGTTCATAAAGCATCTACATTGTCTCCCATTTATTTCATCATATCTAGAGTCCCTTTTGGCATATCCTACTTAATAACCTTCTTCCTAGCCTAGGGAAAGAAAACATACAGAAGGGTGAGCTCAAATGCTCAGTAAGGGTAAACAAAAGAAATGTCAATCACATCATATTCATAAGAACATAACATTTTGGAAATCTTAACCTGCAAAAGAGATCATAATTTCATAACATGGGTTAAATCATAGTAGTGAAATGTAATACCACTAATCATAACTTAAAACCATAACTTAAAACATGAAAATTTGTGTAATACACACAAAATCATAGAGAATAATTTCTTAGTAGTCAAGACTCATTTCCAAGACTATCTTAGTAGA
Source organism: Viscum album (assembly GCA_963277665.1). Classification (NCBI taxonomy): domain Eukaryota; kingdom Viridiplantae; phylum Streptophyta; class Magnoliopsida; order Santalales; family Viscaceae; genus Viscum; species Viscum album. The sequence continues at coordinate 1,842,646,766 of OY728136.1, forward strand.
CAAAGTCCATTTTTGAACCGAGTTCACTCCTCGTTTCAGTCCGGTTTCACTGAACTGGATTAACCTGCCATTCCAGCCATGTCTATCTCATGAGATATAAATCTTTACCCAATGAATTTGAGGGAGATATATGTCCCACACATCTCATAATGATAACATTCTTATGTGTGCCACAAGATTATAAATCATACATCATAGCATAACCCATGTAATAAAAATGGAATTCTTAAACACCATGTCATCATAACATAATCCATATAAGATAAAAGGAAATCATAAAATTAATTCCATCATAACATAATTAAATCAATGTAAAAATATAGATAGAAATATAACCCTATATTATCTTAGATGGAAAATAATTTTGATAAAATTCTTGAACTCCATTCTTGAGGAAAATATCCTTTCTACATCAAAAACATTTTTCCTTTCTTAAAATTTCATATTATTTTGAACTAGAATAAGTTGATTAAAAATAAACTTGAAAACTTGTAAAGGAAGCTTCATTGAAATAATGTTCTAAAATTCCATTCAGGACGTATAAGTTAAAAAAACATTCTTCTCGTACTTTGGCCAGAAAAGTAAAAAAAAGTACCTCGTTCTAAAAATGACAAAAGATTCATTTCATATCATTTAATAAAAACTCACCAATGGGTAAAATTGCATTTAAAAATTTTTAGGTGGATGGAAATAATGTTAAATATTGAGGATACATGGATTTGGATGATAAATATGCCCCAATAAATCATGAAGTATAAACAATGTCGGATAAAAATGAGATTGTGGGATTTTCCCTTACCTTAGGTCTGATTTGCTTAATAAATGTATGAACCTCTTGTATAATGATTTAAATAATGTTATTGACTTATTCTGGAATCATACTCATTGTTATGATATCATATGTGGTCATATTCTTAGCTTCTTATTAGTAATATTTCATTGTTACTTGTTATTCGGGTGTTTATTTCTTTTTGTTCTTATGCGTGTTTTGTCGAATAAATTCTTATTCTTCTTTTAGGTTATAGATACCTCATTTACAGAATGGTATTAGTGTAATATATATCATATTTATTCATTCAATTCATTTATATAATCATTATTAAATGAATATCATGTTGAATGAGTCGCATCACATCGTGGAGATGGTAGGTCATACGTACGCACGAGCGATGATATTGTTCCCATGATTGTGGAATTGTATTGAAGTGAATGTATACTATTTCAGAATCAATATCACTTTCCAATAATCATATATAGTTATTCTTTACACCATTATACCCATCCAAGTAATGTGGTTGTGGAAAATAGATTACACCACGGCGTGGAGATGGTATTTCATATGTACGCACAGGCGGTGATTTCGTTTTCCGTTGGATGAATAGATGGTGAAATAAGGTTGTTTAATGCTTATAATAACATATTAGGGTATGAGTGATTCTGATGTTATTACTTCATAATGAAACAACTAAAGAAGAAGAAGTATAAGAAGAAATAAAGTTGAAATAATCGGTAACGGACATTACCTCTTCTTTGAAGTGCCTATTCTTAACCTCCTCTTAGGGCACTAAAGATGGTCTTTAAAGAGGACCAGGACCTCTAGAATGTTTCTAGGGAAGTGGAGAAGAGAAATTGTCAGGGGATGGTCGAGCTTGGAAGCTCAAAGTGGTGTGAGGAGTAGAGGGAGGAGGTTCCTTTTTATAAGGGAGGAGAGGGGCAGCTTTGGAAAAACTAAAAATATTATATTATTATAGTCATATTCGGTTTTTAATAACTCAAAATTGAATTATTTCAAAGATAAGGTGTGGATGGGTCGAAATAATCTCATCCAATAGAATTTAGAGAAGTTTAGGTTTATATTTTAACCTTATCATTTAGATTTAACTTTAAGTTAAATAATTTTACTTCTACCGTGTCTTCTTGTTTTCTTACACTATAAGGTTAATAAACTTACTATAACAAGCCAAACGAACCCCAAGTTGTTTATTATTAATATATATAACCTTATATAAGTAATTTGGCTGAACCATAGAAACACTTCTATAGATGTACTCCCTTCCCCAAGAAACACTTCTTTTCATTCCCATGATCACCTTTATGAGTTTACATCATTGATTGAAATTATAGGAAATGAACCATGCATAGAATGTTGTACCGGTTTAGAAAAATGTCATGAATTTTCATTAGTTGATGATTTCTTGGACATTGAGGATCACATGACCATCGATGATACTACTAAGATTGTAAAAGCTCATTCCTCATCTAAGGATGATACCATTCAACAGTTAGATGAGATTAGTGACCTCTCACTTTCACGCACACTCCCATAAATCCAAAATCCCTATGAATTGGAACTAAAACTAATACCTCAATATTAAAAATATTAATATCTTGAGAATGGGAACAAGTTGCATGTCATCATTTCTAGTTAACTCCCTCCTGAGAATAAACTAAGAATGCTTAAAATTTTTACACGTAGAAGAATTCTTTAGGATGGAAACTTTCTTGAATTCCTAGAATTATCCCATCAATTTGTACACATCATATATTATTAAATGATGTGGCTAAACTAGTGAGGCAGGCACAATGCTGACTGAACCCAAACCTCCTAGATGTTGTTAAAAAGGAAGTAACAAAATTATTGGCTAATGAATCATTTACCCCCTCTCTGATAGCCAATGGGTTAGTCTAGTTCAAGTAGTTCTTAATAAAAGGGTATAACAATAATTATAAATGAAAATAATGAATTGGTTCCAACTCATATGTAGAATAGTTGGTGTGTCTGTATATACTATCACCGACTAAACCGACACACTAGGAAGGACCATTTCGCATTACCATTCATTGACCAAATGCTAGAGAGGCTAGTAGGAAATTCCCATTACTCTTTCCTTGATGGGTATTATGGATAATTTCAAATCCATATTTCCCCCATGGATTAGAAAAAGAAAACATTTACTTTTCCCTTTGGAACGTTTGCATATAGGAGGATGCCATTTGGTCTATGCAATAATCCAGGTACTTTACAATAATGAATGGTTAGTACTTCTCATATTACCTGGAGAATTTCATGGAAGTATTCATGGATTATTTCACTATTTTTGGATCATATTTTGATAAATGTTTTATTAGTCTTGGTTCCATCCTACGTCACTATATTTAAAAAAATCTTAATTAAATTATGAGAAATGCAATTTTATGGTGTGACAAGGTATAGTTTTGGGACATTTAATTTCTAGGGATGGTATACAAGTAAATAAATAAATATTGGATTTCATTTATTCCCTACCATTCCCCAAAAATGTATGGGATGTGTTGTATTTCCTAGGTCATACTAGATTTTACCGTTGTTTCATTCGTGACTTTAGTAAAATTTCACTCCCCCTGTTCTGATTTTTCAAAAAAGAAAAGGATTTTTTATAATGAATTTAAGGAAGATTTTAATAAGTTAAAATGGAGTCTCATGTCACCCCCGATAATCCAACCACCTCAGTGGTATTTACCGTTTGAGATCATGCGTGACACTCTAACTATGAAATTGGGGAAGTTTTATCACAAAGGTTCAATTGAGATCCACATGTCATTGCATATGCCTTACGTACACTGGACCCTTCCAAAGAAAACTACACCTCAAATGAAAAATACTTTCTTTACATTGAGTTTTCCATTGATAAATTCCAGTCATACATTTTAGGTTGAAAGTAATTGTGTTCTCATAACATGCAACCCTCATCTTCTTAAGAAACTGGAATCCAAACCACGTCATATTCGCTAAATGCTCCACCTTCAAGAATTTAACTTAGAAATTAGGGGTAAAAAGGAGTATAGAATATAATGTCTGTCCATATTAATAGGAACCACCCATCCTTAGACATTGAATCATCATCCTGTATTCTTATAAATAATATGTTTCCAAATGAGAAATTGTAACGAGTGAAAGATATTATTCCTTGGGATACAGAAATTTTAAATTATTTGGCAGCATATTTCATTTCTAATGATTTAAAATAAACCATACCTACCATAAAAAACATGAGTCTCAATGGAACATTTTGGATAACCCTTAACTTTGGCGTACATGTAGTCATCAAGTCCTCGGTTTTGGTGTTCTTGATAGTGATTTTCAGTCTGTCTTTAGGTTTTATCACACTCTTGCTTTTGGGGGCCCCTTTGGTCCCCAACAGACTGCTCGTAAGGTCATTGCTTTTTTCCAATTTTATTTCGGGATGCCCATGATTTCTGTAAATATTTTCCTCTCTATCGAAGAATGGGTAATGTATCTAAAAGAAATTAAATTTCACAACAACCCTTTATCTTCCAATACATTTTCAATGTTTGATGCATTGAATTTATGGGACCATTCCCCAATAAATTTGGGAAACATTAAATTCTTCTAAAATTGGATTATATTTGAAAATTATTATAGGATCCGGCTAAAAGGAATGATGATTCCAAGACTATTGTGCAATTTTTGAGAACCCGATTTTTTTAGGTTTGGATTACTTAGCTTCATCATCAGTGACCAAGGTTCTCATTTCTGAAACCAAACAATGTAATTTATTTTTCATCGTTATGGGGTTAGTAAAAGAGTGTCTATTGAATATCACCTAAAAACCAATGGTCAAGCTGAGGTTTCAAATAGTGAGGTAAAATAGATTCTTAAAAAAATGGTTCAACCTAATTGAAAGAATTGGAGTCTTAAACTCAATTATCACTTATGCGATTACTATACTGATTTCAAAACTCCCATTAGAATGTCACCATATCAGATAGTGTTTGGAATGATTTTTCACCTCCTTAATGATATTGAGCACCGAACCTACTAATCCATTAAATAAAAAAAATTCTAGTCTTTCTAGTGCAGGTTCTCAAAGAAAGTTACAAATTCAAGAGTTTGAGGAAATGCACAAAGATGAATATGAGAACACTGTGATTTATAAGAAGTGAACCAAGGCTACCCACAACTGTCTCATCCTTCATCACCAGTTCCACATTGGGAAAATTGTCCTCTACAATGAAAGGTTGAAGTTGCATCTAGGTAAGCATTTATTCTGCTAGTTTGGACCATACACCATTACTAATGTCTATCCATTTGTGTTTTTCAGGTTCAAAATGAAGAAACCAGAAAAACCTGCACTGTCAATGGGCTTCAGGTGAAGCCCTTCTATGAATCCATTCTAGAGTTCCCAATGGAGGAACTCCATGTTCAAGAAGCAATCTATGAATGACACTCACCTGTTGTATCCTTCCTTCCCATGTTCTATTTTATTACAGTGATTACAATACACACTTTATGTGTGGGGATGGGTATATTCTTGGGTTATATAGTAATTTTCATCATCTTTCTTATTTTTTCTCTTTTTACCTTATTTAATGGTATTGTTACTTTCCCCTCGTTCCCTCCCCCTCACTTTTGTTCTAGAATATTACTTGTTTTATGCCCAAATTATTATGGAAAATTATTCCCGTTTAATCAAGGAAGTTATTGAAATTGGATGTGTATTTTTTGTATTTCGTGTTGTTTAAAAATTCAAAAATAATTCTGATGAAATGTGCATTTTAGCAATAATTCAATACTATAGTGTGAATTACTTTTTAAATTTAGTACTTTTTGACGATATAAATGGTTGTATCATTTAAAAACCGTTGATAAGAATGGTACCCTTTTGTGAATAGTTTAAGGGAAAATTTTTTCACTTAATCTCTCCACACATCTCTACACCCAACCATGAAGTATGCAAATTTATTACCTAATGGAAGGTAAATATAAGTTAGGTCGATTTTTTCCTGCTTTCCAAAATCATTTTTCTATATGTTCATTCCTTATCTGATCTAGTTCATTACTGTACTAGATTCACCTATGTGTGTGTACCTATTATCCGACTATTGTACACCCTTATAAAATAAAAAAACAAAAATGGTTGTATATTGGCAGGTCAAAAACCACCCTTCCTCAACTTTTGATCTGGTTATAACTACTACAATTAGTGTTATGGTGAGATCAAACAAAAGTTGGAATAAGAGTGTGATATTTGTTCCCAGTGAAACTTTTGAAAAAAAATAAGGGGAGTGATGAAATGTGAAGAAATAGGGATATCTAGGCCAAGAGATTATGTTTTGACTTCTAGTAATTATTATGGGTGTGGTTATTTGAATTTTATTACAAAGGATATAGGGCAGGTTCGGTGGAAATGATCTTGTAAAGAGACAATTTTTAAAATAACTTATTTTTAATTGATAAAAAGTGGGAAGAATATCATGAAATTGTTTTCACACACACACATGGATAATTTCTGACATGGTTAACCTTTGAATTATTTTTTATTGTTATCATTTATCTCTTGTATTTTTCATTCTGATGCAATTTTTGAGACGTCTTTTTCTATGATCATTAATAATAACTCCGTAGTGTGATTTTTTATTTGATCACATTTCTATCGAGAATTAACTTTTCATTGAATGATAAATTTTTAGGAAGGATTAAATATCTACATGCATTATTTCTTGAAATATGACTCGGCCTAGGAGTGCAGATGTTTAGGTGTGGGGGTGTGATTGCAACGTGATCCACTATTTCATTTTAACCCTTACACCACTATGCTAAACTAGTCTTGTATTGAAAATTATAAAAAAAATCCTACATGTTTGATTACATTATTTAGTTTTTATCACTATTAAAAAGGTTAAAGTTACTTGTTTTGATAATTTTATTGAAGGTGTAGGTGATTTGGAGGGCCCGTGATGAAGTCCAAGAAAAATGAGCCAAACTGTGCAGGATCCATGCATACCAGTGGACTCATCTTCATACTGCTACTAAACTGTGCATCCAAATGGGATGAAATTTTTTATCATGGTCAAAAATTCATTGGTATACATTTTCTCTTAAAGAACTCAAGCCACATTCAACAATATGTTGGCCTTAATGACCTAATATCTCTAGGATTCCAAATCTGCATGAAGTCAAAAGGGATGTGTTGTGATCTATCAATATCTGGAGTTGTAGGTGACCAAATGAATCCAAAAAATTTTGTAGAGATATTCATGAGGTGGGGATACAACTTTTTAATTTAATAAAAAGCGAGATAAGGCTTCTTGGAGGTTAAAAACCATGTTACAAGTGGTTTTAAGAAATCTGTATGCCCAAACCCACCTTCCACTTTGCCTATAAAATGGATCCTTGGGCTCTTCATTTGAAAGTTTGAACAAGAAGAAAAGATATACGATTTTGGAGTCCTGTAGGAGTCTCCTCTTCATCCTAAAATTTCTAGAGGCCCCTATCCTCATAGTGGGATCAATAATGAAGAGGGAGTTTCACCTAAGCTTACTCCTCCTCCCGATGTCGAGCTAAACAATGGGTGTTCATTGTGAGGGAGTTTCACACATGTTAAGGGAGTTCTGATACATTTATTAGATAATGTTTTGGAGTTATTTGGATATTAAGACATTTATTTCCATTTATCTTATATTATTTATTATTTGAACGTTTTTTATGCATGTGATTGATTTTATCTTAATTTTTAACCAATCGGTGTGAGGTTTTGAGTAGAGGACTTGTGTAGTTTCGATTGGACAACACAAGAATCCTTTTCTTACCCACTTTCATGAGATTTCAATCTGATTTTGAAGCTCTTATTTAATTCATAATTTCTGGACATTGAAAATATGATTTTTATGTCAAGGTTTGGTTCTTCAAGAATGAAATAAAAGCGTATGAATTAATCCAGATTCTAATAATTTTCAACCAAAAAATTACTACAAACCTAAAATAATATCTAATAAAAATGAACTTGAAATGTGTAGTGAAATCAAAATGACCCCTTTATGCCATATTTTTTCAAAATACACTTTTTTTTCAACTATTAAACTCTATAAGTAATGTTATATGCATTAAACTGTTTTCAAAATCAACCCCTTTTTAGTACTTTTTATTAAAATTGTGTACTCTAAACCTATCATCCCTCCTTGAGAGACAAACTATGTTGTTCCATATATGATAAATAAACCTTAAATTCATAATAAATATTACATGTCATGACAATGAGTTCAACTAGACACCCCACTCACAATCATAACTTCAAAACCCAACAATCCTACCTCTGGTTCATCCAAACACTTTCCCAAATAACTTTACCCAAAAGAGAATGACCTTATATAATACCCCTTTTGTCACAAACCAATAAGAAGTGACATCCAACATGATACCCAACCAAGTCTGAGCTATGGCTCGAAGAGCATTCCTAATCCTGGTGGGATGGAAACTAGTTTCTGGGTGTCAATACTTTCGAAATGATTTCACCCATTATTATAATCCTAAACAACAAACTAGAATAAACATCACAATAAGTGATAACCATAACCAAAAAAGGTACAAATATTTTCAGATTCAAGTTTGTATAACTTTAACGAAAACCAAAAGTAATACAATCGAATAGGGACAAAATAATTATCACCAAAACCTCTTTGTAACAAGAGGGAAATCACCCTCAAGTCACCACCACCAATGCCTAAATAAAGTGGATCACTTTAAACCATATCCACCATCACCACCAAAAGACATATTTCCTTTACCTAGGTCATACATAACAGAGTCTACATATACCCAAAGATGTATGTCGAGTGTGAGCCAAAGCTCGGTAGGATGTGACCAAAAATAAAAGGTTCCATTATATAACATTAGAATAAAAATAAACATCACATTTCCATAAGAATATTTGAAATATTTACTAGAAAAAAGTTTAGGGGAAAATTTCTCAGGAAACACTTTTTACGGAAAATCATTTTTCACAAATAATCATTCTTGAGATAAGAATATAACCAAGTTCCACCATATAATGATGGCTATAACCACATCACATTAGCATCATGTCACAAGAGATAACAATGGGTTAATACCTATAGGAATCTTTCACAAGTGGGACCCTATGAACCCCATAACTCGTTGATCAAAATCCTCTAACTCAACTACCAGTAGAATTCCCATGCATGAGCCACTAGAGTGGAATGCATCCCAAGGTCCAGAGGTCTACAAAACCTAATCCAATACCTACATTTTCCCCGTGAAAGAGACACTAAATGGGATTCCATCCTAAGGTCAAGTTCTCTTCAATAATATCATAGGTTTAGTTAGGGTTGTAATAGTCAATCCTCATAAGTGAATTCGGGCTTCAGAATATTTTGAATCAACTAGTGTTCTAGTTCTAGTTCATCCACCTAGATACCTAGGATTACCCTTATGTTGAAATTTTATTTCACATATCACATAAATAATCACATTTATATACTCATTCAAAGAATCATAAACGCAGAAGGAAATCTACATTTTTACATTTTTCACATCAATCCAATAAACAAAAATCACATGGAAACCACACCTTTACATAAAAAAAATCACTTTCCATTTTTCATACACACCAAAACCATTCAAAAATACACTTTGCACCACTTTCAAAATTTATGAAACTAATTTGAAAACACAACAATAATAACACATAGAATCCCACCATTTCCATGGGAAAATCCCCTTTCCAAATCATATTCACAACAAAACCATTTTATAACATCATTCACAATTCAAAGACACATTTACGGTGAACAACAAGGAAGCTAACATGAAACAAAAACCCATTTATCTTGGAAAATCCACTTATAACACCTTCACACCATTAAATATCTTTGAAAACACATTTTCACATTTCACACAAGTCATAAAACATATTCAAGAAGAACCACAATGAATTACACGTAAAATATGGCCACTTTCCTTCAGAAAACCCATTTTCATCACATGTGCATCTCAAACCTTTTTAAAACGTATTTTTACCAAAAAAACTGTCCAATAAACACATTTAAATAGTCAATAAAGTAATTCAAAATAATCTAATAATATAAAATCATGGAACCAACTACCTTGCACTTGGAATATTTTGGAAATAATTGTGAAACCACAACTGCACCACTACAAGGCCCTATAAAGTAAATATTGAAAAAATTATTATTATTTCCCCCAACAACACAAGATTGAACCCCCCTAGTTCAAAAAATCTGCTAGAAAATAAGAACTTAAGAATAATGGTGAAGAAACCCTAGAAATAGATAGAAATAAAGAAGAAAATGACTTACTCAATGATTCATTGAATAAATAAGGTCCAAACACCCAAGGATTGAGGCTTAAGAGGTACAATAATTCATGAAGGAGGATCCCATGGATGAAAATCCAAAATAGGAAGGATGGGAAGTGTTTTATAGTAAAACAAGAAGAGGGAAAGAAAGTAAATTACCAGTTTTTAATTACCTCATCAAGTCGCACGGTTTAACCACACTGGTTACCAAAAAAAGTAGAAATTTTGTGTCACTCACTATATATGATGAACACTTACCATGGTTATCTTATATTTTTTTAAATATGTATGCCAATTGTGTGGTCTTGACTATCTAAAATGACCAATTTCCAAATGGTTTCCAAGGCAAGGGTTCATGGTTTCCCCTAATTGTGTGCCAACTATGAACCACCTGTTGCCAATCCCAAAATCTCTATTTTCACTAAAAATCAGGGGGATCCAGAGGGACAAATATAAGAAAAAATTAAACAAAGGAATATCTTAAAACAAAATCACATATGTGACAAAGGAAGGGGAGAAATATTATCTTTCTCAAATGATTTCTCAACCATTTATCCATATAAATATCAAAACGGTGAAAAAGGTGGATGTGGATATAAAAAAATAATTCGGGAAATATTATTTATTTTAACCGTTATTATTATGAAATGATGAAGTTATAGAATCAAGTATGTTTCTCATCAATACCAGACATGAAGAAAGAAATTAAGGAAGAATCTTGTATCTCATCATTCTATGTTAATCAAGGAATTAAAAAGATATCTGGAAATCTGAAAGAGTATTTTTGTTGAGATAACATTAATAGATATATTACAAAGTTCTTATCTCAATTTTTTATGTCATAAAATTAATGTTGATATAAAAAATTATAAGGGAAGTTACAACCATTACACATACCAGAATGGAAATGGGAAAACATTACCATGGATTTTGTTGTTAGGATCCTCAAAACATCTAAAATCCATAAGGTTGTTTGGGTTTATTCCAATCACCTTAAAAATTAAGTTTACTTCATTACTATTAGGTAATATTTATATCTTGATCATATTTCCAAGATATACATTAAAGAAGTTGTATGGTTACATGGGGTACCACATTCTATTATATATTATCAAGATCCAAGGTTTACCTCAAAGCTCTGGATAAAGTTTTAGGAAGATCAATACATAAAGTTGTTTTTTAATACTAATTATCATCCTTATATTGATGGTCAATCTAAGAGTACCATTCAAAACTTAACGAATATGTTTAAATCATGTTCTCTAGATGCTAAACTTGGTTGGTATCAACGCCTTCCTCTAAATGAATTTTTTTTACAATAATAGCATTCACTCGAGCCATCATATGGCTCCTTATGATGCCATATATATAAATAAGTATATAACTTTGACATAATATGATGAATATAGAGAAAAAAAGATATTGGTACTTGATATAGATGAGGAAATTGAGTAAAATGTTTTGAGTCATTCAATATTTTATCAAGATAGCTTAGAGTTGACAGATGATTTATACTGACAATCATTGATGAGATCTAGAATTAAATATTAGTGACAAGGTTTTAGAATGAATTTCTCCATAGAATATTATTATAAGATTCAGAAAGAATGGAAATATAAACCCTAGGTATCTTGTACCCTATGATATTCTTTATTTTGTAGGTACTTTAGCTTATTTCATAGAACTCCCACCAAACCACTCTTGAGTTTATGATGTGTCCTTGTATCTCTCATGAGTAACTACATACCTAATCATCCACATTTAATTAACACATAGGTTATACCAATAAAGCATGAACCTTCCTATAAATAACTAATGATAGAAATCATAGATAATGGAGATAAATTTATGTGGAATAAAACTACTCACCTGGTTAAAGTTCTTTGGAGGAATTATAAATTTGAGGAAGCTGCATGGTAACACAAGGATGTGAAAAACTCGATATATACTCCTTTTTTTGTAATATAGTGATGTAATTTTTAGGGAAAACTCATTTTAAATGGATTATAATTTAACACCATGAGATTTTTTATCTATTTCCTATTAAATAAAACTTGAATTATTCGACAACATTCCTTGCACAGAACCATGGATCTATTTGAACGGTGATATAGTAAATCGTTATAACTTAGCCATTAAATTAGAAGTTATGAATAGTAATAAACACTTTTTAAAAAATATTTAATATGGTTTTGATCAATGAAAATTTATTGATAGATTCATAATAAATAAGTACAAAATTTTTTTAACTTCATTTTATGCTTCAAAAATATATTTTCTTCAAATATTTTTTTTATTGAATTTCTACACTCAAATTTTATAATTAATTTATAAAATTTTATAGATTTTATTTGATGAAATTAATATCAATTATTGAAAGAAAAAGTTTCCTATTATATAAGGTTTTATTTTTATAATTTTTCTAAAATGATTTATTTTTCAATAAATAGAGAAAAATACAGATTTTTGTAAAATTTGTCATTTATTTTCAATTAATTGTTCCAATATATTTTTCACTTGATATTAAACTTACCTTAGTATAATTTAATTATAAATAATATAATTAATTTCTAATTAATAATAATTATATATTATTTTGGTATATATTAATTTTTTTCCTTAAAAACACATTTTTTTAAAAACTTTGTTTCTGCATAAAACATTTTTTTATCTTAATAATTTTTTTTAATCTATATTTATTAATATTTTTCATGAAATTTATATATTATATATTCAATATAATATTTTAAATTTAATTTTATTGTTTTTAAACTGAAGTTAATGGATGTAAATTATGTTTTACGGTTAAAAAATTATTTTTCAAAAAAGGGTTTTCATTACAGTTTGTGTGCTAAATTAAAATTGAATTCTTCCACATATAGAATTTATATATTGTGAAATAGATTTATTATTTGGAATAATTATAATTAATATAATTTATTATGGTTTACATAAATAGTGAATAGTAAAAACAGTAAAATTTGGTTCCCACAATTAAGGTTAAAACCGGTTTATCATGGGTTAAACCATGAGATAACGGTAGGATTTCCACCCAAAAATATAAAATTATTATTGTTTGAAGATATTTAAAATTTATATTATCCTAAAATAGAGTAAAATTCCATTAAAATATACTTTTCTGTGAAATTTACCTTTAATCATTGAAATATTTATAATAAATTCTATGTGTGTCCCTCCCCTCACTTATAAAATAGAACCTCATATACTCCCTTATTCACCCAATTTGAGACTTAAATATCATAAAATACCTAATAAAAACTTTCCTAGAATATATAACTTAATAAAATATAATCTTCTATCCTCCTAATACCAATCCTTTAAGGTTAAGGAGTAATCCAAAGGATGACTCTCGAAGAAGAGGTATTTACCTTAACCAATCTCTTTTAATTTTATTTCTTCTTACACATCCTATGAAATTTTTGTATATTTGAAAACATTATTAATATAGTATCTTTAATATAATTATGTCTTATTAGTATTATTACACAACCATTTACCATATCTTTTCAGTCCAATTGGAGATGAAAGTATCGCTTATGTGTACATGTAGACTACCACCTACACATTTAGATTCGACCCATTTCCCCCCACCATAATTCATGGTCGATTATTATGATAGATTTAATGTTTATATATGATATTTATGTTATAATAATTTTTATATGAAGATAAATTAATATTTAACTTTATTTTTTTCAATCCATAGATAAATGGAAATGTCACTCATGCATACGTATGGACTACCATCTCCACATTGTATTGTAATTCATTTTTCATCATCAATTTATATGAATGGTTATAAATAAATATATATATATATAATGAATATATATAATATTTATACCATGATTAATATTGTTTATATAAATATATCATGATTATTGTTTAAATATCATAACTTCCAAACTAAAATATATGTGAAAAACATACGAGTTAACACCTAAAATGAAGAATTTAATATATAATTATTAATAAATGGGTGTTGAAATGATATAATTGGGTCATATATGATAATATATATATGATTATAATTATATTATATAATTATAACAAATATAAGTTTATTATAAAATATTTTAGATTGATTATGAATCAAGTCGAATATTAGGTAAGGGTTTCATTGTGTCATTTTCAAATTCATGAGACATGTTTTACATTATACATCATCCATTATTTTATGTGGTCTGATTAGTTCCTTATTAATCTATATTGAGATTTTAATGAAGTTAATGGGTTTTTAATATAAATATTATATTATTTATTTTCTTTTCTTTTGATTAAAAAGACACCAAAATTATAAGGGTTCTTCATTTAAATTTCCCTTCATTGAGACATGTTTTAATGTTATGCACCAATTTCCTATATAAATGGTGTATATACTGACCAAGAATTTATTTTGTAATAATAAATGATTTAATTCATGTTATTTATAAATCCATATTATTTTCAAACATTTAATAACTTTAGATTCAAATATTTATAAAGTTGTAAGGGTTTTATGTTATAATATCTTTTTTGTTAGGATTGTTAATGCCTAAATTTACAATGAAGAAATTATTTTTTCTATATCTCCAAAATATTACTTATTATATTATCCTATAATTATTTTTATTTATTATATTTTTTCCTTTCATTTTTCATTTTTAAATACTCAAAATAATTAAAGGATTTTTTTACAGAAAATAAACATCATTTCTCTCTTTGGTCGGGAATATTTTCTTCCATGTCTATATTTTCATTAAAATTATTTCAATAAGCTTTTTAATATTATAAAAAGGTTATTTAAATTCATTTTTAACTAAATCTTAATTTATGTACTATGTCTTAAAAATATTTTTCTTATCATTTTCCAAATGTGTTACTTTTGACTTTTTACCAAAAATTTGAAAAGATTTTTTTTAATATACACCATGTGAAAGAATTTCCCCACCATCATGAATAATATTTTATTTAAATATTAATTTATAATTTTCTCTTTATATTTTTAAATAAAATGTTTTATACAATATAGTTATAAATTATTATATTCTAATAAGTGATTTCAAATTAAAAAGTTATTTTCCTAAAGAAATGTTCAAGTGATCTTTTAATGGTATTTTTATCTATAATAATATACATTGATGTTTCTTATGATTTACCTGGGATATGATCCAATTTTATAATTTTTACAATTTCACTATATAGGTTGTGATTATTATTATGAAATTTTTATGAAATTTGTATTCTTTCCACAGGTTATGAAATGATGATATGATGGATGTTTTCTAATCATGTGGCACCCATATGTATGGTTTTAATTATGTGATTGTTGGTTCTGTTATAAACCAAGGATGGGTGAATGAATTATAAACTAAGTATTGGTGGGTCCATTATATCCCATCAATTCATTGAGTAAAGATAGTTATCTCTTGATATAATAAGGACTAGAATGGGGAGTGGACCTTGTTCGCTGAGGTAATTTTTCTAAAAAGATAGTCTTGGGAGTGAACCTTAACTAATCAGATAATGGAACAGGGATTGAACCTAACACACTATGATAGTCTTATAAATAATCTTTGGGAACAGAAATGATTTTATATTCTTAATTTCATGAAAAAATAGGTCTTATGATTATTATATGTTTCCATCGCTCATGATTAATTATTGATGATTCTATACTTTTATTTCTTATATCATTTTTTTGAAAAAACCTTACACCATGTTTTATAATTAATGGTCTTTGACTAAGTATTTAATTTTATTGTAAGTCTTGATCATGTTCTCATTAACTTATGCTTATCTTATTCTCACTTATGATCATTGATTTATAACTCTTATGTGTACCCATACTATGCATCTAAGCTCAACCTTTATTACATTTCACTTCCCCAGTTTATGAGGAACGGTTTCATATATGAAATGTCTAAGAAGGGTTACAATTGTGAAGAACTTAATAAAAAATGATGAAGATATTTTATGTATCAGGTTTCTACATATCCAAGTTTCTTAACTCAATAAATATTTATCATCCTAAAGTGTGTATTATTATGAAATGTTTCAAATATTAATCTAAAATTATGTAATATGTATGTATGAAACGTATGGGTCACTATGACAACCCTGATCTTTTATTACACAATTAAACAAAATTTATTACATAAACATCACTTGATACAACATAAAAGATCGAGAGTTCTAGTGTATTTGGGGATTATAATCATTACATAACAACATAAAACCTGAAATACAACATCTTTATTGGAAACTTCCATTACATGACCACTATATTCCCTTGTACATAACATTTCAAGGGATAACCTAAGGGTATGCATAAGAAATGGGTGGGAAATAAATCCCAGAAAGGGAATAATCCTAGAATAACATGAGGAATACAATACATGTTAGACAATAGTCCCATAAATAGAGAAAAAGTTAAGCATAAACATAAAGTCATGATAAATCATGATAATCATAACATGGAAATGTGGCAACAAAACTTAACCTGGAATTAGCATGAGCCAAGGCTGATTGCACATGGATCTTGAGTAAACACTCATTGCACATTAAGCACGAGTAAAACCTCATTGCACTTGAATTATCATGAGTAAACACCCATTTCACATGATGTATCATGATACTATTCTTTTCCCAATGCATTGGAGCGCTATAAGGGCACACCCTTCTTAAACATTTCATTTCATACATAAGTGTGCCACATGGATCATATAACATAGATTCATAAAACATTATCATTTAATCCACAATAAAGAAATGTGGAATTCATAAATGAAACTTTATAATAAATATGTAAATGTGTATAAAGGTAAATACCCTTGATTGAGAAATGGGCATGGTATTCACTACACAATGACATTGGCTTAGAAAATCGGTGCAATTTCCACAGCGTAACGGCATGACGTAAAAATTCAAAAAAATGGTTGATGAGAGTGAAATGGGTGTATCATCATATTTACATGAAATGGAAAGTGATGGGGTCATATAGATACATGTCCCAACAATTTTAATGGAATTTAGATTCATGATACAAAAGAATTGCTCTAATGTAAATGAGGAGAGGGAAATTACTTTCAGAATTTCACCACAGTAACGGGTGTACATGGGAGGAATTTAATTATAGATAAAGGGGTATCCCATCATTAAAAAATAAAGAGGTAAGTATGGGGGAGGTTATAAACTATACTCCAACATTTATAATTGAAATTAAAATGGAATTACAACTTAAAAAAAATTGGAAAAAATTGAGAAAGGAAGAAAACCCTTACTTGGAAGTGTGCTTTCAAAGGCTTGAGAGAGGCTTCAGAGAGGATTTTTGGGAGCTTGGGGCACCTTAAGAGGATTCTAGAGAGAGGAAAGCATAGTTTTAACGAACTCCAAATACTTTGAGTGAGTAGGAAGTGGGAGATTTGGTGGGTTTATATAGGAAAGGTGAGGGATTTCTTTATTATTTAAGTTTGGGACACATCACATTAAACTAATCCAAACCACAATCCAGCCCATGGTTTTTGCCCATGGTTTTTAGAAAAGTGAAGTGGAAAATAATATTTTATAAGTAAAATGTATGAAAATCTTAAAATAATGTGGTTGCTTATGTGGAGTTGAGTCACACTCCCAAGGAAATCAATTTAAAAAGACAAGTTGTTTAATAAGCCTTGAAGGGTCAACTAATGCTTTGTAAAATAAGTCATAAAAACCCAAAATCCCATTATTTTAATGTTAAAACATATATTGGTAGAACATAAGTCTTTTAGTATTTTATTACATCACTATTGGTTCACTATTATGTCATAAAACACATTATATTTTCAAACGGTACTTAATTTTTACCCAAAAATTTGGTTGTCTTAGAAAATTATGAAAAATTCCCTGTTGGATAATTTCGATGTCCTAATTCAAGAACTAATATTTATTTTATCTAAATAATTCTATAAATATGTTAATTTCACTTTTAAAATAAAAACCTACATTTATAGAAAATTCACGGGTTTTGACAAAAATGCTTTTCAAACCTCAATAAAAATTATGATTGTATTCATAAAATTATACAATAATTTATATTTAATAAAAATTAATTTCATAATAATAATAATATTTTATTAAAATATTATTTAATTAAAAATTCGATTAATTCATTAAAATAGATTTCTTAGTTGAATATTAACTAAAAATACAATTTGTGCTTTAAAAACCATCTACAAGGTAACAATAATAAAATGAAAGTATATTCGTCATTATAAAAAAAATAATGTACATGACCATAGTGCTAATGTCTTATTATATAACCCCTTATAACACCCGCATAAGACCAAAGGGTAAGGTGTGAAATGGTTACTGACTCTTGGGGTGGCTCAGATAACATTGCTCGGGTGATAATCTCTATCAACTTCCACTTCTCTCGTACGCGGTTCCACTCGAGCTTAACACATTCAATATCAGATTGCGCTTGGTCAAGAGCGAAGCCCAAAGACGCAACCTTCTTTACAAACTATGAAAATTGGGATTCGTATGGGGCATGTCTACTGGATGAGGTCATCGCTACCTTTGACTGAGAAAATTGGATTTTTTAAATCCCTATATTTATACTAATCAGGTGATCCCTGTTCAAAGGCTATATTAGAAATGGTCACAATTCTTAACAGTTTTTTAAAATCCAAAAACATTCAACTAAATAATTTGACATTTTATATAAAAATTTTACATAAAGAGACATTTAATTAGATCAAGAGGGATTTCCATTAATGAAATTTTGGGGCGTTACAATCTTCCACCTTAAGAAATTTCACCCTCAAAATTTCCTTTTCCCACACTAAAACTGATATGGGTAACTCTGCTTCATCATTTCCTTGGATTCCCACATTGCTTCTTTAAACTTTTAGATTCTCCACAACACTTTGATGAGGGGAATTGTCTTATTTCGTAGAACATTTTCTCTATGATATAATATCTTCATTGGTTGCTCCTCATAAGAAATATCTTCCTCTAAGTGTACCACCTTTGAAGAGAGTACATGAGAAGGGTCTGGTATGTACTTCCTTAAGAGGGATACATGAAAGACATCATGTAATTTGGCCTAGGAAGGTGGAAGTGCTAGTTGATAGGCCAAAACCCCAACACGGTCAAGAATCTCGAAGGGGCCGATGTACCTTGGACTTACCTTCCCTTTCTTTCCAAACCTCATGACCTTATTCCATGGAGATATGGGTAGAAATACCACATCTCCAACTTTAAACTCAAGGTCTCATCAATGATTATCTACATAACTCTTCTATCGACTATGGGCTTCCTTGATATGCTACTGAATGTTTTACACCTTCTCCACCACTTCTTCGACCATTTCTAGTCCAAGAAGCTTATGCTCACCAACCTAATCCCAACACACCAGTGTTCTACACCTTTTCCCATAAAGGGCTTCATATGGTGTCATTTGGATGCTTGGGTGGAAACTGTTTTTATAAGAGAACTCAACCAATGGAAGATATTGATATCATATTCCGTTGAAGTCCATTAAACATGCTCTCAACATGTCCTCAAGTGTTTGAATAGTCCACTCGGATCAGCCAACAGTTTGAGGATGATAGGTCGTACTAAAGTTCAGTTCAGTATTTAGATCTTGTTGAAGACTCTTCCAAAACATATAGGTGAATTTTGTATATCGATCGGACATAATAGATAATGGTACTCCATGAATCCTTACCACTTCACTGATATATATTCGTTCCAGTTGATCCAATGAGAAATCCTCCCAAACATCAATGAAGTGTGCAACCTTTGTAAGACGATCCACAATAACCCAGATTGCATTGTTGTCTTTGGATGTCTTCAGAATTCCAGTGACAAAGTCCATGGTGATGTTCTCCCATTTCCATTCTGGTATGGGAAATTTTTGCATCATCCCCTTAGACTTCTTCCACTCTTCCTTCACTTTTTGACACACTAGGCACTTTGATGTATATTCATCGATCTCTTTCTTCATATAATCCCACCAATAATGCTCTCGGAGATCTCGATACATCTTTGTTTTTCCTGGGTGAATAGAGAAATTTGAACTATGTGCATCATTTAAAAGTTCCATCATTGGATCCAGACTTGATGGAACACATAATCTTTTCCCAAATCTCACAATTCCTTCTTCATTAACATTAAACTCCGATGATTTATCTTTTTCGATAGCTTACACTTTTTCTTGAATTCCCACATCAACTTTTTGAGCATCTTTTAAACTTCCCAAAAGTGACAGTTGAGCAACCATTTGTGAAAGGATTGATTATGTTCCCTTCATTATGATTCCCATGTCTATCTTCATAAAATCTAAGAATATTGGATCCTTTTAAATTATCATCAATGATACAATCATTGGGTCCTTTCTACTTATGAAATATTCCACCTTGTTAACTTTACTAGGGTGGTAATGGATTAAGCAGTCATAGTCTTTGATCAACTCTAACCATCTTTATTGGTGCATGTTCAACTCTTTTTGTGTGAATAAATACTTGATGATTTTGTGGTCCATATATATTTCAGACTTCTCCCCAAAGAGATAATGCTGCCAAATATTCAATGCGAAGATCACTGCAGCCAACTCGAGGTGATGTGTTGGATAGTTCTGTTCTTTAACTCTCAATTTCATTGAAGCATAGGCAATGAATTTGTCATTTTTCATCAACACACATCCCAGTCCCTTCCTCGAAGCATCGCTGAATACCACAAAAAGTTCTCCACTTGTGGGTAAAGTGATCACAGGTGTAGTGATAAGAATCATTTTCAACTCCTTGAAGCTTTCTTCACATTCATCACTCCAAGAAAACATTACTCCCTTCCGAGTTAGCTTGGTAAGAGGGTAGGACAATCATGATAAATTTCTCACAAATCGTCGATAATATCCAGTTAACCCCAAGAAGCTACAGATATCTATTACCGATGTTGGCCTCGTCCATCCCTCAATTCCATCTATTTTTTAGGGATCCATAAATATCCCATTGCCTGTGATGATATGGCCTAATAATGAGACCACCTTCAACCAGAACACACACATTCTGTACTTTTCATAGAGCTTCTCCTTCCGTAAGGTCTCCAGTATAGTACTCAGATGCTCCTCATAATCCTCCTTGGTTTTGAAGTATATTAGAATATCATCTATAAAGACTACCACAAATTTGTCGATCTAATCTCTAAAGACTCTATTCATTAAGTCCGTAAATTTTTTTGGAGAATTAGTGAGTCCAAAAGGCATTTCTATGAATTCATAGTGCATGTATCTTGTATGAAAAGAAGTATTGGGGATAACTTCCTTCTTCACCCTTACTTGATAATATCCCGACCGCAAATCCACCTTTGAGAAGTATCGTGCTCCACACAGCTGATCGAACAAGTAATCTCTTCAGGGGAGAGGATACTTCTTCTTTATCGTGATTTTGTTAAGCTCATGATAGTCGATGAAAAGGAACATTGACCTATCTTTATTCTGTACAAAGAGGACTGGTGCACCCCATAGTGATTCACTTGGGCGTATAAACCCTTAATCCAAATTCTCTTGTAGTTATTTCTTCAGATCCTCAAGCTCCACAACATCTATTCTATATTGATTCTTGGATATTTTCAATGCCCCAGGTATATGATCAATTGAGAATTCAACATATCTTCTAGGAGGAAGACCAGGAAATTCCTCTGGAAACACTTCAGCAAAATCCCTCACAATAGGAACGTCTTCTAGGATGGTTTCCTCCTTAGACTCAATCATCTGAGCCAGATACGTGTGCTCATAGGTAAGTAATATCCACTCTTGAGATGATGTAGCTAAATAATATTAATCTTCCTCCTTGAACTTGTAAATAATCGAGGGTCGATTCTACACATGAAGAGTGATTTCCCTCTCACAACAATTAATATTGGCTCTATATAATAAAGCCAATCCATGCCAAGAATTGCATCAAATTACACCAGAGGGAGTATGATGAGGTTCGCTGGGAAGTTTAATCCACATATTATGATAGGGGAGGAGTTATATTCGTGGGATGAAATGATTTCCCCATTTTTCGTACTCACAAACATCTTCACTTCCATGATTTTTGGTTGTTCTTGGATTGTTCTACTAAACTTTCGAGATATAAAATAATGCATATAACCTAAATAAAAAAGTATGTTCGCTATTCTTGAATAAATAACTAGTGTACCTATCACCACTTCATTTTTGGGGTTCATTTCGGCAGTAGTGATGGAAAAAGCACACCCTTGCTGCCTTGGAGGTTGTTGGTTCCCTCTGAAAACCCTTGGCTTAGGGCACTGATTTTCAAGATGCCCATGTTCTTTGCAGTTGTAGTAATGAACAATGAGTTGAGGTTCAAACGGATCCTTCCTCTCCTCTATCGTAGCTGCTGGTTTTTCTTGTTGGTAGTTAACAGCTAGGTGCCCTTCTCTTCCACACCTAAAGCATTTCCTCGTCCCCTTTAGGCAATTTATAGGGTGCTTCTATCAGCACCTTTGGCAAGTGGGGTGCTGGATATTCTTAGCACCGTTGGATTTATCCATCGGACTACTAGAATTGAAGTCCACCTTATGCTTCTTATCCACATGATACCCCTAAGATTCTACGATCTCCATTTTGACCTTGTGGGAACATCGGACAATTTTCTCATAGTTTTCGAAGTCACAGATTTCCAGTGCTTTCCACAAGCTAGGTTTCAACCCACAAAAGAAGTGGTCAACCTTGCATTTGGGGGTAACGACAAAGCTAGAAGCATTTTGTGAAAGCCGTGTGATGTTTTCCTCATACTCTCCAATATATTCTTCATCTTCTTTCATGAGGGAAGGATCTTAAGCCGGAGGGTGCACGGAAAATATTTATTGAAAAACATATTCCGGTAATCCTTCCATTCCAATGCATCAATCTCCTCCTTAGGATTCGTATTTTTGATCAGCATCGACCATTGATTAGCTTCACCCTCCATAAGATAAGCATCCAAGAGAACCTTCTCTCGTTCAAAAAATTGAAGGATGGAGAATATCTTTTCAATGGATTTGATCCATTGTTCAATGATTGAGGGATTGGATGATCCATTAATAGTAGGAGGACTTTGTCTCATGAAGCTCTCGATAGCGACTTGTTCTTTCTTGGGGGGGGGGGGGTTGAACATTCCTCTTGACCCATGTTTCTAATCAAAACTTGAGTTATCTGAGAGATAATCATTAAAAAGTTCTCAATTTCCACTCCCATTGGATTGGAAATCTCATTAGTACAGTCATAACATTGATCTTCAAATCGATTGTTAGCCCATGTCCTCCTATTACCGACCATTGTATGGAATAAAAGGAAAGTTTGGGGTAACACATAAAGGGTAATACAAGGACAAAACTGATGACTTATAATAAACTTTTATTTCCTTAACTTATGATTCTATTGGCTTCAGTATATGTTATCCATGATTTACTTTCTAGAATATATTCTTAGGGAATTTTTTTGTCCCTTAATAATGGTTCATACTAAGCTTGTTAATTTAACAAAGAATATCCCCCGGGAGTGTTATAACCAAGAGTGCAGCAAGACCCGTTGTTGTGCACCAGTTCCTATTCGAGTCTAGATCAAAATGGTGTTGTTGGGTTTTACCCCTAGAATACATCTATGCCAGAGTTCCCTCTACCTGCTCATATCTAGACATAGATTTATTTTCCTAATAAACCACATACTCAATACTCACCAAAACTTAGGGATGTTTTTATTATAATTAGTCTTGTCTCTAAAGCTTCACTAGGGTTTTCTGATCCTAATCCCAAAAATAACTAAGCTTATCCTTTGATATCAACTATGACAACCCTGATCTTTTATTACACAATTAAACATAATTTATTACATAAACCTCACTTGATAAAACATAGAATATAGAGAGGTCTAGTGTCTTTGGAGATTAGGATCAATACATAACAACTTAAAACATGAAATACAACATCTTTATTGGAAACAACCTTTACATGACCACTACATTCCCATGTACTTAACATTGCATGGGATAACCTGAGGACATGCATAAGAAAGGGGTGAGCTATAAATCCCAGTAAGGGAATTATCATGGAATAACATGAGGAATACAATACATGTTAGAAAATAGACAGATCAATAGAGAACAAGAGAATCATAAACATAAAGGCATGATAAAGCTTGATAATCATAACATGGATGTGTGTCAACAACACTTAACATGGAATTAGCATGAGCCAAGGCTCATTGCACATGGAGCATGAGTAAATCCTCATTGCAAATGAATCATGAGTAAAACCTACTTGTACTTGAATTAGAATGAGAAAACACTCATTGTACATGATGTATCATGATACTATTCTTTACCCAATGCATTGGAGCGCTATAAGGGTGCACCCTTCTTAACCATTTCATTTCATGCATAAGTGTTCCACATGGATCATACAACATGGATTCATAAAACATCATCATTTATTCCATGGTACAGGAATGTTGAATTCATACATGAAACTTTATAATTAATATGTAAATTTGAATAAAGGTTAATGCCCTTGGTAGATAAATGGGAATGGTATTCACTACACAATGACATTGGCTTTGAAAATCGGTGCAATTTCGGCAGCCTAACGGCGTGACGTAAAAATTCATAAAAATGGTTGATGAGAGATAAAGGGGTGTATCATCATATGTACATGAAATTGATATTAAGGGGGTCATATATATACATGTCCCAACAATTTTAATGGAATTTATATTCATGATACAAAATAATTTCTTGGATGTAAATGAGGATAGGGAAATTCCTTTCCGAATTTCGGCATAGTAACAGGTGTACATGGGAGGAATTTAATGATAAAGAAAGGGGTATCCCATCCTTAAAAAATAAATAGGTCAGTATGGGGAAGGTTTGAAACCATACCCCAACATTTATAATTTAAATTAAAAGGGCATAACAACTTAATATAAATTGGACAAAAATGAGAAAAGAAGAAAACCCTTTCTTGGAAGTGTGCTTCCAAAGGCTTGAGAGAGGCTTGAGAGAGGCTTTTTGGGAGATTGGGGAACCTTATGAGGATTTTATAGATAGGAGTTCAGAGTTTAGAAAAACTCAAAAGGCTTTTAGTGAGGAGGATGTGGGATCCTGGGTGGGTTTATATAGGAAAGGTGAGGGAATTCTTGATTATTTAGGTTTGGGACACCTCACATTAAACTAATCCAAACCACAAAACAGCCCATGGTTTTTGCCCATGGTTTTTGGAAAATGGTAGTGGAAAACACTATTTTATATGGCCAAATTCCTAAATTCTTAAAAAAAAAATGGGGTTGCTTATGTGGAGGTGAGTCACACTCACAAGGAAATCAATTTAAAAAGACAAGATGTTTAATAAGCATTTAAGGGTCCATTAATGCTTTGTAAAATAAGTAAAACAAACCCAAAATCACATTATTTTAATGTTAAAACATATATTGGCCTAACATAAGGCTTATAGTATTTTATTACAAAACTATTGGGTCATTATGATGTCATAAAACACATTATATATTTAAACGGTATATAATTTTTACCCAAAAATTTTACTATCTCAAAAAATAATGAAAAATTCACCATTGGATAATTTCGATGTCCTGATTCCAGAAATAATATTTACATTATCTAAATAATTTTCCAAATATGTTCATTTTCATTTTTAAAATAAAAACTGACATTTATAAAAAATTCACGGGTTATTACAAAAATGGCTTTCAAACCTTAATAAAAGTTACGATTGCATTCATAAAATAATACAATCATTTATATTTAATAAAAATTAATTTAATAATAATAATAATAATAATATTTTATTAAAATAATATTTAATTTAAAAAACCATTAATTCATCAAAATATATTTCTTAGTTGAATATCAACTAAAAATACTATTTGTGATTTAAAAACCATCAACAAGGTAACAATAATAAAATGAAATTATATTCATTATTATATACAAAAATAATGTACATGACCATAGTGATAATGTATTGTCACATAACCCCTTATAACACCCACATAAGACCAAATGTTAAGGTGTGTGATGGTGACCGACTCTTAGGGTGGCTCGGATAATAATACTCAGGTGGTAATCTCTATCAACTCCCACTTCTCTCATAGGTGGTTCTGTATGAGCTTAACATATTCAAGCTCAGCATGGGGTTGGTCTTGAATGAATCCCAAAAACGCAACCTCCTTTCTGAACTCTGATAAATGGGCTTCATATGGGGCACGTCTACTGGATGAGGCCATCACTTTCTTTGTCTGAGTAAATTGAATTTGTTAAAGACCTATATTTATACTAATCAAGTGATCACTGTTCAATGGCTATATTAGCAATGGTCAAAAAATTTAACAGTATTTTAAAATAAAAAAACATAAAACCAAAGAATTTGACATTTTATATAAACATTTTTCATAAAGATACATTTAATTATATCAAGAGATATTTCCATTAATCAAAGTTTCAGTCGTTACAATCTTCCCCCTTAAGAAATTTCGCCCTTGAATTTCCTTTCCCGCACTAAAATAGATGCAAGTAACTATTCTTCATTATTTCCTCTGATTCCCACATCGCTACTTCAAACTTGTGGTTTCACCACAACACCTTGATGAGGGTCATTGCCTTATTTCGTAGAACTTTTTTTCTACAATCTAAGATCTTCACTGGTTTCTCCTCATAAGAAAGATCATCCTCTTACAATACCACCTTTGAAGAGAGTACATGTGAAGGGTCTGGTATGTACTTCCTTAAGAGGGATACATGAAAGACATCATGTACTTTGGTCAAGGTAGGTGGAAGTGCTAGTCGATAGGCCACAACCCCGACACGATCAAGAATCTCTAAGGGGTCGATGTACATTGTACTTAACTTCCCTTTCCTTCCAAACCACATGAACTTCTTCCATGGAGTTATGCATAGAAATACCATGTCTCCAACTTTAAACTCAAGGTCTCATCTACGGTTATCTGCATAACTCTTATGTCGACTCTGGGCTGCCTTGATATGGTACTGAATGATTTTCACCTTCTCCACCACTTCTTCGACCATTTCTGTTCCAACAACCTTACGCTCACCAACCTCATCCCAACATGTCGGTGTTCTGCACCTTTTCCCATAAAGGGCTTCATATGGTGTCGTTTGGATACTCGAATGAAAACTATTATTATAAGAGAACTCAACCAGAGGAAGATGTTGATACCATCCTCCTTTAAAGTCTATAGAGCACACTCTCAACATTTCCTCAAGTGTTTGAATAGTCCGCTTGTATCGGCCATTAGTTTGAGGACGATAGGTTGTACTAAAGTTCAGTTCACCATTCAAAGCTTTTTGAAGACTCTTACAAAACTTAGAGGTGAATATTGGATCTCGATCGGACATAATAGATAGTGGTACTCCGTGCATCCTTGAAACTTCCTTGATATATTTCCGTTCCAGTTGATCCAATGAGAAATCCTCCTGAATAGTAATGAAGTGTGCAGCCTTTGTAAGATGATCCATAATAGTCTAGATTGCATTGCTTTCTTTGGATGTCTTCGAATATCAGGTGACAAAGTCCATGGTGATGTTCTCCCATTTCCATTCTCGTATGATAAATGGTTTCATCATACCCTTAGAATTATAGATCTCAGCCTTCACTTGTTGACACACCATACACTTTGATGTATATTCAGCGATCTCTTTCTTCATATTATCCCACCAATAATGATCTCAAAGATCTCGATAAATCTTTGTGTTTCCTGGGTGAATAGAGAAATTTGAACTATGTGCCTCATCCAAAAGTTCCTTCATCAACTCCGGACTTGATGGAACGCATAGTCTTTTCCCAAATCTCACAATTCCTTCTTCATTAACATTAAACTCCCCCTTTTTTGATAGATTCCACTTTTTCCTAAATTCCCATATCAACCTTTTGATCATCTTTTAACCTTCCCAAAAGTGATGGTTGAGAAACCATTTGTGAAATGATTGATGATGTTCCCTTCTTTATGATTCTCATGTCCATCTTCATAAAATCTAAGAAGAGTGGATCCTTTTCAATTCTCCTCAATGATATAATCCCTGGGTCCTTTCAACTTAGGGAATCTGCCACATTGTTCACTTTCCCAGGGTGGTAACGGATTGAGTATTGAAAGTTGTTGATCATCTCTAACCATCTTTGTTGGTGCATGTTCAACTCTTTCTGTGTGAATATATACTTGAGGCTTTTTTGGTCCATATATATTTCACACTTCTCCCCAAGAAGATAATTCCACCAAATTTTCAAAGTGAAGATCACTGCAGCCAACTTGAGGCTATGTGTGGGATAGTTCCATTCATGAACTTTCAATTGCCTTGAAGCATTGGCTGTGAATTTTCCATTTTACATCAACACACATCTCAGGATCTTCTTTGAAACATCACTGAATACCAGAAAAAGTTCTCCACTTGTGGGTAATGTGAGCACGGGTGCAGTGATAAGCCTCCTTTTAAAATCCTTGAACCTTTCTTCGCATTCATCACTCCATGAAAACATTACTCCCTTCTGAGTTAGCTTGGTAAGAGGGTTGGACAATCATGATAAATTTCTGAAAAATCATTGATAATATCCAGCTAACCCCAAGAAGCTATGGATATTTGTTACCGATGTTGGCCTCAGACAGCATTGAAGTCCACCTTACACTTCTTATCCCCATGATACCCCTGAGATTCTATGATCTCCATTTCGACCTTGAGGTCTCGTCATACAATTTCTTCATAGCTGTCGAAGTCACATATTTCTAGTGCTTTCCATGGGCTAGGTTTCATCCCACCAAAGAAGCGGTCATCCTTGCATTTGGGGGTAACAACAAAGTCGGAAGTGTATCGTGCAAGCTGTGTGAAGTTTTCCTCATACTCTCCAACAGATTTTTTATCTTTTTTCTTTAGGGAATGGAATTCCCTTTCCATCTTAATCCGAAGGGTGCACGGAAAATATTTATCAAAATTTTTTTCCGGAAATCCTTCCATTCCAATGCCTCGATCTCCTCCTCAGGATTCGTATTTTTGATCAATGTCCACCATTGATCAGCTTCACCCTCCATACGATAAGCAGACAGGAGAACCTTATCTTGTTCAGAACATTAAAGGATGGAGAAGATATTTTCAATGGAGTTGATCCATTGTTCAGCGATTGAGGTATCAGATGATCCATTAAAAGTATGAGGCATTTGTCTCATGAATCTCTCGATAGTGACTTGTTATTTATTAAAGGGGGTTGAATGTTTCTATTGAACCATGTGTATATTCAAATATTTTATTATCTGAGAGAGAAGCATGACAAAGTTTGTGATTTCCGCTCCCATTGGATTGGGCTTCTCATTAGTACAATCATCACATTGATCTTCAAATCTATTATTAGCCTGAGTCCTCCTATTACCGTCCATTGGCCTGAATAAAAGGAAAGTTAGGGGTAAAACATAAAGGGTAACACACGGACAAAATTGATGACTTATAATAAACTTTTATTTCCTTATCATATGAATCTATTGGCTTCAGTATTTTTTATACATGATCTACTTTCTAACATAAATTCTTAGGGAATTTTTCTGCCCATTAATAATGGTTCAAAAAAAGCTTGTGAATTTACCAAAGCATATCACCTGGGAGTGTCGTAACCAAGAGTGAAGAAAGACCCATTTTCATGCACCAGTTCTCGTTCGATTCTAGCTCAAAACAATGTTTTCGAGTTTTACCACTAGGATACATCTTTGTCAGAGCCGCCTCTACCAGCTCGTATCCAGACAGGGATGTATTTTCTTGATAAACCACTTACTCAATACTCACCAAAACATAGGTATGTTTTTAATATACTTAGTCTTGTCACTAAGGATTCATGATGGTTTTCTAATACTAATCCCAAAAATAACTAAACATATCCTTTGATACCAACAATGACAACCCTTGACTTTTATTACACAATTAAACATAATTTATTACATAAACTTCACTTGATACAACATAGAAGATCGAGAGGTATTGTGTATTTGGGGATTAGGATCATTACATAACAACTTAAATCATGAGATACAACATCTTTATTAGAAACTTCCTTTACAGGACCACTACATTCCCTCGTACTTAACATTTCTTGGATAACCTGAGGACATGCATAAGAAAGTGGTGAGCTATAAAGCCAAGTAAGGGAATAATCATGGAATAACATGAGGAATAAAATACATGTTAGACAATAGGAACATCAATTGAGCACAAGATAAGCATAAACATAAATTCATAATAATGCACGATAATCATAACATGTAAATGTGGCAACAACACTTAACATGGAATTAGCAGGATCCAAGTCTCATTGCACAAAGAGCATGAGTAAATCCCCATTGCACATGAAGTATGAGTAAAACCTCATTTAAATTGAATTATCATGAGTAAACACCCATTTCACATGACGTATCATGATACTATTCTTTACCCAATGCATTGGAGTGCTATAAGGGCGCACCCTTCTTAAACATTTCATTTCTTGCATAAGTGTGCCACATGGATCATATAAAAAGGATAAATAAAACATCATCATTTATTCCACGATGAAGGAATGTTTAATTCATACATGAAACATTATAATCAATATTTAAATGTTCATAAAGGTGAATAACCTTGACAGAGAAATGGGAATGGTATTCACTACCCAAAGACATTGTCTTGGAAAATTGGTGTAATTTCGACAGCGTAACGGTGTGACGTAAAAATTCATAGAAATGGTTGATGAGAGAGAAAGGGGTGTATCATCATATGTACATGAAATGGAAAGTAATGGTTTCATATAGATACATGTCCCAAAAATTGTAATAGAATTTAGATTCCTGATAAAAAAGAATTTCTTGAATGTAAATAAGGAGAGGGAAATTCCTTTCAAAATTTTGGCATAGTAATGGGTGTACATGGGAGGAATTTAATGAGAGAGAAAGGGGTATCCCATCATTTAAAACTAAAGGGGGAGTATGGTGGAGGTTCTAAACTATACCCCAACATTTTTAATTGTTATTAAAAGGGCATAACAACTTAAATAAAATTGGAAAATTGAGAAAGGAAGAAAACCCTTACTTGGAAGTTTGCTTCCAAAGGCTTGAGAGAGGCTTGAGAGAGGCTTCTTGGGAAGTTGGGGAACCTTGGGAGGATTATATATTGAGGAGGTCAGAGGTTGGGCGAAATATAAAGGCTTTTAGTGAGGAATAAGTGGGAGCTAGGATGGGTTTATATAGGAAAGGTGAGGGAATTCGTTATTATTTTAGTTTTGGACACCTCACATTAAACTTATCCAAACCACAAACCAGCCCATGGTTTTTGCCCATGGTTTTTGGAAAAGGGAATTGGAAAAAAATATTTTATAATTCCAATGTCCAAACTTCTTAAAATAATGGGGTTGCTTATGTGGAGGTGAGTCACACTCCCAAGGAAATCAATTTAAAAAGACAAGATGTTTAATAAGCCTTGAAGGGTCCATTAATGCTTTGTAAAATAAGTAAAACAAACCCAAAATAACAATATTTTAATTTTAAAACATATATCGGCAGATAATAAGGCTTATAATATTTTCTTACATCACTATTGGTTGATTATAATGTCATAAAACACGTTACATATTTAAACAGTATTTAGTTTTTGACCAAAAATTTGACTCTCTCAGAAAATTATGAAAAATTCACCGTTGGATAATTTTGACGTCCTGACTCCAGAAATAATATTTATTTTATCTAAATAATTTTAAAAATATGTTAATTTTAACTTTTAAAATAAAAACCAACATTTATTGAAAATTCACGGGATTTCACAAAAATGGCTTTCAAACCAGAATAAAAATTATGATTGCATTCATAAAATTATACAATCATTTATATTTAATAAAAATTAGTTTAATAATAATAATAATAATATTTTATTAAAATATTATGTAATTCAAAAATCCATTAATTCATCAAAATATATTTCTTAGACGAATATGAACTAAAAATACTATTTTTGCTTTAAAAACCATCTACAAGGTAACAATAATAAAATGAAAGTACATTCATTTTTATATACAAAAATAATGTACATGACCATAGTGTTAATGTCTTGTTACATAACCCCTTATAACACCCGAATAAGACCTAAGGTTAAGGTATGAAATGGTGACCGACTCTTGGGGTGGCTTGGATGACATTTCTCGGGGATAATCTCTATCAACTTCCACTTCCCTCATAGGCGGTTCCGCTCGAGCTTAAAATATTCAAAATTGGATTGGGCTTGGTTAAAATCGAAGCCCAAAGATGCAACCTCCTTTCCAAGTTCTGAAAAATGGTCTTCGTATGGGGCACGTCTAATAGATGAGGTCATCGCTTCCTTTGTCTTAGTAAATTGGATTTGTTAAATCCCTATATTTATTCTAATCAAGTGATCATTGTTAAACGGCTATATTAGAAACGGTCACAATTCTTAACAATATTTTAAAATCAAATAACATAAACCCAAAAAAGATGGAATTTTATATAAACATTTTACGTAAAGAGACATTTAATTAGATAAAGATGGATTTCCCTTAATGAATGATTGGCTCATTACAATCACTATATAATTTCCTATGTTGAACAAAATTTGGATGGTTATTTAAAGAAAATTCCATAATTGATAAAAAAAATTAAAAAGTGTCTTTGATTCTAATCATAGAGGACAATCATGAGGTATGTTTAAGTGGTATCACAAGTACCACTACTAATTATGAAATAAATTCTTGTGTATTAACTCTATCATGGTGAAGGGATAATAAATATGGATTTAGAATTAATGATATATAAAATGAAGAGAAATTTATAAGTGAAATTGGTGTCACTTTGAAAAATGTGGATAATCCAAAAAATATTATAATATTTTAAATCAAATATTTAAATGTAAGTTTATATAAGTGGTTTCATTCAAAATAAAACCACCATGAAGTATTGAAAGAGAGTTATAAAAAAAATTTGGTTCACTAACACAAAAAAACATTTCTTAACTTTAAGATATATATGAAGAGCCCCTCTCCCCATGTAGTTAATTTTTATATTTAATTATTAGTGTGATATTGGTTTTAGGGGGAGATATTATTCATGGGTAAAGTACATTGTAATCAATGATGAATTTATAAAATCATATTGAACTTGAGAAATAAGATAGTATTAAATCTATAATTTCAAGTGATGTAAAGAAACCATTATAACTGACAAAGCACAATTTGGGGTAACAAGAAGATATCAGAGATATTCTATGTGGTATAAAGTATCAATTTGGTAGATTGGAATAGATCCTTTTTAATTTTCAATTGTAAAACGGTTTGGATGTTTTTTCAAATAGAATCAATTCTGGTCTGATTTTCTAGTGGTTCTAAATACTTATATGATTTTTAAACTGATATCATGTCAAATTTTGAGGTCAACGAGTAATATCAATATATATATAGTGGTCTTAATCCTTATATAAAAGTAAAGAAAACTCAAATAAGTATCACATGAATTCATATAGCTCATAATTTATTTATTTTATATTCTATGTGGTATCATTTGATTATTTTTTTAAGATATCAAAAAATGTTTCATGCATAATTCCATGATAATGATTTTAAGTTCCCCGAAATATCTACACCACTAAAGGGGGGAGGTTAAAATAGTGGTGAAATTTTATATTTTCATTTTTCTTGGAATAAACTTGTTAATCATGTTAATTTTTTAACCAATAAACTTTATAACTCAACCTTACTCATTTTCAAAGATAGATAAGTAATGAAATAAACACATGTTTTTACAAGGTTCAATCCCAATTTTAGTACCTACTTCTTTCTTCTTAGACTCCCATCAATCCACAAAAATTCACTATATAATGAATTTAATGAAATTATACAACTTTAATAAAGTTTCTTAAATATCTTAATAGAAAATTATACAAAATCACATCAGTTATAATGTTTTATTATACTTTATACATAATAAAATATTAAAACATTTAAAAACACTCACAAAAACACTTTATGTAAATTCTATTTCTTATAACACTCTGTTTATTGATCATATTTCCTATTTTCCTCAGTTTGGTATGCATATATATAATACCCATTTTATATATACATCATTTGATTCAATTGTGTCTGATTCACCTTTTTCTGTTACATTGTGTCTGGTACATCTCTTATTCTTTAAACAAGTGGATTCTTGGTCAGCTACTCACTCTCTCAAAAACATTAAAATTTTTACTATATATAATATTATTAAGATTATATCCTCACAATAATCCTATACCCCATCATATAGGCATGATTCCTCAAAACATCAATGAGGAATCATGGGATATAAATTTTATTTTCCCGCTCAACTCAATTTTTTTTACCACATTCAAAGCATCCAAGACTTTAGAGTCAACATTATTCATCAAATATATTTCAAATATCAGATTCAATGATCTCTTTAAAACTTATTAAAATCTTTGAAATATTTATTAACGTAAAAATAATATCTTAGAATCATCACAAATATATTACTTTACAAGATTAATGAAAAGTTCTTCAAGGTTATGTCCAGAATATAATCTCTCATGTATCTTTATCTGATAATATTGGAAGGATTTATTCCTTAAAGGACTTATATAACACTTATCTATCCATTATTACTTATTTTAGAAACTTGTTCTAGTAAACTAAATCATTCTCTATATTGTTATCTTCACGTATTTTTTTCAAGTAAAGAACTAAAATAATGATTTCCTGCTTGATCTGTCTAATGAGATGGTGTATATCTATCTATTTATCCTGTGTGCGCTAAAACATTGTACATAGATCAATATTATAAACTTATTATGTTGTATTTTTCTCAATTCAGCTATATTAATCTTTATTCATCTGGTAAAATTTTTAGCTTTCTACATTGATGTAATTCATAGATTTATCTTTCAGATAGAAATTTTACATTCCTCGTTCCTCAAGAACTTCATATGTCGCACTATCCAGCATGATGTAAAAAATATTATCCAATACTATTATATATGACAGACCTTTTTTGTGATCATAAACAATCTCTATTATGTATAACATATAATTAATTATTTGGAATAATGATGATATCTTCCTCTGCTAGAGTTACAACTTATTTTTTTGATCATTCTACATCAGTTCAAAACATTATAGAAAATACTTTATAAAGTATAAATATCCTGAATTCATAACTATAAATAGTGTACAGTTTACTGATTTACAATTTTTATAACCACTAATATACAAAAATTTTCTCTATCTAAAAACTTCAAGAGTGAACTCAACTTAAACCCATAGAAATTTTAGTAATCATGATGTTAGAAACCTTTAGGATCAACAAAGCATCATATGACTTAGGAAAGAGTAACTAAATATTTTTCTAATAAAGAAATAATCCATTTTTCTTAAATAAAAAAAACATTCAAAAATAAGATATGGGAAAAAAATTAAAAATATATATATATTTACAAAATCAACCCAAAGTATCTTTAATCTCTCCCTTTTTTAGTAACTTTATCAATAACCCTTATCTAAAATTTCATAAAACCATAATATTTATCATAGATAATTTCTTGACACTACAATATCAAATTAATTAATTTTTTAAATAATTTTACCCTTTGGTGATAAGAATATTTTTTCCATGATATTGATAAAATCACCCTCAATTATATCAACTTATAAAATAGTGACTTATGGTGATTTTACTTTTCCTTTCTATGATAACACCATTTTGATATTTTGAATAGATAGAGTAAAAAGTTATACTTTTATCCCCCTTTAACAACATAATCCAAAATAACATTGGGATAAACTCAAAAAACACTATTAAGTTAGTGTTAGATAGCGAACATGTATTTTTGGCCTAAATTCCTCAAATCATTATTTTGTCATCGATTTGTTGAAAATTTACTCAATTTTATCTTTTGTTGAAATATACTCAAGTATTACATCTCCACTATAAATTTAACATTAATGAAATAAAATTTAATATCATTATGCTTCTATATGTAATGTTATACAGGATTTTTAGAGATATAAAAGTCACTTTGATTATCACAAAGAATATTCAATAGTTTTTCAACATTCACCCTCAAATAATCAATCCAAACTTTCATTCACATCATTTTCATACATTCCACAGTGGGGGTGACATATTTTGTTTCCATTGTACTCAAAGTGATAGAGAAGTATTTTTTACTATACCAACTCATAAGACCTTCTACAAAAAATAAAGTTCTTTTTGATGTTTATTCTAGATTATTGAAATCTCTTGTCCAATTACCTTCTTTGAACACAAGAATGGTTAATTCATTATTCCATCTATACATCGAACCGTAATTTTATGTTCCTTTATCATACTAAAGGACTCTTTTTTCTACTAGAATGTGTAATTACTTTAAATCACATTGATATTTTACATGAAAATTTAAAATATGTGAAATATCTTGTCTT
Organism: Viscum album; assembly: GCA_963277665.1. Lineage (NCBI taxonomy): Eukaryota > Viridiplantae > Streptophyta > Magnoliopsida > Santalales > Viscaceae > Viscum > Viscum album. Next base: position 1,842,683,362 of record OY728136.1, read on the forward strand.
GAAGTAGTAAGGTAAATTAAACTTCTAATAAACATATGAAATTATTTTTTATTTAACTTTTCCCAACATTATCTTTACTCATCCTCATCCCAATAGAAATAGGTGTAGAAACTTCATTTTAATCTTCCATTAAAAACATTTTTAATAATTATTTGTCATAAATTTCTTATGAGAGGATGATCTAACATCATTTATATTGAAATTATAATCCCTAAAATAAGTTCAACTCTCAAATATTATCATCTCAAAGTTCATTTTAATTTGTTAATTAAAATATTCACTGAATTCATCCTTGTCACCAATAAAAAATACATCGTCAACATAAAAATAGAAATCATGGTATATACATTAATATTTTTCATGAATAAGTTTCAATCAACTATTATTTTAGAAATTTTAAACTAATTCTAGTAACGGTAAATATTTGAATACCAAGTGTGAGGGGCATGTTCTAATCTTTATAATTTTTTATTTAGTTTACACACCAATGTTCCATCATTATGAAGTGTGAACCTATTAGGTTTATCAATATAAAATTATTATACAGTTTCTCTATTCCAGAATTTCGACTTAGCATCCTTATGATAGTATTTTTAATATTTATGAGCAATAACAACATAAAACATTTAGATAATTTTAGTCCATTCAACAAGGAAATTTTTTCTTCAAAATAAAAAAGTTCCACCTATGAATAAACTTTACAAACTATCCATGAATTATTTCTTTAAATTTTTCTCTTTTTATTGATCTTATTTATAAATATCAATTTTTTCCTTTGACATTATTTCCTTTTGGTCAAGGAATATGATCTCAACTATAATTTCTCTTAATTTCATCAAAATTTTAATTAATTTTATTTTACTATTATTTATATGCAACAACTTTCGAAACATATTTTAGTTCCACCTATGAGATAAGTTATGTTTGATTTTGAAACCTCAATTTTCATATGGTTTAAACTAGAGCATCCTGGTCTTTGATGATATTATCATATTCAACTTGTTTTATAGAGTTTATTATTTTTGTTTTTTTCTACTGGTCTTACTTTACTCATAACTATACTGATCAAAATCAACTTGTACAATATTAGGTACACATTCATATTCCTTCTCATTGACATCTCAGGAAGTCATTATTCTATCTTATGTTATATCATCTTCAATGTCATTAAAAACTATTATTAAGGTGGATTGGTTTCCAATGAATATTAAATAAAAGGATTCAACCAATTTTTGCAGTCATTTATTCTAACACTTAAAATAACTTTTTTCAAGTGAATATTCTATTAAAATATCTTATTATTCTTTTTCATCAAACATCTCTAAATCCAAATTTTTTATCATTATTAAGTAGGGGATCTTAAAACCTTAAAATATCTCACTTTAGGATTCTTTATATATCACATCTCATAGTGTTTCATTTTTTATTCAAGTTGAACAAAAAATCTATTTTTAAGATGTACATATGTACTTATATATTCCCAATAGATTATTTTTAAAAGTTCATATCTTGGTAGAATACTTATTCCCGTATCAACTAATATTATATTTTTCCTTTCTGCTACTCCATTTTGTCATGGAGTATAAGGAGTATTGTATTGGTCTTTAATTACATGTTTCTTGTTCTATGACTTGGAAACGTTACTTGGGTACTTATTTCCATTTTCTATTCTCATATTCAGTATATATACACCCATATTGTTCTCAACTTCCCTCATAAAACTTTTGAATAACTCTGTATCCAATAATTTATGTTTTATGAACATTATGATGGTTATTCAAGTGAAATTCCCAATAAAATTAATAAATTATTAATCTCCCATTGTTGATTGATATCTCATCAGCCCACATAGGTTGGAATATATATTCCCAATAGGTCAGGTGGACTATATTTAAACTTTATTATGTCTTTCACAAACCATCCTTTTTTTCAAGAAATATATATAGATAATATCATTTTTTATCTTCAGTAGTGGTAAATATATTATGGTATCTTTCATTTCGATTGATCTCATACATTTCTGGTAAAGATTCACAGGTAACCAATCCCATGTATTATTTTCATCCTCAGTACTTTAACAGAAGTAATTACTAATATCTATAATCTAGAATAGATTGTTGATGGTTCTTTCCCCCTTAATGAAAAAATTACCATTTTTTAAACAAAAATTATACATGAATCTTTTCTGAAAATAAATTCATTACGATTATAAAATATCCATCTAATACACATGAAGCTTTATTTATGGTCTCTAACAAACAAAACTTCATTTTATTATTAAGTTTTGAACTTTAATAACTATCATATGAATTACCCATATTTTTATGGAATTGTCATTTCCAAAGGTGAGGGATCCTCCATAATAATCTTCAATGCTTTTTAATATTTTTAAATCACTATTCATATGTGAGGAACAACCATTATCAAGAATCCATGTTCTATTCTTTTCTATTACTTTTAGTGCTCTATCAGTAACAAAATCATTATCATCTACCTTTCTTTTCACATCTTCCTTTTCATTCAGGCTACAATTAATTTTACCCTAATTTTTTGTCATGCATTATCCATTTTAGTATCCAAGTTGATCACACCTTCCATAAATTTTCTCCAACTGGTAAAATTGGTATTTCCTTGATAATTTTTAACTTATAATTACATTGATTTTTTTTCTTTGGATTTAGGGATTCTCATTATTTGTTTTCATTGTTTCTCATCATCAGTTCTTTCTGACTTCTAAGGAAAGACATGTTGTGCCATAAATTATATGATTTGTGTATTTATAACCCCAAACACAAAAAAATATCCATTAAACCTTGAAATTATATATAATTATGGTTTTTCCTTGGGAAATGTTTATTGAGATTCATCATATTTTATAGAATTTATTTTCTTATCATGGGTAATCATGCTTATGGTGGTTGATTTTAACTTCCATTTTTGTGATGTATTTATCACATCCTTTATCAATACAAGTTACTCTATTTTTTATTCTTAAACCTTCATGGTTAGTAAAATATTATTAACTTTAAGGTTTAGTGTTTATAGATTTCACCTAGTTCTTGTTATGAGTTTTTTCAGTAACATGTTATGTTTTTGAAATTACCTTTAATGTTTTTTTTGAATTTTTACAAATTTTCCCCATAATTTTTTCAACCTTAAGATATCTATATTGTGTCGTATATAGATCTTATTCCTTAGAATTAAGTTTCTCATTAATATATTTCACCATTTTCCATTATTCCTTAACTTTCAACTTGAGATTACTAATTCCTTCTATATGAACTTATTACTTTTTGAGAAATTATTATCCAACATTAATCTTAATATAAATTTCCATCTTCAATACTATATATTATTTCTTGAGTATTTTGATTTTCTCAAGACATATCAGAATTTAAGATCTCATCTAATATTCTCTATTGGTTTCATTGCATTATTATTCTTCAATATTTTTTGTATATTCCTTTTCAATGTGATCCATAAATGTTATAAGGTTATATGGAATTTCATATTGTAATGAACTATTGTCAATAGATTCATACTCTTCCCTTTTACTTCACATACTTATTTTATTATTATACCAAACTATTTCATACCCCCGATGGATTTCATGACTTATTATTAGTTTTACCCCACTTTTTCCTCTGGTTTTTTTCTTCAAAATCATTATAATAATATTCTTTGTCTTTTTTATTTAGATAGTTCGTTCAAAAATATTTGATGCCTCCACACTCAAAATAATTAAGTTTTATTTATACTTTAAATTTTCTTCTACCTTTCCAATAATTTATAAAAATGAGAGACATTATCCTATAATTCAATTATGAATTATCATCTTTATCCTTTAATTCAATGAGACCTATTACTTATTGTTTTAGTTCTTGTATTTTTAGCTTCCTTATAGCTTCAAAATCTAAATCTCCCTTAATATTCTTTTTAAATATTAGAGTATTTATCATTTTATATGAAACAAGTATGATATGAATTTCATCGAGATATAAATCATATTTTCCTTTAATGTAGAGATTTTAGGATCAAACCTATTAAGAAAATTTCTGATCAATTTTTTATTAATATTTGAATATTATAAGACATATCTGAATCCTATGTGGTTGTTGATAATTTAATTTACTTAGGTGAAGTAATCATCAACAGTTTCTTATTTCCCTTTTTTATATCTTCAAACATTCTTCTCAATATTTTAATATTTGATTCCTTTACTTTCACATTTTCCTAGATGATGCTTTCATGTTTTTTTTCTAGTTTGCTATTTTTTTTATACCTATCACCTTCAAATAAAAATTTTCAAATAATGAAATAAAAATAAAATTCCTAGATTTTATATTAACCATGATATTCCTTTTGTCATCAAATTTCATATGAGTATCTTTCTCCATGTGTGGAAATCCAATAATATCTACATCAATGACCTTTGGGACAATATATATATGATAGGTTATCATTCTATTTTTACATCCATGATAATTTTTTTTTATCAAAGGTATGAATAACTCTATTATTCACTGTGTTAAGATTATCAATGATAAATAATATAGGGATCTTAAAAAGGGAACCCAGAAACTCTAAACCACATGAAGTTTCCCAGAATGTGGAAACCACTAATAAGGGGGGTTGAATCAATGGTGATCTTTTAAAATTTCATTTCTCTTGGAATTAAACCCTATAACAAGTTAAATTTTTTATCCTATAAACCTTATAACTCAACATCAATCATCTGAAATCATAAATAAATAATTCAAGGCGCATAAGTTTTTACAAGGGTTGTTCTCAATTTTAGTACCTAGTTCTTATCATTTCAAAAACCATTGATCCATGGATAACAACAATATAATAAACTTAATATAAACAAGATAACTCCAATTAAGATAATTTTATCTCCTGATATAAAATTATAGAAGTTCCCACCCATTACAAAGCTTACATATACTTCAAATCTCATGATATATTAAAACATTGAAAGTTTCTCACTAAAAAATATGTCCATAAATTATTAATCTGCTACCACTCATTCTATTACACCTCTATCCAGTGTGCCTCAAGATAGTATGTGTTTTTCCAGTAACTCTATTTGATATACTATATATGATACACTTATTTATGATACACCATCATCTAATATAATGTGTTAGATAATTATCTTATTTTATAACTAAGTGTATTCTTGGTTAGATACTCATGTTACAATCTCTCAAAAACATCATAAAATTTTGACTACAATGTAACAAAAATAAAAGTGGCTAACAAAAATCCTATACCCCTTTATAAAATATTTCTTCCTGTGAAATTAAAGGACGAATCATAGGATCCAAATTTTATTTCCCTTCTTAATTCAAATTTTGTTTGACCACATTCAAATATTATGAAACTTCTGAGTCAATATTTTTCAACAAAGTTTCCTAAAATATTTGTATCAATAATATTTTTTAAATTTCTTAAAATCTCAAGTATGTTAAAGAATGTTGAAATAACCACTCATCATCATCAAAACTTTATGACTTTACAAAATTTAAGAAAATATATTTAGGGATATTTTTGGATTATAAACTCTCATGTTTAAATATCCAATCATATTGATAATATTTAAACCATTATCTACTTCTAGAACACTATACTATCTGATATTCTTTTTCTAAGTAGCACAATCTGGTAAACTCATATTTCCTTTATCTAGCTCTATTCACTTGTTTTCTTAATCTGAAGAACTCATAGAAGGTCATCTGAATTGTCCTATATGAGGATTTGGTGCATCTCTCTTCATTTATCTGGTGTTCAATCAGGATCCAAACAAAGCTCAGTCTACTAAACTCAATTCGGTGAATACTTCTATATTCAATTATATTCAGATCTCTTTATTTCATAATATTAATAGTTTTCTATTTATTATTTACTTTATATATTTCACAATTTGATATTTTTTTTATTTCCTCAGTCTCATAGAACTTTATAATTATTTTTATTTAGTGAGATTTTCAAATAAATTTCTCATCCACCTATGTCTAGTGAACCATCTTTTAGATATCATCAGTTATATATGTATGTTGTACTTTACACTTCTATATCCAATATATATATGATCCCTTACATCATTAGATTTGTAAAATATATGTATGATCATTATACATATAATAAAAACTTTATATATCAAAGTTTATATAGTATAAAATAAATAACTTCATAAATTCAAACATTCTACAGTTTTCAAATTTAACATTTTATAACGTCAACTTTGTACAAACTGTATCAATATAGAAAATTCATGAGTGAAGTTAGCTTAAACCATTATAACTTTTAGTAATCATGTTGTCAAAAACATTGATGATCATAAAAGAATCATCTGACTTAGGAAAGAGTAACTCAATCATATTATGGTATTGTAGAAACCCTTATTCCTAAAGAAAAACATTCACATAAAAAATATTTACAAGAAATAAAAAAAATATTCACAAAATTAAATTGAATGATATTTAATATTATTTCATTAATTATTATTAAGTGGGGAAATTTTTTTGGGTAATTTTGTGTTGATGATCCAAAGGATACATGATTTATATAAAGGAATAAAAATACCCTATGGTAGAAGTAACATCATGTATTATAATAGATATCGCACTCTTTTTTATTAAAGAATTTTTTAATGATAGGTTTCTATATTATTATTGATATCATAGGAAGAAATGTTGGATGAATGAAATTGTTTAGGTTTCATGAAGTTTCTAGAAAAACATGAGTAATGTTGATATATTTGAGGTTATTAATTTTGAATATTTTTTCTTACACCGAGTTATGACTCTGTGAGCCTAGAATATTGGTTAAATGATCATTCCCAAGTTCTATTTGAGCTGTAAATTGATGAAGGAAATACATATATGGTAATGAGGGGGTTGTTTTATCCAAATATGGTGTATATATTATATGAACAAGATAGTTAGGGTCTATGAAGATATTATTAAAGAATTAAAATTAAAAGGTAGATATTCTTAAGATATTAAATGATTTTAAAGTAACAACAATTTGAATGGTTCTTTATAAATGGATAAGTTATTGAAACATATTTGAAATAGATGTTCCTTGAAGTATATGTTAAAAGGTAAGTGTGTTTGAGAGATGGAAAATATGATTAAATCTATAGAAAGTTAGATTCTTTAAATTAAATCAATAATAAAGGTAATATTTTATTTTATTGATTTTGGGGGAGAATTTAGGATGCATGAATCAATTTCAAAATTAGCTAAAGGGGGTAATGTTCAAACTAAGATTTTTTAAGTTGTATTTTTTTAAAACCATTACTAATAATCATTAGGTATATAGATGTTAAATAAAAAAAGTAAAATGAATAACTAAATGGACCTTTTGAAGTGTTTTTTTTTGAACTATGAGTAATAAAATCATCTAACTTATTGATAAGTTTTTTAAATGATTTAGAGAATTTTTGATATGATCCAGGGTTTGTATAGTAGTTTTGAGAAGGCATTGAGGAAGATATTGAAAAATTCTGAGTTGGAGAATATTGAAGAAAATTGGTTAAGTATTTTAGGTGTAAAAGTAAATTTGGTAGTATAAGAAAGTAACTCATATGAAATGATAAAAAGTAGGATTTTTACTCCAAGAAACCCTATGTACATAAATTTCATTTTAATCAATATGTAAAGTTCATCTTAATTAGACATCAAAAATTTGAAAAATTCACAAATGCATAAAATTAAAACTAACAAATATAATAAAGTCACTCATAAAGAACTATAGAAATTTAGCTAAGTATATGATACATAAGGTTCATTATGAGAAAGGTTAATGTAGTTCTGATAACTAACTAGAAATCTATAAAAGTATTGGAGATTCATTGATATATGTAGGCATCATTTAACTCATATGTACAAGTCATTCTAAATAAAATTATAAAAGTAAATTAATCTTAAATTCATTACATAGGGGTCACCATTTAAAGTGAAAAATTGGAAAAATAAAGGAAATATAGAGAAATATAAGATTTAATTACTCTTATGTAAGAAATTCACACTAAAATTCAGAAAAGTAAAATAGTCTTGAAGCTACTTGAGGAAAATAAATCATAAAATATTTTTTTATTCCACAATTATTTAAACATCATGATTATTAATATAATATTTAATAAACCTATTTGAGGATTAATTTGGATGAAGGTGAGTTAAAAAATCCATCATGAAGAAGAATTATATCTCTTGGAATAAGATTTTAGAATAAAATACAAGTCGAAGATATTTGTTTATTTTGTGGCGTTTCCATGTTGTAATAAGAAATCCATGCCAAGATATGTAGTAAATAAAATTTCATGGGGGTGATTTTTATTGTGACTAGATATGGAATGACAGTTTCATTATGTACTTTATAATAAAAACATGTACATAAATGTTAAGGTGGTTATTTAGTATGTTTTAAGGAAATTTGGAATGATAATTGATGGAGATTGTGAGAAACAAATAGTTGAGAATTAAAGAGAGATTGTGGGTGTATCTTGATTAAGTGTTTTTTGTGTCAAACCAAAAATAGGTGGATTTGATACTATATTGGATTAATATTTAGTATATAGAATATGGAAAGGTGATATGGTGAGAAAATATCACAATACATCATTAATGAAGAAGAAGAAGAAGAAAACTATTTTTATATTGAAGAAAAATGAGGCCGACATGTATGTAGTGCTTTGGGATATATCCTGGAATTCTAAGTCCTATAAGTAAAAAAATAAGATCAAATATGATGATGTAGTGATATCTTTGATTTTTTATAAATATCTTGATCACTATATTTGTGTATTATTATTATAAAATAGTGTGAATAAATATAATATCCTATCAGGAGACAAAGAGTTGTGTGACACAATTGGATTCAAGATGATATTTTCTCAATACCATTTAAAATAATATTTGATATTATTGAAAAATCTATATATCATAATCAAATAAAACAAAAAAAGGACATCTTCACTCACATTGGAGATGAAACTTGTAAAAGTTTATTTTAAATATTTCATGAAAGGTATATAGTGTATTTATGAAAATGTAAATTCTACTCATATGAATAGTGATAAAAAAATCTTATAGAGCATTAAATAGGATAATGGAGTGGTGGTAACCATTTTAAATGATATATCTATAAATATGTGGGGACTTGGTACTATTGAGATTTTTTCTTAGATAAAAAAAATAAAAATCTGTTCCTTTTATTGAAGGGCTTAAACATTATCTATAAAGTGTGATCCAACTTATTCATAATAGAAATGAATTTATCTTCAAGAAAATTTAATCCATAATTAAGTGTTTAAATTGTGGAGTAATTATCACCAAGATAGAAAAAACAATCAGTAATTTTTTTCAACTTACTGACCATTCTAATTCTTGTTATTTGAGTGACATAGATGAAAACAGACTATGTCAAATAATAATTAACAATATTGGTGAATGAATCTTGAGTAAAATATCAATGAATTATTTGGTTATAAATATACTCTAAATAGAGAGATATATTATTTGTAAAACATGTCAGAATGTGGAAATTCATTAGGGAACTGAAAAAAATCATGTAAATATAGTCCACTATGCCACTTGAACTAATACATTCTGACTTATGTGGGACAATGAGAAATAAAACTTCTAAATATGATATTTAATTATCACATATATGTTAAGTCAAAAGTCTTATTTTGGTTTTTACATCATGTTTTGGAAATCACAAATATATTCTATGTCATGTTTTGGAAATCTCAAAAGTATTCTATCATATGTTTGTAAATAACAAATTGTCTTTTATCATGTTTATCGTATCGTACGATGTTGATCGTACCGACAAAAACGCATCGTACTGACTCTGTCAAACGTATCGTACTGACTCTGTCAATCGTATCGTACTGACTTTGCTATTCAGATGATCATTATTTGTTTTGGTACTTTGTCAAAAACTCTCTCTGCATATGAATCGTACTCATGTTTTACATTTCTATATATCTCTTATCCTAACGAAACGATGTCGTTGAGTTAGTTATATACTAATCAAAACGATGTCGTGCTTTCTGTTTCAATATGACCGTTGGAGGCAATATGACCGTTGGAACCCGAGGCCTATAAATAGGAGGTCATTTGAAGCTGAGAAGATACTGATGAACGAAGAGACTCTGTGAACTACGAAGATTCTAGAGAGAGGCACTGTGACTTATCTCATCAGCCTTGTGCGTCCGATCATCGTATCGAGGGCTTTCAAGTAATTGAAATACAGAGGTGCCGATTACCTGCAAAATCGAGGGCTGCCGGGGATAGGCAGACAGACGAGCCGATCATCGTATCGAGGGCTGCCGGGGATAGGCAGACAGACAAGCCGATCATCGTATCGAGGGCTGCCGGGGATAGGCAGACAGACGTGCCGATCATCGTATCGAGGGCTCACCAAGGTGTTGGTGAGACAGACCTCTTATCCTAGGTGAAAGGATAACCCTTCTCTTTGGGTTAAAAGAATTGTATTACTTTTACATTTCCGCTGTTGTATTGGAAAGGGATTTGTATTGTTTCCTTTACTTATTCAATTGTAATTGTTTCAATTACAATCATTCCATTACATATTGTATTGATTGGTTCTATACGCTTTAAGGTAGAATCATTCATATTTGTATTACTATGATTATTGTGTTCATCTTGAATACAATTGTTTTACATAACAATAGTATTACAATACATCATACCTTTTACATTCAATACAATTGTGGGTGTTTGTGTTTGTATTAGTTTAAGTTCATTTAAACTAATCTCTTTGTTACTAAAACTCAAGGTTTTTAAAACCTACAATTCACCCCCCCCCCCCTCTTGTATTGTTCCATCTAATAGACTTTTATATCGACTATTCGATCCAACAATTGGTATCAGAGGAGGTTTTCCACTGATTTGTATTACTAGCTTTATTTCTTATTACTTTCTTAAATACTTACTACACTAACGTGTGGAGTGGAAAAGTTGTTTTTGTTATATTAGATGGCAGGAATGAATATCGGATCAATAGATAATCTGAATCCTTCTAGACCACCAATCTTTGATGGGAATGATTATGAGTATTGGAGAGATCGTATGAAGACTTTCGTCACCAATACTGGTGTAGACAATTTTATTATGCTTACTGGGGGTTACAAAATTCCTGACAAAGAAGTTAGTACTTTTACCAATCAAGAGAAGCAAGAATATCAACTGAATTACAAGGTACGCAATACTTTATTATGTTCTATGACCAGGAATATATATAGCCAGATATCTTCATGTGAAGCAGCCAACTGTATTTGGAAGAAATTAGAAGTCACTCATTTTGGTACATCCAAGGTTATAGAAACAAGGAGAGCAATGCTTCGAGCAGAGTATCATGGATTTGTTTTTCCTTATGGAGAGAAAGTATGTAAAGTGCAACAAAGTTTTATGACAATTGTCAACAGCTTACAATCTATGGGAGAAAAAGGTATTGATGATGAAGCTCTTGTTGATAAGATTATAGATATTATGCCAAATGAATGGGAGTCAAAAAGAACAGTTATTGATGAAAATAGAAAAGTTTCCCAGATTACTCTTGATGAACTCTTTGGAACTCTTCTACAGCACGAGACAAGAATGAAAAGAGATGCTGATTTCAATAAGAAGAAGAATGGGAATGGAAGTGTAGCTTTTGCATCTAAAGCTAAAACACCTGAAAGAGTTACAAGGTCTAAATCCAAGAAAGTTGTTGTTTCTGATTCAAGTGATTGTAATCTTTCAGACAATGAGTTAGCTAATCTTGCTCGGAGGATGAACAAGATTGTGGGAAAGAAAGATTTTCAATATAGATTCAAAAAGAAAGATAGGAAAGATAGGAAAGATTCAGAGGTAACTTGTTATGAATGCAAGAAAGCAGGACATATAAGGCCTGATTGTCCTTTACTGAAGAGGAAAGATAGAAAAGAGAAACACTCTGAAAGAAACAAGAAAAGGTTTTATAAGACGAAGAAAGTCTTGAAAGCAAATGATACATGGAGTGCAAGTGGTAGTGATTCCTCAGATGATTCTTCAGAATATGAGACGTCAGGACAAAGGAATATTGGACTTCTAGCCAGACTACCAATTGAAGATCATTGTCTCATGGCTAAGGTACACAATGCTGAAGCTGTTACAAATGTCTCTTTAAATGCAAATTATGTTGATAATAAATATTATGAATCTTCAAATGATGAACCCTCATCATCAGAAGATGATACTTTACCTTCTTTTGAAGAAGTCTCTAGATTTGCTAAATTACTTGAAAATGAAAATTCTAAACTCAAAAAGAGATTTGAAAAAGCAAATTCTAGAATTTCTATTTTGACTAAAGAAGTATCAGATCTTTCTAAAGATCTTGATGGGAAAACTTCTGATTTTGAAAGTATTTTGAAACCCCTTGAGAAAGTCAAATCTGAAAAAGATAAACTTTCTAAGGATCTTGAAACTGCTATTTCAAAGAAAAACATTTTAGAGTCTAACTCTAGTTCTAATTCAAATGTTTTAGAAAACAAGAATTTGGTTTTAAAACTAAAGTCAGAGATTTTATCCTTGAAAAAGTGTTTGTCAAACTTTACTCATGGAAAAGAAAACTTTGATAGGATGTACTCTCAAATAAGACCTTTGAGAAATCGTTCTGGTCTTGGTTTTACTTATTCCAAACCTGTTTTTAGTAATAACTATTTTGTTCCTCAAAAAACCATTTTCTGTTACAAGTTTCAATGTGGTGGACATTGGAGAAGAGATTGTTCTCTTAACAAAACTCAATCCTTAGGATTTCATAAAGCTCATTTTGCAAAACAAATGTGGATTCCTAAAATTCTTTTATCTAATCCTTCTGGATCCAAACAAGTTTGGATTCCGAAAATCTAATTGTTTCTTTTTCAGGAAAACGAGAAGTGTATCAATAAGAACATTTGGTACATGGATAGTGGTTGCTCTCGACATATGACTGGAAACAATGATTTCTTTGAAAAGGTTATCAAAACAAAAGGTGGAAAAGTTACCTTCGGAGATAATGCTCAAGGAAAGATTGTTGGTATAGGTAATATCGTTTTTCTTGGAAAAGTTCTTATTTCAAATGTTTTGTTTGTTAAAGGTCTTAAGCACAATCTCATCAGCATAAGTCAATTATGTGATGAAGGTTACCTTGTGAATTTTAGAAATGATAAGTGTCTAGTTCACAATTCCAAGGATGAATTCATTCTATCTGCCCATAGGCAAGAGAATGTTTACACTATTAACTTAGAAGACCTTAGGAACCAAAACTTACCTTGTCTAAGTGTAATAGAAGACCAATCGTGGCTATGGCATAGGAGATTAGGACACTGTAATTTGAGAAACCTAAGAAAACTCTCAAAGAAAGGACTTGTAAAAGGGCTACCGGATCTTAGATATGATTCTTCAAAAGTCTGTGATCCTTGTCAATTTGGCAAGCAACATAAAACTAGCTTTAAACTAATTAATGAAGTTTCAACTTCTAATGCATTACAGCTTGTGCATATGGATCTGTTTGGTCCTTCACAATCTGGAAGCATTGGAGGCAAATACTATGTATTTGTTTTAGTTGATGACTTTACTAGATTTACATGGGTCTATTTTCTCACAAAGAAAACTGAAGCCTTTTCGTATTTCAAAACTTTTAGAGCCCAAGTTAAAAATGAGAAAAACCTACCATTGATAACTATTCATAGTGATCATGGTGGTGAATTTCAAAACTCAGATTTTGAAACTTTTTGTAGTAAGAAAGGTATTACTCACAATTTCTCAGCACCAAGAACTCCTCAGCAAAATGGTGTTGTTGAAAGAAGAAATCGTATTCTTCAGGAAATGACTCGAACCATGTTGAGTGAATACTCAATTGCTAAGCATTTTTGGGCTGAAGCTGTAAGTACTGCCTGTTATACTATAAATCGTGTTTTAACTAGACCATTTCTTAATAAAACTCCTTACGAGTTATGGACTGGCCGAAAACCTAAAGTTTCTTACTTCAAAGTTTTTGGATGCAAAGTATTCATTCTGAATACAAAAGAAAATTTACACAAATTTGCACCAAAATCTGATGAAGGAATCTTTCTAGGCTATTCCACAACCTCTAAGGCTTATAGAGTTTTCAATAAGAACACTTGTACTGTTGAAGAAACAGTACATGTAAAATTTGATGAAACTAACCCTTTTGTTTTCAACCAACCCAATCCTACATCCTCGGATGTGTTTTCTAAAGATGTTTATCAACCTTTGTTAGAAGAACATTCTGATAAGGAAAACGTTCAAGATAGTGTTCCTGAAACATTTACCACAGAAGATTTTCTACCATATGTTGATGAACAGGTTTTACAAAACCAAAATCAATTGTTTCTTAGGAATCATCCCAGTGATAATATCATTGGTGATATAAATCAACCTGTAAGGACTAGAAATTCCTTAAGAAATGAAATAGAACATCTTGCTTTTCTTTCCCAATTTGAACCTAAAAGTCCAAGTGAGGCTTTAGGTGATGATGATTGGATCAAAGCAATGCAGGATGAACTAAATGAATTTGAAAGGAATCAAGTCTGGACTTTAGTTGAAAGACCTAAAAAAACAACTGTAATTGGTGTAAAATGGGTTTTCAGAAACAAGTGTGATGAAAATGGAATCATTATAAGAAATAAAGCAAGACTTGTTGCTAAAGGATATAATCAACAAGAGGGAATAGACTATGAAGAAACATATGCTCCTGTAGCTAGACTTGAATCTATTCGCATTCTATTAGCCTTCGCAGCATATTTCAATTTCAAACTATTTCAAATGGATGTCAAATGTGCTTTTTTAAATGGTTTTGTTCAAGAAGAAGTTTTTGTCGAACAACCTCCTGGTTTTCAAGACCCAAAACATCCTGATCATGTCTTTAAACTTACCAAGGCTCTATATGGTCTTAAACAAGCTCCTAGAGCATGGTATGATAGACTTACAGGATTTCTTTTACAAAACAATTATAGAAAAGGTACAGCTGATCCAACTCTTTTTATCAAAATGGAAAACAAAAATGTTTTGGTTGTCCAAATCTATGTTGATGACATCATATTTGGATCAACTCAGAAATCTTTAACCGATTCTTTTGCAAATTTAATGAAATCTGAGTTTGAAATGAGTATGATGGGTGAGTTAACATTCTTTCTAGGTTTTCAAATATCTCAAAAACCAGAAGGAACTTATATATCTCAACATAAGTATATTAAAGACTTACTCAAAAAGTATGGATTTGACAAAACTAAAAGTATTAGCACCCCAATTGGTACCTCAAATACTCTTGATCTTGATGAGACTGGGAAACCAGTAGATCAAACAATTTTTAGAGGTATGATAGGGAGTTTGCTATACTTGACAGCTAGTCGACCCGACTTGATGTTTTCTGTATGCTTATGTGAAAGATATCAATCTAATCCAAAAGAGTCTCACTTAAAAGTCGTAAAGAGAATCTTTCGGTATTTAAAAGACACTATGGATTTAGGACTTTTCTACTCTTCTGGAAATGATTTTGTTTTAAAAAGTTTTTCAGATGCTGACTTTGGTGGTTGTAGAATGGATAGAAAAAGTACATCTGGAACTTGTCATTTCTTAGGAGATTCTTTGGTTTCTTGGTCTTGCAAGAAACAACACTCAGTAGCACTCTCCACTGCTGAAGCTGAATATGTAGCAGCTGGAAGTTGCTGTGCTCAAGTATTGTGGATGCAGCACACACTCACTGACTATGGTTTGAGTTTCTCCAAAACTCAAATTCTGTGTGATAATACAAGTGCCATAGCTCTTAGTAAAAACCCAGCACATCACTCTCGTGCAAAACACATAGATGTTAGGCATCACTTTCTTAGGGATCACACACAAAAAGGAGATATTGTTTTACAATTCATCGGAACGCAAGAACAACTTGCTGATATTTTTACAAAACCTTTACCTTCCGATAGATTTGAATTTATAAAACAGAAGCTAGGAATGATTACAATAAAATAATCATTCATATCTACTTCCTGTTTTACATCTCTCCTAATAGTAAGAAACTCCTCGTAGAAAGGGGGAGGACATTTCTTTATGTCTTTATGTTTCTGATCTTTAAATATTTACTCTCTTTATATATGTTTCTTTCTGTTTATAGTACTGACAGTTTTATTGTTTCTTTTTAAGTTTTCCTGTTTATCGTATTGACCATTTCAGTTTTTCTGTTTATCGTATTGAAATTCTTTTCCATCGTATCGTTCAAAAATTTTGTATCGTCCGATGATAGTATTGAAATTCTTTTCCATCGTACCATTCAATAATTTTTTGAATCGACCGATGATGGTATTGAAATTCTTTTCCATCGTACCATTCAATAATTTTTTGAATCGACCGATGATGGTATTGAAATTCTTTTCCATCGTACCATTCAATAATTTTTGAATCGACCGATGATAGTATTGAAATTCTTTTCCATCGTACCATTCAATAATTTTTGAATCGACCGATGATAGTATTCAAATTCTTTTCCATCGTACCATTCAATATTTTTTTTGTATCGACCGATGATAGTATTGAGATTGTTTTCCATCGTACTGTCGGTTAATGATAACAACTATTTTCCATCGTACGGTCCGACCATAGTAATGACTTTGTTTTCCATCGGCATCATTTTTTTTCCTTACGATTGTTTCTTTGATACTTACCAAATCCAGCAATCACCTTTTGTTCTCCGACAGGTATCTTTTTCAATTTTTATTTTATTTTCTTTCTTTGTTTTAATCCTAACCATTGATCTGGTATTATCTAATCTCGACCGTAGAAGTTCAACGGTCATCTCTTTTTTTTGCCTATAAATAACCCCTCCCCTCCCCAAACCCACATTGATTGTTCAGGAATTGAGGCGAAGCTCTGCTCCCCCAGCTATAAACAATCGTACGATCTTCTCAATCGGCATCATCTTTATGTCTCAATCCTCTGCCAACACTCCCGCTGAAATGTCTTCAAAGACTTTTACAGAGAAAGACTTTCACAGAGAAAGGTTAGTATCTCGAGAATTTTTCGATATGTACAATTCTACAATCAAGAGGATTATTTTGTTTCAAGGATGGGAACATCTCTGTGTAGAAAAGCCTGATATTCAAGATCCAGCTCTTTTTGATGAAGTTTGTCAGTTTTACAAAACCGTGTCTTTCGACAAAGATATGACTATAAACTTCGCTGTGTACGATCGAAAATTATCCATGTCTGTGAAACAGGCGGCACACTTTCTGAATGTTTCTATAGAAGGGGATTCATTCTGTCCATCTCACAAACTACCAGAGGAAGTTGGTACGTTTAATAGAGAGAGTGCTGAAAAATCTTTGTTTGTTGTTAATGAGGGAAAGAGGAAAGTTTATCATCTTTCACCGGACAATTGGTTTGTCACTTTATGGATGAAAGGTTTTCTTGTCCCAAGGAAAGGGGATAGAGAAACTCTTAAAGTTTCTGATGTCTTTATGCTCGATTATCTTGTGAATATGAGGAAAGTGAATCTCATGGGATATATTTTTGAAACCGTCAAGAATGTCAAGAAAGGAGGGATTAAATCCCAGATAATAATGTATCCAGCCATCCTTACAAAATTCATTCTTGAGAGTATGAAGTTTTGTAATATTCCTTTGAAAGGAAAACCTATGGATTTGTGGCCATCTTTCATTAATAAGAGTACGATGAAAAAGCTGAATGTTTGTTTTGATTCAAATTCAAAACTTTTTGTCAGAGATGTAGAAGTTGAATTGCCTGAAAATCAATCGGCACCTATGCCAGCCAAAGACAATCAATCCGCCGGTGTTACTCGAAAGTCTGATCCGCAGACTAGTTCAAAGCCGAAGAAGAAGAAGTCGAGGTACAGTAAGGAAGTTGTAGCCAAATGGAGAAAGGACAAGGAACAGAGAAAAGAGGGTGATCCAAAGTTTGGACTTGACCCATGCTGAGGCCTTTGCAGAAAGAATAAGGGTAGAAGAAACCCTTCAAGCTGAAAAGAAAAAGAAGACTCTTTTGAAAAGAAAGGCTCAGGACTTTGATATTTCTAAAGTCTTGAAAGCAGTTGAAGATGCTAGTGCTCAACTAACTGTGGAAGTACATCAAGAACCCATCGTACAGAGTTTGCCTGAGAAAGAAAAAGGAAAACAAGTGATAGAAGAAGTGGAAGTAGAAGGAGATTTTCTGTTAGAATTTCTTCAAAGTTCAAAGAAAAGTAGAGAGGAATCGCTTCAAAAGCTGAGCGAAGGTGTTCAACAAACTCCTCATGCCAATCAGGAAAAATCTTCGGACAGGATGTCATCTCGAGAAAAGCAAGATGCTCAATCTTCTCAATCTGATAAAGTAGTTGTCATTAGTGACAGAGTGGAAGATGAAAGAAAACAGAAAGAAAAAGTGAAAGGGAAACAGCAAGTTGTTGATTCAAGCAGATCGTATGAACTAGCATCGTACGATGATGATACTGATTCAGAGCATACAATCTCTCTCAAGAAGAGTGATTACATTTTTCAAGTTTTGAGAAGGATGGAGAAAACCATTCCTTATTTTCCGAGGCTGGAAGGAAAGATTGATTTTATCACTGAAAATCAGAGAAAGAAGTTTGGATCTGTAAAAGAATTGAGAAAGAAAGTTTTGTCTGTTGAAGCCGATCTGAAAGTTCTTTCGGAAAGCTCAGTTGCTCATAATAAAGCTTGTAATAAGATGACCAAGTGGTCATACAAAACAGAGAGCTCAATCAATGATCATGAGATTGCTATTGAAGATATAAGAAGGTTGTCAAATGAGCTTGCAATTGCTTTCAACAAGCTTGATAAAGAAACAATTGAAAGGCTGAACCTTTTGTCGTCTCAAAGATCTGATGTTCCTTCAGTGAAAGATTTGCAAGAGAGGATGAATGCTTTCCAATCTGAATTCTCAAAGGTTTCATCTTTCAAAGATGAAATGGTTTTACTGAAGAATCAAAATTCAGAGTTGTCCAAGGATAACAAGACTCTGCAAAACAGAATTGATACCCTTGAAGAAGTAATCAGAGTACAGGAGGAGACCATCAGAAATCAAGATCAGATTTTTGCGGATCAACAGGAGCTTCTCAAAACTCAGGGTGAATCAATTTCTGAAGACAAGAAGGAGATCAAGAAGATGAAAGCTGTGCTTCATGAGCTTATAAAGAAGGAGAAGGAAAGAGAAAACAAATGATTGTTGTATTTGTTTCTTTTGGAACTTGTTTGTTTTGTAATAACTCTTATAATCCTTTCTCTTTTGTCCATTGTCTTGTATTACTTCACTAACTCTTCCAGACAATTCGAGATTCCTCCTTTCTTTTTGTAAATCACAAAGGGGGAGAATATTTACAAAGCAAAGGTTGTTTTACAAAGGGGGAGAATGCATTACAATGCTCTTAAGGAAAATCTGAATACAATCCTTAGGAAAGTCAATACCTAAGGGGGAGTTAGTTGTATTCAATTTCTTATTCAGAAGAGTTTTCAATAACTCAGGGGGAGATAAGTATTTCTTGTTTCATCTACTTTGTGTGTTTGTGCTTTCCAAAAAGGGGGAGATTGTTAAGTCAAAAGTCTTCTTTTGGTTTTTACATCATGTTTTGGAAATCACAAATATATTCTATGTCATGTTTTGGAAATCTCAAAAGTATTCTATCATATGTTTGTAAGTAACAAATTGTCTTTTATCATGTTTATCGTATCGTACGATGTTGATCGTACCGACCAAAACGCAACGTACTGACTCTGTCAAACGTATCGTACTGACTCTGTCAATCGTATCGTACTGACTTTGCTATTCAGATGATCATTATTTGTTTTGGTACTTTGTCAAAAACTCTCTCTGCATATGAATCGTACTCATGTTTTACATTTCTATATATCTCTTATCCTAACGAAACGATGTCGTTGAGTTAGTTATATACTAATCAAAACGATGTCGTGCTTTCTGTTTCAATATGACCGTTGGAGGCAATATGACCGTTGGAACCCGAGGCCTATAAATAGGAGGTCATTTGAAGCTGAGAAGATACTGATGAACGAAGAGACTCTGTGAACTACGAAGATTCTAGAGAGAGACACTGTGACTTCTCTCATCAGCCTTGTGCGTCCGATCATCGTATCGAGGGCTTTCAAGTAATTGAAAGACAGAGGTGCCGATTACCTGCAAAATCGAGGGCTGCCGGGGATAGGCAGACAGACGAGCCGATCATCGTATCGAGGGCTGCCGGGGATAGGCAGACAGACAAGCCGATCATCGTATCGAGGGCTGCCGGGGATAGGCAGACAGACGTGTCGATCATCGTATCGAGGGCTCACCAAGGTGTTGGTGAGACAGACCTCTTATCCTAGGTGAAAGGATAACCCTTTTCTTTGGGTTAAAAGAATTGTATTACTTTTACATTTCCGCTGTTGTATTAGAAAGGGATTTGTATTGTTTCCTTTACTTATTCAATTGTAATTGTTTCAATTACAATCATTCCATTACATATTGTATTGATTGGTTCTATACGCTTTAAGGTAGAATCATTCATATTTGTATTACTCTGATTATTGTGTTCATCTTGAATACAATTGTTTTACATAACAATAGTATTACAATACATCATACCTTTTACATTCAATACAATTGTGGGTGTTTGTGTTTGTATTAGTTTAAGTTCATTTAAACTAATCTCTTTGTTACTAAAACTCAAGGTTTTTAAAACCTACAATTCACCCCCCCCCCTCTTGTATTGTTCCATCTAATAGACTTTTATATCGACTATTCGATCCAACAATATATTTATGATTTTACCTGGATGACCAATGTTATGATAATTAAGTACTAGAATGATGCATTATAAATGTTCAAAAAATATAGAATATACATTGATAAATAATTGGAAGTCTATATCAAGTGGTTGAGGAAATATAATGTAAAGTATTTTACTTATAAGTATTTTGAAAATTATCTTTCTAAGAATGGGATAAGTCATAATTACAATTATCTTTACAATCCCAAGAAAATGGAGTTTCAAAAAGAATTAATAGGATATTGGTTGAAATGGGAAGAATAATTATTAGTAAATGAAAACTATTAAAATTCCTTTAGAGGGATGTAGTGTGCAAAAATAAACATATTTAGAATAGATGCATGTTGAGGATTGAATCTAAAAATTATCTATGTTAAATATGGTACAAAAGAAAGAATTTAATGATTTACTTAAAAATTTTAGGTAGTCCATGCTTCAAGAAGATCAAAAACTAAATTTTGGGAACATTTCAGGAGAAAGTTGATTAAGATATTTTCAAGGGATATATATCTAATTGAATACGATATGGATTTTATAAAAAAGGATGAAGAAGTTAGATAATTGTTATGATGTGATTATTATTTAAAATCAACCCAACTTAGCTATGTAAAATAAAGAAAATATTGAAAACATTGATATGGATGAAATGTATATTCTTAGTAAATAAAATGAATAATAATCTTGAATTTAAATAATTTCTACCTATTTTGATTTATATCAAACCAATTATGAGGAAAAATCCACTAGAGATAAGAAATTCAAACACCATATATTGAAGAAGCATATACAACTAGAAAATATAATTTCCAATCAAGATAATTCATTTAAAACTAGAAGAAGGTTGAGAATGAAAATTTTAAAAAGTATTATTTCATATGTTAAAACAAAAAAATATATGTTTATGTTGTTGAACATGATTAATAGATAAATTCTATAAATGATGAGCTGAATCAGATTAAGATGAATTCCACTTCAAAACTTATTCCCATAATTGAAGGGAAAATGGCATAGGTACCAAGTGGGTATTCAGAAATAAACTTAATAAAAAGGTAGGGTACTAATGAATAATTCCATATTAGTATAAAGAGGTTATTCTCAGTTTTATGGAAAATAATTTGAAGAAACACTTCACATGTAGCAAGACTTGATGTGGTCAGAATATTTTTTGTAGTTGTAGTCCACATGAACTATAAAGTTTATCAAATGGATATTAAATATATCACTATGAATTAATTCTTAGAATAATAGGTATTTATTGAGAATCCGTAATTATTCATAATTTAAAGTGACAAAAAAATAGTATATATATTAAATAAAAACACATATCTGTTAAAATATTCTCTAAGAGCATAGTACTCCAAATTGGAAAGTTGTATAAAAAATTGTTCTTTCATAAAGGAAAATTAGACAATAAATTATATGTAAATGTGATTATTATATTTACTCTTGTTGTCATAATTTATTTTAATGGAATAATTTTTACAAGTGGAAAGGATTATATCTATAAGGAGTTTTAAAAATTGATGGATTTGTATTTTGAGATGTCAATGCTGGGTCAAATGCTCTACCTTATGGGATTGAAATTTATACACATAGATTATTAAATCTTATTATACTATGAAAAGTATTCTGTATAATTTTTTAAGATATTTTTAATGAATAGTTATCATTAAGTATAAAAACACATTAATTTTTGTATAAAATTGAGGAAATATAAAATAGGAAATAATGTCTAACAAAATGAATTTGTAAATATCATTAGAATATTTTTTATGTTATAGCATGAAGACAAAATTCTTTATAAGTTATGAATATTTATCAAAGTTATAAAAGATATCCAAAGGGACCCCATATTATTTTAGGTAAAATAATACTCATTTTTATCAAAGAAACATTGAGCTATGGATAGATATTCAAAAGAATAAATCTATCTAGGATTACAAATGCATGTTGTGATAATGATTTTTATGATAAAAAATCAACATTATTTGTGAATTATTTTTATGTGAAACCCATTTGAGAAAGAATAAAGTGAATTAGAGTTCATTTACTATGAGTAAATTCAAGGATGAATATCTAGTTTCAATACATGGTTTTATACAAATGATGTGGATGTAAGTGCAGTTGGAAAAATTAATAGTAAAATTTGAGAATCCATTAAGTATTTATTATGATATTCAAAGATCTGTTGACCTTTCCATAAATCCTATCCAGTATTATATATCTAAGAATATTGATATAAAAAATCATTTCACTAAGAATAAAGTGGATAATATATATATTAGGTTGAATTATATTTATATCGACCCAATCATTTTCTACATAAATATTACATATTTTTATATAAATATTCAAAACATAATATTATGACCTCTTCAAGATCCACAAAGGTTCGGTGTATTTGCATATTGAATACATTAAACATAATATTTCATAAAGGGTCTTCAATATATATCATAAATATCTTCTCACATTATACACTTCTTTAACATATCCTACTTAAAGCATTTCTTCATAACCTAGGGAAAGGGATACTAAGAAATAGAGAGCTTAGATGATCATTAAGAGTAAACATGGAAGATATCAATTGATGATTATATGTAAACAAAGGATGAGTAGAAGGGTATGAGATCATTATAATAAATTAAAAGATTTAAACCTAATCTATCATCAATCATAAACATGATTCATGTCATAAAATTTTTTCATAATAAAATAAAATATTCCTAAGAGTGTAGAATCATTAATAATCATTCATAATCCATCATAACATAACATAAACATAGGAATTTGGAAAAACATTTCTTTATAACTTTGTGAGGATTAATAAATAGAAACAGGTTCATTCATTATGTTATGGACATGAGATCAGGTCCTCGCATAAACTTATGGAGATAAAATCAAGTCCACACATTAAATTATAGATATGAAATCATGGTCCATGCATAAACTTATGGACAAGAAAATCAGGTCTATGAAGAATCATATAGACATGAAAACTAGGTCTATGTAAAAAAATTTGAACTTGAAATTAGGTTCACGTATAAAATATTTGTCTCGTGATTTATCCATCTTTAACAGATGAATTTTATGTCTATAATGCTCTAACCCATCAAATAATAATAATCCATTCATATTTACTCCATAAGATAATAAAAACATTTAATATTTCATCATCAATTGACCCATGTAAAACAAAATATTTTTCATCAATATTTCATCCTCAAAACCATAAAACATCTAGAGAAAGGAAAATTATGATATCATTGAATAATATCCTCATTGAAACATTAGTAAAATCAATAGATTTTACCATAGATGAAAAATTAATTTAAAATATTACATATATCATTTCTTGATGAAAACACCCTTTTCATTTTCAAATAACTTCCTTAAAATAAAAAAATTAGAAAATATTAATTTAATGAATTTATTTCAAAGGAACCTAGAACCTTTAAAGGAAACTTTAAAATTATTTAGTGGTCATGATGGTAGTAAATTTTATTTATGTTGTAATCATAAAACAAATATTTTGTTCACATCATTATTAAAAAGTGAATTTTTTATAAAATGACATAAAGGTTCTTATTAAAAAATTTAAAAAAGAAAACAACGGTAAAAATTAATTTAATGAATAATTTTATAATATTTAAAATCATTCCTGAAAACATTTTAGAAAACATGGATAGGGAAGAAAAATAATTTTTGACTGGAAGGGAAATAATGTCGAATTTTCTTAAAAAAATATTGAACCATTTTGAGTGACAACGAATGGAAAATGGTACTAATGCTTCAAAATTCCATAAATAATTGAATTAGAATATAAATTAAATGGTTTTATAAAATAATAATCATATAATTTCTTCAATTTAAATTCAATCATAAACAGAACCTATTTAAAATAGATTGGAATATAAATCCCTTACCTCAAGTATCATTTTACATAGTACATGGTAAAAACTATTTTATAATAATTATAGATTGATTAAAAATAAATTACATAAATATAATCATATATATCATAAAATATATGATTTACTTATATCATATTATCACCCATTTATTAATAATTTTTTATAAAATCACTTTTTTGTGTGAAAAATACTTCATTTTTCAATAAAGATTTAGTTTTGTAGTCCCATTACTTGAACATTGGTCATTATTTCATCATAAAATTAATATTATTCAAATAAACTATTATAATTATTCAAAAAAAATAGTGATGAAAAAATTAATTTCATCGATACTTGGAGATGCTGATCTATATGTATGCACAAGTAATGTTTCCACTTTTAGATTGTTTAAATGAGATGAAGGTAAATAATAATTAAACATTATAAAATTATTAATATATCTTATATGACCTATATAATCATTAAATATATCCTTAGTACCAACCATATAAATCAAAAATGAAAAATGAATCACTTCACTTTGTGGGTTTTCAATGGATGGAAAGGTAAGAAGGTAGATAAGATATTATAATTATAGAATAATAATTATGTCATAACTATCATATATATACATTAGTTTTATATTTATACCCATAAAAGTGAAATGTTTATGAAAAATTTATTACACCGCTATATGGATACGGTAATCCTTATGTACGCATGAGTGATGTTTTTTCTTTTTATAGGATAGAAAATAAATGGAAATAGTTTTCCCATAATCATAACATCATATAGGTATTTTTATGATAATATAGTCACTATTTAAGGATTTTTACAATATAATTAGAGTAAGTATAAGAATAAATAAATTTTAAAGAGTTGGTAAAAAGAATACCTCTTCTTCTATAGACCTCCTTTAGATCCCTTCTTAAAGACCTTTGGAATAGTATTTTAAGAAACGAAACACCTCCAATACATGGATATAGAAGTTTAAAAAAATAAATATTCCGGGTTTTTTCAAGATATATTGCTCAAATTGGTGTAAATAAAAGATATAAGTAGTTTCCTTTTATAAAGGATGGGAGGTGAACTCTTGTAAATTTTCAAAACATTGAAATATTATAAAGTCATGTTCATATCCAGGTGGTTCCAAATTGTTTAAATTTTAAATTATATATTATATAGAATATAAATAAACTCATAAAATATTATGTACATATGTTTTTAGGTTATTTTAAACCTTATCTCTTTAGTTTACCCCCCCCCCTCATTAACCCTTTTTATCCTTAACCACAGCAACACAATTTTCAATAAATAAGGGTTATAAATTTACATATATGGTAACAATTATCTCACAAAAGGTCAATGGATGAAATTTTGAATAAATAATGACCCCATTATTATAGTTTAATATTTATATTATTTATAAATAATTTAATAATATATTATTTAACATAAAATATCATTAATTTCATTTTTTGGACTAATCATTTAATCTGACATTAAAAACATCAATATAGGTATGGAATTATAATATGTCAAATCTTAACATAAATTATATATTATTATTAACAATAATTTTTCTTACACTATAATAAATCCAAATAAAATATTACCCTTTATGTTTTTAAAATCATTTACTTTGATTTTTCTATAGTATGGATGAGCACTCTGTCAGCACTGTGTAAGGATTTAAGGTAATTATAACATTACTAAAAATAAAAATATATTTCCTTCAAAAAATAAATTAATAATTTTAAATATATAATTAATATTCATGCATAACATTATTTTATCCCTATATTAATATATAATATAAATTAAAACCAATAGAGTGACATTTTGGACTTTTGTTTACTTAAGATAATAAAAATTTCATTATCAAAGAAAATGGACCCAAAAAAATATATATTCAAAGTTGGGATGTATATTATGGAATAAATCTCATAAAATAAAATAAATTAAATATTTGGGTTAATTTTAAGACCTTATCTCATATTTTTAATCTTGCATTACCCATTTTACCCTTGAAAAGGTGATAAATGTTTATCAAAATTAGTATTCATATTGATCACAACTAAAAGGGTCCTATTTACAAAAATTAAAATCCATAGTTTAAAAATATGGTATCAATTTCTTAAAATTAAATCTTTATAAGTTTAAAAATCAATTTTAATATAAATTTCTAAAACACAAAGAAAAATAGTTTTTAGAACAATTTGTTTTTAAGCCTAAAAGTTAACTTATATCAAAATCATGTTTATTATCAATTCTACTGAAATTAATTGGATTATTATAAATAAAATGTAACATACATAACTTTATGATATGTTCATAATATAATTGTAATTTTAAATTACTTTATTTAATAAAAATAAAAGATATTATTTGAAAAATCAGTATTTTTCACTATTTACTAAAAATCAATAATTTTAGAAAAAAATAAAAAATTTACTCTAAGTTAATTTGTATATAATTTTTTAAAAAATTACATTAATTTTATAAAATAAAATTTATAATATCGTCACAAATTATTTATAATTTCCACACATAAAATTTAGTAAGAAATATTTTTAAATAAAATGCATTTTTTAAGTATAAAATGATTCACTAACAATTGAGTGATAATTTAATAAGAAATAATCAATAAATTTTTACTCAGGAAAATCATTATACATATTTTTTATAATTTTCTCCCTCGCAATTTTTTGTTAGTAATCAAATGTTCAATATTTGAAAATACCTTTGTTGAAATCTCAAATCATACAAACAGATAATAAAACATCCATTGAAAACAGGTAGTATGAAACATATGGGTTAACATAAATAAAACATAATAAAGTTACCATATAAGGAGAACATTGAGAGGAGGTTAAAATATAGATATGGATGAGAAAAATTACATCTATGGACTAATAGAGAGTGATAGGGAACATGATCATGATAAACCTAATGACTACAAAACTATAAATCATTTAGGGGTGCAAATACCATAAAGTTGTTAAAAATTATGTTAAAAGGATAACATATTTATTTCAAAATCCTTTAATAATGTTAATGGATTTTTGTACTATTAAGAAATAGAAGGTGGGAAAATATACTTACTTGATTTATTTCCATTTCATAAGTATAATTCCATCCTTTGGTTGTTCTTCTATCAATTTACTCTTCATATCTTACACTAATAAATAAATATTAAAGATAAATTTTTCATTCCTTCACTAAAATTAACTTTTAATGTATCATAAGATCAATAAAGGAATGATAATTCATTCCTCCTCTCTAGATATATTTACTAAAGGTAAAATTATTTTTATAGGTTATCTAATATGGATAAATCATATATTAATCTCTAAATACTTAACCATAACACCCAAAGATCAACATAAACCATTACATAAGTATTTGACCTTAAAAAAATTAAAAATATATCTAATAAAATTCAAAATCCAAAAAATTATAAATAAGGTTAATAAATTCAAAAATAAACTTAAAATTAATTCCCCAAACAATATAAACTATCTCTTAATGTCACATGCCGAATATATGAATACCTTGATCATATATTCTTCCAAAACATGATAATTACTTGAATCACCATAAAAATAAATAAAATCATACATGATTTAAAAAATTAACTATATAATTATTTCTTAAATAAAATAAAATATTATCAAATATATTCCATAAATCAAAAAATGAAGATAACTCCATCAAAATAATGTAGCCCACTTTTTCATCACAGAAATAATCAATTACAACATCACTTTCACTATCTCATTTAATTTATCAATTTCAATAATCTCTTTATATAAACTCAAAATTATTATCTCAACATTGAGAACATATTAATTGTTATCTTTCCCTAAATCATCTGCTTTCTATAAAATATCACATTACCATTAAATCACTTATTTATGTTATCATTACCATTCAATGTATGCTTTAAAATAATTGATGATAAACATCTTCAGAATAATCCCTATATTCTTCATGATTCTTATCCCCAAAATATTTTCTATGAAACACTTTTATAACATAATTTTCCAATCCAAATATATAAACACTTCAATCATTCCACTTCACTAATTGGAATAACATAGAAGATTTATTGGTATAGGAGTTAGCTCTTGGATTATGTAATTTACTCAAATAATTAAATCATTCCCTACAAATAAGACATTGAATTACTTATCAATTCATTACTTTATTCCCTTTGTTTCTACATAGAAAACATTTTCCTCTTATGTTGATACATTCTCCTGGGTTATTCTTCTTAAATTATTTACATGAATAAAATAAAAATTATTTTCTCTATAGTCATTACCACATGAACTTACAAAAAATCATATCTTCCTCTTTTTTTATATGTTATGAATCTCGATTAATTTTATATTGTTAACCATATATTTCAATATAAAATTATGTACAGTCACAAGGTTTCTCCGTCCAGATCTCATTTAATTTAGTTTCTCATGATTAAAACCATTATATTGTCTACCAAATTTAATATTAACATGATTATTCCTAGTTATATTCATTGACTAAATCCAAATGAAAATAATATTGTGATAAATAATGATCATAAGGTATAATCATAAAATCTAAAAAAAACACTTTAAATCATGACAGCTCCCTTTCAATCTATGAAACCATTAGTTTAGCCAAGGTCACACATGATCATCATCTATTCAAATATAAGATAACGGTTAGTAAATAAAATGTAAATTAACCCAAGAATATCCCCCTTGAGTGTTTATCTATGTTTTTAGTCTTATGGATACTCATCATGAACTAGTGATGAACTAGTTAGTACCCAATTTTTTTCTTTCAGAGTTTTTATCCCTAGGCGTATCTATAAAATAGCTACATCCACTCACTAGTATCCATACATGAATTTATTCCCTAAGAAATCAACATATTATCTACATTACCCTGACTTTATGATGTTATCCTGTATGTAAAGTTATCCTAAATGTTTTTACCAAAGTTCTCTAATCCTAGTCACCAATTATTAAATAAACCTTAATATGTTTCCAACTATAGTTATCCATAATTTTTGAAAATAAATATTACATATTATAAATGAATATTCAATACATAACATTATAATTCATTTCAGAACAATAAAGGTTTTATGCCTTTGGATATTGGAGATAAAAAACACCTTATATCACAAATGATCTTCAATATCTCCCATAAGGTTCTTCTCACATTATACCCTTCTTTGACATACCCCAGTTAAAACCCTTCTTCATAACCTAGGGAAAAGAAAAATTAGAAATTATGAGCTTATATGATCAGTAATGGTAAACATAGAAGATATCAATTGATGATCATATAAAAGAATAAGATAATCATAAGGATATGAGATCGTGATCATAACTTTAAAATTTAATACCCAATCTTTCATAGATCATACACATGAGTCTTAGAAAAAAAAATCTTATAAAAAAGAAAATATTCAGAAGAGTTTTTAATCATCAATAATCATTCATGATCCATTAGAGTATAACATAAACATTGTAATGTGGTAAAATCATTGTACTATAGCATTGTAAACATGTATAAATAGAAACAAGTTCACTAATTAAGCTAATAAACATGAAATTATGTCCTTGTATTAACTTATGGACCTAAAACCAGGTCCATGAATAATATTATGGACAAGAAATCTAGGTCCAAACATAAAACTATATACATTAACCAAATCCATGTATAATATTATAGACATTAAAACTATGTCCACACATAAAATTATGAAAATAAATCAAGTTCACGCATAACATATTATCTCATGAGTTATCCATCTATACCCAATACATTGTAGGGATATAATGGAACCACCAATCATATAATCATAATTCATTCATTTTTACGCCACAAGATCATAAAGACATTTAACATTTTATCATCAATTAACCCCTGGAAAAGAAAACATGTTTTACTAATATTTTATCATCATAACCATAAACCATCCATAAAATGGATAAGGATGGTACCATTGATTCATAACCATAGTGAAACATAATTAACATCAAAGTATTCCATAACATATTAAAAAATCCTTTAAATTATTATTGTAACATTTCTAAAGGAAAATAACCTTTTCATTTTTGGATAACTTATTTAAAATCAAAATATTTCAAAAATATCAAGTAAAAAAATCATTGAGAATAATTATAAAACATGAAAATTATGCTTTGAATCATTTATTTATCATGATGGAAATAAATTATGTCATTGTCCTAATTATTAAAACAATGATTGTGTTCACACCATCAGAAAAAGGTAACTAGTTTGTAAAGTGAAAAGAATATTATTTTAAACCATTTTTGTGAAAATTAAAACATGGGAAAAATTAATTTTTAAAAATAATTTAATAATATTCAAAAACTTTCTTGAAATTTTTTTAGAAAACATGGATATAGAGGAAAAAAGTTTTTTGATCAGAGAAGAAGAAATAAGGTTAGATTCTCTTAAAAATATTTTCTCAAAAACTTTTTGTATAAAATAGAGAAAAATTGTACTAAAGAATTAAAATTATAGAAATATAAAAATTATCATAAAACATAAAGTTTCTTATCAGATAATTATCATATAATTTCATCAATAACGATTCAAGTATAAATAATCCTGATTAAAATGGGAATAGAACATAAATCCCTTACCTCAAGCAACATCTTTCTTTTTACATGTTTGAACCTCTTGTATAATAAATATATATTCTATATACCTCAATTAAAAAACTATAATCATATATATATTAACATATATGATTATATTTTAGAATATTATTAACCATTTATTAAAAATTCTTTTTTAAAATCATTGTTTCTGGTGATAACTGCTTCATTTTTCAGGAATGTTTCTATTTTTTAGTACTATTACTTTCACCTTGGTCATGATTTTATCATATAAAAAATCTTAATCATTACATAAGTATCATATTATGTTCATAATATACAATTTTATAATTATTCATACAAATTTATGGTTAAATAACAAATTACATCACCTCTTGGAGATGGTAGTCCTTACATATGCACGAGTGATGTTTCTGCTTTTTTTATGATTGGAAAGGAATAAAGTTAAAGAATAATTAAACATTAAAAATAATTAATATATCATATATTTCCGAAATATTCATTAAATGTACCTTATTACAATGAAAGTAAAGTTAAAATGAAAATTTAATTGCACCCCTTTGTGGAGGTTATAGTCTACACATACGCACGAGTGAGATTATCATTTTTCAATGGATAGAAAGGTGAAATGGTTGATAATATATTATCATTATAGAAGTATAATCATGTAAAAAATATTGTAAATATCCGTTATTTACATATTTATAGCCATAAAATTAAAATGGTAATGAATAATGAATTATAATAGTATGTCAAGACAATAAGTTGTACATATGTAGAAGAGTTGTTTTAGCTTTCTATATGATTGAAAAGAGAATGAAAATAGTTTTAACATAATATTAATAAAATATAAGTATATCTATGATACTTTATGTGTTATTTTGTTATGTTTAAAATATATATATATAATAAATATAATAAAAACAATTGAAAGATTCGACAAAAACGATTACCTCTTTTTCAGTCATCCTCATTTTGATGCCTTCTTAAAGACCCATGGAATGGTATTTTAAGAAATAAAAAACCTATAATTCATTGATATATAAGTTTATAAAATAAATTTTAAAGTTTTTATTTACATAGATAGCTCAAATTGGTGTGAATAAAAGGGAGAATGGGTGTTTTTTAATAAAGGAGGGAAGGGGACCTCTTATAATTTTTCAAAACTCTAAAATATTATAAAGTCACATTTATAGAAAATTGGTTAAAAATTAGATTAATTTTAAGTTAAATATGATATATTATATTCATAAACTCATCCAATTGTATTTAAGAAATTTGTTTTGTCATTTTAACCCTTATCTCTTTATTTTAACCCCTCATTGACACTTTTAATTCTTAATTGTGGTAACACCTTTTTCAGTCATTAAGGGTTATAAATTTACATATATGGTAAAACTTAGCTCTAAAATTTTCAAGGTATGATGTTTTACACTATATTTTATCACCTTTTTCATATTTAAATATTTTTATTTTTTTTAAATCATTTAATAACATATTATTTAACATAAAACCTAATTAATATCATTTTTGGGAAAATTCATTTATTTTGACTTTAAAGACATCAATACCGGTATATAATTTTCATCTAAACTATTTTACTAAAAATTATACAATATTATTAACCATAAATTTTTTTTGACACCATAATTTATCCAAATAAAATTACTTTAGATCCTTTTAAAATCATATAATTTGACTTTTCTAATTCTTGTAGAAGCATTGTGCCAATGTTGTGTAATCCTTTAAGGAATTTATACCATTACTAAAAATTAAAAATAAATTACTATCAAGAAAATAAATTAATCATGTTCAAAATAAAATTTATAATTAATTAATAACTATGTATTATCCCTATGTTAAAATATAGGACAAATTAAAATCAAGAGACTGGGCTTTGGTAATTTTCTTTACAAAAAATAATATAAATGTCCTTATTAAAGTAAAATAGAACCAAAATGATAGATATTCTAATTTCGGATGGATATATTAGTATTAATATCATCTAATAAAATTAAGGAAACTTTTGGGTTAATTTTAAAACCTTATCTCATAGTTTTGACCTCACTTTACTCATTTACCCTTACCAATGTGACAAATATTTACCACTATTACTATTCATACTGACCAAAAATAAAAAGGAAAAATTTACCACATTTTTACCTCATAATTAAAAATATGGTATAAAACATTCAATATTAAATATTTATAAGTGTAAGAAATTAATTTTAATTTCATTAACTAAAACACAACAAAAAACCATTTTTAGAAAAATACATTTTTATGCATAGAAATTAACTTACATCAAAATCATGAATATTTCCATTTGAAATGAAAATTAATAGATTATTATGAATCAAATGGAAAAAATTCATAGTAATACCAAATCCAAAATATAATGAGTCTTTTAAATTTCTTGATTTAATGAAAATAAATTTTAATATTTCAGAAAACGATATTTTTCAATATTCAATGAAAAATAAATCATTTCAAAAAACTCCCAAAGAATTAACTATAATTTTATTTTGATATGATTATCTAAAATTTTTTATATTTTATAAAATATAATTTCTAAAAGTTTCAAGAACTGATTATAATTTCTACACACAAAATGAAGTAAAATCCTTTTTGAAAATGCATTTTGGAATCATAAAATGAATTCACTAAAAAATGAGTGCATATTTAATAATAATTAATCCATAAATTATTATTTATTAGAAACATTAAACATATATTTCATTATTTATTTAATTCTATTCATATTGGACAATTCAAAAAATATGTTATAACAATCACATTAAATTATAATATTTTTGTAATATATCTAAATTCGCTTAAAGTTTGGTGTTGTAAGTTAAGAAATATATCGATCCAATTATTTTTTAAAATAAATTTAAATAGTGTTAAAATATCTCCATTAATGATAATAATGCTGACATATATATAAAATATGTGTAAAGGGATGTATTTAATGAGTTATGTATGAAATGCCATGTTTATCCTTCCCCTCTCACTTGATGTTGTGTGGAAAGTTCCCCCACACTGATTTAGATTTTATTATTAAAGGTAGAGAGATACATAGATATTTATTTATCATTTTTGAATCTAAATCTATGTTAATCATAAAAATAAGTATAAAATATTAATTAGTGTTCGGTTTTTGGGGGATATCATCAAACTCGATGGACAAATTTTTATTTTCACTAAGGGATGGAATTCTCTCAGAAGAATTTATTTATCCAATAGCATGGTGTTAAGAATTTTATTCTTGAGAAAGTAAACTATTTTAGGAATACAGGGGTTAGTTGTTAAAGATGACAATAACATCAAAATGGGAGATTTAATAACCCAATATAATTGTTAAAGTGTAGTATTTAGTTAAATTATGATTAAAAATAATATAATATTTTTAAAAGTGTTTTCAAATATTTTTGGATTTTATAGATGATCTATGGTTTCTAGAAATATTTTGAGAATGTGTTGAGGAATATATGTTTAAATTTTGAGTTGTAGAATATTAAATAAAATTGGATAAGTATTTTATGTGTAAAAGTAACTCTATTTGTACATGAAAGTAACTTTGAGTATAGACCATAATATTAGATAAGTCCTCAAAGACCCCCTATATATGTTAAGAAAATTTTGATCCATGCATAGAGTTCATATCAAGTAGATATAAAAAATTTGGAAAATTTTCTATGTTGTAAAATTCAATCTGATAAATATATAAATCTTACTATGGAAGAAATTTAGAAGTTTGGCTTAATATAAAACACATAATATTCCTTTTGGGAATATATAAAATTAGTTTCTATAGAAAAATTAAAATCTAGATAAGTATTAGAGTCACATGGAGATATGTAAGAGTGTTTTAAGTCATAGATAAGATTCATTCATAAAAAAAATGGAAAAGTACTCTAATATTCAATAGGGTACTAAAGGTCACCATTTTAAGAGTTAAATAAAAAAATTCATAAACTTATAGAGAAAAATAATCTTTATTTACTCTAATATGATATTTGTTCCCTAAAATTTTTGTACAGTCTAGAATACTAGAAGATAATTAAAAAAAATTATAAAATGCTTATTATTTTCTTCAATGTTTTAAATATAATTATTATTATCATAATCATGATTCAATCTATTTGATGATGTATTTTAAAAAGGGTAGTGAACAACACACCGTGAAGAATACCGCATCATGGAAGCAAATTTGAGAATGAAATAACATATGAAGGTAGTTTTATATTTCAAGGTGCTTCTATGCTGTAAGGAAAAATAAATGCTAGGATTTATAGTAAATATAATGACATGGTATATCTTAACATCACTACAAGAGATTCCATAATATTTCATTTGAATGTTTTTCATACAGACACAGAGGTCAAAGAGAATGTGTTTGTTTATGAAGTTTTAAGAAAGGATTCCATAATAATTTAGGGAGATCATGAGAAAGACAAGTCTAAGAATCAAGTAGAGATCCTAGAAAAATCTTGATTAAATTTATATGTATTGAACAAAAATTATAGAGATTAAATACTATATTGGTTAAATATTGATTATATTAAAGATATATAAGTGACACTATGAGAAGAGAATATGATATAATATTAAATATAAAGTAAAATATGTTTATTAAAGAAGAAAAAGGTTGAAATTCATGTAGTTATTATGAATATAAAATAGTATTCAAATTCCTATAAGTGGAATAATAAGATATCATATAATGATTTTGGGAAATATTGGAGCTCATCTGAATATATTGTTCACTATATTTGAGGATTTATATTATAAACATGTGGGAACGAGTATAATATTCAACCAGGAAAAAATGTATTGGGTAACACTATTATTTTCAATATGACACATGTTTAAACCCAATTGTAATCATAATTGATATTAGTGGAAAGTATGTTTATTGGAAAAAACTCGAATATAGAAAGGATTTTTTCATCCACATCAGGGGAGAACATTGTAAAAATATTACACACATTATATTTTATTTTATTTCTATTTCATTAAAGTAAGGATGAGAAATAGTATTTGAGTTGATCAGAATCTAACAAGTCATAGAGGATTATTTGAAGAAAATAAATTGTAAATTAATTGTTGATGATTCAACCCCCTCCCCTAGTGGTACATCCCATTCTTAAGCACTTCATAAAATAAGACCATTGAAATTAGAGTGTATTACATAATTATGGATTTGATATATATATATATATATATAGAAGGTGTGAAAGACATTGATTTATGGATGATATATGGACAAAATCCTAGAAACCATATGTTTTATGAAGAATGTATAATAGTAATATATTTGGAATTATTGTTGGAGTTGACTCCAAATATCCATGTAAAGACTAGACTAAGTAATTCTTGGAGTTGTTAAATTGTTATTGGGGCTTTGCAAATTAAAACATGAGAGTTCTTTTACATGTAATTTCAAAAGAAATTCTAAATAAGATAATCTTAGAGATATCTTAAGGATTTTTGGATTTGGAACTAGTTTTACTATGGAAGATCATGTCTTATTTGGTTGATTATTGTGGAGAAAGAAGTTGGAGTATTACTTGTGAATATTTGGTGTATTTTTTCATTCAAAATCTATGGAAGGTGTAAAGGGGCATAAATAGTTAATTGTGAAATATTTTAATATCTAAAATAAATTGGAATTGGATTGTTTTATTGGGAATAATTTATATTATTTTGTTGTAGGTTTGAATGTGTTTATAAAGAAAATTAATGTATCATGGTTCAAGCTTGTGGATAATGCCATGAAGGACTAGTAAAATGGGAATATACCAGTATTATTGGAGCAAAGTTTGATTAAAATGTTTTTTTTTCAATGAAACAAGAGATACATTCAAATTTTAGTGTGCTACTCACTCCACATCAAACTCACATTATATTTACATAGTTATAACATCAAATTAATCTATGAACATCCAATTTTATATGATAGCACCATTTATTAGGTGTGAAAAAAGAAATTATTTTCGGGGTTATAATATATTATTATTGGTTACTGAAGTTTTTCTATAAGAGCAGAGTGCTCCGAATTTGTTTTCACATTTTATTAGGGTTAGAGTAAGGGGTGTTTTGGATGTGTCTGATTTTTAAAATAAAATAAAACAATTAACCAAAAAGTTTTAAAAAAATATGAATAAAGAGTTGATTAGGTTGGGAGTGGTTTTATAATTTCAATGTTATCATGGTCTTTAAATCATTAAAATTTTTATTTTATTGACTAATAAGTTATAGGATTCATAAGCACAACCCCTATTACCCTTAGTTAAATGTTTTTAGTGAAAATTTCACCCAAACAAATCTTATATTAGTCTAAACTCATTCCTACGTGTGTAAGAGTTATAGTTAATTCCCCCTAATTGAGTTATTAAAACCCCACTATTGTCTTATTTAACCTAAAAATCAAGAGTTTTCAATACCCCTTCCTATCTATAGACAATCCTCAAATACATCACCACTCAACCCTAGATTATTCCATTGTATATAAACCATAACTAAGTAAAGAGAGATAATGGATCATCGACCAAGAAATAAATAATAATTATATTAAAAAAATATAATTGAATCTAATATAAATAACTACTAATGGGTATCAAATCCAATAAATAAAATAGATAAAACTATATTCAATGAAATTATAAAGACTCAATCATTGAAAAAGGAAAAACTTCCCCTCTTTGATCACTCTAAGGATTAACCCTTCATTCAAAGGGTAATAGAGATGAAAGGAAAAATGAAGAAATTATATAAATAAGAAAGCTGTAAAAATAAAATAAAATTAGAATACAATAGTAGTAGCTGGTCCTTTATCAAGTATCCATGCTCACTCTGTATAAACTATGTCCTCAAAATCTTTGGCCTCATGTTCTTCTTGTAGGTACTCAGTTTAAATATACTTGAATTGTGGTCAAGCCTTCGAGATCCTAGAACACTTTTAATATCCATATTTCATTTTCCCCTTTGGTATTTAAGTTTCCATATTGATCTGGTCTTCCTAGAAATCCAAATATTTTCCTTAGATGTTGTTTAATTCAGTATAATCCACATGTTTGACATTAATTGAATGTGTGAATGTTGATGTGGTATCTTCAAGCCATCCTATAAAGCCTTTTGATTTCATATTAATTCCCCCACCTTTTCATTTTTTTGGATCAATAGATTATATTTTAGGACTTTATAAAGTGTTATGATCAATAATTCAAATGTATAGGTGAAAGTCTTATGATGTAGGGTGATGTTGTATGCTCAAAGTTTTATGTGGTCGAGAAAAGACATAAATCATAAAAATTCCTATGATCAACATTTTTCAAAGTCTTATGGTGTCTCTGGAAGTCATATGAAATGGTCAAAGATAAGGTTTGATGGTTTTTAAGTCTTATGATTGGTTGTAAAGTTACACGACCTCCCCATGAAAGTAATATGCATGTCATGTCATATGCTTCGAAAGTATGAAAAATTAGACCAAAGTCTTATGCTCTGGTATTAAGATCCACCAAGTCATATGAAAAATCTAAACTTGAGTTTACCCTTATGTAATACTCTAGGTAATGACCATTATACAGTTTTGGATCTTCAGAGTAACATTTTTTCATAATTAAGACTACCTTTATATAGATCACATTGGTTGGATGACCTTTATGTATCCTTAAATATTTTGACATTTCCTTGATCTAGAATCTACACTTAAGTTTTACTTATGTATAAGTTAGAAATAACCTTTACATAGGTTGAATCATATTGAGGTTTCCTTTATATGGGAAACCATTTCCACTCAGAATTTATAGATTAGTTCCCCAAATAAAATAAGCCAATTTGATTTATTAAAAATAACCTTCATCCAGCTAAAATCATTATCAAAACACCCAAAATTAAATGAATGATTTATTCTAACAATTCCAAATATAACATAAAAATTTAAAAAAAATTATTTTAGACATTTAACAATCAAACTCCAAGTACCATAAAAATTTAATAATTGAAATATTGGTTGGATTCAAATATTTGAAACAGATGAAAAAATGTATGAAAATATTGTCTTTTCAATTTCCCCACACTTAAACTTTGGACACCCTAATAGATGATCTTGAAAAATAATACCCACAAAAAAATTCAAATACTAGACAATGAGAGTTCATTTTCAGACACCATCATCCTTAAATTGACATACCTCTTCAATTCTCTAAATTCTATTTTTCATATTAAGTAAACTCAATTAATTTTCATTTATTTTATCATCTCATAAACACTTATACCTACCTTCATGGAATTATTTAATTCAATACACAAGTACGAATTTCAAGAAAAGTTTTCTCAATCAAATCTCAATAAATTTTCTCTATAGTATTAATAAATGTTTTCATCTCCACCAAATTTTTCAATTATTTGTCATGTCATAATGCCATTTTAGGGTTGTTTTGTGGTTAATGGTTTGGTGGTTTCCATTGATAAAATTAGGATAAAGATTATGGTTTTGGGTCTATTTTAAAACATGAATCGTGATTTTTCATTTCTTATAATAATGTAATCCCACCTATTTTCCTCTTCCACTAATTCATATCCACTAACTTTAATTCATTAGGAAATATCACACCTTTTAATTTTCAGTATCAGCTAAAAATTATCCACATGTTTGAAGGTAAAAAGTGACATTATATTTTCTTTAGTAGGTGTGAGACCTACCTCAACATAGATTATAAAGCATTTTCCTTCCATATGATGTGTTTTCTTTTTTTCAACACTTCGGTATTATTTTTAAATAACTTCTATCAAAAATCTTGACAAATTTCGGAATTTTAAAACCGAATTTTATCTCCTAAACAACCTTATTTGTCCTCCAAACTCTTTGTAAACTTATTATTTATTCATCCTTAGAGATATTCAGTATCAATTAAATATTTCTTCCCTCTTTCACCCTTAGTATCATTGTTTTAGATTTTTATTCAGATATGGTTCCAATATTTATGTTCTTTGATGCTTATATATATTTGTGTTTTTATAGATAAATATCGGTCTCTCTCACTTAAAAAATGGTATAATTCTAGGTATGGTATTGGATGATACCCATTCCATTTTCCCATTCCTAACATTATTATTTTTCTTACAAAAATATAGTACAAAATTTTTGTTACTTATCATGTCAACTTATACAGATTCTAGAAAAAAACTTTTCCTTACTTACTTTGTTCTTTATACCACATTTGAATTAAACTTAGATCATGCATCACCATCTAGATCAAGGTATATAGGTATTTATGGATTGTAATGTGTCTACCTAAAAAGTTCAATCATGGATTATAAGGTCTAAAAAGGATAAATGTAATAATAATAATGAAAATATAATTAATTGAATGGGGGTATATAATATCAATACAATGCCTCATTCATGTATAGCACAAATTCAATAAAATATATAAAGCTTTGATTAAATTATTTATAAAATTTTTGTTATCTAAACATGTATTTTTTCTATAAATAAATAATGAATTATAAATATAATCACAAAATTAGTTCAAAATATTCTCAGGTAAGTGATTTTAAATATAGTTCAATATTTCATGGAATTGATTTAAAAAAGCAGTTGTCCTTATATGATTTTTTTATCTTGGAATTTGAAAACAAGTACATTTTAGTATTCATATAAGGTGATAAAATGGTTCAAATAAGTTAATCAATATTATTATAGATTCAAAAAAAATTAATGGATTTCAAATTAAGTTTAAACAGGTTTCAAAAACTCATTAAAATTCAAAAATAAATTACACAACAAAAAATACAAAAAAAACTTGAAAATTAATTTTTTTGAAAAGTCCTAAAATAAAATGGTTTTCTCCCCCACACATAAATGTTAAATTAAACTCATTAAATTGTAAATAATAGCCATGTAAATAGATTTTAAATATTATTACAACAAATAAGTATGTTTTAAGGATAATTATAACCTGATGGTGTTTAGTGATAAGTTGGTTGGAGGAGTGTGATCTCTTCCACTGGTTCATGAGTAAAATTTCAATAGAATTCCTTCATTTTTTACCCATTAATATTGAATTTATTTTTCTATCAGTCTTTAAAATTATTCATAACACCAAAAGGGAAGACATGAGTGATTATAAATGGACCTTCCCATCTAGAATGAAGTTTACCTAGAATCTTCTTAAGACTTGAATTGTATAACAACTCTTTTTCCCCTTGAAAGAAGTTTTTTTGTAGAATGATCATGTCATGAGACACTCTTGTTATCTATTTTTAATTAATATAATAATAAAATTAATCCCTTAAATTTTCCTAAAACTCTTACAACTATAGTTTTATTTCTTTTATAGTTATGTTCATGTTTCGATTTATATCTCTTATACCCCTGATATTATTTTTGTTACAACTCTACAGGAAGGTAACATATATTTTTATAAATTAACTTGTATAGATTAACTATAATGGATTTTTTTTAGGTTTTAAAATAATTCCATAATGTGTCTTCTAACATTTGTCGCAAATCTTTTTGGTTTGTTTTGTTTATTTTCTCTAAAATTCCTTTGAGTTTGTTTTTTAACCTCATCTTTACCATTTATTTATGGATGGTAGGGTATGGATATCTTGATATTTCCTCTATATTTTCTTATTAAATTCTCCATAATCCTATTTATAAAGTGGTCTCATTGCTCACAGATGATGTCTCTTATAACTCTAAACCTATAAAAGATGTTAGATCTGGAAAATTCAAAACAACATGGACATCATCAGTTTTAATAGACTTAGCCTCCAAATATTTTGAAATATAATCAACTATAAGAATGGAATAAGAATTTAAAAAATATATGGGAAATGGTCCTATAAAATATATTCCTTATACTTCAAATATTTCATAAAAAGTAATTGGTTTGGAGGTAATTTCTTATCTCTTTAAAATATTTCCAAGAACCGGACATTTTTCCCATGTTTTAAAAAAATTAATATATATCATTAAACAAAGTGGGAAAATAAAATCCTAATTACAAAAATTTAATTTATGTCCTTTTAGGTCTAAAATAAACTACATAATATAGGGTATGAAAAAATACAAAATTTTATTGTATATCACTCTCATGTAAGAACCTTTTTATTACCAAGATATTAAAATTTTTCTAAATATATAGATATTCCTAGATACAAATCTAGGTTTTTATTAAGCCTTTTTAATTTATAATGTGTTCAATCGGGATGGGAATTGAGATGTTACCAGATAATTTCATATGTTAGTATAACAAGGAACTTCTTCTTCAACAAAATATAACTTCTCTCCTAGAATTTGGTCATTTAGTTACTATTTGGATGAAATGTATACTTCAGCGGTGTTGGTAAGTCTACTAAAGTGATCAGCCACCTAGTTCCCAAATCCCTGCTTTTATTTAATATCTATATTGAATAATTGATGTAATAAAATCCGTTATACTATCTTGGGTTTTTCCATTTTCTTATTTATCAAGTATATAAGGGATATATTATTAGAAAATACATTTACGTTAGTTACAAGAAATTAGGATCTAAATTTAGCTAGAGAAAAAAATTGTATAAACTTTTTTTAGAGGTTCTATAGTTGAACTTGGAAAAATCAAAGGTTATTAAGCTATAGGTAATGAATTTATATTTTTCATCCACTATTTGGGATAAAAAATCCCCCATATCTTGGTTAGAGGCATCAAAAAGCATCTCAAAAGGGATCTTTCAAATTGATGGCTACACTATTGGTGATGTAATCAATATTTTACATAGCACATTAAAAACCTCCTTGAATTCAAACCTAAAATCAAAGTTATATGCATTAATAAATAACTAATATATAGGGATAAAAATATTATTAAAATCCTTATTAATCCTTTTATATAAACTTGTATGTCCTAAAAAAGATCTAACATGTTTCACACAAGTTTGGTAAGTAGAAGGATTTGTCACTACAATTTTTTACTTATCTACCTTAATTATTTTTTGTGAAATAACATTCCCAAAGACTATTCATCTTTCCAATATGAAATTAAATTTCTTATAATTCAAATATGATTCTTTTTTATATAGGATTTCAAGTCTTTTTCTAGATTTTGTATGAACTAATCAAATGAATAACCACAAACATTGAAATCATTAAAAAATCTCAAATAAGTTTTCAATGTTATCTAAAAAGATAAATTATATACACCTATAAAATGTACCTATGGAATTAAACAATCCAAATTTTATCCTATTATAAGTAAAGGTGCCAAACCGACATGTAATGTTTGTCTTCTTCTAGTACTCTAGAATAATGGGTACCTATAAATATCCTGAAAATCCTTCTAGGAAAAAATTGTATGTTCTCTCTATCAACTTTTCTAACATCTTGTCAATAAATTGGTTATGGAAATTATCTTTCCATGTTTTTTGGTTCATCTTACAATAATCAATACAAACTCTTTAAAAATTATGTATTATCATAGGGATTATCTCATTTTTTTCATTCATCACAATGGTCAATTTAGTTTTCTTGAGTAATATGTGAATGGGTCTGACCCATTGTGATTCTAAAATGGGGTGCATTATGTTGTCTTCAAACAACCTATTTTTTAATTTTTTTGATTACTTTTATCATGGTGGGATTCAACCTTATTTAGGGAAACCTATCAGGTATAGAATTTTCTTTTGATAGAATCCTATGAATGAGGATTTGTGGATTAATACCTAAAATATCAACTAAAATACAACCTATTTATTGTACAGTTTTTATAAAAATTTCAATAAATTTATGTTATTGGGTGGTGGATAGTTCATTACCAAAGATCACTGGTAGTTTTTATACATCCATTAGAAAAACATATTTCAAATCAGTGGGAAGGGGGTTTGATGCTATGTTTTTTGGTTATTAAATATATGAAATTATATTTCGGTCCCTCACATCCAAATAATTTATTTCATTCATAAAAAATTACATAATATTTTCTTTTTCAAATAATAAACAATAAAATCCATCAAAATTTCATAATTATCCCCTTCTTTCAATATGAAGAAGAATTTTCCATATTTTATGATAGATTCTTTTCCAATGGAATGTCCAGTCATTAAATGTTTTTCAAGGGCTACCAGTCCATGTAACATACCAAGATCATCACTGGGTTTAGTCTCTCTAATTTGGGAAAGTGTAAGAATTTAATGATCCTCTAAAGGGTGCCTCATTTGAGTAACAAATGTTTAAGTGTATTTTGTTATCTCCAAACTCCATGGTGAGTGTTCCTTCATGCACATTAATTATAGTCTTCACAAACATAAAAAAGGGTCTACCCCAAATATCTGGTGAGAAGAGTGGTATTCTTTCTTACTCCATACTAATTACATGTATTTTTTATAGAAAAATAATTTCTAGGACTCTAATAATAACATCTTAAAATAAAATTTCAAGAAAATAAGTGGATATGTTTTCAATTTTCAC
This sequence comes from Viscum album, assembly GCA_963277665.1. Taxonomy (NCBI): domain Eukaryota; kingdom Viridiplantae; phylum Streptophyta; class Magnoliopsida; order Santalales; family Viscaceae; genus Viscum; species Viscum album. The sequence goes on from OY728136.1 coordinate 1,842,728,187, forward strand.
TACCAATATTGTTGGAATCAATTATCCCATCAACAAATAATTAAAAATAGAGTGTGGAATTACATTAATAAAAGCACTAAAATTATATATATAATTATATAAATTTATAAAACCACTAGAGAAAGATATATAAAATGTCCCTTGATGTTGTAATTTTATTAGTAACTATAGTGTAATAAAATTTGATACACTTCTTCTCAAATTAAATTTTACATTCCCTTACAGCCTCCACTTCTTGGTGAAAATTTCTCTAAGAAACTTGGCATACTTGGTTGTTTTTTTAGAGATTACAAGAGGGGGTGTTAATATCAACTTTCTAGATTGTTTATACAATTTATCTTCCTTATAGTTCTTCTTAGACTAAATCATTCTTGATGGAAAGGGAATGGTAGGTTTTTATTCTCCCTTTGTTTCCTCTATAGGGGTGTTTTTTGTTTATTCCTTCTTATTTAAACTTGTACTTTCCCTTATTTATTTTCTTCTCAACATGGTTATTTTTCTAGAATCTACCCATACTTTTTAGACACAGGTTATAAATTTTTCTGTTTATCTTCCTCTAAAAAAATATTTTTAATGTTAGTTCATTCCTATTTAGCTTTTCAAGATCCTTATAATTCACTACTAAGTTTATTTTGTTCAAGATTATATGTGTTCATTGGGTGAATGTCTATGAAACTTATGGTGATTATCATGAACACATTCCCCTCTTCATTAGGGACTGATTGAGCAGGAAATTTACATAAGTTTCTAGATAAAATATTCAATAAATAATTAACAAGGTTTTTTAACTCTCTCAATTCACTTCTAAGATTCTCAAATTCTTGATTGGGTTGTTATAAAGTTGATAGTGCACCGGTTTAAGGTTTTCTATATGGTTTATTTTGTTTTAAAGGAGGGGTTTTTTTGGTATGTAGGTTTCTTTTAAGACTTATTATATGGAAATTAGAAAGTTTTTGGGTTCTAGAATTGGTTTTACTACTGGTAAGGGGGTTGTTGTGGTTACAAATTTTAGTAAAGTTTATTGATAGATTTTTTGGGTTCCAAAATCCAAATTTTACTTAGGAAGGATCTCCTCATCCTAATATTTTTTTTATGGATATTTTATTATCTTTAAGGATAATGAACAATTGTTAGTTCCTTTCACCTGAAAACACTAGTTAATAAAATGAAAATGGTATTAACATAAAGCACATACCTTGGTGGGTGAATTTTGTTTACTAGTTTTCTTAAAGGCTATCTATATCATTAGTACGATTATCTCTTTGATTCGAGATTCCAACAAAGGTGATGAATCCTAAGTTCTTAACTCATATATACATTTTTTTTATGAACCTCTTGTTCCAAATTTTTATGGATTTTAAGAAATATTATTTATTAGTCCCTTAGAATCTATTATGGATTTTTCCATCAAGGATCCTCTAGATTAGAAAACTACAAATTTCCTATAATTATCTAATAATACTTTGTAAAAGAACACAATGAATTGATTCCCTATGATGGATTGATGTGGGTAACATGAACACAAATTCTTAAACCTCTCCCAATACTCATAGTGTGTTTCTATATATGGTTTCCTTGTGGCATAGATCTCATTACATACTTTTACACTTGGAGGAAGGGGAAAATATATGTAGGAAACATCTTTTCAGGTCCTAAAAGTTATAAACCTCTTCTAGTTGTATGTTTTGTAGATACTCTTTGGATTATCCTTCATATGAGAAGTTGAATTCCCTCAACATAACTTATTAATTATCCATTAATACTAGATTTAATGTTGAGGAGATAAATTTTAATTTCTTTATATACTTGTTTGATTCATCACTTGAAAGCCCATGAAGTTTTTATAATAATTATATTGGACCAGTTTTAAGTTCAAAGTAATTTTGAAGATAAGTCATAGAAATTTGATTTATTTGGTTTATAAATTAAGGTTTATTGACATATCTCATAGTCTGATTGGATATATCTTCCATGGTGAAGGGATCTAGGTCAACACTGATGGTTTCAATTGTGTTTTTAAGAGAAATATTCTCAAAATCTATTTATAAGTTTAGGTTTTATTTTTTGTTTTTAATTTTCCTTCTATTGTCGCATCTAAAGTGTCAATATTAGTTTAATAATCCCTAGTAATGTCCCTCCATGAAAACAAAACCATGTTTTTTACACCACCTATCACAAGATTTGGAAAAAAATCATCAGATAAAATTTATTATCATTGGTAACATAAGGTTTTATCCTAGAGAGGAGAACTCAAAATTAGTTTTAAATTTTTATTAGTTTTATAGAAAGGTGTGTTTTGTATTTATTTTATTTTTTAAAATAAAAAAAAAATTGTGAAAAAAGGTTTAAAAATAATAACATGGAAGCGGTGATATTTTCTAGTTTTTTTTCAATTATAATGATATCCTAGTCTTTAAATCATTCAAATATTCTTATTATTAATTAGTAAGTGATGTAATTCGCAATCGCTTCCCCACTAATGAATTGTTGAATGGTTTTGGTGAGAATTTAATCAACTAAAATCCCATATTTTTATTCCCTCCTTCCTATGTGTGTAAGAGTTATAGTAAATAAACCCTAATTAACTTAGTAAATACCTAATTGATCCATTTTCTTCCTAAAAATCAATATTTCCCACTACGCCTTTTCTCTTGTAATGAAAATCGATGAACACTTCATCATTAAACCCATGATTATTCCATCATATATAGGTCAGAACTAAGTGGAGGGAGAATATGTATCATCAACCAAGGAAATAAAAAGTAAACAAAATTAAAACTAAATACAATCATATCTGATATTAAGAAAAAATACCGAGTATTAAAACTAGTTAATAAAAGGGAGATAATTAAATTCAATGGAATTTCAAAGTCTAAGGCATTTAAAAAGAAAAACTTTACCCACTCTGATCACTCTAAGGTTTAACCCTCCATGTGGAGGGTATCAAAGATAAAAGTGGAAAAAGACATTATAAAACTAAGAAATTAGTGAAAATGAATTGAAAACAATAAATAGTAGCAGAATCTAATCATCTAGAAAGTCTCTATGATCTCACAACACATTCCAAGTCCCCAGACTATTTTTCTTCGTATTCTTATTATAGTTCCTCAGTTTCTATCTTCTTTTCTTATTGTTAAACCCTTGAGATACTAACATATTTGAAATATTCATCTTTTCTTTTCTCACGCGGGCTTAAAATTTCCACCATGATATGATATTCCTAGAAATATGTTTCATTATTTTTTATTTTTGAATTAATTGAGTATAGTACACATTGTTATATCTATGTGTTTTTATGAATACTAAAGTAGAATATTGAAACTCTTTTCTAAATTCATAAAAAGTCTTTTTAATTATCTATCCATTAACAATTTCTTAGATCATTGTATGATATCATAGGAATTTTCAAATTATTTCGATTAGTAAGTCTAATATGCAGGTGGAAGACTTAATTTTTAGGATGAATTGAAATTCCCAAAGTCTTATATGACCAAGAAAAGTCATACACAGTCAATAATATTATGCTCAACATTTTTTAAAGTCTTGTGGTGGCATTGGAAGTTATCAAAAAGGTTTAGGGATGAATTATAATGACCAATATGTCTTACAATTGGCCTCAAAGTCAAATAAAATCCCCAGTAAAGTCATATTTATAGTAGTTCAAATGATTATAAATTGTGTCACTCATGAGAAAATTCTTATAATCGGCCTAGGAAAATCATATGATAAAATACATATGATCAAATTCCTTTATTTTTGAGTATTAAAATCCACCAAGTATTATATAGAATCTTTGTTTTATTTTACCCTTAAATATATCTCCAAGGAATAACCTTTATATGGTTATGGATCTTCAAAGTAACCATTGAAGATCCCACATTGTATATGAGTTTTATTTTTTGTTAATGGTTATTATTGGTTGTAAATTGTGATCAATGAAATAAAAATATTTCATTGATGTAAATATGTTGAAGAATATAGAAAGAATTTTTGTTGAAGTATCCAATATATTGAAGGTTGATTAAAAAGTGGATGTTACTTCTATAAATGGATGAATAAAGATCTACTCAAGTCTTATTATCTTAAACAAGTTCTAATAAAGACTTTGAAGTTAAATAAATGATGACTATTTAATTGGTCCTATGATTATAAATATGTGTCACTAAGTGATTTTTACATGACACATTATTTACAATAATGATTAAGATCATGAAAATATTTATTTTCATGAGGAAATATTTAATTCCATGTAATAATAGAGGCTACATTTGTAATTTTTAAGAAGAAGAGTTTAAAAGAATAATTAAAGGAAATAATTGAAAAATAATACTTATTTTGAATGAGTTAATTGATTCGGTGGTGTGTTTCATATGGATTTTGGATAAATCATTTGATTTTCCATTATTAAATAAACAAGGACAACCACACATGGTAGAAACCAACCCAATCCCGCATTATGGGAGGAGGACCATAACCACATGGGGGAACTAGCTAAAAATTCTACATGGTGAGAGAAGATTAATGTGAGATGTATTGGGTTGACTGGGATACACAACTGAGTGCACATGAAAAAGTTCCAGGGTTTTGATGGGCTAGTGCAAGTGTGACACAGCCCATTAGGTGGTGTGTGATTTGTTTTGGGTATCGATCCTCCATTTCCTTAGCATGAACTGGTAGTAGTGTGAGTTGATTAATAAAGGGATTCACAATTTATTAAAGAATCATTATGGGATAAATCCGCTTGTCGAACTATTACTTCATATTAAAACATATATAAATTTCATTTGTTGTTTGATCTAATAGATCATAGTTGTCTAATCACCATAGGATTTCATCTTCTTCATTCAAACACCCAAAAATGCTTCTATTTTATATATTTCACAGATAAAATTCTAATGATTGATACCATGGATGCTATAATCAGTATAAAACTAGGATATTGAATTAATTAGATTATAAATCTCTAAGAATGAAATATGCATTCTTCATGTAGATGATAACTTAAGATTATTCTTGGCTAAATGTAAAAGGATTTGCAGAAGGTTGACCAGGTGTTTATCTTCATGGATAATTTTGAGCTTATAAAAAGGGTATCATTTTATGCATGTGAGGAATATTTGTATAAAAAGATATAACACATTTATTGGCATTCATCATAATCAAAAACCATGTATAAAGAATATATTAATATGAAAAAAATGTGGAATTCAATTTTTTTTATTTACATGGAATAAAATTTTCGATTTGAGGTAGTGAAAAGGTGGTATGAACTTGTCTATAATTATCAAATCATCCAATGTTGATACAATTAACTATCACTCATGATATAAATGAGAGCTCCCTTTTTTCTGAAAATAGTTTATCTCTAGTGCTTTCTTTTCAGATAATAAAAAAGAAGTTTTGTGTGCCTCCAAGGATACATGAAGAAGCGAGTTCCATGATAATATTTTTTGTGAAAAATAACCACATGCCATTTGTATTTTTGAAGATATAAGAATCAAACACTACTAGTGCAAATAATAAAATTCCATGATGTTATGTTGGGTTTCATGCTTCATGACTTCATGATGATATGTACCACAAACAAGAAATAGTAAGACTATAACACTGATTTTCATGAATATAGTGTTCAAAATCATAATATGATCTTGAAGGATAAATACCATGTATAAAAACATAAGAAAAGAGAATTTTTACACTTACATTTACATGAAATAATGAAGATATAGAGTATATACTTTGCATTAAGATAATAAAATAAAGAACATACATTGTTTGTTAAGAAGTAGTAAAATAAATCAGATAACATATATTGCTTTCTTGAAGGAAATTGAAAGATGAAGGAAATGGGTTTTTCAACCATACATACTTTCACATAAATTAATTATAGCACAAAACACAAATTTGGGTATGTTAAAGGGATAGTGAGTTCATGATTGGGTGTGCCAACTTTATTTCAAGTAAGCCAAGATACCAAAACATATACAACTATTGATTAAAACCAAAATCCAAAGGCAGACACAATTAACAAACTAAGTAGAATTAAAAATTCATAAAATATTAAAGAATCATATCTCATATGTTCTAGGGTTTTCTTGAAATTTCTATAAAACAATTTGATGAAGTTAACATCACATAAAATATTGATCTCTTATAAATTAACTGAGGCCGAGATTTGATTAGAATAAGGATGATAAACTTTATTGAGAACTTAATTGAATGATTTGTTGATACTAAATAGAAATAAATATTTCTTGTGTAAAATATTAGGAAAAATATACTAGATTAACTATTGATATTATAATAAATAATAAGAATCGGAAGAAGTAATTATGATGATGTTGAGATGGAATTTCATTGTTTTAATAATAACGATATAAGTATTTGATTATTTCTATAAATAAGGAGACCCAATGTAGTATATTTATATACTAAAGAAGAAATATATAATAAGAATAAGAAGAAGAATAAGAAGAATATTGAGAATCCTTCAATTTACTAATGTGTAGAAGGAATTTTTTTTCTCACTACCATTCAAGTAACAAGTAAAGAAGATGATAAGAACAAAGAAGCGAAATAAATCCAGAAAAAATCCAAACATGTGAAATACTTTCTTAATGTTAAAAAATACCTTCATAATAATTTTAATATTGTATTTATTGGTAGTATAAAGAACAATCCATGAGCTTTAAAACTAGCACTATCATTTGAGTATAGTGAAACACAAGTTAACTGCTATTATCTCATTATTATAATGGCATAAAAGGATTATTTTTTAGTGGTTGTGTGGTATTGTATTATTAAAAACCCACTTCAATGACTATATACTCTTATTGAGTAGTGAACCTTGTAAAAAAATATTATTCTTTCTTTTACTTATTTCAATACTTGCATGAGATAAATAAAATTGAACAACAGAATAAAGATCCTAACATGTATATGGGGTAAAAAAGATAAATTTATAATTGGAGAAAAGTTCCCATCACTGATTCACCCCACCCCTTATATTAATGATTTTATCTTAATTTGTTCCTCTCAATTGTTGTCAAAGTTAAGGTTCACCTCTATTGTATTCACTGTATTGTAGTTCTTCTCTTTTGAAAATTTGAGTTTCATTATTGTACCAAAAATTAAGTGTATTTCTTGTTAAGATTGTATTATATCTAAGTAGAATTCTATTTCTACTAATTATGTGATGAAAAGGAGAAATAAATATAAAAATAAGTTGAATAAGTATTTCCTTGTATGTAAAGAAGAGGAAGTATCAATTTATCATTACTTTTCTAACAATGAAGTCATGTTAGTTGTGGAGAGTGAAGAGAAGGTAGCTCAAGTTTCAACCAAGGAAAAGTACAATATTCTTACCTAAAGTGATCATTAGGTATGTGAAAATTCTTATATGAACTTTCCATAAGAATAATATTCTATCTCAAGTGGGGATGATGATAAATATTCAACTTTTCTGAATATATCAGTTGATATAATAAGAGAAATGCTATTTTTCATTCCTACATAAATAGTATCTCTTTTTAGTGGAATAGTTTAATTTATATATGAATAGATCACCCAGATATAAGGATAAGTAGATTATATAGATAAGTTTTTACAGTTTAAAATTCTAGAATGTTTAAAAATTTCCAGATTGGTTGGATCCATTGAAGCAACAAATATTTAACTTGAAATAATTTCCTTAAAATGGATCAAAGAACTAAAAGATAAATATGGATTCAAGAATACACTTTAGGAATAGATCCATTCAATTGATGAAAAGTTCAAAAATATCATTGATTTAAATGATTTTAAATTAGATGTAAAATCTAATAAGATCATGGAACTGGATATTATATTACAAAACAAAATTAAGTTGAATGAATGGGAAGTAGAAACAATAAAGAGGTCTTGTGAAGAAAATAGTATTATGATTGAATATCATAGAAACACCCTCAATATGATATGTTTAGAATTGAAATTTGAGTTGGATAATCATGAGAATACACATCTTGAGACTTCACAAAATAAAGAGACATTTTATTTTTCCACTCAATTCTCACTGGAGGATTATATGGTTAAAAGACCACCAAAATGTGAAAAGAATACCATAAAATTATTAAATGACTTATCTCAAGTAGATAATAAGGAAAAGTTAGCATTTATACTATCTTTTAATGATGTCTCTAAATCTATTTCCACAAATATTATAGGTTATAAAAATAAACCGGAATAAGTGTGGATGAAGAAATAATAGAATAATCCTTCCATGATGACTATAGTGGATGGGAAAAAAGTGTGGAAGTTGGTTTTCCCAAATGATCCCAAAAATATATAAATAATACCCAAAAAAATTATACATAATAAATAAAGAGGTCACGGTTTTTGGGTAAATGTTGGTGCTAAAATAGATTTGGGTGTTGTTCACTAAATTGATTGTAAAATCCTCTAAATTCTAAAGTACAAAGAAATCTCATGTTAAGGGAGTTTAAGATAAATATGAAGATACATCATCTAGTGGTTAATAAAAATCCGGAAGCATCTAATATATTTTGAATGTTTGAAAATATCTATGATGAATGAAATGGTAGTGGTCACAATATGATACATGATTATATCAATATATATTCAAAATTGATAAGAAAATAATACCATGTAAGCTAGTTATGTAAGAATAAGTATCCTTTTGTATGAATCAAAAAAAATCTAAAAACATTCTCCTAAGAAGATTTCAAAAAGAAAATATGATAAGTCCTTGGATATCAAATCCCATAAGTTGAAGAAAAATGCATCCAAAATAACTGATAATAGGGATGAAACTCAAAAGAATCCATGTGGAACATCTAAATGTACTTCCAGAGTTACTAATGAAATGTTAGTTATTTTTATAGAATATTTGGATAGAATGAGAATAATGGAAGAAGAACCACCTAATTCTCGTCTTAATGGAAAATAAAGGGTTCCATATTAAGAAGAATATGTTCTCTATGTGAAGTGAAACATGGGTGGACATACTCTTATAAATTGTTCTATGATAATTATAACATAATAAAAAACATTTAAAAAGATTAAATTTTCACCAGGTGATACAAGTACTTTAAAATCCCCTGAGAAAAGAATATTGACACACAAAGGAATTGAACCAGAAATAATATCCACACATACTCAATAAAATTTGATAAAACAGATGTTCAAGTGTGAAGAGTGAAGTAAAAGGAGAAACTTGGTGAAGAAAACCATCACAACCTTGTTTTTCACATTAATGTAGAAAGTAAGTTCCACATTATCCCCTTAATCCTTTTGTATTTTATTTCAGTTTATAATGTAAATAATTTAAGGTGAAGAAAGTTATCATGGGGGACCTAAGAATGAGTGAGTGATATCAAATATTTATAGCATAGCTAAAGAGGTTTCCATCCTTGAATGATTCCTCAATTGGTATTCAAATAAAATTGTGATAGAAGGTTATATTTGATGATGAAGAAGAGTGCATATTAATATCCAAGAAAAATGGGTAAATAAGATATCATCTTGTTTTAATCTTATATTTGGTATCTTGAAGAACAAGTATTAAAAAATATTATTCCTAGGGAATTTATGGATGTTTTCAAATCTAGGCAGTCAAACGTTAAGGATCCATATTGGTGTATTCTCTAAATTAGATCATCTTGAAATTCATTATTAATGAGATTCACCATTGTGAATATGTTGATAATTTTTTCCATTTAGGGGGGAGACAAATAAATGAAGTTGAAGTTGCTTCCAAAATCATTATTTCAATTAGTATGAAATCTAATTATTCTGTAATGTTTGTGAAGATCATGTCATTGGAAAAGAAATGTTTTCTTTAATATCTCATTATTGGTTATCAAAAATATCAACTTAAAAAAAGGGGGGGAGTAAATGAATTAATCAATGACATAAGATAATTGGAAAGTATGGAATTGATATAAGGCCACTTATCCTTCTTATTGTACTTGAATGTTTTAATTTTATATTAAAGTATGTGAAAATGTTTTATGTTTATATTTTTTATAAAAGTTTCATATATCATTTAAGTAACTTTATCCAGGAATAAAAGTGGATATCCCTTGAATACAAGTACATGAATTCTCATTTAATGATGTATAAAGATCATTTGGTAAAGGATATCTTTATCAAAATCAAATCCTATTATTTTCTACATCGAGCATGGATCATGTAGACTTAGAGTGAAATAATTGGTGGAACATTTCTTATGTATGAACTGATATCCTTGTCCCAAGAACTTTACATTTCTTGTTAATAAGGGTATATAAAGTGAAATGTATTTTTGAAAAAGTAAAAGGGAGATATTTTTTGGGACCAATTTGTGTATAAGGTTGTATTTTTTTCAATAGTTCTCAATGAAGATCAAAATGAAGAAAAAGATGAAGAAGAACTCCAAAGAATCTGACGATGTTGGAACTGATCGTTCAAAAGTATATATCACAGTGGAAGGATTTTGTGATGAAATCCCCTGACTGTTGAAGAAGAAAGATGACAATGAATTAGCATGGGTGTTCTTTCTGAAGCAGATATTTAAGGTGGTTTCATTTCCCAATGTTTCCAACATTGTTGGACCTCAAAATCTAGATTTTGTTTTTGGAAATGGACATATTTCTACATAGCAGTGAACGAGATGAGAAAATTTGAAGGAAATTTGCACAGGAATAAATCTGAATACCTCGAAACATGGACCGTGTACCATGTTTTGGGAATTGTTCACAGCCACATAGCTGGAAGCTGAAATGGTACACATAGCAGTTCACAGAACTGAAAAAGGTTTGTAGCGATGGTACACGGTGAAGGCATGTGGTAAGCATGAAAGGTATGTGGAATGGGTCATAGTACTGAAAATGGTTCGTCATGGAAAGAGTGGTGATATTAAGAATGGATCATTGTTGGTGGAAGAGATGTAGTATGTTGACTAGAAGACACATGGTACGCGGTGTAGGTTCACATTTCATCAAAGGGTCACAGTAAGTTGTGGAGGCTCACTGTACATGGATAAATTTCAGTATGTAGTGAATTTTGTACCACATTGAATATTTGGATAGAACATATTAGAGAAATTTTTGGAGTTATTTTCCTATATAAGGAGTGTTAATCCCATTATTAATATAGAGAAAATTTGATAAGAAAATATCATCCCTGTGGAAGAACTCGGCTAAGTTTGAAAGTGGTATGTTTGATAAATTCTGCATAGGACAAAGTGGTATGAAAAATATGAAACAGTTCATGAAATTGGAAGGAGAAGTCCACCAAAGAGATTTTGCGTAGAAAAAGGTGTTATGAGGGAGACGAAATAATTTGTAGAATTTGACGAAGAAGTCTGTAGAAGGAATAATCAGTACGCAAAGGCAGTACGTGAAGGAGTTACATGAAGGAAGTTCATAGATGCAGTATACAGAGGTGGTGCACGAAGCAGGCAAGGTGTGCGGAGCAAGCACAGTGCATGGAGCAGGCGTAGTACACGGAGCAGGTGTATTACATGGAGTAGGTGCGGTGCATGGAACAAGAACGGTATGCAGAGAAGGTGTGGAACAAGGTGCAGAGGTGGTACATGGAGCAGAGGATGTATGTAGAGTAGGTGCGGTACGCCGAGTATGGGTGGTACGCGGAGGAGCGGTACGCCGAGCAGGGGCGGTATGCGGAATAGGCATAGTATGTAGACCAAGTACGGTATGTAGAGGAGGTGTCGTACACATATCAGAGACAACCTGTAGAATTAGGGATAGTTTGAGAAAACTAAAACATCATAAAGGGAGTTTTTTATTCAAGAGAATAAAAATGGAAGATGTTATAGTGTATTCAGTAATTTCACTAAAGGAGAAAATTGAAATAAAATAGAATCAATTTGGGATTTTGATGCAAATAGTGTCTCATTCTGAATAGAGAAAAAGACTTGTCATGCAAATCAATTTAAGAGACCTTCAAGTCGATAAACTAAGTGAGAACTCTCCCAAGGCAGTGAGCCATAAGGAGTCAACAGAAGTGATCTAAGGGAAGAAGTGGTCTATCCTTGAACTATTGTAAAAGAATTATTCCTGCAATAGAGTGAATGAGCCTGAACCTTTGCAATCTATAGCTAGTAAAGATTAGTGGAATTTGGTACGACTAGAAACCTGCCGGTGTATGCTCCTTGGACGTAGCCCTTAGTGGTCAACCAAGTAAAAAATTGATGTGTTGTCCTGATTCATGTTTTAATTACTGCACATATCCATCATACTGGTTTAAACAAGTTCTTATCAATGTGAAAATAAGATCTAGTAAAGAGGAGAAAAGTTGACATCCTTATTAACCCCCCCCCCTCTCAGGGTGGTCTAGGGTCCTTCAATTGGTATCAGAATGAAAGGGTCACATATGTTGGATACTCTACAATAATTTTATTCAGAATAGGATTTTATTTTATTAAGTCCACAAAGAAGTGTAATCTTGATTAAGATTCAGTCATCTCTGAGAATAAATCTATATCTAGTAAGACCATGAAAAATAGGAAAAAGAAAGAGAAGATACAGTTCAATAAGTAACTCATGTCCAAAGAAGATGTAATTCTTGGTTCTCCATGCCCTTCTAATAATGAAGAAATATCAGAATTGGAATGTAAAGAGTCGGCGGCCCAAATTTCTACTAGAGGAAAGGAAGACACTTCTATATCATTTTCAAGTGATTAGGGGAAATTAAGAACTTATCTTTATGATATTACTAAAGAAAGAGTTTCTTCTATTTGTAGAATATTTCAATGTATGCAGGTTGATATCACCCGATTGGGAAGAGAAGCTAATAATATAGAGGAATTCATGGTAAAGAAAGTATCATAATGTTATAAGCTCTCTAGATATATGTAATCCTTTTGAAGAAAGAAAGAGGAAACATGAAATAAATATATCACGATGGTCCAAAGAAGTTTATGAGGAACCGAGAGTTATAATGGCTCTTGATGAAAAGATCCATGTTCTTGAAGGGAAACTGAGAAATTTCACTGATGTTAAGGGTCTACAATTGGAAGGGATTTCCTAGAAGGTCAAGGAACATGACTCTTTGATTCAGAATAAAATGATGTTTCATGAGGAAGAATTTGTTAAAATAAAGAAGGCTTGTAAAGAGAAGATGACTATGATTTAAGTTCATTATTAATAGGTAATGTCTAGAATTAGATTCTTAGTTAACCAATCTTGAGAAGACACATATTGATACTTCTAAAAATAATTTATCAGTTGATGTTGGTACTCAATGCTCACTGGAGGATTCTGCTGCCAAAATACCTCCAATATGTGACAATAATTTCCTGAATTCACTCCCTGATCTATCACAAGTAGCTGAGAAAGTGAAGGTACCATCCATACCAACTTGTACTATTGTTTCTAAATAATTTTCTACAAAAAAGTGTAGGTTGGAATAAAAATTATAAACAAGTATGGATGATGAAAGATGAGGAGAAGTAACCTATAACCATGGCTAGGGTGGATAGGAAGAAAAATATGAAATATGGTTCCCTAGATAGAGCATAACACATTAATAATAATTCCCAACACATTATACAGAAGATATAAAGAAGAAAAAAATTAGTGGGCCAATGTTTGTGCTGCAATAGATTTGGGAATTGTGCACTGGATTTTCAGTACAATCCCTTAAATAAAAAAGCATAGAGAAAGGCTATATCAAAGGGATGAAAGAAAAAGAAGAAGAAGCAACATCCACAGGTACAAAATCATCTATTTACCACAAAAATATTTGGAATTCTTGATAACATCTTTGATGTATGTAACGGTAGTGGTCACAAGGTAGGTACATGATCATCTCAACATGCATTCACTATTGATAAGAAAAATAAGACCACTAATGTCAGCTAAGTATGAAGCAGCTAACTCTGGAAGAAATCATAAGAATATTGTGAACCCACATTTCCCCAAGAATATCTCAAGTAGGGAAGTTAAAAAGACCCTATATTTTAGGTCCATGAAATTGAAGGGCAATTCATCCAAAATAGAAACTATGAGGGATGACACATAGATGAACCTGTGTGGAAGATCCAAACACGCTACAACAATTCCAAATGACATGTCATTCATATCGCTAGAATATTTGAAAAGAATAAGGAAACTAGAATTTGAAAAGACCAAGGATGGTGATAAAGGAAAAGGAATAAATTCATGTGATGAAGATAAATTAAATGATAGAATGAAAACCAAAAGAAAAACATGTGTTAAAGAAGTTCTGTGTGAGAGATGTATGAAATCTGTTCACATTGCAAAACGTTTTCTAACCTTAATACCAAATCAAGAAGAAATATTTAAAATGAATAGTAATTAATCATTCATGATGGTTGTTAAGAAGAAAAAATAACCACACAAAGAATAAGATAATGTGAATATATCCAAGCCACATCAACATAGATCAGAACATATGTTCAGATGTGAAAGCATAAAGAATGGAGTAAATAGAGGAACTTGGTTGAGAAAAGAATCTCAACAATTATACTCATATTGATGAAGCAAGGAGGAAACACCTTATTCCCTTAATCATTTTTGTATTGTATTTGTGCTAATAATGCAATGAATTGAAGGTGAATCATGCCCTCAGGTGGAGAACCTGAGAAGTAGTGAAGGTTTTAAACTCTTGAAAGCTAAGCTGAAGAAGTTTCCATCCTTAGAAGATTCTTCAATTCATATTAAAGGATTAAAATGATGAAGGATTTCCCTTGATGAAGATGATGAGGAGTGATTCCCTTGAGGGGGAGACAAATAAATAATCTTCCAGAGTAATGATTTCAATATGTATCAACTTCAGTTTTTATTAAATGAAATTACTCTAGAAATTTATTGAAGAACATGTCATTGGAAAAGGTATGTCATTTCTCAATCTCTCATCCTTGGTTACTCATAATGAAGATCATTTTATAAAGGAGGAGTAACTGAATTAATTTGTGACATAAGAAGAATGGAAGTTCGCCGAGTCCACCTATCCTATCATTTTCACTTGAATATTTTGGATCTGTTTATTGAAGTGAGTGCAGGAGTTTCAGGTTGATTATTCCCAATCAAATTCAATTTCTTCATCCTGGAATGAAAGTGGAAAACCCTTGAAGGCAAATTACATGAGTTCTCATCTCATGTGAAATCATGATTAGTGAATAATGGATGGTCTTGTTGTCTAAATTAAATCCTCTTGTTTTTTACTCCGAGAATTGCTCAAGTTGACTTTGATTGAAATTATTGATGGAACATTGATTAAGTATGGATTGATACCCATTTCCCATGAACTTTTTATTTCTTGTCAATAAGGGGGAGAGAAGTTAAATGAAAGTAATAGGAGAAAGAAGATTCACATTTTAATACTGACACATTCCTTTGAGGTGATCTTTAAGGTATTGAAAACAGAATACAAAGGGAGAGTTTGTTGGGACCACTTTGTGTATAAGGTTTCATTTGTTGTCAGTAGTTGTAAATGAAGATCAAAATGAAGAAAGAGATAAAGAAGAAATCAAAAGAATCTGATGATGATGGAACTGATTGTTCAAAGAGTATATACCATGGTGGAAGGAGTTTGTGATGAAAGTCGATGACAGTTGAAGAAGAAAGATGACAGTGAATTAACATAGGTGTTCTTATCGAAGCATATTTTTAAGGTGGTGTCATTTCACAATGTTTCTGACATTGTTGGACCCCAAAGTTGGTATTTTTTTGGAAATAGACGGATTTCTACATAGGAGTGAACGAGAAATGGAAGGGTGAAGGAAATCGACAAAGAAAACAAACTGCATACCTCGGAACATGGATCGTATACCATGTTTTGAGAATGGTTCATGGACGTGTACCATGAAACAGAAATGATATGCGGAGCGGTGCGTAGAACTGAAAATGGTTTGTAGTGACGGTATGTGGTGAAGGTGTGCAGTAAGTAGGAAAGGTATGCATAATAGTTCACAGAATGGGTCGTAGTACTAAAACTAGTTTTTTGTGTAAGGAGTTGTAGTATGAAGAATGGCTCTTTGTTGGTGAAATAGGCACAGTACATGGACCGTCAGACCCAAAGAACGTGGTGAAGGTTTGCAGTTCGCCAAAGGGTCGAAGTACGCAGTGGAGGCTCACCATACATAGATGGAGTTCAGTATGTGGTGAGGTTTTTCCCACATTGAATATTTGGGTAAAACATATTAGAAAAAAAATTAGAGTTATTTTACTATATAAGGAGTGTTAATCCCATCATTAAGATAGAGGGAATTTGATAAGAAAATATCATCATTGTGGAAGAACTCAGCTATTTATGTAAGTGGTACGCATGAGAGATTTGTCGTAGGATGAAGTGGTATGCGAAAGACGAAGCAGTTTGTGAAATTGGAAGGAGCATTCCACCAAAGATATTTTTCATATTAAAAAGTGATATACAGGAGATGAAATAATTCTTATAATTGGAAGAAGAAGTCTGCAGAAGGAAGAAGCAGTACAAAAAGGAGGTATGTGAAGGAGGTACGGGATGGAAGTTTATAGAGGCAGTACGCAGAGGTGGTGCAAAAAGCAGGTGAGGTGTGTGGAGCTGGCGTAGTGCGCGGACCAGGTGCAGAATGTGGAGCAGACGTAGTAGGCATAAAAAGTGTGGTGCACAAAGCAGGTGCGGTACGCAGAGCAGGCGTGGTACATGGTGCAGAGGTGGTATGTAGATTACAGATGGTATGCGCAGTAGGCGTGATATGTAGAGTAGGGTGGTATGTGAAGAAGGTGTGGTACACCGTGTAGGGGAGGTACACAGAACAGGCGTTGTAAGAAGACCAGGTGTGGCATGCAGAGCAGGGGTGGTACGCATATCATAGATAGTCCGCAGAATCAAGGATAGTTTGCAGAAATGAAAACATCATAAAGGGAGTTTGTAATTTTAGCGAATAAAAAGGGAAGAATTTCTAGTGCATTCAGTAATTGCACTAAAGGATAAAATAGAATATAAAAGAGAATCAATTTGGGATTTCAATGCAAGCAGTGTATCGTTCTGAATAGATATAAATACTTTTCATGAAAATCAATTGAAACGAACTTCTAGTCAATGAATGAAGTTAGAACTCTCTCAAGGCAGTGAGCCAAGGGAAGTCAACGGAAGTGATCTGAGGGAAGTAGTGGGCTATCCCTGAACCATTGTAAAGATGGTGTGCTTGGGACAGATTGATTGATCCTGGACATTTTTAATCCACTGATAGTAAAGATTAGGGTAATTTGGTATGATTGGAAACTTGTAGGTGAATTCCCCTTTGATGTAGCCATTAGTAGTGAACCTAGTAAAAAGTGATGTGTTGTACTTTTTCATGTTCTAATTACTATACATATCCATCATACAGGTTTAAACAAGATCCTACCAACATGTTGACAAGATTCAGTAAAGAATAGAAAAATTTAACACCCTGATTCACCCCCCCCCCCCCCCCGTCAGGGTGGTCTAGGGTACTTCAGGATTCCCATATTGAAATACTCATTTAGAAATAACATTGAAGTTATTTCCAACCAATACAATGGGAAATATTGAAGAGTCCAATTTCTATATGAGTTGTATTTATTTTCAATGGATGTTATTGGTTTACAATAGTGGTCCATTAAAAATCAATATTTCATTTATGTCAATATGTTTAAGAATCTAGAAAGAAATTAGTTGTCAAATTATCTAATATATCTTAAATTGATAACAAAGTGAATGTTTCATGGATAAATAGATGAAGTATAATGTAATCAATTATTATTATCTTAAGGTGTTTCTTTCAAATACTTTTTATTAACAACTCTAACAATTGTTGAACTGATCTCAAGTTCATAATAGTTATGTTACTATGTTATTTGACATGAAACATTGTTTATAATAATGATGATGATAACGAAAATATTTATTTGGATGATTAAATCAAAAAGGCGATGAAAAAAGAGAGACTGTATTTTTAATTTTTAGGGAGAAGAGTTTAAAATAATAATTAAAAGAAATTACTGAAAAACAATATTTATTTTTCATGAGGTTCTCTAGTTGGTCATGTGTTTCATATGGATTTTTCATAACTCATTTGATTGGAGATTATTCAAAAAAACAAGGCTAACAAGATGATCTATGGATCTAGATCAACCCTGCATTATGGGAGGAGGACCTTTATCATATAAGAGATCCAACTCATAGAATTTCATGGTGGTATGAGATCAAAGTGAGTAGCTTTGGGCTAATAGGGATGTGCAAATGAGTGTGCATGCAGATGGACCAGGGTGTTGGTTGTCTAGTGTATGTGCGGCATGGACCATGAGGCAGAGTATGATGTATAACATGTTCTAATCACCCACTTCCTCATAAAAAATTGGTAGTAGCATGAGTTGATTAATAAAGGAATTCCAAAACGTTTGAGGAATTGATATGGAATGAAGCAATGTGTGGTACTATTCCTCTATATTAAAACACATAGACATTTCTTCCACTGTTTTATCCAAGAGATCCTTATCATCTGATCGCTATGGGATTTCATCTTCTACCTTCGGATTCCAAATTTTTCTTTTATTCACCAAATTTCACATCCAAACTTTTTCTGTTTGATCCCAAGGTAGTTGCGATCATTCTGAAGTTGAGACACTAAAGTAATGGAGTCATGAATGTCCAAGAATGTAATTTACATCTTTCATGGAGGTGATTACTCCAAGAATGTTATTTGGATGAATGAAAATGATTTTTCAGAAGTATAACCAAGTTTTCATCTTTATGGATAATTTCAAAATTAAAAAAAGTGGATCATTCTATGAACATGAGGCATCTTTTCATAAGAAGAGGTTTCACTTTTATTAGTGTATGTTGTAATAGAAACCCACATTTGAAGAATTAATGAATATTTAGATATTTTGGAATTAAAATATTTTATTTATATGGTGTAAAAAATTAGTTTTTTAGGTAGTGTAAAGGTTTTATGAACTCGTCTATAAATATAAAATCACCCAAGGCCGACACAATTTGTTGTTACTCATGATATAACGTTGAGTTCTTGTTTTTCTAAAAATATAAAATCTATGGAGATTTCTTTTATGTGAAGAGGAAATAAGTTTCATGTACCTCCTAGGCTAGACTCAAAAGGGAGTTCTATGCTCATCTTTGGTGTGAATAAGAATCACGATCCATTCATTTTTTAACGAGAGAAGAACCCATAACTGTTTGTGCGAAGAAAATTTCTTCATATTATCATGTTGTGTTTCATCCTTAAAAATTGTATAATGATATGTACCATGAACCAATGATAATAATTCTATATCAGTGAGTTATGTGAAGATATTGTTCCACAAGTTTAGTATATTTTTTAAGGTTAGTTACTATGTATAAAACCTTACGATAAAAAAACTATGCACTTACATTTGAATTCATAAAGGAATATATTGAGAATATACTTTTCATGAAAAAAATTGAATAAAGATAATACATTGAGCATGAAGAACTTGTGCTTTAAATAAAATAACCTTTGTAATTTTCTTGAAGGAAAGTGAAATAATAAGGAAGTGGGTGTTTCATTCATACATACTTGTGAACAAATGAATTATAACATAGAAAATCCATTTTGGTCAGTGTTTGGGATAGATTGTAAATAATTGGGTGTGCTAACTTTCATGTATGTGAACCAAGATACCCAAACATCTACAATTACTGATTGAAAATGAAATCCAAATCTATTCTAATCTGAGAAACTAAATATAATTAAAAAAGAACATAAAATATTAAATAATAAAATCTCATATGTGCAAGGGTTTATTTTAATGTTCCATAAAACAACTTCATGAAGTTAAAATCACATAAAATATTGATTTCATGTTAATTAAGTGAGGTTGGGATTTGATTAGAAGAATGAAGAACAACTTTCTCAAGCACTTGATTGAATGAGAAGTAGATATTGAACACTTACCATATTGCTTGTTTAAAAGATCAGAAAACCAATACTAAATTCATTGTAGATAATGTATTAGAGAAAAAAAATAAGTAATTTTGATGCTTTTCACTTAAACATTCATTGTTTCAATAGTCTCAAAGGAAGTTTGTGATTCTTGTAGGACCCCAGGACACCTTGAGAGGGGAGGGGTGAATCGGGGTGTCAACTTTCTCTTTTAAACTGACGGATCTTGTTCCCACATCGGTAGAAACTAGTTTAACTTTTATGATGGATATGAGAATAAATAAAACATTCACATGCAAAGAGATGACACAGTACTTTTTACTTGGTTCACCACTAAGGGCTACGTCCAAGGAGCATATGCTGACATGTTTTCGGTCATACCAAATTACACTATTCTTCACTAGTTGTGGATTACAATAGTTTGGGCACAGTCACATTGTCCCAAGCTCACTACATTTACAAAAGTTTAGGGATAGATCACTGTATCCCTCAGGTCACTCCTGTTGACTCTCCCTAGCTCACTACCTTTGGTGAAGTCCGACTCAATTTATAGACGTGAAGGTCTCTTAATCATCGCTAATGAATACATCCTCTGTTGTATGTAGATGCTCTTTTGAAGTCCAAATTCCACCTGTAGACTAATCTCACTTTGGACCAAAGTTATTAGGAAAACCTTAAACTTTCACGCAGCCCCAGAAGGACTAGCATACTTGAACCACACCTGGCGCACTTCTCCAATCCTGGAGCGCAGGTTTCAAGAAAATGCACAAGTTTTAAGACAGTGCACAAGTTTGGGTGTGCAAGTCCAAACCGGTGCGCAAGTTCACCTCACCCACTTGTGCAACACTCACTTCTTCAACTTAAAACTTGCACTACTCACATCCTTTTACGCCAAAACCGATTTTGGCATGAAACTAACAAATGGCGCGCAACCTCAAAATCTGGCGTGCAAGTATCGCCAAACCACTTGCACGACATGACCTTCTTCAACTCAAAACTAGGGTGATTTCTTTCCTTTCTCTCCCAAACAACCATGGGCACACAACAAACTACTGGTGCACAACTTATACTTGTGCGACCACAAACCACTTGCGCAACCACCACACCTGCGTGACAGGAGCTATGATTTTCTCTAAGTGTTGAGCTCATTTAGAATGAGGAGGGGTCGAACTGTATTTATAGGAATTTGGACACCCTGTGCGATGGTGCGTGAGTCTCCCCTCTGTGTGCAAGTTTCGGTGTGTAATTCTCTACCACCGCAAATCACTTTCGCGACCAACTTCAAAACTTGGGCGCCCCTTTTCCCTTTGCCATATTTTGATGTTCTGGTCTTGAAAAACATATCGCGCACAAGTTTCCAGGCCTCTAAGTAATCGGCGTGCAAGTCCCTTTTCCAAAAACACTTTTCTTCATTTGTCAATTTTGAGGTCCAGATATATGGAAAACACTAGAAAACGGTTCCACCTTCAACATATGCTTCGGTCATAACCTTCATGCTTATTTTTTGTGATTTGGCTTCTTCAAAAACTCTTCTTCTTTCATCACAATCTCCACTATCGTGATATATATCCTTTCATATATCATCTTTAGCAGCATCATATTTTGAGACAATGTCATGTGCATGGCCATATCAGAATTCAAATACCTTCCACACTGTTTTCTTCTTCAACCGTCATTCTGTACTTCATGAAAATCATACGATTCTATTCTTCAAGAAGTCTCTTGCATGGTTATCATGCAATCATAAATAATTTAATGGTCTTCATCAAATCCCCATTCTTCTTTAATCATCCTCAGATTGATTATACCTCACCATTATTCACTGTTGTAAACAATGTGTCACCTTTGACACATGTTCTTCAGACTTATGATCAGTACAACAATCATCTAAATTTTCATTCCTCCATTTCATTGGAGCACTTCTTGATATCCTTCATTTTGATCTTCATTAAGAACTATTGATAACAAATACAACCTTATACACAATGTGGTCCCAAAAATATCCCCCTTTGTATTTTGTTGTCAATACCTCAAAAATCTCTTGAAATGAATACGTAATTGTCAAAATGAGAATCACCTCTCCCATCTTAACCTTTGAAACTTTAATTTCAATTTCTCTCCCCCTTATTGACAAGAAATACAAATCTCATGGTAGAGAGGGTATCAATCAATACTTAATCAATGTTTCGTCAATCCTCTCACTCTAATTATACTTGAGCAATGCTCGATGTAGAAAACAAGAGGATTTGATTTTGACAACAAGGTTATCCATTATTCGATGACCATGATACCACATGATATGAGAACTCATATACTTGTCTTTAAGGGATTTCCACTTTCATTCCAGGATGAGAATAATAAATACGATATGATATTATCCACCTGAAACTCTTGCACTCACTTCACCAAAAATATCAAAAACATTCAAGTGAAATGGGAAGGATAAGTGGCCTTAGGGAACTTCATTCATCTTATTTCACCGATTAACTTTATTACTCCCCCTTTGTAAAATAATTTTTATTTTGAGTAACCAAGGTTGATAGATGACATACCATTTTCGATGACATTATCTTCAATCAATTTTCAGAGTAATTGGATTTAATTCCAACTGATGATGATACTGAATGAAATAACAATTTTGGAGACTTCTTCATTATTCTCCACCTTAAGGGAAACACTCCTCATCATCTTCATCAGGAGTGATCCTTCATCATCTTAATGATGGAAACTTCTTCAGGTCAGCTATCAAGAGTTGAAAAAATTCACTACTTCTCATGTTCTCCCCCTAATATCAAGCTTCACATTCAATTCCTTGTATTATTAGCACAAATACAATACAAAAATGATTAAGGTAATAAGGAGGTTCCTCCATGCTTGATCAATATGAGTCGCATAGTTGATGTGTTTTTCTCAACCATGTTCCTCCATTTACTCCAGTCTTCATGCTTGCACATTTGAACATATGTTCTAATCTGTGTTGATTTGGCATGGCTCTTTTCACATTATCTTCTAATTTGTGTGGGAAATTGTTCTTCTTAACATCCATCCTTAGTTATACATTTTTAACCTTTTTTAGGACTACTTCTTTCTCTGGTATTAAGGTTAGACAACCTTTTGCGATGTGACCAGATCTCATACACCTATCACACAGAACATCATTAAAACATTTTTTTTTGCGTTTTACTCTCTCATGATTTTTATCTTCATTACTTAAAATTTTTCCTTTTCCTTTGTCACCATCCTTGGCCATTTCATCCTCAAGTTTCCACATTCTTTTTAAATATTTTGTCCAGATGACCAATATGTCATTTAGAACTGTTTTAGCTAGCTTCGATCTTCCACATAGGTTTATATGAGTTTCATCCCTCCTAGTTTTTATTTTGGATGGATGACCCTTAAATTCTATGGATCAAATATCATGGGTCTTCTCAGCTTCTCTACTTGATATCTTCTTGGGGAAATGTGTTTTCACAATATTCTTTAAATTTATTCCCAAGGTACTTTCTTCATACTTATCTAACATCAGTGGTCTTCTTTTCTTATCAAAAGTGAAATCATATTGAGATGGGCATGTTCCTACCTTGTGACCTTTGTCGTTGAACATATCATAGATGTCATTAAGCATTCCAAATCTGTTTGCTGTAAACAGATTCTTCTAGACCAGCAGATGTTTCTTATTATTCTCAAGATTTCTTCCCTTTGATATAGGCTTTCTTTGTGATTTTTCATTTAAGGGATTGTACCAACAATCTAGTAAACAATTCCCAAATCTATTGTAGCACCAATATTAACCCATAAATATTTATATATATATATGTTTCGTAAGAGGTTTTCGGGCCTTCTACTTAATTTTTGTTCTCTATTTGAGGAACCATCTTCCTTCTTTTCCTTCCAATCCAACCTAGCCATAGTGGTAGGTTTATTATCCTCATCTTTCCTCATCCATACTTGCTTATAATTTTTCTTCCAACCTGCACTTTTTGAAGGAACATATTTAGAAACAATAGTACAGGTTTGTATGGATGGTACCTTCACTTTGATAGCTTCTTATGATAGATCAATGAGTGAATTCATGATATTTATATCACATGTTGGAGGTCTTTTGATAGTAGAATCATCCAGTGATAATTGAGTACTAGCAGCAACTGATTCTTGAGATGGATAATAAAGATTTGTCATAATCTTCTTGTCCCATGTTCGTGGTATTTCAACTTTAGAATCCTCCAATGAACAATGAATACAACCATCACCTGTTTCATTCTTTTGTGAAGTCTCAATATGTGTCTTCTAAAGATTTGTCAATTGGGCTTCAAATTTTTGACCTTCAATATTGAGGATGATCTTCTGATCTTCAATCATGATCATCTTCTCTTCACAAGTCTTCTTCAATATTTCAACCTCATCTTGATGAATCTTAAATTTGTTTTTTAACAAAGATTCAAGTTCCTTGAATCTCTTGGAAGTTTCTTCCAAATAAAAACTCTCTACATCAGTGCTCTTTTTCAAGTCAACTTCAAGCACAAGGATCTTTTCATATAGAGTCTTATTGACTCTCTCTTTTTCTTCAAAGACATTAATCTGTTTGGTGAGATTTAATCATTCCAGAACTTTTACTTCAATGCCCTTTTCCACATTATCATCTTCCCTTTCCAATCGGTTGATCTCAACCTGCATGCATTGAAATATTCTAAAAACAAGAGCAACTCTTTCTTCAAAAATAGCACACAGATAGGTTATTAATTTCTACTATTCACTTGTGATAGATGTGTCTTCCATTCCTATGGTAGAATCATGAGCCACCGTCTTGATAATTTCCAAGCCTGATATTTCTTTATTATTACAAGGGCATCGAGAACAAGACACTGAATCTTATTTGGACATGAGGGACTTCTTCAACTGCTTCTTCTCTTTCTTTTTCCTCTTTTTCATGGTCTTGCTGGATGTAGGATTCTGCTTAGAAAAGACCGAATCATTATCAAGACTGCACTTCATTGTTGACTTTAGGAAGGAAACTCAAATCCTCTTATGAATAAAATTACTGTAGATTATCCAACATACGTGAACCTCCCTCTGATACCACTTGTAGGACCCTGAGACACCCTGAGAGGGGAGGGGTGAATCAGGGGGTCAACTTTTTCTTTTAAAATGACGGATCTTATTCCCACATTGGTAGAAACTAGTTTAACCTATATGATGGATATGAGAATAAATAAAACATTCACACGAAAAGAGATGACACAACACTTTTTACTTGGTTCACCACTAAGGGCTATGTCCAAAGAGCATACGCTAACAGGTTTTCGGTCGTAACAAATTCCACTATTCTTCAATTGTTGTGGATTACAATGGTTTGGGCACAGTCACAATATCTCAGGCTCACTACCTTTACAAAAGTTCAGGGATAGCTCACTATGTCCCTCGGTTCACTCCCGTTGACTCCCCCTGGCTCACTGCCTTTGGTGAAGTCCCACTCAGTTTGTGGACATGAAGGTCTCTTTATCATTGGTAATGTATACATCCTCTATTGTATGTAGATTCTCTGTTTCATTCCAACTTCCACCCATAGACTAATCTCACTTCGGACCAAAGGTATCGGGAAAATGTTAGGCTTTCGCGCAGCCCCAGAAATACTGGCATACTTCAACCACACCTGGAACGCTTCTCCAAGCCTGGCACGCAAGTTTCAAGACGACGCGCAAGTTTAAAGATGGTGTGAAAGTTTGGGCGCGCAATTGCAAACTGGCATGAAAGTTCACCTCAACCACTTGTGCGACACTCAATTCTCCAACTTAAAACTTGCGCGACTCACATCCTTTTACTCCCAAGACGATTTTGGCGTGAAACTAACAACTGGCGCGAAACTCCAAAATCTGGTGCACAAGTATAACCAAACCACTTGTGTGACACAACCTTCATCAGCTCAAAACTTGGGAAACTTCCTTCCTTTCTCGCCCAAACCACCCTAGGCATGCAACAAATGATTGGCACGCAACTTATACCTGCGCGACCACAAACCACTTGTGCTACCACCACACCTGCGCGACAGGAGCTCTGATTTTCTCTAAGTGTTGAGCTCATTCCGAATGAGGATGGTTCAACCTGTATTTATATGAATTTTGACACCATGTGCGATTGCGCGTAAGTCTCCCCTCTTTGCACATGTTTCGGTGCGCAAGTCTTTGCCCCCACAAATCACTTGCGTGACCAACTTAAAAACATGGGCGCCCCTTTTCCCTTTTCCATATTTTGATGTTCTGATCTTGAAAAGAATATGGCGCGCAAGTTTCCAAGCCTCCAAGTAATCGGCATGCAAGTCCCTTTGCCAAAAACACTTTTATCCATTTGTCAATTTTGAGTTCCATATATTTGGGAAACACTGGAAAATTGCCCCACCTTCAATATATGCTTCGGCCATAACCTTTAGGATTCTTTTCTGTGATTTGGATTCTTCAACAACTCTTCTTCTTTCATCACAAACTACACTATCGTGATATATATCCTTTCATAGATCATATTTATCATCATCATATTTTGAGACAATGTGAAGTGCATGGCCATCTCAGAATTCCAATCCCTTCTACATTGTCTTCTTCTTAAACCGTCATTCTCTACTTCATGAAAATCATAGGATTCTATTTTTCAAGAAGTCTCTTGCATGGTTCTCATGAAATCTTGAAGAATTGCATGGTCTTAATCAAATCCACATTCTTCTTTAATCATCCTTAGATGGATTATACCTCACCATTCTTCACTATTGTAAACAATTTGTCACCTTTGACACATGTTCTTTGAACTAATGATCAGTACAACAATCATCTGAATTTTCATTCCTCCATTTCATTGGAGTACTTCTTGATCTCCTTCAATTTGATCTTCATTGACAACTATTGACAACAAATACAACCTTATACACAATGTGGTCCCAAAAATCTCCCCCTTTGTATTTTTTTTCAACAGCTCAAAAATATCTTGAAATGAATACATCATTATCAAAATTAGAATCACCTCTTTCATATTTACCTTTGAAACTTTCATTTCACTTTCTCTCCCCCTTATTGACATTAAGTACAAAGCTCATGGTAGAGAGGGTATCAATCAATACTTAAGAAATGTTTCATCAATAGTTTCACTCTATGTCTACTTGAGCAATGCTCAATGTAGAAGATAAGCGGATTTGATTTCGACAACAAGGCTATCCATTATTCACTGACCATTATACCACATGAGATGACAACTCATATACTTGTCTTTAAGGTATTTCCACTTACATTCCAGGATGAGAATAATAAAGGTGATATGAGATTATCCACCTAAAACTCTTGCACTCACTTCACCAAACATATCAAAAACATTCAAGTGAAATGGGCAGGATAAGTGACCTTGGGGAACTTTCATTATTATTATTTCACTGATTAACCTTGTTACTCCCCCTTTGTAAAATAATTTTTATTTTGAGTAACCAAGGTTGAGATATGACATTACATTTTTGATGACATTATCTTCAAGAAATTTTCAGAGTAATTAGATTTAATTCCAACTAATGTTGATACTGAATCAAATAACAATTCTGAAGACTTCTTCCTTATTCTCCCCCTTAAGAGAAACACTCCTCATCATCTTCATCAAGAGTGATACTTTATCCTCTTAATGATGGAAACTTATTCAGATCAGCTATCAAGAGTTGACAAAATTCACTACATATTAGGTTCTCCCTCTGAGATCATGCATCACCTTCAATTCCCTGTATTATTAGCACAAATACAATACACAAATGATTATGGTAATAATGTGGTTCCTCCATGCTTCATCAATATGAGCAGCATGGGAGAGGTGTTTTTCTCAACCATGTTCCTCCATTTACTCCATTCTTCATGCTTTCACATTTGAACATATGTTCTGATCTGTGTTGATTTGGCATGGCTCTTTTCACATTCTCTTATGCTTTGTGTGGAGAATTGTTCTTATTAGCAGCCATCCTTAATGATACATTTTTAATCCTTTTAAGGAATGCTTCTTGCTCTAGTATTAATGTTAGACAACCTTGTGAGATATGACCAGATCTCATACACCTCTCATACAGAACATCACTAACACATGTTTTTATTTTGGGTTTCACTCTCTCAATCTTTTTATCTTCATCCCATGAAATTTTTCATTTTCCTTTGTCACCATCCTTGGCCTTTTGATCTTCAAGTTTCCTCATTCTTTTCAAATCTTCTGCCCAGATGACCAATATGTCATTTGGAACTGCTGCAGCTGGCTTGGATCTTCCACATAGGATCATCTCAGTTTCAACCCTCTTAGTTTTTCTTTTGGATGGACGACCCTTCAATTCCATGGATCTAAAATCATGTGTCTTCTCAGCTTCCCTACATGAGATCTTCTTGGGGAAAAGTGTGTTCACAATTTTCTTCTTATTTCTTCCCAAGGTACATTCTTCATACTTAGCTGCCATCAGAGGACTTATTTTTTTATCAACAGTAAAATCATATTGAGATGGGAATGTGCCTACCTTGTGACCTCTACCTGTGCACATATCACAGATGTCATCAAGCATTCCCAATCTATTTGCTGTAAACAGATTCTTCTGGACCTACATATGTTTCTTCTTCTTCTCTGGATTTCTTCACTTTTATATAGGCTTTCTTGGTGATTTTTCATTTAATGGATTGTACCAACAATCCAGTAAGAAATTCCCAAATCTATTGGACCACCAACATTGACCCAAAAATCTTTTCTTCTATATATATTCCATAAGAGTTTTTCAGGCCTTCTCCTAAATTTTTTGTGCTCTAATTGAGGAACCATATACCTTCTTTTCCTTCCAATCCAACCTAGCCATAGTGGTAGGTTTATTATTCTCATCTTTCCTCATGTATATTTGCTTATAATTTTTCTTGCAACTTGTACTTTTGAAGGAACATATTTAGAAACAATAGTATAGGTTTTTATGGACAGTACCTTCACTTTGATAGCTACTTGTGATAGATCAATGAGTGAAGTCATGATATTCTTATCACATGTTGGAGGTATTTCGATAGTAGAATCCTAAAGTGAGCATTGAGCACCAGCAGCAACTGATTCTTGAGATGGATAATCAAGAGTTGTCATAATATTCTTATCACATGTTAGAGGTATTTCAAATTTATAATCCTCCAATGAACATTGAATACAAGAGTCGCCTATTTCATTCTTTTGTGAAGTCCCAATATGTGTCTTCTCAAGATTTGTCAAATCGGCTTCTAATTTTTGACCTTCAATATTGAGGATGATCTTCTGATCTTCAATCATGATCATCTTCTCTTCAAAAGTCTTCTTCAATATTTTAACCTCATCTTCATGCATCTTAAATTTGTTTTGTAAAAAAGATTCAAGTTCCTTGAATCTCTTGGAAGTTTCTTCCAAATAAAAACTATCGACATCAGTTCTCTTTTTCAGCTCAGCTTCAAGCGCATGGATCTTTTCATTTAGAGTCTTATTGACCCTCCCTTTTTCTTCAAAGACATTAATATGTTAGGTGAGATTTAAGCATTCTAGAACTTTTACTTCAATTCCCTTTTCCACATTATCATCTTCCCTTTCCAATCAGTTGATCTCAACTTGCATGCATTGAAATATTCTAAAAATAGGAGAAACTATTTCTTCAAAAATATCACGCAGATAGCTTATTAATTTCTCCTGATCACTTGCGATAGATGTGTCTTCCATTCCTATGGTAGAATCACAAGCCACCTGCTTGATACTTTCCAAGCCTGATATTTCTTTATTATTATAAGGGAATCGATAACAAGACATTGAATATTCTTTGCACATGAGGGACTTCTTCAACTGCTTCTTCTCTTTCTTTTTCCTGTTTTTCATGGTCTTGTTGGATGTAGGACTCTGCTCAGAAAAGACTGAATCATTATCAATACTGCACTTCATTTCTGACTTTAGGAAAGAAACTCAAATCCTCTTCTGAATAGAATTACTATAGAGTGTCCACCATACGTGAACCTCCCTCTGATACCACTTGTAGGACCCCGGGACACCCTAAAGGGGAGGGGTGAATCAGGGTGTCAACTTTTTCTTTTAAACTGACGGATCTTATTCCCATGTTGGTAGAAACTAGTTTAACCTATATGATGGATATGAGAATAAATAAAACATTCACATGAAAAGAGATGACATAACACTTTTTACTTGGTTTACCACTAAGGGATACATCCAAGGAGTATACGCTGATAGATTTTCTGTCGTACCAAATTCCACTATTATTTTCCAGTTTTGGATTACAATGGTTTGGGAACAGTCACACTGTCCCAGGCTCACTACCTTTACAAAAGTTCAGGGATCTCTCACTGCGTCCCTCGGTTCACTCCCGTTGACTCCCCCTGGCTCACTACCTTTGGTTAAGTCCCACTCAATTTATAGACGTGAAGGTATCTTCATCATCACTAATGTATACATACTTTATTGTATGTAGATGCTATGTTGAATTCCAACTTCCTCCCGTAGACTGATATAACTTTAGACCAAAGTTATTGGGAAAAATTTTATCTTTCACGCAGCCCCAGAAATACTAGTGTACTTCAACCACATCTGGCCCGCTTCTCCAAGCCCGATGCGCAAGTTTCAAGATGGCACACAATTTTCAATACAATGCGCATGTTCGGGCGCGTAAGTCCAAACCGGCACCCAAGTTCACCTCAACCACTTGCGCGACACTCACTTCTTCAACTTCAAACTTGCGCGACTCACATCCTTTTACTCCCAACCCGATTTTGGCGTGCAACTAATAACTGGCGTGAAACTTCAAAATCTGGAGCACAAGTATCACCAAACCACCTGTGAGACATGACCTTCTTCGACTCAAAACTTGGGCGACTTCTTTCCTTTCTCGCCCAAACCTCCCTGGGCGCGCAACAAATGACTGGTGCAAAACTTATAATTGCGCGACCACAAACCACTTGCGCGACCACCACACCTGCGCGACAGGAGCTCTAATTTTATAGAAGTTTTTAGGTCATTCAGAATGAGGAGGGGTTGACCTGTTTTAATAGGCATTTGGACACCATGTGCGCCAGCGCATAAGTCTCCACTCTGTGCGCAAGTTTCGTTGCGCAAGTCTCTACCCCCGGAAATCACTTGTGCGACCAACTTCAAAACATGGGCACCCCTTTTACATTTACCATATTTTGATGTTATGATCTTGAAAAACATATGGTGTGCAAGTTTCCAAGCCTCCAAGTAATCGGCGCGAAATTCCCTTTTCCAAAAACACTTTTCTCCATTTGTCAATTTTGTGGTCCAGATATTTGGAAAACACTGCAAAACGGTGCAACCTTCAATATATTCTTCGGACATAACCATTGTGCTTCTTTTCTATGATTTGGATTCTTCAAGTGCATGGTCATCTCAGAATTCAAATCCCTTCCACACTTTCTTGTTCTTCAACCGTCATTATCTACTTCATGCAAATCATATGATTCTCTTCTTCAAGAAGTCTCTTGCATGGTTCTCATGCAATCATGAATAATTGCATGGTCTTCATCAAATCCCCATTCTTCTTTAATCATCCTCAGATGGATTATACCTCACCATTCTTCACTGTTGTAAACAATGTGTCACCTTTGACACATGTTCTTTGAACTTATGATCAGTTCAACAATAATCTGAATTCTCATTCCTCCATTTCATTGGAGTACTTCTTGTTCTCCTTCATCTTGATCTTCATTGACAACTATTGAAAACAAATACAACATTATACACAATGTCATCCCAAAAAACTCCCCCTTTGTATTTTTTTGTCAATACCTCAAAAATCTCTTGAAATGAATACCTCATTGTCAAAATGAGAATCACCTCTCTCATCTTTACCTTTGAAACTTTCATTTCACTTTCTATCCCCCTTATTGACATGAAATACAAAGATCATGGTAGAGAGGGAAGCAATCAATACTTAAGTAATGTTTCATCAATCATTTCACTCTAGGTCTACCTAAGAAATGCTTGATGTAGAAAACAAGAGGATTTGATTTAGACAACAAGGCTATCTATTATTCATTGACCATGATACAACATGAGATGAGAACTCATATACTTGTCTTTAAGGTATTTCCGCTTTCATTCCAGGATGAGAATAATAAATGTGAAATGAGATTATCCACCTGAAACTCTTGCACTGACTTCACCAAACATATCAAAAAAATCAAGTTAAATGGGCAGGATAAGTGACCTCAGGGCACTTTTATTCTTCTTATTTCACTAATTAACTTTGTTACTCTCCCTTTGTAAAATAATTTTTATTTTGAGTAACCAATGTCAAGAGATGACATACCATTTATGATGACATTATCTTCAAGACATTTTCAGATTAATTGGATTTAATTCCAACTGATGTTGATACTGAATGAAATAACAATTCTAGAGACTTCTTCATTATTCTCCCCCTTAAGGGAAACAATCCTCATCATGTTCATCAGGAGTGATCCTTCATCATCTTAATGATGGAAACTTCTTCAGCTCAGCTATCAAGAGTTAAAAAAACTCACTACATCAAGGTTCTCCCCCTCAGATCAAGCTTCACCTTCAATTTCCTGTATTATTAGCACAAATACAATACACAAATTATTAAAGGAATAAGGTGGTTCCTCCTTGCTTCATAAATATGAGCTTCTTGGTTGAGGTGTTTTTCTCAACCATGTTCCTCCATTTACTCCAGTCTTCATGCTTTCACATTTGAACATATGTTCTGATCTGTGTTGATTTGGTGTGGCTATTTTCACATTCTCTTCTGCTTTGTGTGGAGAATTGTTCTTCTTAACCGCCATCCTTAATGATACATTTTTAATACTTTTAAGGACTGCTTCTTGCTCCGGTATTGAGGTTAGACAACCTTTTGCGATGTAACCAGATCTCATACACCCCTCACACAGAACATCATTAACACATGTTTTTATTTTGGGTTTCACTCTCTCATGCTTTTTATCTTCATCACGTGAAATTTTTAATTTTCCTTTGTCACCATCCCTGGCCTTTTCATCAACAAGTTTCCTAAATCTTTTCAAATATTCTGTCCAAATGACCAATATGTCATTTAGAACTATTACAGATAACTTGGATCTTCCACATAGGTTCATCTGAGTTTCATCGATCTTAGTTTTTCTTTTGGATGGATGACCCTTCAATTCCATGGATCTAAAATCATGGGTCTTCTCAGCTTCCCCACATGAGATATTCCTGGGGAAATGTGTGTTCACAATATTCTTCTGATTTCCTTCCAAGGTACTTTCTTCATACTTAGCTATGATCAGAGGTATTATTTTCTTATCAAAACTGAAAGAATATTGAGATGGGCATGTGCCTACCTTGTGACCTCTACCGTTTCACAAATCACATATGTCATCAAGAATTCCAAATCTGTTTGCTGTAAACAGATGCTTCTGGACCTGCAGATGTTTCTTATTCTTCTCTAGATTTCTTCCCTTTGATACAAGCTCTCTTTTTTGCTTTTTAATTTAAGGGATTGTACCAAAAATCCAGTAGGCAATGCCCAAATCTATTGCAGCACCAACATTGACCCACAAATCTTTTCTTCTTTATATATTCTATAAGAGGTTGTTGGGCCTTCTTCTTAATTTTTTTCTCTATTTGAGGAACCATATTCCTTCTTTTCCTTCAAATACAACCTAGCCACAGTGGTAGGTTTATTATCCTCATCTTTACTCATCCATACTTGCTTAGAATTTTTCTTCCAACCTACACATTTTGAAGGGACATATTTAGAAAGAATAGTATAGGTTTGTATGGATGGTACCTTCACTTTGATAGCTTCTTGTGATAGATCAATGAGTGAAGTCATGATATTCTTATCACATGTTGGAGTTCTTTTGACAGTAGAATCCTCCAATGATCCTTGCGTACTAGAAGAAAATGATTCTTGAGATTGATAATAAAGAGTTGTTATAATCTTTTTGTCACATGTTGGAGGTATTTTAGCTTTATAATCCTACAATGAACATTTAGTACAAACGTCACTTGTTTCATTCTTTTTTGAAGTCTCAATATGTGTCTTCTCAAGATTTTTCAATTGGGCTTCCAATTTTTGACCTTCAATATTGAGGATGATCTTCTGATCTTCAATCATGATCATCTTCTCTTCACAAGTCTTCTTCAATATTTCAACCTCATCTTCATGCATCTTAAATTTGTTTTCTAACAAAGAGTCAAGTTCCTTTAATCTCTTATAAGTTTCTTCCAAATAAAAACTCTCGACATCAGTGCTCTTTTTCAGCTCACCTTCAAGCGCATGGATCTTTTCATTTAGAGTCTTATTGACTCTCTCTTTTTATTCAAAGACTTTAATCTGTTTAGTGAGATTTAAGCATTCCAGAACTTTTACTTCAATTCCCTTTTCCATGTTATTAGCTTCCCTTTCCAATCGGTTGATCTCAACCTGCATGCATTGAAATATTCTAAAAACATGAGAAACTATTTCTTCAAAAATATCACGCAGATAACTTATTAATTTCTCCTGATCACTTGCAATAGATGTGTCTTCCAATCCTATGGTCGAATAACAATCCACCTTCTCGATACTTTCCAAGCCTGATATTTCTTTATTATTGGAAGGGTATCAAGAACAAGACACCATATCTTCTTTGGAAAAGATGGACTTCTTCAACTACTTCTTCTCTTTATTTTTTCTTGTTTTTCATGGTCTTTCTGAATGTCGGATTCTGCTCAGAAATGATTGAATTCTTATCAAGACTACACTTCATTGTTCACTTTAGGAAGAAAACTCAAATCTTCTTATAAATAGAATTGTTGTAGAGTATCCAACATACGCGAACCTCCCTCTAATACCACTTGTACGACCCCGGGACACCCTGAGAGGGGAGGGGAGAACCAGGTGTCAAAACTTTCTTTTAAACTGAGGGATCCTATTCCCATGTTGTTAGAAACTAGTTTAACATGTATGATGGATATGAGAATAAATAAAACATTCACATGAAAAGAGATGACACATCACTTTTTACTTGGTTAACAACTAAGGGCTACGTCTAAGGAGCATATGCCGACAGGTTGTCGGCTATACTAAATTCCACTATTCTTCACTAGTTGTGGATTACAATGGTTTGGGCACAGTCAAACTGTCCCTGGCTCACTACCTTAACAAAAGTTCAGGGATATCTCACTATGTCCCTCGATTCACTCCCATTGACTCCCCCTGGCTCACTGCCTTTTGTGAAGTCCCACTCAGTTTATAAACGTGAAGGTCTCTTCATCATCACTAATTAATACATCCTTTGTTGTATATAGATGCTCTGTTGAAGTCCAAATTCCACCCGTAGACTAATCTCACTTGGGACCAATGGTATCGGGAAAAATTTCAGCTTTCACGCAGCCCCAGAAAGACGGGTGTACTACAACCACACTTGGCGAACTTCTCCAAGCCCGACCCACAAGTTTCAAGACGGTGCACAAGTTTCAACACAACCTGCAAGTTTGGGCGTGCAATTCCAAACCGGCAAGCAAGTTCACCTCAACCACTTGCGCGACACTCACTTCTTTAACTTCAAACTTGCTCGAATCACATCCTTTTACGCCTAAACCGATTTTGGCGCGAAACTAACAACTCACATGAAACTTAAAAATCTGGCGCGCAAGTATCACCAAACCACTTGCACGACATGGCCTTCATCAACTCAAAACTCGGGCGACTTCCTTCCTTTCTCACCCAAACTGCCTTGGGAGAGTAATAAATGACAGGCACACAACTTATACTTGTGCGACCACAAACCACTTGCGCGACCACCACACCTCCATGACAGGATCTCTAATTTTCTCTATGTTTTGAGCTCGTTCAGAATTAGGAGGGGTCGACCTGTATTTATAGGTATTTGGACACCTTGTGCGACTGTGCATAGGTCTCCCCTCTACGCGCAATTTTCGGTGCGCAAGTCTCTACCCCCGCAAATCACTTGCGCGACCAAATTAAAAACATGGGTTCCCCTTTTCCCTTTGCAATATTTTGATGTTTTTATCTTGAAAAACATATGGCATGCAAGTTTCCAAGCCTCCATGTAATCGGCGAGCAAGTCCCTTTGCCAAAAACACTTTTCTCCATTTTTCAATTTTGAGGTCCAGATATTTGGAAAACACTGGAAAATGGAGCCACCTTCAATATATGCTTCAGCCATAACCTTTATGCTTCTTTTCTGTGATTTGGATTCTTCAACAACTCTTATTCTTTCATCACAAACTCCACTATCGTGATATATATCCTTTCATATATCATCTTTAGCATCATCATATTTTCAGGAAATGTGAAATGCATGGCCATCTCAGAATTCCAATCCCTTCCACACTGTCTTCTTCATCAACCGTCATTCTCTACTTCATGCAAATCATATGATTCTATTCTTCAAGAAGTCTCTTTCATGGTTATCATGCAATCATGAAGAATTTCATGGTCTTAATCAAATCCCCATTCTTCTTTAATCATCCTCAGATGGATTATACCTCACCATTCTTCATTGTTTTAAAAAATGTGTCACCTTTGACACATGTTCTTTGAACTTATGATTAGTACCACAATCATCTTAATTTCCAATCCTCCATTTCATTAGAGTACTTCTTTATCTCCTTTATTTTGATCTTAATTGAAAACTATTGACAAAAAATACAACCTTATACACAAAGTGGTCCCAAAAATCTCCTCCTTTGTATTTTGTTGTCAATACATCAAAAATCTATTGAAATGAATACATCATTGTCAAAATGAGAATCACCTCTCTCATATTTACCTTTGAAACTTTCATTTCACTTTCTCTCCCCCTTATTGGCAAGAAATAAAAATCTCATGGTAGATAGGTTGTCAATAAATACTTAATCAATGTTTCATCAATCATTTCACTCTAAGTCTACTTGAGCAATGCTCGATGTAGAAAACAAGAGGATTTGATTTAAACAACAAGGCTATCCATTATTCACTAACAATGATACCACATGAGATGAGAACTCATATACTTGTATTTAAGGGATTTTCTCTTTTATTCCAGGATGAGAATAATAAATGTGATATGAGATTATCCACCTGAAACTATTTCACTCACTTCACCAAACATATCAAAAACATTCAAGTGAAATGGGAAGGATAAGTGACCTTGGGGCACTTTCATTCCTCTTATTTCACTGATTTACTTTGTTACTCCCCCTATGTAAAATATTTTTTATTTTGAGTTACCAAAGTTGAGAGATGACATACCATTTTGGATGAAATTATCTTCAAGTAATTTTCAGAGTAATTTTATTTAAATACAAATGATGTTGATACTTAATAAAATAACAATTCTGGAAACTTCATCATTATTCTCCCCCTTAAGGGAAACACTCCTCGTCATTTTCATAAAGAGTGATCCTTCATTATCTTAATGATGGAAACTTCATCATCTCAGCTATCAAGAGTTGAAAAAATTCACTACTTCTCAGGTTCTCCCCCTGAGATCATACATCACCTTCAATTACCTATATTATTATCACAAATACAATACACAAATGAATAATGGAATAAGGTGGTTCCTCCTTGCTTCATCAATATGAGATCCATGGTTGAGGTTTTTTTCTTAACCATGTTCCTCCATTTACTCCAATCTTAATGCATGCAAATTTGAACATATGTTCTGATCTGTGTTGAGTTGGCATGGCTCTTTTCAAATTCTCTTCCACTTTGTGTCGAGAATTGTTCTTCTTAACAGCCATCCATAATGATACATTTTTAATCCTTTTAAGGACTGCTTCTTGCTCAAGTATTAAGGTCAGACAACCTTTTGCGATGTAACCAGATCTCATACACCTCTCACACAGAACATCATTAATACATGTTTTTATTTTGGGTTTCACTCTCTCGTGATTT
Source organism: Viscum album (assembly GCA_963277665.1). Classification (NCBI taxonomy): domain Eukaryota; kingdom Viridiplantae; phylum Streptophyta; class Magnoliopsida; order Santalales; family Viscaceae; genus Viscum; species Viscum album. The sequence continues at coordinate 1,842,765,977 of OY728136.1, forward strand.
TTATCTTCTTCACTCAAAATTTTTCCTTTTCCTTTGTCACCATCCTTGGCCTTTTGATCTTCAAGTTTCCTCATTATTTTCAAATCTTCTGGCTAGATGACCAATATGTCATTTGGAACTATTTCAGTTGGCTTGGATCTTCCACATAGGTTCATTTGAGTTTTATCCCTCTTAGTTTTTCTTTTGGATGGATGACCCTTCAATTCCATTAATCTAAAATAATGGGTCTTCTCAGCTTCCTTACTTGAGATCTTCTTATGGAAAAGTGTGTTCACAATATTCTTCTGATTTCTTCCCAAGGTACTTTCTTCATACTTATCTGCCATCAGAGGTCTTCTTTTCTTATCAACAGTAAAAGAATATTGAGATGGGCATGTGCCTACCTTGTGACCTCTGCCGTTTCACATATCATAGATGTCATCAAGCATTCCAAATCTGTTTTCTGTAAACAGATGCTTCTGGTCCTGCAGATGTTGCTTCTTCTTATCTGGATTTCTTCCCTTTGATTCAGGATTTCTTTGTGCTTTTTAATTTAAGGGATTGTACCAACAATTCAGTAATAAATGCCCAAATCTATTGCAGCACCAACATTGACCCACAAATCTTTTATTCTGTATATATTCTGTAAGAGGTTGTCAGGCCTTCTTCTTAATTTTTTGTGCTCTATTTGAGGAACCATCTTCCTTCTTTTCCTTGAAATCCAACCTAGCCACAGTAGTAGGTTTATTATCCCCATCTTTCCTCATCCATACTTTCTTATAATTTTTCTTCCAACCTGTAATTTTTGAAGAAACATATTTAGAAACAATAGTACATGTTTCTATGGATGGTACCATTACTTTGATAGCTTCTTGTGATAGATCAATGAGTGAAGTCATGATCTTCTTATCACATTATTGAGATCTTTTGATAGTAGAATCCTCCAGTGAGCATTGAGTACCATCAGCAACTGATTCCTGAGATGGATAATCAAGAGTTGTCATAATCTTCTTGTCACAAGTTGAAGGTATTTCAGAATTAGAATACTCCAGTGATCATTGAATACAACCATCACTAATTTTATTCTTTTTTGAAGTCCCAATATGTGTCTTCTCAATATTTGTCAATTGGGCTTCCTATTTTTGACATTCAATATTTTGGATGATCTTATGATCTTCAATCCTGGTTATATTTTCTTCACAAGTCTTCTTAAATATTTCAACCTCATCTTCATGCATCTTAAATTTTTTTTGTAACAAAGAGTAAAGTTCTATGAATCTCTTGGAAGTTTCTTCAAAATAAAAACTCTCGACATCTGTGCTCTTTTTCAGCTCAACTTCAAGAACATGGATCTTTTCATTTAGAGTCTTATTAACTCTCTCTTTTTCTTGAAAGACTTTAATCTTTTTGGTGAGATTTAAGAATTCCAGAACTATTACTTCAATGAACTTTTCCACATTATCATCTTTTGTATCCAATCTGTTGATATCAACCTGCATGCATTGAAATATGATAAAAACAGGAGCAACTCTTTCTTCAAAAATATCACACAGATAGCTTATTAATTTCTCCTAATCACTTGCGATAGATGTGTCTTCCATTCATATGGTAGAATCACGAGCCACATGCTCGGTAATTTCCAAGCCTGACATTTCATTATTATTGGAAGGGCATTGAGAACAAGGCATTGTATTTTCTTTAGACATGAGGGACTTCTTCAACTGCTTTATCTCTTTCTTTTTCCTTTTTTTCACGGTCTAGATGGTTGTAGGCTTCTGATCAGAAATGACTGAATCATTTTCAAGACTGCACTTCATTGTTGACTTTAGTAAAGAAAATCAAATCCACTTATGAATAGAATTACTGTAGAGTATCCAAAATATGTGAACCTCCCTCTGATACCACTTGTAGGACCCCGGAACACCCTGAGAGGGGCGGGGTGAATCAGGGTGTCAACATTTTCTTTTAAACTGACACATCTTATTCCCATGTTAGTAGAAATTAGTTTATCCTGTATGATGGATATGAGAATAAATAAAACATTCACATGAAAAGAGATAACACATCACTTTTTACTTGGTTCACTACTAAGGGCTACGTCATAGGAGCATATTCCGACAGGTTGTCGGTCGTACCAAATTCCACTATTCTTCACTTGTTGTGGATTACAATGGTTTGGACATAGTCATATTGTCCCAGGCTCACTACCTTTACAAAAGTTCAGGGATAGCTCACTGCGTCCTTCGATTCACTCCCATTGACTCTCCCTGGCTCACTGCCTTTTGTGAAGTCCCACTCAGTTTATAGACGTGAAGGTCTCTTCATCATCGTTAATGTATACGTCCACTATTGTATGTAGATGTTGTTGAAGTCCAACTTCCACCAATAGACTAATCTCACTTTGGACCAACAGTATCGGGAAAACTTTCAGCTTTCACGCAGTCCCAGAAATACTGGCGTACTTCAACCACACCTGGAACGCTTCTGCAAGCCCGGCCCGCAAGTTTCAAGACGGTGCACAATTTTTAAGATGACACGCATGTTTGGGCGCACAAGCCCAAACCATCGTGCAAGTTCACCGCAACCACTTGCGTGACACTCACTTCTTTAACTTCAAACTTGCAGGACTCACATCCTTTTATGCCCAAACTGATTTAGGCACGCAACAAACAACTAGCGCGCAACTTCAAAATCTAGCGTGCAAGTATCACCAAACAACTTGCGCGACATGGCCTTATTCAACTCAAAACTTGGGTGACTTCATTATTTTCTCGCACAAACTGCCTTTGGCATGCAACAAATGACTAGCACGCAACTTATACATGTGCGACCACAAACCACTTGCGTGACCACCACACCTGCGCGACAGGAGCTCTGATTTTCTCTAAGTGTTGAGCTCGTTCAGAATGAGGAGGGGTCGACCTATATTTATAGGCATTTGGACACCCTGTGCGATGGCTCACAAGTCTCCCCTCTACGTGAAAGTTTCAGTGGGCAAGTCTCTACCCCCACAAATCACTTGCGAGACCAACTTCAAAACTTGGGAACCCCTTTTCGCTTTTCCATATTTTGATGTTCTGATCTTTAAAAACATATGGAGTGAAAGTTTCCAAGACTCCAAGTAATCAGTGCGCAAGTCCCTTTGCCAAAAACACTTTTCTCCATTTGTCAATTTTGAGGTCTAGATATTTGGAAAACACTGGAAAATGGCGCCACCTTCAATATATGCTTTGACCATAACCTTCATGCTTCTTTTCTGTGATTTGGGTTATTCAAAAACTCTTCTTATTTCATCACAAACTCCACTATTGTGATATATAACCTTTCATAGATCATCTTTATCATCATCATATTTTGAGACAATGTGAAGTGCATGGCCATCTTATAATTCCAATCCCTTCCACATTGTCTTATTCTTCAAACATCATTCTCTACTTCATTAAAATCATATGATTCTATTAATCAAGAAGTCACTTGCATGGTTCTCATGAAATCATGAAGAATTTCATGGTCTTCATGAAATCTCCATTCTTCTTTAATTATCCTCATATGGATTATACCTCACCATTCTTCACTATTGTAAACAATGTGTCACCTTTGACACATGTTCTTTGAACTTATGATCAGTACAACAATCATCTGATTTTCCATTCCTCCATTTCATTGGAATACTTCTTGAACTCCTTCATTTTTATCTTCATTGACAACTATTGAAAACAAATACAACCTTATACACAAAGTGGTCCCAAAAATCTCCCCTTTGTATTTTGTTGTCAATACCTCAAAAAACTCTTTAAATGAATATGTCATTGTCAAAATGAGAATCACCTCTCTCATCTTTACCTTTGAAACTTTCATTTCACATTCTCTCCCCCTTATTGACAAGAAATACAAAGCTCATGGTAGAGATGGTATCAATCAATACCTAAGAAATGTTTCATCAATCATTTAACTCTAAGTCTACTTGAGAAATGCTCGATGTAGAAAACAAGAGGATTTGATTTAGACAACAAGGCTATCCATTATTCACTGACGATGATACCACATGAGATGAGAACTCATATACATGTCTTTAAGGGATTTCCGCTTTCTTTCTAGGATGAGAATAATAAATTTGATATGAGATTATCCACATGAAAATCATTCACTCACTTCACCAAACATATCAAAAACATTCAAGTGAAATGCGTAGGATAAGTGACCTTAGGGAACATTCATTCTACTTATTTCACTGATGAACTTTGTTACTCCCCATTTGTAAAATAATTTTTATTTTTTGTAACCAAGGTTGAGAGATGACATACCATTTATGATTACATTATCTTCATGAAATTTTCAGAGTAATTAGATTTAATTACAACTGATGTTGATACTGAATGAAATAACAATTCTGGAGACTTCTCCATTATTCTCCCCCTTAAGGGAAACACTACTCATCATCTTCATCAGGAGTGATCCTTCATCATCTTAATGATGGAAACGTCTTCAGCTCAGCTATCAAGAGTTGACAAAATTCACTACTTCTCAGGTTCTCCCTCTGAGATCATGCTTCACCTTCAATTCCCTGTATTATTATCACAAATACAATACAAAAATGATTAAGGGAATAAGGTGGTTACTCCTTGATTCATCAATATGATCTCCATGGTTGAGGTTTTTTTCTCAACCATGTTCTTCCATTCACTCCAGTCTCCATGATTTCACATTTGAACATATGTTCTGATCTGTATTGATTTGGTATGGATCTTTTCACATTATCTTCTGCTTTGTGTGGATAATTTTTCTTCTTAATAGCCATCCTTAATGATACATTTTTTAATCCTTTTAAGGACTGCTTCTTTCTCTGGTATTAAGGTTAGACAACCGTTTTCGATGTGACCAGATCTGATACACCTATCACACAGAACATCATTAACACAGGTTTTTATTTTGGGTTTCACTCTCTCATGATTTTTATCTTCATCACTTTAAATTTTTCCTTTTCCTTGGTCACCATCCTTTGGCTTTTTATATTCAAGTTTCCTCATTATTTTCAAATATTCTGGCCAGATGACCAACATGTCATTGGGAACTATTGCAGCTGGCTTGGATCTTCTACATAGGTTTATCTGAGTTTCATCCCTCTTAGTTTTTCTTTTGTATGGATGACCCTTCAATTCCATGAATCTAAAATCATGGGTCTTCTCAGCTTCCCTACTTGAGATATTCTTGGGGAAATGTGTGTTCACTATATTCTTCTGATTTCTTCCCAAGGTACTTTCTTCATGCTTAGATACCATCAGAGTTATTCTTTTCTTATTAACAGTGAAATCATATTGAGATGGGCATGTGCCTACCTTGTGACCTCTACTGTTGCACATATCACAGATTTCATCAAGCATTCCAAATCTGTTTGTTGTAAACAGATGCTTCTGGACCTACAGATGTTGATTCTTCTTCTCTGGATTTCTTCCCTTTGATACAGGCTTTCTTTGTGATTTTTCATTTAAGTGATTGTACCAACAATCCAGTAAGCAATTCCCAAATCTATTGCAGCACCAACATTGACCCACAAATCTTTTCTTCTTTATATATTCCTTAATATGTTGTTGGGCCTTCTTTTTAATTTTTTGTGCTCTATTTGAGTAACCATATTCCTTATTTTCCTTCCAATCCAAACTAGCCATAGTAGTGGTAGGTTTATTGTCTTCATCTTTCCTCATCCATACTTGGTATGAATTTTTCTTCCAACTTGCAATTTTTGAAGGAACATATTTAGAAACAATAGTACAGTTTTGTATGGATGGTACCTTTACTTTGATATCTGCTTGTGATAGATCAATGAGTGAAGGCATGATCTTCTTATCACATGTTGGAGGTCTTTTGACAGTAGAATCCTTAGCGATCATTGAGTACCAGCAACAACTGATTCTTGAGATGGATAGTCAAGAGTTTTCATAATTTTCTTGTCACATGTTGGAGGTATTTCAGCTTTAGAATCCTCCAATGAACATTGAAGAAAGTTAAATCAATTAAATTTAATTAAAACTATTAATAAGAATAAAGTTAAATCAATTAAATTTCATTAAAACTATTAATAAGAAGAAAGTTAAATCAATTAATTTTCATTATAATTTTGTTTTATATGAAAATATACATATAAAAAATTGTTTTATCAATTCCCCCACATATATAACTTTCTTGTATTTAAGTATGTAATCACAAAAACATTGTATAGGAACTTTATTTATACCAATATTTAAATTTCCAAAGAAAAATATTAAAATGTATGGAAATGGTAAGGAGATTTAAAATTTCACACAAAATAATTTATCCAACATCACACTTTTCAAATAAGTAGGAAAATATTTTATTTTAATTTTCCTCTTTTCAAATTATAATGATCTTCCTTCCATCAATTTTTATTTATTAATTTTTCATTAATGTGCATGATAATTTTAATCTACCTCATATTTATTTCTTTTTACTCATCTCTCTAGGTAATAAATTGAATCTATTTATGCTCATACCTCAATTACATGTTACTTACTATTGGCTTGAAAATCATCTAACATATCTACTATGAATGTTAGAAATAAAAATTAATCATGAGTGATATTCATTAAGGTTCAAATATCTATAGGGATTAAGGTTTCTCTGATAAATGATTAAAAATAAATCTCAAAATATGGGTTTATTATTTTAGTATACTATATGATATTAAAAATATAATAATAAATAAATAATTTTTAAAACATAAACTCCCCATTCCCTAAATCGCAAAGTAGGAACATGATAAAAATCCAAATAATGGATAAATCTCCCTCTATTTAGTTTTTCATTTTTTAATTTCTTTTCTTCATAATTTTTATTTTATATAATTCTCACATCCACCACATAACCCCATCCGAACCAAGATCATTAGTCTAGAAATGGTGATTTTTAATCCTCTCAAGGCCCAACCCATTTTTCTTCATTTTTTAATTTTTAATTTTATTTTTTTTAAAAGAGAGGTGAAGAATAAAATAAAATGAATAATACATGGACTCTCCAAATATTCTAAAAAATAGAATAATATTTTAAATTATGTATATACCCATACCCCATGGATAACCATCTCCCTTACAATTAGTATTTTGAATATCATGCAATGTATTGTGAGTAGAGTAGGAATGTATATAATAGTCTTGTAACATAACTCATTTCCTATCAAGTAAATTCATGTATTATATGGTAAATAGTATTATTCATGTCATGGTGGGTCTAAGGATAAAAGTATAATCAATTAAAATGCCTCAATCATGTAAAAAATAATTCTATACAGTCGTAGATTTGATAAGATGTCAAGAAAATTATTGAAGAGAATATGACCTGGTATCTCAGGAAATATACTATAAAAAGAAATGGCAAATATTGGCTCATAATTTTTATCAGGGATAAGAACATATATTTTGGGAAAATTATGCATATAAATTCACAAAAACAATAAACCAGTCTATATCAATTTCAAAAATTCAAAACATTCCAAATCAAAAAATAAATTCTTTTACAAAAAAAATTATTCCAAAAAATAATGATTTGTCAAATTCATCCCCTCATTATTAAATTTAATCATCAATTTAACCATTTAACTCATTTAATTATGTTAACATTGACAATTAAAATAATTCATAATGATTATCCTAAGAAACATATGTCTCCTATATTGATACTAGGGTTTAAGAGTTCAAGTGGCGAATGAAACTTTCATTTATATCTCTAAAATAGATTAAAATTATAGGGGTATAATAAAATAAGGTATTCAAATCATAAACTCATTTTAAATGATGATTTATTTTTGGATCATCCAGGTTATGGCAATGTAAGGGCTTCTTTAAATCATTTTTATGAAAAAAATTCTCTTTTATGGCATAAGTTTTAATTTATAGCATAAGTTCTCTTTTTACAGCATGAATTGTGCAAATTACTTCTTCTATTTATTTAGGCTATCGACATCATGAACCTAAAAAATAAAAAAAAAATGTAAGTATGAGGACCATGTCAAAGTATGCTAAAAATGATATAGGTATTGCACTGCATCCTAATATATTTCTAAAAAAACAAATTTAAATCCTAGAAAAAAAAAAGATAATTTGTGGTTTAATACCCCAAGTGGGACCTAGGTTTTTCCATCCTCTACATGGTAAGTTACATAATTTATCTATAACCTATTGGTGGGTTTAGTTTCTCAGACTTGAACTACCAAATGATCTTTTTTCTATCTTTCACTTATTCTACTTTTTTGCAGATGAATCTATGGATATAGTATACTAAATCTCCCCCCTTCACAATAAGTAATATATTTCATAGAGAGGGTAGGATTAAGTATGGTTCCTCTTACAAATCACTTTCTACTTTTGAAACCTCTTCTTTAATATCAATTTCCTACTCTTGATATTTTTCATATTAAATAATCAAAAGGAAAGTTAAAAATTGATTTAATTTGAAAAAAATTTAAGCAAGAAGAATCAATATCTAATTCTTACCAGTTATATATGAAGTGTGTCTCTCTAGTTATTTAGGTAGAGTCACTTGGATATATTTATAGGATTACTCTAATAAATTCTCAATATGTTAAAGGAGCTCTATATGTTCCTCAAAAGGTGCATCATCTTTTTCTTCATTGTACTCTAGGTAAGAATATGAGTTAGCTAAATATGATAAATTTATATAGTGGGAAGTGATAAGAAATTAATTTTAAATAAAATTAGATGATAAATTTTTCAAGAAGGGTTAAAATCCCTTAGTTAGTTTGATTTTAATCTCTTCTTTAGTGGAAAGAGACTCTTGTAGTTGAATTGTAGTCGGTGTAGGTGGGTAGTCAGGCTCCTTTAGACTTTATTTTAATTCAACCACTTTTGTGGCTTGTTAATCTTCCTTGGATAGAGATAGGTTTAGTGGTTTTTATTATTTTTATTTGTATGTGATGTGGAGATCATGTTTCAGTTCAATTACTTCTTAATCACTCCAAAATTTATAAAAAATCATTTTATCTCCCTTTTGTAAATCATTAGGAAATTCTCCTTAATTTTTCTCATATATAAATGGTTTAGTGGAGTGAAATTGATCTTTAGGTACCTCATTATTCACATCCTCAGGTTATTAAACTTAAAATAGGAGTGTGGAAATCTATTCCACTACTATCTCAAGTTCTTTCTCTAGTTCGGTTTTGGTTTCTCCTAGGATTCATTGATATATACAGTTATTCATTCTATCATTATCTTTAATTTCCCTATGTCTTATTTAAGTTCTTTCACCTAGGTCCTATTGTAATAATCTTCATCCTTTTTTTGTTTCTCCACTTATTAATTTATCCATGAACTATAATTGTAATTTGAATACATCATAGGAAATCTATTTTTTTTTTAAATATTTGTAAAAAATCAATTTTTTACAAAAAATTATGGAAAATAAATTAGGGAATGAATTACCTCCTAGATCCCCGAAAATGGTTCCAATGTTGATGCACCTATCATAGGGTGGCACAAAATATTTTTTATTTTCCAAATGTAGCATATTGGATGACTAGATTCATCTCACTTGAGGATTATCATAATCAATCAATCACTAATTTCTAATTCACCTAATCTAATTCTTTTTTTTATTATTTTCTAAAATAAGGAAATTTTTGGGGTTTTTAGTTAAGAAAATAATGAAATAAAAATTTTAAACCCAAATACAAAAGAAGATGTCGATAGAATGCAGGTTAGGTGGAAAGGTCTTAGTCTTAGGGTTTGGTTTTATGGGTTCTATCCTTATTAAATTAAATTAGGCAATACATACCTCAATACATATATTTTTATTCCCTAACTTGAGAGATATTGTTATCATTCCTAAGAAACTTCTTCTTTACACAAAATTACACCTCCTCTAGGTATAATTTTTCAATTAATATAAGATTCACACTGTGGTGGATGACCGCCACACCCATGCACTTCCCTATCAATCACCACAAATTAAATTAAAAAAATTAATGAATTAAAGAACAACAATTAATAAACTCATGAAACCTCTCCAAATACTAAGCCTATGGTTAATCATTTCCCAATTTTAAGTGAAAGAGATCATAGTGAAAATATGGGGGAGAGATATAGAATTAAATTAGAAGAAGAATGATATTGGAATAAGAGAGGGTAAACACTTTAATTAAAATATAAATATGCATTTCATTGAAAAGAAAATAAAATAGAAAAATAAAACCAAAAGAAATAATATACCTATTTCAAAGTACAGCGACAGATCCTCTTGAACTAGTTGATTCATTTTCAATGCACTCTAGGCCAATATTTATTGGTCTCAAAAGAAACTTTAAGTGCCATAAATTTGTCATAAATGAGTCTACAGTTGACTCATGCCCTAATGGGGTATTCAAAGGGGTATTAGGCATTAAATTAATTAAAAATATCTAATTCTGAGTGTATCTAAAAGTTTTATATAATAAAAGGTATTTTTATTCTGTGAATGTTATCGAGTAAAACCATTTAGGACTTTTTTACACACTAAAATATTTTTGGGTGACTTCAAGGAGTGTCACAGCATGAAAATATGTGACATACCATGGCACATGTTTTTTTTTACCATGTTTCTATTTTTTCATCTTTTCTTTCTTCTGGCTCGGCTTTATGAACATATTTATGCCTTAAATGAAATATTTACAATTTAAATAATCAATTTCAAGTAGTTTCATCTATGTTTTCACTTATTTATTCAGATTTTCTATTTGGTATTGGTTAATTACATTCCTTTTATCATCAAAAATCTTCATCTTGATAAAGTTATTGATTTTAAGAACTTTTTTTATCATTTCCTTTACCCCTCCACAAATCATAAAAACAATTAATAATGAAAAATATGAATCAATTAAAGTAGATAAACATTGTGTTTTATATTAAAATATACATGTAAAATATTACTCTATCAAGGATCATTTTAGTTAAGATATGGGATATTTAGAAACAAAAATATAGATTAAACCATGAAATATCATATCACAGCATAATTCATCAAGAAATTTGATAAAACTGATGGATAAAGTAAATGGTTATGGTACAATGAATGTTTTTAATCCGTGATTATTGAAAAACTATAGGTTTTTAGGGGAATTGATGTAGTGGAATTGGAATAAGTATTGGTGGTTTTTGGTATGACTACAAACTATCCCAATAATGATCCCTGGTAGAGATTCACCTTGAAACAATCCAAGGCATTAATTTTAAGTAGATGAAATTTAAGGTATTTAATATCTTAAATTTGAATATGAATTTCAAATCTATTGATGGAAAATATAAGGGAGAAGGATTGAATAATAAAAATTCAACATTTCATTATATATTTATGAAAATGTAAAATAAAGATAGAAAGTAAGAGTTTGGAAGAATATTAGGTGGAAAAGGATAAAGGAGCTATTTACAAATAATCATTGACATATCAAGATTTGTTACAATGGAATGTCTCATTAATACTGATGTAATATTTTCCATATCTAATGTCTCATTGAAGAATATAAGGGAATATAGAAGATCTGTTTGAAAGAAGAGGAAACCCATAAGAGGTTGATTATTCTTGTTATACCTAGTTTTGGGTAGAGAAGAAGACTCAAGGTCTTGTGGATCATCATGGATACATCTGGTTTGTTGGAGAGATGATGACATAATATATTAAAAATGATACCAATGCTTAAATTATTCTATATATATAATATTTTTTACTAATGTGGAAATTTTATATTATATTACAACATTTATATTATTTTTATATTGTGTTGATAAAATTTGGTTTGGAGGAAGGAGACTTCATGTGGAGATCAATTTGGCATAACATTTGGACTTATGTTCCAATATAAATCTGATATACATGTTGATCATGGTGTGATCTTTATATAGATAAACTATGTAGAGTATATAAATGGATATCATCTAGAGAGATATGTGAATGAGGAGAAGGGAGTGTCCCTTGAGAGGTAGTGATCCAGTCCCTAAACATTTTATATGTTTTGATCATTAGTGAGGTTTCAATTTACCTAAATGTTTTATCCACTAAAACAGTTATTTTATAGAGTATTTTTGTCACATCGTCATAATGATAGGTGTTTGTTTCCTAGATATATCATAGTGTAGGTCAACGAAGAAAAACCTCCATGTCCATTTATTTATTTACATTATTAATACACTTTTTTATTAAGTTGTAGTTGAGATGATCATCAGACTAAATAATAGCTCTTGATATCATGGGAATAGGACCTAATAACAGGGATATAAAATGAATAAAAAGTTGAGATTGGGAAAACCCTTGATTTACTCTTGCACCCACCCACCCTCTCAAGGTGTCTCTTAGGATAAAATAAGTGGTATAAGAGCTAGAATCTATTGTGTATTAAACCTATATATTCATATTTGAATATTTTAAGATTATAAAATATATTTATTTTATAGTTAAATCTCTTTTATTTTATTAAATTCATTTTTTAGTTAGAATAAGGAGCTCATGTCATACTTGGAGGAATTTTTTTGAATTACTCATGAAAAATTGTTAATTATATTTTTTTGAAGTCGATATGGAATTGTATTTGATATGGATCAAATAAATTATTATATTGATTATTTCTCTATGAATACTATAAAGTATTCATTTTAATAGTGTTTATTTAAGGATTTATCTCACTACAATACATCTAAGGATGTGTGGATGGAGTTAGAAGAGATGTACATAAGATTAACTATTCCAAAATATTTCAATAAACCTACCTTCATAGGTGGAGTACATAAATTAAATAAATAAGAGTGACTTGTGTTTAAAGAAAATAAAAATAATAATCATAAGTACCATGTAAATGTGGATATTTCATGTGAGGTTATTATTCCTAATTTTTTTACTTTATATAAATCTAAAGTTGTTGTAAAAGATTCATTCTTATCAAGAGATATAGATTCATCCATAGATATTAAAATAAGTGTGTGTTTTTATAATGAAATGGCCACAACATCAATTTTTCAATCTATGGGTTGTTCAAGTAGTGATTAAGAAGAAATCCAAACCAAACATGATAAGGTGGATCGACTGTAAATCATACAAAATTTTGATTTTGAATTCATAGCATATTTTTTTAGATAATCAAATATTTATGGAAGTATTTGTGGCCTTTAATATATATTTTATGAGAATGGATGTAATTATTAAAGGTCAAAGAAATCTAATTTTAGAACTTTCACATGGTCTGGGAGAAAAATGACCATATAGAATGAACCAAAAGTGAAAATTATACTTATCAAAACCCAAATTTAAGAGATAATAAAATCTAGAAAGGATATTGGATCAATTTTCAAGTAAATATCCTCCCATTTAAGAGAAAATGTTATAATATCATGGAGCTTGAATATAGGTTGAAAACCTATAATTAAAATAATAAGATCCCTATAATGCTAGCATCTATAATTGGAGTCCAAAAATATGGAGATCGATAATCAGTGAGTAAGAATAATATTTTTGTTTAAACAAGAAGAGAAGACTATCAAATGAAGGTGTCTATGAAGTGTTATTTTTGTGGAGATATTGGACGTTCTATGGATTTGTGTTTTGAAGAAAGAGGAGTAAATAGAAGGAAATATTCTAAGAAAATATCAATAGAGGAATGTCTAGATGAAGCCTGATTTTATCAAGATATATTTTATTTGTACTGACCATGGTTATATGGAAATATATTATAGTATGAAAAATGAAGGTTCTAAGATTATTTTTCCCACTTCTATTAATAAAAGAGACATTATTAGAATTTTAAAAAATATATTCCACTAAAAGATAGATACATGGAGTTGGATGATTATGGATTAATAAATCAAATAGGTTTCCTCAAGAATCAATGATTACTTATTCACAATAATTTCTATGGAAATAAATGAATAAATTATCAATTATAAATCATTTTATCTCTATTGAATAAAATATCAATGGATATTCAAATTAAATTTCATAAATTGTAAACCAATATGATGTGTATTTAATTCAAATCATGGAGGACAAGAACAATGTATGTCAAAGTGGTATCACAATTAAAAAACTTTTTATGATGTTAATATCATATTAGTAACTCTATAATGGATAAGGAAGAATGAAGATATACTTATAATTAATTATACACCAAATGAAGAAACATATATAAGTGGGTTTAGAGTCATTTTAAATAAGGTGGGAAAGCTATAAAAATCATAAAAATTAGAAGTAAAATATTTTGAAGTAATTTTTTACAACTGGTTTATTTAAAGGAAAACCACTATGAAGGTAGGAAGAAAGTTGTAAGAAGAGTGTTATTTTACAAAGACAATCAAAATTTACTAATTTTATGTTTTATGGAATGTTACTGTCTCCCTATCTACTTAATTTTTATGCATGGGGATTGAAATAATAAAGTTTTACAGGGGAGATATTATCCAAGGGGTAAGTTCATTTTAAGGAATGATGAATTTAGCAAATATTTTAAAACATTGGATAGAGAAAATTATTGAATTTATAATTTCAAGTGATTTCAAGAAACTACTATGACCCCCAAAGTATAATATGTGTTAACAAGCGTATTATAGAAAAATTTCAAGTGGTATCAAATCTCAATTTAGTTAAATGAATTAGAAGCTTGTGAATCTCAAATTGAAAGATGGCTTGGAGTAATTTTGGAAATTTTATCATGAATAATATTAAATTATAGTGGTTCAAAATCCATATATCAATTTTCAATTGATATAATGTGAAATTTTGTGGTTAACTAGTAATATCAGGCCATATCTAGTGGTATATATACATAAATAAAAGTTAATGAATCTCAAGGAAGAAACAGAAACATTTATGGAGTATATGTTTTATTTATTTGATTTTCCATGTGGTATCATATTATTGTTTTTTCAGGATATAAAAATCTATTAAAAGAAGAATCCAATGATATTGATTATTTAGTTAATTAGTATCAGGTGTTAAATAAATTTTGGGGATTTTTTTTGCTGATGATACAAAGGTTACTTCCTCGTATGTCTAAATTAAAATACCATGTGGTGGAAGGAATATCATGTAATAAAATTTATTTTTCTCACATACTTTGTGTTTTATGGTTTATTTACTAATAAGTTTTTGTGGTGTGATTGATATCACAATAAGAAATGTTGAAATTGTAAAATGTTTCAAGTTTCTTGGAAATATGGAATAATTTAAGTAACATAAATAGCTTTGACATTTCTAACATTGAATATTGTTTCCTATAATGTTCTTTATATCATTGGGATTAGAGGATTGGTTAATAACTCATTTACAAGTGCTATTTGAGCTCAAAATTGATGGAGAAAAAAAAATTATAACAAATAGGGTGGGTTTTATCTCTAAATCTGGTACATGAATTATCCCAACAAGGTGGTTGAGTCTATTGATATACCCCTATGGAATTAAAAGTGAAGGGGGAGATTCATGAAGCGATTAAATGATTTTCAAGTGTAAATTGGTAAATTGGTTACTTCTAAAAGAGAGATACACTAAAAAATATTTGGATTAGACGGTCAATTAAGTATATAATAAGAGGGGAGTATGTTTAAGAGATGGTAAAGATAATCAAATCTACAGAAAGTTGTATGGTTTAAATTAAATCCATATAGAAGGTTACCTTGGTATTTTATTAACAAAGGGTTAATATTGAATAATATTGAATCATTGTTAACAAAATCCAACGGGGGTAATATTTTAACCAAGAAGTTGTGTGTTATATTTATTGACTTTTTTTTAACATTCATTGGTGATATAGGTGCCAAATACAAAGGAAAAAAATACCATGGAAATTTGAGTGTATTCCATGATGACAAATTGTAGAGAGATTTAATAAATTTATGAAACACATAAATCTATTAAGGATATATGGTTATCATATAGGAAAACAAATTTGATAAATAATTTCTTCTAGTGATATATTTTGTATTATAGTTTTATATGACACAAAAGATCCTTTTGGGGACTATAATAAATCATGGAGTCACTACATTGTGATTGGGACTAAAGAAATGACATGTTAAGACTACCTTATCATGGAATTGTTAAAGTAATGTTGAAAAATATAATCTTAGATATCTCTTTATACTTCTTGAATCTAGAAAAAGTTTTACTATGGAATATAATGTGTAACACCCCAAGTTTCCACGGAACACTTCTGTTTGAATAATACATTAGCATGTGTTGTATGCAACTTCGAGTTCTGACACACCACAACCAATCAAACTATTCGTTATGAATAGTAATAACCACTTTTTAAAATTTTATAAATTTTATCTTTCAAAATGGACTTCATTTTTCGATTCGGAATATTGAAATTATCTTAGGGTGAATTTTTTTAATTTTTCTAAAAACTTTTAATTTTTGATGAATAGTTAAAAACACTGAGTTATAGTTTAAAATCCAATTTGTATTTAACTAATTATTTATTTTATTTACATTTATTTTAGATTAAAGTAGATACATAATACCTATATTATTCCAATGTAATTCATTAGAGTTAGTTTATAATAATTTTAGATATATAAAAATTTTATTGAACTTTTCACCCTCTTTTACCCACCTCCTTGGAGAATTCACAAATTCACATAAAACATAATTTTATCTCTTCTGTGAGTGGAATTTAGGAAATCTTAGAGACATGGTTGATATCAGTAAGAAGAATGTGGTCCAGTAAGATGAAAATAATTTTTGGTGAATATTAACTTTTTACTATTATTTACCACGGTTAAAAGTAAAGAGGGTATTTAAGGGTAAAAATGATATTATTATTACCCTAAAACATTTTCTAATTCTATTTGATAAGTATAAATCAACCAAAAACAACATTAATAATAAAATAATACCCTCTTTGGTCCACTTGGATTAGACTAGGACACTTATTATTATTTTATTTAAAGAAGAGTTAAAAGAGTTAAAATAAAAGTTTAATAAATAAAATATTTTTAATATAGGGTTATACATAAGATATATTTGACTATAAATATAAATTAGAAAGATAAAAAGATTTCCTAAAAAATTATATTTTATTTATATTTTTTAGACATTAAATAAGTTAATTTATTTATGACACAACGATGATGCAGTAATTACCTAATTAATGGAATATTAAAATAATTGATATTATAAATATCCAAATAAATAAAACATGAGACTTTTTATGAATTTAACTAATTTTATAGGTTAACATTACATGTTATGGTTGGTTATATGAATTTTTTCCGAAGTATTATTCTGTTATGAATTTAGCAAAAACAAGATACCAAATAGTGTCAAAATTGAAATAAAAGAGTTTTTAAAATAAATGTTATATTATTAATTGATATTATATTCCTAAAAATATAAGGTTCATCCAGAAGACTTATATAATGATAGGTTTATAATTAATGAACCATATGGGGTTCTCCTGAAAGTTTATAATAAGTTTATTAACCACATAATATAAAAATACAAAGAGACATGGTAGATGTCAAACTATTTAACTAAGAGTTAAATCTAAAAGATAAGGTTAATATAGTACCCCAAACCTATCTAAAACCTATTGGTTGAGTGGTTTTTGACCCATACCCACCTTATCTTTTAAATAATCTACTTTTTATCCATTAAAACCGAAAATTATTTTATTATAAAATAATATTTCAATCTTTTCCTAAGGTTCCCCTCACCCCTCTTATAAAAAGGCAATCCCCCTTCTCTCTAATTCACTACTTAAAAGCCATTTTTCTCGTCCAAACCCTACCCAAGTACCCTATAAACTATCATACATTCATCTTAGAGGCCTTACATTAGTCATAAATCCAATCTAAGGAGCCCTTTTGATCAAATCAAAAAGAATAACCTGAAAACTAGGTAAATATTTCATCACCTCTTCCAAGTTCCTTTCTTCTTCCACTTCCTATTTCTTTGTTGATTATATTCTAAAATAATAACTCCAATATCTCCTATATAATATGATGTTATTATAAATATGTTAAAACCATATTCATTATTCTATCCATATTTTTAATGACATGTCACCATACATGCGTACGTATGGCTTACCGTCTCCACGTCCTGTTGTAATTGTTATTCAACACATTATTATTTGGATGGGTATATTAATGTTGTGTAATTGATGTAAATAATAAATATATAATGATAATTATTCTGTATATATGATATTTCATCCAATTATATATTATTTTAATATCAAAATAATGATATTTTCACTCGTGCGTATGTACGGATTACCGTCTCCATGAACGCGATGAGATTCATTCCCCATCATATCCATTCAAGACTAATTTTCATTAGATCATTAAAAATAATGTATAAAGACTTAATATCATTCTGTATAGGAATAATATACATCCCATCCATAACAAATATGACTCATATAACAAATAATATAAAGGAAAACAAATCTGTTAACACCCTAAACAACGATAATACTAAGATATTATTAATAAAGAAATGTTAAAATATTATATATGATATCATATTAATTTATATTATTATTTTATAATTTAATAAAAATTATTTCACCATTATACAGGAGGTTAACCTACCCTTGACCAAGGAAAAGTACAAGGTAAGGGTTAATTTCACAATCTCTTCATTATCTGAGGTTGTTTATATGTTATTATCTACTGGGACCTCTTTATCATCCACATCCATGTTTCTTAAAAATGTATTTCAAAACATTCTTACTATTTTATATAATATGGTTTAATGTCTTTTATACCCTTTTTTGACTTTTATAATATGTTTACAAAGGAATTTTTTTGTCGTTTTCCAAACAATGTACTTTTTGTCCTTTTTGACAAATTTAAGGTAAGAATGTTTTTTTAACGTATACTGCAGGTGTGTCTATTTTACGTCATTATAACATCGTCGAAGCTTCCCTAACAAGATTATAAGAATATTATAAAATATAAATGTTTTATTTTATAATTATGTGACTTTTAAATTATTTCAAAATAGAAAGATATATTTCTCTAAAAAGGTTTTCATTTCATCCATGTCAATATCCTTTGAGGGATTTTTAGTTTGTTTGAAGTTGATTTAATATGATACAAAACATTCATATTGTATTGAAGGTTTTGTGATATGTTTGACTATGGATGTGTTATTTCATACCATTCATGGTTTATGGATAAATTATTGACATTTCGTATTCCAGTTTTAATACGAATGTTTATGTTATGTTTAAAATTTTTCATTTGAGGAATGCATTGGACTTAGTAAGTGATGGGTGGAGCCCGCTATAGCTCCTCGATGAATTGGTAGGTCTCATGAGACAAACAAGTGTCTTGGAATATGGTCTTGACAAAATCTTATTTGTAGTCTTGGAAAAATGCCTTGACGATGTGGTTATGAAAGTCTAGCATTACGCATTCCATCACTATGAAAGTGGCTATTGATATTGCATGTGATTATTAGACTAGTATAATATCCATGTGAGTAAGTAAATGGAATTATTTTGATTTATATTTTCCATATTATAATTAATTTTATGTTGAAAAGGATTTTGTTTTAGTTTTATACATTGCCTTAAATTTTTATGCTTATTTATGAAAGCTTCTTTTATATTGTTATCCTTACTGAGCATCTGAACTCACCCCTTTCTATGTTTTATTTTTCCTAGGATGCGAAGAAGTATATTATGATTGACCTGTAGGGATATTCAATGGGATCTCAGTGTTGTCCATGGAAACAACATTGTTTTAGTTTTCCATTTTATGATGTAATGTAAACCTTATGAATGTATCTAGTACTTTCAAGGATACTAAACTAATCAGTATTTCGAGACATGAGCTTTTGTGATCATGCCAATGATACATAACAATGCACCAACTCTGGGTAACTGGGGTCAGGGCATTACATAATGTCTTATTCAATTTATTATGATGGAGAAAAAATTTAGGGTATTACTTGGGAAGATTGGGAGTGTTCATTCATATGGAATTGATCAAAGGAATAAAGAATCATAAATTTATTATTCAGAAAAAAAAATAGTATCTAGAAGAAATTAGAATTGGTTTTTTTATTAAGATAAATATGGAGAAGTTTTGTATAGGTTTAAAGGTATTTTTATAGAAACTGATTAAATCATAGTATAAGATTATGGATCACACTGTGAAGGACTAGTTTTGTAAGAATAAGAAGGTATTCCTTGTTCTATATTAGAGAAATATATTGATTTTAAAAATATCAAGAGATATATTCACACTATAATGTATTTCTCACCCTGTATCAACCTTTCGTAAAAGTAACACAGTTGGAACATCATATTAATATTTGAATTTCCAAAGTTAGGTAAGAGAAATTCACGTCACGATGCGTTATTCATGTTATAGTAGACTTCTGTGAGATTAAACATGTTTACCTACATGAGAATAATCAAAAACATATATAGAATAATCAATTATGATGGTAAATTTCACACCATATCAGATTTATGATCTAAAATTGGAACACGCCACAATAGATAGATTGAACTATAAGATCAAAATCTAAAAGATGGTATGATAAGAATATTATAAGAGGGGTGAATTATAGTTTAAAATCTACTACATATTTTCATCCTCCACAATATATTATAATATTAGAATTAAAAAAATCAATTGTCCCAAAATAAATGTATCAATATTATAAAAAAATTAATAAAATCATGAAATTAAATAGGATTAAAAATTTTAAAGCATCTGTATTTTAGAATAATGATCAACTTAACATGTATAGTGGAATTAAAAACATAATTATATTACATAAAATAAATAGTAAATGTAGTTTAAATATAAACAATTAAATGAGGAGTATTGATTAGAAAATAAATCGTTCATTTAAAAGCATATTATAAGCCTCTTTTTAAACTAAAGAAAAAGATGGATCTGTAGACCTCCTCTACAGTATCCTTGAATTTAAATATATTAAAAGGTTTTTTCTTCTTAAAATTTAGAATCTTGAATCTATATTCCTTTCCATGGAATCCCTCGATCGGAAAGATTTACATTTCCCCCTACTACTATGATAGGTAGATCAGTTTACCCCTCTTATTAACCTATAGTTTGGTATACCTATTTTACATAACCGGTAGCTTAGTGCTTCCACTACTATAATAAGAAGCCTAGAATCCTACTACTTAATTGATAGCTTGGTATCATGATACTTAATCTCTATATAAGTTATATGAATACAACTAAAGTGTTATATTCATTTATAATGAAAAACACATGGCTATAAGATCTATAAGAACAATCAAAAAAGAAAATCATAGAAGTAAATTAATAAATAAGAATTTTGAGACTTCAAGTGATTGTGTCTTTATGAGTTTTCGTGTAAATTAGTATATTTTAAACCATGATTTGTAGATATATTTATATGAAATCCTCCAACAATCAAATAATAAAAATCTCATGTTAAGTTTCAATGATATTAAAAGTAACTCACTATTCATATTTTGATGGACATGGATTCTTTCCACATCTATTGATATGTTGGTTCACCACTACTATAGGACACCAGAAAAAAACCATAAATATTTTAGTATTATGACTTTCTTTAGATCATATAATTTTCATAGATCAGTTTCAACAGTATTTCACTAAACCTAAAGTTATTGGTATTTCATTTAATGGTTTTATATAACTAAAAAACACAAAATATAAAAAAAGTATTTATTTAGGTTAATTACTTAAATGAAATGTTTATTGGTTTTAAAAATAAGAGAAATTAATTCAAAGACTCAATAATCTCCCCGTATTATAAAAACACACACAATTAGCAAAAAATTAAAATAAACTAAAATAACATCATGTATTACTACTTTTATATCTTTACATGAAGATATCTTATTTCTTTAACTAAGAATTTTTTATTTTTGGGAATATTTTACATTTAATAAATTTTCCTTTTTTATTTTTAAACAAATATACTAATTGTAAAACATCCTCCTACATTGAAAAAAATTATAAAATAATTTTAATTTTTTGAATAATCTCCCTTATTTTGGTTTTTGAAAATAATGTAAGAGCAAAAGTTCTTCATGGAAATAAATTATTCTCATACATACATGGAAAAAAATTTATAAATATAATAAAACTGGTAATACATAAAACATATAACATTAAATATAAAACATTCAACATAAGACATTCATCATAAAACATTCATGCAAGGACCAAAGAAATGAAAGTAAAATAAATATTAAAAAATTATAAAGAAATTTAGAATAAAATTTATGGATTATAAGATTCAGAAGTACAAGCTATCATAAATTTAAAAAATTGATCATTTATAATTTATTTTTTAGTCATGCTCTTCATCTTATCGATTTAATTTCAATGTTGTGATAGAAATTATTTCTAGACTTTAAAATTCTCTTCAAATTCAACAAATTTTATTGAAAATATGCTTTATTAGGATTCCAGAAACTAATCTTTCTATACAAATATTTCTACTAAGGAACTAATTTTTAGATTCTAATCTTCTTCTTTCACATTCAACTCGATTACTTTCTAATTTTGATTTTCCCACTACTAATTTTGAAGAACATAAATTAATTTTCAATATTCAATAAAAGAATAAATCCATTTAACATTTATTTACAAGCATATCATGACTTCTTCAAGGATAAATAACTTATAAAAAAAATTAGTTCTAATAAAGTGACATTATGTGCATGCCAATATCTTCTGAATATTTTTCTTCACATTTAAACTTCTTTGTGATTTTTTTTAATTCCATTCATACTTAGATCAACTCTTCTTTTAACTTTTCTATAGAATATGTCATATGTATTTGTGTCTCTGGTTTTTTAATATCCAACATCTAATTTTTAAGGACTCTCATTATTTTACTAAGCTCAATGTGGTTAATTTTTATTTTCATAATCAGAACAGAATTTAAATTCTAATCAAAAGGTTTAGTGGTTAATGAAATATTTAATTCAAAATAAATATATTTCTTATTCTTATTAAATTTAAAAATCAATTGGTCTTCCTATAATTTT
The DNA here is from genome assembly GCA_963277665.1 of Viscum album. Taxonomy (NCBI): domain Eukaryota; kingdom Viridiplantae; phylum Streptophyta; class Magnoliopsida; order Santalales; family Viscaceae; genus Viscum; species Viscum album. The sequence goes on from OY728136.1 coordinate 1,842,788,979, forward strand.
TTATTATTTACAGATGAACCCTCGATATTAACAGGTTCATCATTAACATAATTTATATCATCAGTAGTTCTCTCAGAACTAGATGAAGATGAACTTGAAATTTTATTTTCTATAGTTGAAAATGATTTTGAAGAAAATATCATAGATGGTTAAGAAGTAATAAAAGAAAATGCATGCACTTAAGATTAAAGAGGTGGTAGGTTCTCTTCTACTACTTTCTTAATTTGATATTCATTCTTCTTTTCAATTGATTTTACAATCAAAAAATCTTCTTCAGAAACATCCTCTACTTGAAATTCTACAGGTTAAACTTCTGAACTTTGAACATTGGCAAGAAGATATTGAGGTACCTTAAAAAAATGAGTTTGAACATAATATCTTTAAACTTTAGTTATCTTCTAATCTAGACTACTTTAAATTCTTTATGGTGATGATAAGAAGTAATATTTTTCTGAAAAATCACAGGCATCCCCTTTGTCTTTTCATAAAAAACTTAACTTCACATAAAAGTAACTTCAAAAATAGTATTCTCCTAAATTATAACACCTAGAAGGGCTTATTTTTAATTTGAGATTTTTTTCATCTTCAAATATACTTCTAATTATTATTCTCTTCATCTAACATATCTTCATATTCTTTTATTAACACTTTTTCTTCATCTTTATCTAAACTAAAAAAGGGTTTTCCTATAGATATTTCCTATTTTTCTTCTTGGATTTCTTTTTTTCTTCCAAACCACATTATGGGTATCAATAAACCTTTTTTCCAGATCATATGAACTTATTTTACTTTTAAAATACTCCTCCATCTGAAAATATTCTGAATCTACTTTCTTCTCAAGTTTCTTTAAGGAAAATTTCTCTGTGGTTTTAGGCTTCTTTGTAGGAGCCTTATCTGAATTAGAAACTTTAAATGCTTTTCTCTTTGAAGGAACAACAGTTTATTCTTCTTCTTATTTGAGTAATTTTTTTGAAGCAACTACCAATGACTTTTCAAAAAATATATTATCCTTGAGATCATAAAGTAATCATATTCTAAATAAAGTCTCTTCATTAATATTGTTTTCCTTTTAACTTTCAGGATGTGCTTCATTCTCAATATCCTCTTCCTTTATAAATTTAACAAAGTCATAATTAATAATTCACCCATATGGTAATATTTTCATCATAAAAGTAACATCTTTTATAGATTAAATATAAGACCATATGAATTTGAATAATTTAAAATTCATAATTTTACAATACTGTCCTATAGATACACACCTTGTAATTTGGTTGGGTCCTTATCACCTTTCTTATCCAACAGAATGATAAGATCCACTGAAACACAATCCTTACTTTAGGATTCCTATTCCCAATCTTATGAATGTTTTCATGAATTACAAAAAGATGGTTCTCAGCATCAGATGTTATGATCTCACAATAAATTTTTTGAAGTTTATGAGAGAAAAATAATGAATATACATCAAAATTAACTTGAAAAAGTCTTGTACAATTCTCCAAGGTCATGATAAAATTTTGGACAAAAATTATAAACAAATTATTATTTATACCTTCTTCCTAATAATACATAGTTGAACTATAAAATTCCCTCACCATAAGAGAATAATATAGTTCTTTCTCATCTACAGTAGAAGATAACTTCTTCCAACCTTGAAATGAAAAAATATATTTTATTATAAACTCATATTTATCTAATATATTAGAATCAACTAGTGTGTCTAAGAATTTTTATGGTTTCTATACTTTCTAAAGAATCCATTTTTTGAATAGAAGAAATGTGAAACAGCTTTTTATGTTTATCAAAATTCACTATAAAACCCTCAAGAGATCTACTTCAGATCATAGTGAATGCGTACAAAAACTTTGGGGTCCACTTCTTTATAAGGTAATTTTAGGAATATGATAGGTCACCTTATATTTTTTTTATTCAATGGCTCGAATCAAATCTCACCCAAAAAAATGAGGTCATAAATATTTTTATGGATTTATTTTAGAGAAAAACTAAATTTAAAATGTTATAATATTTTGATCATAATTTTTAAATTGAGTTAAATAAACTCCAATATTTAGAAATTCATAAAAAGGAAATTTAGATAAATGAAAAAAATTTCAAAATACATATTTTAAGAAACTCAAATAAAAAACAAAATAATATTAAACAAATGATATTATGAAAATATGATAAGGTGAATTACATTTTATAAAAATTAAATGAATTGGAAATATTTTCTAAAAAGGTTTATAAATATTCATCCATTCATTAATGGCTTGATATTATTCTTTATAAAATGGTTCCATAAATGTTTTGTTAGAGTTTAAGTTCTTAGGAAAAATTAAAAATTATAACAAGTGGGATGAAATAAAAAATTAGTTACTCCCCCTAAATAATAAGAATAATTGAAAAATAATAACCAAAAATCAAATTAATATATTTATATAAATATAAATAATAAATAGTAGAGGAATCAGTAATAGAAATTCAGCTGTTAATTCATATTATTTTAATCCTCGAAATCATTGTTTTGGATAGATAGAACTCCCTAGGTCTAGAAGAATTAGCGAATAAGATTTTTACACCCAAACAAGGTTAGATATCCCATGTTCATAATTATAAAGTTCATATGAAATAAATTCTCTTTGATTTTGTTGACGTTGAATTCCGCTGAAGGCCTCAGATGGGCATTATTGGGAAAACCAAAGGCATATTTCGAGTCAGAAAACCATCTCGGGATGGGCCGAAGGCTGCATGTAAAATCTAAGGGGTTGAGCATAAAAACCGCTCAAATGCACGCAATAGTGCGTGACTAGGGGGATTTAGTGCACAGGTGTTTAAAATTTCTATGTGGACGACTGACAGGTACATTTTTTCACACAGGCCCTATTTTTTCACCCCCCCCCCCCACCCACTGCCATCGATCGCCTATTAATAGAAGTGTACCCCCTCACTTCTGGTGGCTGAAGAATTTAAACCATCTCGGACGTGTGTACTACACCCCTTCCATATGAAAAATATGGAATCCAGGTATAGGATTTTTCGGGATAAGTCTCCCAGGGGTCTACCATCGGGTAGGACCACTAGGGATTGACCAATGCCCAGTTCCTTTATTATTAATCCATTTTCACAAAATACTCCCCTATTTCATGGAAGAATCCCTTATCCATACAATATCAGATGATTTCATGCACATGTCTCCTATTGCATGCAACAGTTCTCATTTGAGCACCAATTTCACACAAAACCCTCCTTTTGCGTGCAATCCTCCCTCCTCGTGTGCGCCCTTAAGCATGTATTCAATATCACTTCCACAAGCACCATCTTAAATCTCTTCTTATGCACAACACACCTATCCTACCTACCCTTCTCTCATACTTCCCCCCAGGTTTGTAGGAAGTGATTTCAAGGTCCCTTGGGTGGTGCTTCATGTTGCGTTGCTTAGCCTCTTGCTTCTTCGCATAGGCATGCTAATGGTTATTGCTTCTTCTCATAGTCATGATAACATGATCCCATCAATAGATCACTCAAATGCCCCATCTCCAGATGTCATTACTGATTCCTTCCCTTCCCCAAGGGTGGGTTCATATCAGTTATGTAATTCTAAGGGTTGATGAGTGAATCCTCATCATTTGAGCTACAGGATGTTAAACTGCCAAGCACCATCATCCTCAGTACATGACATTAAATTTTTGCCTTTACCTATGAAATATATATGGGGTACCTCATCTCAGATATTCTCCATGCCCATTGGTCTCCACAAGAGTGAGATCTTCCTCCCATGGAATGAGATCCTCTTTGCTGGAACAACATTTTTCTGTGGGGAATAGAAACCATCTTGGTTTAATCCTCTATCCTTTCTTGTGGGAGGCATCATCCTTTCTCCTCCTCTCTTCTTCCATGCATCAAGGATTGAGAAGATAGGGGAAGAGAAACCTTTATTACCCTATCCCTCTCCCTTTGGGATTTATCTCCAACAGGCCTCCATCTGGGAGTAAGTCCCAATCTTCATCTCCTTGGGCCGTAAACCACGCGTAATCCCTGCTCTATTCCTCATGGACGCACCTTTCATGATGTGATCATTAGGTCTTTTTTCTTCTTGTTTCTCACACCGAGCATGACTCGCATGGTATTAGTGTAAGTACCAACCATGGAATCCTCCTTAGGCTGCCTTAGAAAATAATCCCCAAGACCCCATTCCGAACTACATGGACTTTGATCCTTTCCCCTTTCCGAGTAAGGTATGTAGGAATCATCCCTGAGGTTCAAGCCCAACACCCATCGGTCCCAACCACATCACATCAGTTCACCCCCATCCTGCATGACATTAAACTGTATACCCTTCTCTGCCCTGCAAGACGTTAAACTGAATGTATTCAAATTACGTGGGTTTTGATCCATGTCTCCTAGACAGGGCACGTTGGAAGCCTTCATGAGGTTCAAACCAACCAACAGTAAGCAGTTGTAGTCCCCAACCATCGGTAAGCTATTGTAGTCCCCAAACAACGATAAGCCATTGTAATCCCCAATCTATGGTAAGCCTTTGTAGTACCCTTTCTTGGGACCCATATCTTCGGTCTTTCCCCTAGGCGTCAGACCAACCTAGGCTGTTAACTATGCTTAAGCCCCAAAAATCATCATTGGGTCTCTATCCTCTGACCACACCATGATTCTATCCCCCACTAAACAACACGGACTTTGATTCCCTACAATAGGAATATTTTTTAAGCCCCACTGAGGTTCAATCCCATCATATATGTTTCATACTGATCTCTCCCCTTGACCCTTTGCATTTTGTGAATTTCATGCTCCAACCCGGAGGTTCTACTTACTTCGGGTCTCATCCAAGCATCCATTCTTATAGGCTTCCTCCTCAGGTATCCCATCACCCCACCAAACTACGTGGACATTGATTCACTACCAAAGGGATATGTAGGAAGCCTCTATGAGGTTTAAGAACAACACTACCGCCACCTTCGCATTGGTTCCCTCTCATTTTCCATCCAATTTATTCAACCCCTCTCAATCCATCTAAGTTTTACCCAGACCTCCATATCCTGGTGAGATCTTGTCACCCATTTCCACACTGCTCCTAGTAGAACCTGGGAATCTATCCATGCATAAACCCCATACAATCCACAATCATTCAACCAATACCACTCCTCTGGAAATGGTCGTCTAACCATTTGTAAGCCCCAGCATGTATCTAAGTCATGTCCCTTGTGCACATCCAGATTTTGTGCCTCACCCCTCTCGAACTACAAGGGTTTTTATCCCTTTTGGGTATGTAGGAAGCCTTCCTTATGTGAAATCCCAACCAATTGTAAGCCTTGGTGTCCCCTTTTCTAGGACCCATCATTTTTTGATTAGTCCTCGTAAACCTCCCAGGTGTCCCCCTCTAGGGACATACCCATCTTATATACTTTTATCAGTGTTCCAGTCAATATGATCTGTCTCTGTAAGATATTAAACTCATGGAATACCTTGTGTTAAACATAGTAATAAAAGGAAAACCTCAAAGACATGCATCTAGCATAAAATTCCCTACACTCGACGTTGGATGCCTCAGACTTCCGCGCCCTCGAGAAGCCCTATCATAAGGTAAAGAAATTCATATGTACCAGTGCTTCAGTGACAAGACACGCCAGCGACTCCCAATGTGACTAATCCCCTAACCAAAAGTTTCTTCCCTGACTTGACCCCCTTGGGAATGTCCTGAAAAAATCAATGTAATTAACCAGAATCCATAAAGATATGGCACTAGGAATGGATTAAAGAACAATGTCTTAAATCTATAAGGGAGACCAAGACGATGTGAAGATTTTAGATGAGGAATACATGGAAGGATAGACTGAAATCCCATCATCCCATTTCGATCAAGGAACAACCACCTTTGAATAAGCGACAGATGTCGCCTACCTTTGGAAAGAGGGAATGTTGGGTACAAATGCGACCATCATCAAGCATCAACACACGACAGGTGGTACGCCCCTGCGAAAGCATTGAAAACAGAAATGGTGAACCTGGCATGAATTATTCTCCTTAACATGGGAATTTGTAAGATTTGGTACATCAAAATATGATCATGTCACTAGATCCATTTATCCTATTCCAGGTCCCACCAAGTAAATAGTAGGCCTAGCATGAAACCTACCAAAGTTCAGGACAATTAATCTCTAGGAATCCCAGTCTGTGACATTGTTAGTGCGGGTCTTTCTATCCAGCCATGGGAGAATGAGTTGTGATGGAGCACTGGACATTTTTTTCCAACCATTTGTACTAATGGATTAATCTTCCTACTTTCCAGGACTCAAGATATGGTAATAGTACAGTGATAACCACCCTCCAATGGATGCGGGGGTAGGGGAAATGTGAATGAGGAAATCACACATGGATTCATCACCACTGCGATGGCTCCCATAGCTTTTGGGAATCCATGCCCCATCTCACCCTCATATTTTATTCAGAATAGGGTGATTAATACCCTTGTTCATCTATTCAAATAGAAGGGGGGAATGCCAACAAGAGAGATGGACCGTCAACACCTGGAGGCCTTGGTGCCCTCCCAACACCTCCTCCCCCTGAGGGCCATGTAGGGATCCACTCCTCCCCACACTGATCTCCAACAGCTTTGGGAGCCTCCCCCAAAAGTTCTCCTATGAATCCCTCCCTTATGATAAAAAAGTGGAAGATGTATGAGGCCTTTTGGATGCGACTCCTATTAGGGGACCACTAAGGAGGGATCCCACCCAACCACGTCAATGTCACCAGCTAGTCCAGTAGATCGAAGAGCAGGTCACCTACACCCCTACACAACCAACCCTAGAGGAACCTTCAATCTTGGATAAGACTGAGGAACCAATCACCTCATGAACTGGTTTGATTGGCCCTCTCGGTCATTGAGCGAAGTGGAAGCCATCATGAGACAACCTATAACTGTGACGTTTGGTTTGGAAGTCCTCCATGTACCACCATTGGATAGAGTGGAGGTCCACCCTTCTCTTGTATCCAACATAGAGGTCCTCCTAATGCACATGTTATTAGCTCAAGCGGTGGTTCTATCCACCTTATTGACACCCGGCATGAGGTTCCTCCCCATGCCTCTGACCTCAGGTATGGAAGTTATCCACAGATACCTAGTTATCGATGTGAGGGTGTCCCTTTTCCGGCTATTCAATGGAATGGATGTCCTCCCCATGTACTTTTAAATGTCGGTGGGGGTCCTCCCTAGGCCAACAATAACAAGCATTGAGTCCCTCCCCGCTTCACTGAATGTAGAGGTCCTTCTCGCATTCAGCATGACCGGCATGAAGACCTCCTCGCACCCCTGATACCTGGGCCAGTCCGCATGAATTCCCTCCTCATACCACAGACGGTCACCACGGAGGACCTCCAGGTGTCCCATTTGATATTTTCCCAGGTGCTCCTAGCACCGCAGTTTGCTCAAGAGGGAGTCCTCCCCACTCCAAAATCAACTCATACAGAGGTCCTCCCCATGTTGAAATTATACCCTTACCTAAAGAACCACCTCAGGGAAGAAGGGAGGATCATCACCGCTAGAGGAAGAACCCTGAGAAGCCTCATATCACAATCAAACATGTCTGATTCTTAGATTCAGAAGTGGAATGTGATTTGATGATGGAACCCTCACCTCGATCCTTTGTGTCAAGGACTGGGGTAGGGACTCGTCATATTATCTTCATCCTCCCAGAAAGTGAAGTTCATTAAATCCATGAATCCCTCCGTAGGTACATCTATAATGAAGAATATTTGACCCCTATCAGGGATCTCACTCTAGAATCTTCTCTTTCATCACACGGATCATACTCCACTTCAACATAAGATCTCGGGGAATTATTCTGGGGACCTGTAGACCCAGATCCATGGTCATACACATTAGAAACTGCTTTTTTCCTTAAATAAGATGCTATAATCAGTATCTTGTCCAACAGGGATGTGGTGGCACAATCAGTTCAGTCCTTGGGAGGCAGCTCAATATGTGGCAGTTTGTCAGCCTGTGCACCATATTCTCCACCAAACAGATCGTTGCTGCAATGGTCCATGTATGCATAGTTTTTGGCAACTCAACCACCTCTAGTTGATGAATGGGGAAGTCAAGGGTCAGAGCCAAGAAGTCTCTAGTACACCCTCACCATAGATCACTTCCTAGAGATGTTCTTTCCAATAGTAGTAGAAAACTTCAACGCCCCGAAAACCCTTACCCAGGATGAGATCATGTGCTTCTGTCTAACCCTCAATATGAAACACTCTCGTATCCATCATCAATGACTGACTTATTCCAAGGGTTAGAAACAATGTGAAGATATTGGCCAGCTGTTTATCCTGGTTGAGTTATCCACACTTCTGGAAGCTTGACACCCTGCGTCACCCAGTCATTATCGGGACCTCCAGTAATGATGAGTTCAAAGCTTTACTATGATCTGCAGATTTATCAGGGAGGCATCCCCATATGTTCAGATCCATGGCCAGAGGTAGTATGATGCCCTTCATGTTATCCATATCCTACACTAACCTAGTTTACTCTGCAACATCAATGATATGCCACTAGAAATTGCTACAGTAAACATGGTTTTCCCTGAGATATTTACGTAAGGGGGCATAGGACCAGGGTCAGAAGAATATGAACAGCTTACAAGGGCAGTACAATTCCTAGTGGACCCAACAAGAATCCACACCCTCCCCCAAATGCAGACACTCGGCCTCCCTGCACCCTTTGAGTCGTTTCCACTCACATGGGAACCCAATAAAGGTAAAGAAAAAGTTGAGGTCATTAAAACATCTGACTCATCTAGCTCAGTGCCAAAGATAGAAGAAGACCCAAAAAAGGATACTTTGTGTCAGCATCTTGTGGAAAACAAAAGGATGGTTGATGAGCTCCTTATTGATCATGCCATGGAATAATGACCAGATTATGGTAACCCTCGATGAGGATAGCAGGGGAAAGCACAGCTTCCCCCCTGGTGAGTTACCTTCTGTCGACCTCGATAAACCTTTCTATCTAGATAGAGTAGAGACTGGTGTTTATGGAAAGTGACCACGATATGTGTCACTAAATACACTATAATTACACGATAATTCTCCCCAAGACCTGGCTCTGTAGGTTGTTCCCCCCGATTTCTCCACAGGTTGCTCCTCAGGCTGTTCCCCCAATCACTCCTTGGGTCATTACACCATCCGCTCCACAATATGTGGAGCCCACTTATCATGTTGAAGAACCTGAAAACTCATTGGTGGTCAGGAACCCTCGTCAATTCATGAATCTCTTCCAAGATTATCTGATGGATGCCCTCATTGCTCGCCTCGAGGCCCTTGAAACCTAAAAGGTGGGGATCCCGCCTGATGGAAATCCATATCCATCATTGGTGGATGACATTCCATCACCTCCAGGTTTCACGAATCCCACATTTTCCAATTTCAATGGGACTGGTGACCCATTGTAGCACACTTCCCACTTCATTTCGAGGTGTGTCCCCATGCTAGTAATTCCAACGTAGCAGGAAGATACCAAACTCCAGAGCTTTATATAGACATTATAATGGCCTTCGTTCATCTGGTACAGTTAGTTTCTCATTGGATCTATAGATGGTAGGAAAGATCTTCACAGGAAAATTTTGTACCAGCTAAGTTCACCACTCAGAAGACACGTATCGCGGAACTCTTCAGATGAAAGAAGAGACCAGATGAATGGGTAGCAGAATTTTTTTCTAGGTGGAAGGGTCTCAGGTACTCGGTCGATATGCCGCTAACTTTGGAAGATATGTTGATGGTGTGGGTATGGAATCGTAAGACTATGATGATCCCTTCTCTCATCACACATAATTACCTGGGTGGATTCCAAGACGTCTCGGACTAAGCGAAACGTCTGAAAAAATCCCTATAGGAACCAAAGAAGACATGTCGGTTGCCTCCTACAGCCCCTGCAAGAAGATCCACTGTTGTGGCACAAATAAAAGCTCCCAGACAGATGTAATTGTTGCCAACCGAACAAACCCCATAGAATCCTTAAGGACCACTGCCTTAGGGTCAGGCTCAGGTTCAACCTCCAACCCGAAATCTTCTTCCACAAAATTAGCAAGCACCACCGCGTAATGCACCACATCCTCCTCGGATAGACAAACAGGTCCCTCCTCTACATCAGTATCCACCTCCTCGACAAGTTTAGGATCCTAAATCCCCCTTTTCAGAAAAAATAAACCAAACCTAATCATTCAATGAGGCTCAGGTTCTTAGATACTTTTGAAGTACCTTAGAGCAAGGAATCCTACAGTTTCCAAAATGTAGGAGACCTGAAGGGGCTGATCTCGTAGATCACCCCCAACTAATTCCCTTATCACTGGTTCCTTGGAAACACCCCCAAGCAAGGTTATGTGTTCAAGGATTGGCTCCAGGACCAAATTGATAATAACAAATTCAGACTGGGTTTGACCCCGTCACAAGTGGTGGGTGTGTCTCTAAGGCCCGACAGTGACAAAGATGGTGATTGGAAACAAGTTTCTACTCGTGAATCCCAAAAGTATGAAAATTGAATGGCTTACAAAGCAGTCGCTCACACCCATGGTATTATTTGTTCTCATTGTAATCAACATGAGACCGTTGAGGCCTCCAAGTCACCAACATCTACTAATTTTTCATCAATGTATCAGGATTCATCATCCAAGGAAGGTAAGCATCGATGATGTATGTAAAAGAAAATTTCCCCACTAATTCCATCGTTGTCCCATACTATCAGTGACTTCATGCCCCTAGAAATAGGAATTGCCCCCAAAATCCGATCAATAGTGGTGGATTTTTCAGGTGATGATTAGGAGTATGAATCGGTAAACCCCATCAAGCTAGTAAATCCTTACATGGTTCCCGAAAATGAAGAATTCCATGCAGATCCTCCTAATACCCTTAGTCGACACCAACATCGATGCAATCATGATATGTGAATTTTCAGAATTCTTTGGCCAGCGCTTCCAGCCAAGTCATGAATGCTACTGAGACTAGACACCAGGGCCAGCACAGAGCTCATCACACACAATCCTCCCATACTATCTTGTGAGATTCACCCCCACCACCGTATGTATTTCTTGACCAGACAGAGTCGTTGTGACCAGGTTATTATCTGTCACGTTCAACAGAGGCCAGACCTTAGTCATTTGGACCTTTTCCCATAGCTGTTTTTCATAGTTCAACCAGTGAGTAGTGGTATAATCCTAGCTCCATTCAGAACCCACCAGTAAGACTTGCAGTAGTTCCCGTCATACCTCCTATCACAGAGAAACCTCATGGCAGCATAAATGTGCATCTAGCCTGAAAATATGATGCTCTAAAGAACATTTCCAATATTCCTGCAAGGATCTCAATCCTTAAGTCCCTTTTTATGTCAAAAGAAATGTGTAAATCCCTTGAGTAGGCTTTGATATGCCCCCTATGGTTTGAAAAAGAGGTGGAAGCCATAGAATCCTTTCATGAAGAGGTGATAGAACATGCAGAATTCTAGGCCATTATCTCATTTTCAGGAGAATATGAGGGTTCTCCCATCTAGGGGAACATCTAACCGTTGCATATTATAGTCTAGTTTAATGGTGTGTAAGACTTTCATTGTCTTGTAGACATAGGTTATGGGATCAATCTCATCCTGACCTAGATGCTCCTCAATCTAGGTTTATCTGAATCAGACTTGAGTCCTTCAAACCTAATGATCCAAGGGTATGACCGGAAAGAATAGACATTGTTCAGAAATATCCATCTAAAGACTCGTTTTGGTGGCTTAATTTCCAGAACTGAGTTTATGGTTATCTCATAGGAAACTTCCTACAATGCATTGATGGGATGACCCTGGCTCCTCTTGCATGCGGCATTTCTATCCTCATATCATCAGTGCCTCAAGTAATCCCTCATTGGTTGAGTGGGAATACTCCAAGGTGATGCTTCTCCTTTTTTCTACTGTGAATCCCCCTATTTGGATGAAAATTACTAAAAAATCAAGGAAACTAATGTTCAAACTAATGAATATGATCATGCCACTGATGTCACCAACCCATGGATGGATTAGGACAATGCATTCATTCTCCATATTCACTGGTTGGAAGCCACAAACCTGAACATGGGAAAATGCTTTGATGTCTCCAGATAGTGTGGTAAGTGTGATCCTAAGACTAAAGAGCACCAAAAACTCACCTCGTATTCCTATAAAAATCAGGCTCGAGAGATCATGGAGCCCCTTACTTCAGTGAGGTATTGGGACATCCTCCCTATGTAAACAACGATACATCATTCTTGTTTATTTTGCTGAGTAGGGTTGAATACACTTCGGACAACTCCCCATTACTGCTTTGATATTATCAAGAGTGGCCCCCTAGTTCGAAGGACTAATGGAATAAGATCAAAAACTTTCATCACCATGGTCTCAATAGAGCCAGATTCTCCCGATGAAGATTCCATGGCCACTTAGGCTAGTACCAGTGTTCTGACAGGGATGATTAACTCATAAGAATCGACCCCTTGCCAATGATCCTCACGATTTTGATGATGATGATGATTTGGAAGATTCCCCTCTTGCATTTGAGGAAGGCGTCTCCACCACCATCGATGAGTTGGTACAGGTGAATCTCGGTATCGAGACAGATCCAAATCCAACACTGATCAGTGTAGCCATGTCTACAGAATATAAATAGCAATATGTAGATTTCCTGAAGAAGAATCATGATGTATTTTCCTAGAGTTACAATGAGATTCTGGGGCAAGATCCTCATGTCTCCATCCACTGTCTCGGTCTCCCAAAAAATCATCACAGGTTCAAACAACCTCCCCGAAAGATACACCCTTCTCACGGTGTCATGGTTGGGGGGCCTAAGTTAATAATCTCATTAAAGAAATCTTCTTCAAGGAATTAAAGTACCCCAAATGGAAAGCTAATGTTTTTCTTGTCAGGACGAATAACATAAAGATCAAGGTTTGCATCAATTTATAGGATCTCAGCCATCAATGTCTAAAGGATGAATTCCCCTTCCTACAATAGAGCTACTAATTGATGCTACTACTGGATTCCAAGATCTCCACTTCATGGATGGGGATTATGAATACAATCAGATCTGAATGGACCCTAAAGATGAAGAGTCCATAGCCTTCATAGCACTGCAAGGTACCTTTTGTTATAGAGTAATTCCTTTTGGTCTAAAAAATGCTGGTTTCACCTATCAATTTTCCATGCACTGCATATTTAATCCAATCCTTGGGACATTGGTGGAATGCTATGTGGACGATTTTGTGGTCAAATCCCACCAACGTCAAGACCATATCGCTGATCTCGAGAAATTTTTTGGCTTTCTCCACTCCTGTTGTATGAAGATGAACCCCTTAAAGTGTGCATTTGGGGTTACCTCTATAAAGATTCTTAACTTCATTGTAAGATATAGAGGCATTGAGTTCAACCCAGAGAAGATCAAAGCAATCAGTCAAATGTCCCCTCTGAGCAACCTCTAAGATCTCTAAGGTTTTCAAGGACACTTAGCATGCATACTCCGATTCATCGTGAATTTTTCAGGTAAGTGTAAGACCTTTTCCCAGCTCATGAAGAAAGGTATTTTCTATCAGTGGGATAAGGAATAATAAACTGACTTTGGGTAAATCAAGTAGTACCTACTCTAGCCTCTAGTTCTGATGACACCCATCCTTGGGAATCCATTGATCCTTTATGTAACTGCACTGGAATGGTCCCTTAGTGACCTTCTCACCCAGAAGAACAACAAAGGAACAGAGAATAGTTTGTACTATCTCATCCATATTTTCCTTGATAGAGAGACTAGATATACCTCTATTGAGAAGAGATTCCTTGTACTAGTATTTGCGGTATAGAAGCTTCAACATTACTTGCAACCCTAAGAGATACATATAGTGTTTAATGTGGATCTGTTGAAGTATATCCTAAATCACCCCATATTGATAGTCCATCTAGATTAGTGGGTAGTAATCCTTCAATAATTTGACATCATATTTGTCCCTTAGAAGGATATCAAGGGTCAGGCACTGGCAGAATTTCTTACCACCCACCCAACTTCTGTAGAGTAGTCCTTGGATTTTGACTTCCCAGATGAATCCATCCTTTCAGTATATCAAGTTGTACCATGTTGGCATATGAATTTTGATGGCACCTCATGAAGACCAACTGGAAGAAAGCTCAATGACCACAAGCTAAATTGCGTAGGCCTAGGGATCTTCTTTAGTACATCCTCACAGGTTGTCTTTCCCTATTAATTCTTATTATCGAAAGGCTATAATAATAACGAGGTAGACTGTCGGGACCACATCATCGGCCTTGAGCTGGATCTTGATATTGATGTTCCCCACCTAAACATGAAGGGGGAATCAAAGTTAGTCATCAAGTAGATCAATGGTGACTATGTTTTCAGGAATCTTGAACTCATACTCCTATTATAACGCGCCCATCATCTAATGGACCATTCCCCTACTCTGCCAGAAGTTACTCATGTTCTCCTGTCATATAACGAACAAGTCGATGCCTTGACCAGCCTCATTGCATCCCTTACAAAACTTGACCAGGATGATATGATTATTCATGTGTTGCATCAGAGGTTCGTAACTCATGTCGCTTCTGACAATGATGATAGTCAGTAGGTAAGTCATCTCACTGCCAGTGCTTCCACGTCTGGACCTTCTGGTCGCCCTGATGAAGCAGAAGAGACCCCTGATTGGAAAAATCCCTTTTTTAAGTATCTCTAACGTGGTATTATCCTAGAATAATGATCTTAACGTGAGTGGATCCATCGGTGTGCGGTGCAATACACCCTCCAGAGTGGTCCCAGCCTCGAGAAAATCCTATATAAATGTGGGTTTTATGGGTTTCTTCTTTGATGTATTCAAAGAAATGAGATCTCCCAAGTTATTAAGAAAGTTCATGCTAGTTCAAGGGGGTCTCATCAGGAAGGCCCAAAGATCTCTCATAAGGTTCGAAGACCGATCTACTTCTATCCCACCATGATTCACAATTGTATCGAGTTCGCTAAGAAGTTCCATGTGTGTCAGATACATGACAATTTCATGCATCGATCACTATAGCCTCTTCATACTATAAAATATTCTTGTCCCTTTGTAGTCGGGGGACTTGATGTTTTGGGACCATATCCACTGGTGACAGCCTGCCAATGTAGGTTCATCCTAAATGCTACGGATTCATTTTCCCAGTGGGAAGATGAAATTCCACTCAGGGAGTTCAAGGCTCATTCCATCATTGACTTCATGAGATCCAATATCATCCTTTAGTTTGTATTCCCTTATGACATCCTCACCAATAATGGCTCCAACTTTTGTGTATCCAAACTAAATAAATTATACACGAAGTACAATATTTGTTCTAAACATACCTATTACTATCATGCATAATAAAATGGTCATATATAGGTAATAAACAATACCCTCTCGAACATTTTGCAGAATATGGTTTGTTAGAATAAGAAAATTTGGTCGGACAAGCTCCCCAACACACTCTGGGATTATCATATGATGACTCATAATTCCACCTAAGTAATCCCATATTCATTGTTATATGGAACGAAGGTGGTCTTGACCATCGATATTCAGTTTCCATCTTTTCTCACGATCTTCTATGATCAGAAGACACTGAGTAGAGTAGAATAAATCCATTTGTCTGAATTGGAGGCTATCAATGAGAACTGACTTCATGCCTTACATAATCTGGAGAGGCATCAGAATAAGATAGCTAGATCTTTCAATGACAAAGTTCATCTTCTCTCCTTCCTTTAGGGTGACATAGTATTGGCTCTCAAAATGTTGATGATACATGGTAGTAAGACACCAAAGCTAGAGCCCAGATGGGAGGGGCCTTATATCATCCATAAGTTTTAACCCAACGGTGCATACTCCCTGGTCACCATGGATAGTGAGTGTATTACCCCTCCCACCAATGATAAATTCCTCAAGTAGTAATTCACTTAGGATTACACACACCATATTCATTGCATGACATTAAAATGCATGAACCATCTAGGTTGAAGGATGTAAAACCATTGGGTACACATCCTACATGACATTAAACTGTAGATAGTAGGAAAGCCGCATAGTCTGGGCACTATGACCATAAACTAAGATCTACCTCATCATTATGGAACATATGAACTATGTATGGATTGATTCCCATCCTCATGGTATACGTAGGAATTATCATACACTTTTTCATTGGGTCCAACCCCAAATTTCTCAATTTTCGTCCTCTCAACCTAGGGCCCATGTCTAGAACACGTGGGGTGGTATGGACTCTTTTGTCCTCACTCATGTCAGGTTTGAAAAAACTTCCCTGTATGCCTCCCTCAAGAACATCATCTTCCTGTTTTTTTCATCCTCTTTACCTTAAAATATTAAACAGCATGGCACCTCTAGAACTATGTATGGATTGATTCTCATCCTTATGGGATATGTAGGAAAGCCTAAAAATTTAGTCTATGGGTCTATCCCCATGTCCTTGTACATTTTCGTCCCCTTTTTCCCTGCCCTAGGGTCTGAGTTCTATGACCTTTAAACTAAGATCTATTTTGTCCTACATGACTTTAAACTACAAAGAGGTCCAATCTCTATGACCCTAAACTAATATCTCTCTCATCCAGATTATATTTCACTAAATTGTGTTGCACAGTCCCGCATGACTCTAAACTATTACATCCTTTCCACAAGACATGAAAATGCATGGGTTGGTCCTGAGATATGACCTAAAATGTGGCACTATCATCCTAGCTGTAAAATGAAAAAACAGAACAGTATTGTGGTGTCCTCTCCTAAGAGATAATCACACTCAGAATTGGTCATTCACCTTGCTATTTTTTCAAGGCCAATATACGGATTAATTTCTACAGAAACACCTGGACTCCTCATATATGTTTGTTGATTCAAAGAAAAAAGAGGGAAGAGAAGAACAAAAAAGGTACATCTAATGTCTCTTCTTCTCGTGCAAGGGCCAAACTTGCACAGTGATTCAAGAACTATGTGCGACATGATTCTCATCCTTATGGTATATGTAAGAACGACCACACATTTCATCTTCAGGTCAAGCCCCAAGAACTAGAAATTAATCATTTCTTCTTTTCTCCCTCATGGCCCAGATCCCTTCGAGATTCCACGGTGTGGTATGAGACCACCATGTTCCTCATTCACATCGAGTTTTCAATAACCACACCATGTGTCTCCTTAAGGAACCTTCGTTTTTCCTCCTTAACATGTGATGTTAGACTACATAACACTTTAGAACTACATATGGATTGATCCCTACCATTACAGGATATGTAAGAATGTCCAAACATTTTATCTATGGGTCCATCCACAGGTTCATCTATCCATCCCTCAACCCCTTGTCCTAATTTCTCTCTTGGAATTTTTAATGGTGTGGCTTATGGGACCTTTTCATCCTCATTCACATCGGGATATCTTTCTATGCCATACACACTTCCCCTTTGGTGATTCCACCCTTTATCCATATGTCCTTACCACATGATGTTAAACTATATGGTTCTTTATAACTATGTGTGGCTTGATTCTTGCCCTTGAAGGATTTTTAGAATGGTCAGACACTTTTTCTCTAGGTCCAGCCCAAATCTTATCCTTATTTTTGGATTTCTATCATGAGGCCTCTACAGGCAGTACGCGGTGCCACATGACTTCTTTTTTCCTCATTAACTTTGGGTTTCTACCACGTTGTGTACCCCCTTAGGGTACCTCCTTATTCATTTTTCATCCTTACCGCATGACGTTAAACTACATGGAAGTTTAGAACTACGTATGGCTTGATTCCTACCCTTGTAGGATACGTAGGAATGCCCAAACATTTCGTATTCAGGTCTATCCCTAGGTTCATCAACACATTCAATTCCTTTCCTCCACACCCCTAGGTGATTCATATTCTCTTAACTGGACCCCTCAACCCCTTTTTTTCATTACCCATGTGCTCATATGTGTTGTGGTTTAGGGCTGAGAGTTTTGGATTTCACATGGACATGCTTTCAATTCCATATCCCTTCTTTATGTGTCCCTTTATTTGGGTTTCTATCATCCTTCACGACTAAAAGGACCCCTTAATGGTATGGATGATCATCCTTTTGGCTCACCTACCATTTTAGGTCAATGTCTGAGAGGATTTTAGAAATAAAAACCTGATAAAATCCCTCATTTCAAACTCGCTTAGCGGTCAACTCTCAATCCTTTGTTCCCATTTCAGGTCACACGATATGGATGTTGTGATTTGAATATGGTTAACAGTTATCCTACATCGTTATTCCATCCCCATTTTGCCCTAAATATTGGTCTCATGATTCACATACCTTTCTACTTCACTATGTATATGTGGAACTTTGACAACCATGGTTTTATCCCTATGACCACCTTCGCACATTAAGTGGATGAATTAGCATATTGGGATCATCCTTATCTTCACTCCATTTTCCCCTACTATGTTTTTCATGTGTTGTGGAGATATTTTCCACCCGTGTTTCACATACCGAGCATGGCTGACATGGGCTTAGAGATTTGGTCAATATTTATGCACCCATGGAAGAATCACTCTTTGGGTACGAGCTCTATGACCTTAAACTAAGATCTCACCATACTTACTACATGATGTTAAACTATAAGTAACTTCCATAACTACGTGTGTCTTTATTACCATCCTTATGGGATACATAAGAATACCCGAGAATTGTTGTCTCTGGTCCAGCCCTAGGTCCCTCAGCCTTTTTAGGGCCCCTTTCCTAAGTCACTTCTCAGATCGCATGGTGTGAGTTGGACTCCTTTTTTCTTCATTCACATTGGTTTAGTTATACTACACTACATTTATCCCATTTGGTTCATCATCCATCCTTCAATGTCTTTACTGCAAGGCGTTAAAACTCTATAGGCTTATTTACTCTTTTCATGTCACTTTTTCAGGGTCCCCATCACCTTTCACATCTGAAAGGACTCCCTAATGGTCTGGTCCCATGCCATTAAGTCTCACCTACCTCATTGGGACAACATCCCAGAGGATCTTGAATGACATCTGATACAAGTCTCGCGTCTCAAATTTGGTCAGCGGTGGACCCTCAATTGTTTGTCTCCATCTCATGCCACATGATATGGATGTTGTCTTTTGAACATGGTCTATATTTATCCCCCATCTTCATCACCAACTCATTAATTATCAAGTATCGGGTGTAGAAATTCATGCTTCTTGACCCTTCTAATCCCTCTTTGCAACTTACGTGCGTCAGAAGGGGATGTTGGTTTGGTTGAGATTATCCCACCGAAGACACCCTTTTCTATTATTGTGTACTCTCATGTGGTGGAAAAGCCTGAAATAAATCCTTGTTTCATCCACATAGCATGGATCAAATAAGCATAAGAGTTTTGATAAGGTAACACCCACATAAAGGGCTGCACAATCCTTTCTTTGGGTCCGAGCTCTATGATCATAAACTAAGACCTTCATTGTCCTTACTACATGACATTAAACCACACGACACATTAGAAGTATGTATGGCTTGATTCCCATCCTTATGCATAGCAATGCCCATACATTTTTTCCTTGGGTCCAGTCCCAAATTTCTCTATCTTTGGTAATCCAACCTATTATTTCTCCAGGAACTCATGGTATGATGTGGAATCCTTTGGTCCTCATTCACGTCAGGTTTACAACAACTGTTTCGTCTTCCTCCCTCTAGGGATATTCTCTCTATGACTACCACATCCCCATCTCCATGACATAAAACTGTGGGATATTATTGGTCCTCACTAGAGAGGTCCTATCTATACGTGGGTTTGATCTTGATTCAAACAAATATACCTACCCAATGTGCTTTTATCATGGTGGAATAATTCCAAGAGCATTTTACTTCATTCAAACAGTCCATCAATCCACCCCACCCTTTGTGTTTCCCTTCATTTGGATATTCATCCTCTTTTACATTTGAAAAGACCCCCAACACGACATGGATTCTCTGCCATTCTACTTGCCTACCATTTTGGGCCAACATCCTAGGAGGATATTAGACAAACCTTTCGAGTTAGGCCCCATCATTTCAAATGTGTTCAGCAGATGACCCTTTTTTCTGTCCCCATTCCAGGCTAATGCGATTTGGGTACTATATTTTGAATCTGGTCAACAATTACCCTATTTTTCATTCCACTATCATTGTGTTCCAATTACTTTACATCGTGATTTACTCCTCCCATTCCTCATTGTTCGAATCAACTCTAACACCCTTGGTGTTATCCCTATCGTGTACGAAAAAACTTTAAGGGAAAGAATTTTGACTGTTTTTGAGAACGTTATTCTCTAGTCAAGTCCCTACCATTAGCTCAGAAAATCTATGTGTTGTTCAAACCCTAGGTATTTAAAGGAATAGTCAGCACTCTCATACACATTGTAAATAATTATGTAGTCACCCCTTGTTTCTCACACCAGGTATGACCCACATGGGATTAGGGATTGATTGTTGGGTACTCCATAGATATGAAATGGTTTAAACATAAAATAAACATTCATATTAAAACTAGCATAAAACTTTTCAACACTCTATTCATAAACCATGAATGGTATAAAAATAACACATCCACAGTCAAACATGTCACAAAACCTTCAATACAATATAGAATATTTGTATTGTAATAAATCAACGTCAAACATGTTTAAAATTCGTCAAAGGATATTGACATAGATAAAATGAAAACTATTTGAAAGAAATACCTATTTATATTTTGAACCCATTTAAAAGTCACGTGATTATATAATAAAACATTTATTTCAAAAATATTATTATAATATTTTATGGGAAACTTCGATGATGCTATAACGGTGGAAAATAGTTGCACCTGCCATATAAGTTAAAAAAAGACATTCTTGCCTTAATTTTTCCCAAAAAGGTCATAAAGTACCTTGTTTGGGAAAACGACGTAAAGATTACTTTCAAAAAATATGTGGTAAAATAAGGGTATAAATGAATTTAACCCATATTCTAGTAAATATTAAAAATACTTTGAATTACTTTTTTTAAGAAAACACGGATATGGATGATAAATAGGTCTCAGTAGATACTAGTGTGTTAACAACCTTAGATAAGTAAATATATTGTAGAATTAACCCTTACCTTGTAATTTTCTTTGGTTGAGGGTACGTTAACCTTATGTATAATAGTTAAATCATTGTTATTAATTTATACAAGAACTATATACATAAATATTATATCATATATGATCCTCTAATATTGCTTTGTTAATAATATTTCAGAACAATCATCATTTTGGGTGTTAACTGATTCATTTTCATTTATATGATTGGTTACGTAAGCCACGTTTTTCTTAGATAGGATGTATTTTATTAATATCCATAATTATATTAAATCATAAAATGAAAATTATTCTTGAATGATTACGATGGGGAATGAATCTCATCGCGTTCGTGGAGACGGTAATCAGTACGTACGCACGAGCGACAATATCATTATACTGATGGTGAAATTTTATGTAATGGGATGATATGTCATATATAAAGAATCATTAACATGTTATATTTATTATTTACATCAATTATACTCATTATTATACCCATCCAAATAATGAAGTTTTTGAATAACAAACTACACCACGACGAGGAGACAGTAAGTCGTACGTATGCACGTATATTGACTTCGTCCATCATAGGATGGATAGAAAAATGAATATGGTTGTACCATATTTATAATAACATAAAAGTATGTAGGAGGTACTGGAGTTATTATTTTGTTATGGAAACAACAAAAAAGAGGAAGTGGAAGAAGAAAAGAACTTGAAAGAGGGTGGTGAAATTATTACCTCTTCTTCGGGTGTTTCCTTTTGAGTTGATCAAAAGGGCTCATTAGGTTTGCTTTATGATCAAAGTAAGGAATATAGGTTGATGTGAGAGAAGTAGGGATGATATTTTGGTAGTGGTTGGCTGAGACAAATGGCTTTGGAGGTGGGAAATTAAAAGAAGTGGAAGTGTCGTTTTATAAGATAGGTGATGGTCACTTAAGGAAAAGCTTGAAATATCATTTTATAATAAAATCATTTTCGGTTTATAATGGCTCCAAAATGATTTATTTTGAGAACAATGTGAGGATGGGTCTAAAACCTCTAAACCAATAGGTTTTAGACAGTTTTAGGTCACCATATTAACCTTATCTTTTAGATTTAACTCTTAGTTAAATAGTTTGACATTTACTATGTCTCTTTGTATTTTTATATTATATGGTTAATAAACTTATTATAACAAGCCAAGAGAACCCCAAGTGGTTAATTATTAATATATGTAACCTTATCTAAGTCCTTTGTACAAACCATATATTTTTAGGAATATTATATCAATTAATAATATAGTATTTGTTTTAAAAACTCAATTAGGTCAATTTTGACACTATTTAGTATTTGATTTTTTTATAAAAGCCATAAAAACTTTATCACTTCAAATAAAATTTATTTAATAAACTCTAACATGTCATATTAACCTATAAAATTATTTTAATTCATAAGAAGTCTCAATTTACATTTATTTGGATATTTGTAATATCAATTATTTTAATATTTCATTAATAAGGTAATTACTACCTCATCATTGTGTCATATATAAATTAAATTATTTAATGTATAAAAATTATAAATAAAATACCATTATGTAGTAAATATTTTTATATTTCTAATGAATATTTACAGTCTAATTTATCTTGTGTATAAACCTATATTAAAAATGGTTTAGTTATTAAACTTTGAATTTAACACTTTTAAGTCTTCTTTAAATAAAATAATAATAAATGTCCTAATCTAATAAAAGTGGACCAAAAGGATCATATTTTATTTCTAAGGTTTTTTTTCTAATTACACTTATCCAATATAATTAGGATATGTGTTAGGGTAATTATAATTCCATTTTTACATTTATTTACCATATTTACTTTAAACTGTGGTAAATAAATGTCAAAAGTTATTATTCACAAAAAAATATTTTAATCTTATTGAAAATAAATTTACTTAATGATATTAACTATTTCTCTCTGATTTTTGAAATTCAACTCACAGAAGCGGTAAAATTAAGTTTTATGCAAATTTTCAAATGCACCTAGAAGGTGGGTAAAAGACGGTAAAAAGTTCAATAAAATTTAATATATATAAACTTATTATAAAATGAATCCAATGAATTAAATTGAACATATATTGGTATTATGTATCTATTAAAATAAAATAACTAATTATTTAAATAAAAAGTCGGTTATTAACAATAACACAATGTTTTTCACTATTCATCAAAAAATGAAAGTTTTTAGGAAAATACCGAAAATTCACCCTAAGCTAATTTTGATATGCCGAATCCAAAAATGAAGTCCATTTTGAAAAATAATATTTATCAAATTTCAAAAAGTCAGTATTACTATTCATAATGTCTAGTTTTATTGGTTTTGGTTTTTTAAAACTCTATGTTACGTACAATGCAAGCTACTGCATTATTTAAAGGGAAACGTATTGTGGAAGCTTGGGGTGTTATATTCCCCCCTCCTTCAAATAATTTCGTCCTCAAATTTTCTATAATATTACTGCATAAAAAGATTTGGATGGTTCTTAATTATAAGTTCCTCATATTCCCACGTTGCCTCTTCCATTTTATGATTTCTCCATAGAACTTTCACCAGATGAGTCGTTCGGTTTCTCAACACTTGTTCTCTGGTATCAAGAATTCTGAGAGGCTTTTCACAATAAGACAGATCGGGTTTCAGTTATATTTCTTCATAGGTGAGTATATGTGTTGGGTCAGGCATGTGTTTTCTCAATAGTGATATGTGGAACACATCATGAACTTTGGAGAGACTTGGAGGCATTTCCAAATGATAAGCTATAACTCCGATTCATTCTAGAATTTTAAAAGGTCTGATGTACCTAGTACTCAAATTACCCTTCTTACCAAAACATATAACACCCTTCCATGGATATACCTTCAAGAAAACATGTTCTCCTACTTGAAATTCCTAATCCTTCATTAGGTTATCGGCATAACTATTTTTCCAACTTTGGGCCTCTTTGATGTGGGTTTGGATAATCTTCACTTTTCCCATTGTTTCCTCAACAAGTTCTGGGCCTATAAGTTTTCTTTCACCAACAACGTCCCAACAAGTTGGTGTGTGACATCTCTTTCCATATAACACTTCATATGGTGCCATCTGAATACTTGAATGGAAGCTATTGTTATTGGAAAATTCTACCAGAGGTAAATATTGATCCCGCATACCTTGAAAGTCAAGTGAGAAAGATCTCAACATGTCTTCTAAGGTTTGAATTGTCCATTATGATTGTCCATCAGTTTGAGGGTGGTAGGTAGTACTCAAACAAAGTTCAGTATCCAAGTCCTTCTTAATACTTTTCCATAATCTTGATGTAAAATGAGGATCGCGATCAGAAACAATCGATAGGGGTACACCATGGTGTCTTACAAATTTTTTAATATATAGTATTTCTAGATGTTCAAGTGGTAAATCTTATCTTATATCAAGAAACTATACTGAATTGATAAGATAGTCAACAATAACCCATATTTCATCATTCCTTCTAGCAGTTTTGGTATCCCCATGACAAAGTCCATCGTAATATTATCCCAATTCCACTCAGTTATGGGAAGAGTTTTCATGACTCATCCAAGTTGTTGCCTTCCGGCTTTCACTTATTGACAAACCATACATCTTGACACAAAATCAGCAATCTCCCTCTTCATGTTGTCCCACCAAAAATTTTCCTTCATATCTCTATACATCTTGGTGCTCCCAGGGTGTATATTGAAATTGGAGCTATGAGCATCATCCAACAATTCACTTTTTAGATTAGTTATGTTAGGAACACAAAGTCTCTTCCCAAATTTCAAAATTCCATCTTCATATATGAAGACACTCAATCTCTCATCATTCACAGCTTTAATCTTCATTTGAAACTCCTCATCATCAGTCTGAGAACTCTTTATACTTTCTAGTAATGAACGTTTGGCAACCATTTAAAAAAGTATTGATGTTTCACCCTCCATGGTTATTCTCATATCCATCTCCATTAGATCCATGAAAATAGGATCCCTTTCAACTCTCATCTTATTCAAAACTCCATGATCCTTTCTACTCAAATAATCTTCAAACTAATTTTCCTTCCCCAGGTGGTAGTGTATAGTGCAATCATAATCCTTCAGTAGCTTGATCCATCTCATTTGCCTCATGTTGAGTTCTTTCTGTGAGAAAATATACTTCAAACTCTTTTTATGAGTATATATCTCACATTTTTCACCATAGAGATAGTGTCTCCATATCTTCAAAGAAAAGATTAATACTTCTAACTCAATATCATGAGTGTGATAGTTTTTTTCGTTAATTTTTAGTTGTCATGATGCATAGGCAATAACTCTATCATTCTACATAAGGACACAACCAAGTCATTTCATTGAAGCATCACTATAAATAATAAACTCATCATTCACCGATGGTAGATTCAATATAGGATCATTGACTAATATTCTAATCATTTCTTAAAAAACATTCTTTACACTTTTTTTGTCCAAACAATTTTAACCCCTTTAAATGTGAGCTTGGTTAATGGGTTTGCTAGTAGGGAAAAATTATGGATGAAGCGTCGATAATAACCTGCTAAACCAATAAAATTGTACACCTTAGTTATACTCGTCGGTACTGGCCATTATTTTATTTCTCTTGTCTTAGAAGGATCAATAGAGATTCCATCCTTAGAGACAATATGGACATGAAAATAATTCTATAGAATCCAGAATTCACACTTTCTAAACTTCCCATATTATTCATTTCTTCTAAGAGTCTTTAAAATAATGCGCAAGTGATTTACATGATCTCTATAGCTTTTGGAGTATACCAAGATATCATTAATAAATACCACTAAACATTCATCAAGATATTTCTTGAAAACTTTATTCATTAGATCCATGAAAACAGAGGGACAATTAGTCCGTCCAAAAGGCATTATTGTAAACTCGTAATGCCTGTACCTGGTTAGAAATTATGTTTTTGGAATGTATTCCTTATTTATACACAACTGATGATATCTAGATCGAAGGTCAATATTTGAAAAATACTGACCTCCATGAAGTTGGTTGAATAAATAATCAATGTGAGGTATGGGATACTTGATCTTTATTTTTATAGGATTTATCTCCCAGTAGTCAATGCACAACCTCATAGAACCATATTTTTTCTTAACAAAAAGGACAGCGGCTCCCCATGGTGAAACGCAAGGGAGAATAAATCCCTTATTACTCAATTCCTTTAGTTGGTTATTTAGTTCCACTAATTCCACATTGGCCATTCTCTAAGGGGTCTTTGATATTGACCTTGAACCAGGAATTAAATCAATGGAAAACGCATTTTCTCATTCTAGAGGATGTCCAGGTAAATCCTCTAGAAACACATCAACATATTCTTGAAAAATAGGCACGTCCTCTATTCAAAAATTCTTTTCCTCGCCCATAGTTATTTTAATTCTCTTCTTCCCCAATAATTAAATTTAGTAGAGCTACTAGGGGTGGATCTAGATAAGAATCAGGTGGTGACATTTCTGCTCTAAAGATAAAGTACTCCTTATCATCATCGAAAATTTTAACCTCCTTCTTATTACAATAAATTTTCGCATCATGGTCTAAAATCCAATTCATACCTAGGATTATATCAAATTCAATCAAGGGTATGACAATGAGATCAATAGATAAAGAACATTTATATGCCCTAATGGGATCTGATTCACAAAACTTTGTTGCAATGATACTTCCCTTATAAGTTTTGACAGAAAACTCCCTTATTAAATAAAATTGGAAATATCTAATTTTCTTAGCAAGCTAAGAATATATGAAATAATGTGATGATCCGGAATCAAATAAATCATTGGCTAAACTTGAGAAAACTACTAAATTACCTACCACCTCATCTTTCAGATCTTCAACCTCAGTAGTAGTGATCACATAAGCTTGGACTTAATCCCTTGGCCTTTTTGAGGAAGGTTTCCCTGATTCTTAGGACATTCATTTGCATAATACCCCATTTCATTACAATTGTATCATTCAACATTGACAACCTCTATATTTCAATTGCAATCACAAGCTTGGTGACATTTTCCACCACACTTTTAACAGACTCTCATTCCCTTCAGGAAAGTACCAGGGTGTTTCTTCCGACATTTACTGCATGATGGATATTCAAATTTTCCTATATTCCCTTTATTTCCATTTCCAAAGTGTTCAGAAGATCTCTTATTCTCTTGATTTTATTTAAATTTGAAAAACTTAGAGAATTAGTTTTCTGTCTTGATAGCACATGAGATAAAATCTTCTTATGATAAGAAGGATTGTGAGACTAAATCACGGCAAAAAATGGTTTTAACCCATCAAAGAATCGATCAATATTACTCCTTGGGTTATGTATATAATGTTATACATGACTTGATAACCTTGTAATGTTAGCCTTGTATTTTGTGACATTCTCATCCTCCATTTTCCTCAGACTCAGAAATTGTCTTTCCATTTCTGCTTGATGTTCACAAGGAATGTATTTTTCTAATAAGATCTCATTAAAATCCCTTCATTCTATATTTGATACTTCTTCATCTTCCTTTTTGTTTTTAATCAATGACCACCATTGATCTACATCTCCCGTGAGTCGATAAACTACCATGACAATATTTTCCCTTTCACTACTCCCTACAGCATGAAATATTTTCTCTAAGGAACTTATCCATTTCTTAGCTACCAAAGGATTTGTACTCCCATTAAATGTTTGTGGTTGTTTCCTCATGAAGCGGTCTAACATTGATCCTCTGCATTTTGGATCATGTTACTCTATATAGGTAAGGTTATTATTCATAACCTAAGTGAGTTGTCCCAGTATGGTGATAAGTTGATCATCCCCAGTTGCATCACCAGCTCCACTATAATTATCTTGAGTAGGAGGGAAATCCCTACATGGATTATGTGCATTGATAAGATTTCCATTCCTTCTACTAGGCACCATTTCTAAAAAATATCATACAATGGATTAGTTTAGAAATAACAATACATAATTCAAAACTTGTAAAATACTTAACATAAATTGAACAGTTTATGGATATAATCCATAATCAAAAAAATGTTTTCTTTAAGGAGGTATATACTCATAAATACTTTATAATGGTTTATAAAGAAAATGTGATTTGTCCTAAGCATATCCCCCGGGAGTGTCATAACCAAGAGTGCAACAAGGCCCATTATCGTGCACCAGTTATCATTCGAGTCTAGCTCAAAGTGGTGTATTCTAGTTTTACCAATAGGTACATTTGTGTCAGAGCCACCTCTATCTTCTCATTTCCAAATAGGGATGTATTTCTTGAAAAATACACAAAATATCTACATTACCAAAATTCTAGGAAGTTCTCCTATACTAATACTCAAAGTCTATCTTAAGGTATTGTCCTCTAATTAGAGTTTATCTAAATCTAGTTTCTAAGGTTTCTAATAAACTTACCCTGATACCAACTGTAAGGCTTCAACCCTAGGTACCCAGAGCCGATGCATTATTACATAACATTGGCATGATCACAAGGGAAAAAATCCCGAAAGACCGATCAGTTTAGTAGCCTTGGATGTACTAGATAGATTCATAAGTTTTACATTACATTATAAAATGAAAAACAACAAAAATATTGTCTCCATTAACTACATTAATATCCCTTAGACTATCCCTGTATGTCAGTTATAATATAATTCTTCACATCTTGGGAAAAATAAAACATAGAAATGGGTGAGCTCAGATGCTCAGTAAGGATAACAATATAGTGGAGACTTTCATAAATAAGCATAAATATTTAAGGCAATGTATAAGACTAAAACAAAAGCCTTTTAAACTTAAACTTCAGCATAATATGGAAAAGATAAATAAAATATTGTCATTTACTTATTCACATGAATATTATACTAGTCGAATATCCAATTTCATAATGATAGAATGCATAATTCCAGACTTCATAACCACCTAGTCAAGGCCTCGTTCCATGACTACAAATAATATTTTTTCAAGGCCTTGTGCCAAGACACTAGTTTGTCTCATGAGACCTACTGATGCATCGAGGAGCTATAGCAGGCTCCACCCGTCACTTACTAAGTCCAATTAATTCCTCATATGAAAAGGTTTAAACATAACATAAATACTCGTATTAAAAGTAGCATATTAAAAGTAAATACTTTATCCATAAACCATGAATAGTATAAAAATAACACATCCACAGTGAAACATATCACAAAACCTTCAATATAATATGGAATATTTGTATCATAATAAATCAACTTCAAATAAGTTTAAAATCCATCAAAGGATGTTTACATAGATGAAATTAAAAATATTTGAAAGAAATACTTCTTTATGTTTTGAAACCATTTAAAAGTCACATAATTATAAAAGAAAAAATTTATTTTAAATATATTCTTATAATATTGTATGTGAATCTTTGATGATGTTATAATGGAAGAAAATAGTCACACCTGCCGTATAAGTTAAAAAAATACATTCTTACCTTAATTTTCTAGAAAAGGTCATAAAGTACCTTGTTTGGGAAGATGACAAAAATATTATTTTTAAAACATATATGGTCAAATAAGGGTATAAATGACTTTAACCTGTAGTCTAGTAAATTTTTTGAGTTAAATTTTTAAGAAAACATGGATGTGGATGATAAAGAGGTCCTAGTAGATACTTATGTATTAATAACCTCAGATAAGTAAAGAGATTGTAGAATTAACTCTTACCTTGTACTTTTCCTTGGTCGAGGGTACTTTAACCTCCTTTATAATAGTTAAATCATTATTATTAATTTATACAATAAATATATACATAAATATGATATCATATATGATCCTCTATCATTTCTTTGTTAATAATATTTCATTAGTATCATCGTTTCGGGTGTTAACTGATTCGTTTTCCTTTATATACTAGGTTACGTAAGCCATGTTTGTCTAGGATAGGATGTATTTTATTCATATCCATAATTATATTGAATCATAAAATTAAAATTATTCTTTAATGATTATTATGGGGAATGAATCTCATCGCATTCATGGAGACGGAAATCTGTACGTATGCACGAGTGACAATATCATTATATTGATAGTGAAATCATATGTAATTGGATGGTATATTATATATACAGAATCATTAACATTTTATGTTCATTATTTACATAATTTATACTCATTATTATACCCATTCAAATAATTAAGTGTTTGAATAACAAACAACACCATTATGTGGAGACGGTAATTCGTACGTACGCACGTATGGTGACTCTGTCATTCATAGGATGGATAGAATAATGAATATGGTTGTACCATATTTATAATAACATAAAAATATATAGAAGGTACTGGAGTTATTATTTTGGTATGGAAACAACAAATAAAGATGAAGTGGAAGAAGAAAAGAACTTGAACGAGGGTGGTGAAATTATTACCTCTTCTTTGGGCGTTTCCTTTTGAGTTGATCAAAAAAGCTTCTTAAGTTGCATTTCTGATAAAATTAAGGAATATAGGTTTATATGTGGGAATTTGAGAGGACATTTGGGTAGGGGTTGGTTGAGACAAAAGACTTTGGAGGTGTGAAATTAAGAGAAGGGGAAGTACCCTTTTCTAAGAGTGGTGATGGTCAATTTGGGAAAAGCTTGAAATATTATTTTATAATAAATTAATTTTTGGTTTCTGATGGCTCCAAAATGATTTATTTCTAAGATAAGGTGTGGATAGGTCGAAAAAATTTCAACCAATAAGTTTTATATAGGTTTAGGTCACCATATTAACATTATCTTTTAGATTTAACTATTAGTTAAATAGTTTGACATTTACCATATCTCTTTGTATTTTTATATTATATGGTTTAGAAACTTACTATAACAAGACAAGAGAACCCCAGGTGGTTAATTATTAAAATATTTAACCTTATATAAGTTTTTTGGACAAACCGTATATTTTTACGAATATTATATCAGTTAATAATATATTATTTGTTTTAAAAACTAAATTATGTCAATTTTGACACTATTTAGTATATGATTTTTTTTAAATCCATAAAAACTTATTCACTTCGAAAAAAATTTATTTAATCAACCCTAACATGTCATATTAACCTATAAAATTAGTTGAATTCATCATAAGTCTCAATTTACAATTATTTGGAAATTTATAATATCAATTATTTTAATATTTCATTAATAAGGTAATTACTGCATCATCATTGTGTCATAAATAAATTAAATTATATAATGTATAAAAATTATAAATAAAATACCATTATGTATTAAATCTTTTTATCTTTATAATTAATATTTATATTCGAATTTTTCTTATGTATAAACATTTATTAAAAATGGTTTAGTTATTAAACTTTGAATTTAACACTTTTAACTCTTCTTTAAATAAATTAATCATAAATGTGCTAATCTAATCCAAGTGGACCAAACGGATCATATTTTATTCCTAAGGTTATTTTTGGTCGAATTAAACTTATCCAATAGAATTAGGACATGTGTTAGGGTAATTATATTATCATGTTTACCTTTAATTATCCTATTTACTTTTAACCGTCGTAAATAAAAGTCAAAAGTTAATATTCACAAAAAAATTATTTTCATC
Source organism: Viscum album (assembly GCA_963277665.1). Classification (NCBI taxonomy): domain Eukaryota; kingdom Viridiplantae; phylum Streptophyta; class Magnoliopsida; order Santalales; family Viscaceae; genus Viscum; species Viscum album. The sequence goes on from OY728136.1 coordinate 1,842,820,681, forward strand.
TTATTGATCCACATTTTAATTACTGATATTAACAGTGTCTCTCATATTTTTGAAATTCAACTCCCAGAAGCGATAAAATTAAGTTTTATGCAAATTTTCAAATACTCCTAGAAGGTTGGTAAAAGATGGTAAAATGTTCAATAAACTTTTATATATATAAACTTATTATAAAATGACACAAATGAATTAAATTGACCATATATAGGTATTATGTATCTATTAAAATAAAATAACTAATTATTTAAATAAAAATTTGGTTTTAAACAATAATGCATTGCTTTTCACTATTCATCAAAAATTGAAAGTTTTCAGAAAAATACCAAAAATTCACCCTAAGCTAATTTTGATATTCTGAATCCAAAAATGAAGTCCATTTTGACAAATAAAATTTACAAAATTTCAAAAATTGGGTATTACTATTCATAACGGCTAGTTTGATTGGTCGTTGTGTGTTAAAACTCCAAGTTGCGTACAAGGCAAGATACAACATTATTCAAAGAAAAACATACCGTGGAAGCTTGGGGTATTACAACTGAGCCTCCAGTATCATGATTACTACACAAAAAATGAATGCCCTAATCAGCCAAGATCTCCAATGGTGAATACGGGTATCTAAGGAATGAAACTTACAAGAGCTCAGCGCATCGACCTCTGTCATTTCAATCACTGTAGGAGCTACCACTACAGGAGATCCTTCGGCACTTGTTAATTCAATAATGGGTGTTGGCTCCCCACTTGTTCTTGCCACGATTGGCTCTCCACCTCATTCTATCGGTGCACCTTCACCCCCTGTGGGTGGAGTTTCCTGACCACCAGTTGCAATATGCACCTGAACAGGTGAAAGGTTAGATTAGTCATTATGAATGATGAAAAGAGGAAATGGTAGGATAATAATTGAGGCATACCATTATTTGCTCAGCCATATCCATGTCAGATCTAGAAACCTCTCCTCTCTCCCGAGGAATCCCTTAGTGGTCCGTTTCTTGAGACCCTTCACCTCGAGGATCCTCTTCAACTTCCCCTATTCTTTCTTCATCCTCTTCTTTTTCCGATTCAATTTCTTTTGTCTCCTAATCACTATTTTCATCTTCAAATGGTATTCGTTCTGAATAATGCTCATGGATGATCATCACTCTCACTGGGAGATTTGGTTCCTCACACTTCCCCCTTTTATGTGTATATACATCCATGGCCTCAAAATACATGTGAAAACTGTGAAAGTTCACCTTATCATCAATGAAAATGAGCCCAATATCGGGAATCTAGATCAGGTCTCGCACCAATTTTTGAAAAAGGACCTCAGGGATCTTTGAATATCATAAGTTAATCCAAGATGACCACAATGCAGGGAAGATTTCATCCTCAACAGGTTGAAGTAGATACCTTATCTGCTTCCTAGGAAGCTCCTTGGCTGTTCCACGAGATTGTTCACGAGCCCCTCTCCCCCCAAATGGTGGGGTATGGACTCACCATGTGACATTCCCACTATCGATGTCTCAGCCTGTACTAACCTAGTTTCTGGACTTTTTCCTAGCCTCTCCTCCCTAGTGGCACCTTTTCTACTCTCTCGTCATTGAGGTTCCACACTGGCCACCTTGAGCTGCTGAACTCACTTCTGCAGGATTCCCCTAGGATATGTCACCACCCAATGTTCAAAATACTTTTTTGAGAGGCCAACATTAACTCCAGTAGGGGGAAAGGTAATTACCTCACCATAGCCATAAGTTATGCACATTAGACACATTTTATGAAGAACTCAACAATTTTTCTCTCCCTAGAAATTTTTATACACCTTATTCGGCATTCGTTGGATGCATCCAAACTGCTTCGAAAACCTTAATGGCACGTAGGGATCGCAAAGGATCTGCCCATCGACTCGGGCCACAAGCACCCCACCGTTGATGCTTTTCAAATATTCTCTTTTCTCTAGTGATTCTTTCCCTTCCTCTACCATTAGGCTAGCTGGGGTAGGGAACTGACTAAAGGTAAATTTTTCTTGATTATCGATCCTAAACCTTATCCCCTCTGCATTAAGCATCGATGGTGTAATCCCAACAATATTTAACAAAGAGGGTCGCATACTGTTACCAGGGGATGAATGGAATTTAGAAAAGCATACCCGCTACCATGATCCAAGACCCAACCATGAAGGATTTGGAAAGGGTCACAGATCCTCCTTGGAATGCCTCCCCTCAAAATATTCCCCTTAATGGCATACAACTAAGCTAGCATAGAAAACCCCAGGTTAAAACTCTAATTGGATTCCATGATGTAGGCCCTCACTAATATTTCTAGGTGGACTCCCATCCTAGTATTCTTTACTAGAAGTATCCACCCACTCAAGAACATTGCAAGAAATCTGGCATACTGGACATTTAGGTCTCAGCTTTCATCCACATGAAAGCCCCAAGATGGATATTCCCCTATCTCCAAGACCCTCCAATATGACCTGCTCTTTATCCTATAAACCATGGTTGGACACCACTTTCCCATCCCCAACATCTTTATATTTCAGTCTTTCGACATAAACATATTTAACCACTTTGAATTGGCGATGTCTTTCAAAAATTCATTGTCCCCCAGCCTCTCTTTGGCTAGATCTAATAGATTCCATGTGAAGATGGGAGTCTACGACCTATCCCCCCATATATTCTCTGTCGGTAGAAACTCGTCGTATTAATGCCCATCAAAAGGGATACCCCCAACGCAATGAACATCCAAAAGACTGATGAAAACCCCCCATAATGGATATGGAAGGTAATGGTATTAGGGGACCACCAACTAAACAACTTTAGTCCAATATCTTGCTAGCATAAGAAATGGAACTATGACATCCAAACTTCCTCGAACAATCTGATGTGTCGTAGTTTTACTCTGAACTGCTCGCATGTTTGGCATACCCAATATGCTAAAGCCCACTCACTGGTAAAATTTCCTCTGGATCTCAGGTCCCAATTATGTAGTCAGCCCTTAGTCACATCAATGATGCTCTGTTATATGGTACTTTCATAATGGTCTAGATAATCCTCAATAACCGACTCGCTTCCCAAGATGGTTTTGGTCCTTGGATTAAGGAAATAGATGGCCATGTGCCTAGTTTCTCTGGCATGATGGCCATTGTTTGTAATATTGTATCATGGAAGATCATACTCATGCATCAACCATGACTGAGGCGTATCGATATCAAATCTTGGCACTAGTACTTCCTCTAAAATACCGAAGTCCCATATCTATAGGTTCTCAGATAGCACATAATCCTTCTGGGCTTGGGTTAGCATATTGAAGAGATCTTGGTTATCAGATACAACATTCCTTGCACCATAAACCTCAGGGTTTGTAATCATCGCAGCCCTCCAAAAGGCATAGATATCTTCTCTCTCAACATCACTCTAATCTGCAGCCATTTTTTGGGTAAAGTTCAGAGGAAACCAGAAGGTTGTGCGACAAAACCGGAAATTTTCACACACAAAACGGTCATTTCACACAAAATAACAAACAAAGTCAATGATTTCTGCACAAAAACAGAATGGATTCCACACAATAGCTGGCGAGATTTACTCACATGAGAGCACTGAATCTTATTATGTGAGAAATATTGTATGGATCACAGGACCCCTACGGTATTTATAGGCATGGATCTGGCATTACGCATGCGTGAAAGGGATTCCATGCCCAATGCATCATTTTTTCACACACCCTCCCCAAAATGGCCACGCATCTCGGAATTTCCCTAGGAATCCAACCTTCACCCCCTCGGAGTTCTGATTCTAAGGGGGTATTTGTAGGCGCCAAAATCTTCCAAAGGCCTCAGGCGGGCATTATTGGGAAAACTGAAGGCATATTTCAACTCATCGAACCATCCTAGGATGGGCTGAAGGCGGCACGTAAAATCCAGGGGGTTTCACGTAAAAAATGTCAACTTCATGCAATCATGCTCGGCCAGGGGGGATTTAGCATGCAGGCATGGAAAATTCCAACGCGGCTGACTGAAAGGTATGATTTTCCACACAGGACCTATTTATGCACCCCCCCACTGCTTGTAGAGACCTGAAGCTTGACGTACATGGACATTACATTACTTTTGAGGAATACTTAGTACATAACAAAAACACACACACAAGGACCGTAATAGTTTAGTGTCTTCGGAAACTCGGAATATAATCTTCTAATCATGGTGAAAGATCTTCAATATCTCCCATAAAGATCTTCCATTTTTTTTCTTACCTAAAACGTTTCTTTATATCCTAAAGAAAAGAAAACATAAAAAGGGTGAGCTCAAATGATCAGTAAGGGTAAGCATGGATAAAATAAAACATACCATATACATTTTCACTTAAAAACATGAACATAATGTTTAAACATCAAAATCTTGAGCAATAACATAAAACATTAAAGTATATAAAGCATAGATCATAAAGGAACATTAATCATGATAAACTAGAATGGAAATAAGACTTGTAATTGTGGAAACCATTAAGAACATGATATGATTTCCAGAGTATCCAAGGCATTGCTTCCAAGATCATCTTAGTGGACAAAGTCCCTTTCTGAATCGAGTTCACTCCTCGTTCCAGTCCTGTATTACTGAACCAGTTTAACTTGCAGTTCCAGCCATGTCTATATCATGAGATATAAATCTTTACCCAATGCATTAGAGGGATATATAGGTCCCACCCAACTCATAACTAAATCATTCTTACTTTTGCCACAAAATAAACATACATCATTCATAATAACCCAATAAATAAAATGGGTTTCATAAACATCATCCCATCATCACATAATCCATATAAAAGAAATGGATATCATTTAATAATAAGAAAAGTGAAACCACATAAATCATAGGGACATTATACTTGAAACATACACATATGAAATAATGTCTCCTTAGATGGAAAATGGTTTTGATAAAACACTTGAAATGAATTCTTGAGGAAAATATCCTTTCTTCTTCAAAATAATTTTATTTTCACAAAATGCCATGTAATTTTAAAAGAAAATTATTTTGTTGAAAATAGTCATGAAATATTTTGTAGGAATCTTCATAAAAATAAGGCTTCATAAAACCATTAAAATCCTTTCATGCCGTATAAGTTAAAAAACATTCTTCTCATACTTTTGCTGGAAAAGTAAAAAATACCTCGTAAAAGAAAGATTCCATACATACCATGTAGTAAAAGTAAAAAATGGGTAAAAAGGACTTTAAACATACATGAAACCATTTTTAGGAAACATGGACATGTATTAGAACAATAACCCCAATAAATACTTATGAATAAATAATCTTAGATAAGAATGAGATTGGAAAAGTTATCCCTTACCTTAGGTCTGATTTGCTTCGTAAGTGTCCGAACCTCCTGTATAATGATTTAAATAATGTTATTTACTTCTTACATAATCATATTCATTGTTATGATATCATATATGGTTCACTTATGACTTTATATTACCCGTTCTTTTGTAAATTCCATGTTAAAGAGCATTTTGGTTAAAATCGTTTCATTTCTCGTCCGTGTTTTGACTTGTAATTATTCATATGATTACTTAGATCATGATTACTTAATTACATAATACAAAACATGATTTATATATAATATATATTCATAATATACATATATATAATAGATCAATACATGGAATGAAATACACCATTCATGGAGACGGTAGGCCATACGTACGCATGAACGTTGTTTTCGTTTCCTTATTGAGTTGAATGAAATTAAATAGATGACATACATATATATATAAATAAATAAAGTATCATTATTATGTCATATATTTCATTATTATTCATTATATATACTTTATAATCATTCTTTAATGGTTAATCATGGAAAATGAATCTCATCGCGTTCGTGGAGACGGTAGTCCGTACGTACGCACGAGCGATGATATCATTCCCATGACCGTGGAATTTTATTGGAGTGTATGTATACTATTTCAGAATAAATATCAATTTACAATAATCATATATAGTTATTTATTTACACCATTATACCCATCCATGTATGGTGGTGGTGGAAAAACTGATTACACCACGGCGTGGAGACGGTATTCCGTACGTACGCACGCGTGGTGATTTTCATTTTCCGTAGGATGGATAGATGGTGAAATAGGGTTGTTTCATAATTATAATAACATATAAGTATATTAGTGATACTTATGTTATTACTTCATAATGAAACAACTAAAGAAGAATAAGTGGAAGAAGAAATAAAGTTGAAAGAATCGGTAACGGACATTACCTCTTCTTTGAAGCGCCTTTTTAAAACCTCCTCTTAAGGAACTAATATAGGTCATTGAAAAATACCAGAACCTCTAGGATGTTTCTAGGGAAGTGGAGAAGAGAATTTTTCAGGGGTTGGTCGATCTTGAAGGCTAAAAGTGGTGTGAGGAAGAGAGGGAGGAGGTGCCCTTTTATAAGGGAGGAGAGGGGCACCTTTGGAATTCTTAAAAATATTAATTTATAATAAATCTAAACCCACTTAAAAACCTCCAAAAATGACTCATATTCAAATATTAGATAATATATGGTTGTAATCTCATCAACCAATAATATTTATACATGTTTGGATCTTATTTTAAACCTTATCATTTTGATTTATCCTTATTAAATCTATTTAGGTTTATTTGTTGTAATAAAATTATAAATTTTAAATTATAAAAATAATTACTTATTTGTTGTTACTTTTCCATAATTTGTTAATTTATAACATTATAGACAATATAAATATAAATTTATAATTTTTAAATATTTTTGTGCTTTTTAAACAATTTTATAATATATTATTTTTATAAAATAACAATAGTGTCAATTTTGACACTATTCATTTATTTGAATTCAAATAAAATATATACAGTAGATATTTTCAAAATAAAAGCTTTAATAGATTAATATAAGGTCATATGTATCTATAAAATTAGTGGATCACATTAAATAGTTCATATAATATTTATTTTATTATTTTTAAAACCATTTATTTGGTTCATCTCTTAATAAAATAATTACTACAACTTTTTTGTATAATTATTTAATATACTTATTTTTTTCATAAAAATTAAAAATAAAATCCTATTATGAATATAAATCTATTACCTTTCACAATAATACTTTTACTAGAATTTATCATCTTAATATCACTATATTTAAATTGTTAAATTATGAAGGTGACAACTTTGGCATCATTTAAAATAAAATAAAATAAGTGTCATAATCACTTTAATAAGACTCCAAACGGTTATATATTAGGTCATTGAATGATTAAGGTGTATATATACACTACCAATAAGTTTTGGTCAGGTTTGTGGGCCTTTTAATGGGTATTATTATTTCAATAAAAACTATATTACTTATTTTTCACTTAATAAATAATTTCTGTATCATTAATGTATCACCATTAATGACAATTATTTAATCCCTAAAAATTCTAAATAAATTATCATGATGTCGATAATTTTATTATATTTCTAGATAATATTAATGTTCGAAGTTTTATGATGTTTATCAGTAAATTAAAATTATTATACTTATAAGATTTAAGAGAGTGACATGTTGTCACTTTCTTTGGTTTAATAATAATTAAATTATTTTCATGGTCAAAAGTCCATAAAATGAATCTAATCTGACCCTTAGGTTATATGGGTCTACTTTTAGCAATCCAATAGAATTTTTTCATGTGTTAGGGTAATTTTATAATATTATATTTACCCTTAATTACCCGATTTTCCTTTAACTATGGTAAATAAAATTTACCGTAGTTACTATTCATAATTCCCAAAAATAAAAAGTAGCTTATTAACATAATTTGGAACCACTGATTCCAAATATGGAATCCATTTTTTCAAATTCAATACACAAAAGTTGCATAAATTAAATTAAAAGTAATCTCGTTGTTGGAAGAAAACGGGTTTTTCTTTAAAACATTGCAAAATATTGAATGGATTTAACCGACGAATTTAATGTAAAAGCAAAGATAATGACATAAATTATATTAAATGGTAAAAATATATTCTATTTATACTTTAAAACCATTCAACATTATAATTTAACCATATAAATTATTGCGATGAAAAAAGGTGTTTTTAATTAAAATATAGCGTGTTTTTACTATTCATCTAAATATGAAAGTTACCAAAATAATATGAAAATTTTATCCAAAGTAAATTTTTATTTCTTGATTCCAAAGAAGAATTTTATTTTGTCAAATTTAACTTATAAACATGTCAAAAACTAGATTTAAAGTGGGTGCTCCATCAAAAGGTGGCAAAACTGCATTTTTTTAAAAATACTTATTTTACCCGAAAAATTTATTTTGTTCTTATACCATGTTCTAGAAAATGTGTAAGATGAATAATAATGTTATAAAATTCAAAATTTAGTTAATACTATTCATAACGGCTAGTTCATAATAATATTATAATAATATATCGTTTTTTAGTAAAACCCGGTATTGCGTACAACACACGCTATCGAGGAAGGTCGCGACTGCGTGTAACGCAAGCCAAGTCAGGGTTGCGTGTTGTGAAAGAATACTTAGTTTTTTCGTATAACAGAATCCAACCATATTTCATTTATACATTGAATATATATATATACTCAATGTTGCGTAGAATAACTATTATCAAAATTGTGTGTAACACGATCCAAGAATAGTGTTGCGTATAGCACAAGGTAATCTTGGTGTAGCATACAACACAAGAAATTAATGAAATTAAAAGAATATTTTTCCTAAAATCTCAGGGTGTTACATTCTACCCCCCTTAAAATTAATTTCTCCCTCGAAATTCGTCGGGGTTATAAATGGTTTACTACTCGAAAGTTTATTTAATAGAAACCCACATCGTAAAAAGGAATACAAAAACATGGCTTTAAAAACTAAAGTATGAAATGTAACGGTTACCCTAATTAACTCATCACTGGGTTTCCACATAGGATAACATAGGTGAAAATATGGATATGGAAGAAAAATATAACCATCATGTTCTGATGGAGAGTGGTAGAGAACATGGCTATGAAAAATCCAACAATCACAAATCCATAAATTTGTGATGATCTAAGGTACCATCTGATTCATCGGATATAAGGTCACTATGACAACATTTTTGATTTTCAAGATCATTTCCCTAAATTTGATGAATTAAAATAAATACTTACATGATTTTGGTACAATCTCACTGTTGTTCGTGAATTGAACAATTTCCACTTCATCCCTTAAAGAAATAAAGTTGAATTTGTTATTCATGATGTGTTAACAGATTATGTGATATAATGATGGGTCATTCCATCTGTTTCAAACAATAGGTTTGCAAAAGTTATAAGTCCATCATATGGTTAGATTAATCATATATGGTTCCAAAAATGAACTTATACTTCATATATCATACCGCTTAATAAAATAAATCTAGTTTCTACTAACTAGGGACTTCCTATAGGCCAGTGGTAGGTGATAAAGGCCAGTTGCACTTCAGTTGTGGGTTCGATTCCCACAGCCTTGTCCGACGCGATGGGTTGTCGCACATCCTATAGGTCATCTTTTTTCTAAAACTACATTACTATAACATCCCATCAATAATATCAAAAAATGTTCTATCCTTAAACAATACTAACTTATGTCCAACATAATCCATTCCAATCTTTAGGCTTATCTAAAATACTTCGGTTTAATCTCATAGTATAAAGAAAATGATTACTTGAAATGTCATCAACCAAGCATGTGAATACCATCATTTATCCCCCATATATCTTGTTGGTCACATTCCAATCATGTGAATACCTTAATCATGTATTCTCTTGAAAAATGAATACCCATTAAACCTTAGTGAAAACATGAATGCTGTTAAAAGTTAACTCTTTCCAAAATTCAAAAATTCTATATACTCAAACCATGATATAACCTTCTCCTTATATCAGTCATGAGCTCTTGAATACTATCAAAAATTTAATTTTCTCCTTATCCCTTCATTATGCGCATATCATATACATTCCAAAAATATCTGAATAACCTTTCGTGGATACTGGTACCATTAATCATACACTTTCAAAACTCAAGGAAAGACAACAGTGTAACAATCCTTATATGTCTCTTTATTCCATAGTACCATGAGATTACTTATACAACATTACACTTTATTAACATGTAATCATTCCACTACCTTCTTAAACCACTGACCGATCTTCAACAATTCTTTCGTATCACATATCATTTGTAGTCTCTTCATCATCATCAACATAAATACTACCCATACGGTCGTACTGATTCTCTTCATGAGACTTTCGCTTAGGGCATTGGTTTGCATAATGCCCGTAAATTCCACATTTAAAACATTTAACCATTGTTGATGTCGTAGCAATACCATTATCCTCATCCATGGTGTTAACTGAACATTTTCCTTGGCACTTACTGGCTTTGTGTCCTTCTTTTCCACACCCAAAGCATCTTCCAGTTCCCTTTAAACAATCTCCCCAATGCCTCTTCCCACATGATTTACATGAGGGAAATTGAACTTTCTTTCCTCTATGATCATCATGAACCTCCATCTTTCTCTTATTATCTAAGTTGGGAAACTTACCAAAGTTGAGATTATTGATCATATTATGAGATTTCTGATTATGCATAATAATGATGTTTGGACTTCCAAATCCCGTTTCATTTGGTTTCTCAAGAATAATATCATTCCATTGTCCATCATATCCTCCATTATCATGAATCTTCCTATTTCCAGCCATTTTCAAAAACCCAAAAAGAATAGTGTGAGAGGCAAAAATCATGATAGGGAAAATAACATAGTAAAGGGGGAGTATCCTCAATATCTAACATCTTAGGTTAAATTCAAAGATCTTTACCATAGTTCTAGGACTATATCCTATACGTATACTTATCCTTAGGGACATCCCTAGACATAACTTAGAAATATCTCTAGGGATCTCACTAATGTTTGCGCATCCTAGTTTCCAAAGGTTGACTAAACCTTTCCTCTGATACCAACTGTAGAGACCCGAAGCTTGAGGTACATGGACATTACATTACTTTTGCGGAATACTTAGTACATAACAAAAACACACACACAAGGACTGTAATAGTTTAGTGACTTTGGAAACTCGGAATATAATCTTCTAATCGTGGTGAAAGATCTTCAATATCTCCCATAAAGATCTTCCCTTTTTTCTTACCTAAAAACTTTCTTTATATCCTAGGGAAAAGAAAACATAAAAAGGGTGAGCTCAAATTCTGATTAAGGGTATGCATGGATAAAATAAAACATACCATATACATTTGCACTTAAAAACATTAACATTATGTTTAAACATCAAAAGCATGAGCAATGACATAAAACATGGAAGTACATAAAGAATAGATAATAAAGGAACATTAATCATGATAAACTAGAATGTAAATAAGACTTGTAATTGTGGCAACCATTAATCACATGATATTATTTCCATAGTAGCCAAGGCATTGCTGCCAAGACCATCTTAGTGGACAAAGTCCCTTTCTGAATCGAGTTCACCCTCATTCCAGTCCTGTATTACTGAACCAGTTTAACTTGCCGTTCCAGCCATGTCTATCTCATGAGATATAAATCTTTACCCAAAGCATTGGAGGGAGATATAGGTCCCACCCGTCTCATAACGAAATCATTCTTACTTGTGCCACAAAATAAAAATACATCATTCATAATAACTCAATAAATAAAATGGGTTTCATAAACATCATCCCATCATCACATAATCCATAAAAAATAAATGTATATAATTTAATAATAAGAAAAGTGAAACCACGTAAATCATAGGGACATTATACTTAAAACATAAAAATATGAAATAATTTCTCCTTAGATGGAAAATGGTTTTGATAAAACACTTGAAATGAATTCTTGAGGAAAATATCCTTTCTTCTTCAAAGTAATTTTATTTTTACAAAATTCCATGTAATTTTAAAAGAAAATTATTTTGTTGAAAATAGTCATGAAATCTTTTGGAGGAAACTTCATAAAAATAAGTCTTTATAAAACCATTAAAATCCTTTCATGCCATATAAGTTAAAAAAAACATTCTTCTCGTACTTTTGCTGGAAAAGTCAAAAAGTACCTCATAAAAGAAAGATTTCATACATACCATGTAGTAAAAGTCAAAAATGGGTAAAAAGGAAATTAAACATACATGAACCCATTTTTAGGAAACATGGACATGGATGAGAACAATAACCCCAGTAAATACTTACGAATAAACAATCTCGGATAAGAATGAGATTTTAAAAGTTATCCCTTACCTTAGGTCTGATTTGCATCATAAGTGTCTGAACCTCCTGTATAATTATTTAAATAATGTTATTGACTTCTTAAATAATCATATTCATTTTTATGATATCATATATGGTTCACTTATGACTTTATATTACCCGTTCTTTTATAAGTTCCATGTTAAAGAGCGTTTTGGTTAAAATCGTTTCATTTGTCGTCCGTGTTTTGACTTGTAATTATTCATATGATTACTTAGATCATGATTACTTAATTCCAGAATATAAAACATGATTTATATATAATATATATTCATAATATACATATATATAATAGATCGATAAATGGAAAGAAATACACCGTTCATGGAGACGGTAGGTCGTACGTACGCATGAACCTTGTTTTCGTTTCCTTATTGAGTTAAATGAAATTAAATAGATGACATAAATATATATATACATAAATAAAATATCATTATTATGTCATATATTTCATTATTATTCATTATATATACTTTATAATCATTCTTGAATGGTTAATCATGGAAAATGAATCTCATCGCGTTCATGGAGACGGTAGTCCGTACGTACGCACGAGCGATGATATCATTCTCATGACCGTGGAATTGTATTGGAGTGTATGTATACTATTTCAGAATCAATATCACTTTTCAATAATAATATATAGTTATTTATTTACACCATTATACCCATCCATGTACGGTGGTGGTGTAAAAACTGATTACACCACGTCGTGGAAACGGTATTCCGTACGTACGCACGCGTGGTGATTTTCATTTTCCGTAGGATGGATAGATGGTGAAATAGGGTTTTTTCATAATTATAATAACATATAAGTATATGAGTTATACTGATGTTATTACTTCATAATGAAACAACTAAAGAAGAAGAAGTGGAAGAAGAAATAAAGTTGAAAGAATCGGTAACGGATATTACCTCTTCTTTGAAGCGCCTTTTTGAAACCTTCTCTTAGGGCACTAATATTGGTCTTTGAAGAATACCAGAACCTCTAGGATGTTTCTAGGGAAGTGGAGAAGATAATTGGGCAGGGTTTGGCCTATCGTGAAGGCTCAAAGTGGTGTGAGGAAGAGAGGGAGGAGGTGCCCTTTTATAAGGGAGGAGAGGGGCACCTTTGGAATTCTTAAAAATATTAATTTATAATAAATCTAAACCCACTTAAAAACATCCAAAAATGACTCATATTCGAATATTAGATGATATATGGTTTTAATATCATCAACCAATAATATTTAGACATGTTTGGATCTTATTTTAAACCTTATCATTTTGATTTATCCTTATTTAATCTATTTAAGTTTATTTGTGGTAATAAAATTCTAAATTTTAAATTATAAAAAATAATTACTTATTTGTTGTGAATTTTCCATAAATGGTTACTTTACTACATTATAGAAAATATAAATATAAATTTTTAATTTTTAAATATTTTTGTGATTTTTAAACAATTTTATAATATGTTATTTTTATAAAATAACAATAGTGTCAATTTTGACACTATTCATTTATTTGAATTTAAATAAAATATATAAGAAGATATGTTCGAACTAAAATCTTTAATAGATTCATAAAATGTAATATGTATCTATAAAATTAGTTTATCACATTAAATAGTTCATATAATATTTATTTTATTATTTTTAAAACCATTTATTTGGTTTATCTCTTAATAAAATAATTACTACAAAATTTTTGTATAATAATTTAATATACTTATTTTTTGCATAAAAATTAAAAATAAAATCCTATGATGAATATAAATTTATTACCTTTCACAATAATACTTTTACTTGAATTTATCATCTTAAAATCACAATATTTAAATTGTTAAATTACGAAGGTGACAACTTTGGCATCAATTAAAATAAAATAAAATAAGTGTCGTAATCACTTTTATAAGGCTCCAAACGGTAATATATTAGATCATTGGATGATTAAGGTGTATATATACACTACCAATAAGTTTTGGTCAGGTTTTTGGGCCTTTTAATGGGTATTATTATTTCAATAAAAACTATATTACTTATTTTTTACTTAATAAATACTTTCTGTATCATTAATGTATCACCATTAATGACAATTATTTAATCCCTAAAAATTCTAAATAAATTATCATGATGTATATAATTTTATTAACTTTCTGGAGACTATTCGTTTTTAACGTTTTATGATTTTTATCACTAAATTAAAATTATTATACTTATAATATTTAAGAGAGTGACATGTTGTCACTTTCTTTGGTTTTAATAATAATTAAATTATTTTCATGGTCAAAAGTCCATAAAATGAATCTAAGACGAACCTTAGGTTATATGGGTCTACTTTTAGCCATCAAATAGAATTTTGGCATGTGTTAGGATAATTTTATAATATTATATTTACCCTTAATTACCTGATTTACCTTTAACTATGGTAAATAAAATTTACCATAGTTACTATTCATAATTCCCAAAAATAAAAAGTAGCTTATTAACATAATTTGGACCCACTGATTCCAAATATGGAATCCATTTTTCCAAATTCAATACACAAAAGTTTCAGAAATTAAATTAAAATTAATCCTGTTGTTGGAAGAAAACGGGTTTTTCTTTAAAACATTCCAAAAGATTGAATTGATTTAACCTACGAATTTAATGTAAAATCAATGATAATGACATACATTATATTAAATGGTAAAAATATATTCTATTTTTACTTTAAAACCATTCAATATTATAATTTAACCATATAAATTATTGCGATGAAAAAAGTTGTTTTTAATTAAAATATAGCGTGTTTTTACTATTCATCAAAATATGAAAGTTACCAGAATAATATGAAAATTTTATCCAAAGTAAATTTTCATTTCTTGATTCCAAAGAAGAATTTTATTTTTTCAAATTGAACTTATAAACATGTCAAAAACTAGATTTAAAGTGGGTGTTCCATCAAAAGGCGGCAAAACTGCATTTTTTGAAAAATACTTATTTTACCTGAAAAATTTATTTTGTTCTTATACCATGTTCTATAAAATGTGTAAGATGAATAATAATGTTATAAAATTAAAAATTTAGTTAATACTATTCATAACAGCTAGTTCATAATAATATTATAATAATATATCTTTGTTTAGTAAAACCCGGTATTACGTACAACACACGCTATCAAGGAAGGTTGCAATTGCGTGTAACGCAAGCCAAGTCTGGGTTGCGTGTTGTGCAAGAATCCTTCATTGTTTCGTATAACAGAATACAACCATATTTCATTTATACATTGAATATATATATATATATACTCAATGTTGTGTAGAATAACTATTATCAAAATTGCGTGAAATACGATCCAAGAATAGTGTTGCATATAGCGCAAGGTAATCTTGGTGTAGAATACAACACCAGACATTAATGAAATTAAAAGAATATTTTTCATAAAATCTCGGGGTGTTACACTACCTCTAAGTGCTTATAAATATAAACTCACCCCCCTCACTTCTGGTGGCTCAAGAATTCGAACTATCTCCTTTACACGTAATACACCCCTTCCATGAACAAAATATGGCATTCATGTATAGGATTTTTCATGACAGGTCTCCTAGAGATTCTCCTTCAGGTGGGACCACTACGGCTTGACCCTCGCCTGATTCCATTTTTTCTAATCCATTTTCACGCAATACCCCCCCCCATTGTGTGCAAGCATCCCTTATCCACACAATTTCATCTTATTACATGCACATGTCTCCTATTGTGCACAACAGTTCTCATTTGAGGGCTTATTTCATGAAAAACCCTCCTTTTGCAGGAAATCCTCACTCCTTGTATGTGCCCTTAAGCATGTCTTCAATGTCCCTTCCCCGAGAACCATCTTCCGGATCTTCTTATGCGCAATACACCTATCTCACGCACCCTTCTCCCATACGTCCGTACAAATTTGTACGAAGTGATTTGAAGGTCCCATGGGAAGTGCTTTATATTGCATTGCTTAGCCTCATGCTTCTTCACACAAGCACACTAACGACTATTACTTCTTCGCATAACCATGCTAACATGGGCCTCTCAATGGATCACTCCACAACCCCATCTTCAGTTGGAATTACTGATTCCTTCCCTTCCCCAAGGGTGGGTGGGTATCAATAATGTAAGTCCTAGGGGTGAGGAGAGAATCCTCATCGTCGAGATGCATGATGTTAAACGGTCAATCACCATCATCCTCAGCACATGATGTTAAACTGTATCCTCGCCCCGTGCAATATACATGAAGTACCTCATCTCAGACATTCATCCATGCCCACTTATCTCCAAGGGATTGAGATTTTCCTCACATGGAATAAGATCCTCTTTGCTGGAAATATATTTTTCCATGAGGTAGGACAACCATCTTGGTGTAATCCCCTTGCCTTTCTTGTGGGAGGTAGCATCCTTGTTCCTCCTCTCTTCTTCCATGCACTAAGGCTAGAGGAGAGAGGGGCATTGGGACCTTCATTACCCCATCCCTCTCCATATGGGATTTATCTCCATCAGGCCTCCATCCTAGAGTAAGTCTAAATTTCCATGTCCCTGGGCTGAAAACTACGCGTAAGCCTCGCACTATTCCTCGCGGATACAGCTTTTGTGATGTGATTGTCAGGTCTTTGCTGCCTCTTGTTTATCACATCGAACATGACTCACAAATGATTAGATTAAGTAGTGACCATGGTATCCTCACTGGGCTTCCTTATCACATAATCCCCAATCCCAAATTTCTAAATACATGGAATTTGATCTATGCCCCTTTCCGAGCAAGGTATAAAGGAAGCCTCCCTGAGGTTCAATCCCAACAACCATCAGCCCCAACCACTTCACATCAGTTCAACCTCATTCAGCATGATGTTAAAATGTATTCCCTTTTACATCTGCAATATTTTACTATATGTATTCAAACTACATGGGTTTTGATCCATGTATCCTAGAAAAGGTACATAAGAAGCCTTCATGAGGTTCAACCCAACCAACGGTAAGATGTTATAGTCCCCAACTAATGTTAAGTCGGTGTAGTCCCTGAGAAATAGTAAGCCTTTGTAATACCCAATCTATGTTAAGCCGTTGTATTCCCCTTTTTGTGACCCACATCTCTGGTCCTCCCCCTGGGCGTCAAACCAACCTGGCCAACTAACCACGCGTAAGCCCCAACAATCATCATCGGGTCACTGTCCTCCGAGTACACCCCAATTATATCCACCAATAAACTATGTTGACTTTGATTAACTACCATAGGGATACATACAAAGCATCCCCAAGGTTAAATCCCATCATCCATGTCTCATCTTAATCTCTCCCCTTGAGCCTTTGTATTTCGGGAAGGTCATGCCCCAACCTGATGGTTCTACTTCCACTGGGTCCCATCCAAGAATCCAATCTCATGGGCTGCTTCCTCAGGTGTCCCACACCCCACTGAACTACATGGAATTTGATTCCCTACCATGGGGATACATAGAAATCCTCTATATAGTTAAGACCCAACACTACCATCACCTTCATGTCGGTTCCATCTTATTCTCCATCCAATTCATTGAACCACTCATAATCCATCAAGGTTTTAACTGGGCCGCCACATCCTGGTGAGATCATGTCATCCATTTTTTCACTTCTCCTAGCAGCACCTAGGAAGATATACATGACTAAGCCCCATACAGTCCATAATCATCAAACCAATATCACTCCTCTTGTGATGGGAGTCTAACCATGCGTAAGCCCCAGCATGTCTTCGGGTTGTTTCCTTTGTGCACATCCGGATTCGGTGCCTCAACCCTCTCAAACTACGTTGGTTTTGATCCCTTTTTGGGTACATAGTAAGCTTACCTGAGGTAAAATCCAAACCAATGGTAAGCCTTGTCATCCCCTTTTTCGGGACCCATCGTTTTTTTATCATTCGCAGTAAACCTTCTAGGTGTCCCCCTCTAGGGACGTGCCCATCTGATCCACTCTTTCCAGTGTTCTGATCAAACTGATCGGTCTCCTATAGATGTTAAACTCATGGAATACCCTATGTTAAACATGGTAAGCTGAGGAAAACCTCGGATACATGCCTCTATCATAAAGTTCTCCCACTTGATGTGGGATGCCATGGGTTTCTGTGCCCTTAGGAAGCCCTTTCATAAGGGAAGGAAATTCAGATGTACCAGTGCTTCAGTGACCAGACACACCAGCGATGCCCAACAAGACAATTAACTAACCATAGGTTGCTTCCCTAACTTGACCCCTTGGGAATGTCCTGAAAGACATAGTGTAATTAACCAGTGTCCACAAAGATATGTCACTAGGAAGGGATTTATAAACATCCTTTTAAATCTATAAGGGAGACCCTGACTTGGTGAAGATTTTCAAGGAGGAATCCACAGAAGGAGAGATCGACATCCCATTATCCCATTTCGATCAAGGAGAAAACATATCTGAATAAGTGATAGATGTCACCCGCTATTCGAAAGTGGGAATGCGGGGTACAAATGTGATCGTTGTCAAGTGGCAACACACAATAGGCATTTCGCCTCAGTGAAAGCATCAAAAACCTTTTTCCAAATGATTCAATTTTATTTAGAGAATATTTATTCTTCTAATGTCATTTTAAATACTCTGACCCTAGTATCCTAGAGTCAGTTATTACTTTATTACATTAATATAGGATACAAGAGATTGCATCCCAATAGAATGAATTGTTTATTAGTCTTAGAAAACTAGATACATAATTGAATCTCAATTTTCTTTTTAAAACATGAAATGAAAAATAGTGAAAGTAAAAAATTCTACATCCTTGAACTCATCCAAATATTCCTTCTTCATATCCTAGGGAAGGGAAACAAAATTAGGGTGACATCACATGCGTAGTAAGATTTATGTAATGAAGAAGATATCATGAATAAATAAATCATAGTTAATAAGTAATAATCAATAAGGAAAGTTAAATAACTGACAACACATTCCATTTAATAAATAACTTGACTATCATGATTATATAATGCATAATAAATATATAAAGGTAAGCAACTGAACACACATGTCATTTAATTAACAACTTGTGCAAAAAATGCATCCATGGATAATATCAATGTGATAATATCATGGATAATAATAACTAAATTCTTAATGAAGGAAATTATTAATATTACATTTTATGGTCTCATACATCATGATATATATACCATAAATACCTTTAATAAGATGGTCTAAAAATATTGGTAAAACCCCATTTAATACTAACTTACTAACTCACCTCATGAGGCTATCAATGCATCGAGGGTCTATATAATTATAGGTTCCACCTACCACTGCAGGTTCAATTCATTCCTCATATATCAAATGATAAATTTAATTCATGAAAAATATTTCTTATCAATAAATATTAATATTGAATAAATAATATGGAATATCAATATTTCCAAATTCAATCATATAAATTTCAAAATAAAACACCATATTTAGAAATGATATATTATTTAAGTAATAATCATATACATGATAAGTAATATAGATATTTAGAGGAAATGTAATGTCCAGTGATCACAAGAAAGTGAATTTTTCAAGGGAAGGCTAATTATTAAAAAAATCAATCAATAGAGATAATGTCAATATTTTCCCAGGTCAAACTAATCATAAACCATCTCGAGAAAGAATCTGTATTGTGTCATTACAACATATCTCTAATGGAGTATATTTAAAATAAAGGGTTTTTCTCAGTTGATGAATCGAAATACCATAAGAAGATCTTCAACAACATTCTTGAAGAAAATACTACTTTAACTTTGAAAATAAATTTTCAAAAGAACTATAATTATTGAGAATATAAGTAAAACATTTTACTTTAAAAATAATCTTTTAATATTTTAAATTATGATTCATATAAACGAGTGGTTCTGATGTCTGGAAATTTATGTTCATTCAATTTATGTTAAAACAAATATTCCTTTCACATTTTTGTAAGAAAAGTAAAACGTACCATGTTTTGAAAAATATAAGAAGTTTAATTTGAAAAAAAAATTAAAAAAAAAATTATGGTTAAAAATTAATTTAAAAAATCATTGAAAAACATTTTTTTAAAAAAATAGAAAATATGGGTTTTTAAGAAAATGATTTTCCACGAAAGAGATAAATGAAGTCATATTTTATTAAAAACATTTTATAAATCATTTTAAGTACCAAAGAGAGTAAAATTATACTATTACTTGAAAAATTAATTAATAATCATAGTATAATGAAATTAATGGTGGTTATTATAAAATTTTCAAATAATATCCTTCAATGAAATTTCAAGCATAAAAAATCATGATTAAAATTATATTGAAACATAAATCTATTACCACTTTGGTTAATTTTTAATCATATGCACCATGAAAGGAATAAAATAAAAAGAAACATTAAATACCATAGATAAAAATATATTCATTATGTAAGATATAAAATATTACTAGATACACTTCATAAAATAATATAGGTTCATAACATGAAATATTCCCAAAAGAAGAAAATTTGAGATGAGCAAATCGTACAATGGTCATAATATTGAAGTGATAATTAATAAATGGATAAATTTTGTGTATAAAATGTAAATGCACATAAAAAAGATTAAATAAAGTATAGTATTATAAAAAAAATTTACACAAATAATCTTAGAATATCAAAGACAATGGATAAGTAATATAACCCAATGAAGAGAAATTGGGTTAGGAATTTATTTACCACTTAGTAATTTTCTAATCAAATCCCTTAGAATAAATATTCAAATTCAAAAATAAAATACCATTAATTATGAATTAATTATGATGTTACATTTCAAATAGGAATTTTATACATCATATAAATAAATTAGTTGCATAACATTACAATATTCCTCACTGAAAAAAATTGAGACAAAATCCCTTACCTCACACTTTTTTTGGTAGAATGGACTTTAACTGCCCATATAATGGTTTTAATAATGTTATTAATTTATAAAAAAAATATGTTTATAATATCATATATTATATTTTTATAAAATATTTCTTCCCATTCATTAACAATATTTTTTTATTATTACTACTATTTCAAGTGTTAATTGTGTTATTTTCTCACACATGTTTTCTCATAAAAGTCATGGTTATTGTGTATATGATATAATTCAATAAACTAAAGAATTATATTAATGTTATTAATATAATATTTACTTATTCTATTCATTTCTAAAACCATTATTCCAATTTTTACACAGAAAATGAGTCGCATCACTTCGTGGAGATGATAGGTCGTACGTACGCACGAGCAACGATATCATTACATTAATGAGTGAAAGGGTAAAAAGTGGATGGTATATTAATATTAAATAATTAATATCATTTCATATTCATTATATTTATTCATTACTTCCATAATTATTATTATCCAGGTGATTTGGTGTTGGAAAATAAATTATATCGGTTTTAGATTTGGTAGTCCACCATACACACGAGCGATGGTTTTGCATCACATTTGATAGAGGAGGGGATGGATAAAAATTATTAACTCATCATAATAACTTAATATAATATGGGATATATTATTATTATTATTATATTGAAATCTATAATCCATATTTTAAGGTGTAAAATGTAGAATTAGAAATAACGATCTTGGTGAATACAATTACCTTCGCTTAAAAAGAACATCCTTTGGATCTATTATTAAGGACCCTATGGTTGGTATTTTTAGAGTAAAAAAACCTATATAATGTGTCTAATTATATTGGGGAGATATGTTTTTATGGTATTATTGATCTAAATAAACTGATATATGTGGATAAATAAGAATATGGAGATCCATTTTATAATTTAGGAGGACTGGAATTTTTGTAAATACACAAAACTATTCGATAATGAGAAGTTACTCTCACCCCAATTGCCTAAAAATTTTAAAAATAATATATTTCAGGGATTTTAATGTCTATAAACATATTCAATACATAAATAGAAAAACAATTTAAACAATTTCTTCATTATCCTTGAGGTTTACTTACTTGTACCATTTTATTTTTCACTAAGGTAATTATTTTATTTAAATGAGGTAATTTGTCTATTAGAACTAAAATAAATTTAGAATTATTAGATAATTTGGACCCAATGATACTAAATAATAAATAAAATTTATCAAATAAAAATTATAAGAGTGTGTAAAACTAGTTTTAACCAAAACACATGTAATGCGTAAAACCTCACTTTAACCTTAACAATGGTAAATAAATTTTACTGTCTTTACTTATCATTATAACCCAAAATTAAGTTGAAAATATTATATAATACTAAATATTATGATTAAAAATATTTAATCCATTTTTTTAAATTCAACTCACAAAATTGGAAATAATTAATTTAAAATAAATCCATAAATCGTGTTAAAAAATAGGTTTTTAAGAAATGCATTTTTCAAGCATAATATGATCTTACATTAACACTATGACTAGTGAACATAATTATATGTATTTAAATTAATAAAGTTAGATATATAATATATAAATTTTTGTGAAAAAATTCCTTATTATAGGTTTTACAATTAATTAAAATGGAGGAAAATTATGTATTTAAAAATATTTTTCAAAAAAATGTGTTTTTAAGCTTAAAAATAAACTATTACAAAATTTGGGCATAAAGATGATTAAAATGTCATAAATTATTTTAAATATATAAAATTAATATTTTTAAATTTTAAATTTTATTCAAATCATAATGGTACTTTTAACTTACCTAATTTATTGAAAAAACATAATAGTATTTGAAAAATCGGTATTTTTCATTATTCACTAAAAACTAAACTTGTTCAGAAAAATCCAAAGATTTTACCCTAAGATAATTTTGATTTTTTGATTTAAAAAATGATATTATTTCTTTGAAATATAATTTCTAAAATTGGTATAAATCAATTATAATTCCAAACATAAAATTTAAAATAAAACCATTTTTTTAAGAATATGTATTTTGAAGCATAAAAAGACTTTACTGAAAATTTATGTGATTATTTACTAAGCATTTATCAATAAATTTGTATTTATTAAGACCTATCTCTATATATTTCATAATTCAATTATTCTTATTCATACCCACCAATTCAACAGCTAGGTTATAACAGTAATATTTAACTAGTATCTCACAGTTCGATTAGGTTGTGGGTTACATGTCATATATGATATCAAACATAATGTTCTTATATTAAAATATTAAGATTTAATATACCTAAATTTTTAAAATATGTGAAATTTATTTAAAATAAATATACTTTGAAATATTAGGGTTTTGTGTATGAGAAGCTATAAAAGAGATTAAATTTACTTAAAATAAATATCCTTTAAAATATTATGGTGTTACACTCTCACCACCATCAATAAATTTAATCCTCTCAATATGAACTTGAATGTGGAAATAAAGGGTTTTAAATTTGAAAATTTATTTATTAAAACACCACATTGTAAAAATGGTTGAGGAAACTTTCTATTGATAATTGGGAAAAGGATGTGTGAGGTACATCTAGAAAAACACATAACTAGGTTCCTAAGTAGAAGAACATTTGTGGGAAGTAAAAATATGGACATAGAAGAAATGAATAAATAATTATGGGAGTCATAGAGATAATAGATCACAATAAAGTTAGTGATGAAGAGATAGTTAATGACCACAAAACCATAAATCTGTGATGAGTTAAATGATCATTTATTCATCGTATATAAGGGTAATAGGATAACATTTTTGTTTCAAGATCCTTTTCCTAAAGTTTAGGAACTCTTTTAATGTCTAAGAAAATAATGAAATATACTTACTTGATATAATTTTATTTCATAATCATAATTTTATCCTTTTTTGTGCTTTTATCATTCTCTACTTAATCTCTTAATCTAAGAAATGAATATACAAAATGAATTTTTATGCTAGAAGTGTTAAAACTAAATTTTAATAGATTGTAAGATCCATAAAATAGTGAAATGTTTTTCCATTTGTCTCTAAATATTTTTCAAAACCAATATGGTTATCACATCTTATCCAATATAATAAATTAATCTCTAAACCTCAATAGTAACACCCAAAGTTTAAATTTATATTTATCCCTCAAATATTTTAAGTAAAAATAGGTTCATATTAATTAATACATCACTTAGTTTATTGGTAGGTGTTAAACCCACATCACCCTATGTTTGTGGGTTCAAGCCATGTGTCCTCATCAGATGCGATGAGTTGTCACCCGGCATGTGGGTTGTCTTTTTCCAAAACTATATTAACATAATTCATATAATGTTTCCAAATTTTTATAACTCATAATTACTAAATAATAAATGATAATATAAACCTTAAAGGTTACCAATACCTTTAATATTATATCCACAAAATTTAAAGGAATTATTCCTTAAATAACTTTTTCATATGTTAAACCAATAGGTTGTATTTTTCTTAATTTATCTAAAAATATCTTTAATATTTATAAAGTATCTTCACATAAATCCTTAAAAAATTCTAATTTAAGACATTTAACTTATGATCAAACTTAAACTCATAAACACATTATGGTATCCATAATTTTAGAGTTAATTTTAAATAAAGAAATATATAATTACAAAAATTGTCATAATACTTAGTTGTTTCATGATTATTATAACCAAAATACCATTGATAAAAATACCTCTACTATTTAATTCTTGGATTTCAATACATAAATACTTCAATCATTTTACTTAAATATAAGTCCTTACTTGGTCTAAGTGTAAACCTTTAAAATAATGAATTGACTCCGATAATTTTCACATTCCTTATATTCAAGATAACGAACTGTAAATGGATTCCTAAGATGAAGTTTATTTCTCTCCACTAAACTACTCTCTTTTACTCAACAATTTATCTCATTATTCTATTATTTTACACACATAAAAAAATTCATACTCCTTTGAGACATTATCCTAGGTGTCTCTTTCAGAATTTCTGACATAATGGAAATCAATCCCTTTTTCCTTCATGGTCTCCACTACTCGATCTCTTAGCAGACTCCATCCTTATCATATTTGGTGAGTCTGGTAGTTGGTTAATATATAGATTTTTAATCATGTGTCATGATAACAAATTAGGTATATTCAGGATATATTTCACTCTAGTCATCACCCCATTTGATTTCTGATAATCACCACATTTTCCATCATATTCAATTTTATCATGATTCCTTCGGGTTCCAGCAATTGACTAAAAATAAAAAATATTGTGTGAATCATAGTTGGAAAACAATATATTCATTTATAGGATGTATAAATCATGAAACCTTCTTTTAAATCTAAGACACGTTACATTTATCCTAGGTCATTAATTTTCATCATCTATTCAAATTCTTTATAATGGTTTTAAATAAAATATTAATATCCTAAGAATATCCCACAAGTGAGTCAAATAAGGTGTATAGTAAGGCATGTTTTCATGTACTAGGTGATGATTGAGTCAAAGCCGAGTGTGCCTTTTTCAAAGCTATTAACCTTATGTACAACTATGCTAGAACCAAATCCACTTATCATATCTAGATAGGGATTCATTTATAGTAAAAAAATATAATCTCTCCCTCATAAAAACTTTATAATGTTATTCTATACTTATCATTTATTATATAGTAGTTCACTATTCATTTCCACTCTTATACCATTATGTTAAAGTGATTTTATATTTTAAATTAAAAATATTATAATAAATTTCGCTTCAAATATGGTTCAATTGGTAAATTTTTATGACTGTTGAGAATGGAAACATTAATTTTTTATGTTATTACAATGTAGGTGGAGGTGATTTAGATATCCTAAGATAAATTTTATGAAAAGTGGGCCAAACTACATGGGATCCCAAGATCACATGTGGAATAAAATACATACTAAAGATAGTCTTTATATCCAAATAAACAAACATTTAGTGGGTATATGGAAAACGATGTGTTCAATATTTCTATAGAATACCATGGATCCTAATTTATCCATTATGAGGAAAAAAATTCTCTGTAATTGGATAGAATATTCACTTCTCACAGTCTCGAGGTCACTTCTGTAATTCAGCCATATCTCTGCCTATAGTCCTATAAATGATTCCATACTTTCATTAGAGATATTAAATAGTGGGAAAAACTTTTTAATTTTGTTAAAAATTATATAATACTTTATAGTCACCCAAAACCAAGAGATTAGTGGTTTTTAAAATTTAGGTTTCCAAAAAACACCTTCTGTATTAGCTATAAATTAGCACCTTGGCCACCCAATTTTCAAGTTTTACTTGGTGTAATGGTTTTTCAAATTTGTAGAGTCAAAGGTTTATTCTCATCCATTTGGAGGTTTTGTAAGCCTCTATCCTCATATAGAGATCAAGGATGAATGATAAATCCCAACTAAGCCTTCTCCTCCTCTTAATAGTGACGGACCTACACACACTTGGAGAGGGATTTTCAACACTATTTCTTCTATAGTTTTTGTGTAATTTGTGTGTAAAATATTTCATTGATGTTTTATCTTAACATGATTCTTATTTTAATGTATTCTTTCAGTTTAATCATGTGAAACACTCTTCATCTCAACGTTGATTGGGTTGAGGTCTCAATTGGTAATCTTGTGTTATTCTGATTGAACAAAACAAGAATCAATTTTCTCTCACACATATAATATATTTCAGTATGCTTTGGAAGACCTCATTATATGGTTAAGGTACAAAATATAAAAATATGATTATTGTGTCAAGGGTTGGTCCTTTCTACATCATTTTATGTGTGAGTGGAATCAATATCTTTATTACCCTCAACCAAAGGATTCCATTAAACCTTGTGTGATTTTCAAAACAATGAACTAACCAATATTTGTTGTGAACATGAAATAAACTCCTATTCTCATAATTAGTAAACCACGACCATTTTTTCAACTATTAAACTATTTAATTAAGTCGCTTAATTTTTAATTTTTTTTTCAAAACCACCCCTAATTGTATTCATTTTTATTAAATATACATACTTTAAACCTCCAAAACTCCTTGAGATATGACCTAGGGTCAGTCCTATGCTATAAATAAACTTTAAAAACAAAATAAATTTGATATTTCATGAAAACATTATCACACTACTAATATGGTAATTTTTACACCCCGGCCATGGATTTTCCTTTATTTTATTCTTTTCTTAGAATTGGATCTTTTGTTTGAGGTTCAGGTTGAGTTTTTAGTGAGATTTTTTGAGTTTTTCATTTTTCATGTGATTTTTATCCCTATGCACAATTTTGAGCATGGTTTGGACCAAACTGTGCAAGGCACATGAGGAACCATATAGCCTTATTTTGGTGTCAAGGATAAAATAACACATCTTGTTCATAATTAGAGTAAACTATGTGGTAAGCATGAAGGGAGGATCTACAATTTGATAGATCCATTTTTCATGGTTAGTGAATGGTTTCCCAATACATGAATCCAGTATGTGCAGGTATCCTTCTCTTCTAGTAGGTTGTATAAAATTATTACATGGTTTGGGAAACTGTGTGTCCAAACCATGTGACTTTTCTAGGAGTCTTAAAAAATTTAATTTCTAATTTTTCCCCTCCCTCTTTTTAACCCATTTCTTTTTCTCCTTCCCTTTAATCAACCTAAGAACATTAGAGGTATTCCCAAGCCCCAGTACTTTAGTTCTCCACCCTCTATGGTTTCTTCTCCAATATTTTAAGGTGATTTTATATGAGTTTTGGGTCAATTTTATTTATATCCTTATACATTTCTCTTGGTTTTTGGTTCTTTCTTGGTGTTTTTCCTCTTGGTCAAAACCTATAGATAGAGTTGGCTAATTTTGGTCAATTTATTTGATGTTTGGGTGTTTGGGTCATCTCTCTGGAATATTTATTCCCTCTCTTGGATTTATTTCACGTCCTCACATTGAGAGGTTGGTGTTTCCATCAATTTTCTTTTTGATCCATTTCACTCAAATATTGAGCATTAAAAATTAATTTATAAATTCATTATTCATAATTGTAATGTTTTTGTGAATTGTTGTGGTGTTTTTATTTGGAAAATTTAGTGGAAAATGGGATTTAAATTTTTTTTATAATTATACCTATGTGTATATGCATGTAAGGTGTTTTATATAATGTCAATTGATATTTTAAAATAAAATTGGGTATTTTTGGGTTTTTTGGATTTGGTTTTTTTGGTAACATGTTTGTTTGTGAATTGGGGATTGTGAGTGGATTTTTGTGCCTTTTATGGTTTTGTATTTTAGGGTAGATTCTTATGTAAGGTTTTTGAGATACCAGTGCTTATTTAATTAATAACTTGGGTACTTTTATGGGTTTAAACAAGTGTTCCATTAGGGTTGTTCATATCCCAATGTTCATGGGGTGAACATATGGATATGCGCACAAATGATAATGGATTTCTTTAAAAATGTCCCCTTTAAACCTTGAATTGTAAAACATGTATCCTCCATCCCTTATCCCTTACACCCCAAGTCTCAAATGGTTTTTTCCAAAAAAAACTTATCATGTTCTCTAAATGGTTCCTTGGATCCTAAATAAACTCAATGTGGTTTAAAATGTGTTCCTTAAAGTTTGGATATTTTGGAACTTGGCATGTGTTTTGGAAACTAAGTGATATAAAGGCTCGTTGGGAACCTTTAGAGTGTGTTGTATGTTTCTCATCCTATCTTGGAAATGGTTTTTAAAATATTAGTGGATTTTTTAATTCTAAGACCCTATAGGTACTTTTTGTTGTTTTGGAAAGTGGTTTTAAAATTCATTTGATATGTAGGAATGATTGGAACTTGTGTGTAGCTTGATATGTGATGGGGACCTCAATGGTTGTTCCTCCGAGGAGAGGCCCTCCACGTAGTTGGTGTCAGAGTATGGGATAGGAAGGCACAATGGAATCTATGGGTTATTTCTTTATGACACGCATATAATGACCTCCTCGTTCTCTATGTACTATTGTCATGGGAATCTTAGGATTCATCTTGAGGGTCGAGTGATGGTTGCTTTCCAAACCTGAATAGATGGGTTGGTACCCCATGGATTTGTTAAGAGTCTGGGTGGGTTTTTCCACTGTTGAGTATAGTTTAGATCATCTATGTTGGTCATTGACTATAGATCAACACCATATTCTTGCAGGTGAGTCCAATCATAGTAAGTCAAGGAATTTATTCTAGATATGTTTAGGAAATTTCCATGATTATCTATCTATGTGTTCTATTTTATTATACTACATTTTATTATCTACTTTTCTAGTATTTTCCTAAATATAATTTCACTTTATTTCTGGTAAAGCTATCTTATATCCGGGATTGGATTCTCTATATTGGGATTTTGTTTTTGAAATGTGTTTTAAAAATTAAATTTGTTTTGAAATCAGGAAATCATTTTTGGTTTTAAAAAGTGAATTTCTGGAAAGATGTGTTTGGTTATATAAAATTGTAAAATCTTATTTTCTAAATATATTTAAAACTATATTTTGTGTAATATTTTGATAAATGACATGTATGGATTATGTGTTGATTACCTACTGAGTTTTTTATGATCACACCCCACTTGTTCTACTCCGTGTCAGTAGACCCCAGCTATTTTTCAGGTTTAGTTTCTTTTAAGGTTACCTATGGAGTGGGTAGGTTTGTGGGTGGTGGTGACCCATAGGTCACATGGAGATCGAGTCATTTTAGTTTGGTTTTAGTTTTGTTTTCTAGATTTTTTTTGTCCATATGTTGTTGTATCTGCATCTGGTTATGTGATTATTGATGTTCAGTTATTGGTTTATAATTCATTCTTTATTTTGGTTATTTTATCTTTTTTTTGGGATAAATAATTCCCATTATGATATATTTAATTCCTAGTACTAGTAACCATCCCAGGAGAATGTATAATGCCTCTTGGGCCTTATTGTGTACCAGGTAGGGTGTTGGCTCAGATGGAATACTAGAACGGTTCGTAACAAAATGCTATCAGAAGATCCCTTTGTTATTTGGGGAATTAGGTATATTAAAGATTAGTAATATTGGGAATTTATAGGTAGGTATGGGAAGGAAGTCATGAAATCATTATTGTCTAAAGACATGAGTTACCAGGGATGGTTTAGAACTTGAGTATTTTGTCTTGGACTTTTGTTTGTGTGGATGGAGAATGATAATGGAAGTGAACCAATGTTACATAGCGGGATTACAAGTAGTAATGGCCCATGTGAAGCCAGAGTTCATGATTCAGAATACTTTTAGTAGTGGGTGATTTATTGAGGAATATTCTAATAAATAATGTGGATAGGGTATGCATGACTACTCATTCCCTATCTTGGGATTTTTGGGTGTGTTGTGTTTTGTTTTAGTTTCAATCAATCTGAATAGATTTGTTTTAAAATGGAATTGTTTTTTAGAAAAGGTGGATTTTAAAAGAAAAATGGTTTTGGGATTGGATTCATTTAAGATATTAGATTTGATGTTTAAAAATTGGATTTGGAAGCATATTTTTGAATTTTGAAAGTGGCCTTAGAAGGAGGTTTCGAAATTTGAATAGAAATGGTGATTTTGAAAAAGTATTTTGGTTTTTATTTATAATTTTTTGTTTTCAAGCTTGGTTTTTCAGCTTGATATGTCCTTTTTTGTTGGGTTTTGAGACCTGGTTTGTTGTTGTTTTTCTCTCTCTTTTATTCAGAGTATACCGCCGAGAAAGGTCCCCAAGGTTTTTAATGAGTTTTTATCAGTCGTTGGCCCTACCCAGACTCTCAATGGAGTGATGAAGTTGAGTTCTTATCAGTTTTTTCCAATATTCCATGGTGATTGGGGTCTATTAGTGTCTTTGTAGTGGCTTGAAAAATTCAAATGTGTCTTCAGGTCATGGGAACTCTTGAAGTTGTGAGAGTGTGAGTTGTTCCCATATTTTTTTAAGGTTTGAACTTGGATTTGTGTAACGTGATTATTCCAACACTGTTTTAAGTTTATATGCATTGTGAAGTGATTAATATTACTTTTATCTAATAGTTTTTACCTAAGTAGGTGAACAAAAGGAAATTGGAAGACCTATTGGGTGTTCAGCAAGGTTAGTGGGAAGTGAAGGCCTATGTGGAACATTTTGAAGAGAAAGTTTCTTTTTCTTCAGAGATATCCTCAAAATATTAGCTAAAAGATCATCTTTTTGACGTGGGTCTTCATATAAATATTAAATATCAATGTTTCTCACCCTGTGAAGTTCTATTTGGGAAAATAGTGGATGAGGCATTTTTAGATGAGTCGGTTCCTAGAGAACAGAATGTATCTATCAAAAATATAGTTTATCTTAGTGCTTGTGAAGGTTCCCTATATGGAGAGAGGAGTATTCTAGAGGAACCTATTCCTAAGGATTCACCTTTTATGGTTCTGGCTTCTTGTGTTTCAGGTATTTCCTTTATGTTCTTTCAGTGCGGTTAGTTCAAGCACTCAAATTCATCTTTATGTAATCCTCCAAAGACTTTTCATCAATGTGACTATTTGGGTCATCTAAAGAAGTGTTTCAAGTGGTGCTTCTATATAATTAATTCTCAGGTAGTGGCTTTCAGCTCCTCACTATGCGGTATAAAATACTTTAAGACATCGGGGCTATATCCATAGGCTCAGAAATGAATCTTTTCATTTAGTAATAAAATGTTAGGAGTGGGGTTATTGTCCCATCTTGGTTTAAGCTATTTTTTTCAGTTTTCAATGTTATTATAAGTTTATATTTTTTGTAAAAATCTTTGTGTTCTACTTCTCTTGTGATTCATGTCATTGTTCTTTTTTAGATCC
Source organism: Viscum album (assembly GCA_963277665.1). Taxonomy (NCBI): domain Eukaryota; kingdom Viridiplantae; phylum Streptophyta; class Magnoliopsida; order Santalales; family Viscaceae; genus Viscum; species Viscum album. Next base: position 1,842,852,674 of record OY728136.1, read on the forward strand.
GAGTATTGAAATGGTCATTCTCTTTTTTGTGATTGTAATTTTTGAGGATTGGTTTTAGGTTTTGGTTTTTCTCACTCTAGAGATGTTAATTTCATATGGAGATGATGAATTGTGGTTCGGTTAATTTTTTGGTTTGATTTCCTTCCATGAAATTACTTTGTATCAGGGGTTTTTGGTTCATGTTGGGATTTCCCATGTCAGTGTCAGTGAGTGGGTTGGAATTTCCCCTGTGAGTGTCTTGTTGTTAGAGGGTTTCTTAAATTTGGTAGAAATCATTCCATTCATTTTCTACAGTTCTCCTCATTTTGGTTTTCCTTATATATGGTCGAGTGTGACTTGTGGATTGAATTGTCACCCTGAGGGTTGTGGTCTTATTTGGCCTTGTTCGGTTTTGAGTTCTAGTTTTGTTCTTATTCGAATGGGTGAATTTCTATGAGGCAGAAAGTGTTTGTGGTGGGGAAAATTGTCACACCCCAACTATGGTTTTTCCTTTATTTTATTCTTTTCTTGAAGTTGTATCTTTTTGGATGAAATTATTAGAAAACTACCATGATTATCTATTTGTGTTTTCTATTTGATTATACTACATTGGATTATCTATTTTTCTAGTATTTTACCTCTTTTACTTTCTCTTTTATTCCCAGCATAGATTTCTTATTTGATGGAATGGATTATCTACTTTGGGATTTGGTTTTAGAACTAGATTTTGAAAAGGAAATTTGTTTTGATTTGAGGAAAGTGGTTTTTGTTTTAAAAAGAGAATTTTTGAAAAGTTGTGTTTGGTTTTTTAAAATAGTCAAACTCTATTTTCAAAATTTATTTCAAAGTATAATTTCTAGAATATTTCAGAAAAGGAAATATATGTATTATGTGGTGATTACCTACTAATTTATTTAGCCTAACACCCTTCCTATTCCACTCAGCATCAGTAGACCCAAGCTATTTTTCAAGTTCGGGTTATTTTTAGGTTTTCCATAGAGTATTATGGTTTGTGGATGGTGGTGACCCTGAGGTCACGTGGAGATTGAGTCGGTTCGGTTTGATTTTAATTTTGTTTTATATATTTTTTTCTATTTATATGTTGGTGTATTTGGATCTGGTTATGTGATTTTTGATTTTTAGTTATTGGTTTATGTTGTGTGCTATATTTTTGTTATTTTAACCTCATTGTTTTGGGATAATTCACTCCCATCATATTATATTTTATTTCTAGTGCTATTCGCCAGCCTGGGAGGATCAAGAACACCTCTCAAACCATGTCGTGAACCAGGTAGAAAGCTGGGTCAGATGGTATCCTGTCCTCGATCATGACAAATGCGGTCAAATTTTGGAATTGTTTACATGGAACGCTTGGTTTTTAGTGTGTTTTTTATATGAACATTGTCTATTTTATAAATATTTGTTTACTTATCATTTTATATTTTGAACTTAATTGGTATTCTAACATTTTTTAGGGTTTTCACATGATGTGTTCTTCTTTAGGTGAACTTACACCATTCAAGCTCAAACCAGAAAGGATTATTCATCGGTAACATCAAGATGGACAATGAAATCCTTTAAAGAAGGACACACATCCTATTATAGATCTCCTAAGCCTTTATTCTAATTATTATTCTGAAAATAAAAAAATAAAAAATAATTTGTATAATCAGGAAGAAAATAACTTGACATTAAAAGAACTAATCTTGCATGATGTAGAGATTCAACACACATATATTTAAATACAAATCAAAGAACTAAACTTTGAACTAAAATCAGTTCAAATTAATTTGTTGCATAAAAATTATAGACTAGTTAGAGAAGACCCACATGATCATTTAAACAAATTCCATACTCTATGTTCAACATTAAATCCTACTAATTTGGACAAAGAATTGGTTAATCTTAGGTAATTCATATTTTCTTTATAATGAACTAAAAAAGACGAGTTATGCTATGTTAACACCCCAATTAGAGGTTGGGGGCACATGTTACACCTTTTTATTGAAATATACTCTCAACCTCTTGAACTATAATGATCCAGAAATAAATTTATGGAATAAGAAAATATAGCAGGGAAACACTTCCTGAATATATATAAAGTTTTAAAAGGATTTTTTCAAGTTTTCCACACCCTCAAATAAGAAAGATATTTTAATATAAAAATTTTATAAAGGTTTAATTTTACTTGATCGAAACATAATTGATGGTACTGCAGGTGGTTCCCTAGTAGACAAGAAACCAATTAATATAAGAAATTTCATTGAAAACGTGTCACAAAGTAGTCAATAATTCGGTATAGGGTCCAATGTAACTATCATAGGTTTCCATGAAATGATAATTTAAAAATTTGAGAATTATGTTGACACAATGTTTGAAGAGGTAAGGACCTTGCTCCAATAAATTTCTCCATCACAAGGGAAATATAAACCTCCTCCCCTAATTACATGTGGTATCTATATTGATGATACCCATTATTCAGACCAATGTCCTCAGTTGAGAGAAACTTATGAGAGTTTTAAGGCAATCTTCCTAGGCCACCCCTGTAACTGACCTATTGGGAAAGAACCATACTATCTATCCCACAGTTTGTGAAAATAAAACCAATCCTATTGGGAAGGGGTTATTAAAACTAACCTCAAAAATCATTAACCCATCAAGGGAAGAGTATTCATCTTATACCACCACTGAGAAATCCCCATCCATTGTAAATTCCTTTACAATAACCCCCTCCAAAACCCGAGACCAACCTTGAGGAAATAATTTAATAAATGGAACCAAAAAATATCTAATTCCAAAAAACCATCCAAGAATCCATAAAATTCCTAAAAACTCAATTAGGATAACTTGCTAGCTCAATGGGTGAAATCTAAAGTCAAGGGTTAAGACAACAACTATCCTAACCCATTTCCAATCCCAAGGACAAAATTAATTTATGTACTATCACAATTCATAGTGGAAACGAACTTTCTCCTTCTAGTGATTTTAAACATCAGGTATGTCCCCCTCCTAAAAACTCTATTTCTATACCCTCAAAAGTCTAATTTCAAGAAAAAAACAAAAGTGGTAAAAAAATATCATTAAGGATTCCCCTAAACAACTCATTTTCCTTTGCTTCCCTTAAACACTCTCTCAGTCCAAGAAAAAGAAATTGATAGTGAAATTGATAAAGTGATCATGGATACATTTAAATAGGTACAAGTTAACATTATTCTCTTAGATGTAGTTAAAAATTTTACTCATTATTCAAAATTTCTTAAAGAACTTTTTACCCATACACAACTATTGAAGGGGAATAAGAGAGTCAACCTTTGTTGGAATGTCTCAACCTTGATACAACTAGATATTCTAGACAAATTCAAGGATCCACTCACTTTTACAATACCTTTAACCATAAGGGAGACTTTATTTTATGATCCAATGCTTGATTTTGGTTCTTTGATTAATTTTATGCCTTTCTCTATGTATACTTCTTTGTAGGTTGGAGAGATTCAACCAACAGTCAACATTGTGTAACCTGATAACCAAAGCATGACACACCAAACAAGAGTGATCAAAGACATCCTTATGGAAGTAAATAATCTCATCTTCCCTAAATATTTATACTTGGAAAGTTTAGGGTGAAGCCCTATTTATTAAAAGAAAATATAAGAGCTCTTTGTAAATGGGAGAGGGTAACCCATTACATGCCAGAAATAAAAATAACAAATGGCCATGGCCCAAAAAGAAAAATACCACAGTGAAAGACCAGCCATACAAAGATCATCACTAGATCTATGGAGGAACATTGAAGATTGAAATTCAGATCTCAAATCCACAAATATACCACTGAATCATGACCTCCAACAGGTTCAAAAACTGCAGAACCTAGAAAGACGGCACCCCCATCTCCACGCGAACTCGAATCTTCCCCGAACTGTCCTTCAGTAGCTGTTTGGAATCACTGACCCAAACGCAAAAGACAACATCATCCCCCCAACCCAATGAGATAAGATCTGATGAGAACCAGATATCCACTAGCGACCAGATTTTCACGAATAAGATCTTCATCAGTCGTGACCAGATCTGCACCACCTGTGTTTTGTCAAGGTTGTCCTCTACAGTGGCTTACTCACCATGGATCCTCCACCACCAGAGTGGCCATCGCTTCGTCACCTTCTTCCAAGGGCCACCCACCAGATCTTACCCACCTTCGTCACCTTATGCTGAGGGCCACCCATGAGATAAGATCTGATGAGAACCAAATATCCACTAGCGACCAGATCTGCACGGACAAGATCTTCATTAACCGTGAACAGATCTACACCACCTATGTTTTGTCAAGTCTTTCCCCTACAATGGCTTGCTCACCATGGATCCTCCACCACCAGAGTTCCCATCGCTTCTTCACCTTCTGCTGAGGGCCACCCACCTGTGTTTTGTCAAGTACATGATCCTCTCATACTTGGAATCCCTTTACTAAAAACAACAAACACAATCATCAAAATTCACAATGGTACTTTTTCCATGGAGTTTAGATGAGAAAAGTTTTTTTTAATATCCTTGATGTTATGAAACACCCTATTGAATAACACTTCACTCTTCTTATCTACTCGATGGAAGTTATCTCTAATAACACAAACAACCAGCATTCTCTTCTTGACCCATAATTTGATTCCTTATCCTTTTATTCACTATTTAATTATTTGGGTTGTAATTCATCTTTCTGATGTTTTATGGGTTTGGAAAAGTGAAATATTTTTGTTTTAATTGATTATTTCATTTATTATAAGATACCCATAACCATAGATGATACTTAAAATCTCATTTCCATTGATTATCTTTCCATGGATAATAAATAAAAGAAGATAAATATTTTCATGGACCTCACTCCCACTAAATCTATTCCCTCAATACAAAAAACCACATCTATCTAATTTAAAATATTCTTATCTTGAGGGTATTGACCAATTTCCAGTCATTATTTCCAAAAACCTCTCTCCAGAGCATAAATAAAACTACTTAAACATTTTAGAGAGTCTAAAAAGGTTATTGGATAAAAATGGATGATATTTTAGGGATTATATCATATATTTTTATACACCATATACTCTTAGATGATGTGTAAAATCTTGTCATTAAATCTCAACATCAGTTAAATCTCACCCACTTTGAAGTGGTTCAATTAGAGGTTAGTAAATTATTAGTTTTTTGGGGGAAAACTATCCAATATCACCTAATAAATGGGTTATCCCAATGAAAATCATGACTAAAGAAACTAGAATAACAGTAGTGGAAAATAAAAGGAATTAATTGATTCCAATACATGTGAAAAATAATTGGCGAGTTTATAATGACTACTATTGAAGAAATCAATCCATGTAAAATGACCACTTTACTCTACCTTTAATTGAACAAATTTTAGAAATATCGATAGGTAATTTCCACTATTTTTTTCTTTATGGATATTCGGGTTATTTTCAATTCCATATAACTCCTATAGATCAAGAAAAGATAGTATTAACTTATCTATTCAATACATTTTCATACATGAGGATGACATTTGATCTCTATAGTGATCGAAGTAATTTTCATATTTTTATCTGGAGTATATATTCTGAGTACCTTGAGAATTAAATATATGTTTTTATGGATGACTTCACAGTTTATAGATCTTCCTTTGATGAATGTTTGGAACACCTAGGATCTGTCCTCCGTTATTCCATTGAGAAATATCTCATATTAAAATACGTTAAATGTGATTTCATGGTAGAGAGGGGGATATTTCTTGGGAATTTTATTTCAAGTAATGGAATTCAATTTGATAAATCAAAATTTTAAATAATTTCATCCCTTTATTTTTTAAAAAAATTTCATGAGGTGTGATCATTCTTGGTTCATGATGGTTTTTACTACTGATTCATTAAAGCCTTTAGTAAAATTACACTTCCCTTTTCTTGATTAATAAAAAAAGATTCAAAATTTGTTTTCGAAAAAAAATATGTGGATGAATTTAATTCACTAAAATTTAATCTCACATCACCTCCCATTATCCAACCCCTAAGGTGGGATCTCCCTTTCAAAATTATGTGTGATGCCTCTAACTTTGTAGTTGGGGTTATTTTATCACAAAGGGTTAAGAGGGATCCTCATGTCATTGTGTATGCCACACATACCCTTGACCCAACCTAGGAAAACTACACACCCACTTAAAAATAACTTATTTCTGTCACTTTTTCCTTAGAAAAAATCCATTCATATCTTCTTAGGTCAAAATTAATTGTGTCTTCTTATCACACTACCCTTTGGTTTCTCCTTAAGAAAACTAAATCTAAGACCTGCTTCATATGGTGGATATTTCATCTCTAAGAGTTTTACCTAGAGATTCGAGATAATAGAGTAGTGGAAAATTTGGTAGCTAACCAAAATATTAGGATTTCCCCACCATTGGACCACCCTAGTAACTCATATCTCCCTATTAGAGAACTATTCCATGATGATAATCTTTGTGATGTAGTGGACCTTACCACTTGGTATAAGAAGATTATGAATTTTTTGGTAGTATCTAGGGTCTCTATATATTTTATCACTTCACAATCCCAATTAATTAAGCATGAGTATCTATGGTACATTTGAGATGACCTATAATTTGGGATAATTTATAGTGACCAGGTTGTTCATTGGTGTCTCGCTGACCATGAGTTCACCTCTATTTTAAGATTCTTCCACACTTTGGCTTATGGGGGCACATTGGCTCTGAATGTACAGATCAAAAGGTATTTGGCTCTGTAATTTATTATACAACATTATATATATATTATCATTGGTTTTTTTAAGTCACACACATAATTTTAATTCACTAGGAATGTTTCCAACAGAAATAAAATCCTCCCAAAAACCCATGTTATTTTGTGAGATCTTCAAAAAAATGGGCATTGACATTATGGGGACCTTACTAAATTCATTTGGATTTGTATGAATCATATTAGATGCTAAATATATTTCTAAATGGTTATAATAAAAGGACACTAAAATTGATGAATCTTAAGTATTTGTCAATTTTTTGAGATCTCATATTTTCACCAGGTTTAGTTTCCCAAGATTCATCATTAGTGATTAGGGTTCAAAAACATTTAATCAAAATATGAAAAAAAAACTCTGCATGTATGGGGTTATACATAAATTATCTACTTTATATCACCAAAAAATTATCAATCAAGAAAAAATTTCAAATCATGAAGTTAATAGAATATTGGGAAATGGTGTAATATAATAGGAAAGATTGGAGTTTATGCTTAGATGATGCACTTTGGGCATACCATATAGATTTTAAAACTACAATAAGAATGTCACTGTATAGGATTGTGTTTAGAAAGGTATGTCACCTACTTGTAGAGGTGTAGAACCATGCATATTGATTTATTAAATTATGTAATATGAATCTATCAGTGGAAGTTGAGCATAAGAAGTTGTAGATTCAGGAACTTGATGAAATATGAAGATACTCATGTGATAAATCATGAATCTATAAGAAGATAACCAAGGCTTCCCATGACTGTATCATACTTCATCATCAATTCTACATTAGTAAAAGGTCCTCTTTTTCAACCTAAGGATAAATTTAAACCCAGTTAAGCTTTGTTCCCACTATTTTGGACCATAGAATATTACTAATGTCTATCCATTTGGTGTTTCAGAGGTTCAAAATGAAAAACTAAAAAATAATTCAATGTTAATGGGTAGTGATTAAAGAACTTTTACAAACCTATTCTAGAGTCCCTAGTAGAATAAATCTATATTCAAGAAACAACCTACTAGTGACACCCCCTAGGTTTTATCCTTCTATACCACATTCTCTTTTATTTTTGTGATTTAAGTTTACACTATAGGTGTGATGGGGGTATATTCCTAAGATAGTTCAGATTTTCACCATATTTCTTCTTTTTTCTCTTTTTTCTTATTTCATGGTTTTTTTAAAAAATTGCCTCTAAATTTTGAGTCAGATTTCTCATTTATCTTTCCCACCTAATCATGAAAACCATTCAAAATGAATATTCAAATTCCTTATTCCATATTTTTTTAGAATTTAATAAAAAAAATATTTTAGTTATAAAATGTGATTTTTAGTGTGGATTTAACATTAAAGTATAATTTTTCAAGTAATTTGGTTGTTTTTAGATGATATAAATATTTTTTTCTTATGAAACCTTTAAAATGACTTCAATCCTCTCTATTAGTAGTTTATAGTAAAAAATTTTAACTTAACAACTCTACACATCTTTACACCCAACTATAAAGTGTGAATATTTATTACCTAATAGAAATTAAATATAAGTTATGTTAATATTTATCATATTTCTAAAATTAAATTTCTATGTATTGATTCTTTATGAAATATATTTCATTATTGTACTGGATTAATATAAGAGTGTGTACCTGTTATCCAACTATTGTATGCCCAGAAAAAACAAATATAAAACAAATAATAATAATAATCATAAATGAGGGTATTGATGAAATGTAAAAAAATATGGGCATATCTCGATTAGTAGATTAAGGTTAGATTTCTAGGAATTCTTAAGTGAGTGGGTCTTTCAATTTTATTGAAAAGTGTGTATGGAAGGTTTGGTGGAAAGAATCACATAAGCAGAAAAATTCTAAAATAACATGTATTTACTGGATAGAAATTGGAAAGAATAGAAAGAAATGGTTTTCAAACACACCAGTAAAGTTATTGATATAGTTGACTTGTGAATTCCTTACTAATACTAGTATTATATATCTCCTTGAATTTCATTCTAATTAAATATATAATGCATCTTTTCCCATGATCACTAAGAATAAATCCTTAGTGTGGTTTATTATTTAATCACTTTGCTATCAAGAATTAAATTTTATTTGAATGTTAAATATTCATAAATTTGGGATTATATCCATGCATCATTTTTGGTAATTTTAATTTTCCTAGGATTGAAATTTTTTTGGTTAGGTGGTGTGATTGTGTGGCAATTCACCATTCATTTCCACTCTTATATCACTATGTTAAACTAATTTTGAATCTAAAATTAAAAATATAATAATAAATTGCACTTAACATCTGGTTCAATTAGTTAATTTTTATCACTGTCAAAAAGGAAAACTTTACTTGTTTTGATGATAAAATTGTAGGTGGAGATGATTTAAAGATACAATGGTAGACTTCAATTAATGTGGGCCAAACTACATAAGATCCCAATATCACAAGTGGCCTAAAATGAATACTGGAGATAATTCGTGCATCCAATTTGGATGAAATTCAGTGGTTAAATTAAAATTTCCATGTTATATATTTCTCTAGAATACCATGGATCCTAATTAGTTTATTTGTATTCCCAAAAATATATATCATTAGAGAGAATATTCATTGTTCACAGCATCAAGGTCACTTTGGAAATTCGGCCATATCTCATGTTGTAGGCCTCCAAATGATTCCAACTTTTTGGTGGATATATTGAATAGGTGGGAAACAACTTTTTAGTTTTTTAAAAATCAATATAAGATTATTATAGTCACCAAAATCCATGATCCAAATTGTTTTTTAAATTCTAGTTACCCAAAACCATATTCCATATTAGTTATAAATTGGACCCTTGGGAACCCCATTTGCAAGTAAGAATAAGGGAATGTTTCTACCAATTTAGAGATTCAGAAGTTTCTTCTAATACCTTTAGAGGTTCCTTAGGCCCCAATCTTTATATAGAGATCAAGGATGAAGGTTAATTTCCACCATAACTTCCTCCTCCTCTTAATGGCGAGATAAATGGTGGGTGGTCATTTTAAAGGAGCTACACACACTTAAAGAGGGAGTTACAAAACTTTTAATTGTACTAGTTTTGTGTAATTTGTGTGTGAAATATTTCATTTGATTTTAATCTTCACATGCTTCTTAATGAATTTTTTTAGTTTAATCAGGTGACACACTTTTAATATAAACACTGATTAGGTTGATATTTCAAGTGGGAATCTTGTATTGTTTTGATTGGAAAACATAATAATCCTTTTTCTATCACACATACATGATATTTCAGTATTCTTTGGCATAAATCATACCATTCATAAGGTTTAAACCTCAAAAACATGATTTTGTCTCAAGATTTGGTTCTTTGTGAATCATTTTAAAAGGCATGAGGGAAATTGAGATCTTAATTAACCTCAACCAAAGGATTTAATTAAAACATGGTAAATTTTAAGAAAAATGAACTAACCAAGATGTGTAGTAAACATTAAATGACCTCCTTCTCTAATAATTCTAAAATTACAACCTTTTTCAACTATTAAACTCTTAAATCAAGAAATTTTATATTTAAAATTGTTTTCAAAACCACCTCGAGTTTCTATCTCCTTCCCTCCTTCGGCCAGGTCCATTCACTGGCGTTGCTCCCACTTCGATCACGGCAGCCTCATCCTTGACTCGACGACTCCAGGCACAGATTTTCGGCATCGGGTGTCTTGATATCGGATCGTCGCTAGATCTAGCATGTATCTGGTTCGGTGGGTTCCTCCGTTCTCGGCTCGGCGTCAAATCCAGTATGCACTGGTTTCCAGGCAGCGGCTTCAGATGTTTCAATAGACTAGTTTGGTTATTTCCAGCGTTGACTTCTTTGGGTCGGTGTTGGTGTGGTCTGGCAGGTCAGTTTCCTTCCCGGGGCTTGGCTTCGGCTTCTTTGGACCGGTGTCAGCGTGGACCATCGTCGTTTCTGGGACGGCATGTCTTTCGTGGGTGGCACGTCGACGGCTTCGGAGCGGTTGAAGGGGGGAGTTTCTGGTTTTAATCTTGGTTTATTTTCTGGGTTTAAGCTTGAATTTTGAGTGGTTTTATTGGAAGTCTGATGAATTTCTTGCGGCATCATTTTCACCGGAGCTTCCCTTCTCGTTGGCCCTTTGATTCTCGTGGTTCGGTCTTTGGGAATGTCGGGGAGGGTTCTTCTGAAGCTTTTATCTAGCCAAATTCATGCTCAAAGTGGCGTTGTTGGTTCAGATTGACTCGGATCCCCTCAACATCGATGCTCCATCGATGTGTTGTTTGGTCTTCCTATCCTAGGTGACAAATAACGGACTTCATGCTCTTTGGCTCGTCTTTCTCTTTGATCTTCTACGGTTGTGGTGGAGGTGCCTTGCAAAGCGGCGGGGCTTCTCTGATTTTGATTCTAGCAGTGGTTTCTCATTTTTGTGGATGATTATGTTTTGTTGTGTGGAATGATGTCGGGACTCGGGATCAGAGAAACAGTTAGACGTGATCACAAGGTTCAGGTCCTATTAGGTTTCAGAGCTATCATTTCACCTGTGTAGTCTTTACAAATTTGGATGTTTGGAGGGTATGGCAATGCCATCAGATCAGGCTTGTGCTACCTTGTAGTACACTTGTTTTTTGTACAGTCCTGCATTGGGTGAGAGCTTTTTCATGTCTTAATTGCTGGGGATAGATAGTTCTAAGTAGTCAGTCTGAATTTTGTTTTCTATGATATTCGGGTTAGTTAATGTGTTATGTCATGAAGTCTATCTTGTTTCCCCCTTCTTCCATTAAAAAGGGGATTCTTTTCAAATAATAATAATAATAATCTAAGGGCTTCGGGCTATTGGAGGTAAGATTACCTAGGGTATTCCCTATTCTATAAATCAACTTTCAAAACATAATCAATTTTATATGTCATGAAAATGCAGTAAATCCTAAAAGTCTATCATAAGGTTATACTCTGTATTCTATATTTTCCTAAATCTAGTTTGGAAGGTTTTTATTAAACTTCTTATGATACAACTATAAATACTCATATCCTAGAAGCCTACAGTTAGTGGTAACTTTATTACATTGGTATAAATAAAGGTGATCACATCCCAATGGATTGATTATTTTAGTATTTTTCATAAACTAGATACATACATGAATCTCATGTTACATTTGAAAACATTAAATACAACATAGTGAAAGTAAACAATTATACATCCTTGATCTAATTCAAATATTATTTCATCATATCCTAGAGAAGGGAAACAAAATAAGGGTGAGCTCAGATACTTAGTAAGAGTTATATAAATTTGATTATGTCGTGAATAAATAAATCATAATCAATATGGAATAATCTATATGGAAAGGTAAATATCTCAACACACATGTCATTTAATAAATAACTTGAATAACATAATTATATAAGGCATAATCAATATGGAAAGATATCTAACTAAACACAAATTCAATTTAATCAATAACTTGATAAAAAATGCATCTATGGATAATATCAATGCAATAATATCATAGATAATAATAAGTGAATTCTTAATGAAAGAAATGTTTAATATTAGACATCATGATATCTATATCATCAAGATAATTCATAAGATAGTTTTAAACTATGGCTAAAAACACAATTAATGATATCTTACTAATTATTCTTATGAGACTATTTAATTAACATGGGGATATTTAATTCTAGGCCCCACCCATCACTGTATATCCAATTTATTATTCATATATAAAATGATCAATTTAATACATGAACAATATGACTTATCAATAAATGTTTTTATTAAATAAACAATGATGAATATCAATATTTTCCCATTCAATAAAAAAAATTCAAAGTAAAACACCATATATATAAATGAAATTTTATTTAATTAATAAGAATATCGATGATAAATAATATGGATATTTAGGGGAAATTTAATGTTCAGTGATCATAAGAAAGTGAATATTTCAAGGTAAAGTTATTGATTACAAAAATTAATCATGAAAGAGAGTTTAAATACTTTCCCTGGTTAAACTGATCATAAACCATTCATACAAACAGTAAGTATTGTGTCATTACAACATATCCTTAGTGGATTATATGTAAAATAAATGGTTTTTATCATTGATGAATAAAAATACCATAAAAATATCTTTAAAAACATTCTTGAGGAAAATATCCTTTTAAATTTGAAAAGCAGTTTTTACTAGAACTATAAGTCTCTAGAATATTAGGAAAAAAATTTGTTTAAAAATTATATTTTAAAATTGTAAAGTATGATTTAAAAAATTAATGGCCATGATATTAGGAAGGTTTTGTTCATTTAGAGTGTGTTAAAACAAATATTCCTTTCACATTTTTTAAGAAAAGTAAAAATTACCTTGTTTGGAAAATGACTGGAATATTACTTTTATAAATTTTTTTAAAAATCTATTTATGGGTAAAACTTTATTTAACCAACCACAGTAAAACTTTTTTAAAATTTTTTTTAGTAAACATGTATTTTGAAGGAAATGATTTTTGATCGAAGACATAAATGAAGTTGGGTATTATTAAAAACATTCTCTCAATTGTTTTAAGTAACGAGGGGATGAAAATGGTACTATTACTTGAAAAAATAATTATTAACTATATTATTATAAAATTAAAAGGTTTCATTAGAAAATGATCAAATAATTTTCTTTAATTTAAATTCAAGTGTAAATAATCCCAATTAAAATGAGATTGAAACATAAATCGCTTACCACTTGGTTAACGTTTGAATCATAAGATCACTGAAAGGAATAACATAAAATAAAAAATAAATACCATTAATATAAATTGATTAATTATATAAAATATGAAATGGTCATTATATACACCTCATAAAATAATATGGGCTTATAACATAACATATGTCTGAAAGAAGACAATTTGAGATGAGCAACTTGTACATTGATCATAACATTAAAGTGGGAATTAGTCAATAAATAGATTCTAGGTATAAAAATAAAATATAAAATAATAATTAAAAATATAAAATTATATAATAAAAAACAATACAAACATAATCATAGAATATCAAATACAATGAAAAAGCAATATAACCCAATGAAGAGAAATCGAGTTTTTAAATTCTTTACCACTTGGTAATTTTCAATTCAAATACTCTTGGATGAAATAATTCAATTTAAAACTTAAAATACCAAGAATTATTAAGTATTCATGACATTACATGTAAAATTGTTAGTATATACACCATATGAATAAATTAGGTGCATAATATTACAATATGCCTCAATGAAATGAAATTGAGACAAAATTCATTACCTCACGCTTCCTTTTGGTTGAAAACGCTTTAAATTCCTGTTAAATGGTTTTAATAGTGTTATAAATTTATACAATAAACATATTTACTTTTATAATATCATATATTATCCTATTATAACATCTTACCAAGCATTAGTTAACAATATTTTTTTATTATTTTTTTAGGAGATAAGTACCTTGTTTTCTCACATGTGTTTTGTCAAGAATGTTTAGGTTCTTGTTTATATGATATAGTTCCATAAAGTATAGAATTATATTCATGTTTTATATATATATATATATATATATTATTTTCTTATTATATTTATTTTTAAAACCACTCTTTAAATTTGGACATGGAAAATGATTCGCATCGCTTCGTGGAGACGATAGGTTTTATATATGCACAAGTGAGGATATCATTTCATTAATGAGAAAAATGGTATCGAAGTTGATGGTAAATTAATATTATAGAATTAATATCATTTCATATTTATTTTATATTTTTATTTTTCAGATAATTATGACTATCCATGTGATTCGATTATGGAAAACAAATTACATCGGTTCGAAAGGCGATAGTCCATTATAGACACAAGCGATGGCTATTTTATCATTTTATGAAGGATGAGATAGATAAATATTATATAATAAACATAATATAATATTATTATATGTTCAAAACTTGTTTTTTTATATTGGATTTGTTAATAAATAATTTTATGTGGAAAAAAGAAGAATTGAAAAGAAAGAGTTTAGTGAATATAATTACCTTCACTTAGAAGAACCTACATTGGGTCTCTTATTAAGGACCATGGGGATGGTCTTTTGGGAATAAAATCACATAAATAATGTTCATATGATGTTTTGGATATGTTTTTTAGGGTTTTTTTAAGAAAAATTTCTTGATAGGTGTGAATAAGTCAGGGGAGGGAGTGCCCTTTTATAATTGAGGAGTGACATTTTTGTAAATACCCAAAATAATTCAATAATGGAAACTCACTCTCACCCCAAGTGCCTAAAAATTTAATAAAAATATTTAGTGGATGTATTTTTAGTTCAATAAAAATCTCCAACAAAGAAAATTAAACAAGTTTTAAACATGTTCTTCATTATCATCTATGTTTACTTTAACTATTTTATTTTCCATCATGGAAATTAGTTTATTTTACCTAGGTAATTTACCCATTAAGACTAAAATAAATTATTACTTATTAGATATTTTTTACCCAATTATCCTAAATGTAAATCTAAATTTATAAAATAAAAAGACTATGTGTTTGGAAAATTAATTTTAACAAAAAAACATATTTAATGCTCAAAACCTTGTTTTAACCTTAATTGTGGTAAATAAATTTTGTCTTCTTTACTAATCATTATGAAAAAAAATTAATTTGAACCTATTATATAATAATTATTTTTTTCAAAATATTGAATCCATTTTACCAAATTAAACTCACAAAAGTGGTAAAATCTAATTTATAACAAACCTAAAAATCGTGTAGAAAAATAGTATTTCAAGAAATTAATTTTTCAATAATTACATGATCTTGCATTAACTATATGACTAATGATCATAACTATATATATTTAAATAAATATTGTTAGATATATAATCTATAAATTTCATTCAAAAAATCCTTATTAGTTTTTATTTTTATTAATTAAAATTTAGGAACATTATGCATTTAAAAACAGTTTTAAGGAAAATGCATTCTTAATCCTCAAAATAAACTTACACCAAAATTGTGTATAAAGATTATTAATGTGTAATTAATTATTTTAAATATAACAAAATAATTCATGTGTTACTTTAAAATAAAATTGAAATCATATTTGGAATTTTAAATTATGTATTTATTGAAAATACATAATAGAATTTTAAAAAATGTTGTTTTCACTATTCACTGAAAAATCAACCTTTTATGAAAAATCCCAAAATTTACCCCTAAGATAATTTTGATATGATGATTTCAAAAATTATATTATTTTTATAAAATAATATTTCCAAAATTAGTATAAATTAATTATAATTCAAAACATAAAATTCAAAATAAAACCATTTTTTTAGAATATGTACTTTGAAGCATAAAATTACTTTACTAAAAATTTGAGTCATCATTTACTAATAATTTTTCAATAAATTTTTATTTAGTAGTAACTCTCTACATATATTTCATAATTTGGTTAATCCTATCCATACTCTCTTATTCAATGGTTGGGTTATAACGGTCATATTTAATTAGTATATCATGATTCATTTATGATTAGTGTTGTGTGTCACATATGGTATCAAACGTAATATTATTCCATTAAAATATTTAGGTTGTGTATACTACAAGCTATCAAAGAGATTAAATTTATTTAAAATAAATATACTTTAAAATATCTATGATTCATGTACCACAAGATATCAAAAATATTAAATTTATTTAAAATAAATATAATTTAAAATATCAAGGTGTTACAATCCTCCTCTCTAACATAAAGTACAGAAGGTTTATTTTTTGATATACATTTTTTTCTTAAAACTAGTTTTTCCTATATACTAAACATATATTTTTTTCTCTTCCTCATTCATATATATTTATTATGAGTCTTAATTTTTTATAAATCTATTCAAACTCTTTTCTCCTTATAGTAAATTTAGTCAATGGATTATTTAAACTTTCACTCTCAGAATAGTATTTGAAAATATCATTTTTATCTAGAGAAAATGTCACTATTTTTGAGATTTTTATCTTATTTAAACTTTCTGACTTTGTATCTTTAGATACATTTATTTTTCATTTCATATTATCACTATGTTTTGTAACTTTCACTTTATATTTTTTAAATTACGAATCAAAATTAACATTTTCCTTTATTATCTTAGTTAGCTTATATTTAACTTTTATGAAGCTAGATTTTATTTTTATATATTATTATTTAAGATCACTATAATTTTTATATAGATTATTATATATATTTTCTCATTCTAAAATATAATATTTAATTTCTTCAACATTTTTAGGAGACCTTTCCTCATCTAAACTATTATATTTAGAATCATATTCACTATCTGAAGCATAAAACCATTGAATCTAGAGATAGATTTATAAGATATTCAGCTGTAATTATTCCCCTAATTTTTTTCAAATTTTGTTACATTAGTATATAATCTTATATCTTTATGATATCATCACTATCTTTATATGAAATATATGAATCTGAATCACTTTCGCTAGAACTCCACATATAAATTTCTTTAATAAATTTCTTGATTTTATTATTTAAATATTTTATATAAGTATTTATTTTTTATTTTTAATCTTAGGACAAACAATTATTATATGAACATGTTTTCAACACTCTTAAAAAATTGGATTGGAAATATCATTTTTCTATTTCATTTCATTTGGATAATTTTTTCAAAACTTTTCTATACAAACATTCTTCTTGCTAGATTAGAAAATTCCCCATATGTTAGCTCACTTTCTCTTTCTTCAGAATATTTTCGAGAGTTTTTATTAGAATATCTAGTTTTATAATTCCTGATATTTTAGGTTCCTATAGCTATAAAATAAAATACATTTTCCTTTTTCTATTTTTTATCATCTATTTTTAAAAACTTTAATATTGTATCAAAGTAACAAGTATGTCATCTATACTTAACTTAGTTATGTGCCATGTATCTTTAATAGTTTTCCTTTTAGATTCGCATTCCTTTAGTGGGATATTTATAACTTTATAAAAAATCTAGTTATTTAATAGTTATTTCTATCTATTATATTGTAAGAAATTTACAATTGTTATAAATCAATAATTTATTTGAGCTACATTTTCTCTAGGTATAAAATCAAATACTTGATAGTATACACTAAGAAGAACTCTTTTTATTTCTTATACTTTTTTAGTTATAAAATGATTAACTTCAGGTTTCTTCTATATTTCACATTCATTTTTACATGAAGATACTTGGATGTGATTATTTCTATTTATTGAACATAGAAGAGTATTTTTTACTCAGAAAGTTTGCTAAAATCCATTTTTCTCTTCGCTTAAAAAATTAAAAACTTCTTTTTCTGGTATTTTTTATTCTTCGATAAGAATAAGAAAGTTTATAACTCTAGTATTTATAACATATATTTCTATTATTTCTAACCAATACTCATTATCATTTCCATAAAAATATTTTTGGTTTTTTATGATTTAGATTTTCGATAGATCTTACATGTATCCTACCATACTAAAAAAATCTCAACACAGTTTTTAGAGTTCAAGGAAACTAAAATATAAAAAACCAATAAGAAAATAAATAAATGTTAGGTTTAGTTTCTAATGTGGAAACTTCCATAGATATAAAATGTAGGATCAAAATTTAGAAAATGGTATGGAAAGAATACAACAATATGGTCGATAAATTCTACTTTAAAAATCTACATATTTTCATCTTCTTCAAGGGATTAGAATATTGTAATTATGAAAATTTGATTGACCTGAAATAAATGTTTTGATATTATAAACAACCAATAAAATCATGAATTAAAATTAAAGTAACAAAGATAAAGTGTCATTATATTAGATTAGTGTTCAACATAAAATTCACAGCAGAATTAAAAAAACATTATTACATAAATTGAAGTAAGAAATATAGTTTAAATATAAACAAGGAGTATTGATTAGAAAATAATATACTCCATTAAAATGATATTAAGAACATCAATTTTAAACCAAAGTTAATGGTAGATTTTTAGACCTGATCTAAGGTATGATTGACTATAAACCTATCAAAAGGTTAACACTTATTAAAATTTAGAATCCGGACTCTATCTTACTTATCTTAGAATCCCTTATTAGTATTTATCCCAACTCCTACAACTGGTAGCTCAGTTTACCCCACTAATCAATTTGTATCTTGATTTTCCTCTAATAGTTAACTGGTAGATCGATGCTTTTAATACTACAATTGGTATATGGGTATCATGATACTATAATTGGTATCTTGGTATCTGGTTACTTAACTGGTAGCTCGGTATCCTTCTACATAATCAGTATCTTGGTATCCTGCTAATTAATCATAATCTCAGTATACTGTTACTTTATTAGTAGCTTGGTAATATAAATAAAACAATAATTAATAGATTCTTTTATAATTAAAAACTCACAAACATAATCTCTAGAATAATACTTATAAATAAAAACAATCAGGATTAAATTAATAAATAAGAAGTTGTAGACTTCAAGTGATTAGCGCTATTGGAGTTTCCTTATGAATTGGTATCTTCAGATCCATGAGGGGCAACTATATTTATAAGTAATCTTACAATAGTCAAATTTCTAAAATCACAGGGTTAGTTTTAATGATATTGGTAGAAACTCATTATTTATCTTCTGATGGACTTGGACTTTTTATATATCTATAGGTAGGTTGGTTCAGCATCGCTACAGTTCTTCAGATAAAAAAATTAAACTTTTTGGTATTATAAAATATCTAATATTTTCTTATTTTAATAAATCAGTTTCATTTGGTATTTCATTGAACATAAATTTATAGGTACTTAATTTAATAGTTTATATATTAGAAAAACATCAAATATAAAATAAAAAACTTATGTTAGATCAATTACTTAAATGATTTTTTTTTCAAAACAAGTAAAGTTAAGTCAATAACTTAACATTTCACCATGATTGAAGAGATTATGTTTCATAAGAAAGGTTTATGTATATGAAAGTTAATCAATGGGTTGTTTAAAACTAAAATCTGGATTTCACCATGAAATATCCTATCACATCACAATTCATTTGATAGTTGGAGAAAACTGGTGGATAACCCAATTAGTTGTGAAGTAATTAAATTTTTCATGTAGTAAATATTGAAAAATAGTAAGTTTTGAGTATAATTTATGTCTTGGAACTATTAATAGGTATTGGTGGTTTTTTCTATGACCTCTAATTGTCTGAATGATGATCAATGGTGTAGATTCACCTAGAAACGATCCAAGGAGTGAATTTGAAGTAGAGGAAATCCAAGGTACTTAATATATTTAATTTAAATTAAAATTTTAAATTTATGAATATAAAATAGTGTTAGAATTATATAAAAACAAAAGGGGTAAATTTATTGATAGATTTATGAGCATATAATATAGAGAGATGTAGTAAGAGTTAGAAGGAATGTTTGGAATAAAAAGATAAAGGTGCCTCATACTAAGCATCATTAACATATCAAAATTTATTTTGAAGGAAGGGATTATTATTAGTGAAGTAATATTGTTAATATAATATGTCTTATTGAATAAGGGTAAATAATATAAAATATATAGTACAAGGGATATGGAAACTTCATAAGATTCATCATTATTTTTATATCTAGTTTTGAGTAGAAAAGAATACTCAAGGGATTTAGGATCATCATGGATACATATAACTTGTTGAAGTAAGGAAGATATTATATATTGAAGACAATTACTATTATATAATTATTCTATTTATAGAATATTGTATCCTATGGAAGAAAATCTATATCCGAATGAAACTTTTGAACTCTTGTTATACAGAGATTATATAATCTAACTTGAATAAAGTAGGAAACATGTATTGATAAATGTTGCATCACATCTAGAATTATGATGAAATTTACATCCTATATGCATTATGTTATTATAGTGACCTTCATGAAGATAAACCGATAATAGATCCACATTTCTATAAATTGATATCTTCTAGATTAGTGTGCAAAGGAGCAGGAGGGATAGATAATCGGGAGGTAATGATGTATTCCCAAAACCTTGTACAGGTAGTGATTCTTAGTTAGGATTTAATTCACCTAAATAGTTTATCCTCTAAATTATTGATTTTATAGTATATTTTTGGAACACTATAAAAATAAATAGTGTATATTCCTTGGATATAGCCCAATGTGGGTAAATCAAGAAAACCCATGGTGTTTGTTTCTTGATTTACATTTTTCATATGCTTTATTCTTGAGGTGTAGTTGAGATGACAATCAGGTTGACCACTATATCTTTCTAACATTGTAACAAGATCTAATAACATTGAAATCAAGTGAAGAAAATTTTTATATTGGGAAGCATACTGATTCATCCCCCCCCCCTCAAGGTGTCTCTCAAGCTATAGAAAGTGGTTTCAGAAATAGGTTCTATTGTGGATGAAACCTATATATATGTAATATATGGATTATATAGTGAAATATCATGTATTTTATGGAATTCATTTTTTTATTTAGGATAAGGATCTATTTTCATGTTTTTAGGTACATTTTGGAATCACTCATGACATCTTCTTAATTAGATTGGTTTATTCATGTTGACATGGAATTATATTTGACATGGATCAAGGAATTTTTTAGATTAATTCTTGTACTAATATGTCCATAAAGGATTATTTTAAATAGGTTTTATTTGAGGAGATATCCCACTGAAATACTTCTAATGATGTGTGGATTAAGTTGGAAGAGATGTATAGAACAAGAACTATTCAAAAATATTTCAATCAACAAATATTTACTATTTTAGTATGTGAATTAGTTAGAGAATATTGTAATATGTATAAAGAAAATAAAAGGAAAATTAAGTATCATAAGTCCCCTATAAAGATGGATATTTTACTCAAGCATGATATTATTACGTTTTTAGAATTATTTTAAGATAATTTTTTTGTGGAATATGAATTCATATCAAGAGATATGGATTATTCTAAATATACTAAAATAAGTATGTGTTTCAAATGATGACATGACCACAACATCATGTTTCCAATCTAGAGGTTGTTCAAGTAGTGATCAGGGATAGAACCAAGCCAAACATGAGAAGGTGGATCAATTGGAAATCATACACAAAGAAGATTATGAATTCATAAAATATTTTTTTATAGAATCAAATATTGATGGATGTAGAGGTGGCATTTAATGGAGATATTATGTGAATAGTTGAATTTATAAAAGGTTAAAAGCAGTCTACTGAGAGTACTTACAAATTATATTGGAGAACAAATGACCAAAGATAAGGAACAAAAAGTGGGAATTGTCCTTATAAAAACCCAAATTTATGAGAGAATAAAATATATAAAGTATTTTGGATCAATTTTTAATGAAATGGATACCCATTTAAAGGATAAATATGATAAGATCATTGGTCTTTAAGAGAGTTTGAAAACTTATAATGAAAACAAGAATATCCCTATTATTGTACTATCTATAAGTGGGGTCCAAAAGTGTGGAAATTTAAAATTGGTGAGTAAGTAAAATATTTTTATCAAATATATCATATAATAATCTCAAATGAAGTTAGCTATGAAGTGTTAATTTTTAGGAGTAATTGGACACACTATGGATGTTTTTTTTTGAAAAAATTTGGCTAAATGGAAGGAAACCTAGTATAAAAACATAAAAAATGATGAATGGATACATAAATCATGATTTTATCAAGATATATTTTATTTAATATAACTATGGTTATATGAAAAGACATTAAAACATGAAAAATAGAGGTTATAAGACTCCCCACTTGTAATGTCCTGGTCCTGTAGATGTAAGGTCTACATGGTTACCCTAGTGAAATGGCATCCTGAGTAGGGTGTGTGATATAAATCCCATTAGGTTACCACCCACAATGTCTACAAATGAATCGAGTCTATGAATATAAAGTAAAGTAGTGTGAAGATCTACAGAATAATAAACAAAACTTAATAAATAAAAAACAGCCCGCCCAGGTTCCTGAAGGACACTTGGCTGCTCTACCTACTTGGGCTCATGGCTAGAATAAAGTCTGATTAGGAACTATATATATAGTAATAATGTATATAGTATATCTATATATTTCATCCACATATATGGACTATGTACGTGAGAACATAATTTCCCATATACCTGGAATACTTGGTGTTGGATAGATCGAGTGTAACCTAGTCATCCTTAACCAGTCTAAACGAGCCTATAAGATCATCAAATAGAGTAAATTACCTATATCCCAATAGAGTGTGAGATTTCATGCACAACACCCAGGGTGGTGAGTGATTTGTCATTTCAACAATCTAAATAGGGAGAGTTGTGCCTCATCCCAACATCCTACAGAGTATCAATGGTGTGAGATGCTTTGACTCAACACCCGATGTAAGAGAGTGTGATTTTCTTACATGCTCAAAATATCCCTTACTATAAATCCAAAGAATATATCAAGGTATAATCATATAATAAGAAAAAAAAATTAATTAGATCAATGAGGCATTACCACTCATGATCTACATTTATTAATCCCAAATAAACAAGGGAATCACAATTATAGCAATCCATATAAGTCATACTTATATAATTATATCAATAGGTGTGGTTGTACCACCCAACTCTATTACATTTAAATTAAAAAAATTAATTAATTGAAGAAAGTAAAGCTACCATGAACATTCCAATCAATTGAATTCATTCCATTTAATCCAATCAAACATGTAAATTCATTATACAAAATTCAAGAGACACTTAGAAGGTGTCATTTGTCAATTTGGGATTTACCTACTTAGTAAATCCCATTTATTAACAAAACCATTCAATTTATACCATTTAATAATAAAACCATTCAATTTATAATAGCATACCAAGAACTATAAGTTTCTCAGGTTCATTTGACATTTACATAAAAAGGTGGGATAATTCATTTTATAGGGTTCAAGGAGGCACTAAAAATTTAGTGTTATAGTTACATAGGAAACTGCCAATATAGAAAATTTCATTTATAATAATAAGAGAGGTCATGTTCCTAAAAATTCCCTTTATGTCTAACCTTTCCAAAATCTTAAGAAAACCTCAATTCCATAATGCCAAGAAAGATTCAATTCATTAAACATCAATTTTTAATTTTAACATAGTGCACCTCATTCAAGGGGTTTTATTATTAAAAGATGAAATTGTTCATAAAAAATAATTTATCACAATTAATCATCAAATGAAAGACTCATAACTCAATTCAATTAAAAGAGAAGTTTTACAAGAACTTCCAAACATGGAAAACAAATATAAAATTTCAATATGGAACTTCAGAGGTTCCATTATCAAGTCGAAATTTGATTTACAAGGGGAAGTTCCATTATCAACCCAAGTCAAATGCTTAGGAACATTTTTGGGCATCAATTAATTTAATTATAAGGGGTAGAATTAATCCATCACATATAAGGGGTGTCTGAGATCATGGCGGATATCCTCTATTTACTTAGTAATGCTTAATGGTTATAATAAAAGGTGTGTAGAGAAGTTTAGATTAAAGAAAATACTTATAAAGTGACATGTGGGAAAGTTCATCATGTGTCACAATGACTACGGAAATTTGAGGGAAAATCCATATACCACCAACAATAAACCATGAATTATTCACTCATCCAATATCAAGGTCTGATTTGGTCCAGTTTCGAATAAATCTAATAAATTGATATTCTCCCTAAAAATAAGGAAAATAATCTTTCACCACGATAAATTAATAAAGATAATCTTAAATATATAAAGGTTCAACAAAATTAAGAGATTATGGATGTGTATCCATAGAGACTGGAAGCATTCGATTCGGAGTCTGGAGAGGGAAGATACATCAAAGACTAGGATAGGCATAGAGAAAACACACGACTCCATAGAGAAGGTATAGTGACCCGGCCTTTTATTACTTTACTATTACATCATTTCAAAGATAAACAAAATAATAGTATTACACATGGAGTATTCAGAGGTTTAGTGTCTTGGGAAAACTAGGACAATACATAACAAATACAACATCAAGCATAAACATTTATTTAATTTCTTCTTCACTAGCTTCATAGTGGGGCTTGTCCTCTCCTTAGTACATGTAGTCACCTGAGGATATACATAAAAAGGGGTGATATAAAAGCCTAGTAAGAGGATATATAGGAAAAATATATTATGTGGTGAGCATAATCATGACATAGGAAAAAGATCATGAACATGAGAGGAGCATAAATAATAAACTTGAAATGTGGCAATACATAAAAATGAAACATCATGTCTTAGTGGTTAAATACCACACATACTTGTGAACAAAGCTATAATCATGTTCACACATCATTTCACATTTACTCATGAGATTCATCACTTTACCCAATGCATTGGAGCGTTGTATAATTCCGGGCGCACCCGTCACATTTAAACATTCCTATTGCGCTATATAATTCCGGGCACACTCGTCACATCATAACATTATCATTATCATGATTGACACATAGAACACATATCAAACATGTAAAAAAATAACCCATGGAATGTAATGGGTTTAATCTCATAATAACACATTCATAAGCTTTGGGTTCCCAAAATAAAGAGGGAACAACATACTTGATACAAGAACCAACAACCTTGAATGAGAGGTAAAAGGTGAGATCTTGAAAGAAGAGTTCTTTTGGAAAACATTTTGATGGACATAAAAACCAGTGACAAACATGTATATCCCAGAAAAGTAAAGTAAATGATGAACAAATGATCTTTGAGGAGTAACCACATCAAAAATGGAGTGAAAGAGGGAGAACCCGAAGGAAGAAAATTGGGTTCGAGATTTCCCCTTACCTTGTACTCGAATGCCTCCTTCTATTTGATGTCCTGTATAATGACATTATATTCATTAATTAGAAATTAAAGAACCTTTTATACATTAATAGGGTTCATTCTGGTTTCATTATTTCATATTATGTTCCTTTGGATGACTTATAGAGTTTAAAAACATTGATCGGGGATGTACGTATTCATGGTTTTCTTGAACGGTCCACTTATATTCTTAAATTGATGTTTGGGTAGATAATGGGTAAACATCCAGAACTGATATTACATGTTATTAATGATATTACAGAATCTTGAATGATTTTATAATGAGTTATATTAGATCCATGTGGATGAATCGTTAGATAATAATTAAATGAAGATTATTTGGGTTAATTTGAGCGGTTTTTGGATCACAACGAACTTGTTTTAACTTTTCACTTAGTAATATGGACATAGGTTATTTCCAGAACTTAAAATAGAACATAATACATATAAAATATTTTGGTTCAACCATAAAAATGGTTTCATGACCAGATTGAAGGTAGAAATGGAAGAAGAGAGCATGTTGTTTTTGAAGGTGATAAATTATCACCACATGAACAACGTTCTCTTTAATAAAATAAAAGGCAGAGGGAAAGGGTGTCGGGTGATATAATATACCATTAGAATAATAATATTACATTATATGTATAATAATGGAGTTACAAAACAGTTTTAATGAAGATAGGTAGGGAGAGATCAAGAAAGGAACTTGAACTTGGAAGGAAATTAAAGGAGAAGAGAGAGAAATTACCTCTAGAATCTTCCTCTTGAGATCCTCCTTAAGGAAGATAGGATTGGTCTTTTGATGAGACCCGAAGCTTTTGGACGTGGGGTAGGTGCTAGGGAAGATTTTTGGGCAGAGTTTAGAGAAGTCTTGGAGCTTGAGAGGTGTGAGGAAAAGAGGGAGTGAAGAGTGGCTTTTATAGTGGAGGGGAGAGGGGTTTCCTTAATATAAAATTGATTAGTTTATTAATTTCACCAAAGACAAGGAATAGTGAGTCTTGAATGACCAAGAATAGTAATCTTATAATTTAATCCCGAAACAAGTGGGCTTACATCAGCAGAACATCATCGATTACTCAATTAATACATTATTTAGCTTTTATTGTGAATTGTCGGATTCCACTATTCATCAAAAACTCAAGTATCTCAGAAAATTACCAAAAATTTACCCCAAACATTTTTCGATGTGTTGAATCCAAAAATGAATTCCATTTTTCAAAAATAATTTTCTAAATATTATTAATTTAATATTTAATTAAAATCATAATTTACTTAAAAACAGTTTTTAAAATTAAAACTGATTTTAAAGTTCTTTCAAAAATTATGTAGGGTCTTATCTAAAAACTATTAGACATTGATTCAATAATTTATGAATATATTTCAGGAAAATAAATATTAATTTAAATTAATTAATTAATTATAATTATTTATTTATTACTTATAAAATACCAAAAATGTTTACTAAGGTCAAATTATCACTTTCTATGATGTCTAAATTTTATTTTATTATTCATAGGTAATGTTACTCTTATTTACTATTAATAAGGGTCATATTACTATTCATAAGGGTAGGTTACTATTCATAAGGGTAGGTTACTATTCACCAAAAAATATTTTTGTTTCATTAGACTCCAAAAACTATCTTGAACACAACCATGTATGTCAGATTTTTAAAATTCCAAACATAGGGCTGACAAAATTATGTTTAAAGGTCACTTATCACTTAGTAGTTCATTATTTTGTGTTTTTATGAC
The DNA here is from genome assembly GCA_963277665.1 of Viscum album. Lineage (NCBI taxonomy): Eukaryota > Viridiplantae > Streptophyta > Magnoliopsida > Santalales > Viscaceae > Viscum > Viscum album. The sequence goes on from OY728136.1 coordinate 1,842,880,012, forward strand.
ACAGATATAAGAAGAGAATTTTTTATTGAAATACTTTGGGTCGTTACATTCTTCCCCCCTTAAAAAATTTCACCCCCGAAATTTTACTTTACACAAACAGGAGTGGGTACTTCTCCTTCATTTCCTCTTCTGGTTCCCAAGTTGCTTCCTCAAACTTATGGTTCCACCACAACACTTTGACAAGGCGGGTTTTCTTTTTGCGTAGAACCTTATCACTTCAGTCCAAAAATTTTACCTGCTGCTCCTCATAGGAGAGATCATCTTCCAGTTGTACCACCTCTGAGTTTAGTACATGTGAGGGGTCTAGTATATACTTCCTCAGTAGTGATACATGAAACACATCATGAACTTGATCCATATTCGGTGGAAATGCCAGACGATAGGCCACAGCTCCTATACGATCAAGGATCTCAAAGGGGCCAATGTACCTTGGGCTTAGCTTCCCTTTCTTCCCGAATCTCATGACTCTCTTCCATAGAGATATTCGAAGGAAAACTTTTTCTCCAATGTCGAACTCCAAGTCCCTTCGACAGTTGTCAACATAGATCTTTTTCCGACTTTGAGAATCTTTGATGTGTTTTTGGATGACTTGAACCTTCTCTGTCATCTCTTTAACAAGATCGGGACCAAGTAGCTTTCGTTCTCCAACTTCATCCCAACAGGTTGGAGTTCTACATCGCTTCCCATAAAGAGCTTCATACGAATCCATCTGAATACTCGAGTGGAAGCTATTGTTTTATGATAACTCAACCAATGGGAGATGCTTATCCCAACCACCTTTGAATTCAAGATAGCAGGCTCTTAACATATCTTTAAGCGTCTGAATAGTCCTTTCAGACTGGCCATCAGTGTGGGGGTGATAGGCCGTGCTGAAATTTAATTCAATACTCAAATCCTATTGAAGGATCCTCCAGAACTTAGATGTGAACCTTGGATCACGTTCAGAGACAATCGAGAGTAGAACACCGTGAAATCTCACTACTTCCTTCGCATATATCTTTGAATGTTGTTCAAGCGATAGGTCTTCCCGAATTGCGATAAAATGGGCAGTCTTGGTGAGTCAATCAACCACAACCCATATTGCCTTATTTCCCATTGACGTCTTCGGGAGACCCGTGACAAAGTCCATAGTAACATTTTCCTATTTCCACATGGGTATAGGCAATGGCTGCATCATACCTTTGGACTTTTGTCGCTCAGCTTTAACTTTCTGACATACCAAGCACCTTGATATGTATTCCGCAATCTCCTTCTTCATGTTATCCCACCAGAAGTGTTCTCGGAGATCACGATACATCTTGGTACTTCCAGGATGGATAGAGAAAGTTGAGCTATGTGTATTATCCAATAGCTCCTTCTTTATCCCGGGTGATGAAGGCACACAAAGCCGCATTCCAAACCGAATCACACCATCATCGTCGATATGGAACTCTTGCGGATTCCCTTCCTTTTCTACATTCACCCTCTTTTGTATCTCCACATCATCCCATTGTGCTTCCTTAATCTTCTGTTGGATGGATGGTTGCACAATCATTTGGTCAAGGTAGGATGTATCCCCTGCCCTTATGATTCCCAAATCCATCCGTTGCATATCCAATAAGATAGGGTCTTTCTCAATCCTCAACATGGATAGAGTAGTAGGTTCTTTTCTACTTAGAGCATCAGCTACCTTGTTTGCCTTCCCAGGATGATAGTGAATAGAGCAATTATAATCCTTGATTAGCTCTAACCATCTCCTTTGACACATGTTGAGCTCCTTTTGTGTGAATATATACTTTAGGCTCTTGTGGTCGGTGTATATGTCCCACTTCCCGCCATAAAGGTAGTGCCGCTAGATTTTCAAGGAAAAAATCACGGCTGCCAGCTCTAGATAATGCGTCGGGTAGTTTTGCTCATGGATCTTCAACTGTCATGAGGCATAGACTATCACATTATCATTTTGCATGAGCACACAACCCAAGCCTTTCTTTGAATCATCGCTGTATATCACAAAACTTTCTCCACTTTTCGGTAGTGTGAGTACAGGTGCAGTGATCAGCCTTCTCTTTAGCTCCTTGAAGCTTCCCTCACATTCTTTCGTCCATACATACTTTACCCCTTTCCTTGTTAACTTAGTTAGTGGGCTTGACAATCGTGAGAAGTTTCTCACAAAACGTCAATAGTACCCAGCTAATCCAAGAAAACTACATATTTCTATGACACTAGAGGGCTTGGGTCATTCCTCAATCGCCTTAGTCTTTGAAGGGTCCACAGAAATTCCCTCACTTTTGATCACATGTCCCACGAATGTGACTTGATTCATCCAAAACTCACACTTTCTGAACGTGGTGTACAAATTCTCCTTTCTCAATGTCTCCAACACAAGTCTTAGATGTTCTTCATGTTCCTACTTGCTCTTTGAGTAGATGAGAATATCATCGATAAACACTACCAAAAATTTGTCGAGGTAATGTCTAAAGACTCTATTCATCAAATCCATGAAGATTTCAGGGGCATTAGAAAGTCCGAAGGGCATCACCAAAAACTCATAGTGCCCATACCTTGTACAGAAGGCAGTCTTCTGAATATCTTCCTTCTTCACCTTTACTTGATGATATCCAGAACGAAGATCCACCTTTGAGAATTATTGAGCTCCTCTTAACTGGTCGAACAAGTCATCAATCCTTGGGAGAGGATACTTTTTATTTATGGTGATCTTGTTGAGTTCTCGATAATCGATACACAGCCGCATGGTTCCATTCTTCTTCTTTACAAAGAGCACTGGCGCACCCCAAGGTGATGCACTAGGGCGTATGAACCCTTTGTCCAGATTCTCTTGCAGATGCTTCTTTAACTCCTCCAGTTCGATAGGATCCATCCTATAGGGGCACTTCGAGATAGGAGTAGCTCCGGGTATGAGTTCAATTGACAAATCTACCTCATGATCCGGGGGAATTCCGAGTAACTCTTTGGGAAATACATCACTGTATTCCCTCACGATGGGAATTTCCTCAAGGTTGGAACTTTCCTTCGACTCAACCATTTGGGTGAGGTATGCTTCTTCATAGCGAATCAACACCCACACCATTGAAGGATTTTTCAAAGGATATTCATGATCTTCCTTGAATTTGTAGAGGATCATGGGATGGTTCGGAATATGAAAATATATTTCCTTTTCCTGACAGTTGATATGTGCTCTATATAACGAGATCCAATCCATTCCCATTATAGCATCGAATTCCACCAAGGGAAGTATTACGAGATTTTCTGAAAGAATCTTCCCACATACATCATCAGGAGAAGAGTCAAACACTTGGGTTGCAATGATTGCACCACTTGGTGTTTTTACAGATATCTCTACTTCAAGGTTTCAGGGATTCGATTCTATAGTTCTAGCAAACTTGCAAGATATAAAGGAATGCGTAGAACCAGAATCCAATAAGACTTTTTGCATTCTTGAGTGAATAGGAAGTGTATCTTGTACGACTTCATTATCATGATCCACCTCCACAGTAGTGATGGAATAATACTTCCCTTGTTACTTTGGATTTGGTGGTTGCTGGCACTGATTACCCTCGAGAGCTTGAGGTTTAGTGCACTGGTTTGAATAGTTCCCTAGCTCCCTAGAGTTGTAGCATTGAACCACAAGTGGTTCTCTTCTTTCATCGGCTACATTATCCTTCCTTTTCATGTCTTTTCGACACTCGTGATCTTGGTGTCCTTCCTTCCCACACTTAAAGCATTTCTTTGAACCTTTGAGGCAGTTCCCATGGTGCAACTTCCCACATTTTTGGCATGTGGGTCGTTGTGTTTTCTTCCCACCTTTTTCATTAGATCCACCGGCTTGAAACTCCATCTTTCTTTTCTTATCACCATAGCCATGGGACCATTCTCCAAACTCCATCTCCACTTTGAGAGCACACCGAACAACTTCTTCATAACTCCCGAAGTCTACAATTGCAAGAGCCTTTCGAAGATGTGGTTTTAATCCACCAAAGAATCTATCAATTTTTCTATCATTGTTGATAACAAAACCCGAAGCATACCTTGCGAGCCTTATGAAATTTGCTTCATCGATTGTGACATATTCTCCAGATTTTTTCTTGAGCTCTATGAATTCTCTCTCCATCTTCGTGCGAAGATTTCGTGGGAAGTACTTATTAAGAAACATTATCTTAAAGTCTTCCCATTCCATATCTTCAATTTCATCCCTTGGCTTGGTGTTCTTAATCAAATCCCACCATTGATTAGCTTCTCCAACTAGACGATAAACGGCTAGAGTCACCTTCACCGTCTCAGAACAGTAAAGAATAGAATAGATCTTCTCCATGGAGTTGACCCACTGTTCCGCAACTAGTGGATCGGAAGATCCACAAAACGTCGGTGGTCGTTGCTGCATAAAACATTCGATAGCTAGTTACTCCCTCTTTGGTGAAGGAGGACGTTCCCCATTATTATGGTTATTATTCATAACCCAAGATAATTGGGTAAGCATCGCCATGAAGTTTTGAACTCTACCTCCAAAATCATTGGGGATGTCGTTCGGGCAATCGTTGCATTGGCCTTCGCAAGAGTTGTTGGCCTGATTTCTCCTGGTTCCCACCATTTTCTAAGATAGAAAAGGATAGAACAAAACATAAGTAAAAAAGTCATGAATAACTTATTCATTTAAAAAATTATACCAAAAACATAACATATGGGATCCCTAGGTAAATATTCTTGTGTATGTGTTTGTACTTATTCTTATGCTAGAGGTTTTCTCTAGGGTTTACTAATCCTAATTCCCAAATTAACTAAACCTTTGCCTCTGATACCAACTATAGAGACCCGGCCTTTTCTTACTTTACTATTACATCATTTCAAAGATAAAAAACATAATATTATTACACATGGAGGATTCAAAGGTTTAGTGTCTTGGGAAAACTAGGACAATACATAAAAAATACAACATCAAGCATAAACATTTATTTAATTTCTTCTTCACTAGATTCTTAGTGGCACTTGTCCTCTCCTTAGTACATGTAGCCACATAAGAATATACATCAAAAGGGGTGAGCTAAAAGCCCAGTAAGAGGATATATAAGAACAATATATCCTGGGGTGAGCATAATCATGACATAAGAAAAAGATCATGAACATGAGTGGAGCATAAATAATAAACTTGAAATGTGGCAATGCATAAAAATGAAACATCATGTCTTAGTGGTTAACTACCACACATACTTGTGAAAAAATCTAGAATCATGTTCACACATCATTTCACATTTACTCATGAGATTCATCACTTTACCCAATGCATTAGAGCGCTGTATAATTTCGGGCGCACACGTCACATTTAAATAATCCTATTGCGCTATATAATTCTGGGCGCACCCGTCACATCATAACATTATAATTGTCATGCTTGCCACATAGAACACATATAAAACATGTAGATAAATAACCCATGGAATGGAATGGGTTACATCTCATAATAACACATTCATAAGCTTTGGGTTCCCAAAATAAAGAGGGAACAACATACTTGATACAAGAACCAACAACCTTGAATGAGAGGTAAAAGGTGAGATCTTGAAAGAATAGTTCTTTTGGAAAAAATTTTTATGGACATAAAAACCAGTGACAAACATTTATATCCCAGAAAAGTAAATTAAATGATGAACAAATGATCTTTGAGGAGTAACCACATCAAAAATGGAGTGAAAGAGGGAGAACCCGAAGGAAGAAAATTGGGTTCGAGATTTCCCCTTACCTTGTACTCGAATGCCTCCTTCTATTTAATGTCGTGTATAATGACATTATATTCATTAATTAGAATTTAAATAACCTTTTATACATTAATAGGGTTCATTCTAGTTTCATTATTTCATATTATGTTCCTTTGGATGACTTATAGAGTTTAAAAACATTAATCGGGGATGTACGTATTCATGGTTTTCTTGAACTGTCCACTTGTATTCTTAAATTGATATTTGGGTAGATCATTGGTAAACATCCAGAACTGAAATTACATGTTATTAATGATATTACATAATCTTGAATGATTTTATAATGAGTTATATTAGATCCATGTGGATGAATCGTTAGATAATAATTAAATGAAGATTATTTGGGTTAATTTGAGCGGTTTTTGGATCACAACGAACTTGTTTTAACTTTTCACTTAGTAATATGGCCATAGGTTATTTACAGAACTTAAAATAGGACATAATACATATAAAATATTCTTGTTCAACCATAAAAATGGTTTCATGACCATATTTAATGTTGAAATGGAAGAAGAGAGCATGTTGTTTTTGAAGGTGATAAATTATCACCACATGAACAACGTTCTCTTTAATAAAATAAAAGGCAGAGGGAAAGGGTGTGGGGTGATATAATATACCATTATAATCATAAGATTAAATTATATGTATAATAATGGAGTTACAAAACAGTTTAAATGAAGATAGGTAGGGAGAGATCAAGAAAGGAACTTGAACTTGAAAGGAAATTAAAGGAGAAGAGAGAGAAATTACCTCTAAAATCTTCCTCTTGAGATCCTCTTTAAGGAAGATAGGATTGGTCTTTTGATGAGACCAGAAGCTTTTGGACGTGGGGGAGGTGCTAGGGAAGATGTTTGGGCAGATTTTAGAGAAGGCTTGGAGCTTGAGTGGTGTGAGGAAAAGAGGGAGTGAAGGGTGTCTTTTATAGTGGAGGGGAGAGGGGTTTCCTTAATATAAAATTGATTAGTTAATTAATTTCACCAAAGACAAGGAATAGTGAGTATTGAACGACCAAGAATAGTAATTTTATAATGTAATCCTGAACCAAGTGGGCTTACATCAGCAGAACATCATCGATGACTCAATTAATACATTATTTAGCTTTTATTGTGAATTATCGGATTCCACTATTCATCAAAAACTCAAGTATCTAAGAAAATTCCCAAAAATTTACCCCAACCATTTTTAAAAGTGTAGAATCCAAAAATGAATTCCATTTTTCATAAATAATTTTCTAAATATTATTAATTTAATATTTAATTAAAATCATAATTTACTTAAAAAACAGTTTTTAAAATTAAAACGGATTTTGCAGTTCTTTCAAAAAATTTGTAGGGTCTTATCTAAAAACTATTAGACATTGATTCAATAATTTATGAATATATTTCATGAAAATAAATATTCATTTAAATTAATTAATTAATTATAATTAATTATTTATGACGTATAAAATACCAAAAACGTTTACTAAGGTCAAATTATCACTTTCTATGATGTCTAAATTTTATTTTATTATGCATAGGTAATGTTACTCTTATTTACTATTCATAAGGGTCATATTACTATTCATAAGGGTATGTTACTATTCATAAGGGTAGGTTACTATTCACCAAAAATTATTTTTGTTTCATTAGACTCCAAAAACTATCTTGAACACAACTGTGTATGTCGGATTTTTAAAATTCCAAACATAGGGGTGACAAAATTATGTTTAAAGGTCACTTATCACTTAGTAGTTCATTATTTTCTGTTTTTATGACATAGATATAAGAAGGGAAATTTTTATTGAAATACTTTGGGTCGTTACAGAAGGAGGCACCCACTAAAGGGAGTGGAAAGGAAAATAAAAGAGGATAATTTAACCCATTAATGGTATTTTTTCAATTTCTCCCTAAAAACTGGGCCACATGGTTAGCCGCATGGTTTAGCCAAACTATGTGTCAATTGTCCAACACCCCTACTTAAGAAACCACCTCAGATAGTTTGTACCACACGGTTACCATAATCGTGAAACAATTGTGCAATGAATAGTGAATAGTAGTGCCTAAGTGGGACTAACCAAGTAGTATAGGTGCATGATTTGGAAACCCGTGTGGGGAACTTATTCTCCCATGTTGTAGCTGTATTGTTTGCTTTTGGGGGCCGCACAGTGTCAAAAAAATCATGTGACTCTATCAGTGCACCCAAACTTGTGATTTTTGGGACTTGGCACACCTGAAACTCAATGATAAACCCAGGGTACCCCTCAGGCCTTTACCCAAGTCTAAAAAAACAAATTAAAGTGTTCCAGCTCTTGTAATCACATTTTAAAGATTGGTTTAAATAATGGTCCATCAACTAAATGTCAAAATTCAAATAACTTTGTATTTTCATCCAATTTTAAAATAGGTGTCGTTACAACCTCCCCACCATAGAACATATCACCTCCAATAAGCCTTCAGGAACAATGAAAAAATTACCCAACCTTCAAGGTTCATGAATCCTCGCTCTAACGATCACATTGCATTTCCAAATGCCCAACGCACCTGAAATCATTATTTAAGCATACAGTACTTAAGCAATAAAAATGTGATCCAACACTCATTTTTTGATTAAAACACAAAAAAGGTGTTTACCAAATCTCATTTAGCTAGAGACATTATCACATCATCATCTCTTTAAATATATAGTTGATGGTTCTCCCCACTAAGGGTTTCTAATGTTTAACGGCCAATTCTAAACCACAACATGCCCACCGTGAGGATTTCTTTACAAAGAATTCCCTTAATCATTCTAATGATGCTCCTGGTGTGATATATTTAATAGGGAGAACATAATTACTTCATAGGTCACTTCATAGACCTCATCAGAAAGGAACATTCAAGTCCCAATCAACCAAACTAAAATTGGTCATGCAAGCTTCCTATAGAAGACACAGATGACCTTTACACCACACCTACCTTAACCTGATAGTGTGCTTAAAATGATTCCTTTTGATTTTAGACATTGAATAATAAATAAAACCATTTGATCCATCTCTAGATGACTTGTCTCAAATATTCCCAGCTTATATGACCGGTGCATTTCAAACTAAACCACAATTCCTTCCTCCAAGGCATTTAGCGTTTACAACCAGTACGTTCACTGAAGTTCATACTTGAATTCCAATGACATTTCATGATCAAATCATTACCTTTTTATTTAAACTATCATGCCTTGTAATAAAAAAGGGGGTAAATTGGGTCCAACCCATTGGAATCATCACCCTTTAAAGCATCACTTATGAGCCTAGAAATAAGTTTGGGATAACATCAGATTAAACCACTGGAGTCCTCGGAACTATCCCAAAGTATTCCATACTCCATGTTTACAAAAGAGATTTTGGTAAAAGGACAAGTCATCCACATTAAATTATTGACTGAGCTTAGAAATTTATCCTTCTAAAAGTCAATTCAGAGAAAAGCAGTAGGTTTCCCAGAGTCTGTCCATGGAATTCCTATACAGAAACCAAAGTATCACTCAAAACTAACGACAAATCAATAACAACCATGCATCCATTGTGCAACAATGATAGATATTACTTACCAATCTCAACGGATTTTAATACTTTAGCATGACATAAGACTGATTCTCTCTTAGTGCACCAAGGATGACGTAAGGGATATGCTCTTCTCTTTCATAAGAGTACACAAAGAGGATTTGAACAGTTTCCAACCAACCAAGAAACCAAAAGAATAATATTAGAACCACTACAGGTTGACCTCTTGGTAGAAGCTAAGGTTCACCTATTAACGCATCATCATTTAAAAATCACAAGGCTTTACCACTTGAGGTGTTTCATGATTTCTCAAGCTGTACCACCAAATTCCATTCAAAACCAAAGGCGTTTATCTTGGGTTTCATACATAGGATACCACATCCACGATTATTCTACCGAGAAAGTACTGACATGTAAACTAAAACTGACATGATGCTCCCCACCTTAGGAGTCTCCTTGTCATCCAAAGGAGAGATAGATCATCCTATCATAAGTTTTCTAGGTTAAAACCATCTTAAATGTAAATGTGACACTCCTCCAAGTCATACTCGCAACATCAAATCATTTGTCCTGAAAACCAAAACCAACTTGACTGGTGTGTCAAAACACCTTATCCCCTTGAAATTCATCCCAATCATTGGGACAAAATTGGGTCATTTAGATCCCATGACACTCTACTAGAGAGGTGACCCAAGAAATAAATCAACAATATAAGGCTCAATGATTTCACTGAACTCAAAAAATTCATTACATCATTTAAAAACATGATCGGTATCAGAAATATAAATGCATACTACCCTGAAATTTCATGAGAAACCATCACATCCTGAATACTATCCATAGGTTGTCCATTCTATGCATTCAAGTATCTGATTCCCCATGTAGAAAATTGTCTCAAAGTCATTCTATCTCATATGACTATAAAATAGAATGATGATATGCTGAGTCGCCTAAGGAAATAGGAAAGAGTCATGAGACCTACTAAGTGTCTGAACATGTCCTAGTCATGTCTAACCTTCTAAAATTGAGCATTACATGATGCTCACACCCACAACAAAGCCCAAGAAAAACATGACCACTCATCTAAAAATGGTTTTATTTTGAAACTAAGAGTCTAAATTAGTACAATGGCACCAAACTTTAGAAAACATATGAAATTTAACTAGGCATTTAAGCTCTAAGGGTGCTACATACACCGGCCTATACCCTTAAAATAGCATAGGTGTTGACCTTATCACTAGGTCATGCCAACCGGAAAGTCACTAGGATCAAGAGCCTATCATTAAAGCCATTTCTAAAAAGGGAAAGACCAATGGAAAATGCTCACATTTCCATTCAAAGGCAACATAAAGGAAAGTTTTAAATACACTTACATGAGGGTTTAATTGAAGGACACAACCTAAGGTTCCATTTTAAGTCATTTCATAGATTAACATTCAATTGTTAAGCATTTTAAAGAATTTATACAAAGAACCAAGGCATAATCGGAAAGTTTTATCAAACTTCCTTTTTAAAAATTAAAATTTTATTGACATACCATCATAACTAGGAAATTTATCATATAATTTATTTTTTAAGTTATAATAGATAAGGTGACCTTCAAGGGTCCCATTAAACAAACTTGGGTTTATCATAATGTAACCCAATAGCAATTTCTTATTTATTAAAGAAACTGATAGTAGGTTAACTCATAAGAAACATGCCCCAACTAACCTACTTGGGTCTAGTTGTGAATTTAAGTAGTTAACAAAACCATTTGAGTTCAAAATTAAACATCTTTTACATTTATAACCATTTCAAATTATATCATGGTCGTATACATAACAGTTCGGTTACATGGGTGGACATATACCAACATATAAATCACTCATACACTATACAGTTTCGTATTTATATCTCGTTAACTGAAATCATTTCATTTCAAAATTTAAACCTTAGAATCTTTTACATTTTAACAATAGTCACTAATTATAAGACATGTTCAATGATGGTTCAATCTTTTGGGTTACCTTTTCCATATTATAAGGTGCTCATACACCTTACAACTGAAAACTAGATCTTTATTACTCAAAACCAATATGCTCAGACCATGAAATCGTTTATAAATCAACATTATAACTTAGCATGTTATTACAAGAAGTAAACATAGATAAACCTTATAATAAGCAAAGAATCTGGCTAAGTAATCAAGTTTAATGGCATATAATCACCCTAGCATGTGATATAAATAGGAATGATAAAGAATTACCTGAGAAGGTACAAACTAATCATGTCACTATATTTCCTAAAATGGTATATAACAAGAATACAGATAAAAAAAGCATGGAATAACATTCAAGGCACACAATAAAAATTATCAAGAAGCCTACTAATGAAACTATATGGAATGGAATATGCATGAAATGTGAATATTTATGTGCCTATAATGATGCATGTAATGATTCTTCCTTTCCATACTATTCCAAGTGAAAATACCATAATCTCATATATAAATAAGTAGCGTAAATTACACCATTCACTCAAGGTGAAATAATAGTCAACTTTAACAGAAATAGCCTGAAAAAAATCCCAACCCTAACCACTTGGACTTTTCCCTATGGGTGGGGTGATCAGTCCCAGACATGTCTATTTACTAAGCATCGGCACATTCCTAGTCTCCTATCTACCAGACCAAAATAATACCACAAAGAAAATGAAACAAGCTTTGATACCACTTTGTAACATCCTAGCTTGAATGGACACTAAGACGATAACCAGACGGTGGGTCACATGGCCTAAAGCGTGCCTCCTAATTTTCCAAAGGCTTCCAACTAGCAGCAATGATCTAAGGAGGTGATAGAGGGGAGACTATACACTCATATCAGATTCACATAATGATGTATTAATAAATAAAAAATATAAAATAGTGGAAGTTGTAATAAAATAAATAAATATAAGTGGAAGAATAATATAAAATGAATATAAATGATGGCCAACACCAATATAAAATAGATGCATGAATGTCCTAATGATGATACCTAATTTAAAATAATAGACATACAGCATGATATATGATATATTATAATACAAAATAAGTAAATAAAAGAAAATCAAAAAGGGAAATCTTTGTGAGAATCCCAAGATCCAGCTTGTTCTTGTTCTCTTAACTCCTAGGCACAAGTAAACATCCACAAGAAAGAATCCAGGGTCCTGTGAACATAAGGTCTACTCGGGTACCCCAGTCCAATGGCATCCTGATAAAGGTGTGAGATATAAATCTCAGTAGATTACCACCCATGATGTCTAAAATTGAATCCATTACTTGAATATAATGTAAAGTAGTGTGCAGGTCTATAGAATAATAAATAGAACTTAATAAATAAACAGCAGCCCGCTCAGGTTCCTAAAGGATACCTGGCTACTCTACCTACTTTAGCTCATGGTCGGAATAAAGTCTCATTATGAACTATATATATAGTAATAATATATATATATATTAATGTTATATATTTCATCCACATATGTAAACCAAGTACATGAGAATATAAGTAGACATATACCTAGAATACTAGGTGCTAGTTGGACCAAGCGTAATTTAATTATCCCTAACCAATCTAAATGAGACTGTAAGCTCAAGAAATATGGTAAATTCCCTACATCCCAATAGAGTGTGAGACTTCATTCATGACACTCAGGATCATATGTGATCCATTGTGTCAACACTATAAATAGGGAGAATGGAACCTCATCCCAACGTCCTACATAGTATTAATGGTGCAAGACGCCATGAATCAACACCCGATGGAAGGGTGTGTGATTTAATTCCTTGATCAATAGAACCCTTACCATAATTCCAAATCCTATATCAATGTGTAATCATATAATAATAACCAAAAATAACCAAATTCATGAGTCATTACATCTCATTCTCAACATTTATTAAGCCCAAATAAACAAGGGAATCACAATTAGAACAATCCATATAATCTGTGCTTATCTAATTATAACAAGTGTTGTCTCCATACCACCCAACTTAATTCCATTTCAATTAAGAAATTTAATTTTTTGAAGGAAGGAAATATATCATGAACAATCCAATCCATTTAATACATGCAATTTAATCCATTAAAACATGTAAATTCATTATATAGGATTCAAGAGACACTTAGAAGGTGTTATTTTTCAATTTTGGATTTACCTACTTCAGAAATACAATTTAATAATAAATCCATTCAATTTATAATAGTAGAACAATGACTTAGAAGTTTTCGAGGTTCATTTCTTATTTATATAAAAAGGAGGCTAATTTTTTTTAAAGGTTCAATGAGGCACTTAAAAATGGGTGCTATAGTCACTCAGGAAATTTCCTATATGGGCAATTCCATTTAGAAAAATAAGAGAGGCCATGTTCCTAAACATACCTTATGTCTCTAACATTATCAAAATCATAATAAAACCTCAATTACATAAGTCCAAGAAAGATACAATGAATTAAACATCACATTGTAATTTGAATATAGTGAACCTCATTCATGGGGTTTTATTATTAAAACATGACATTATTCATAAACAATTCATTTATCATAATTAAGAATTGAATGTAAGATTCATAACTCAATTCACATAAAATAGGAATTTTAGATGAAGTAAAAAACATGGAAAAAACATAAATTTTCAATATAAACTTAATAGGTGCCATTATCAAATGGATAGTATATTTACAAGGGGAAGTTCCATTATCAACCCAAGTCAAACACTTAGATGGATTTTTGGGAATAAATTAATTTAATTACTAATGGGAGAATTAAGTTGGAACACCCAAGTTGTGTTAGATATAAAGGTTTAAATCCTCTAATTACTTATTAATTATCAATGGGCATAATAAAAGGTATGTATACTGGTTTATTTTAAATAAAACACTACTAAATTGACTCATGAAAAAGGTCGACATGTGGTGTAATGGTGTTATTCATAAAATAGTGGAAATTTGAGGAAAATACATAAACCATCTACCATATACCATGTACACTTTAATCATCCAATATCAAGGTCTAATTTAGTCCAATTAGAAAGAAATCAAAGAAATGGACATCTGCCTTGAAAATAAGGAAAATGAGCTTGCACCATGATAACTCGGTCGAGGTAAGATTAAATGAAGAAAGGTTCAAAAGGAGTTGAGAGCTTATCGATGTGGATCTATGGAGACTAATGAAATTTGATTCATATTATAAATGGATAAGATACCACAAATCCTAGGATATTCTTGAAGGAAACCCACAATACCTTGGAAAATGAGGCCCCTACTGGAGGGAGAGGAAAGAAAAATAAAAGAGAAAACTTAAACACATTAAAGTTATTATTATAATTTAACCCTAAAAACAGGGCAACATGGTTTGGATGCATCATTTGGCAAAAACATTTTCCAATCATGTGGAACCCCCTTCTTATGAAACCAACCCATACGATTTGTGAAGTATGGTTACCCTAACAATGCGCCAACCCTATGATGAATAGTTCATTGGTACTACCTAAGTGGCACTAATTGTGCAGGATAATTTCATGGTTTTGGAAAACTATGAACATCCCATGTGGGGAACTTATAGTCCCTTGTTGTAACCACACAATTTTCTACTAGGGGCTACACAGTTTCAGACAAACTATGCACCTCTGTCCGTACACCCCAACTTGTGATTTTTGGGACTCTGCACTTCTAAAACTCAACAAGAAATCTAAGGGATATCTCGGGATTATAACCAAGTATAAAAAACACCTTGAAGTGTTTAAACTCTTAGAATCACTTTCTGAATCTCATTTCAAATAACGTACTATCCACTAAATGCCAAAATTCAAATTTATCTATATTTTCATGATGTTTTAAAACACATGGGTCATTACACCACTCCTATGAAAAAAAGGAGACATCTATGTAAGGATGAAAATTATGTTTCACTAAAAAATATATTCATGGAATTGAATTATTATTGATTAAAAATGAAAATAAGGTTTCGTTAGGAATTAATGATTTCTTATTAAAAAATTTTATCATGGAAATAAAAGAATAAATTATGAAGAATAAAGAAACTTGTACCTATTGAATAAAATATGGATGAATATTCAAGGAAAATTTCATAAAGTATAAAAAAAATATGAAGTGGATTTGATTCCAATCATGCAGTAAAATCATGATATATATCTAAGTGGTCTCACAAGTACAACTACTTGGTATAAAAGTAACAAATGGGAGTAGAACTCTCATGGAGAGGGAAGAATAGAGATGGAAGTATAATTCATGATGCTCCAAAGGAAGAAAATTTATAAGTGGAATTAGTATCATTTTTATGGTAGAAAATAAAAAAATGTAAAAATTGAAATCAAATATTTGGCGGGAATTTTTTTCAAGTTGCTTCATTCAAAGTAAAATCACCAAGAAGGCTTGGTTGTAAGTTAGAAGTCGATAGTTAGTTCACCAAGAGAAAAAAAATTTCTCAATTTTAGAAAGTCTTGCAAGTTCCCCCTCACCATGCACTTAATTTTTATATCTGATGATTGGAATGATATAGGTTTAAGGGAGATATTTGATTCATGGGGTAATTAAATTGTAAGTAATGATGAATTTAGAAAATAATTTTGAACTTGAGAAAGAATATATTATTTAATTTGTAATTTTAAGTAATGTCAAGAAAATATTGTGACCTCCAAAGAATTGTATGCGTTCACAAGTGGGTACAAGAGAAATTCTAAGTGGTATCAAATATCAATTTTTTTAACTGAAATAGAAATTTTTGAATTTATGATTGTAATATGGTTTGGATTTTTTTTAACTAGTATCAAGGTCAAGTCTGAAATTTTAGTGTTTATAAATACCTATCTGATTTTTCTACTGATATAATGTCAAATTTGGAGGTCAAATAGTAATATCAAGTCATATTTTATGATTTCTGACCATAAATAAAATTAAATATAAATCAAGGATGAATAAAAAAATCATGGAGTTTTTATTTTATTTATTTTATTTTTCATGTGGTGTCATATTTTTTTCAATATATAAAAATATGTTGAAATAAGAGTCCAATGATAAATATTATTTCATTAATTAATAAAAACTGTTGAATGAATTTGGGAGAATTTTTGTGTTGATGACCCAAATGATACTTTCCTTATAAGTAAAAATAAAAATACTTTGTGGTGGAATTAAGACCATGGATTACAAGTGATATGGATCACACATTTTGTGGCTTGTTTTTTATTTACTAATAATTTTGTGTAATGTAGCTGAGATCATAGGGAAAAATTTTGTAAGAATGAAATTATTTAAGTTTTATAAAATTAATGGAAGAATATGAGTAACATAGATTTAATTTATGTTTCTAAATTTGAATAATGTTTTCTATACTGAGTTTAATTTCAATGGGCTTAGTGGTTTGGATAAGGACACATTTCCAAGTGGTATTTGAGTTGAAAATTAATGGATTCAATAATGGTATAATAAAGAGGATGATTCTTCTATCGAAATCTAGTGCAAAAATTATCCCACCAAGGGGGGTATTTTTCGTGAATATAACCCTTTGGAATTAAAATTTAAATGGGTACATTCATTAAGATATAAAATTAGTTTTAAGTTGAAATTAGTCAAGAGGTTTCATGTAAAAAATATATTTATTGAAAAATATTTTGAATATATGGTAAATAAAGTATATAGAAAAGGGGAGTGTGTTTAAGAGATGGAAAAGATTATTAAATCTATAGAAATTTAGATGCTTTAATGTAAATCCAATATAAAAGGGAACCTTTTTATTTTATTGAAAAAGGGGGAGAAGTTAAGAATCATAAATCATTGTAAAAAATACAAAGAGGGGAATATTCCAACCAATATTTTGTGAGTTTAATTTATTGACAATAGTTGTTGACAATCATTATTGATGTCATTATCAAATAAAAAAGGTAAGAAAGACCAAGTAAATTGGAGTGTATTCCATAAAAACAAAGTGTATAAAGATATTTTTAAGATATAAAACAAATTAATCTACAGAAGAGATATGGTTATCATCTTGGAAAAAAATGTTTGATGAGGAATGTATGCCGGTGATATATTTGGTATTATTGTAGGATATGACTCAAAATATCCTTCTGAAGACTAGGAAAAGTAATTTATGGAGTCACTACATTGTGATTGGGACTATAGAAATGATATGACAAGAGTACATTATCATGGAATTTGTAAATAAATCATGAACAAGAGAATCATGGAGATCACTTAAGGCTTTTTGAATCTGGAACTACTTTTACTATGGAATATCTTATCTTATTCATTTGATTATGATGGAGAAATAATTCTAGGTATTACTTGAAAATATTCAGAGTGTTTATTTATCTAGAATCAATTAAAGTTATAAATAAGAATAATATAGAAGAAATTAGACTTGTATTGGTTTATTAGGAGTATGTTGGAGAAGTTTGGTATATGTTTAACCGTGTTTCTATAATAAAGTATTAAATAATAGCATAAGCATATGGATCACACCATGAAGGACTGATAATATAAAAATAAATAGTTATTCTGAGATATATGTTTTTTTACTCTATTTTTTTCAATTCTGTATGAGATATTATCATATTGCAATGTGTTTCTCACCCTGTATTTGACTCATGTTAGATTAACAGTGCCAACACATCAGATTAATCTTTGAATTTACAAAGTTGTGTAAGAGACATTTACACTATAATGAATTATTTATGTCATGTTATAATTTTATGAGATTAAACAGATTGACCAACATGAGGTTAATCAAAAATGATTATGGAAGACTCGACTGTGATAGTAAATTTCAAGACATAATAAATGTCTAATCTGGAATTTGATACCCCAAAAATACATAGATTGTACTTGGATTGAAGATACATTTCAGAACAAAGGTACAGGTCTAAGAAAATTAATCTATGGGTTTTTTGGAAAAAAAATATGTATTAAATAATGAAACATCCTATCAAGACGTAATTAATTTAGTAGTTGGAGAAAACTGATAGAGAAACCAATTGGTTGCAATTTAATGAAATTCATCACATAGTGTTTATTGAAAAATTATAGTTTTATGGGAGAATTTATGTATTGAAACTATTGATAAGTATTGGTGGTTTTTTATGACCAATATCTATCTAAATGATTATAAATGGTAGATATTCACTTGGAAACAATCCTATGGGTGATTTTGAAATAGAGTAAATTCAAGGTAGTTAATATCCTAAAATTGAATTTAAATTTAAAATAGATTAACAGAAAATTGAGGGATAATGATGAAGGATTAATTACAAGTTATTTATATATTTTTAAACATATAAAATATGGAGTCATATTAATATTTTGATAGAATATTTGGAGGAAAAAAGATGAAGGTTTCTTGTATAAAGTATTATTAGAAGATCTGAATTTTTTCAAGGAAGGGATTATTATTAATGAATTAATACTTTTCATATATGATGTTAAATTAAATATGGGTAGAGAATATAAAATATTTAGTCTAAAGTAGAGTTAAACCATATAATATTGGTCATTATTGTTATATTTATTTTTGAGTGTTGAAGAAAACTCAAGGTATTTTACATACATATAGGTCTTTGTCTCTGGTGACCAAAACCAACACCACGATGTACAAAACACTCTATAATGATGCAAGGAAGTATAATAACTACCAAAGGATCCAAATAAACCCAATTTGAACAAAGTAAACCTCACCCAAAAACACACTCAAAATATTCTATTTAAATTCACACTAAAATAATTTGAAAATACATTTCACACTAATTATATAACTCATAAAACCCATTTCAGCAATCTCATGCACCATTTAAATTTGGAACACACTTTCAACAGCCAAAGGATCATATACCATTAAGAACCTTATGTGAAAACCCCATTTAAATACTTAAATCACTACATGGAACTTCACAAACGTTTTTATTAAAACTAAACCATGCCATGATAAATCACCAGTCATTTTAAAGATCCAATTGAGCCATTTAGAGAAGAAACTTGGTGTGTGTAACTTGAAAAAAATGTACCACATGTTAAAAATTCACTTTTAAAATTACATGCACCTCCAAACATTTTCAAAACATGATTCGCACCACTTTTATTATTTAACAAACCATTTAAAATTTTATAAAACAATTTTAATGGGGAACACATGGCTTTACACATACAAAACCCATCCAAAACCTCATTTATGAATAAATTCACACTCGCAATGTATCATAATGGAATGCACACCAAAATAATTAATCATTAAACATGCCAAACAAATTATACAACTTTTCACATAATTTTGAAACCACCCTTTACCATATAGTAAACCACAGATCCATTTTTTCAAATAGAGGAGAAGATAAGGTAAGAGTTCTTTTTGGAAAACCATATTTGGGGAAAAGAACCACTCCAAATGTTGTTATCATTTAAAGTTCCATCCATGGTGTCACTTCGTGCAACCATGGGTGTTCCCACATCCCACGGAAAAACGAGAGGTAATTTCCCAACCACTTTTCTTAAGAAACCACACACACATACTACCCACCAACACATAAAACCATTTCACTAAAACCTCATGTTCCATAATCCATCCAGTTCAAAGAAAATAAGTTCCATAAAATATTTCCACAAGGAAACATCACTCAAAACATCCAACACAAATATTTCAAGGTAAAGACATTTATTCAACACAATTGGCTAAGAATATTCATGGGCATGAGTGAAGAAACAATTTAAAACATATTTTTAATCAAATATACCAATAATAAAAATGGTCCCAAGAATGATTCATACTCATAATAGTGGTTCAAAACATGTTTTAAATATTAATTAACAAAAATCCAAGCATCAAACAGATTAAAATTGAAATGAAAGGCGTGAAACACCTACCTCAACATGTGCGAAAGTGACAGGACCCCAAAGGAAGGGAAAGCATCACTCCGTAGACCAATTGAAAACCCTATGCACCGAGAAAGACACAAAAAAACAACCCAAATATTTTATAATTTGGTTAAATTGAAGAGAAAATCATCAAAAGAAAGAAACATGATTATACCAAAAGAGATGAGGGTTGCCGACAAGGGGAATTGTGGTCACGTTGGAGAAGGGTGAAGATGTTGTGCAAGAGGGTTTGGTCCGCACTGAAATAGGGTGTGGTTAGGGGTTTAGGTTGGCTAGTCATGCGCTGAGCAGGTCAGAGAAAAGGTGGAGGGAAATTGCACCTCACTAGTGGTGGGTTGGGTCGCTGGAAGGAGCATAGGGGGTTCAGGCTGCCTCCAGGAAGCAGGTCGTGCGACCGTGGACGACAGGGACCTCTGGTGAGGTGGTCAGCATGATACAGCCATAGGGGGAGACCACCATACGGGATGTTATGTGCTAGGAAGGGATAGGTTTGACTACTTACTCGTGGCGCACCAGGGAGAAGCAGGCGGTTGTGGCGGGGAGCAGATGGTAGTGAGATGGGAGGGAGTGGCGATCGTGCAATAGGGGAGTAGGAGGGGAGGGGGAGCCGCGTGAGAGAGTTGAGAAAACGTGGAGAGGCGTCTAGGGTTAGGAGGGAAAATAGAAAATAAATAAAAATAATAAATAATAAATAATAATAAAAGTAACAATAATAATAATAATAGGATTAAAAATTTAAGTTTTTACGAAAAATAAAATCAATAAAATTATTAATAACAAAAATAGTTAACATTATATTTAATTACAAGAAATTACTCATTTTAATTCTTATTTTAATTATCTGAAGACAGAAAGGTTGCACAGTTGTCTGGGTGAAGCTACCTGGGGTTTCCAAAACGCACTTCGCCCGTGCGTCTAACGACATCAACCCCAAAAAAACACACTTAACATAACTCAAATATTTCGTTCGGGATTCAACTCAAACCACAACACAAATAATTTAAGTCCAATAAAATAAATTAATTATACAGGTCAGGGTATGAAAATTCTCCCCACCACAAAACTTTATACCCCTAGAAGGTCACTAAGAAAACAGTTGACACAAATCGAGTCCCTACCCAGACTAAACCAAAGGGAACCGTGAGCCTCAGGGTGTCCATTCCTAACACATGTCACACCTGACCAATTCAAGAAGATAACATAGTAGAAGAATAATGGGAGAACACAAGAGGGTTCTTCCCACTACAAGAATTTACTAACACTGAAATCTTGATACCTGAACACACCACCCCCTCTGGGGGTAACGTGAGAACACCGAAACCAAACTCATTCATTTTCCCCACATGGACCGAACAAAACACCTGAGACTTTGACAGAAATATTGCTATGAAACAACCCAACAACTTGAGGATGAGATATTAACTCAAAACCTCCCATCAGTTTCACAAAATAAAACATCCCCCTAAGGAACACATCTAAGACCAAATCAAAATCAGAATATGTTCATTTATTCATGAACCTAACGCCCTTTAAGGACAACGAATGATTTGAAATCCACACTAAGATAATATAATGCCACTTGAATTGTGGTAGAATGAGCTCATCATTCCACCATAACAAGGTTGATCTTAAAAAGAAGATAAAAATAGAACAAAGAAACTTTGGATATTTCATTCCAAGGATAAAAAGATGATTCGGACTAAGGTTCAACACACCCTCGACAACTTCTGACTGTGCGTGAGATTCACCTTGTGACATGTGGCTAGGGCCCTGATGGCTGAAGCATCTCTTGTCTCATAGTCTGGCATTTGCATCCTTTAGTACACAACTTCTTCCCCTCAATGATTCAAAAAACCACAATGGTGGTACGTTTTCAAATGGATGCAACATAACAGCTTCGAATGCTCAGACTATCCATATTGGTGGCACAGAAGAGAGCGTTCTGACAAACTAGGAACTGGTATAGACGAAGAAGATTTTTCATGAACAGTTTCCTCTGGAAGGCACCCCTCACAAAGTATGAAACCCTTACAAGAGTCGACCACCCCTAACTACACCTAAAACTCTAATGACCATGAGACATCCCATATTCACTAGTCCAGAATTAGACCCTCAAATAAACATGAGACAGCACGAACCTTAACACCCTCTTGAGTTCCCAACAAACCAAAGACACATTTGGTTTCCACGAACCACGCAACTGCTTCTAAATAACTTAGATTACCTCAATAAATAGGAAACACATGAAAATAACCAGAAACTGGGCATGACTTATTAGTAACTTGGGGGAACTTTCTGGGCAGCATATACAGAACAACACAAAAAAACATAGTTGAAACTAGCATCAAGACAAAACTCAATCAAAAGAAACATCTCGATCTCAAAACAACTGGCTCAGAAGCCCGATGAACTCAAGCACAACCAAAAACATCTTTTCAACAATCCCAATTCATATAAATTTTTCAAAATGGCCACATTTCCAAATGACATTAAAATACTCAAACCCTCTTTTTAAACCAAATTCAATTCCCAAAATTTCATTTCCCTTTTTATTAAAAAAACACACATGTGGTCCCTTGTGAACTATCACATGTAAATTAATTCAATATTTCTCACATGATCCATGAAAAAGTGCCCCAATGCACTCTCTGTACATACCCACACACATGTGACCCTTCATAAATAATTTCAAGGTCCAAGCATCTATTTTCTATATCAAATCAAAAAACCTACCAAACCTTAAAAATCAAAACACTTCCCCTTTTAAAAACCCACTTTACCCATTTAAAAAATTTTGAGTAAATCACCCCCATTCATTAACCATTTTCACTTTAAATTACCACTTTCAATTTCAACACACACTCACATAAACAGAAATCAAAACGAAACACAACCAACGATAAACCATCGGAATGAGGAACTAGTGTCTACACCTAACCCGGTGACATGGTGGTGAGCAATGCCCCAAGTAAGGAATAACACTAAGATAACATTGAACTGAGAACTTGGACTCCACATGGGTCACCACCCCATGTGAGGCCACAACATAACATGATTCACCTCCATTGTCATCCCTCAATCCAAAACATCCCATGACACTCAAATCCTGGACTACCCCTGGAAAATCCAGGATCAGTGTGAGCAAGAGTTCATGAAGCTCTCCCCGCACCTACCTCCCGAGTCCCAACAGTCATAATATCCTTCTACCAGACACCCCAAATATCAAGAACCTCCCTTTGATACCATTTTTTCACGAACCAACCAAGTTAAATCCTAGAACGGTCACTCGAGCCGACCTGCAGCAAGGCCCAAGAGGCATTCCCAATCCTCCTAGGCTGGCGACAAGATCCAGGGCATCAACATAGAACAATAGGGGAAAATTTTCTAATAATAAAAATGAATTAAGTATAATAAATAATATAAAACAACACAAAATAAATAAATGACATGAAAGAGAAATATTGGCCAACAACACATACTAACCTAACCATAACCAAAACTCCACATGACCCTGAGAGTAACTCTCCAACACCCAAACCAAACACCCCCAAGGCGATCCAAACCAGAGCTAGATCCTGCAGGAGAACCTAAAAACAAGAAAACATTATTGGCATGAGTATTAAAACTTAGTAGGCATTCCCAAAAAAAACTATTCCCAAAGAACTAACTTTAAATAAATAATTTACTAATTCTAGGTTTGAAATAAATTATATAAATATGGGGTTCCACACACACTTTAATTTCAAAAACAAGTGACAGTGCATTTCCGTTTTTAATTTAAAAACAAGTATAATGCTTGAAGGGAAAAGGGGAATTACATTTTAAAACTTTTTTGCAAACAATTTAAAATCTAGAAAAATATTTATTAGTCAAGAGGAAAACCACACACAACACACAAAACACAATAAGGGAAAATGGAAAGTAGAAAATGGGGACCAACAACCAAACTAGGCCCCTCAATCATCCTCCACATAAAAATAAGAACTAAAGAAAACATGGGTCGAACCTAGGATCACATAAACAATCCAGAACGTACTATATATGTGACTCATCCTGAAGACATGCATACTCTCAATGACGTCATAATTCCCAAATGCTCGGTGTTTCCCTACCTGGCCTAACCGAGGGGCCCAATCCCCTAGTAGATAAAATTCTATACTAAGGTCCATTAGCCAGTGCGTGGTCTAGACTAGTGCAGCAATCATTCTAAGAAGATTCACTTATTATGTCAGGCTCCCATGTCAACACCTTTAATAAAAAGAGGGTGATTCAATAATTTCAATCAAGTAACCAATCACGATGCAAAAACATCACACGCAACAATTCACACAATTGACGTACAAAATAGGATCATACCTGAGTAACCCCAAAGAAATTTTTTCAAAATAATAAATATTATCCAAGTTCTAAATGGGCTTTGTGAAACTCTTAAAGAAACAAAATTCCTCTAGAGAAATCAAAATGTGTGTTCGTTCATCAAAAGACAATATTTGAAATCATACCAGAACCACACATAAAAGTTCATGAGTTATATTCAAAGGCCAAATGGGAATTCTTTCATTATTGTGTATCAATTCATCAAGAAAATAATTCTGGTGTCATGCATAAAATAAACAGCTTCGTTTACATAAAATATTTATTCCAAAAATAATTATATAATATTATTTATCATTCATCAAAAATCAATGAAATATCAAGAAATTCATAAATTCTAAATTTAAAGGCGAGTGTAGTGGGGGAAATACCTTAAGACATGAAGCTCATGACGATGGAAACTTGGGACCTCTTCACCTATACGCATATGAATTTTCATATATATATATATATATACCCTTTGACCCAAGTACATATTCTCCACGCCATGAGGGAATATGCATAAGGAGGATATACATATATACATACTTACCCATGTAAATACAAATTGGTCTTTGTCGCTAATGATAAAAACCCACACCATGATGTACAGAACGCCCTACAATGATGTAAGGGAGTCTAATAACTACCAAAGTCTCCAAATAAAACCAAATTGGACAAAGCAGTAAGAGAAACCTCACCCTAAAAACACACTCAAAATATTCTCTTTAAATGCACACTAAAATCATTTGAAAATACATTTCACACTACTTACATAACTCATAAAACCCATTTAATCAATCTCGTACACCATTTAAATTTGGAACACACTTCCAATAGTCAAAGGGGCATATACCATTAAGCACCTAATGTGAAAACCACATTTAAAGACTTAAAGAACCCCCTTGAACATTAAAAACATATTTATAAAAACAAAACCATGCCATGATAAATCAGCAGTCATTTTAAAGATCCAATTGGACCATTTAGAGAAGAAACTTTTTGTGCACAACTTGACAAAAATTTACCACACATTAGAAAACCACTTTTAAAATAACATGCACCTCCAAACATTTCCAAAACATGATTCGCACCACTTTCATTATTTAAAAAACCATTTAAAGTTTTATAAAACAATTATTAAGGGGAAGCCAAGGCTTTACACACACAAAACCCATCCATAAACCTCATTTATGAATAAACGAACACCCACAACATATCAAAACAAAATGCGCACCAAACTAATTAATCATTAAACATGAAAAACAAATTATAAAACTTTTTGCATAATTTTGAAACCACCCTATTACAAATAGTAAACCATGGAGCCATTTTTCAAAATAGAGGAGAAGATAAGGTAAGAGTTCTTTTTGGAAAACCAAGGTTGGGGAAAAGAACCACTCCAAATGACGTTATCATTTGAAGGTCCATCCATGGGTTCACTTCGTGCATCCATGGATGTGCCCACATTCCACATAAAAATGAGAGATAATTTCCCAATCACTTTTCTTAATAAACCACGCCCACATACTATCCACTAACACATCAAACCATTTCACTAAAACCTCAAGTTCCATAAGACATCCAATACAAAGATAATAAGTTCAATAAAATATTTCCTTAAGGCAACATCACTCAAAACATCCAACATAACCATTTCAAGGTAAGGGCATTTATTCCAACCAAATTGGCTAAGAATATTCATGGTAATTAGCGAAGAAACAATTTAAAACATATTTTTAATCAAATCTACCAATAATAAAAATAGTTCCAAGAATGAACCATACTCATAATAGTGGTTCGAAACATGTTTTAAATATTAATTAATAAAAATAAAAGTATCAAACAGATTGAAATTGAAATGAAAGGTATGGAACACCTACCTCAACATATGTGAAAGCGATGAGACCCCAACAGAAGGAAAATCATAACTCCACAGACAAATTTCAAACCTTATAAACTGAGAAATATGCATAAACATGACCCAATGTTTTTAGAATTTGGTTAAATTGAATGGAAATTTACCAAAAGAAAGAAACATGATTATACCAAAAGAGACGAGGGCTGCCAGTAAGGGGAACTATGGTCACGCTGGAGCAGGGAGAAGATGTTGCGCAATAGTGTTTCGGTCACACTGAAATAGGGTGTGGTTAGGGGTTTGGGTTGGCTGGTCATGCACTAAGTAGGGAAGAGTAAAGGTGGACGGGATTTTCACCACGCCAGAGAAGGTTTGGGTCTCCGGAAGGAGCTCAGGGTATTTGGGACGCCTCTGGAAAGTAGGTCACGTGGGCGTGGCCAGTTGAGAGCTCCGATGAGGTGGCCGGCATGATATGGACAGAGGGGGAGACCTTCGTGTGGGGTGATGTGCACCGGGAAGGGAGCGGTCTGGCTGCTGGCTTGTGACGCACCAGGGAGGAGCAGGTGTTTGTGGTAGGGAGGATATGGCAGCGATATGGGAGGGAGCGACGATCGCATGAGAGGGGGAGAAGGAGGGTAGGGGATCTGTGTGAGAGAGGGGAGATAATGGGGAGAGGTGGCTAGGGTTAGGATGAAAAAAATATAAATTAAATAAAAAAATAAAAAAAGTAATAATAATAATAATAATAATAGGATTAACAATTTAAATTTTTATGAAAAAGAAAAAAAAATTCTTAGTAATAAAAATAGTTAACATTCATTTTAATTACAGTAAATTACTCATTTTAATTCTTATTTTAATTCTCCAAAGGAAGACAGGTCGTGCAGTTGTCTAGGTGAAGTTGCATAGGGTTTCTATAATACACTTCACCCATGTGTCCAATGACATCAACCCCAAAAAAAATGCACTTAACATAACTCAAATATTTCATTCAGGATTCAACCTGAACCTAAAACCAAATCATTTTAGGCCAATAAAATAAATTAATTAGACTGGTTGGGGTGTGACAGAAGTCTAACATAAAATCCCTCAACATATCCTCAATTACCTATATAGTTTTCTGTGACTAACCCCCAATTTTTGGGTGGAAATTTTTTCTCATATGCATCTAGGTATTGAAATACTTTACAAGCCTCTCCACAATTAGGAAAAATTTAGGTATCATTGTATGAGAAAATTCTCGATGGAATGCCATGTAGGAAAACAATATCCTACACATATAAGTATCCCAAACTCTCTCTGAAACATTAATATCAAATATAAAATAAGTTTATTGACTTCCTAGATGGTTAATAATCTCCATGATAACATCATATCCTCTAAATAATCGCATAATACCCATCACAAAATCCATTAATATACAATATCACTTAAACTCTATAATATGGAATGCTTAAGCCAAACCTATAGGAACTTGATTCCTTGAATTCACCTGTTGATAGGTAATCCATGATAAAACAACCTCAATGAAGCTCCTCTTTATAATGGACCACTAAAAGTTATGATGAATATCTCGGTACATCTTATCTACTCCATGATTCACTGTTAAGGTAGATGTGTGGAACTCCCACAACACATCCTTAGAAATCATGATTGGTAAAAACATCTATCCCTATAAGAAGAAGAAGAAGGTGTGTTTCCTGCCTTCATAAAATCCTTCAGGATCATCTCTTGAAAAAATACAATCAAGAAAAACGTCTCAATCGATGACTTTAAGCTAAGACTCCCTCATGTACTGAAAAAATGGTGGGTTCAACACCATCAACTAAAGATAATTTTTTCCTCCTTTTTTCACTAGGGACAACTATAATGAGGCCAAATGCTCTGATGACTCACCTAATTACTAAGAATAAGAATTCATACTAATGGAATCTACCACAATATTACCTTTCCATAGAGTATATATTATCTCAATGTAATTATCATACAATAACTTTAGTTATGGCCTCTACCTCAGGTTTATATATCTCTAGGTGAAGATTTACCTAAGACTCTAGTGAAATAAATGGAATTTAAACCACTCACTAAGATGGTTATGCCTCTAAGATTTCATGGTGAACACTATTTCTATCAACTCAAAGTATTTGGTTTCATATCTCTTCTCATAGGGGCCTAGATACCAAGACTTGTAATCAATCACCAACTACTCCTATATCTACACACCTTTAATACCAACTCTATAGGAATCACAAAACAACATGTAATCAACTCCACCATTTGGTAGTCTTGGAATGGTAGTGCTTTTCAACCTATACCATATCTCCTCAAAGTATCTATAACATATCTCATACCAAAAAAACTATTACACCTTTTGGTTCAGGTTACTTAATGGTTTCATGATCCTAGAACATTATGTCATGGACCTCCAGGAATACCCCACCAACCCAATGATATTTTTCTCCTCAGACACACTCTTAGGTGGGAACCCAAGCTAGTACAACCTAAATCTTCATCGAGTCAGCATCTAATATATCATTTGTGATAACATTTCCTAGTAAGTATGCCTATATAATCCAAAACTTCCACTTTAAGTGATTTTTATAAAGCTAGTCATCCTGAAATAAGTTTGGGACCATCCTCATGTACTCTAAATGTATAACAGCCCATAATTTTCATACATAGATATTACATATAAATAGAATAATATTCATTAAATAACATAAAAAACTATTCCAAATCCATATAGGTTAAGTGTATTTGGAAATTGGGAATCATAAATAATTGATTCATAAAACATATAAATCATCTCCTACTTATTCCTTCATAGATAGAACCCTTTTTTATACATCTCTCTTTATATATTTCTTCATATCCTAGGGAAAGAAACATAATAAAGGGTGAGATCAGATGCTCAGTAAGGGTAAACAAGGAAGATAAAAATCATATCATAATCATAATACACAAGAACATAAATAAAGCATTTAAAAATTATATCCTACATATCAAAGATCATGATATCATGTCATGAGATAAATCATAGATGTTTATAAAAAATCAAAGAACATATTCTATGAGATTATATAATAAGAAATGGAATTTTTAAATACACATAAGCATAGAAAACCATTTCCATTTTAGTTTAGTCTTATTTAAAAGACCATCATAGTGTATAAATTCTTTTATTAAATCGAGTTTACTTCTTGTTCCAGCCTGGTATTACTAAACCAAGTTTAATCCTTGTTCCAATCCTATATATCTCATAAGATGTAAATATTTACCCAGTTCATTGAAGTTAGATATAGTTCCCACACATAACATAATTAAAACCATACATATTTGTTCTAAAATAACATAATTCATTCATCATATCAGAACCCATAAAAATAAATGGTTTTTATAAAAATTATTTGATCATAACATAACCCATGAAAAAAAATAGGTTACCTAAATATCATTACAACATAAACATAAAACAACAATAAAAATAGGGATATTATCCTTGAAAAATAATTCTATTAAATAATAAATAACATCAAATAATATTATTGTAAATGTAAAATAATTTTGAGAGATCACTTGAAAATAATTATTTAGGAAAATATCCATTCAACTTTGAAAATGTTTTCTTTTCATAAAATGCTGTGAAATTTTAAAATAAAACAATTTATTTGAAAATAAAAGTTAAATATTATAAGTTAATATTAAATTAATTATTATTTCATAAAAGTGGAAAATATATTCATTCCATATAAGTTAAAAAACATTTCTCTAACACTTTTACTGGAAAAGTCATAAAGTACCTCATTTGGAAAATGAAAAATTATTCCTTTCAAACCATTTACTAAAAATTAAAATATAGGTGAAAATGAATTTAAAAATTTTATAATAATAGTAAAATTATTTTTGAAAACATTTTTAAGAAACATGTGCCCGAAATCTAAATATTCCCCAATAGATACTTACGTGTAAACAATCTTGAATAGTAATGAGATTGTAAAATTAACCATTACCTTAGGTCTGATTTCCTTCATACGTGTATAAAACAACAATACAATTGTTTAAATAATATTATTAATTTATAAAATAATCACATTAATATTTATTATATCATATATGATCCTATTATTTCATATAATCACTCATTAAATAATATTTCATTATTACCCTTATTTTGGGTGTTAACTGCTTCATTTTCTGATGCATGTTTTATAGTATAAGTATCAGTTATTATGAATATAATATATTTCCATAATTTAAAATATTATATTAATGTAATATATATCATATCTATTCATTATATAAATTTATGTAATCATGCATTAATGGTGAACATGGAAAATGAATCGCATCGCGTCGTGGAGACGGTTTGTTGTATATATGCACAAGTGATGGTATCATTCCCTTAATAGTGAAATGGTAAGGGGGAGGTTGGAATATTAATTTTATTTCAAGAATAAATATAATGTTATAATTATCATATATATATTATTTCCATAATTATACTCATCCAAATAAAGATATGATGAAAAACATATTACACCATAGAGTGGTGACGGAAAGTCATATATACGCACGAGTGGTGTTTTTATTTTTCATAGGATGGATAAATGATATAATATGGTTGTTTCATAATCATAATAACATATTATCATATATGTGATAATAAATTTATTACTTTATTATGGAAACAACACATTAAAAGTAAGTATAAGAAGAAATAATCTTGAAAGAGTTGGTAAAGATGATTACCTCTTACTTGGTGAACTTCCTTTATATCTTCTATTAGGGACACTAGGTTTGGTATTTTGAGAATACCATATCCTATAGAATTTATATAGGGAAGTTTATAATATAAATTGGTAGGGTATGTTCTATATTTAAGGCTCAATGTGATGTGAAGAATTGAGGGAAGAGGTTCCCTTTTATAATTGAGGTGAGGGGCACTTTTAAAATTTTCAAAAATATTAATTTATAATAAATTCAATATAAATAAAAATACCTTAAAAGGCCATTAATTATAATATAATATAATATATGGTTTTAATCTTAAAAAAGATATATTTTAGACAAGTTTTTGTATTATTTTAAACTTTATGATTTTGATTAACCCTTAGTGAACCTATTTTAATTTTAACTAAGGTAACAAGTTTTTCAATGTTAAAAGGTTGTAATTTTTACTTAGATAAAAATAAAAAATTTATAACATTTTAGACCAAAATATAATTTTTTATTTTCAAATATGTTTTATTATTTTTAAATAATTTAACAAAATATTATTTTGAAAAAATGTCATTAGTGTCAATTTTGACACTATTAATTACATGGACTTTATAAAATATTAGTATAACAATTTAAATTATAAAATAGATTTTATTATATTCCTAAGATGTAAACCTAATCTATAAAATTAGTTTATAACATTCATTATTTCAAAATATATTTATTTTAATGTTTTTATTAACATTTATTTGATATTTCAATTATTAAAATAATTACTGTATCATCGTTGTGTAATTATTTAATGTACTTATTTGTTCACTAAAAATTAAAAATAAATTACCGTTATGAATATAAATATTATAAATTTAATGATAATATTCATAGTCAAATATATATATATATATTAATCTTTTATTAAAAATGATATAGAATTTAAAACATGAATGTGTCATCATTAAATTTTTATTAAATAAAATATTATAAATATGATAATCTCATCTAAGTGGCCTAGAAAGTCAAAAATAAATTTTTATCATGAAAATATATTTATTAAGTAAAAAATTTAAATTTATATTCTTCCATAACATATATTTTTCCCATGTGGACCCATAAGGGATATTTAAGACTGAGAAAGCGACATTTTGTGACTTTCTTTGATTTAAATATTAGATAAGACATTTTCAAGAAACATTTCAAATTAGAAAAAATTAATTTATATCCTTAGGTGTTTATGGATGAATTATATGTATAAAATTAAATTTTTTCATGTGTTAAAGTCATTTTATAATCTTTTTATTTTTATTTTTAACTCAAATTACTCAATTTACCTTTTACCATGGTAACAAAATTTACCAAGGTTACTATTTATATTATCCAAAAATAAAAGAGACATATTCACTAAAATTGGACTGTATGAATATAAATTTGGTATCCATTTTTTCAAAATTCAAAACACAAACTTTTCACTATTAAATTTAAAATAAAATTGTTAAAACACCATGAAAAATAGTTTTTTAGAAAAATTCCCTTTTGAAACATAAAATGATTTTATAATAAACTCGTGTATAAAAACTTTTTAGAAACCATAATTGAATTATTTTCTAATTAAAATGAACTAATTAAAATTTAAAACTAATCTAAAACATAATTTTACCTTTTAAATACTTTAAAATAAAATACAGTTTAAATTAATATCAGTATTTTCACAATTCCTTAAAAATAAATGTTTTCAGAAAAGAAAATAATGATTTTAAGATAATTTTGACATGATGTATTCAAAAATGATATTTATTTTTTCAAATAAATATTTTAGAACATCTAAAAATTAATATTTACTCATAAAAAAATTAACTCATTTATGAAGAAAATGTATTTTTGAAGAATAAAGTGATTTTACTAAAAAATGTGTGATTATTTTCTAAGAACTTACCCATAAATTCATATTGATTCATAACTCTATTTTTGTTTCTTAAATTAGTTATTCATATTTATTCTTTCCAATTTAATGGCTAAGTCTTGATGAACATTTTATATGAACAATGTATTGCAGTTCATTTGAACTCACGGTTGCATGCAATACAAGATATTGAAGAATTAAAATTATTTAAATAAAATTTTATTAAAATGTCAGGGTGTTACATTATACCCCCATTAAAATTAATTCCACACTCAAAATTTATCACTTGTATAAAAATATATGAGGATACCTCTACCTCATCACATCCTCAAGTTCTCATGTAGCTTCCTAAAATTGGTGGTTCCGCCATAAAATTTTACCAAGATAGTGGTCATATTTCATAGAACTTTCTATCTACGATCTAGAATATTTATTCGTTGTTCTTAATAGGAAATATTATTCTCTAGTGGTTCCACTTTTGAGTTTAGTACATGTGAAGGATCAAGTAGTTACTTTCTTAGAAGAAATATATGGAACACGTCATGAACATCAGAGATATTTATTGGAAGCACCAATCTATAATATGTTTTCCCAACTTGATTGATAATTTCAAATGGATTGATATAGAAAGGTATTTTATTTCCATTATTTAAAAATATCATTACTCTCTTATAGGGAGATATTCATATAAATACTTTTCCACCCACTTCAAAATCTAGGTCTTTAAATCGATTGTCGGCATAACTTTTTTTCAACTCTGAGCTGATATTATGTGTTATTGATTATATCAAACCTTCTCTACCATTTCCTCAACATGATCATGTCCCAATAGCTTTTTTTCCCCAACTTCATTCTATCCTGTTAGAGTTATGCACTTCTTACCATGGATATCTTTATAAGGATTCATCTGAATACTAGAGTGAAAGCTATTATCATAAGAAAATTCTACCAAAGGTAGGTGTTGGTCCCAACCACATATGAAATCGATAGAGAAATATCTCAACATATCTTTTAGCATTTTCATTTTCCTATTAGACTAACTATATATCTAAGGATTATAAGTAGTGCTGAAACTTAACTATGCATCCAAAGCCTTCTAAATACTTCTCCAGATCTTCAAGGTAAACCACAGATATTGATCAGATATAATGGAAAGTTTTACTCTATGAAATCTCACCACTTTCTTAATATATATCCTGGAAAGCTGGTCGATAGAGAAATATTCTCTGACGGAAATGAAGTGTGCCTAATTTTTAAGGTGGTCAACTATAACCAATATACCATTATAGCCTTTATATTTTTTAGGAATTCTGATGATAAAGTACATGGTGATGTTTTCCCATTTCCATTCTATTGTGGATGATGGTTGTAACATATTCTTAAACTTATATCTCTCAGCCTTAACTTTCTAACAAACCAAGAACCAAGAAACATATTATAAAATATCTCCCTTCATACCACCATAAATATTCTTTCATGTCCTAATACTTCTTTTTGATTTCAAAATGAATAGAGAATGATGAACTATGAGCCTCATCCAACATATCCTTCTTTAAATCTGGTATGTGAGGGACACAAAAATGGTTCTTGAACCTTATTATTTCATCATAATCGACATTAAACTCAATAAAATTTATCACCTTAATTTTTATCTTTATATCTTCCTTTTTCACCTCTTTAATATTCACTTGTATAGATGGTTGAACATTCATTTTAAAAATATAGGATTTCTTTTATACTTATAAAATTTCTAGATTCATCCTTTATAAATCCCTAAATATTGGATTCTTTTAATCCTCATCAAAGATAATATAGAATGTTCCTTTCTAATAAAACCATATTCAACCTTGTTAACTTTCCCATGGTTGTAATGTATTGTTCATACATAATTTTTAACAAAATAAAACCATCTTATTTGGAACATATTCATCTTCTTTTGAGTGAAAATATACTTTAAACATTTATGATCAGTATATATGTCCAAATTTCTCTATAAAGATAATACCTATATATCTTTAATGAAAAGATAAGTGCAGATAACTCAAAATCATGAGTTGGGTAATTTTACTCATGGATTTTTAAATGTCATTAGGCATAATCCGCTACCATATAATTTTTCATAAGAACACATCCTAGCCCCTCCTTTTATACATCACTATAGATCAAAAACCTTTATCCACTACAAATTAGTGTGAGAATAGGTGCACTAACTAACCTTCTTTTTATCTCCTTTAAATTCTCTTCACATTCCTCCTTACATATGAACTTAACTCATTTCTGAGTCAACTTGATGAGTGGATTAGATAATCATGCGAAATATTTCAAAAAAAATTCAATAATATCTAGCTAAATCAATAAAAATTTGGATCTAAAATAATTTTTTTGGTCTATGAAAATGTTAAATAACTTTTATATTTGATGGATCTATATATTTCCCATCTCTTTAGATTATGTAACCCAAAAATGAAACTTCCAAAACCAAAATCCACACTTGGTAAATTTTTCATAACGCTTCTCCTTTCTCAGGGTATTTAGTATAATCCTAAAGTGATCTCCAAGTTCTTACTTTCTCTTCAAATATATAAGAATATCATCTATAAAGACTACCAAAAAATGATAAAGATATTCTCTAAATACTCTATTCATTAAATCCATGAATATATAATGGGTATTTGTAAGACCAAAATGCATCACTATAAATTCATAGTGTCCATACCTTGTACATAATGTTGTCTTGAGTATGTCCTCCTTTTTGACCCTTAATTGATGATATCTGAAATTTGGATCAATCATAAAAAAATATTGAGATCTACTTAGTTGATCAAATAAGTCATCAATACAGGGGAGATGATATTTTTTCTTGATAGTGATCTTGTTAAGTTATTAATAATCAATGAAAAGTTTTATTGATCCATATTTCTTCTTAAAAAAATAGAATAGGTGCACCCCAAGGTTATTAACTAAGGCATATTAATCCCTTTTCAGGATTATCTTGGAGTTTCTTCTTCAATTATTACAACTCAATTGGGTCCATTCTATAAGGATTCTTTGAAATAGGCATAGCACCCAGTATAAGTTCTATTGAAAACTCAACTTCACAATTTTGTGGAAGACCTGGATATTCTTCTAGAAAGACATCAAAAATCTCCCATGTAATAGTTTTATCCTTAATGGTGAGTTTCTATCCTACCATATGAGATAGATAACCTTCATTTATAGGAATTAAGAACCAAAATATGGAAGTGATTTCTACTGGAAATTCATATTCATCCTTGCATTGATAGATGATCATAGATTCATTGAAAATATTAAATGTGACTTCACTTCCTTGAAAATTGATATGAGATCCATATATTGAAATCCAATCCAGGATAATAATCACATCTAATTAAACTAAAGGAAGGAACGCAAGATTTGTAAGAAGCAATTTCCCACAAACTTTAATCGAAGAAGAATTACAAACATTTTTTTGACCATTGTTTCATTAAGAGTTTTCATAGATAACTCAACATTTAATTATTGAGGTAATATTGTTATACCCTTAGAAAATTACTTATAAATAAAATAGTGGGTGGATCTAGAATCAAATAAAACATTATCTACTTTATAGTGGACATCACTAATAGTGATCGCATGTAACTTGCCTTTGTATTTAGCCTTAAGAGGTATTTTACATCGATCATTATTAATAGACCTCATATTTGGTAAATGGTTAGCATAATTACCATTTTCCTTACACTTGAAGCATTTAAGTGTGGGATGCGCATTCTATGTAGAATATTCTCTATTCACATCAGTAGTGATATTCTTCCCATCACTTCGGTAGTAAATTTCCTGATAACCTTGTTTCCCACACTTAAAACATTTAATCGTCCCCTTGAGATAGTTTCCTCCATTTTTCATTCCATACTTTGAGCATACATGAAAAATAATCTTCTTTTCACTATAGTTTTTAGATTTTCCCATGAATTCTATTTTTCTCTTCTTATTAAACCCATAAGATTAATGGGTAACTCCAATATTTATCTCAAACTTGAGATCACATCGAATGATTTCCTCATATCTATTGAAGTCCATTATGGATAATTCAATTTATAGACTTGGTTTTAAGTCACTAAAAAATCAATCAACCATACACTCAGGTTAGATGATAATTCTGGAGGTGTTCCATGAAAGTCTTTTAAAATTTGTTTTATAGGTACCAATGGATTCATCCTCATTTTGATTAAGATCAAGAAACTCTTTCTCTATCTTTTTTCAAAGAATACAAGGAAATTAATTATTGAAAAATAAGTTCTTTAACTCATCACATTCTATGGAGTAAATTTCATATCACTGCCTCAAATTCTTGATAAGATTCCACCATTGATTCGCTTCACCTTTCAAATGATAAACTATTAATTTATCATGTTCTAAACATTGGATAACTTAAAATATATTTTCATTAGAATTGATCAATTTTTCAGCCACAAGAAGACCCACTAAAATAAGGTGGAAACAGGCTCATGATTGACTCAATAGAATGTTGTTCCCTCATTTACTCATTTGGAATTCCAGCATGATTCATAGCTTGTAAAAGTTGTGTGATCATAGCAACAATATTATGTATTCCATCTCCCATGAAATTCATTTGATCAGGAGGAAATTCATTTCATTTCCCATCGCATTCATTATTAACGTATTTACTTTAGGTTCCATCCATTGACTAAAACCAAAAATCATAGTTTTAGAAACACTAATCATAGTGGGAAATCTACATAATAAAGTAAATTACTTATAAAATTTCAATTTATGACACCTTCGGTTTAATAATAGGTTATTCATGATCGTTTCTAAACTCTATGATTATACTAAAACTTATCCTTAGGGTTCTTACTCAAGTTTTCTCATCCTAGTTTCCAAATGTTAATTAAACCATTCTCTGATACCAACTATAATGGACCATACATTTCATACATAGATATTACATATAAAAAAAGAATATTCATTACATAACACACAAAAAACCATGACAAGTACATATAGGTTTAGTTTCTTTGGAAACTAGGAATATTAAAAAAACTAATTCATAAAACATCTACACCGTCTTCCACTTATTCCTTCATAAAGAGAAACCTTTTTTATACATCTTACTTAATATCATTCTTTATATCCTAGGGAAAACAAACATAATAAAGGGTGATCTCATATACTCATTAAGGGTAAAAAATGGAGATATCAATCATATCATAATCATAAGACACAAGAACATAAACAAAAAATTTGAAAACTATATCCTACATATCAATGATTATGATATCATGTCATGGGATAAATCATAGAAGTTCAAAAAAAATCAAAGAACATAAATTATGAGTGAATAGAATAAGACAATGAATTTTGGAATACACATAAGAATAGAAAATCATTTCTATATTAGTCAAGGCTCATTGAAAAGACCATCATAGTTGAAAAATTCCTTTACTGAACCAGGTTTACTCCATGTTTTGGCCCTGTATTACTGAACTGAGTTCACTCCTCATTCTAGCACTAGAAATCTTGTGAGATATAAATTTTTACCCAATGTATTGGAGGGAGATATATTTACCACACATAACATAATGAAATCCATACATATGTGTTCTATAATAACATAATTCATTCATCATATCAGAATTGATAAAAATAAATGGGTTTCATAAATATCATTTAATCATCACATAACCCATGGAAAAGAAATGGGTTTCATAAATATCATTCCATCATAAAAATAAAATAACTATAGAAAAAATAGGAATGTAATACTTGAAAAATATCCCCATTAAAGCATAAATAACATCAAATAATATTATCATATATGGAAATTTATTTTTGATAGATCACTTGAAAATAGTTTTTGATGAAAATATCCTTTTTTTCTTTGAAAACATTTTATTTTCTTAAAAGGCTGTGTAATTTTAAAAGAAAACATTTTATTTGAAAATAACCTTCCAAGATTATAAGATAAGATTAAACGAATTATGAAATGATGAATGTATAAAAAATAGTTCATGTAGTATAAGAAAAAAACATTCCTCTCATAATTTTTCTAGAAAATTCATAAAGTACCTCATTAGGAAAATGAAAAAAGATTCCTTTCAAACCATTTTGTAAAAATTCAAACATGGGTAAAAATAACTTTAAAAATTTTATAAGAATAGTAAAATTATTTTTTAATTTTTTTTAAGAAATATGGACATGGTAGATAAATATTCCCCATAAGATACTTACATATAAACAATCTTGAATACTAATGATATTGTAAAATTAACCCTTACCTTAGGTCTAATTTCCTTTATATGTATCTAAATATCTTGTATAATGGTTTAAAAAATGTTATTAATTTATAACAGATCCATATTAATATTTATTATATCATATATGGACAACTTTTATCATCTTATCATCTATTAAATAATATTTCAATATTACCCTTCTTTTTGGGGTTAACTACTTCATTTTCTTATGTATGGTTTATCATATAAGCCCTGGTTATTGTGAATATAACATAGTTACATCATTTCCGTAATTATATTAAGGTAATATATATCATATTTATTCATTATATACATTTATATAATCATTAATGAATGGTGAACATGTAAAATGGCTCTCATCACATCGTGGAGACTGTAGGTCGTACGTTTGCACAAACGATGGTATCATTTTATTAATGGTGAAATGGTAAAGAAGGGTATGGTATATTAATTTTATTTCCATAATAAATATAATTTTATAATTATCATATATATATTATTTTCATCATTATACCCATCCAAATAAATGGGTGATGAAAAACATATTACACCATGACATGGAGAAGTTAAGTCATATGTACACACATGTGGTGCTTTTGTTTTTCATAGGATGGATAAAATGTGTAATATGGTTATTCCATTATCAGAATAACTTCTATAATTATAGGTTATACTGTATTTATTACTTTATAATGTAAAAAACATGTGAAGAGGAAGTATAATAAGAAATAATCATAAAAGAGTTGATAAAGACAATTACCTCATCCTTGGTGAACTTCTTTTAGATCTCCTATTAGGGACACTAGGTTTGGTATTTTGATAATAATATATCCTATATAATGTGTATAGATAGTTTTAGAAGATAATTCTTTAGGTTATGGCCAATCTTTAAGGATCAATTTTATGTGAAGAAGTGAGGGAGTAGGTTCCCTTTTATAATTGAGGTGAGGGGCACGTTTTCGATTTCTAAAAATATTAATTTATGATAAATTTAAAATCAATCAAAATACCTAAAAAAGACCATGTATTAGAATATAATATGAGATATGGTATAATATCATCAACCAATAGATTTTATTCAAGTTTTGATATTATTTTAATCTTCATCATTTTGATTAACTCATAGTTAACCTATTTTAATTTTAACTAATGTAACAAA
Source organism: Viscum album (assembly GCA_963277665.1). NCBI lineage: Eukaryota > Viridiplantae > Streptophyta > Magnoliopsida > Santalales > Viscaceae > Viscum > Viscum album. Next base: position 1,842,920,434 of record OY728136.1, read on the forward strand.
CTATTCAATATTGAAAGGTTATAATTTTTACTTAAGTGGTGTTAATTAAATAATAAATGAAGAATTTATAACATTTTAGAACATATTATAATTTTTTATTTTTAAATTTTTTTATTTTTTTATTTTTGAATAATTTAATAAAATATTATTTTGATAAAATATCACTAGTTCCACTTTTGACACTATTCATTACATAGACTTTTAAAAATATAAAGATAATAAGTTTACATAAAAAATGTTTTATTACATTCCTAAGAGGTTAAGGTAATATTTAAAAAAATATCATTAATAATTCCAAATTATATTTATTTTCATATTTTTAGTAACATTTATTTGATATTTCCATTAATAAATTAATTATTGCATCAGCGTTATTTAATTATTTAATATACTTATTTGTTTACTAAAACTTAAAAATAAAATACTATGATGAATATAAATATTATATTTTTCAGAATAATATTTATATCTGAATAGATATTTTGTGTAATCATATATTAAAAATGATATAGTATTTAAAACATGAATGTGACATTTTAAATTTTTATTAAATAAAATATTATAAATATGACAATATCATCTAAGTTCACCAAAAAGTAAAAAATAAATTTTTATCATTAAAATATTTTTATTAAGTTATAATTTTATATTTATATTCTTTCATAAAATATCTTTTTTTCTCATGATAACACATAAGGGATATTTAAGACAAAGAAAGTGACATCATGTGACTTTATTTGATTTAAATATTATATAATTAATTTTCATAGAAAATTGTCCATTAAACAACTTAATTTAGATCCTTATGTGTTAAGGGTCTAATAATATTCATACAATAAAATTTAGGGATGTATTAAAGTCTTTTTGTTTTCTTTTTATTTTAATTGTTAACTCAAATTACCCTTTTTTTGGGTAACAAAATTAATAAAGGTTGCATTTAATATTATCCAAAAATTAAAGAGAAGTGTCCAATAAATTTATACCTTATGAATATAAATCTGGTATCCATTTTTTAAAATTTAAAACCTATGTGTTTTAGAATTAAATTTAAAATAAAACCTGTAAAATTCCATATAAAAACAGTTTTTCAGAAAAAATAACTTTTTAAACCAAAAATGATCTTATAATAAATTCTCATATAAAATAATTTTAAAAAAACAAAATTGGATTATTTTAAATTAAGATAAACTAAAGAAAATTTAAAACTAATCCAAAAAATAATTTTACCCAGTAAATAAGAAAAATAGTTTTCAATGAAAATCATTATTTTCATTATTCCTTCAAAATAAATGTTTTTCAGAAAAAAAAATTAATTTTAATATAATTTTGATACGATGAATTCAAAAATTAATTTAATTTTTTCAATTAAATATTTTATAACTTCTAGGAATTAATATTCACCCATAAAAAGAAAAAAACTCATTTTTGGAGAAATTGTATTTTTAAAGAATAATGTGATTTCACTAAACAAATGTGTGATTATTTTCTAAAAACTTAAAAATACATTCATATTGAGTTATACCTATATTTTTATTCCAAAAATTAGTTATTAAAATTTATTCCCTCTAATTTAATGTCTAGGTTATGAAGGTTATTTTTTGTTAATAGTGTCTTGTGGTTCGTTTAAACTCATAGTTACATGCAATATAAGATATTAAAGAATTAAAATTATTTAAAGAAATATTTATTAAAATAATAGGTTGTTATAGCATTCTTGACTTATAATGTTAAATAAATTAGTATTTCATCAATGAATACTTCTATAAACCATTCTAGTAATGGATTAATGGTATGATTTATAAGTGCAATGAACACATCCATGTAATTTTTTACACTAAAGGGAATCACTAAGAAATCACATTATTTTTAGTGAAGCTTGAAATCCATTTGTGGCATATCCCCATCTTTAGCCTACATATATTGATAGATAAACCTAATATTTATCTCCAAGAACCAATTTTCTCCCTTCACATGGTCAATAAAATAATTGATTCTCGAAAGAGGGTATTTTTTCGTGAATTTCAACTTATTCAAATGGTGATAGTCAACAGAAATCCTCAAAATCACATCTTCATTCTTGGAGAACAATTAAAAATCCACCCAATAGGACATAATGGTTCTTATAAAACCTTTCTCCGAAATTTCCACTAACAACCTCCTCTCAACTTCTAAAGCTCATAAAGTGTCTTCTAATAAGTCGTAGAAGATATCAATGTATCCCCAGTGTAATAAACAATATAAAAATTAACCTCTCGATGAGAGGTTATTCCTAACACATACATTAGAAATACATTTAGGTAGTCCTCTAATACTGCTTGGAGATGAGTTACTAATCATCTATTTCACAAAGGGTTAAACTTGCTAATTGGTGGGTGATTGGCTACAACTTCCTACATACAACCACTTCTTTACTCAATAGAAAATCCATCTCACCCATAAAGGAAAGCCTAGGCCCATATTTTCAAAGGTACCTCTCCCTCATATGGAGGCATTATATCATTTAATGATATGTAGATAACCAATACTTTCCAAAAATGACATCATTATGCATTGTAGAAACTATAAGAATATCACATGTGAACCTATCTCTATTGAACACATGATTTCACTATTATAAAAAAGTTTATAATTTTGGGATTTCTCCAATTATAAGTCTCTAGTTACATGGTTCGGTATAAAGGATCTACTAGAACATCAAGTTCTTAAACAAGGGGTGTATCAAGGAAAGAATGGATGACATCAGTGTCTATGAATTCTTATGTTAATATATAAAAGGCATAGATCATACTTCAAACCATGTTGGGTGCCTTTGGGTTGTATCCCTCAAATTTATACCACTAACCATGTACTTAATCTCTATCCCACTGATCTTGACATAGGCTGTTTGAGGGTGGTGGTGGTGGTTTAAGTGGATCATAATTCCAGACCCCTCTAGCCCCTCCTTCTAGGGAACTGCTAACCCCTATACCAAAATCTCCACACTAAGGTATACCCAGACCACCTCTAGGAGGATCCTGATCATGTAACTAACTTTGATAAAGAGTTCCATCCACTATCTATCCATCATCTACTGCATGATGGTTCAGGAAAACCAATTCAATATGACCCCACCCATAATAGGAAAAGAAAATCATATCTCCCAACTGACCAAATCCCCCTTGGTTTTCCATGAGCTATTGATCCCCCAATCTGAGACTAGAAGGTAAAATTATTCTCCCAAGAATCTGATGCCCAACGCATGCCTGTTAAGGTTAACCACTCTACATTCGGATGCCCACTATTAGAAAAACAAATAGTTTCTCTTAAAAAAAATATCTCCATCACCAAGGATTACTCTAGAAACACTACATACGTGGGAATTCATAGAGGAACCAAACGTGCTCAAATATATCAGTGCAATCCCCACACAAAATTTTGTTTCCAAAAGAACCCATCATGAATCATATCAAGGGAGTATATTGTGAGGTCTGTGAACCTTTATGCATACTCTACAACTCTAGTAGATCCTGAATATGTATAGATCAAAGGGTCACCAAATAATACTACTCCTAAAAAGGTGATCGAACTCAACCTAGGGGACAATAACCTCATCATGATTCTATATGATCATCCTCCACTAGTGTCCTACTGATACATAAAGAAGGCTATCTATAACCCCCACTATCTGGTTAGAAGTGGTCCCAAAAAAAATAGAACCCCCAAACTACTGACTCTATCTAGTCCTCTATTGTCTATGGATATGTATCTCCTTATAATCTAGTTAGCATATGACTCAAGAATTTTTGAATTCTTATAAACCCATGCACATCCACTATAATGACATGATATTTTAATATATGTTTTCCTTTAATTAAGTCAAATATGACTGATAGCTTGTTCTATATGAAACACCAAACTTAAACAAAATAATGATATATTTAGATAAGATTTAAGTATTTAAGTATGGCTATTAAATCCTATACATTTATTTAGAAATAATGAATAATAATAATCACTTTATAAAATATTTATAAGAAAAAAAATAAATACAACTTTTAATATGAATGATGTTAAATTAGTGTAGCTAAATAGTTTATAAGAATGATTTATGATTTAAAATATATCCTTTATAAAATTGAATTTTTTATGTACATCTAAATTTAGTATGGATAAAATATAATTTTAATATATATTATTACCAATTTTATTAATAATTGATAAGAAATAAGAATAAGTATTACTAACATTTTAAAATGTCATTTTCCTATGCAAACGGTATTCATTAGATTTATTTTTTATATAAAAGTTAAATTATAAAATTTTATAATTTTACTTTGAAAATTTGACTTTATTTTTGAATTTATAAAAACAATATTACTTTAGAATTAATTTTTTATATTTTTCTGAAATAATAGATTTTTTAGGTAAATAGTGAAAAATATAGTTTTTTCCAAAAGGGTGACTCTTATCAATTTATCAGTATATGTATAATGCCTAAAATTTTATAAAATATTTTAATTGATAAAATACATATTTTAAGTGTATAATTAGTAAATATAAAATATTATTTTTTACTTATAAATGTTTTTTAATATTTTTCTACTTAAGAAAAATTTTATTTCAGATTAAAAAATTTTTCTGTTTGTTTCTTTTAATTAAACATTTTAATGGTGAAATTAAGTATTGGATTTCATTCAAAGCCTCCAAAATTTTATTTTTCATTCAATAAATCAATTTATTTCATTAAAATCAATATAAAATATAATTTTATATTATATATAAATATAAATCATAAAAATGTTTTTTTATCTAAAAACTGTTTTTATACGATTAAGAGTGTTTATTTTAAAATTAAATTTTCACACCATTATAAATTTTATGTGTTAAAATGATTTTAAAATATGAAATAATAAGTTTAAAATTAGAAAAATTATCTAATCTTAAATTTTTTTAATTAATGTTACTTTCTAAGGGTAAAAATTAATTACTAAGGTAATAGTTAATTTAGGTAAAACGTTAAAAGTAAAAAAATAAAATTCTTAAATCACTCTTAACTTGTATCAAAATGAATATATGAGACTATTTTAGGCCTTAGATTTTTTTAAAACCCCATATTTTTTCCATTTTGATCGATTTACCCTTGAATAGTGTCATGGCATTATTAAAAATGATATGTTTCCAAAAATTCATTTTTCATCCCTTATAAAAGGATACCACATACACCCTTAAAATCTACACTTAAACTTTGAATTTATCCTTAAAATATATCATTTTAATATAACTATAACTGTACCCATAAATATAATCTCCAGGTCACTTGTAGTTACACTAATCCCATCAATTCCTAATGGACTTTCAAGAAAAGATCAAGTCTCCAACATAAATATTATCTCCTTATTACATTTTCCTTCTAAATATTACTATTAAAAATATATTATTACCATAATAATATGATGAATTTAGTATCATTATTATATTTTTTTTTAGTAATTTTTTCTAGAACCTTTATTTATTCATTTCCATTCCATTTATAAAAACAAAAGAGCGTCAATTGTGCTTGTTCGCGGACTACCACCTCCATGAAGAATTTTTTTCATCTTTCTTCTAGTTTCTCATTATTTATCAAAAAAATATCAAATATTGTAAATTATAATTAAAATATAAAAAAAATTCATTATAATTCTATGATAATGACTTTATTTCAAAAGAAACACCTCCTTAACTATACTTTCCAATTGAGCTAAAGTGTGTTCGGGTTTGGGTCGATTTAACCACTTGTGTGAACAATGATTTAATTTATTATTATGAATGATTAAGGTAACATGAAAAATAATAATATTTTAATATTTTAATAAAATAATTAATATTATATGGTTCTGGAAATATTATATTAATCATCTAGGTTATTGAGTAACATTTTCTTTTTCTAAAATTATTGAAATATGCCATTATCAATTTGGTTTTCACACAACGTAACCAAAACACATATGGAATGTAATAAGAACAATTTAAATAAATATAATTTATATATTAAAGAATATTATATGATATATAAATAATGAAATTGGTATAAAATGATTGGTAATGATATCCAAATTATTAAACATGCATAAAATAATTAAGTTGTTAACACCTGACAGTCATAATACTCTAAAACCAATTAATGTAATCATGGTAAATAATTATAATAAGGATTATAAAAGTGTAATATTTTTTATAAAGGTTTTGAAATAGTATATTAATTTAGCTATGTTTTTTACTATAGGTTATAATGTCATCAACTAAGTAAGGAAACAAGGTAAGAGTTTCATCCCAAACCCTACTTCTTTAAGACACATATTCTTTTATACACATAATTTCTTTTAAATTTTTTATTTTAACTTCAACTTAAAACTATATATCTTTAAAGGGGTTTTTAATATAATATTTCTTTATCTTTAATGGTTTCTTTGTCTCAAATTTGAATCCCTTGAGACATGTTTATTATAAACACCATATTTTGTTATAAATGGTTTAAATACTACCCCATTGTCATTATGAATCAATATTATCTTATATATAATTATATTAAATGTTATATTTAATGTTATACCTATAATGGGTTTTCTATTTAAAAGATACAAAGTTTATAAGTGGTTTTCATGAATCAAATCCTTCCATTGGGACATAATAACTTATATTTGTCTAAAACCCTTTTCAAGTACAATAATATCTAACATTTGATAATTTTATTTAGTATTTACACCTTATTTTATTGTTAAATCACGTTTCACACCAAATTATTCTTACTTTATAAATATATTGTTTTTTGGAAATGAAAATTTGTTAAGAATAATTCTCATCTCTTTTAATAGATTTTTTATCTATATCCACATTTTTACTTCTAGTCAATGTTCTCCTTTCACTAGCAGAAACTCAATTTTTTCATCTCCAATTATCCTTATATTATCTTTTAATTTAAAACCTAGTTTTTTGATATCCTTTTAATGATGTGTGTTTTCAATAAGGGTTTTTTAAAATATTTCAAATGATTTTCCTTTCAATAACCATATATTATTCCATTATATATCCCATTTTGTCCTATAATTTATTTATTTTGAAGGTATATTTATTTGAAATTGTTTTCAAATAAATTCTTTAAGATATTTCCTATTTATTTAAAAAAAATTGGAATGTGACTCAAAAAACACATCTCTCTAAGATGATATTAAGAAATTATTCTTAAGAAAAATCATTTTTATGATTTCTCCTTAATTTTAAAAGGAATATTCTTCAAAAAAAATTAATGGTTCATAAATCAATTGATATATTCTATATTGGGGTGATTATTTTTTGGTATAAAATGGTCATTTTTTCCTTTATGTAATAGAATTTGGAAAATTTATGGAACCCATTTTCCATATCATGGGCTATTTATGATAAGATAGACGATTTAATTTTAAATTGGAACTTATATATATAGATTATGATGGTTATGGTCTTATATTACCTATTAATTCATTGTATATAGTTTTATATCTTATGAAATAATGATTTTTGGACATACATGTATTTGTTCACAAAAATAAAGGGTGCACATACTTGAATTTGTTCACAAAATTAAATGACCCATATACTTGGATTTTTTTTCAATGTTTTCCTTTGATTATATTTATTCCACTAACTCACTAAAATATTCCTTATTGTCAAACTATTCCAAATGTTATTGATATTCCATGTTCTAAAGATATTCCACCCTATTATGTATTGATTTCATCTTCGTTATATGTTTCTAATCCAAGTTTTTTATAACCTTTCTTTGTTCTTATGTTTTTGTTCCATGATCCTTAACACACAATCAAATTTTATGGTTACCACTTATGATATAATGATATTTTTATCTGATATTACTCACTTGATCATGTTTTCCCTCATATTTAAGATCTAACTATTCTGACTAGCAGATATGCTTCCCTTATTAAGCATTCAAGATCACCCCTTCTTATTTTTCCATTCCCCATGTTATGAAGATAATCATGTCATTTGATATATCTAGAAGAGGGTATAGAGGATAATGGATATAGATAAATGTTAAAGTGTTGTAAAATAATATGTTTATGTATCTAGTCTCTATGACACTAAACCTTTCAGACCTTGGATTGTGTAACTATTTTTGGATTGTATTAATTAAACCATGAAATCAATGTATTATTTATGTATGATTATATTATGTCACTACAGTTGATATCAAATGGAAGGTTTCGTTACATTGTAGATTTGTTTAGTTATTTTTGGATATTATTTTTTTACCTTAGGTGTTAAGGTTAGATAACCTTATAGAAAACCCTAGAGTTTATTCTAAGTATAGGATGATATTCTGAAATATTGGTAAAGCCTTGAGTAAGTGGCTTTTTTATCAATACATATCTATTTGGATACTGGAAAGTGGACGTAGTCTCTATCATAGATATACATAGGGGTAATAACTCCAAAGAGGTCATGTTGGGTGTTAACTCAACTACGACCAGGTACATGAAAAAGAGGCCTAACTACACACCTATATAGACACTCCTAATTAATATTATTTAGTTTATCTCACACTATTTAAAATGAATTTTGAATGAATTATTTATAGGTTACTTTAAGGAATTAGGGTAAGAGGTATGAGAAAACACAACCTAAATTAAAAAAACAAGAATGATATAGGTTGAACTTAAGTATTTATAGGCTAATATGATGATAATAGTAAATGGGTTTTAAGGATGAACCAGTTTTATACTATCGATTATGATAATATCCTATGATATTAAATTTTCATCACTTATGTTAACTATGTTTAGTTTTAAAAATAGATGGAACTAGAAGGAACCAAATTAACAATGGGTATGAGGTACAATGTGACAGCTTCCCTAAAGAAAAACCCAATGAAAAGGGTGACAGAGTAAAAAACCTTAGAGATATGATCACTAAACTTTCATAACCTATGAACAATAATGGGAATAATGGTGATCTCCAAGATTCACCAAGGAAGAAGAATTTCAAAATTGATTATTTCATGCAATGACACAAACCCTCCTTTAGTTTCTCTTATAATCCACTTATTACTTAGTAATAGATAAATGCAGTGGAAAAGATATTTTCTATACTCTGGTGTTAAGACCAAGAGAAGGTCATTTTGGCAGTTTATTATTTAGAATAATAGGCTAACCAATGGTGGATTCTCATTAAGAATAATAAGAAAAAATTGGAATTATACTCTATGGAATGGGAGGAGTTAAAAATTTTATTCTTCATCAAGAACATTCCTCAAACTCTTCACATAAAGATGAAGTGATAATTCATTGAGATGAAACAAAAGGAGCGTTAATCTGTTGGAACTTATGAATAAAAATTCATGAGTATTTAATAGTATTCTTATGGTGATATCTCTCAATATTAAAGCAATATCAATTGTTTCTTTAGGGGATTAAAACCTAGTATTCAAATGGAATTAAGAGAATTTGGAAGCTATGATAATATTATTCGATGGGAGCTAAAGGTGGAGATAAAAATTGGGGATTTCCTTTATTATGGTGATAAGAAAATAAAGGAAGAGTATCATGGAATATCTGATGATAAGACGCATGGGGGAAAGAAATTCCAACTTCCTATGTATAAAAAATGTAGGAGGAAGCACCTAGGAAACTGTCTCAAGTGTTTTGGGAAGTGTTTTAAGTGTGGTAGGGTAGGCTATATTACAGAAAACTACCTACATGGTTTCAAGAGACTTATTGACACAATATAGGATAATAAGGATCTAATAAATGTTCCACCCACACTTCAATGCTTCAAGTAAAAATAGTTTTGGAATTATAAAAATAAAATCCCTAACTTATATCTATTGAAGAGAGTAGTCCTCGGTGAACTTCTAAACCAAGGGATCAAATAAGAGAGTATTCCAACACTATTACTGAGTTGGATCATGATAATTAATTAGTTCTAAGTATACTTATTCGCCACTCTAGATTTGTGGAAGTCTTATGTCGAGTATGTTATCACTAATAACTAGTTGTTAAAATAAAAAACACTTGGTGGTAGCCTTATACTATCAAAGGTATATGAAAATAATTTAATGGTTATGGTATCTAGATTCATTTAAGTCATATTAAACCTTACTTTAGATAAATTTACTGTGATTTTGGACATTGATTATATATCTATACATAGATCCTACATCAATTATGAGAATAATAAACTCAGATTTCATACTAAACTACGATAGTATATTAATAAAAGGATGATTATGAAAGATCTATATAAGTAAGTCATATAATTTGGGTCAAGATATTATATATTGATACGATCATGACTCAAATAGTTATAGAAAGACTCAATATTGGGGATAATATTATTCTAAGGAAAATGATATGTTTCTCAAGATTATAAGGTTGATATATCTCTAGGTTTTATATCTTAAGTCACCTCTATAATTTAATTTCCCTTACAATTTTACATTAATAAGTGATAATTAAAATTTATAGGATGTAATTTATATAATGAGGGAGAATGTGATGACCTGATATTTTAATATATGTTTTCCTCTAATTAATTCAAATATGTTTAATAGATTTCAACACACTCAACATTGAACTTAAATGAAATCATGGGATATTTAGATCAAATGTAAATATTTAAGTATGAATATTAAAACATAGTCACTTATTTAGAGTTAAATAAAATAATTAACAACTTTATTAAATATTTATAGAAATAAAGTAAATACTACTTTAATATGAATAAAATTCAATTAGTGTAGTTAAATACTTTATTAGACTAGTTTATGCTTTAAAATATAACCTTTATAAAATTGGATTTTTTATGTGAATATAAATATATTATAGATAAAATATATTTTTAATATATATTACCAAAAATTTGATTAATAATTTATAGAAAATAAGAATAAGAACAATTAATATTTAAAAATGTTATTTTCCTATAAAAACAATTTCATTATATTTATGTTTTTATTTAAAAGTTTAATTATGAATTTTTAGAATTTGAATTTGGTGAAATTGACTTTATTTTTTGATTTAGAATAATAATATTATCATAATATTAATTTTTTATATTTTTCTAAAATAAATGATTTTTGGGTGAATTGTGAAAAATATAGTTTTTTCTAAAATAGTGTATTTTAACACTTTATCAATATATGTGAAAGGAATAAAAGTTTATTAAATATTTTTAATTAAAAAAATATATATAAAAGGGTATAATTAATAAATATAAAATATTATTTTGAACTTATAAATTCTTTTTTAATATTTTAGGACATAAGCAACATTGTATTGTAATTTAACAATTATTTTGGTTTGTTACTTTAAATTAAATGTTTTCATGGTGAAATTTAATTTTTCATTAACTTTAAATAATACTACCTTTTATTTTCTATAATAAATAAATTTTTGTCATTAAAATTATTATCCAATATAATTTTATCTTATATATAAATTTAAATATTAAAAAGTTTTTTTTCTAAAAATTATTTTTACATGATTAAGTGTGATTATTTTAAAATAAACTTTTCGCACCATTATAAATTTTATCTATTAAAATGATTTTCAAATTTGAAATCAAAACTTTTATATTAGTTAAAAGGATACAATCTTAATTTTTTCTATTAATTTCAATTAATATGGATAAAAACTAATTATCAAGGTAAAATTTTATTTGGGTAAAATGTTAAAAGTAAAAAATAAAAGCCTTAAATCACTCTTAGACTATCTAAAAGTGAAATTATGAGCAGAGTTTAGACCTTTTCTTATCCCAATACACTTATTTATTTACTTTTTATCCATTTAACCTTGAATAGTTTCATGGTTTTATTAATAAATGATGTGCATTTCCAAAGTTCCATTTTCTTCTCTTACAAAAGGATACCACTTTCACCATTCAAAGATACACTTCACCATAGAATTACTCATTTAAATCTTACCCTTTTACTCTCAATATAACCCTTTACCATAAAAATAATCCTATGATCACACATAGTTACCCTAATACCTTCAATTTTAAGGGGACTTCCAAGGAAAGATCAAATATCTAGCATAAGTATTATCTCCTTCTTATGTTTTTCTTATTAATATTACTCTTAAAATCTATTATTACCATAATAATATGATTTATTAAATATCTAAATTATACTGGTTTTTTTGTACTAATGTTTCAAGCATTATTAATTCATTTCTATTCCAATTAAAAAACAACGGAATTTTAATAGTGTGTGTGCACGGACTACTACCACCATGAAGAATAATTTTTTAATATTTATTATTGTTTTTCATTATTTATCCAAAAATAATAAAATATGGTTTAAAATCATAAAAAATAATATCATTATTATTATTTTATAATTATTTTATTTTATAATTATATTATTTTAAAATAAACATCTCTTTAACTATACTCACCAATCGAGTTAAAGTGTGTTCATTTGACCACCTGTGTGAAAAATGCTTTAAAACCATATTATTGATTACTATGGGAACATGAAAACTGATATTATTATATTATATTAAGAAACTAATGGATATTATATTTTTATATAAATATTATATTGATTATTTAACTTATTATTAATGTAACATTAGTGTTCACAAAAATTACATAAATAAGTCGTTATCAATTCATTTTTCACATAACACAAAAAAGTACATATAGAATGGAATAAGATCATTTTAACATAATATAAGTTATATATTATATAATATTTTATATATAAATAATTAACTTGGTATCAAATGATGTTTAATGATATAAAAATTGTTAAACATGCACAAAATAGTTAAGTTATTAACACCCAATGGTCATAATATGTTATAATTAATTAATTTAATCCTGATAAATAATTATAATAAATATTATAAAATTGTAATACTTATGAGAAATTTTATTAAATAGGATATTAATTTATTTATGTTTTTTTACATGAGGTTAGATTGTCGTTATCTAAGAAAAGAAATATGGTAAGGGTTTCACCTCAAAACATCTTTCTTTGAGACACATGTTCTTTTATGCACCTAATTTATTTTAAATGGTAAATATACTTACAATTGGATATTTAATATCATGTATTATCCTTATTCATGGTATTTTAACTTCAAATTTAAACTCTCTTTCTTTGAAAGTGTTTTTTAATAGAATGGTTCTTGAGTCGAAAGGGTTTATTGGTCTCAAATTTGAATCCCTTGAGACATGATTATATTAAACATCATGTTTCCATATAAATGGATTAAATATTACCCCATTGTAATTCTTCATCCTGATTATCTTATAATTTATGATATTCAATGTCATATTTAATGTTCTATCACTAATGGGTATTTTATTCAAAAGTTACAAAGGTTGTAAGGGGTTTTCGTGACTCAAATACTTCCCTTGGGTCATAATAACTTCTCTTTACCTAAAATCGTTTTCAAGTACCATCACATTTAACCTATGATAATTATATTTTGTATGTCCACCTTATTTTCTATGGAAATCATGCTTCATTCCAAAGGATTCTTCCTTTATGAATTAATTGTTTTATATAAATGAAATTTGGTTATGAATAGTTCTAGTCTATTTTAATAAAAAAATTCTCCATATCCACATTTTTACTTCCCACAAATTTTCTCATTTCCCTAGTGGAAAACCAATTTTTTATCTCTAATGATCCCTATATTCCTATTTATTTTAAAACTAAGGTTTTCAGTATCTTTTTAATTAATTGGGTTTTCAATAAAGGTGTTTTCAAATATTTCAAAGGATTTTCCATTCAATGACCATATATTGTTCCCTTATGTATCATATTTTGACTCATAGTTTATTTATTTTAAATATATATTTATTGGAATTTGTTTTTAAATTAATTTTTTAATATTTTTCCTCTTCATTTTTAAAAAAATATTTTTGGAATGTAAATGGACAATCACATATTTTAAGATTTTATTAAGAAATTATTTTTAAGAAAAATAATTTTTTGATTTCTTTTGGACTGATCAGGTTTTTGGTATCAAATGATCATGTTTTTTCTTTATGCGATACCATTTAGAAAAGTTATAAATCCCATTTTTCTTCCAATGGGTTATTTATGATAATATGAATGATTTTATATTTAAGTGGCACTTGTATATATGGATGATAATGGGTGAGGTCCTATATAATCCTCTAATTCATTGGATATGGTTTCATATCTCATGATATAATGATGTGTGGACATAGTTGAAGTTGTTAAAAAACTAAAGGGTGGAAATAATTTTATTTTTTCACAAAATTAAAGGTTGGACCTACTTCGATATGTTTATAATGTTTTCCTTGCATATATTTGTCCAACTACTTCTATAAAATGTGCCTTATTTTCAAACCATAAAAAATGTTTATTATATCCCTTGTTATAAATATATTTATCCTTATTATGTTTTGATTTCATGTTTGTTGTATGTTTCTAAGCCGTGTTTTTTATAAACTTTCTTTGGTTTTATGTTATTGTTCCATGATCTTTAAGGCTCAATCAAGTTTTATGATTACCACTTATGATTTCATGATATTTTTATCGGATATTACTCCCTTACTTATGTTTTCCCTCATATTTAAGATCTAACCATTATGACTAGTTGATATACTTCCCTTACTAATAATTTAATCTCACCCCTTCTTATGTTTCTATTACCCAAGTTATGAATATGATTATCTCATATGATATGTCTAGAAGAGGCTAGAGAAGTGTGGTTGTGGAGAAATTCTCATATGTATTTTAAAATAATATGTTTATATAGCTATTCTTTAGGACGCTAAACCTTTTGGTCCTTGGATTGTGTGACTGTTTGTGGAATTTATTAATTAAACCATGAAATCAATGTATTATTCATGTATGATTATATTTGTTCATCGCATACTCACCTAAGTAGCTAGGAAAATTATCTACTAGATATGAAGAACAATATCTACCTGAATCATGGGAGGTGGATCTGCCCATCATGAGGGAACCAACCCCTACCCGTTCAGAGGAAAACCATTATAAACTAGCCACTAAGTAGAGTCCTTGTAGCTCAACCGCTCATCATCACAACCCAACCTTATAATCCTAACTGAATGTATCTATGGTGGACTCCTAATAAGATAAACTATGGTCAAAAGAGCATATCAAGGAAGATATCTCAAGGAAATGGAAAATAAATAACTCATTCCTATATAATGAATGTACAATTATTTTCCCAGAACCAATGTCTCAATATACCGAGTTGACAAACAGGTCATCAGAGTCTTGGTGTATGGATATATTGGTTTCCAGACCATCAGTTTTTTCCCAATCCTGAGAGTCAAACTTGAGATTCCCTAATACCATTTCCATAAATCCCAAACCAATCCTCACATGACTGCTAACTCCAAACTCTATCCTAAGAACAACCCACCTTCATACCACTCATGCATGACTTTTCCCATTGGGCCCCTCTTTAGTGGAAACAGATCGATCGTTCCACCTAAATCCTGCCTCTAATAAGCCAAGTGCTAGAGACAATAACCGAGTAGGCATAAATCTAAAATGGGAGGCCTTATTCTAAAGTATCCATACTAAAGTCACACCTCAATACATCCCACGATAATTCGATATATAATTAGAATCCACTAATAAATATAGTAAAATTCATGAAATATCCTCTAAGACCCATAGATGAAAAGAAGCATATAAATCATAATGTAAATAGGAAAAATACATTCACAATAAAAATAAATCCCAACTTAACAAGTGGTAAGATAAATTTCTATTCTCACACACCCAAACTCTAAACACCACCATATAATACTGCCATTAAGTATCACTAAGCTATACCAATGCCCGAATCACCAAGATCACCCCAAAATAAACTATTATCTTTATAATAAATGACACATGTGGGAAAAATACCCATGTAAGGATGAGTGTAAACTTACCCAGTATGAAACCCAAAAAACCATAAAAAAATATCAAAAGATTGATCAGATCATAAACATAAACCATGGTAAAAGGTAAGGAAGAACCCTTATATCCTCAAGAAGATCCTAAGAATATAGAATAGGTCTTTATCAATATATCCAAATATAGATGAAAATACACATGAATATCCATGTATATACATACATAATAAGTAATCCAATTTAACCTATCTAGATTAGAAGTATGGTACATCACCTCATCGATAAGTGCATAACTGGTTTAGCGAGTACCTACCATGGGTGGAGGAAAATTCCCTACCTAAGATCTAATATGGGAGAGTAATGAATTTAAAAACATTAGACCATTCCTCATGTGTTTTTAGGTTAGTAATAATCCTATATATATATATATTAAATAGGGGGCCATTCCCTGGCACCAATGCACTTATCAATGGAGTACCAACCCCATAAATGATCAGAAAAGTCATGCCCTAACCCCCATTGTTTTTTTCCGATACTTAAGAGAACCACTCAATTGTACCACCATCCATCAAATATCATATATTTAAGGTGATTCCACTATTTCATTAAATATGGAAAAACAATCAATATAGACTATTCACATTTCTAAAACTGAGTTTGAGAAAGGATATATGGTTAGTTGGTTGTTCTGGGAGAGGTACACAGTTTTTCCCCTAGGGTAAATGATGTGTATCCTCCAAGATTAACCTAGCCATGAAATGATTCCCACATGGATTTTAAGGATCCATATATATAGTTTTTGGTTCTGGATTACAGTTTGTAGCACCAAATTGGTACTTGGGTGTGTAATCCCATTATATGTCCAGAAATTTAGATGGAGGTACATGGAATGTGGTTTAAGAAACATGGAATATAGATCCAACCAATTACTTGGGTGTGTAAAAACTATACATGATTATATGGTTGAATAGGGCCACATGTAATGTGGGTTACTCCGTATGGTGTTTGATATTATCTTGATTTGAAACCATAGACGTTGCAACACTAAAATTACATGATGTGTGTTCTTATTAACTACATGCCTCGTAGATGATATTTTTCTAAAAAATAAAGTCTTCCATAAATCCTCATCACATTCATAAATATCACCCAAAATATCACCTAAATATTCAATGACTACATCATTCATGGAGATACCACCATCACAACTTTATTTATATCAACAAACCATCAAAACGGAAAAACATATCAAAGCCTTTTTACCACATATTCCATCTTGAAAAAATTCTACCAGCATTGTTGCTCCTCAATATTTACTGTCATAGTTTGTATATATCTCATTATCCATGATCTATGGTGTTTTTTTCAATACTAAAATTCAAAATTGGGGCTTTATCAAGATACGGATTAGGCTAAAAATAGTCAAACCACTATCTGAAACATGGTCGGTGATATATAATGGAAATAATGGTGGAAGGAAACAAAATAAATAACAATGTTAGAATAATAAATGGATATTGATAACCTATTCATCAATATTTAGTGAAGCAACTAAATAATGAATTAAGGAAACCCTAAAAAAATTAACCCAGTCTAAAAAATCATTAATTTAAAAGGCTATGACCAAAACATAGGATTTTGAAGAATAAATATTTCATTCCTGATAAATAAAAAAAAGTAAAGAAAATCCAAAATAACACTACCTTACCTCAAGTATTGATCAATCATTAATGAATAACATGATCACATGTAAATTTTGTTAGTTATTCATTTATTATTTTCATTATCTCCAAATATTTATTCAATTGTTCACCAGGGAATCTTCCTCAGTGGACCTCTCAAATCTATTCATGTTGTGGGGATAACCCTAGATATTTTCTTAATTGGGGTTTAAATATAATACTTTATAGGTTATTCATTAATTAAATAAATAAGTAAATTATATAATTTTATTCGGCTAAATTTTCTTGTGACTGTGAAACATCACAGAACTCAGCACGAACAAAAATTACATCATGCATATTTTAAAACCCATATTACATATTCGACCACATTCATAGTTACTCTATATGAGACTATTTAAAATATATAGAATTATTTATGAAAATACACATGAGGAATAATAAAATATATATATATATATATATATATATTATTTAATATCCGGTCACCATGACACTTGAAATTATCACCATCACCACAACTAAATTTGATGAAATTTCCAATAATATTTAAAGCCATTAAACACAAAAATAGATATGTCAAATACTAATTATGTTCTAAAAGATAGTATTAGTTCTTTATAGAAATTGGTTTCTGTAATGATTGTATCAACATATTGTGAGCCCCTTTGTGTTATCACATGTGTATATTTTTTTAATATCTATATATTTAAAAAAATACCATGTTCTATTTTGTACAAAATACGCAACATCGAGCCAAAATGAACCATAAAATATTATTATTTAAATCTGAACGTTATAACCTTGATAATAAATTAGATTATATGAATAGGGTTACCCACTTTATGAAATATATATATAAATGTTCTAATAAATACAAATGTATTTTTTAATTCTTATAAAATAAACACGCAATTTTTATTAAATCTATTTTATTCATCAAAAACATGTTTTCTGCAAAAATGGTTTTCATTATTTTTTATTAGAAAATAATTATAATTAATTTCTAAAAATTATATAAAATTTATTTTATAAAAATAGTACCACTTTTTAAACAATCATATAAAAATTTTATTTCGGTGAAATTTTGGTATCTTTTTGAAAATATTGATTTTTCAGTTAATAGTGAAAAATACAAATTTTTGTAAAACTATAATTTTCATTTCCTTCAAATGTATCATTATTATTTTAATTTGAAATTAAATAAAAATAAGTATTATTTAATTATATATAATATAATTAATTTCATTTGGATCATCATTATACCTAATTTTGGTATAAGTGCATTTTGGGGCTTAAAACGCATTTTTCTGAAAGTTATTTTCTGTTATGTTTTACACATTTAAATTATAAGTGATATATGAAAATTATAGAAATTTAATATTAAAAAAAAATATTTAATATATAAAATTAAGGGGTCCAAATTTTTTAAACAAGTCCTTTTTATTTTTGGACATTATGGATTGTAACTTCAGTAATTTTATTACCATGATAAAGGGTAGATCGGGTAATTTTGGTTAAAATAATATGATAAGGAGTCAACATTTGACCCTAAAACTTGGCTAAATTTTATTGAATAAATATATATCATCCATAATCATAAAAAATTATAATATATATCATTTTTATATTTTTACAGTATTTTGACCCTTTATATTATTTTATATAAATAAAAGTAAAAAATTTCATTCTCTTTGTTTTATTATGTTTAGATTTTCTAAATATGGATAAGTAGAGGATATTTTTTTTCAAAATATTCATTTTAAATATAAATTATTTTTTTCATCATGTAAATTTATATTTATTTTTTAGTGATGAAATAATTTCCATAAATGCTTAAGCAAAAATTACATAGTGCTTGTGCAAGTACTAAAAAAATTAATATAATGGTTTTTTAAACTCTATAAATAATATTATTTCAATGATTTTTATGTTATAAGATTTTTTTAGATAAAAATTAAATATTATAGAGATTTTTATTTATTTTATTTTAATTCCATTGTTTCTGTGTAGTTCTAAAAATTCAAATTAAATGAATAGTTCAAAAATTGACATTAATGTTCTTTTATAATAAATAATATTTTATTAAATGATTTAAAATTAATAAAAAATTATATTCAAAAAAATTAATTTTATATGGTTTATTACATCAACCATGGTCCATTTGAGGGTTTTTTACTTTTATAGTAACTATCTTGACCCACAAAGTGTAAAAAAATTATTATCATGGTAACTGTGAAAAGGATTAATAGAGGGCTAAAACAAAATGATATGGGTAAAAATGTGATCTAAAATTATCTAAATTTTATTTTATGAGATTACTTTGACTCATAATAGTCTTATATTTTAATATTATCAATTTTTTCCATTTTAGCATCAAAATTAATATTTATTAATTTAATATTTTATTAAATTTCCAGAGTAACCCTCCCATCTCTTATAAAAGAGCACCTCTTCTTCTCATTTATTAACCCTTAAAACCCTTTTTTTCAGCAAATACATGACCAAATATCTTCTTTAAATACCTCCCCACTTCCTATAATCCTTATTTTGATCAAAAAATCATCTTATGGACTGTTTTGGTGTAAACCTTAATAGGTTGTCTGAAGAAGAGGTATAGTTTTTAACCAAGCATTTTGGTTTTATTTATTCTTACACATACTTAAAATATTATTTAAACATAATGAAATAATAACACTAGTATCTAACATATACTAAAAAATTTATGTTAATTAAAAAACCTTTATTCATCTACTCTTCCATCAAATGGGAAACGAAATCGTTATTTGTGTGTACGGTTGACTACCACCTTGCGAATCAATGTCATTCCTTTCCCATCACCACATATCACATCTATTTATAATTATGGATTTAATGTATATATATATAATTCATTTAATATTTATAGTTATTAAAATATAATAGATCATATACTTTCTTAACTTTCCATTCAGTGAAAAATGATAACATCATTTGTTCGTACGTTTGGACTACTACCTCCACGAAGCGATGTGATTCATTTTTCATCACCACATCTCATGGATGATATATATAAGTATATTTAAAGAAATAATATTTCATTTATAATATAATGATATTTATGGAAAGATAAAATAATACTTACCTTCTTTTTATAATTATCATTGAAAAATGGAAGTTTATTCACATGTATGTAGGGCTTACCATCTCCATGATTATAACATATTTCATTTTTCATAACCATCATTGATTATTGGATTTAAAATTATAATTTATGTATAAAAAATTTTATTATTTCATTATTATTATTTTATATATGAATAAATAATGACCCTTTTTACCATATTCTACTTATCGAATTCATTTTGGAAATTTAAGTTGAATATCATCAAAACATCTAACGTGAACTTAATAGAGTAAGTAATTTAGTATAACATGGTAATGAATAAAATAAAAGGAATAATAAACATGAAAAAAAAGTTTAATCATTTTAATAATTAACATAAGTTTATTATTCAGGAAGCTAAAGAACTTACATGATGAGTAGGACTCAAGTTAAGGGATTTCATCTCAATTTCCTTTCATTGATACATACTTTATTATTATTCACCTAAATTAATTTATATGGTTTATATACTTCTATTTTACATGTTATATCATCAATACTTAATAATTCATGATATTTTAATTTTTAATTTCAATTATTGTTTCCAATGGGATTTTACTAGAAATTTACCAAGTGGTAAATCATTTCTTAACTCAATTTCCTTTCATTGGGGTATAACTCTTCTTCATTGACATTTTTATACCATGATTATGTATAAATTAATCTCTAAATTTTTTTAATTATTTAAAACCATTTTTTATTTACATTTGTTACACATAATCACTCCATTGATTATTTATCGGTTCAATTATATGATCTTTGTATGGGTTATTCGTATCAAATTCTCTTTCCTTAGGACATACGTTTATGATATAAACCAATATAACTTTATGAGGTTTATATAATAAACCTTTAATATATCATTTCATTAATATCCTTATGTTCAATATATTTAAATTTAAATTTAAATTTATTATTTCATGGGAATTATTATTGAAGAGTTACCAAAGTGGAAAAGGCTTTATGTAACATTCTCCTTAATTTTCGGGAATGTTTATATTCAAGGTTCCTTTAGGGTAAATCATATGATATTATTTTCTTAAACCATGTATATTTTATTATCCTATAGTTATGAATGTGGTTTACTTATTTAATATTTATTTCCTCCCTTATCTATTAAAGAAGCATCAACAAAGTGCTTTTTAAGTCATAATGGTGTTGTATCATCTTTTAGGTCCGGAATCTTTCTCTTGAATATCCCTATTTTCTAAAATGTTTTTGAAAATTTTATTTTCTAAAAATAAATGATTTCCAAATGATAATTTACATGATCTTTGAAAGTATTTTTTAAAAAATAAAGGTAAAATTATTAATAATTTCTAAATGGGTTACTTTTGATTACCTTTTACAAAATATTGAAAAATAATTCTTATTTTTAATGTTTATAACATTAATGGATTTTCCCACCATCATGACCATTATTTTCTTTTAATATTATTTTATAAGTTTACAATTATATTTTCAAAGAAAATAATTTTCATAATATTTTATGAATTTTTAGTTTTTAAAAGTGATTTTCAAATTGAAAAGTGTATTTTCCTTAAGAATTTTTTTCTTGAACTTTTAATGTTATTTATATTCATGAACACCAAAAAAATTTGAAGCTACTTATGATCCACTGTGGATATTTTTTAATGATACCATTCTCATTATTTCTCTAGATGTATTATGATTGTTTTAAAGTGATTTTTAGGAACCTGTTTCTTTTCCACAAATTAATCAAGTTATGAAAGAAATAATGGATATTTTTATGAGTTTTATTATGAAATGAAAGCTCCATATAATTTATTTATGTTATGGTTCTTGTGAATTGTTATGATGATAGTTGGTTTCATTATAAACGAAAAACATTTGGTTTCATTATAAACCAAGGATGGGTGGTCACATTATAAAAAAAGACAAGTGGATCCCTGATAGCCCTCTAATTCATTGGGTATGGAAGTTTTCCATATTATTATTATAATTTTAGTTGTTTTGTAATAGTTTTATAAAGATAATGTTTCAAAATACCAATAAATTTTCTTTATTCTTATTATGGGATGTTAATTATTTCTTTGATAAATATTGACAACACATGGTTCATGATGATTGACTATAAGGATTATTTACATTTTAAAAGATTTATAAGATTTATCATGATTGATTATCCATGTATTAATGGGTATTAATAACATTATGTTAAGATCATTCACTTAGATTGTGTAATCATATCCTTTTTGTCATGAACCAACCCAGGTCGACCCTAAACTAGTCACCCAAGCCGGTCTGTGTCATGGCTCGAGAGGCGTTCTCGATCCTCCCGAGCTGGCGACAAGTGATAGGGAATCAATAGAGAAAAACAGGGGAAATATTTTGCCTAATAAAAATGAATATAGCAGCAGAAAGAAAATAGAACAACGCAAAGTAAATATACAACACTAAAAGAAAGAACGATCAACAAAAACCAACTAACATGGCCATGACCAAAACTCCTTATGACCTCGAGAGTCAATCTCCAAACCACAACCAAGTCTCGCCCACAGTGAGCAAGCTCGAGTCAAACCTGCACTGAAACTAAAAATGGGAAAACACTATAGGAGTGAGTATTAAAACTTAGTAGGCGTGCCCAACAAACTATTCCCAATGCACTACCTTTAAATAAAGAAATTTACTAATTCTAGGTTTGTACTAAAGTATATAAAATATTAGTTTCCACAAACACTTTCATTTATAAAATAAATAACATTCCATTTCCCTTTTTAATTTAAACAACAAGTTTAATGTGTTGGGAAAAAATCCATCAAGGTAACATTGTAGTATTTTTGGTTTGATTGTGTTTGTTGACAAAGCAGGTTTTCATGGATAATTGTCGAGTTCCAGAGAAGTTGTTGAAAATCCATGTTGACAAAGAATGATGACAAAGGAACGGACGATCTGTAGGTGGTACAAAAAAGCAGTACAAGGTGGCGTCGTTTTCTAGTGTTTGCCAAATTTTTTGGGGTCCAAAATTTGGAGTTTGGTGAGCATCGTGAAAAGTGGATATTGTTGAAGATCTTATTTAAATATGGAAAAGGCATTAATTTCGTGAATATAGGCTTCATGGTTTGGAATTTGCGAAGGCCAGAAGAATGTTGATGGTGTTCTTCGCGATTACGTCAAGCTTCGTGAATGGTAGAGGTTGAAGCGTATCGTGGTGGTGAAGATCATTGTGAGGGAGCATCGTGGTGAAGGTGAAAATTAAATGGTGGAATTCTCCGCGACTACGATGAGCTCCGTGATCGGAAAATTTCCATGGTGATTCGCGATTTTGAGAGAATTTCGGCGGGAACTTCAGAGTTTTGCGATTTGAGATGACATGGTATTGACTTCGTGAGGAAAGGACAAGGGTCGGTGGAATCGCCTATAAATAGAGGTTGACCCCCTCGAGAGAAGCAGAGAGATCTTTCAAATAAAATCCTTTTCTCTTGTTTTTGAGAAGGTGGTTCGCGAAGGCAGGGTGCTTCACGAAAGAGAGGTGCTTCGCGGCGGCTAATCTAGCTCCGTGAAAGGAAGTGAACTTCGCGAGGCTGCATGCTCTAAGTAGTGTGCTTCATGAAGAGGCATGATCTCCTTGACGGCCTAAGCATTGCGAAGGATTGAGCTTCGCGAGAGTGCTTCGTGAGGGTGCTTCACGAAAAGGCAGGAGCTTCGCGAAGGCTTGTTTGAGCTTCGTGAAATTGGGAGCCTCATGAAGTAGGGTGCTTTCTGAAGGTATTTCCAAAGGAATTTCCTAGTGTTCATAGGCAAAGGGATATTCATCAGTGGATGAAAGTTGGACATTAACAGAGAATCTATCTACAGTTGAGGATGCGTGCTTTAATGCCAAAGAAGAGACCTACAGGTCTATAAATTGTGAGTGGATCCCTTCCAAGTGCAGTGAGCAAAGGAAGAGGAAGAAGGTAATCCTTTCTACCAGAAGTGAGCCAGTGAAAGAGTAATAGGGAGTAACCCTTGGGAAATTAGTGAGCTGACCCTAAACTTTGTAAAGGTAGTGAGCCTGGGCATAGAAGTGATCTAGCCCTAACATTATTGGCAGTGATCCTTAGTGGATTTGGTACAACGGCACATGGTCATTTTATGCTCCTTTGATGTAGCCCAATGAGGGTGAACCAAGTAAAAATCTTTGTGTCTTCCTGCAAGCTTCCCTGCATTGTATTCAAAGCATCATCATCAGATAAATAAGAAAAGAAGTGATCATAATAAACACACAAGTTCAAACAAAGTGACCCTTGTAATAAAGAGGTCAAGATCTAGTGGGGCAGGAAGAATTTAGAAAAGAATATCTATACCCCGATTCACCCCACCCCACCCCCCTCTCAGGGTATATAGGCCCCTATTGGACCTAACATAATTTTTGAAAGAAACAAGTGCATTACATTTTGAAAACATCTTTGCGAACAATTTAGAAATCCAAATTTCAGTTATTAGCCAAAATGAAAACCACACATCACACACAACACACACCAAGGGAAATGAAAAAAGTGGCACACAGGGGCCAACAACTAAACTAGACCTCTCAATCATCTTCCACATACCAATAAACACTAAAGAAAACATGGGTCGAACCTAGGAGCTTGTGAACAATCCAGAACATACTATACATGTGACTCATCCTAAAGGCATGCCTACTCTCGATGACATCATAACGCCCTAACACCCAGTGTTTCCCTACATGGCCTAACCGAGGGTCCCAATCAACTAGTAGAGTATAATCCGTACTAAGGTCCACTAGCTAGTCCGTGATCTAAACTAGTGCAGCAATTGTTCTCAGAAGATTCACTCACTATGCCAAGTTCCCATGTCAACACGTATAATAAAAAGGTAGGGGGTTAGTCAACAAAGTCAATCAAGTGGCACAAAAATTACACACAAATCATGCAGTCAACGTACACTAAATATCACCCCCGATTCACCCCAAAGAGAGTTTTCCAAAAAAAATATTTCGTTAAACTGCTAAACGGGCCTTTACCAATTTTTAAAAAAAATACTCATTTCTCAAGAGAACCAAAACACTTGTTCACGCTTCAAAATAAATCATTTATCAATAAACCAGAACTACATTTGAAATACTTTGAATTATGTTTAAAGGCCAAACAAGCATTCTTTCACTACTGGGTGTCCATTCATCTAGAAAATATTTCAAGTGTCGTGTATAAAATAAAAATCTCTTATTACAAAAAATAATCATTTAAAAATTAATTATCTTATATTATTTCCCATTTATTAGAATTAATAAAATATCAAGAAATTAATAAATTCTGAATTTAAAGGAGAGTGTAGTGGGGGACCTACCTCGACTAGAAAACAAATCACAACGACGCAATATGCCTTACACGGGCGCGCAAGCACGTGCAAGCTGACGATAGCATGACCATGGAAAAACTTTCCAACACGCTGCAACTGCAAAGATAACTAAAATACATAATCATGAAATTAAAACAATCCAAAATAACAAATATCCCAAAAGAACCACCTTGACCTACTTTCAAAACATAACTCACATCATTTTTACTATTTAATAAACCACTTTAAAATTTATAAAATGATTTTCAAAGAGTAGCCCACGACTTTAGGCAGCCAAAACCCCTTCAAAACCCCTTTTAAAACCAATTCATGACATAAAACCAATTTTCAAAAACTTCTTAATTTAATAATTTATTCAAAATTATAAACTACTCATAGGAGACACAAATAAAAACTTTTCACACACAATATATCAAATTCGATATGGAAAACTCATCTCCAACCAAAAACAATGCGGTAACAACATAATAAACCCAAAAACATGATTTTTCATGCTACAAATAATTTTTTAATTTCAAAAAAAAAACTTTTTGTACACATATAGCATTAAAACTCCAACCATAAAACTATTCACACAACGGGAATGCACTATTTAACAAACCATCACTATTCATCAAGAAACGAGGAATCAATTTCCATGTTCCACATTGATAATCTAACTGATAATTTAAATACAATACTTAGCATAAATATAAAGTGTGAATAACAAGAAAATTATTCAATGAAAATTAACAAAGTAATGCATAGGGAAGTATACCCCAATCGACGAAGAATAATCGGATATCGGTGCGAAATGCAGTTTGCAATCCAATTAAACACGCAGAATTTTAAAAAAAAACTTAAAACATCAACATTTGGCCATCAATTTTGGGATTAAACATATAAATATTGAAACCCTTCATCTAGGGTCTATTAAAAATAAAACCACTAAATCAAGAAGCAAATAATAAGGAAAAAAAAAGAAAAAACATCACCGGAAGGGGAGGAAGGGAGACCACTGTTGGAGTGGGTTGCACCGGTGAGGTCACAGCTATCGGAGAGGAGGAGGCCAGAGAGAGGCATGCTGGAAACCCAAAAAGTAGGGGGGGTCACACCACTTGCTGAATAGGGACGCATGGGGATTCGGGTCACACTGCAGGGGAGAAGGAGTTTGGTTGGATCAGTTGTGCCCGCAAGGAGGGCGAAACGCCAGTGAGAAGGGAGCCCGTAGGTAGGGCCGATGTCGAAGAAGTTGGCCAGAAAGAGGGGGGTCATGCGTAGGGGTTGTCTGATAAGAGGATGGGTCAACCGGAGGAGTCACGCACTACAAGGGAGGCAGAGGGTGTGTGGCGTGTGGTGTGGACCGGCTGGAGGCACCATCGTGGTGGGGAAGGTCGGTTGAAGGTCGGCATGCTCGAAGGGCTGGGAGGAAGAAGGCCAAGCAGACAAGGGGGGAGGTCTACTGCACCGAACCCTAAGCCCTTATCCCTTTTTAAAAAATAGAAAAATAAGTTAAATCAAATTATTTACATAATAATAATTATATTAGAAGTTATAATAATAATTATAATAATACACATGATAATATTAATAGTTATAATAAGAATAACTCTAATAAAATATAATAATGATAAAACAATTCCTTTAATGATAAAAATTCCTTAATAATAATAATAATATTGATAATAATAATAATAACAAGTAACCTTGTTAATGATAATAATAATGATACACATAAGAATAACAAAAAACAACTTTAATAAAAATGATAAAAATAATAATTTTAATAATAAAAATTATTCAATAATACCCTTTTTAATGATAATAATGATTTTATCTGTTTTATTTTTATTCAATATCATTATGATTTATTTAATTTTTTTCTATTTGAATACTATGACTGCGCAATCCGCGCACGCCACAACCGGCCGTGTGCGGACCGTGCGGCAGCTTCCGTCTACTCCAGAAGCCACTGCACGGGTACCCAGGCCGACCACACGGCCACCGCTAATCGTGCGGTTCCCGCGCACTGGTCTAAGACCCATATCAACTCTCATTAAAAAAAATAAAAATAACAATAACAATAATAATTAATAATATCTTTAGTAAGATCAATAATAATAATAGTAATAATAAAAAAAATTATTAACCATTATAATTCCATACAACACAATAAATCACAAACTTCACTCATATTAAATTTTCCGAAGGCAAGCGTATCGTGTTGATGCCTAAGCAGAGCTGCGCGAGGTTTACAAAATGCGCTTCCCGCATGTTCCCAACGACGTTAGTTGAAAAATGCGCATTTTTTAACATAACTCAAAAAATTTCATCTGAGACTCTACCTGAACCCCAACAAAAAATTTACAAGGAAATGAATATAACAAAATAAAATAATAGATAGGTATGTGTGTGAAAATTCTCTCTACCATAATGCTTTGCGCCCACAAAAAGCCACAACATGGTCTAAACCCAAAGATAAAACTTATCAAGTGTCACCCACCAACAAAAGTTAAGCGCCTCCAGTTGATTGATCCAAACTGACACTGAAAACCCACGACACACAACTCATCCTTTAAAAGATAATCACCTTAATCGTCACCAAGAAGAACCCAAACCATCTATTTCAACAAAGTAATGATCGAACTTAAACTACCTTCAACACTTATTCCCATAATCTTAGTCCAACAAAAATGTTCGGTGCACTCTAATCTCAACGTTTAGAGAGGACGAACTTAGGAATAGGTGGTTCCACATGAGTCCACCTACCACCAAACGATATATGAAAAGGACTATGATACTGACATAGGGAGGCCCAAATGGACTCCCCACCATAAGGATCGGGCTAACGCTAAATTACTTCCAGTGTAACTATGTGACACCCATTGTGGGTCTCCCCATGAAAAGGACTGACGAGATTAACTGAACATGAAAACTTTCTGCACGGACCAAAAACCCCCACCACGATGGGGGAGAAGGGAAGGTCTGAACTGGTAGAGCATCAAAACTACCACCATTAGTATATAAACAACATCATAACCTCAGAAGAAAACAAACCATGCCACACTAAGGAAAAAAGTTAAACCAAGGCCCTTTTTCACCGTCGGTATTCTCCTAACTGCGTGAAAGCTTCACTCCGGGACATATGGTTGGAGCACTAATGATTGAAGCATCTCCTACCTCGCAGCTAGGATTCAAAAATTCCAAAACATAAAAAACAAACCATAATTTCACCAAACACTCTTTCAATAAAATAAACGTTTCAAAGAGGTTCATCCACAACCATTATTAAAACTGAAGGAAAAGAAACACCCAAAACGCTACAAGAGACGACTACTACATCCAAGGAATGCTACAAAGAGAAAACCTCAAACTGATCCTCAAACATCACCCTAGTACTACAGACGGGTTGAGGTGAATTCGACAATCTAGGTCTGGATTCATCACGCTTCTTAGAAACACCATGGAAGAATCACTTCAAGTGACCCATACGTCCACAGGTTTGGCAGGGAATCAGAGCTCTCGAGCACATCGTCCTCTTGTGACCTTTTTTACCACACTAATGATTGATCATGGAATTACTCTCTGAAGGTGTTGATTATAGGTCCAAAGTCCTCTTAATTCTTCAGTAGACCCACCAGCATCATGTCGCTTCCCATTATTCATATCATCATCCTCTACATCAGTTCCCAAGGTCGGGGGAGGATTTGCCACCTCATGTCCTCCTGATAACCTAGCTTCAAATAGAAAGGCTTCCTCACAACATCCAAGAAGGTGGTTAAGTTGAGCTCTGCCACTTCCGAATGCAGTTCAGGTCAGAGTCCATACTCAAATTGTCGAGCCTTCCTAGGATCATTTGCAATAAACCATTGGCCGTACAGAACTAGATCTGTGAAATGTCGATAGAATTTTAGGAATGATTCAACGCCCTGCTGAAGACAACACAACTCCATATTCTTCCTCATCTTCGTCAAATCAGAGATGTTTTGTTGGATGAACGATGACTTGAAAAACTCCCATGTTAGATATTTCCGAGGTTTATTCCGAGACACGGACTTCCACCATTTTTAGGTTGGACCTTCAAGCATAAAGGTAGTCAACTTCACCATTAACCACTCAGGAAACCCAATGAAACTAAAATTCCTCTAAATCTTCTGTAACCACTCCTCTACCTCAAAGGGATCTTCCTAACCATAAAATAGGAGAGGGTTTAACTTCCAGAATTCTAGAACATAGTCTATAGGCTGATCAACTGGAGGATTTCCTAAGGATGCACCACCCAAAGCTGCACATTGGGAATCCATTGAACCTTCGTGGGGGCGAACACTAAGGAATAAGAAAACAAGGGTCATGATAAAAACATGGTCATTTCCATTTCGTATTTAACTTTTCATAATTTACAAAAAAAATTACAAACAGTTTTTATAATTATAGAAGACTCAAACAATTCACAAGGGAAAACCGGTGTCGATGGGTGACTCAGACGTATGGTTGGTGACCATATTCCATTCACACCACCGTCACAAGGATAACTCTAGGGTAATGTCCACGGATCCACATGTCTTTCCAGACCATACGATCTCACAGAGGTCACCTGCCTGACTCCCATTTCATTTCCCGATATAAAACAATTCAAAAGAATCTAAATACATCGACAACCTGAACATCCCATGGTAACCTGAGGTTCGGAACAAGTAAGGGTTCATGACATTATTCTCATCTGTACACCCCGAGTCTCGACAATTATACTCCTTCTACAATGAAGACCCCAAATAACAATGGGCGCTCTAAAAAACAAGGTCCGCTCAAGATCCAACCTCCTATGATACCATTTTATCAAGAACCAACCTGGGTCGACCCTGAACAAGTCACCCGAGCCGGTCTATGGCATTTCCTGAGAGGCGTTCCCGATCCTCCTGGACTAGCAACAAGCACTAGGGTATCAACAAAGAACAACATGGGAATGATTTTTTCCAATAAAAATGAATAAATTAGCAGAAAGAAAATAGAAAAATGCTAAGTAAATAAACAACATGAAAAGATAGAATGATCAACAACAACCAACTAACCTGGCCACGACCAAAACTCCTCATGACCTTGAGAGTCACTCTCCAAACCACAACCAAGTCTCTCCCATAGTGAGAAAGCTCAAGTCAAACCTACATAGAAACTAAAAATAGTAAAACACTATAGGCGTGAGTATTAAAACTCAGTAGACATGCCCAACAAACTATTCCCAACGCACTACCGTTAAATAAATAAATTTACTAATTCCAAGTTTGAACTAAAGTATATAAAATATTAGTTTACAAACACACTTTTATTTCTAAAATAAATAACAATCCATTTCACTTTTTAATTTAAAAAACAAGTTTAATGTTTTAAAGAAGTAGGTGCATTACATTTTGAAAACATCTTTGTGAACAATTTATTAATCCAAATTTCAGTTATTAGCTAAAAGTAAAACCACACATCACACACAAAACACACCAAGGGAAATGGAAAAGGTGGCACACAGGAGCCACCAACTAAACTAGACCTCTCAATCATCTACCACATAAAAATAAACATTAAAGAAAACAGGGTTCGAACCTAGGAGCTCATGAACAATCCAGAACGTACTATACATGTGACTCATCCTAAAGGCATGCCTACTCTCAATGACGTCATAACGCCCTAACGTACGATGTTTCCCTACATGTCCTAACCGAGGTGCCCAATCCCCTAGCAGAGTATAATCTGTACTAAGGGACACTAGCCAGTGCGTGATCTAAAATAGTGAAACAATCGTTCTCAGAAGATTCACTCACTATGCCAAGTTCCCATGTCAACATGTATAATAAAAATTCAAGGGGTTAGTCAACAAATTCAATCAAGTAGCGCAAAAATCACACACAAATCATGTAGTCAACGTACACCAAATATCACCCATGAGTCACCCAAAAGCGAGTTTTCCAAAATAATTTATTTTATTAAAGTTCCAAATGGGCCTTCACCAATTTTAAAAAAAAATCCTCATTTCTCAAGAGAACCAAAAAAATTGTTCATGCTTCAAAAGAAATCATTTATCAATAAACCATAACTACATTTTAAATTCTGTGAATTTTTTTTAAAGCCCAAATGGGAATTCTTTCACTACTGGGTGTCCGTTCATCAAGAAAATATTTCAAGTGTCATGTATAAAATAAACTCTTCTTTTTAAACCAAATAATTATTTAAAAATTAATTATCTTATATTATTTCTCATTTATTAGAATTAATAAAATATCAAGAAATTAATAAATTTTGAATTTAAAGGAGAGTGTAGTGGGGGACCTACCTCGACTAGAAAACCAATCATGACGACGCAACACGCCTCACATGGGCACGCAAGAATGTACAAGATGACGATCGCATGACCCTGGAAAAACCTTACCAACGTGCTGCAATTGCAAAGATAACTAAAATACAAAAACACAAACTTAAAATAATCCAAATGAACAAACAATGCAAAAGAACCACCTCTACCAACTTTCAAAACATAACTCGCATCATTTGTACTATTTAATAAACCACTTTAAAATTTATAAAACGATTTTCAAAGAGTAACCCATGACTTTAGACACCCAAAACCCCTTCAAAACACCTTTTAAAACCAACACACAACATAAAACCAATTTTCCAAAACTTCTTAATTTAATAATTTATTCAAACTTATAAACTACTCGTAGGAGAAAAAAATAAATACTTTTCACACATAATATATCAAATTCGACATGGAAAACTCATTTCCTACCAAAACCAGTGTGGTAACAACATAATAAATCCAAAAACATGATTTCGCTTGCTGTAAGTAATTTTTTAATTTTAAAAAAACTTTTCAAACACATATAGCATTCAAAATCCAACCATAAAACTATTCACACAATGGGAATGCACTACTTAACAAAACATCACTATTCATTAAGAAACAGGGAATCAATTTCCGTGTTTCTCACTAAATAATCTAACCAATGATTTAAATATAATACTTAGAATAAATATAAAGTGTGAATAACAAGAAAATGATGCAAAGGAAATTAAAAAATTAATGCATAGGGAAGCCTACCCAAATCGATGAAGAACAACCAGATATCGGTGTGAAATGTTGTTCGCACTCCAATTGCACATGCAGAACTCTAAAAAAACTTAAAACATAAACATTTGACCATGAATTTTAGGATTAAACCTATAAATATTGAAGCCCTACATCTAGGGTCTGTGTAAAACAAAACCACTAAATCAAGAAGCAATTAACAAGGAAAAAAGAAATAACATCACCGGAAGGGGAGGAAGGGAGATCACCGCCGGAGTGGGGTGTGTCGGTGAGGGTGCAGTTGCTGGAGAGAGGCACACCAGAAACCCAGCCAGCAGGG
This sequence comes from Viscum album, assembly GCA_963277665.1. Classification (NCBI taxonomy): domain Eukaryota; kingdom Viridiplantae; phylum Streptophyta; class Magnoliopsida; order Santalales; family Viscaceae; genus Viscum; species Viscum album. The sequence goes on from OY728136.1 coordinate 1,842,953,832, forward strand.
GGGTCACACAGCATGGTGAATAGGGCAGTATAGGGTTTTGGGTCACGCTGTGAGGGAGAAGGAGGTCGTCTGGATGAGTCGCTCCCACTAGGAGGGAGAAATGCCAGCTAGAAGGGAGCTCGGGGGTAGGTTCGACATCGAAGAAGTTGGCCGGAAAGAGGGGGTCATGTTGAGGGGTTGTCTGATAGGAGGAGGGGTCACCCGGAGGAGTCATGCACAAAAAGGGAGGCAGAGGGCATGCGTCATGCAGTGTGGACCAACTGGAGGCGCCATCGCAGTTGGAAAGGTTGACTGAAGGTCGGCCTGCTTGAAGGGCAGGGAGGCGGAAGGCCAAGCAGACAAGGGGGGCAGCCTGTTGCACCGAACCCTAACACCTTCTCCCTTTTTTTAAAAAAAATAAGTTATATCAAATTATTTACATAATAATAATTATATTAGATATTATAAGAATATTTATAATAATACGCATGATAATATTAATAGTAATAATCAAAATAACTCTAATAAAATATAATAATGATAAAACAATTCCTTTAATAATAAAAATTACTTAATAAAAATAATAATAATAATAGTGATAATAATAATAATAATAAGTAACCTTCTTAGTGATAATAATAATGATACACATAAGAATAACAAAAAAACAACTTTAATAAAAATGATAAAAATAATAATTTTAATAATAACAATTTTTCAATAATACCCTTTTTAATGATGATAATGATTGTATCTGTTTTATTTTAATTCAATATCATTCTACTTTATTTAATTTTTATCTATTTTAATATTGCAACTGTGCGGTCCGTGCATGCCACGAGTGGTCGCGTGCAGACCGTGCGGCAGCTTCCATCTACTCCAGAAGCCGCTGCATGGGTACCCTGGCCGACCGCACAGCCACTACTAACCATGCGGTGCCCACTCACCAGTCTAAGACCCATCTCAACTCTCTTTAAGAAATTAAAAAAAAACAATAACAATAATAATTAATAATATCTTTATTAAGATCAATAATAATATTATTATTACTAATAATAAAAATTGCTAACCATAATAATTCCATACAACATAATAAATCAAAAACTTCACTCATATTAAATTTTCCGAAGGTATTTGTATCGTGACGATGCTAAAGCGGATCTGTGCGGGGTTTCCAAAACACGCTATGCACGTGCGCCCAACGACGTCAGCTGAAAAACACACATTTTTTCAACATAACTCATAAATTTTTCGTCCGAGACTCAACCAGAACCCCAAAAAAATTTAATAGGAAAATAAAATAACAAAAAATAATAATAGATAGGTCGGGGTGTGACACTTATGATCATATTATTTTTATGGATGACATTCAATTATTAATGCTTACCTTTACCCTTACTAAAAATTTGAGCTCACCATTCTTATGTTTACTATTACCCAGGTTATGAATAATAACTTTAAATGATTTTTGTTAAGAAAGGTTTTATATGTGAATAATTTTATGGGATATATTGAGGACTTAATTTGGAATATGAAAAATTGCGTATAGTGGGAATGGTACTCTCTTGAATTCTTCGGTATTTTTTATGTAAGAGTTTTCTCTAATTCTCTAAAACTCTAAACCTAAAAGGTACTTGGGTATATAAATGATCTAATATATCCTTTAGATGTTGTAATTTTTATATGGGAAAAAATTAGGTCACATTTATCATTATCAAAAACAAAAAATTAAATTTTATGTTTTTAGCACTAGATTTACGAGTGTGGGTTCGGGGACATCACATTTTTTCCATTTTGTGGATGTGAATTGTTCATTATTATTATGTGATTCTTAGATTATTATGGAAATGTCATTTTTATTCAGAGGGTGATAGTTATGAGATGAGGTTTACTATTTATTTTTTATTATTTATTTATTTTATGTGTTTGTGGATTGTTTATTTCTCCCCTTCACTTAATTTGTATCATGGTAACCATAAGTATTTAAGTAAATAATTTGGATGAGTGTTAACTTGGTTTATATTTTTCTCTAGTTTTGTAATTATGGATCAATTTGACTAGGAAGGAATATTGGGATGAATTATGTGTCCCTAAAGGGATGGATTATATGGACTAACTAGACCATAGGAGCTACTAATATAATAGATAGGTTCACATAGTCAGCTAAGTGTTCTAAGATACTAAGCCTAGAATTATATTACTTTGAGTATTGGAGATTTTACCATGATTTCTAATTATTTTATATGATTATATTATGGGATCCCCACTCTATAATTTGATTTTATCCCATTATTTCGGTTTAGTTTAATGACACCATTTACATTATTATGTTTGTTTATATTAAGCTTCTTGATATGAAAGTATATTAAGATTCTTTATATAATGGTTCCCATTTGATGATCTCCTTATTTATTTTATGATTTGATTTACCTTTCAATTTTTTTTAAAAAGGGGGTATTTTAAAAAGGTTTTGAAATATGTAAATTGATTTGGTTCTGCTTCATAAGCAAGAAAATACACCTTTTTAATTCCTTAATGTTTTTTTCTTAAAATGGTGGATTAAACTCCTTAGTTGAAAAAAATATATCTGAAATATGATTTAAAAGGAAATTTTTTAAAACTTTACAAGTTTAATGATAATATATAAAAGTTCAATTTTGCTTGTTTTTCAATTGTATTTGGTTTTATAAAAAGTATTGTGCATGATACTTGTTTTCATAGACCTTACATTTGAAAAAAATTATTTTATAAATTATATTCAAACTAACACGTATGAAATGTTTTTATAAAAGTAAATTGAAAATAATATTCGGTTAAAACTTTATATATATTTTTATCTCATGCCATACATACACACTCATGTTCATATGTGTGCAGTCTTAATGTCTAATGTAGTTTCCCAAGTTGTGATCTCGGTGTATATGTTTTTTGTATTGTATATTGATGGATGTTTTGGATATGGTGAGTGATTGTGGGTCACATGGAAATATTTTAGTGGTGAATTAGGTTATTTATTTATTCTGGGATTCTTATTTATCGACCAATTTGGCCAGGTTTTTTTCTTGTATCTTTCCTATTTTTATGATCATGATGTATCTATGTGTTAATCTCCTTTAAATTGAGACCATATAGAGTATTATTATGCATGTGTATCATTTATAAAAAATATTTAAAATACTTACATTTATTATGACCTGTTTGGGTGTTTATTTTTATTTATTACATGTTTATATTGTTTATTTTTTGCATTTTACTTATTTTATGTGTATGGGAGTCCAATGTATGTTATATTATTAGTAGTTTCAACTAATTTATCATTATTATTCAAGGTTGAAACCATTCACAATTGTGTATTCTTGATTCCAAGCCACTAGTTTTTAGATCATGGGGATCTAGAATTTCCTTTGGGCCTTGTGGAAGATTTTTTAGGTTAACGTGTATGGTCAAGATGTTATATATCTTTACACCTTACATGATATGCTGGATCAACTGGAAATCATGCATAAATTTGATTATGTATTCATATTGATATTTTTTTAGATAATTAAAGATTGAGGGAATTATAGGTGTCCTTAAAAGGAGATATTATGATAAAGGTTGTAATAATGAAAGGTAAAAGAAATCTACTTAGAGAACTTTCACATAATTTGGGATAAAAATGATCAAGAAGAGGGAACTAAATTTTATAATTACCCTTATCAAAACACGACTTGAAGAGAGTATAAAATTTGGAAAGTATATTGGATCAAAGTTGAAGTAAATGTATACCCAGTTAAAGGAGAAGGATGAGAATATCATGAAATGTGAATAGAGGTTGAAACATCTAATGAAAACCAAAATATCCCTGTCATGGTATCATCTATAAGTGGAGTCCACAAAATTTTAAATCTTGAATCAATGATTAATAAAAATATTCTTTCCAAATATGAAAGATAATAATCTTAAATTAAGGTAACTATAAAGTGATATTTTTTGTGGAGTTATTAGACACACTATAGATGTGATATATTTTGTTCTATTTTCTACTGCAAAAAAAATCTCAACTAAGGAATGACTATAAAAACATGATTTTATTAAGAGATATTATATCTATGTTAACTATATTTATATGGAATGATATTACAGCATGAAAAAAATAAAGGTTGTTCCATTAATATATCCCCACTCTTATGAAAAAATATACATTAATGGTAGAATGAAAAATCTATTTCACTAAAAAATATTCATGGGATTTGATGGTTATGAAGTAGGGATGAAAAATCGGTTTCCTTGAGAATCAAGGATTTCTTATTCATACCAATTATCGTGGAAATAAAATGATAAATTAGGAAATAAGAATAAGGTTTTCCTCATTGAAAAACATATATATATGTATGTTTAATAAAAATTCATCAAGGATAAAAAAATAAAAAATTTCTTTGATTCCAATCATGGATAAAAATCATGATCCATGTTTAAGTATTCAAAAAAAACCATAACTAGGTATATAAAAAAGATTGGGTTAGTATCTCTCTCATGGAGAAGTAAGAATGGATATGGAGGTGGAATAGATAATACACCATAAGAAAAAAAGGTATATGTGGAATTAGTTTCACTTTGAAGAAGGTGAAAAATCCAAATGAATTGGAATATTTTAAATAAAATATTCAGAATAATTTTTGTAAAATTGGTGTCATTTAAAATATGGCCACCATAAAGAACTAGTGAAAAAATTATTTATAACATTGATATTTTAACATCAGTTATTCAATAACCAATGTTAAGAAAAATTAGAATAGTTAATAAATATTTGATGATAAAACTAGTAAATGGGGTTTCCTATGTTGGTTTTTAAAATGATAATGTAAAAAATATTTTGTAAAATGATTTTTACATCGATCATATTAAAAACTGATGTAAAAAATATTCTAGGATATTTTTTAGATCAGTTTTTTAAATAAGGAACATAAAAAATCCAAAACATTTATTGAAATAAACAATGTTAAAAATTCACAAGAATTTTATTTTTCCAAATAATACCAATGAAATTTTTCATTCCCACCTATAATTGGAGCCATCTATATATGAAATTTTCATTTTTTCTGTATCCATCTTATAAAACTGTTTCATCATAAAGTCTTTTTTCCATTTCCCACTCAAACATTCATCTCTACCTCTATCTATAAATATATCATGTTTATATAATTCTTATTCAATGTTTTCATTTTTACTTTGATCCATCATTCATATATTCTGAATAATATCTAAATGTACATTTATAGATATGGATACGGCACCTTTGGTGATATTAGAAATAGTGAAAAAATATTTCTATGATGATGTTGGTATTTTTTCAAACATTAAAAATTATCCAAGATCATTTCATCTCTCCCTTTATCATCAAATATATCACGCACATGTATTTTTTTTCAAAAATTTCATTTTCCCTTTTATTCACAATTCATATATTCTGAACCAGTTCTAAATGTTCATTATATAAATAGGGAGGAAACCTTCTATGATATAAGAAATGGTGGAAAACATTTCTACAATGATGTTGGTATTTTTTTTGAACATTATAATTTATCCAAGATCATTTCATATAGGTAAAATTCATTGAATAATATATTTTTCTAACATTGTTAATTTTTGTTGATTATTACCATATTTGATTTGAACTATCATTATTTTTTTAATTTTTGAATTCCAAACTAATTATTTTTTATATGAATCATTGATTCTTGTTTTTAATTCTATAAAAAAATAAAATCAGGGTTTGGTATTCTATAATAATTTTTTTAAAACTTTATCTTCATGTCATTTATTTAATAACTGATGTGAAAAATGGTATTCTATGTTGATTATCTAAAAAATCGATGTAAAAGATCATTTTTTCACATAGTTTTTTTAGATAACCGACATGGAAAATAATTTTTCACATTGGTTATCAAATAACTAACATGAAAAATGATCATAGTAAATATTTTTAATATTGGTATTAAATAACCAATGAAATAAATATATTTTTGAAATCTCTCTCAATTGAGTCACCTCAAAAAAATGTTAAAAGCCTAAAAACCTGATGTGAAAACCAATTTTTATACTAGTGAAGTCTTGGAATAAAGTTATAATAAAAGATTTGGTTCACCAAGACCAACCAAATTCCTCAACTTGAGGATGCATGAAAATTTTTCGCTCTCCCCATGCACTTAATTTTTATATTTGATGATTGGAATATTGTGGGTTTAAGGGGGAGATACAATACATGAGGTAAGTGTATTGTAAGGCATTATGAATTTAAAAAATCTTATTGAATTTTAGAATGAATATATCATTGAATCTAGAATTTCAATTTATGTCAAGAAACCACAATGATTTCCAAATCATAATATGGGGTAACAAGTGGTTGTCAAATCGATTCTAATTGGCATCAAATCTTAATTTGGTAAACTAAAATGTAACCTTGTGAATCTAGATTGACAATGTAACACCTCAAGCTTCCACGGTATGCTTCTTTTTCAATAATACAGTAGTGTGTGTTGTATGAAACTTCGAGTTCTAACACACACCACAACCAATCAAACTAGCCGTTATGAATAGTAATACCCACTTTTTGAGATTTTATACATTTTAACTTTAAAAATGGACTTCATTTTTGGATTATGAATATCGAAATTAGCTTAGGGTGAATTTTTGGTATTTTTCTGATAACTTTCATATTTTGATGAATAGTGAAAAAAACTAAATTTTAATTAAAACAACTTTTTTAATCAAAATAATTAATAGTGATAAAATATGAATTTTAGTGGTTTTAAATATATTTAGAATATATTTTTACAATTTAATCCAATGTTGGTCATTAGACATAATTTCACATTTAAACCGGACATAAACAAGTGTCAATCTTTTGATAGTTATTGTTTCTTAAAAACATGCCTTTTGTTTTGACAGCAGGAATTAATTTTAAATTAATAAATGCAAATTATATGTTTTGAATTTGGTAAAATAGACTTCATTATTAAATTCAGAATATCAAAATTATCTTAGGGTAAATTTTTGGTATTTTTCTAAAAACTTTTAATTTTTGATGAATAGTGAAAAACAATGAGTTATAGTTTAAAATCGAATTTTTATTTAAATTATTATTTATTTTATTTAAATTATTTAATGTAAAAATAGATACATAATACCTATATAAGTTCAATTTAATTCATTGGAGTCGGTTTATAATAATTTTAGATATATAAAAATTTTATTGAATTTTTCACCGTCTTTTACCCACCTCCTTGGAGGTTTTGCAAATTCACATAAAAATTAATTTTACCGCTTCTGTGAGCTGAATTTCGAAAATACGAGAGACACGTTTAATATCAAGGAGTAAAATTTGGTTCAATGAGATGAAAATAATTTTTGGTGAATAGTAACTTTTTACTTTTATTTACCACGGTTAAAAGTAAATAGGATAATTAAGGGTAAAAATGATATTAATATTACCCTCACACATGTCCTAATTCTATTGGACAAGTTTATCTCAACTAGAAAATACCATAGGAATAAAATATTTTCATTTAGGTCCACTTGGATTAGATTAGTACATTTATTATTATTTAATTCAAAGAAGAGTTAAAAGAGTTAAAATCAAAGTTTAATAACTAAAAAAAATTTAATATAGAGTTTTTCATAAGATAAATTCGATTATAAATATTAATTAGAAATATAAAAAGATTTCATACATCATGGTATTTTATTTAAAAAAATTAGACATTATATAAATAAATTATTTATGACACAATGATGATGTCGTAACTACCTTATTCATGAAAGAATCAAATAAATGGTATTATAAATATTAAAATAAATATAATTTCAAAGTTTTTATGACATACATGAATTTTCTAGGCGAATATGACATGTTAGTATTGATTCAATGTATTTTTTTTTGAAGTAATCATGTTGTTATTATTTTAACAAAAAAACAAATACCAAATAGTGTCAAAATTGACATAAAATAGTTTTTAAAACAAATATTATATTATTAATTGATATAATGGTCCTAAAAATCTAAGGTTAGGCCAAAAGACTTATATAATAATATATATGACATTAATGAACCAATTGGTGTTCCATTGGCAGTATATAGTAAGTTTATTAACCATATAGTGTAAGAATACAAGAAGACACGGTAAAAGTTAAATTATTTAACTGAGAGTTAAATCTAAATGATAAGGTTAAAATGGTAACCTAAAATTGTCTCAAACCTATTGGTTGAGTTTTTTTAGACCTATACTCACCTTATACTTTAAATAATCAACTTTGGATCCATTATAAACCGAATATGAATTTATTATAAAATAATATTTTAAGTTTTTTCTAAGGTGCCCCTCACCCCTCTTATAAAAGGGCACTCCCCCTTATCTCTAATTCACACCTTCTAAGCCATTTGGATCGGCCAAAACCTTCCCAAATACACTCTCAAATATCCTCCCTTTATCCTAGAGGCCTTAGTTTGATCAGAAATCTAACCTAAGGATCCATTTTGATCAAATCAAAAGGAAGAACCCGGAGAAGAGGTAATGATTTCACCACCCTCTTTCAAGTTCCTTTCTTCATACACTTCCTTTTTCTTTGTTGTTTCAATTCTAAAATAATAAATCCAGTATATTCTATATACTTTGATTTTATTATAATTATGGTACAACAAAATTTATTATTCTATCCACCCTATAAATGACATGTCACCATACGTGCGTACGTACGGCTTACCATCTCCACGTCGTGGTGTAATTGTTATTCCATACATTATTATTTGGATGGGTATAATAATGATGTGTATTTGATAAATATAACATGATAAGGATTATTTATATATTATATAACATCCAATTATATATTATATTAATATCAAATGAATGAAATTTTCGCTTGTGCATACGTACGGATTACCGTCTCCACGACGCGATGAGATTCATTTCCAAGTTCACCATTCATCGACGATTATAAAAATATATATTACTAATATGTATGTAATATATGAAAAAATAATGCTACTGGAGATATATATATTTATATATAAGTATTTATGTACTTACATATATCTTATTCACTTACTTCCGTTCAATACTATGTAAAAACGGAAACAGCGTTTATGCATATGTACGGATTACCGTCTCCATAAGCGGTGTTTTCCATTTCATATATACGTCTATTATAAATTTTTATATTATAAATATATATGATAAATAAATCATGATTTATATTATGTAAGTATTTAAATCATTATCTATGTGATACAATCAAGAGTAAAAAGTAAAAACATATACGATAAAGAAAGCGATTATTACCCGAAATATTAATATAACATGGAAATTATTATTAAATGGGTAGTATAAAGCCATAAATGAATAATGTATGATATCATAAATATTAATATGGTTCTGTTATAATTTAATAACATACTATAGTCTTCATACATGAGGCTAAATTTACCCTCGACTAAAGGAAAGTGCAAGGTAAGGGGTTTTCATCTCACTCCTTATTCCCATGAGATTCGTGCCATATTGCCACTATTTCCTTTTTTATGGTGTATGTACTTCCCATAATTATATTCTTTGTGTAATACACTTTAATTTATGTGTATTTACATATTCATTTTATGAAACCTCTTTCATGGGGTGTATGTTTCGTAAGTTACCAAATTGGTAAGGGCTAATTTCACAACTCTTTATTATCTGAGGTTGTTTTTACGTAAGTATCTACGGACATATTTATTATCCATGTCCATGTTTTATGAAAGATTTTTCAAAGGGATTATTTTATGGGACTTTTTACTAAAACATCATTTCAAATGTTTTAAATATTTATTCTTCTAAATCTTTCTCATTAATGTCCATGTCTTCAAAATGGTTTTTAAGGATTTATTTATATGGACATGAATGTTTTTAAAATGTTAATTCCTTTAAAAAGTTTCAAAGTGGTATGGGACACTTTGATTCAAAAATTTCTTGAAATGACTTATTTTCCAAATTGTGTGACTTTTAAATGTTTTCATGAAAAAATAGATATTTCTCTCAAATAGTTTTGATTTCATCTATGTCAACATCCTTTGATAAATTTTACACTTGTTTGAGGTTGATTTATTATGATACAAATCTTCCATATTGTATTTAAGGTTTTGTGATATGTTTGACTATAGATGATTCATTTTTATGCCATTAATGTCTTATGATTAATGTTTTGGAATTTCTTATGCTAGTTTTAATACGAATGTTTATGTTATATTTCATCCTCTTCTTAAGATGAATGTGTTGGACTAGTATGTTCTGGGTTGGGGACCGGTAAAAGTAAGCCCTCTGGGTTGGGGTCTGGTTACAGCAGACCCTCCGGGTTAGTGTCTGGTTAATAGAGGCACTCTAGGTTGGTGTCCGGTTATTAGAGGCACTCCAGGTTGGTGTCCTGTTATAGAGGCTCTCTGGGTTGGTGTCTGGTTACAGTTATCCCTTAGGTCTTGGCAGAGGCCTTAACACAGTAATTAAAGTTCATTATTATGCATTCCATCATTATGAAAGTGGTTAGTGATATTTAATGTGATTATTCGACTAGTAGAATATCCATGTGAATAAGTAAATGGAATTACTTCACTTTATTTTTTCCATATTATACTGAAGTTCAAGTTTAAAAGGCTTTTGTTTTAGTTATACATTGCCTTAAATGTTTATGCTTATTTATGAAAGTTTCTGCTGTATTATTATCCTTACTGAGCATCTGAGCTCACCCCTTTCTATGTTTTATTTTTCCCTGGATTCCAAGAAGTGTATTGTGATTGATATTCAGGGTTAATCCAAGGGAATAATGGCATTCGTGAAGGATTATTTATTTTGTTTTTTTTATGAAGTGTAATGTAACATTCATGTATGTAATCTATTTTCCAAGACTGCTAAAATGATCAGTCCTTCGGGACTTGATTCCTTGTAATCATACCAATGTATTAAAATAATGTACTAACTCTGGGTAACTAGGGTCAGGGATTTACAGTTGGTATCAGAGGAAGCTTAGCAATAACCTTGGAAACTAGATTTAGATAAACTCTGATTAGAGCACATTACCCTAAGATAGACTTTGAGGATTAGTATAGAAGAACTTCCTCAAATATTGGTAATGTAGATATTTTGTGATTTTTCAAAAAAAAAATGCATCCCTGTCTGGATACGAGCAGGTAGAGGCGGATCTGGCATAGATGTACCTAGGGGTAAAACCTGAAAACACCTCTTTGAGCTAGACTCGAACGATAACTGGTGCACGACAACGGGCCTTGCTACACTCTTAGTTACGACACTCTTGGGGGATATGCTTAGGATAATTCTCATTTTCTTTACAAACCATTATGAAGGATTTATGAGTATATACTTCCTCAAAGAAGACATTTTTATGATTATGGATTATATCCATAAACTGTTTAATTTATGTTAAGTGTTTTACAAGTTTGGGATTAGGTATTACTATTCATAAACTAATCTAGTGTATGCCATTGTTTAGAAATGGTGCCCAGAAAAAGGAATGAGAACTCCAGCAATACGCATGATCCAAAGAGTAAGAAAGATCATATCTTTCATGGTCTTAAGACATAATTTAGAAGGGAAATAGTCTCCCACGTATTATCATCATATGAAGAAATAGTATCATGTGTTGATAAGATAAGTAAAGAATTCTCAGAGTCCTATGGCTTTGAAGGGAATCCAGAGAAGGAAAGGATGGTAGAGAGAAGGACAGATAAAAGAAATAAGGTAAAGAAGGAGTTTTCCCATATGTGATAACTATGGAAATAATCACCTTGGAAAATGATTAAAGGGAATGGGAGTATGTTATAAGTGTGGAGAAAAAGGACACCAAGTACGTGACTGCAATGGTAAGTAAAAGGTTTCAAATGTATAATGCTTCATCTGAAAGGAGTATGGACACTACGCGAACCAATGTCCCAGTCACCAGACTATGCCGCAAATGATGCTATTGGATAATAATCAAGTTATGATAATACCACAGACGAAGAGGAATGACTAGTGTTCTTATGTTGTTATTTTGGAATTATTTCATTGAAGTGTTGTATCAATGATGTACTGAAAATAAATAAGTATTGTACTGCAGTACTATTTCATTGAGGATTTGAGATTTTATGGTACTAAGAAAAGTGACTCTACAGCGAGTCAAAATTTTTGGAAATTACATGGTTAAAGTAAATATAAACCTTAATATGGTCCTAATATTGAGGTATTGATTTTGGAATAAGATATTGTTGATTTGGGTAAATTATATTGGATATTCTTGAATACCTTGAAACTGATTAATGGTTTTTCATCGTTGGAGTTTACAACATTTTTTATAGAAGGATTATATCCATTATTCTATAAATAATAAGGTAGCATGCATGTAATCAATAAGGTTTTATGGTAATTCAGGATGTTACCATGTTTTAAAATAATACATGGTGAAGGTGTTCACATGTTATTACATGGAAAAAAGGATCTTCATTGTGTTTAACTTCCTTATAAATTTTGGACTGTGAGTTTGGATAGTAGTATTTTGGATAATTCTAAAGGTTGGAATGGATTAAGTTTGAAAGGTTATTTTTGGATTTTTATAAAAGTACAAAACGCAGACCATGTGACAACCTGTCGCGTCGGACAAAGCTGTGAGAATCGAACCCACAACCATAGTGAAATTGGGATTTATCTCCTACCACTGGACTACATGAAGTCCCTGGATTTTATAATGTAGTTTCTTTTTTTAATGGGTCTGATATGTGAATTATAAATTCATTATATTTGTAACCCTATACGATTAGGATAAATAGAGTATTTTTGATTTGTATTATGTTTTTTAGTGAAAGATGAGTTTGTGGTAGAAATTTATTAATGGATAAAACTATAATTATAAATTAAGTATATCTCCTTATGATCTTTTCCAATCTCATAAATAAATTCCTCAACATTAAGAAAAGTAACTTAGAACAAAAATGTTGTCCTAGATGGTACCTTAGATCATCACAAATTTATGGCTTTGGGATTGTTGGCCTTTTCATAGCCATGTTCTCTACCACTCTCCATCAGATATTGATGGTTAGATTTCTCTTCCATATCCATATTTTCCTACATGAAACCCTAGTATGTGTTATTTTTGGTAACCTTCATACTTACAACTCTTTATTTTAAATAGAGGCCTCATTAATTCATTTTTTGATGTGGGATTTCAACTAAGATATTTTGAAACGACAACCCTAAGTTTCCAATACCGAGCATAAATTGCGAGGAAGCAATTCATTGAATGAGGGGAGAATGTAACACCCCAAACTTCCACGGTACGCTTCTCTTTGAATAATACAGTAGCGTGTGTTGTACGCAACTTCGAGTTCTAACACACACCACAACCAATCAAACTAGCCGTTATGAATAGTAATACCCACTTTTTGAAATTTAACATATTTTATCATTCAAAATGGACTTCATTTTTGGATTCAGAATATTGAAATCAACTTAGGGTGAATTTTTGGTACTTTTCTGATAACTTTCATATTTTGATGAATAGTGAAAATTACTAAATTTTAATTAAAAAAAACTTTTTTAATAGAAATAATTAATAGTGATAAAATATGAATTTGTGTGGTTTTAAATTATATTTAGAATATATTTTTACAATTTAATCCAATTTTGGTCATTGGACATAATTTTACATTTAAATCGGACATAAACAAGTGTCAATCTTTTGATAGTTATTGTTTCTTATTAACATGCTTTTTGTTTTGACAGCGGGAATTAATTTTAAATTAATAAATGAAACTTCTATTTTTTAAATTTGGTAAAATAGAATTCGTTATTGAATTAGGAATATCAAAATTATCTTAGGGTAAATTTTTGGTATTTTTCTGAAAACTTTTAATTTTTGATGAATAGTGAAAAACACTAAGTTATAGTTTAAAACAGAATTTTTATTTAAATAATTATTTATTTTATTTAAATTATTTAATGTCAAAATAGGTACATAATACCTATATAACTTCAATGTGATTCATTGGAGTAGGTTTATAATAATTTTAGATATATAAAAATTTTATTGAATTTTTCACTGTCTTTTACCCACCTCCTAGGAGCTTTTGCAAATTCACATAAAAATTAATTTTACTGCTTATGTGAGCTGAATTTCGAAAATCTGAGAGACACAGTTAATATAAAAGAGTAAAATGTGGTTCAATGAGATGAAAATAATTTTTTGTGAATAGTAACTTTTTACTTTTATTTACCACGGTTAAAAGTAAATAGGGTAATTAAGGGTAAAAATGATATTAATATTACCCTCACACATGTCATAATTCAATTATAAAAGTTTATATCGACCAAAAAAAACCTTAGGAATAAAATATTATCATTTAGGTCTACTTGGATTATATTAGGACATTTATTATTATTTAATTCAAAGAAGAGTTAAAAGAGTTAAAATCAAAGTTTAATAACAAAAACATTTTTAATATAGGGTTTTGAATAAGATTAATTAGATTATAAATATTCATTAAAAATATAAAAAGATTTCCTACATCATGGTATTTTATTTAAAATTTTTAGACATTATATAAATAAATTATTTATTACACAATGATGATGCATTAATTACCTTATTCATGAAAGAATCAAATAAATGGTATTATAAATATTAAAATAAATATAATTTCAAAGTTTTTATGACATCCATGAATTTTCTAGGTGAATATGACATGTTAGGATTGATTCAATGTGTTTTTTGTAAGTAATAATGTTGTTATTATTTTAACAAAAAACAAATACCAAATAGTGTCAAAATTGACATAAAATAGTTTTTAAAAAAAATATTATATTATTAATTGATATAATGGTCCTAAAAATCTAAGGATCGGCCAAAATACTTATAAAATAATATATATATATATGACATTAATGAACCAATTGGGGTTACATTGGCAGTATATAGTAATTTTATTAACCATATAGTGTAAGAATACAAGAAGACACGGTAAAAGTTAAATTATTTAACTCAGAGTTAAATCTAAATGATAAGGTTAAAATGGTAACCTAAACTTGTCCAAAACCTATTGTTTGTGTTTTTTTCAACCTATCCCCACCTTATAATTTAAATAATAAACTTTGGATCCATTAGAAACCGAATATGAATTTATTATAAAATAATATTTTAAGTTTTTTCTAAGGTGCCCCTCACCCCTCTTATAAAAGGGAACTCCCCCTTATCTCTAATTCACACCTTCTAAGCCATTTGGATCGGTCAAACCCTGCCCAAATACACTCTCAAATATCCTACCTTCATTATAGAGGACTTATTTTGATCATAAATTCAACCTAAGGAGACCGTTTGATCAAATCAAAAGGAAGAACCTGAAGAAGAGGTAATGATTTCACCACCCTCTTTTAAGTTCCTTTCTTCTTCCACTTCCTTTTTCTTTGTTGTTTCCATTATATAATAATAACTACAGTATATTCTATATATTTTTTTGTTATTATAATTATTTTACAACCAAATTCCTTATTCTATCCACCATTGGAATGACATGTCACCATATGTGCATACGTACGTCTTACCGTCTCCACGTCGTGGTGTAATTATTATTCAATACATTATTATTTGGATGGGTATAATAATGATGTGTATTTGATAAATATAACATGATAAGGATTCTATATATATTATATAACATCCAATTATATATTATATTAATATAAAAAGAATGATATTTTTGCTTGTGCGTACGTACGGATTACCGTCTCCACGACGCGATGAGATTCATTTCCAAGTTCACCATTCATCGACGATTATAAAAATATATATTAATAATAAGTATGTAATATATGACATAATAATGCTACTGGAGATATATATATTTATATATATAAGTATTTATGTACTTACATATATCTTATTCACTTACTTCCGTTCAATACTATGTAAAAACAGAAACATCGTTTATGCGTACGTACGGACTACCGTCTCCATAAGCGGTGTTTTCCATTTCATATATATGTCTATTATAAATTTTTATATTATAAATATATATGATAAATAAATCATTTTTTATATTCTGGAAGTATTTAAATCATGATCTATGTGATACAATCAAGAGTAACAAGTTAAAACACGTACGATAAAGAAAGCGATTATTACCCGAAATATTAATATAACATGGAAATTATTATTAAATGGGTAGTATAAAGTCATAAATGAATAATTTATGATATCATAAATATTAATATTGTTCTGGTATAATTTAATAACATAATATAGTCTTCATACATGAGGCTAAACGTACCCTCGACTAAAGTAAAGTGCAAGGTAAGGGGTTTTCATCTCACTCCTTATTCCCGTGAGATTCGTGCCATATTGCCACTATTACCTTTTGTGTGGTGTATGTACTACCCATAATTGTATTCTTTGTGTAATAAACTTTAATTTATGTGTATTTACATATTCATTTTATGATACCTCTTTCATGGGGTATATGTTTCGTAATTTACCAAATTGGTAAGGGTTAATTTCACAATCTCTTTATTATTCGAGGTTGTTTTTACTTAAGTATCTACTGGGACATATTTATTATCCATGTCCATGTTTTATGAAAGATTTTTAAAAGGGATTATTTTAAGGGAATTTTTAATAAAACATCATTTCAAATGTTTTAAATATTTATTCTTCTAAATATTTCTTATTAATGTCCATGTCTTCAAAATTGTTTTTAAGAATTTATTTATATGGACATGAATGTTTTTAAAATGTTAATTTCTTTAAAAAGATTCAAAGTGGTATGGGACACTTTGATTCAACAAATGTCTTTAAATGAATTATTTTCCAAATTGTGTTACTTTTAAATGTTTTCATGAAAAAAGAGATATTTCTCTCAAATAGTTTTGATTTCATCTATGTCAACATACTTTGATAAATTTTACACTTGTTTGAGGTTGATTTATTATGATACAAATCTTCCATATTGTATTTATGGTTTTTTGATATTCTTGACTATGGATGAGTCATTTTTATGCCATTAATGGCTTATGATTAATGTTTTGTCATTTCGTATGCTAGTTTTAATATGAATGTTTAGGTTATATTTAATCCTCTTCTTAAGATGAATGTGTTGGACTAGTATGTTCCGAGTTGGGGACCGGTAAAAGTAAGCCCTCCGGGTTGGTGTCCGGTTACAGAAGACCCTCCGGGTTGGTGTCTGGTGATTACAGGCACTCCGGGTTGGTGTCCGGTTATTAGAGGCACTCCGAGTTGGTGTCACGTTATTAGAGGCACTCCGGGTTGGTGTCACGTTATTAGAGGCACTCCGGGTTGGTGTCCGGTTATTAGAGGCACTCCGGGTTGGTGTCTGGTTATTAGAGGCACTCCGGGTTGGATTCTGGTTACAGAGGCTCTCCGTGTTGGGTTCCGGTTACAGTTATCCCTTAGATCTTGGCACGAGGCGTTGACACAGTAATTAAAATTCAGCATTATGCATTACATCATTACGAAAGTGGTTAGTGATATTTCATGTGATTATTCTACTAGTAGAATATCCATGTGAATATGTAAATGGAATTACTTTATTTTATTTTTTTCATATTATGCTGAAGTTCAAGTTTAAAAGTCTTTTTTTTTAGTTATACATTGCCTTAAATGTTTATGATTATTTATGAAATTTTCTGCTGTATTGTTATCCTTACTGAGCATCTGAGCTCACCCCTTTCTTTGTTTTTTTACCAGGATTCCAAGAAGTGTATTGTGATTGATATGCAGGGTTAAGCCAAGGGAATAATGGTGTTTGTGAAGGATTATTTATGTTTTTTTGTATGTTATGAAGTCTAATGTAATATTCATGTATGTAATCTATTTTCCAAGACTTCTAAACCGATCGGTCCTTCGGGACTTGATTCCTTGTAATCATGCCAATGTAATAAAATAATTCACCGACTCTGGGTAACTGGGGTCAGGGCGTTACAGAAAAGATATTTTAGAGTTTTTTTTAATGGTATCAAGCATAATCTGAAATTATAGGTGTGAAAAATACCTATATGAGTTTTCAAGTGATATAATGTAAAATTTGGTAGTCAAATGTTAATATCAGTCCATATATAGTGGTATCCTACCCTGAAGAAAAGTAAAGACATCTCAAGGAATAAATATTTGTTTTCATAGAGTTTATGTTTTATTTATTTTATTTACCATGTGGTATCATATGATTATTTTTATATGATATAAATTTTTTTTGAAAGGATAATCCCAAGATAAATATTATTTCATTGATTGTTATCAACTATTAAAGGAATTATGGGGAAGTTTGTGTTGATGATTCAAATGAAACTTGCCGAGTATGGAATAAGAGAAATACTATATGGTGGAAGGAGTGTCATGGATTTAAAGTGATATGTCTCACACACTTTTTTGATTTAAGGTTTATTCAATAATAAGTTTTTCTTGTGTAATTGGGATCATGGGGAGAAAGGTTTGAATAATGGAATTTTCCAAGTTTCATGGAATTTATGGAATAAGGTGAGTAACATAGAAAATTATGATGTTGTTAACTTCAACTATTGTGTCCTTTACTATGTTTTGGCTCAGTGGGCTTATATTATTGGTTAATGAATCATTTACAAGTGGTATTTGAGTTAAAAATTGATGGATAAAATAATTGTATGAAAAATAAGGATTCTCTCCTCTTTAAATATGGTGTATGAATTATCCTAATAAGGGGGAGTAGAGTCCATGAAGATACCCGTGTGGAATTAAAACTGAAAGGGGTGAGATTCATAAAGAGATAAAATGAGTTGCAAGTGTAAAAAAGTTAATAGGTTCCTTATAAAAGCTAGAGTTTTTGAAACATATTTGGAATATATGTTTATTGAAGTATATGATTAAATAATAGTGTGTATAAGATATCACAAGGAGGATTAAATATGTATAAGGTTTGATTCATTAAATAAACCTAATAACTAAGGGAACCTTTGTATTTTATTGATAGTAAGGAAGAATTGAAGACTCGTGAATCACTGTCAATAAAATACAAAGGGGGATAATATTCCAACCAAAAGTTTTTGAATTATATTTAGTGATAATCATTGATGAAATTCATTATGGTTTTTGGGCATAATAAAAGTGATTAGACCCATTCCTAACAATGGTTTTTCATTAATTTTTCAAATTTATCCTAAGAATTATACAAAATAGAAACCTAAAAATCCACAATATTATATCATAACATATAATTTACAATTAATTTTAGTTAAGATAATTAATTACTTATCGATCAAATTTTTTTTATGATTCGGTTGGCACCACTTTTCATATCATCTTTGAGTTAGAGAAATAAATAATATATTTTCTATATTGGTGATCCACATGTGTTTCAAGAACCTCTGAATGTTGCCTAAGAAATACCCAAGTTATAGCATATAATATTTTATTGCTTTCATCATTCGGTGTTGATCACAACAAGAATCAATTCAAGGAAGAAGGATTATTTTATTATCTATATAATCGAGAGGGTGGAAGAAGAGGATCACTCTCTGTTCTTGAGAGTGTTCTAGAGAAAGAGAACTCTATGGATTGGGAAGTTTATCTCTATAATTTGTTCAATACAGCGATTAGAATGGCTTATCTAGGTTTATATAATAACATAACAAGGTATTCCAAGAACTAGGGTTAGAGAATAAATAATTACACAAAGGCTGTTATTATTAGTTTAATATCTCATAAACCCCATTTCTAAATACTAATAATATTATTATTATATACTTTTAAGGTGATAAACTCATAGATAAATAAATATTATTTCTTAAATAAATAAATTTATATTTACTCAAATAATATTTAATATATCATTTCTCACCAAAACATTAACATGGCCCATCATTCCTCCTCAGTATTTATTGAACCTTCAATAATGACTATTTATTTAAATAAATAAATATTACAGTATTCTTTTCCAATAAATAAATAAATATTATATTAAATGAAATTGAGAATAAATATTTATAAAATATTCAAATCAAATATTTAATCTCTTAAATAACTTATTACTGAATATTTTCAATCAACTCAGCATTAATATTTAAATTCATATTTAATTTAAATGAGGTTCCAAATATACATAGTGTTTGTCCCTATAGGACCCTCTCCTGATTTCATGATGTAGAACCACCAGAATTCCAAGGTTTTTATCTAGAAACACACCACGACACCCATATAGAAACAAGTTAAATGTATCAATGACAATAACCACATATGAACACACATAGTGCATTTAACATCCTAATATTTTGTGAAATATTTTGTTTCAAATATATTTAATCTTTTATAAATTTTTCATTACAAACAACACTGAGTTTTTCTTATGTTACCCACAACACTAAATTTATCTTGCATTATACGCAACGTTGATTTTAAATAAAACATGACTTACTATTAAGAAATTATTATTTAATGTGATAGTAATCACCTAGTCATTGTAATGGAGGCTATAAATAAGATTAACTAAATTATGAAAATTTATGGTCTAAATATGTATATAAAATTAATTATTTAGTGAAAAATTAATTAGAAATGAAAATAAAAACTATTTTAAAATTAAGAAAATATTTTTCTGAAAAACTATTTTTCTGAACACAAATGTGTTTTACTCAATAAATTAAACAAATTACATTTATTGATTGATTTTAATTAATTATATATTATATATTCAATCAAATTTTTATCATTCATATTATGTGTTTCCTTGAAAATAGATAATAATAAATCTAATTTTATGCTTAAAAAATGTATTTTTCTAAAAAGAAATTTTTTCACCTTTTAAACACTTATTTTAAAAATAATTTTTGACAATTCTATAAAAAAAATTGAAAAAATAAATTTATTTTTTGAGATAAAAATTTAAAAATTATCTTAGGTTGAATTTTTGATAATTTTATGAAAAGATAAATTTTTGGATGAATATTGAAAAATATTGGTTTTTATTAAGAATTTTCAATACTTTTAAAGATTTAAAAAACATAAAAATTATTTTAATATGGTTTTAAAAGAAAAATTAGTTCAATTATATATATATTAATATTATTTAGTTAATTGGAATCATTTTTATATTTAATTTTTATATATAAACGTTTTAAAATTTTGAACATTTTCTCTTTGAAAACCTACTTTCTCGTCTCATCTTCAAGATTAATTTTAAATTAAAATTTTCAAATTATGTGAATTTAATTAGGAAAAATGGATTTAATATTTGGAATTATAATAATTTATATTATATAATAAGGTGAAATTAATTTTTTTACCATAATTAATAGTAAAAACAGTAAAACTTATTTGTCACGGTTAAGGTAAAAATGGGTTTAACGAGGATTGAACTTAAAATTAAATGGTTAAAAATGATCCAGGACTTGTCTAAAACCCATTTTATAGCCATAGTTTGACTTTATATCTTATATATTTGATAATATTCCATTTTTTATCCTTTTTTATGTGAAAAATGTGGATAAAACTTTTTCTTTTATGAAATTGCAAGTGTGCCACTCACCTCGCTTATAAAAGGCCACCACCTCTCCTCTCCTCTTCACACTTCAAAAACCTTAAGTTCATCCAATATCTGCAAAAATCACTACATTATTTCTTTCATATCATTCTATAATTCTTATTTTGTTCATACATCTATCCAAATAATCCATTTGGGGCAAACGAAAAAGCGTTTTCCAAAGAAGATGTAACGTCCCTAGTCA
This sequence comes from Viscum album, assembly GCA_963277665.1. Lineage (NCBI taxonomy): Eukaryota > Viridiplantae > Streptophyta > Magnoliopsida > Santalales > Viscaceae > Viscum > Viscum album. The sequence goes on from OY728136.1 coordinate 1,842,975,563, forward strand.
AGTGTTTTATTTTATTTCTTCTTCAACTTACTTAAATTATTATTAAACCATGATGATATAATAAAATAATAATATTACATATAACTAATTTTTTTTAATTTCATGACCTACAACTATCTCCTCTTCTATCAAATTTCTATGAAATCATTATTCGTTTTTACGGTGGACTATCGCCTTGCGAACTGATGTCATTCGTCTTTCAATTATGACCACCCACGTATGGATATAAGGATGTATTTATTGTTTATATATGATATTCATGATATTATTATTCTTATTTAATCTTTATATCACATTTTTCTTCTAACTTTCTATTTCGTGGGAATACAATAACATCGTTCTTGTGTACGGTGAACTACAACCTCGTGAAGCGATGTGAATCATTCAGGCTTTACATAGAATTTAATAAAGATGATTTTAATGAAAATATGAGATATACTTGAAATAAAAATTATTCTGTAATGTTCATATATTATTTACCTTTCCTTATTTCTTTAAATCAGGAAAATGGAAACAACATTCATGCGTATGTACGGCATAACATCTCCTTGAACGATGTATTTTATTTTATTTTTCTCTAACTTTTATGGATAATTATAAATAAATTTATACTGAATATATATGATATTTATATCATTTTTAACAATCTATAAATTAATTAACCATGATAAAATTAAGAGTAAACAAAATAAAAAAATAAAACATACATGAAAAACAAAGCAATTATTACCTGAAACGTGACTTAAACATGGAATTGTTAATAAACGGGTAGTAAAAGGACATAAGTAAATCATATAGGGTATGATATATATTTTTATGTTTCTATAATATATTTATAATAAACTTATATTTATTATATAGGTTTTCTGAATGTGTATGAAGGAAATCGAGGCTTATAGCAATGGATTTTTTCCTCAGTTTTTACTTTTGTGAGGCACATGTCGTATTCACCACCTATTTATTTTATGTAGTATATATAATACCCATGAAATTATTTTATGATTATTATCATAAAAAATATTTATATTTACTTATCTATTTTAGTATATCTCTTTCATGGGGATTATGATTCAAAGTTACTAAAGTGGTAAGATTTTTATGTTACAATCTCATCATTTATTGGGATTGTTAATGATTATGATTCCAATAATGAAATATTATAATATATATCTCAAGAAATGAATTACTTTTTGTATACTCTGACCATTTCTATAGAATACATTTTTCAACTTCATTATCCTCTTTTTATGTACTCAAGAGTTCAAAATGATATTTTTATGAAAAATCATCTTTATTCCCCTCTTCATTAGAAAACCCATTTTCTTTCAAAACCATGATTTCTAAAAAAATCAAAAAAGATTTTATAATTCTTCACATGAATCATTAAAGAAATTTTTATGCATTTTTAACTTTTTAAAAAAATTAATGTCTTCTTCATCTTCTTTTCCACACAATACTCGTTTATCTTTTACAGAAAATATGAAATGAATCTTAATTTTAACATGTATGACATTAAAATAATTTTAAGTCATCATAGAAATTATTATTATTAAAGATTCCTATATAATTTTTCAAGGTTATTTTCAAATAAAATTATTTTCCAAATGTTTTATGTTTTAAAAATTGTTTTTTAGAGTGGAAATAATATTTTCCTCAAGAAATTTTTTAAATGATTTTTAATGATTACTTTATAAGTTTTCAAAGTTTACTTTTAAAAAAAGGATTTCCAAAATATTTTATAACGTTTAGTTTTAAAAATTTATTTTCAAAGAAATTTTATTTTCCTCAAGAAATTTTCTAAATGATTTTTATTTCAAAATAATTATCCATATAATATTACATCCTTTTAGGATAATTATACTTTACTATGGATATGATTCTAGGATGCCATTATTATTCTTTATCTGAATGGTTTATGTCTATGATGAAATAATTTTTATGAAACCTAGTTCTTTTTCCATGGGTTATACCATGATAAAATTCTTATAAAACCCACTTCTTTTTCCATAGATTATACCATAATAGAATTCTTATGAAACCCACTTCTTTTTACATGGGTTATGATATTATGAAATTATTAAATGATTATGAACATGTTTCTTTTCCATAGGTTATTCTATAATGAAATATTTATGAAACCCATTTCTTTTCATAGGTTCTGATATAAATAATTTTTTATGATCTTGTGGAACACATGTGTAATATTTTGATTATGTGATGGGTGGGACCTATATTTCCCTACAATGCATTGGGTAATGATTAATGCTATATGAGCTTAAAGGGTACATGGAAGGTTATTTGAAGCATGAAATAGGGTACATGGGAGGTTATCCCAAGACTGAAAGAGGGTTCATAGGAGGTTATCCAAAACCCAAAAGAGGGTACACAGGATGTTATCCCAATCCCAATATGATTAGTATTTCTCACACTATGATTTTGGTTTTAGTCAATAGATAGAACCTAAAGAAATCATATTAATGTTGAATGTGATGGATGATGCAACAATTGTTCTCTTGAGTAATCGAATGTTATGGGAGCTGGAATGAAAAATCCCATTGTTGTGCTCAAATTAATTTTTCAAGATATGAATAAGGATAGAATTCCAAATGAACAAAGTATTTAATAACATTATATTTATTCCTTTGTGTGTAAATTACCACCTTATTTTAGTGGGTTTTCTAATCCACTAGTTAATTAGAAATAGATCATCACTACTGAAAATATATTTTCAGTACTCCAGTGTTTAGATTATGAGAAACACATTTTTTTACTGTTTGGATGGGGAATTAGATCAATGGTGGACTCTTATCAAGAATATGAGGCAACATCATGAAATTAAATCCATGGAATAGGTTGAGTTCAATATATTATTTTTAAATATGTACTTCCCTTGTATTATTTTTATGAAGTGGATAATTAGTTCCTTTAGCTGAAGAAAAGGTATGATGAATCCATTGGTACCTATGAGGTAAATTTTACAATACTTGTAAGGTACACTTCTAGTATTATCATCCAAACTGAAAATAAGGTTAATAAATTCTTCAGTGGCTTAAAAACAATTCCCTAAAGGGTGTTATACCTAAGGTAATTTAGTAGATATGAATAGATTATTTGATGTACTGTCAAGTTAGAAAAGGAGGTAAGAGTTATATATCAATCTCATAGTTTTTATAAAAAACAGAAAAAATTGAATTTAAAGGAAAATATAATAACCATGTAGAGGAGAAGATGAAATTTTATTTATGTTAAATGTATGGGAAGAAACATGGAGGAAATTGTCTTAAGGGAACAAGTTCATGTTTTAAGTGTAGAAGGTAATTGCATCAGTCAATCTAATACTATAGTGATGGTAATAACTTAATTAATTATGCAAATAGAGATAAAATTAAACAAAATTCACCACCCACACTCTAGTGTTTCAAATACAAGGAATATGGGCATTATGAAAATATATTCCCTACTCCAAGGGATAATCGAGATGATAAGGCACAAAAACCTATAAAGACAGCAGAAAAATCTAAATCTTATGCAATCATGATATTTCAAGTGAATCATGATAATTAGGGCACACTTATCCTCTACTTCCTAGTATGTAATTTTATGTTTTATTTTGTATAAATGATCCCCATGAAAATATTATTGTTTATCCTTTAGTGAAATTTCATTTGATTTTGGGCAGTGATTATCTCCCTCTAAATGGATTATAGAATAATGAAATTTCATTTTATATTCAATTAGTACAAGGTTGAACCCAATATTCCAATGGAAATTTTTTTTATAACATAGTATATTATTTAAGGAATAAAGGGCGAATTATCTTTTTGAAGATTATATGTATCTGAGTAAGATTAACTTATGAGTAATGGATACCATCATGGGTTTATAAGTTTAAGGTTAATCATAAGTTCAAATTTATTAACACCCCTTTTAAGGTTTCATTTTATAGTAGTTTGTCAAGATTAAGGTTATTTTAAGAGACATTTATGGTATTACAACCCTTTGGTTTAATGCATGTTTTAGTGAAAAGGTTGTTTTATAAGGAATTACTTTACACTTTGTGGACATATTATTAATGTTACTAGTAACCTTTAATGTAACGACCCAAAATTTCATTAATGAAAATTCTTCTTGATCTAATTAAATGTCTTATTATGGTTATATAAAATGTGAACTACATTGTTTTTAGGTTTTTGGATTTTAAAATACCGTTATGAATTGTGACTATTGCTAATATAGTCATTAAACAGTAATCACATGATTAGTATAAATATAGTGCTTTAACAAATCCAATTTACTTAGACAAAGTGATGGCCTCATCTAGTAGAATTTCCCCATACAGATCCCATTTTTGGGAGCTCTTAAAGGATCTGGTGTCATTAGTCTTTGCTCTTTACCAAGCTCAATCCAAGCTTGAACATGTTAATCTTTAGTAGAACTGACTATGGGAGAAGTGGAAGTTAATAGAGATTACCACCCGAGTGATGTTATCCGAGCCACCCCAAGAGTTTGTCACCATCGCACACCATACCCTTCGGTCTTATGCAGGTGTTATAAGGGGTTATGTAACAAGACCTTATCATTATGAATATGTACATTATTTTTTGTATAAATAATGTGTATTCATTTTATTATTGTAACTTTGTAAATAGTTTTTAAAGCACAAATATTATTTTTAGTTAATATTCAACTAAGAAATCTATTTTGATGAATTAATGGATTTTTGAATTAAATAATATTTTAATAAAATATTATTATTATTATTATAAAATTTCTTATTATTAAATATAAATTATCGTATAATTTTATGAATGAAATTGTAATTTTTATTATGGTTTGAAAGCGATTTTTGTCAAAACCAATGAATTTTCAATAAATGTCAGTTTTATTTTAAAAGTAAAAATTCACATATTTATAAAATTATTTAGATAAAATTAATATTATTTTTGGAATCAAAATGTAAAAATTATCCAATGGTTAATTTTTCATAATTTTCTGATACAAACGAATTTTTGGGTAAAAATTAAATATCGTTTAAATATATAATGTGTTTTATGACATCATAATGACCCAATAGTTATGTAATAAAATACTATAAACATTATTTTCGGCCAATATATGTTTTATAATTAAAATAATGTGATTTTATATTTTTTTGATTTATTTTACAAAGCATTAGTGGACCCTTCAAGGCTTATAAAACATTTTGTCTTTTTAAATTGTTTTCCTTGAGAGTGTGACTCACCTCCACATAAGCAACCCTATTATTTTAATAATTTAGTCCATTGGCCTTATAAAATATTGTTTTCCACTCCCATTTGGAAAAAACCATAGGCAAAAACCATGTTCTGGTTTATGGTATTGATTATTTTAATGTGTAGTGTCCCAAACCTAAATAATAAAGAATTACCTCTCCTTTCCTATATAAACCCGCCCAAGATCACACTTCCTCTTCACTCAAAGACTTTGGAGTTTGAAAAACCTCTACCCTCATTTCTCTAGAATCCTCACAATGTGCCCCAAGCTCCCAATAATCCTCTCTCAAGCCTCTCTCAAGCCTTTGGAATTACACTTCCAAGTAAGGGATTTCATCCTTTCTCATTTTTGTCCAATTTTCTTTAAGTTGTTATGCCCTTTTTTTCAATTAAAAATGTTGGGGTATGATTTCGCATATCTACCATACTTCCCTATTTATTTTTGGATGATGGGAGACTCCTTTATCTCTTATTAATTCCTCCCATGTACATCCATTACCATGCCAAAATTCTGTGAGGGATTTCTCTCTCCTCTTTTACATATAAGTAAATCTTTTGTATTATGCATCTAAATTCCATTATGTTTGTTGTTAAATGGATATATATGACCCCCTTACTGTCCATTTCATGAAAATATGATTATACACCCATTTCTATCTCATAAACCATTTTATATGAGTTCTTATTTCACATCGTTATGCTGCCGAAATTACACTACCATTTTCCAAGCCAATGTCGTTGTGTAGTGAATACCAAACCCATTTCTCTATCAAGGGTATTCACCTATATGAACATTTAATTATTAATTATAAATATTAGTGTATTTATTCCATATCCCTTTATCTTAGAATAAATGATGATGATTTATTACATATTATATGATCCATGTGGAACACTTTTGCATTAAATGAAATGTTTAAGAAGGGTGTGCCCTGATAGCGCTCTAATGAAATGGGTAAAGTATAGTATCATGATACATCATGTTCATTGAGTGTTGACTCATGATAATTCAATTGCAAAAAGGTTTTACTCATTCTTCATGTTCAATGAGGGTTTACTCATGATCCATGTGCAATGAGCCTTGGCTCATGCTAATTCCATGTTAAGTGTTGTTGCCACATTTCCATGTTATGATTATCATTCTTTATCATGACTTTATGTTCATGTTTCTCTTGTCCTCCATTGATATGACTATTTTCTAACATGTATTATATTCCTCATGTTACTACTTTTTTATTCCCTTACTGGGCTTTATAGCTCAACCTTTTCTTATGCATGTCCTCAGGTTATCCCATGCAATACTAAGTACGAGGGAATGTAGTGGTCATGTAAAGGAAATTTTCAATAAAGATGTTATGTGTTTTATATTCAAAGTTGTTATGTAATGTTCCTAATCCCTAGATACACTAGACCTATTGATCTTTTATGTTTCATCAAGTTAATATTTTATGTAATAAATCATGTTTAAGTGTGTAATAAAATAAGGGTTGTTATATTTAAGGGTTTATCTTATCTTTGATGTTGAGGTAATTAGGGGTTGTATTTTATCACCTTACAAAGTCGTCACACTTCATTTCTATCAGATAATATTTCTCTCTATATCCTATTTTCAAAAAATAAATTAATAAATTCTTTAGGTTTCATGGGATACCAAATTAAATTGTATATTATCGGGATCTTAAATTTTCCTTGAAGTTTTAGTGAAGTCTTCAGCAATATCTTGATATAGAGTTTAGTTTCAGCACTGTGTATCATCATCCAAAAGATGGTTAGTCTAAGAGAATAATAAAAACCCTAGAGGATATGTTAAAATCTTGTTCTATGTATTTTATAGGTGGTTGGGATTAACACCTTCCTCTAGTTGAGTTTTATTTCAATAATATATATTTCACTCGAGCATTCATATGGCTTCTTATGAATCACTTTATGGAAAGAAGTGAAGAACATCAATATACTTGATGAAGTTTCATAAATAAATATATTGGGACCTAAGAAAGATAATTATATTGTATAGAAGGTTAGATTTATTTAGTAAAACATAATTATATCACAAATTTGAAATAAATGTTATGCTAATAATTATTTATCTGATCTATAATTTGAAGTTGGTTAGAAGGTCTTTATCTGTATTTTTCTATGGAAGAAAGAATGGAAAACAAATCCCTAGGTATATCGGTCCCTTTGAAATAATTAATAATATAATAAAATTAAATTATCAAGTGTAACTTCTACCAAACCTATCTCATGTTCAAAATTAATTCCATGTATCTCAACTGAGGAAGTACATACTTAATATATTACATTTACTAAACTCGTATTTCGTACTTCTGGAGCATGGTATTTCTTATATGGAACAACTAGTAGATATTACAGATTGAATAGAGATAGTTATATGAAACAATTCCCCTAACCTAATCAATGTTTTATGGAAAAAAATTCCATATTAAGGAATCTATTTAGGAACCTAAGGATGTAATGGGGAAGAATTATCCTTAGTTGTTGGTTCAAAAATGAAAAATTTGAGGGAGAAATTAATTTTAAAAGGGTAGAATGTAACACCATGATATTTTCAGAAATATTTTTTTTCCAATAAATTAATCCTTTTGATATTTTTCATTACACACAACAACAAGTTTATATTATGTAACATGCAACACTAAGTTCATCTTGTGTTACATGCAATGCCGAGTTTAAACGAAACATGACATGCTATTAAGAAATTATTATTTAATATGATAGTTATCAACTTGCTATTGGAATAGATTTTATGAATAGTATTGAATAAATTATGTAAATATATGGTCTAAAAATTTATATAAAATGAATTATTTGGTCAACAATTAATTAGATATTAAGATAAAAACTACTTGGAAAAAAAAAAGAAATCTTTTTCTGAAAAACCATTTTTATGTGCAAAAACATGATTTACCTTAATAAATTAAACAAATAAATTTTAGTGAATCATTTAAATGAAATTTATATATTATATATACAATCAAATTTTTATCATCCATCTTATGTGTTTCCTATATAAGAGATAATAAGAAATCAAATTTTATGCTTAAAAACTATATTTTTCTAAAAAATAGTTTTTTCTCCTTTCGTGCACTTATTTTAAAAATAATTTTTGACACCTTTAGAAAAAAATTGAAAAAATAAATTTAATTTTTTAAGATAATAATTTCAAAATTATATTATAATGACTTTTTTAGAATTTTCTATGAAGAAAAATCTTTTGATGAATAGTAAAAAATAATGGTTTTTATTAAGAATTAGCATTTCTTTCAAATATTTTAAAAACATAAAAATCATTTTAATATAGTTTTAAAAGAAAAATTAGTTATATTATAGTTATATTATTTCAATTTATGTCATTTTAATTGTTTTTATATTGACTTTTTATATAAAAACTTTTTAAACTTTTGAAAATTTTCTCTTTGAAAACCAGTTTTCTCGCCGCGCTTGTGGGATTAATTTTAAATTAAAATTTTCCAATTATATGAATGGAATTTTTAAAAATGGATTAAATATTTGGAATAAGTATAATTTATATTATATAATAATTTCAAATTATTTTTTTACCATAATAAATAGTAAAAATAGTATAACATATTTACCATGGTTAAGGTAAAAATGGGTTTACCGAGGGTAAACTAGAAAGATAAGGGTTAAAAATGATCCAAAACTTGTTAAAAACCAATTTTATGACCATATTTAGAACTTATATATTCTGTTTTCAATAATTTACCATTTTTTATCCTTTTATCATGTTAAAAACATAGGTACACATTTTTATTTTCAGAAATTACAAGTGTTTCACTCACCTCACATATAAAAGGTTACCCCCTCTCCTCTCCTATTCACACTTAAAACCACTTTGATTAATTCAATAAATTCCAAAATAACATCCTTACTTCCCTAATATAATCTTATAAGACTTATTTTGTTCATAAAGAAAACCTAATAAGCCCTTTGGTCCAAACAAAAAATAAGTTGTCCAAGGAAGAGGTAACGTCCCTAATCGAGCATTTCATTTTGTTTATTCCTCCACCTCCTTCAATTATTATTAAAAAAAGATGATATAATAACCTTATTATATTACATATACCTATATATTTTTATCTTTAGTTTATAACCAACAATCATCTCATATTCCATCAAATGGGTTTCAAAATCAATATTCATGTTTACGGTGGACTACCGCCTCGTGAACCGATATCATTTGTTTTTCCATTAACACCTCTAACAACTATATATAATGAAGTATTTATTATTTATATGATATTTTTATGATACTATTATTCTTTTGGAATCATTATTTCACAAGTTCCTTTTAACTTTCCATTTTGTGGGAGTGCAATACTGTCGTTCGTGTGTACGGTGGACTACCACATCGCAAAGCGATGCGATTAATTCAAACTTTACATGGAAGGTAATAAAGATGGGTTTAATAAAAATAAGTGATATATATATGACATAAAAATGTTTCTATAATGGTAATATATTATATACCTTTCTTTCTTTCTTTATTTCTTTCAGGAAAATGGAGCAACGTTCATGTGTACGTACGACCTACTATCTCCATAAACGGTGTATTTTATTTTTTATCTATAACTTTTATGAATCACTCTAAATACATTTATAATGAATGTTTGTGATATTTATTTCATTTTTATCATTATATGTATTATGTATCCATGATCAAATTAATATTAAAAAAATCAAAATATACATGAAAAATAAAGCAGTTATTGCCTAAAACTTGACGTTAACATGGAATTGTTAATAAATAAGTAATAAAAGGTCATAAATAAATAATATATGGTATGATATATATATATATATGGTTTTATAATATATTTATAGTAAACTTATATTTATTATATAATAGTTTTGAATGTGTATAAAGTAATTCAAGACTTATGGTAAGGGATTTGTGTCTCACTTTTTACTTATGTGAAACACATGTCATATTCACCACTTATTTATTTTATCAGGTATATATAATTACCATGAATTTATTTTATGATTATTATCCTTAAAATCATTGGTATTTACTCATCCAATTTATTATCTATCTTTCAGGGTGATTACAATTCAACGTTACCAAAGTGATAAGAGTTTTATGTTACAGTCTCATCATTTATCAGGATCATTTATGATTATACTCCCAGTGATGAAATATTATAATATATCTCTCAATAAACTCATGAATTTTCTTATCTTATGGTCATTTATATATAATATATTTTTTCTATTCATTTTCCTCTCTTTATGTGCTCAATAGTTCAAAATGATGTTTTTAAGAAAAAACATCATTATTTCTGTCTTCGGTTAAAAAACTTTTTTCTTATAAAACCATGTTTTCTAAACATATTTTAAAAAAAAATTAACATTATTCAAATGATTTATTAAATAAATTTTTACCCATGTTTTATTTTTTACATAATATTTTTAATGTAATTTTCTTATCATTTTCCAAACAATTCCCATTTGGATTTTATTGAAAATTTGAAAGGAACATTTGTTTTAAAATGTATAGAATGAATGGGATTTCCCACCATCATGAAAATTATTTTTTTTGAAGATTATTTTATAAATTTTCAAATTTATTTTCAAATAAAAGGAGTATAAAAATGTTTTAAGTTTTAAAAAAGTGTTGTTCAGAGCCGAAAGGATATTTTCTTCAATAAATATTTTAAATGATTTTAAAACCTTCCTTTATAATTCTTCAAAGTTTATTTTCAAAGAAACAGATTTCAAAAATATTTTACAAAGTTTAGTTTTAAAAATTAATTTTCAAAGAAAGGTTATTTTCCTCAAGAAACATAACAAGTGATTATTTTTAAAAATCATTCTCTATCTAAGATGAAATCCTTTGAGGATACTTATTCTTTACTGGGTATATGATCCAAGGATACCATTTTAATTATTTATCTGAATGGTTTATATTTATGATGACATGATGCTTATGAAACTAGCTTCTTTTTCCATGGGATAAACCATGATATAATTATTATGAAACCCACTTTTTTCCAAGTGTTATACCATGATATAATTCTTATGAAACCCGATTCTTTTTCCATGGATTATGCCATGATGAAATGATGAAATGATTATGAAGCTGTTTATTTTGCAAAAGTTATGTTATGATGGAGTTTTTATGAAACTCATTTCTTTTCATGGGTTCTGATATGATGAATTTTTTGTGACCTTGTGGCACACATGTGTATGATTTTTGTTATTTTACAGATGGTACCTATATCTCCCTCCAATGAATTGGGTAATTATTAATGTTATATAAACTTAAAGGGTACATAGGAGGATATTCCAAACCCGAAAGAGGGTATACAGGGGGTTATCCCAAGCTAGAAAGAGGATACATATGAGGTTATCCCAAGCAAAAAAGAGGGTAAATGGGAGTTTATCCCAAGCCGTAAGTAGGTACATGAGTGGTTATCCCAAGCCTAACATGTTATGAATGTCTTGGTGGGTATCCTTGAAATAATATTTTCTATGCTTATGTGTATGCCAAAGATTTATGTATTATGCCAATGTTATGTTCTCATGGACCATTTTTTTATTCCCTTATGATTCATGTCTTATTAACTACCAATATTTATTCCATGACTCAATATTATGATCATTGATATGAAAGGTATAGTTTTCAAATTTTATGCTCATGTTCTCATACTCTTATGTTCATGTTATTCTTATTTATCTAACTTTTTTACCCTTACTAAGAATCTAAGATCACCCTTTCTTATATTTCCTTTCCCAAGGTTATAAAGAAAGGTTTTATGTAGGGTATGTTTATTAATAGTTCTAAATAGGAATATCATTATGGTATATGTTGAATATGTTTCACTAAATTGGAATATCGTGTACCTAGTCTCCAAAGACACTAAATTATTATAGTCCTCGTGTGTGTTTTTGTGTAATGTGTTTAATATTCATCTTAAAATATGTAATATCTATGTATGAAAAGTATGGGTCATTATAGTTCAATATAATCCCTTTCTCATATTATTCATTAATGTAATATCAATCATGACACACCCAATGTATCCTACCTCACTGTGAGAATATATCATCATGCATTTCATCAATACATCAAAGTATACAAATCATTAAATGTATTAATAATAATCTTAAATTCTAAGGACCATTACACATGCCTATAGATAGTAAAATCTAATAACATATATAAATGTATATTTTCTATTGGCATGTTAAGTTATCCTAACCACCTTATCTTGAAGATTACCCAGGACATACTTCATGAGAATAATTATCAATATTTTATGAGCCACCTACCCCTGATAGACTATATATTTTTTGTCTCGTTGAATAATATCATTCAGCTATAGAACATGAATTTAATAATACTGTCATAGAACTTCAAGGTTCTCGTAATTGCGGAGAAATACTATGACCTTTCATTGTGAAATGTATTCCAAGGACATTATCACATTAATTTACATGTATAAGAATGATCAAGATGAGATAAGATATTAATTAATATTCAACACCATGAATATTATAGTAATATAATGTTCATAGTAGTTGGTTCTAAGGCACCAACTCCAATATAATTCCACTTGAACTAGAGCCAATTACTAATATCTCAACCAATTAGCCTCACATGATAAACATACTTATGTTGAGATATGACTATAGTTTTTGATCCCACCATGATAACTATGGCTGATCTACTTATTATGAGCCCGTATTTAAGAAAAAATACAACAAAAGATTATATAATTGAGTATATACTTTTTTTCTCTATCATACATGACATATTTTATAATATTATATTTAAAAGTTCATTATAAAATGATAAAACTTTTCTATCTAGGTAAAACTCCAAAATATGGAACACAATCTTGCTAAACTTTCTTCTTAAGATTCATTAGAATTTGCATCATTCTCGGTCTAATATATATATATATATATATATAAACTACTAGCTCTAATAATCATTACCATTAGCCTTACTACAATCCCAGATCAAACTAATATAAATAATTCTAGTTTTATATCCCATGAAAACTAAGATTCTCATTTCTATAATTACCAGAAACGTATCCAGTTTTTCTTTCTCAAGAACTATTAGATAGTTATGACTACTGGCCTATACAGTTCTCCCAGTCTTTTTTTATATTTAAATTCTATGTTGTATACATAAAAAAGATCAAAACTATGTAATATTATGTCATGTGAGAAATATTTCTAAAGTAAACTTAGGCATATATAGTCTATACATCATAAGAATACCATCTGACACTTGAACCAATTCAGGTGTATTGTTTCATCTTGTATTTTTCAATATCATGATAGCTATATAGTATGACTTGGATTAAGAATCCCCATTGATATATGGTAGATGTTATTATTCCTTGGAACTTGGGTTTCTAATTAATCCATATTTTAGGAATTGACTTTAGTATTAATTAACCATTAGACTAATTACCTATTTTCTATATGTTTTCAAAAATATTTTCCTGGTAAATTATAACACTCCCACTAACCTATTATAGAAACTTGGGAATACATTCATTTGAAGTTAATATACTATGATCATAATAAATATTTTAATCTATAAAAGGATCCTCAAAACTTATATATCATATTGGTATTTTTTATGTCAAAAAAATTTCTTGTCATGTCATACAGACGCCTCCTATGATGTTTCCTTTAAGGAGTATGGTCTTGACATCCAATACCCAATAAAATTATTATATAGAATCTATGAAAAGTAAATTTTGAATGGACTTTTTCATGATGATTAATGAGAACGTATTATCATACACTATGTCTATATAATATGATCCTTTCATTAATAATCTATGTTTTATTGGTCTAAATGTGACCATCCATGTATAGTTTCTCTTGAATACCTACCAATAACTTTACATTGACTATAAAATCTACCAAAATGAGGAATTAGACTTTGGTATATGAAATTCATCTTTAATTTCAAAAGAAATTTTCAACCACAGCTATTTTTTCACTTACTACTTCCTATAGGAATCATTATTCTTACTGAGTAACATATATCACCCACCATGGTGAATATAAACCCATTACTATGGTTTTAAAATTCCTATCTAGTATGTTTCTTTGAAAAGATTCCCCTCACTAAAAATTTTGATGTAAATTGTTCTTATAAAAACTTGTGAATCAATAGATAATATTAAACTTAATTCTTATTTACTCCCACAATATCAAGATAGATATACTTCCCATATAAAAATGTTGTTTTTGAAATTAATACCTTTCTATCTTGGTGATGTTTATGTTCTCAATAGTTACAGGATAATTAACTGAGATACACTTTGTGTTTCCTTTTATGTGCGTTTTGATTTAATGCCAACTTAATAAATGATTCAAATTAGAACACCTTAGGTTGTTACATAATGGACTCTCATCATATCATAACTTATGATATCCATTAGTCAATATAATTGGCATATGGTTAGTTTTTATACTACTATCATGTGAAACATTTCTATAAAGGCATCATCAAATACTTGTAATATATATAAGACTCATTGTTGAACTGACTTATGTTATCTCCATTTGTATGATGTGAATAATTTAATGTGAGTTTAGTAAAATGTTCACTCTATATTCAATGATCTATGAATAATTAGTTAAGATATACTCCAACCTAAAATCTCAAAGGATCCTATAACTTTTACCAAGTGTATTCATTACTTTCTTCTATCATTCCTATAATTTCTTAAATTAAATTAATAAAGTATATGAATTTACCTCTAACACCACCTTGGAATAGTATGTTATTTATAACTGTATTAACTCTATAATATTTATAGAATACCTTTTTTTCTAAACATCTATTTTTCTAAAACTTGATAAGTGATTTTTTCAGTATAGATAGTTTTTATCTCAAAAAGACTAAACACTCTTCAAGGTATAAACCTTTTAACTATTATCATATATACTTGACAAATAATTCTTCTTTTTCAACTAAGTGTGAATCTTAAATTTCATATTTCAACATTTATTTCTAATATTTGAAATTAATAATTGAAGTATTAGTAGCCTATTAATTAAGTGTAGAATACCAAAGCAACATTAATTTCAAAATAATTAATTTTTCATTGTCTCCGATAGAACATTGAGATAAATGTATAGGTAACATTTAATTTAAAATAATAGTTTAACTTGAATCAATCCTCTTGAAAATAAAAAGTTGTTTAATTCTCACTACTCACATAGGAATCACCCTTTTCATCTTATATAAGAATTCAAATATAATTCTTGAAGTTATGTGCTTCTCATGGATGACATAGGAATCACCTTCCTCGGCACCTAGGAGAACACACCTTACTTCTTGTAATTTTTTGGCTTAGTTTTAGTATTTAAATATAAGTTGGTATTTAATACCCAAGAAGTGAAATAGAAACACTATAATACCTAATGAATATATTTGAATTATATGTAATTGATTTTATTTTCTTCAATTATAATAAACTAAAATTTATATACATAAGGGAAGAAAATAGTTTCATGTTTACTTCACTACCTCTAAATATTTTTTCTTATTGAAATATGTGCGTAAATACATTATTAACTATAAAATAACCATAGGTTTTTCAACCATTCCTTTTATGTCGCTAAATATTCCTGAGTATCATGGTTACCTTCTTCAGGACCCAGATCAGGATGCTCCATAGGTCACTCCATGAGATACCGAGCATGCTTGTCATGTTGATGAGAATGTCAATGAATTGGTGGTCAGGGATGCCTTCCAACACAGGGACCCCCACCAAGACGAGATAGCTTCTCTCACTGCATGCCTTGAATCCCTGGAGATTTGATAGGTGGAAATATTACCTGATGATAGCCATATCTAGAATGAGTGTATGACATGTGATAACCCCTGGATTTTGAGAACCCTACTTCCACCCCCCCCCCCCACTTCAATGGGATGGGTGACCTGCTGTAGCATCTAGACAATTTCATCTCAAAGTGTGGACCTATATTGGGAACCCCATAGTAGTAGGAATCATCCAAGCTCTGATGTTTTTCATACATTATAAGGTCTTGCATTCATCTAGTACATCTAGTTACCCATGAGGTCTATAATTTTTTTGGAAGATATTCACAGGAAGTTTGTCTACTAGTTCATCTCAACCATGCACAAGATAAGTATTTTCAGCCTCTTTAAGCATAAGAAACTACCATATGAGAACGTCATAGACTTTTTCACTATGTGGAAGGGCCTCAAGTACTCACTTGACATGTCGCTGACTCAAGGGTGTCTACTAATGATGCATGGGTGAAACTTTATGACTGAATTGGTCCCTACCCTCATCACTCATAACTTCCCAAGTGGGTCACTGGATTTTTCATATAAGGACCAGTTCCTAGATAAATCCTTGTAGCAGGCCTAGAAAGTTCATCCATTTCCTCTTCCAGTTCCTACAAGAAGATCCACCAAGGTATAAATCTCCTTTGTAGTGCAAGTGGAAGCCCCAGAGCCACTAGATATATTGTTAGCAGAGCCTCACCAAGCACAAACTCACCAAGTGTAGTAGCCTCATCAATCTTAGCATCACTCAGTGAAAAATCAATAGGTTCCTCCTCATCAAGCACCACCTTCTAGGTGAGAGAATGTGGATCCAATCCCCTTTCAAGATCCAACCACTCGTTAGGGTCAAGAACTTAGAGCTCCCTTCCTGGATTGGAAAAACCGAACCTACTCCTTCAAAGAATCACAGGTCCCTAGTTACTTCCATAGTGCCTTAGAATAGGGGGTCCTAAAGCTACCAAAATGAAAGAAACTCCATGAGGCCAAGCTCACTAATCGACCTGACCACTTCCTTTACCACAGAATCCTTGTACACACCATTAAGTAGTGTTATGTGTTCAAATATTTTCTCCAAGACTAAGTGGAAAATGGTGTGGTTAGGTTTGGTTACATTCCAGCATAGGTGGTACACATATCTTTCAATACAGATAGAAATAGTGAGGGTTCCGGTGAATGGAAATAGGTTTCCAATCATGGGACTCAGATGTATGATGATTGGTTGGCTCATGGGGTAGTTTCTCATTCCCATGGCGTCATCTGTTCCCACTTAGGCTAGGAAAAACCTCCTGAAGTTTTCATGCCTTCTCTGGTTGACTCTTCCACATCATCATTACAGCCTTCCACATCTCCAAGGAGTAGTAACTGATAATGGAAATCAAAGTAACCCACCAGTATCAAAGAGTTCTTGTATCCTCAGGGATTTCATGTCTCTATAAATGGTAATTTCACCCAAATTCCAAAAAGCACTAGAATACTCTTCTAAAGACGACCAAGAATATGACTCTATGAATTCCGTCTAAGTTTTGGACACCTATATGGCCCCTGATGGTGAGGCATATCAGATAATATCTCCAAATATCAACGCCATTGAAGAGGAATCCAATAGCATGCAAACTATCAGAATTCTCAGTCTAGTGCATCAATATAGGTCATGCATGCAATAAAGACTAGAAAGAAGGTTCTATATAGAATTCAACAGGCATAGTCCTCATAGCCTATTCTATCAGACTCACCACCACCACTAATCATGATAATAATTGGAAATAACAGTTGTGATCACATCATGATCAGCCACATATATCTAGATCCAAGCCTCATACATCCAATAGTCATATAGTGGTGGTTTTAGGTGATTTTTATAATGATTAATAGGATGTTTTTAGCACTGGTCAGAATCTGTTGGTTTAGCTAGCAGTTTCTTTCATGATTCCTGACAAATACCAACCTCTTATAGGTAGAAATGTGTTCCTATCATGGAAGTATGATGTGATGAAGCACCTATCCAATATTCCTACCAAGATCTCAATCCTTGAGGTCCTCCGTATATCAAAATAGATGTGTGAGGCCATCACATAAGTTTTGAAAATCCTCCTCTATTTTGAAACAGAGGTAGCAGCCACAGAGACCTTCTTTGCTAAGGAATTCAAGTGAAAATAATGTAAATCCATCATCTTATTCTCAAGAGAATATGATTTCTACCTAGTTTAGGGCCACATACACCCACTATACATCATTGGCCAGTTAAATGGCATGAAGTTTCATCATTTTCTAGTTGACACAGGCATTGGGATCAATCCCATCCCAACCCAAATTCTCTATGGGTTGGGATTGACTGAAGAAGATTTGAGTCCCTCTGAACTGAAGATCCAAGGGTATGACAGGACTAAGTAGACATTGTGTGTCAAGATCTATTTGAGGACCCAGTTTAGTAGTTTGATAGAAAATGTTGAATTCATGATTGTATCACATGACACCACTTACAATGCATTTATGGGTAGGTCCTGGATCCACGTATATGCAGTAGTTACCTCCTCGTATCACAAATTCCTTAAGTACTCCATTAATATTTGAGTAGGAATTCTACAAGGTAATGCATCCCCCTTAGACTCCTATGAATCCCACTATATGGTTTTTTGGATATTACAAGAGAAAGTACAAGCAAGTTCAGACCAATGAGGTTGATCATACCACCATTGTGGATAGCCCATAGATGGATTTGGATGACGAATTCATCCTCCCAAATCACTAGTTGGAGGATATAGCACCAGACTTTAGGAGTTTCTTTGTCATTTATGGGATAAAAAGGTGTCACATCCCTAATTTTATGGAACATTGTAAGATTACAACATAATCCAACATGGGTTAGGATTGGGTGATACCGGAACCCCCTACCCCTGTTAGGTATTGAGATGTCTCCCCAATGGCCACAACTATGAGTCACACCCAGTTGTTTTTCCAAGTTGGTTTGAACTAACATAAGTTGACCCATCACCATTAATTTGATATCAAGCATATACCCCATGTTCAAAGGCCTAATGGATTTGGTATTATGGCCTCTGTCATTATGGTTTTAGGAAAGCTTGAGTCCCCTAGTGAAGATTCCACCACTATCCAAGTAGGCACTAGTGTTCCCATAAAATTAGTTGATCTGAAAGAACCATATCCTCCCACTGATCCCCCCATCTCAGATGATGAAGAGGATTTGGAAGGTGCTCCTCCCACTTATGAAGAATGCATCTCCACCACTGTACATGATATTGTTCAGGTAAACCTTGGTATCAATGCAGATCCAAGGCTAATGTTGATCAGTGTAACTATGTCACCAAAGGAACAATAGCTTTATGTGGATTTTATAAAGTAGCACTGTGATTTATTTTCTTAGATATATGATAATATATCAGGACTAGACACTTAGGTCACCTTCCATCGTCTCGGTCTTCTGGTAGTCCATTGAAGATTCAAGGAGCCTCCCAGAAAAATGGACTCTTCTCATAGTTCCATGGTTAAGGCCAATGTTGACAAGCTTATCAAAACCATCTTCATTAAGGAAATTTAGTACCCTAAGTGGCTAGCCAACATCTTCCCAGTCAAAAATAAGAATGGGAATATTAGATTCTATATCAAATTTTGGGATCTCAACCATCACTATCAAAAGGATGATTTTCACCTTCCACTGAAAGGTCTATTGATTGATTCCATAGATGGGTTCTAGGATCTCTCCTTCATGGATGGATATTTTAGGTATAAAAATATCCAAAAGGCCCCCCAAAATGAGGATTCTACCACCATTAGATCATGGAAAGTTACTTTTTGTTATCAAATAATGTCTTTCTATTTGAAGAATTCCATATCCACTTATCAGTGGTCCATACACCATATCTTTAAAAAAATCCTTGGGATGCCAGTGGAATGTTATGTGAAAATTTGGTGCTCAAATCCCACCAGCATAAGGACAAACTCAAATATATTGAGAAGGTGTTCCACTTCCTCTACTCCTGTAATTTGAATATGAACCCCTTTAAATGTGCTTTCAGGGATACCTATGAGAAGTTTCTCAACTTTATCATCAGATATAGAGGCATTGAGATTGACCCATAGAAGATCAAGGCCATCAGCTATATGCCTTCTTAACATCAAGATATTCAAGTCCACTTGGCCTACATATGTTGGTTCATTGATAACCTAGATGGAAGGTGTAATACCTTCTCTAGGATCATGAAGAAAGGTGTTGTCTACTAATGGTATGAAGAGTGATAGACCATGTTTGAGGAGATCAAGAAGTATCTGCTATAGCCTCTGGTTCTAATGTCACCCATCTTAGGGAAGCCTTTGGTCATTTATATGACCACCCTAGAATGATCCCTCAGTGCCCTTACTGCTCACAATAACAACAAAGGGATAGAGAATAGTTTATACTATCTCAGTCGCATTCTCCTCAACACAGAGTCTAGATACTCTCCTATCGAGAAGATCTACCTTGCACTGGTTTTTGAAGTGTATAAGTTGTAGTACTATATGAAATGTCACGAGATACAGCTAATATCCCATGTGGTTCTACTAAAGTATATTATGAATCGCCCGATGGTGAAATATTAGATAGCATGCTGGGTAGTGATCCTTCAACATTTCAACATCAGGTTTATTATGAATAAAGCAGTCAAGGGTCAAGCATTGGCAGAATTCTTAGCCACTCATCCGTCTCTCAAAGAAGTGTCTTTGGATTTTGATTTCCCAGATGATGTTATCCTCTCAGTAGACCAAGCTTTTTCATGATGGAAGATTCATTTTGATGGTCCATCCCAGAGCACAACCGATAGATGTCTTAGTGATCCCAAGCTCAATAGAGTAGGCTTGGGGGTCATCTTCATCAACCTGGTATAGGTTGTCCTACCCTAATATTTCCTTCTATCAAAATGTTGCACCAACAATGAGATAGAGAATCAATATCTCATTTATACTCTCAATTTTTTCCTAGATATTTTTGTCCCATGATTTCATGTGAAGTACTCCAAGTTAGTCATTAAGAAAATCAATGGTGATTATGCCATCAGGAAGCCCGAGCTCATGCCCTTACTCGAGCGTACTCGCCAGCTGATAGACCATTTCCCTTATCATCTAGATTAAACTCATGTTCCCCGGTCAAGAAATGGTTGAGTCGATGCACTGACCAGCCTAGATGCATTTCTTATAGATCCTGACCAGGAAAATTTGTTCATTCATGTGTCAAATCGGTGAGTCATCACTCCCGTTGCCTCAAACGATGATGATGATATTTAATAGGAAAACTATCTAATAATTAGTGATTCCACATCAAGACCTCTAGATCCCCTCATAGATGAAGAGGCCTCTGATTGTTCAAAACCTTTTTTAAGTTTCTCTAGAACAAACTTTGACCACCCGACAGAGCCAAATGTGGGAAAATCTATAAGTACGCAACACATTACACCCTTCATAGTGGGCCCACAATTCAGAAGACTCTCTAGATTAGGTTTTTATGGAATTATCCTTCATTTCATTCAAGAAGATGAGATTACCCAAGTTATTAAGGAAGTTCATGATGGGTTCTTTGGTTCTCATTATGCAAGGTTAAAGCTCTCCCACCAGATTCAAAGGTTGGTCTACTTTCAGCCCACTAGGGTCCATGACTATATCGAGTTCTCCAAGAGGTTCCATGCGTGTCATTTTCATGCCAACTTTGTGCATCGGCCACTAGAGCCCCTCCATACTACTAAGTATTCATATACCTTTATAGTATGGGGACTTGATTTCATGGGACTATATCTTATAGTGGCATCTCTCCAATGTAGTTTCATTCTGACCATGATGGATTTCTTCTCCAAGTGGGCAGAAGTGATTTCTCTCAAGGAAGTCAAGGCCCGATCGATTATTGAAATCATGAGCTCCAATATCTTCCATGAATTAAAATTCACTCATTATATTATCACTAAAAACAGCACCAACTTCTAGGTAGTCTAGATGAAGAAGTTGTATTCCAATTGGTCTTGCCCAAATTTACCCAAGATTTTAGGGTTAAGAAGTCCCTTATAGTTCAGCTTGGGTTGTTGAATCCTCAGAGACCTAAGAAGTAACCTATAGACACGTACATTTTATGGATTGTTTTTGGCTATGAAGTAGAAAACTTGGGTTGATATTAGATGGTTTTAAGTGAATGCTAATATAATTAAGTGAATTAAATTTAAAATAATGAGTTTATCCTAGGTTATCACTTGGGGTGGATTAGATGCATTCTTTTTTCAACTATTTCAATTTCTTATATTTGAGATAGATTCATTTAATAAGATCAAACAAAATCATCACTTACTGGTTTAATACCTATACACTTTAATACTAATCACCTATAAACTTTAAGGATAAAAGTTTTGAGCACTTCAAGGTAAAGTTTCGTATTAGTACTTGAAGTGTGTGGCCTTAAATTCAACAAGGACTAAGAAGTTTAAAGATCTCCAAAAAAAATCTCAATTAAAAGATGTGATTAGAAATTAATGGAGTGATAAATAACATACAATTCATCCCCTTTTAATACCTTGGATCAACCCATAAGTGGGTTATCCCTCCATTGATACTATGGTTTTAATAGAAGTAGTAAGTAGACTCATGAGGGAGGAATTGGAGAAGTAAAAAAAGACACTGAAATAACGATCACTCCACTGTTGTGTTATAATTTCACAAGGTTTGGTGTGAATAAATTCACACCTTGAACCAAAATTATCAAATTTATATGAATAAGAACAAAATAAGAGTAGAAGAAGAAATTTTATTAATAAACTAAGGTGAATTGAACAACTTACATTAGAAAGAAAAACTCAAGGAAACAAAATCACAGGATAACATTACAATTGAACAAACCACCAAAGATGATAAACTCCTACACCACCACTACCTTAAATAGAACTTTAAAGAGGATTTGGTCGAGCTCCCAATAGTATAAAGGATCCCACTTGAGTATGGTAGGCCTAGGGTGGTGGAAAGTAAGGGAGAGTGGACTTCTTTATCATTGACCCGAAGTGGCATCCATCTTTCATCCACCGAACAGAGGTGTGTAAATGACCTTCTAGATGGACAAATTAGAGTAGGACATAGAATAAGAAAAAGTATCTCCATATTTATAATAACCGTATGTAAAATTTAAGCCCACAAGGATTTTTTTTCGAGATATTATTGAAATGGTGGTCTATTTTTCTGGGCCGCAGAATCTGGACCAGAATTTTATCTCCAACTTGGGCTTCCTGGAACTCAATTTAAACATTAGAATTAGATTTTTTTCACTATTGAATTAAATTTTCCCCATGAATTCCTCCATATTTAGTTTAATTTTCAGAATTATTGGGCTTGGATATTGGCTAGTACAGTAGTTTTATTGGGCTAATGTCTAGTTTACTTCACCCGTAATGTTGTTTGTTCAAGGCCAACTTTGGTGGTCTTCCAATATGAATCTTCCAGTACTCCAAAAGTATGAATTGTTACAAATGTAATGAGAAACCAGAAAATTAAATATGAAAACAAAATAAATATCATTGGGTACTTTAAATGATGTTCAAAAATGTACCATGTAATAGTGCATTTTAAGAAGAAATTACAATTATATTATGAAATAATGTTCAAAGTGTAAAATGAACTAAAATAGTGTTTGTGAATAATAAAGAATATGAATATTATATATATTAACAATTAATATTATCCTCATTCAATGGCTAATCACACCATCCAACTTGAGTTTTTCTAGTTCTGAGAAAAATATATCTCAAAAATGTGAAATTTGAATTTCCTTTTCCAAGAATATTTTAATAAAAAATGATCACCAAAAACCCTTATATCAAAAAACTATGAAACCCATAAAAATATTTTAATAAAACATAGTTTCATAAGCATATTCCAATCCCAATCCCATTCTTTTTTTCAAATTCATCGTCATATTTCATCTAATATCAATTAAACATGATGATGTGTTGTGCATCGCAATAGACATGGGGGTTCATCTTTATTCAAGGGGGAAATTATAGAAGCGCTAGGTAGAATCAAATTTTAATATTAATATGAGTATTCAAAAAAATGTATATTTTTTTGTATATTTTTTCAATTTTTCAATGATAATTGAAATTGCACACAATAGAGTCAACCCATGGAGCGAGACTTTGTCGATGACTGCCAGGATCAAAGACCTTAGGGAACCAAGGGAAGCCCACAAACTCAGGCATCATCTTGAGTTAAATAAGTCAAAAACAAATTCAAATTACCACAAATAGAGATAAATTTACTAACTCTGAGCCAAACAACTATGGAGTCACGATCCCCAAGTGTCGAAAGCCATGAATTAGGTCATTCCATTGCTCTACGCGCAAATTTATTGTTTTTTTATTTTTTTATTGAATAATCATACTAAAAATAAAATGATCACCAAACAAATGATATTTATTTGGGGGACCCCATGAACTCAAACTAATACTCCACTATCCAAAGTACTTGCATTGTGATCTCTTTTTTTATTTGAATTAAAATAAAAATGATGAAATTTCACATTAGACAGACACACTTTCCAAAATCTATGCTCATTAAAATTATACATGGATTAAAATAAGAATTATGGCATGCTAAATTATTTTATATTTAGTTTTAAAGTATTCAATGTGTATTATCATGTTCAAGGTTAAAGAAACTTTTCCTTCTATGCATTTTTTTATGCACACAAAATTAATTATTATTATTTTCATTCTTTTAAACCCCCAACATAGAATAACATTGTCCTCAGTGTTTAAATAAAATAAAATTTAGAAGGGGGTAAAGGTAGATGAGAGGAGTTTTAAAATGAATTTAAAATATGAGGATCGTGGAATAAAGTCACTTGGTGGTTGAAGTTGAAGTTCTTAACGCTCCAATTTAGTCCTTTGATATCCATGTCACTTGTGGAGTTCCCTAGTAGAAAAAGAATAAAAAAACAAACAAACAAAACAAAACAATATATATATTTATTTATTTATTCATTCATATAATAAAAAAATATATGTATATATACAAAAATTATAGAATAAGGAAGCACTATAAGTCATAGGTCAGTGGTAAGCACGTTCCCCTATCTCCCTTCAGTCCCGGGTTCGAGTCCCCACAGCTTCTCCAGTTGTGATGGGGTTTTCCCCACGACCTACAAAGTGTCCTTTTTATATTATTATTATTATTATTATTATTATTTTGATTTTTTATTCTAACCTACAAACAAATAAAAATAAAATGAACTGATGATACATTTTATTCTTTTTAAATTTCTGGGTAAGGTATTACTCAAGGATCACACCATGTGACATAGATGAATATGGCTCTCCCCTTTCATACCCATCCATACTCATAATAGAATAACATGTCAATAGTATAATTTTTTTATTTTTTTTAAATATCAAAATGATTCAGTAATCCTATTTGAAAAATAAAGATGATTCACAAATATTGGAAACATTAAAACTAAGGGTTTCCTCCCATGAAATGCTTTTGTTTGACATCGTTAGCCCAACATGGATCTTAAATCTATCAATTTTTTTATGGTTCATAGGTTGCCTCAGTTAACTCAGCCTTTATTTCTAGTTTATTGAATGATTCAATGAATTGTTTTAACCTATGAACACTGACCTTAAATATGTGACCACTTGTGGGATCCTGAATCTCTACTGCCCCATGGGGGTACACATGATGCACTATGAATGGACCTAACCATCTAGACCTTAACTTTCCCAGGTGTAAATGAAGTTTCAAACTATACAAGAGCACGAATTTTCCCAGTTCAAAGTGTTTAAATTTGATATTCCTATATTGGTAGTCTTGAACTCTAGATTTATTTATCCTTGAATTTTAATATGCCTCCATCCTAAGTTCCTCAAGTTCATTAAGATCTAATTTTCTCTTTTCTTCGGCCAAAAAATGTCTAAATTATTTTTTTTTTATTGCAAAAAATGCCTTATGCTCAATTTCTACAGGTAAATTGCATGATTTTCCATAAACCAACCAATATGGTGACATTACTAGGATGGTTTTGTACGTTATACAATATTCCCAAAGATCATCCAAGAGTTTCTCGGACCAATCTTTCCTAGAGGGATTGTCAGTTTTTTTAAGAATTTGATTAATCTCACTATTTGTTAACTCATCTTGACCATTGGTTTGAGGATGGTACGCAGTGGAAACTTTATGAGAAATCTCATACTTATACATGAGTGAAGATAATGGGAGGTTTTAGAAATGGGTTCATCGATCACTGATTATAGCCCTAGGAATTCCAAATCAAGAAAATATATACTCTTTTATAAATTTTAACACAACATGATGGTAGTTGGACTTGGTGGGAATGGTCTCAACCCATTTCAAGACATAATCAATAGCTAATAGAACGTAGAGTTATCCCCTACAGTTTGGGAAGGGTCCCATGAAATCAATTCCCCAACAATCAAAGATTTCAATGACTGGAATGGGAGTGAGGTTCATTTGATTCTTTTGGTAATGGATCCTAATTGATGACATTAAGGAAAACTTTTTCAGAATTGGAAGGAATCCTTAGTGAGTCTAGGATAGTAGAAACCACTTTGGAGGAACTTTTCAGGGGTTTTCTTTGTATAAAAGTGGCCTCCAAATGCCTCTCCATGAATAAATTTTAAAATGGACTCTTGCTCGAACTCAGGAACACATCTCCTAATGATTTGATCAGGAAAAACTTGAAAAGGTAAGGATCATAAAACACATAGTGTTTGACATCATA
Source organism: Viscum album (assembly GCA_963277665.1). Classification (NCBI taxonomy): domain Eukaryota; kingdom Viridiplantae; phylum Streptophyta; class Magnoliopsida; order Santalales; family Viscaceae; genus Viscum; species Viscum album. The sequence continues at coordinate 1,843,002,411 of OY728136.1, forward strand.
AAGGAATTTCCTCTTAGCTTGGGTCCCTAGGAATTTTGGAATGTCACCCATCACCAAATGGTTTTCTATGTCAGCATACCATGGTAAATCACTCACTGAATAGAGGTGCTCATAGGGAAATGAATCAGACAAAAAAAAGTTATGTGTGTTGTCTTTTAATTCTATCCTAGGGAGGTTATTAGCTACAACATTTTCAAAACACTTTTTATCCTTAATGGTTAAATCAAAATCTTGAAGAATAAGGACTCGCCTAATCAATCTAACCTTGGAATCTTGTTTTTGGAAAAGGTATTTTAGGGCTGAATGGTCAGTGAAGACAATGATGGGTGATCCTAAGAGATAAAACCTGAATTTCTCTAAGGAAAATACAATAGAAATAAACTCTTTCTTAGTGGTGGTTTAGTTGATGTGTGCATCATTTAAAGATTTTCTTGCATAAGAAATGACACATGGAGTTTTCTCACACTGTTTTCCTGAGACTGCTCCTATAGCGAAGTCACTGTCATCACACATGAGCTCAAAAAGAAGTTTACAATTTGGATATTTCAAGATAGGTGGAGATATTATAGATGACTTGAGTGTAGAGAATGATTCCTCACAACTTTATATCCATAAAAATGGACCATCTTTCACCAATAGAGCACAAAGTGGTCGAGAAATAGAGATGAAATTTCTAATGAACCTTCTACAGGAACCAACATGTACTAAGAAGGACCTTAATTCCTTAACAGTTTTAGGAGAGGGAAGGTGAAAAATGATGTCGACCTTAGCTTTATCAACTTCAATCCCTATACCAGATACCATATGGCCTAGAATAAGTCCTTCATTTACCATGAAATGGCATTTTTTCCAATATAGGATGAAATTCTTATCCTTGCATATTGACAAAACCCTTTCAACATTCAGAAGGCATCCCTTAAAATTATCCCCAATGATGGAGAAGTCAACCTTGAATACCTCTAAAAAATCCCCCACCGTGTTCGAAAAAATTCTCATCATGCACCGCTGGAAGGTACCATGGGCATTACATAACCCAAAGGGCATGCGATTGAAGGCAAAAGTGATGAATGGACAAGTGAAGGTTGTTTTTCCTTGATCCTATAAGGAGACCTCGATTTGATTATACCCTGAGAATATATCTTGGAAGTAATAGAATTGATGACCTGCCACTCGCTCGAGGACTTGATCAATAAAGGGAAAGGGGGAATTATCTTTCTTGGTACAAGAGTTGAGATTCTTATAGTCAATACAGACTCTAAATCCACTACTGACCCCTATGGGGAGAAGGTCACCATTCTCATTGGTGATCACGGTGATTCCATATTTCTTTGGGACAACTTTAATTAGGCTTACCCACTCACTCTCAGCAATGGGGTGTAATGACCAAAAGTATCATTAATTGAAATCCATTTTGATCTAATTAAATGTCTCTTTATGTTTATATAAAATTTAAAATTCTTTGGTTTTAAGTTAAGAATTTTGATCGTTGTTAATATAGTCGTTGAACAGTGATCACTTGATTAGTATAAATATATGGATTTAACAAATCCAATTTACTCAGACAAAGGAAGCGATGGCCTCATCCAGTAGAATTGCCCCATACGAAGCCCATTTATCGGAGCTCAGAAAATAGGTGGCATCCTTGGGCTTCGATCTTGACCAAGCCCAATCTGAGCTTCATCATGTCAAGCTCGAACGGGGCCGTCTATGGGAAAAGTGGAATTTGATAGAGATTACCACTCAATCGATGTTATCCGAGCCACCCCAAGAGTCTATCACCATCGCACACCTTACCCTTAGGTTTTATGCGGCTGTTTTAAGGGGTTATGTAACAAATCTCTAGTACTATGTTCATGTATATTATTTTTGTATATAATAATGAATATACCTCCTTGTCATTTTTTGATACATTGTAAATAGTTTTAAAGTACAAATAGTGTTTTTAGTTATTATTTAATTAAGAATTCTATTATTTAAAATTAAGATATTTTTGAATTAAATAATATATTATTAAATTATTATTATTATTAAATTAATTTTTATTAAATATAAATGATCTTATAATTTTATGAATGCAATTATAATTTTTATTAAGGTTTGAAAGCCATTTCTGTCAAACCCTGTGAATTTTTGATAAATGTCAGTTTTTATTTTAAAAGTAAAAATTAACATATTTAAAAAATTATTTAGATAAAATAAATGTTATTTCTGGAATCATGACATCAAAATTATCCAATGGTGAATTTTTCATAATTTTCTGAGACAGTCAAATTTTTGGGTAAAAATTAAATATCGTTTAAATATATAATGTGTTTTATGACATCATAATAACCCAATAGTGATGTGATAAAATACTATAATCTTTATGTTCGTCCAATATATGTTTTACCATTAAAATAATGTGATTTTGGGTTTGTTTGACTTACGTTTCAAAGCATTAATGAACCCCTCAAGACTTATTAAACACCTTGTCTTTTTAAATTAATTTCCATGGGAGTGTGACTCACCTCCACATAAGACACCCTATTATTTTAAGAAGTTCGGACTTTGGACTTATAAAATATTTTTTTCCTCTTCTCTTTTCCAAAAACCATGGGCAAAAACCATGGGATGGTTTGTGTTTTGGATTAATTTAATATAAGGGGTCCCAAACCTAAATAATAAAGAATTCCCTCATCTTTCCTATATAAACCCACCCAAGATCCCACTTCCTCCTCACTCAAAGCCTTTTTAGTTCATCCAACTTCTGACCTACTCTCTCTAGAATCCTCCCAAGGTAACCCAAGCTCCCAATAATCCTCTCACAATCCTCTATGTAGCCTTTGGAAGCACACTTCCAAGTAAGGGTTTTTTTCTTCCTTTCTCATTTTTGTCCAATTTTCTTTAAGTTGTTTTGCCCTTTTAATTTCAATTATGAATATTGGGGTAGGGTTTCTCACCTCCCTCATACTACCCTATTTATGTTTTAATGATGGTATACCCCTTTTCTCTCTCATTAAATGCCTCCCATGTACACCTGTTACTATGCCGAAATTCTGAAAGGAACTTCTCTCTCCTCATTTACATTCAAGCAATATTTTGTATCATGAATCTAAATTCTATGAAAATTGTTGGGACATGTATATATATAACCTCATTACTGTCCATTACATGTAAATATGATGAGGAACCCCTTTCTATCTCATCAACCATTTTTTATGAACTCTTATGTCACGCCATTACGCTGTAGAAATCGCACTGATTTTCTAAGCCAATGCCATTGTGTAGTGAATACCATGCCCATTTCTCCATCAAGGGTATTCACCTTTATGCACATTTACTTATTGATTATAAAGTTTCATGTATGAATTCCACATTCCTTTATCATGGAATAAATGATTATGTTTTATGAATCCATTTTTTATGATCAATGTGGCACACTTATGCATGAAATGAAATGTTTAAGAAGGGTGCGCCCTTATAGCGCTCCAATGTATTGGGTAAAGTATGGTATCATGATACGTCATGTGCAATGATTGTTGACTCATTCTAATTCATGTTCAACGATGGTTTACTCGTTCTTTATGTGTAATGAGGATTTACTCATGCTCCATGTGCAATGAGCCTTGGCTCATGCTAATTCCATGTTAAGTGTTGTTGCCACATTTCCATGTTATGATTATCATGCTTTATCATGCCTTTATGTTCATGTTTCTCTTGTGATATATTGATATTCCTATTGTCTAACATGTATTGTAATCCTCATGTATTCCATGTTTATTCCCTTACTGGGCTTTATAGCTCACCCCTTTTTATGCATGTCCTCAGGTTATCCCATGCAATGCTAAGTACGAGGGAATGTAGTGGTCATTTAAGGTAGTTTTCAATAAAGATTTTGTATTTCATGTTTTAAGTTGTTATGTAATGATCCTAAGCACCAAAGAAACTATACCTCTCGATCTGATTTGTTGTATCAAGTGAAGTTTTATGTAATAAATCATCTTTAAAGTTTGTAATAAAAGCAAGGTTGTCATAGTTGGTATCAGAGGATAGGTTTAGTTATTTCTGGAATTAGGATTACAAAACCCTAGTAAAGCCTTAAAGACAAGACTAAGTATAATAAAAACATTCCTAAGTTTTGGTAAGTACTGAGTAAGTGGTTTATCAAACAAATATATCCCTGTCTGGATACGAGAAGATAGAGGCGGCTCTGGTACAGATGTATCCTAGGGGTAAAACCTAAAAACACCGCTTTGAGCTAGACTCGAATGGGAACTAGTGCACGACAATTGGCCTTGCTGCACTCTTGGTTACGACAGTCCCGGGGGATATGTTTGGATAAATTCACAAGCTTAGTATGAACATTTATTAAGGGAATTAAAAAAAATGCCCCTAAGAATATATGTTAGAAATTAGATCATGAAAAGCCCAGATTGAAGCCTATATACTCATGAGTTAAGGAAATAAAAGTTTATTTATAAGTCATCAACTTTTTTTTGGATTGCCCTTTAAGTTTTTCCCCTAACTTTCCTTTTATTCCAGCTAATGGCTGGTAATAGGAAGACTCAGGCTAACAACCATTGTGAAGATCAATGTGATGACTGTACTAATGAGATGCCCAATCCAATGGGAGCGGGAATCGCGAACTTTGTCACACTTCTCTCTCATATAACTCAAGTTTTGAATAGAAACATGGGTCAAGAGGAACGTTCAACCCCCCCCCCCCCCCAAGAAAGAACAAGTCGCTATCGAGAGCTTCATGAGACAAAGGCTTCCTACTTTTAGTGGATCATCTGATCCCATGATCGCTGAACAATGGATCAACTCCATTGAAAATATCTTCTTTATCCTTCAATGTTCTGAACAAGAGAAGGTTCTCCTGGAGGCTTATCATATGGAGGGTGAAGCTGATCAATGGTGGACATTGATCAAAAATACGAAGCCTAAGGAGGAGATCGAGGTGTTGGAACAGAAGGATTTCTATAAGATGTTTTTCGATAAATATTTTTCGTGCACCCTACGACTTAAGATGGAAAGGGACTTCCTTTCCCTCAAGCAAAAAGACAAAGAATATGTTGGAGCGTACAAGGAAAACTTCCCAAGTCTTGAGCGATATGCTTCTGGCTTTTTCGTTACCCCAAAATGAAAAGTTGACCGCTTCTTTGGTGGGTTGAAGCCTAGCCTTTGGAAGGCATTGGCGATCCATGACTTCGACAGCTATGAGGAAATTGTCTCATGTGCCCTCAAGGTCGAAATGGAGATTGGAGAATCACAGGGGTATCATGGGGACAAGAAGTGTAAGGTGGACTTCAATTCTGGCGGTCCAATGGATAAATCCAATGGTTCTAAGAAGATCCAGCACTCCACTTGTCAAAAGTGTGGAAAGAAGCACCATGTAAATTGTCTCAAGGGGATGACGAAATGCTTTAGGTGTGGAAGAGAAGGGAACCTAGCTATTAACTGTCGGCAAGAAAGGCCCGCGGCTGTGACAGAGGAGAGGAACACTCCATTAAAACCTCAATGCACTGTTCAATGCTAAAAATTCAAAGAACTAGGGCATTTTTCAAATCAGTTCCCTAATCCAAGGGTTTTCGGAGGCAACCAACAACCTCCAAGGCTGCAAGGAAGATCTTTTTCCATCACTTCTGCCGAAGTGAACCCTGACAACGAAGTGTTGACAGGTACGCTAGTTATTTATTCAATAATAGTGAATGTACTTTTTGATTCAGGTTCTACGCATTCTTTTATATCTCGAAAGTTTAGTAGAACAATCCTAACACCACCACAAATCATGGAAGTAAAGATGTCGGTGAGTATGGAAAATGGGGCAATCATTGCATCCCATGAATATAAGTCCTCCGCTGTTTTAATTTGTGGATTGAATTTCCCGGAAAACCTCATCATACTCCCTCTGGTGGAATTTGATGAAATTCTTGGCATGGATTGGCTTTCCTTATATAGAGCCAACATAAATTCTCGGGAGAGGGAAATCACACTCCATATGGAGAATCGACCCCCGATTATTTACAAGTGTAAGGAGGAAGATGAATCTCCTTTATCTTCATCATCTCAAGCATGGATATTACTTCCCTATGACACGTATCTGGCTCAGATGATTGAGTCCAAGGAAGAAACCATCCATGAAGAAATGCCTATTGTGAGGGAATTCACTAAAGTGTTTCCTGAGGAATTGCTTGATCTTCCTCCTAGAAGAGATGTTTAATTCTTAATTGAACTTATACATGGGATGCTACCAATATCCAAGACTCCATATAGAATGGTTGTCGTTGATCTTAAAGAGCTAAAGAAACAACTACAGGAGAATCTGGATAAAGGGTTTATACGCCCAAGTGCTTCACCATGGGGTGCACCAGTCCTCTTCGTCAAGAAGAAGGATGGGTCAATGCGCCTTTTCGTCGGTTATTGTGAGCTCAAAAAAACATGATAAAGAACAAGTATCCTCTCCCACTAATTGATTGCTTGTTTGATCAGCTTTGTGGAGCATAATACTTCTCCAAGGTGGACTTGCAGTCGGGATATTATCAAGTAAGGGTGAAGAAGGAAGATATCCCCAAGACTGATTTTTGCACAAGATACGGGCACTATGAATTCATAGTAATGCCTTTTGGACTCACTAATTTTCCATCAATCTTCATGGACATAATGAATAGAGTCTTTAGAGATTACCTCGACAAATTTTGGTAGTCTTTATAGATGATATTATAATATACTCCAAAACCAAGGAGGGTCATGAGGAGCATTTAAGAACTGTACTAGAGACTTTGCGCAAGGAGAAGCTCTATGCAAAGTATAGAAACTGTGAGTTCTGTTTGAAGGAGGTCTCATTCTTGGGCCATATCATCACAAGAAATGGGATATCTGTGGATCCCTCCAAAACAGATGCAATTGAGGGATGTCTGAGGCCAAAATCGGTAACCGATATCCGTAGCTTCTTGGGGTTAGCTGGATATTATCAAAGCTTTGTGAGGAATTTCTCATGATTTTCCAACCTTCTTACCAAGCTAACTAGGAAGAGAGTAATGTTTTCTTGGAGTGATGAATGTGAATAAAGCTTCAAGGAGTTGAAAAAGAGGCTTATCACTACGCCCATGATCACTTTACCCACAAGTGGGGAACCTTTTGTGGTTTTCAGCGATGCTTCGAAGAAGGGATTAGGCTGTGTTCTGATGTAGAATGATAAATTGATATCCTATGCCTCAAGGCATTTGAAAATACATGAGAGAAACTATCCAACGCATGATCTGGAGTTATCGGCGGTGATCTTTGCCTTGAAAATCTGGCGGCATTATCTCTATGGGGAGAAATGTGAGATATATACAGACCACAAGAGTCTTAAATATATATTCACACAGAAAGAGATTAATATGCGCTAGAGAAGATGGATATATCTCATCAAGGATTATAACTTTTCAATACATTACCACCCTGGGAAAGAAAACAAGGTGGCAGATGCCCTAAGTAGAAAGGACCCAGCGATTCTATCAATGATGAGAATTGAAAAGGATCCAATCTTCTTAGACTTGATGAAGATGGACATGGGAATCATAAAGAAGGCAACATCATCAATCCTTTCACAAATGATTTCTCAACCATCTCGTTTGGAAAGGTTAAAGTATGCTCAAAAGGATGATGTGGGAATTCAGGAGAAAGTGGAAGCTATCAAAAAAAGTAAATCCTTGGAGTTTAATGTTAATGAATAAGGAATTATTTGGTTTGGGAAAAGACTATGTGTTCCATAAATTCTGGAGCTGAAGAAGGAACTTTTGTATGATGCACATAGTTCAAATTTCTCTATTCACCTAGGGAGCACAAAGATGTATTGAGACCTCGGAGAAAAATTTTGGTTGGATAATATGAAGAAGGAGATCGCTGAATATACATCAAAGTGCCTGGTGTGTCAGCAAGTGAAGGCAGAGAGGAAGAAGTCTAAGGGGATGATGAAACCATTGCCCATACCAGAATGAAAATGGGAGAACATCACCATGGACTTTGTCACCGGACTTCCAAGGATATCCAAAGGCAACAATGCAATCTGGGTTGTTGTGGATCGTCTTACAAGGACTGCACACTTCATTGCTATTCGGGAGGATTTCTCATTGGATCAAATGGAACAAATATATATCAGGGAAGTGGTAAGATTGCATGGATTACCACTATCTATTGTGTCTAACTGAGATACAAGATTCACCTCTAAGTTTTGGAAGAGTCTTCAACATGCTCTGAATACCGAACTAAACTTTAGTACGACCTATCATCCTCAAACTAATGGCCAATCTGAGCGGACTATCCAAAAACTTGAGGACATTTTGAGAGCGTGCTCAATGGAATTTAAATGAGGATGGGATCAACATCTTCCACTGGTTGAATTCTCCTACAACAACAGTTTCCACTCGATCATCCAAATGGCACCATATGAAGCCCTGTATGGGAAAAGGTGCAAAACACCGGCATGTTGGGATGAGGTTGGTAAACATAAGTTGCTTGAACCGGAAATGGTCGAGGAAATGGTGGAGAAGGTGAAAACCATTCAGCAGCATATCAAGGCATCCCAGATTCGACAGAAGAGTTATGCAGATAACCGTCGATGAGACCTTGAGTTTAAAGTTGGAGACATGGTGTTGCTACGCATATCACCATGGAAGAAGGTCATGAGGTTTGGAAAGAAAGGGGATTTAAGTCCAAGGTACATCGGCCCCTTCAAGATTATTGAACGCGTTGGGGTGGTGGCCTATCGACTAGCACTTCCACCTACCATGGACAAAGTACATGATGTCTTTCATGTATCCCTCTTAAGTAAGTATATATCGGACCCTTCAAATGTACTCTCTTCTGAGGTGGTACAATTGGAAGGTGATCTTTCTTATGAGGAGAAACCAGTGAAGATCTTAGATCATAGAGAAAAAGTCCTACGAAATAAGACAATGCCCCTCATCAAGGTGTTGCGAAGAAACCACAAGTTTGAATAAGTGACTTGGGAATTAGAGGAAATGATGAATCTGAGTTACCCACATCTGTTTTAGTGTGGGAAAAGGAAAATTTCGAGGGTGAAATTTCTTAAGGGGGGAATATTGTAAGGACCCAAAGTTTCATTAATAGAAATCCATTTTGACCTAATTAAATGTCTCTTTATGTTTATATAAAATGTAAACTTCTTTGGTTCTATGTTAAGATTTTTTACCATTGCTAATATAGTCATTAAACAGTGATCACTTGATTATTATAAATATAGGGCTTCAACAAATACAATTTACTCAGACCAAGGAAGTGATGGCCTCATCCAGTAGAATTTCCCCATACGAAGATCATTTGTCGGAGCTCGAAAAAGAGGTGGCATCCTTGGGCTTTGCTCTTGACCAAGCTCAAGTTGAGCTTCATCATGTCAAGCTTGAATGGGACCGTCTATGGGAAAAGTGGAAGTTGATTGCGATTACCACTCGAGCGATGTTATCCGAGTCACCCCAAGAGTCTGTCACCATCGCACACCTTACCCTTAGGTCTTATGCGGCTGTTTTAAGGGGTTATGTAAAAAATCACTAGTACTATGTTCATGTATATTATTTTTGTATATAATAATGAATATACCTCCTTGTCATTTTTTTTGATACATTGTAAATAGTTTTAAAGTAAAAATAGTGTTTTTAGTTATCATTTAATTAAGACTTAAATTTTTTTTTAAATTAAGGAATTTTTGAATTAAATAATATTTTAATAAAATATTATTATTATTATTAAATTAATTTTTATTAAATATAAATTATCTTATAATTTTATGAATGCAATTATAATTTTTATTAAGGTTTGAAAGCCATTTCTGTCAAAACCCATGAATTTTTTATAAATATCGGTTTTTATTTTAAAAGTGAAAATTAAAATATTTAGAAAATTATTTAGATAAAATAAATGTTATTTCTGGAATCAGGATGTTGAAATTATCCAACGGTGATTTTTTCATAATTTTCTAAAACAGTCAAATATTTGGGTAAAAATTAAATACCGTTTAAATATATAATGTGTTTTATGACATCATAATGACCCAATAGTGATGTGATAAAATACTATAATCTTTATTTTCGGGAAATATATGTTTTACCATTAAAATAATGTGATTTTGGGTTTGTTTTAATTACTTTTCAAAGGATTAATGGACCCCTCAAGACTTATTAAACACCTTGTCTTTTTAAATTAATTTCCATGGGAGTGTGACTCACCTCCACATAAGCAACCCTATTATTTTAATAAGTTTGGACTTCGGACTTATAAAATATTGTTTTCCTATTCCCTTTTCCAAAAACCATTGGCAAAAACCATGGGATGGTTTGTGGTTTGGATTAATTTAATATAAGGGGTCCCAAACCTAAATAATAAAGAATTCCCTCATCTTTCCTATATAAACCCCCCCAAGATCATGCTTCCTCCTCACTCAAAGCCTTTTGAGTTCGTTCAAACTCTACCCCAATCTCTCTAGAATCCTCCCAAGGTTCCCCAAGCTCCCAACAAGCCTCTCATAAGCCTCTCTCTATCCTTTGTAAGCACACTTCCAAGTAAGGGTTTTTTTCTTCCTTTCTCATTTTTGTCCAATTTTCTTTAAGTTGTTTTGCCCTCCTAATTTCAATTATGAATGTTGGGGTATGGTTTCGCACCTCCATAATACTGCCCTATTTATGTTTGAATAATGGGAGACCCCTTTTATCTCTCATTAAATGCCTCCCATGTACACCTATTACTATGCCGAAATTCTGAAAGGAACTTCTCTCTCCTCATTTACATTCAAGAAATACTTTTGTATCATGAATCTAAATTCCATTAAAATTTTTGGGACATGTATCTATATGACCTCCTTACTTTCCATTACATGTAAATATGATGAGGAACCCCTTTCTCTCTCATCAACCATTTTTTATGAATTCTTATGTCACGCTGTTGTGCTGTCGAAATCGCACCGATTTTCTAAGCCAATGTCATTGTGTAGAGAATACCATGCCTATTTCTCCATCAAGGGTATTCATATTTATGCACATTTACTTATTGATTATAAAATTTCATGTATTAATTCCACATTCCTTTATCGTGGAATAAATGATTATGTTTTATGAATCCATGTTTTATGATCAATGTGGCACACTTATGCATGAAATGAAATGTTTAAGATGGGTGCGCCCTTATAGAGCTCCAATGCATTGGGTAAAGTATAGTATCATGATACATCATGTGCAATGAGTGTTGAATCATTATAATTCAAGTTAAGTGAGGGTTTACTCATGCTTTATGTGCAATGAGGATTTACTCATGCTTCATGTGCAATGAGCCTTGGCTCATGCTAATTCCATGTTAAGTGTTGTTGCCACATTTCCATGTTATGATTATCATACTTTATCATGCCTTTATGTTCATGTTTCTCTTGTTCTATATTGATATGCCTATTGTCTAAAATGTATTTTAATCCTCATGTATTCCATGTTTATTCCTTTACTAGGCTTTATAGCTCACCCCTTTTTTTATGCATGTCCTCAGGTTATCCCATGCAATGCTAAGTACGAGGGAATGTAGTGGTCATGTAAAGGAAGTTTTCGATAAAGATGTTGTATTTAATGTTTTAAGTTGTTATGTAATGATCCTAATCCCCAAAGATACTATACCTCTCGACCTTCTTTGTTGTATCAAGTGAAGTTTTATGTAATAAATCATGTTTATGTTTGTAATAAAATCAAGGTTGTCATAGTTGGTATCAGAGGATAGTTTTAGTTATTTTTGGGATTAGGATTAGAAAACCCTAGTAAATCCTTATATACAAGACTAATTATAATAAAAACATCCCTAAGTTTTGGTAAGTACTTAGTAAGTGGTTTATCAAACAAATACATCCCTATCTGGATACGAGCAAGTAGAGGTGGCTCTGGCACAGATGTATCCTAGGGGTAAAACCCAAAAACACCGCTTTGAGCTAGACTCGAATGGAAACTGGTGCACGAAAACGGGACTTACTGTACTCTTGGTTACTACACACCCATGGGATATGTTTTGATAAATTCAAAAGCTTAGTATGAACCCTTATTAAGGGAATTAAAAAAAATTCCCCTAAGAATATATGTTAGAAAGTAGATCATGAAAAGCCTATATTGAAGCCTATAGACTCATGAGTTAAGGAAATAAAAGTTTATTTATAAGTCATCAACTTTTTTTTGTATTACCCTTTATGTGTTACCCCTAACTTTCCTTTTATTCCATCCAATGGCTGGTAATAGGAGGACTCGGGCTAAAAACCATTGTGAATATCAGTGTGATGACTGTACTAATGAGATACCCAATCCAATAGGAGAGGGAATCAAGAAATTTTTCATGCTTCTCTCTCATCTAACTCAAGTTTTGAATAGAAACACGTGTCAAGAGAAATGTTCAACCCCCCTAAGAAAGAACAAGTCACTATCGAGAGCTTCATTAGACAAAGGCCTCCTACTTTTAGTGGATCATCTGATCTAATGATCGCTGAACAATAGATCAACTCCATTGAAAAGTTCTTCTCCATCCTTCAATGTTATGAACAAGAGAAGGTTCTCCTGGTGGCTTATCGTATGGAGGGTGAATCTGATCAATGGTGGACGTTGATCAAAAATAAGAAGCCTGAGGAGGAGATCGAGGCGTTGTAATGGAAGGATTTCCAGAAGATGTTTTTCGATATATATTTTCCGTGCACCCTCTGACTTAAGATGGAATGGGAATTCCTTTACCTAAAGAAAAAAGATGAAGAATATGTTGGAGCGTGCGAGGAAAACTTCACAAGTCTTGCACGATATGCTTCCGGCTTTGTCGTTACCCCAAAATGCAAAGTTGACCACTTCTTTGGTGGGCTGAAGCCTAGCCTGCGGAAAGCATTGGCGATCCGTGACTTCGACACCTTTGAGGAAATTGTCTGATGTGCCCTTAAGGTCGAAATGGAGATCAGAGAATAACAAGGGTATCATGGGGACAAGAAGCGTAAGGTGAACTTCAATTCTAGCGGTCTGATGGATAAATCCAACGGTGCTAAGAAGATCCAGCACCCCACTTTCCAAAAGTTTGGAAAGAAGAACCCTGGAAATTGTATCAAGGGGATGAGGAAATGATTTTGGTTTGTAAGAGAAGGGCACCTAGCTGTTAACTGACGGCAAAAAAGGCCTACGACTACAAAAGAGGAGAGGAACGCTTCGTTCGAACCTCAATTCATTGTTCAATGCTACAAATTCAAATAACCGGGGCATTTTTCAAATCAGTGCCCTAATCTATGGGTTTTCGGAGGCAACCAACAACCTCCAAAGCAGCAAGGAAGAGCTTTTTCCATCACTTCTGCTGAGGTGAACCCCGACAATGAAGTGGTGACAGGTACGCTAGTTATTCATTCAACAATAGCGAACATACTTTTTGATTCAGGTTCTATGCATTCTTTTATATCTCGAAAGTTTAGTAGAACAATCCCAACACCTCCACAAATCATGGAAGTGAAGATGTTAGTGAGTACGGAAAATGGGGAAATCATTGCATCCCATGAATATAAGTCCTCCCCTGTTTTAATTTTTGGATTGAATTTCTCAGTGAACCTCATCATACTCCCTCTGGTAGAATTTGATGCAATTCTTGGCATGGATTGTCTTTCCTTATATAGAGCCAACATAAATTGTCAGGAGAGGTAAATCACACTCCATATGGAGAATCGACCCCCGATTCCTTACAAGTGTAAGCAGGAAGATGAATCTCCTTTAGATCCATCATCTCAAGCATGGATATTACTACCCTATGAGCATGCGTATCTGGATCAGATGATTGAGTCCAAGGAAGAAACCATCCTTGAGGAAATGCCTATTGTGAGGGAATTCGCTGAAGTGTTTCCCGAGGAATTTTCTGGTCTTCCTCCTAGAAGAGATGTTGAATTCTCAATTGAACTTATACCTGGGGCACTACCAATATCCAATACTCCTTATAGAATGGATGTCGTTGAGCTTGAATAGCTAAAGAAACAACTATAGGATAATCTGGATAAAGGGTTTATATGCCCAAGTGCTTCACCATGGGGTGCACCAGTCCTCTTCATCAAGAATAATGATGGGTCAATGCAACTTTGCATCGATTATCGTGAGCTCAACAAAATAACGATAAAGAACAAGTATCCTCTCCCACGAATTGATGACTTGTTCGATCAGCTGTGTGGAGCACAATACTTCTCCAAGGTTCACTTTCGGTCGATATATTATCAAGTAAGGGTGATGAAGGAAGATATTCCCAAGACTGCTTTTTGCACAAGATACGGGCACTATGAATTCATAGTAATGCCTTTCAGACTCACTAATGCTCCAGAAATCTTCATGGACATAATGAATAGAGTCTTTAGTGATTACCTCGACAAATTTGTGGTTGTCTTTATAGATGATATTCTAATATACTCCAAAACCAAGGAGGATCACAAGGAGCATTTAAGAACTGTACTGGAGACTTTGCACAAGGATAATCTCTATGAAAAGTACAGCAAGTGTGAGTTCTGGTTGAAGGAGGTCTCATTATTGGACCATATCATCACAAGCAATGGGATATCTATGGATCCCTCCAAAACAGATGCAATTGAGGGATGGCCGAGGCCAACATCAGTAACCGATATTCGTAGCTTCTTGGGGTTAGATGGATATTATCGACGATTTTTGAGGAATTTATCATGATTGTCCAACCCTATTACCAAGATAAATAGGAAGGGAGTAAAGTTTTCTTGGAGTGATGAATGTGAAGAAATCTTCATGGAGTTTAAAAAGAGGCTTATCACTGCGCTCGTGCTAACTTTACCCACAAGTGGGGAACCTTTTGTGGTTTTCAGCGATGCTTCGAAGAAGGGATTAGGCTGTGTGCTAATGCAGAATGATAAAGTGATATCCTATGCCTCAGGGAAGTTGAAAATCCATGAGCAAAACTATCCAACGCATGATCTGGAGTTAGCGGCGGTGATCTTTGCCTTGAAAATCTGGCAGCATTATCTCTATGGGGAGAAATGTGAGATATATACTGATCACAAGAGTCTTAAATATATATTCACATAGAAAGAGATTAATATGCACCAGAGAAGATGGATAGATCTCATCAAGGATTATGACTATTCAATACATTACCACCCTGGGAAAGCAAACAAGGTGGAAGATGCCCTAAGTAGAAAGGACCCAGCGATTCTATCAATGATGAGAATTGAGAAGGATCCAATATTTTTAGACTTGATAAATATGGACATGGGAATCATAAAGAAGGGAAAATCATCAATCCTTTCACAAATGATTGCTCAACCGTCTCTTTTGGAAAGGTTAAAGTATGCTCAAAAGGATGATGTGGGAATTCAGGAGAAAGTGGAAGCTATCGAAAAAGGGAAATCCTCAGAGTTTAATGTTAATGAAGAAGGAATTGTGCGGTTTGTGAAAAGACTATGTGTTCTATCAAGTCCGGAGCTGAAGAAGGAAATTTTGGATGATTCACATAGTTCAAATTTCTCTATTCACCTAGGGAGAAAAAAGATGTATCGAGACCTCCAAGAAAACTTTTGGTGGGATAATATGAAGAAGGAGATCACTGAATATACATCAAAGTGTCTGGTGTGTCAGCAAATGAAGGCATAGAGGCAGAAGTCTAAGGGGATGATGCAACCATTTCCCATACCAGAATAGAAATGAGAGAACATCATCATGGACTCTGTCACTAGACTTCCAAGGACATCCAAAGGAAACAATGCAATTTGGGTTGTTGTGGATCGTCTTACAAAGACTGCACACTTCATTGCTATTTGGGAGGATTTCTCATTGGATCAACTGGAACAGATATATATTAGGGAAGTGTTAAGGTTTCATGGAGTACCACTATCTATTGTGTCTAACCGAGATCTAAGATTCACCTCTAAGTTTTGGAAGAGTCTTCAACATGCTATGAATACTGAACTAAACTTTAGTACGGCCTATCATTCTCAAACTGATGGCCAATCCGAGCGGACTATCCAAACACTTGAGGACATGTTGAGATCATGCTCAATGGACTTCAAAGGAGGATGGGATCAATATCTTCCACTGGTTGAATTCTCCTGCAACAACAGGTTCCACTCGAGCATCCAAATGGCACCATATGAAGCCTTGTATGGGAAAAGGTGCAGAACACTAGCATGTTGGGATGAGGTCGGTGAACGTAAGCTGTTTGGACCAGTAATGGTCAAGGAAATGGTGGAGAAGGCGAAAACCATTCAGCAGCATGTCAAGGCATCCCAGAGTCAACAAAACAGTTATGCATATAACCGTCGACGAGACCTTGAGTTTAAAGTTGGATACATGGTGTTTCTACGCATATCTTCGTGGAAGAAGGTCATGAGGTTTGGAAAGAAAGGGAAGTTAAGTCCAAGGTACATCGGCCCCTTATAAATTCTTGATCATGTTGGGGTTGTGGCCTATTGACTAGCACTTCCACCTACCATGGAAAAAGTACATGATTTCTTTCATGTATCCCTCTTAAGGAAGTACATACCGGACCCTTCACATGTACTCTCTTCTGAGGTGGTACAATTGGAAGATGATCTTTCTTATGAGGAGAAACTAGTGAAGATCTTAGATCGTAGAGAAAAAGTCCTACAAAATAAGACAATTCCCCTCGTCAAGGTGTTGTGGAGAAACCACAAGTTTAAAGAAGCGACTTGGGAATTGGAGGAAATGATGAAGCTGAGTTACCCACATCTGTTTTAGTGTGGGAAAAGGAAAATTTTGAGGGTGAAATTTCTTAATGGGGGAATATTGTAACGACCCAAAGTTTCATTAATAGAAATCCCTTTTGATATAATTAAATGTCTCTTTATGTTTATATAAAATTTCAACTTATTTGGTTTTATGTTAAGAATTTTGACCGTTGCTAATATAGCCGTTGAACAGTGATCACTTGATTAGTATAAATATAGGGCTTTAACAAATCCAATTTACTCAGACAAAGGAAGCGATGGCCTCATCCAGTAGAATTACCCCATACGAAGCCCATTTTCCAGAGCTCGGAAAAGAGGTGGCATCCTTGGGCTTCGCTCTTGACCAAGCCCAAGCTGAGCTTCATCATGTCAAGCTCGAACGGGACCATCTACGGAAAAAGTGGAAGTTGATTGAGATTACCACTCGAGCGATGTTATCCGAGCCACCCCAAGAGTCTGTCACCATCGCACACCTTACCCTTAGGTCTTATGCGGCTGTTTTAAGGGGTTATGTAACAAATCTCTAGTACTATGTTCATGTATATTATTTTTGTATATAATAATGAATATACCTCCTTGTCATTTTTTTGATACATTGTAAAGAGTTTTAAAGTAAAAATAGTGTTTTTAGTTATTACTTAATTGAGCATTCTATTTTTTTTAAATTAAGGGATTTTTGAATTAAATAATATTTTAATAAAATATTATTATTATTATTAAATTAATTTTTATTAAATATAAATGATCTTATAAATTTATGAATGCAATTATAATTTTTATTAAGGTTTGAAAGTCATTTCTGTCAAACCCCGTGAATTTTCGATAAATGTCGGTTTTTATTTTAAAATTTAAAATTAACATATTTAGAAAATTATTTAGATAAAATAAATTTTATTTCTGGAATCAGGACGTCGAAATTATCCAATGGTGAATTTTTCATAATTTTCTGATATAGTCAAATTTTTGGGTAAAAATTAAATACCATTTAAATATATAATGTGTTTTATGACATCATAATGACCCAATAGTGATGTGATAAAATACTATAATCTTTATGTTCAGCCAATATATGTTTTACCATTAAAATAATGTGATTTTGGGTTTTTTTGACTTACTTTGCAAAGCATTAATGGACCCCTCAAGACTTATTAAACACCTTGTCTTTTTAAATTAATTTCCATGGGAGTTTGAATCACCTCCACATAAGCAACCCTATTATTTTAGGAATTTTGGACTTTGGCCTTATAAAATATTTTTTTCCTCTTCCCTTTTCTAAAAACCATGGGCAAAAACCATGGTATGGTTTGTGGTTTGGATTAATTTAATATAAGGGGTCCCAAACCTAAATAATAAAGAATTCCCTCATCTTTCCTATATAAACCCACCCAAGCTCCCCCTTCCTCCTCACTCAAAGCCTTTTGAGTTCATCCAAACTCTACCCTACTCTCTCTAGAATCCTACCAAGGTGCCCCAATCTCCCAAGAAGCCTCTCACAAACCTCTCTCTAGCCTTTGGAAGCACACTTCCAAGTAAGGGTTTTTTTCTTCCTTTCTAATTTTTGTCCAATTTTCTTTAAGTTGTTTTGCCCTTTTAATTTCAATTATGAATGTTGGGGTATGGTTTCGCACCTCCCTCATACTTCCCTATTTATTTTTTTAATGATGGGAGACCCCTTTTCTCTCTCATTAAATGCCTCCCATGTACACCCGTTACTATGCCGAAATTCCGAAAGGAACTTCTCTCTCCTCATTTACATTCAAGCAATAATTTTGTATCATGAATATAAATTCAATTAAAATTTTTGGGACATGTATCTATATGAAATCCTTAATTTACATTACATGTAAATATTATGAGGAACCCCTTTCTCTCTCATCAACCATTTTTTATGAATTCTTATGTCACGCCGTTACGCTGCCGAAATCACACTGATTTTCTAAGCCAATGCCATTGTGTAGTGAATACCATGCCCATTTCTCCATCAAGGGTATTCACCTTTATGCACATTTAATTATTGATTATAAAGTTTCATGTATGAATTCCACATTCCTTTATCTTGTAATAAATGATTATGTTTTATGAATCCATGTTTTATGATCAATGTGGCACACTTATGCATGAAATGAAATGTTTAAGAAGGGTGCGCCCTTATAGCACTCCAATGCATTGGGTAAAGTATAGTATCATGATACGTAATGTGCAATGAGTGTTGACTCATTCTAATTAAAGTGAAACTAGGTTTTACTCGTGCTTTATGTGCAATGAGGATTTACTCATGCTCCATGTGCAATGAGCCTTGGCTCATGCTAATTCCATGTTAAGTGTTGTTGCCACATTTCCATGTTATGATTATCATGCTTTATCATGACTTTATGTTCATGTTTCTATTGTTCTCTAATGATATTCCTATTGTATAACATGTATTTTAATCCTCATGTATTCCATGTTTATTCCCTTTATGGGATTTATAGCTCACCCCTTTTTTATGCAAGTCCTCAGGTTATCCCATGCAATGCTAAGTATGAGGGAATGTAGTGGTCATGTAAAGGAAGTTTTCAATAAAGATGTTGTATTTCATGTTTTGAGTTGTTATTTAATGATCCTAATCCCCAAATACACTAGACCTATCGATATTCTTTGTTGTATAAAGTGAAGTTTTATGTAATAAATCATGTTTAAGTTTGTAATAAAATCAAGGTTGTCATATAGGGTAGATGATACCCACTTTAAACAACTTAAGAAGTTCTTTCCTTACCACATCCATAATATTTGGATTGAGTCTCCACTGAGGTTGATTACATGGTTTTGATTCATATTCAAGAACAATCCTATGAGTTCCAATGAGTGGTCTAATTCGAGGAATATTAGAAACGATCCATCCAATTTCTTTCTTATGATTTCTTAGTACATCGAAAAGCACCATCTCTTGATTGGATTAAAGAGACGAAGAAACGACAATAGGAAAGGCTCGATTGGCCCCTAAGAATGCATACTTGAGTGAATAAGGTAAGACCTTAAATTTGAGATCATATTGGTTATCACTTTCCAAGAAAGGATGAGACTTTATATTGAACTCAGTTTCTTTGTTCAGATTTCATGATAGAATTGGTTCCTTGTGAACAGAATTTTCATCCACTAAATTATCCATATTAGTGTCATGAATGGGTATGGACTCAATGTTATTGATTTCACCAATGGTATCATTGATTGGTGATTTGGGAAAATCATCAATAGAGCTATCTGAAAGAGATTCAGTCCAAGGAGAAAATTTTCCCTCATGTGAACAAAGAAAATCTATCTCTTCTTGACATAAACATCCTTTAGTAATCCCTTGATGTTCCTTGAGTTCACTATCAACACTACCAATCTAATTAACCTCATTTATCTCTTCATCATTTCCAATTTTAGATTTTTCATTGTAGATGTTCAAGTATATACTCTTGTTTCCAAATGTGATGGTCATGTTCCCATTTCGTACTCGAATAATAGAGTTGATTGTTGCATGAAAAGGACGACCAAGGATGATTGGGGTTTTCTCCCTAGGACCGAATCTTGGGTGATTTTCAAGGGAAATTAAGTTAGCTGGGTAAATTAAATTTTCAAATTTCACCAAAAAATAATTTAAGATCCCCTTAGAAACTCAAACACTACGATCAGCAAGTTGAAGAGTGACAGATGTGGGTTGGAGTTCTTTAAGTCCTAACAGACAATACATGGAATAAGGAATGAGTTTCACACTTCCAGATCACAAAGGGATTTGACAACTGTGTTCTATCCTATCTCAACATTGATGTATAGACATCCTGGATCTTTCAACTTTGGAAGAATGGTCCCTTGAATGGTGGTACTCACATTAGCATCCAAAAGGACTTGGTTTTTATGTGAAAATTTCCTTTTAAAATTGCACAAGTCCTTAAGGTAATTTGAGTAGGAAGGAATGGATTATATTTCATCAAGAAGGGGGATGTTCAACTTAACCTGATAGAAGATTTCCCTCAAAGTTTCATTCACTTCTGTTTTAGTTTTTCCTATCATGCGTTGAGGGAAGGGAGCAGGTTGTTTGATTGTTTGGTGTGGTTATAGTTCCTTCACATTCTCATTGGGATTTTCAGAATCTGTGGGTTTTTCTTTATCATTTTCACGTGTTGTTGAATTTTTTAATGGTTATGGAATGGTTTGTTCAGGTTTCTCAATGGATTTCCCACTTCTTAAAACATTCACTACTTGGAGTTGTTCATGAGAGGTTTGTGTGTAACTAGATCCCCCCCTTAAAGTTGAGGATGGAACCACCTGAGTAGGCATGGGTTTCTTCCCAGTTTCAATGGTTTTTAGTTCATGTTTAAGGGATAATACTTCTAAGTTCATTTTCTCCATTTGTTTACACAACTATTGAAGGATTGGTAAAGGGACAGATTGAGTAGGGGATTTTGTTGGTTGGTTTGTCCTAGAAGGATACTTTGGTTGTTGGATTGGTTGTTGGTATTGGATAGGAGGGTATTGGTATTGGACTAGTTGTGGTTGGAACTAGTTATGGTTTTGAAAATTTTGTGAAGGGTAGGGGTTTGGTCCTTATGGCTGACTAGGTTGTTGGTTGGGTTGTTGGTTATCTTTCCAACGAAATCCTGGATGGTTATTGTAGCTTGGATTAAAAGTGTTTTGGTACTATGGATTTTGAAAGTTCAGAGCACTGACCACCGCTGGTGGTCCTCCTAGAATAACATCCTTTATGGATGTAATGGTTGGTAATTTGTCTATTTTGTGGTCATATTTTTCACAAATTGTGCAAATAGGGTCTACAGTTTGGATTTCATGGATTTTCTTACGGTCTATCTCTTCCACCTTACTAGTGAGTGTTGTGATTTCAGCACTAAGGCATTCATATTCTCTAAGTGTGTGAATTCCACTATATTTGGGTGGATTCTCATATTATTGTTATGTACCCCATGTTTGGTTTTGTTCGGACAGTCCTTCTAGTAAGCATCATTTGGGGCATTGTTTTTAAAGGTCCCATTACACATCATGTCAATGAATTGTTTGTTCCCTGGGACCAACCCTTTATAGAAAATGCTCACTTATTAAGGAATATAAAAACCATGGTGTGGAACCATTTTTACGGTGTATTTTAACCTTTCCCATGTTTCTTAAAATGACTCCCCTTCTTTTTCAAAAAAAATTGGATTCTCTTTTTAAGTGCAATTGTTTTGTGATAAGGGAAGTATTTTTTGTGGAATTCTATTTGAAATTGGTCCCAGGAGTGGATTGATGAATGCCTCAGATTTTTTAACCAATTATTTGCTTGAACCTTTAGTGATAAAGGTAAGAACCTTATCTTAGATGACTCAAGTTTATTTGGTGGGCACATGGTTTCAACAATGTCATTAAACTCTTTGACATGAAGGTATGGAATATCTGACTCCATACCATAGAAGTTTGGGAGGTGGTTTAAGACATGAGGTTTGAAAAAATACTGGGATTATCCTAGGTCATAATGTCTAATTAAAGATGGAGCATTAGTCTAGGTAGGTGTGAGGTAGTCCTTCATGGTTTGATCAACTGCATTCCCTAAGTTTGGGGATGCCTCATTTTGATTTCCATTTTGGTTTCTACCTGGGTTTATGAGTTGGTTTCTTTGAAGACATTCCATTTATATGGGCTCAATTTTTGAATTTGGGGTATTAAGAAGGTTAGGATATAATGTAAATAGTTCCCTTGGTGTACTTGACTCCTCAACCCCATGACTATCCACCCTAACTAGGCGGTTTTATTGGTCACGAGTGTAGGCTGACATGCGCCAAAAGAAAAAAAATGAGAAAGGGAAAGGATAAGAGAATTTGAATGAGAATAGATGAGATGGGGGGGAATAGAATGGGTGTTGATATGATTTACTTGTGTCTTTATAAAAGTCACCAATATTTGGTCTCGCTCAAATTTACCCAATATTTTAGGGTTAAGCGGTCTCTTTTAGTTTAGTTTGGGTTGTCGAATCCTCAAAGACCTAAGAAGTAACCTACAGACACGTACATTCTATGGATTATTTATTTTATGAAGTGGAAAAATTGGGTTGATATTATATGGGTTTAATTGAATGCTAAGATACTTAATTTAATTCAATTTAAAATAATGATTTGATCCTAGGTTATCCCTTGGGGTGGATTAGATGCATTCCCTTTTCAACTATTTCAATTTCTTATATTTGAGATGGGTTCATATAATAAGATAAAAAAACATCATAAATTACTAGTTTAATACCTACACACTTTAATACTCACCTCCTATACGATTTAAGGATCAAATATTTGAGCACTTTAAGGTAAAGTTTCATATCAGCACTTGAAGTGTGTGGCCTTAAATTCAACAAGGACGAAGGAGTTTAAAGATCTGCAAACAAAATTCTCAATTAAAAGATGTGATTAGAAATTAATGGAGTGAGAAATAACATCCAATATAGACCCTTAATAATCCCTTTGATCAACCCATAAATGGTTTATCCCTCCATTGATTCTATGGTTTCAATGGAAGCGGAAAGTAGACTCATGAGGGAGGAATTGGAGAAGTAAAAAAAAAGACAACGAAATAACGATCACTCCACCATTATGTGATAATTTCACAAGGTTTGGTGTGAATAAATTCAAACCTTGAACAAAAAGTATCAAATTGATATTAATAATAACAAAATAATATTATAATAATAAATTTAACTAAGAAACTAAGGTGAATTGAACAACTTACATGAGAAAGAAAAACTCAAGGCAACAAAATTGCTGCATAACATTACAATTGAACAAAGCACCAAAGATGATAAACTCCTCCACAACCACTACCTTAAATAGAAATTTAAATAGGCTTGGGTAGAGCTCCAAATAGTACAAATCATCCCACTTGAGTATGGTAGGCCTAGGGTGGTGGAAAGTAAGGGAGAGTGGACTTCTTTATCCTTGACCCGAAGTGGCAGCCAGCTTTCATCCACCAAATAGAGGCATCTAAATTACCTTATAAATGGATGAATTAGAGTGTTACATAGAATAAGAAAATGTATATAGGTGTGTTTCCTAACCTCATGTGAAATGTTAGTCCAAAAAGAATTTTTTTTGTGAGATATTATTGAAATGGTGGTCTGTTTTTCTGGGACACAGAATTTGGCCTAGAATTTTATCTCCAACTCAGGCCGCCTATAACTAAATTTAAAAATAATAATTAGCTTTGGAAAATGTTGAATTAAAAGTTCCCCATTATTATCTTTATATTCAGTTAAATTTTCAGAATTATTGGGCTTGGATATTCACTGCTATAGTAGTTTTATTGGGTTGTTCTCCAGTTTACTTCACCTGGAATGTTGTTTGTTCAAGGACAACTTTGGTGGTCTTACAATATGAATCTTTAAGTACTCCAAAAGTATGAATTTTTAAAAATTTAATTATAAACATGAAAATTAAATATGAAAATAAAATAAATATCATTTTGTACTTTAAATGATGTTCAAAAATGTACCATGTAATACTGAATTTTAAGAAGTAATTACAATTATATTATGAAATAATGTTCAAAGTATAAAATGAACGAAAATGGTATTTATGAATAATAAAGCACATGACTATTATATATATTAACAATTAATATTAGCCTCATTTAGTGGCTAATCACACCCCCCCCCCCCAACTTGAGTTTTTCTAGTCCCGAGAAAAATATATCTCAAAAATGTGAAATTTGAATTCCATTTTCCAAAAACATTTTAATAAACAGTGATCACTAAAAACCATTATATAAAAAAACTATGAAACCCATAAAAATATTTTAATACAATATAGTTTCATAATTATATCCCAATACCAAACCCATTCCTTTCTTCAGATTCATTTCCATATTTCATCCAATATCAATTAAGCGTGATGATGTGTTGTGCATCTCAATAGACATGGGGGGTTCATCTTTATTCAAGGGGGAAATGATAGAAGCTCTAGGTGGAATCACATTTCAATATTAAGATGAGTATTAAAAAAAATTCTATATTTTTTTTGTATATTTTTTTTTTAATTTTTCCATGATAATTGAAATTTCACTCAATAGAGTCAACCCATGTAACGAGACTTTGCCAATGACTCCCAGGATCAAATACCTAAGGGCACCAAGTGAATCCCACATACTCGGGAATCATCTTGAGTTAAATCAGTCAAAAAAAATTCAAATTTCCACAAATAGAGATAAAATTACTAACTCAGGTCCAGACAACTATGGATTCACGATCCCCAAGTTTCAAAAGCCACGCATTAGGTCATTTCATTGCTCTACACGCAAATTTATTGTTTTTTTTATTTTTTCTATTGAATAATCATATTAAAACTAAAATGATCACCAAACCTATGTTATTTATTTGTGAGACCCTATGAACTCAAACTAATACCACACTATCCAAAGGACGTGCGTTGTGATCTCTTTTTTTTTATTTGGATGAAAATATAAACGATGAAATTTCACATTAGACAGCCAAACTTTCCAAAATCTATTATCATGAAATTAAACATGGATTAAAATTAGAATCAGGGCATGCTAAATTATTTTATATTCAGTTTCAAAGTGTGCAATGTGTATTATCATGTTCAAGGTTAAAGAAAATTTTCCTTCACATTTTTTTTATGCCCACAAAATTAATTATTTTTTTTCATTCTCCCCCCCCCCCCACAACTTAAAATAACATTGTCTAGATTGTTTAAATAAAATAAAATTTAGAATGGGGTAGAGATATATGAGAAGAGTTTTAAAATGAATTTGAAATATGGGGATCATGGAATGAATTCACCTGGTGGTTGAAGTTGAAGTTCTTGTTACTCCAATTTAGTCCTTTAATATTAATTTCACTTACGAAGTTCCCTAGTGGAAAAAGGAGAAAAAACAAACAAATAGAACAAAACAATATATATTTATTTATTTATTTATTTATTCATATAATAAAAAATAAAATATAAGTATATATACAAAAATTATAGAATAAGGAAGCACTTTAAGTCATAGTTCAGTGGTAAGCGTGTTCCCCTGTCTCCCTTTGGTCGTGGGTTCGAGTCCATGTGGCTTCACCGGTTGTGACGGGGTTTTCCCCACAACCTACAACGTGTCCTTTTTATTTTATTATTTTTTTTAACCTACAAACACATAAAAATAAAATGAACTGATGATAGGTTGTATTCTTTTTAAATTTATGGGTAAGGTATTACTAAAGGATCACACCACCTGACACGGATGAATATGGCACTCCCCTTTCATACCCATCCATACTCATAATAGAAGAATAGGTCAACGGTTTATTTTTTTATTTTTTTTAAATATCAAAATGATTTAGTAATCCTATTTTAAAAATAAAGATGATTCACAAATATTAGAAACATGAAAACCACGGGTTGCCTCCCGTGAAATGATTATGTTTAACGTCATTATCCAGACATGGATCTTAAATCTATCAATTTTTTCCAAGTTCATAGGTTGGCTCAGTTAACTCAACCTCTATTTCCTGTTTATTGAATGATTTAATGAATGTTTTTAACCTATGACCATTGACCTTAAATATGTGACCACTTGTGGGATCCTGAATCTCTACTACCCCATGGGGGTACACATGATGCACTATGAATGGACTTGACCATCTAGACCTTAACTTTCTCAAGTGTAAATGAAGTTTCGAACTATACAAGAGCATGAATTTTCCTGTTTAAAATTGTTTAACTTTGAGATTCCTAGATTGGAAGGCTTGAACTCTAGATTTATTTATCCTTGAATTTTCATATTCCTCCATCCTAAGTTCTTCAATTTCATAAAGATCTAATTTCCTCTTTGCTTCGGCCAAAGAAATGTCAAAATTATTTTTTTTTTTTTGAAAAAAATGCCTTATGTTCAATTTCAATAGGTACATGGCATACCTTTCCATAAACCAACCTATATGGTGACATTACTAGGATGGTTTTGTATAGTGTATGATATGACCAAAGAGCATCTAAGAGTTTCTCAGACCAATATTTCTTAGAGGTATTGACATCTTTTTTCAAGAATTTTCTTACTCTACCTATTTTCTAACTCAACTTGACCATTGGTTTGAGGATGGTACACAGTGAAAACTTTATGAGAAATCCCATACTTATACATGAGTGAATAGAATGGGAGGTTGCAGAAATGGGTTCCCTGATCGCTGATTATATCCCTAGGAATTCCAAATCAAGAAAATATGTGCTCTTTCAGAAATCAGATCACAACATGATGGTTTTAGGACTTGGTGAGAATGGCCTCAACCCATTTAGAGACATAACCAACAGCTAAGAGAATGTAGAGGTATCCCCTAGAGTTTGGGAAGGGTCCAAAGAAATCAATTTCCCAACAATCAAAGATTTCAATGACCAGAATGGGACTGAGGGGAATTTGATTCCTTTTGGTAATGGATCCTAATTGCTGACATTGAGGACAACTTTTTCAAAATTTGAAGGAATCCTTAGTGAGGTTAGGCTAGTTTAAAACTCTTTGGATGACTTTTTCAATCGTTTTCTTTGTATAAAAGTGGCCTCCACATGCCTCTCCAAGACAAAATTTTAGAATTGACTCTTTCTCAGACTTAGGAACACATCTCCTAATGATTTGATCAGGAAAATACTTGAAGAGGTAAGGATCATAAAACACATAGTGTTTGACATTAGAAATGAATTTTCTCTTAACTTGGGTCCCTAGGAATTTTGTAATGCCACCCATCACCAAATGGTTTTCTATGTCAGCATACAATGGGAAATCACTCACTGAATAGAGGTGCTCATCAGAAAATGAATCAGACATAGAAAGTTGATGTGAGTTGTCTTTGAATTCCATCTGAGGGAGGTGGTCAGTAACAACATTTTCAACACCCTTTTTATCCTTAATGGTTAAATATAACTCTTGAAGAAGAAGGACCCACCGAATCAATCAATCCTTGGCATCTTGTTTTTGGAAAAGGTATTTTAGGGTTTAATGGTCAGTGAAGACAACGATGGGTGATCCTAAGAGATAAGACCTGAATTTTTCTAAGTCAAATAAAATAGAAAGAAACCCTTAATCAGTGTTGGTGTAGTTGATTTGTGCATCATTTAAAGATTTTCTTGCATAATCAATGACACATGGAGTTTTCTCACACCATTTTCCTAAGACTGCTCCTACAGTAAAGTCACTCACATCACACATGAGCTCAAAAGGAAGTTTCCAATTTAGATATTTCATGATAGGTGGAGAGATAAGAGCTAAATTGAGTGTATATAATGATTCCTCACATCTTTTTGTCCATAAATATGGAGCATCTTTCACCAATAGAGCACAAAGTGGTTGATAAATAGAGATGAAAATCCTAATGAACCTTCTATAGAAACCAGCATGTCTTAAGAAGGACCTTACTTCCTTAATATTTTTAGGAGAGGGAAGGTGATGAATGATTTCGACCTTAGCTTTATCAACTTCAATACCTATACCAGATACCGGATGGCCAAGAACAAATCCTTCCTTTACCATGAAATGGAATTTTTTCCAATTTAGGATGAGATTATTATCCTCATATCTTGATAAAACCCTTTCAAAATTCATAAGTCATCCCTAAAAAGTATCCCCAAATATGGAGAAGTCATCCATGAAGACCTCTAAACAATCTCCCACCATGTCCGAGAACATTCCCATCATGCACTGCTGGAAGGTACTAGGGGAATTACATAACCCAAAGGGCATGATCTTGAAGGAAAAAGTGACAAATGGAGAAGTGAAGGTTTTTTCTTTGATCCTCTAAGGATACCTTGATTTTATTATACCCTTAGAATCCATCTAAGAATCAATAGAATTGATGAACTGCCACTCGCTCTAGGACTTGATCAATAAAAGGCAAGAATAAATGGTCTTTCTTGGTATAATAGTTGAGCTTCCTATAGTTAATACAGGCTCTCCATCCACTACTGACCCTTGTGGGGAGAATTTCACCATCCTCATTGGTGATCACGATGATTCCAGCTTTCTTTGGGACCACTTGAATTGGGCTTAACCACTCACTCTCAATAATGGGGTAGATGATACCTGCTTTCAACAACATAATAAGTTATTTCCTTACCACATCCATAAGATTTGGATTGAGTCTCTGCTGAGGTTGACGACATGGTTTGGATTCAGATTCAAGAACAATCCTATGAGTTCCAATGAGTGGGCTAATCCCAGGAATATCAGAAAGGGTCCATCCAATTACTTTCTTAGGCTTTCTTAGGATATCCATAAGAATCATCTCTTGATTGGATTCAAGAGAGGAATAAATTAAAATAAGAAAGTCTTGATTGTCCTCTAAGAACGCATACTTGAGTGATGAAGGTAAGACCTTAGATTCAAGATCATATTGGTTATCACTTTCCAATAAAGGATGAGACTTTATATTGTACTCAGTTTCTTTGTTCAGATTTCTTGACAGAATTGGTTCCTTGTGAATAGAATTTTCATCCACTAAATTACCCATATTAGTGTGGTTAATGGGTATGGACTCAATTTTATTTATTTCACCAATGGTATCGTTGATTTGTGATTCAAGAAAAACATCAATAGAGCTATCTGAAAGAGATTCAATCCAAGGATACAAATTTCCCTCATGTGAACAAAGAAAATAAATTTCTTCTTGACTTAAACATCCTTCAGTAATCCCTTGATGTTCCTTGAGTTCACTATCAACACTACCAATCCAATTAATCTCATGTATCTCTTCATCATCTCAAATTTGAGAGTTTTCATTGTAGATGTTCAAGTCTAGATTCATGTTTCTAAAGTTGATGGTCATGTTCCCATTTTAGACTCGGATAATAGAGTTGATTTTTGCAAGGGATGACCAAGGATGACTGGGTTTTGCTCCCTAGGACCTAATCTTGGGTGATTTTCAAGGACAATGAAGTTAGCTGGGTAAATGAAATTTTCAACTTTCACCAAAACATCCTTTAAGATCCCCTTAGGAAATCATATGATCAGAAAGTTTAAGAGTGATAGATGTGGGTTGGAGTTCATTGATTCCTAAATGAAAATACATGGCATAAGTAATGAGGTTTACACTAGCTCCCAAATCACAAAGGGCTTGGAAAACTTTGTTCTCTCCTATCTCAACATTGATGTATGGACATCCTGGATCTTTAAACTTTGGAGGAATGGTCCCTTGAATGGTGGTACTCACATTATTAGCCAAAAGGACTTGGTTTTTATGAGAAAATTTCCATTTTAAAAGTGCAAAATTTCTTAATGTACTTTGATTAGGAAGGAATGGTTTGGATTGCATCAAGATGGGGGATGTTCAACTTAACCTGAGAGAAGATTTCTTTCAAAGTTTCATTCAGTTCTGGTTTAGTTTTTCCTCTCATGTGTTGAGGGAAGGGAGTAGGTTGTTTTATTTTTTGGTGTGGTTGTAGTTTCTTCACATTCTCATTGGGGTTTTCAGAATTTGTGGGTGGTTATTTATCATTTTTGTAAATTTTTGAAGTTTTTAATGGTTCTGTAATGGTTTGTTTAGGTTTCTCAATAGATTTCCCACTTCTTAAAATAGTCACTACTTTGAGTTGTTCATGATAGGTTTGTGTGTAACTGGATTATCCCCTTAAAGTTGAGGATGGTACCACCTGAGTAGGCATGGGTGCCTTCCCAGTTTTAATGGTTTTTAGTTCATGTTTAAGGGATGAGACTTTTGGGTTCATTTTCTCTATTTGTTTAAAAAAATGTTCAAGGATTGGTAGGGGGACATATTGAGTAGGGTCTTGTGATGGTTGGTTTATCCTAGGTTAGTACTTTGGTTGTTGGATTGGTTGTTGGTATTGGATATGAGGTTGTTAGTATTGGACTAGTTGTAGTTGGAACTGGTTATGGTTTTGAAAATGTTGTGAATGGTAGGGGTTTTGTCCTTGTGGCTGACTAGGTTGTTCGTTGGGTTGTTGGTTATTTTTCCCACTAAATCATGGATGGTCATTGTACCTTAGATTGAAAGTGTGTTGGTACTCTGGATTTTGAAAGTTCAGAGCATTGACCAATGCTAGTGATTCTCCTAGAATAATATCCTTGATAGATGGAATAGTTGGGTAGTTGTTTGTTTTGCGGTCATGTTTGTCACAAATTGTGCCAACATGGTCTACAGTTTGGATTTCATGTATTTTACTAATGTTTATCTCTTCAACCTTCCAAGTGAGTACTTCAAGTTTAGCCCTAAGTATTTCCTCTTCTCTAAGTGTGTGAATTCCACATTCATGGGGGAATTGGATAAGTAAAAAAAAGACAATGAAATAATGATCACTCCACCGTTGTGTGATAATTTAACAAGGTTCGGTGTGAGTAAATTCACACCTTGAACCAAAGGTATAAAATTAATATGAATAAGAACAAAATAAGAGTAGAATAAGAAATTTTATTAAGAAACTAAGGTGAATTGAATAACTTACATGAGAAATAAAAACTCAAGGTAACAAAATCGCAGTACAATATTTCAATTGAACAAAGCACCAAATATGATAAACTCCTCCACCATTACTGCCTTAAATAGTCATTTCAAGGGGCTTGGGTTGAGATACCAACATTACAAAGGATCCCACTTGAGTATGGTAGGCCTAGGGTGGTGGAAAGTAAGGGAGAGTGGACTTCTTTATCCTTGACCCAAAGTGGTAGCCATCTTTCATCCACTGAACAAAGGCATATAAATGAAATTCTATATGGACAAATTAGAGTTTTAAATAGAAGAATAAAATATATCTCCATATTTCTCCT
Organism: Viscum album; assembly: GCA_963277665.1. Classification (NCBI taxonomy): domain Eukaryota; kingdom Viridiplantae; phylum Streptophyta; class Magnoliopsida; order Santalales; family Viscaceae; genus Viscum; species Viscum album. The sequence continues at coordinate 1,843,033,873 of OY728136.1, forward strand.
ATAAAAATTTAAAATTTCATCCCAAAAGTATTTTTTTTTGTGATATATTATCGAAATTGTGGGTTGTTTTTCTGGGCCGCAGAATCTAGCCTGGAATTTTATCTCCAAATTGGAATGCCTGGAACTCAATTTAAACATCAGAAATAGCTTAATACACTGTTTAATTAAATGTTCCCCATGATTTCCTCTATCTCTAGTTAAAGTTTCATAATTATTATACTTGAATATTTTCCTCTACATTAGTTTTATCAGGATGCTTTCCAGTTTACTTCACCCAGAGTGTTGTTTGTTCAAGGCCAACTTTGGTGGTCTTCCAATATGAATCTTCAAGTAGTAAAAAATTATGAATTGTTACCAATGTAATCAGAAACCTTAAAATTAAATATTAAAATAAAATCAATATCATTGGTTACTTTAAATGATGTTCAAAAATGTACCATGTAATAGTGCACATTTTAATAAGGAATTACAATTATATTATGAAATAATGTTCAAAGTGTAAAATGCACTAAAATGGTGTTTTTGAATAATAAATAACATGAATATTATATATATTAACAATTAATATTAGCCTCATTTAGTGGCTAATCTCCAATTATAGCATTCAGTCCAACCATACTTCTCTCTACCATGCGCAGGAAAATGGATAGATCGAGGTGTTCAAAAAACCCTCTCTAGAATTCTAAAAAATATGGTGGGACATAACAAGAAAATTTTGTTGTAAAATCACCCCAACACTCTTTAGTATTATCAAATGACAAATTTAAATTCCACCCAAGTGACCATGTATTCCCTTATGTACAAAATAGAGGCAGTCATATCCATTGAGATCCAGCTTCCATCACTTTGAAAAGTTTTCGATGACTATAAGACATCATAAAAATGGAATAAGTCCATATAGATAATCTGGAATCCATTGAATATAAAAATATCTATACCTCACATAATTTAGATGCGCACCACAACAATATTTATAAATCATTCAATCAGAAAGTTCATTTTTTTTTTCTTCCTCTAGGGTGATATATTGTTGGATCTTAGAACATCGATGATACCCTACAAAAATCCATCAAATTTAGATCCCAAGTGAGAATGACCTTATATCATTCACAAGGTCTATCCCAATAGTGTGTATTCTTCTATCACTATGGACAGAGATCACATCACTCCTCCAAATAACTCCAAGTTTCTCAAGACTTTTCATAGGGAGATATCCTCATCCCCACAACATGATGTTAAATTGTGTTGCTATAGTCTGATCTTTATGAATTTAAACTACATGAATTAACATCTATAGTACACAATGTTAAATCAGGCGCATAGTCTAAGAATTATGACTTTCAACTATGTGTGAGTTCTTCTTGGGATTGTGTTGTGCGGTACTGGGTCTTTTCGACCTCATTCATGTTGGGTCTATCATGAATTCTCACTACATATATCTTATTTAGAAGCCCCAACCCCTTCTTGTTCTATGCTTCACAACCTTAAACATAGATCTTGAGTCAAAGCATCATGACTTTAAACTATCTGCAAGCCTTACCATGAATGTGTTGCATGGATTGGGTCTCATAGACCCTCATTATCATCGAGTTAGTCTTGTTGTGCCTTATATCTCTTTGTATTGAGATTTTTTTCCCTCATCCAAGCTACATTATTATAAACTTCATAGTGTCGTCACATTCTCTCCTGAGAGGATGTTGCCTTTGGCATCGGTCATCTACCATACCATGTCCAAGAACTACATGTGGATTGATTCTCATTTCCATGAGATACATAGTGACACCCATATTTTCATTCTTGGGCCCAGACACAACATTTCTATTCCTTCATGTCAATTCATCCTCACAACATGATGTTAAAATATGCTACCAACATCCCAATCATATGATAGTAAACTACATAGAAGTAACATCCCAGTTGAATGATGTTAAATTACATAACAACCATCATCCTGGATGCATGATGATAAACTATATAGAACTGTCGTGTTCTCACCCAAGATAACATCACCTTTGATATTATTCATCTACCATGTCATGTTCAATAACTATCTGTTTCTTGATTCCCATCCTCATGGGATACATAATGGAAACTATGAATTTTTTCTTTGGGCCCAGCCACAAATCCTCCAAACCTTCGGCCACTTGGCCTTAGCTTAGTCCAAACTCTGAAAACTTAAACTAAGATATGGTGGTCCAGGAAACATGACCTTAAACTATTCAAACCATAGTCCAATCGTCACAACTTTAAACGGTATATGGGTTTCCTCTAGGGTGTGTTGTGTGATGGGCCTCCTAGGTCCTCATTCATGTCGGGTCCATCAAGATGGCATGAAATGCATACCCACATGAAACTTTTTTCCCCATTATTGGTCCAAACTCTATGACCTTAAACTAGGAGTTAATTTCCTCAATGCATGTCATTAAATAGAAACCCTACCCTAAAAAATTTCAGGATGCCTTACAATAATCATGGGATGCTTCTGTCTCCTCACTAAAGAGGATTGTCCCCACCAGTGTGAGTCTCCTAGTAAAATATGTTCAATAAATATGTATTTATTGATTTCCATCCTCATAGGATATGTAGGGACACCCAAAAATTTTGTTTCGGGAATATCCGTAGATTTATCCAACCCTGGCCCCTTGGCCTCAGATGTGGCCCAAGCATCATGACCTTAAACTGTATGCTGTCTATTTCAAAGTGTATAGGTGGCATGTGGGCCTCCTTAAACCATTATATTTGGGTTATTCCTCTATCATTCCATGAAAATATCTTATAAATTGACCTTGTCCCATCTGTACATCGTGACTATAAAATGATCACCCCTTTGGTTTAGACCATATGACTTGAAACTATGCACGACCAGTGTCAATATTTCTTCATGTAGAACAAGGCCTCTTTGAAAATATTTGAATTTCCCTTTTATCCATGGTCTAGGAAATAAAACCTTAAAATATTTGCAATAGGTATAAGTATAATGATATTAAACTATTTGGAGCCCCTATAGTTCGAGTTGTGTGACTTTAAACTGCATAGCCTAACATCCCTAACACATGATGTTAAACTATGACCTTAACCTGTATAAAATTAGGATGGATCATTTGATAATCATGGGATGAAAATAAAATGTTACCCACACCCTAAAAGTGGGATTCCCTGTGATGATCATGGGATACCTCACCTCCCTCATCTTAAGGTGTGTTTGTGCCACATGAGCCTCTTTGGCATAATTTATGACAGGTTTCACCTCCCACATGACATGTATATACCCTATGACTAATTATTTCCTCCCACGGTCCATGAAAAATGACTTTAAACTATTCACCATAGTCCAAGAAACATGACTTTAAACTATTTTCCATAGTCTAAGCAACAAGACTTTAAATTTTTTGTACTGCCCAAATTTGGCTCCCACTTTATGATGCGCTCCTTTCCGCACCTCAAGTCTTTCCTGATTTGGATTTAGATAACCTTTCAAATATATAAGGACCCCATAATGGTTTGTTCTCATGTAATTTTTATTTCACCTCCCATCATGATCCAATTCTCAAATGGATCTTTGGTAAAAAATTACAGATCCTATGTTTCAAAAGTGGTTAGCAATTGATCATGCATTTTATTACCCCATTCTTGACCAGTGTGGACAGGATCCCTATGTTTTGAACATGGTCAATAGTCCATCCCTAAACACCAGTCACCCGTTTATACAAATCATGAATTTCTTGACTTAACTCCCTTTCAATTCCATGTTTCATGGTGTGATGCTAAACCCTTGGCCTCATCCCTCTTCACTTCAACATGTCAGGAGATCCCTGATATCGCTCCTTATTTCCCACATGGATCATGGATCATGTGGTCTTATTAGTCTGGTAAGGTGTTAAATGACATATACAATCTACATTTAAGAACCTTTGGTTCAAAATCTATGACTGTAAACTAGGAGCCTTAGGTCCAAGCAATCATAAACATAAGTTGTGTGAGAATCCCTTGGAATATGTGGTGTGTCAATGGACCTTATTGTTGTCCATTCACATTGGGTTTGTCAATCTATCATAATATACATGTCTATTTGGTATATCATCACCTCAATCAAAAATCTATGATCCTAAACTAAGATCTTGTAGTCCAATAATCATGACTATAAACTGTATACTAGTTTCTTTTGGGAATATGTGGTGTGATTTTGGGCCTTTTAGGTCCTCTTTCACATTGGGTTTTTCACTCTTCCATGCTGCATATTACCATCTTGTAAATTACCCAAGTCCAAACTCTATGACCTTAAACTAAGATCCTATAGTCCAAGTGACATGAATTTAAACTATTAGTCTAGGTCCACGTGGTACGACCTTAAACTATGTGCAACGTCCTAATCATACGATGTTAAACTATACAATGTTTTTTCTTATTATATGACATTAAACTACTTGTCTAACAACCTCACTGAATGGCATTAAACTGCATGTCTATCATCCACATTACATGACATGAAACTGGAAAATGTGTCAAGCCCTCACCTAAAAATTTTTCTTCCCCTATGTTGGTCATCTACCACATTAATCACTTTTTTATCTATCGCTCAAAATTTGAGATAATGCTCCCTGGAAAATGGGTTTGATCTTTTTTTAGACTAGTGTGCCTATACTGATGTGCTCTAAGTCACAGTGGTGTGACTTTAAGAGTGTTGGAATTAATTTGAACATTCCACCACTACATTTCCACACTTTGTGTGCTCCTCATTTGGATCATTATCCTCTTCCATGTCTGAAGGAACCCCTTAACAGTCCATTACCATGCCATTTTTGGATCACCTTCCTCCTGGGAAAATATTCCTAAAGAATTATGATGACATCTCTAGGTAGATTCCATGTTTTGAACATGGTCAGTGGTCGACCCTCATTTTTTTGTCCCCATTTCAGGTAAATGCTACAGATGTTGTGTTTTGAACATGGTCAGTAGTTATCATTTATTTCCATGTCATTCTTCTTATGTTTTGAATGTTGGGAATTGTGAATCAAAATTCTCATTCCATTTTGTTTAGATAGATTCTAACACCACTAGAATTATCCCACTCATGCATTAGAGCACGTTAAGATAAGAAAGTTTATTATTCCTAGAACTATGTTCTCCAGCCATATCCTCTCTCGATCTTGAATGCTTATGGTGGGTAGTCAATAATGGAAGACCTTAAGTGTTCGATGATTATCTGACACTGATAAAAAGTGAAAAATTATGTGTTCATCTATTGTTTCTCACATTGGTCATGACCTACATGAGCTTAGAGATTGGTCATTAGTTATCTCAAAAATATGATTGAAGTGTGATAATTAAAGAAAACAAAGAAATGTTTCTATGTAAACAGAAAGTTTCAAAATTAAGAATGAAAGTAAAGGAAAGGTAGGGACATCCACATGTTGGATCCTCTCATGAGTTTCGAAAAAATAGGCTTTATGGCTCTGCCCCAGTGGTCAAGCACTTTAACTGTGCCAACCTTTGGCACGTGGCCTCTAAGATTTCCTTATTCTTCTTTAGCTATAATTCCTCATTGTTGGCCACTAGAAAAAGCTCATCAACTCTTGCCTATGCCTATCCCCACTCAACTTGGAGATCAAAAATTTGAGCAGTCACCTGCTTCATTTAATTCTTGACCTCTTCAAGTTAAGCTAACAACATGTTCATGACCTCTTTTTGGGTCTTGAGGGAGGAATCATGCAAGTTCTCTTACTTCTATAGATGTTGAATCTCCTCATTGAACTTTAGAATCTTTTGTATGCCATAATACTTCTTCTAAAATTAGGAAACTTCTAGGTGTTGGATCCTCTCCCACATCATTTCAGCAAGGTAATCACAAACTAGCACATGAATACCTCGACCATAGATTGTGCAACCAGTGGTGAAGGGATATAATTCAACCCACCAACTATGGATATGAGTTATGATCAATGAATCATATGATGAAACACCCTGAAATTTTTATGAAATATATTTTTTAAAAATAATTTTATTTCTTTGATGTCTTTCATTACACACACACTAACTCTCTATGAAACATCATTTTATTATTATAATTATTTAAAAAAGAAATTTTTAACCTAACTATTAGAATGGATGGTATGAATAGGATTAACTGAATTATAAAAATATGTTTTATACATGAATATATAATTAATTATTTGGTGACCAAGTAATTATAAATGGAAGTAAAACCTTTTTTAATGAAAAGAAATTTATTTCTGAAAAACTATTTAAATGTGCACAAGTGTGTTTTATACCACTAAATAAACAAATAACTATTTTTGGATTATATTAATTAAGTATATATTCAATATAATTTTTAAAATTAATTTTTTTTCTAAACATGATATAAGAATAAATGCAATTTTATGTATAAAAAAAGTATTTTTCTAAAAAAAATTCCCACCTTTTGATGGCATGCATTTTTTAAATCTAGTTTTTGAAACTTTTATAAATTATATTTGACAAAATAAACTTATTCTTTGAAATAGTAATATAAAAAATTAATTTTCTTGAATTTTTGGTATTTTTCTAAAAAGTTTCATCTTTTGATGAATAGTGAAAAATTGATTTTTATTGAAAAAATTATTTTCTTTTAAAGTATTTACAAGGTCAAGTTATTTCTTGGATTAGTTTTAATTAGTTAATTCTAATGTAAAATAATACAATTATTTTTAAAAAAAATATTTTATACATGAATTTATTATAAAAACATTTTATGTTTTAAAAGGGCATTTTTCTGAAAAACTGTTTTTCATGGAGTTTTACCAATTTTATTTTAAATTAAATTCTAAAACTTCTGTGTTTTTTAGTTTGAAATTTTGATTTAAATTTTGGATTAATAATCTCAACATTTATTAAATATTTCCCTTTTATTTTTTTCAATATGAATAGTAACCTTGGTAAATTTTATTACCATGATAATGGTTAAATTTAGTAATTTAGGTTAAAAATAAAATTATAAAGACAATTAAATGAATCTAACACATGAAAAAAAATTATTGGATGAATATAATTTAAAAATTAACACCTAAGGATCTAAATTGAGTTGTTTAATGGACACTTTTCCATGAAAATTAATTATATAATATTTAAATCAAAGAAAGTCAAAAAATGTCACTTTCTTTCACTTAAATGTCTCTTATGTGTCCATATAGGGACAAAATTAGGTTATGAACAAATATAAAGGATTATATTGAACTTTATTTATTTATTTTATGATATTAATTTATTTTTATTTTTTATATGTGAAATAATTACCTTTAATGTTTATGCAACATTGATGTAGTGCTTATGTAAGCAGATGAAAAATCAATAAAATGTTTTTAATTAAAATGATAAGAACCATTAAAAGACCAAAATACTTCACTAAATCTTATTTTTCAGTATATCTCAACCATAATCATCCATGTGTTCAATTAATGACCATTTAGAGCCATGTAGAAATGATTATAAAATTTATAATATTTTATTTAAAGCAAAGTCAAAGTTGTCACATTCATGTATTTAATAACTATAAAATTTTTAATATAGGGTTTTCTAGAATATATATTAAACTATAAATATTATTTGGAAATATAAATTATTTATATCTATCATAGTAATTTATTTATAATTTTTAGTTAATAAATAATTAGCTTAAATAATTACACTATTATGTTACAATAATTATTCAACTAATGGAAAAATTAAATAAATGATATTAAAATATTAAAATAAATATAATTTGAATTAATTAAGGTGACACAAAAAATTTCTAGGTGAATAAGACATATTATGAGTGTATTAAAAAAATTAATTTATCTTGCTGTTTAGATTTTTTTAAAATCAATGTAATGAATAGTGTCAAAATTGACACTAATGATATTTTATGAAAATAATATTTTATTAAATTATTTAAAAATCATATAAAAAATTAAAAAAAATATTATAAGTTATAAAATTTTATAAATATACTATTTATGGACAATTTACACCATATAATTAAAAAATACAATGATTTAATATTAAATAATTTGTTGATGTAGTTAAAAGTAAAATGGGTTAACAAAGGATTAATCAAAATGATAAGGTTTACAATAAAACTAAAACTTGTCTAAAATCTATTGTTTGATGATATTAAAAACTTTTCTCATATTATCTTTTAATACATATCCTTTTTGAGGTATTTTTATTGAGATTTAATTTTTTATAAATTAATATTTTTGAAATTTCCAAAGTGCCCCTCGCCTCAATTATAAAAGGGAACATCCTCCATTACTTAATTTCATATCATTGAGCCTTATATCTCGACCAAAATCTTCCAAATTATCTTCTCCACTTCCCTAGCTGCATTATAGAGTTCTGGTCTTCCCAAAATACCAACTCTAGAGTCTTTTAGAGGAGATCTAAAAGAGTAGTTTCGAAGAAGAGGTAATACCTCTAACTTATCAATATCTTTTTATACTCTTATATACATACTATAAATATATGATATATGTTATAAAATAATAAATTCAACATACTCAATATTATTAAATGTTATTATGATTATGAATACACCACTATACAAACCAATTTCCCATTGAACAAGAAATGAAAGTATCGCTCGTGCGTACATACGGTTGGCCGTCTCCACCTAGAGATACAATTCATTTTCCATCACCATATTTTATGAGTGGGAATTATGAGTGATTTAATGTTTATATATGATATTTATGACAAAACTATACTTCTATAATGATAATATCATATCTACTTTTTTACCACCTAATCTTTTGAGAAATTATAATGTCTCTCATGTATACGTATGGCTTACCATCTCCACGATGCGATGTGATTTATTTTTCATAGATATTTCACATGTGTGGTAATAAGTATAAATTTTATGAATATATATATTATATATATGATATATATGATATAAAAATTATTCTATAATGATAATATATCATATACTTTTACTATGACAAGAATATGAATACAGAGTTCATGTGTACGTACGACCTACCATCTCCATGAACGATGTATTTTATTTTCTAACTCTAAATTTTATGAATCACCATAAATAAATATATTCTGAATATATATGATATTTATTTTATGTTTATAATTCTATAGATTATGAAATCATTATCTAATTAAGAGGACTTGTAATAACAAGTCAAAACATGTATGAAAAACAAAGTAGTTATTACCCAAAATATAACATTAACATAGAATTTTTAATAAGAGAGTAATATAAATTCATAATTAAATAATATATGGTATTATATATATTAATATGATTATATGGTATATGTATAATAAACTTATATTTATTATACATGAGGTTTTAATGTGTATGAAGGAAGTCAAGACTTAAGGTAAGGAATTTTTGTCTCACTTTTATTTATATGGGACATATGCCTTATACACTACTTGTTTCTTTTGTGTGGTGTATATACTATACATGAATTTATTCTATAATACTTATCATTAAATTTTTGGGTATTTATATATCCATTTTATTATCTCTCTTTCATGGGGTTTATGGTTCAAAAGTTACCAAATTTGTAAGGTAATTTTGTCTCAATTTGTCTTCTTTGAGACACATGTTCTGTTATGAACCTATATTATTTTACAAGGTGTATATAATACCCTTTGAAATTTTGAATCATTAATATCCTCATTTTCATGATATTATAAGTTTCATGAAATATTATTCTCTCTTCAGTCAAAAATCTATCTTCCTTCAAAACAGTGTTTTATAAAAATGTTTTAAAAGTGTTTTAAATGATATTTTATGAATTTTCAAGGAAAAAGGTTTTCAAATATTTTTAAAATAGTTTTCAAAGATTCATTTATAATTTTTAAAGTATATTTTAAATGAAAAAGTTTTGATAAAATTTTTATTATTTAAAAATATTTTTTCATAAATGAAAGTATATTTTCCTAAATAATTATTTCAAGTAATATTTCAAAACCATTTTACTTCGAAGAAAACATTATATGATGTTAATTATGTTTTACTAGGGATATGATCCAATGATAACATTATTATTATTATTTTAATTTTTTATGTTTATTATGGATTGATACTTATGAATTTTGTTTTCTTTCCATGAATTATGTTATGATGAAATGTTTATGAAACACATTTATTTGTATGGGTTCTGATGTGATTTTATGTTCTTGTGGAACACATATGTATGGTTTTCATTTTGTGATGGGTGGGACCTATATTTCCCTACAATTCATTAGGTAAATATTTATATCTCATGAGATAGATAGGACTAGAACGAGAGTAAATTCGGTTTAGTAATACAGGACTGGAATGAGAGTAAACTTGGTTCAGTAATACAAGGATGGAACGAGGAGTGAACTTGGTTCAGTAAAGGAATTTATCCACTATGATGGTCTTAGTGATGATACATGACTAATATGGAAATTATTTTCTATTCTTATATGCATTACACAACTACATATCTTATTTCTATGTTATTCTTTCATGATTTATGCTTTTTAATCCCTTATGGTTAATATCTTATAAATTGCCAATATTTATTCCATGACTCATGTATATGATCATTAATATGCGGGATGTTATACTTACGTATATCCCTTATTTACCCTTACTAAGAACATAATCTTTCCTTTTTCTAATGTTTTTTTACCTAGGTTTCAAATAAAGGTTTTAAGTAGGATATATCTAAGAAGGGTGCTAGACGTTAAGAAATTTTGGAAGATAATATAGATTTTTTATGGGCCATTTGTTTATTTTTCTATGTAATAGTTTGTCCTAATCATCTAAATCTTTAAACCTAAAAGGTACTTGGGAATGTAAGTGATCCATTATTTTCTTTTGATGTTGTAATTTTTGATAGAAAAAATTGGACCACATTTTTAAATTTTACTTCTTTAGCACTAGATCCAAAATTTCAGATTATGGGATATTATATTGGATGAACCTCCATGCCCTATGCTGGATGATATGATTTTCTTCATCTACATCAGGATCAGAGTCATCCAGCTCTTCAGGATCTTCAGGCTCATACTCTGGAAAAGTGGTAAGGATTTCAGCAGTAGGGTCTTCCTCTGGTATCCTCTCTAAGGGACTAGGATCCATATCCTGAAGGCGGACATTTTTTCTTGATTCTTCTTCTTCACCCTTTCTATCCTTGAGTTCTACCCCACTAGTGGCATCAATTATAGTCGTAGTCACCTGTTCGTCTGAAACCACTAAGGCTAGATCATCTTGGATAACTGGCTCCTCATGAATAGGTGCAACCACTATAAGAGATCCCTTAGATTCCCCAGCTTCATCTGTTCATCAAGCTTACATCCTTCCAAACACTGCATGGGATAAAAGCACCTCATTCAATCTTCTCAACAAATTACAGGTAAAATTTTTTGAAAACAAGTACTTATAGGATTTGAGCATTGTTGGGTCAAGCTATTGACTCACATCATAGACCTCTACCATAGGCGAGCCTTTAGCACTGGGAATCACAATGATTGAAACCGTCTCCCCTCATTTCATTTGAGCAGAAGCTATATGGGACATGCAACCATGTTAATGTTAAAGCTCTATGAGATCTGATTATGGAAAAAATATAAACATGATCTTACTTTGAGGGGGGGAATTTGATGATAAATCACTTAGGTTGAGCTTTCTCTCTCATAATTGATGTTGATGTGGGTATTCCAGGGTGCATCCCCCCATAAATAAAATGTATGGCATGATACTCTAAATATATATCCTCAGTTGTTTCAACCTCATTCAATTCACCACCTACCTCAGACCTGGGTTCTGGATCTAGATCATGCTTCTCCACACCCATTGACACTTCTTCTTCTCTCAAAGTGTTGGTCTCTTGGTCTATATGAATATTCTCTTGTATGAGAAGAGTTTTAATTTGTGAAATTTATTAGTGAAGGGAAATGAATCAAGGAAAGATATGAGTAAGTTAAGTTTACCATGAGAAGTTTGGATAACTCTTCAAAAAAGTCTACGATCTCGCCACTTTCTCAAGGACTCTCCATCTCTAAGGTTTCCCTGTCACCAAACTCTTTTTCTTCCCCCTCCTCTTCATTGGAATCTTCCTCAGGCATGGATTCCTTTCGATCTAGATCTTGGACAAGCATCACTTTTACAAGGATGAAGGTTACTTCATAATTCCCTTATTTGAATGCATAAACATCCATGGCTATCAAATATGCGTGCCTCCTATGGAATTATACCATGTCTGTGGCCTGAATGCGATCGATATCTAGTAGTTAAATCCCATCCATCTTTAGATTTTTCTAGAGGTCCTTCATCATAAAAAATTTCTAAAACATCCTCTATGAAGAACAAAGGGATGGAAAGATATTGTTGTCATATGGTTGTAGCAGATATATTAGATTCTTCCTAGGGGCCTCTTTTCCTGGTCCTTAGGGTCGCTTTTGAGACTATTCCCCTTTTGTAGGTGGGGGTGCAGTTGCACCTTGTGACATCACTGCTGCTATGGTTCTAGCTTGATTCATCCCATAGGCCACCCATTTTCTCCCTCTCTAATCTTGTTCCCCACTCTCTAGTTTGATTACCCTAATGTGATTCTATAGGATCGCCTCTAAATATGTTGTCACCCAACTTCTATAATATTCCGTTGATAGGACCATGTCAACATTGGTCAATGTAAGCAAAATGATTTCTCCAGAACCCACAATCTCTAGCATGCACCACAGTTGGCGGAAGATACAGGGGTTCCACTCTTCATGAACCCCCTCGTGGACTCGTTTCTCCACTCATTGTAGACATATAAACTACTTGTAAAAATGGGATGGCACGTACATCTCATGTAGAACTTTATCGTCAATATGGGCCACTAGAAATATACCCCTGAAGCTCAGCAGGTACTCTTTATGCTCCCATAAACCATGTAGCTTTTCCACCATTAGACCAACCAGGGTCGCAAATGGGTGGAATTTTAAGTTCACATGTTTTTAAATCCTGATTATGACCCCATCCTCATTAAGCATCATTGGCCAGACCCTGGATATATTCAATAGTGATGTCCACAGGACATTGTTCAGAGGCCTGATATAATTTAGGGACTCATATCCCCCAATATGCGTCGTGATCCAACCATGCAGGAACTGTAATAACCCACATATTATTCTTGGTGTATTTCCTTACACAACGTGGCCTAGTATATTATATACTCTGGATAGAATGGGTACTCCCAAGTTGACTCAATTACCAATTGTCAGGATCGCTTCCATCACCAAAGTTCCTAGACGGATCCCCATCCTCATATCCCTCACTGGAAATAGCCACCCACTCAAGAAGGTGGATAAGAAGGAATTATAACTAACCATTGGTTTCTAGTCTCCCAAAATGATGTACCAACACTTATGGTACTATCCTTCCTCAAGGATAAACCAATAAGATCCTACCTTCCCCCTCTATGATGCGATCAGACACTATTTCCCTCAACCTGACATCCTAACCTTTACATCCTTCTTGATAAATAAGTTGAACCACGCCTGGAATAGGATATCCTTTTAATAATTGGGAATGATATTAATCTTTTCATTCACCACTTCTAGAATATGTTGTGCCAGGATAGGGGTTCACCTATTATCATCCCATGTATTATGTGGTAGCAGGAATTATTCATATTGAAATACCTCTAGTGGGATGCCTCCAATGCAATGGATATCCCATAAGATAATTCAAACTTCCCTATGGTGAATATGAAACATTTTTTTGTTTGGGTACCAGTAGAAAAGGAGCTCTAGAACTAACTCCTATTGACAGTAGAAATGGAACTGCGATGTCCACACTACTTCATAAATCCCGATGTTGCACTATTCTTCCCCTTATTCCTGGCACATGTAATGTACCTAGTACACCCATGCCCACTCATTGGTGAATTTTCCACTGGACTTCAGGTCCCAATCTTCCTTCTAGCCCTTGTTGTTGTCCATGATACTGCTCTGGAAGGTAGTAGAGTAATGATCAGGGAACTCTTCCACCACTAGCTCATCCCATGTGATCATTTTGGTCCTCCCATTCAGTTCATAGATATATATTTCCCTATGTTCTATGAAAGTATGACCATGAGTAGTGATGTTCCAGCATTAGAGATCATCTTCGTACATGAACCATGATCATGGTGACTCAACCACACAAACCGGAATGATCACTTAATCTAAAAATCCAAATCTCTATAGAGGAAGATATTCACTCAGTGGATAATCCATTTTTGATTGTATCAGTATGTCCAGAAGAATCTAGTTATCTGATACAACCCTCCTGGCCTGAAGAACTTGAGGATTTCTGGTCACCTCATCTCTTTGATCCGAAATGGCGGTCTCGACCAGAGTAGCATCCTGTGGGTTGGACATTTAAAATGGGTTAGAAAACTCTATGGTTGGATCATATAAGGCTTTAATATCAGTGCACAATATTTGAGTTTGTGTGAAATATCGGGTTGTAGATGCCTGAAATTTTGGTAGTTTGGTAAAGGCAGATGTGCGAAAGAAATTAGCGCTACATGAAAGAAGCAGTTGAACCATGGTTTTTCACACATAATGATTGAACTTATGCACATGAGATAAATGGATTTCTATCACATATAAATTAAAGGTGTCCATATATAGGTCCCCCCACATATTTATAGGCATGGACCTGATCTTCCACACACATACAAGGGGTTTTCTATGTGCATTGAAGAATTTTTCTTGCACCCAATGGAATCCACCCCGGAATTCAGTGTTTCCCTCAGAACCCTACCTTTTAGTTACCTTTCAACTCAGATTCTGAGGGGGCATCTGTTAGGGCCAAATTCCACCCACATCCACATATGGCCATTTTGGGTGAACTAAATTCATCATCTGACTCTACGTACCATCCCGAGATCACGGAGGAAGGTGCACATAATATTTGTGCCTCGTATGCAAGATCAATATCCGTATAGAAGGCTATTTCATTCCCAATGCAACATATCTTATTCCCCTTATACACAGGCTAAGAAAATGGGTAAGGAAGGTGTTGATAAGAGATATTCTCTATGTTTAATTCATTTGATCATGTACAAACCTCTTTCATGCCAAATGCGATGTCAACTAGCCCCTTGTGTGATCATTTTCCAAAGAAAAGGATGTAGTTGCATGGAATACCTCTTCTGTTACTAGGATATTGTAAACTATATCTGAATTATTTCTCTATATATTGATAGATAACCCCCCCCCCTCTTCAGGGTGATCCTCTGGAAGTTGAATCACCGCTCTACTGCACGTAAGACCAATCTTCAACAACATCGTGCAAAGATGAAATCCTCAAGGTAGAGATCTTGAAGAATAGTTTCCCTATAGGTCCTCCTTTGAGTGGGCCCAAAATTGTTTAATCATCACCCAACTTCTTTTATCCTAAGGCAGGAACATGCAAAATACCCTTCTTATGCACATCCCTGGTCTTATGTGAAACCCAATCTTGCACTCAACCCTTCTTCTTATGTGAAACCCTCTAATATTGTGTGAATCCCCTATTTGAAGCTTCATGGCTTGTATCTATCTAAAATTACCATGTTTTAGAACCTATTATGTGTGTCTCTTATTCCTTTCATGAACCTATTTTGTGCAACCCTCTAAGTTTGTGAGAATAAATTTCTTGGTCACTCATAAGACGTCCCCAGTTCCTTTAGTGCATGAATTTCCATAACTTTTTATTTTCATCATAGGTACACTAATTAACCTTCCTTTTTAGCATAGGGATACTAATTTGGACCTTGTGAATGACCACTCATCCACACCATTCCAACCTAGAATTTCTAAATCCATGCCCCTCCTAAGGGTGTATGTGTGACAGTTATGTATTCCCAAGGGGTGGGGAGTGAGTCTTCCATGTCCACGCTACATGATGTAAAACTTCCTAGCACCAATATGATAATCACGTGATGTTAAATTATATTATCACCTAGTGAAAATCACATGGGGTGCCCCACATGTGACACTCATGGTATACCATCATGGGATGACCATTACACTTTTGGGATCTTCCATGCATAATCCCCACATACCCTTGATAGGATAGCCCATGTATGAATTACAGGAAATGATATCTCCCACACATGGAATGAGATCCTCCTCAGGAAGCTCCCATGTGTAAGTTCCCCACTCACACGGAATGACATCTTCCTTGGGAAGCTTCCATGTATAATCCCCACACCATCACTCGTTGGCGCATCTTCTGTAACCCGAGAATTAGTTCTACTACTTCCTCTTATTTCTCACACCGAGTATGACTCACATAGTCTTAGAGGTTAGCAGTGACCAGGACATCCAACTTTTGCTTCCTGGGTAGCACCGATGTGTAAGAACCAATCACATCATGTCAATCAAAGGGAATTTTTCATGCATAATCCCTAAACATATACTCCATATGGGAAGATTTAATTCATAATTCCCAATCAAGTCCCCCCTCTCGAACTACATGGGCTTTTATTCTTGACTAACTGGGATATATAGAAATCCTCTCTAAGGTCCAAACCTAGAAATCCTATCACTTCATCCATCCCATCCATTCTACTCAACACTTTATCCACATCCATCCTAATTTTACCTGGTCCATCACATCCCAGTGAAATCATGCCACCCATCTGGGTCACTTCTATGTGTAATCCTCATCCACTTCTTCACTTATAGAAGCACCCCATACGGATTCCATGCATAATACACACACAATCTAACCAAGAGAAATCCTCTTGTGAAGGGAATTTCACATGTGTAAGACCCACACCTTTATCTAACTTTATGGGTTTTGATCTCTGTTTTCTAAACATGGTATGTAGGACACCTCTTTGAGGTTAAATCCTGAACAACGATAAACCTTGGTTCCACCCTCCCAGGGGTGTACTTCCCTGATTTTCCTTTAAGGGCATTCTGATCAGCCTTTATGGTGTGAAATATTTCCTTTATGGGATACACCTCCTAGATTTTTATCCATGGGGAATTCTGGTCCATTAATTTGGTAAAACTTTTAGGCTTTCTCTCCTAGCTATGAACTTATTTGATCCACCCATGTTGGGTATTTTGATCAACCTAATTCTATCTCTATAAGATGTTAAATTCACAACATGTCTCATAATTCTACCTCATGTTAAATAAGGGATGCTTGAGGTGAAATCCATGGAAGATATGCCTCTGGAATCAGATACCCCATGATCGACATAGGATACCTTGGGTTCCATGGCTAATATGCCTCCATGATATTCCCTCCTATGAGGAAGAATACATGAGACCAATGTTCCCAGCGTCCATACATGCTAGTGAATCCTAACATGACTACTCTCTTGAATGATGTTTGTTTCCCTATCAAGACCCCTTGTAATGTCCAAATAGAAGTAGTGTAATTAACCAATATCCAAAAATATATGGCATTAGGAATGAGTTTCAAGAACACATCTTAATCTATGAGGGAGACCCTAACTAGGTGACGAGTTCCAACGAGTAATCCATGGAAGGAGGAACTGACATCCCATCATCCCATTTCAATTAAGGAACAGACACTGCTGATGAAGGTGATGAATGATGCCCACATTTGGAAATCAAGAATGCATGGAAAAAATGCATGTCGATACACATTATCATGTAGGGGGAACCCCAATGAAAGCATTGTAAACATACTTTTTGTTAACTTTAAAAATGATTTTGATTTTGATATGATAAAGCACAAATTGTATTTTTGTGTAATATAAAATTTCACTTAACACATCCCTTTTTAATAAATTCATGAATTTTAAAAATAAATGATAAATCAATGAAATAATATTATTAAATATTTTTTATTAAATATAAATTATAATATAATTTTTATGAAGAAAAATGTAATTTTTTTAAGGTTTTGAAAAAATTTATTGTCAAAAAAACCCAAAATTTATCAATAAATGTTGATTTTTATTTTAAAAGTGGAAATTAAAAAGTTTAGAGAATTATTTGGATAAAATAAATATTATTTTTTGAATCATCACTTCAAAATTATCCAACAGTTAATTCTTCATAATTTTCTAATACAATCAAATTTTTGGATAAAAATTAAATACGTTGTGTATTATGACATCATAAAAGCCCAAAAGTGATGTAATAAATGATATAAAAGGTTTTCATGACCAAATATATGTTTAACCTTTAAAATATGGTTTCCCTTTAAAATAATGTGATTTTTAAGTTATTTTATTAATTTTATTAAGCCTTTATAAATTCCCCAAAACCTATATTATATTTTATGGTTTTAAAATAATTACTTCATAAACATGACTCACAACCACATCATCAAGTGTGATATTTTATTGAGTCCATAACTTAACCATATAAAATAAATAAAACCACTAATCTTTGGAATACTCCATTGGTGAAAACCATGGGAAGTTTTTTGGCTTTTATTATAAAGAATCCAAAACCTAAATTTGGAAAATAATAAAGAACTCCCCTCTCTTTTCCTATATAACCCCACCAAGATCTCATTCCTCTTAAATAAAAAACCTTATATCACATACATAATCTGACCTCACCTATATATATTACTCCTAAGGATCCCCCAATCTCTCAATAATCTCCTCCCAAGCTTTTGGAATCACCGTCTCATGGTAAGGAACCTCTCTCTCTTCTTTTCGATTCAAGCACCTGCTTTGTATTTAGCCTTTTGAATCTCAATTGGTTATGTTTTAATGACTTTATAAAGATCCCCATATTTTTAAATTGATGTTATAATAATGATATATCATTTATCCCCTATCATTATAGTGTTTACCTAAGTCATTACTATGCTGATGTTTAGTATGGGATCCTTTCTTTCTCCTTTATATTCAATAACATTATTTATGTAATGAACTTTTTATTACAATTTATATAGATGGGATATGATATTCCACATCCCTATTACTTAAATTATGATCTCCAAGTTATTATTAACCCATTTCACTCTCATTAATCCCATTCGTGATTCATTATGTACCCCCATTATGCTGGCGAAATTATTATCAATTTTTTTCATACCAAGTTTTTATTCAAGCACCATCCTTTTCTTATGATTATTAATTTAAAAAAATTAATGTTTTATTATGTTATTAAATATACCTAATACTTTCCTTTTTTTACTTTCAAGTGATGATATACCCTTTTTTCTCTCAATAAACCATTTTATGAATCTTTATATACTATCATTACACTGCCAAAATATCACTATGATTTTCCATGCCGAACATTTGTGAGGTGTATAGCCATACAAGTTTCCACTCAAGGGTGTTCACATATTTGTAATTATACTTAATTTATTGGTAACATCCATGTACATAACCCACAATCCTTAATCATGGGATTAAATGTGATGAAATATGTTCTTATGTTATATGATCTATGTGGAACACTTATGATTGTACGGGATATGATTATGATGGTTGCACCCAGATAGCACTCTAATACATTGGGTAATGTTTTAGTCTCATGATATTCCATGTATGGTTAATAGTAGGTTCTCTTAAGAACATTGTATTATTATTTCTGTGTTATTAACCATGACTTATTCTTATGATGTCATGTTTAAATTTGTTTTTGTATTACCATGTTGTCTTTATGTTATCATGGCACATCATGCCTAATTGTTCATGCTTAAAATTGTCACCCCTTTTATATACCAATTAAATTCCAATTTTATAACACTTAATAATTTCTTCATGTTATGATTTGTTCACTCCCTTATTGGGATTTATATCTCACCCATTTCTTATGTATTTCCCTAGGTTATCTCATTCAGTTTGAAGAAAAATGATATATTATGAGAATGCTAAGGAAGTTTTCAATAATGTTGATGTACCACCTATTTTAAAGTTGTTATTTAATGTACCTAATTACCCAAATACTCTATTCTTATCAGACATCTTGGTTTTATTATGTGTATTCCTAAATAATAAATCATGAATTGATGTGTAATAAAGACAAGGTTTTTCATAATTGGCATTAGAGGAAACTCTAGTTGTTTTGGGGATTAAGATTAGTAAAATCTAGTGAAGCCTTAGGTATGAGACTAAACATAATAAAACATCCTTGTGTTTTGGAATTATAGATTAAGTGGTTTCCAAGAAAATATATCCCTTTCTGGATACTACAAGTTTATGTGGATCTATTATAGATGTAGCTAGGGGTAATAATTCTGAAAAGGGTGCATTGAACTAGACTCGATCATCACCTAGTGCATGAAAAAAAGGCCTTGTTACACACCTGGTTTGAAACACTCGGGGATGTGATTTGGTAAATTCACAAGCTTGTTATAAACCATTATTAAAGTAAAAAAAATACCATAAGAGTCTATATTAGGAAATGGATCATTGATAAGATAGATTGAATCATATAAATTAATAATATAAGTAAATGCATGTAATTTATAAATTATCCCATTACTATTATTGGATTATTTTTTGTGTGTTTAATTGTTTAAAATTACTCAACTATAATTTTCCATTTATTCTAGACAATGGCTAGAAATAGGAGAAACTGACTAAATAGGCAATGTGAAGGTAAATGTGATGATGGTCCAAATGTGATTCCTAACATGATGGGAGATCAAGTAATATATATTGTGATTATGCCAAACTATCTATAAAAATTCATGAATAACAACTTGCACATAGTTGAATGTCCAAATACTTAAAATAAGTGGAGGAAACCATATCAATTTAGTTCATCTAATAAAGGAGATAAGGGAATAAAGACCCAATTTCCTTTGTGTAAAAAATTTGTAAAGAGGCACCAAAGGAAATGTTACAAAGGAACTTATAGATGTTTTAAGTGTGAAAAATAGGGAATATAGTAAATAATTTCCCTGGAAAAATGAACAACATGATGGATGGGAATAAATTTCAATATAAGGTACCATATACAGTTATATGTTATAAATTTGGAGAAAATGGGGATTATCCAAGTCAATGCTCCATTCCAAGTCCTGAAAAGCATTGTGAGCACCAACAATCTCCAAGACTAAGGGAACAAGGTATTTCATATTCTGGGATGGATCATGATGACTGAAGTTAATTTAACCTCTACTCTAGATTTTTTCATGTGATGATGTGTTTCAATTCATGCCCTATTATCATATCTTGTAAGTTTTCTCATAAAACTGATTCATAGCCCAAAATTATTTGATATCATCAGGAAAAACATTAATGATTATTGTATCACATGTTGAAGTTTGTGGGAATGTTCATATTGAAAATATTATAAGTCTCCCTTAAATTTAATTTGATGTTATTCTAGTTATGGAATGGTTTTCCTTTTATAAAGCCAATATAAATTATAGGGAGAATAAATTCACCCTTCATACCATGAAACACCCTTCGATTCTATACAATTGAAAGGATGAGGATGAATCTTATTAGGTATCGCTATCTCAACCATGGATATCATTTTCCTATGATAATTTGTATCTTGGTAAAATGATTTATACTAAGTAAAATATTATCTTTTAATACATTCCCATTATGAGGGAATATACTGATGTGTTTCCTAAATAATTTCCAGGTCTCCCTCCTAAACGAGTGGTTGAGTTCTCAATCGAACTTATACCTAAACCAAGTAACATTCCAAGAGAATTTCATCACCATAAAAGGGATATATGTGGTCCCTTAAAAAACAGAGTAAATTTAAGGGTTTCTAAGACTACCCACTATGATAGAAATATTTAGTTTCCTTGGATTATCTGGGTACTATTATCAATTTTTGAGAAATTTCTCACGATTGTAAAACCCTCTAACCAAGATAACTTGGAAGGGAGTCATTTTTTTGGAATAATGAATGTGAAGAGAGATTAAAGGATTTAAAAAATCATCTTATCACTGTAAATGTACTTACTATACCCAAAAGTGGGGAAATTTTCATGGTATACACTGATGATTAGAAGAAAGTCTTGGGTTGTGTGCTAATTTAGAATAACAAAGTGATAGCCTATATATCGAGGAAATTGAAAATTCATGAATAGAACTACCCAACACATTATTTGGAGTTCTCTATAGTAAATTTCACATTGAAAATATGGAATCATTAACTCTTTAGGAAGAAGTATGAAATATATATAGATCATAAGATCCTTAAGTATATATTCACACATAAAGAGATGAATATACACTAGTGAAGATAGTTAGAGATGATTAAGGACTATGACTGATCAATACACTTCCATCCTAGTAAAGAAAATAAAGTGGTAGATTATCTCAGTAGAAAGGATCCTAAAATTCAATCATTTATGAGAATTTATATGGATATGATATTCTTATAATTGAAAAGGATGGGCATGAGAATCATAAAGGAGTGAACATCATCAATCCTTTCACAAATTATTTCTCAACTATAACTTATGGAGAAGATAAAGGATACTAAAATAGATGATGTGGAAATTTAGAAGAAATAAGAATCTATAAGAAAAGGTAAATGCTCAGAGTTCAAAATCAATGAAGAAGAAGTTGTAAGATTTTAGTCACAACTATGTGTACTATAAAATCATGAGTTAGAGAAGGATCTATTGGATGATGCACATATCTCGACCTTCTCCATCCATATAAGGAGAATGGATATGTATCAAGGCATATGAGATCACTATTCATGGGAAAACATAGATAAGGTGATCATATAATATACATCATGGTGTCTTTTATTTCAGCAAGTAAAGGTTAAAAGAAAAAAAATCTAAGGGGATGATGCGAGCATTACCCATACCTACATAGAAATGGGAAAACATAAACATGGAATTTTTCACCGGTCTTCCAAATACATCAAGAGGAAATAATTATATATGGGTTTTGGTGTATCTTCTTACAAATATTGCTCACTTCATTTAAATTTGATAGGACTTCTCACGTGATCAACTGTCAAGGATACACATTAGAGAAGCAATGAGGCTAAATTGAACACCAATATATATTGTATTTGAATGAGATCCAAGATTTACCTACAAGTTCTGGGAGAGTCCCTAACATGATCTAAATACATATTTGAACTTTATCATGTCTTTTCATCCTCAAACTAGTGGTCAATCAGACCAAAATATGCAGACACTCGAGAACATGTTGAGAGCATGCTTGATGGACTTCAAAGGATGATGGGATCAAAATTTTCCTTTGTTCAAGTTATAATACAATAATAGTTTCCACTCAAGCATAAAAATTATTCCATATGAATCCCTTTATGGTAATTGGTGTAGAACACTAGCATTATACGATGAATTTGGTGAACGCAAACTGCAAGGTCCTAAAATGGTCGTGGAAATGTTGGAAAAGTTCAAGACCATTCTGTAGCACATCAGGGCTTCTCATAGTTTAGAAAAGATATACGATAAAAATTGTTGATTAGTCCTGGATTATGAGGTTGATGATAAGTTATCATTACATATATATCTATGGAATATAAGACATGATATTTGGGAATAATGGAAAGATTAGTACAATATACATCGGTCCCTTTGAGATCCTTGATCTCATATAAGCGGTGGCCTATTAACTAGAACTCCAACCAAAAATATATCAAGTACATGATTTTTTCCATATATCCCTCTTGAGTAAGTATATACCAAACCCCTCACATGTGTTAAATCCAAATTTGGAACTGTTGGAGAATGATCTTTCATATGAAGAGCAGCAGGTGAAGATCTTAGATTATAGAGACAAAGTTCTATGAAAAAAGACAATGCACCTAGTCTGAGAAACCAAAAGTTTGAATAAGTGATGTGGTAACCATAGAAGGTGATGAAACATAATTATCCTCATCTGTTTTATTGTGTGAAATGAAAATTTCATGGGTGAAATTTTTTAATGGGGGAAAATTGTAACAACCGTAAATTTTATAAATAAAATTCTTTTTCTGATTGAATTAAATTCCATATTATAGTTATAGAAAATACATGCACTTATTTTGATTTATAATATCATTAATTAATATAATAATTGATAAAATATCCATTGAACAATTATCATATGATTAGTATAAATATAGGGTTATGATATGTCCAATTGACACTGACAAAAGAATAAATGGTCTCAACAGGTAGGATCATATCCTACGAGTCTAATTTATTAGAGATTATAAGGGAGATAGAATCATTGATATTTTAACTTTACAAATAACAATCCAATATCCAACAACTAAAGCATTAGAGAAATTGTTTAGAGGTGAATTTCAAGCTTATCAAGATCACAGCTCAAATCATGTATGTCAAACCACCCCATGAAAATATCACCATCATGAACCTTATTCTTAGGAATTTTCTGGTGTAATAAAGGGATATATATCAAGAACCTAATAAAATTAATATTTATATTGTACATTTAATATAATAATGGTTATATTTGTTGTACTTTATAAATTATTTTGATTTTGATATGATGAAACACAAATTGTAATTTTGTGTAATATGAAATTTCAATTAAGACATTAATTTTTTATGAATTAATCATTTTTAAAAATAAATTATATTTTAATAATATAATAAAATTAAATACTTTTATTAAATATAAAATATAATATAATTTTTATAAATTCAAATTTAATTTTTATAAGGGTTTGAAAATTGTTATTGTCCAAAAAATGAGCATTTCTCAATAAATGTTTATTCTTATTTTAAAAGTAAAAATTAAAAAAAAATTATTTAAATAAAATAAATATTATTTTTAGAATCATCATGTTGAAATTATCCAATGGTTATTTTTTAGAGTTTTTTGAGACAATTTAATTTTTGGATAAAAATTTAATATGGTATCAAATATGATGTGTAATATAACATCATAAAAGCCCAAAAAGTGATATAATAAATAATATAAAAGGTATAAATGACCAAATATATGTTTCCCCTTTAAAATAATTTTATTTTTAGGTTATTTTATTAATTTTATAAATAATTTATGAATCCTCCAAAAACTATATTATATTTTAAGATTTTAAAATCATTTTTTATAAACACAAATCACTTCCTCATCACCAAGTGTGATATTTTATTGAGTTAGGACCATTGAATAATAAAATAAAGAGAAAATCCTATTTTTTAGAAACCATGGTCAAAAACCATAGTAAGGTTTGTGGTTTTTATTACATTATTATATAAAGTCCAAAATCTCATTTTGGGAAAAAATAAAGAACTCCCCTCTCTTTTCCTATATAAACCAACCCAATATCCCATTAATATTCACTCAAAAATATTTAATAACATAATTAATCTTCTCTCACATATCTATATTCCTCCCAAGGTTCCCCCAAAATCTCAATAATCTCATTCCAACCTTTTGGAATCACCCTCTCAAGGTAAGGGACCTCTCTCTCTTCTTTTCAATTCAAGCACCTTCTTTGTATTTAGCCTTTTGAAAATCAATTGGTTATGATTTAATGTCTTTATAAAGATCCATATACTGTCTAATTTATGTACTAATAATGAGATATCATTTATCCTATATCATTATATTATTTACCTAAGTCATTATTATGCTGAAATTTAGTAAGGGTTCCTCTCCTTCTCCTCTTTATTCAAGAACATTATTTATGTAATGCACTTTTTCTTACAATTCCTTTTGATAGGATATTTTCTTTCGCATCCCTATTACCACCCTTATGATTTCCAAGTGATGAGTGACCCATTTAATGGTCATTAATCCCTCCCATGATTAATTATTTACCCCTATTAAACTACCAAAATTATCCTGTGATTTTTTCCATGTAACATTTTTATTCAAGCACCCTACTTGTATTATGCCTATTAATTCACAAATTTTAATGTTGGGTTATATTCATTCATATACCTAATACTATAATTTTTTATTCCAAGTTATTATACACCCATTTATCTCTTATTGAACCATTTTATGAATCATCATGTACTATCATTACGTTGCCAAAATGTCACTGTGATTTTGAATGTCGAACATTTGTGAGGTGTATACCCATAACCATTTACACTCAAGGGTATTCACCTAGTAAAAACTATAATTAATTTATTTGGTACTTTTATTTATGTAACCCACAATTCTTAATCAATGTATTAAATATAATGAAATATTTTCTTATGTTATATGATCTATGTAGCAGACTTATGCATGTACATGATATGATTATGATGGGTGTTCCCAGATAGCACTCCAAAGAATTGGTTAATGTTATAGTTTCATGATATTTCATATATGGTGTATGTGAGGTTATACTAATAACATTATTTTATGATGTCTTGGTGGTTAAACTTGAATTATGCTTATGATTTCATGTTTAAATTTGTTCCCATAATCACGTGTTTCCTTTATGTTATAATGTGACAGCATGCATCATTGTTCATATTTATGATTATTACCCATTTTATGTCCTATTTAAATTATTTTTGTCTAAAATTTAATACTTTCTTCATGTTATTATTTTTTTACTCCCTTATTGGGCTTTATATCATGCTCATTTCTTATGTATGTCCCTAGGTTATCCCATGCAGTTTTAAGAACAGTGGAATATTATGATCATGTTAATGAAGTTTTAAATGATGTCGATGTACCACTCGTTTTTAAATTGTTGTGTAATTTACCTAATTACCCAAATACACTATTATTATCAATATTTTAGGTTGTATTATGTGTATTATTATTTAATAAATCATGAATTGATGTGTAATAAATACAAGGGTTGTCATAATTGGTATCAGAGAAAAGTATAGTTATTTTTGGGAATAGGATTAGGAAAGTCTAGTGAAAGACTTATGGAAAGTAATAAACATAAGAAAACATCCCTATGTTTTGGTAAATTATATAATAAGTGGTTTAAAATGAAATTCATACCTATTTTGATACTACAAGTGGATGTAACTCTGGTACAAAGGTACTTGGGGGTAATAATCCTAAAAATAATGAATTGAGCATGACTCGATCGTCACCTGGTTCATGAAAATGGGCCTTGTTATACACCTGGTTTGAAACTCTCAGTGGATATACTTAGCTAAATTCACAATCTCATTATGAACCATTATTAAGGGAATAAAAATTCCCATAATAGTCTATGTTAGGAAACTGATCATGGATAATATAGATTGAAGGCTATAATTTCATAATTTAAGGAAATATATGTCATTTATAGATTATCCCTTTAATGTTGTTTGTTTTCAATTTGTGTGTTTAATAGTTTAAAAGTAATCATCCTTAATTTTCCCTTTATTTTAGATAATGTTCATAAATAGGAGGAACCAATTAAACAACCAATGTTAAGGGCAATGTAATGACTCCCCAAACGAGATTTCTAAGGTGATGGGAGATCAAGTAAGACATCTTATGATTAATCCAAAGTAGCTATCAAAAATCAAGATTAAAAACCGACACATAGTTGAATTTCTAAATATGTTAAAGAATAAGAGGTTGAAATCTCAAGTTAGTTTCTCTGATAAAGGTGTTAAGATAAAGAATACCCAATTTTCCTCGTGAAAAAAATGTGGAAAGAGGCGCCAAGGGAAGTGTTACAAAGGAACTGGGAAATTTGTTAAGTGTGTAAATATAGGTCATAAAGTAACCAATTTCCATAGAGAAATTAATAACATGATGGATGTAAATAAAGTTCAATATGAGGTACTATATACTCTTCTATTTCATAAATGTGGATATGTTAGGAATTATCTAAGCCAATGATCCATTCCTAGGGCTGACAAGCATGATGAGCACCAAAAATCTCAAAGACTAAGGGGAAAAGAAAAGTTTTATCCAGAGATAGTTCATGATGATTTAAGTACATGTAACCTATAATCTAGAATTATGTATGTAATTTTATGTTTAAATTCATTCCCAATTATCATGTCCTGTAATTTTTCTAAGAACATCGATTCATTGCGCAAAATGATTTGATATAATTGGAAAAAACTTCTAGTATAATTGTTTCAAATATAGAATTTTGTGGGAATGTTCTTTTATAAAATATTATAAGTCTCCCTTTAATTAAATTTGATGTTGTCCTAGTTATATAATGGTTTTCATTTAATAAAGACAATATAAATTACTAGTAGGAAGGAATTCACCCTTCATACCATGAATCAACCTTCTATTCTGTACAATTTCAATGAGGATGAAACTTCTTTAGTATCATTATATCAAGCATGGATATTATTACCCTAATAGAAATCATATCAAGCTCAAAGTATTAAGATAAATGAAAATACAATCTTTGAATACATGACCATTATGAGGGAATATACTGATGTGTTTTCTAAATAATTTCTTGGTCTCCCTCCTAAATGATTGGTTGAGTTCTTAATCAAACTTATACCTTGACCAAGTAACATTCCTAGGTCATTTCAACACTAAAAAATGGATATTTGTGGACCCTTAATATAACAACATTGTTCTTTTTATTTCATTCATACATGATTTAATGACATAAAATTACACTTAATACAACCTGAAAGATCAAGAAGTCTATTGTATTGGAAAATTAGTAACATTACATAACAACTTAAAACATTAAAAACAACATCATTATTGAAAAATTACTTTACATGACAACAACATTCCTTTGTACTTAACATTGCATGGTATAACCTGAGGACATACATAAGAAAGGAGTGATCTATAAAACCTAGTAAGGGAATAAACATGGAATAACATGAGGAAGACAACATATGTTAGAAAATATTAATATCAATGGATCATAAAATAAACATGAACATAAATGAATGTTATAGCATGATAATCATAACATGGAAATATTGAAACAACTTAAAACATTGCATCATAGGTCAAAGATAAACTCCCAAGATATCATAGTGGACAAAGTACCACAAATGAATCAGGTAAAACCCTATCCCAGCATGTCATATCATGATACTAAATATTACCCAATGCATTGGAGTGCTATATAATTTTGGGCACACCCGTCAATTTCATTTCATTCTCATGCTTAAGTGTGCCACATAGATCATAAAGCATGGATTCATTCATCATCATAATTTATTCCATGATAATTATATGTGGAATAAATACATGTAATTCCTCAATAAAAAAGTTATATGTGTATAAAATTGACCACCCTTGATAAGGAATGGGTACGGTATGAACTTACAAAATTGTTTTGGAATGGAGATTCACAGTACAATTTCGGCAGCCTAACAACGTGACATAAAAATTCATAAAAAGGGTTTATGAGAGATAAAGTGGTATCTAATAATATATACATGAAATTTACAGTAATTGGGTCATATAAATACATGTCCTAACATAATTAATTTGGAAATAGAAGGCATAACATAATAAAGAAACTTGAAGAAAGATAAGAAATTGAATAACTCTTATGAAATTTTGGCATGGTAACAGGTGTACATGGGAGGGATTAATGAGAGATAAATGGGTATATCATAATTAAAAAATAATAAGGGTATTAATTGGTAGCTTATAAAATATACCCCATAATTTTTAAATGAAAATAAAAGGGTGTAACAATATAAGGAAACTTGGATAAAAATGAGAATAGAAGGAACCCTTACTTGAGTGTGTGACTTCAAAAGCTTGAAGAGGGGTTTCATGAGAGCTTTGGGAGACTTGGAATGATTCTAGAGATGGGAGGAAAAATTAAGGTCATTCTACAAGTATTTTTATTTAATATAAGTGGGATTTTGGGTGGGTTTATATAATAAATGATATGGGAATTCTTTAATATTTCAAAACTTAGGTTTTGGAATCTATATAATTAAATATTAAAAACCACAAAACATACCATGGTTTTTGCCATAGAGGAGAGGAAAAAATTATTTTATAAGTCTATGGGCCTAAGATTTTAAAATATTAGTATTTATTATGTGGAGGTGAGTCACATTATTAAACAATTGAACTTAAAATCATAAAATATGTTATACATTTTGGAGGATTCACTAAGGCTTTATGAAATAACTCAAAAAATATATAATCACATTATTTTACAGTAAAAAACTTATATTTGGTGGAATATCCATTTTATAGTGTTTATTACATCACTATTGGGTCATTAAGATTTCATAAAACACATTATATATTTATATGGTATTTAATGTTTACTCAAAAATTTGATTGTCTTAGAAAATTATGAAAAATTCATCATTGGATAATTTTGAAATCCTGATTCAAAAAAAATATTCATTTTATCCAATTAATTTTATAAATATGTCATTTTTCACTTTTAAAATAAAAACCGATATTTATTGAAAATTGACGGGTTTCGATAAAAATAGTTTTTAAACCTTAATAAGAATTAAATTTGGCCTCATAAAAATTATATGACCATTTATATTTAATAATAATAATTTTAAAATAATATTTTAATAAAATATTATTTATTAATTCATCAAAATATATTTCTTAATTCAATTTGAATGTTAACCAAAAATACTATTTGTGCTTTAAAAAATAATAAAATAAAAGTATATTCAAAATTCTATAAAAAAATAATGTACATAATAATAATATTAGGGTCTTGATACATATACCTTTATTGAACCAAAATATTACCTAAGAGTAAGGTGTGCGATGTTGGGGATGTCATGGGTATGTTTAGTAAACATGGTTTGGGTCGTGATCTTGATGAGCTTAAAATTCTCCCATAAATGGTTTTGCTCATGCTTAAGCTGTTGGATCTCATCTTGGGCTTGGTCTAGGGAAAATCCAAGAAATGTTATCTCCCCCAGAAGCTCTAATAAATGGGCTTCATAGGGAATGATCCTATTGGTTGAGGCCATCACCTCATTTTTCTGTGTCGAAAGGATTTTTTAAAACCTTATATTTATACTAGTCATGTATTCATTATTCAATGGATATATTATCAATGGTAATTTTACTTAATAGTCATTTAAATCCAATTGGATATAATAAAACAAACAGAATACATGTGTTTTCTATATCCATTTTACAAAGGAAGACATTTAATTAAATCAAAAGGGAAATTTCACTTATAATAGTTCAGGTCATTACAATATTCCCCCCTTAAGAAATTTCTCCCTTGAAATTTCATTTCCCATATTAAAACAGATAAGGGTAACTTTATTTCATTTTCTCCTCTTGTTCCCACATTGATTCTTCAAACTTTTGGTTTTTCCACAACACTTTGACCAGGTGAATTGTCTTATTCCATAGAAATTTGTCTCTATGATCTAAGATCTTTACTGGATTCTCCTCATAAGAGAGGTCATTCTCCAACAGTTCCACCTCTAGATTGAGTACATGATAGGGGTTCAGTATGTACTTTATCAAGAGGGATATATGGAATACATCATGTAATTGAGATAGGTTAGGTGTGAGATCTAGTCAGTAGGCCATCGCTCTGATGCAATCAAGGATCTCACAAGATCCGATGTACCTTGGACTAATATTTCCTTTCTTCCAAAATCTCATTACTATCTTCCATGGAGATATGTGGAGGAAAACCATGTCTCCAACATCAAACCCCAGGTATTTTCGATGATTTTTAGCATATCGTTTCTATATACTCTTAGTAGCCTTGATGTGTTGTTGAATGGTCTTAACCATATCCACCATTTCCTAGACCATTTCAGGACCTAGTAGTTTTCATTCCCCAACATCAACTCAACATGCAGGTGTTCTGCTCCTCTTCCCATAAAGGGCTTTATTGGGAGACATTTTGATGCTTGAGTGGAACTGTTATTGTAAGATAACTCAACTAGAGGAAGATGTTGATCTTATCCTCCTTTTAAGTCCATTGAGTATGCTCTAAAAATTTCCTCAAGTGTTTGGAAAGTCTACTCAGATTGGCCATCATTTTGAGGGTGATAGTTCATGCTGAAGTTAAATCATTATTCAGAGCATGTTGGGGACTCTTCTAGAACTTATAGGTGAATCTTGGATCTCGATCAGATACAATCGATAGTGGTACGCCATGAAATCTCACCACTTCTTTGATGTATATTTGTGAAATTTTATCCAATTATAAATCCTCTCAAATCTAAATGAAGTGTGTATTCTTTGTAAGATGATCCACCACAACCAATATATAATTGTTTCCTCTAGATGTCTTCATAATTCCAGTGAAAAATTCCATGGTGATGTTTTCCTATTTCCATGTAGGTATGGGTAATGGTTGCATCATCCCCTTAGATTTTTGTCTTTATGTATTAACTTGATAAAATATACGACATATTGATGTATATTTTGTGATATCCTTCTTCATATTGTCCCACCAATAGTGTTCTTAGAGATCTCGATACATCTTTGTGCTTCCAGGATGGATAGAGAAGGTTAATCTATGTGCATCATCCAACAACTCCTTATTTAACTCAGGATTTGATGGTACACATGTTCTTTACCCAAATCATACAACACCTTATTAATTAACATGAAAATCCAAGGATTTACCTTTTTTAATAGTTTTTACTTTCTTCTGAATTCACACATCATCTCTTTGAGCATCCTTTAACCTCCCCAGAAGAGACGATTGAGCAATAATTTGTGAAAGGATTGATGATGTTACTTCTTTTATGATTTCCATGTCCATACTCTTCAAGTATAATAATATCATATCCTTCTCAATTCTCATCAATGAAATAGTTTTTGGATCCTTTCTACTTAGAGAATATTCCACTTTATTCGCTTTCCCCAAATAGTAGTGAATTGAGTAGTCATAGTATTTGATCATATCTAACCATATTCATTGATGCATATTCAACTCTTTCTATGTGAATATATACTTGAGTCTTTTTTGATCCATATATATTTCACACTTCTCCCCAAAGAGTTAATGTCACCAAATATTCAAAGCGAATATCACTACATCCAACTCCAAATCATGTGTTGGATAGTTTTTCTCATGAACTTTCAACTTCCTTGAAGCATAGGCAATGACTTTATCATTTTGCATCAACACACATCCCAGGACCTTCTTCAAAGCATCACTGAATACCACAAAAATCTCTCCACTTGTGGGTAGTGTGAGCACGGGTGTAGTTATAAGCCTCATTTTCAACTCCTTGAATATCTCTTCGTATTCATAATTCTAAGAAAACTTGACTCCCTTCTGATTTAGCTTGGTTAGAGGGGTTGACAATCAGGATAAATTTCTCAAAAATCAACAATAATACCCAGTTAATCCAGGGAAACTAAGAATATATTTCATAGATGTTGGACTCAACCATCCTTCAATTTTCTCATTATTTGAAGGGTCCACAGATATCCCATTGCTCGTAATGATGTGCCCCAATAAAGAGTCTTCCTTCAACCAGAACTCACATTTGTTGTACTTGGTATGAAGCTTTTCTTTTGCAAGGTCTTTAGCACAGTACTTAAATGCTCATCATGATACTTATTACTTTTTAAGTATATTAGAATATCATAAATAAATACTACCAAAAAAATTCAAGGTAATTTCTAAAGACTATATTCATTAAGTCCATGAAGATTGCTGGAGCATTAGTGAGTCTGAATGGCAGCACTGTAAATTCATAATTCCCATACCTTGTATGAAAATCAGTCTTGAGGATATCCACCTTCTTCACCCTTGGTAATATACAAACTTCAGATCCACCTTATAGAAGTATTTTGCTCCATGTAGCTGATCAAACAAGTTATCAATTCTTGGAAAAGGATACTTGTTCTTTATCATGATTTTTTTGAGCTCAAGATAACCAATGCAAAGGTGCATTAACCCATCCTTCTTCTTGACAAAGAGAACTATTTCACCCCATAGTGAAGCACTTCGACATATAAACCCTTTATCTAGATTCTGCTATAGTTGTTTCTTTAGCTCCTCAAGTTCTGAAATATTCATTACATACAAAGTCTTGGATATTGTAAACGCCCCAGGTATATGATCAATTGATAATTAAATATCTCTACTATGAGGAAGACCAAGAAATTCCTTGGGAAACACATCAGTGAATTCCCTCACAATATGCATGTCTTTGAGGATGGTTCTTTCCTTAGACTTGATCATCTAAGAAATATATGCATACTCATATGGAAGTAATATCCATGATAAGGATGATGGTGTTAAATAATATTTGTCCTCCTCCTTACACTTGTATAGAATCGGTGGTTGATTTTCCATATGGATAGTTATTTCCCTCTCATGAAAATTTATGTTGGATCTATATAGGGAAATCCAGCCAAGAATTGCATCAAATTACACCAAGGTAAGTATGATAAGGTTTATTGGGAAGTTAAATCCATAATTTGTGATGGGGGAGGAGTTATATACATGGGATGATATAATTGCCACATTTTTCATTTTCACCAACATCTCTACTTCCATCTCTTTTTGTGGTGTTTGGATTGTTCAACTAAACCTTCAAGATATAAAAGAATGTGTAGAACTAAAATCAAAAAGTATGTTCTCTATTATTGTATGAATAACTAGTGTACCTGCAACCACTTCATTATCAGGATTCACTTTGGTAGTAGTGATGGAAAAAATCTCACCCTTTCTACCTTGGAGGTTGTTGGTTGCCTCCGAAAACCCTTATATTAGTGCATTGGTTTGATAAATTCTCTAGTTCCTTGTAGTTGTAGCAATGAAAAATGTATTGAGGATTTACCATACCATTTCTTTCCTCTGTTTCAGTAGTGGGTTTTTCTTTCTGTTAATAGCTGGCAAGGTTCCCTTACTTCCTGCACCTAAATCATTTCCTCATCCCCTTATGAAAATTTCTAGGGTACTTCTTTCCACACCTTTGGAAAGTGGGGTGTTGAAATTTCTTGGCACCATTATATCTCTCTATAAAACCTCTATAATTTGACTTCACATTCCGCTTATTATCCACGTGATACCCCTAAGATTCTCTAATATAGATTTCAACTTTAATGGCACATCGGAAAATTTCCTCATAGCTATCAGCATCATGGATCTCCAAGGATTTCCATAGGATAGGTTTTAGCCCACCAAATAATCGATCAACCTTGCATTTAGGGGTAACGACAAATCTAAAGGCATATCAAGCAAGACTTGTGAAGTTTGACACATATTTTTTTATCAATGTACACCATTGATCAGCTTCACCCTCCATACAATAAGAATATAGAAGAACCTTCTCTTGTTCGGAGCATTGAATATTGGAGAAGATCTTCTCAATGGAGTTGATCCATTGTTCAGAGATTGAGGTATCAGATGATCTATCGAAAGTAGGAGGCCTTTGTCTCATGAATCTCTCGATTGAAACTTGTTCTTTCTTAGGGGGGTAGAATTTCCTCTTGATCCAGGTTTTTATTAAAAACTTAAGATAATGAGATAGTATCAAGACAAAGTTTTCAAATCTCACTCCCATCGGATTGGGAATCTCTTTAGGGCAGTCGTTACATTGATCTTCGCATTGGTTGTTGGCATGATTCCTCCTATTACCGGCCATTGTCTAGAATAAAAGGAAAATTATGGGTAAATATTTTAAACTATTAAACACAGAAAGGGTAATCCAATGAAATTAAATGGATAACTTATTAATTACTTTTATTTCCTTAACTTATGAAATTCTAGGCTTCAATAAAAGTTATCCATGATCTATTTCTTAACATATATTCTTATGGGATTTTTTTGTTCCCTTAATAATGATTTGTACTAATATTATGAATTTATCAAAGCATATCCCCTGGGAGTGTCAAAACAAGAGTGCAGCAAGGCCTATTTTCATGCAGCAATTCTCATTTGAGTCTAGATCAAAGTAGTGTTTTCGGTTTTTAACCCTATATACATTTGTGCCAGAGCCACATCCACTTGTTCATATCCAGACAGGGATGTATTTTCTTGATAAGCCACTTAATCTATACTCACCAAGATTTAGGTATGTTTTTATTATACTTGGTCTTATCCTTATGGATTTCACTAGAGTTTTCTAATACTAATCCCAAAAATAACTAAACTTTCCTCTAATACCAACTATAACAACCATGTTCTTTTTATTACATTCATACATGATTTAATAACATAAAATTACACTTAATACAACCTGAAAGATTGAGAATTATAGTGCCTTGGGAAATTATGAACATTACATAACAACTTAAAACATGAAAAACAGCATCATTATTGAAACCTTCCTTTACATGACTACAACATTCATTCGTACTTAACATTGCATGGAATAACCTGAGGACATACATAAGAAAGGGGTGAGCTATAAAGCCCGGTAAGGGAATAAAAATGGAATAACATGATTAATACCACACATTATAGAAAATAGGCATATCAATGTATCATAAAATAAATATGAACATAAAGGTGTGTTATAGCATTATAATCATAACATGGAAATGTGGAAACAACTTAAAACATTGAATCATAGGTCAAGGATAAACTTACAAGACATCATAGTGGGAAAATTCCCATAAAGTAATCAGGTAAACCCCTATCCCATGTTATATAATGATACTAAACATTACCCAATGCATTGGAGCGCTATATAATTCTAGGTGCACCCATCACTTTCATTTCATTCTCATGCTTAAGTGTGCTGCATCGATCATAAAGGATGGATTCATTCATCATCATAATTAATTAAATGATAAAGGGGTGTGGAATAAATACATGTAAGTCCTAAATAAAATGGTATGTGTATAAAATTTAAAACCCTTGATATGTAATGGGTACAGTATTTACTTACACAATTGTTTTGGAATGGAGACTCACGGTGCAATTTCGGCAGCCTAACAGTGTGACATAAAAATTCATAAAAAGGGTTGATAAGATAGAAAGTGGTATCTATTAATCTATAAATGAAATTTACTATAATAGGGTCATATAAATACATTTCCCAACATAATTTATTTAGAAATAGAAACCATATCATAATAAATAAACTTGAAGAAAGAGGTGAAATGGAATAACTCTTATGAAATTTCAGCATGGTAACGAGTGTATGTGGGAGAGATTAATGAGAGATAAGGGGGTATCTCATCATTAAAAAATAATAAGGTTATTATGGGGGAGGTTCAAAAAAATACCCCATCATTTTTAAAGGAAAATAAAAGTGTGTGAAAATATAAGGAAACTTTGATAAAAATGAGAATAGAAGGAACCCTTACTTGAGTGTGTCACTTTAAAAGCTTGAAGAGGGAATTATTGAGAGCTTGAGGCACCTTGGGAGGATTATAGAGAGTGGGGGATAGAGTAAGGACATGATAAAAGTATTTTTATTGAAGATAAGTGGGATCATTGGTGGGTTTATATAGTAAATGAGAGGAGGTTATTTAATATTTCACAAACTTAGGTTTGGGAATCTATATATTTAAATATTCAAAACAAAAAAACTTATCATAGTTTTTTCCCATGGTTTTTGAAAATGATGAGTGGAAAAAATTATTTTATAAGTAAATGGTCTGAATATTTTAAAATATTATTCTTGCTTATGTGGTGGTGAGTCACATTATTAAAGAAATGAACTTAAAATCATAAAATATGTTGTATATTTTGGAGGATTCACTAAGGCTTTATAAAATAACTCAAACAAATATAAAATCACATTATTTTAAAGTTAAAAATTATATTTTTCTAAATATACCTTTTATAGTGTTTATTACATCACTATTGGTCCATTATGATGCCATAAAACACAATTTATATTTATATGGTATTTAATTTTTACCCAAAAATTAAAATGTCTCAAAAAAATTATGAAAAAATCATTTTTGGATAATTTTTATGTCCTGATTATAAAAACAATATTCATTTTATCCACATAATTTTCTAAATATGTCAATTTTCACTTTTAAAATAAAAACCATCATTTATTGAAAATTGACACATTTTGACAAAAACAATTTTTAAACCTTAATAAAAATTACATTTGGCCTCATAAAAATTATATGATAATTTATATTTAATAAAATTAATTTAATAATAATATTTTCTTAAAATATTATTTCTTAATTCATCAAAATAAATTTCTTAATTTAATTTGAATATTAACCAAACATATTATTTATGCTTTAAAAACAATAACAAAATTAAAGTATATTCATTATTCTATACAAAACAAATGTACATAATCATAATGTTAGGGTATCGATACATGTCACTTTATTACACCAGCATACTCCTTAAGAGTAAGGTGTGCGATGGTGGGGATTTCATGGGGGCATTTGGTGAACATGGTTTGGGTTGTGATCTCTTTGTGCTTGAATGTCTTCAGTAAGTGGTTTCACTCATGCTTAAGTTATTGGATCTCAGCTTAGGCTTGGTCTAGGGAAAATCGCAGAAATGATA
The DNA here is from genome assembly GCA_963277665.1 of Viscum album. Taxonomy (NCBI): domain Eukaryota; kingdom Viridiplantae; phylum Streptophyta; class Magnoliopsida; order Santalales; family Viscaceae; genus Viscum; species Viscum album. Next base: position 1,843,072,036 of record OY728136.1, read on the forward strand.
TATCCCATAAAAGATCTGATAAATGGGATTCATAGGTAATAATCCTACTGGTTGAGTCCATCACCTCATGTGTCTATGTCGAAAGGATTTGTTAAAACCCTATATTTATACTGGTCATGTGATCACTATTCAACAGTTATATTATCAATGGTAATGATACTTAATGTTCATTTAAATCCAATTGGATATAATAAAACAAATGAGGTGCATGTGTTTTCCATATCCATTTTACAAAATAAGAAATTTAATTAAATAAAAAGGTAAATTTCACTTATAATAGTTTGGGTTACTACACTTAAATAATAGAGGCAATTTAAGTATGTTCAAGACCAAATACTATGACAAAAATTCATAGTTTCCTTAGATTTTATGGGTATTATAATCAATTTGTGAGAAATTTTTCATGATTTTAAAACCCTCTAACCAAGATTACTTGGAAAGGAGTCAAGTTTGTTTGGAATGATAAATGTGAAGTTAGCTTCAAGGATTTTAAAAAGAGGCTTATCACTACAATTGTACTTATACTACCCACAAATGGAAAACTTTTCATGGTATGCAGCGATTCTTCAAGGAAGGTATCAGGTTGTATACTAATGTAGAATGAAAAACTCATATCATATTCCTCAAGGAAATTGAAAGTCCATAAACAAAACTACCCAAAACATGATCTAGAGTTAGTTTTAATAATATTCACATTGAAAATATATTGGAATTATCTATTTGGATTGAAGTGTGAAATATATATGGGTTATTAAAGCCTCAAGTATATACTCACATAGAAAGAGATGAATATGCGATATAAAATATGGTTAGTTGTGATTAAGGACTATGAATGCTCAATCCACTACTATCCTGAGAAATAAAATAAAGTGTAAGATTCTCTAAGTATAAAGGACCCTAAAATTCTATCATTAATGAGAATTGAGAAGAATCTGATCTTATTAAACTTGAAAAGAATGGTTATGGGAATCATAATGGAAGGAACATCATCAATCCTTTCGAAAATGATTGCTCAACCATACCATCTAGATAAGATAAAGGATGCTAAAAGAGATTATGTATAAATTCAAAATAATGTGGAAGATATAAGAAAATGGTAATCCTTAGAGTTCAAAATTAATGAATAAAGAGTTATAGGATTTGGGTCATGACTATGTGTACCATCAAATCTTGAGTAAAATAAGGTTTTGTTGGATGATGTGCATATATTGACCTTCTATATCCATATAAGGAACACAAATATGTATCAAGATCTCTGAGAGAACTATTTGTGGGAAAATATGAAGTATGAGATCATGGAATATACATCAAGGTGTCTTTCATATCAGCAAGTGAAGGCTGAAAGGAAAAAATCCAAAGGGATGATGAAATCATTACCCATACCTATATGTAAATTGTAAAAAATAACCATGGAATTTTTCACTAGTCTTCCAAATACATCAAGAGGAAATAATTTTATATGGTTTATGGTAGATTAACTTAAAAATACTACAAACTTCATTGAAATTCAATAGGACATCTCACTCAATCAACTTACAAGGATATACATTAGAGAAGTGGTGAGGTTTCATGGAACACCACTTTCAATTGTATCTAATTGAGATACAATATTCACCTCTATTTTCTCAAAGATTCTACAATATGATATAAAAAATAAGTTGAACTTCAACATGACTTATCACTCTCAAACTGATGGCCAATCTAAGAAGACTATATATAAAATCAATGACATGTTGAGAGCATGATCGATGAACTTCAAAGAATAATGGAATCAACATATTCTTTTAGTCAAGTTATCATACAATAATAGTTTCCAATCAAGAATACAAATGGCTCCCTATGAATCCCTTTATGGGAAAAGGTGCAGAACACCTGCATGTTGGGATGAAGTTTGTGAATACAAACTGATGGGTCCTGAAATGGTCGAGGAAATCATGGAAAATGTAAAGACCATTCAGCAACATATATGAGATTCTCAGAGTCAATAGAAGAGGTATGTTTATAATCATCGATGGGACTTGGAGTTTGAATTTTTATATAAGGTATTCCTCCATATATCTCCATTGACTAAATTCATGAGATTTGGGAAGAAGGGAGATATTTTTCCAATATACATTGGTCCCTTTGAGTTCCTTGATCGCATCTAAGTGGTGGCCTATCGATTAGCACTCTCACCTAACCTATATCATTTACATTATGTATTCAATTTATCCATCTTGAGTAAGTATATATCATACCATTCACAGGTGATAAATCTATAGGTGGTACCATTGGAGAATGATATTTCATATGAATATCAGTTGGTGAATATATTAGATCATGGAGACAAAGTTCTATGAAATAAGTCAATACACCTAGTCAAAGTGCTATGAAGAAACCATAAGTTTGAATAATCGATGTGGGAGATAGAGGAGGTGACAAAATAGAATTACCCTAATCTATTTTAGTATGTAAAATTAAAATTTAAAGGGAGAAATTTCTAAAGGGGGAAAGATTGTAACAACCCAAACTTTTATAAATAAAATACTCTTTTTGATTAAATTAAATTCCCTATTATAGTTATAGAAAACTTATGAAATTATTTGGTTTTAGAAGGATTTTAATCATCATAATCATTGATAAAATAGTAATTTAATAGTTATCAAATGATTAGTATAAATAAAGGGTTATAATAAATCTAATTGACATAGAAAAAAGAAGCAACGGCCTTAACTACCAGGATCATACCCTATGAAGCCCATTTATAAGAGATTATGAGGGAGGTAAAATAACTAGGATTTTACCTTGACCAAGCCCAATATAAGATCCAACAACTAAAGCATGATCAAAACTATTTATAGGAGAATTTTATGCTCATGGAGATCATATCTCAAACCATGCACGCCGAACAACCCCATGAAAATCTCACCATCGCACACCTTACTCTTAGGGTTATTGCTGGTTTAATAAAGTTATATGTATAAATACTCTAATAAAATGAATATTTATATTTTATATTCAATATAATAATGGTTATATTCTTTATTACTTTATAAATGATTTTTATTTTGATACGATAAAACACAAATTTTATTTTTGTGTAATATGTAATTTCAATTAAGAAATTACTTTTTTATAAATTCATGAATTTTAAAAATAAATTATATTTTAATAAAATAATATAAGTAAATAATTTTTAATAAATATAAATAATAATATAATTTTTATGAAGTCAAATGTAATTTTTATAAAGGTTCAAAAATTATTATTGTCAAAAAACTCAGTATTTCTCAATAAATGTCGATTATTTTTTTAAAAGTGAAAATTCCAAAATTTAAAAAAAAATTGATAAAATAAATATTATTTTTTAATCATAAAATTGAAATTATTCAATGGTTAATTTTTCATAATTTTTTGACATAATCAAATTTTTTGGTAAAGATTAAATACGATGTATATTATAACATCATAAAATACCAAAAAGTGATGTAATAAATTATATAAAAAATATAAATGACTAAATATATGTTTCGCCTTTAAAATAATGTGATTTTTAGGTTATTTTATCAATTTTATAAATCCTTAATGAATCCTCCAAAATCTATATTATATTTTAAGCTTTTGAAATCACTTTTTTATAAATATGACTCACTTTCACATCACAAAGTGTAATATTTAATTGATTTAAGATCTTGGTATTATAAAATAAATAAAACCAGTCCTCTTTGGTAGAAACCATGGGAAAAATCATGGAAAGTTTTGTTTTTTTATTACTTTATTATATAGAGTCTAAAACCTAAGTTTGGGAAATAATAAAGAACTCTGCTCATTTTCCTATATAAACACTATTCAATCAAAACCTTAGAACACATACTTACTATTAATTAACCTCTATATAGTTCTCCTAATTTTCCCCCATGATCTCAAGATGCTCCTCACAATCTTTTATAATCACCCTCTCAAGGTAAGGGACATATCTCTCTTCTTTTCAATTCAAGCACCTTCTTTGTATTTATCATTTTGAATATTAATTGGTTATGTTTTCATGAATATATAAATATATATATACAATAAAATTTATTCCATGATAATTAGAGATCATTTATCCCCTCTCATTATAGCATTTACCTAATTTGTTATTATATCGAAATTTAGTAAGGGATACTCACTTTCTCCTCTTTATTGAAGCACCTTATTTATATAATGCACTTTTTCTTCCAATTCCTATTTATGGGATATTCTATTACACATCCATATTACTCCCATTATTATTTATAAGTTATTATTGACCCCTTTTCACTCATTAATCCCTCCCATGATTCATTATATACCCCCTCTACACTGTAGAAATTATCCTGCGATTTTTTTCATGCCAAGTTTTTATTCAAGCATCCTCCTGGTCTTATGAATCGTAATTCCAAAATTTTCATGTTGTATTATGTTATTACATATCCCTCATGCTATCATTTTTACTTCAAAGTGATTATATACCCCTTTATCTCTCATTGTACTATTTTATAAATCTTCATGTATTGTCTAAACACTGTTGAAATGTCACTGTGATTTTCCATGTTAAACATTTGTGAAGTGTATACCCATACCCATTTCAACTCAAGTTTATTCACCTAGTTATACCTATACTTAATTGATTTTTTAATTCCATTTATGTGAACCAAAATACTTAATCATGTTATTACATGTGATAAAATATGTTCTTATTTTATATGATCTATTTGGCACACTATTCATGTACATTATATGATTATGATGGGTGCACCCAGAAACCACTTCAATGGATTAGGTAATGTTTTAGTCTCATGTGATTCCATGTATGGTGTATAGTAGGTTATCCTAATCACATTATGTTATGATGTCTTATTGGATAATTTTGTCTTATGCTTATGATGTCATGTTTAAAGTTGTTGCCACATTCCCATGTTTCCTTTATGTTTTCATGATACATCATGCATCATTGTTAATGTTTATAGTTCTCACCCCTTTTATGTCCCATTTAAATGAATATTATCTAACATGTAATTCTTTATTCATGTTAATATTTGTTTATTCCCTTACTGGGATTTATAGCTCACCTCTTTCTTATGTATGTCCCTAGTTTATCCCATGTAGTTTTAAGAACGATGTAATATTATAAGCATGTTAAGGATGTTTTCAATAATTTAATTATACCAAATATTTTTAATTTGTTATGTAATGTACCTAATTACCCAAATAAACTATTATTATCGATATTATGGGTTGTATTATGTGTATTTCAATGTAATAAATCATGAATTGATGTGTAATAAAGACAAGGGTTTCTATACTCTATTCCCATTTCTTAGTGGAATTAGAAATAACTGCCTAAAGTTCAAGGTTAGTGTCTAACAATAATATAATAAAGTCATAGAGAAATAAGTTAAATACTAAAATTATAATAACTATATATAAACACACATTGTGCAATATAATCCCTTTCTCACATTATTCATTAATTCAATATCAATCGTGACGCACTCAGTGCGTCTTACCTCACCGTAATAGTATATAGTCATGGTTTTAGTTAATACATCAAATAACATGACTCGTGAAATTAATTAATAATAATATTAAATCTTATGGTTCATTACACATTTCTGAATATAGGAACATACAATGATATGTATAAATGTGGATTTCATACTGGCGGGTTAAGGTATCGTGACCACCTTATCTTAGTGATTTATAAGGATAAACTCCATGAAAATATGTCTTAATGTCTTATGACCCCCCCCCCCCAACCCTGATAGCTTGTATCATCTATATCCTATTAGAAAATATCATATAGCTATAAAACATGTATTTTGGAATATTGTCATAGCACTTCAAGGTTCTCATCATAGCAAGAAACGGATGTGACCTTTCAGTACATCATGTATTCCAAGGACATAATAACATTAATTTTCACATAGAATAATGATCAAGATGTGATAATATATTAATGAATATTCAAAACCATGAATATTCTAGTAATATAGTGTGTATATTAGTTGCTTATAGGTCACCAAATCCAATAAATCATTGGTGATATAGGTGAAAAATAAAAAGGAAAATAAGACCATGGAAATTGGAGTGTATTACATGATGATGGGGTGGATAGATATATATTTGAGACATGAAAAACATGGAGTTATAGAGGATATATAGTTATAATTTTGGAAAACATATGTTTTATAAAGAATTTATGTTGTTGATATATTCGATATTGTTGTTCTAGATGGATCAAAATATCGTTATGAAGATTATCATAAGTAAGTCTTGGAATTTCTATATTGTGATTGGGGTTATAGAAATGAAATGATGAAAATGTATTATCGTGGAATTACTAAATTAATCCTAAATAAATAAAGATTGGATTTATTTAAATGCTTATTGAATCTAGAATTAGTTTTACTATGAAAGATCATGTCTTATCCAACTTATTATGATAGATATGTTGTAAAAGTGGGTTCCTTATACCCAACTTGTGTAGTACTTTTTGATTACCATATCATGTATACATAGAGTTATAAATGATTTATTATTATCATAATAGTGTTAATACTTTTTCAAACACTATTTACATGGTAACTTATTTATATTATTTATTATATCAAAAGGTTATAACAATTATTAACTATAATGAGAACCTCTAGATACTATTATAGTAGTCTTAAAAATATGTATTATGGTCTGGTACATTATAATAATAGCACATAGATAATGTATGGATATAATGTTTTGGGGGCTCATGAGTATTAAAAAATATTTTTATGAAGTTCTCACGTGGTAATCTCAAGTAAAGGAGATCCTAAGGACTAACCTACCAAAAGGAACACCATGTGTTACAGATGTCATTGGTTGTTCCTATCTATGAACATGTGTATTGGTATATCAACTTGAGATCATTATCAATGTCTATCATTTTATAATTTGTATTGATGTAAAATTAAAACAATGAAATCTATGTCTGTGGAGAGGTTGCTTTCATCAGGTGTGTCATTGGTGGTATGGCATTAGTTGAATGATCATGAGAGGATATATCGCTTCCAAGTAGAGGAAAGTATATCTTGGGCCTATTTGACTAAGATAGAAGTACCTTTTTTAAATCTATGTCTATGTTAAAAGAAGTTAAGTCTGTTTATAATGGTTATTAAAAGAATAAATAAATCATTTAAGGATGGTAACATGAGTATAATCCATGCTTTATGAGATATCACAACATAAAGAAATAAAATTACAAAAAGTGTGATCATAAGAGGTTTTCGTTTATATGACTAAACCTTATCTCCTTAGGGGACATTATGTGTTTCTAGACACCACTCTTGGTCTATGGATATGACTCACTACTATTGATATAAGGGGTTATATGGTCACACACAAAGTTTATTCTAAATATTTCTCAATTCTTATGAATTATAGTTTAACACGTGGTTGGACCCGCGGTGGGGGTCAAGTAATGTCCAAGTTTTAAAGATCACAAGAAATAAATAAATTCATATTATTTGAGTATAAAATAATAAATCTTGAATTTATTTACTCACAATATTCACAAGTTAAGTAAATATAAGGAAAAACCTTTTACAAATCAATATTTTTTTATTCAAGGATTGTTAAAATATTTACAGGAGAGATGAGTCAAGATAATGACTCATATTTTATCATATATCATAAAATTTTTGTTACAAGTTAGTGATATAATGATTGCTACATTTACAAAATCTTTTAAGTTCCATTTGTGACATTTTAGGTCTTATTTAGAATGTTATTAATCTTTGAGGGCCAAAGTGCAATTTTCATAACTTTAACTTGACTATACAGTCCATTAGAGGCTCAAATTCATGGTGACTATTCATACAATGATTTTGAGATCCTTCCAAATTTCTAGAGAGATGAATGTGTTATTTGAGAACCTCAATCCAAATTTTCCTTTCCTTATTGAAATAACAATGCTATAAATAAAGTTGGTATATCTAAAGCATCACTGATTATCTATTCTAGAACCTATAAATTTATTATCGATGTAACTATAGGATTTTTTAGTATGTGTGGATGATCTAGAGGGTTTTTGTTTTGGTTCCTTTGGGTAATGATTCTCGATGATGAGCATAATGTGTGTCCAATAAAAATATAACGAGGTACAATATCAATTTTATTTTTCAGTCTTAATTAATTCACACAAGATCATAGGGTTGATAAATGAGTGGAGCCTCACTAGAGTCAATGTTACAATGTTGATATGGTAAAACCCATAGGGTCTTGATTGATCCATTTTTCACTTAGTGGATCAACCATTAGGAAAATATAATGATCATGTAATTTTTATTTTTTATATTGTGTATGATTTATTATTTTTTTGTATTTATTTATATGTGTGATCACATAAAATAGTAAATAATCATGAAAAGATAAAATGAATATTTGTGGTGAATGTTTCTATTTAAATCATTGTTAATTTGTGAGTGTGATAATATAAAACAATAATTTTATGTAGAAAATAATATCATTATTTTAGAATAACTATAAAACCTTTGAAGAAAATACTAAGTCATTAACACCTTCCATCACTTGAACTTGAACAAAACTATAGTATGAGTTTATCATCAACCATAGTTTAGGGTGCCACAACCTATTAGGGAGTTATATCAAGAATGGTGTACCAAATTAACAAAAATAATCATCAAAGAAATAGTCATAGCTAGTTTAGTGTAATTTTTGATTCAAATTGTTGATTAATGTAATGTTACAATTTAAAAAAGTTGGGAATTCTCTCAATAGATCAAGGAGCTTCAAGAAAATGCACTTGTCTAGAAAAAAAACTAACTTGAAACTATTAGAGTATTAGTGTATCCATTGTTTGTACTATAAGGAGAGGTTTTAAAGGATCCTTTACACTAGAATAATCAAGTGACTAAACATTTTAATCTAGTAGTTGAGGGTTACTATAACTTGATAAAATAGTGGGAGACTTTTAAGATTAATAAAGAAATAATTTCTAATAATTGGTAATCAAGATAAAATTACCAATTTTCTAATGTTTTATTTTAGAAAAATAGAAAGTAATACCATATAAACACCGAAATATATTTTTTAAAAATAACATTTCCTAACCGACACTAATTTTAAAGAATGGTATTGGCACTTGAGCATGGTACTAAGATATGAAAGGAAATTATATATGCTAGAGTCACCATTACCTATATATACACCTCAGAAATAGAGGGTTAAAAGTTAACTTATAGGAGACTCATAGATGGAAAATTTGATGTTAACATTATGATATTATTGTCAATGTATAGTTATTTGTGAAAATAACATTGGTAAATGTATGGTTTTACCATGTTTTATCATCTATGAGAAGTTTATGGGAGAAAGTGAAGAAAGAAATGAATGAGGTTATAATTACACTAAACATGTTTCAATTTAAATATGAGTCATGAACTTTCAAGAAATATCATTATCACATCCTTATCACCTAGTTACTCCAGTTTTTTTAGAATTATAAAATGAATAGTATGGAGAAATAACTTCAATATCTTTTGGGTGAGGTTTTCCAGGTTGATAAGTACTTAAAGAAAAATAAATTTTTATTACTTATAGTGAACAAATTAAAATACAAGGTTAAAAAACCCATGACTATTTCTAAGTCAATGGATCTTTTATATTTTATTTTTAATAAACCAAAGGAAAATAGGTATTTCATTCAATAGCTTACTATTTCTTCATGTGGTAAGAAAGGTTTCTAGAAGGGAATCTACAATAAATCTAAATAGAATCAATCAAAGGATTAAAAATCATTCATACTCATCATTTCCTGTTATATTTCAATCTAATTTTTGGTCATTAGATACTATATGTGTGTCACACATTTGTATCCAAATATAGTAACCAAGTTCATTAACATTATAATAAGTAATGTGACTTATCCCAATTATTAAGAAAGGGTGATTCTTATGTGAGCAGTGAGAAAAACAAAAATTATGTTTTTCCAAGTTGATTGATTCCATTTGAACTATTATTTTGTATTTAGTATAACCAAAACATTTATCACATGTTTCTATTATACAGTGTGATATATTATTTAATTTTCAAATTTATGTTTTTTATGGTGTCTCATGGTCAAAAAAAGTTGAGTAATACTTGATAATCATAAATAAATGATTAAAATAAAATGTAAGACTCGATAATATTCAATTGTGTAAAGATAAAAATTGATCAAGTAAACACAAAATCAAATGTCAAGGAAATACCAAGAAGGGTATCTAGACTCATCATGGCCTAAAAATATTATTTATTAGATCTGATTTCTTGTAAAGTATAATGACCAATACATCTTAATCATTAAAGGTGATAAGGCTACGAATCTTATGTAACTAGTTTAACAATATAAATGTGAACTATTTCAAGTAGAATCTAGAGGTAGATTTATGTTTTTCATGAGATTAATTTAAAAAATTAAAGTAATATAAATGTAAATAAAGGGATATTATTAGTTATAAGATATGAGATGATTTAGGCACATAATCTGAATAATATATTAACCAAGAATTCATTGATAATGAAAATATAGAGTATGTTTATTTTTAAACTCACATTTCCTTATACACATCAGAACTTTGATGTCAATAAAGGAAAGATAAATGATGAGTCTTATATGTATTCATTTATCATTGAAACATAGAATGAATTTATTTATAAACTCAAATTTCCTTATAAACATATTATCCATGATGTAAGTATAAAGAGGATCAATGATAAGACTTATAAGTCGTGAAGAGTCTTCCATTATCTTTTCAAGAAATGTTTTTCAAATAGAAATGTTAACCCATAACTATATTCCAACTATAATGAAAAATGGATATCATATGAGTTAAAAATATAAAATAAATCTATTTATATAATTTGTGTGTTTAGATTCAAATTTTTTATTAAGACTAAGATAATAAACAAATTTTCATAAAGAAAAAAAGTGCATATTTTGTAATTATCCTAATGTTTATATAGGATATTACATAAATCCCTATGAGAGAAAAGTTATATTCAAGTGATAAAAAATATTTCTATAAAATTTTAGATGTATTTTTTTAAGATAATGGGATATAGATTGACTTGGATAAAGTCAAGTCTTGATATGAACAAGTATTTGTCATAAGAAAAAATTCTACAAGATATCTTAGAAGAATATTTTTTCTATATAAACTTAATATGTAGGATAATTAGAACGAAAAGGTTAGTTTTATATTCACTGTGGTGGATGATATATTATTCATTATGAATAATTAATCCTACAAGGGATTAGTGTATAGATACATTCTATGATTGGAAAATCTAAACAAATTCAAAGATGAATTATATCTATGAAAATTTAGTTTTGTATTTTGGTAGTTTCTTGAATTTTTATAAATCCCTTGGTGGGAATTCAAGAGAAATAATACATGGTTGGTACAATAATGGTACCAATAAGGATTGATTGGTTTTACCAATTCATCATTATTAAAACCATTAGAATTCTATTTGTTATAGTAACTTTCTATGATCTCTATATTGGGCATTGGATGTCAAGACCACCTTCCTTTGATGAAACCTTATGGAAGATGTTTATACAATGAAATCAAAAATGATTGGTGAAATTATGAATTTCTAATAAATAATTCAAGTTATAGAGATATATTTATGGATTAATGTAATAATCATGATCAGAGAAATTCATTATGAAATAAATTTTACCATGTGTCTATAAGAGGTTAGTGGAAGTGCCATAGTTTTCCAAGTAAAATATATTGATAACATATAGAAACCAGTTATTAGTCTTATAATTAGTTAGGAATAGATTGAAAGTAACTATCCAAAGATTTAATTATAGTAGTAACCCATGTTATAGGGAAACAATCTATTGAGTTGGGTCTAAGGGTTTCTTAGACCAAGTCGAAGTACATATACTGATAAGGTATTGAAAAATACAAGTTAAAATAATTTAAGAGAGAATTGATTCAAATGTCACATGATATAAATATTTCCAAGGATATATTTATAAGATATAAGATGATATTAATGTAATACACCAACATAAATCACTGATTCTGGGTCAAGTGTCACATAAACTCATGTGTTCCTACCCGTATGCAAGAGGTTGCAGAATAGAAATGAGGGACTAAATTAGAACTTGGGGAGACTATGCTCTTAGTACAGATACCCAACCAAAACATATAAAAAAGGAAGAATTAATAAAATAATAAATCTATATAATTAAATAAATGACATAAAACCATGTTATATCATATGTCATGAAAGACAACCAACAACCAACCAACTATAAGTCAAGTACCAAAGAAAAAAATATGGAAGATAACAAGATATTCCATAATAATAAATTTTAAGTACACCATAACTCCACCCATATACCATGATCCTCTATCTCAGCCTCCCAACACAATTCCCTTTCCCTTGACTGGATCTATGACTATAAATTCTACATGTGCACCGAGATACACATGCATGATGTGATTATAAACTCAGTAGGATACCACCAATGTATCCTTAAGATAAGTGTAATATTTATATAAAAGTGTATTCAAATATAGAAAAATAAATACATAAGTAAACAATCACATGTTGGTTCATCATGTTCTAACCAGGCTGCTGCAAACCCCAACCCCACCTGCTTCGGATCTATGCCAAAGGAGAAATTATATGTGGTTTTCATGAATCTCAGAACAAGACACAAGTCAAATGTAAGTATCAAAACATGCCTTAAGGACATAATACCTTGGGATAGGACACAAGGTCATCATTACCCACTAATAATATCATGTTAGGCCACAAGGTCACCATTCCCTTCTATCTATCATAGTATGGGCCACAAGGTCGTTATACCCCACCAACTAGCTCAGGTCAGACCATAAGGTCATCATGCCCCATTACCATTCTCTGGTTAATCCTAGAGGACATCATTACCTTCCATATATAATAAAATAACCCATCATAATCATCATGCATCCCATCACACATTCTCCCCCTCTAAATAATTAACCAATCCATTAATCGTACACTTATTACTCTGATACCAAATAGAATAATTCTATGAACCATTAATATATATACACACAATACATATTAAGGAAAATCATGAGTTATACACATAAAAAATCATGTCATATCAAGAGAGGTATCATGGTCCACACATATACACAATCATTTCATTTCATACAGTTTTAAACAATTGTCATAACATAGTAAGGAACTTCCTACCTTAATCATATTGAAGCCCAGCATCATGGTTGACCACAAGAATCAAGATCACACAAAAAAGATCCATAGAACTAGCCCCAAATAACCATATTAAGATTCAAGAATAAATATCCAATAATAAGAACATTTTAAGGGCAAGGGTCAATTTAGATTTACCCAATGAGATTCAACATAATGAACAGATCTAGATAAATTTGGGAATAATCAAGGTAAAACTGGATTTCCACCTTCATTTTCCTCACCAATCTAGAAGTAATCACATTATATCATGTCATAATTCCAAGATACAGGTATGATAGTCTATATCTAGGGTTTTCACTAAGGATAATAGAGAATATCTAATAAGAACAAGAAGAATGAGGGGGAAACGATCACTTACCTTGAAATCCCTAGAACCAACATCTCTAGATCCACCAAATTTACTTTTCATAAGGAATTAATTAACAAAGAATAGCTAATAGAGTTCTTAGGTTTGATAACCCTAGGTTTAGGGGGAATAATGATGAGTTTTAGTGAGTTTTCATGTCAAAATAATAATTTTAGAATTATTTAATTCCACATGCACAGTTTTATCGCACGGTTTGGTAAATCATGCAAAAATCATGATTTTTCTTCTATTTTGAATTTAAAAATTACCTATGTAATTTCACATAGTTAGGTATCACTGTTTTCTAACCATTTTCCACCCATAGATCCTCTCCAATAGGCTACATAGTTATCTGGAGAAAACTGCATAGTTTTCCCTAACCATTCTCAAACTACACTCCCCATTAAAGACTTCTAAAACCCGCCAAAACTACCCAAAAGATACTCAATACTTTACAAAAACAAATAATAACTCAAAAAAATTCTTAAGGAATTATAAAAACAAGAAATAACACACCTTTAAATTCTTATTTCATTACAATCTCCCCCTATAAGGACTTATTTTCCTTGAGAAGTGTATCTAGAGGTTCTTCTCAAAAACTTTAGGCCACTAATCCCACATATCTAATTTATTCTCCCATTTTTATTATTATATATGAATATATTGCTATAAAACTTAAATAAGAGTCATCATCTTCCCTCATAGTTACTTTTCACTCTAATAGAAAATTTTCACAAGATTTTCCTCGAATAACTCATCCACCTCCAACTCAATGTCCACACTATCAATCACTTGTGAAGGATATGGCTCATACTTTATATTCAAAGACACATGGAATGCATCATTAATACCTATATGTCATGGGGGGAAATCAAATTGGTAATCTACCATCCCAATTAGTTCCACTATCTTGAATGGTCCCACAAACCATGGCGTTAATTTTACATTCCTCCATAATTTTTGGTGCCCCAAATGAGGTGGTATTATCAAGAAAACTTAGTCACCTGATCTAAAGGTTGATTCCTTTAGTTAACCTAATAATTATTCCTACTCTGAGTGGTAATAAATTGAAACCTCTTGAAATTTTCCTTCAATAAACTCATCCCAATAACTAATAAATCTCCAACTTTATGCCAATGTAATGGACAACAATCATGTCAACTATAAATTACCTCAAAAGGATCCATCTAAATTAAAGAATGAAAACAATTATTATATAAAAAATCTATTAAATCCATATAGTCACACCATTCTCCACCAAAATCTAACACAAATACCTTGATAATATCCTCTAGAATATGGATCATCCTCTTGTATTGTTTGTTTATCTAAGGGTGATATGTCATACATAGATTTAGTTGTGACCCCATCACCTTCTGAAATAACTTCCAAAATAGTAATGTAAAGTGAGGATTTTGATCTGAAATGATATTCTTAGGAACTTAATATAGCCACACTATCTTTCAAATGTATATCCTATATAACATCCCAATCTTCCATGGTACGTTTCCCTTTAAATAATGCAATAGCTTGCGTTGTAAGCAACTTTGAGATTCTAACACACCACGACCAATCAAACTAGTTGTTATGAATAGTAATACCCACTATTTGAAATTTTATATAATTTATTTTTCAAAATAAACTTCATTTTTGGATTTTCAATATAAAAATTATCTTAGAGTGAATTTTTGGTACTTTTCTAAAAACTTTCAATTTTTGATGAATAGGGAAAAATACTAAATTTTAATTAAGAACAAATTTTCTAATCGAAATTATTTACAGTGTTAAATTACAAATTTGAGTGGTTTTAAAGTACCATTATATTATATTTTTATAATTTAATACAATTTAGGTCATTGGATGTAATTTTACATTTAAACTAGACATAAACAGGTGTCAATCTTTTGATAGTTTTTATTTCTTAAAAACACGCTTTTTGTTTTGACAACAGGAATTAATTTTAAATTAATTTCTTCCACTTATTTGTTTTGAATTTGGAAAATTTGATTCCATATTTGAAATAAGTAGGTCAAAAGTTTTTAAATAGGTAACTTTTATTTTTATATATTATGAATATTTACTTCAGTAAATATTTTATTTACCTTGGTTAAAGGGTAAATCTAGTAAATAAGGGTAAAAAATATTATTATAATAATATTAAATTACCCTAACATGTATAATATTTCTATTGGTTGATACATGTCCGATCATGGTCATCCTTTGGTCGATTTTGGGACCTCATGGAGCCACTTGAGAGTGATAATGACACTTTATATTAATTAATTTAAAGTAAAGACAAAAATGACATAAACATATATCTTTTAGTAAAACAATTTTTACAATAGGTTATATAAGTTATATTATAGACTATAAATATTAATATAAAATCTAAAATTATTTCCTACATCATGGTATTTTTTTATAATTTTTAGTCCAAAAATAAATAAAAATATTTATGACACAATAATGATGCAGTGTTTACCTCATTAAAGAATGATTTAAATAAATGAGATTATAAAAATTAAAAAAATATCCAAAACCTATCCAATTCTTATTGGATGATTTTATTTCTAACATGATTCATCTTATATTATACTTTAATTAGTTTTTTACCTTTACAAATCAAAAATAATTATATAATAAAATAATATTTTCAAACATTCCAAAAGAGCCCCTCCTCCCCTTATAAAAATCCTTCACCTGTAACCCATTTATCACACCTCTAAAACCCCTTGGATCATCCAAACTCTACCCATTTAAGCTCCCTACATCCCTATATTTCTCTTAGAATCCTTAACTTAGGCATAAGTCACTTCAAGGAAGCCTTTTTGTTCAAACCCAAGGGAGTTACCCGATTTAAAGGTAACATCTCCTCTTAAGTTATTTTCTTTTATTTTACTTCTCCAACCTCCTAAAATCTCTTTATTCCTTTGTTTTATAAACAAACTAGTATCATAAATATACTAGGTTGTTTTTATGAAAATTATTTGAACAACACTTACACACACCTTCATCTAATGGGTATAGAACATAATGTTTCTGTGGATGGTGAACTACTGCCTCGTGGAACGATGATTGTTCAATCTTCTACTACCACATCTTATGGTGACCATTATGATGGAACTGTAATTATATATGATATTTATGATATTTATTTTATCTATAATATTCTTTAATTATCTTTTATATCATACCTTTATTCTTTTCATGTTGTATATATACGATAATTTCATTTGAGGAAGTGCGGACTACCGCCCCCTCAAAGTGATATGACTCATTCATACCATACATGGAACATATAAAGGATGGTGTTAATGAACTTATGTAATGTATATAAAATATTATATTATACTGTAATAATAATATACATATGTATCATTTGTTCTTATTTCCTTTTAAAATAAAAAATGAAATAGAAGTAGCGTTCGTGTGTACGTATGGATTACCGTCTCCACGAACGCGATGAGATTCATTACCCTTCATAACCATTCAAGAATAATTTTCATTTGATTATTAAAAATAATATTTAAGAATATTATATCATTCTGGATATGAATCAAATACATCATATCCATAACAAACATGACTTACGTAACAAAACATATAAAGTAAAATGAATCAGTTAACACCCGAAACAATGATACTACTAAAATATTATTAACAAATAAATATTAGAAGATCATATATGATATCATATTTATGTATGTGGTTATTTTATAATTTAATAAAAATGGTTTAACTATTATACATGAGGTTAACATACTATCGACCAAGGAAAAGTACAAGGTTAGGGTTAATTTTACAATCTCTTTATTATCCGAGTTTGTTTTTATGTAAGTGTCTATTGGGACCTATTTATCATCCACATCTGTGTTTCTTAAAAATGTATTTCAAAACATTTTTACTATTTACTAGACTATGGGTTAAAGTCATTTATACCCTTTTTTTATTTTTTTTAAAATGGTTTGAAAGGAATATTTCTGTCATTTTCCAAACAAGGTACTTTATGACCTTTTCAAAAAATTAAGGTAAGAATGTTTTTTTAACTTATACAGTGGGTGAGGTTATTATCCATTGTTATAAAACCTTTGAATATTCCCTTAAATTATTATAAGAATATTTTCAAAATAAATTTTTTCTTTTATAATTACATTACTTTTAAATGATTTAAAAATAGAAAGAGATATTTCTCTCAAACAGTTTTTATTTCATCTATGTCAACATCATTTAATGGATTTTATACTTGTTTAAAGTTAATTTATTATGATAAAAATATTCCATATTATATTTAATGTTTTGTGATATGTTTGACTATGGATGTGTTATTTTTATACCATTAATGGTTTATGGTTAATGTATTAACATTTCTTATGCTAGTTTTAATACGAATGTTTGTGTTATGTTTCAATCTTTTCATATGAGGAATGCATTGGAATTAGTAAGTGATGGGTGGAGACCTATATAGATCCTTGATGCATCGGTAGGTCTCATGAGACAAACTGATGTCTTGTCACAAGGCCTTGACAAAATCTTATTTGAAGTCTTGGTACGAGGCCTTGACTATGTGATTATGATGTATGGCATTATGCATTCCATCATTATGAAATTAGCTATTGATATTACATGTGATTATTTGAATAGTAGAATATCCATGTAAATAAGTAAATTGAATTATTTGACTTATCCTTGCCATATTATGCTGAAGTTTAAGTTTAAAAGGCTTTTGTTTTATTTTTATACATTGCCTTAAAGGTTTATGTTTATTTATGAAAGTTTCTGTTATATTGTTATCCTTACTGAGCATCTGATCTCACCCCTTTTTATGTTTTATTTTTTCCAAGATGTGAAGAAGTATTTTATGGTTGACCTGAAGGGATATTCTAAGGGATATTATAGTTGATATCAGAGGAATTTTAGTGCAAACCTTGGAAGCTATATTTATAAAAACTCTGATTAGATCACATTACCCTAAGATAGACTTTGAGGATTACTATAGAAAAACTTCCTAGAATTTTGGTAATGTAGAAATTTTTTGAGTTTTCCAAGCAATACATCTCTGTCTGAATACGATCAGGTAGAGGTGGCTCTATCATAGATTTATCTAGGAGTGAAAACTCTGAAAAGGAGTTTCGTGCTTGACCCAGGGTATCTTGGTACATGAAAACAGGCCTTGTTGCACTCTTGGTTATGACACTCCAGGGGGATATGCTTAGGGTAATTCACATTTTCTTTACAAACCATTATGAATTATTTATGAGTATATACTTCCTCAAAGAAAAAATTTTTATGATTATGGATTATATACATAAAATGTTCAATTTATTTTAAGTGTTTTACAAGTTTGGAATTATGTATTTTGATTCATAAACTAATGTAGTGTGTGCTATTGTTTAGAAATGGCGCCTAGTGGAAGGAATGGAAACCGTATCAATTCACGTAATCCATGTAGGGATTTTCCTCCTACTCAGGATAATTATAGTGGATCTGGTGATGTAACTGGTTCTGATCAGCTTAGCACCATACTGGGACAACTCACTCAGGTTATGAATAATAACATTACCCGTATGGAGGACCCTGATCCACAACATGGAGGATCAATGTTAGACTGATTCATGAGGCAACAACCACCAACATTCAATGGGACTAAAAATAAATTTGTATTTGAGCAATGGATAAGTTTCTTATAGAAAATATTTCATGCTTTGGAGAGTAGTGAAAGGTAAAAAGTTTTCATGGTAGTTTATCACCTTACAGGAGATGCAAATCAATGGTGTTCATTAATTAAAAACACAAAGTAAGATGAAGAAGTATGAAATATAGAATGGAGGGAGTTTAAAGAGATTTTATTAAAAAATTAATTTCTTTGTGACCATCGAGCAGATATGGAAATCAAATTTCTGAGTCTGAGGAAAAAGGAGGATGAGAATGTCGCAAAGTATGAGGCTAACTTTACAAGGTTAGCAAGCCATGCAGCAGATTATATACTTAAAACAAGGAGTAATATTGGTCAATTATTTTATGGGTTAAAACCATTTCTATGTAGAGTATTAGTCTCACAATACTTCTCATCATACGAAGATATTATCTCATGTGATATCAATACAGAAAATAAATTCTCTAAGTCTTACGACTTTAAAGAAAATCAAGAGAAGAAGAGATCTACTGAACACTCTGGAAATGAAAATAAGGGGAATAAGGGAAAATTTGAATATCCATACTGTGGTAAATGTGGAAGAAACACCCTGGAACTTGCCTGAAGGTAATGGGATTTTGTTACAAGTGTGGTGAAAAAGGCCACCAAGCTTGTGATTTCAAGGGAAAGAAATAGGTTGTCAATGTTGAATTCTACAATTGTAAAGAAATGGGTCATTATAAAAATGAATGTCTTAATCACCAAGGAAAATTACCATAAAAAGGCCAAGGGAGAAAGGCCAAGCTTATGCGATCACTACTGCTGAGGTTGAAGATCCGAAAGATGTGGTGGTAAGTAATTTAATGGTTTCCTCAAGTTTAGAAAATTCTTTATTTGATTCCAGATCATCACAATGTTTCATATGTTCCCAGTTTTCTAATAAAATTAGATATTTCAAATTTTATTTAACAAGGGATTTATCAATAAAAACTCCTAAGGGAAGTATCATTGCAATAAGGTTTTGTGAATCAGTCCCCAATAGGGCATATAAATGTTCTTTATCTGCTGATCTCATCTTCATACCCATGATTGAATTTGATATAATCCTCAGTATGGATTGACTTTTGGACCATGATCTAAAAATTTATTGTAAGAATAAGGAGGTTACAATTTTTGATGATGATAAGGAATACCTCATCTTTAGAGAAGAAACGTCACCATCTGATTCTTATCTAGATCCACCACATGTTTCTCTACTAAATTCAATTATTGGAGAGGAAGAGAGTGAAATAACTATGGGTGAGTAAATGAATGTTCAAATAGAGAATGTACCTATTGTACAAGAATATGTTGATGTATTTCCAGAGGATTTACCTTGACATCCTCTAGAACGAGAAATTGAGTTTACCATTGATTTAATTCCTGTTTCAAGGTCTATATCAAAGACCCCTTATAAAATAGCCATTGTGGAATTAGTGGATCAAAAGAAACAACTAGAGGAGTTGAGTAATAAAGGATTTATTCACCTTAGTGTTTATCCATGGGGAGACCTTGTTCTTTTTGTTAAGAAGAAACATAGATCTATGAGGTTGTGCATTGAATACTGGAAGATCAATGTTATAAAAATAAAGAACAAGTATCCCCTACCTCGCATTGATGATTTATTTGATCAACTTCATGGAGATCAATATTTTTCAAAGATTGACCTTCGATCTGGATATCGTCAGTTTTTTGTAAAGAAGGAAGACATTCCAAAGACAACATTTTGAACCAGGTACGGGCATTACGAGTTTACAGTAATGCCTTTTGGACTGACTATTGAACCCTCTGTCTTCATGGATCGAATGAATAGAGTTTTCAAGGAATATCTTTATGACTTTGTATTGGTATTTATTGATGATATATTGGTATGATCCAAAAGCTACGAATATCATGAAAATCACTTGCGCGTTATTCTAAAGACTCTTAGAAGAAATGAATTATATGGGAAGTTCAGAAAGTGTGAATTATAGCTTCAGGAGATTTCATTTCTTGCCCATATTGTCTGTAAGGATGGAATCTCTGTTGATCCTTCAAATACCAATGCAATCCAATAATGGCCAGCACCAACAAGTATAATTGAGGTACGTAGTTTTATTGGTTTAGCAGGTTATTATCAGAATTTCATCCAAAATTTTGCCTTATTGGCTAACCCATTAACCAAGACCACATGTAAAGGGGTTAAATTTGTTTGTACAAAATAGTGTGAAGAATGTTTTGAAGAACTGAAGAGAAGATTAGTCAATGCTCCTATATTGACTCTATCATTGGGGAATAATGCGTTTGTTATTTATAGTGATGCTTCAAAGAAAGGACTTGGTTGTGTTCTTATGTAGAATGATAGGTTTATTGTCTATGAATCACGATAGTTAAAAATTCATGAACAAAACTATCACACTCATGATCTTGAGTTAGCAGCTGTAATCTTTGCTCTGAAGATATGGAGACACTATCTCTATGGTGAAAAATGTGAGATTTATACTGATCACAAGAGTTTGAAGTATATTTTCTCACAAAAAGAACTCATCATGAGGAAAAATAGATGGCTCGAACTACTCAAGTATTATGATTTCACCATACATTACCACCTAGGGAAGGAAATAAGGTGGCAGATGCTTTGAGTAGAAAGGATCATGGATTTTTAAACAAGATGAGAGTTGAAAGGGATCCTATGTTCATGGATAAAGTAAATATGAATATGGGAATAATCATGGAAGGTGAAACATCAATACTTTTTCAAATGGTTTCTAAACCATATTTACTAGAAAGGATAAAAAGTTCTCAAACTAATGAAGAGGAGTTTAAAAAGAAAATTAAAGTTGTGAAGGATGGGAGATTAATAGGATTCGTATATGAAGATGGGATTTTGAAATTTGGGAAGAGACTTCGTGTTCCTAACATACCTAATATAAAAAGGGAATTGTTGGATGATGCTCATAGCTCTAATTTCTCTATACACCCTGGTAGCACTAAGATGTATAGAGATTAGAAGGAACGTTTTTTGTGGGAAAACATAAAGAGATAGATTGTTGATTATGTGCCAAGATGTATGGTTTGTCAATAAGTGAAAGCTGGAAGACAACATCCTAGAGGAGTCATGCAACCTCTTCCCATACATGAGTGAAAATGGGATGATATTACGATGGACTTTGTTATGGGACTACCAAAGACTCCTAGAAGGAATGATGCAATATGGGACATTGTTGATTGTCTTACCAAGTCAGCACATTTTCTTGCTATAAGAGAAGATTTACCACTTGAACGTCTGGAAAGACTATATATTAATGAAGTTGTAAGACTTCATGGAGTACCCCTATCGATTGTTTCTAATCATGATCCCCATTTTACATCAATGTTTTGGAAAAGTCTTCATAAGGCCTTGGATACTGAACTTCATTTGAGCACCGCCTACCACCCTCAAACTAATGGACAATCAAAACGGACTATTCAAACCTTAGAAAACATGTTGAGATCTTTCTCACTTGACTTTCAAGGTATGTGGGATCAGTATTTACCTCTGGTAGAATTTTCCTATAACAATAATTTCTATTCAAGTATTCATATGGCACCATATGAAGTGTTATATGGAAAGAGATTTCGCACACCAACTTGTTGGGATGATCTTGGTGAAATAAAACTTGTAGGCCCAAAACTTGTTGAGGAAATAATGGAAAAGGTAAAGGTTATCTAAACCCACATCAAAGCAGCTCCAAGTAGGCAAAAGAGTTATACCAATAACCAAAGTAAAGATTTGGAATTTCAAGTAGGGGATCATGTTTTCTTGAAGGTATCTCCATGTAAGGTTGTTATACAATTCAATAAGAAAGTAAAATTAAGTCTCAGGTGCATCGGACCTTTCGAAATTCTAGAATGAATTGGAGTAGTAGCTTATCATTTGGAAATTCTGCCAAGTCTCTCCAAAGTTCATGATGTGTTCCCTGTATCACTATTGATAAAATACATGCCTGACCCAACACATGTACTCACCTATGAAGAAATAGAACTGGGACCCGATCTATCTTTGCGAAGATCCTATCATAATTCTTGATACTAGAGAACAAGTATTGAGAAACCGGACGACTCTTCTAGTGAAATTTCTATGGAGAAATCATAAGATGGAAGAGGAGACGTGTGAACCTGAGGAACTTATGATGAAGAACCACCCGAATCTTTTTATGTAGTAGTATTCTAGAAATTTTGAGTACAAAATTATTTGAATGAGGGAAAAATTTAACACCCCAATCTTCCACGGTACGTTTCCCTTTGAATAATGCAATAGCTTCCATTGTATGCAACTTCGAAATTCTAACACACCACGACCAATCAAACTAGCCATTATGAATAGTAATACACATTTTTTCAAATTTTATAAATTTTATTTTTTCAAAATGGACTTTATTTTTGGATTTTGAATATCAAATTTATCTTAGAGTGTATTTTTGGTACTTTTCTAAAAACTTTCAATTTTTGATGACTAGTGAAAAATACTAAATTTTAATTAAAAACAACTTTTTTAATCAAAATAATTTATAATGTTAAATAATAAATTTGAGTAGTTTTAAAGTATTATTCGATTATATTTTTATAATTTAATATAATTTAGGTCATTTCATGTAATTTCACATTTAAACTAGACATAAACAAGTGTCAATCTTTTGATAGTTATTATTTCTTAAAAATACGCTTTTTGTTTTGACAACAAGAATTAATTTTAAATTAATTTCTACTGATTATGTGTTTTGAATTTGGAAAAATGGATTCCAAATTTGGAATCATGATATTCAAATTGTGTAAATAGGTAACTTTTATTTTTAGACATTATGAATATCTACTTCAGTAAATATTTTATTAACCTTGGTTAAAGGGTAAATCTGGTAAATAAGGGTAAACAAATATTATTATAATAATATTAAATTACCCTAACATGTTTCCTATTCCTATTGGTTGATACATGTCCAACCATGGTCATCCTTATGTCAATTTTGGGACCCCATGGAGCCACTTGAGTGTGATAATGACACTTTATATTAATTAATTTAAAGAGAATAAAAAAATGACATAAACATATATATTTTAGTAAAAAAATTTACAAGGGGTTATATAATTTATCTTTTCAACTATAAATATTAATTTAAAATCTACAAAGATTTAATACATCATGGTATTTTTTATAATTTTTATACATCAAATAAATAAAATTATTTATGACACAATAATGATGCAGTGTTTACCAAATTAAATAATGATTTAAATAAATGAGATTATAAAAATTAAAACAATATCCAAAACCTATAAAATTATTATTGGATGATTTTATTTACAATATTATTCATCTTATCTTTGACTTTAATTAGTTTTTGACCTTTAGAAACCGAAAATAATTATATAATAAAATAATATTTTAAAACATTCTTAAAGAGCCCCCCTTCCCCTTATAAAAATCCCTCACCTCTAACCCATTTATCACACCTCTCAAGCCCCTTGGATCATCAAAACTCTGCAAAATTAAGCTCCATACATCCCTATATTTCTCTTAGAAGCCTTAAATTAGGCATAAGGCACTTCAAGGAATCATTTTGGTTCAAACCAAAGTGAGTTACCTGATTTAAAGGTAACATCTCCTCTTAAGTTCTTTTCTTTTATTTTACTTCTCCAACCCCCTAAACTATCTTTATTCATTTATTTAATAACAACACCAGTATATTAAATATACTAGGTGGTTTTTATGAGAATTATTTGAACTTTACTTACACACCTTCATATAATGGGTATAGAACATAATGTTTCTGTGGACGGCGAACTATTGCCTCAGGAAACGATGATTGTTCAATCTTCTACTACAACATTTTATGGTGACCATTATGATGTCATTGAAATTATATATTATATTTATGATATTTATTTTATCTATAATCTTATGTAATTCTCTTTTATATCATACCTTTATTCTTTTCATGTTGTATATATACGATAATTTCATTTGAGGAAGTGCGGACTACCGCCCCCTCAAAGTGATATGACTCGTTCATACCATAAATGGAACATATAAAAGATGGTGTTAATGAACTTACATAATGTATATAAAATATTATATTCTACTGTAATAATAATATACCTATGTATCATTTGGTCTTCTTTCCTTTTAAAATAAAAAAATGAAATGGAAGTAGCATTTTTTGCGTACGTAAGGATTACTGTCTCTACGAACGCGGTGAGATTCATTCCCCATCGTAACCATTCAAGAATAATTTTCATTTTATTATTGAAAATAATATTTAATTAAATTATATAATTCTGGATATTAATAAAATACATCCTATCCATAAAAAACATGACTTACGTAACAAAACATATAAAGGAAAACAAATCTGTTAACACCCGAAACAATGATACTACTAAAATATTACTAACAAAGGAATATTAGAAGATCATATATGATATCATATTTATGTATGTGGTTCTTTTATAATTTAATAAAAATTATTTAACTATTATACAGAAGGTTAATGTATCCTTAGCCAAGGAAAAGTACAAGGTAAGGCTTAATTTCACAATCTCTTTATTATCCAAGTTTGTTTTTATGTAAGTGTCTATTAGGACCTCTTTATCATCCACATCTGTATTTCTTAAAAATTTATTTCAAAATTTTTTTAATATTTACTATAATATGGGTTAAAGTCATTTATACCCTTTTTTATTTTTTATAAAATGGTTTTAAAGGAATCTTTTCATCGTTTTCCAAACAAGGTACTTCATGACCTTTTTGACAAATTAAGGTAAGAATGTTTTTTTAACTTATACGGTTGGTGAAGTTATTCTCCACCATTATAACACCTTTGAAGCTTCCCTTAAAATATTATAATAATATTTTCAAAATAAATGTTTTCTTTTATAATTGCATGACTTTTAATTGATTTCAAAATAGAAAGAGATATTTCTCTCAAATAGTGTTGATTTCATCTATGTCAGCATTATTTAATAGATTTTATACTTATTTGAAGTTGATTTATTATGATACAAATATTCGATATTGTATTGAAGGTTTTGTGATATGTTTGACTATGTATGTGTTATTTTTATATCATTCATGGTTTATGGTTAATGTATTAACATTTCGTATGCTAGATTTAATACGAATGTTTGTGTTATGTTTCAACCTTTTCATATGAGGAATGCATTGGACTTAGTAAGTGACTGGTGGAGCCTGCTATAGATCCTTGATGCATATGTAGGTATCATGAGACAAACTAGTGTCCTGGCACAAGGTCTTGACAAAATCTTATTTGTATTCTTGGCACGAGGCCTTGACTATGTGGTTATGATGTTCGGCATTATGCATTCCATCATTATGAAATTATCTATTGATATTACATGTGATTATTTGACTAGTAGAATATCCATGTGAAAAAGTAAATGGAATTATTTGATTAATATTTTCTATATTATGCTGAATTTTAATTTTAAAAAGATTTTGTTTTAGTTTTATACATTGCCTTAAATGTTTATGTTTATTTATGAAATTTTTTGCTATACTGTTATCCGTAATGAGCATATGAGCTCACCCCTTTCTATGTTTTATTTTTCTCAGGATGTGAAGATTTATTTTATAGTTGACCTGCTGGGATAGGATAATGGATATAAGTGTGTTCAAAAGGGGACGAAATGTTGTTGTTGTTTTTATTTCATGATGTAATGTAAAACTTATGTATGTATCTAGTACTTACAAGGCTCCTAAACTGATCGGTCTTTTGGGATTTGATCCCTTGTGATCATGAAAATGTTATGTAATAATGCACCGACTCTGGGTAACTGGGGTTGGGGTGTTACATCCTACATAACTCATCTATGGAATGAGTTTCTCAAATGGGTAAGAAATGTGGAAATTTTATAAGTTGATCAATAACAAACCATACTACATACCAACCTCTAGGGGTCTTGGGAAATCCTAAGAAAAATTACATCACCACCTCATCTCACTTCCACACTAGTATAGGAATAGGTTGAAGTAAACCATCAGGTCATTAATGTTCAGTTTTGGTCCTCTTGAAATTGAGGCAATGAGTGATGAACCCTATTATGTCCTTTTACATGTGTATCCACTAGAAATGATGTTGGATATCATGATACATCTTAGTCAATATTGGATACACCACCCATTCTGAGGTCTGTGAGTACCTCATCAATTCATCTCTTATATAAGTAGGGATTACCACTCTACCATTCACATAAATTTCATCATTTTCATATAAGGTACATCCTAGAACAATTTCATCTCTTGTCACCCTATCCCACATCACTTGGAAATCTAGATCAATATTCTTACTCGCCTTAACGCAATCAACAAAAGTAGAAGTGATAAATAAGGGTACATAAGATACCACCTATTTATCCTAAAATAAACCCACCTACCAATTCATTATAGGACTCATAAACTTAAAGTCCTCTTCCTATTTCCAAGATCCATACTCTTGCATATTCTTGATAAAAGAATCTACAACAACAATACCTTTTCCAGGGGTATACGCCATCTCGAAATTGAACATCTGTAGATACTCAACCCAATATCTCTATCACAGATCCATATCTTACTGGAAAAAAGGTATTATGGTCTATATAAATAATAAATATCTCATCGAATAGATGATAATGCTAACATTTAAAGGAATGAACTATAGCATCTAACTTTAGGTCATGAGTAGGGTAGTTTCTCTCATGGGTTTATAGATAGTGGGACCCATAATAAACCACCCAGTCATTCTGCATCAAGACAACCCCCAAACCAATTCCAAAGGCATTACATTATAGTACATATAAAATTTTAGGTTTTGTTATAATTATAATTAGATAAGATTTCAACCATCTCTTTGACTTTTGGAAGGCATCCTCGCACTAGTTAGTCCACTCAAACTTTATCACCTTCTTGGTAAGTTCATTTATGGGTTCCAATAAATAAGAGAAGTCCTAGATGAACAATTTGTAATACTCAAATAATCTAAGGAAATTCCAAACCTTGAACATCTTCCAAAGTTGTTCTCATGATTTTACTGCCTCCATCATCTCCAAATCAACAAAAATACCTATCTGAGAAATAACATGTCCGAGAAAGCATATATCTTGGATCCCAAAATGAAACTTAGAAAGATTTGTATAATGATTATGCACTCAAATCATAATAAACACTATATTTAAATTTCTAACATGCAATTCTGAGATATGTGAATATACCAAGATGTCGTCAAAAATCACCATGATGAAGGAATCTATGTATGGGTGAAAAAATTTATTCGTGAGGTCCATGAAAACTACTGAAGCATTCATCGGCCCAAATGGGATCACAAGGTACTTATATAGCCCATATTTTCTCTTTAATGTTACCTTAGGTATATCCTATTCTATGACCCAAATATGGTGATGGTTTGGCCGTAGATTAGTTTTGGAGAACCATTTGTTTCCCCTTAACTAATCAAAAAAATATTCAATTCTAGTAAATGGATATCATTTATTTAATGTAACTTGATTCAATTTTCAATAATCTATTCATAGACATAGGCCACCATCTACCTTCTTAAAAGATATAATTGGATCAACCTAATGAGAAACTCTTGGTCGAATAAACCCCTTCACCTCAAGATCTTCAAGCTATAATTTTTACACCTTCATCTTGGTTGGTGTTATCCAATATGGGTTAATCAATATAGGTTACATTCCTAGCATGATTTCATTCTCAAAATTGATTCTTATTTGGAGAGTGGGTTCTAAGAAATTTTCTATAAAGACTTCCTAGTAAAGGTCCACCACAAGAAGAAAAGTGGTTAGATATGTTACTTGATCTACTGTAATAACCATACCTACCACTTGACCTATAATAGACCCAATATAATTGAGGTATGTTCCTATTATACCTAGTCCTAAATATAATTCTCTAGTTAGAATATTATTCTCTTCTTTTAGGGAGTTAAAGTTCAATGTTCTTTAATAAAAATATATATGAGCTCAATAACGAGTCATTCAGTCCATACCAGAGACCACATTGAAACTGATCATATCAAAAACTAGAAAATCCCATAGATTTTTATAGCCTACAACCACTATAGAACATTATAGACATCTCTGAGTATGTTATATTCTCTTTCAAAGAGTATTATCAAGAGAAAACAATTCAAGGAAAATATATGCAGGAAAATCTAACCTAAAAACTACTTGAGTAGATATAAAAGAATGGTAATATCATGTATCAACCAAGGTAGTAGATAACATATATGTAATAAAAACCATACCTCCAACTATAAAAGGCCTCTATACACCATTAGATAGAACCTGATCCACAACATAGAATCTACCCACATCAGATCCACATCCTTGTCCTCAAGATCTAGGGTTTACCTAATTTACCAAACTCTGTGGAGTCTGTAACTATTATTGAGACCCCCTTCTTAATCTATGTATTGAACCTCCAATAGTTAACTAACTCTTTTTTTGAGGTTCTCCTTCTCATTCCCTTGAAGCATGTGTCTATCTGGCATTACCATGAAAACTCGGTCGTATCAATTTCAAACATAAATATTGGATATGCCTCATCTTACCACACTAATGACACTTCCTGTGAGTATTTGGAAATAATTTTTGGTATTTTCCAATATTTCCATAGTTAAATAACTTAGAAACACCTCCTATCATGGAGGGATATAAAGAAATATTACTTTGATCTGGCTACTTATCGCCACCCTGGAGTATCTCTCTAGCATTCATCTTTTTTACAGATGGGGAACCCATAGCTTCACTTGATAACCCACCTATTAGTCCACTAAGGATGGGAATAATACCTAATAATTTATCTTACTATAAAACATTCTCAATTATAAGGTCCATATGAAGCACTTATGAGTATGTGGTTTGGTCTAAGTCCCTCACCTGGTGCCTCAACTTTGGTTGTAAGAAAATATCAAACTTCTAGGATTTATGTGGCTCATTATCAACCAAAATAGGAGTAAAGTGAAGAAACTCCATAAAATGATTAGAATATTTCATCACTATCAAAATTACCTATTGAATTTCCATGAATGCCTGGGATCTATCCAGCTTTAGAATATCTTGGAAGAACTCCTTGAAAAGGAGATATTTGAAGGTCTCCCAAGTTAGACCCTCATTCCTCCAATCCTAGTTCATCATGATTCATCATCTCCTAGAGGGTATCTGATGTTTAAATGTAGCCAAATTTAATCACCACTCTCTAGGATTATCTACCAGATCAAAAATCCCCTCAATGATATCAATCCATCCCTCAGCATCCTAGGGGCCTCCAGTGCCTTGGAATATCGGGGGATGTTGTAATTGAAAATATTAGTAAAAATTGACCATAGTCAACCTGCCACTATGGGATCCTTTACCTTGAACATGTACTATCATAAAAACTATAGCCTAAAGAGGTTTTTCTCTTGGACCACTAGAGTGACTATAGGAGTATATGGACTCACTTCCCTAGGTGGTCTCATAAGACATCATTGAAGCGGAATTATCTTAAATTCCATAGCAAACATATAGGAAGGATTTTAATAAATTATACATTAATACTAATTAAGAGTTAATAGATACACACACATAAGAACCACTAGATTGAGACTCATCCAAAAAGGTTATATATGACTATAATGCATAACCACTTATATTACCCAATGTCTAAGACAAAGTCTCCAGTACATTCACATCAGTCACATTAATTTACATATAATATAAGATATATCATTCTCAGGATCAAATAAATAAATTTCATCCATAGTATATCTAAGAGTAACAGAACATAGATTATAACTAGCACTTAATTATTTAAACCTCTATCAATAAAAAGTAAACAATTGCATGACATGTGAACCTATGTGTCTAATCATGATGCGTGAACACACCCAAATAACATAAAATATAACTGAATAATAATACTCAAGATTAACCTAAAATAGTAATTCCTCAATCAATAATAGCAATACTACTTTCCCTACTAACTCAAAGGTCCATTATACATGAACTGGCCAGGAACATTCCTAACTCCCCTACCCGAGTCCCAATTGTCTTATCTCCTTTCTACCAAACTTCAAAATAATAACCAAGGAAAAAAAGGAGGCTCTAATACAATTTTTTAACACCCCAACCCAAATCATCAGGTCTAGGCCTAAGTGTCACATGACCTCATGCACGCCTCCCCACACACAATAGGTTTTCAAATAATAGAGAGGGCCTAAATTGAAATATATAGAGATTATTTCCTCAGTATAGATACCCAAAAAACACATATATATGAGGAATAAATAATAAAATAATAAATCCATACAACAGAAGTAATGACCATACTATATTAATATGACATAAAAGGCACCAATAACCAACCAAATATAAGTAAAGTACCAAATAAAACAAAGATGTAAGATAGAAAGAGACACTATATCAAGAAATTTGAAGTCCACCAAAACTCCACCTATCTTCCTTGCTTCCCCAGATTAGCTTCCTTCCATAGGGCCCTTTCCCTTAACTGGATACCTAAACATAAATTCTGTATACACACCAATATTCCATTGTAGGGTGTGATTATAAACCCAATAGGACACCACCAATTCATACTTATCATAACTTCACATTTTAAATAAAAGATTATGTAATGATATTAAAGTAAATACACAAGCAAACAGTCACATTTTGGGTCATCATGCACTAACCAGGCTTCCATGAACCTTAGACCCGCTGCTTATGCTTCATGCTAAAGGAGAATTTATGTTTAGTTTCCATGAATCTTAGAACAAGATAGAATTATAATATAAGTCTCTTAATAAACCACAATTCAATCATTCCTTGAGCTAGGACACAAGGTTATCATGGCCTGCCAACTATCTCAGGTCATTCTGTGAGGTCTCCATGCCATTCCAATTATATAAGGTCTAGCCATAAGTTCATCATGCCCCACCAACTAGCTCAGGTCAGGCCACAAGTCCATAATTCTAGCAACACCTAGATATTTTAAAATAACACTATGTTTTATAGTGTATAAAACATGAAACACCAAGCATAAATGAACCATGAAATATTATTATTAAACTATTATAGTTATAACCTAACTGATAAATTGATGGGTATGAGTAGGATTAACCACATTATAAAATATATATAAAGTTCCTACTCAATAAAAATGTATTGGTTAATTATTAGGAAATAAGCACACAATTTTTATTAATTTCAATTTATTCTTCAAAAATATTTTTTCTTCAAAAAAAAATTTTTATTACTTTTTGTGAGAAAATATTATAATTATTTTCTCAAACTTAAAATTTATATGATAAAATTAACTTCATTTTTGAAATCAGCATATAAAAATTAACATATGACTCATTTAGTGATAAATAATCTAATTAATTACATAGGAATCTGCATTATCCTTAATTTTAGTATAAGTTCATTTTTTCGCTTAAAAATATTTTTTTCTAAAAATTGTTTTTCGTTGCGCTTTACACATTTATATTATTAGTAATTTTTAGAAATTATAGATATTTAATTTTATTAAATGGCGTTTATTTTTGGATACATAAATTCAAATTTATTATAGGATGAATCTTTTATATTTTTCTAGACATTAAATTTTGGTGAATAGTAAAAAATACACTTTTATTAAATATGATATCTTTTATGATATATTCAGGACATAAAAATGATATAAAAATTTATTAAACATATGTAATGACTCATTTATGATGATATAATAAAAATATCATACAAAAATAATTCAAAACATATAATTTATAATTTATTTCATGATAAATTTGAAAATCATTTTCAGTGTTGATGTAGTTCTTACACTACACTAAAAAAGTCAAATTGTGTTTCCTAAAGATAATATTTGGGAAGTAATAAGTTATTAATATAATTAGTTAATAAATATTAATTAATAATTATTATTTTTATTTATTATATGGATTTTGGAGTTATATAACAATTTACTTATCCAAATTTGTGTATGATGCTTGCGTAAGACCGTAAAAGTCAAAATAACATATTAAATAAGATGTCATTCCATATATATAAGTAAATATATATATTTAATAAAGAAAAGTTTATATTGAACTTAATTTATTTATTTTTATTTTTTTAATTTATTTTCAATTTGTAGTGATGATATAATTACCTTAAATGTTTATGCAACAGTGAAATGGTGTTTGTACAAATAGTAAAAAAATCAAGTAAATGATTTTTAAAACTCTAAAAGTAATATTATTTGGGTGAGTTAAAGTTTTCCATGAATTTTTAAGATATATATTATTTATTATATATTATTTAATGATTTATATTTTAATTAAATTGATTTCATGTTGTTTTCAAAGTCAAATTATGTGAATAGTTCTTAAAATAACATTAATAATATTTTGATGTTGAATATATTTTATTAAAATATTTAAAAACCATAAAAATATTTAAATAGTAAAATTATGATGATAAAGGGTTTAAAATTTCATCATTTTTCCATTAATTATCCCATTTTCAATTTATAATTAACATTATAACCCTTTAATATTGAAAAAGTCATTACCACGGTAAAGGTTAAAATTGGTTAACTAAGTGATTAAACAAAAAGATAAGGTTTAAAATGCTATCATTACCTATAAAAATTTGATTAGGAGATTAAATTAATACCAAATACTTTTTATATTAGAATAAATTTCATTTTGTAACCATTTTACATTATTTATACACCTATTATATTATAATATTTCATGTGTTTCCAAAACTGACATTAATGATACTTTATAATAAAAAATATTTTATTAAATGATTAAAAATTTATAAAA
This sequence comes from Viscum album, assembly GCA_963277665.1. NCBI lineage: Eukaryota > Viridiplantae > Streptophyta > Magnoliopsida > Santalales > Viscaceae > Viscum > Viscum album. The sequence goes on from OY728136.1 coordinate 1,843,106,138, forward strand.
AAAATATATTTAGAAAAGTGAATGGTATATGGTTGAAAAATAAATCATGGTCTATTAATGGGTCACTTTTTCATTTATAATAACTTTTTGACCCCTAAAGAGTAAATAATACTGATATCACGGTAATTGTCAAAAGGGTTAACAGGGGCGGTTAAAACTAAGAGATAAGGGTAAAAACATAACTAAAACGTGTAAAAAATTCATTTTATGAGATTATTTAAACTCATACTCATCTTATATTTGAATTATATCAATTTAGATCCATTTTTATATAAAAATTAATTTGTATTAGTTTAAAACTTTATGTAATTCAAAGAGTACCCATCCCCTCACTTTGAAAATGGAACTTCATGTCCTTCATTATTCACATTGTTTGAGCCTTATAAATCATAAAATACCAGACATAATATCATCCTAGATTACTTACCCATTTCTTGTATCTTTTTTTCTTTCAAAATGACCATCCTTTCAAGTATTAAGGTTTAATCTAAAGGATGTTTCTCAACAAAGAGGAGGTTAGAGCACTTTTGAAGTAAGGAAAACTTAAGGTAAGGGATTTATAGTCTCACTTTTTTGTCTAGGAGAAATATTACATATTCAACAGTAATTTTAGTTGGTTTATATATTGTACCTTTGACATGTTATATCATTAATATCTTTCTTTTCATGATATTTAAAGTTACATTTGATGTTATTCTTTCATGGGGCATACAATTCAAAAGTTACCAAAGTGTTAAGGGTTTTATGTTACAATCTCAATGTTTATCAGGATTCTTTGTGATTGAGTTTATAATGATGAAATTTTATGATATACCTCTCAATAATCTCATTAATTTTCTTATCCTCTTTTTATTTTTATATATTATATGTTTTCTTTTCATTTTTCTCTCTTTAATAACTTAAGAGACCAAAATAATGTTTTAAAGTAAAATCGTATTATTTCTATATTCGGTCAAAAATAATTTTTATACCAAGTCCATATTTTCTAAAAATGTTTTCAAGGATGTATTTTATATTCTCTTATGATTGTTTAATGTTATTTTTACCCATTATTGACCTTTTAACAAATGGTTTTAAAAATAAAAATTCTTTTTATTTTCTAAAATATGTACTTTTTAATTTTTACCAAAAATGTGAAAGGAATCTATATTTTAACATACAAGGAATGAATGTAATTTATTACCATCATGATTACTCAATGCTTTGAATCTTCCTTTGCAAGTTTCCAAGTTTATTTTCAAATAAAATACTTTCCTTAATATTTTTTAAATTTTTAGATTTTAAAGAAGTGATTCCAAAATAAAAATGGAGTTTTCCTCAACAAATATTCCAAGAAATATTTTAAAGGAATTTTCATTTCTGATAACATCCTTTGGTGTTTCTTATTATTTACTATGGATGTGATCCAAGGATACCATAATTTTTTTTCTATGGATGGTTTATGATTATGATATATTTATGGAACCTATTTATTTTCTCTAGGTTATGTTATGATGAATTATTAAAATGTTTATGAAACACATTTATTTTACATGGATTATGATATATGATGAATGTTTTATGATCTTATAAAAATAATATAAATGGATTATGATTATTTGATGGGTTTTCCAAAAAATATATATCCCTCAAATGTATTGGGTAAATATAAATATCTCATGAGATAATAACGATTGGAATGGGGAGTAAACCCAGTTCGGTAAGAGACTTTGTCCACTAAGATAGTCTTGGGAGTGAACTGTGACTATGAGATAGGGAGTGAACCCAATTTACTATAATATTCTTGGGAGTGAACCTTGAATATGAAATGAGTAGTGAACCCAATACACTATGATATTCTTATAAGTAAGCCTGGAATACTAAGTAAATGATTTTATATGCTTATGTTTATGCCACAAACTTATGTCTTTTTTCAATTTTATGCTCTTATGAATCATGGTATTTGATTACTTTATGATTCATACCTTATGAACTACAATATTTATGTTATTATTCAAGATTATGATCTATGATATGTTGGGTATATATTTTCAAATTCTAAACTCATTTTCTCATTCCATTATGCATATATTATGTTTAAGTGATCATTGATATCTCTATTGTTTACCCTTATCGAGCATAAAATATAACCAATTCTTATATTTCCTTTCACTGGGTTATGAAGAAAGGATTTTTAGGGTATTTATTTTAAGAGTAATATGTGAGAATATATTTAAGAAATATGTTTAAGTTATTTCATGAAATAAGATGATTGTGTATCTAGTATCCAAATACAATAAACATTTATAGTCCTTGAGCGTGTATTTTTGAAATGTATTGATTATTCATCAAAAAATATATAATATTTATGTATGAAAATTATGGGTATCTATAGTTGTAATAATATTAAAGTTTTAGGAAATATTTGGATATTAGGATTAGGGAACTTTAGTGAAAACCCTAGGGATAATTCTAAGTATAGAATAATATCCTAATGTTTTTTTAAATAAGATATTATGTGGTTTTCCTAATAATACATCCATGTATATATACTAATATTGGATGTAGTTTTGGAATAGATGAATTTAGGGGTAATAACCACGAAAATAGTTGTTCGATTATATATTTTTCATCATTCTAATGCATGGTGAGTGTTCCCTTACTGCGCACCTAATTTGACACTCCCATGGGATATTCCTGCATTAATTCACATTTTATTTATGAACCATTATGAAGGATTTGAATAGATATGATCATGTATAACCTAGGTTAAACCTATGGTGTCTTAGATTAAAAAAAAGGTGACATGATTTAGATATCCTATGAATGATATTTCGTGATTTCTCACTATGATTATTGTTTCTCACACTATACTTTTTGGGTTTTTACAATAGATGAAACCTAAAGGAAATATCTTAATGTTGTATGTGATAGACAATGGAATGATTGTTATCATAATAAACTAAGTGAAATGGGATCTTGAATGTGAAACCTTTTGATTATTACTAATCACCTATCACATTATATGATTAACAATATCTTTTGATACACCTAATAATATAAAGATGGATTTTCATAAATACTATGGAGGGAAGAAGATTTAGCTTCCTATATGTCAAGTATAAGGGAAGAAGCACTCAAGGTAATGTATAAGAGGAATGGGAAGATGTTTTGGGTGTGTAAAAGAAAACATAGAAAGTAATTTTCATGGAAAAATTAAAATTCCAGTTAACACAATGGATAATAATAATGGTTTCACTAAAGTATCAATGATGATTGAATTTTTTTAATGTGAAAATTATAGGAATTATGAAAATTGATGTCCTAGAGGTAAATATAAAGAAGTGTATCATAAATTTTTTATGAGTAAAGGTTTTATTTTTTATTATTAAGAGACTAAAAATTACATATGAAAGGAAGGAGGTATTAAGGAATAAGATGATGAAGACTGTTTAATAGTTTAATAAGGAAGTAGAATGATTGAAACGTTTAAGTATTGGGATTGTAGAATTATAGTGTAGAAGTATTTTTATCAATGGTATTATAGTTATAAGAATCATGAAACATCTAAGTATTTTTTTTAGTAGTTTTACTTATAATATTTTGAATGGTACTGATGATCTAGAAAATTGATTTAGTGGTAATGAGATTTTTTTAGAAAACATGTGATTGAGAGATAGATAACCCTTAATATGTTCCTAATGATGAGATAACAATTCTTATTTGGGATAAAGAGATAATTGATGTTCATAAATTAAATTTAATGGTATTTATGAACTTTTAATTGATTATTTATTTGATGAAAAAATGATTTATGTTATCTTTGGTGAAATTTATTTCATTTTTATATTGATGGAATATATTTGTTAATATGAGATTTTATTTAAGGAATAAGGATATTGTAAATTTTGGAATCATTTTTGTTTTCATTGAGGTTTTATAGTGGTTCAAATTATTTTGGGAAATTATTATAATGTTTTAGAATAATATATGGTCAAGGTATTCACATTTTTGGTATATGACATTATTAGCCACTTCATGTTATATGGTGATAAATGTTGAGTATGATCTTGAAAAAAATAATATGTGATAAATTTTTTTAGATTTTTGGGTTTTGAATTCATTAATACATATTTTGGATGAGTCTTAAGGTTAACTATTTATGGAATGGATTAATTTGAACTCTAGTTGTTACTTTTGATATTTTAGAGATTAATGTATTATTTCATCATATGAGGGTTTATCAATATTGGATAACTTATGTTAACCATTTGGGTTTTAATCATAACTAGTGATAGAAAGGAATGTATTATCATTATTTCCATTAAAAGTTAATTTTAGTTCTTAAGTAATAAAAAATTCATCTCGAATTTTCATTTCTTGGAGTAAGAGATAAAGTGGAAATTAATTGAAGGACAACCAAAAGATGAAATTTTTATTATGAAATGGACATAAATTAAGAAATTATATTTTTTTTGTTTTCTCTGTCTTGATAGTATAATATTACCTCAACTTTATGAAAAATATATTGAACTAAAAATTTTATACTTTTACCTACATTTCTAAGGAATCAATGGTATTTTCACCCATCACGTATTTATAGTTTTTTTGTCATTAAATTTCCCATTACCATGTTCTATATCACTCTCTATTTGTCCTTGTGAATTAACTTTCCCATATATATCTATAATTTAACTTAACACCAATTTTATCCTCATCTGGGAACCTTATTATGAGTAATTTTAGGTAACCATTATATTTCTCACTTCCCCCTTTTCAAAGGAAGTTTTATTATCCCTCTATATAATATGGGTTTTTAAAAAAATTATTTTCAAATATTAAACCCTTGATGGTCTAGGTAAAATTGTTAGGGTAAAATTTATTAAAGGTGGGGAGAATTTAAAACATTGAGATTTCAAAATAAAAGTATGTTCGATAGTATATACAATATGCAACACTGATCTTAAACAAACCATGAAATATTATTATTTAAATATTATATTTATAACCTGGCCATTAAATTAGCAGGTATGAATAGGATTAACCAAATTATGAAATATATATAAATGTAATACTCAATAATAATTTATTGATTAATTCTTAATAAATAAGCATTTAATTTTTAGTAAAGTCAATTTATTATAAAAAATATGTTTTCTTTAAAAATTATTTTTATTGATTTTTGTGAGAAAATATAATAATTTTTTAGAACTTTTAGAAAATGTATTTGATAAAATTAAATTCATTTTTGAAATAATCATATAAAAAATAAAATATACCTTATTTATTTATAAATAATCTAATTATTTATATAGGGATCAGCATTATACTTAATTCTAGTATAAGTTCATTTTTTGGCTTAAAAATTATTTTTCTAAAAAATGTATTTCATTGTATTTTATTCATTTATACTAAAAGTAATTTCTATCACATATATGAAATGAATTTTATGAAATGGTATTTATTTTTTTATTCAAAAATTAAGATTTATCCTAGGATTAATTTTTTATATTTTTCTAAAGAAGTTAAATTTTGGATGAATAGTAAAAAATATAGGTTTTATGACATATGGAATCTTTCATGTTATATCTAAGACATAAAAATGATATAAAAGTTTATTAAAATTATGGAAACAATAATTTATGATAATATACTAAAAATATAATACAAAAATAATTCAAAAAATATAGATGACATAGATGTGAGTAAATATACATATTTAATGAATATAAAAGTTTATATTAAACTTGATAAATTTATTTTTATGATGTTAATTTATTTTTAATCTTTATTTATGATATAATTACCGTAAATTCTTATGCAACGAGGGCATGGTGCTTGTGTAAATAGTATAAAAATCAAGTAAATAATTTTAAAAACTCTAAAAGTAATTCTTTGGGTGAGTTAAAGTTCCCTATAAATTTTTTAGATAATATTATATATTAGAGATTTTTTAAAGATTTATATTTTAATTCCATTATTTTTATGTTGTTTTCAAATAAAAAATATGTGAGTAGTTCTTAAAATGACATTAATAGTATTTTATGTTAAATATATTTTATTAAATTATTTAAAAACTATAAAAATATCGAAAGAGTACAATTAGGATGATAAAGGGTCTAAAATGTAATCCAATTTTCATTTATGATCCAATTTTCACCTTATAATTAAAATTATAACCCTTTAATATTGAAAAATGCATCACCACAGTTAAGGCTAAAATTAGTTAACCAAGGGATTAAACCAAGAGATAAGGTTTAAAATGATATCAAAACCTATAAAAATTATTAGGAGATTATATTAAGACCATATCATCCTTATATTTAAATAAATTTCATTTTGGAACCATTTTACATGATTTAGACACATATTATATTATAATATTTTATGTATTTCCAAAATTGACATTAATGATATTTTATAATAAATAATATTTTTTAAATGATTTAAAATTAATAAAAATATTATAATCATCCAAGTGAATGGTATATGGTTTAAAATATCAATCATGACCCATTAATGGGTCAATTTTCCTTTTATAGTAATTTTCTTTACTCCTAAAGAGTAAAAAACATTGATATCACAGTAATTGTGAAAAGTGTTAACGGGGGTAAAACTAAGAGATAAGGGTAAAAACATAGCCAAAACTTGTCCAAATTTTATTAAATAAGATTATTTAGACTCATAATCATCTTATATTTAAATTATATCAATTTGAAGTTATTTTTATTAAAAAATGAATTTATATTAATGTAATACTTTATGTAATTCCAAGAGTGTCCCCCACTTATAAAAGGGAACCTTATATCCTTCATTATTCAAAAAAAATTAAACCTTATATATTGGACAATACCTATCCTAATATCATTATAGGTTCCTTCCCTATGTACTAAAGATTTAATTCTTTCCAAAATAACATCCTTTCAATCCTTAATGTGTAAGACATAGGAGGTTTATCAATAAAGAGGAGGTTTGGGTGCTTTCAAAGAAAGACAAACTCGAGGTAAGAGATTTCTAGTCTCACTTTTATTTCTAGGAGAAACATTCCATATTCACCACTCCTTTATTTTTTTTAGTGTATATACTACCCCTTTGACATGTTATATCATGAATATACTTCTTTTCATGATATGTAAAGTTTCATTTGATGTTATTATTTCATGAGACTTATGATTCAAAAGTTACCAAATTGGTAATGGTTTTATGTTACAATCTCATTGTTTATTAGGATTATTTATAATTAAATTTATGATGATAAAATTTTATGATATAAATCTAAATAAACTCATTGAATTTTCTAATCCTTTGTTTATTTCTGAATATTACATGTTTTCATTTCATTTTTTACTCTTTAAGAACTCAATAGAGTAAAAGAATGTTTTTAAGAAAAACCAACTTTATTTCTCTCTTCATTTAAAAATAATTTTTCTCCAATGTCTATGTTTTTTAAAAATGTTTTCAAGAATGGTTTTTATATCTCCTATGATTTTTTAAATTCATTTTTCCTGATTTACGTTTTTTTAAAAATGGTTGTAAAAGAATATTCTTGTTATTTTCTGAAAGAGTGGCTTTTAAAATTTACCAAAAATATGAAAGGAATATTTGTTTTAGCATACATGGTATGAACTAAATTTATCATTGTAAAGAATACTAAATGATTTAAATATTCCTTTATATGTTTACAAGGTTATTTTCAAATAAAACTATTCCCTTAATATTTGGTGAATTTTTATATTTTAAAGAAGCGATTCCAAAATGATAAGGGTGTTTTACTCAAGAAATATTCCAAGTGGTGTTTTAAAGGAATTTTCATTTATGATAACATATTTTGATGTTACTTATGATTTATTGGTGATATTATCCAAGTAAATCATCCTTGTTCTTTATCTATATGTATTATGATTATTATATGTTTATAAAACCAATTTATTTTCCACAGGTTATGTTATGATGAATTGTTTAAATTTTTATGAAACCTATTTATTTTCTATGAGTTATGATATATGATGAATGTTTGATGATATTGTGGTATACATATGAATTAATTACTATTATTTGATGGGTAGGACCATAATTATATATCCCTTCAATGCATTGGGTAAATATGGATATCTCGTGAGATAATAAGGACTGGAATGGGGTGTAAACCTAGTTTAGTAAGGGAATTTGTCCACTATGATAGTCTTGGGAGTGAAACTTGACTACGGAATTGGTAGTGAACCTGATATACTATGGTAGTCTTGGGATTGAACCTTGAATATGGAATGGGGATTGAACCCAATCCACTATGATATTTTTGGTAGTGAGCCTTTACTTCTAAGGAAATTATTTTCTATACTTATGTGTATGCCATAAACTAATGTATTATGCCAATGTTATGCTATTATCACTTGTGTTCTTTGATTACTTTATGATTCATGTTGTATAAACTACCAAGATTTATTTAATGATTCATGATTATGATATATGATATGTTTGGTATGGATTTTAAAATGTTAAACACATGTTATAATACCCTTATTCTCATGTTATGTTTAAATGATCATTGGTATATCCCTTATTTACCCTTACTGAGCATCTAATCTCAACCTTTATTATGTTTCCTTTACCCATGTTATAAAGAAAGGTTTAAGTAGGTTATTTCTTTAAATATTAATATGTGGGAAGATCTTTATGGGAGATTATTAAGTTCTTTCATGAAATAATAAGATTTTGTATCTAGACTCCAAAAACACTAAATCATTATGGTCCTTGGGTGTTTATTTGTGAAATGTATTGAATATTAATCTAAAAAGATGTAATACTTGTGTATAAAAAGTATAGGTCACTATAATTCCCCACTACCATTCTCAGGTCAAGCCTCAATTCTATCAGGTGCTGCCATCTGTTATACAATACCTCACCATAATAATCATGTGTCGTGATGCACATGCTCCTCCTCTGAGGAATTAACCACATCATGAAGGGTCCACCTATCATTTTGATAACAAAAATAAGAATTCTATGGTCAATATATATATACACACATACACAATCCATATAAAGGAAAGTCTTGAGCTGTAAACATAAACTAACATGTCATATTAAGAGAGGTCTCATAGGCCGCACACATGCGTACAAGCATATCATACTAAGAGAGATATAATGTTCCACAAACAAGTTCATAATAATTTCATTTCATATGATTTTATACAATTATCATAACATGATAAGAAACTTCCTACCTTGAGCATATTGAATCCCAATGTCAATTTTCACCACCTGAATCAGGTTCACACACCAACGATCCCTAGAACCAACCCCAAATCACTACATGAGGATTCAAGAGTGAAGATCCAAGAATAATAACATGTTAAGGGAAAATATTAGTTTAGACTTACCCAAAGTGATTCAACATAATAAAAAAATTTATATTAATACCAAAACGATCTTGAAAAAAACATATTTTCACCTTCCTTTTCCTCAATAATCTATAAGGAATCATATTAAATCATGTTAGAATTAATATATATATCCATAAAAGTCCAGATATAGGGTTTTCACCAAGTATAAGAGAGAAGATCTAGCAATAAAAATAATAATATATGAAAAATGATCACCTAATTTGAAATATCTAGGAATAATGTCTATAGATCCAACATATTTGATATTATAAGGGAGGGAAGTAATTCACTAAGAATAACTAATGGAGTCCCTAGGTTAGATAGACCTAGGTATAGGATGGAGAATGAAGAGTTTTAGATATTTTTCAGATCAAAATAATAATTTTCATATTATTTAATATCATGTGCATGGTTTGTTCAGATGGTTTTCCAAATTGTGCACCAACTTTACAAAACACACTGCCACTTCAGGGAACCTGTGCAGTTTGGTAGAGCGGTTTGGTAAAGCATGCACCAAATATGATTTTACTTATGTTCTGAGTTACATGGTTACTCGAGAATTTCACATGGTTATCTCTAACCATACACCACCAAATGATCCTCTCCAACAGGACACACAATTATCTAGGGGAAGTTGTATAGTTCTCCCTAACCATGCTCAAACCATGATCCCCCTTAAATGCTTATAAAACCATCCAAAACCACCCAGAAGCTACCTGAGACTTCACCTAAACAAATCATAACTCAAAGAAATATTAAAGAAGGATGAAAATAAGGTATAATTGTAATGATTCTATTTTTTATTTAAAACTTATAAATGTTTTAAATAATACTTTCTCATTTAGACATGGAGTCGGCTTGAAATCCTGGGTCTTGTGGAGCCTTGTTATTGATATATTAAAAATATTAAATATAATATATCACACACATGCATAAATTTGGAAATAATACAATATCTCTTGAATGGGGTCTTAGATGAGAAAAATGAGACCACCACTAAATCTGAAACATGGGGTTTCCCTAGGTGTGATATAAATTTTCTACGTGTTGGACATTTCATTTAAGTAGATTCACAAGCGGAATAATAGACAAGTAAATTAATTAATTTATTTATTATATATTAAATCTTGAAAACCTAATCTACCTCTATTTAAACATGGTTATTTACAAATCTTGGGTTTATCCTCATATCCCTATAGTCGTGGTGGAGATAAACCATGGTGAATAACTTCATTAGCGATGAATGAAGGAGGATCGACGACTAACGGGTGATAGATTCTTCAAATCTCATAAATTTCAAAACAAGGGGTTCATTCTCCATCAATGATCGATATATTCTTCAAGGTATGGATTTTGATTCTATTGGTCAATTTCAAATTTCTTTATTTGTGTGGTGAACGTGAATTAATTCATTTAGATTAAATTTTTAGATAATTCTTTGTTAATTATCCCAAAAATTATTTCATTTCCTAGAATTAAGAATTTGATATTTATTTTGAATTTAATGGTTTGATTATCCTCCACATTCTTTGTATTCTATCAATAATGGTCATCTGAACATGGACCTCAATTGATTATCAATTGTGTGTTCCATTCCTTTCTTCCTCCGTTCTTCTAATGTTCGTCATCAGTATTTTGATTGGTCGATGATTCAATTATATCTAAGAACCTAATTATTATGAAATTTCTATGTAGCACAATAGATCATTATTTTGGGTTCAGTGACAGTATTAGAGACATGATAAAGGAATTATGGAAATGAAAAATATCTAATTGTGGTGTGGGTGATGGATTTTTCATGATTTAGATCATGAGGATACTCCAAAGGAGAGATGATGGGCAATTTATGAGAAAAGGGTTGCTAAAATATGACCACTAGTGATGTCACGGGCTTGGTAAAAATGGATCTAAGTGTTATGGGTGAGATTTTTTGTAGAAGTGAAGTATTTTCATGATAAAATTAGATATGTGTCAATTTTTTTGGAATTATATAAAATTTTGACCTACATGACATGTAGTTTGGAAGAACACATGCCGCATGGACCTCATTCATGTAACAACTTGGTTTTACATGAAAGTTAAATATCACATGTCATGTTGGGGACACACATGTTGTGTGATCCTTAAATTAACATCTTATCATGTACAAGGAGTATAATTCTAGAATCCAATTAACCCCACATGTCATGTGTATGCCAGGTCACATCCTGTGTACTTAGGAGAGTACACAGACTTGGTCAGATCACACATGCTCGTGTTCTAGGCCTAACCTCTACACATTGTGTTTTATTAAAACACACCATGTGTGTAGAGAGGAATATATTGTGTGATAATATAGGACATGGGTAGGACTATACTTAGTGAGACACATCATGTACCCCTATAGAACATCGTGTACTCCTTCCGGGATAGGTTAGAACCATTGTTTCCCTTAGTCTAGCTTCAGTATTAGTATGAGTATATTACCTAAAACCAATCTAGTTTGGGTATGTCTCCTTGGTCTATCCCTATGAGGGTACAGTGTGGCATCCCATCCTGAGTATAGAATAATTGATCCCCTCTGTGTGTTAGTTCAATATAGAGTTGGGTATCCCTTTGTGTGGCCCATGGTGTGATCCACTATATTTTTCTTCCCTTGGTTGGGTTAGGTATCCTATATCTAACATCTAGGTAATGTGATCCCTTTCCTAGTGGTTTATTCCAAATAGGGATAGGTATCCCCCATAAGACCTAGGTGTGATTTCATACTTGTGTATCAGTATCTTATGTGTTACAATTTATGCTTCAACATGGAAAGGCTTGATGTTTTTTGCCTCTCAAATGTGTTCCATCAATGTTAGCAATACCTGTGGAGTGTGTTCCATCAGACAAGTGTTACTTTAGTGCCTTAAGAAAAATCCCAAGATTGGTAGTGTGGTCATGAACTTACTCTGAGACTGTGAGTATATCTATGTGTATATCTATGTTTTATTTCCTTCTTATTATCTCACTTTATTATGTTATTGAGTTGAATCTATTTGATGTTATGTTTGATGATTATAGGGTATCCTACTGGGTATGTTTATACTCACCCCTGAATGGGATCTTCATGAATGTGTCATGTATTATGTACACAAAAGGCCTTTTGATGGAGTCCTGGGTAGACCAATAGTGGGTGGGGTAAAGTAAATATTAGTGGTGTATATTTCTAGTACATGGAGTTACTTTATGAGACAACCATTTTCTTGTTATCAGGTTAAACTCCACTTCTAGTTGGTGGGTGTGTATTTTTTCCTTTTATCTTTCTAGTTATGCATCATTTCACTCTGATGTAGGATTAAATGTTATTCATGTATTTAAAGTATTATTTATTCACCTTACTACATTATACGAGTGTGTGGAGATTTGTGTGAGTGTGTACATGTACCATAGGTGTAGGTCTCCCATGTGTGTGATATGCCTACTCAATGCTAATTGTGAGGACCTAGCCTATTAAAGAAGGGATTTTAGTTTCACTCTTAGTTTATCACTATCCAAGAGGTACCTGGTGGCTTGGCTCGTGATAGAGATGTATTGGAGTGAGTTTTTTCTTAAGATCAGATTTTGGAGATAGTCTAGATATGAGGACTAGTTTGAGAACTTGGGAAAAAGTATTAAAGTATCTTGAATTCATATCTCAGTCTAGAGAACCCAGTAATGGTGTGGAGGCCAACATATCCATTCACAAGGACTCTAATAACCTTATTGTTGACTAAATACATATAGAAATTGGTTGTGGGGAAAACAATGTCACATGCATCATGTAGGAATGGGTTGTGGTTTTCATGTCCTTCTTAAGTCATCTCCCGAGATATGCTCATTTGAATGTGGTGTATCTTGACTATTATAGGATTCCAGCATGATGATAGTCAGTAAGGATTCCACTTCAGGATCCTAATGATGATCCTATTAGCGATGAGGAGTTAGTACAGGCGCTTATGTAGGAGGTTGTTCATCCAAGTGGGTTAGTGGCAGTACCTCCACCGATCGACTAGCCGATTTTTTATTAAGTATTGATAGATGAAGCACACAGGATGAGAATGATTCATGAGTTTCATAGGTATATACCACCTGGTATTCATGTCGATCTAGGACCCCGAGTGGTAGAAGCCTAGATCAAGGTGGTAGAGTGAGATTTCTTCCTTGTTAGGTTCCCTTTTGAGTAGATGGTGGTCCTAGCGGCAAGCCTCATCCATGTACCAGCAGGGAGATGGTGGATATTGATGTTGTATATGTACGATGAGGTGACCCTATCTTGGTAAAAGTTATAGAACCGCTTAATAGAGGAGTTTTATCCAACAATTTTGTGATTAGTATGTATCCAAGAGCTTCTAGAGCTCCAGTAAGTCAGCATGACAGTCGCAGAGTATGCATCAAGGTTCACCAACATCTCATGATATTTCATGGATATGGTTTGTAATAGATAATTTAGAGAATATAACTTTTATTTTTGCCTTCATAAAGATATATTAGTTGTATTAGTATCTCTTTGTATCCCTTTTTATATTGGGGATTTGGAGCATTCCTTGGTTGTGGAGAGGTTCTTAGTAGAGAAATCATAGACCATTGGTTCTGGTAGTGAAAACCCTAGAGTTGATACCTCAGTAAATGGTAGTCGATGACAAACTCAGGGATCTATTCATATGATATGACTTCAAATAAAGTCTCATGAGAGAGTTTCAGTTGCTCAGGGATCTCAGGGAGGCTTCAGTTGTCCAATGGAGAGGTTGTGCTACTCTTGTCAAGGATGAGGCTATATTGAGTGGTATTTTCCACCCCTTGATCAGTAGAAAAGGAGATGGTTGATGGGATTATAAGGTGGAGGTAGTGACTTAATAAGGGAGGTCTATAGGGTGGAAAACATGTAAGGGAGTTGGGAGAGTTTTATTTTATGGCTGATGTTATAATTTGTTACCATTGTTACCACCTCTAGGTGGGCCATGCTAGGCTTAGGGAGCTGGTGGCTAGAAATGTGGACAGTTACAGGCAGTGGAGGCTTATGAATCATAGTATCTAGGAATGATATGAGGTATGATTAGTGTATTTTATACTTAAGTTTTAGTGTTGATAGACATAGTCATGATCCACTCTTTCCTTCCCACATCCCTTGTTTGAGGCCTAGAGATTCCAATGGATTATTTAGCTCGACCTTTGTGATTAGAGACTTTTACTAGGGAAGATTCATTGATCTCACGCTTCTATCAATAGTGTGACCTAGCTCTTGAGGATAGAGCTTCACATGGGATATATTTATAGTCATGATGAGACGGTATGACATCATTCTAGGTATGGAATGACTCTCCATAATCCATGCATAGATTGACTATTTCAAGTAGTAGATGCAGTGAATCCAGGTAAATGAGAAAATATTTTCTTTCATTAGAAAGAAGGAATATCAAGCATATTAGGATGGGATCATATACATAAGGATGCAATTGATTTCTCATTAGTTGGATATTATTATCCTTGGAGCAGTAAACACTATGAGATTTTAGTTTCCTATATCAATGGAGGAGTATGAGGACATCTTCCCTGAGGATGTGTTGGGATTACCACCCCATAAAGGGACTAAATTATGCATAGAGATGCACCTAGTTACTACCATGATATATACTTCATAATATCTAAAGGACTATGAAAATTTATAATAGATTAAGGTATAGTTGGAGGATCTGTAGAGGAAGGGCTTTATTAGACCCACTGTGTCTCCCTAGGAAACCCTAAAATTGTTCACTAAGAAGGTGGATGAGAGATTAACCTTATGTGATGATTATCATCACATTAACTAGGTGAATATCAAAAATAATTATCTCATTCTAATAATCAACAAACTCTTAGACCAGTTGAAAGGCCCTAGGTAGTTCTCAAAGATTGACCTCAGATTGGGTTATCACTATAACTATGTTTGAGAAGATAATATATTGAATACAGCATTCTGGTGTTATTATGGTCACTATGAGTACTTCGTGATTCCCTTCGGCATGAAAAACATCCTAACGGTGTTCATGTGGATCATGAACTGGATCTTCCATCCCTTACTAGATCAGTTCATAATTGTATTCATAAATAACATCCTAATGTACTAAACATTTGAGTAGGATCATGTGAGACATTTGAGTATGGTTCTAGATATACTTTGGGAGCACCATATTTATTGTAAGATCTTAAAGTATTATTTCTATATTTGATAGGTCCACTTTCTAAGACATGTTATCTTATAGGGGAGTAGTAGTGGATCCAGAAAAGATCTAAGTAGTGCTAGCTTGGGATCCACTCAAGAGTGTAGCAAAGGTGCAGAGCTTCCTTGGGTTGGATGACTATTATAAAAAATTAATGCCTAATTTCTCTAGGATCACAACACCTCTAACTACCTTAACTCAAAAGGGATATCATTTCATATATATTAATATGTTTCAAGAGGATTTTTATGATTTTTAGTAGATATTGAAAATCGCTCCAATCTTGAGACTTCCAGAGGAGGGAGAAAAGTACATGATGTTCTATGATGCCTCTAGAGCTGGATTTGGATGTGTACTGATGTATAGGTAGGAAGTGATTGTATATGGGTCTTATAAACTTAGACCATGTGAGAATAATTATATGGACCATGATTTGAAGCTGGTAGTAATAGTATTATCTCTAAAGTATTGGTGACACTATCTTATTGGAGAGTGATTCATCATCTATTCTAACCATAAGAGTGTTAGGTATATCTTCTTGTATAAATATTCTAACCTGGGGTAGAGGTGATTGTTGTAAATCTTGAAGGACTATGACTTTGAGATATTCTATTATTCTAGTAAATGGAATTTGGTGGTAGGTGCTCTTAGAAGTAAATAACATCTATAGTTTCTAAGAGAGGAGATGGAGAAATTAGCCTCATTATAGTTGTCCTTTGTGGATAAGGGTGGAGAATCACATCTTTGGTTGATGGTTGTGTCCCATAAACTTCTCTAGAGTGTTAGGTAAGTAAAATTAGAGATTTTTATTGTAAGATCTTTCATAAAAAAAATTCACAAGACATGCTTCTGATGGATTTTCTGAAAGCGAGGAGCATGCCATCCATTTTCGAGGAGGGATGATGGTACTATTCATGCTAATGGGGGAGGTGATAAGGTAGTTTCATACATCCCCCTTAATGGTACATCCAGGAGTGGAAAATATGTACCAATACTTTTGGAATCAATTTTAGTGGCCAGGTATGACGTAGAGTGTAGTTGAGTTCATCTCTCAATGCCTCACTTACTAGTAGGTGAAGGTTGAGCTCCAGGTATCAGTGGGTTTAGCCCAACCCCTTGGGGTGCTAGAGTGAAAGTGGGATATTGTCACCATGGATTTAGTTATGTGTATTCCACAATCATCAAAAGCTAATGATGTTATTTAGGGGATTGTATACTAGATCACCAAGTTAGCCCACTTCCTTATCATCCAAGAGTAGAGTTTAGTGGATAGATTGGGATGCCTGTACATGCAGGAGATAGTCCATCTTTATAAATTTCCCTTGAATATTTTGTCATGTAATGATTCTCGATTCACATCCTAATTATAGATAGGATTATAGGAGACTTTTATGACTCAATTGAAGATGAGTATGACATTCCACCCCCAAACAGATAACCAGATAAAGTGGACCATTCAGGTCTTGGAGGACATGATACAATCTTGTGTATTGGATTTTTTCCATATTTTGAAGGATCATCTACCCTCGGTGGAGTTTGAGTACAATAATAGTTTTCATTTAACCATTGGTATGAAACCATTCAAGGCCTTATATGGTAGGCCTTAAAGATCATCATTATATTGGATGGTGCCAGGAGAGATAGTGTTTAGGCCCAGATTTGGTGAAAGAGATGACTGAGAAGGTGTAAATCATCTATGATAGAATAAGTACTACCTAGATCTATTTGAAATCATACAATGATCGAGGATGAAGGCCTTTGGAGTTCTATGAAGAAAACCATGTGTTCCTAAAGGTCTCACCTTGGTGAGGACTGTGGATATTTGGACGAGGTGAAAAGTTATCACCAAGGTTCATTATCCCTATTCAAGTGCTATGTAGGGTTCTTTTGGTGGAATACTTCTTATCCATACCATCATAGTTAGACTAGGTGCATGGAGTTTTCCATGTGTCGTAGCTAAGGAGATACATGCATAGTTTTTTGTATGTTATTGGTTGGGGTGAGATGGAAAATGAAGATGAAGCTACCTTTTCAAAGTACCAGGTGATGATCAAGGATCTATGGGAGAAGATCCATCATGGGAGAGTGATTCATTTTGAGTACATTTTTTGGTATCATGAGAACCTTTAGGAGATCTCATGGGATTGGGAGAACCAAATGCAAGCTCAGAACCCTCACCTGTTTGAGTAGATTTTTATTTTTTGAGATGAAAAGGCTTGATGGTGGGGAGAATTTAATGACTCTGTTTTTATTTTTTGACACTTTAAAATATTCTAAATAATTATTTTAGAGTTAAAAAAGAATCCAAAATGAAATTTTGGGGGTCTTGGAGCCACGTTATTAATATATTAAAAATATTAAAATATAATATATCATATGTGCACATAAATTCAGAAATAATAGAACATCTTCCAAATGGTGTCTCTGATGGGAAAACCGATATGGAAACTAAATCAAGAATGTGGGTTTTTTCTAAGTGTGATATAAATTTTATTCACATAGATCATTTAATTTAAGAACGGTAGTGAGTGGAATAATAGACAAGTAAATTAATTAGTTAATTTATTGTCTATTAAATCCTACAAACCTAATCTACCACTATGTAAACATGTTTATATCCAATTACTATGTTTATATACATAACCCAAGATCCTTGGTGCAGAGAGATTTCTATGTAGAACTTCATTGGAAACAAATGAAGGAGGATCAATGATGAATGAGTGACATATGTTTTAACTCTCATCAACGTCGATGTAAGGGGTTCATTGTTTTTCAATGATTTATCTGTTCTTTGAGGTGGGGATTTTTATTTTTTGGGTTAATTTTACTATTATTTATTTTTGTGATGAAAACGAATTAATTCATTTAGATTTAATTCATGGATCATTCATTTTTTATTAGCCCATCAATTATTTCATTTCCTAGAATTTGGAATTTGATATTTATTTTGAATTTGATGGTTTGATTATCCACTATTCTATTCATATTTTTTCAATGATTTCCATCTAAACATGACTCATGATTGATTCTCACTTTTCTAATTCATGGATTTTTTCCTCTATTCTTCAAATGTTTGTCATTAGTATTTTGATTAGCTGATGATTTGACTTTACCTGGGAACCTGATTATTGTACAATCATTCTTTGGTGTAAAGAATCACTATTGTAGGTTCATTGATAGGATTGAATAGATGAAATAGGTTAGAAGAAAACAACATATATTTGATAGTGGTACAAGTAATGGTTTATTTATGATATGGATTATGTGATTACTCCATAGGAGTGAAAACGAATAATTTTTTAGCAAAGGGTGGATGGAATTTGAATATAGTGAAGACATGGTCTTGGTCAATCAAGATCCAAGATTTATGGGAAATATTCACAATAGAAGTGAAGGATTTGGTTGTCAGAATAAGATATGAATTGACAGCTCTGGAATTCTATAAAATTTCAATCTACATGGTGTGTAGTCTGGAAGAACACATTCCATGTGGACCTCCTTCGTGCAATAATGAGGGTTTATGAAAAAGTTAAATATCACATGTTTTCTAGGGGACCCAAACACCATGTGATCCTTATCTGGTCATCTTAGTGTGTATATGGAGTTTATTCCCATAAATTAAGTAACCCCACACATTGTGTGCACATTGAGTCACACCCCGTTTACTTCAGAGAGTACACAGACTCAGGTAGATAGCACATGACCATGTGTCAAGCCCAACCACTTCACGCTATGTGTTATTACAACATTTAATGTATATAGATAAGAACATTTCATATGATATGGAAGGACACGGGTAGGACCGTACATAGTGATACATGTCATGTACCCCTAAAGAAATACATATACTCCTTCCATGGTAGGTTGGATCCCTTGTTTCCCTCAGTCTAGCTTCAGTATTAACATGAGTGTGTTCCCCTAAACTGATCTAGTTTGGGTATATCCCCTTGGTTTGTCCTTGTGAGGGTATAATGTTCCATCCCATACTAAACATGGGATTAGTGATTCCATTTTAATTTTAGTTCTAGATATATTTAGGTATCCCTCCACATAGCTTATAGTGTGATCCTCTATCACTTTCTTCCCTATTTTGGGGAAGGTATCATGTATCCAAAATCCAAGGCATGTGATACCCTTCCTAGTGGGTTATTCTAGATATGTCCAGGTGTCCCCCATGGGCCTTGGGTGTGATCCCCTACCTTTGTATCAATATCTTATGTGATTCGGTTAATGATTCAACATGGAAAGGCATGATGAGTATGACCTCTTGGATGAGTTCCATCAGTGTTAGCGATACCCAAGGAGTGGGTTTCCTCATACGAGTGTTACCTTAGAGCCTCAAGTAGAATCCTTTGGCTGATAGTGAGTTCATGACCTTAATCTGAGGCTTGGAGTCTATCTATGGGTATATCTAGGTCTTTTTTCCTTCATGTTGTCTTGCCTTATTTTGTTATTGAGCCGACTCTCTTTGATTCTATGTTTGGTGATTTAAAGGTGTCCTACTAGGTATGTTTATAATCATCCATGTATAGTATTTTTTCACATTTTTTATGCATTATATAGACAATATATCTTTTGAAGGAGTCCTAGGTGGACTGAGAGTGGGTGGGGCCTAGTGGATATTGGTGGTAGATATTACTGGTACATGAAGTTGCTTTGGAAGAAAACCCTTATCTTGTTATTATATTGGAATCCACTTCTGGTTGGTGGGAATGTATATTTCTCTTTTAATTTTATGGTTATGTATTATTGCAATCTGATATGGAATTAAATTTCATGCATTCATTTACAGTATCATATAGTCACCTTATTGAATTATACTGGTGTGTGGAGATTTGTGTGTGTGTATGTACAAGTACCTTAGGATTAGGCCACCCATGTGTATGATATGCCTACTTGGTGTTAGTCACCATCCTTTGTCCTATTGGAGGTAGGATTGGGGTGTCATTATTGACTTATTAATGTCTAGGTGTTCCCCAATGGGTTGGTTCATGACAATAACACACCCAGAAAGTCTAAGGACATAATAATTAAAATAGTGAGTAGAAGTCCATATGCTTCTGTGATGGATCTATCACATCTGTTATGTTATGTACTAGATATGATAATTCTAGAACATACAATATTATGGGAAAATATCAAATAAATCTAGAAGAACTTAATGATAATCAATTATATTTATCCAATATTATTTGAGAAAGTACATGGTATATGTACCTGGTACCTTAAGAGGAAGGAACACTAGTTATAAGGGGACATAAACTAGTATTTTTATGGATATTTTGATCTAATATAATTTTTAGGGTAAATAAATGATCAATAGAGTCCCATTGAAGTCAGTAGTAGAAATATCTATAAATACCGAGTTTTTTTCCTTCTAATACAACTAAAAATTGGTATGAAATACACAAAAATTTGTTCCAATCCATATAATCATACTTAAAAAGTAAATTATTATCATAATATAAATTATGATAATCTTATGAAATTATTAATTGATAAGAATTAAATATTATGAAAGAGGAAAAGGGTAATATAATTGGGGATATCATCTCTTTGGGTAGTTTTTACTCAATGAGGTGAAGTCATAAATAACAGAGTTTCCATGTAAGAAAACATGGTAGGCCCAATGACTAAATTCATAACTCAATAGAAGTATAGTCTTATCATGTGAGATATAACAAGTTGATAAATATCAAGTTGGATCTAGTGCACATGAGGGTGTTGTAAATGTGGGTTTCCTATACTCAACTTATGCAGTACTTTTTGATTATCGTATCATGTACACAGAGAGTTATTCATGATATATTCTTACCATAATAGTGTCAATACTTCTTTTTTTACTATTTATATGGTTAAGTCCTTAGATCATTTGTTGTATCAAAAGGTTATAATTGTTCTTAGCTATAATGAGAACCTTAATATACTATGATAGTAATCTTAAACAAATATATCATGGGATATATAAATCATACTGACGGGGTATAGATGATGTCTAACTTTTAGGTGTTGGGTGTAACATCCCAACTCAGGTGCCACTAACTGCTGCCCTAAGCTAGTTTTTTACATAACCTTAGGCTCTAATCCCCATACACTAGAGGATTTTGAATAGCAGTGAGGGTCTAATGAAACACATTGGAAGATTATAACCTATTTTTCAGAGTAATACACAATAGATAGGATAAGATATAATAGATCAACACAATAGATGATCATGAATTCCCAAAACAATTTTCCAAAATTGGGTACATTCCCACAACCAAATAGTAAATATGTCATTCCATGTCATAAAATTCCAAGTGTCATGGAAAACCCAAAATAATGATGTTGGTCGGAGTAGATTACTCAATAGGGGAGGGGTAAATTGAGTAACTATAAAATTTTCTATAAAAATTATTTCTAAAAGATTTCCCCAAATATTAAATACAGTCCATTTAATCAAAGTAATACAGTTATAAGAGTTTTATTGTTTGAATAACTTCTTAGAATATTGATTAATTCTCATTAATCTTAATATCAGTTATTAATATTACTTTTGAAGCTATTATACTAAGACAAAATAGTTATAACTTCTTTCCAAGACTAACTATCAAAGTGAATTTAGTGATTTCTGAGTTATATAGAAAAGCAGTAAAATAGAGAAAACTAAATTAAGCAGCATGGTGGATATAAAACAAGTGGTTCAGTCTCAAGCCAAGACCTAATCCACTCCACTTGGTGATCACCTTCCAACAAGTAGTTTATATAAATAAACTTTGATCCACACCCTGGATCAGGGTTAACAACAGTACACAAGATTGTCTAGTCCACACAGGGACCTCTTCCATAGTTCTTCATGGGTACAAATAACCAGGCCACATAAGGAACTCTTCCACACTTATCTGTGAGTATAAAAAAGTATAAATTAATTTTGGAGTAAGGATATCTTGTATCCTTCAGTTTAATGCAGGAGACAGAGTGTGTTATTATACAGATACACACTCTGCTCGAAAGTTAATAAAATGATACACAATAGAGCAGTAATATTGAGATAGGTTTAAAAATGATCTGAGTGTTGGTCTTTACAGCTCTGGACTTATAAGATGAAGCAGATACAGAACTCAAGTCCTCGTATGGAAAATAGAGTGTCACAAGATAGACAGATTCGGCTTGTGTTCTTCTTGGTGTTTCATAGTGCAAAGATTTTCTCGGGATTCCATTATGCTTCATGTATTCCTCAGTAGTGTCTAGTTTCATGAGGAAATGCTTTTTTCTAAGTATCTTCTTCTTTGTAGTGATTCTTCTTAGTATAGTGTCACACACTATTCTCGCATATGTCTTTTCTTTTTCATTTCTCTTTTTGTTTCTTGGAAGCACTCTTCTTTTATCCTAGAGTGCATGTGTTAGGGCCAACAGGTTGTATGTATTTTTCACCACGTACCTTGTACTGTCTGATGATATGTCTACAAAGAAACATTAATTATGTCATTGCATTAAAATCTTCAAATATGGCCGTTAGAGATTAAATCGAAAAATGACAAAATATATATTAGGAAATGATGTCACAGTATGTCATGGAAATGGTGTCTCCTTCACACAGTGTCTAGATTGGTCACGGTGTCTTGTTCACGGTGTCCTATGGTCACGGTTTCTTGTTGTTCATGGTGTCTTGTTCATGGTGTCTTGCTCCACAGTGTCTTGTTCACAGTGTCTTGCTTCACGGTGTCTTGTTCACGGTGTCTTGCTTCACGGTGTCTTGTTCACGGTGTCTTAATTCACGGTGTCTTATTCATGGTGTCTTGCTTCATGGTGTCTTATTCTCGGTCTCTTGTTCACGGTGTCTTGTTGGTCATAGTGTCTTGTTCACTTTTCTAGAAAGACATAACCAGTGACAGAATTACGGTGTTTCAGGATTTTCAAACTAACTATATTCAGACTTAAGCAATGATGATCAAAGAATGAATTAGACTTAATCATTTGTCAATGAAGGTATTATAAAAGTAAATCAACGATGGAATAAAGTAATTAAACTGAATATAGAGTAATTAAGATCTTGAATGTCTCTTCTTAAATCATGAGAATACTTAAGCAATAATATACATGATTTGATATAATTTATAGGATTTAACCAAGTTGAATAGGATTTTTGATCATTAAAACATGATTAGTTTGTGAGGAGTCCAACAATATCCCCCTTTTTTATGATCACAAATCATACAGATTTAGATATCTCTCCCCCTTATCTTCAAATAGAGATATAGAGATAAATGTATAACATATATAAATTTCTCCCCCTTTTGGGATTATCAAAAAGATAGAATAAGAGGAGTCAAGAAAAAGTGCACATTTTATTAAAGTAAATAAGGTCCAATATAAATAGAAAGGAGAAAAATAAAAACAACACCATTCCTATCAAAAAGGATAAATCACTGTTCTTCTTCACTGACTGATCTTCTCTTTGCCTTTATTAGTAGTAGAAGAGGAAGCCATAGGAGCTGAGGTGGGGGTAGAAGAATGGAGTGAGCTGGTCGATAGAGAAGGTAAAGGAAGGCCTTCAAAAACAGATGGAGCTAGAGTAGGAGCGGTAGAAGATCGAGGTAGGTGTTGATCAAGAATAATAGGCTTGATCTAACTCAGTGCTTGCCCGACATACATAGTAGTGGAGGCTAGGGAAGAGGTGAAAGTAGGAAAACTAGGTCTCAGAGGTACAGGCATAGGAGAAAAAATGGTTGTACTCTATACATAAAGATAGGTCCTCGGGAGTTTGATGAAATCTGCAATGATCTCCCCACCATATTTCATGGCTTTCTCAAAGTCATCCTTGTTCTCCATAAACTTGTCCAACAATCGAGTGAACTCAGTGAGCTTTTAGACTTGGGTCTTGAAAGCTTGAGTTACAGGAGGAATCCACAGATTTTCCACAAGATACTTGAAATGATTTTCCATATCATTCTTGGAGAATATTTGGTAGAAGTAGAAGTCCAATTTCTTAGAAATCTCTTGTTGAGCATCATTAGCAATTTTTGAGTGGATTTGGACCACGTCAAGAACTCTGTCACTATTCTTGATAACTTCATGTAGATAATCTTTATTAAAGCCACTAAGCACAGTCTGCATCTCTTCTTTGACCACTATTCTAAGCAGGTCATTGTCTAAAGAGGGTTGAGAGGATTGACCAGAGGCTTTAGAATCATTGACAATTGTGGTGAGAGATTTCAGTTGATTCAGCACCTTTTGAAGATACCCCATATATTCAGCAGTGAGTTTGTTAAGATTTACAACAATCTCTCTCATCTCATTCACAATCTGTTTGTTCCTTTTAGTGATCTTTTCTTCTAAGGAAGCTAAATAAGGTTGAATCTGAGACACAACATCCTGTGGAGTTTGAGTAATAGCAGGTTTTACAGGAGGAGAAGCAAGTTCCGATCTCGAATGAATCTATTTCCACATATCTTCAATCATACTTCTTAAGGTCTTCACTTCATCACTAATTAGCCTATTTTCAACTCTTACTTTCTGAATCTCATGAAGCATTTTAGGTTTTATTTTCCAAATAACTTTCTCCAACAATAAAGAGGCATCTTTCTCACTAATATGTGTCACAAGAGTAGGTTGAGAATTCATTAATTTTTCTACACCATACAGAAGGGTAGCACCAAAATCCTTTAGATCATCCTTAGTCACAAAGGATGGTTGTACTGATGAAGGTTCAGAAGCAGGGATTGAAATAGTTTTAGGTTCCTTTGTAGGGGCTATATTAGAGATTGATTTCAATTGAAACAAAGAGGAAAGGTCAAGGCCTTTTACTGAGACTTTCTGAGAGTCATTCACATCATAGAAAGTGGGGAACTTATATCGAGTGTCTATAGGACTTGAAACACTTGGGTTTGGTACTTTAGTAGACTCCAGATTTGGGGGTTTCTCCCCCTCAATAGTAGAATCTTTCTCCGGATTGAGGGGCTTAGGGTATTGATCTAATTCCACAGAAATAGCTCTTGGTTCCTCACCCATTTTCTGCCTAGCCATCTGAAAAGATAGCTCCATCCTTTCTTCTGTAGAAGGGATGATTTCAGGATCATATTGTTCCACTGGGAGTTCCTCAAGATTAGCTTATTACATACCAGGTAGCTCTTCCACTATAGGTTCTTCCATGGCATCATTGTCTGTTTCTTTGGAAAAAGGGCATGTTTCAACCTCGGGTTGATCTTCTAGATTAGAAACTTCTGAAGGTGTAGGGACTTCTTTTTCACTTACCTCAAGAGGGACAGGTGTACTGTCTTCCCCAACATAAATAGTTTCCCTAAGAGGCACAGCAGCCTCTTCTTCTTCTTCATAAGAGTACTCAACATATCTCATCTGGTTCCAAACCAGGATCATAAATGTTTCTTGGTCTTGAGGTATGTTCCACTGGATTGAATTTCTCATAAAATCTATCATTGTCTTCCACCCATTACTTTTTCCAAGGATTCCAATTTATCTTCATTCTCTTGATAGTGGATTTAGAGAGAAAGAATTCACAATCATTAATTACTTCCTCATTAGGTCCAACCATACCTTTGGAAACAAGAATGGCTGAGATAATCTAAGAGTAAAATAGGGAAGTTGACTTAGATGTGGCTTTGATCAGCTTACACATGTGGTGAATGATATACTTGCATAGGTTGATCTTATGCCCACTTTTCATAAGATGAATCAGGAACACATCCTGATATTTCAAAACAGAAAAATCTCATTTTATGGGGCTAACCAGATTTTGTATAAACTTGAATAGAAGCCTTGATTCTCCATTTAGTTCAGTAGCAATGGCTCTCCTCTTGGTGCCATTTCCAGTTAAGGCTTTCAAATAATCTTCTAGATTAAAGAATTCGGTTGAAGGTAGAGGTCCTATGTTATAATCCTCAAAGATTCCTTCATGAGGTATCCTAAGGCATGAAGCCCATAACCTCGAAGAGAATGATCATTTCTACCCATTGATCCAGCTTCTTACAACATATCCATCTTCATAATCAAAGGATAACTGAACATATTGATAGAACTGAGCCACTAAATTAGGATAGATAGGTTTGTCTTTCTTCGCAAACCACTCTAACTAGACTTACAGTTATAACACTTTCAAAACCAAGGAATTACTATATAGAAGCCAATTGGGGCAAACCTCTTTTTCAGGTACAATAAATCGGTTTACTAGATTCAATTTTAGAGGTCCTTCGGGTGCTATATTAGGTGCAATCCTCTTTTTCTTTGAGCTGCACTTCTCAGGAGTCAATAATGAAGGGAGTTTCATCCCGGGCATTCACCAAAGGTTTGAGAGAGAGAAAAGAGTTTTAGGGTTAAATAAGGGTTTAAAAAGAGTGAGTAGAAGAAAGTTCGGGTGAAGAATCGAGTGATACTTTCTTTATTTTATCATTTAGGAATACCAAACATCGCAAAAATAAAAATGTAGGAAAGTAAATAGGTGAAATGAATAATTACCATGATTTAGTTTTTAATAAAAATTATAAATAATTTTTACGGTGAGACCGTGTCTGAGTGTTACGGTGAGACAGTGATTGGGCATTACAGTGAGACAGTAAACATAAACTTTAAGGTGAGACAGTAACTGACTGACAGTAATTACAAAATACTAACTGTGAGACCGTAAACATGAAACAGTAAGATACAAAAACAATAAGACATTTACTTAAGATTTATCATGCCTAATTCATGTATGATGTAGTCTATTCTCTCAGAATTAAATGGTTTGGTGAATATATCAGCAATCTGATACTCAGTACCAATGAATTCCAAAGTGATATCACCTTTTTGATAATGATCTCTCAAAAAGTGATGTCTTACATCAATATTATTTGTCCTAGAATGTGAAATAGGATTTTTAGAAATGTTAATAGAACTTGTGTTGTCACAGTTTAGAGGTACATGCCTGAATTGATATCCATAATCTAGTAATGTGTGTTTTATCCACAAAATTTGTGTACAATAACTACCAGCAGCTATGTATTCAGATTCTACAGTAGATAATGCAACAAAAAAAATTTACTACACCATGGTACTAGTGAATTGCCTAAAAAGTGACATGTTCTAGAGGTGCTTTTCCTATCTAACTTACAGCCACTGAAGTCAGCATCAGAATAACTCACTAATTCAAATGATTGTCTTCTAGGATAGAACAGTCCTAGATTTTGTGTATTCTTGAGGTATTTGAAAATTCTATTTACAACATTTAAATGATATTCCTTAGGATTTTCTTGAAAATGAGCACACATACACACACTAAACATAATGTCAGGTCGACTAGCAGTCAAGTAGATTAAACTTCCAATCATTCCTCTATAAGTGGTTTGATCAACAGATTTTTCATCTTCATCAAGATCCAACTTACAAGTGGTACTCATGGTAGTGTTACTACTTTTAGTGTTATCCAATCCAAAATGTTTTATAAGATCTCTAGTATATTTACTTTGAGTTAAAATAATACCATAATTATTTTGAAGGATTTTAAATCCAATAAAGAATTTTAGTTCACCCATTAATCACATTTCAAATTCATTTTGCATCATTTTAGAAAAATCAACACATAAAGAATTTTTTGAAGATCCAAAAATAATATCATCTATATAGATATGAACAACTAAAACATCATTAAAAATTCATTTTATAAAAAGGGTAGGATCAGCTATTCCTTTTTTAAAACCTTTGGAAATAATAAAAGTACTCATCCTATCATACCAGGCTCTTGGAGCTTATTTTAAACCATATAAATCTTTTGATAGTTTAAAAATATGATTTGGAAAATGAGGGTTTGTAAATCTAGGGGATTGTTCAAAAAAAATCTTTATCTATATACCCATTTAACAATGCACTCTTGACATCCATTTGATATAGTTTGAAATTCATATGTGCATCATAAGCAAGCAGGATTCTGATGGCTTCAAGTCTAGCTACTGGTGAAAAATTCTCCTCATAGTCAATTCCTTCTTGACTATATCCTTGTGCAACTAATCAAGCCTTGTTTCTAACTATGTTACCAGCTTCATATACCTTATTTCTGAACACCCATTTAGTGCCTATGGTGAATGTGTCCTTGGGTCTTTCAACAGGTTTTCAAACTTTGTTCCTTTCAAATTGATTAAGTTCTTGCATAGCCATTACCCAAAATTCATCATTGATAGCATCATTAATGTTTTTAGGTTCAAGTTATGACAAGAAGACTTGATGTTAAACCTGATTTCTAAGAGAATCTCTAGTTTGTGTTCTTTTATCTAAGTCTCCTACAACAGCATTTAAGGGGTGGTTCTTGAGAGTTCTAACAGCTCTAGAAAAATAAGGGCTAGTGATTTCAGGTTCATCCATAGATTCAGGTTCATTGTGACTTGATTCTAAGGAATTTCTAGAACTGGAAGTTTTCACAGATTCTTTAACAGAGGTGTTTGAGGATTTTTAATTTATTTTCAAATTTGATACATCATCCTCCAGGTTCTCTAGAAAGGTTTTAGGCTCATGTGGATTTGTTTCATCAAATTTGACATGAACAGATCCTTCCACACATTTAGTTCTTTTATTGAACACTCTATAGGATTTACTAGACATGGAATATCCTAAAAAGATACCTTCATAACTTTTGGATGAAAATTTGTCAAGATTGTATTTGGTATTAAGAATATAGACTTTACAGCCAAAAACTTTGAAGTAGTTAACCTTGGGTTTTCTATTGTTCCATAACTCATAAGAATCCCTCTT
The DNA here is from genome assembly GCA_963277665.1 of Viscum album. NCBI lineage: Eukaryota > Viridiplantae > Streptophyta > Magnoliopsida > Santalales > Viscaceae > Viscum > Viscum album. The sequence continues at coordinate 1,843,135,413 of OY728136.1, forward strand.
AATAATGGGTCGGATCAATACTTTATTGATTATGTAGCATGTTGTATTGACAGATTTGGTCCAAAAATAAATAGTTAAGTCATACTCAATAAGAATTGTTCTATCAATCTCTTACAAGGTTCTATTTCTTCTTTCTACAACTCCATTTTGTTAAGGTGTTTTAGGGGAAGAGAAATTGTGACTATAACCATTTTATGAGAAAAAGGATTCAAACTCTTGATTTTCAAACTCACGTCCATGATCACTTCTTAAGTATTTTATTATAAGTCCACTAAGGTTTTCTACAGACTTGGAATATTTAGTAAAATAAGAGCAGGCTTCACTTTTGTGAGCTAGAAAGAAAGTCCAAGTATATCTAGAAAAGTCATCTACAATAACATAAATGTAGTGCTTCCCATTTAAACTAGAAACTCTAGATGGTCCAAAAAAATCCATGTGAACCAGTTCGAGAGGTTGATAATTTGACACTTCTTTCTTTGGTTTGAAGGAAACTTTGTGTTTATTTCCCTTTTGACAAGGATTACAAACTTTGTCATTTGGAAACTCAATTTTGGGTAAGTCTTTAACTAAGCTTTTTCTAGTTAGATTTCTAAGGGAGTGAACATTACAGTGTCCTAGTCTCCTATTCTAGAGCCAAGAATATTTATGAAATACACTTAAGAATGAAACATTTTGAGAAGCTAAAGAATCTAAGTTAACAGAGTAAAAAAATTTCATTTATTAATGTAGAAAATATTAATTCTTCTTTAGAATTAAAGACATTGCAAGCATCATTTTCAAATCTAACATGAAATCCATAATCACATAATTGTGAGATACTAAGTATATTATACTTTAATCCATCAACAAATAGTACTTTAGAAATTAAAACTGAGTTAAAGTTACAAATTTGGTCGAGGCTAATAATATTTACTTTGTCATTGACACCAAATGTGACATGTCCTCCATCTACTTTTATCAAGTTCTTGAATCATGAGTAATCTCCTGTCATGTGCCTTGAACATCCATTGTCCAGGTACCATAGACTTTTACAAGAACTATTTAAGAATATTTCCTACAAAATGATCAAGAAAAAACAGATTTTGGTACCCATACTTGTTTGGGCCCCGTAATATTAGTGATAGGTGCTTTGGGAACCCATATTTTCCTCATAGGTTTCCTATAAGAATTATGTAAAGTATTTGAAAAATAAAATCTATTTGGTCTAGAAAAACTTGAAACTGTAGAATATGTATCATGTATTGGATTAGTTGATTTGTGTCCAGAACAATGAGTAAAACTATATGTCCTAGATCTAGAAACAAAATTTGTTCTACCAAGATTTCTTTTGTCAGGTTGATAACCAATACCAGTGTTGTATTTAGGGGTAATCTATTTTCCTAGAATTTGTGTAAGGGTATTCTTCCCATTGGTAAAATTTTCAAGGTCATTCTTCAATTTATCATTAGAAATTTTTAATTTAATATTTTCTTTGAGCAGTTGAGCATTTTTCTCTTTTTCAGTTGTGAGTTCAGATTTAACATTCACAGTGAGAGCATGTTGTTTCTTCAATGATTTATATTTGTCTTTTAGTTCATTGCATGTCTCTTCAAGCATGTTACGGTATTCAAACATTTCTTCATTAGTCATATTTTCAGAGTCACTCTCATCTCTAGAATATTATGAATTATGTATAGAGGATTCCATTGTTACCTCAAATGTGTTTGTTATAAAACACATATTGTCTTTGTTATCCTATTCATCATGTGATGTTTCTGAGTCGCTTAAACTATCCTCAGAAGCACTCCAGGTTGCTTTCATGTCCTTTTTATACTTCCTGTCCTTTTCCTCATATTTCTTTTTTTATTTGAGCTTTGGATAGTCAGCCTTGATGTGTCCTTCACACTTACACTCATAGCAGAAAATTTCATCAATCTTGTCACTTCTTTTCCAATCCTTCTTCCAATTTCCTTTTTGGTTATATTTTCCCTTGATGCTAGGATTTCAGAAAAATTTATTCTTCGTGTAAAATCTTTTGAATATTCTGGCTAATTGATCTATCTCCTCATCACTGTCGGATGATCATAGTTCATTGGTGGAGCTTTCTATAGAAGCTTCCAGTTTCCCTTTGTATTTTTTCTTAGAGGTGGTAGATTTTAATGCAACAGATTTCCTTTTTGGTGCATCCACCTCCTCCTTGTTGACTTTCATCTCTTCACCATACATCATAAGTTTCCAAATGAGTTCTTTTATAGGTATTTTTCTTATGTCACATGATTATATAATAGAGATATAGGTTCCCATCCATCTTTCAGGTAGACATTTGATAATTCTAATGATTTTTTCCTTGGTAGTGACTTCTCTTCCAAGTGAGATCATTGTGTTGACAATCTCATTGAACCTAAGATACATGTTAGAGATAGGATCATCAGGTTTCATCTTAAAATTATCATATTTAATAGTATAAGTATTAAGAATCATTTCTTTTACACTATATGTTCCTTCATGTGAGATAGATAGGGTATCCCAAATTTCATGGGCAGTTTTACAAGCAGAAATTCTATTGAATTCTTCATCTCCTAAGGATCGGTATAAAGAATTCATATCTTTGCAATTATTATTGTAGGAAATTTTGGTAGGTTCATCCCATGTGATTATATCAGTAGTAGGAATCTTATATTCATCTATAATGGAAGACCAATTTTCAAAACTCATACTCTCTAAATGTATTTTCATTTTAATTTTCCATTGAGCATAGTTGGTTCCATTAAAGAATGGTGTTATGTTGGTTGCATCACCTTCCAATCTATTATCTATAATAACCTAATAGTTTTAAAGAGTTAGAAATTTAGAATTAATAGAAATTTATAGATCTTTAAGGTTCAACTACAATAATAGTTGAATAATATTAAACAGAGTCCTAATAAACAACCTTTGATACCAAATGTTGGTCGGAATAGATTACTCAAGAGGGGAGGGGTGAATTGAGTAACTATAAAAATTTCTTTAAAAATTATTTCTAAAATATTTCCCCAAATATTAAATACGGCCCAGTTAATCAAAGTAGTATGGTTATAGAAGTTTGATTGTTTGAATAACTTCTTAGAAGATTGATTAATTATTAGTAATCTTAATATCAGTTATTAATATTACTTTTGAAGCTATTATACTAAGAAAAAATAGTTATAACTTCTTTCCAAGACTAACTATCAAAGTGAATTTAGTGATTTTTGAGTTATAAAAAAAAGCAGTAAAACAGAGAAAACTAAATTAAGCATCACAACGGATATAAAACAAGTGGTTCAGTCTCAATCTGAGACCTAATCCACTCCATTTGGTGATCACTTACCACCAAGCATTTTATATAAATAAACTTTGATCCACACCCTGGATCGGGGTTAACAACAGTACACAAGATTGTCCAGGACGCACAGGGACCTATTCCACAGTTCTTTGTGGGTACAAATAACCAGGCCACACAAGGACCTCTTCCACACTTATCTGTGGGTATACAAAAGTGTAAATGAATGTTGAAGTAAGGATATCTTGTATCCTTCAGTTTAATGCAAGAGACAGAGTGTGTTATTATACAGATACACACTCTACTCGAAAGTTAATAAAATGATACACAACAAAGCATTAATATTGATATAGGTTTAGAAATGCTTTGAGTGTTGGTCTTTGCAGCTATGGACTTCTGAGATGAAGCAGATGCAGAACTCAAGTCCTCGTATGGAAAACAGAGTGTCGCAAGATAGACAGATTCGGCTTGTGTTCTTCATGGTGTTTCACAGTGCGAAGATGTTCTCAGGATTTTAGTATGCTTTTTGTATTCCTCAGTAGTGTCTAGTTTCATGAGGCTATGCTTTCTTCTAAGTATCTTTTTCGTTGTAGTGCTTCTTCTTAGTATCATGTCACACACTATTCTCGTGTATATATTTTCTTTTTCATTTATCTTTTTGTTTCTGGGAAGCACTCTTCTTTTATCTTTGAGTTCACATGTTGGTGTCGATATGTTGCATGTATTCTACACCTCGTACCTCATACTGTCTGATGATATGTCTACAAAGAAACATTAATTATGTCAGTGCATTAAAATCTTCAAATATGACCATTAGAGATTAAATTGAAAAATGACAAAATATATATTAGGAAACGGTGTCACAGTATGTCATGGAAATGGTGTATCCTTCACACGGTGCCTAGATTGGTCACGGTGTCTTGTTCATGGTGTCTTATGGTCACGGTGTCTTGTTGTTCACAGTGTCTTCTTCACGGTGTCTTGCTTCATGGTATCTTTTTCACGGTGTCTTGCTTCAGGGTGTCTTGTTCATAGTGTCTTGCTTCACGGTGTCTTGATCACGGTGTCTTGCTTCACGGTGTCTTGTTCACAATGTCTTGCTTCATGGTGTCTTGTTCACGGTGTCTTGTTGTTCATGGTGTCTTGTTCACTTTTCCAGAAAGACATAACCAGTGGCAGACTTACGGTGTCTCAGGATTTTCAAACTAACTGTATTCAGACTTAAGTAATGATGATCATAGAATGAATTAGACTTAATCATTTGTCAAGGAAGGTATTATAAAAGTAAATCAAGGATGGTATAAAGTAATTAAACTGAATATAGAGAAATTAAGATCTTGAATGGCTCTTCTTAAAGCATGAGAATACTTAAGAAACAATATACATGATTTGATATAATTTATAGGATTTAACCAAGTTGAATAGGATTTGTGATCATTAAAAAATGATTAGTTCATGAGGAGTCCAACAAATGACATGATTAAAAATAACAAAATGGGTCCCAACACCAAGTTTGGTTCCATTATCTATGTACGTCCCCAAGCCCCAAATCAACCATCTAGCATAAGGAATTTTCCCTTGTCCTAACCTGAAACCATGAGGTGTGCTTGGGTACCTAATGGTGGCCCAAGTAGGGTGTGATTACAAATTAGTAGGCCACCACAAATGGAGTCTACAAAATATCTTGTCTAATATAGTGTATGTGGAAGTACATGTAATAATAAAACAACAAAATAAAACTGGTTACAATTGTTAACATTTATGAGATCGATTACTTTCATTTAATTTTTTCCATGTTTTATCCATTTTCATCAAACCATCTTTGGCTCGTGTAGGTCATATGATCCATATGTCAAAAATGGATCACAGGTCAGCAAACATGGAGCCTCAGTCCATGGATCTGATTGGGATTATGAATGCCATGTCTGACCATCCCAACCATGATATGGAACACCATGTCCATGCCCTTTAGTTCAAGAGCATCAGTTCATTCCCTAAATAACTATTGTGCATAGGGGCACTTGGAGCATCAGTGTGGACTACCCACAGGAGTGAAGCATCAGTCCAACATCCCAATACCATATATCACAATCACATAGGCTTATCCTCATTAACCATTTCATTATAGAAAAACAACAAGGGTTTACCATTTCCATTTCTTCACATTTCCATGATTCATTGCAACCATCATGCCCACAATTCCCAACACAAGCCGATTTTAACATTTAACACATTACAACCATTTAATCCCATTTTTCTGATCCATTTAACCATGAGGCCAAGCCCCATTAACCAATTATCATTTCCATTCATTTACCTATCATCAATTACTTAACTCTTCAAGTTGATATAAGCATCCTATCTTTCCATGTTACTGAGTTAATCACATTTACCATTGGTTTAATATAATAAACCCCACAATTTATCATTCAACATCCCAATATTTCATGTTCAAGGTAGTGTTCCACCCCATGGGTGTCCATAGTCCTGGTCAACTAATCCTCATCAGATCCCATAGGGATCATGAGGGTTTCAATTCATCTTCCAATTAACCCAATTACAATTTCTTACTAAGGAAACCAAATGGAAAGCAAGAATATACCACCTCACAACCACATGCACATTCAAATAAGGTAACAAGACTATGAGATAAAACTTGTAGACTTCCTGCATCAAGTTATACTATGCCAAAATTTGTATTTAGCAGCGGTTTTTTTTTTCGTTTAGCAGTAGTTTAAACCGCTGCTAAATCATTCTGCATCGGTTTTGGAAAACCGTTGCTAAATCGTGTGTCGGGAAATAATTAGCGGTGGTTTTTTAAAACTGTCATAGAATGATTTAGCGGTAGTTTAAACTGTTGCTAAATCTTTTTTAATTATTTTTTAAAAAAATTGAAATTTGTTAATTTTTAATTTTTAATTTTTTTAATTTTTTTATTTTCATAATTTATTTATTATTCATTATTTATTATTACCATGTTCATCTCCATCTCCATGCATAAGTCCATGTCTATGCACATCCCATGCTATATATAAAAATTCTACGTTGTGTGAGATTTGAACCCCTTACCTCTTGCTTATTCTCCAAAGACTTTACCACTCCAGCAGGTTCTACATGTGGTCAATAAATTGAATTTAATATACTTATATATGTATGTGTGTGTGTGTGTGTGAGTGTGTATATATATATATTAATTGAAAAAAATACATAACAAATAGATGCACACTAAACAATTATTAATCGATAATTATTAATCAATAATGATTAATTAATAACTAATGAGTAGTTATTAATATTTAATAATTACTAATTACAAATTACTAATTAATAAATAGAATATAAATGAATAATAAATAAATCTATAATATGGAAATAAATGGTAAATAAAAAATATTAAATAGTAAATAGTAAATTGTAAATTGTAAATTGTAAATAGTAAATAGTAACTTGTAAATAATAAATTCTAAATACTAAATACTAAATAATATATAATATATAATATATAATATATAATATATAATATATAATATATAATATATAATATATAATATATAATATATAATATATAATATCTAATATCTAATATCTAATATCTAATATCTAATATCTAATATCTAATATCTAATATCTAATATCTAATATCTAATATATAATATGTAATATATAATTTATAATATATAACAAATAATACATAATATATAATATATAATATATAATATATAATACATAATACATAATATATAATATATAATATATAATATATAATATATAACATATAATATATAAGTAATGTATAAATAATAAATTAATTAAAAAATAATTTAATATATGATAAATAAATAACAAATTAATAATAAATTAATAAATAAATAGTAAATAGTAAATAGTAAATAGTAAATAGTAAATGATTAATAATAACTAATCATTAATAATTGTTCTTTTAGAATTATTAATTCTTAATTAATAATTAATATTTATAAATTTATAAATAATTAATAAATTATTGAGAAATTATTAATAAATAATTAATTAATAAATAATAAATAATGAATATTGAATAAATAAATAATAAATGAATAAATGAATAATAAATGAATAATAAACTATTAATAAATTAATATTTAGTAAATTTAAAATAAATTAATAAATAATAAAGAATAAATAATAAAGAATAAAGAAGAATTAATAATTAATTAATTAATTAATTAATTAATAATAATTAATAATTAATAATAACTAATAATTATTCATTATTAATTATTAATCAATTATTAATATTTAATATTTAATATTTAATATTCAATATTTAATATTTAATAAATAATTAATAATTAATTAATTAATAATGAATAAATAATAAATAAATAAATAAATAATGAATAATAAACTAATAATTAATAATTAATTAATAATTAATTAATTAAAATTAAATTAATAATTAATGTGTACATAATAACTAAATAATAAATAAATAAATATTAAATATTAAATAAATAGATTTTTCATTAAATAAATTTATAAATAAATAATAAATAATAGATAATAGATAAATAAATAAATAAATTATAAAACATTAAGAACCTCCAAAACCCTAAAAATGCCGAAATTGCCATAAAATCTGATCTGGGGATCCTTTTTTAGCACCACAATAAGTCAAATCGAAGATCATGAAAGGATCTTTGATATGATATGTGGTACAGGCCAAACGGACACCTGGATCAAAAGTTGTAACCATTTGAATTTTAAGAAATCGGGATCTGCAACTAAAATCTCTATTTCGAAGGCCTTCTAGGCCTTTCTGGTAGAATAAAAAGGAATACAATACTCAAATAGTTGGTACCAGACCTAAACGGCATAGATCTTGTCATAGGCTTCAATTTTATATGTGGTAGAGCCCAAATAGACACCCGAATTAAAAGTTATGGTCGTTTGAAGTTCGAGTTCAATTTTTGACTTTTGAAATTTTAATATATATTTTTCCTTTGATTGTCACATGATTTAAATCTCACTTGGTTTTATCTCATTTGATAAGCTTTGATTTTAATGGTTGTGGAGCTGAAATGGACTCCCAGATCAGAAGTTATGGTCATTTGATGCCTAAGTCTGTTCTTCAACTTATTGAAGATTTGTTTTCAGTTTAAAAATATTATTAACTAATAATTATAAATATTTTATTAATTTACACATTATAAATAATTAAAATTATAAATAATAAACTATATTTGATTGTAAATAATAAATAATAATTAATAAATAATAAATAAATCATTTTTTTAATTTTTTTTCTTCATTTTTGCAGTGGTTTTTTAAAAACCCACCGCTAAAAAAATTGTAATTTTTTGGAATAAATTTTAAAACATTTATAAAAAATATTTTAAAAACATTTAGAGGTGGTTTTTAAAAACACCACTAAAACACAATTTTCTTGTAATGTTAGTAGAAAAACACTCACTTAACCCTTGGCCTTTGATTCAAACTCAAACACCCTTTTAAGCCCCAACCTAGAAATTTTCCATAAAAGGAAAATTTAGGGATTTAGAAGGAGAAGAAAAACTACATGATCCTCTAAACAAAAAAACATGTAAAGAGGAATGTTAGACTCACCTGGATATTTGATTCACACCCAAACACACTTCAAATGACCAAGAATTGAAGGATAGACATCCCTTGGGAGCTTGGAGGAAGGAGGTTCATCACCCTGGTTGTTGTAGGGTGAAATGTGAGGAAAATAAAGTTAGAACCCTTAAATTCCAATGGGGGAATTGGAAATTCACCCCCTTTAATGAGGTACACAGTTTGGCCACATGTTTGGCCAAACCATGTGTCAACCGTACACCACCCTCTATCCAAAGGGGTCTTGGGTTGCATGGTCTCTTGGGAACCCACATGGTTTGAAAAACCATGTAGTGGGTGTGTAAAATGGATCTATCCAAATTAGCATGATTTGAATATTCCCCTTACATGGTTTTTCAACCGTGCACCCTCCCCTAAATACTTCATGGTTAAGGCGCATAGTTACTAATAACTTTGCGCCAACCATGCGCCCTACCCAGTATCCTATTTTCTTTCCTTTTCATGTTCCAAACCCCCAAAACACCCCTGAGTATCCTTATTAACCCAAGAACCATCTCATTAACCAAAATAAAGGGATCTTAATAGAAAATTAAACAATAATGTACCTCAATATAATTTTGGTATCTTACAACCTTCTCACCTTATGATGGATCATCCTCAAGCCGTACTCCCAAGCATTACTAAGTCTCCAAGGTAAAAAGATTGGGACACTGGACCCACACATCAACCTTCCTCTCCTAAGTCTCCTATTAAACGTTACCATACTACCAAAAAAACTCAAAACAAGGGCATGGTCTTACCCTATAATATTTTCTCATTTTGATCCACAATACGAACCAAATTCTCTTCAAGGGATGCATCCCCCTCAAAATCAATATTATCAACAGTGATCACATGAGAAGGGTCGGGGTGATACTGCTGAAGTTATGACTCATGAAAAACATTATGCATGACACTATACCACTGTGGAATATCCAGTCGATATTTCACTGGTCCAATCCTATCCACAATCTCAAACAGACTCGCATACTTGGGTACCAGCTTACACTGAATATGAATCTAACGGTGACCCAACCTTGGTGACACCTGAATGAACACATGATCACCCACTACAAACTCAAGAGGTTGAAGATGTTATTCTGCATACAAATTCTTCCAACTCTAAGTCATATCCATATGTTTCTGAATCAAATAAACATGCTCAGATGTCTCTTACATGAGACTCATCCCTCAAAAATTTGATTCCCTGTCCTCCATCTAACATAATAGGGATCAACAAAGTCTACCATAAAGAACCTCATAGGGTTCCGTCTGAATAGTTTCCTTGTAACTATTATTGTGGGAGAACTCATAAAGCAAAAAATTATTTTCCTAGGTTACACCATAATCAAGAAAAAATTATCTCAACATGTCCTCTATAACCTAAATAGTATGCTCTGATTTCCCGTCTGTCTGTGGGTGGAAATCCATACTCAGAAGCAACTAGGTACCAAGCACCCTCTGTAAGCCTTTCTAGAAGTTTGAATTGAAACATGGATCACTATTAGAAATGATACTTCAAGGAAACCCATGTAATCTTATGATCTCTCGGACATACATTTCACCCAATTTGTCCATGGTAAAAGTCTCTCAAATTGGTAAGAAGTGTACCACCTTTGTCAACTGATCGATAATTACCCATATCGCATCACTATTTTGTGATGTCCTCAAAAGACTTACCATTAATTATATAGTGAAATTGTCCCATTTTCATTCCAAAATGGGTAATGGTTGTAACATACCACTCGACCACTAATGCCCGGCATTTACCTGCTGATAGGTGTAGCATCGCACCATGAAACCTGCAACGTATTCCTCTTATCCCTAACCACCAATATTGTATATGAAGATCAAAATACATTTTGGATAAAATAAGATTAACCACCCACTTTGAGGCATGGAACTCACACATAAACTCCTCTCACATACACATGGGAACAACAACATGGCCTTAAACATAAATGATATCATCATCACCGATGATCCAGTCAGAAATTGATCCCCACCTTCAATGATTTCAATCAAGGAAAAACAATCTAGATCCTCATACTACCTCTCCTTGATCTATCCCAGAAGTGTGGAATTAACTACCAAATATATGAGGGTCACCTATCCTTGGCCCTCTTAAACCTCTATATGCATCTCAGCAAACAAATGAATTATTTTAAACTCAGAACTAGACTCCTAAACTGCCTGAGTATATGTCTTTCAGCTTAGAGAGTCTACTATACTATTCCATTTTACTAGAATATAAGCCAACGCAAAATCAAAATACTACATATACTTAACCCATCTTCACTGATGAAGTTTCAAATCACACTGGGAAAATATTTACTTAAGACTTTTATGGTTAGTATATGCAATAAACCTTTCTCCCATCAGATAATGTTGCTAACACTTTAAACCATAAACCACCGCAGCCAATTTGATCTCATGCATAGGGTAATTTAGTTCATGTAGCCTTAACTATTGAGACCCATATGCTATGACTCGATCTCCCTACATCAACACTACTCCAAGTTTGACCCTAGAAGCATCACAAAATAAGGTATACTCCTTACTTAGATTGGGTAGGATCAAAATTAGTGTGGTAGTTAAATGATTCTCCAATTATTGGAAGGCATTATGATGTGATATAGACAAGTAGAACTTGACACTCTTTTTCATCAATCCCAAAAGTGTTTCTACTAAGTAATAGAAGTCCTTGATGAACCTTCAATAACAGACTGTCAGACCCAAAAAACTTTTTATTTCAAAAACATTCTGGGTCTACTCCCAATATACAACTATTTTCACTTTTTTTGGGTCCACTGACACACCTTCCTTAGAGATGATGTGACCTAAGAAATGTACCTTATCGATCCAGAAGATAAAATTGGACAACTTAGAGTATAGCCAATGATTTCTCAGTGTACTCAAGACGATGTCAAGATGGTTGGAATGATCGTCATGAGTCTGGGAGTACACTAATATGTCTTCCACAAAAACAACTAAAAACTAGTCTATGTATGGGTGAAAGATTTGGTTCATTAAGTCCATAAACATAGTTTGAGTGTTTTTCAACCCGATGGGAATCACAAAAAACTCATACAGACCATACTGGCTCTTGAAGGTAGTCTGTAGTATATCAAGAGGTATCACCCTCAGCTGATGATACACTAACCACAAATTAATTTTTTAGAACATAGAAGCACCTCTCAATTGGTCAAAAATATATTCAATGCATGGAAGAGGATATCAGTTCTTGACCATCATCTTATTTAACTTCTTTTAATCGATGCACAAGCACAATGACCCATCGAATTTCTTGGAAAACAAGATTGGTGAACCCCAAGGTGATTTACTTGGGTAGATAAACCCTTTATTATATAAATCATATAGCTGAGTATTGAGATCTTGAAGCTTTGATGGTGAAATTATATATAGTGGAATGGAAACCAACTTGGCTCTAGGCATCAACACAATCGTGAACTCAATCTCTCTCTCAGGCGGCAACCCTGAGAATTCATATGGAAATACATCCTAGAATTGATCCACTATGAGAGGAAATATATATCACTCTACTCCCCCATCATTAAGTACAATACATGCCACTTATATTGTAAAATCACCTAACTACTGACGAACTAGCCTTGCACAGCCTGCCTGGAATTCTTATTCCCTAAGATGAACATAAATGTCACCCTCAAGGGACATGAACATTACCCTTTGGCAGTAACAGTCGATATGGGATCGATACAACACCAACCAATCCATCCCAAATACCATGTTAAACCCTAAAATCTCAAGCACAAACAAGTACCAAAGGAAATGGTACCCACTAACCTTGAGAGCACACTCTTTTCATTGCTAGATATTTTCTACTTATACCTACAACAGTGTGTTAATCAACAAGACCCCACACACATATTCCATAATGACCTAAATAATTTACAAAATGAGAAGATATAAAATAATGGGAGGCACCTATATCAAATAAATCATTAGAAAACATATAAGTTATAAGGATCGTACCTCGAATAGTTGATAACCCAACCTCGCCACTGCCAGGTGTAGGATGAACTACATGAAGCTGACCTGCCCCTATACCTTGGGATCTAGTCTGAGTTCCTGATGTTTCACTACCCTACTGATAGGAATGATCTTGTCCTAAATTAATGTGCCCCAGCCTCAACTGATACGATTGGTGGAACTTCAACTGCTTGACTGATACGAAGTAGCTGACACTTTATTGGTTCTATGTACTAGCCTAGATCCTCCACCACTACCTGCCTACTATGGGTTCCTACAGGACCTATGTATATGACTCATCCTGCCACATGATTAGCATTCCAATGGTGGTTTTGTACACTGACCCCGTATGTGGCCTGGATTGCCACACTAATAGAAGACGACTGAGCTACTCCACTGGGAGACAATTCCTCTTCCCTGAATACTATGTCTACCACCACTCAGTTGGAAACTCTCACAATAGTGCTTCCTACTATCAGAATATGTACCACCAGATTTCCCAACTGTAGCAATCTTCCCACTACCAGAGGCTTCATTCAGGTTCCCCTCAGAAATGAAAGTCTAATCTACCACATCAACAAACCTTTTTAAGCGAAATATATTCACCTAATACTTGATGTTGCATCTAAGACCATCCTAGAATTTCATGTCCATAATCATATCATATCCTTCTTAGTCAAAGAAAAATATTATAGATCTATGAAGCGGTCATCATAATACATCATTTTCATGTTTCCCTAAGTCAAGCGCATAAACTCCTCAGCCTTCCTCTACCTCATAGTCATCGGGAAAAAGTGTTCCATGAACTTCTCCTAGAATCCCTTATATGTCATTCCCTCCATATTCTCATCTCAAACCTGTATATCCCACCAAAAATTTGTTGGTCCCCAAAACATATAAGTCAAAATCTTAACTCTCTTTTTAGGTGGGGTATTTTAATGATCCAAAATCATCTGGATGGACTCAATCCAAAACTCTGCTACCTCAGGTCTACCCTATACAAAAAACATTAGAGGGTGTTATATCTAGAACTATCTTATTAAATTGAACATGCTTCGCATATCCCACCCTGGGTTTCACTCCATAAACTGCATAAAATGGGAAAGGTTCTCAAAGAACTCATCCTCCCCTCTATTACCTAGAACCAACAGGGTTTCCTGATCCAATACTAGAGGAGCATTCTTGGTGATACCCTCTTTTCTCCCAATTGGTAGACGTCGTCATGGTGGCATCTCTCTAAAATGTCAAACGCATGTCTCAAAATACATAACATAGGGTTTCCACAGTTTAAAAAAAAAGAGGGCTCACTAATATACATAAACAACCAACTCCACAAACAATATCCCAACATGCATAACCACTAACCCAACACCATTTTCCAACCACCCCCAATCTAGGCCATTTAAAACAAGGCGTAACCAACTCCCAATTTTAACTTTACATTAGATGCCATTTTAACCACCCCATAACTATCTTACCATTCTTTTCACAAGTATAACATTTTATTAGGAAAATTTTCTTTAAAATTTCAATAAAATCAAGATGCATGTTCAATTCCTATATTTGACCACTACCCATTTTTTTATGTGTGTGCCTAGCATTATGAATGTCACATGTATCCCTACATTCCTAGAATGATTCATGTATATACGATCACATACCATGTTGTTTTATAGATGAAATATCAAAAATTAATAACACCACACTAAAAGTGCATCACTCAAGGTGAAATAACATCCAACTGTTATGGAAAGCATTAAGAGCATCAATCCCACCCTGGGTACTTGGGTTTTCCTCCGTACATGGGTTAGCTACTCCTACGAATGATCTCATTTCCAAGTCCTAAGATCTCCTAATCTCATATCTTCCTTCCCCAAATAACTAAAAATAACCCCCTATGGTATCACTTTGTAACATCCTAACCCGGATTCCGCTAACTAATGCCCTAATCTGGTTTGTTATATAACCTCAGGAATGACACCCCATATGCCAGAGGCTACCAACTAGCATTGAGGGCCTAATGAAATGCATGGGGATACTATACCCTCTTTATTAGAGTAATCCATAATAGATAATATAAGAAATAATAGATCACCACAGCAGATAATAATGCATTCCTAAAACAATTTTCCAAAATTGGGTATATGCCCACAACCTAAATTAAATATAACATGCCAAGTCATACAATGCTAAGTGTAATTGAAACCCCAAATAAATACATGCTGAAAATATCAAAACGGGTCCAAACACCAAGTCAGTTTCCCTCATCTGTGCATATCCCTGAGCCCGAAATCAACCCTCTAGCATAGGTTCTTTTCCCTGGTCCTGACCCGTAACCATGAAGTCTGCTCAGGTACCCAATGGATGCCCGGGAAGGGTGTGAGTACAACTTAGTAGGCCACCACCAATAGTGTCAAAAAAACTATCAGCCTTATATAGTGTATGAGGAAGTATAGGTAATAATAAAATAGAAAAATAAAATAGGTTACAATAGTTAACATTTATGAGATTGATTACTTTCATTTCCTTTTTTCCATGTTTTACCCATTTTCATCAAAACTGCTTCAGCCCATGTCAGTCGTCTAAGCCATATATCAAAAATGGGAAAAAGGCCAATAAATATGGGGCCTCATTCCATGGATCCAACCTAAATTCAGAATACCATGTTCGACCATCCCAACCATTATATGGAATGCCATTCCCATACCCTTAGGTTCAGGAGCATCAGTCCATTCCTCGAATAACTACTATACACATGGGTTCCTGGAGCATTAGTCTGGCCCACCCATGGGAGTAGAGAATTAGTCCAACATCTCAATACCATATATCACAATCACATAGGCTCATAATCATTAACCATTTCATTACAAAAAAACAACAAGGGTATACCATTTACATTTATTCACATTTCCACGCTTCCTTATAACTATCATGTTATCAATTCCCCATTAACTGATTATCATTTTCATTCATTTACCCATAATAAATTACTTAACTCTTCAAGTTGATCTAAACATCCCATCTTTCCATGTTACCAGGTTAATCACATTTACCATTGGTTTAATGTCATAAAACCAACAATTTATCATTCACCATCCCAATATTTCATGTTCAAGGGAGTGTTTCACCCCATGGGTGTCCATAGGCCCGGTCAACTCATCCACATAAAATCCCATGGGGATCATGAGGGTTTAAATTCATCTTCTAATTAACCTAATTACCATTTCCTACTAAGGAAACCAAATGTATAGTCAGAATATATCACCCCACAACCAAATACACATTCAAATAGGGCATCAAGACTATGGGATAAAACTTTTAGACCACCTACCTCAAGTTAATAGGTGAACGCTCACTTAACCTTGGCCTTTGATTCAAACTCAAACATACTTTCAAGCCCCAGTCTAGAAATATGATGAAAAAGATATATTTAGGGATTAAAAAGGAGAAGAAAAACCACATGATACCCTAACAAAAAAACTAAGGAAAGTGGAGTGTTAGAATCACCCGGATCTTTGATTCTCAACCAAATACACTCCAAACTTCCAAAAATAGAATTAGAATCATCCCTTGGAAGCTTGGGGGAAGAAGGTTTGTCACCTAGGTTACTATAGAGTGAAAATGGGAGGAAAATCATGTTGGAAACCTTAAAGTACGAGGGAGGAATTGGAAATTCACCCCCTTTAATGAGGTGCATGGTTTAGGTTGGCCAAACCATGCGCCAACCACGTGCCACCCTCTGTCTAAAGGGGGTCTAGGTCACGTGGTCTCCTAAGAGCCCGCATGATTTGACAAACCATGCGGTGGTTGTGTGAAATGGCTCTCTACAAATTTTCATGCTTTGCAGGCTCCCCCTTGCACGGTTTGTCAACCATGATCCCTCCCCCTATAGGTCACATGGTTAAGGTGCACGGTTACTACTAACCTTACACCTATCGTGCACCCTTCCTAGTATCCTCTTTTCTACCTTTTTCATGTTACAAACCCCCCAGAACACCCATAAGAATCCTTATATACCTGAGAACCAGCAAATTAACCAAAAAAGATGGAATTTAACACAATCTTAAACAAGAACGTACCTTAATAGAATTATAGGATCTTATATTGGGAGATCATAAGTATTAAGAATTATTCTCTGAAGTTTATACTTGGTGATCTCAGGTAGAGGAGATCATGTGGACACACTTATCAATAGGAACACCACATTTTACATGTGTCATTGGTTGTTTCTATATACGAACATATTTATTGACATCTTGACTTAAGATCATTACCAATGTGTATCATTTTATAGTGTGATTTGATGTAAGAATAAAACCATGACATTTTTTTTGGGTGAGGCACCTTGTATCGGGTGAGTTGTTGGTGGTATGACATTGGTTGAGTGATCAAGATAGGATCTGTTGCTTCCAAGTAGATGAAGAGAGATATTAAACCCAATTGACCAGGATGGAAGTGACTTTGTTAAATCTATGATCATGGTAGAAGAATTTAATTTCATCTGGAATGGCCATTGAAAGTATAAATAAATTATGTGAGGAAGGTGACACAAGTATGCATCTTGTTTTATGAGATATCATGAGACAAATAAATTATATTACATGGAGCATGCTCGTAAAAGGTTTTCATTTCCATGACTAAACTTTATATCCTTAGGGGCCATGATGTGTTGTTAGATATTGTGCTTGGTCTATGGTTATGACTCGCCATTATTGAGATAAGGTCCTAGAGGATCACACATAAAGCATATTCATATGTTTTCCTAATTCTAATGAATTGGAGTTTAAGACATAGTGGGACCTTCGGTGGGAGTCGAGTAATGCTCACATTTGAACGATAACAAGAAATAAATAAATTCATATTATTCAATTATAGAATATTAAATTTTTAATTTTTTTACACACAGTATTCACAATTTGTTAAGTGAATAAAAGGAAGAATATTTTAGAAAATAATATTTGTTTATTCAAGGTTCATTAAAATATTTATGGGAGGGATGAGTCGAGATAATAAATCATATTTCATCATGAAACATAATATTGATGTTACAAGTGAGTGATAAAATAATCTCCACATTTACAGAAAGTTTTATGTGTTGTCAGTGACATTTTAGGGATTATTTAAAATATTATTCATGTTTGGGAGCCAAAGTGCAATTTCCGCAACATTAACCTGACTATATAAGTCAGAAGAGGCTCAAATTCATGGTGACTATCCATCCCATGATTTTTAAATCCTATCTCTTCTCCATCCACATTCCACTACTAGAAAACAAGGCTATAGCCACATACCTATAGCCACGGTTTTATAAGTCTGTGGCTATAGCTTAGTTTATAGCCACACTTCTATTAAAATTGTGGCTAAATCATTGTTTATAGCCACATTTAAAAAAATTTGTATCTAAGTTTTTTTTTACCATTTATCGAGCTCCTCCTCCCCACTGTCCACGATTCTTCTCCTCCCCCAACCCCTCACGACCCACCTTATACTCGTGACTGTGGCCCTCTCTTCTCGGTGCAACTTCTCCTCTCAGACTCCCTCCTCCACCCTCACAACTTCTCCTCTCTCGGCGGCGACCTCTAATCTTGGAGGCAACCCTTCTTCCTCGATGGACTTGGAGACCTCTCCTCTCTCCAATCCTCATCCCCTGATAGTTCCCAAATGTCCTTCACGATGCTACGCTATCCTCATCCCCCTCGCGATGCTGTCTGTCACTACCACCAAACGAGGCAACCCGGTCTCCTTCATGGTAACATCTCACCTCTCATACCTCAAAGTTGATCACCCTTGGCCTTTATCTGAATTAAATACACATATTTCTCTCTGCTAGAATTCTTCAAACTAGAAATTAATTCAATAGGCAAAGGATATTTTCATATCTTGTTGAAATCTCAATAGGATCTATAGAGATTTTGGAGGACTTGAAACCTCAATCTTAAACTTGGTTTACTCATAATTTCTAATTGGGACTCTAACTTCAATACGCATACACATAGGAATACATTGGCCAAAGTCTGGGTCAAACTACATGGTCTTAATTGGTTCTTTTGGCACCCAAAAATTCTAAATGATATTGTATCCTCCATAGGAACTCCCCTCAAAATTTATCATAGAGCATTAAATGATGACTTATGTATCTTTTCTAGAGTTATGGTGGAAATTAAACATGATTCAAAGCTTCCCAGCATAATTAATTTCAATTCAAATGACTACAAAACTGAAATTAAAATTTAATATGAGGGTAAAACTCCCTTTTGTGAACATTGTAAGATCATTGGTCATACAATTTTCAACATTAGAGTAATTAGAAAACAAGTAACACAACCAGTTGAAAATGATTGGAAGGAAATTATGAGAAATAAAAAGGATAAAGCCCCTATGATAGATATACTTGTACCCCCATCAAAGAAATCTAAAACTTGGGTGAAATAGTCAAACAAAGTGATACACATAGGGGATAACTCAAGTACTAACTGGGCTGATATGGCTGAATAAGAAGAAAACTCCATTAAAGATAAAGGTCTCTTAGAAGAAATTGAAATTTTGGTGTTAGACACTATTAGGATATCCAATAAGGATGGATCTAATACATTCTCAGCCGAACAAATTTTAGAATTTAACCAAAATTCTGAACATAGCCCAAGTAAAAAACTTGAAGTGCAATGAATGCAATGCATACACTACACCCCCTCATAACTATGTGTGCACTAGATCATTTCCTATTCAATCTGTGGATGATCACTCCCCATCTTTAAGTACTTGAAAATTTGAGGACCCCTCCCTATTAAATGCCACTATTTCATTAGGGACAAAGATTCAGACCAACAGTAAAACAAATGTACATGATAATTGCTCTAAAACTATAGATTCAACTAGCTATTCTATAGATTTTTAGAATCTATTGTCTATCCCAAAATCTGCTCAGGATATCACACATAATAGTAGTATAACTGCAACTGTTTCCATGGATTTGGAAACTGTTAAATCAATGGAGGTAAGTACACCCTCGGTACAGGTGACTAAAATGCAGGATCTCGTTGGATCCATTAAGAAGATTCATCCCATGGAGGATACCGGGGTGGAGAAAAAAAAGGGTCCAGTTACAACCTCTTCTTATACTTTATACTCTTTTTATGGTTCACAACCTGCTAATAGTGTTGATGCCATTAGTTCTCTGATGCTTTGTAATTTGAATCCTACAGACCCAACCATTAAAACTTCATTAAATCGTGCTGCTATGAGATTTTTTAATCACTTATCTATCATATATAATAATAATACTACTCTTGAAATGAAGTTGGTAACCAAAAATTTAGAGAAGGATTTAGCTCCTTCTCCCCTTGCGCACTCTAAATCTATTACCAGTTATGTAGAATCAGGGAGTCAGATGAGTATTTTTAAGGTTGTTTCAACTGAGACACATACCATGACTTCTAAAAATATTAAAAATGATGTATAACCTATCAAACCTACTTGCACATCCCCGGTACAGGACCCTAAACATATGTAGGCATGTAATATTTCCTTTCCATTGAATATGTGCCATCCAACAGATCTAGATACTGCCTAACAACAAACAATGGATACTTCAATGTTTTCAGGTACTCCTATTTCTAAATCTATAATTAATGATGATTTTTCTATGAAATATGTAAACTTGAATTCTAATCATAATATCAATTCTTTGTCGATCTGTTCTAAGAATTCTGTAGACTCGCCTATGAATGATCAAATTAGGAAACCTACAAAGAAGATTTTAGTCACATTTAGGAATGAACAAGAACATGCCACTAAAAATAACCTAGAGGTTAGAAGGACTACTAGAAAAAAAGGCTCTGGAATAAAGAGAAAAGGGTGTTCTAACTCCAAATTCACGTTTAAATGATGATCCCCTTTTGGAATTGTTAGGGTATCACTAAGTATGACATGTTCATTGTTTTAAAAAGAATGGTTAACAACCATCATCCTATGTTATTGTCCATCGCTAAACCTAAAAAAAAAATTCCTCCATATAATCACATTTATGCCAACATAATTATGTTTTTACTAGTGCAATCAATAATACAATCAATGCTGATTATTTATAGATTTTTTCACTCTTATTTACACAATGTTAGTGTTTTCAATATCTCTGTCCAGATATTTACTTGCAACTTTAACATTTATGGCACACATACTTTCTACTCATTTGTCAATTCTAAAAATAGATACCAAGAAAGAAGAACTATTTGGAATTATCTCTCATCCCTAGGCACTAACATAACTACCCCTGGTTTCTAATTGGATACTTTAATTCCATTCTTAACTCAAGCGATAAAATTGGACCTTCTCATGCTTCCATTTCAATGAAATAATTTAAATCCTCGATTGAAGACACTAATATCATTGAAATAAATCTCACTGGTGTAAAATACACTTGGTATATAAGACATTACAACAAAGTGGTTGCCTCCAAATTTAATAGAGACTTCATGAATGTCCCTACTATAGATTTATGGGACACTATCTCCAACACCACTCTTCACAAGCTGAATTTTGATCATCATACCATCTTGGTCAATATCTCCTCTAATGTCATGAAACCCTGATTGCCTTTTATATTTAACAATGTGTGGTTCTATGATGATGATTTCACACATATCATCTAGAACTATTGGTCTTCAATGTCTTATAACAATGATGTCTATACCTGAAACCTCAAATTGAAACATCTCAAATAGACTCTAAAAACTCGGTGCAACTCTAAAGCCAAACAAGTTAACAATGACATCATGATTCTTGAGAAATTCCTCAATGATCTGCAAAACAAAAACACCATCTCCCACCTTATCAGTGATCCTACTCAAGAACTAAACACTATAGTCAAACTCAACTCTTTTCTCATGTTCAAAGAAAATATAATAAAAAAAACATTTAAAATTAAATGGTTAACCAGCGGTGATGGAAATACCAAATTCTATAACTCTCTTCAAAGAACCAGGAAGGATTGTAGGTCGTTGACCTTTTTAAAGTATAGGGACAACCTACTTGACAATGAGGGGAAGGGGGTGCAAGGGGAGGGGGTTGTCCAGGAGGGGGTGAAGGGGTCTGGGGAAGCAGTGTGTAGGGGGTAGGGAGGGGGCAAGGGGTGTGGGGGTGCAGGGGTAGGGGGTTGTCTAGGGGGGTTTGGGGGGGATCACTTGGAGGGAGGGGGTGTCCGGGGGGGGGAGTCCAAGAGGGAGGGGGAGGGGTGTTCATAAGGGGAGGTTCCCATCAGATAATTCTATAAAAAAACATAATAGGTAATTGTTCAAACATCTAGTTTTTAATGTGGGTGTTGTAGGTACACCAAAATAATCTTATGTGGTCTTAGAAAGGTGTGACTATTCGTGATTTTTTATAATTTGAAACATTTATGAATTCCCTTAACCATAATATTTGTTATGATTTTTTTATTGACATTTTATTAATGGTTACTTATTATCTTATGAAACAATACATATAATGTTAAGTAATTTTCTTGATTATTTATTTAATGTATGTTTATATGCCTTAGAATGGATAGATATTGGATGTATAGCGTTGATCGGATCGCTGATGAATTTTAGAAGGAGTTACGACATTTCTTGGACTTTTCAGTCACTAATGATTCACATGACGGATTTATTTGATGCTCGTGTTTTGATTGTTTTGGAATACCATGGTTAACTTGCGAGGAAGTGAGTTATCATATCAATAAACAAGGTTTCCAAAAAAAATATCATGTGTGGTATCACAATAGAGAAAAAGCGCAAGTGGTGAATGACATCGATTCAGCGGAAAGGATTGGTATGAAAAATCTGATTTCCAATCAGTTTCCTTTTGTTTCTAAAGCCAGCTCCTCATGTAGACCAGTGCAAGAGGAAATGAAGGCCAAAACACAGTTTTCGTCTATTAATAAGGATGATGACATTGAGAGTGTTAGAAAGTTGATGGAAGATACAAATACTCTAGTATATCATGCATGTGGAAAAATGAGAAAACTTGAGTTTTTAATGTGATTATATCATGGAAAATAAATGTATGGATTTAGTAATACTGCGGTTGACTATATCCTTACATTTATTAAGGATTTACTGCCTGATGATGCATGTATTCAAGAAAATAATTACATGGCATCAAATTTGGTTGACATATTTGGATTTTCATCTATTAAGATTCATTCTTGACCCAAAGATTGTTGTCTGTTCTGGAAGGAAAATGCAGAGTTAAGTTAGTGAAAATAGTGTGGCACATCAAGTTGGAAGACTAATAAAGATGAAACACAATATCACATACCAGAGAAAGTGATGTGTCACTTCCATTTAATTCCCAGGATTCAAAAACTTTTTATGTAAAAACAAATGGCAAAGAATATGAGATGGCGTGAAGATAAAAGAAATAATGATAATGATGAAATAGTGAATCCTGTAGACGGGTTGGCTTGGAAGAAATTTGATAGGATACATCCTGATTTTGCAGCTGACCCATGAAATGTTAGATTGGGATTATCCTGTGATGGTTTCAACCCATTTCTCCAAATGCATACTGCACACAGTACTTTGCCTATTTTCATTCACATTTATAACTTTCCTTAAGGGGAGTGCATGAATAATCTGTTTACTATCAGAAGTATATTGATATCTGGACCCAGTGATCCTAGAAAAGATATTGATATATACTTGCAGCCATTAATAGAGGAGTTAAAGGAGCTTTGGATTGTTGGTGAACAGGCGTACGATGCATTCAGAAAGGAGTACATTATATTTCGTGCAGCTTTATTATAGATGATAAATGATTTCCTTACCTACAGAATGATGTCTGGTTGGAGTAATAAAGTTAAATTATCCTACCCTATTTGTATGAAAAATACACATTTCCAAAGATTAAAGTTTCGACAAACTTTCAGTGTCACGAACCAGTCCGGGTCGACCTTGACCCGGTCACCCAGGCCAGCCCGTGACAAGTCCCGAGAGGCATTCCCGATCCTCCCGGGATGGAGACAAGCACCAAGGGCATTAATAAAGTACAAAAGGGAACGATTTCTCCCATATATGAACAATCAAATGAACAGCGGAAAGAAAATGATAACCCAAAATACATTTATAAAAAAATTGAATTGAACATTGTTTGTACAAAAAACTGAAAGTACACCTAAGCCAACAACTCAACTAACCAAACCCGATAACCAACTAACTCCATGTGACCTCGCTGGTCACTCTCCAACAAAATTATCACACATCACCCAAGGCGATCGAACTCAATCTGAAACCTTCACAAGGGCTAAAAACAGAAGAAGACTATAGGCGTGAGTACTAAAACTCAGTAGGTTAGCCCGATATTCTATTCCCAATGGACATTCCTTTAAAATAAAAGAAACATCAATTTATAGTTTTAAATTCAATATATGAAATTATGGTTTTCAAATGAGGTTCTATGCTATAATAATTATAAGACAAAAACATGCATGTTTAATAAACAAAAATGCAAGTAACAATTTTTTTCAAAGAGGTGCAACTTTAAAATGAAAATAGTTGTAAAGAGGGATGATTTAATGAATTTTAACTTTTAAATAAACCACACACACTACTGAATTTACCAACCAAACACACCATATGCCGACGGTGACCACAAAATATCCAATGAGCATAAGTAATGGGAACACCCCTAGGTACTAGTCAGTTGTGAGCCCCAGGTACCTCGTATCTCGGTGAAAGTAACCATAATAAATATTTTTTCTTGTGCACGAGCCACTAGTAGGGAAAATACCCATAACATAGTGGTCCCAAATCATCATCATAATCATAGTTTATTTATTGTTTTCATCATCAAACTTGCTACGTGAAATAGGGGTCAAACCCCACAGAATCACTAGCATACTAGTACACGTCTGCCCACCTAGATACTCGGGATTCCCTTTAGTTCTCAATAAAGTTACACATATTATCAAATAAAAATTTCACATCCAAATTCCATTCCCAAACCATAAAAATACAAACATACCATAAACTTTCGTCACATTTCTTACACGAATCAACAAACTGCTAAATATTTTCGTAAAACAATTTCAAGAAGTGTATTGAGGCTTTGCACATAAAAATCATTAAAAAACACTCTTTAAATTATAAAAAAACATAAAAACCATACCAAATAATATTTTTAATCCCTAAAAACATTTAATAAAATCATTTAATTGACCATAAAACAATCCCAATTGCACAACTTGGTATATACAAGTAAAACGCTCCTTCATTTTTAGGAAAGGCCAAACGGACCTTTAAACATTTTTTTAAAACTTACGTTTGATGAAGTTATGAATTTAAATTTTATTAAGGAGGTTTGTAAACACCATTTACAGAATAAAACCACATTCATAAAACCCTTAAAACACTTAGGTGACATATTCAAAACACAAACATTTTTATAAGAATGTGAAACGGACCATTTTTCGGCAACTCGGACCAAAACATGTTGTAAACAAAAAAACCAATTGTTTGTAAAACAAAATCCAAATTTTAAAGCCATAAAAGGATCCCAAAATAATTTTCTTACATGCTTCCAAAATATTTAAAAAACAAAACAAATTATTTTAAATTTCACTAGACACATAAAATCCAATCGGGCAATTTACCTAACACATGGCATGCACTCTTTAACAAAACAACTTATGTTAAGCACTTAAAAAGGGATAAAACATCACTTTCATGCCATAATTTTATTCAAGTTACTGAGACATATTAAAAATACCATAAACCAAGGGTGAAATCTCATGGAATAATTTATCAAACAAGAGGAGTGCACATTTATACCAAAACAACTATATTTTTAACAAAATAAGTCATAAAACATAATTTGCAAAAAAAAACCTTTAGAACCAAAGTTTCACAGTAGCACATATCATATAAATAATAATATAATATAATTAAAATGATGAAACTTAAATGATAAAGGTTTGTGCAAGGGATATCCTACCTCAAATCCTTGGCGTAATGGAAACGCACACCCAAAATCACCTGTCGCGGGTTTTAAAAGCCTAAAACTATGAATACCAGACCTAAATAAATATAAACTACATCAAAAACCATGTTATAACATAACCATAGGTCTATCATTACTAGGGTAGATTATAAAACCAAGAAAAAGTGAAAGGAGGAAGAAGAGGGAGGATAAAGGAGATGGAATCTCACCTTTTCCACAAGAAAACTTTTCGTATTCCATTACATATGCACCCCTAGAGAAAAGGTAATGGGATGAAACTTCTTGGAGAGTCGACTAATGTCTGGAAGAACCAGGGAAAGATTATTTTTTTGATAAAGAGCACTAATTGAATGAGTTATGTATAAAACTATTTACCTTATCAATTATGAGAGATTTGAGATATTCTGAGAACTTTCTCCCTAATCCACGACCCATATGAGCTCCAAAGAGGGTAAATCGATTATGAGGGTGATTATATGGTTATTGGATTATAGGGGGAGGTGGAATCACCAAAAAATATTAAAATTTTAATTAGATATAAAAGAAACAAATATTTTTTTTTAAACAGGAAATGGGCCGATGGGATGGCCCAATACCTAAATAAGTAACCCCAATTAACCATGCTTATGAATTTCTATGGGGTAAAAAAGGCTATGTAAATTTTAATATGTCAGTATAGGACAAGTGGGAAGTTTAATGGGTGAAAAAGGATGAAAAACAAAATAGTTATAAAAGAAACAAATTTGGTTTTTAAAATTGGAAATGGGCTCACGGTTGGCTCAAATCATGAAGTAACCACCCTTTCTTCAAAAACTCTTAAACAAACAATGGGGAACCCAAATTAGGGTGATTAGAAATATATGAAACTTCAAAACTCAAGATTAATCTCACCAAATACCCATAAAAAGGATCAGTATTTCCAATGGACCGGATCAATACAAAGACAAAAAAATCAGGTGTGACAATTCTCCCCACCATTAAAACTTTCCGCCCCCGGAAAGCCATAACACTTTTTGGCTGAAAAAAATCAACACCTAAGGATTACTTAAAAACATAATACACCCTATAAAGATAAGTAAATATCAATCTCAAACATTTCAACTTAATACTCTTGCCCAAAAAAAACACAACTCACAACCATATCCGGAGAATCAACAGAAAGATGAAGCCACCACCTCCACAACCAAGCCAAGAACCCGATTGTTGGGCCTTCTCCCAATGAACCCAAAAATCACCCAAACCAAAGAGAACTCACAAAAACTAAATATTACAGGGGATTACAGAATTTACTCCCCACCATTAAGAAATAACTAGCACTAGAAAAGTTCTTAGGATGAAAATCCATAAGACCCATGGTGGGTCTCCCCACCATTAGAAACCAACTAGCAACGAACAGACAAGAATTCAACATGAGCTAGAATTGGGCCTCACTCACCCAAGCCCAAAAAAAATATCCTAAAAAAACCTAAAATACCAAGTTAATAGGGTTACAACATGGACATCTAAACCACCCACTTCCGAATAGAGGGCACAAGAACTGGGCTAAGACTTTCAGCACGGATCTGGACCCCCACCACTCGGGAGGGGAGGGAAGGGGACCTAATAATTAGGCCATTGAAACTACAAAAGAAACAAAGTAACTACCCAACACTCTCCACATACGAATAGGTAACACCAAGACCACACCCTATTTTCATTGGAGGTCCACACAGGGACATTGATCGAAAACCCACATCCATGAAGGCATAACCATAGACACTGTGTGAGGGGTAAGTCAACCACGCTTGTGGCAACAAAGGGAAATTCACATAAATGAGGAACCAAAACCTTGAAATATAAACTAACTTACCAAAACATAGGAGGAAAGATCCTAATCGAGAACTCCACACCTCTGTCGATTTCCTGACTGCGTGAAAAGCTTCACTTCGAGGCCTATGGCTGGAGCCCTGATTCTTGAAGCATTTGTTGCACCACAGTCAGGTGATAAGGATCACACCACCCAAAAAAACCTCACTTGATCACCAAACAAAAACCTTAATCTAAATATAAACTCATATATACATCTCAAAATTCTGTCTCACTCTGAACGAGGGGCAGAATGGACAAGGAATACGGTGAAACACATCAACATCACCGAACACAACTGCTATGTCGAAAAGAATTATCATGACCTAGAAGCACTTTTAATCGATCCCAAATAGCTCTCTATTCCAAAAAATATGTTGAGGCATCATCCAAAGAGGTGGATTTAAAATTTTAAATGAATCCTTAGTTTGATCAGCAGAAAATATTTCCAACAGAGAACTATACACGGCCACATCACAACATCAAACACATATTTAGGAACCTAATGAACATTACTCAAAAACCGAGCCACCAACAAGATCTCATCCCAAAATACAACAAGAGTAAAACTTCTAGATCATAAAGAATCTTAATGAATAAACTACTCTTCTAATACATGGTAAAAAAACTAGCCACATAACCATTGGTTTATAAAAAAATGGCCAAAAATTTTCAGCTCAAAACACTTTTGAAAAACAAACTAACTTGGCGGTTTTCCACATTCACCAATGGTGTTTCATCAAGTCTCACCCACATGCACATTTCCATGCCACCCCAGGCACCCAACCACCATTCCATATAGTCCGTCCTTCCAAATATCAATAAAACCATGCATGTGAGCACCCATGACAGCACCAAAGGCTAAAACAAAACAACATCATTCCAAAAATCATTTACCTTCAAAAGGAACACCAACCACCAAGTCAAAAACCCTTTTCGTATTTCACAAAAAAAACCACAATTAATTAAGAACCATTTTCTTAAAAACCTACACCTTTTCATTTATAACAACTTTTAAAATAACTAAGCCACTCCAAACAACCCCTTCCCATTTTTTTAAAATTCACCAAGCTATATTTTCATAATCTGAGTTCCATTGAGACTAATGCCCTTTCTAGGAAAAAACCAACCGATCAAAACCAATTTCCAAAACTGATTTATCCGATTCAAAAACCTTTTAACATCCGAAAATACCCCATTTAAAACAAAGACCCAAAATCACCTTAAAATGATTCACAATTTCAAAACAATTTATTCCAACAAACCACAAGTTTAGATTATGGATAATCCAATCCCGTTAAATCATTTCCACTTCCTTCCTTTTTTTCACAAAACACAACCTTCCAAAACCATTCTTATATTTAATTTTTGAAAACCCCATTTTTCACTTTTCAAAATCTAATACTTACTTTAAAACCCATTTCCACAATTCTCACACAAGGATTTTAAAAACAAAAATTCATAATTCAAGAAAGGTTCAAGAGACCCAAAAAAAGGGAACTAGTGTCGGTGGGTGACTTGACCATATGGTTGGCGGCCATATGTCAAACACAACACCAACACAGAGAGACTTATTAGGATCATTTCCTAGCTCCACATCGCTTTACAGGCCCTGCGAGCTCACGAAGGTCATTAGTTAGACTCCCCTTGGCATATCCCAACACCAAACAATCAACAAAAAAAGGACACTAATAAAACCGGACTTCCCATGGAAACCTGAGGATTAGAATGAGAAAGATTTCACGACGCTCTTCTTTCCATAACCCCTCAAGTCCCAAAAATACTACTCCATCTACCTTGACATCCCCAAAACAACAAGGGCACTCTAAAAATAAAGGTCTTCTAAGAGCTGACCTCCTCTAATACCATTTTGTCACGAACCAGTCCGAGTCGACCCTGAACCGGTCACCCAGGTCAGCCCACGACAAGTCCCAAGAGGCGTTCCTGATCCTCCCGGGATGGCGACAAGAACCAAGGGAATCAATAGAGTACACAAGGTAATGATTTCGTCTATATATGAACAATCAAAAGAACAGCAGAAAGAAAAGGACAACCCAAAATACATTTATATAAAAATTGAACTGAACATTATTTGTACAATAAACTGAAAGTACAACTAAGCCAACAACTCAACTGACCAAACCTGATAACCAACTAATTCCATGTGACCCCACTGGTAACTCTCCTACAAAATTATCACACATCATCCAAGGCGATCGAACTCAAGCTGAAACCTGCACAAGGGTTAAAAACAGAAGAAGACTATAAGCGTGAGTATTAAAACTCAATAGGTTAGCCCGATATTCTATTCTCAATGAACATTCCTTTAAAATAAAATAAACATAATTTTATAGTTTTAAATTCAATATATGAATGTATTGTTTTCAAATGAGGTTCCATGCTATAATAATTATAAGACAAAAACATGCATGTTTAATAAACAAAAATGCAAGTAACAATTTTTTTCAAAGAGGTGTAACTTCAAAATGAAAATAGTTTTAAAGAGGGATAATTTAATGAATTTTAACTTTTAAATAAATCACACACACTACTTAATTTACCAACCAAACACATTGTATGTTGACGGTGACTACACAATATCCAATGAGCACAAGTCATGGGAACACCCCTAGGTACTAGTCAGTTGTGATCCCCAGGTACCTCGTATCTCGGTGAAAGTAACCATAATAAATAAATATTCTCATGTATGAGCCACTAGTAGGGAAAATACCCATAACCTAGTGGTCCCCAATCATCATCATAATCATAGTTTAGTTAGTGTTGTCATCGTCAAACTTGCTACGTGAAATAGGGGCCAAACCCCACAGAATCACTAGCATACTAGTACACGTCCGTCCACCTAGATACCCTGGATTCCCTTTAGTGCTCAATCAAGTTACACATATTATAAAACACACATTTCACATCCAAATTCCATTCCCAAACCATAAAAACACAAAAAACCCATAAACTTTCTTCACATTTCTTACACGAATCAATAAACCGCTAAATATTTTCGTAAAACAATTTCAAGAAGTGTATTGAGGCTTTGCACATAAAACTCATTCAAAAACACTCTTTCAATTATAAAAACACATCAAAACCATACCAAATAATATTTGGAATCCCTAAAAACATTTAATAAAATCATTTCATGGAGCATAAAACAATTCCAATTGCACAACTTGGTATATACAAGTAAAACGCTCCTTCATTTTTAGGAAAGGCCAAACGGACCTTTAAACATTTTTTTAAAACTAACGTTTGACGAAGTTATGAATTTAAATTTTATTAAGTAGGTGTTTAAAAACCATTTATATAATAAAACCACATTCATAAAACCCTTAAAACACTTAGGTGACATATTCAAAACACAAACATTTTTATAAGAATGTGAAACTGGCCATTTTTCGGCAACTCGGGCCAAAACATGTTGTAAACAAAAAAACAAATTGTTTGTAAAACAAAATCCAAATTTTAAAGCCATAAAAGGATCCAAAAATAATTTTCTTACATGCTTACAATATATTTAAAAATCCAATCAAATTATTTTAAATTGCACTAGACACGTAAAATCCAACCGGGAAATTTACCGAACACATGGCATGCACTCTTTAACAAAACAACTTATGTTAAGCACTTAAAAAGGGATAAAACACCACTTTAATGCCATAATTTTATTCAAGATACTAATACATATTAAAAATACCATAAACTAAGGGCGAAATCTCATGGAATAATTTATCAAACAAGAGGAGTGCACATTTATACCAAAACAATTATATTTTAAACAAAATAAGTCATAAAACATAATTTGCAAAAAAAACCTTTATAACCAAAGTGTCACAGCAGCACATATCATATAAATAAGGATATAATATAATTAAAATTATGAAACTTAAATGATAAAGGTTTGTGCAAGGGATATCCTACCTCGAATCCTTGGCGTAATGGAAACGCACACCTGAAATCACCCGTCGCGGGTTTAAAAAGCTTAAAACTATGAAGACCATAACTAAATAAATATAAACTCCATAAAAAACCATGTTATAACATAAAAATACGTCGATAATTACTATGGTATATTATAAAACCAAGAAAAAGTGAAAGGAGGAAGAAGAGGGAGGATAAAGGAGATGGAATCTAACCCTTTCCACAAGAAAACTTTTCGTACTCCATTAGATCTGCACCCCTATAGAAAATTTAATGGGATGAAACTTATTTTATAGTCGAATAAGGTCTGTACGAACCATGGAAAGAATATTTTTTTGATAAAGAGCATGAATTTAATTAGTTATGTATAAAATGATTTACCTTATCAATTCTGGGATATTTGAGATATCCTGAGAACGTTTTCCCTAATTCGCGACCCATATGAGCTCCAAAGAGGGTAAATAGATTATGAGGGTGAGGATATGGTTATTGGATTCGAGGGGGAGGTAGAATCACCGAAAAATATTAAAAATTTAATTAGATATAAAAGAAACAAATATTTTTTTTAAAACAGGAAATGGGCCCATGGGCTGGCCCAATACCAAAATAAGTAACCCCAATTAACCATGATTATGAATTTATATGGGGTAAAAAAGGATATTTAAATTTTAATATGTCAGTATAGGACAAGTGTGAAGTTTAATGGGTGAAAAAGGATGAAAAAAAATAGTTATAAAATAAACAAATTTGGTTTTTAAAACTGGAAATGGGATCACGGTTAGCCCAAATCATGAAGTAACCACCCTTTTCTTCAAAAACTCCTAAACAAACAATGGGGAACCCAAATTAGGGTGATTAAACATATATTAAACTTCAAAAATTGAGATTAATCTCACCAAATACCCATGAAAAGTATCAGGATTTCCAATAGACCGGATCAATACAAAGACAAAAAAATCGGGTGTGACATTCAGCTTCATAGGGCATCGACGATTTCTACCGATGGATCATCCATACAGGAAAAATCGAAGACATTTTGATAATTCCATCAAGATAGATGAGACAAGTCAATGAATGTCAGGGAATGATATTATTAAAGAACTTGATGATTTGAATTATGTTCTTGGAAAAATTCAATCAAATATCAGAAAGCGAAAACATGTTAATTCGAATTCCAATAACTATTGGAGAAAGAAAATCATATTGTTTGAGTTGCCATATTGGTCATAGAATTTATTGAGTCATTTTTTGGATGTAATTAATATCGAGAGAAAAATTTGTGAGATTTTACTTTCTACTATTTTAAATTTCAAAGGAAAAACAAAATACGATTTGTGGTCTCGTCGTGATTTGATGGATTGGGGTATAAGAGTAAAACTTCATCCTGAGTTAATTAGTAAAAATAAGTGGAAAGTACCTATTGCATGTTATTTGATAAAAAATGTGGAGAAGAAACAATTTATTCAGGTCTTGTGAAGTTTTAAGGTTCCATATGGTTATTCAAGTAATATTTCAAAAAGGGTGAATACACAAGATGTGAAACTAAAATCTCTTAAAACCCATGATTTCCATGTTTGGTTACATGAGTTGATTCCTATTGACATTCTACATTTACTTTCACATAATTTTAGAGTTTTTGTGATTAATTTATTTCATTTTTATCGATACCTTTGTGCCAAAAGACTCAGTAGAAGTGTTGTTCAGAAATTACAGAGAGATGCACCAATTATTCTTTGCGACTTGGAGAAAATTTTCCCACCATCATTTTTCACATGTATGTTACATATGACTGTGCATCTTCCCACATAAGTTATTTTTGGCGGTCCTATTTCAAGTCGGTGGATGTATCCTATAGAAAGAATGGTGTTTACATTGAAATATTATGTGAGAAATAAATATCACCTCGAAGGCTCTATTTTGAAATGTTATTTAGCACAAGAATGCATGGATTTATGTTCATCGTACTTGGATAATGTCACCACGATGTCTAATCGACTTATGAGAACTGAAGATGAGAAATATGATCCCATTGAGCCTACATTTCCTTCACTGCCCCAAATAGGGGGGATATCTGGATCGTACTTATTGTGTGCTTTAAGTAGGGAAGAGTGGGAAATAGCTCATCGTACAATATTATTCATCTTTGGTGTGCTTGATGATTATATCAAGTAAGTAAACTAATAAATATGAATTTTTTTCATTATGTTATTTCTTCATATCTTCTGATATTTTTAATATTTTATATTTTTAGAGAACATTTAGAAATTATAAAAAAGGGACATCACTCTCTATATATTAAAAGGAAGTAACTGCTACAAAGAAAAGAATTTGCTGCTTGGTTAAAGTCAAAGGTAATAGATTTTTTTTTCTTCTTATAACATAATCACATGTCTCTATTTAATATTCAATGTTGGTATCTTTTAGTTTTTAACTCTACCAATGAATGAAGTATCAGATAAAGTAAGAGCGTTATCCTTTTGTCCAAACGATGTGGTACGTGATTGTAAAGCAATGGTTGTCAATGGATTTAAATTTTTTATAAATAGTTGTGAAAAAAAATGGAAACACAGCATGACAGTGTCACGATAAGCTCCAAAACAAATTTTTATGCGAGTGCATCAGATAGAAAACCTCAGTCAAAAAATAAATCATATTATAGTGTTGTTGAAAGAATCATTTTATTAGATTACTATGCACATGGTCACGTCACAATGATGAAATGTAAGTAGTTTGATTCAATGACACGACAAGGAATGCATATTGATAACTATGTATTTAGAGTGATTGATATGAATAACCAGCTTCACACCGATGAAACTTATATTCTTGCGTCACAGGCTAGATAGGTGTTTTATATAACTGACCCGTTACAACAACAATTTGGTGTTGTTTTTGATGTCATTACTAGACATATTTTTGATGAAGAAATGGATGACAATGATTTTGTGGATGAACCTTTTGGTATTTATTCGAATGTTGCATTTGATGACATAGATGACTCAATTGCTAGAACAGATTGTGAACCATAAATTGTCACAGACCACACAGAACGTTGATACATTTGTAAGTATTTACCTGACATTATCGTAATATTGTATGTGTTTTTTTAAACTTCCATACATGATATCAAATTAACTAGTATATTTTATCAATATAAATATCATATTGAAAATGTATCTCATTGTTTTATGATATAATTTTATTATTTAACATTTTTCATTATTTCTATTTATTTGAGAATATTATTTTAAATTTCCAGGTCAAAATGTCTGAATATGATGATATTAGAAGAAATAGAAGAATACGAAGAAATGAACAACATATGTCTCATCTGGCCAATACTATAAGTACAATTTATGTTTGAATATTATGGTCTTTCATATTATTTATCTTGTTATCGTTCGTTTAATTTTATCATCTATGTTATTTTAGGCTACTTCATCGAGGATACGGTTGGATTATACTACCGAGGATGATAGTATGGCGGGGGGTATTGATTCTACAGTTCAGCCTACTACTATGCCGCTTGAGTCACCAGAAGGTCATCCTCCCATTATGCCACCTCCATATTATCCATACCCAAATTTTCCATATCCCTTTCTACCCGCACCCACATCGGATGGTAGTTATCAGACTCTCATCCCTTCTTATTTTCCATTCCCACCATCCACTGTACAGGGCAATGCGCCCCCATATATCCCACCGCCATATCCATATCCATATCCAACCTCATCTGTATAGGTTTATCCATCTACTGTATAGAGTACTCCTACTATAGATATCCCACCTACCACAGAGGCTACTCCCCCTCTAGACGCTGCACTTCAGGGGTCAGCAGATCCCCCATCTACTGGTATGAGTTTAAACATTACTGTTAGTGATTAATGATAAATTCATATATATTATTATTCTTTTTTACC
The DNA here is from genome assembly GCA_963277665.1 of Viscum album. Lineage (NCBI taxonomy): Eukaryota > Viridiplantae > Streptophyta > Magnoliopsida > Santalales > Viscaceae > Viscum > Viscum album. Next base: position 1,843,170,990 of record OY728136.1, read on the forward strand.
TTTTTTCATGATTAGCTCCAGTCTCCAATAGACGACGAGGCCGCACAAAAATGAAAGAGTTTTGGAATCGACACACGCAAATCATGGTTTAATAAAATGAGGACAAAGCTATAATTAAAAAAATGGTACAGAATGTAAAATCTTTATGGGAACACTTTCTAGATACAAAAATATCATTCTGGTTCAACCAATAAGTTGGAGGGAAGTTAGAGAACAAATAAAGGACAATGCCTGGGCATAGATCTGGGTAAGTAATGTTAATCACCTTTTATATATATTAATTTATAATATTTTCTTAACAAATATTTTGTCTATTGTAGCTCCGATATAATTTTCCTGATGGAAAAAATTCCAAGGCTGCAAGGTTAATGGATTTAGGTGAAATGTGGTGAGCGTACAAGTATGACTTATATCTTGGTTGGAAAAAGAGATTTGGTACAGAGCTTAAAGAAGTACCAGTGATTCATGATTGCCCAATATCACAATACAAAGAGATGATCATCTATTGTAAGAATCAAGAGTTTAAGGTATTTGTTAAATTTATATATATATTCATTTATTTATTTGAAAACGAGTTTTATTTATGTTAATGAAATTATATAATTATTTGTTTATAGGAGAAATCAGAGAGAAATAAAAGAAATAAGAGTGGAATGAAACATGTTTATACTAGTGGACACACTTCACTCCTAGATCTTGAGAAAACACAGGTAATTTAATATTTAAAATATTTATCTTCGTTTAGTGTAATTTTTTTGACTTCCAATTTTGATTTATTTTTTTTTTTCCAGAAAAAATAATTGAATATCGAGGGTCACATTCCTCACTCTACTTTGTTTTGTATAAGCATAAAAAAAGATGGTATTGTGCCAAATACTAACACCGAGAAGGTGATTGTAATTATATTTCAATTTATTTTATTTTGACTAAATTTAATTCCTTATATTATTTTATCATTTTAATTTATGTTATATATAAATCAATAGAATGCTTTGGAGACATTGTCAGAAAAAGATCCTGAAAATTTGGGCATGAACGATCATATACATCAGGTATTAGGAGATGAGCATCAAGGCAGAGTGTGTTGTTGACCTAGGAAGAAGATTGTACCATCTCGATGCTAGTCTACTAACAATGTTTCTTCGAGTACCGGTTCTGGTCTGGTCATAGTGAAACAGATGAATTCTGCAATCAAAGAAGAAACTCAAAAAGCAAAAAAGGTGATATTTGAAAATATAAAGAAAGTTATGTCTTCCATTTCTTCTACACTTTCACCAAAAGAAGATACAGCGGTTGATGCATGTTTAATGTCGATGAGTTATGCTAGTGGATCTGGAGATGTAGATAGAGCTAGAGCTGTAGTCGGAGCCAGAGCTGGAGCTGGAGCTGTATCCGGAGCCGGTCCCAGTGTCGGTGCCAGTACCGATGCTGATGTCGATGATAATGCTGGTGGTGTGAGAGGTGCTAATGGTGTTTCTATAGGAGGCGTGGATGAGGGTTATCATCAATCTAATGATACTGATATTGAGACTCACTATTTATGTGAATTTTATTTTTGGATTTTTAATATGTGTAATTTTATTATGCAATGAGGTTTTATTATTTTTAATACTAAATTATATTGCGGTGTTTCTGACTATTTCTACATATTTTTTATGTAGTAGTTATTTTTTATTATTATTATATTGAATTGTATCCTCCTCCGACGTGACCATCGTACCTCCTTGATGATGCTGCTCTGAGGCGGCCCCTCTATCTCCTTCGGCACACCTCCAACAGTATGTAGTCAAATTTTCCATTTTTTACTTGAGGCGACCCCTCTATTAGTTTCACTGATCATATTGTGAGTTTTATGACTTGTATTAGTGTGTAGGATAGGGATGTATTCTATTAAGAGAACCAACAAGAAAACATAGTTTATGCAATTGATTTTCTCCCATGACTTGCAATCGGGATTGATGTGAATATAAAATTCAGGAGGTAATGGTTATTTTATACCATTTTTTGCAAGACATTAGTAGCCATTTGTTGGGTTGTTATTGGTGTTTCATGGAAATACTATGAAAAATTGTTTTTTTGGGTTCTAAATACTCAATTCCATTACAAGGGGGTAGGGGGAAGGGGGTGTGCAAGGGGGTAGTGGGGGAAGGGGGGCAGGGGTGGGGTGTGCAGGAGGGTGTGAAAGGGGGCAGGGGGGAGAGAGGGTGGTTGTTGTCCAGGGGGTGGGAGGGGGGTTTGCAAGGGGGAAATGGGGGCCGGGGGTGTGCAAGGGGGTAGGGGTTGTTCATGAACCATTGGTATTGAAAGTGATTTCACATATGTTAAGATTGTAAGTGCATTTTAATAATTCTCATTTTTTCCTTTCATTATCGCATGCATGCACTTGAATCTATTTATGTTTTCAACTTTTGCTAGGTTCTATATGGCTAGGTTTCAGCTGAATCAATGATTGGGGTGAGCGAGGCCAGTAAATGTGCACAAATTTTCAAGGTTTAAAATCAACTAGGTTTCCATTTGTTTATACTTATTGGATTTGCAACTTGTATACTGAATACTTTTACTCATTTTTTGCATCTGTTCTTTTCAGGTATTTGAGGATGCCTATAAGTCACAATTAAGCATCATAATACTTGATGACATTGATAGGTAATTACAATCAATTTCAACGCAATACTACTTTTGGTCCTTTCGTTCGATAACCATTGTGCTGTTCTTTTTAGTACAGGCTTTTGGAGTACATTGCCATTGGACCTCATTTTTTCAATATTATTTCTCAAATGATGATGGTCCTTTTGAAATAGATTCCTCCCCAGGCATTCTTCTCATCCCTTTTATTATTATAAATCATTCCGAATATATGTTTATGAGGTTTTATTTGTCTCAATGTATTCACAAGAACTGGATTTCTTGTGTGTATAATTTCGCATGATAGGTTGTGTCTGTGGATAGGGATGCATGCTATACAGAGAACCATCAAAAAAACAAAGACCATGCTTATGCATGTGAGAATATATATAAGGATCCTCTTGTGTGTGGCTTGACACATTTGAGGTAGAGTCCCTCTCCCAGCCTCTTTAATTCAAGAATTTTTTAAATTGAATTTAGTTGCCTTCTTGATTCCTGCTTGTTTATATTAAATTGCAATTCTTGATCAAGTTTTAGTTAAAATAATTGTTTCGTTTTATAAATAAGTCATGGTTTTGTAATAAAACCCATCCAACAAAGGTGCGCTGTCTACAAAAACTCACAGTGGTAGTTTATGTTTATATAGATTTTTTGACATTATTGCATTTATGTTTTCCATTTTAATCCTTACTCCTCTCATTTTAGACACCACGAGCATCTCCAGAGATTTTTTTGACTCATAGGGGGTGTGAAGGATAGGGGTTTGGTGCAATCTAGGGGGTGGTGCAGGGGGGCTGGTGCAAGCTAGGGGGATGGGGGTGCAGGGGGTGTAGGGGGGTTGTGCAGGCTAGGGGCGCGGGTGGAGGGGGTAGGGGGCAGGGGCAGGGGGGAAGGGTGGAGGGGGGAAGGGGGCAGGGGGGCAGGGGGCAGGGGGCAGGATGGAGGGGGGCAGGATGGAGGGGGGCAGGGGGCAGGGGGCAGGGGACAGGGTGGAGGGGGGCTACACCAATCCAACATTAGTTTTAAGATTTTGAGATTTGGGGTTTAACCTCTAGCCTTATTGATTTTTAGATTATATGATTTATATTCTAGGATTTTTAGTTTTAGAAGTTATGTTTTTGAGTATAGGGTTTAAATTTTTAGAATTTTAGGGTTTGGGGTTTTAATATTTATGGTTTTAGGGTTTATATGAATTTTTAATCCATGAAATTCATTTCTATCAAAATAGTTTGATCTCACTTGCATCCTATGAAACAGGTGCAGGAGTGACATTAAATGACCAAAAAACCTTTTTTATTATCATGCCCACGTACCTTTTTTTTAATGTTTTGGTTATTTTTTTTATTTTCCATCTTATTATTTTATATACCAAAATCATTTTGCAGGGGGGGTGTGCAAGGGGGCAGTGGGGGCAGGGGTGGGGTGTGCAGGGGGGTGTGTAAGGGGGCAGGGGGGAGGGAGAGGGGGTGTTGTCTAGGGGGTGGGAGGGGGTTTAAAAGGGGGTCGGGGGGTGTGCAAGGGGTCAGGGGATGTGCAGGCACCATTGGTATTGAAAGTGATTTCACATATGTTAATATTGTAAGTGCATTTTAATAATTCTCTTTTTTTCCTTTCATTCTCGCATGCATGCACTTGCATCTATTTGTGTTTTCAACTTTTGATGGGTTTTATATGGCCAAGTTTTAGCTGAATCAATGATTGGGGTGAGCGAGGCCAATAAATGTGCACAAATTTTCAAGGTTTAAAATCAACTAGGTTTCCATTTGTTTATGCTTATTGAATTTGCAATTTGTATACTGAATACTTTTAGTCATTTTTTGTACCTTTTCTTTTCAGGTATTTGAGGATGCCTATAATTCACAATTAAGCATCATAATCCTTGATGACATTGAGAGTTAATTACAATCAATTTCAATGCAATACTACTTTTGGTCCTTTCATTCGATAACCACTGTGTTGTTCTTTTTAGTACAGGATTTTGGAGTACATTGCCATTGGACCTCATTTTTCCAATATTATTTCTCAAACGCTGATGGTCCTTTTGAAATGACTTCCTCCCCAGGCATTCTTCTCATCCCTTTTATTGGTATAACTCATTACAAATATATCTTTATGAGGTTTTATTTGTCTCAATGTCTTCACAAGAACTGAATTTCTTGTGTGTATGCTTTCACGTGATAGGTTGTGTCTATGAATAGGGATGCATGCTATGTAGAGAACCAGCAACAAAACATAGCCCATGCTTATTCATGTGAGAATATATATAAGGATCCTCTTGTGCATGGCTTGACACCTTTGAGGTAGAGTCCCTCTCCCAGCCTCTTTAATTCAAGAATTTTTTAAATTGCATTTAGCTACCTTCTTGATTCCTGCTTGTTTATATTAAATTGAAATTCTTGATCAAGTGTTAGTTAAAATAATTGTTTCATTTTATAAATAAGTCATGGTTTTGTAATAAAACCCCTCCAATGGAGGTTCGCTGTCTGCGAAAACTCACTGTGGTAGTTTATGCTTATATAGCTTGTTTGACATTATTGCATTTATTTTTTCCATTTTAATCCTTACTCCTCTCATTTGAGACACCACAGGCATCTCCAAATATTTTTTTGACTCACAGGGGGTGTGAAGGCTAGGGGGGATGGTACAGGCTAGGGGGTGGTGTAGGGGGGCTGGTGCGGGCTAGGGGGGCTGGGGGGGTACAGGGGGGCTGTGCAGGCTAGGGGCTGGGTGGAAGGGGTCAAGGGGCAGGGGGTAGGGGGCAAGGGGTAGGGGGCAGGGGGCAGGGGGCAGGGGGCAGGGGGAAGGGGGCAGGGGGTAGGGGGGCAGGGTGGATGGGGGATACACCAATCCAACATTAGTTTTAAGATTTTGAGATTTGGGGTTCAACCTATAGCCTTATTTATTTTTAGATTCTATGATTTATATTCTATGATTTTTAGTTTTAGAAGTTATGGTTTCGAGTTTAGGGTTTAAAGTTTTATAATTTTAGGGTTTGGGGTTTTAAGATTTATGGTTTTAGGATTTATATGAATTTTGAATCCATGAAATTAATTTCTATCAAAATAGGTTGAGCTCACTTGCATCCTATTAAACAGGTGCAGGAGTGACATTAAATGACCAAACAACCTTTTTCATTATCATTACCACCTGCCTTTTTTTATTGTTTTGGTTATTTTGTTTTATTTTCCATCATATTTTTTTATATACCAAAATCATTTTTTAAACCTCACTTATTTTCCATTTTGTTTTCCACTTTTCCATGCCACACCTCTTTCCCTTCCATTGAAAGCACTTCCAATATTCTGAATGAGGCATTAGTTTTGATATCTTAATATCTAATGTTCTGAAAACCTTTACAGCATGTTTTTCGGTATTTTACTGATCGAACACCTAGATCAATTCTTGATCCTCAGGAAACCTTAGTTGTTTGGAACTTCAAGTACGCATGTACAGCTCAAAATGGTTTCGGATGCTCATTTAAACATGCAGCTTGACTCATCACCCCCCCCCCCACATTTTTCTTCTGTTTTTTCATTTTTCAAAGCATATTATGAATTTGGAAGGATTCAAGCAAGGTATGTTTTGAAACATCTATGGACAGGCCCAATCTCAAATGCATCAATTGACGTTGTCTGGGGCAACCGGTGTATTGAGGTGCGGCTATTGGGTGTTACAAAGGTAATTGGACTTAATCAAACATGTTATTTAGTTGTTTAATGGTTTATTTTAACTTCCTACATTGGTGAGCCACCACTTAAAATTGTAAGCTTTCACTTAATGTGAGACTCAATCTCTCTCCCAGCGCACTCCAAGTTAAACCTATAAATGTTTTATTTAATTATGCTAAATTTAAATAAAAAATAATGTTGTTTTTCATGACTAAATGGGCCTTAGCATTTCACTTTTCAATATTCATTGTTTTTTCTTTTGAATGTATGTTAAGTAGGGTGCAGCGATTGATCGCATATTGGGAGAAATAGTTCACAGCAACTTGATGAACTCACTGATTGACTACGTCTTGTGCATTAGGAATTTCCCTGAGAAGGTATAAATTTCACTTTATCAAAGCTATAATTAGTTATGAACCTATAAATAAAGTCGGCTATAATTAGTCATGGCAGTGATTATGCACGTATGGGGCTATGTGTGCCCATGTATATATATATAAATGCATACGCAGGTGAGTGGAGACTGGTATATGCATATAATCATAAGTGTAAGGATCCCCTTGCACATGCTCATGGCCATGCGGGTGTGTGCATAGGGGCTAAGTGTCCTTGCATGTGTGTAAAGGTGTGTATACCCAGTGGGGGAGCAGCAACTTTTAGTTAGAAAGCTCCAAGAGCCGAAGTGGACGGTTTGGTTCCACCTTGAGGTAGGATCCCTCATCTAGCCTCTTTAATTCAAGAATGTTATAAATTGAATTTATCTTATTTCTTAATTCTACTTAATTATATTGAATTTCATATCTTGAATAAGAGTTCTTTAATATAATTGTTTCATTTGATAAATAAATTCATGTTTTTATAAATAAATTCATGTTTTTATAATAAAGCAATGCCATGATTTTATAATAAAACCCCTCTAACAGAGGTGCGCTGTCTTCTAAACCAAAGAGTAGTAATAGTTATTTGTATCATGTTTAGATTTGGTTTGAGACTTTCATATGCCTCTTGTTGGTATTTGTTTTGTGTCTAGTTAGTTTTTGTTTTCTTTGAATAATATAAATTGTCTTATCATACTCGTTTAACTCAAATGACATTGCTCGAGTAGGCATATGCCTTGACCATGACACTTTCCTTTTCACGCTTTGAATATTATAAATAAAATTTCCTTGTTTAGGAAAAGTGAATGAATTTTTAAATGGTTTGTGTAGGGTGTATGATTATTTTCCTTCATTTTTTTCCCTTTAGATGTTGCGTCATTGTGCCCCTCGCTACAACCTTCTCTGGCGATCTCTTATTATAGCATATTAAATAGTTGATCTGTTCTATCATCTGCTAGCGGGGCGACAGTCAGAATGTTGCCCCGCCTCCTCCTGCTCCCTTCACTCTTCGCCGGAAGATGTTGCCCCGCAGATGTCGTTGGACTAGGCCAACACACCGCGGTCACGCCACGGTCACGCCGTGATTTGACCCTGATCCAAGACGACACCCCACGGTAGTTCACAGTGATAGTATTCCATGAGTCTTCTGATCAATGTTGAGACTGACTAATCACAATTTATGCTAGCAGAGCGATGACCGGAATGTTTCCCCGCCTCCTCCCGCTCCCTTCGCTCCTGACCGGAAGATACTACCTCGCGGATGTCGTTGGACCAGGCCAACACACCGCAGTCACGCTGCGGTCACGCCGTGGTCACGTCGTAGTCACACCGCGGTCACGCCATGATTTGGACCTACTCCAGGATGACACCCCACAGCAGTTCGCAGTGATAGTATTCCATGAGTCTTGTGATCAATGTTGAGACTGACTAATCACAATTTTTACTAGCGGGGCGACGGTCGGAATGTTTCCCCGCCTCCTCCCGCTCCCTTCGCTCCTGGACAAAAGATGTTACCCCGCGGATCTCGCTGGACTGGGCCAACACGCTTCAGTCATGCCGCAGTCACGCCACGGTCATGCCGCGGCAATGTCATGATTTGGACCTGCTCCAGGACGACACCCCATGGTGGTTCACAATGATAGTATTCCATGAGTCTTGTGATCAATGTTGAGACTGACTAATCACAATTTCTGCCAGCAGGGCGACGACCAGAATGTTGCCCCGCCTCCTCCCACCCCCTTCGCTCCTGGCCAGAAGATGTTGCCCCGCAGATGTCGCTAGACTGGGCCAACACAATGTGGTCACGCCGCGGTCACGCTATGGTCAGGCCGCGGTCACGCCGCGGTCATGCCGCGGTCACCCCGCGGTCACGCCGCGGTCACGCCGCGGTCAAGCCACGGTAATTCCGTGATTTGGACCTGCTCCAGCCACATCCAGCCCACACCAGCCCTCTTCCACCTTCATTTCATCCCACTACCACCAGCATTCCATCCTGCAATAGACCCCCCTTCCACCTTCGAATTAGCCTGCACCATCTCCCCAGCACCTGCAACCAGCCCCCTTCCACCAGCATTCCAGCCCCCTTCCACCTACATTTGAGCCCGCACCAGCCCCCAGTCACCTGTAATCCATCCCGCACCAGCCACCGCACCAGCCACCACCCCCTAACCTCCTGCAAAACACTCATGTCAGCCCTCTGCCACCTGAAAAACAGTCCCAGCCACCAGTTCCAGCCCTCACCAGCCCCCGACCTCCTACATCACAGCCCACACCATCCCCTTCCACATTCCCAACATCCCCCAGCCACCTGCAATTCATCCCACATCAACCCCCTGCCACCTATTCCAGCCTGCACTAGCCCCCTGCCATCCCCCTACCGCCTACCTTTCCACCCACACCAGCCACTCCAGCCCGCACCAGCCACTGCACCAGCCCCCAGCCTCCTGCATTCCAGGATGCGTGAGAAAAACTCCATGAAAATCACAAAAAGGAAAGGTAAAAGTTAATCACCTTGCTTGATCCCTCTTTTCCCCAAAAAGTATCCATGTAAACTGTCATTAATGTTCACTGAGAACATTGGGGTAGAGATGCATCTTTTAACCCAAGATGAGAACCTAGCCGGAAATCCAAATAGATCCAAAGCATCCCATAAGAAGTCCCACCTGACCGAATCAAAAGCCTTGAATAAATCGATCTTGAAGGCACACCTAGGAACCCTAGAATCAAGATGGTATCCCCACAATAATTCCTGGGTAACAAGATTCTTAGGAAGAATTGGTTTTGGTACTGAAGGTTGAGGATATTTTTATCCATCTTTAGATTTATGAGTCTCTTAAGGTTATTTTTGTAACCATAATACTAGAGGGTCCGAGTTATAAGTGGTGGAAGTCTATTATTCAGATTAAGCCAGACAAAGACTATTCTTAGAAAAGTTTCAAGGCATTGTTCATTTAGAATTATTTCATAATGAAGTGAAGGTGCTGATGACTATAGAATTTTCTAGGAGGGGCTATCCAGGTGGGGTGTCCAAGGGCTATCTAGGGGTTTTCAGGGGGTTTGCAAGGCAGGGGGGTGAAGGCGGGGTGTCTAAGAGGGGTTGTCCAGGGGGGTGTCTAAGGGGGGTGTTGGGGTCTGTAGGGAAGGGGGAGGGTGAAGGTGGGGTTCCTAGGAGGGGAAATCCATGGGGTGTCCAAGGGATGTCTAGGGGGGTTCAGGGGGTCTGTAGGGCAGGGGGTGAGGTGTAGGTGGGGTGTCTAGGGGGTGTCCAGGGGTTGTCCGGGGGGCTGATTTGAAGAGATAAACCCACGAGCAATGAGACCTAACCTGTAATGACCCAACCCTAGTTGTCCAGAGTCGGTGCATTATTACATAACATTGGCATGATCACAAAATATCAAGTCTCGAAAGATCAGTTAGTTTAGTATCCTTGGAATAACTAGATACATTCATAAAGTTTACATTACATCATAAAGTGAAAATTACTACAACAACATATTGACTTCATATCCCCTCATACTATCCATGCAGGTCATTCATAAATTACTTCTTCACATCCTGGGTAAAATAAAACATTTAAAGGGGTGAGCTCAGATGCTCAGTAAGGATAACAATATAGCGGAAACTTTCATAAATAAGATTAAACATTTAAGGCAATGTATGACTAAAACAAAAGCCTTTTAAACTTGAACTTCAGCATAATATGGAAAAGATAAAATGAAATAATTCCATTTACTTATTCACATGGATATTCTATTAGTCTAATAATCACATGAAATATCAATAACCACTTTAATAATGATGGAATGCATAATGCCAGACTATCATAACCACATAGCCAAGGCCTCGTGCCAAGACTACAAATAATATTTTGTCAAGGCTTTGTGCCAAGACACTAGTTTGTCTCATGAGACCTACCGATGAATCGAGGATATATAGAGGGCTCCACCCGTCACATATTAAGTCCAATGCATTCCTCATATGAACAGGTTTAAACATAACATAAACATTCGTATTAAAACTAGCATATGAAATGTCAATAATTTCTTCATAAACCATGAATGGTATAAAAATAACACATCCACAGTCAAACATATCACAAAACCATCAATACAATATGGAAGTTTTGTATCATAATAAATAAACTTCAAATAAGCTTAAAATCCATCAAAGGATGTTGACATAGATGAAATCAAAACTATTTGAGAGAAATATCTCTTTTTTTAAATCATTTAAAAGTACCATAATTATTAAATAAAACATTTACTTTGAAAATATTTTTATAAGCTTGTAAGGGAAGCTTCGACAACTTTATAATGGCGGAAAATAGCCGCATCTTCTGTATAAGTTAAAAAAGACATTCTTACCTTAATTCTGTCGAAAAGGTTAAAAAAGACCTTGTTTGGAAAATGACAGAAAGATTCCTTTATAAACTTCTTATAAAAAGTAAAAAAGGGTATAGATGACTTTATCCCATAGTATTTAAAATATTAAGAATTATTTGAAATAAATTTTTAAGAAACATGGATGTGGATGATAAAGAGGTCCCAGTAGATAATTACGTATAAACAACCTCAGATAATGAAGAGATTGTGAAATAAACTCTTACCTTGTACTTTTCCTTGGTTGAGGGTAGGTTAACCTCCTGTATAATGGTGAAATAATTTTTATTAAGTTATACAAGAATCATATACATTAATATGATATCATATATGATCTTTTAACACTGCTTTGTTAATAATATCTTTGTATTATCGTCGTTTCGGGTGTTAACTTACTCATTTTATTTTATATGTTTTGTTATATAATCCATGTTTGTTATGGATAGGTTTGTATATTATTCAAATCCAGAATGATATCAAGTCCTTAAACATTATTTTTAATCATCAAATGAGAATTATACTTGAATGGATACGATGGGGAATGAATCTCATCACATTCATGGAGACGGTAGTCCGTACGTACGCACGAGCGACAATATTATTATTTTGATATTAAAATAATATATAATTGGATAGTATATTATATTTAAAGAATAATTATCATGTTATATTTATTATTTAAATGAATTACACATCATTATTATACCCATACAAATAATAATATTTTGAATAATAATTACACCACGACGTGGAGACGGTAAGCCGTACGTACGCACGTATGGTGACATGTCATTCAAAGGATGGATAGAATACTAAATATGGTTGTACCATATTTATAATAACATCATAGTATATAGAAGATACTGGATTTATTATTTTATAAATTAAATAACAAAGAAATAAGAAGTTGAAGAAGAAATGAACTTGAAAAAGGGTGCTAAAAACATTACCTCTTCTTCGGGTTCTTCCTTTTGATTTGATCAAAAGGGCTCCTTAGGTTGGATTTATGATCAAAATAAGGTCTCTATGTTGAAGTGATAGAAGTTGATAGAGTATTTGGTCAGGTTTTTGCTGAACCAAAAGGCTTTGAAGGTGTGAATAATTGGTTAGAAGTGGTGTCCTTTTATAAGGGGGGGAGGGGCTCTTTAGGAAAAACTTAAAGTATTATTTTATAATAAATTCATATTCGGTTTCTAATGGCTCAAAAGTGGATTATTCAAAGACTAAGGTGGGTATGGGTCGAAATCCTTTCAACCAATAGATTTTAGACAGGTTTGGGTCATTATATTAACCTTATCTTTTATTTTTAACTCTTGGTTAATTAGTTTGACATTTACCATGTCACTTTGTATTTTTATATTATATAGTTAATAAACTTACTATAAACATCCAAGATCCCCCAAAGTGGTCCATTAATGATACAACTATCATAATATAAGTCTCTTGGATGAACCTTGGATTTTTAGGAATTGAATATCAATTAATAATATAATAATTTTTTAAAAAACTCTTTTATGTCAATTTTGACACTATTGGGTATTTTGTTTTTGATAAATTTATAACAGCATTATTACTTCGAAAAAAATTTATATAAACAATATTAATATGTTCTAGTAACCTATAAAATTATTGGAATTTATAAATTTCTCAAATTACATTTATTTGGGTATTTATAATATCAATTATCTTAATCTTTCATTAATACGGTAATTAATGCATCATAATTGTGTCATAAATAAATTAAATTATTTAATGTATAAAAATTATAAATAAAATACCATTATGTAGGAAATATTTTTATATTTCTAATGAATATTTATAGTCAAAAATCCAACATATATAACCCTATGTAAAAATTGTTTTGCTAAAAGATATATGCTTATGTCATTTTTGTATTTACTTTAACTTAATTAATATAAAGTGTCATTATCACTTACAAGTGGATCCATGGGGTCCCAAAATCGACCCAAAGATGGCCATGGTCAGACATGTATCAAAAAAATAGGGTTAATACACGTTTTAGGGTAATTTATTATTATTATAATATTATTTTTTTACCCTTATTTACCGGATTTACCATTTAACCATGGTAAATAAAATATTTACCGAAGTAATTATTCAAAATGTCTAAAAATAAAAGTTACTTATTTACACAATTTGGAAATACTGATTCCAAATATGGAGTCCATTTTTCCAAATTCAAAACACAGAAGTGGCAGAAATTAATTTAAAATTAATTCCCGCTGTCAAAACAAAAAGCGTGTTTTTAAGAGATAATAACTATCAAAAGATTGACACTTTTTTATGTTTGGTTTAAATGTAAAATTATGTCCAATGACAAAAAATGTGTTAAATGGTAAAAATATATTCTAAATATACTTTAAAACCACTCAAATTCATAATTTATCACTATTAATTATTTTGATTAAAAAAGTTGTTTTCAATAAAAATTTAGTAATTTTCACTATTCATCAAAATATAAAAGTTATCTGAAAAGTACCAAAATTTCATCCTAGGATAATTTAAATATTCTGAATCTAAAAATAAAGTCCATTTTGAAAGATAAAATGTATAAAATTTCAAAAATTGGGTGTTACTATTCATAACGGCTACTTTGATTGGTCGTGGCGTGTTAGAATCTCGAAGTTACGTACAACAAACGCTACTATTTTATTCAAAGAGAAGCGTACCGTGGAAGCTTGGGGTGTTACATAACCTCATAGAAATAATTTTTCTAATGATTTTTGGAAAGGTATTCCCAATAGCAATAAGTCTGAAATCCTTTAAATCCATAGTATTTTCCTTCTTTGGGATCAGGGAAATAAAATTAGAGTTGATTCCATAGGGAATTGAGGCATGGTTAAATAACTCCCTCATAGTGTTAAGGATATCATCATGAATTATGTCCCAATAGAACATTAATAATTAATTTGTGAACCCATCAGGACCAACCACACTCTCAATATTTAGAGAAAAAAGGGTACTCTTAACCTCCTTCTCATTAAGGGATGCAACAAGGGAGATTATTGGATTGGTGTAGCCCGATCCGGTTGGGCCGAATGCTTGTGGCCCACTGTAGTAGAGCTGATCGACCGACACCGATAGGAACTGTAGCAGTGCGGACTTCAGGGTCAACTATACTATAGCACTTTTGACAAAGTTGGACACCTTTCACTGTAGCGACGTGGACTTACTTTTGGAACAGTGATCGTCTTCTTCATTTTATAGCCCATTTTCAGGATAGGGTTATCACTTGAAAAATTCTGTAATTTTGTACTCCCGAATTAGTGAATTTCTTCCTCTCTATGGATATAGGTATTTTTCCTAAACCACGTAAATTGTTTTGTTCTTGTTGTTTTCATTTATTCTGCATTCTTCTTTCTTTTCTCATTCCTGTCGTTGTGACTCCTGGCGATTCTGCAACAATAATAACTTAAAACAGCTCCTCTCCTACAAACAACATAGGATGAGAACCAATATTTTTCTCTTCAGACCAAATGATGGAATCTTTAATCATAAAAACAGACACCAGTGAGTCTCTTCATGCTTGTTCGGAAGCAGGAACAACCATGAAAAATCAGATTTCATTTGCAGAACTTGCTGAATTATTATCAACCATAAGGATGTAAACTGAATCAAACCTCCAATAGGTAGACCAAACTATCAACTCTCCCAAGACAACTCCAAGTAAGTGACTAAATCCCTTTCAGTAGGCTTCAAAATTGTTGTACTCCAAGAATCCAATGGAGATACTCCTTTCCATGCTAAAAAAAAAACTGGAATGCATCCGGCTTTCCTTTGTCCCCCATGGATTCTAGAAATCAAATTTTCAAGTGAGTCACAAAAAAATTCTACTTTCTCCTGCAAGAATTCGTCAACATGAACACTCACACTAATTGTGTGTACTCTAACAATATTGGCTCCCCTTGTCTCATAACTCATCAAACCAACCTCAATATCTTTGTCAGTAGAAAAAATGTTTCCCATAGTGGGTATGAAATTTGGAGAAACATTATTGGTTGATTTAGAAAACCATTATGTACCCTGTGTTGGTAACATATAAGGATCAATATTAAAAAATCCATTGGTCGTATCTCTTTCCTTTCCAAAATCAACAACAAAACCAACTTATTTAATAGTAATGCCATCCTTTGATGCATTTATAACGATCATAATTTTTCATGCAGGAGAAGATGGATTCCCAAATATGAGTTTCAATTATGATGTATCCAAATCATAACATGAAAGTAGTAACATCCTATTGGGATCTCCTAGAAGTGTATGAACTCTAAATTGTTCCCTTAAATCAACAAAAATTTTCCCTACCAGAACTAAATACAAACACAACACTTGACACTTTTTTCTAACAATTGTTACACAACACTACTTCAATGAAATTGGAATCTATGAATTCAGGAGTCAAACTAGATAAAGAATCATGTGTCCTAGTTCTATAATTCACAAAGCTTGAATTCTCAATGGCATCCTCAAGAACAACAATAATTTGGACTGTTTGTTTCCTTGCCAATTTTTGCTTTAGCATCCCTAACAATTCCCGTTGGACTTGTGTTTTCCACATTATAATCTATTCAAATTAATTAACTTCATCAAAGTGAAATAACTTGTATCCAGTTATTTCCAACAATTATTCAAGGATCTGCATCCTCATGTAATAATAAAAAACTCAAAAACCACTATAAAAGACCTTCTACATCAGCAACATAAAATAGAACTATCAAAAATAGAGTGTGCAACTTACTAGAAAAAAATGACCTCCTAGGCCAAGAATTAGATCTTGGGGAATATTATGCCATGTTTATAAAATTATTACAGTGGTTGTGCATGTTGAAAAATAATCCAATAGGTAATCCATACTACTTTGAAAATCCTTGTGAAAAGTATCCCTTATAGTAGCCTTCTGAATCCTTTGCAGTAACCAATGAATTCCCATCCAGAACCCTCTTAGCTTGAGGAAGAGGCCCCGAACTTTCTTGGTCAGCCTTTTTCTCCTTTAGGAATCTTTGAACCAGTGTGTAAGAATCCTCCACATTGGTTGTTGTAGTTGTCACTAGACTAGCTTGACTCTTTCTACCACTGGAAGAAAAACAATGCTCACAGCCAATCCGAGTATCTGCAGAGGAAATACATTGTGGTCTCATAGAAACTATACCATCCTCCATTAAATTTTCCATGGAAGTTCCAACATCAATCACTTCTGATTCTATGGGTTATACTTAAAAAAATCAAAATACTCATCTATTGTTGCTAATTTTTACTTCATCGTGATTTGTTATGATAGAACATTCAAACACTTTTTCCCTTAGTTAGTGGTTCCATTAGAACATGAACATGTTTCCCCTCCTAAATATGCCTTTCATGCTTATCCTATGAAGAAATCAGATCATAATGTACCACGTCAGTCCATTCGAGACAGGATTCAATTTTCTCCTCAATCTCTTCATTGTTTATCCCTTTCTGTCTGAACTGAAAAGTCCACAAGCTTTCTACCTCTCGATTCAATTCCATTTGATCCACTTCCATGAAATAATACAAATAAGATATTAAATCTTTAAGACATACTGGTTTGGTTACAAGATTCTGCTCCTTGGCATTGCGTCTACTAAATGTACATGCAGCAGCTTTGTCACCTCAATTTCCAGAATCTAAGCAATGAGACTCTTGCATCTCCAGCTCTCATGCTTCTGCTTGCAAGAAATGAAGTTGTTTTTTATAGTTTTTATTAGTTCTTGAATCACAATAATATGAGCTTGAATAAGTCATGCCTCTGTAGAAAATTTTAATTCCATCATAAACAACAATCAAGAGAACAAAGCTTGTGAACTTCCTCCAACTTCTGCAATGTGTCTTCAGAAATGGTCACAACTTCCCAATGTTCGTGCCTCCATCAGAGTCGAGTTTTTAGCAGAAATTTTCCCAAAGGTTGTGTCCAATATAAAAATAGTTGTTAGAGAGAGAAATAAACTACATGTAATTCATTTATTTAATCTTTTTTTCAATGAAAAATGCCTCTATGAAAGAGTAATGCATACCTTCCGATCACAATCATGCCTAACAGAAACTAGTCGCATAAACCATTTCCTCAGTGTGAGATGCATCTTCAATTTTCCCGACCTGTGTTGCGTTTCCCAAATCCTTACTCTCTCTCTAGCTATTGAAAATCTTGGATCAGCTTCCCTCCTTGAGTGATTTACCCATTGGAGTATTCAAAAGTTAGGTAACAAACCTAACAGTAATGAGAGCAGTTGAAAATAGGTAGAAAAGCATTGAACAAATAGACATGGATCACTTGAGATTTCCAGGATGAGAAGAAATGGAGATACATAAGGAGGGAGGAGAAGAATCTCAAGGAATAAGACCACCTCTCTGAGAGATAAGGTCGGCACCTCCCAAGGGGGGGGGGGGGGCTGTTCAGGGGGTCCAGCAGGGGGGGCTTCTATCTAGGGGGTCCAGCAGGGGGGGCTACTATCCAGGGGGGTCCAACGGGGGGGAGCTATCCAGGGGGGTCCAGCGGGGGGGGGGGGGTTGTTGTCCAGGGGGGCTAGGGCTGCTGTCCAAGGGGGGTCGAGCAGGGGGTGGGGGGTGATGTCCAGGGGGGTCCAGTAGGGGGGGCTGGGGCTACTGTCCAGGGGGGTCCAGCAGGGGGGAAAGGAGGGGGAGAAGTGTGGGTATAGGGGATGAGAACTACTATGTTCTACCTTGTTTTGTAGGTACTTTTGAGCTGGTTCTAGACTTATTTGATATTTTTTCTTATAGGGAGACTCATGTAAGTGCAGTTATGTGTTTTTTTATATTTGGATTTGTTTAATTATTATTATGTAAGTAGCTTTTGTGTATAATTTAATTTGGAGGGGACTGGCAGGGGGTGCAAGTGGGGGATGGTAGGGGCAGGGGGAGGGGAAACATGCAGGGTGGGGGGGAAGGACTGGCAGGGGGAGGGAGGAACTGACAGGGGAGGGGGGGAAACTTAGCAGGGGGGACTGGCAGGGGGGACTGGCAGTGAGGGGACTGGTAGGGGGGACTGGCAGGGGGAGGGGGGTAACTGGCAGGGGGTGCAAGGGGTGGGGTGTCCAGGTTTTGGGGGGTGTATAGGGGGATATGTCCAAGGTCTGGGGGGTGTCTAGGTTCTGGGGAGTGTCTAGGGTCTGTCCAGGGGGGGTGTCCAGGGTTTGGGGGGTCTTCCCTGGGGGGGTATGTCCAAGGTCTATCTGGGGGGTCTATTTAGGGGGTCTGGGGGGTGTCTGGGATTTTTTTTTGGGGGGGGGGGGGGGGGGCAGGACTGGAAGGGGGAGGGGGGACTGGTAGGGGGAGGGGGGGAAACTAGAAAGGGGAGGGGACTGGTAGGGGGGACTGGTAGGGGGAGGGGGTAACTGGCACTGGCAGGGGGGTGCAAGGGGTGGGGTGTCCAAGTTCTAAGGGGGTGTCCAGGGGGATCTATCCAGGGTCTGGGGGGTGTCCAAGTTCTTGGGGGTATAAGGTATGTCCAGGAGGGTGGGGGTCTATCCAGGGGAGTGGGGGTCTATGGGGGTGTCCAAGTTCTGGGGGGTCTAGGGTCTGTCCAGGAGGGTGGGGGTGGCTGTCTAGGGGAGTGGAGGTCTGGGCTGTCCAGGGTCTGGGGGTGTCCAGGGTCTGGCGGGGGGTCCAGGGTCTGTTCAGGGGGGGTATTCAGGGTTTGGGGGGGTCTGTCCTGGGTCTATCTGGGGGGTGTCTGGGGTATGGGGGTGTCTGGGGTCTGTCCGGGGGGTGTCCAAGGTCTCTCTGGGGGGGTGTCTAGGGTCTGGGGGGGAGGTGTCTAGGGTCTGTCTGGGGGGTGTCCAGGGTCTGTCTGGGGGGTGTCTAGGGTCTGTCCAGGAGGGGGGCTTTGCAAGGGGGGCTATCCAGGGGGCTTTGTAGGGGGGAAGGGGATGTCTAGGGGAGGGTGGTTTATGTAGGGTGGGGGTGTCCAGGAGGGAGGGGGCTATAGGGGGTGGGCTACTGTAGGGGGGTGGGGGCTATTTTTTATGGTTTTTCAGACCCTATAGCCACGGTTTTTTGTTGTGGCTATAGGTCTAATGCCACAGTTTCTAACTGTGGAAATAAATTATGTCCCTCCTCTAGTATAGCCACAATTATAAACCATGGCTATAGTGATATTACCACGGTTTGAACCGTGGATATATACCTATAACCACGGTTTTAACCGTGGCTCTAGACCTATAGCCACAGTTCCAAATCGTGGCTATAAGTCTAGGCTTATAGACACGCCAAACTTAGCCACAGTTTCTCAAACCGTGGCTATTACCTATATCCACGGTTTGAGGACCTATAACCACAGTTTTAAACCATGGATATAGCTCTAATTTCCAGTAGTGATTCCTAGATAGAGAAATAGGTGATTTGTGCACCGCAATCCAAATTTTCCTCCCTGGATAGAAATAATAGTGTTGTGATGATATTCAGTACGTTGAAATCATTATTGAATCTTTATAATACCACCCATAAACTAATGATTGGCATACCAACAAGCTTTTGGAGTGCGTAAGAATAATATGTAGGGTTCTAGTTTTTGGTCCTTCAAGTAGTGATCACCGATGACAAGAGGAACATGTGTTCGATCAAAATCGAATGAGGTACATTTTTTATTTTTATTTTTATGCTTAATTAATTCACATGTGATCCTCAGGTTGAAAATTGGGTGTCACCTCACCAAAATCAATGTTAAAACATCAATATAGAAGTAAAAATCTTAAATTCTTCTACTTTTATGCTTCCATTATGTGCTCAGTGCCAAAAAGAGAAAGAAATTTAAGTATTACTTGACAATATTTGGAGTGATGATTCATTTGGAATCGATTAAATGTATAATGAGGAATAAATTGATGATTCTAGCATATTTTAGTATCTAGAATAAATTTAACTTGTATTGGTTTATTAAGAGAAACCTGGAGAAGTATGTTATAGGTTTGAAAGTGATTATATAGAAAAGGATTGAATTGTGATGAAAGCATGTGGATCACTCCATGAAGGACTGGTTATGTAATAATAAACATGTTTTCCTGGATCTATGTTAGATTATTTTTTTGTTTTTCAAAGTTGTGTGAGATATAATCATGTCATAGTTTGTTTCTCATCCCAAAACCAACTCGTGTCATATTAACACAGTTGGAAAATTAGATTAATCTATGAATTTTCAAAGTCATGGGATTCATTCCCAACGCAATGAATTGTTCATGCCGCAATAGACTTGCATGATATTGAAATTGTTAACCTGCATGGGTATAACGACCCTGCTTTTCTTACATTACTTTTACATAATTTTAATGATAAACAATATAAAAATAATACACAATGATGATCCAAAGGTTTAGTGTCTTGGGAAAACTAGGATAATACATAACATTTATAACATAAATCATAAACATTTATTTAATTCATTTTTCTCTAGATTCTTATCGGCCCTTGTATACTCCTTAGTACATGTAGTCACTTGAGGATATACATCAAAAAGGGGTGAGTTAAAAGCTAGGTAAGAGGAAAGATAATAACATAAAACAATGTAACATGGTGTTATCATAATCATAACATCATTTATATAATAGCATGGAATGTGGCAATGCATAAAAATGAAACATCATGTCTTAGTGGTTAACTACAACACATAGTTGTGAACAAAGCTATAATCATGTTCACGCATCATTTCACTTTAACTCATGATATTCATAACTTTACTCAATGCATTGGAGCACCATATAATTCTAGGTTCACCCATAAAATTCAAACATTCATATTACGCTATATAATTCTAGGTGCACCCATTACATCATAACATTTACATTATCATGAACACCACATAGAAAATATGTCAAACTTGAACATAAAATAACCCCTGGAAGAAATGGGTTTCACAAAATAAAGAATACATTCATAAAAATTTGTTTCCCAAAATAAAGTGGTAATATCATTCTTGACATAGAACTGTTAACCTTGAGTGAAGAGTGAAACAATCTTCGAGGAGTAAAAAGGGTGTGTTTATTTGAAATAAGAGTTCTTTTGGAAAACATTGTATTTTTCATAAAATAAATTAGAGAAAAATTTTATCCCAGAAAAGGTAATATAATGATTAATAAATAATTTTTAAGGCATATCCATACTGAAAATGGGTTGAAGATGGAAAACCCAAAAAAAGAGAGTTGGGTTCGATAATTCCCCTTACCTTGTGTCCGAATGCTTTCTTCACTTTAAATTACTATATAATGATATTAGATTCATTAATTAACAATTAAATTGACTTTAATACATTAATTTGATTCATTATGGTTTTATTAAGTTCTTTTATTAAACTTTTTATGAGTTATAGAGTTTAAATTCATTGTTTAGGAGTGTTAATTTTCTTCGCTTTTATAAACAGTTCACTTATATTCATAAATGGATGTTCATTTGAAATGTGGTTAAACATCTATAATTGTTAATATATATTATTATAGGCATTCCATATATATAAATTATATTATAATTAATTTTTTTATATACCATGAGGATGAATCATTAGATAAAATTTTAATGATAAACGCTTGGATTAATTTGGCATTTTTGCTCACAGTGAACTTGTTTTGTATTATTATTTTATATCATGAGTGTATAAGGATTACAGAACATCACATAAGATAAAATAAATATATTATGATCTATTTCAACCATTAAAATGGTTTCATGACCAGTCTCTAATATGGTAATGAAAATTTAAAACTCGTCATCCTTGAATGTGATAAATTAACACATCTCGGACGGTGTTTACATTTATAGTATAAAAGGATAGGGAAGGTGAGATTATGATGAAATATACCATTATAATAATATAATTCCAGTACATTTATGTTAATGGATTTATCATACCAATTTTGTGAAATTAGTTGAGGAAAAAAATAAAAGAAAGGAACTTGAAAGAAAATAAAAAAATCGGAAAGAGGAATTTACCTCTTGAGTTTATCTTCTTTGAGAGCCTCTTTAGGGGAGAGGATTTGGTCTTTTGAGGAGAACAAGGGATAATGGACGTGGGGAAGGATCTTGGGGAGATTTTGGCAGAATTTAGTTAAGTATTGAAGCTTGAGAGGTGTGAAGAAATGAGGGTATGAGCAGTGGTATTTATAGTGGAGGGGGTGAGGGTTTTCTTAATATTATATTCATTAATTTATTATTTATCCACAAGGAAAGAAATGGTGAGGATTTTTGTGACTAAAAATAGTCATAAGTGAATTTGAGTTCAAACCAATGGCCATTTACATAAACCATGACTCAAGCATGATGTAAGAATTCATTTATTTAGCATATTTTGTAAATTGTCGAATTTCACTACTCACCAAAAATTAAGTATTTCAAAAAAATCCCAAAAATTCACCCTAACCATTTTTTGAAATATATAATCCAAAAATTAACTCCATTTTTTAAAAATAATTATCTAATATTAATAATTTAATTTTTAATTAAAATCATAATTTACTTGAAAAATACAGATTTTAAAATTAAAACTGATTTTATAATACTTTCAAAAATTACATAAGGTCTTATAAAATTATATTAAAACCATAAGACATAAAATTATTAATTTATGAACACATTTTAGGAAAATAAATTTACTTTTAAATTAATTAATTAATTATAATTATTTATTTATGAATTACAAAAATACCAATACTTTTACTATAGTTATATTATCACTTATAATATGCCTAAATTTTATTTATACATTCATGGGTTATGTTACTATTCTTTTGGATTATTTACTATTCATAAGGTTAATATTACTATTTATAAGGGTAGGTTACTATTCATAAGGGTAGGTTACTATTCACCAAAATTAAGTTTGTCCTATCGGACTCCAAACATCTTACTGATCACAGATGTGTATGTCAATTTTTTGAAATTCAAAACACAGAAGTGACAAATTTATATTTAAAGGTCACATAGTAGTTCATTTAAGAATGATGTGGCATTTTTTTCCTAATGTGGTTTTATATGATTATGATATTACTAAAAGAAGGGAGAAATTTCATTGATGAAAGTTTGGGTCATTACATTCTACCCCTCTTTTGAAATTTTACCCTCAAAATTTCGTTTTACATAAACAGGTGAGGGTACTTATCATTCATCGTATCCTCTGGTTCCTAAGTTGCTTCTTCATACTTATGGTTCCTCTACAGCACTTTGACAAGGTGGATTTCCTTGTTTCATAGAACCTTATCTCTCCAGTCCAGAATCTTTACTGGCTACTCCTCATAAGAGAGATCATCTTCCAGTTGTACCACCTCTGAGTTCGGTACATGTGAGAGATCTGGTCTGTACTTCCTTAGGAGTGATACGTGCAACACATCATGAACTTGAGTCATATTTAGTGGAAGTGCAATCCGATAGACCATGGATCTTATACGGTCAAGGATCTCAAATGGGCCAATGTACCTTGTGTCACAAACCAACTCGGGTAGACCCTCAATCGGTCACCCGAGCTGGTCTGCAACATGGCCCAAAGGGCGTTCCCGATCCCCATGGGCTGGAAACCAGTGTCGAGCATCAAAATTTAAACATTGGGAACAATTTGACCCATGAACAAAAGATAAATATATAAACAAAAATGACAATAAAAATAAAAAAACTAGCAGCGGAAAGAAAATAAAACCAAACATACCTCCTTGTGACCTTCTAGGTCACCACCCAACTCAGACTCAAGCCTAATCCAACACCGAGCAGCTGAACTAGAAACCTGAACAAGAACTGAACCTGCAACTAAAATAATATGATAGGTGTGATCACCGAGATGCTCAATAGGGATGCCAAATATAACCATGGAATCCAAGTATTCCCTTTCACAAAACAGTCCAATGACACAAGTTTGAAATACAAATATAAAAGTAGGGTTTTTACATTTTAAAATAAAAAACGTGTTTTCCCCATTTAAAACCCCAACCACACTACATACCATTTCAAAAATCCTTTTTTTATTTTATAAATAAAACCCCAAAAAGAATAAACCAAAGTTGGGCTAAAGTAAAGAAAGTAAACAATGAAAACTGAAAATAAAATAGTGCAAAATAAAGTAAACAAGCAATGTAAATAATCTAAAAACCATGGGTGATCCTAAACATCCCTAGAATACCCCTGTACATACTCGGTTCGGAACCACCTATCGGCGTATGGTGAAGCCCCTAAGGCTATAACCAACAGACCACCCTATAACTAACTAATCCAGTGGCAAAGCCTACCTTGCCTAACAACCAATCCAAGGGGTACCAACCCATCTAGTTGGGGTCTATCAGTAACCATCACTAGATCATCTAAAAGACGCCCAAAAACCCAGGGTGGTTATAATAATACTGTGTAATTAGGAGGTCCTCGCATGCACGACTCATCCCACCGCACTTGCCTACCCCAAACACAGACACCCTATACAATAACCCATGAAGGAAAATACCCCTATAGAGGTGCCCACATATGTGTGTGTGTGTGTGTGTGTGTTTCACTTCATAAAAGTGTCAACCAGGCCGTCACATCACATAAACATTCAAACCATCTTTTAAAACACCTTAAGTTGCCAACCAGGCATTCACATTTTTGGAATCACGTTCTTTTCAAAAATCACCACAAAACATCACCTTTATAATTACAACGCCACATGGTCCTTCAAGCTTACAAACCCAAATACATTTACCAAAATAGTTCCAAATCATTTCTAAAACCATTTCCAAGTATACTATATCAAATGGGCCTTTAAACCTTTTGAAACCAACTGTGTCCCAAAATGCCCCACAGTTCAAATTTTAAAGAACACATTCAAAAAATCATTTTAAAGCAACATTTAATACCAACACACTATTTAAAAATCAAAGATCCATTTCATATGGAAGAAAAAAAGGAGAGAGATAAGAGAGAATATTTTAGAAATCAAGGTTCGTGTGTAACATCCTTTTTCCAACTCACACCAAAACATGTTTCAAACCAAATGACCAAAACATAAAGGACCCATTATAAACCATGTTTTTTCAAAACACTTCTACAAAACCCACCATTTATCATAAAACCATGTTCCACTATTCACCTCACTTAGAAATCATAAAACAACCTGAGCACCACCATAAAACTCTTTTTAAAACATTTTCATATAATCACACAAATCCATAAAATAACCCAATAGAACATGCCATAATAAGTTTTCAAACCAATTATTTATCATCCTAACATCTCTAAAGCTATACATTTCATAAAACCCCCAGTTATCTCCTTAGCATAACTATAAAAGTTAAATAAAACCCCCGAAGTGTGATAAAATGAGGCATTTCACACCAATATCCATGAAAACTCATTTTTAGCAAATTAAATGAACTCCAAAACAATGTAATAAGATAAAAAAGGGTGACATAGAGGTGAGAATAATATTTGAGAGTAATTGAAAACATGCAAGTGCCAAGGAATTAATCTAGAAGGGAAAATTTGGATTCGCCTACCTCAAACCAAGCGTGGACGTAGCAACGCTTTAGTGGAAGGAAGGACAACCTCCTACATACCAATCACATACCTAAAAGAATGAGGAAAACGTTTGAATCAACACCCTAGGTATTGGGACTTGGCCAAAATAAATAAAAACACCAAAAGGTATAAAATAAAAAACACCCGAGGTGAGGTTGTCGGCAGGTTGTGGACTAGGAGAGCGGGGTCGGTGCTGGTGAGTTGCGAGGATGGTTGTCGACTGGGGAAAATGTAGAGGGGTCATTGGAGGCCAGGGCGGAGGTGGTGAGGAGCGGATTATAGACGAGAGAGAGGTTGGTGTCCTGGGCACGACAGCCTGCTGGAGCGCTGAAGGCTGAAGAGACAGAGGTGGGGGTCCTGTAGGGGCATGAGGTCGAGGCACAGGCTGAAGGTCGGAGCATCGCTAGTCGGTCGGGAGTGGCAAGGCATGAGTCTAGTAGGGGTGAGAGGCGAGGTCGGGAGTCGGTTCGGGAGGGAGAGATGATCGGGGGGAGCATGGACGGGCTGGAGCGTCAGGGTGAGGCCGACCGAGACCGTGACGGCATGGTCGGAGTGGGAGAAGGCCAGGGGGCAGGGATTTGGGTGCGCACAGGCAGACGAAGGGGAGAGGGGGTGGCTCGCACAAGGAACAAGGAAGGGGGGCACCGAGGGTTGCTAGGGTTTCACCCCTCTTTTTTATTTTGTAATAATAATAATAATAGTATTACAAATAATAATAATAATAATAATAATAATAATAATATATAAAGAATAATAATAATATCATTAATAATTTTAATTATATAAATAATAATAATAATAACAACATAATATTATTATTATTATTATTGAACATTCTTTTCTTTTAAATTTTAATTCGTTTATTTATCTTATTCTGAAAACCGGGTCATTGTGCGCTCGTCACACAACTTAATAAACCGTTCACAAGTTGTGTGCCTCAACCCAGACCACTTTGGCATTCACACAAACACCCGGGTGATCGCGTGGCTACCACCCACCGTGCGGTGACCGCGCACGGGTCCGAAACCCGCTAAAATATTAAACGAAAAAAAAATTAATATGGGACCTTGCCCGGACCTTAGCGCAAGGACCCAAAGCCAAGAAATAGTAAAACAAAAATAAATCAAAAATTTAGGGTGTGACAATTCTCCCCACCACATACACTTTCTGCCCCTAGAAAGTCACTCAGTCAAACAATGGACAAAACAAGAATCCATGCCTGTTGGAAACTGAAAGAAACCACAGTACAAGAGAACAGGAGAACACGAGAGGGTTCTCCCCACCACAAGAACTCAACTAACGCCAAAATTAACACCCAACCACACCGCCCTAGAAAGTTGGGGGTGACGTGGGAACTCCCAACCGATCCAAGATAACTTCTATAGCACGAGCAAACAACACCTCCGCTAGAACTTGGAAATCTCGACCTAGACTAAAAATCCCAAACACTAAAGAAAAACCTCTGAGAAGAACTTATCCGAAGCAATGAACTCGAGAATAACCAAAAACATCAATTCTTCCACAAGCACTTACATCTACGAACAAACACAGTCAAACTGAGATTAACCAACACAAGGTCCAAATACACTTTTAAGAAAACCGCATGATTCAAAAGACTCCATTTATACAAACAAGACTATTTAGATTATAATTGAATGAGTCCATCACATTTCCCCATCGAACAATAAAATCACAATAATAGTAAAATTTTAATAGTAGAAAAACAAGAGCGGGAAGAATTTAAATGTTCCACCACCAACACGAAACCCAAAACCCGAACCGAGGCTTCACACCCCCGGAAACTCCTGAATGCGCGCAAGTTTCACCCCAAGACCTGTGGTTGTGGCTCTGATGGATGAAGCATCTCCTGCCTCACAGTCAGGAACTAAATTCCCTCTGGTCACAACGTCTTCTTCAGGCGACGCTTCCTACAGAACTTCTCTAGATGACTCAGACAGCCGCAACGATGACACATCTTAAGAGGGATACGACACGACAGCTTGGAATGCCCAGACCAGTTATACTAATGGCACACCTGAAGGAATCCTGGAGAACTAGGTGCTAGGATCAACGAAGATAACCTCTTAGGGAAGGTTCCTCTGGCACACACTCCTCACCAGATAGGGAACCTTAACAAAATCCAATTATCACCAGCTACTCCCCAAACTCCAACAGCGATATGACAACCAACCTCCACCAGTCTCAAACTGAACCCTTAAACAAACCCAAAACAGCACGTACCCTGACAGCTTCTGGAGTTCCCAAAACCCTGAAGACATGCTCGACCTCTTCAAGACACTCTGCTACCTCTAACAGACCCCAATCACCATGAATGATAGGCAATGTCCGAGAAGGACCAAGAAATGGGCATGACTTATCAGAAACCTTGAGAACCTTTCTGGGTGGAATTTTCTGAACAACATAAAAAACATAGATCCAAAACTGATATCAAGCCGAAGCAACATCAAATAAAGCACCTTCATCCCAAAATAACCATCTCAAAATAAACAATCAAATACAAGCACAACTCAAAAATTCCTCTTTCAAAATCCTCTTTCCATTTTAGATTTCAAAACTGCCTTCCTTCAAGTCCACTTTCCAAATACCAAACCTACTATTCAAACCAAATTCAATTTTTTCAAAAATCATTCCCCTTTTCATTTTAAAAAACATGCTTACATCAATCAAAACCAAAACAAAACCCAACTTACAACAAACAACCGGGGCAAGGAATTAGCAGTTATGCTTAACTTGGAGACATGGTAGTGAGCCACACCCCAAGAAAGCGTAAATGACTAGGAGAAGCTCAATCGTGCAATCAGAATCCACGTGGTTCGCTACTCCATGTGACATCACGACATGACACTGGTTCGCCTCCTTTTTCATTCCTCAATCCCAAAACAAAAGCAGAAGACTCAAAACCTGGACTACCCCTAGCAACTCGAGGTTCGAAATGAGCAAGGTTTCATGACTCCCTTTCCGTACTTACCTCCCAAGTCCCAATAGTCCTAATCTCCATCTACCGAACACCCCAAATAACAAGGGCCTCCTCTGATACCATTTTTTCACGAACCAACACAGGTCGACCCTGAACCGGTCACCTGAGCCGATCCATGACATGGCCCAAAGGGCGTTCTCGATCCCCACGGGCTGTCAAGAAGTGTTGGGCATCAAAATTTAACCGTTGGTAATGATTTGACCCACGAACAAAAGATAAATAGATAAAAAAAACTGATGATAAAAATAAAAAAACTAGCAGCAGAAAGAAAATAAAATCGAACATACCTCCTTGCGACCTTCTAAGTTACCACCCAACTCAGACTCAAGCCTGATCTAACACCGAGCAGTTGAACCAGAAACCTGAATAAGAACTGAACCTACAACTGAAATAATATGATAGGCGTGATCACCGAGATGCTTAGTAGGGATGCCAAATATAACCGCAGAATCCAAGTATTCCCTTTCCCAAAATAGTACAATGACACAAGTTTGAAATAAAAATATAAAATTGGGGTTTTCACATCTTAAAATAAACAATGTATTTTCCCCTTTTAAAAAACTAACCATGCTACATACCATTTCAAAAATCCTTTTTTTCATTTTATAAATAAAACCCCAAACAGAATATACCAAAGCTGGGATAAAGTAAAACAAGTAAACAGTGCAAACTGAAAATAAACTAGTGAAACAGAAAGTAAACAAGAAATGTAAATAATCTAGAAACCATGGGTGATCCTAAACATCCCTATAAGACCCCTGTACGTACTCAGTTTGGAATCACCTGTTGGCGTATGGTGAATCCCCTAATTCTATACCAACTAGTCGCCCTATAACTGACCAATCTAGTGGAAAATCTCACCTGGCCTAACAACCAATCCAGGGGGTATCAACCCGTCTAATCGGGTTTGATCAGAAACCGTCACCCAATCATATAAAAGACACTCAGGAACCCATGGTGGTTATAATAATATTGTGTAAGTAAGAGGCCCTCACACAGATGACTCATCTCACCGCACTTGCCTACCGCAAACACAGACACCCTATACGATAACCCATGAATATAAATACCCCTATAGAGGTTCCCACATACGTATATATAGCACATCATCAAAGTACCAACCAGTCCATCACATTATATAAACATTCAAACCATATTTTAAAACACCTTAAGTTTCCAACTGGGCATTCCCATTTTCCGAATCGCATTCTTTTCAAAAATCACCACAAAACATCACCTTTAGAAGTACAATGCCACATGGGCCTTAAATTTTACACACCCAAATACATTTACCAAAATAGTTCCAAATCATTTCTAAAACCATTTCTAATTATACTATATCAAACGGGCCTTTGAACCTTTTGAAACCAACTATGTCCCAAAATGCCCCACGGTTCAAATTTTAAAGAACACATTCAAAAAATCATTTTAAAGCAACATTTAATACCAACACACTATTTAAAAATCAAAGATCCATTTTATATGGAAGAAAAAAAGGATAGAGATAATAGAGAACATTTGAGAAATCAAGGTTCATGTGTAACATCCTTTTTCCAACCCACACCAAAACATGTTTCAAACCAAATGACCAAACCTTAAAGGACCCATTATAAACCATGTTACAAAACCCACCATTTATTATAAAACCATGTTCCACTATTCACCTCACTTAGAAAGCATAAAACAACCCGAGCTCCACCATAAAACTCTTTTTAAAACATTTTCATATAATCACACAAAGACATAAAAGAACCCAGTCAAACATGACATAATAAGTTCGCAAACCAACTATTTATCATCCCAACATCGATAAAGCTATAATTTTCATAAAACCCTCAGTTCTCTCCTTAACATAACTATAGAAGTTAAATCAAACCCTCGAAGTGAAATAAAACAAGGCATTTTACACCAATATCAATGAAAACTCATTTTTAGAAAATTAAACAAACTCCAAAACAATGTAATAAGATAACCAAGGGTTCCATGGAGGTACAAATAATATTTTAGAGTAATTGAAAACATGAAAGTTCCAAGGAATTAATCTGGAAGCTAAAAGTTGGATTCGCCTACCTCAAACCAAGCGCGGATGCAACAACGCTTCAGTGGAAGGAAGGAAAACCTCCCGCACACCAATCACATACCTAAAACAATGAGGAAAATGTTCAAATTAACACTTGAGGTGTTGGGACTTGGATAAAATAAATAAAAACACCAAAAGGTAGAAAATAAAAAACACCTGAGGTGAGGTCGCTGGCAGGTTGCGGACCAGGACAGCGGGGTCGGCGCTGGTGGGTTGCGAGGTTGGCCGTCGGCTAGGGAAAATACAGAGGGGTATCTGGAGGCCAGGGCAGAGGTGGCGAGGAGCATATGTTGGATGAGGGAGAGGATAGTGGCCTGGGCACGACAGCCTGATGGAGCACTGAAGGCTGAAGAGCTAGAGGCGGGGGTCTTGTAGGGGCGTGAGGTCGGGGCGTAGGCAGAAGGTCATGGCATTGTTGGATAGCCGGGAGTGGCGAGGCGTGAATCTAGTAGGGGTGAGAGGTGAGGGTGGGATTCAGTTTGGGTGGTTTAGATGGCCGAGGCGAGCACGGAAAGGCCAAAGCAATAGGGCGAGTCTGGTCGGGACTATGACGGCGTGGCCAGAGCAGGAGAAGGCCAGGGGGCAGGGCTTCAGGTGCTCACAGGCGAATGGGGGGGGCTTGTGCAGGGAACGGGGAAGGGGGGCATCGTAGGTCCCTCTTTTTTTCATTTTTTAATAATAATAATAGTAGTATTGCAAATAATAATACTAATAATAATAGTAATAATATATAAAGAATAATAATAATATCATTAATAATTTAATTTTCTTAATAATAATCATATAATAATAAAAATAACAACATAATATTATTATTATTATCGAACATTATTTTCTTTTAAGATTTAATCCGTTTATTTTATATTATTCTGAAAACTGGGTCACCGCGCACTCATCGCACGACTTAATAAACTGTGCGCAAGTTGCGCACCTCAACCCAGACCACTTGGGCATTTGCACAAACACTCAGGGCGATCATGCGACTACCGCCCACCATGAAGTGACCGTGCACATATCTGAAACCCGCTAAAATATTAAACAAAAAAAAAATTAATATGGGACCCTACCCGGACCTTAGCGGGAGGACCCGGATCCAAGAAATAGTAAAGTAAAAAATAAATAAAAAAATCAGGGTGTGACACCATGGGATTAGCTTCCCTTTTTTTCCAAACTGCATGAATCTATTCTATGGTGATATTTGAAGGAAGACTGTATCTCCAACGTCGAACTTGAAGTCCCTTTGATAGTTGTCAGCATAGCTCTTTTTCCTACTCTGGGTAGATTTTATATGTTTCTGGATGACTTGAACCTTCTCTATTATCTCTTGCAAAAGATAAGGTCTAAGTGTCTTTTTTTCTCCAACTTCATCCCAACAGGTTGGAGTTCTACATCGCTTTCCATATAGAGCTTCATATGGAGACATTTGAATACTCAAGTGGAATCTATTGTTGTATGAGAACTCAACCAATGGGATATTCTAATCACATCCACCTTTGAATTCTAAAGAGCAGGCTCTTAGCATATCTTTGAGTTTATAAATAGTCCTTTTAGATTGGCCATCAGTTTGAGGGTGATAGGTCATGCTGAAATTTAATTCAGTACTTAAATCATGTTGGAAACTCCTCCAAAATTCATATGGTAACCTTGAATCATGATTAGAGACAATCGAGAGTGGAACCCCATGTAGTCTCACCACTTTCTTCACATATATCTTTGCAAGTTGTTCAAGTGATAGATATTCCTGAATAGCAATAAATTAGGCAGTCTTGGTGTGTTAGTGAACCACAACCCATATCGCATTATTTCCCTTGGACATCTTTGGGAGACCCATGACAAAGTCCATAGTGACATTCTCCCATTTCCACATGGGTATAGGCAATGGTTACATCATCCCTTTGGACTTTTGTCACTCTTATTTAACTTGCTAACATATCAAGAACCTTGAAATATATTCAGCAATCTCCTTCTTCATGTTGTCCCACTAGAAGTGTTCTTAGAGATCACAGTACATCTTGGTGCTGCCAAGATAGATAGAGAAAGGTGAGTTATGTGCATTATCAAATAACTCCTTCTTTATCACATGTGATGAAGATACATAAAGTCGTGTTACAAATTGAATCACACCATCATTGTATATATGGAACTCTGGCATCTTCCCTTCCTTTACTATATTCACCCTCTTTTATAGCTTCAGATCATCCTCTTTTGCTTCCTTAATCTTATCTTGGATAGATGGTTTGGAAATCATTTGGGCAAGGTAGGATGTATTCTCTGCCATTATGATTTCCAAATTCATCCTTTTCATATCCATGAAGATAGGGTCTTTCTCAATCCGCAACATGGATAGAGTAGCAGGTTCTTTTCTGCTTAGAGCATCATCTACCTTGTTCTCTTTGCCATGATGATAGTGAATAGAGAAATTATGATCTTTGATTAGCTCTAACCATCTCCTTTGACGTATATTGAGCTCCTTTTGTGTTAATATATACTTTAGACTCTTGTGATTGATGTATATTTCATACTTCTCACCATAGAGGTAGTACGCCATATTTTCAAGGCAAAAATCACAGTTGTTAGCTCTAGATCATGCGTCAGGTAGTTCTGCTCATAGATCTTCAACTGTCGTGAGGCGTAGACTATCACATTATCATTTTTCATGAGAACACAACCCAAGACTTTCTTTGAAGCATCACTGTATATCATGAAACTTTCTACACTCTTCGGTAATGTGATTAAAATTGTAGTGATCAACCTTCTCTTTAGCTCCTTGAAGCTTCCCTCACATTCTTCCATCCATACATAATTTACCACTTTCCTTGTTAACTTAGTTAGCAGGATTGACAATCGTGAGAAATTTTTCACAAAACATCGGTAGTTCCCCTATAATCCAAGAAAAATATGGATTTCTATGACACTAGAGGGTATGGGTCATTCCTCAATCACCTTTATTTTTTAAGGGTCTACAGAAATTCCCTCACTTGTGATCACATGTCCTAAGAATGTGACTTGCTTCATCCCAAAGTCACACTTGCTGAACTTGGTGTATTACTTCTCCATTCTCAATGTTATCAACACAAGACTTAGATGTTATTCATGTTCCTCCTTTCTCTTAGAGCAGATGATAATATCATTGATAAACACTACCACAAATTTTTTGAGGTAATGTCTAAATACTCTATTCATCAAATCCATGAAGATTTTAGGGGTATTAGTAAGTTCGAAGGGAATCAACAGAAACTCATAGTGCCCATACCTTGTACGGAAGGCAGTCTTCTAAATATATTCCTTCCTCACCTTTAGCTAATGATATCCAGAATGAAGATCCATCTTTCAGAAGTACTGAGCTCCTCATAGCTGATCAAACAAGTCTTTAATCCTTGGGAGAGGATACTTGTTCTTTATAGTGATCTTGTTAAGTTCCCGATAATCTATACACATCCACATTGATTTGTCCTTCTTCACAAAGAGCACTGGTTCACCCCAAGGTGATTCACTAGGGCATATGAACCCTTTATCCAAATGCTCTTGTAGTTACTTCTTTAACTCCTCCAGTTCAATAGGAGCCATCCTATATGGACACTTTGAGATAAGAGTAGCTCTGTTTATGAGTTCTATAGAGAAATATACCTCATGTTATGGGGTAAGTTTAGGTAACTCTTGAGAAAATACATCACCGTATTCCCACACAGTGGGAATTTCCTCTAGGTTTACACTTTCCTTTGAATCAACCATTTAAGTGAGGTATGTCTCTTCATAGGGAATAAACACCCACACCATCGAAGGATTTTTCAAAGGAGATTCACGATCTTCCTTGAATTTGTATAAGAGCATGGGATGGTTCAAAATATTAAAAGATATTTCCTTTTACCGATGGTTGATATGTGCTCTATATAATGAGAGTCAATCCATTCCCATTATAGTATCGAATTCCACCAAGGGAAGTAGCATGAGATTCGCTATAAGAATATTCCCACACACACCAACAGGATAAGATTCCAACACTTGGGTTGTAATGATTGCACCACTAGGTGTTTTTACGGATATATTTACTTCAAGGTTTCGGGGCTTCAATTCCATAGTTCTATAAAACTTGCAAGATATAAAGGGATGTGTAGAACCAGAATCAAATAAGACTTTTTCCATTCTTGAGTGAATAGAAAGTGTACCTTGTACGACTTCATTTTCTTGCTCAAATTTCATAGTAGTGATGGCATAAGTCTTCCCTTGTTCCTTTGGCTTTGGTGGTTGCTGAAACTGATTACCCTCGAGGGCTCGAGGTTTAGTGCACTATCTTACATAGTGCCCTTGCTCCCTACAGTTGTAGCATTGGACCATGGGTGTTGATTTCCTTTCTTCCACTACATTCTCCTACCTTCTCAAGTCTTTTCAACATTCAAGAGCTTGGTGTCCTTATCTACCACACTTGAAACATTTCCCCATCCCTTTGAGGCAATTCCCATGATTCTTCTTCCCATATTTTTTACTTGTAGGTGGTTGAGTTTTCTTCCCTCCTTTATCATTATATCCTTCGGCTTGAATCTCCACCTTTCATTTCTTATCACCATATCCATAGGACCATTCTAAAAACTCCATATTTGATTTGAGAGCACATCAAACATCTTCTTCATAACTCTCAAGGTCTTTAATTGTAAGATCATTTCGAAGGTGTGGTTTTAACCCATTAAAGAATCTGTCGATTTTGTTATCATTGTTGATAACAAAACTTAAAGTGTACCTTGCAAGCCTTTTGAAATTCACTTCATAGGTTGTGATAGATTATCCTTCCTTTTTCTTGAGATCTATGAATTATCTATCCATATTTTTATGAATAGATCTTGGGAAATACTTGTTAAAAACATGATCTTAAATTCTTCCCATTCCATCTCTTCAATTTCGTTAGTCAGCTTGGTGTTCTTAATCAAAGCCCACCATTGATCAACCTCTCCATTTAGGCATTAAACGTCCAGAATCTCCTTCTCCGTCTCAGAACAATTAAGCATAGAAAAGATCTTCTCCATGGATTTAACCCACTATTATATAACTAGTGAATCAAAAGATCCACTAAACATCAGTAGTCGTTGCCACATAAAACACTTGATATTTAGTTACTTCCTCTTAGGTTAAGGAGGACGTTCCAAATCATTCAGGTTATTATTCATAACCTGAGATAGTTGGATAATCATCACCATGAAGTTTTGAACTCCACCTACCAAAGCATTGGGGATGTTGTTCAGGAAATCGTTTCATTGGACCTTGCATGGGTTGTTGGTATGGTTTCTCCTAGTTCCCACCATTTTCTAAAATAGAAAAGGTTAAAATAAAACATAAGTCAATGATTCATAAATAAATAAGTTACTCATTTGTGAAATTTATACTAAAATCATATCTTATTGGATCCCCATGTTTATAAAAGCTTCTTGTGTTCATATTTTTACTTAGTCTCATACTAGAGGTTTTCTTCATGATTCACTAATCCCAATTCCCAAATTAACTAAACCTTGCCTTTGATACCAACTATAGTGACCCTACTTTTCTTAAATTACTTTTACATCATTTTAATTATAAACATAATAAAAACATTACACAATAAGGATCCAAAGGTTTAGTGTCTTGGGAAAACTAGGACCATACATAACATTTACAAAATAAAGCATAAACATTTATTTAATTCCTTATTCTCTAGATTCTTATCGGCCCTTGTGTACTCTTTAGTACATGTACTCACCTGAGGATATACGTCAAAAGGGGGTGATCTAAAATCCCAATAATAGGGAAGATAAGAACATTAAACAATGTAACATGGGGTGATCATAATCAAAACATCATTTATATAATATCCTGGAATGTGGCAGTGCATAAAAATGAAACATCATGTCTTAGTGGTTAGCTACCACACATAGTTGTGAAAAAATCTAGCATCATGTTCATGCATCATTTCACTTTAAATAATGAGATTCATCACTTTACCCAGTGTATTAAAGTGTTGTATAATTTTTGGTGCACCTGTCACATTCAAACATTTATATTGCACTATATAATTCCGGGCGCACCTGTCACATCATAACATTTACATTATCATGCATGCCACATAGAAAATATGTCAAACTTGAACATAAAATAACCCATGGAAAGAAATGGGTTTCACAAAATAAAGCATATATTCATAAACATTTGGTTCCAAAAATAAAGCGGGAATATCATTCTTGACATAGAACCGTTAACCTTGAGTGAAGAGTGAAACAATCTTCAAGGAGTAAAAAAAATGTGTTTATTTGAAAGAAGCGTTATTTTGGAAAACATTGTATTTTTCATAAAATAAATTAGAGAACATGTATATACCATAAAAGTTAATATAATTATGAATAAATTATTTTTAAGGCATATCCATACTGAAAATGGGTTGAAGAGGGAAAACCCAAAGAAAGAGAGTTGGGTTCGAGAATTCCCCTTACCTTGTGTCTGAACGCTTTCTTCAATTTAAAGTCATGTATAATGATATTAGATTCATTAATTAACAATTATAAATCATTTAATACATAAATTTGATTCATTATGTTTTTATTAAGTTCTTTTATGGACATTTGGATGAGTTATAGAGTTTAAATTCATTGTTTGGGAGTGTTAATTTTCTTAGCTTTTATGAACGGTTCACTTGTATTCATGAATGGATGTTCATTTGAAATGTGTTTAAATATCCAGAATTGTTAATATATATTATTAGTGAAATTATATAGATATAAATAATCTTATAATTTATTTTTATATATATCATGAGGATGAATCATTAGATAAAATTTTAATGATAAACACTTGTATTAATTTGGCAGTTTTGCTCACAATGAACTTGTTTTGTATTATTATTTTATATCATGAGTGTATAAGGATTATAGAACATCACATAAGATAAAATAAATATATTATTATCTGTTTCAACCATTAAAATGGTTTCATGACTAGTATCTAAGATGGTAATGCAAATTGAAAACTCGTCATCCTTGAATGTGATAAATTAACACATTTTGGACGGTATTTTCATTTATAGTATAAAAGGAGAGGGAATGTGAGATTATGATGAAATATCCCATTAGAATAATAGAATTCCATTACATGTATGTTACTAGAGTTATCATACTATTTGGGTGAAAGTAGGTGAGGAAAGAAAAATAAAAGAAAGGAACTTGAAAGAAAATAAAAGAATCGGAAAGAAGAATTTACCTCTTGAGTTTATCTCCTTTGAGAGACTCTTTAGGGGAGAGGATTTGGTCTTTTGAATAGACCAAGGGATGTTGGACATTGGGAATGATCTTGGGGGGATTTGGGAAGAATTTATTTAAGGCTTGAAGCTTGATATGTGTGAAGAAATGAGGGTGTGAGGGGTGGTATTTATAGTGGAGGGGATGAGGGTTTTCTTAATATTATATTCATTAATTTTTTATTTCTCCACAAGACAAGAAATAGTGAGGATTTTTGTGATAAAAAATAGTAATAAGTTCATTTTAGTTCGAACCAATGGTCATTTACATCAGTCATGAGTCAAGCATGATGTAAGAATTCATTTATTTATCATATTTTGTAAATTATCGAATTTCACTATTCACCAAAAATTAAAGTATTTCAGAAAAATCCTAAAAATTCACCATAACCATTTTTCAACGTGTAGGTCCAAAAATAAACTCCATTTTTCAAAAATAATTCTCTAAATATGAACAATTTAATTTTTAATTAAAATCATAATTTACTTGAAAAATACATATTTTAAAATTAAAATTGATTTTATAATGATTTCAAAAATTACATAAGGTCTTATAAAATTATCATAAAACCAAAAGACATAAAATTTTTAATTTATGAACATGTTTTAGAAGAATACATTTTTTTAATTAATTAATTAATTACAATTAATTATTTATGACTTATAAAAATACCAATACTTTTATTATGGTCATATTATCACTTATAAGATGCTTAAATTTTATTTATACATTCATGGGTGAGGTTACTATTATTTTGGAAGATTTACTATTCATAAGGGTCATATTACTATTCATAAGGGTATGTTACTATTTATAAGGGTAGGTTACTATTCGCCCAAAATTAAGTTTGTCCTATCGGACTCTAAACATCTTACTGATCGCAACTCTGTATATCAGATTTTTGAAATTCAAAACACAGAAGTGGAAAATCTATGTTTAAAGGTCACATATTAGTTCATTTAAACATGATGTGGCATTGTGTTTCCTAATGTGATTTTATATGATTATGACATTACTACGAGAAGTTATAAATTTCATTGATAAAAGTTTGGGTCGTTATAATGAGAATAATAAAAAATTGGTATGGAAGACTCAGGTGTGAAGGTACATGTCACGCCACAACAAATGTCTGATATGAAATTGGATCATGCCACAATACATAGATTGCACCATGATTAAAGTAATTATTTCACAATGCTTAAACCGTGAATAAAATGCACTGGGTTTTGAAAGTTAAGCTCCATATTTTTTGGTAACAAAAATCTAGATTAGGCCATGAAACATCCTATCAGGCCGTCACTAGTGCAGAAAATGTTTTTTACGGTGGTTATTTTTTATTTTTAACATCAGTTTTTGGCCGACATAATTACAAGAGACGTTATAAATATAGTTTTTTACGTCGGTTATTTTACAACCGACGTAAAAAACACAAATCCGAAGTGTTTTTCACGTCGGTTGATAAAAACCCGACATGGAAAACGCTTCAGAGTTGTGGTTTATTACATCAGTTATTTAATAACTGACGTGGTATATACCCTTTCACATCAGTTATTATATAAATGACATCATAAATCACTCCTCCGAAGAGTTCATCACATCGGTTATTTTTATAACCAACATGATAAACTTGTCTGCCAAGCGGTTTCCAACGTCGGTTATATAATAACCGACGTGAAAACATATCTATGACATCGGTTATAAAATAACCGACATAAAAAACTATCCATTTCCATTTATTACATAGATTATTTAATAACCGATGTAAAAACCATTTCCCATGAATTTATTACGTCGGTTTCCAAATAATTGACATTAAAACTAATCTCAATGCATTTTTTACATCGGTTATGAAATAAGCGACGTAAAAAACAATTTTTTTAAATAAAATCGAACCACTGCTATGCCCATCCAAAATTCCTAAAATAGACCAAAACAAACCAGAACCCCACCCCCACCCCACTGGACAACCCCCACCACACCCCTGGACACCCTCCCACACCCCTGGACTGCCCCCCCACCCCCCTGGACAGCCCCCCACACCCCTGGACAACCCCCCCACCACCACCACCACCACCACCCTCCTGGACACCCCCCCCCCCCCCACACCCATGGAATACCCCACCACCCCCTGGACAGCCCCCCACACCCTTGGACATCCCCCACACCCTCCTGTATACCCCCCACCCCCTGGAAAGAACTCCCACACCCCTGGACAGCCCTCCCACACCCCCGAAACAAACCAAAAAGTTACCAAAAACAGACCAAAACATACCAGAACCCCCCCACCCCACCCCACCCCACTGGATAGCCCCCACCACACCCCTGGACACCCCCCCCCCCCCCCACATCCCTAGACTGCCCCTCCACCCCTGGATAGCCCCCCACACCCCTGGACAACCCCCACTCTCCTAGACACCCCCCCCCCCCACCCACACACCCCTGGACTTCCCCCACCCCACCCCTTGGATAGCCCCCCCACACCCCTGGACAACCCCCCCCCCCCCCCCACCTGTATACCCCCCACCCCCTAGACAGCACTCTCACACCCCTGAAGAACCCTCCCACACCCCTAAAACAGACCAAAAAGTTACCAAAAACAGACCAAAACAGACCAGAACCCCCCCCCCCCCCTCCCACCCCACTGGACAACCCCCACCACACCCCCGGACACCCCCACACACCCTTGGACTGCCCCCCCACCCCTAGATATCCCCCCACACCCCTGGACAACCCCCCCCCCCAACCCTCCTAGACACCCCCCACACCCCTGGACTCCCCCCCCCACCCCCGGGACAGCCCCACGCCCCTGAACAACCCCCCCCCCCCCCACCCTCCTGGACACCCCCCCCCCCTGGACATCACTCCCACACCTATGGACAGCCCTCCCACACCCCTATAACCCCCCCCCCCCCCCACCACCCTCCTGGACACCCCCCACCCCACTGGACAGCACTCCCCGGGACAGCCCTCCCACACCCCTAGAACCCCCCACCCACCCACCCCACTGGACTTCCCCCCACACCCCTGGACACCCCATGGACATCCCCCTACTCACCTGGACATCCCTACCACCCTCTTGGACACCCTCCCACCCCATTGGACAGCCCCCACCACACCCCTGGACACCCCCCCCCCCACCTCACTGGACACCCCCAGACCAAAAACATACCAAAACCCGACCAAAACCAGACATACCCCCCCACCCCACCCCCACCCCCACCCCCACCCCACCCCACTGGATAGCCCCCACCACACCCCTGGACACCCCCCACACCCCTGGACTACCCCCCCTGGATAGCTGGTGTTGGGAGAGGAGGCGTCGCTATCCCTCGGGGGGCTGAACACCGCTGGAAGGTACTCATCACTCCCACATGCGAAGCTTGAGCTCTCAAAATGTTTCACCAATGCTTTATTACCCTGTAACCATCATTCATTATATCACTTTGATGCCAGTATAACCAGGGGAAACACCATCACACATGACGGTGTTTCCTCCCTGGTTATACTGGCATCAAATTGATAGAATGAATAATGCTTACAGGGGAAGAAAGCATTGGTGAAACATTTTGAGAGCTCAAGCTTTGCATGTGGGAGTGATGAATACCTTCCAGCAGCGTTTAGACCCCCGAGGGATGGTGGTGCCTCCTCTCCCACCCCCTGGACTGCCCCCCCCATCCTCATGGACACCTTAGACACCCCCCACCCCACTTTACAGCCCTCCCACTCCCCTGGAAACCCCCCTCACCCCATAGGACACCCCCACACACCTAGACACCTCCTGGATAGCCCCCCACTCCCCTGGACAGCCCTCCCACCCTCCTGGAAAAGTTCCCACCCCCCTGGACTCCCCCTCCCCCACTCTCATGGACACCCAGGACACCCCCCACCCCACCAGACAACCCTCCCACACCCCTGGATACCCCCCACCCCACTGGACACCCACCCACACCCTTGGAACCCCTCCCCCCAGACCAGAATTTATACCAGAAAAACCATCATAAGTAGACCAAAACAAGAAGTAGATAAAAATTAAACATTCACATATATAAAATTAAAAACTTACAATATCAACTTAAAAAACTAAATCTAACATAAATGACTACCAGATACACAATTACAATGACAATATTCAAAATTACATTTTACACTACAAAAGACTAAAATTCAATCAAACCTGTAAAATAATTTGGTCATTCCACTTATAAGTGTTTGACATCTTGAGAACTATAGGGTTGAGGGTCATCAAATAGATACAAATTAAAAGGATAGTAGTTAACATGTATAATGAATAAATCAAATGAAATATTATGGAAAAGTTTAAAAGGAAATCTTACCAGGTCAAAGTTCACAACTGTTCCAGTTGTTATTATTTCATACATAAATCTTAACATATAATATCCACATTTGATGACGCCTTTTTGTTCATGAAAATTCTGTTTGAATGAGTGTAAATTCAATATATTATTTTTATATAATAAATCAAAATGTACAAATTATAAATGGATATTTACCTTTACATTTACATATTTTATCTTCACACTTCTTTTCTTTGTGTTTTTTCGAAAGTATACCCATCCCCTGATAGAAAATAATACAAATGGGATAAATTTAAAATTCATTATAATATATAAAACTATTGAGAAATTGAAACTTACTTTTCCAACATTTTCTTAAAACTTTCCCTCACATCACCATGGATAGAGCATATCCAATAAAGTGTTTTCTCCCTTGGGAAAGAAACCCCTAACATCCAATGATCACTGATAAAAGAAAATTTAAGTTTAGTGGTTTTTTATGTTAAAAGATAATGAACTCTTTGAGAGAGATGTGTTTCATACCTCTCACAAAAAGGCATCATCCAACATTATGTGACTATATTTTGTTCAAGTCTTTCAGTAATATAAAGCATTCTTTGTTCCTCATCCAATGCACATGATTCAGGAAAAATCAAATGCGGGTCCATGAATCCATATACATCTGTCCACTCATTATTCTCACAAATGTTATAAAGATACCTAATACAAAACAGACATAAGTATACATTTTTAATAAATATAACGCAGGGAAAAGGTGTTAAGACTTACATGGAAAAAAATTCACCACATTTATGCCCAACTTATCTCCAGTAATAAGCTCCATGATATCAGTTTTCACAATCCCCATAGTTATTGCACGTCCACAAACATGAGCTTCCATTGGAAACTCATAATGATCCGCCAAAAAATGAATATCTTGACAATATTTCAAGACTACTAGAATTTGTATCTGATGTCATATCCATTTGTTTTTTTTTTCTATACAGTATTTCTTTACCTTTTAAGTATTCCTGTAAAGATAAATAGAAAAATATATTAGTTTTCAAATGATAAAACAACTTTAATAAAAACAATGTAAGATATAACATACATACCTCTATGCTAATGAGTCAAATAAGTCTGGATGGCCAAATTAAAAAATGGTCGATACTATGTCCAATTTTCATCACCTCATCTGTAGGTAATGGTACTCGAGCTGATCTATCTATAATATCTTGTACAGTGACCCTCTAATTATCTACCTCTAATTATTGATGATGAACTGTATCTCCTATACAATATACCAACCCATATGAAGCTATATGATGTTGAGGATCATCAACATACAACTTGCAATAATTAGGAAGTTGCGGCGGAGGAGTAGGATAAAAAATGGGGTCCGCAGGCTAAGGTGGGGGAGTGGGAGCTGTAGTCTGAAATTGTCTTTGCATGTCTGTAAACATAGACTGTACCGACGCTCTAATATTTTCCTACATCATCTCATTAATATTATGAAATTCATCCTCCAAG
The DNA here is from genome assembly GCA_963277665.1 of Viscum album. Classification (NCBI taxonomy): domain Eukaryota; kingdom Viridiplantae; phylum Streptophyta; class Magnoliopsida; order Santalales; family Viscaceae; genus Viscum; species Viscum album. The sequence continues at coordinate 1,843,214,706 of OY728136.1, forward strand.
TATTCTTTTTTTTAAACACCCTCAACCTAAGAAGTTGAAGAACGTGGCAACACTTTCTTACCGATACACCTGTCGGATATCCTCGTACACAACCAGGATGTTCGGGCTTTTCCAATGATGCAGATAAAATATCTTGCCTCCTAGCAGCTGTAAATACCCATTGTGAGCTATGCTCCTCAAGAGAATCTTGTATTAATTAATTGAACATTTATGTAATGATTGAAATTATATGAAGAAAATATTTAACTTAAATAAATAAAATATATATCTTAAAATCCTCTCATCTACGATTATCGAATCTTCTGAAAGATATTTTCCTTTTTTGACTATCTGAGCTCTCTTCCATTTTTCATGTCTAGATGGAGGGGATGGAGGGCCACCTCTCCAGAGATTGAAGACTCGGCTCTTAGTCTTTGTAATTTTTTCACCATCATTTGTTCTTCCAATAATGTATGCCCTCCCTAAGATAAACTATGAGGGTATACATTTTTAGATTGGATCACCTGATGAGATTTCCTTGTTTGCTATAAATTAAGAATAAGAAATCATTAACAAAACATTAATAAAATCATTTATATAAGAAAGATTATAAAATTTTACATTTCCCTTACCAAAAATGAATCTTTTCTTCTACTTTCAACAAACTTTCTCCATGTGTCTTCATCTATGAAAGGATATATACGACATGGATTGTCATGACTTCTATGACCAAAAATGAAATCAGATGAGAGGTTTGATTTGAAATCCCTCCATCTCCTGGAAACCATCAATAAACATTTCTTCTTGACTCCTCCAGTGTCAGGAATATCAAATGTCGTCTAATAAATAATAGGTTATACATATTATATATACTGGAAACATTTAAAGAATAGGCAAACAATAGAAAAAGATCTTACCAAAATCATCTCCCACAACTGAGAGATTATCGCTTTGTCCACACTTCTCCAGTCATCGTACAAAATGCTTACTTTTCTCTTACCCTGAGTTGATACAAAACTCTTAAAATCTTTTACATTTGGACCTCTAGGAATATCATCCTCATCAAACTCAACGAGTATCCTATGATCATGCGTATGGGAAAGTGATAATTTTGGTAAATGTGTGCACCCACATTTACCAACTCTTGAACTCTTTGTCATAATGGGAGCACATGAGGAAGATTGGGGAACATCAAGAGGAGAATGTGAATGTTCCTCCCCAGAGGTATGACCAATATGCTCATCTCCAGAATCATGTGGTTGATCAACTGATTGATCTGTCATTATCCTTCAAATCAAAAAAACAAACATTAGTTCACAAATATACAAATTCAAATATTATAATACTAATGTAAATAGAAAATAGAAAATTATACTAAGTTACATAATAGTAAACATGGTTAATATGGTAAGCATGTTAAACAATGGTAAAGATGGTAAAGATGGTAAACATGGTAAACATGGTAAACATGGTAAACCTGGTAAACATGGTAAACATGGTAAAGTAATTGTCACTGAACAAAAATAATAGATATATAATTTATGTAATGGTAAACATGATAAAGTAAACTAAACAAAATTAAAACAAACAAAAACTTATAGTTATTTGTTTTAATACATGTTTTAATAAAGAAAAAACTTACAATATCTAACATTTTATGAAAATAATAAATGTAAACAAGAAATAAAAAAATGTTACCTGTAATTTTAGGAATGTACAAATGGATTTTTTTTTTCCCAAATTCCTTCATCATGGTCATTCCTTATGGCACAAACCATGTCCTCAACATGCTCATCATTATGTTTTATTAATCTTTCCATGGAAGTAGGGATCTGACATAAATCAGCATCTTCATCAAGTTCATCCTCACCAACATATTGTTTTTCCCTTGTAAAACAACAGCCCACTGCATATCTGATTGATCTACTACATAGAAATTTTTTTTTGCATGTGTTGCCATTATAAAAGAATCAGTTGTGCCTTCCAATCTATTCAAATTAACAACTGTCATTCCAAATTCATCGTGTCTGACACTGTTGTTACCGATAAACCATTTATAGTTAAAAACAGGAACTTTAATTTTAAAGTAATCAACCTCCCATATGTCTTCAATCACTCCATAATATGCACTTGATGCAGAAATTTTGTTTTTGTATTTAGCACTCGAAAAATGAATTTCTTCTGCAAACACCAATACACCACTATTTTGAACTGCACTTCTATTGTCCTGAGCTTTAGTATGAAATGTATAGCCCAAAACGTCATAACCAGACCATGTTATCACATTTAAACATGGACCACCCACTATCCATTTTAATATATCTGATACATCTGATCTACCAAGCAAGGTCTTTTTAAACCATGAAAAAAAATGTTTTGATGTGCTCATTAAAAATACACATTTATTTCTTCTTTGTATGACATTGTTTCAACTCATTAATATGCAATGTGATATATGTTTGAGCATCATCTATGTTATTTAAGATGTATGATTCTAAATTCTTCATCTGTTCAGCTGATAATGATTTGACTTTCAAGCCACGAATCCCATTTCCCTCATTATTAACTCGTTCATGGCGAGATGGAGGAAATCTTATGTGTCGCGCCGCATCCAAGTAGCTCATACAAAATTCTGTAACCTCCTTAGAAATATACTTTTCAATAATGGAGGCTTCAGGTCGATGTGGATTCTTAACATACCCCTTCAATATTTTCATATACCTTTCAAAAGGATAAATCCAATGAAGATATACAGGTCCACAAAGATTTATTTCTCAAACCAAATTAATCATTAAATGCACCATTATATCAAAAAAAAGTTGGAGGAAAATACATTTCTAATTGACAAAGTATATAAATTGAATCCTTTTCCAAAATGTTCAAATCATTCACATCAATCACCTTATTACAAATTGAATTGAAAAAATAACACAACTTCATTATAGTCTTTCTAACACGGATGGGAAATATTCCACACAATGCAACTGGTAGAAGTTGTTGCATCATGACGTGACAATCATGAGATTTCATACCTATCAACTTCAAGTCCTTCAATGAGACAAAAAAATTTACATTTGAAGAATAACCTTAAGGCACTTTGATATCATGAAGACACTAACAAAATCTAATTTTTTCCCTCTTTCATAATGTATGACAAGCCGGGGGAAGAAATGTCCGTCTTCCATTAAGAGTGGGAGCTAACTCTAAACGTATTCCCATTGATAGTAATTCTAATCTTGCATTCAACCTATCTTTTTTCTTTCCTTTAATATCTAACAATGTTCCAATCAAACTATCACAGATATTCTTCTCCACGTGCGTGACATCAATATTATGTTTAACTTCATGATATCTCCAATATAGTAGCTCAAAAAATATTGACCTTTTCTTCCAAATATGTCTATCATTACCATATTTCTGTGTCTTTCCCAATGTCACATCAAGGTTTTCCACTATCTCAAAATATAGATCAGGGGATAAAAGTTTTGGAGCAATATCAAATTCTTGTGAGCCATTGAATGCCTTTTTTAGTCTTCTATAAGAGTGATCCATAGGCAAAAACTTTCGATGACCCATGTACACTATTTTCCTCCCATGATGCAATTGACAATATGAATTCTGATGTTCACAAATTGGACATTCTTTATGCCCTTTAACACTGTATCCAGACAAATTTCCATATACTGGGAAGTCATTTATAGTGAACATAAGCACTGCATGCAGTTAAAAATATTCCATTTTATAAGAATCATACACCCTAATACTATCCTCTCATAAAAGTTTCAAATCATCAATCAATGGTGACAAGAAAACATCAATATTATTTTCGGGTTGATTCGGACCAGAGATCATTATACTCAACATGATATATTTGTGCTTCATACAAACTTCAGGAGAGAGGTTGTAAATTACCAATAAAATAGGCCATGAACTATGTATGCTACTGAGGTTTCGGTATGGATGCATTCCATCTGTGTACAACCCTAGTCTGAAATTTCTAATTTCATTTCCAAATATAGGATACTGCTCATCAATTTTCTTCCATTGTGGACAATCAGTTGGATGACGTATTTTTTCATCACATAACTGCTCATCAACATGCCATATTAACTTTTTTGCATCATGTGAATTATAAAATAAACATCTGAAATGATGAATTATAGGAAGATACCAAAATACCTTTGAAGGGATATTTGTAATCTCTACATCAGCCTGTGATTTTTCTTTCACCTTATACCGTGATGTCCCACATTTAGGACACTCTGACAGAAATTTATATTCCTTCCTATATATCATACAGTCATTCGGACAGGCATGTATTTTCTTGTATCCCAATCCCATCAGGCATAATATTTTCTTGGCCTTATAATGTGAATCTGGAATATCGTTATCTTTTGGAAGAATGTATTTCATCAATTGTATCTGCTCTGTAAAACTTCTATCACTCCATCTATGTTTCTCCATCAGGTTAATCAATCTTAATACTGCTAACAAAACCGTAAAATCTGTACAACCAGGATACAATGGTTTTTTAGCATCACCATATAGACATGCATCTTTCGATTCTATCTCAATTTGTTCTACTGCAATATCACGAATCATTTCTTCAATTACATTGGAGTTACCATCTTGTGAATCATCATCATTAGTGACATTCCGTCCAGTTTCACCATGCCAAATATAAGGGTTGTAGCTTGGATTAAACCCATGACAAATCAGATGATCGTTTATCTCTCTACTTTTCAACTTCTTCATATTCAAACATTTCAGGCACGAACAGAAAAAAATGTCACGACTTGGAACATTTTGTTTAGAAATTTCCAAAAAGGCATCAACACCTTTCTCATATTCATTACTCATTCAATGTGCTGTAATCCAACTTCGACTCATTATTACCTATAACAAATATCAAAATTATACATCTTTTTAAGATAAGACAAATATATGTTTATATGAAAAAATCATAATTTGAATGTAAAAAAATTTTGAAATATAAAACAAATCGATGCGTATTTAAAAAAATATGCTTGAATATGATTTTAAAAGAAAATATAGTTAGATATAACAATTTTAAATTCATCTTGGATCCTTTCTTCTTAAGGTTCACAAAGAATACATCCTGGTGCAACTGGATACCAAATTCACCCTTCCATAAAAAAGAAATATGAAGTATAAATATTAAAATATGTCAACATTCACTACTGAAAATTACACAGATCCTAACGATTTGAAACCTCTAGACAGCCCCCCCCCCCACCCCTCTGGACAGCCCCCCACCCCTCTGGACAGCCCCCCCACCCCCCCTGGACACCACCCCCACCCCCGTGGACAGCACCCCCACCCCCTTGGACACCATCCCCACCCTCTAGACACCCCTACCCCCTTGGACAACACCCCCCACCCCCTTGGACACCACCCCCACCCCCTTGGACACCCCATAGACACCACCACCCCCTTGGACAACCCCCCACCCCCTGGACACCACCCCCCACCCCCTTAGACACCCCCTAGACACCACCACCCCCTTGGACAGCCCCTCATCCCTTTGGACATCCCCCCACCCCTTGGACAGCCCCCCCACCCCTCTAGACACCCCCCCCCCACCCCACCTCACCCCCTTGGACACCCCACCACCCCCTAGACACCACCTCCACCCCCTTGGACACCCACTGGACACCACCACCCCCTTGGACAGCCCCCCACCCCTCTGGACAGCCCCCCCACCCCCTGGACAGCCCCCACTATAGAGACTCAATGCTTGACGTACATGAACATTACATTACTTTTGCAGAATACTTAGTACATAACAAAAACACACACATAAGGACCATAATAGTTTAGTGTCTTTGGAAACTCGGAATAAAATCTTCTAATCGTGGTGAAAGATCTTCAACATCTCCCATAAAGATCTTCCCCCTTTTTTCTTACCTAAAACCTTTCTTTATATCCTGGGGAAAAGAAAACATAAAAAGAGTGAGCTCAAATGCTCAATAAGGGTAAGCATGGATAAAATAAAACATACTATATACATTTGAACTTAAAAACATGAACATAATGTTTAAACATCAAAATCTTGAGCAATGACATAAAATATGGAAGTACGTAAGGCATAGATCATAAAGAAACATTAAGAATGATAAAATAGCATGGGAATAAAACATGTAATTGTGGCAACCATTAAGCGCATGATATGATTTCCATAGTAGCCAAGGCATTGCTTCCAAGACCATCTTAGTGGAAAAAGTCCCTTTATGAATTGAGTTCACTCCTTGTTCCAGTCCTATATTACTGAACCGGTTTAACTTGTTGTTCCATCCATGTCTATCTCATGAGATATAAATCTTTACCCAATGCATTGGAGGGAGATATAGGTCCCACCCATCTCATAATGAAATTATTCTTTCGTGTGCCACAAAATCATAAATCATACATCATAGCATAACCCATGAAATAAAATGGGATTCTTAAAAATCATGCCATCATAACATAATCCATAAACAATTGATATCATTTCATCATAATAAAATTGAAACCATTTAAATCATATAGACATTTTACTTGAATCATACACATATGAAATAATGTCATCTTAGATGGAAAATAGTTTTGACAAAACACTTGAAATGAATTCTTGAGTAAAATATCCTTTCTTATTTAAAATCATTTTCTTTTCACAAAATTCCATGCAATTTTAAAAGATAAGGGTTTTGTTGAAAATAATCATGCAATCTTGTAGAGGAAGCTTCTTGAAAATGAGGCGTTATGAAACCGTAAAAATCCATTCACGCCGTATAAGTTAAAAATAAAATTCTCCTCGTACTTTTGTCAGAAAAGTCAAAAAGTACCTTATATGGTAACCAAAGGAAAGATTCCATTCATACAATGTGGTAAAAAGTCAATAAAGGGTAAAATAACTTTAAACATCCATGGAAGAATGATAAACATTTTATGAAATAATTTTTAGAAAACATGGTCATGGATGATAAACGTAACCCCAGTAAATACTTACGTATAAGAAATCTCAGATAAAAATGAGATTGAAAATTTATCCCTTACCTTAGGTCCGATATGCTTCGTACGTATCTGAACCTCCTCTTCTTTGAAGTGCCTCTTTGAGATCTCCTTTTAGGGAACTAAAATTGGTCTTTGAGGAAGACCAGAACCTCTAGGATGTTGCTAGGGAAGTGGAGAAGAGAATTTGGCAGGGGTTGGCCGAGCTTGAAGGCTCAATGTGGTATGAGGAAGAGAGGGAGGAGATTCCCTTTTATAAGGGAGGAGAGGGGCACCTTTGGAATAACTAAAAATATTATTTTATTATAAATCCAAATTCAGTTTTAAATAGCTCCAAATTGATTTATTTTGAAGATAAGGTGAGGATGGGTCTAAATCCTATCATCTAATAGAATTTGTACAAGTTTAGTTTACTATTTTAACCTTATCATTTAGTTTTAACTTTAAGTTAGATAATTTTACTTTTACCGTGTCTTTTTGTGTTCTTACACTATAAGGTTAATAAACTTACTATAACAAGCCAAACGAACCCCAATTTGTTTATTATTAACAGATATAACCTTATCTAAGTCATTTGGCCGAACCATAGATTTTTAGGAATAAAATAATAATTAATAATATAATATTTGTTTTAAAAAACTATTTTATGTCAATTTTGACACTATTTAGTAATTGATTTTTTTGAAAATCATAACAGAATTATTAGTTCGAAAAAAGTTACTTAAATCAATACTAACATGTCATATTAACCTATAAAATTAGTTGAATTCATAAAGTCTCAAATTACATTTATTTGTGTATTTATAACATCAATTATGTCAATATTTCATTAATAAGATAATTATTGAATCATCTTTGTGTCATAAATAAATTAACTTATTTAAAGTATAAAAATTACAAATATAATATAATTATGTAGGAAATCTTTTTATATTTTTAATGAATATTTATAGTCGAATTTATCTTATGTATAACCCTATATTAAAAATGATATACTTATTAAACTTTGATTTTAACTATTTTAACCCTTCTTTAAATAAATTAATAATAAATGTCCTAATCTAATCCAAGTGGGCCTAAATGGTCATATTTTATTCCTAAGGTTGTTTTTGGTCAAATTACACTTATCCAATAGAATTAGGACATGTTTTAGGGTAATAATAATATCATTTTTACCCTTAATTACCCTATTTACTTTTAACCGTGGTAAAAAAAAGTAAAAAGTTACTATTCACCAAAAATTATTTTCATCTCATTGAACTATATTTTACTTACTGAGATCAACCGTGTCTCTCGGATTTTTGAAATTCCACTCACAGAAGCGGTAAAATTAAGTTTTATGAAAAATTCATTTTTTTTAACTACCACTTAGTGGTTTCACTATTCATCAAAAAATGAAAGTTTCCAGAAAAATACCAAAAATTAGGCCTAAGCTATATTTGATATTATGAACTCAAAAATTATGTCTATTTTACCAAATTCAAAACATATCAGTTGCATTAATTAATTTAAAAATTAATTCTCATCGTCAAAACAAATAGAGTGTTCTTAAGAGATAATAACTATCAAAAGATTGACACTTGTTTATGTCTGGTTTAAATGTGAAATTACATACAATGACCAAAATTGTATTAAATTGTAAAAATATATTCTAAATATAATTTAAAACCACTCAAATTAATAATTTATCACTATTAATTATTTCGATTAAAAAGGTTGTTTATAATTAAAATTTAGTAATTTTCACTATTCATCAGAAAATGAAAGTTATCCGAAAATTACCAAAATTTCACCCTAAGATAATTTCGATATTCCAAATCCAAAAATGAAGTCCATTTTGAAAAATAAAATTTACAAAATTTCAAAAAGTGGTTATTACTATTCATAACGGCTAGTTTTAATAATATTTTAATAGCATATTGTTGTTTAGTGAAACTCGTTATTGCTACTACACACGCTATCGAGGAAGGTCGTGATTGCGTGTAATGCAATGAAAGTCAAGGATGCGTGTTGTGCAAGATCCTTTTGGTGTAGCGTACAACACAAGACATTAATGAAATTAAAAGGAATAGTTTTCATAAAATCTCGGGGTGTTACATTCTACCCCCCTTAAAATGAATTTCGCCCTCGAAATTCATCGGGGTTATAAATGGTTTACTACTCGAAATTTTATTTAATAGAAACTCACATCGTAAAAAGGAATACCAAAACCAATCTTTAAAAAAAACAAAAGTATGAAACGTAACGGTTACCCAAATAAACTAATCACTGGGTTTCCACATAGGTGAAAATATAGATATGGAAGAGAAATATAACCATCATGTTCTGATGGAGAGTGGTAGAGAACATGGCTATGGAAAATACAGCAATCACAAAGCCATAAATTTGTGACGATCTAAGGTACCATATGATTCATCAGATATAAGAGCACTAGGACAACATTTTTGGTTTTCAAGATCATTTCCCTAAAGTTGAAGAATTAAAAGAAATACTTACATGATTTTGGTACAATCTCACTGTTGTTCGTTAATTGAACAATTTTCACTTCATCCCTTAATGAAATGAAGTTGAATTTGTTATTCGTGATGTGTTAGCCAATCAGGTGATAGAATGATGGGTCATTCCATCTGTCTCAAACAAAAGGTTATAAAAGTTATCAAAAATACATAAGTCAATCTATAGTGAGATTGATCATATATGGTTCCCAAAATGGACTTATACTTCATATATCATACTTTTTAATATAATAAAACTAGTTTCCTACTAAACAGGGACTTCCTGTAGGCCAGTGGTAGGCGATAAAGGCCAGTCGCACTTCGGTTGTGGGTTCGATTCCCACAGCCTTGTCCGACGCGATGGGTTGTCGCCCGTCCTGCAGGTTGTCATTTTTCTAAAGCTATATTACTATAACATCCCATCAATAATATCAAAAAAACTTCTATCATTAAACAATACTAACTTATGTCCAACATAATCCATTCCAATCTTTAGGCTTATCCATAATACTGCAGTCCACTCTCATAATATAGTGAAAACGATTACCAGAGATTTCATATAACTAACATGTTAATACCATCGTTGATCCCCATATATCATAAGATATGTCTTGTTGGTCACATTACAAATATTCTAAGGCCTTAATCATGTATTCTCTTGAAAAATGAATACCCATTGAATCTTAGTAAAAACATGAGTGTTGTCAAAAGTTAACTCATTCCACATACCAAAAACCCAAAATTCTATATACTCAAACCATGATATAACTATTTCCTTATATAAGTAATGAGCTCATGAATACTATCAAACATTTAATTTTCTCCTTATCCCTTCATTATGTGCATATCATCTACATTCCAAAAATATCTGAATAACCTTTCATGGATATTGGTACCATTAATCATACACTTTCAAAACTCAAGGAAAGACAATAGTGTAACAATCCTTATATGTCTCTTTATTCCATAGTACCATGAGATTACTTATACAACATTACACATGATAAACATTTAATCATTCCACTACATTCTTAAACCATTGACCGAGCTTCAACAATTCTTTCATCTCACATATCATTTGTAGTCTCTTCATCATCATCAACATAAATACTACCCATACGACCATACTGATTCTCTTCATGAGACTTTCCCTTAGGGCATTGGTTTTCATAATGCCCGTACATTCTACGTTTAAAACATTTAACCATTGTTGATGTCGTAGCAATACCATTATCCTCATCCATGGTGTTAACTGAACCTTTTCCTTTGCACTTACTAGCTTTGTGTCCTTCTTTTCCACACCCAAAGCATCTTCCAATTCCTTTGAAACATTCTCCTTTATGCCTCTTCCCACATGATTTACATAGGGGAAATTGAACTTTCTTTCCTCTATGATCATCATGAAACTCCATCTTTCTCTTATTAGCCGAGTCAGGAAACTTACCAAATTTTACTTTATTGATCATATTATGAGATTGCTGATTCGGCATAATAATGATGTTTGGACTTCCAAATCACATTTACTTTGCTTTCTCATGAAGAATATCATTCCATTGTCCATCATATCCTCCATTATCATGAATCATCTTGTTTCCAACCATTTTCTAAAACCCAAAAAGAATAGTGTGAGAGGCAAAAATCATAATAAAAGGGGAGTAACTTCAATATCTAACATCTTTGGTTTAATCTAATATTGTTACCATAGTTCAAGGACTATATCCTATACATATACTTATCCTTAGGGACATCCCTAGACATACCTTAGAAATATCTTTAGGGATCTCACTAATGTTTTCGCATCCTAGTTTCCAAAGGTTGACTAAACTTTTCCTCTGATACCAACTGTAGAGACCCAAAGCTTAACGTGCATGAACATTACATTACTTTTGCAGAATACTTAGTACATAACAAAAACACACACACAAGGACCGTAATAGTTTAGTGTCTTTGGAAACTCGGAATAAAATCTTCTAATCGTGGTGAAAGATCTTCAACATCTCCCATAAAGATCTTCCCCCTTTTTTTTCTTACCTAAAACCTTTCTTTATATCCTGGGGAAAAGAAAACATAAAAAGGGTGATCTCAAATACTCAGTAAGGGTAAGCATGGATAAAATAAAACATATTATATACATTTGAACTTAAAAACATGAACATAATGTTTAAACATCAAAAGCTTGAGCAATGACATAAAACATGGAAGTACGTAAGGCATAGATTATAAAGAAACATTAAGAATGATAAAATAGCATGGGAATAAAACATGTAATTGTGGCAACCATTAAGCACATTATATGATTTCCATAGTAGCCAAGGCATTGCTGTCAAGACCATCTTAGTGGACAAAGTCCCTTTATGAATTGAGTTCACTCCTCGTTCCAGTCCTGTATTACTGAACCGGTTTAACTTGTCGTTCCAGCCATGTCTATCTCATGAGATATAAATCTTTACCCAATGCATTGGAGGGAGATATAGGTCCCACCCATCTCATAATGAAATCATTCTTTCGTGTGACACAAAATCATAAATCATACATCATAGCATAACCCATGAAATAAAATGGGATTCTTAAACATCATGCCATCATAACATAATCCAAAAACAATTGATATCATTTCATCATAAGAAAATTGAAACCATTTAAATCATAGAGACATTTTACTTGAATCATACACATATGAAATAATGTCATCTTAGATAGAAAATAGTTTTGACAAAACACTTGAAATGAATTCTTGAGTAAAATATCCTTTCTTCTTTAAAATCATTTTCTTTTCACAAAATTCCATGCAATTTTAAAAGATAAGGGTTTTGTTGAAAATAATCATGCAATCTTGTAGAGGAAGCTTCTTGAAAATGAGGCGTTATGAAATCGTAAAAATTCGTTCACGCCGTATAAGTTAAAAATAACATTCTCCTCATAATTTTGTCGGAAAAGTCAAAAAGTACCTTATATGGTAACCAAAGGAAAGATTCCATTCATACAATGTGGTAAAAAGTCAATAAAGGGTAAAATGACTTTAAACATACATGGAAGAATGGTAAACATTTTATAAAAGCATTTTTAGAAAACATGGTCATGGATGATAAACGTAACTCCAGTAAATACTTACGTATAAGCAATCTCGGATAAAAATGAGATTGAAAATTTATCCCTTACCTTAGGTCTGATATGCTTCGTACGTATCCGAACCTCCTCTTCTTTGAAGCGCCTCTTTGAGATCTCCTTTTAGGGCACTAAAATTGGTCTTTGAGGAAGACCAAAACCTCTAGGATGTTTCTAGGGAAGTGGAGAAGAGAATTTGGCAGGTTTTGGACGAGCTTGAAGGCTCAATGTGGTGTGAGGAAGAGAGGGAGGAGATGCTCTTTTATAAGGGAGGAGAGGGGCACCTTTGGAATAAATAAAAATATTATTTTATTATAAAGCCAAATTCGGTTTTAAATAGCTCCAAATTGATTTATTTCAAATCTAAGGTGGGTATGGGTCGAAATACTCTCATCCAATAGAATTTGGACAAGTTTAGTTTACTATTTTAACCTTATCATTTAGTTTTAACTTTAAGTTCGATAATTTTACTTTTACCGTGTCTTTTTGTGTACTTACACTATAAGGTTAATAAACTTACTATAACAAGACAAACGAACCCCAAGTTGTTTATTATTAATATATATAACCTTATCTAAGTCATTTGGCCGAACCATAGATTTTTAGGAATAAAATAATAATTAATAATATAATATTTGTTTTAAAAAACTATTTTATGTCAATTTTGACACTATTTAGTAATTGATTTTTGTGAAAATCATAACAGAATGATTAGTTAGAAAAAAGTTACTTAAATCAATAATAACATGTCATATTAACCTAAAAAATTAGTGTAATTCATAAAAAGTCTCAAATTACATTTATTTGGGTATTTATAACATCAATTATGTTAATATTTCATTAATAAGATAATTACTGCATCATCTTTGTGTCATAAATAAATTAACTTATTTAAAGTCTAAAAATTACAAATAAAATATCATTATGTAGGAAATCTTTTTATCTTTCTAATGAATATTTATAGTCTAATTTATCTTATGTATAACCCTATATTAAAAATGATATACTTATTAAACTTCGATTTTAACTATTTTAACCCTTCTTTAAATAAATTAATAATAAATGTCCTAATCTAATCCAAGTGGGCCTAAATGGTAATATTTTATTCCTAAGGTTGTTTTTGGTCGAATTACACTTATCCAATAGAATTAGGACATGTGTTAGGGTAATAATAATATCATTTTTACCCTTAATTACCCTATTTACTTTTAACCGTGGTAAAAAAAAGTAAAAAGTTACTATTCACCAAAAATTATTTTCATCTCATTGAACCACATTTTACTTACTGACATCAACCGTGTCTCTCGGATTTTTGAAATTCCACTCAGAAGCGGTAAAATTAAGTTTTATGAAAAAATCATTTTTTTTAACTACCACTTAGTGGTTTCACTATTCATCAAAAAATGAAAGTTTCCAGAAAAATGCCAAAAATTAGACCTAAGCTATATTTGATATTATGAACTCAAAAATGATGTCTATTTTACCAAATTCAAAACATATTAGTTTCATTAATTAATTTAAAAATTAATTCCTGTCGTCAAAACAAATAGCGTGTTCTTAAGAGATAATAACTATCAAAAGATTGACACTTGTTTATGTCTGGTTTAAATGTGAAATTACATCCAATGACCAACATTGTATTAAATTGTAAAAATATATTCTAAATATACTTTAAAACCACTCAAATTAATAATTTATCACTATTAATTATTTCGATTAAAAAGATTGTTTTTAATTAAAATTTAGTAATTTTCACTATTCATCAGAAAATGAAAGTTATCCGAAAAGTACCAAAATTTCACCCTAAGCTAATTTCGATATTCCGAATCCAAAAATGAAGTCCATTTTGAAAAATAAAATTTCAAAAATTTCAAAAATTGGTTATTACTATTCATAACAGCTAGTTTTAATAATATTTTAATAGCATATTGTTGTTTAGTGAAACTCGTTATTGCTACTACACACGCTATCGAGGAAGGTCGTGATTGCGTGTAATGCAAGGAAAGTCAAGGATGCGTGTTTTGAAATCTCCTTTTGGTGTAGCATACAACACAAGACATTAATGAAATTAAAAAGAATAGTTTTCATAAAATCTCGGGGTGTTACACCCACCCCTCTAGACAGCCCCCTCCCCCCCACCTCCATGGACACCCCTGGACACCCCCACCCCTCCTAATATCCCTAGAACACATCAATTACTATTAAACCATCAGTTTAAAAATGACCAAACATCCCTAATAATAGAAGGAATGAAGGATAAGAAGAAGTGGATGAAGAAGAAAAAAAGAAACAAAGAAGAAAGGAAGAAGAACATGGAATAAGTAACTTATTTAAGGAAATTCCATGGAATCCAAGAAAACCATGGGTCCTCCAATGGTTGATAAAAAATTGGAGAAAATGGAGTAAACCTGAGAATCAAATCAAATTTAAAATAAAAACTCGGATGGAGAAAATCACAGTGTAAAGCCTATCATCACAACACAATGGGGTCAGGATAACTGTGAATCTTTGAAAACCACGACATGGTCTCCCCCATAACCCATAATTTTCTCATAGTCAATGACTGGTCAAAATATATATAACCAAATAGAATCATATTGCAACACCCCTTATCTTTTCATAATACTTGAATCCCTAAAAATCATAGTGGAAACCTCAAACATTGACTGTACCGACCCCCTTGGACACCACCCCCCACCCCCTTGGACACCACCCCCCACCCCCTTAAACAACACTAATAAATTATAGCCTAATATCCATGAAACAATACAATCATCATGTCATAATCTCACAAACCACGATGCAATAGTCAATCCCAACTGACACTTATCCCCCACCCCCTTGGACACCACCCCCACCCCCTTGGACACCCCCTGGACACCACCACCCCTTTGGATAGCCCCCCCCCCCCCCACCCCACCCCTCTGGACAGCCCCCCACCCCCTAGACAGCCCCCACCCCTCTAGACAGCCCCCCACCCCACCCCCCTTGGACACCCCCACCCCTCCTGGACACCACCCCCACCTCCTACCCCCTTGGACACCCCCCAGCCCTCTGGACAGCCCCCCCCCCCCCCCGGACAACCCCCCAAACCCTCTGGATAGGCCCCCACCCCCTTCAACACCCACCCACCCCCTTGGACCCCCCCCCCACACACACACACACACCTGGACTGCCCCCCCCCCCTCACCTCCATGGACACCCCCCAACCCTCTGGACAGCACCCCGAACCCTCTGGACACCACCACCCACCCCCTTGGACACCCCCTGAACACCACCGCCCCCTTGGACAGCCCCCCCACCCCTCTAGACATCCCCCCTCTCCCCCCCCCCACCCCTCCTGGACACCCCCCCCCCCCGGACAACCCCCCCCCCAAACCCTCTGGAAAGGCCCCCACCCCCTTGGATATCCCCCCACCACCTTGGACATCCCCCCCATCCCCTTCGACACCCCCACCCCCTTGGACCCCCCCCCCCCCACACACACACACACACACCCTTGGACTACCCCCCCCCCCCCCACACACACACACACACCTCCATGGACACCCTGGACACCCCCCCCCCCCAATCCTATGGACAGCCCCCCAAACCCTCTAGACATCCCCCCACCCCCTTGGACAGCCCCCACACCCCCCTGGACATCACCCCCACCACCTTTGACATTCCCCGCACCCCCTTGGACACCCCCAACCCCCTTGGATAGCCCCTACACCCCCCTGGACACCACCCCCCACCTCCTTTGACACCCCCTGGACACCCCCACCCCACTGGACAGCCCACCCAACCCCCCTAGACACCCCCACCTACTTGCACAGCCCCCCCCCCCCACCCCCTTAGAAACCCCCCTGTACGCACACACACACATGATAGAACACACAAAAATCATAAACTTGCATGATATCACTTCCATAGGTTTATTTTACCAGAAAAGAATTTAGCATGGTTTAGATGAACACTATGAAACTTACCATGATAGCAAGAACAAAGAAAAATAACATCTCAAAAAATTAGTTTAGGGCATCGCGGAAAATAAAAACTGAAAAGGTGTCTTGTGAGGCTTACTTGAGTGTTGTGAGTTGACCTAATAGATCTGATAATAATAAATATGAATAATGATGTTGGAAAAATGAGGCTGTAGGGCACGACTTCGACGAATCGTTTCTAGGTTTTCCGTGCGAGAGAGACGAGTCGCATGTCACCCGGTCGAAGAAAACAGAATGACTGAATACGGGGTGTGATAAATCATTTAAAAGATTTATCATGTCAGTTATTTAATAACTGACGTGGTAAACTATTTTTTTTAATGTTTAGAACGTCAGTTATTTAATAACCGACTTAGAAAACAATTTATCACGTCATTTATAAAATAACTGATGTGATATATGTTGCTTTATACTGACGTGATAAATTGTTGAGATTGGATTTATCACGTCATTTTTTTTATAACAGACATGGTAAAGCGCCGAGCTTTCCTTTTTTAAGTCGGTTATTTTATAACCAGCGTTATAAAGCACGCCAGATTCGATTTTCACATCGGTTATAAAATAACCGATGTAAAAAAGCTAAGCTCTATATATTTTACGTCAGTTATAAAACAATCGACGTAAAATATGGATCTTGATCGATATATAATGTTGGTTATAAAATAACTGACGTGATATATCGATCATTAAAGCTTTTCACATCGGTTATATAGAATCGACGTGAAAAATGCCGATGTGTTAAACGTTTTTTCCACTAGTGCGTAATTCATATGGTAGTTGGAGAAAATTGATGGAGAACCCAACTAGTTGAGCTGTAATGAAATTCTCCATGTCAGGATTTTTGAAAGACTACAGTTTTCGATCATAATTGATGTCTTGGCACTAACAAGAAGTATTAATGATTTTTGGTATGACCACTATCTATCTAAATGGTGATCAATGGTGCAGATCTACCTAGAAACAATCCAATGGGGTGGATTTGAAGCACAGGAAAATCAAGGTAGTTAATATATTGAAATTGAAATTGAATTTCAAGTCTCTTGATAGGGAATGGAGGGAGGAGGCTAAAACAATAAAAAGCAGAAAGTTCTTGATAGACCTGTGAACATGAAAAATAGAGAGACATAGTAAGAGTTAAGAGGGGGATTAAGAGGAAATAGATGAAGGAGTCTCATACAAAGCATCCTTAACTTGTCTTTATTTTTTACAGAGGAAGGGATCATTAATGTTGAAGCAATATTTTTTACATTCGATGCCTTACAAGAAGTAGAGAGTATATAGAATATCTGATATAAAGGAGAGGGAAACAGTCACTACCACAAAATTAGGTTTCTATGGCTCCACCCTTTATCAGCGCTAAAAAAAGCACTGATAAAGGGGGGGCCTTTATCAGTGCTAAAAACTCACTGATAAAGGGAACTTTTAATAGTGCTAAAAAAAAGCGCTGTTAAAAGTGACCCTTTATTAACGCTTTTTTTAGTAGCGCTGATAAAGGAGGGTTTTATCAGCGCGCATTTTCCTAGCGCTGATAAATGTGTATATTTCAAAAAAAAACATAAAAAATAATATATTGATATATAAGTATATTTATATTGATATAAATATAATAAATATGTTTTAAAATATGTTTTATATCGATTTGATATGTCGTAGACCCAAAATGGACACCCCGGAGCAGAAATTATGGTTGTTTGTAGGGATTAAGGACCTTTTCGTACCTTAAAGAATATGGGAAGGTGTTACAATGGTCACCATAGTGTAGTTCTGGTTGTAATATTCGATTTGATATGTGGTTGAGGTAAAACAGACACCTGGAGCAGAAGTTATGGCAAAACGGACCCCCAGAGCCAAACTTATGACCGTTCAGAGGGTTTTTGGTCTTTTTTGAACCTAAAAGAATGTGAGAAGGGGTTTTGGTGATCACCGGAGTATATAAATTTTTTCAATATTCGATTTGATATGTGGTAGATCCAAAACGGACACTCGGAGCAGAAGTTATTGTCGTTTGAAATTTTGCAACTCCTGTATCTCCTAAAAACCTAAGAAACCAACAACTCACTAAAATGGGCATAACTTTTGATCCGACTGTCCGTTTGAGCACCACGACCAGTCAAATCGAATATATTGAAATGAGTGATGACCACATCTAGTCTAAACTGTTAGAAGATTAGAGGAACAAAAGATATATCAGTTATTGAACTCCAAAAAAAAGTCCAACTTCAAACGGCCACAACTTTCGCTCTGGGTGTTCGTTTGGGCTCTACCACATATCAAATCAAAGGAAGTGAAGAGATCTACGCAACAGGTTGACTTAAACATAGTTTTAATCAAATCCAAGACCTGAAAAATCCCAAAAAACCACCAGAAGGCCTCCAAAACTCATTTTTCGTGTCCGAACCCCTGTCAAATTTTTATTAAAATGGTCATAACTTCGGATCTGTGTGTATGTTCGGCCTCCGGCACCTGTGTTATCCTAGTTCCACTACTACAAATATGGCTTATAATAGCGCTAAAAATGGCCTTTAACAGTGCTAAAAAAGCGTTGTTAATCTTGGCGAAGATAAAGGGGGGTCCCCTTTATCAGCGCTAAGCAAGCACTGATAAAGGTAGTATTTATCAGCGCTATTTTCAGCGCTGATAAATGTATAATATATCAGCGGTATTTTGAGTGCTGATAAAAACTACCTTTATCAGTGCTCAAAATAGCGATGATATATTATCCATTTATCAGCGCTTAACTAGCGCTGATAAAGGCCAAAGATCCTGTCCAAAACCAGAACCTGCACAGAACCTGCCTAGAACCTGCACACATTACAGCACCTGCACAGAGTCCAAACAACACTTGCACACATCACACACAACACCCACACAAAAATCACAGAAGAACAAAAATGATACATACATTTACTTGAAATCATGAATACAAAACAACACACTTCTATATACATTTCAAACAATGTTTAATTTGGTTACAATTACATTTATCCAACAAACAGTTAAAAAACAATGATGTTCCATCCTTTTTGCATCCATCCGCTCTAAACAATTGTCATCCATGGCGGCGGTTTCCGAACAAAGCATTTGAACTGAGGAAAAATATTTCACCTACATAATAAAACAAATATTATGTTAGTAATACAATAATGAAATAAATAATGGGGTTGCTAAATGGAATTATACTGGTGAGGCACAAAACATAAAATAACCAATTAACGAAATTGGTGCATGGTTAGGGATAATTAGATATAATAATCAAATGGCCCAATTTTTAGTAGAACATAGGCTATTTAATGATTCGAGGGGGAATAGATAAACCTATAATTTGGTTCTAAGGTTATGATGGTCTCACATTGATGGTTAATGGTTTGTCAAATAATGTGATGAACTTGTGTAAGGTATGAGTTTTTGGGGAAGTATCTCTATATGGTTGAATAATGGATTGTAAGCCACTCAATGAAACTATACGGATTAGAAGTGTGTGTATATTGATTCCCACATTGTTGGAAAATGATTTATTTTACCCTTAGGCCTAATAATTCACCTAATTAATGAGTGGAATTAACAAATTTTCACTATCAACCATTAAAGCGGGTTACCCTCATATATCCCTCATTCCACTCAACAAAATCCTTTACACGCACTCTACTCCTTCTCCCTTCCCCCATGGGATATCTCCCTTACTTTTGAGATAAATCAAATATTATCAATTACATTAAAAGAGTGGTGGAATATCTTCAACCCTATTATCCTCCTCTATTGGATACCAATGATGGGCCTTTTGCAATGACATTAAACCTTGGCTATATACCTATAGCCACGGTTTAATACCATGGATATATGTCCCCCCATTCCATAAAAAATAAGCACCCCTGCCCCCTTCCCCAGCACACCCCCTACACACTGCCCACCCCTGAGCACACCCCCTACCCCTGTACACTCTTTGCCCCCCTGAACACCCCCTTCCCCCTTCCCCAGCACACCCCTGCCCACTGCACTTCCCCCCTGCCCATTGCACACCCCCCTTCCCACCCCCTACATATTTCAAAAGAACCCAGCACACCCCCTACCCCTTCCCCCTACCACTTTGCCCCCTTCCCCCTCCCCCAGAAAACCACCCCTGCCCTCTCACCATGTCCCCTGCACATCATAAAGAAAATACCTTGTATGGAAATTGTGCTCAATTTACATTATACACATCATATATATCAACGCATTCTCATGTACTTTCATTCAATGTAAATACACATATATAGACTCTCTACATCTCATAAGAAAACCCTCTTTAAAATTCACAAACACATTAAATCCATTTGAAAACACCCATCACACAACTTTATCATTTCTTCAAACACATTTAAAGGACTTACGCATGAAAATCCATAAGAAATACAACTGCATTCATTTTAAAAATAACTTTCAAGTCTATACACACCCCAAATTCCTTTGATAACACATTTTTAACCACACAAACATTTCATATAGTACACTTAGCAAGAAAATACAGCATAATAAAATCATCATATAATGTAAAAGCATGGAATCACCTACATAAAGCTTGGAATCTTCCGAAATCTGCTGGAAAACATAAAACCACACCTCCACAATACCTTAATAAGGACTGATTAAACATTAATATTGAATATATTAATGGAAACCCATGTTTAACTTGTGGTATTCCATGAGTTTAACATCCCACAAGGATAGAGGGTCATGATTTAATGTCTTATAGAGATGTAAGACCTGGGTGGATCAAAACACTTATAAAGGTGGATCGGGTAGGTACATCTCTAGGAGGGAGCACCTGGAATGTTTACCTGATAGATGGATCAAAACGCCCAATGAGGTCTGACCCAAGTGTGGTGCATCCCATAAAGGTAAGGTTTCTCATTTTGAAGACTTATTCAGATGCCACTAAGGGAAATACAAGAGGGAAAATAAGCCAAGGTGTACCCCAGTGAGGGGGTCACCATGGTTTACCATTGGTTGGGATTTAACCTCATGGAGGCTTCCTACGTACCCTATTTAGAATACAAGGATCAAAACCCATATATTTAAAAGACGTATGTTGTGGGTATTACCCATGGTTAGATTCCCTTCACACTAGGAATACTCTTGGTTGGATGAGTATGGGTTTTTTGGGGCTTATGCATTGTCATATTCTTAGGTTCTTCCAAGAGTAGCAATGGGATGAATGGGACATACGTGCTAAGATGGACCATGTGAATGGTGTGATCCTTGTAAAGAGGCACGAGGCACAAAAAAACATGTGGAGCTGTCTGTAAACATTATTTATGGTGGCCATGGGGCTCATCAGACTCCCCATACTTTCCATAAACACCTCAAAACATCACGAGGACCAGATTCTACATAACGGTGCATCACAGGGTTGATTCTTTTGATGATGTACTGGTCGTTTGAGCTTGGATTTCATCTCAACCAGCCTTTCCCTTACTTTAATTATCCTGGGACACATATTTTGGTTCCAAAAAATCCCTCAACAATACTGATTATCTCATGCATCTACCTAGAAATAATTGTGCAAGTCAAACAACAACACATGTGCTCAAATACAAGTTCAAACAAACGAGATACAGAAAATGGATTTTGTTAATCCTCGGTGGTTTCGTCGTTCACCCCATACCCACTGCACACCATCATGCCTTACTTCAATATTGATTTGTTCAAAGATCAATAATATGAATTCGGGGATAGAAAACATTGAGTAATAAATTAAGATTTCAATACATCGGAGCATTCTCAATTCACCAAAGAAGGTTGGAGGATAATCAATGATCATATATAGATAACATAAGTGGTAGGAATTCACCTTCATCCTATTTGTGTACAATCTTTCATCAGGTATATTGCCCATTCATTTCTAAACACATGTTTATCATCTTCTGAATATGAGTTTTTACGACAGCCATGGTAGTACTGAAAAAATATAAATACACAAAGGATTAATAAATATTTTAAATGAACTCGTAATTATTTTCAAAAATACCTCATCAGGGATGCTAGTTTGTTGATGAAATACGATCTCTTTCATAAATTTACAAACATAATAACCACAGTCCTTTCCGTTTGTTTGTTTTGGAAACTACAAAAACATCGACAACAATAAGTAATTTGTTTTGATATGTGTTTGGATAGTGCAATGTTATTATATATACCCAGATACTTTTCCAGTTGTAGATCTTTTAGGCGTGCTCATCCCTATGCCTTGGATTCATTCCATGCATTAGACGATATTGATGCACCGCCCTATCATAACAGAATCCTCATTAAAAGATAACATAAATTATATAACTAGATGTTTAGTTTTAAAATGTTGGATCTAGTGTATTACAAATTAACAAACACCATCATGCATGGTTTGTTTGTTGGATATCCATGCGTTGAATCCAGAAAATAAATCTTCAGAGTATCCAAATTGACTGCAATCAGCATCCAATGATCCCTAAAAATACAAAAAGGAATAAGTAAAGAAAGAAATGAAAATATAGTTGATATGATTAAATTGTATAGTTTTACCCCTGCATCATTGGTATTAAAAAGATTATGTCATCCGTAATTTTGTTTTCAAATGATTTGAGCAGGGATGACATTATTGCAGCCTCTTTATCAGAATCTATTTCGTATTTTGAAGATGTGGTGTGAGGACTAATGAGTCCAAATTTTTGTTCATGGGGAAATCCCTTTAATTGTTTTTCATATACACATCTACGACAAATATAAAATGTATTTAGTCAAAATTATCAAAGTATATCAGCTTTTTTAAAATCAAATCATGAAAACTTACCTCATGTGTACATTTACAACTGAGGCACCTAGCCATTCATACTTGAGGAGTTCATTTACATTTTCAGCACTAATGAAATCTGATATCTCCTCTCCATACATATCTTTTTTAAAATCAAATATGTGAGTACTGTCATCTTTTAACTTTGTATCCATATGAGCTTGCAATGATATTAACTGTGGATATAGAACGGGCGGGGTGAAGGTGCTCTCAGCAGACCGTTTCAATCGGTTGGTTGATCCTTGAGATAGTTTTGAGCTGATATTTCGTTTCACCCCATAGTCTTTTTCATTCTGTAATAACAGTCATCGGTTCAGAACTTTTTTCATTAAATGTTAAAGGTCCAGCTTGAAAAATAAATTAGAAATGAATACCTTTTTGTCGACATGTTTTTTTACAAGAACTGTCGGTCATGCGATGAATTTTCCAACAGATTGTTCAACCGTATGAATGTCGTCATCATCATTTGGAATAGGTAGCTCGGAACTCGGCTCATTAGCTACGTTAATTGACACTCTAAGATGATCTTTTGAAAGTTGTCTGTTGTGTAGCATGTCGTTTTGCGTATTGAACACCATAGCCCTCGCTACAAGGCAATAGGTGGGAGTTGATAAATATAAATCACAGTAATTTTCACCCTATGGAATATTAGTACGGGAAAGGTATTAGTGTCTATGTAAATCACATTTCACAGAAACAATTATTAAAACATTGATTACCTCATCTAAGTCGTATTTTTTAGGGGAATGGCTCGCCTCAAAGCTGGTGGGGGGTGGGGCGAGATCGTCACGCACGGGTTATTGTTGAGTTGTTTCTTCTCTTTGCCTCTCCCCCATCAATTTTTCTATCATCTCTCTCTGGTATTGTAATTATTCTTGAAAAATATATAATTGTTCATGCAGCTTTTCCATTTTTTCATTTTGATCCCCCGCTTGTTTTTTTTTTGAAAATATGTTCGGGGTGTCACCCCAAAACCCGCACCTCTGACGCGGCCATACTTTTCTGGATGCTGAAAGTATGTCTGCATCTGGTGTGGTTGTTGTTGATTCTTGTGACTATTTCAGATAGAAAATATAGAAAAATAAGTAGTTATTGTAATGTAATAGCGATTTAAAGCAACTCAAATTTATATTATGTCATACTTACACATGTTTCCCACACTTTTTGTGTGTTTTCATCTATCAATATCCCCTCTTTATTTATACGAGCCTCCTTCCATGGAACATGGCGTGGGATGGATATGGCTTTCGATTTCGATTCATCAATCTGCATATAAATAGAGAAAAATGGTTATGGTGTTGTTTTATGTCACATACTAGTAGTAGGGTAGATTTAAAAGACGTACTAATTTTTTATCAAGTTCAGCGTACCCCATCCTTGCTTTACGGTAAGGGTACGCTGGTTCTGTTGCACGTTTTTTATTTTCAGCACTCAGTAGTTGTTTAATAAATAAAAAACTGTCAATCAGAGTGATGAATACAAGAAAACGTCAAACAACGTATTACCCCACACAATGTACCTGAAAAGTATGCTCCCCATGACGGTTACTAAATGCATCCCACGCTACTTGGGATATCAAGTGTGTGTAAAGAGGAGGTGGGTGCGGCTTGATTTTCCCTTCTGCATCTTTAAGATGATATTTCGTTAAAATTGTGCGGAAACCTCTATGAATCCTTCCTGAAACTCTTAATACATATTCTTTGTGCGAGACATCTACTATAAATGCACTCTACAATGGATGATAAAGAGTAAGTCAATGTTTTGGTATTTTATTTTATTTTAATAAATTAAAAAAATGATATCATAATGTTACCGTAATCTCTTCCCACATTAGTGTCTTCATCCCGGTGACAACATGGTGCCACGACTGTACATCAATCGGCACGTGTTGTCGAGTGATGATTCCAATGTATCTACTAAAGATGGCTCTGTTGGGGTTAACATGTTGGCCTCGTTTATTCCATCCCACCTCAAATTTGATGTCTTTTGCTTTTTCCTTAAGGATTTTGGCTAACACTATCAAACTACGACACTCTTGTTTTTTTTGCTTTCAGGGTTTCATTTTCTACCATTTCCTCAGAAGTAGCATCAATATCTTCCCCCGGAGCGCTAGCATCGGCAATGGGACCAGCAGCAACAGGTTGAGAAACCTGTTGTACCTCAGCACTGGGACCAGCAATAACAGGTTGAGAAACCTGTTGTTGCTCTGCACTGGGACCACCAGCATCTGGTTGAGAAACTTGTTGTTTCTCTGCAGTGGGACCACCAACTGCTGGTTGAGAGACCTTTTGTGCCTCAGGATTAGGTGCATCAGCAGGTGCAGAAGTCATTATCTGCAGAAGTGGTTTAATATTTAATTTAGATTACATAAAAACAGCAGTGAACAGATAATAACATAACATAACACAATGTATGTTACAATAAACAAATAACCTAATTATTGTACTCTCTTTTTTTTTCTTTAAAGGCTGAAGAGATTTGACTCCTCTATCGACTATGTAAATTCCTTCATTGTGGTCTCCTCTAACATACAAAACGCCGTCTATATTTGGATCGCTGCGAAATGATTGTGAAGTCCCTATAAAAGGGTCAACCTCCGTTGAACTTTCATCTGACCCTTCAGTTGTTTTGGTCAATAACAGAACAATTGACCAATTTCGGTTTGCGAGGTCTAGAACATAAAATACTTGTACTGCCTGTGATGCCATTATAAATGGTTCGTCTTTCTCCCCTTCCTTACTGAAATCAAATTTCACGAATCCTAATTCATCTATTTTAATATCACTCCTGTTATCAACCCACTTGCATTGAAAAATCGGCACATTGAATTTCGTATAATCCAACTCCCATATTCGTTTGATGATGCCAAAGTATGACATATTCGCATAAATTGGATTTTTTTTCCTTAGCACCGGAAACATGCATCGCCTCAGCCACAAGTGTAAACCCACTATTCTGCATGGTACTGTCTTCATCATGTTCATTAGTATAAAATGTAAAACCGTTAACTGCATAATCATTGTAAGATAATATGTACACACTTGCTCCTCCGGCCAGCCATCGAAGTCATTCTGAAATTGAGTCTGAATTTTCATCTAACTGCTTAAAAATATGGTCTTGAAACCATCCTATAAACTGTCGATTATGTGTATCTGATATCCATTTTTCAGCCCTAGAAGGATTCAAACGCCTAAGAATTTCTTTGTGGGTTTGAACATATGGGTCAACATCGAAACTGTTATGAAAAACGTAAAGGTGGGTCTGCTCCCGATCTGTAATATTGATTGTGACAACCTCTCTTCCAGAAATTCCTTCACCCTCAATCCGCTCAGTGTGACGAGATTTCGGTAGGCCAATGATTTCCACACCAGACAGGTATTCGGTACAAAATTCAACAGCTTCCTCAACAATATATTTCTCCACAATACAACCCTCTGGCCGACTTCAGTTTTTGACATACCCTTTCAAAATCTTCATATACCGTTCAATGGGGTACATCCATCTATAATGTATAGGACCACATAGTCGAATCTCTCTCACCAAATGAACCATCAAATGAACCATCATATCGAAAAATGTCAGCGAGAAGAACATTTACAATTCACATAATATGACGGCAATTTCTCTTTCCATAGTTGGCAATTTTTCCGGGTCTATAACTTTGCTGTATATAGCTTTGAAGAAGAAACAGAGCTTCGTTAATGTATGGAGGACATTCTTGGGCAAAATGCAACGTAAAGCTATAGGAATTAGATCTTGCATCAAAACATGGCAGTCATGTGATTTCAAACCCTTTAATTTTAAATCTCCCATTGACATGATGTTCTTGATATTTGATGAATACTCCTCTGTAACCTTTACGCCATTCAAGAAGTTGCAAAACTGATATCTCTCCTGCCTAGAAAGAGTGTAAGCAGCAGGAGGAAGAAATGTTCGTTTTTCACCCTTCACTGGTGCCAACTCTTCTCGTATTCACATCTCAACCATGTCCAATCTAGCCTTAATTTCATCCTTTGTTTTACCGGGTGCATTTAGCAACGTGTTGATGACACTATCACATACATTTTTTCAACATGCATAACATCAAGAAAATGTCTGACATACAGACAATTCCAGTATGGTAATTCAAAAAAAACTGATCTCTTTTTCCAACCAGTTTTCGTAAGGTTTCTCGAAAATGGTTTACCAAAAGTAGTGTTCAAATCTTTTACTTTCTCAAACAATTGATCACCTGTTAGTGGAGACGGTGATGTACGTTCCTCTGGAATTCCGTCAAATGATGTCGTCCAAGATCGGTACTTATGTCGTCGGGGTAGAAATCTGCGATGTCCTAGAAACACAGTTTTCGATGAATGTTTCAACCTAATTGACTGTGTACCTTGTTTGCAAACAGGATACCCTTGAGTTCCTTTAATGCTATATCCTGACAAATTTCCATAAGCAGGAAAGTCATTTATCATCCTGTACAACTTGGCTTTCAAAGTGAACTGTTCATTTTTGTAAGCATCATACATCGTAACACCTGAATCCCACAATATTTTCAAATCCTCGATCAATGGGGCCAAATAAACATCAATATCATTACCCGGTTGTTTTGGTCCTGATATAAGCATAGATAATATGATGTATTTTCGTTTCATGCATAACCACGGTGGTAAATTATAATTTACCAACATAACCGGCCATGTACTGTGACTGCTGCTTTGAAAACCAAAAGGATTCACCCCATCTGTAGATAACGCCAGGCGAAGGTTTCTCGGCTCGTTCCCAAATTCAGGATACTCATGATCAATTCTCTTCCACTGAGGAGAGTCTGCAGGGTGACGTAGTTTCCCATCTTTAATTCTTGTATCTGCATGCCATGTTAATTGTCCTGCAGTCTCCTCACTTCTATATAGGCGTCTAAACCTAGGAATGATTTGAAAGTACCATACAACTTTCGTAGGACTATAATCATCTTTCTTGTATCGGGAAGCACCACACTTTGGGCATTCTTTAAGTGATTTGTAGTCCTTGCGAAACAATATACGGTCATTTGAGCAAGCATGTATTCTTTCAGAGATCATACCCATCGATCGTAGCATTCATTTGGCATCATATGTTCGGCTTGGGAGTTCATTATCTTCTGGGAGCATGTCATTCAGGAGAGCAAGTAGTTTCGTAAAACTAGCGTCACTCCACCCATTGTCTGCTTTCAAATTATACAGCTTCAATATGGCTAACAATGCTGTATATTTAGTGCAACCAGCATACAATGGCGTTTTTGCACAACCCTTTAACTTCTCAAACAATTTTGGGCAATCACGAAGTTTATCTTCAACTGTCCTTATCATTTCCTCAATACGATCTTCATCATCGTTCACATCTGTAATCACACCCTCCATACGATCATCTTCATTGTTCATGCTTCTAATCATATCAGATGATCTATAAAATGTTGTGTTTTCTGAGTCACTACCTACATTGGTTTTTTCCCCGTGTTTATTCCAACATGTATAACTTCGATCTATTCCGTGACAGATCAGGTGTTCTTCCAACTCCTCTGGACTAATTTGTCTTGAATAACAACAGCGTAAACACGGACAAGGGATTTGAGAAGGGTCACATGCATGATCTTATGCAAACTTGATAAACTCTTTCACATCATCTTCATACTCTTTTGTCAACCGATTGGCATTCATCCATTCTTTATTCATATTCATCGTCTTTATGGGTTCGATCTCGAGAACTTGCATAATATTATGTTTTAATTAATCAGGTAGAATTGTTTGGGTTTTATAAAAACAAATCATGGTATAAATGCCTTTAAACACATGTGAAATCCATATACATGGTGTGTCCAGTAGGGTGAACATCGTGTATGTATAAGATACCTGATTTAATCTGACATATATCAAATTTATTCCAAGTTATTCTTACAAAGACTGAATGATGCCTTAGAAAATACATGACATTTAGAACAACTTGAGCTAAAGGTGTGTACTTTAGATACATATTGAGTCACCTCACCAGCTATGCATCACATTTTTGTGGAATACACAGTGTGTAGTCCTTACATGACCACTAGGGGTGTATAGTCTATACACATCAAGTCTCTATGGTATCTATACATGGTGTGAGTGAAGTAAAACACATGTCATCCTGGGGTGTTCATTCATAATTCAAGTATACGTAAATTACCAATTTATATATTCCAATGTTCAACAAGAACCAACCAACATTCAATTCATTTAGTGCGCAAACAAGGACCACCAACGGCCACGATTTTCAGCGGGGCGTTTAGCCCGTACATTTCACATTATAACCATAAATATCAAACAGTAATAACATGAGAACAAGAGGAAACCAATGAGTAACATGAGAAAACAGTAATAAATATGATGTTATCTCAATGTACTCAAGGTGATGATAAGATGTTGGTCAAGATCAACTATGGGTTGGGAGTACACTAATATTTAATTGAAAAAAACTACTAAAAACTGATCCAGAAAAGGATGAAATATCCTATTCATCAAGTCCCTTAATACAACCAATGCATTAGTTAAACCAAAAATCATCGCTAAAAATTCATACAAGCCATAACTACTCCTAAAAGCAGTCCATGGTAGGTCCATCGATGTCCAACTCATCTAATGGTATCCTAATGTCAAATCTATCGTGGAGAAGATCATGAAACCTCATAGATGATCAATGTGACTGTCAATGCGTGGATGAGGATACATATTCATGACTCTCATCAGGTTCAATCTCCAATAGTCCAACAAAAGAATAAATACCAATCAACCATCTATTTTAGAGAACTATAAAACCCCATGGTAAAGTACTATGCCATATGAAACCATTATATTCTATATCATCAAATTGTAATTCAAACAACTGATGTTCTTTTGGTGTTATTTTAGAAATTGTGATAGAAATTGAATTTTCTCCCAAAACTAACTAGATTATAAAGTTTATCTCTTTATTAAGAAGTAAATTTTATACCTCATCAGTGAAAACATCCTAAAAATGTACTACCATTGGGGAAAAAGAATCCTACAGTATTCTAGCAACATCTACAATATGCCTGACTATTTGAGCCATGAGGAAATACAATATATATTGAATTGGTTCTACATGACCAGATAGAAGATTCCTCTCATCCAAGTGAAAATAACTCTGTCTATTTTGAAGATAAAAAGGTAACTCTCATATGGGAACAAATGATTTTGGATTGTTATAAAACAAACTAATCCATAACAAAACTAAAATAAAATATTATCATATAAAGCATGGGTGGTTCACAAAATAAATGATAACCACCAATATCTAGAGATCATTCCTTGCAACATGTTATATTCTTGGACTATAATACCAATAGTGTGTCGATGGTGATAACACTATCCAAGCTTTACACCTCCAAGCCTAAAACATTTACAAAAAGAGTGAAAAAAGGAATGTGATTCTCTTTTATAAAAAATAAAATAAAGGGTAGATGATATAGGAATTGTACCATTGACAGTAGATGGTCAAGAATCCACAATAGCCATAGTAGACTACATAACATGCATGTGACCAGCCCCTAAACCCTAGGCTGGAGCCAGACTCCCTATATGATATATACTCTTCCTTATACTGCCATTCCTGCGTGGTGGTACAACATCCCCTCCCTTGACCAAAACTTCCAATGGGACTCTAGCTACCTATTATCAAAGGAGTGTTTGAGTCCTTCCCAGTCTCTAGTTCCATTCATGTTCCCCTATAAAGGCTCTATTGTTTCATGCCCCTAGAAAACCACATTAGGTGGACGAATCTTTTATAAGAATGACACCTCAATCGCAACACCATACAAACCAAACAATCAAAATTTTAGATTTTACAAAGCATCCCTTATTCAATTTTGTTTGTTAATTCAGGGGTTATCACAGAAGTTTTATCATCCTGGGGTGTTCATTCATAAGTCAAGTATACGTATATTACCAATTTATATATTCCAATGTTCAACAAGAACCAACCAACATTCAATTCATTTAGTGCGCAAACAAGGACCACCAACGGCCATGATTTTCAGCGGGGCGTTTAGCCCGTACATTTCACATTATAACCATCAATATCAAACAGTAATAACATGCGAACAAGAGGAAACCAATGAGTAACAGGAGAAAACTCACCGCGAAGGTGTCGTTAAGCACACGACAGAGGTGCGTACGTGGCAGAGGAGAGGCGCACAGCAGAGGAGATTTCCAACTGAAAAGAAAACATTAAATAGGGGAAACCCATGAGAATAAAATAATCTAAAACTGAGTACACCATTTACCACATCCCACAAACCCCAAAAGACAATGCATGCAAATAAATTTAAATTTATTGATAGAAATCACTATCTGATCACTAATTTTTATTCAAATCATAGGTGCAAACAAATCCAAATAGGAATCAGAAGGATCACATACCTCGAGAAAAGAAATCCAACCATAATAGTGATCAAGCATAGAACAATGTGAACTAGATGGAACTCAGGATGGGGAGTAAGCCATCATGTAATAACTCTAAGAAATTGGTGTGGTGAAAAAAGCCCAACATCCTATTAGTATTTGTGGTCTGATATGTTATACTCAACACCCGATGTAAGGGAGTGTGATTTTTCTATATTCTCAACAATTACCTTACCATCTTATGTTATCCTCTATAAAGGTGTATTTTAATTTTAACTAGAATGCGGAATTACCTCACATCCATCAATTTAATTAGGACCATTTGTATAAGTAAGGCATTATTCACATTCATATTTATATTACAAAACATGAAGAAAAACATCTCATATGTCCCATTATCCATGTACAATTTCATTCAACGAAATGAAATACACAATTATCATTCTATATAACATGCAGTAGATGGTGTTCCCTTTCAACCCATTATAGATCATTTCAATTCATTTAATTAATTCATTAAATTAAAATAAATCCATCATGTAAAATTCACTCCTCATTGTTATTACACATTCAATTTTACCAAGAATGGAAAAATCACTAATAAGGCTCAACGAGTCTTCAAAATGGGTCATAATCAACATGGAAATTTCCTACATGGTAAATTTCATTAAGAATCTAGGCCAAACACCTATAATGTGTCTTCAATTCCATTTATATACCCTTGTATCAAGGGAAACCTCATTTAAAAGCTTTGACATAAGCCAAATAGGTGTTCAGGACAGTTAATAATTTGACATTAAAGGGATAATTTTACTTGGCACACTCAAGGGGTGTCCATAAAAGAGTTCAAGAACATCTAACCCATGAAACAAGATTCAATATGTGTTTGTTGAGGTGCAAGGATTAAATAAAGAACTCAATAATATCAATAATCCATTGACTCTTGCAATAACACCTTAAATCATGATTTCACACGTTCAATTCAAGCGGTAGAAAAAAAAATTACCTGAAAATGAATATCAATAATGGTAGCGGAGGCGGCGGCGGCGGCGGCGACAGAGGCGATGGCGGTCGCGGCAACGAGGGTGGAGGCGGCAGAGGCAGTGGCAGTCGCGGTAGCGGGAGTGGGGGCGGAGGCGGCGGCGGCGGCGGAGAAGGAGGAGGACGAGGAGGAGGAAGGAGGAGGACGAGGAGGACGAGGAGGACGAGGAGGACGAGGAGGACGAGGTCGCGGCGGCGAGGGGCCTGGTTCAGCTTCCGCGAGAGCTTGACCGCGTGCAAGCGAGGATGGCCTGTTAGGGTTATTAAATAAAAACCGACAGAACCTTTATCAGCGCTCGTTAAAAGCGCTGATAAAGGTATGTTTTATCAGTGCTAAAATAAAAGCGCTGATAAAACATTCATTTATCAGCGCTTTTTTAGCGCTGATAAAGAGCTACCTTTGTCAGCGCTTTTAGATAGCGCTGATAAAGGCATACCCCTTTATCAGCGCTTTCTGTTTAGCACTGATAAAGGACAGCGCTTCCCTTGCCCTGTTTTGTGGTAGTGTTCATTCCATTAGCTTCAGTTTGACTGTTTACGGAGCTGAAACAGACACCTGAAGAAGAAGTTGTGTCTTTTTCAGTAACTGCGATTTGTTAGGTTTTTCGAGACCTCATTTCTAGCACTTTTGTATATACATGTTAATATATAATATTTGTAAATATATATATATGTATAATTATACCTACAGATATACATATAGTATTTATCTCTGTGTGTGTGTGTTGTATATATGTATGTATGTATGTATTTATTTATTTATAAAAACACACATAATAAAACATATTTTATAAATATATTTAAAACTGATCTTATAAATATATATTAATATATTAATATAAATTAATATACAAATAAATATACGGATAAAAAATTAAAACTAAATATATATATATATATATAGAGAGAGAGATAAATATATATTAATATACGGATATATATATATATATATATATGTATGTTAAGATATATATGTATATTAATATACAGATATATATATATATATGTTAATATAATTAAATATATGTATATATTAATATGACTAAATATATATATATATATATATATATATATTAATATATGGATATATATATTAATATAACTAAATATACATATATATTAATATGAGTAAATATAACTAATATATATATAAATAACTAGATATGTTAATAAATGAAAAGCAAATCAATATGGTGGAGTGATAAAGGCTTAGGTGCGCAGACAAAAGGTCTCAAGTTCAAATATTGAGGGAGGTAGGTTGCGCGCGTAGGTGTGGGGAATTACCTGGCGTTGTTAATCGACTTTTTAACACTGATAAATGTCATATTTGTAGTAGTGAGTAAGAGGTTGATCATTCTTGTTATATATGGTTTTGAGTGCAGAGAAATACTTAAGGGATTGTGGATCATCATGGATATATCCAGTTTGTTGAAGTAAGGAAGTCACAATATATTGAAGATAATTCTTATGCTGGAATTATTCTATCTGAAGAATATTGTTTACTACTGTGGGGAGTTTATATTAGAAAACAACATTTCAACTATTTTTATATAGTGTTGATATGATCAACTTTGGAGAAATGAGGCAACATATAGAGATCAATGTTGCAACGCATCTGGAGTTATGATACAGTTTATATCATGTATACATGTTGATCTTGGAGCAACATTCGTGTCAATAAATTGTGAAGAGACCTACAAGTTTATAAACTGATATCTTATGAAGCATCACGTGGATAATGGAGTGACCCTTGGGAGGGGAGTTAGCTATTTCCTAAACCTTGTACAGACATCAAGTCTTTGTGATGACTGACGCCACCTAAATCTTGTATCTGCTAAAACAGTGAGTTTATAATGGATTTTCGGTTCACCAGTATAATGACGCGAGTGTATGCTTCTTGGATGTACCACGGTGCAGGTGAACTAAGTGAAACCTTTGTATCCATTACTTTATTTACTTTCTTAATACACTATATGCCTAATGAGTGGTTGACATGATCATCAACGTAAGACATTGCTTTTATAGAATATTTTTAGGGATGATAATAGGTCGAGGTGGAGGTCGTTGCAGGGGAGATAGCACATGAGGGCATATAAATCTCGTTGCACGAGAGGGGACACACAAGGGCGTATAAAACCCTTCACCCTTTGTTCGGTGTGTGGCGTGCCATGGTTTCATATTTTTTTTAAATATAATTAAAATAAAATAAACTAATTTTAAAATATAATATATAATATAAAACAAACACTCATTTTGGCAGTGCCTGTTGCCCCATTTTGATGTACCATCCATAACTATTAAAGAGGTGAAAGGGTTATTTTTATGGATGCGCTTTTTGAAAACTTTTAAGCTTGTTTTTTAATTTATTTTATTATTCAATTACCATGTTTGACGAAATGAACACCTCACACCTGGAATGAAGCATTGACCTCGAAAATCCCGTGGGATGGGTTAGTTCAGTAATATTATGAATCATCCAAGGGTACTTTCGGTACACGACGGAGACGCACCACTGGACTCTTGGCCCCACTGGCGAGGTGTGCGCTTCAGTGCGCTTCGGAAGTTCTGCGCGCGGTGCGGGAACAAGACCCAGAGCGAGGGAGTGAGAGAGACCTCCAAAATCCATTCTGAGAGATCGTGAAACCCGTCATTGTACGTAAATTAAAGGGTCCAATGTTCTTATTTTCTGTGGATTTGACGGTGTTTTTACTGGTAGCGACGGGATGGAAGCTCATGCAGTAGTGATGGACAGTTTCTGAGAGATTTCGAGCAGCAATCCGTCTTAATTCAGCGAAGTTTTTTCCTCAGGAGAAGGTAAAACCAGCGCGAGGGTTCTTTTGTTGATTTTATCACCTCTGCTGTTTTTCTCGTTGAATGGAGACTATCTTAACTGCATCTTTCATCGTTTGTTTTTTTTCCTTTTATTTTTTTGGCTGAATTATTCGGATAAAGCATGTCTCTGAAATATTGGTATCTCATTTGTTGAATTATTTTGCAGTTGGAATGGTTTATGGAATATATATGGTCTGTCGTTTTGATTCCTGCGGAGATCCGTGAATGCATAGGTCGCCGTGAGAATGATCTCGTGAAGAAGCAATTGATCTTCGTTTAGCATTTCACGGCGCGAAGAATTGCATTTTCTTCGATGGACTTGAATGTTTTCTCCACACTACCGACAATCGTTGATCATTGGGAGGCTTAGATTGTAGACACGATTGCAGTTGACCCGACAAAGGTCGAAATGACGTCCTTCGGAGGTGTTGCGAATGTCGCACAACTTGCGGGCGTCGATGCGGTGCGGCTAATCGGGTTGATTGTGAAAGCGGCCAGTACGGCGCGAATGCACAGGAAAAACTGCATGCAATTCGCACAACACCTGAAGCTGATCGGAAACTTGCTTAAGCAGCTCAGGATTTCCGATCTTAAAAGGTATCAAGAGACCCGGGAGCCATTAGAGCAGCTCGAGGATGCTTTGAGGAGGTCTTTCATTCTGGTCAACGGTTGCCAAGACCGAAGCTACCTATATTTACTGGCCATGGGTTGGAACATTGTTTATCAATTCAAGAAGGCTCAAAATGAGATCGACCGTTACTTGAAACTCATACCTCTCATCACTCTAGTAGATAATGCTCGTGTCAGGGTATGAATTGTTTATTGTTTATTATTTTCTCTGGCCCAATCTTTGATCTGGGTTTATATGTAGATTTACGCATTCCCCTTCAGATATGATCCCGTGAATGTTTTCATATTTTTTTGTTTCCCTATTTCAGTGAGCACGACTTAATGTCCCTTTCCATCTTTTTCTTGTTTAAAAAAAAATAAATCAATTTATCTGTTCATCCATTCCCACTGATAGGATTGCGGTGGAAAATTCAACCGATTATGGTGTAGGGGATACAGGGGCAGCAAGTGTCCTTGTTGGGTAATGCACAGCTCTGAAAACAAGCGAGTATGCGGTAGAGAGGTTTCTTGTTGGGCTACAACAAGAGGCTCTTGATGCTTGGTTAGAAGAAAGGAAAGGGTAAGGCGTCCCACTATTTCGGATGGGATAAGTGTCTGCTGGATGGGCACATCAGTTCAGATCAACGATCTTGATTGCACCGTCTGCTCTATGGTCCAGATCGTGTGATGTATCATATCGAAAGCCCGGATCTAGGTGCTTGAAATGTGATCCAGCATGATCCAGTGGCAGAAAACACATCAATTTCGGATATGCAGTCTGGATCGTGCCTGTTCTGATTCAGTATACCTGTTCGGAATCCTGAGTCGGTCCATGCCACTCTGAAACCCACGTGTTTGCAATCGTGTGTGCGTAGATGATGCGGTTCACTGTCGATCTTACCCCATGACCTTATCAGATATTCCAAAGGCTGTGCTCTATTTTGATTTATTAACTAGTATTCAACTCTCACATTTTTTAATGTGAGACCCCTCCACTCCCCAAAATCATTTTTATTCACCCTTTAAAATAAAAAAATCACAAAAAATATTCTAAAAATAATCTTAAAAATTTATTTCACAAGTTTTTCAACATGCGGTATACATGTGTTGACAATTTTCTGTATTTGCATGGATGTTTACTTTGAAGTTTTTTGAGTGTGATTCATTAATTAATTTGCTTTGTTAATAATTTATTTTCCTTTGAAAATGGCAGGATAGGCTGTATGATATCGAAAGGGATCAACGTGAATACACTCTAGATGAGGAGGACAGACAAATGCAAACTGTAATTTTGAAGCCTGAACCCTCAAGGAATGATGCCGTTGTGTTAAAGAGAACTCTGTCTTGTTCCTACCCGAAGCTGCCTTTTAATGATGTTCTTCATATGGAAAATGAGAAGCTTCAACTTGAACTGCAAAGGTCACAGGCACACTTGGATGTGGGCCAATGCCAAGTGATTCAACATTTAATTGATGTCACAGAAGCTGTTGCTGCAAATTCTTTACAAGAAAAGGTTTCGCCGATTAGAAGCACCAGGAAGATGGATGATAATCAATCGTTTGATGGGGTTCATCATCCAAATGATGCTCACAGCACTTCAAGGTTGGTGCATGGATTCTACAAATCGCAGGGCACACAGTTCAAAAATATTGCTTCGTAAAGCTGATGATCAGACTTCTAAAACTGTCTATTGCACCACCATCCATAATACTAACAGTCAACATTTTCATAAACAGTCATACTCTGTGCATGTTAAATTTTGGGGAATCTCTGATTGCTTATAATTCTTTGCAGAACCACTTCTTCAGTTTCATCGGGGCATGATCTGCTGTCCAGCAACGGATCGGCTAGGCATGAGGAATGGAATGCTGATTTACTTGGATGTTGTTCTGAACCATGTTTGTGTATGCTACTCATGTTTTTTTAACTTTGCTTAAACATCATATGAATGGATAACCGAAGCACACTGAGTAATTGTTCTTCTTTTCTAGAAACCTTGTTTGGTGATCAGGTTTTCCCCCTATACCTGAGATTGTTTCAGAAAAATGAATTGGCCAGCAGCTCAAAATTTAATTTGAGTTGATAATTTTTTCATTGTGTCATTTAAAGTTCTGGAAGACCAACTTCTAGTTTCCTTGTAAATGTTTCTTTCTGAAGGTGCTGCATAGGCCTTTTTTGCTTGAGAGGAAAGGGTGGGGGTTGACTAGCTGGCGATCTTATGCCCACACAACTGCTGCATCTGCAGACAGGATCTTTTCTCTTTTATTTCCTTTCTCTATCTTAAGTGAACTTGATATTTGTTCATCATCCTGTACTTTCATATTCTTCTTTAACTATATTGATGGTACAATTAAAATATCACATTTGCAAATGCCGACTTTACTCAATCTTCCATATGGTCACAATGAAATTCATGGATGAAATGAACCCAAGACCTTTCATTGAGTCGTTGACATGAACCTTATACATGCTTGTAAGCCACTTTGCATGTTTTAAATACAGCATGCTGCAATCACATGGCCTCCATTGTCTTATCAAAATTGAATCATCCTCTGGCCCTACAATAATATTTTCATTCCACGCCTTAGGTTTATAGCACCTTCATTTTAGGGAATGCATTTGACTATACTCAATTTGTGCTTCTGCTGTGTTTTTAATTCCATGGCATGTAGTTCCTGACAATAAACAGGCCTCACTTCCTTAGATTGCTGGAATCATATGATTACCAACCCTCTCTATGTTATTATTTCTTTAGATGATTTATGCATGATAACAAAAATGGTCTCTCTTTGCCCATCTCTAGCTATCTAAATTAACTACAATTGGTCTGATAGAATGCTGTAGATGTTTTCTCATTAGGATAGTTTTTTTACTCAACCCATAAGCAGTTTAAGTAAATACCAAATGCAGAAAGAGTAGCTCCAGAATCCGTTCCTCTTGATTGAGGATGGAGCACTTTATTTACAGAGACAAATATAGGATACAACACTTGAGATAGATACGAAATATCGATTTCAAACTAAAGGGGGATAGGAAAGACATAGTGAATATTCATATCCTAAATATCTAAATACACACCAGACAATGTGAGTTTGTTTGAGTCAATGCTTCATGCTTGAGGGTTCACCTTAATTATGAAATATGAGCACATGAAGCATTTTTGAGGTGCCCTCCACCACTGAAAACTTGGTTCATTACTGTATTATTATATTTTTTATTACAAAATCTCCTCCAAACCTTGCAGAGTTCTTGTTTGCTGTCTTTCTTATATTCTTTCCTTCTCCATGTCATATTGATAGGAATGTGGGCCTGCATGCCTTGCTGGGGATGGGTGTTCTTACAAAGGGGTCCTTCAGCATGCCCTGCTGTTTGTGCAACGGTGAAGCGCAGGGTAGGTAAGGGGAGGGTTCAATAACCAGCAAGGGGTAGTCTTGTAATATGCTATTAGTAGTTGGAGCTGTCAGAAGTAGTTGGAGTTTTTAGCAGTGGTTAGGGTATTAATTAGAGAGGAGGCTGTAGGGAGGGGACTGCGAATGTATTCGGGAGCAGCGCCTTCCAGGAGATCTTCTCCATTATTTCTTCTTCTACTTCTCTGTTCTTAGTAAGGTCTGTACGTTGCAGCTGTTAATGTCAATAGAATTCCTTGTCGCTCTCTCTCGCATCCTATCTATTCGGTGCTTTCATTGTGAGGTTTCTAGAAAGAGAAACAAGATAGAGATTCTTGCCAGTTATTGCTGGAAATTTATGGACCCAGTGAACTGCAGCAGACACGGCTATTTTCTGGACGCTGCGACACAACGGTTTTTTTTTATTGGCACAACCGTTAGGCTTGTGAGTTGCGGAGGAGTTTTCTTCTTCTTATTTCCTTCTGTTTTTTCCTTTGTATTTTGGTTTGTTACTGGTTCAGACGTTAGGACCTAGATCGGCTGGATCTTCCCGGTTTGCTTGTCTGCTTGGTTGGAGGACTGAAGTGGATGACGCTGCAGTAAAGGAATTGCAGCAGTGAAGAAAGGGTGGAACACGACACGTAGCAAAGGGAAAAAAAACGACAACGACTTGCAGCGGAGGATTTTGGAACTTATATGACTAAGCGCATGGAGATGGAATTGATGGAACAAATAAGTGCCAGACTCATTAAGATGCGGCAGGAGAATGCGACGATGCTGAAGCTGAGTGCGGTGACGATGAAAGAGAACCGTGGGATGCAGAAAGTGGTGCAGTGTTTCTCAGACCAAGTTCGGCAGCGTGAGTTGTTGAAACAAGCAGAACTGGAGTTGGAGCTGAAACCGACTTTAGCAAGCAGTACAGGTGCGGTTTTACTACCTCTCCTACACGACAAAGTAAGACATGACTTTCAAGTTCCATCCCAAGACAGCTGCAGCAAGAGATACCGCAACTGTGCTAGTTCAATATGCTCAGGAAGATCGGAATGCAGACGTGACTAGTGAGGACCTGCCAGACTTGAACGAGCAGCAGCCAATTGCTGCAAAGGAGGAGACGTGTGCGTTGTCCAAACAAGTGGAGGCACAAGTGGAGGTACCCATTCTTTCGAGTCCTAAACATGAGGCGACTAGATTGAGGTAGCTATCCGAGATGCAGACCATGAAGCAGTAACAGACGGAGTGGTGTGGACAAGAGTCTCAGCGACATAATGATCCTCCAATGACTTGTGCTGAAGACGCACAGCAAGCTTCCAGTCTTGATCCGCTGCAGCGAGTGCAGGAACGAACAGGAGTATTACCGGTGCAAGTGGAGTGAGTGCATGACGTTGCGGCAAGCCTTTCAGGACTGTTCCTGTTCAGAGCAGTGAGAACAGAAGTTGCAAGCATTCTGAAGGCAAGCCTGAATTCTTTTAGGACTGTTCCTGTTCAGAGCAGTGAGAACAGAAGCTGCAGGCATTCTGAATTTTTGAAATTTGAGTATGAGGGGGCTGGATCGAAGCAGCGGCGTGAGTCACCACTTGTGCTGTTGGTTCAGACGGAAGCATTAGTGCAGTACAAGTCAGGAATAACTGTTGCTGGGGAAGAAAGCAGAGGGAAACGAGCGGAAAAAAAGGCTGCATGAGAGAGCTACAAACAATGGCTTAAAGGAGCTGCAGCAGTT
This sequence comes from Viscum album, assembly GCA_963277665.1. Taxonomy (NCBI): domain Eukaryota; kingdom Viridiplantae; phylum Streptophyta; class Magnoliopsida; order Santalales; family Viscaceae; genus Viscum; species Viscum album. The sequence goes on from OY728136.1 coordinate 1,843,256,083, forward strand.
GGGGTCTGAAAAAGAGGCATAGATGTTCAAGAGCCATCCCATCCAAAAGAGCATCACCGCGTTCCTAATACTAAAGCTATGAATAGAGTAAAGACTGTTGGTGTTCAGCATGAAGCTGAGCATACAGATGTTGAAACTGGAGTTGCTGATCTTACTTCTGGACAGTCACAAGCTGAGAAGTTGAGAATATTTCCTTGATTAGTTGGAGCGTTGGTGGTGTTTATTGACAAGCTGTGTGGGTGGATGGAGATCCGACTCGGGGGGGGGGGGGGGTAGAGACATAATCTTCGCTTTACAACAGTTCCAAAATTCACTCCCTGAGGTTGCATTTGTCTCCAGCTTGGAGCTGGCTGGAGAGTGGCGCTGTTTGGGCCAGTAAGCTGGTGGGGAATAGTAGAGACGGTGGTGTGCTTGGGGCAAGCAGTGGGAGACATAATCTTCGCTTTACAACAGTTCCAAAATTCACTCCCAGAGGCTGCATTTGTCTCCAGCTTGGAGCTGGCTGAAGAGTGGTGCTGTTTGGGCCAGTAAGCTCGTGCGGTTGGGGCATGTCAACCTGGTGATGACAAGATGCACCCACAGGAGATATGATCATGGCTGCTGTTCGGTTTGATCTCGGTGGATCAACTACACAGCTGAAGTTACGGCGGATCCACTTGTTGGCGGACTGCTATGGTGGGCAAGTTCATTTGATGCTTTATCTAGTTATTCAACTTGAGGGCAAGGTGATTTTTCAAGACAGTGGGAATGATTGGAACGCGGGCCTGCATGCCTTGCTGGGGCTGGGTGTTCTTACAAAGGGGCCTAGCAGCAGGTCTTGTTGTTTGTGCAAGGGTGAAGCGTAGGGTAGGTAAGGGGAGTGTTTAATAACCAGGGTTAGTCTTGTAATCTGCTATTAGTAGTTGGAGTTGTTAGCAGTTGTTAGGGTATTAATTAGAGGGGAGGCTGTGGGGAGGGGACTACGAATGTATTTGGGAGTTTCAGCCCTGCTGATCGGTGGGTTAGGCCACGGCTTAAGGGAGCAGCGCCTTCCAGGATATTTTTTATTACATAATCTCCTCCAAACCTTGCAAAGTTCTTGTTTGCTGTCTTTCTTATATTCTTTCCTTCTCCATGTCATCTTTACTTTGATTTCTCCTAGAATTGTAGAAGTTTATGAATGAGGATCTTTGGAAGCTTATGAATGGAGAGCTTCGGCTTTTGTGTGATGCCCTGCTTGGTATGTTGGAAGTGTTTTTTAAGGAATTGAAAGTAAAAATAGAAATGGAAGAGGGAAATTAATTGTTAGGAATTGAGGTCTTTGTTCGTTTGGTTGGATTCCTGGCAAGGTTATTTCTTGGAATCCTAGGATTCCAAACCTCTGGTTGGGCTAGAAAATGAGGGATTCTGGAAAGGCCATGCTTTCAAATGCGGACTGAAGATTAACATTTGGATGTATAGGAAAGTTCATTCTTAGTACTACAAATTATGGGAAGAAAGACCACTATACCTTTATAGAAATATTAAAATAATTATTAATTGTTGATGTATTTAAATAATAGTTTAGATAATTTATTTGTTAAAAACAATTATCATTTTATTAAATATAATAACTAATTTATTGGTTTTATTAATTTATTTAAATAATTATATATATATATATATATATATATATAATTATTTTAAAACTTAATTATTGTCTAGTCCATTTTGGCGAATCTGTGCATCATCAATTTACCTGAAAGCCACCACACCTGAGTTGGAATGTGGCACAGGAATTCTTGATTTTTCTTGTTTTATTTATATGCTGAACTTATTGATGCGTCTTATTTTAATGATTTTCTTATTATTCATAATTTAATTATTTTTTTTAAGTGTTTTTATTCATGTCGCAGGCAATGCGATATTTTTTTATACCATTTCGTTCTATTTGGTTCTGTGCCATTTCAGACGATCTTGCAAATCAAACAAGTCCTATGGTCATGTTTGATAAGGCGAGAAAGATCTTTCACTCTTATAACAATAATTATAATTATTATAACTATAATATAATTAAATTCTATAATAAAAGAATTATTTAGAATAATATTATTAGTAAAAATCATAATTAATAAAAATGATTTATGTTATAATAACTGATTATTTAATTGACTATTATAATTAAAAACATAATTAGAATCTAGAATATATTTAAAAGTAGTGCTATTGATAACAATAATTGAATATAAATACAATTCTAAATATTCTTTTATTTTAGAATATAAAGATTAAAAAATGAAAGTAAAATTTAAATTACTAATATTATGATAATATTAACTAATTGAAATTATAGAATTTTAATAACCACGAATAAATTTAATTATGAACACAATTACAATTATTTTAATAAAATACAATTACCAATGTAATTATAAATATAAATATAATTAAAATGCATTTTAAATATGATGATTGCAGTGAGAGAATTTGTAGTTATTTATTGACATTTCCGTGTAAATGTCAGTACTTTCTGGATGGGCTGGAAGTTGATTGTACCTATTTTGATGTAAAAGGATTCTATGTTAAAGTCACTTTCATTTCAAGACTTTCATTTATATTTTCAGTTCCATTTCCCTAATTTCAGTTCCAACATATCAAATGGGGCATCGGGGCATTACACTCTCCCATCTGCCTCCTTCCCAAAGATAACATGCAACCTTTTCGGTTTTATTGTCCCATGCATTGCATTTGCCAGTTGACAGCCCTGTATTTCAGCTGTTAAGCATTTGGTACTGCTATTATCAATGCACTTAAAATTATACTGATCAGGCTGTTTGTATTTCAGGTATCAAGACCTTTTTTTATCCATGCGGTACATTTTCAAAGATATCTAGCGTGGCAAATGACAGGCACATATGTAAGTAGCTCTAAAAGCCTGCACAATTAATAGTGCCCACCATATTGATTTTTAGTTTCTGTTTAATTCGATGCGTCTTACTGTGAATGTCAACTTGTTTTTGTAATTAGTCCTTATTGGGATTAGCTCGTTTAGTGATGCATCAACCATAAAATCGATACCTCTTTCTGGGCTTACAAATTTTCCAGCTTGAAGATCATTTTATGCTCACACCCTTCGAATTTCTGTCATTCGGGTTTGCAGCATCTGCAGAAGCCTGTAATGAATTAATGGCTTATTCGTTGATATTATCTTGCTGTTGCTATACATGCTGCACAAGAATGAAGCTTCGGAAGTCCTTGAATATCACAGTAAGCTCCCCAAGAATTTTCTGCTTGTCCTTTTTAATTGAAGATGAAACAATTGAATTCAGATTTGCTTGTTTGCATTGGGTGGTGTTGGTGTGCCTCAGAAACAATGCGAGTGCCTTTTGTGATTTGCACATTACTTGGAATCACTGGTTTTTGGGTGTTGTAATATTCTCTACAATCTGAATGCTATCATCAGGGCGGCTGGTGTGATGATTTTTTATCACATCTGATGTGTTGCTGCTGTGCCCTCGTTCAAGAATGGCGGGAAGTAGAGATCCGCGGGCTTTATGGTACGCCAACCTAAAAATCCACATCCCCTCCCACTGCCCTGTTAAATAAATCACTCATGTAAAGCGGGCCTGCCTATAGCATCACAGGGCCTGGCTCAACAAGGCCTGTCATGGGCTTGGGCTCATGCTGGGGCTGGCCACGTATTTTGCGGCTCAAGCCTACTGGAAAGCCCTGCATTTTCGGCAAAAATGGGCTGGATGGATTTATCACTACCCAAATTTAGGCATGGATTACCCTTTTTTTTTTTACCTTTGCTTCCACAGGTCCTGAAATGACAGAAATAAGGCCTCCTGCGATTCAGTACATGGAGTCCTGAGTGCTGGGAAGACCCCCTTCCCCGTTGAAGCTTTAGGTTCGGATTATATGCGCATTCCTTTTATTAAATTAATTTAGCCGTGTTGTACAGCGGATATTATGCTAATACGGACCGGCACATGGGGTGCGCCCTGGAGGCCAATCTATAGGGGGAGCTTAAGCTACCATTTCTTTAGGTTCTCAAGCTCTGCCTTTTGTCAATGGTTTCAGCAACCAACTCTTTTTATCAAAGGCTGTTTAACAGCCACTGATTAGAAACCAATATTGTCTTTGCATTTTTTTTTGTCATATAACACACCTTGGGTTTTCCTTTGCTTAAGGATTTGGACTAGTTAAATTTGTTAGTATTATCATTGGTGCGAAGTTTATGCTTGTTCATACTTCATTCTTCAATCACTTAGAAAAAGCAAATTTGCACTCATATGTTAAGTACTCAAATACTTCATTACATGATCATTGGGTCAAAACAAGTTATACGATTGACCGTGCTTTTAATTGTTGGGTCAAATCATTATGGAACCATGCGACCAATATGTCATCCACATAAAATACTTCATTGATCATTTTTAATGTGCGCAATGATGTAAATCAAGTTTTTTTGTACCCAAGGTTCCTTATATAAGAATCATTTTTTTGTACCAACACCATGACACTTGTTTGTGTCTGTGCAAAAATTTGTTATCGTGCTTTTTTTTTTCCTTTAAAAAAAATTCTTGTTGGTACATATAAATCTATGAAAGATAACCATGAACACATTTTTCACATATAGTTTCTCTAAATGTCTTGTCATATGTTGCATGTTGTTGGAACTACTTGGATTATTGTCATTCGATCTAAAGAAAAAAGATATTAATAAAATTAGTGCATTTCTTATAAGCACAACATATGGTCACCAATTTTGCATGCCATCGTCTAGTTGGTTGTTGTCATCAATGAAATTGCTTCATTAAGATAACGAAATAGGATCTTAAGGCTTGTTCTTGTCTAAATCTTTGAATTTCTCTATCTTTATTTTGAGCCACTTAAAAGTTTGATCCTCCATCTTCTACTAAAGAATAATATGCAATTTCATAATATAATTGTTATATTGGTAGTCTTTATTCTCATTGAAGTTTGGATTCAATTGGCTCTTTAGTAATATTTCATAAGAAACTAATTATTCATTTTATTTATTTTTCACATCTAGTAGTTTGTGGATTCTTTTTGATCGTGCTTGATGAGCCCAATGAAGGATCATTTCAGGGTGGGGTGGGGGAATGTGAATTAATAAGCGTTGCTTATATTAATTTTCTTCTAACTCGGAACATCATGATCTTCATTATTGGTTAAAGTGCATTGATCATTCATAATCTCTCACTCGTGTAGTTCACTCACGAATGGAATAAAGGTTAAATGCTAATACTTTTCCGTAAGGTTTGCTACTCAATGTGAGTGAGGAATTCTGTGTAATGAGTGATATCTGATATCGTTGGAGTTGTGGTTTAGAACCATCTGTTTGTACTTTGAATTACATGCATATTCAAAGAAGTGAATATTAATTAAACATCTTATTATATGTTGTTTATTGTTCTGCATGACTTTAATATAATAATGTTTTAGAGTATGTCACATTGAAAAGGGTATATCAGTTCTCCACTATGACGAGAGCTTTGAATTGTCATGAAGATATTCTTAAATCTAGTTATATAGTAGGATAACATTCTATGATGGTATGTTGTTTGTTGGGTGGTACTTGTAAGCAGATGAGATTTCATTTCATGAGCTTCACACTTGGTAATCTTCAAGACAAGAGATTATAAGAACGAACCCGCTAGTAGGAATTCCGCATGTTTATGTGTCATAGACTGTTCTTGTTTTGAGTGTGTAATGGTCTTTAGACTTAAGATTATTATTAATGCATGTCATGACTTGTGCACTTAGATTTACCGACTCAAATCGTGACACCATATGTTCACAGGAAGTAGGGTACATAGGGTGCGTCACGAATGAAATGTTATTAATGAATAAGTCAAGAAAAAATTTGTTCTTTTTATACTAACGAAAGTCGATATCTTAACCATTTGAAATAGAACTTTCAGATAGTGAAATAAATGCATATCAAGCATATAAGTTGATGAGATGTGTGTGCAATCTGTTTGATGATATATTGTGACAGAGATTATATTACACAACGAGTACTTGTATGTGGTTGTTGATGTTGCAACATTAACTTCTTTCTTTTGGGCGTCTTGACCCTTTCCTGGACATTAATCTTAAATTTTAGACAAACCCATCTAATGCCAATGAGAAAGAAGTTTATAGGGTCACACGCTAAGTGTTCTCGTTGATCTCAATTATATTATATTTGAATTTAATTACTAGAATAAATATTATTTTCAAGATCGAGAAATAATTTTATTTAGGATTAATGATCATATAAATTAAATAAATATTTATTCGTAAGATGATTGTTAAATTATGTTGATATATAATATTTATTATTTATTTATTGAATGAATAAATATTTAATATATTCGGGTATTCAATAAATGATGACTACAGACTAAGATTGAGTCTGACGATAAATATTAATTTATAAGCTGATAAAGTAATATTTATCGTTGCATCAGTTAGTGCACGCTGTGGAATAAATAATAATAATATTATTTTAATACACGACATTGGGTCATGCATGAATTTAACATTTTATTCAGGAGCAATTCATTAAATTACAAACCCCAACCCTAGGTTTATAAATAGATTAAACTAGCACCCGACAATTTATTGGTGTCGTTTGAAGATCATAGGGGTACATGTGGATCGCCGTTAGAAAGATTCTACACTTGGATCCTACAAGCTCAACGATGAATTATCAGAAAGGGTTTCGAACGATCAACATCTACCACCAAGAAAGGTCTTAAGAACGAGATATTTTTTTTCTTCAATTTAATTAAATTAATTATAAATTTAACGTGAAAAAGATCTCTTGGTTTCGACGTCCTTGTCAATATTTGATTGGAAAAATTTTGTTGGCCATGATGTTTACGTTTTATACAAGATGTGAATGATCTGTTGAATTTGACATTTGTTGAGTCGAGATTGTCCTCGATAAGCGCTTCCACTGTGACCGACACCATAAGTGGTATCAAAGGGATCATGTTTGAATTTATAATTATTTATTTGATTGTCGACCATTACACTTTTAAAAGTTAAAATTCATTTCAAGTTTTTATTTGTTCTTGACTTGTCGTCGAAATCTCTTCTTCCTCTTCTTCGTTTCTTACTCATTTTATCAAGATCAGTTAATAATTAATGAAGACACATCTGGAGAACCCATCCAGAGGTACCAAAAATTCTTACCGGATAATACAAGATAACACGTCGTGTACTCCTTTGTTACACGCCTCGATAAGCGCTTCCACTGCGACCGACACCATAAGTGGTATCAAAGGGATCATGTTCAAATTTATAATTATTTATTTGATTGTCAGTCATTACACTTTTAAAAGTTAAAATTCATTTCAAGTTTTTATTTGTTCTTGACTTGTCGTCGAAATCTCTTCTTTCTCTTCTTCGTTTCTTACTCATTTTATCAAGATCAGTTAATAATTAATGAAGATCACATCTGAAGAACCCATCCAGAGGTACCAAAAATTCTTACCGGATAATACAAGATAACATGTCGTGTACTCCTTTGTTACACGCCACGTATCCTTGTTCATTGCACGACGCCCACATGGATTGTGTAATTAGTACACACCGCGTGTAATAAATGCACCGCGTGTTGACAAGCCATAGTGTCACATGACTTTGCCGGAGTGTACATCGTGTGGATTGACCACACGTCGTGTGGATTGACTACACGTCGTGTGTATTGACTACACGTCGTGTGGTGGAAAACATGGGGTCAAATCGCTTCATGTAATTAATACACTGTGTGTATTTAATACACGATGCCTATAGACTTACACCTGTGTAACTTGAAGTACACGTCATGTACTTTATAAATGTCTGCGATAAGTACACGTAGAGTCCCTAGGTGTGTATTGCAGATATCTGGCGAAGTGAAGTACATGTTGTGTGACTGGATTGCACACGCCGTGTATTTTCCCTGTTTACATGAAAATATTAAATTTAATTAATTACTCAACCCCATCGACCAAAGTTCCGTGGGTCATTACAGTACACATCGGTCGTTCAGTTTTATATTATATTAATTGCTTAATTAATTCAGCGTAATATTCAAAATGATGAGTCATATATGATTATTGTACACTAAAGACTCAACGCATTAAATTGTACATGCTATGTAATTTTCACGTGTTCCGTGTGACATTAAATTATGACATATGCCATGCATACAATATGTCGTATGAGTGCATTATTTACAATTAAAACTATACTGAGTAGTTCAGATATGTAATCGTTAAGTTGATTCTAAGTACAAAGATGTGTACTATTTTATTGAGTTTTAAATAAAATAAAATATTTATTTTATTTAAAACCATAGTGGATGAGAAGGATGATTGGATGAAATTAGATAAAATGAATTAATTGATTAATAAGATAATTAATTGGATTGATTTGTGTGCATTTTATCTTATTAAAGAACGAATAGAAATGAATGTTAGCTAGTTGTTTTAAATGCGTGATCTTTTGCACGTGTATGACCGAATACGAGCTTTGATTAGATCTATGTATGCTTTGGTTTAATTTAATTTAATTTTATTGTATGATTTTATAATTATTTATTATTAAATTAAATATGATGGCCTGCGAGTCATCTCTCTCTCTTTTATTATGTAGGACCTGTGTGTCCAAGATTGTTTTTATGTAATTTCCCTTAACCAATCATTTGGTTCTCCCCACCCGCGTAAGAGTTGTAAAACATATGTAATAGGAGTATCTGAAGGCGCATGAAGTTTGTTCAAGATGAAGCGGAGACAGAGGCAGTTCAAGATGGAACCGAGATGAAATCAACACAGGAGATGCATAGGTGGACAAACAGGATGATGCAACTCGCGTCAAGACCTACATAAGGAGTTTATCCCTAGGGTTATTGTCCACTCAATAAATCAACAATTTGATAAAACTCATTATCAGGTCATTTATTTATTTATTTTATTTCTGTTTTATGCATGATTTATTTTATGGTTGTAAGACCGTGATCACATAAATAAATGTACTAATATGAAAAGATGAAATTAAAATAAATGATTTATGCATAAATGTTTTATCATTACATGGTTAATCCTTAAGTAAAATTCACTTTATATTAACAAGACATGTAAAAGATAAAATAAGAAAAATTTACACATGATAAATAAAATCCTTCAACTTAATATTAAGCTAGACTAAATCTTCCTTTACTTGATTAGGAATGAAATCATATAACTAAGTGTTTGATCCACTCTTGTTGGGACATTTGCTTTTATTAGTGAGTTTTTATGAAAGTTTTGGGTTGATTTTACCATTTTACATCAAGAGAAGTAGTCTTCGCTAGACTTTATATAACTTGGAGACAAATATTGAGGAAATCCAATAATTTATGGATTGGGGAGTCCACTCAACGAATTAAGAAGTTGCAAGCCTACAGTTGGTAAAGACATGCCTACTTTAACACCTTTCAGTAATTGACTGAACCCGCATTTGAGTTATGACAAGGGACATATGGATCATTGCCACTAGAATATCTGAACAATTAGACATTTTGAGTCCGATGGTGAGAGCTATTGAGACTAGATAAAATAGTAAGAGACTTAATAAAAGTAAATTTATTATTTAGTCTCACATAAATTGTAATCAAGAGAAGTACTAATAATTTGTTTCTTTAATCTTTTAGAATAATGCCAAGCTCGTCAATCATATTATCTCTGTGATCAATTTTGGAGAAAGACCATCTACTTACTGACATTAACTTCCATGAATTGTTCAGACGCCTATAGTTAGTGTTTCACCATGAATAAAAATATTATGTGTTAGAATTCTCACCGCCTGATCCCCTTGCTAAGGAGTCGAGTGATGTGAAATTCATTGTCTATGACACACACTCTAGCAATGCAGTTGACATTCAGTGTAATGCTTTCATCTATATCTAATGAACTCATGAAGTTACATGAAGACATGGATGTTTATAGCATGCTCCAATATCTCTGAGGTCTATATCAGGAGAGTGCTAGACATGAACAATTTGAGATATCCAAGGCACTCTTTCAGAGCAAACTTGGAGAAGGTATGCTAGCTGGGACTCACACAGTCAAACTCATTTGTTACATTGAGCGTCTAGAGGTTCTAGGGTTTAAACTACCTGATGAACTACACACCGATCTCATTCTTTCATCACTCCCTCAGAGCTTCTCCAGCTTTGTTATTAATTTCAATATGAACGACATAGAGAAGTCTCTCTAAGATCTTCTCACTATACTTCGCAGAGTTGACAAGGATATGAAGCGTGAAAAGCCTTCTATCCTTATGATGAATAAAAGGAAAGGTCAGACGAAGAGCTCTACATCCAAAGCTTCTTCACAACACCCTTTCAAGAAGAGAAAGATTAAAAGGTAATCAAGAGAACATGATGCTATTTGTTTTACATGTGGCAAGAAGAGCCACTAGAAGAAAAACTGCATCCAGACAAAGAAGCAAGAGGAAGCTTTAGGTGCATTTGTTATCGAGTGTAATTTACCTGTTTCTACAAATTGGGTATTAGATACAACATGTGGCACTCACATATGTATTCAAATACATGAACCAAGTAGATTATGGAAGATTGCACGGGGCGAGGTAGATCTACGAGCAGGCAACATAGCCAGACTTGATGATGTAACTACCGGGTACCACTACCTCATGTTGTTGATGAGAATGATCTTGGTTTTAAAAGATTTTTATTATGAGCCTTCAGTCACAAAAAACATTTATTTGTATTCAGACTTAATATAGATAGATTTATTTTCAAATTTGAGAATAAATGTTGCTTCTTTTATAAAGAAAATACATGTTATGGTAAAACGTATTTAACGGTCTCTACGTGTTGGATTATATGAATCAAATAATTACATTTGATAACGAAACTAGTTCACATGACTCATGCCACACCCAATTATAGCATCATCGGCTAGGTCATGTAAACAAAAAGCGTTTGACCAACTTTCACCAAGATTGATATTTAGATTCATTTGAACTAAAACCACTTGGTATATGTCATGCATGTCTACAAGACAAAATGACTAAAGTCTCATTTAGTGGAAAAGGTGAAAGAACCAAAAAGTTTCTTGAATTAGATCACACCGATGCGTGTAGGCTATTTCCAGTTGAAGCAAGAGGTGGGTAATCCGACTTCATTACTTTTACTAATGATTTTAGTATAAATGGATATGTTTAAATGATGGGGTACAAGTCAGATTCTTTTGATAAATTCAAAGAATACAAGAATGAAGTTGAAAACTGATTTGGTAAGAAGATTAAAAAATTTCACTCAGACCGTGGTGAAGAATATCTTAAGAAAGTCTTCTTTGATTATTTATGGGAGTTTGAGATTTTATCCCAACTCACTCCTCCTTATACACCTCAATGGAACAGTGTAAGTGAAAGGATGAACTACACCTTGTTAGACATGATGAGACGAATGATGACTCATGCGAGTCTTCCATTATCCTTTTAAGGATGCACGCTACAAACAACAACACAAATACTAAACCAGGTGCCAGCTAAAGTGGCAGACAGTATTCCATACCAATTGTGGAGTGGAAAGAAACTCATCTTGTCATACTTACATGTGTGGGTGGTGTGAGGAGTTTATTAAGTCATTTTTAGGCAACAAACTTTTACTATGAGACACAAAATGTACCTTTATAGGATACTCCAAGGAAACAATGAGATATTACCTATATGACTCCTCAGATAAAAAAGTAATTGTGGCAAGACACACCATATTCATTGAGAGGGGGCACATCTCTAAAAGAGATAGTGAGAGTGAGATAAACTTCGATGAAGTCTAGAATCAAGGTAAACAAGAGTTGACACATGAACAAATTTTCACAAATCCTCGTCGAAGAAGAAGTTCTGGAGACATAAGTACTGTATAGGAGTATAAGAGAGGTTAGAGAACCTGAAAGATATGATTTTTTAGTCACTGAGGATGAAGAATCATTATTAGTTGATGATAATGATCCTGTAACCTATAAGGAAGCAACAAGTGACAAAATTATTTCTAAGTGACAAGATGCTATAAATTCTGAAATGGATTCCATATACTAAAACCAAGTCTGTATTTTGATAGATCCTCTAGTGGATGTAAAGCATGTTGGTTGTAAATGAGTATTCAAGAAGAAACTGGACATGAATGAACAAGTTAGTATTTATAAGGCACAACTGGTTGCAAAATGGTTCAAATAACGTCAAGATATAGACTACGATAAAACCTTTTCACCAGTTTCTATGTTGAAATCCATCTGAATTCTACTTTCCATTATGGCTTACCATGACCATGATATTTGACAAATGGATGTCAAAATAATAATCCTTAATGAGAACCTTTAGAAAGATTTCTACATGACACAACCTGAAAGGTTTGTGATTCCAAAGGATGTCAACAAGGTATGAAAATTACAAAGATCCATTTATGGATTAAAGCAAACATTCAGGTCATGAAACATTCAATTTGATGGAGGAATAATGAAATTTGGTTTCATAAAGAATAAATGTGCGCCTTGTGTCTATAAAGAGTTTAGTGAGAGTATGGTTATTTTCTTAATAGTTTATGTCAACGAAACACTACTTATTGGAAATGAGATACCGATCTTACAGTCTGTTAAATCCTAGTTAAAAACATGCTTCTCCATTGAGGACTTCGGTGAAACAACATATATTCTTGGGACCAAGATCCATTGTGATATATCCAAGAGTTTACTATGTCCAAGTCAAAATACATACATTGATAAGATACTTAAAAGATTCAGTATGGAACAATCTAAGATGAGATTGTTTCCATTCTCACATGACATTCATCTTCCCAAGAAAACGTGTCCTTAGAAACATGAAAAAAGATAAAGGATGACAAGGATTTCATACGCATCAGTGATTGAGTTAGTCATGTATGCTATGCTATGTACTATGCTAGATGTTGCCTACACCGTAAGTGCGGTAGGAAGATATCAAGCTAACCCAGGTGATCTTCATTGGATGGTAGGAAAGACCATCCTTAAGTATCTGAGGCGAACTAAGGATATGTTCTTGGTCTATAGAGAAGATGATGAGATAGTCACTAGAGGATATGAAGATGCTAGTTTTCAAATAGATTAAGACGACCTGAAATCGCAGACGAGATATGGACGGTTGTTTCACCGAAGGTATGTTTTCGGTGTCCCAAATTATAATTACCCTAACAAGTATAGCACCAGTAAGGGGTCGATCCACAGGGAACTATGAGGTTATTTTATCTTGCTTAATTTAGTTTGTATTTTTGTTTTTAGTGAAGTCTGCTGAATTTAGAGTCGATTTTGGTTGGTTGTTCGGGTATAAAAAGAACAATTGGTTTTGTAAGTTTCTTTTAACAAATTAATTACTAAAATGAAAGTAAAGAAAGGAAAATTTGGGTTTGATGCAAATAAAGAGAAAAATGCATTGGGGTTATGGATTGTGATAAGTTGATTATTAAATCAAGTTTCTTATGAGGTTGTGTTGTTCATGATAACCCAAATCTCTGGGTTTAATTTGTAATAAAGTTTCCTTGGTCCAGTAAACTTTATATTTAGAACTGAAGTGACTAACTCCTTGGTGAGGTAAATCATCAAGTGGATTGCTTATATTTGAAAGGTTGAAACATGTGTTAAAAGAGGATGAAAGCAGTTAATTGAATTATATATGAGGCATGATTAAAATATCTCCTGGATTAAAATTGCTTTGTATTGTTTTTGAAATTTTCTCTTGTCACTTATTATATACATTTATGATTAACTAAAGTTCTTCCTTTTACAAAATAGATTCTTTTAATTAGATGTTGAGATTCGCTTGAGGGCAAGCAAATAACTAAGTATGGGTGAGTTTGATACACCCAATTTGTGCATACATTTTCATATACTTTATTAAAAAACAAGAACAAGTTTTCAGCATTTATCTACTGCCTAATGGACAAATAATTTGATTTTGGTGATCTTATTCATTTTCAGAAGGTTTTTGGCCAAATGCACAAAAAGGAGGAAAACCGAGCAAAAAATTTCCAACTACACAACATGTACTAATATACACACCGTGTAGTTGGATTTTTTTTTGCTCGGTTTTCCTCCTTTTTGTGCATTTGGCCAAAAACCTTTTGAAAATGAACAAGATCACCAAAATCAAAGTATTTGTCCATTAGGTAGTAGATAAATGCTGAAAACTTGTTCTTATTTTTCAATAAAGTATATGAAAATGTATGCACAAATCAGGTGTATCAAGATACATCATCACTCTCAATAGAGGTGTTGTAAGCTGGAAGTGCTCAAAGAAAGTCGTAGTTGCAGATTCAATAGTAGAGTCCGAGTATATTGCGATTTATGAGACAACTAAAAAATTAGTTTGAATATGCAACTTTGTCCAAGAGTTTGATGTGATTTCTAGCATAAAAATCTCATCATACTTTATTGTGATAATACTACAGTGGCGACCCTTACAAAGGAGCCAATATCACATCAGCAGATGAAGCACATACTTCATATTTATCATTTTTTGAGGGATTTTTCTCATAGAGGTGAAGTTGTAATGAGCAGAGTCTCCACAGAAGACAATGTGTCAGACCCCTTGAATAAACTCTTAACTCAACAAAAAACATGATCTTCATGTGACGTTTAGAGGATTGAAAGTCTTTGGCAGTTGGATCTAGTCCATGTGAGAGTCTGTTGGAGTTGGTGTACTCAAACTAGATGTTAATACTTTAGATTACATCTATATTCAAAGAAGTGAATATTGATTAAACATCTTATTACATATTGTTCGTTGTTCTGCATGAATTTCATTTAATAATATCCTATAGTATTTGTCACATTGAAAAGAGCATAACAATTCCCCACTATGATGAGAATCTTGAAATTTCATGACAATATTCTTAAATCTAGTTTTACGGTTGAATACCATTCTATGATGAAGCGTATAGTATGTTGACTGTTAGGTGCGTGTGCTCGTATGTAACAACCTAGGTAATGTTAAGATAAATCATTTTCATGTATTATAAATATTCATTAATTAGATTTTATAGAGTTATATTCATTATAAAAATATTAGGTATTTTTTCAGTCAAAAGGAAAATGCTTTATTTCTAACCAAATTGGGATTCATGCATTATATGATTTTATTTAAAAGCTTGATTTCTAAATTATAGAATTTTATTTTGAAAAAATGAACTTCATTTTTGAATTCATCATGTCAAAATCAGTATAGTATGAATTTTTGAGAATTTTATGAAAAGTTTGTTTTTTCAAAAATCAATAAAAATGAAGGCCTTTGGGCCATTCAGGCTAATAAATAGTGAATAATACATATCTTTATTGAAAACTATCTTCTTTTTAAGTATTTACAAAATCACATTCTATCTTGTATTAGTTGTAAAATTTTAATAGTGAATTTTTATTAAATATAATCTAATAAATATTATTAGGATCCACATTATACTTGAATTTGGTATAAAAACATTTTTATACTTAAAAAGACATTTTTTTTGAAAAACCACTATCATCTCATTTTACAGGTTTAATTTTAAATTAAAAATTTATCACTTCTGCGAATTTAATTTAATAAAATGGATCCTATATTTAGAATCAAAGGGTTTAAATTTGTTAAATAAATCCATTTTATTTTTTGATCATTACGAATAGTAACCATAATAAATATTTGCACATCTGTAAGAGTAAATCAAGTAATTAAGATTAAAAATAGTATTATAAGGATTAAAAATGACCCCAACAATTTTCCTTTAATCTATTGGATGAGTTTGATTCGACCATCCTCATCCAAGATTCGATGTTATGATATTTTTGTGTCATTTTTCTTTGAAAATAACTTATATATGATTTTAAGTAAACAAAAATACAAAATGTTACTCTTTTACTTTTAAAACTTTATTATATGTTCACATATGAATAAAAGTAAATTATGAATGAGTCTTAAATTTTATTTTGAGTATAATGAAATTATTTTTAAATTTTAGTGATTAAATAATTAACTTAAATGCTTGCGCAATGACGACATAATGCTTGTGCAAGCAGTAGAAAATTAAAGTAAATGATTTTAAAAAACATCAATAAGTAATATTTTTTTGATGACTTATGGTTTCACAAATTTTATAGTTAATAATAATTTATTATTGATGGTGAAATAGATTAGATTCAAATTTCATTGCTGTCATGTTGTTTTCAAAGTCAAATTATGTGAATAGTTCTTAAAATGATATTAATAGTATTTTATGTTAAATATATTTTAGTAAATTATTTAAAAATCATAAAAATATTGTAAGAGGATAAGTAGGATGAGAAATGGTTGAAAATTTCATCCCCTAGCCATTTATGAGTCAATTGTTAACTTGTAAGTAAATTTATAATCCTTTTATACTGAAAAAGTTGTTACCGCGATTAAGGTTAAAAATAGTTAACAGAAGGGTTAATTCAAAAGATAAGGTTTAAAATGATATCTAAACCTATCAAAATTTTATTGGATGATTTTATTAAGACCAAATCCTTCTTATCTTCAAAACTGTGTCATTTCGGAACCTTTTAACACGATTTGGACACATTATGTTATAAAATTTCATGTATTTTCAAGCGTCCATCCTCTCACTTATAAAATGACACCTCATCTCCTCTTCCTCACAAATTTTGAGCACTATAGTTCATTCAATCTCTACAAAAATCACTTCTCAACATCCCTCCCCATGACCTTGAAGTTTTAGTCTGGGTAGAATACCAACCTTAGAGGGATTAAAGTGTAAAGTTAAAGAAGTTGTCCGAAAAAGAGTTATAGCTTTTAACCGAATGTTTTAGTTTTATTTCTTATTTTATCTCCTTAAAATCTTCTTTAACCATTATAAAATAATATCATCAGTATCTCTCATATACTGAGATTTTATTATTTTAATGACATAACCTATATACATCTCCTCTTCCATTAAATGAGAAATGAAACCATCACTTGTTTGTAAAACATATTACTTCCTCACGAGCTGATATAATTCATTTTCCATCACCGTCTCTCACAACTGGTTATAATGATGAATTTCACACACACACACACACACATATATGATATTAATGATATAATTATCATTTTGGAAAGATAATATATCATCTATGTTCTTACATTTTTATCCATTGAAAAATAATAACGTCATTCGTGCATACGTATGGATTACCACCTCCATATAGCAATGTGATTCATTTTTCATCATCACATCACACAATTGATATATATAAGTTTATTTAAAGGGGTAATATTATATTGATGATATAATAACAATTCTAGAAATATAAAATAACACTTACCTTATTTCTTTCATATTCATTAAAAAATGAAAACATTACTAATGCGTACGTATGACTTACCGTCTCCATGATTATAGTGCAATTCATTTTTCATAACCATCTTTTACGATTTATAATTAATGTATAAAAATGATAATTATGTCATAATTATTATTATGGATATGATTGAACAATTACTCCATGGTCAACATTCTGAAGTCATTTTGCACTTATAAACCGAACGTCATCAAAACAGACGACATGGACTTAACCGATTAAGTAATTAAATATTTCATTGAAATAAATGAAATAAATTATTTAATGATAAATTAATAAACTAGGAAAAGGTTCTTAAACATGTAAATAATTAATATAAGTTTATTATACAGGAGTTAAAGGACATACATGACAAGTCTGGATTGAGGTAAAAGATTTCGTCTCATTTTCCCTTCATTGAGGTATATTTTAATGCTATGAATCTAATTTATTTTATATAGTGTATATACTACCCATTTTACATGTTATATCATGAATCCTTCATACATGACATTTTGAGTTGTAATCCAAATTATTTCATCCAAGGGGATTTGACTTGAAAATAATCAAGTGAAAAGAGGTTTCTTAACTCAATTTCATTTCATTGGGTTATAAATCTTCTTCATCGACTTTGTTATGATATGATTATGTGTCAATTTATATCTAAATTGTTTTATGATTTATTTACACTTTTTTATGTGGATTTACATATGTTCACATAATCACTTCATGGATTAATAATCACTTCAAAAGTTACGATCTTTTGAAGGGTTTTCTTTGTCTTAATGTCATTTTCTTGATACATGTTTCATGTTGTGCATCATGATTTCTTTGAATGATGCACTTACTTCCTCATGAATGAATTTTGAAATATTAATTCATGTAATTCATGAGATTTACAGAGTCATATCATATTCTTTCTTTCAATGAATTTTTATTTTGAAGGTTACCAAAGTGGTAAAGCCTTTATGTTACAATCTCATTTATTTTTGAGATTTTTTATGTTCAAGGTTTATTTGGGGGAGATTATATGCTCTTATTTTCTTAAACCACATATTTTTTCTTCTCATATGGTTATGAATGTGGTTTACATGTTTAGTTTCCATTTCATCCTTTATTGATTAAAGACACATCATGAAAATTGTTTATAAGTGATACCGATCTTGTATCTTCTTTAAGATCGATAATCTTTTTATTTTATATCCATGTTTTCTAAAATATTTTCACAAATTTTATTTTATAAACATAAATTATTTCCTAAAGATATTTTACATAATCTTTAACCTAATTTTAAATGGTTTTAAAAGGGAATTTCTTATCTTTTTCTGTATAATCCCCTTTTGACTCTCTTTGCAAAAGCTTGAAAAGAAAGTTTAATGTTTACGAAATGAACATATTTTCTCATAATTATAACCATTATTTTATGTGAATATTTATTTATAAATTTTCAAGGTTATTTTCAAAGAAAAATATTTTCAAAATATTTGGTGATTTTTTAGTTTTCAAAAGTGATTTTTATAGTGGAAAGAGTACTTTTTCTAAATAATATTTTTAATGTTCTTTTAATTGTATTTCTATTCAACAAAAAAAAACAACCCTTGATGTTACTTATGTTTCATGTAACATCCCATTACCCACTTTCAGGTATTTCTCTTATCTATTGTCATTTCTCTTTTAATTTGGGTGCGTTTTAGGACTCATGAGGATAAAAAATATTTGGTGGGGAAAATGACCTAAAGTTTAGGGATGTATGTTTGTTTGAATTAATGGATTTTGAATATAAATGTATTAAAGGCTTTATAGGGTTCTTCCTGAGTCTAGAGAATGCTGGAGTTTGGATTTTTCAGTAGAAACATGGATTTTTGCTGTCTGTAGGGGAAATACACACCATGTAATGGGTTTACATGACGTGTATTGGTCGCTAAGCAGAAGTCATGAACTGGTATAGGGTGTGAGAAGTTTACACATTGTAAATGTATATTACATGTAGTGTAACATTAAAATCAGGTTTTTAATAAAAAGATGATGGGTTTTTTAGCGTTCTTGAGTTTTTTGGATTACACGATGTGAAAAGGGGTTTCACATTGTGTAAATCTTGCAAGTTGTGGTTTTAGGGTGTCATACGAGTGATTTGTTTTTTCCTTCAGTCACAACCCTATTCCCTCTTGACATAGGAGATCTCTCAAACAATTTTGGAGACCTCTTCTCCTTTTAGATCATTTCGTTAAGTGATTGATGATCGTTACAGTTGTAGTGTGTTTCTTCAGGTGACTATTCCTTTTTGTTTCTTCATTGTCTTGGATTGCAGTAGCACCATTGAGTTGCATTTATAAATCTGTTGATTCTTCTCATTACCTTCTAAATTCTTCATGAGATCTTGCTCTGGAGGCTAACCCTTGAGTTGGTTGTCATGCAGTGTAAACATTTTTTGGGGTATGTTATGATCCGTTCTCTTCACCAACCTATTTTCTAAATTGAATCAATTTCAAGGATGTGATGATTGATTCTAGGGCCTCCATTGTTATCTTTTCATTATTCCTTGTTGGTGGATCCCATTGCAGGCGTGTGCGACCCTAGTTTGAGGTAGATGGTTTTGTCTCTAGCTTGTGTTGGATGAACTACATTACTCTATTTTTATAAATTATTTTATAAATTAAATTACATGATTGATTGATTGATTTGTGTGTGTGGAAACATGTTTTTGATAAAATATGGTTTTTCCTTATTTTGATAAAAAGAAAAAGTATTTTCAAAGCATTGTGAAATGGATTTATGAAATGGTTTTCAAAGTATGGTTTTGATGAAATTGTTTGTAAAATAGAGCACATGATAAGCCTTGAGTAATTAAGTGGAAGATTTAGCTTAAGGTTATCATTCATGTATTATCGGGGGGTTCACTCATAGGGTGTTCCTCTTTTCCCTATGCCAATTGTTCTAGATAATTGACATTGACATTGTTGGGGGATTCACTCATGGGGTGTTTCTATACTCTTTAGGCCCATGTTCCAATGACTTGATTGTGTATTAGTCTTTGATTTGGTATGAGTAGTCTACTATCATGACCTATAACGATTCTTGCATGATGTTACTTGCGCTTTGGCTTATTGTAACGTCCCGGGTCCGAATGCCACCTAACAGTGCTTCGAGCACGGTTGGCCACATAGTCTCAAGAACATCTCCCCAAATGATAGAGGCTATCAACTAGAAGTGAGGGACTAAGTGATGACCATTATGAGACTATACCCTCATTGGAAAATTATAACATAGCAGAAATAATAAATAGATAGTGGAAGCAGTAATACCATAACAGAAATAAACAACAAAAGACTGATAATAAAAATAACCAGATGTCATAGCATACAAAGGATGATGTTGCATGTTACATGTTCTAGGAAAATAGCCAAAATAGGTTACACCACAGTAATACAAAATATATGTACCAATAGTACAAAAAGGAATAAAAGAAACTCAGAAGAATCACAAGCCTCGGCTTGGTCCCATGCTATCCTCCTAAACAAAAATCAAGTACCTATAAAAGGGAACTTTACCTTATCGACACATGAAACAATATAATCTATTTGGGTCTAAAATCATGACCCAAACAGGGTGTGAGACTAAATCCTAGTAGGCAACCACCCAAGGTCTGTGCCAATCTATCAATAAATATATATAACAAGCAGTTTGAAATAGGAAAAGTAGTAAACTAGGAAATACTCAAAGGTAAATAGTCCTACAAGTATTGTTCCTCATTTATATTCATTTCATGTTCATTTACAATTCAATTACATTGAATTATATAATCCACAAGATCTGGTCTAAGCCTGGTGATCCCTGTATAAAAGTAAGCACAACAGATGTCTCAAGAGACCATTTAAACAAGTGTAAGTAAAGACTGAATCCAAGCTTGTGCTTTGACTTGACAAATGCGTCATAAGTAATTCCATTTCAATATTCAAATTATAAGTAAATTTCAACTCATGACATATAAACAGCTGCCAATAGAGCCCGTCCTTGGAATCCCTCATTGGATTCAAGGTTCGCTCGACATTTAAATAAAAGTCTCCATGAGACCGACCATTCCATCCACGACTTGCTCACGACTTGTCATGATAATAACCTCTTTGAATCCATCCATGGTATTTTAACCGAGGCCATGGTTCACCCAAGGTATAAGGTGCAATAGTCATATGAGCCCGACCTTGCCTTTTAACATTAGGCTATGACTTTCCCATTACTATTTACCCCTTTATCATTTTAGATAAGAAGAAACACATGTAAATTAAACTATTACATGGATTTAACATCAATAAATCATGTGGGTAATTCATCTCACAAGAAACACATGTAAATTAAACTATTACATGGCTTACCATTTAATCAACTTCATTTTATACAACCCAATAAGGGACTTTATGGAATGCCTCATAGGCATCCTAGGCTAAATAGCCACAAACAATCATTCATGAAAAACACACCTATGGGGTGGCCCTTAATCAAGGTAAACAACCATAAAAATTCTTTAAAACCCTTATCCAATTACCTAAATAACAATAGGAAATAGTAATAGACAAAATTCATCCAAGGCGACACCCTAAAAATGGGTGCATGACACTTCGACACATATATTCAACTTGAAAAATAGCAGAAGGCATGAGGCCACCTACCTCGTACTCATACGACTCTCCTCATTCAGGGTTAGCCTCTAATTTGAGCTAGAATGGAGTAGATCTACAAAAAAAGAATAAACTCTCAAGCCTCGATAACTAGGACATGAGAAGAAATAATGAAGAACGAATCAAGTGGAATCAAGATCTTACTGAGGGGAATCCAATGTATCCGAAAATGTTCGAATTAGAGACCAGACGACGAAACGGGATTCCACCCTATTCTTGGATCACTGGGGCATGCTTTTCATCGAAGAGGGGTGAGTTCTGTATGTTTTTTTAAAATGACACTACTGTCTGATTTAAGAAAAAAAAGAAAAGTACACGGTGTGTACTGGAAACTACACGACGTATACTAGAAACTACACACCGTGTCCATAAAGATCCTAGACATACCATTACATAGAGTGTACTGGGAAGTACATGGATTGTTCCCATATTACACGACATGTTCTGGAAAGGAAATGGCGTAAAATGCCCAGTTACATCATATAACAAGCTTGCAGCCAGGACTTAACCTCTTTTCCTCCATTTCCTTAAGAAAAAACTGAAAAGGAAATATTTTTACCTTAAAGTAAGAACTGGGTTCTTACAAACTTCCCCCCCTTAAAGTAATTCATCCCTGAATTTCCCTTCCAAGGGTGGAAAAGATTCATCTGAGAACAAATATGGCCACTAAGCATGAATGCCGGCCTCCCGCTCCCAGGTCTCGTCCTATAAATGACCATACTTCTATAACACCCATACTAGAGGAACTGACTGGTATAAAATAATTTTCGTGCTCCTGTCAACTATATGTATCAGATTCTCCTCAAATGATGCATTAACTTGAAGCTCAAACTCCTCAGGATGAAAAACATGAGATGAGTCCGAGTGATAACGGCACAATTGAGATACGTGGAAGACACATGCATGGATCGATAACTCTGAGGTAACTAAAACTGATAGGAAACTGACCCGACTCTCTACAGAATCTCAAATGGCCCGACATATCTTAGTGAAAACTTACCCTATCTTTTGATCCGCCCGTGTCCTAATATTGATGAAACACACAAGAAAACCCAATCCCCTACCTCTAACTCTAGAGGTCGTCTGCAGAAATCAGTATAAGATTTATGATGAGACTGTGCAGTGACCATTCATTTTTGAATCAACTAGACCTTCTCAGAAGTCTCTTGCATGAGTAAAGCTGCCTCACTTGCCTCCAACCAGCACATGGGAGAACGACATGACCTACCGTATAAAGCCTTGTAAGGTTCCATCTGCATCATCTCCTGATAACTATTATTATAGGAGAATTAAACCTGGGGAATTTGCTTCTCCCAAGAGCCCCCAAAATGCAAGACTCATGCTCGCAACATGTCTTCTAGCACCTGTATCGTATGCTCTGACTGAACATCAGTCTGAGGGTGGTATGTTGTGCTCAGAAGCACCTGTGTACCCAACACCCTCTGAAAACTCTATCAGAATCAATATGTAAAACAGACATCCCTATATGAAATGATAGAGCATGGGACCCCGTGTAGTTATACCACCTCTCGGATATACAACCTCCCAAGATCATCCACAATGAAAGTTTCTTTTATCATAAAGAAATGAGTGACCTTCATAATACTGTCAACAACAAACCACACACCATTTTTACCTCTAGGTTACCTCAGTAAATTGGTCACAAAATCCATCGTGACATCATCCAATTTCCCCTCTGGAATAGGTAACTACTGTAAAAGTCTATCTGGTTGCTGGTTTTCCGTCTTCACCTACTAACAG
The DNA here is from genome assembly GCA_963277665.1 of Viscum album. Classification (NCBI taxonomy): domain Eukaryota; kingdom Viridiplantae; phylum Streptophyta; class Magnoliopsida; order Santalales; family Viscaceae; genus Viscum; species Viscum album. The sequence goes on from OY728136.1 coordinate 1,843,279,844, forward strand.
GTGGAACATATCATAAAAAAACCAACTACATCTCTTTTCATACATGACCACCAATACTGAAAATATAAATCCTGATATATCTTGGTGACACCATGATGTGTTGTCCATTCAGAGGCATGAAAGTCCTGAATCAGCTCCTCATACATGTCAGCTGAAACCCATACATGACCATGCAACTTGAAAACTTCATCCTCACCTATGGTCCAACCAGGAAAAGGGTCCTCACCTGCCACACCATCCCATAAAACTAGGCATTAAAAATCAGATAGATGCCTTATCCTCACTCTGTCTAGTAGGGTAGAGGTAACAACTAAAGATAAAAGAAAAGTCTATCCCTAAATATCATGAACCTACAAGTGCATATCAGAGAACAACACCATAAGACGCCACTCGCTACTGGTCTACTACATTGCCTATATCTGAGTCATCATGTTCAAAGCATCAACCACTGTATTTATTTTACTAGGCATGTAGGCAAGCTTGAAGTCAAAGGACTAACGGTATTCCACCCTTCACTACCTCAGATTCAGATCAAGCTGTGTAAATATTTACTTGAGGCTTTTGTGGTCTATGTACACCACAAAATGATCTCCTAGTAAGTAATGTCTCCAATAGCATAAAGCATGAACAACTGCAGCTATCTTGAGATCGTGCATCGGTTAATTACTCTCATGAGGCTTTAACTGCTGAGATTCATATGCAACGAATAAATCGCCCTGCATAATAACTACTCCTAGCTTGATAACTAATGCATTGTAGTACACGGTGTAACTCTTGCATGGCTATGGAAAAATTAGTATTGACACCGAAGTCAATCTCTCTTTCTGTTCCTGAAATTCTATCTTGCAAGAATCTTTCCAAACATACTTCTCACCCTTTTTAGTCAAGTCCATTAACAACACTGCTAAGTGTGAGAATTCCTATATGAAACCCCTATAATAACTAGACAACCCCAAGAAACTCTACACCTCAAAAAAGTTCTTAGGATACTCCCAAGAAACTACTGCTCTCACTTTCTCTAGCTCCACTGATGCTCCTATTTCTGAGATGATGCAACCTAGGAAGTGGATATAATCCATCTAGAAGTGACACTTTGTGATATTAACATATAACTGATGCTCTCTTAGTGTACTCAAAACAATATCAAGATGTTTGGCATGGTCGTGTCAATTGTGAGAATACACCAAGATATTATCCACAAAAACCACAATGAATGAGTCAAGATAAGGATGGAACACTTGGTTCGTAAGTGCCATAAAGATTGCATGCGTTTTTGTGAGATCAAAAAGCATGACCAAATACTCATATAGAACATACATGCTCTGAAAGGCTGTACAAGGTATGTTTGATGATCTAACATGCACTTTATGATAACCGAATCTCAAATCGATCTTAGAGAATATACAAGACCCTCAGAGCTGATCGAAGATACCATCTATTCATGACAGAGGGTACCGGTTCTTAACTATCAAATGGTTCAATTTCTGTTAATCCATGCATAGCCTTAGGGTACCGTCATCTTTTTTCGCAAAAAGGACCAGCGAACCTCAAATAGAAGTACTAGGTCAGATGAAACCCTTAGCCTCCAAATCCTCTAGCTTCCTCTTGAGCTCTTGCAACTCCGTCGTAGCCATCCTATAAGGAGGAATGGATACTGGTGCAACTCTTGGCACTAGCTCGATATAGAAATCTACCTCTCTCACTAGAGGTAGGCATGAAAAGTCATCCAAGAAGACATACCTAAAATAATCAACTACTAAAGGGAAAACCCATCTAATATTTTCCTTGCTCATCTAGATATAAACTCTCAATCTGGGTTGTCATCCCGCCAAACCCACGATGCTCGGGTCCATCTCGGATCTCCTGGATATCCCATTCACCCTTGTGTAGAAATGATTTGCCCTCTTGTGATGTAAAACTCACCCTACGACAATAAAAATCTAAAAAATCTTGAAAGGAGACCAACCATTCCATTCCAAGAATGACATTAAAGCCTGTCATCTCTAAGACATAGAGGTCCCATAAGAAGTGATACCCACCAACCTCATGGGGGCACTCCTTGCACTGATGCAAATTTGCTGGTCTAATCCCTAACAGAGTGTCTAACTTCATAACATCATCATAAGTAAAAAAATATAGCCCAAAGATCTCCACAAAAGTCACATATATGAAACTATGTGAATCCCCAGTTTCAAAAAGTGCAGAAGCTAAAATAGAGACGACTAGAATAGTACCTTTAACAGTAGAGGGTCCGAGATCCTTCTCCTACTGAGTCTGTTGCATTGCATAAGTCTGACCTGTACCATGGCCCTATGACACCACCTGACTACCCTAAGTTGATCCACCCTACTGTCACTAAGAACATCGGGTTTGGCTACCATTTCCACGACCACCACTTCATTCTAAACGACACGATGCATTCTAGTTCCTTGAATGGTGAGAAGCTTCTAACCCTTCTCCTGAATGCAGAGTTGGTGAAAATCCTCTCTCACTAGATACTGGTGGAAATGTCCTGCAAAAGAGCTATAAATGGACCATCTTTCCACAAGATCGACACTCGACTGGGTCCATCGGACAATGTGGTCATGTATGCTCAATTCTTACATACTGTAAACACCTCACTTAGCTACCTAAATATACATTCTGACTACTAGCATCACCACGAGAAAGCTCTAGACAACGCGTCCTACTACTGGTCGAAACAGTACCAAATCTCAATGCCGAACTGCCTTGAGTTGTACCTCCAGATTCCCTCAAATTACACTTGGTAATTAGCATCTAATTCATTATAGTCAATATAGTATCTAGCCGGAAGATATTTACCTGTGATCGGATGTCGTACCTGAGACCATCCTCAAAATGCATAGCATTTGATAGACCATCACCCATAAGAATAGGTTCAAAATGCTGGAGCTCGGTAAAGTGGGCCAAGTAATCCATAATTGATAAAGCGCCCTGCTCTAGATGCATAAACTCCCAGGATTTGTTGTCCCTTAGAATCTCGGGATAGAAGTAATCAAGAAAACTATATGAAAATATTCACAATCCATATCCCGATGACGTTCCGTATGAGTGATAACATCCCACCACATTTTGATAGAATCACATAACATATATGTAGTGATCTTGACTCTCTTCTCAGGAGGCGTCTCAGATGCTCAAAGATCAATAACATGGCCTATATCCATGAATCTACAGCTTGTGGTCCACCATCCCCAAAAAACATGGGTGAATGATATTTCTGGAACACTCGCGTCAGCTCTACCATAGATGTGGCAGGGTGTGGTGCTCCATTAAAGGTCTACATAAACCTCATAAAGCCTTCATAGAACTACGAATCATCACCTACATCCAGTATAACAGCTGGTGCCGCAACTGGCACGACCGGAGGATCCACTGGTGGGCCCATGGCCTACCACCTCCGGGATATGATTATTTCCACTCTCCTAGTGTACAACTGGAGGTAATCATGGAGGCATGACTCTACAAGTTCAAACACACACCTTAGTTCAAGAGAAAAAGAACTAAAAAAGATAAGAAAACACTGAAAGGTTATCAAAATAGGAGTACACGACATGTAGAAACCATACACAGTGTGTACCCTCAATCTCCTACATGGTCGTGTACTTCCACCAGCTTGGGCATGTAACCACCCAAGGTACAAGACGTGTCAGGCTAGCACACAATGTGTACTTGAGTCTCCCCTCCTATCCATGTACTTTTATATGGCCAAAACCATATGGAGTCTGCCCATGTAACACTACACGGTGTATACCTAAAGTACACGACGTTCACTATCCAAAACTAGTTTTATTCCGTGTTTCTCATCACATGTATTAACACACGGTCATTTACCACACTGCATGTACCCATAGTACATGGCGTGTACTTAAGAAAATTTTTCTTTCCGAACAGAAGAACACATGGAGTGTGTTCACAGTATCACACGCCGTGTTGTCTGGGTTTTCAGGTAGTAAACCTCTGAAAATTCCTCCATTTTTTGAAAAGTAATCTAATGGTATACCAAATTACGATCTGTGAGGGCCCATACTCCCTACAAACCAAAGTTTGGAATCCACATATAACACATCATAAACAATTTAAGGTCGAAAAATGATCCACCAAATTCCAATCTAAGAGGACCCATACACCTCAGGGATTAAAGTTTGGAATCTATCCAATTTGAACCATAAAACGTATCAATACACCTATCACAAAAACATGTATATATATTATGTTACCTATGACAACAACATGTATATCTAACACGACATCTCTCACAACAACATGTAATCAGTAATGCTCTCTAAATGACATGACAAGAATGCATGACATGTGATTTATAACAAGTGCCTATATGATTCATGAGATGGAATACCCTCATCTCATTAGGTTGAAACAAAAATAGAAACACAATAATATCAATAATAACATCACAAAACAAGTTCATCACCCAACGGTGAAATCGAATCAACTATAATAGATCAAAACCCAAAAATCACAATTCAATTCGAGGTAATTTAGTTTTTCCATGAACACAGGGTAACTACTCCCAGACACAACTTATTATCAAACTCCAGTTCCTTACCATCCCTGTCTAATATTACCAAATAGTAAGACAAACTAGAAAAAACTCATCTAATACCACTTTGTAACGTCTCGGGTTCGGATTCCACCTAACAGTGCTCTGAGCCCGGTTGGACACATGGCCTCAAGCGCATCTCCCCAAATTCCAGAGGCTACGGACTAGTAGTGAGGGTTTGGGTGATGATCATGGGGACACTATGCCCTAATTGGCAGAGTATAGCACAACAGAAATAATAAACATATAGAGGAAGCGGTAATACCATAATAGAAATAAACAACAGAATACTGATAATAAAAATAACCAGATGTCATAGCATACAAAGGATGATGCTGCATGTTACACATTCTAGTAAAATAGACAAAATAGTTTACACTGTAGTAATACAAAATATAAGTATCAATAGTACAAAAAGGAACAAAAGAAAATCAGAAGCATCACAAGTCTTGGCTTGGTCCCATACTCTCCTCCTCCTAAACAGTAATCAAGTACCTATAAAAGAGAACTTTCCCTTATCGACACATGCAAAAATATAATCTATTTGGGCTCAAAATCATGACCAAAACAGGGTGTGAGACTAAATCCCAGTATGAAATTACCCAAGGTCTGTTCCAATCTATCAGTGAATATATATAACATGTAGTGTGCAATAGGGAAAGTAGTAAACTAAGAAATACTCAAAGGTAAATAGTCCTACAAGCACTGGTCCTCATTTATATTCATTTCATGTTCATTTACCATTCAATTACATTAAATTATATAAGCTTTTAGATACAGCCTAAGCCTAATGATCCCCGTATATAATTAAGCACAACAGATGTCTCAAAAGACCATCTAAACAAGTGTAAGTGAAGACTGAATCCAAACTTGTGCTTTGAATTGACAGACACATCATAAGTCATTATATTTTAATATTAAAATTATAAGTAAATGTCAAATCATGATATATAAAAAACTTCTAATAGATCTCATCTTGGAATCCCTCATTGGATTCAAGGTTCGCTCAACATTTAAATAAAATTATCCATGAGCCCGACCATTCCATCCGTGGCTCACTCACGACTTATCATGATAATAACCTCTTTGAGTATGTCCATGGTCTTTTAACCAAGGCCATGGTTCACCCAAGGTATAAGGCGTAATATTCATATGAGCTTGACCTTTCCTTTTAACCTGAGGCTATGAATCACCCATTTCTATTTACCCCTGTATCATTTTAGATAAGAAGCAACACATGTAAATTAAACTATTACATGAATTTAACATCAATAACTCACATGAGAAATTCATCTCATAAGAAACACATGTAAATTAAACTATTACATGACTTATAATTTAATCAAATTCATTTTAAACAACCCAAGAAGGGAATTTAAGGCATGCCTCATAGGCATCCTAGGCCAAATGTCCACAAATAGTCATTCAATAGAAACACACCCACGAGGTGGCCCTTAATCAAGGTAAACAACCCTAAAAATGCTTTAAAACTCTTATTAAATTAACTAAATAACAATAAGAAACAGTAATAGAAAAAATTCATCCATGGAGACACCCTAAAAATGGGTGCGCGACACTTCGACACATATATTCAACTTGACAAATAACAAAATACATGATACCACCTACCTCATACTCATACGACTCTTCTCATCCATTATTGACCTCTAATTCGAGCTAGAATGGAGTGGATCTACAAAATGAGCATAAAAAATCAAGGATAGATAACTAGGTTGAGAGAAGAAATCATGACGAACAACTCAAGAGGAATCGAGAGCTTACCAAGGGGAATCCAATGCATCCGATGGCATTCGAATCAGAGATAGGACGGAGAAATGAGAGGCCAACCTATTCTCAGATCGCCTGGGAGAGCTATTCATCAAAGAGGGGTGAGTTCTATACGTTTTTACAAAAAATGACTCTACTGTTTGATTTAACAAAAAAAAAAGAAAAGTACACAATGTGTATTGGAAACTACACACCGTGTCCGTATAGATCCTGGACAGACCATTACATGGTGTGTACTAGGAAGTACATATCATGTGCCAATATTACAAGGTGTATTATGGAAAGGACACAACGTGTAACAACCAGTTACGTCATGTAACAGTCCTATAGCCAGGCCTTGACCTCTTTTCCTTCATTTCTTTAAGCACAAACTGAAAAGGAAAGATCCGTACCTCAAAGGAAGAATCAAATTCTTAGTACTATTTTATCTTGTACTGCCATGGATATGATATGATATACGATACATGATTTGATTTGATATGATATATTTGAGATGTTTTGAAACTATTTTTACCTGACTTATTTTGGAAATGTTGAAAAAGGTAAAATTAAATGTTTTTTCACGATTTTGATTTAAAAAATGTAAATTGTTTATCATGCATTGTTTTCTTCAAAGTTGAGCATGTTCAGATTATTGTACAGAGACTTGTTATGGAACACCTGGGTGAGATCCTACTGAGCCTGTTATCTCACACCTCGCACACCCCTTTAGCGGTGCATAGACCTTTGTATGTATTTTGATTTAGGGAATAAAATGTGTCGCAGCGAACCAAAGAGGTTTTTTTTCAGCTGTGTTTGGGTAGATAGTTGTGAGATGATGGGAGTTTTCCATGCTATCACATAGAGTATTTGGTTTTTTTAGTTGTCCTTCTATGATTGGACTTGTACCTTGGGATGTTATGACTGTTTTTGAGTTGTATCATTTCCATTTTCTTCTTTCAGTTATAGAATATATTTATCTCTTCCACTGTTTCTCTTTGTTATATATGTATGTCATGTTGTTGCTTCAGTTTGGACGAAATCATTCACTTTGGTTGTTATTTGATGTCTGGGTTCTAGTCTCTAGTCTGTGGGGATCAAGAACGCCCTTTAGGTATGTGGTAATTTGGGTCGGGTGCCAGTTTGAGAATGTATCTGGGTTGAGTTTAGCACAATTTGGTATTAAAGGTCAATTTATCCTCAAGATTCCTTATTTTGGGACGTTTGGTTGATAATAGATAGGATTTTTGGGACTTGAGAGGTAGGTTGTGGTGATTTCCTTGCCATCTCTTCCCTTGACAAGACTCAAGTTACCATGGGATGTTGGGAAGTGAGTCTAATCTCAGTTTTTGTTTATAGTGTTTTGATTTGAACTGAGATTATTCTATTATATAACCGTTATTTTTTGTTTTGGTGTGTAATAATATGACTCTAAGAAGTGTTCCACAGGTTCCTTAGGAAGATACAGTAGATGATCCTCATGGGAATCATCATATAGATCAGAATTTTGTTGATTTTATTGTGCAGGTAGTTCATGTGGTGGACCATAATGTATCGAAAGTGCATAACGTAGTTGTGGAGGTATAACCTAGAGTTGGAGGAAAAAATGATCGATCGCACGAGTTCTTACATGATAATCCACCGTCCTTTAAGGGTAAAAATGAACCTCAAAAGGTAGAGGAATGGCTGGATAAAATCGATCAGATATTTGAATTCCTGGATACACATGAGAGTATCAAGGTGAAATGTGTGACGTTCAGACTGAAGGGTCACAACAAGCAATGGTGGGATTCCATGGTACAAGCGGACAAGCATGTTGAATTGGACTGGAAGGGTTTCAAGGCTCTCTTCTTTTAGCAGTTCTATCTAGAGTTTTTGATGATGATGAAGTCTCTGGGGTTTCTTTCTTTACAATAGAGAGAGTGTTTGGTGTTGGTACACACCAATTAGTTTGCTGAGCTTGTTCGTTTTACTCCAGAGGTGATAAAGAATGACCAAACAAAGGTTCATAAGTACCTATAGGGTTTGCAATCAGATATATGATCTTAGGTATTTTTGCTGAAGCTTTCGACTTATATAGAGACTATAGATAGGGAAATGTTGGTAGAGATGAATAATATAGGGAAGGTTGTATATTATTCCCCTTTTCTTACACCTACTGGTAGTTTCAATGGTGCACAAGAGAAAAAGAGGAAGTGTCAAGATCATCGAATGATTGGTGGAGGTGGTTCTCAGTGGCAGACCTCCTCTACACCCTCTTTTGAAACTATAAGTGTGTCTCTGACTTGATATCAATGTGGAAAGGCCAGACACACCTGATGTTATATTCTTTCGTTTGCGAATATGTGTAATGGTTGTGAACATTATGGTTATCTGCAACATTTTTGTTAGGCTATGTTTATGCCTTGATATGGCCAGGAATCATCAAATCTAAAGGCTATTGCAGCACAGTCAGTTGATTCAAAGACTATAGGGATCCAACCATAGGCCTCAGGGGTGAAAGGGGTGAATCACCTTTATGCAATAGATGAGTTTTCAGTTGAGGTAGATGTGTGTCTAGTATCAATAATAGGTACCATTTTTATTGCATCTTTAGTAGCGATTGATTTATTTGATACCAGTTCTTCCCACTTGTTTGTATCTAGTTGTTTTGTTTATGTTCTTAAAATTCCAATGGAAATCATGTCCTTTGATATAGAGTTATCAACACCTCTTGAAAAGAGGAAAGAGCATGGGTTTCAGTGTACTTGTTCACTATCGATAGCTGATGTAGAGTTAGCATGATATTTTCTCATTCTCAATCAGGATATGTTTGACATCATCATTGGGATGGATTGGATAGTCTCTCATCATGTTGAGGTTGATTGTTATTATCAGTGTGTCTCATTTCTTGTAGCTGATGAGAGCTCATAGGTATTTCAGGGAGAGTGGGGTCTGAGTCCTGGTCGTGCAAGATATTCACGTCCGGAGCTTAAAAGTTTGTTGTCTTCTATAAAAGTTGATCCCAATGACATTTCTTTTGTTATCAATCTTACGAATGTTTGATATTTTCCCGACATTTCTCAAATTATTTCTCCAGTCTTCATCTAGAGAGGGAGGTAGAGTTTATGATTGATTTGGTTCTAGGTACGCAGCCAATTTTGACACCTTCTTACCATATGGAACCGGTAGAGCTTAAAGAGATCAAGATTTTGTTGGATAACCTGATGGATTTTTTTTCTCCCTAGTGTTTCGCCTTGGGAAACCACTGTTCTCTTTACCAAGAAGGCATATGGTTCACTTTGATTGTGTGCGGACTATCAAAAGTTGAATCAAGTAACTATTGAGAATAAGTATCCTTTGCCTCGCGTGGATGATCTGTTTGAAGATTGATCTTTGGTTGGGTTATCATTAGCTCATAGTTCTGGAGTCTAATACACCAAATATGACTTTCAGGAGTAGGTATGACCATTACGAATATCTTATGATATCATTTGGTCTGACTAACGCTCCTGTAGTTTTTATGGTTTTGATGAATCATATATTCCATCAGTATCTCAACATTTTACAATAGTTTTTTGATGATATTTTGATTTATTCAAAATCAGAGCACAAACATGAGCACCCTTTGAGTTTGGTTCTAGAAATCCTGAGGAGTCACTGTTTGTATGTAAAGTTTTCAAAATGAAGTTTTTAGATTCAAGAAGTGAAGTTCTTGGGGAACATGATTTCTGATCATGAATTTTTAGTTGTTCTTGAGAAGGTGAATGCTTTATTTTCAAGGAAATAACCACATAACATCTTTGAGATTTAGAGCTTACTTGGTCTTTCTAGATATTATTAATGTTCCGTCAAGGATTTCTCAAAGTTGACGTCACCTTTGACTGATCTTTCCAGAAAAAGGGTGAAATTTATATGGGATGTATAGTGCCATTATTCTTTCAATGAGATGAAATAAATTTTGAAATTGGCTCCTATTATGATCTTACCTGAGTCTGGTAAGGGGTATGTGGTTTTCTTTGATTCTTCTAATGCTAGTTTGGTTTGTGTGCTCATGTAGGATGATCATATGATGTCTTACAGCTCTTTTAAGCTTCAAATTCATGAAAAGAATTACCCCACTCATGATTTGGATCTTTTCGCAGTTATGTATGCTCTTAAGTGTTTGCGATACTATCTTTTTGGGAATAGGTTCATAGTATTTTATGACCATAAGAGTCTGAGATACATCTTTTCTCAGAAATACTTGAATATCTAACATAGGTAGTGAGTGAAATACCTTCATATGTTTGAATTTGATATCACCTATTCCCAGTGGAATGGGAACATCATTGTATACACTCTTAGTAGGATTTGATGAATCACACTTGGCTTGCGTTATTTGGTGAGCATGCCTTGGTGAGGTTTAGATGCATAGTTTACTTGCTTAGGTATTGTTGATTCTTCTATTTTATCACAAGTGAATTAGTAGGTTTCTTTTACATGTACATGAGATAATTTGGTTTTCCTATTGAGTATACCTATATTCTCACCCTATGTATAGAAAACTATTTTCAGGTTTCTAGGAGGATTATGTGGACCGAGTTGGACATTACTAGCTTGGACCATTTGGATAGCTACTGTATCACTACTTTATATTTGTTGTTGGATATTTACTTTGGATACTTATGTATTAGTTTTATTTATACATGCATGTGGGATGGTTATAGTTTTCTTTTATATTATTTCATGGAGTTTTTTTGGATGATTAATCTTATATCATGATCCTATTTATATTATAGAGGATAATTCCTCCCATACATGAGATTTTTATACCCTCAGTGCTAGTTGAAAACCCTGGGCCTACTGGAGGAGGAAATCAGAGGTCATTGTCTCTCTCCCCCCATTGTAGTATCTTTGGAGGGAGGGAGTCATGAAATAGTGGTATTAGAGGTGATGGTTGAGAGATAGGATGAATTTGAAGTTAGAAATAGTAAGTATTGCATGAGTTGGTATGAAAATACTGTCAGTTGACCATGGTGAGTGACATAGGTTAGGGAGACCAGCTAGGACACAAGATTTTAGGCCCCCCTGTGATCCAGTGCATGGGATCTGAGTTTATTGAACGACCAAATGGGGTAGATTTTCTTGAAGGGTAGATACCTAGGAGAGGTACATGCATCATGATAATTGGTGTTCTTGTTTGAATTGGATAATTTTGGTTCTAGAAAGTTAAAAAGGATTAAAATGAAATAAATAAATCTTAATAAAATTCCATACTATCGGGCTTAGGAAATATTTGTTTTTCTCATTCAGTTATGATTCATGTTCATCGTTTTCATGTGGATTAGGTAGTTTAGGATCAATAGACTAATCTGGTTGATCGCTGTTGGGTGGATTCAGTGGAGGAGGATGAGTCTTGACAGTGGGTGTTGTGCTCTTTTAAGTGGCAGACTTTGGGGAAGTACAAGGGAAGTGTTTTATATGTGGAGACAGAGTGATGACTAGAGGAGCTCAAGATCATTTTCAGTTTGATTTAGCCCCCAGTGGGATACTGGGTCTCTTTGGAATTTAGCTAGATGTGGGGAGATGCACGTTAGTGGTGGACACTGTATCTGGGTGAGTAGAAGGAGGTAGATGTTTCATGGGATGAATTTCACAAAGCGTTCCGGGTAGAGTTCCTTTCATCAAACATGAAGGCAGTGGAGAGGCAAGAGCTTCTTTCTCTTTAGCAGAGGAGTATGTCAGTGCGGGAGTTGGGAATCAAGTTCAAGGACCTTCTGTGTTTTTCCTTAGATATTTTTCTAGATGAGGAGTTTCATGTGACATGTTTTGAGGAGGCACTTCATCCTTCTATCCAGTATGTAGTTACACATTTTACATAACAAACATATCTAAAGGTTCAGAAGAAGGTAGATGTGATCGAGTAGATGAACTTGCAAGGTGGTTTGCAATGAGAGGAGAACCATAAGGGTTCCATGAAGAGAAGAGTTGTTAGTGACAAGTCCTAGGCATTAGAACCTTCAAGGTTTCAACCAACCGATGGTTGGTATCTGTAGCTCCCTTAAAAACCTCTTGGGAATTTCAGGCCTGTTTGTCTCACCTGTCAAGGACATGGTCATCATTAGGATCAGTTCCCAGTGGTTACTGAGGCTTATCTTGGTAGAGGTGGTTAGTTTTAGTGGCAATTTCAGCAACAGTTTCTAGTGAGGCCATTTTAGCAGTAGGGGAAATAGTCTTATGCTCCGTTGAGGGGAGATAAAGCAGGAAGAGGGAAAACTCAGGATGTTCCTCATGATCAAGGACCTTGACCCAAGTGTGGATGCAGAGGTGTTCATCAGTAGAGAGGTAGAGGAGATGGTCGTGGTCAGTTTCGTACAGTAGAGGCGACATCTCCAGAGGGTCCAAAGATCGTTTTAGGTTTTCTCAGTTAGTCATGTTCCCTTGTTTGTGCTTCTTTATTGATGTGTGGATTTTATTGTGATGTTTAATTTTGTGTTGTGTGATTAGAAAATTCAATTATATGAAGAAGGGGAAACCTAATACTTAATCAAAATTCATTATATTTTGATGTGATTAAAATTGTACAGGCGAGTTAGTGGTTCCAAAAGTGGATAATATCTTGATATGGGAAATATAATTCATTTATTTGTGTTCTTGAAGCTCTTCTATGAGATGTTGGGTCTTGTTGTTTTATGAGATGAACTATTTTCCTCCATTTTTTATGTATGATGTGTGATAAAGTTCTGACATGTGAAAAGGTGAGGACCCGATTCCTAATCAATACACATTACACCTTGATGTGATTAAAATCATGCAGGCGAGTCAGTGTTATCCAAAACAGATAGCATCTTGACGTAGAGGATGTAATTCCTTGATTCATGTGTTCAGGATAGTGTGGTTAGTTGGTTGTGACGATTGTTAGTTTGGGATATGTGGAGTTTGAGATGGTTGTGTGATGGTGTGGTTGTGTGAGAGGAGGTGATTTGTGGTTGTGTATTGATGACTTTGTGTGAGATGTTTTGTAGCTATTTGGTTTGATGTGTTTGGCTGGTGGTAGCGTTTGAGGTATGATGAGATCCTTGAGAGGTATCTTGTAGGGTGGTTATTTATACCTATTTCCTTCTGGGCTTGGTTTTGGATTCTTGAGGGAGAGAATCGTTTGAGAGGTATCTAATGTAATGGTCCATGCCTTCCCGGTCTATTAATTTTCTAGTTTTGATAGTTGGAGGTGTTTTGGGAGTTTTTGGTGGATGCTGGAGGTGCATGATAGCTGTTTCGGGAAATACATGTCATTTATAGTTTACATGACATGAAATAGTGTTTCATATATTGTATATTTGGTGAGTTCATGACTTGTAAATAGACTAAGGGGTATCTCATGAACCAAGCTGGGATGCCATCCAACCCAACACCCAACTCGGCGCGAGACAAATCCTGAAGGACGTTCTCAATCCCTACAGGCTGACAATTAGTGTCAAGCATAAAAATAATCCAATGGGAATGATTTATACCAATAAACAACCAGGATCAAAATACCAAAACTGAACACACAACAAAACCCAATAGCCGAATATCAATAAATATACAAAATAATCCAAATACAACAGCTCCTGAACATAATAAAAACTAAATACAAAACTAAATATGAACCATGATAATACGATCTCTCTATGACCTCTTGGTCACCACCAACCGCAAGACCAACCTTCTCCAAAGAAAAACCAAACTAGAACCCTAAAACTACAAAAATTCTCAGGTCTACTGACATTGAGTAGCATAAGTAGCGTGTGATCTTAAACAGCTCAGTAGGTAATCACCACAGGGTCCATATATTTTCTTTCCTGAAAAAGTCTACAAACACTAGTTTGAAATACATTCAGAAAATAGGATTTTAATCATTTTAAACAACAAAACACAGCTTCCCATGAGTCCCCTTTAAAAAAACATGCAACTTTCTTAAGAAAAAACAGTTTCACACTTCAAAACACAGTTCAAATCCAAAACCCAAATACAAATCCATACCACATGACCAAAAATAGGTTATGCAGCAAGTAAAGGAAACAAAATAATCAGATATAAAATATAAGGGATAATATCCACATGCATAAAAAATAAATATTAATTACAGATAATAAATCATTGGCACTTCCTAAACCTTTCTAAAGGCAATCCCCATACTTACTTAGTTTAAAATAACTTTCCGGTGTATGATGAAACTCCACAATCACTAACCAACTGACCACTCTAAACTAACCAATCCAGTGGAACATCCCACCTGACCTCAGCAAATCCAGGGGGTACAACCCATCTAATCGGGATCGACAAACAACTATCACTCGACCCTCTAGATGATTCCCATGAATCCCATAATAATAATACACAATGAATGGGAAGGTCCTCACACTTGTGGTTCAACTAAAACCCACTATCACCATGCTTTCCTAGCCCAAACACCGACACCACATATGTGATCCTCCCTCACCTCGCAGGATCCACCATAGATGTGCCCATCTCACATGTCAAGCCATACACAAGTGACAACCGGTCCGTCACTTTATTTAAGTTTTCAAACCACTTTTAAAAAATTATAAAATACCAACCGGGCCTTTACACCACCCAAACTTTCAATCATTTTTTCTGAAAACATGTCAAGATTCCAACCAGGCCTTCATATCACATAAAATTTCAAATAATTTTTCCAACCATTATGAAACACCAACCGAGCCTTCACATCACATCACATAAAAACCAACTTTCCCAAGGTAATAAAAAGTACCAACCAAGCCTTTAACATTCCCAATACAAATACATTTATAAAACCATTTCCAAAGTCACTATGAAACACCACTTATATGTGAACAATACCAAACATGCCTTTAAAATTTCTAATGCAAATGAATTTAAAAAACCATTTCCAAACCATTTTCAAAGTCACTATGAAACACCACTTACATGTGAAAAATACCAAATGGTCCTTTAACATTTCCAATCCAAATTCATTTACAAAACCATTTCCAAACTAAGTGAAAACATGTAATAACATGAAAAGTGCCAAACGGGCCCTTATGCCAATTATTCACCAAAACATATTTCAAAATGAAAAATGGTCTAAGTTTATAGAACACATTTTAAGTCACATTTAAAGTCACTTAAAGCACAAAATTCACCATTTAGAAATCAAGGAACTATTTTAGGAAAAAGAAAGAGGGAAGGAAGGATGAGCCTTTGAAAAACCATAGTTCAAGGAAAACATAATTATGAAGGGCCATTATAATTTTTTTTCCCATACCTATGTGCACTATAACATCCCGCCTTTTTATCACATAAACTTTAATTACATTATACAAAACCGAGGATCTTTAAGTTTTAGTGTCTTGGAAAACAGGAACTTAAAACATGACAACATAAAACATTATTATTAAACACTTGAAAGGCTTCTTCATACTTGTTCATCCTAAGTTCATTACTACATCTCATAACCTGGGGACATACATCAAAGGAAAGGGTGAGCATAAGGCCCATTAAGGGAAACAAGGGAAACATTTTACATGTGAACTTGAGATATATCTATAAAGTCATGATAAATAACTTTAAGGCATGAGAAAGAGATCATGAGGCATATCATAATAAAAATAATATGTTTCATAACTTGAAGATGTGGCTAAAAAATTTAACTTATACAATCACTTTCATATCACCAAGGTCCTTCCCCAAGGTGTCATAAAAAATTTACCAAGGTTATTCACCAAGGTAACGTTAAAAATGGTCATCTCTAGAGATTAAGTCTTTACCCAATGCATTGGAGCGCTATCAGGGCACACCCTTAATTTGTGTTTATTATCATGTGAGACACATATATCATCATAAATAATTTCATAAATAAAACATATAGAATAAAATAAATGGGTTTCATTTCATAGTCATAACATTTTAAAAACTGCTTTAAAGACGTGATCTTTATGTCACTTTAAACCCACGGAAAAAGGAAAGCGGGTCTCATGTATGTAAAACCCAGAATTTAAAATAGAAAATTTTGATATATATGTGAATAACCCTTTATAATAAAGAGTTTTTTAGTATTCACTTAATAAAATGAAAGAATTTGAGAAGAAGAGAGAGACATTTTGAGACGAAAATGTGGCAGCATAACGTCTATGTTGCAGGGTTTTAGAAAACATTAAAAAGAGAGGGGACATGGGTCACCCACTCATAAATAATCCATAAAATAGTATATGGACAGAATATAAAGGATATAAGGACATGGTAATGAAAATTTAAGGACATACCATATGAAATAAAAAACTTGAAAGGAAGAAAAAAAATAAGATTTCTCTTATGAAAAATTCGGCAGCCTAACGACGTCACTTAACAATTCTTAAAATGAATTGATGAGAGTAAGAGGGGGTATCTCATCATATAAAAATAAAAATTACAGTAATGTGAATATTAAAGATCATCCTCCAACATAAGAACATGGAGCATAAAATAAATGACATAAAAGAGAGTACTTGAAAAGAAAGGGAGAGGTAGGATCCCTTACCTTAAAACGTAACTCTTAAAACTCAAAGTTCGGGACCTTGAGGGATTGGGGGCACCTTGGGAGGACTCATTGGGAGGTAAGGAGACTAGAACTTTGTTGATAAGGATTTTGGAATGTAAAGTATGAGATAATGGCTTGGTATTTATAGGGGAAGTGAGGGGATAAGGCATTAATGGCCAAGGGACAGCTCATCGGTGGTATTGGAAAAACTATGGGCTTGCCCATGGTATTTTCCCATGGTATTGGCCACTTGGGACACCTAATACCTTATATTAATATTCATAAGTCGACTAGAATGATTACATATTTATTACATCCTTAATGATGTCATTAAACACCCGAAACTCAAAAACTGTATTTTCACTATTCACCGAAAATTCAACTTTCTCAGAAAAATCCCAAAAAATCACCTTAACCAAATATCAATGTTCTGATTTAAAAAATAAACTCCATTTTATGAAAATAATTTTCTAAATATTTTAATTTAATTTTTAATTAAAAAACACTATTCACCCGAAAAAACTAATACTTGACTAATAATTTCTGAAATAGTTATTTACCTATTTTATTGAATCACATTACTTAATCAAGGTGCCTAAATTATATTAATACTTTATTTAAGTGAGATTACTAATCCATTTGGTCACATTAATAATCCTAAGCGTAAAATCACTATTCATAAAAAATTAAGTTGATCTTATTAGACTCTAAATTCTATACTGAACACAATTGTAGAAGACCATTTTTTGAAAATCATTACACATTTTTAATTATTTAAGGTTTACATAAATATTTTAAAATTTCCTTTCTCCAAAATTCATCAATAATATACATCCTATATTTATCCGGACACTTGAGATTCACAAACTTCACCATAAGAAGAAATCAAAATTTTATTTATCTCAAAGGATTACACATAGTTGCTACGGTCTCATTACATAGCCCCTTATAACCCCAGCATAAGACCTAAGTTTAAGGTGTGCTAAGGTGAGAGAATATGAGGGCGGCTTGACCAACATTGCCCGAGTAGTGATTTCTATAAGCTTGAACTTCTCCCGAAGGTGATTTTGTTCTAGCTTCACATGGTGAAGTTCGGCTTGGGTTTGGTCTAGAGAAAAGCCTAGAGGTGCTACCTCCTTCCCGAGTTCCGTCAGATGGGCTTTGATCGGCCCGAGACTACTGGATGGGTCCATCAAATCTTCTTTCCATATTAATTAATCAATATCACTTGTATTTATAGAAAATAATTGTAACATTTAGTTTCCAACGGTCATATTGACCAATGGTCATATAACAGTTGAAACCCAACGGTCTCATTTTAATTATACTCATTTTATTAAATGAAAAATAAAATAGACCAAAAAAAATTAGGGAACAAAATTTACTCAAAATTTTTTTGGGTCGTTACAATCTTCCCCCCTTAAGAAATTTCATCCTCACAATTTTAAAATTGGGCTTGGAAATTTCGTTGAAAGTCCTACATTGGAAAAAGAGTCAGTAAGCTATTACTTTAAAAGAAAGAAAGGGAAGTACAAAGGTCACCCGAGTTAACCCATACCAGGATTCCATTTTGGAAAACATGGATATGGAAGAGAAAACAAAGGGTCAAGTTCTGATGGAGAGTGATAGAAAACATGATTATGAGAAAATTAACCACAATAATATCACAAACTTAAGATGTTTTAAACGGTCTTTGATTACCCAATTGGAAACGTAAATCAATAACATTTTTGTTTTACATTCCTTTTCATAATTTTGAGGAATTCATTTACTACTTAGAATAAAAACATAAGGAAATATACTTACCATCAATTAGAGTTTCATCCCTTAATAAGTTTCTACCAAGACTAATCTTTTCTCCAAACAATGAGCATTAAAAAATACTTAGTCTCATCAAAAGCACAAGAATCATCTTCTAGAGAATCACATAATCCACAAAAGAATAACTATATTTTTCCCTTGTCTTTAGTCATCAACTAAAACTAAAAAGGTTTGTACGAGATCATATAATCCCCAAAAAGGATAATCCTTTATAAAAAGAAATATGACTATTAATCTCCAAAATTCAACAAAAGTACCCAAAGTTCCAGAAAGACCATTCAATACACAATCATCCTTAAAATTATTCATAATAATCTAAACTAAGATTGGAACCCAAAATTCAGAAGGATTTAATCACATAGTCTTCCCCAATAAATCTTAACATTTATCTCTAAATAACATCGAATACTATTAAATTCTCATACTAAAGTGTAATTAACCCATTCACATATTCTCTATGCTAGGTTCATCATTTTCCAGAAATAACCCAAATCACCATATGTCCACAATAAATACATAAATTCGTACAAAAAAAATCAACCATTCCTCCTCAATTTAAATCTTGTAGTATTTTATTTCTCTTTGGCATATAGTACTCCAAAAGAGAAAACATCGTCCAAAATAACCATTATCATTTAATCACCAAATAATTTTCCTATACAAAAGATATCCATTTGATAAAACATAAGTTTCCAAAATCAACTTATTCTTGATCCATAAAAATAGAAGATTCAATAGCCAATCCGAAGGGCATAACAACAAACTCATAATGCCCATATCTTGATTTGAAGGAATTGTTTTTTGGAATATCATCATTCTTCACCCTCAATTGATGATAAACAGAACAAAGAACAATCTTATAGAATAATTAAGTCCTAAGAAGTTGGTCAAATAAGTCATCAATTCTGGGAATAGAGTATTTGTTCTTCATTGTGATCCCATTCAGTTCTCTATAATCAATTCATAGATGCATCGATCCATCCTTCTTCTTCACAAAGAGGACTGGTGCTCACCAAGGAGACACACTTGGTCGGATAAACCCATTCTCCAAAAGATCTTGGAGTTTTTTATTTAATTCCTCTATCTCCACATTTTCCATCCTATAGGGGTTCTTTGACATCGGATGATATCCAGGTACGAGTTCAATGAATAACTCTACCTCTCTTTTTGGGGGAGGTCTGGGTAACTCCTCAGGAAATACGTCAACGTATTCCTAGATGATGGGGAAATTTTCTAAAAGAATAAATCCTTCGTGATAAACTTATTTCATTTACGAGTCTTTTAAAAAATATTTTATGTCTTAAAAATTCATGCTTAGACAATTACATTTTTCTATAATTCCTTCATAATGATTCGTAAAAAGCTTGCGATTAACCAAACATATCCCCCGAGAGTGTCGTAACCAAGAGTGCAGCAAGGGTCATTGTCGTGTACCAGTTCCCATTCGAGTCTAGCTCAAAGCGGTGTTTTCAGGTTTTACCCCTATGTACATCTATTCCAGAGCCACCTCTACTTGTTCGTATCCAGTCAGGGATTTATTTGTTTGGAAACCACTTACTCAATACTTCACCAAAATACCAGGATGTTTTATTATATTTAATATTTTCATTAAGAAATCTTGTAAAGTTTTCAAATCCTAATTTCCACAAATAAATAAACCATAATTTGATACCAACTATAACATCCCGCCTTTTTATCCCATAAACTTTAATTACATTATACAAAACCGAGGATATTTAAGGTTTAGTGTCTTGGAAACCATGAACTTAAAAAATGACAATATAAAACATTCTTCTTAAACACTTTAAAGGATTATTAATACTTGTTCATCATAAGTTCATTACTGCATCTCATAACCTGGGGACATACATCAAAGGAAAGGGTGAGCAAAAGACCCAGTAAGGGAAACAAGGTAAACATTTTACATGTGAACTTGAGATACATCAATAAAGTCTGATAAATAACTTTAAGGTGTGAGAAAGAGATCATGAGGAATATCATAATAAAAATAATGTGTTTCATAACTTGAATATGTGGCTACAAAATTTAACTTAGACAATCATTTCCGTATCACCAAGGTCCATCCCCAAGGTGTCATAAAAAAATTACCAAGGTTATTCACCAAGGTATTGTTAAAAATGATCATCTCTAGAGATTAAGTCTTTACCCAATGCATTGGAGCGATATCATAGAGCACCCTTAATTTGTATTTATTATAATGTGAGCCAAATATATCATCATAAATAATTTCATAAATAACCCATATAGCATAAA
The DNA here is from genome assembly GCA_963277665.1 of Viscum album. NCBI lineage: Eukaryota > Viridiplantae > Streptophyta > Magnoliopsida > Santalales > Viscaceae > Viscum > Viscum album. Next base: position 1,843,300,789 of record OY728136.1, read on the forward strand.
AGAAATGGGTTTCATTTCATAGTCATAACATTTTAAAAATTGCTTTAAAGACGTGATCTTTATGTCACTTTAAACCCACGGAAAAAGGAAAGAGGGTATCATGTATGTAAAACCAAGAATTTAAAATATAAAATTTTGATATATATGTGAATAAACCTTTAGAATAAATTTTTTTGAGTATTCACTTAATAAAATTAAATAATTTGAGAAAGAGATAGAGACATTTTGAGACGAAAATTCGGCAGCATAACGACTATGTTGCGGGGTTTTAGAAAACATTGAAAAGAGAGGGTACATGGGTCACCCACTCATAAATGATCCATAAAATAGTATAGGTACAAAATATAAAGTATATAAGAACATGGTAATGAAATTTTAAGGACATACCATATGAAATGAAAAATTTGAAAGGAAGACAAAAAATAAGATTTCTCTTATGAAAAATTCGGCAGCCTAACGACGTCACTTAATAATTCTTAAAATGAATTGATGAGAGTAAGAGGGGGTATATAATCATATGAAAATAAAAATTATATTAAGGTGAATATGAAAGAGCATCCTCCAACATAAGAACATGTATCATAAAAGAAATGACATAAAAGAGAGTACTTGAAAAGAAAGGGAGAGGTAGGATCCCTTACCTTAAAACGTAACTCTTAAAACTCAAAGGTCGGGACCTTGAGGGCTTGGGGAAACCTTGGGAGGACTCCTTGGGAGTTAAGGATACCATAACTTAGTTTTGGAGGATTTTGGAATGGAAATTATGAGATAATGGCTTGGTATTTATAGGGGAAGTGAGGGGACAAGACATTAATGACCAAGGGACACCTCATTAGTGGTATTGGCAAAACCATGGGCTTGCCCATGGTATTTTCCCATGGTATTGGCCACTTGGGACACCTCATACCTTATATTACTATTCATAAGTTGACCAGAATTATTACATAATTATTACATCCTTAATGATGTCATTAAACACCCGAAACTCAAAAACGGTATTTTCACTATTCACCGAAAATTCAACTTTCTCAGAAAAATCCCAAAAATTCACCTTAACCAAATATCGATGCTCTGATTTCAAAAATAAAATCCATTTTATGAAAATAATTTTCTAAATATTTTTAATTTAATTTTTAATTAAAAAACACTATTCACCTGAAAAAACTAATACTTGACTAATAATTTCTGAAACAGTTATTTACCTCTTTTATTGAACCACATTACTTAATCAAGGTTCCTAAATTATATTAATACTTTCTTTAAGTGAGATTACTAATCCATTTGGTCACATTACTAATCCTAAACATAAAATCACTATTCATAATTTACTATTCATCAAAAATTAAGTTGATCTTATTAGACTCTAAATTTCATACTGAACACAATTGTAGAATACCATTTTTTGAAAATCATTACACATTTTAAATTATTTAAGGTTTACATAAATATTTTAAAATGTACTTTTTCCAAATTTCATCAATAATATACATCCTATATTTATCCGAACACTTGAGATTCACAAACTTTACCATAAGAAGAAATCACAATTTTATTTATCTCAAAGGATTACACATAGTACCTATGATCTTGTTACATAGCCCCTTATAACCCAGCATATGACCTAAGTGTAAGGTGTGCTAAGGTGAGATAATCTGAGGGCGGCTCGACCAACATTTCCTGAGTAGTGATTTCTATTTGCTTTAACTTCTCCCAAAGGAGATTCCATTATAGCTTCACACGGTGAAGTTCGGCTTGGGTTTGGTCTAGAGCTAACCCTAGAGGTGCTACCTCCTTCTTGAGTTCCGTCAGATGGGCTTCGATCGGCCCGAGACTACTGGATGGGGCCATCAAATCTTCTTTCTATATTAATTAATCAATATCACTTGTATTTATAGAAAATAATTGTAACATTTAGTTTTCAATGGTCATATTGACCAACGGTCATATAACAGCGGAAACCCAACGGTCTTATTTTAATTATACTCATTTTATTAAATGAAAAATAAAATAACCCAAAAAAAAAATTAGGGAACAAAATTTACTCAAAAAAATTTCATGTCGTTACATGCACCCCATGCACATATAGATGTGTTAACATCCAATGTCACACTTCAAGTATATGTGAAATCACCCAAAACCCCCTTTTAAAGAAACACAATTTGTTTTATCACCAAACAAAAAAGACCATACATAAGCATCAAACCATAAGAGTCACCAATTTCCGTATACAATACCAACTCACAACCCAATCACATTTTCAAAACATAAACAAGGAAAAACACCAACCAAAGCACCCAATTTCACTTTAAAATATCAAATGAAATTTCATAAAACACCTCATGTTTATTTAAATATAGGCGTAATTAAAGAAACCATTTGGAAACCATTTCACACCTATTTCCATCATGAAAACACAAAAAAAATTTATATTAACACACCAAAAGAAAGATTGTAACATGTTTAAAGCATTAAAGGAAATATCAAGAATCAACAGAATGTTTCATAAAAGAAATGTATGAAAACATCTACCTCAATGAAGTGAGAATTCAAAGAGACTTCAGGAGAAGGAATAATAAACCCCAAGAGACAAAACATACACCTTAACATCAATGAAATTGAACCACACATCAACCCTAACTCTTAGGTTTAATCCAAGAGATAAACCACCAAGAAAATACCAATAAACCAAGAGAGGAGAAAGGGAAAGTGGAAAAAAACCAAAGGAGAAAGAGAGAGGATCCCTAACCTTTCAATCAGGGTGAAGAATCACCAGGAAACCACATTGAAATCCACTTAGAAGGGCTTGTAGGATCCAAAATGCTCCATGGGAGGCATCTAGTTTGGGGTAATCTGAGTGGGGTGTCCAAGGGAAGAAACCCTACATAAAAATAAGAATAAATACAAAAAAATACCCTTCTTTTGGTGGGTTGTGTGATTAGATTGCATAGTTAAAAAAACTATGCACAAACCATGTAATTCCCCACTTTCAAGAGGTGCATGGGCTACACACTTAGGATACATGGTTAGTTTAACCATGCTCCTTAACCATGTGACCTGTGCACACTTAGGATGCATGGTTAAACTAACTGCACACCTTAATCGTGGGACCTGGAAAAAGTCTTCAAACTTCATCCTTTTAACTCCAAAACTCCTCTAACTGAATGGGATAAACCATCCAACAAACACTCCCCACATATAAATGACACTATGGGTGTTAAAAACTCCCCACCATGCCATTTTTTCCCCATACCTTTCACACTAACCATGAATAAGTCCACAAATGACCCAAAGCCTCCAAAACTCAAAAATTCAAACCAGGAACTTAACCCGGACCTCAACCAAAAGAACTAGAGCCAATAAAAGAATAAAATAAAAGAAAACTTATGGTCAGTGTGTGAAAATTATCCCTACCACAAACAATTTATTTCCCTAAAAAGTCACATAACTGAATGATAAACAAAACTTGATCCCAAACTTGAATGAAGACAAAAGAAACCATGAACATCGAGGTGACATTTCACTTCTTGAGTCACACCCAACCAATTATAAGAAAAATCATAATGAAAAGAACCATGAAAAAGGAGGAGGGTTCTCCCCACCATAATAACCCGAATAACATGACCAACATTGAAACTACCAACACGATGACATCAATACGGGAAACCCCACATGAACCAACCCAAACTTCCCTGCACAAGCTAAAAAACATCACCATCAGAACTATGAACCTGATATGAACCAAACCAAAACTTCTCTGCACATGACAAATAACACAACCATCGAAACTGGGAACTCCCAAACCAAACAAAAAACCTCCCAAACTAAGGAGAAAACCCACGTGAGTAACTCAAACTAAACAGTGAAAAAAACTACAGTTCATTAACTCCCTAAGACTCAAACATCTCTAAAGAGAGCACGATTGGAAACCAAAACAAGTCTGCAACAGGATAAGCACACACACAAGAAAGAAATAATAATTAAAGACTCAAATTTTAAAAGGAACCACTACTATAATTTAAAAATAAACAAACCACCAAGCTTATTAAAAAAAGGGGAAATCACAAAAGTAGCAGAAATTTCTATAGAGAAAATTTAATCATCTCCACTCCAACATCAGAGACAAAAAATTGGGCCAAGGTTCCCCACACCCTTGAAAATTATTTACTTCATGAAAATATTCACTATGAGGCCTATGGATAGAGCCCCTATGTCTTGAATCATCTACTTCCACACAGTCAAGAGTTGACATCATCTGATCAAGACTTCCTCTTCCGACCATGATTCTTACATAATTTCTCTAGATGACCCAAACAACCACATTGATGAAAAGCCTTTGGAGGATTGCAACAAGAAAAATTAAAATACCCAAACCGTCCAAACTAAAATCACATGAACAACTGGTCCAACGAGTGAAAATCCAAAGCCGATGAAAGGGACTCCTCAATAATAGGTTCCTCTAGCACACACCTCTTTCCAAATGAAGAACCTTCACGAGTGGAAAGAGATACCAGATTTCCAACTGCCTATGATCCAAAAACGAACTCATCTAAGAACACTTCATCCAATCACTTTCAAAAAGAACTTCAACAGATGAGAGGACTTTTTCCTTGACCTATGGATGAAAAACCCAAACAAAAAAGGATCTTTCAACTGATCCTGTGATGCTACCTCTAGAGAAAAGGCAACCACCTCCTTGAAGTGGTCAACATATTACTTCACTGTCGACTAACCTTGCTAAACATTCAGGAGATCTTCTACCTTCCTCGTATTTACCTCCTTGGGTACAAACCATTGGATGAAAGTGGTATTAGACACTTACTAAGACATACCAAGTTGCAATGATTTTAGGATGATAACCTTCCACTAATCCAAGGATTATCCCTCAGATGAACTCAGAACAACATAGAACCTAATAATTTTAGAAGTTCCCAACAATATGAAGACACTCTCAACTTTCTCAATCTACTCTACTACCTCCAATGGACCATGATAACCATGAAATAACAGAAGAAACTGAGAAGAACTTGACTATGCCACTCTACTAAGAGTCTGGGTAAAGTTGTAACGCCCCGGTTCCGAAAGCCACCCAGAGGTGCCCCATACCCGGTTGGTCACATGGCCTCAAGCGCATTTTCCCAAACGCCAAAGGCTTCCGACTAGTAGGAAGGGCCTTGGGTGTGATGGTGGGGAAACTATTCCCTCATTGGCAGAGTAACACAGTGGAAGAGAAACAATTATACAGTAGTGAAAGTAGTAAATATCCAACAGTAGTAAACAGTGGAATACTGAAATAATAAACAACTAGAGCACACACATATATAAAATGATGCATGGTACATATGTCTAGGAAAATAGCCAAACAAGTCACAATGCTGAATATAACCAGTACTAAACCAAAGTATAAAATAAATAGATAAACAACTCCTCAGCATCACAAGACTAATCTTGGTCCCATGCTCTCCAGCTCCACCACAAATCAAGTACTTGAAGTAGAAGGGCACTTGCCCTTGTCTATACCTACAATAATATAATCTATTTGGGCCCAAAAGTAGGGCCCAAACAGGGTGTGAGACGAATCCCAGTAGGCCACCACCACAAGATCTATGCCTAACAATCAGTGAATATATGACAGGTAAGAGTGCAGAAAGCAGTAAATAAGGAAGTACTCAACAGTAACAATCCACAGTTTTTGATATCAATAAACAACTAAACAAAGCAGATAATCACAACAGGTAACCTTCTGGGAAGTACTCACAGCCTATCCTCTTTGGTCCTACCTAACAGATACAAGCAAGCAGCTAACAAATAGGTAACCCTCTGGGAAGTGCCACAACATATCCTCTCTGGTCCTACCTATCAAGTACAAGCAACCCTCTGGATAACACACTCAGTATAACCCATCTGGTTCAGCTTAAGCATAGACTCTCTGAGGAAGCACTCTCCATCAATTCCCCCTATAGTCTCATATCGTATCTAAAGGTGCTCTAGGTAAGCACTTATGTCACATTACCTATGTGGCCCACATCGAGGAACTACAAACTCTCTAGGGAAACACTCAACATCAATTACCCCTACGGCCTCGCATTGTAAATTATAAAGACACTATGGATAATCCCTTACGTCTATTCTCCCTATGGTCTACTACACTAGGTTCTCACGACCCTGTGTAAGGAAAACAAGTATAACAACACATATCGGCCAAAGTAAAACTCAAGAACTACTTGGCTAGAAGTCTACAAAATATTAGCAAGTCAGATAAACAAGATCACTCCATCCTACAATACAAGGCATGGGAAACAAAAAAAGCAGCCTAACAGGCTAAGCAGAACCAAATGGTCATAAACAAAACATGCATGGACAACGCCTCCAAATCATAGAAATCAACCCTATTCAAATACAAATAACCTATACTCACACACACCATCAAAGTAGGCAATTAACAGGGTTAAAAATGGTAAACGCACAATACCCCATTCATGGGTATTGTTGATTTTTCACATACAATTCAAAGACCTTAAACCTAAAGGCACAAACCACCTACCTCTTAAGGTTTAGAAAAATTGATCTCTTCGCCCAAACGCGCTCCAAACTGGGTGAATGCCTCCTCAAAACCACCTCAAAAACTCTTCCCTAACATAAAAAAGGTCAACCTTTAACACAAAAAGGAAACACAACCCTAGATCTACACGAAAACCTTGTAGATCTAGGAAACTAAGATAGGAAGAGGGCTAACCCTAACCAAAACATCAAAGAACCAAAATAGGGACTTACTCGAGGAGAACCGCCTTCGATCCACCAAGAAACCCCTTCGATTTGCCTCCAAAATGAGCCAAGGAGCTCCCCCAACATCTAAAAATCATAACTCTTGTGTGATCCATGAGTAGGAGGAAGAATGGTGGAGGAATGGGTAATCCCGAGTGGGCTGAGACTTAAAAACCCAAACTTTAAGTGGACGCACGATTACCCCGCATGGTTTGACAAATCATACGCCAACCATGCGGTTGCCACTATCTCACCTAGGGAATTCTTATGGTTTGCCCGCATGGTCTGACAAACCGTGTGTAGCCCGTGAGAATCCCACTATCAAGGGTGCACAGTTTCTTGGGCTGGCTGCACGGTTTGTTCAGACCGTGCGCCAACCGTGTGGCCCTACACAACCTCCCGAAAAACCTCTTTTTCTCAAAAATGACCAGAAAAGGAAAACATACCTAAAAAGAAGGTCTTATTTCTTACAAAATCCAACAAATATATAAAACTCGCAAAAAACTTTGGAGACCTTTCTTGGTTTCATACTATTGAATAGAATAAAAACACAGAACCAAAATCAACATCAACCAAAACTCAACCAAATAATCATCCCTGAAAAAAAACCACCTTGTAGGCCAAACATCACAAACAGAACCAAAATACTCTTTTCAAAATCCACTATTTCCATCCAAATATCAAACATAAAGTCCCACCTTTTAAAACGAACTCACTTTTCAATCCCAATACAATCCCTAAAGTTTACATTTAAAACAAAATCACATCTTGAAACCATTTTCCTTTTGAAAGAACCTATTTCCAAAAACCATTTTCCCCTTTCAAAATCAACCCACACTAACCAAAACAAACCAAATCACAACTCACACCAAACTCTCAGGATGAGGAACTAGTATCCATGCATAACCCAACGACATGGTTAGTAGGCCATACCCAAAGTAAGCATAAAAAACTAAGAGGAACTTAAACTATGCACTTAGACTCCATATGGGTCACTACTCCATGTGAGTTCACAACATGACACTATATCCCCTCCATTTTCATTCCTCATCCATACCCCCAAAACCAAAAAATGACTTAAATCCCAAACTACTCCTAACAACTTGAGGATCAGAACAAGAAAGAGTTCATGAAGTCCTTCCCGTACCTACCTCTAGAGTCCCAAAAATCATAATCTTTGATCTACTTGACACCCAAAAATAACAAGGGCCTCCTCTAATACCATTTTTTCAAGAACCAAGCAAGGATTCATCCAACCCAACACCCAACCCATCCCTGCCCAAGACAAGGCTCGAAGGGCGTTCTCGATTCCCATGGGCTGGAAACTAGTTCCCGACATCAAAATAATTCAATGGGAATGGTTTTGCATAATAAACAACTAGGATAAAAATACCAAAACCAAAAACACATAAAAACCCAACAACTGAACATCAATAAATATGAAAAACAATCCAAATACAATATCTGATGAACATAATAAAAATTGAATACAAAACTAAATCTGAACCATGCTAACAAGATCTCCCCATGACCTTTTGGTCACCACCAACCAAAAGAATAACCTTCTCCAAATGAAAATTGAACCATAAACCTGAACCTACAAAACACCTCAAATCTACCGACGCCAAGTAACACAAGTAGGGTTTGAGCTTAAATAGCTCAGTAGATAATCAGCACAAAGTCCATGCATTTCATTTTCTGAAAAATTCCACAAACACTAGTTTGAAATATATTCCAAAAATAGGCTTTTAATCATTTTGAACAACCAAACACAGCTTCCCATGAGTTCCATTTTAAAAAAAACACACATAACTTTCTTTAAAAAAAGTTTCACACTCCAAAACCTAGTTCATATCCAAAAACCAAATACAAATCCATACTAGATGACCAGAAAGGGTATATGCAAGAAGTAAAAGAAACAAAACAATTAGATATAAAATAACAGGTCTAATATCTACATGAAATCCCTATAAATACTTAGTTTAGACTCACCTTTCGATGTATGGTGCAGCTCTATAGTCAATAACCAACTGGCTGCTCTAAACCAGGGAATCTAGTGGAACATCCCACTTGTGTTCTTAATAAATCCAGGGGGTACAACCCATCTAATCGGGTCTAAAAATAAACTGTCACTCAACCCTCTATATGATTCCCAATAATCCCATGATAATAATACATAGTGAATCGGAAGGTCCTCACACACGTGGTTCAACTAAAACCCACTACCACCGTGCTTTCCTAGACCAAACATCGACACCACCTATGCGATCCTCCCTTACCTTGAAGGATCCACTATAGAGGTTACCATATCACATGTTAAGCCATACACAAGTGAAAATCGGTCCATCACTTCATTTAAGTTTTCAAACCACTTTCCCAATATTATAAAATATCAACCAAGCCTTCACACCACCTAATATTTCAATCATTTTTCTTCAAAACATTCCAAGATGATAACCAGGCCTTCATATCTCATAAACTTTAAAATCATTTTTCCAACCATTATGAAACACCAACCTAGTCTTCACATCACATTACATCAAAGATAACTTTCCCAAGGTAGTAAAAAGTACCAATTAGTCCTTTAACATTACCAATCCAAATACATTTATAAAACCATTTCCAAAGTCACCATGAAACACCACTTACATATGAAAAATACCAAATGGGACTTTAAAATTTACAATTTGAATTCATTTACAAAACCATTTACAAACCATTTCCAAATTCACTATGAAACACCACTTACATGTGAAAAATACCAAACAGGCCTTTACCATTTCCAATCCAAATGCATTTACAAAATCATTTCCAAACTAAGTGAAAACATGAAACAACATGAAAAGTGACAAACATACCCTTGTGCCAATTATTCCCCAAAACATATTTCAAAAGTTAAAATAGAACAAGTTTTATAGAACACATTTGAAATCACATTTTAATTTACTTGAAGCACGGAATTCACCATTTAGAAATCAAGGGATATTTTTGGAAAAAGAAATAGGGAAGGGAGGAGCCTTTGAAAAACCATGGTTCAAAGAAAACATCATTCTAGAGGGACATTATCATTTGTTTTTCCATCCCTATGTGCACCCCGTGTACATATAGATGCACCAAGATAAAATTTTACACTTCAAGTATCTTTGAAACCACCCAAAAACCCTTATCAAAGAAACACCATTTTCTTTACCACCAAACATAACAAGCCATACATAACCATCAAACCATAAGAGTCACCAATTTCTATATACAACACCCAAATCACAACCCAACCACATTTATAAAACATAACCAAGGGAAAAAACCACCTAAAGAACCCAATTTCAATTTAAAAGATAAATTGACATTTCATCAAACACCTTGTGTGAAATTAAATATAGGCATAATTAAAGAAACCCTTTAGAAACCATTTCACATCCATTTTCCATCATGAAAACACCAAATAAATTTATAATAACACAAAAAAATAATTATTTTAACATGTTTAAAGAATTAAAGAAAAGATCAAGAATCAATGGAATTTTCTAGAAATGAAATGGATGGAAACACATACCCCAATGACATGAGAATGAAACGAGACTTCAAGAGAAGGAAGAATACACCATAAGAGACAACCCACACACCATAACATCAAAGAAATCAAACCATAAATCAACCCTAACTCTTAGGGTTCATCCAAGAGATAAACCACCAAGAAAATACAAAGAAAATAATATAGGAGAAAGGGAAAATGGAATAAAACCAATGGAGAAAGATAGATAATCCCTAACCTTTCAATCTGGGTGAAAAATCACCAAGAAACCACCTTGAAATCCACTTGGAGAGGATTGGAGGAGAAAAAATGCTCAATGGGAGGCGCCCAGGTTAGGGGAATCTGAGTGGGGTGTCCAAGGGAAGAAACCCCACTTAAAATTAAGGAGAATTTCTAAAAATACCCTTCTTAAGGTAGGTTTCACGATCAAAAAAACCATGCACAAACCGTGAAATTACCCACTGTCAAGAGTTTCACGAGATGCACACTTAGGCTACATGGTCAGTTTAACCACGTGACCTGATTAGTCACTGAAAGTGGATAATATTCATTGTTAAGATCTTAATATTAATGTGTTTAAAAGTTCATAAACATAAATTTTAGTCCAATTCATAAATTGAACTTCATTTCCCATCATTGTGCAATTCATGCTTAAAGTGTCAATTTGGGACCACTCAGTAATTTGCTTGTGGAAATTAAAATATTCATCATTTTAATTTTATATTTTTTTATATTATTCATCACTTTATTTGGAACATTTTTTATTTTAGGTCTGATGGATGAATCACAAGTGAAGATGGAGATTTTTTCACCTGAAGGCAGAAACTTGCTGGAAAAAGCATAATGGGCCTAAGGCCCATCAAACAAATTTGGGGCCCATAAAACAAGCCCAATGAAGCTCAAATTTATACAGTAGAAATATAAAAATATGATGATCATTTTATTAAACTGTGGCCGGAGCTAATTCTGATGTTTTCATGATGATAAAGGGATCTAAAGTTGAGATTTAAATGGTGGACCCGACATTAATGCACAGAAATACGTCCCACCATTTTGACCATAACTTCCAAACTAATGAGCCAAATTTCCTGAAATTATTATATATAATATAGGAAATATGGAAGAAGATATTTATCTTCTTCAACCCCTCCGTATTCGGCCTTATTAAATTACAAATTTACACGTCAATTTGGTGGACAAATCTGGACAGTTTTCCGGGTCAACTTCGAAATGTCAATTTCCTTTTGATTATTCACCCTCCTTTTGACTCTATTAATTGTTGGGGGGTGAATTTATTATGGGGGGAGGATCTATGGCTCCTAATATGACTATATAAGGAGCTATTGGTGAAGGGAATAGGGTTGGATATTTTTTTCTTATCATCTTTTGTTGCTTGTTTCATTGTAAGGTTATGCTTCCAAATTTCCTTTGTAATGTTTTCCATTTCCATGCAAGTTTCTTTTTTTGTATCTTTATGTTCTTAATAAAATTCTTTCTCTTCTATATTTTCCATTTAATTTATTAAAACTTTATTATCACAAATCACAATGATATCTCTGTGTTGTTGTGAATTAGTTCACACATAGGTGTGAATTTCATTCACACACATGGAGGAGTGCTCGTTATTTCCGAAGTTTTAATTTCTTCAATCCAATTATTGTTATCCATCTTCTGCCAACCATTGAGAGTATACCATCAATGGAGGTCTAACCCTTTAATGGGTTGATCTTAGTAGGATTCAAAGGCTGGATTGAATTTTATTTTATGAACGAATTGTTGTTAATTGGATAATTAAATTAAGACATCCATTCTTTAGTTATTTCTACTCTTCATAGTTACTGTGTTTGAGAAAATTAAATTAAATTACTAAATGACCATATACCTTGTAGAGATCATGAATTTGGTTCTCTAAGTGTATAGGGGATTAGTAATTGTGTTTAGTAAGCACCAAACCAGAAAATGATGAAGGTAGTGTTATTTTTGAAGAATGGATTCATCAAGAATTAATAAAACCAAAATTATCTAAAGAAGTAAAATTCATTCAATCCACCCTGAGCATAATACTAAGATCAACCCATTTTATTTGAATTGAATTCACTTAGGTTTCTTAGTGTTCTTTAAACCATCCAAAATCAAACCCAAAGTTGACTACTTCAACCTTTGAATGAATACCCCACACCTGATAACATGAACAATATTTGTAATGATAAATGTTTAAAAGATAAATTTCCATACCTATCAAGAATGATTGAAAACATAAATAATGAGGAAGTCAAAGATGTTCAAACTACTTTCCAACCGAATCCTCAAAAAATCATTGAGAAATTGTGTCAGCAAATAGAGAGAATGACTTCCGAGGTTTCATCCTTAAGAGTAGAACTTAAAAGCATTGAAATGGTTGTGGAACCCATTCCCACTGAGGTTGTCTCTTCCTCATCACTAATACAAGAATATTGTCTTCCAAAAACCACACATGAATTTATTGAAGAAACAACCATTGGATTTGGGATAGTTGAAGATAATAAAGGAATTGTTGATGGGTGCTTAAATCAATAGGAAATTAATTTTATGGATTCACAAGGGGAAAATTTGTCTTCATGGATTGAGTGTTCGGAATATTGCTCCAATAACAATTTTTTAGGATCACCGATCATTGAACCATTGGGAGATATAACGAATATTGTGTCTATACCCACTCATGAAATTAAAATGGAAAATTTTGGGGATGAATCATCTTTTCAAAAGGAACCAATTATTTCAAATGTTTTTAAAGAAGAAACAATTTTTGATTCAAATTATCATTCTTTTTTAGGAAAATTCAATCAAAATGAACTCGATGTTTTAATACTTCCTTTCCTACTCAATAATCCCTCTATTTATGATAACCTAGACCATTAAATTATCATCAATTTTCATCAAGAATCTCACCAAGTAGGAATGAACCTTGAAATCTTAGGAAATAATCCAGATAAAACACAATCAACCATTTTAGATATTCTTTGGATTTTACCAATCATTGTAGAAAATAGGATTTCATACGAAACAAATTTCAAAAAAACAATCAATCTCAATATTGTTGAAGTGGAGAAAGATGGGTTAATTAAAATTTTGAAAGTTGGAATTGGATAAGTTGGGGGGTTCAAGTCGAGCTAACAACGTTAAACAAAAGAGCTGCATGGGAGGAAACACATGGTTTTCATGTTTTTTAATTATTTTGAATCATTTTATTTTTCATATAATAAATTACCATATACTATTGACCTGTTCTTCTTTTATGAGTAAGGATGGGTATGAAAGGGGAGCGCCATATTCATCCATGTCACGTGGCGTGATCTCTGAGTAATACCTTACCCAGAAATCTAAAAAGAATACAATGTATCATCAGTTTATTTTGTTTTGTTTTATTTTTATGTTTTTATAGGTTAAAAAAATAAAAGGACATGTCGTAAGTCATAAGGAAAATCCATTCACAACCGTCTAAGCCACTGAGACTCAAATCCAGGATTGAAGGGAGACTGTGGCATGAGCTTTCATCATCGACCACCAGGTGACTTCATTCCATGATTATCATTTTAAATTTCCTCTTTGAACAACTCTACCATACCCCCCTTCTATGTTTTCTTTAAACACTGGGGACAATGTTATTCTATGTTGGGGGGAGATGAGATAAAAAATGATTTTTTTTTATTTTGTGAATAAAAACATGCATGAAAAGAAAAATTCCATTAACCATAAACATGATAACACACATTTCAAACTCTAAAAATAGATATCAAATAAATTTTTCATGCCTTGATTCTGATTTGAATGCAAGTTTAAGTTCATGAGCATAGTTTTTGGAAAGTGTGGTTGTCCGATGTGATTTTTCAATGTTTACATTTTCATCCTCTTAATAAAAATGCCACAATGCACGTCTACTGGATCATGGGTGTAAATTTGAGTTCTTGGGTCCCTTTCATTATAGCATAGGGTTCTGGGGTCACTTTTAGTTTAATTTGAGTATCCAAAAAAAATTGACCACATAGAGAAATGTTTTGTCCAAATGCGTGGTGTCCGATACTTGGGGATCGTGACTCCATAGTTGTCTTGCCCAAAGTTGGGATTTATATCTATATTGTAGAGCATGAAATTGACAATATGGGTGGCATCTGACACTTGGGGATCGTGACTCCAAAGTTGTCTTGCCCAAAGTTAGTCTTTTCATATCTATTGTGGTTAAAAAATTCATCAAAAAAATAAAAATAAAAAAAATGGATACTCATATTAAGGTTTAATGTGATTCCCACCTAGCGCTTCCATTTTTTCCCCTTGAACAATAAAATGGGCCCCATATCTTTTGTGATGCACAACACTTTATCATGCTTAATTGAAATTGGATGAAATGTGGTGATGAATTTGAACAAAGGAATGGGATTGGGATTGGGATATGATTATGGAACTAGCTTGTTTTAAATGATTTTTATGGGTTCTATAATTTTTTTGGTATGAGGTCTTTGGGTGAGCAATGTGTATTTAAATGTTTTTGGAAAAGGGGATTTGAAATTTGTAATATATTTTGCTCGGGACTAGAAAAAATCAATTTGGGGGGTGTGATTAGTCACTGAAAGTATATAATATTCATTATTAAGATCTTAATATTAATTTTTTTAAAAGTTCATAAACATCAATTTTAGTCCAATTCAGAAATTGAACTTCATTTCCCATCATTGTGCAATTCATGCTTAAAGTGTCAATTTGGGACCACTCAGTAATTTGCTTGTGGAAATTACAATATTCATCATTTTAATTTGATATTTTGGTATATTATTCATCACTTTATTTGGAACATTTTTTCATTTAGGTCTGATGTATTAATCACAAGTGAAGATGGATATTTTTTCACCTGAAGGCAGAAACTTGCTGGAAAAAGCATAATGGGCCTAAGGCCCATCAAACAAATTTGGGGCCCACAAACCAAAGCCAATGAAGCTAAAATTTATAAAGTAGAGAGATAAAAATATTAGGATCATTTTATTCAACTGTGGCCAGAGCTAATTATGATGTTTTCATGATGATAAATGGATCTGAATTTGAGATTTAAATGGTGGACCCGACATTAATGCACAGAAATCTGTCCCACCATTTAGACCATAAATTCAAAATTACTAAGACAAATTTCCTGAAATTTTTACACATCATAGAAGACAGATGTAAGAAGATATTTATCTTCTACAACCCCTCCGGATTCAGCCTTATTAAATTACAAATTCACACGTCAATTTGGTCGATGAATCTAGACAGTTTTCCAGGTCATCTTCGAAACGTCAATTTCCTTTTGATTATTCACCCTCCTTTTGACTCTATTAATTGTTGGGGGGTGAATTTATTGTGGGGGGGGGGGGGGGAGAGGATCTAAGGCTCCTAATATTCCTATATAATGAGCTAGTGGTGAAGGGAATAGGGGTGTATATTTTTTTCTTATCATCTTTTGTTGCTTGTTTCATTGTAAGGTTATGTTTCCAAATTTCCTTTGTAATGTTTTCCATTTCCATGTAAGTTTCTTTTTTTTGTATATTTATGTTCTTAATAAACTTATTTATCTTCTATATTTTCCATTTCATTTATTAAAACTTTATTATCACAAAGCACAGTGATATCTCTGTGTTGTTGTGAATTAGTTCACACATAGGTGTGAATTTCATTCACACACACAGAGGAGTGCTCATTATTTCTGTGGTTTTAATTTCTTCAATACAATTCTTGTTAGACATATTCCACCCACCATTGAGAGTATACCATCAATGGCGGGCTAACCCTTTAATGGGTTGATCTTAGGAGGATGCAAAGGCTAGATTGAATGTTATTTTATGAACGAATTGTTGTTAATTGGATAATTAATTTAAGACATGCATTCTTTAGTTATTTATACTCTTCATCTTTACTGTGTTTGAGAAAATTAAATTAAATTAATAAATGACCATATACCTTGGAGAGATCATGAATTTGGTTCTCTAAGTGTATAGGGGATTAGTAATTGTGTTTAGTAAGCACCAAACCAGAAAATGATGAAGGTAGTGTTATTTTTGAAGAATGGATTCATCAAGAATTAATAAAACCAAAATTGTCTAAAGAAGTAAAATTCATTCAATCAACCCTGAGAATAATACTAAGATCAACCCATTTTATTTGAATTGAATTTACTTAGGTTTCTTAGTGTTCTTTAAACCATCCAAAATCAAACCCAAAGTTGGCTACTTCATAGCCCATCCTTCACCAAATCATAGCATCTCAAGGTTACTTCTTCAATCCCTATGGATTCGACCCCTACATGTACTACATCGACCGCTTTTACCAGTAGGGTAAATTTGGGCGCAACCATGACCTTTTCACACTTAGGCTACATGGTTAAACTAACTGTGCACCTTAACTGTGCGACCTGGAAAAAATCCCCAAACTTCACCCTCTCCCCCCAAAAATCCTCTAACTCAAGAGTATAAAACATACAACAAACACACCCCATATATAAGTGAGACTTTGGGTGTGACAAACTCCCCAACATTCCATTTTCTCCCCATACCTTTCACACTAACCATAAATAAGTCTAAACCACCCAAAGCCTCCAAAACTAAAAAATTCAAACTGGGAACTCAACTTGAACCTCAACCAAAAGAAAAAAAGCCAAGAAAAGAATAAAATAAAAGAAAACCCAATGTTAGCATGTGACATGGTATCCTTTGAATCATGTACACATTGTGTGAGTGGGATTCATGACATGTATTAAATATGAGGTGTGTCTTGGGGTGGAAAGTGGTCGATGTGTGGTTATGTGCTCATGTTTGTGGGGTGGCGAGGTGATAGTTTATGTGTAGCTATGCTTGTGGGGTGGTAGGGTGACAATTTGTTTATGTAATTATGATCTTATTGTGATGTGTGGTTGTGTTGTGCTAGATGATCGGGTAGTGATAAAATAATTATTTAATAATGAAAGTAGAATGACTAGGGTTTGGTTTGTTTAATGGAATATGAATGGACAATGAATGAATAATGATGGAATGAATAAGTAAAGGGGTTTAATGAAAAGTGGGTTTTGGTTTATGATTTGTTGCGTGGGTTTATTATTTTAGTAGTGTAAGAAAAAGTGGTGGAGGTTGTGAGTTTGGGTGGTGATGTTGTGAGTTGTTTAGTGCTTTTTGTGAACTCATAGGATGAGATTTTGTGTGTGGAATATATATATATACAACTTGTATATTATTTTGATTTTCTATACACACCCCACCCATTTCATTCACATAATGTCAATAACCAAATGTTTTGGGGGTGTTTTCCCAACACCCTAATGGTGAATATGGATGGATAACTACTCGCTCTTCCCTACTTCCTATTCCATGTGATGATGACATGAACATGCTATGATAGTTAGAAGTAAAAAGTGTCTTTGTTGATATATGATGGTTAGTATCACATGAGGTACTATGGTGGGGGTCGTGCATGGTTGGAGGAGGACATGAGGTTGATGTCCTACATATTCACGATACCCTACCGCTCTGGTTATGTGATGGTTAGTACCAAACAGGATTCTTAGGCCCAAGTTTCTTTATGTGAGATGTGATTTGATGGTTAGTATCACACAAGGTTCTTGATCCCAAGTGTCTTCGGGTGAGATGTGATGTGATGATTAGCATCACACAGGGTGTTTGGTATGATGTGATATACGAAATATGTGAGAGTGTTAGGACAAACGTTGTTGGGGTGTGAGAGCAATATCTCAATGGGAAAGAGATACATGGTACCCTTTATTGATATGATTATTATTATGTTATTTACTTGGCTTTTGTTATTTGGTGAGTGTGCCTTGGTGAGGTTGGGATTGATATTTGACCTATTTTGGTGTTGTTGGTTCTTATGTTTTCTCACGGGTTCATTAATACGATTCTTTCACATGTGCATGAGAGACTTTGATTTTTCTACTGAGTATACCTGTATGATCAACCTAAATATATAAAACTATTTTTAGGTTTCCAGGAGGATTATGTGGACCATGCTTGACATTACCATCTTGGAGCCTTTGGATAGTTTCTATATCGCTGCTTTAAATTTACTATTGGGTATTTACTTTGTATAATTTTATCTATATCATTTTTATTTATACATGCACATGGGATGATTTTAGTACCTTTTATATTATTTCATGAAGTTGCTTGTGGTTGATTCATCTTATCTCCTGATCCTATTTATATTATATAGGATAATTCCTCCCATACATGATATTTTTATACCCTCAGTGCTAGTCGCCAACCTGGGGCCTACTAGAGGTGGGACTCAAGAGTCATTATCTCACTTCTATTATTGTGATATATTTGGAGGGAGGGGGTCATGACAGAAGATCTGGGTAAGCTGTATGTGCAGGATATTGTGAGGTTACATGAGGCTCCTTCTACCATTTTTTTGGATAGAGATCCTAGGTTTATTTCGAGGTTCTGGAGGAGTCTCCAGGAGGTGATGTGAACTCAAGTTAGGTTGAGTACAACTTATCATCCAAATACAGATAGTCAGATGGAGCAAACTATTCAGATCTTGGAGGATATTCTTCATGCCTGTGTCTTGGATTTTTGTGGATCTTGGGATTTTCATATGAGACTGATTGATTCTGATTATAACAAAAATTATCAGTTGTCGATCAGAATGACCCCTTTGAGGCTTTGTATGGTCGCCTGTGCAGGTCACCTATTTTTTGGGTAGAGGTGGAAGAAGCATATTTTTTGGGATTGATACTTTTTTAGGAGACACCAGTGAGGATTCATGATATACGTCAGTGTCTGGTTATAGCTTAGATTCAACAAAAATCTTATGCGGATTAGTGGTGTCTTCCTTTGGAGTTTTCCATAAGTGACTGAGTTTTTTGAAAGTTTCTCCTCGATTAGGTAATTGTAGTCTTGTAAAATAGTGAAATTTGGCTCAAAGATATGCTATAAAATTTGAGGTCATTGAGCATCTTGGTCAGGTTTCTTATCAGTTTTCATTTCTAATTCAGTTGACAGACATCCATGATGTTTTCCACATATCACAGCTTAGGAAATACCATCCTAACCCCTATCATGTTCTGAGTTGGGAATAAATTGAGTTAGAGCCATAAATTTCTTTTATTGAGTATCCAATAGAGATAATTGAATCTCAAGTGAAAGTATTCTATGGAAAGTTGACTCCGTTAGTCAGTGTGTTATGGAGACACAGATTAGATTCTCACGAGACCTGGGAGCGCGGGTCATTGATGTGGGAATGGTGACCTCACATACTTTCCAAACATCATTCTTCCACATGAATTCTCAGGGACATAAATTATTAGGTTGGGGAGTTTATAACATCATGTTACCCAATTTCAGGTATTTATCTTTTTTTATTTCCCTTTTAATTTGGGTGCATTTTGGGTCTCTTAAGGATGGAGATCATTTTTTTGAGAAAAATGACATAATGTTTAGGGATGTATGTTTATTTGAATTAATGGATTCTGGGTATAAATGTGTTAAAGAATTTTTAGGGTTATCCCTGAGTTCATAGAATGTCAGATTTGGTTTGGATTTTTGAGTAGAAACTAGGATTTTTACTATCTATAGGGGGAATACACACTGTTTTATGGGTTTCCATGCCATGAATTGGTCGTCGAGCAGAAGTCATGAACCAGTATAGGGCGTGAGAAGTTTACATGCCGTGTAACGTTAAAATTGGGTTTTTAATAAAAAGGAAATGATTTTTCAACATATTTGAGTTTAATGGATTACATGACATGAACAAGGGTTTTACACAATGAAAATATCACTAGTTGTGGGTTTAGGGTTTTATATGAGTGATTTGTTTTTCATTTAGCTACAACCCTATTACCTCTCAACCTAAGAGCTCTCTCAAAAGATTTTGGATTCCTACTCTCCTTTAAAATCATTTTATTCAGAAATTAATCATCATTTCAATTGCTATGTGTTTCTCCAAGTGAGTATTCCTTTCTACTTCTTCATTTCCTTTGATTGCGGTAGTGCTGTTGCATTGCATTTATAGATCCTTTGATCTTTCGTGTTGATTATTATTGTTTCCTTCTAGATCCATCATGAGATATTACTTTAAAGGCTAACCCTTGTGTTGGTTATGGTTCAGCGTTGGTGTTCATTGAGGTATGTTGTGAAATGTTTTCTTCACTGACCATTTTTCTAAAATGAATCAATTTTGAGGATGTG
Source organism: Viscum album (assembly GCA_963277665.1). Classification (NCBI taxonomy): domain Eukaryota; kingdom Viridiplantae; phylum Streptophyta; class Magnoliopsida; order Santalales; family Viscaceae; genus Viscum; species Viscum album. Next base: position 1,843,321,285 of record OY728136.1, read on the forward strand.
AGGATTGATTATAGGGCCTCCATTGTTATCTTTTCATTCTTCCTTGTTGGTGGATCCCGTTTCAGGCGTGTGTGACCCTAGTTTACAGTAAGTGGTTCTTTCTCTAGCTTATGTTAGTTAAACTACATTGATATAGTTTTATAAATTGTTTTATAAATGAAATGGCATGATTGATTGATTGATTTGTGTGTTTAGAAATGAGTTTTTGATAAAAGATGGTTTTCCCCTTGTTTTGATAAAAGGAAAAGGTATATTCAAAGCAATATTAAATGGATTTCTAAAATGGTTTTCAAATAATGTTTTTTATGACATGGTTGGGAAAATATAGAATATGGGAAGGATTGGGTACTCAGGTGGAAGGTTTAGCTTAGATCTATCATCCATGTATTACTATGGGGTTCACTCATGGGGTTGTACTCTATTCCCTAGGCCTATTTTTCTAGGTAATTGATATTGATATTGTTAGGGGATTCACTCATAGGGTGTTTCTCTACTCCTTAGTCCTATGTTCTAAGGACTTGATTTTGAACTAGTTGTTAATTGTGGTATGAGTAGTCTACCAGCCTGACCTATAGTGATCCTTAATGTGATGTTACTTGTGCTTTGAATTGTACTATTTTATCTTGTACTAACACATATTTGATATGAAATGTAACATATTATTTGATTTTATTATATATATATGAAATTATTTGAAACTCTTTTTACCTAGATTATTTTGGAAATGTGGAAAAAGGGAAAATTAAATATTTTTCCATGCTTTTGATATAAAAATTAAAAACTATTTATCATGCCTTGTTTTCCTTAAAGTTGAACATGTTTAGATTATTGTGCAAAGACTTGTTATGTAACACCTAGATGATATCCTACTAAGCCTCTTAGATCACACCCTAGGCACCCTTTCAGCAGTGCGTAGACCTTTGTATGTATTTCGATACAGGGAAATGTAAGATGCCGTAGTGTGGTGACAAAGTTTTTTGTCAATTGTGTTTGGGTGGCTATTGGTGAGATGGTGGGAGCTTTCCATTCTATCACATAGAGCAGTTGGTTTCCTGTTTTAGTTTAAATTTGATGATTGGACTTGTACCTTGGGATGTTCTGATTGTTTTTGAGGTGTATCATTTCCAATGTTTTCTTTCAGTTATAACATATATTTATCTCTTCCGATGTTTTTCTATGTTATATATGTATGTCATGTTGTTGCTTCAGGTTGATAAAAATTGTTCCCTTTGGTTTTTTTGATGCCTGAGTGCTAGTTGCCTGCCTGTGAGGATTGGGAATGCCCTTTGGCTATGTGTAAAATTGGTTTGGGTGCCATTTTGATAGGGTATTCAGGTTGGGTTCCTCAAACTCCACTAGATATATTTTGTAATGATACCATCCTAATTATTTTTCTGGATGGATTATGATTGTTTCAAAGAAATTTTCATGGAACTCATTTCTTTTCCACAGGTAAATCAATCTATGAAAGAACAATATTTATTGTTATGTTGAAAAGTGCAATCTTTTAATTGTTTTGCTCATGATATGATACTTGGACATTATTAATGAAAAAAAGATTGATAATTTAACCCATATGCTTAAGGTAATTTATTTAATATGATATGGGTGGGTCCTTTATAGCTCTCAAATAAATTGGGTAATGATAAAAGAGTTGATCTAATATAAATAACTCCTAAGAGCCGATTAAGTTAACTGGTTAACAATTCACTCCTAAGAGATTTTGGGTATTAACCAGGTAAGGTTATTTCATCTGTAAGGGTTCTTGTAAGGATTATATGAATATAATGTTCCAAGATACCAACATGTTTTATCTATGATTTTTAAGAGTTTCTAATGGATCCTTTGCGTAAGGATCATTTTCACATGAATTATGATTGTTGATTTAGATGAATCTTATCTTATTTTAAAGCTTTATGTCGTGATCTATGTTTTAATGGGTATGAATTATCTTATGTCATGCTCATGCACTTTGATTATGTCATCATATCCTTATGCTCATTGATGACATCCAATTTTCAATTCTTATGTTTACCCTTATTGAGTGTTTGAAATCACCCTTCTTATATTTCCTTTTCCCCATATTTTGAAAAAATGTTTTAAGTATATTATTCCTAAGAAGGTTATTATATGTGAAGAACTTAGTGGGATATGACATATATTATTATAAACTAGTTGTTTATGTATCTAAGTTCTTATGCAAGAGTTTCTCCTAATTCTCTAAAACTCTAAACCTAAAAGGTTCTTGAGTATGTAAGTGATCCAATATTTCAATTTGATTTTTTGAAGGGTTAAATTTGCGTCAAATTTATCAACATAAAATCTATAAATTCAAAGATTATGTTTTAGCACCGAATCTGGGTGTGTGGGTTCAGGGTTGTTATAGTTATTATTAGAGGAAATTTTTATATAACTTTAAAGATTAAGATGTTTTAATGCGAGGTTAACTTAAGAGTTATGGATACCATTATGGGTTTATAAGTTTAAGATTGATTATAAGTTCAAAGGAATTAACACCACCTTATGAGGTTTTAAGTGATGAGATTTTAAGGTGATTAAAGATATTTCAGGAGATGTTTTATTAGGTTGAGGTATATGTAACCCTTAGGTTTAAAGTGAAGGATTATTTCAGAATAATACTATTAACTTTTTGGGGATGTATGCTGAAAGCTACAGGACAACCTTTGAGGATAAAAAATTATTTTATATTGAGGTTATTGAGGTTAATTGGGATATAAGGTTATTTATTTATATAATGATCAATGTTGAACATTTGATATTATTGTTGAATTTTGGAGATTAATGTATTATTTCTTTATAAGAAGGTTTATACATTTTGGATAATATCTTAACCTATGGTAACCATTTCGGTTTTGGTTAATATTTAAATATATAATTAATATTTTATTATCCTTTGTAGATTATGTGATATGTTAGAAGTTGATTTTAGTGCTTATGTCATGAAAACTTCATTTATGATGAATCAATGGTATTTTTTACCGCTTATAGATTTATGGTTTTGTGGTCATTGATTTTTTTCATGATCATTCATTTTCTTACGATCAATGTTCTTTATCACTCCCCATCATTATTTGGACATTATATTTTTACACCATGTTCATATTTTCACTTCCTACTAATTTTCTCCTATTTGGAAACCCAATTATATGTTATTTTAGATGACCTTCACATTTCCTTTTTCTTATTTTCAAAAGGAAGTTTTATTACCCATTTTTATGATGTGAGTTTTCAACAAAGGTATTTTTAAATATTAAAAAGGATTTCCTTTCATGATTTCATGTTTTATCTTTCACTCCTTGGAATTGATTTTGAACATGTTTTAAACCCTTTCCATCGAGCACAAGATAAAATTGTGAGAACGTAATTTCTAAAAGGGGGAAGAATATAAAAACCCAGGAAATTTTAAGATAAATCATTTTCATGTCTTATTAAGATTTATTAATTTGATTATATAGAGTTATATTAATTATAAAAATATTAGGCAATTTTTCATTCAAAAGGAAAATGCTTTATTTCTAACAAAATTAGGATTTCATACATTATATGGTTTTATTTAAAATATTTATTTCTAAATTATATAATTTTAATTTTTAAAAAATAAAATTCATTTTTGAATTAATCATGTCAAAATTAGTTTAGGATAATATTTTGATATTTTTTTGAAAAGTTTGATTTTTCAATGAACAGTGAAAAATAATGATTTTTATTGAAAATTGTTTTTTCTTTTCAAGTATTTACTATCACACACTCCCCCCAAATATGTTTCAATGAAGGAAGAGAGATAATTACCTCCTAAGTCCCACCACCAGTAGGCCTTGGGTTGATGACTAGCACTAAGGGTATAAAAATCTCACAAATGAGAGACATTGCCCTCTAATATAAAATAGGACCAGAAGATAGGATAAACAACCACAAAAAAACTCCAATAGATAATATAAAAGTAAACCCAAAACCACCTCACAATGCATTAATAAAGTAAACTGATACATATAAAAGTATACCAAGTGAAAAACCAAAAAGAAAATTCCTACAAAAACCGCTCAACAGAAACTCCAACCCAAGCTAGTAATGTCCAGCCCGGTCCCCAAATTCCTCCTAGAAAGCTAAAAATATTTTTTATCCATAGAGTGAACATAAAATGTATACTCATTAGGGACATAATCAAGGTCTCAACTTCACATGTGTAAACAAAATTCTAATGCATCAATGAAAAAAATAATAGAACCAACAAACACCCAGACAAGTCAACTAACCAATCACAACATCACAATGAATCACTCATAAAATCACGCATCCAATATAGTAATATAACATCGAGATCATAAAAAAGAAAAGCATCCCACTGCCACTTACCCATTTATTTTCTACCCTCACACCCTAATTTCAAACTTCCTGTTCTCTCATCCATTCCATACATATTACATCACATCATGACTCACTCAAAGACACCTAGGCCATCTCTGTTGTGGGTCAGGATGAATCTCTACCCACCCCACCCTCACAAGGTCTAGCATCTCTTTCTAGCATTAGATATTATCACACCATGTCTCTCATGAGGACACTTGGGTCATCACATCACATATCATTGTATAACCTGAGTAGTAGGGTATATCATGAACATGAAGGACATCAACCTCATGTCCTCCTCCTATAATGCATGAATCCCCACCATATATCACATCACATCACATCCTACCCAAAGACACTTGAGACATCACACCACATATCTCCCAAAGACACCTGGACCATCATATCACATCTCGCTCAAAGACACTTGGGCCATCACTACTGAAGGAAGAGTGAGGAAGAGGGGGTAGTTAGCCATCCAATCACCAACATCCTAGATGTTGGGGAAAACACACGAAACTTAGAACCTCTGAGAGTTGGTAAGGTTATCCAACTCAGAAGAGGTTGTATAGAAATAATATAAAATACATGATATATAAATGACATATAATACTCAACCCATGAGTTCACAATAAATTCACTAGTTTATTACATCACAACCACTGCACCAAACATCTACTGTCACAACGGTTTCCATCGTTATATGTGACACATCACACCTCCACACATAACCACACAACAATTTCTACTTTCAATTACACACTTCACCACTTTTAGTCATTAATCCATTTACCAAACATCAACTTTCATCCCATATCATTTATTTATCAAACTTTTTTGTTTTGTTTTATCATAAAAATTTATTCCATTACTGGCTGAGCAACTAACACAACCACACCATGCCACAACTGGACTATCACACATCAACTGTTGCTACCACACTATACCATCCAAACCATCCCACCACAACAAACACCTCCTCATTGTAGCATTCTGTCACAAGGCACAAAACACCACACATAATCAACATTACACACCAAAACCTATACCCAACACATTTCATAAATTCCCACATTGAATCCATGACAATTAACCACTGCATCACAACCCACACATCACATAGCTCATTTTTTCACCACCATCATCACACAACAATCTAAACCACACAGGACAATATAACAAGCACAAACATACACAACAACATACATCCCAACTTCCACATTTATTTATTGTCTTTCACTACATCAATTAATTATCATGAGTATTATCACACAAAAACATAACAAGGGTCTTATGGCATATCAACTACTATTCAAGCAAGGCTCCCAACAACCATTATTTTCCGCAAGGCAACAACATGACATAATATCATCAAAAACAATATCAAAATTGTTAAAACATGTGATATCTCCCAATACCCATCAAATTCAGCTATGATAAATAATTATATTATTACACCAAACATTAAAATCCACATAAATGAAAGAAAAAGAATGAAATCCCCACACATAACACATGAATAGATGATAAAAAGGATCTCCCACCTCAAATAAGATTTTTGATCTCATTGCGCACCACTGGAAAATAAATAAATAACCCATAAACCACAAAACCATTAAAGTAATGGGTCAGAAAGATATAGATATTTACATTAGATACATATCAAATGATTCTCATCCTTGAGAATCAAAACCAAACTTGAAGAAGGAAAGAGGCATGAACAACCACCCCGGGAGATAACTCTCAAGTATCTCATTACATATCAACACTACCACTATATAAACAAGACAAACTAAAACACCCACAAAACATCCCACATGATCACATCACTGCACAACCACATCACAACCTCTCACCAAGAAAAACACCACACCAACCTGGTACCATCCACAAGACACTACTTTCCACAGAACCAACCACATCAACATCTCAACCTATGCACATACCAAGCCAACCATTTCCACAACCTACACAAGAACTACCTTGAGCACATAAATTAGAGAATCCCATATTTCATGTCAAGATATTATACCCTTTGGGATAAACTGACTCGCCTTCATGATTTTAATCATTTCAAAGTATAACACATATCAATTAGGAATCTATTTTCCACTCTTTAATATGCTAGAATCTTAATCACACATCACAAATAAAACATCACACATCACACATCACACATCACACATCACAAATCACACATCACACATCACGCATCACACATCACACATCAAGAAAAAACACATATCATAAAACAAATAGATTCAACATCACATCATCGAAAAAAAACAGAACTCAGCAATGAAAAACTAAAAATAGATCTAGGTATTGGGAATTCATCTATGTGTCTCTCTCTCAAGTACTCTCCTAAAGTACACCATTCCCCCACAACATAGAAACCAAGGGAATGGTTCATCCATGCAACACCCTCTCTTGATGATTATGGATTTCTACTAGATGCTCCATGAACGTTGCATCATCCTCGATATCTAACTCTCCCCAGTCAATAACATGGAATTAATTGTGAGGATATAGATTAATTTAGGACATGTGGAAGACATTTTGGATCATCTATAATCACGGTGGAAATGAAAATCGATACACCACTTCGCCAACATTCCCCAACACCTCAAAGGAACCAACAAAATAGGGAGAAAACTTACTTCCCCTGCCAAACCTCCACTACCCAAGTCAAGGGGAGACTCTAAAAAACACATGGTATCTAACCTAAAACTCTAGGGGTCTATACCTATGGTCAACATAAGCCTTTTGATGGTCCTAATCCACCCTTATATACTCTCAAACCAAATGGATCTTCTCGGTCATTCTTTGTACCACACTAGGACCAAGAACTGTTATTTCCCCAACCTCTGTCCAACACAATAGATAATGAAATGACCACCCATAAAAAACCTCAAATGGATTTATTTCAATGGATGAGTGATTTATTTATTTTTGTATGAAACTCAACCATAGGTAGGTGTGTTACCCATGATACACAAAAAGTATAAGATGCAAGATCATAATATATTCTCCAATGTCTAGATAGTCCGCTCCATCTACCCATTTTTATGAGGGTGGGAAGAGGTTCCACAAATGAGAGAAAAAATCATGTTGTAATACCTTATGGGATCGCGAGGTAAAATGATCTTCCTAATCAGTGATGATGGTCCTTGGCACCCCATTAATCCTAACCACATTGTCTGCATCACAAACTACAAGATCTCGTGGTAACTCAATGATGAAATCCACCAATATGTCCTCCTATTTCCACTAAATAACATCTAAGGATTGCAAAAAACCTCTAGGAACACGGTGCTATGCATTCAACTACTGAAAAACTAGACACCTCACCACAAACTCTTACATTAATCATTTCATCCCCGAACACGAAATCTATCTCTTCAAGCCACAATACATTTTTATGACACTAGGATATACCACCAAAGGTGATCTATGAAACTCATGGAGAACTCACTTGTGCATCACCAATGAAACAAATAACCACCCATGGAATAAAAATCGGTTCTGAAAATCATCCAATATCCCTTAGAAGCATAATTATGGTCAACACAGTCACACATAACCTATGCCTCTGAGTCTCCCCACTAATACTCCTCCACATGCCGCAACAAGGATGACTCCACAATCATCTGACAAAGACAACCATGACCAATACTCTCTCCAACATCAAGATGCATCACTAAAAGATTCTCCATCCCTTTCCAAACATCCTCAAACTCCTAAACCACATCTCCTTGGGACTTCCAACTCAACATATTATCAACAACATTCCCATTTCTTAGGGTTTAATATATCTCAAAATCATAATCTTAATGAAACTCCATCCACCTCCATTAGCTTAGATTAAAATCTCACTAAGAGAAAACATATTTTAGGCTCTTGTGGTTCATGAAAACCAAAAATCACTCACCAATTATGTAATGTTGTGACACTTCATTGAAAACAGAATCATTACTATCTCTAAATCATGGGTAACATAGTTATGTTCATGGGGACATAACTGCCTAAACCCATAAAAAATCACCACTCTCTCCTATATAAACACACATCCTAAGAACCAATAGGATGCGTCATAGAAAACCTCAGACAATACGTCCTCCATTAGTAGATGAAGAACTGGAGAACCAATTAAACTCTATTTCAGATAACTGAATGCTGCCTAGAACTGATTAGTTCATACAAAATCTTAGTCCTTATTGGTCAAAGTTGTAATTAGGGTTGAAAATTGAGAGAAATTGAACACAAACCTCTAGTAATAGCTGGAAATACCAAGGAAACTGTGAACCTCTACCATATTATTAGGTTTTTCCCAAGAACAACATTCCTAAAACTTTTACAGGTCTACTACCACAACCCAATGAGACACCACATGCCTAAATAAATTCACCTTTCGTATCCAGAACTTATAATTATACAATTTTTCATAGATATTTTTGAAAAAAATACCTCAAGGCATACTCTCTATGTTTTTGGGTGTGATTGTGTTTGTTGAAAAATCCAGATAACTGTGAATGAGTGTGGTTGGTGTTTTCTGAAGCAGGTTTTTAAGGTGGCATAGTTTCCCAGTGTTTAAAAAATCTTTGGGCCTCAAAATTTGGGAGTTTTTTTTTGAAAAAGGAAGGATTTCTGCAAAGGAGTGAACAATATACGGACTGCCAAACACATTTTTCAGGCCACATAGGAAGTTCACAGAATGGAGAAGAAAATCAGAAAATTATGGATTTCTACATAGTAGTTCTATGTGGACCATGAAGCTTGGTACACATACCACGTAGGTAAAACAGTTTGTGGGATGATCACATTTCATAGGAAGACTTAGGGTTTGTGGGAGGAAAACAGTTAACACAAATGACATCATTTGCGGTTGATAGGAGATGTTTTTTTTTCACGAGATGGCTCATCATTTGAAGAAAAAAGGTGTAATTTTGAGGGGAATCATAGGGTTTCCATTGGTGAATAAGATCTGCTACCATGAGGGTAGAAAGTGATACGTGGAATGTGAAGGAAAAATGGTTTGCAAAAGGATCACAATCCATGATGAAGGCTGAACTGCATCAAATATTTGCGAAAAATGGATTAGCGGAATTTTTAGATCTATATTACTATATAAGGAATGATAATCCCTTCATTACTGAGAGTTATTTTCATTATAGAACATATTTTCTTTGGTAATAAATTTGGATAAGTCCCAAAGAGTTCATGGGAGAGTCAGCGAAGGAGAAGAGGTTCATGAGGAGCATTCTGAAAAAGGAGAACTGGTCTGCGGGAGATAGTTCATGGAAGGGATTTTATGAGGCACTGTAGCCCACAAGGAAAAGGGTTCATAAAGGAGAGGTAGTACATGGAGGAATATTCTGTCTACAAAGTAGGGATGGTCTATAGAGGAGAAGTGGTCTGTGGAAGGAAGATGATCCACAGAAGTGGAACTAGTCCATGGAGGAAGAGGTGGTATGCAAAGCACTCACGCTACGTCGTGCAGCGCAGTTCATGGAAGACTTGAGGAATTTCATGAAGGGACTAAAATAGTTCACAAAAGAAATTTTTTTAAACTAAAAGTACATAGAAAAGTGTATTTTATCTATGGGTGAAAATAGGGCATTAATAGAGCATCCATCTAAAATTTAGGATGCTTGATTTATTACAAATTAAGGGATCTACAAGTCTATAAATTGTGAGTGGATACCTTCCAAGAGTAGTGAGAAAAGAAAGAGGTAGACGATGATGATTTCCATTGGCAGTAAGCTATATAAAGAGACAAAGGGAGTGAACCTTGGGAATGTAGTGAGCAGACCCTAAATCTTGTAAAGGTAGTGAGGCTGGGCATATAAGTGATCCAGTCAAAACCTTGTAATTTGGAAGTGAGGCTTAGTGGATTTGGTACATCAACGCATTATCGTTGTATTCTCCTTGGACGTTGCCCAGTGAGGGTGAACCAATAAAAATTAATGTGTCTCATAAATGATTTCATTTATGTTTATATATTTCTATGGGAATAAGAGAGAAGAGTGTTTTGTTTAACGACGAAACAAGGTCTGATTGTTCCACTTTCATACCCCATTGAGACATCACATGCCTAAGGAAATGCACCTATTGCATCTAGAACTTACAATTAAACAATTTTTTCATAGATATGGTGGTGTCAAAGGACCTAAAAACAACTTCGAGATGCTCAACAAGCCCCTCCTTTGACTTCTAATAGACCAAGATATCATCGATGTATATGATAACAAACATATCTAGGAACTCATGAAATATGGAGTTCATGATCCCCATGAACATGACTAGTGCATTCCTTACACATAATGACATGAATGTGAACTAAAAGTGTTAATACCTACATCTGAAGGATGTCTTTGAGATATCCTCATCCTTGACCCTCCATCCAATGGCCCGAAGGCCATAATTTTTTATTGATTTTTGATAATACACTTTTCAAGGGGTGAGGTGGAACCCTTACAAGGACCTTAGGCATAAGTATTACATGGATAGTAGGTCTTAGAGGAATTCATTGTCCGTAGGCTTCAAACATTAAATACAACCCAAACTAACTACTTGGAACTGCTCCTCCCTAGCATCTTCATCGTGAAATCAACTCTCCACCTTTGCATGTCTATTCGGCTAGGCTATCCTGTACATCCACAGGCTTATCCTGATGGCAGGTGCCATACCCTCATCTAGTGATATCCTGATTGCAATTCAACCTTCAAAAACCAATCAAATCCTCTCAACTGGTCAAACAGATTATCTATCCTCAAAAGAGGGTAATGGTTCTTGACCATCACATGATTAAACCTCTGATAGTCTATGTACAAGATTAAATTACCATCATACTTCTTGGAAAACAACACAGGAGAACCCCACAATGATACACCGGTTCAGATGAAACCACTCTACATCATATCATCCACCTACAAACTCAACTCACATAGCTCTGTATACTTTATTTGACAGGGGTCCATTGAAATTAGATACACACTCGACTGAAACAATATCCCAAACTCAACATTACAGCATGAGGTTAGCAACATAACCTCATCTAGGAAAAAATATAGGAATTACTCCACAACTTTGAGAACACCCTCTGCCCAAGCTTCTATTAAAAGCTCCTCCAACTAAGACAAAAGTGGATCTTCTTTCCTACCTCCCATCTAATTAACTTGATCTACAAAAAAAAACCCACTCACTAGTCCTACACATTAGAAAATGAAAATATATTCTAGAAATAGTCAATGATTGAACACACAAAATACATCCAATCCATACCAAGTATAACATCATATGACTCTATATGAAATAGGATGAAATATCCCACTAACTAGTGTTTCCCCATCACCTGTTTATATCCTCAACACACATCAAACAAAGAAGCCTGACCTCCGACCAGAGTAAATCACACTAGAGGCATTGAAAGACTCTCCACATCTAGTCCTAAATAACATATCAAATAGGGAGAAACAAAGGATTGTGAGGATCCTAAATCAAACAATGAATAAACAAGGGTAGATGATAAAATGATCGTACCTTGAACAAATCCTAGATCTTATGACACTATCGCCTTTAAAACATGCATATAACCACTCCCGTATCCTCTAAATCTCTTCTACCAACCTACATGATAATGATATAGACTAGGTCCCTATGGAAAGATACCATCATGAGGATTACCTCTGCCAACACCATATGCTCTCATATGCTGAACAAGCACCAACGATCCCTCCTACTGAAATTACCTTGGAGGCAACTATTTATGCTTCTAAAAATGGGCCTGAACACCCACCTAATACGATCCCTCTGAGTAGTAATACACTAATCATGGCAGTTCACATGTCCCCAACATACATAACACAAAAATAGAAGGTCTCCAAATAGTGCTCAAAAGACACCTATCCCAGAAGAATGGGATTATATCTACCACAACTGGCTCCCCATTGGTCGAGACCCTGACTACCTAAACACTTGCAAACCACTAACTGAAGCCTTGCCCCTAGAGAAACCCCGCTGTCCACTATATCAAGGTTAAAATCCCATAGAAAACATTCACTCTATAACCACTGCTTTCTTATGCACCTACAAATATGTAGGAAGAATAAATGGAGTGTCCACACACATGATCAATGGGAACAAAGCCTCCTTTAAACATCATGTTCTAGAATCCTCATCTAGAAAAACATCTTGAGAAAAGTACAGGAGGTCCTTTAACCTAATCTCAATCTCCCCTGCTAAAGGGAGAGCATCTCTCGCCACTTCGCTTCCCTCATCATCAACGACATGAATTACAAATGAAAATCCTTCTAAAATTCATGCCACAATATATCTGCCTCCTTACGATAACCAAGAAACAATTTACACCACTGAAACATAGCTCCTAATATCTAATTAATAGCCAATGACACCTAGAACTCAGATCATGATCAGATCAAACCAAAAGTGATATCAATATACTCCAACCAGCGCTTCGTATCTAGATAAGAGATGCTCCCCTCATACTTTACCAAACTACACCGCTAGAAGGTACCCAAATCCATTTATTATTCCTCATCCTCCTTTATCGAGTAGATCCTGCAAGGATTGATTGGATCGGTTTCTGAGCTACTTTCTGCCAATGACTAAGATCTATTCTTGTAAAGAAAAGAGAACATTCTAAGACCAATATCATGAAATTTTATCAAAATTATTTAATTAATTCATTTTATTTTCCCACAACAACCCAATTAAAACATGAACACAATCAATCATGATGCATGTATCTCTCCTTGGAAGTCCACCTCACTTGGTCTCTCAACAATCTTAGATCCCATGCACTGGATCACGGTGGGGTGGGATAAAATCTGGTGTCCTAGCCGGTCTCCCTAGCCTATGTCACACACTAAGATCAACTGGTACTGCTACCCTAAAAAACCATGAAATCCTCATAGTTCCTAAATCCAAACTTCATCCTATCTCTCAACCATCACCTATGATACCACTCTATCACAACCCCTCCCTACAAATATTCCATAATGAAGGAAGGGAGATAACGACTCCTGAGTCCTGCCTCCATTAGACCCTGGTTTGGTGACTAGTTCCTAGGGTATAAAAATCTAATAAATGGGAGGCATTGCCCTATAATATGAAACATGAGCATGAGATAAGATAAACAACCACAAAAAAAATCAAATAGATAATATGAATGTAAACCCCAAACCATCCCGCAATGCATAAATAAAGTAATTTGATACATCTAAAAGTCTCAAAATTGAAATACCAATGTGACAAGTCCTAAAATATCCAATAAAAAACAACTTAAACCCAATAAATTAATGTCAAATCCAGTCCCCAAAGTCCTCCTAGAAACCTAAAAAATAGTTTATATAAATAGGGCAAGCATAACATGTAAACTCAGTAGGGACATAACCAAGGTCTCATGTGCACATGCAAAAACAACATGCTAATACACCAGTGAAAAAACAAAAGAACAACATGGCCCTAAATAGGTTAACTAACCAATATCAACCTCACCATGAATAACTCACCAAATAGAGCATCCAATATAGTAATATAGCATCGAGATCATAACAAATCAAGATGCCGCGTTGCCGCTTACCCACTTATTTTCTACTCTCACACCCCAACTATGAACATCTTGTGCTCGTATCCCTTCCATACATATCACATCACATCACATCTCACTCGAAGAAACTTGGTTCATCTCTGACGTGGGTCTGGATGCATCCCTACCTATGCCACCCTCGCAAGGGCTAACATCTCATTCAAGCATCAAACATCATCACACTACATCCCACCCAAATACACATAGGCCTTCACATATCATCTCATCATATAAATATGGAAGAAGAGTATCATGAATATGAAAGACATCAACCTCATGTACTCCTACCATGCATGACCCCCACCATATATCACATCACATCAAATCTCACTCAATTAAACTTGAACCATTAGACCACATCTCTTTCGAAGACACCTGAGCCATCATTACTAAATGAAGAATGGGGAAGAGGGTATCCAACCATCCATATCACGACCATCCCAGACATTGGGGAAAATCTTGGAACCCATAACCTTTGATCATTGGTAATATTATCCAAATTGAGTGGGGAGTGTATATAAATTACATAAAATACATGATATATAAATGACACACAATACATAACCTATGAGTTCACAACAACTGCACTAACGTATTCCACCACAACCACTGCTCTACACATCTACTATCGCAATTGCTTCCACTGCTATATGAAACACATCACATCACCACACATAACCACATAACATTTCCCACTTTCAATTACACACTCCACCACTTTTATTCATTAATAAATTTACCATACATAAACTTTCATCCCATCTATTTTATTTAATAGCCTATTTTGTTTTGTTTTATTATCACAATTTATTCCTTTACTAGCTGATCAACTAAAATAACCACACCATGACACAACTGGCCCATCACACATCAACAAGCACCACCATGCTACACTAGCGAAACCATCCTACCACAACAACCACCTCTTCATCGCACCATGCCACCAAAAGACACAACAACACCACACATCATCACCACACATCACCACCACATATCATTGCCACACATCATCACCACACATCATCGCCACTGTGCACCACAACCACTACGCACCACATCACATAACTTCCCACATTACATCCTTAACAATAAACCACTACATCATAGCCCCACACATCACACAGCCCAACCGATCACTACCATTACCACACAACATCACAAACCACACAAAACAACACAACACAGATAGACACACACACACACACACACAATAACACACACCCTAACTTCCACATTTATTTAAGGGTTTTTACCAAATTACTTATTTATTTAGAATGAGTATGATCACACAACCTAGATTACATGAGTAACCAAATTATTATCCAAATATACATTCATTATCCTTTTATCTTGGGTGAGATTACAAAATAACATAGCAATGGTCTCATGAAATATCAACTACTATGCAAGCAGGACTCCCAAAAACTATTATTTTTAGAAAGACAAAAACATGAAATAATATCATTAGTGAAAATATCAAAGCAGTCAAAACATGGGATATCTCTTCATTCCCATAAATTTCATCTATTATTATTAATTATCTTACTACATCGACCCTAACTATCCACCCAAATTAAAAAAAGTATAAAATCCCTACACATAACACATAAATAGGTGAGAACAAGGATACCCTACCTCAAAAATCTTTTAGATCTTACTGCGCACTACAGAGAAATAAAAAAATATCCCAAAAACAACAACGACACATGGAAACCTTGGATCAACTTGAAATTCATCAAGTGATCATAAAAAATGAATCCCAAACTCACCCCAAACCAAAGAAACACATCCAAAATAGATCTCTGAGGAATAAATCATGAAAACAATAGGGAAAAGGGAGAAGAACCTACCTCAGGCTGCCAAAGATCAACTACTAGAACACAAGGATCAACATCATAGGAGAGGGATATAATATCCTCTAAAATATTCTAGGGTTCTCCCAAAACTGAAAATAATCAACGACCTAATGAGAGGGTTTATACTCACGTCAAACCTATAAACATGCTGTAAGTATCCTTATTCATGCTGTGAATTCAATATTCACATTGTGAACTTCATGAGGTCTATGGATTACAACATTTGAAACCATTAAAAGATATAAATTTCTCATATCTCACACTTTCGCCAAAAATCATGTCGCCTTAGCTAAAATTTGTTTCACACTGTGAATTACCCTTTCATATCATGAATCCGATTCATAGACTAATCCACTACCACATAAAAGCTATGAATCTCCAGCCACATAAGAAGAAAATTGAAGAATCAAATCATGAATCCCCCTTTCACAAAGTGAGTTACCTGCTGATATCTATTGCAGCTCCAAACTCCACCGAACATCCTCACGATTCTTCCGAGCATTCTCCAACCACAAAACCAGCAAAGTAACGGGTCAAGAAGGCATAAACCATTACATTTATAAAGTTATTCTGTTTTGGATTAGTTTTAAAATTTTAATATATCATTTTGATTAAAAACAATCAAATAAATGTTATTGGAATTAATATTATACTTTAATTTGGTATAAAAACATTTTTATAGTTAAAAAGACATTTTTTTGAAAAACTATTTTAGTGCGTTTCATGGGTTTAATTTTAAATTAAATAATGCTACTTTATGAATTGAATTTGATAAAATATATCCCATATTTAGAATCATGAGTTTAAAATTTGGTAAACAAGTCCCTTTTATTTTTTTCATTATGAATAGTAATTTTAATTAATATTTTTTTACCTCAGTAAGGGTAAATTGATAAATTAAGGTTAAAAATAATATGATAAAGACTAAAAATGACTATAACTGTAATGACCCAAACTTTTATCAATGAAATTTATCCCTTCTTTTATTAATGTCATAATCAATCACATTAGGAAACACAATGCCACATCGTTCTTAAATGAACTACTATGTGACCTTTAAACATAAATTTGTCACCTCTGTGTTTTGAATTTCAAAAATTTGACATACACGGTTGCGTCCAGGATGTTTTTTGGGGTCTAATGGAAGAAACATAATTTTATGGTGAATAGTAACCTACCATTATGAATAGTAACCTACCCTTATGAATATTAACCTTACATATGATATTATATATATACAATTTAAGTGAAAGTATGATATACCTATATCTTGGAGTAAGTAAATAAATGATTTTAAATTGGTATTTTTCAAATAAATTATTATTTTATTTAAAAAATTAATTTAACATATTTAGAAAATTATTTTTGAAAAATGGAGTTCATTTTTGGATTCTACATTTCAAAAAATGGTTAGGGTGAATTTTTGGGAATTTTTTGAAATACTTGAATTTTTGATGAATAGTGAAATGCGATAATTTACAAAATAAGTTAAATTCATGAATTATAGAGTCATGGGTGATGTTATGATGATGTAAGACCAATTTTTTCAAACTCACATGACCTAATTATTATATTTAGTCATGTAACACTCACTATTTCTTGTCTTGAGGGAAATTAATAAACCAATGATCAAAATATTTGGAAAACACCCCTCCCCTCCACTATAAATACCACCCTTCACACCCTCATTTTCTCACACTACTCAAGCTTTAAGCCTTGTCTATAATCTGACCAAAAATCTTTCCTATACATCCCCACATCCAAGAGATTTTCTTCTCATCAAAATACCAATCCAAGGTGCCTTAAGGAGGATTCAAGAGGTAATTCCCCCCTCTCTCTTTTCCTTTAATTTCCTTTCAATTTTAAGTTCTTTTCTTAATCTCTACCCACCTATCATCATCCAAATGGTATGGTAACTCTAGTATATTACATATAATTTAATTTTATGATACTAATGGGATAATATATCATACAACCCCCCTATACTCTTCTTTTTATTTTAGAAAGGAAAATGTTGTTCGTGAGGTGTTAATTTATCACCTTCAAGAATGACATGTTTTCATTTTCCTTTACCGCCTTAAGATCTGGTCATGAAAATATTTTTATGGTTGAAAAAGATTATTTTATATGTATTATGTACCATTTAATGTTCTGAAACTAACTTATGTAAATATTACTAAATGATTAAACAAAACAAGTTCGTTGTGGTCGAAAAACCTCCCGAATTAACCCAAACGATCATCATTAAATTCTTATCTAATGATTAATTATCATGGTATACAAAAAAATTATTTATAATATAATTTCAAGTTATTTAACATCTTAAATAACATATAATTACAATTCTAGATGTTTATCCTAATTTTAAATAAACTTCCATTCATGAATACAGGTGAACCTTTCATGAAAACTAAGAAAAAGAACACTCTTGAACAATAGATTTAAAATCTATAACTCATCCAAGGGCCCATAAAAGAACTTAATGAAACCATAATTAACCATATTCATGTATAAAATTTTCTATAATTGTTAATTAATTAATATAATGTCATTATACATGACATTAAAGTGAAGAAAGCGTTTAGATACAAGGTAAGGAGAAATTCTCGAACCCAACTTTCTTTCTTCGGGTTCTCCCTCTTTCACTCAATTTTTGGTATGATTACTCCTTAAAAATTATTTTTTAATAATTATATTAACTTTTATGTGATATAAATGTTTTCCACTAGAGTTTATGTCAAACAAAATGTTTTTTAAAAGAACTCTTCTTTCAAAAACACACCTTTTACTTATCACTCATGGTTGATGGTTCTTGTATCAAGTATGTCATCCCCTCTTTATTTTAGGAACCCAAAGTTTATGAATGTGTTCTTATGAGATGAAACCCATTAATTTACATGGTTTATTTATGTTCATAATTGATATATGTTCTATTTTTAATGCATTATAATGAAAATGTTATGATGTGACGGGTGCGCCTGGAATTATATAGCACAATATGAATGTTTGAATGTGACGGGCACACCTAGAATTATACAATGCTCCAATGTGTTGGATAAAGTGACGAATCTAATGAGTTAAAGTGAAATGATGTGTGAAAATAATTCTATTTTTTTTCACAACTATGTGTGGTATTTAACCACTAAGACATGATGTTTCATTTTTTATGCATTGCCATATTCCATGCCTTTATCTAATGATTCCTCTCATGATTTTGATGATGATGTTATGATTATGCTCACCCCATTCTATATTGATATTATCTATATTATTACTGGGCTTTTATATCACCCAAATTTGATGTATATCCTCATGTGATTATGTGTACTAAGGAGTTTTCAAGGGACATTAAAAAGCTGGAGAAGAATGAATTAAATAGATGTTTATGCTTGATGTTGTAAATGTTATGTTTAGTCCTAGTTTTCCCAATACACCAAACCTATGGATCCTAGTGATGTAATACTATTATGTTTTTTTATCTTTATAATGATTTAATAGTAATTTAAGAAAATGTAGGGTCACTATAGTTGGTATTAGTGGTAAGGTTTAGTTAATTTGGGAATTAGGATTAGCGAACTCTAGAGAAAACCTCTAGTATGAGACTAAGTATAAATATGAACACAAGAAGCTTTACATAGGGATCCCATAATATATGATTTTAGTTTAAATTTTACAAACTAATAATTTATTTATTAATGACTTATTGACTTATGTTTTGTTATAACCTTTTTTTTTATTTTAGAAAATGTTGGGAACCAGGAGAAACCAAGCCAACAACCCATGAGAGGGCCAATGCAATGATTACCTGAATGATATCCCAAATTCTTTGGGAGGTGGAGTTCAAAAATTCATAATATTTTTACCCAAATATCTGAGGTTATGAAGAATAACCATAATAATGGGGAATTTTCTCCTTCACCTAGGAGGGAGCAATTGACCGTCGAGTGTTTTATGCAGCAATGACCACCGACGTTTAGTGGGTCTTCTGATCCACTACTTGCGGAACAGTGGGTCAAATCCATGGTGAAGATCTTTTTTGTGCTTCATTAATCAGATATAGAGAATGTGAATCTAGCCATTTATTTTCTAGATGGAGAGGATGACCAATGGTGGGCTTTGGTTAAGAACACCAAGCCGGTTGATGAAATTGAAGAGATGATATGGGAAGACTTTAAGATAATGTTTCTTAACAATTATTTCCCAATAAAACTTTGTACAAATATGGATAGAGAATTCATATATCTTAATAAAAAGGAAGTAGAATTTGTCACAACCTATGAAGCGAGTTTCACAAGGCTTTCAAGGTACGCTTAGGATTTTGTTATCAATAATGATAGAAAAATTAATAGATTCTTTAGTGGATTAAAACCAAACCTTTAAAAGGATATTACAATTCAGGACTTTGGGAGTTATGAAGAAGTTGTTATATGTGATCTCAAAGTGGATATGTAGTTTGGATAATGGTCCCATGGATATAGTGATAAGAAACTAAATATGGAGTTTCAAGCCGGAGGATATAATGATAAAAGTGGGAAGAAAACTCTCCCACCCAAATGCAAAAAATATTGGAAGATGCATCATGGGAGCTTCCTCAAAGGGATTATTAAATTCTTCAAGTGTGGAAAAGAAGAAAACCATGCTCAATAGTGTTGAAAAGATATGAAAAGGAAGGAGAATGTAGTGGAAGAAAGGAGAGAACAACCCATGGTCCAATGATACAACTGTAGGGAGCAAGGGCACTATGAAAACCAGTGTACTAAACCTCGAGTCCTTGAGGGTAATTAGAATCAACATCCACCAAAGCTAAAGGAACAATAAAAGGATTATGTAATCACTACTATGGAATTGGATAAAGATAATGAATTCATACAAAGTACACTCCCTATTCACTCAAGAATGGAAAAAGTCTTACTTGATTTTGGTTCTACGCATTCCTTTATATCTTAAAAGTTTGTTAGAACTATATAATCGAATCCCCAAAACCTTGAAGTAGTGATATTTGTAAAAACACTAAGTAGTGAAATCATTGCAACCCAATTGTTTTACTTTTATCCTGTTGGCGTATGTGGGAATATTCTTCCTACAAATCTTGTAATACTTCCCTTGGTGGAATTAAATGATATAATGGGAATGGATTGGCTCTTATTATATAGATTACATATCAGCCATTAGGAAAATGAAATATCTTTTCATATTCCAAACCATCCCATGCTCATCTACAAATTCAAGGAAGATCATGAGTATCCTTTGAAAAATCCTTTAATGGTGTGGGTGTTGATTCCCTAGGAAGAGGCATACCAAGATCAAATGGTTTAGTTAAATGAAAGTGTCAACCTAGAATAAATTAACATTATGAGGGAATACGATGATATATTTCCTGAATAGTTACCTAGACTTCCACCAGTTCGTGAGGTAGAGTTCTCCATAGAACTCATACATGAAGCTACTCCTATCTCAAAGTGTCCCTATAATATGGATCCTATCAAACTAGAGGATTTAAAGAATCAGCTACAAGAGCATTTGGACAAAGGGTTCATATTCCCTAGTGCACCACCTTGGGGTGAAATAGTGGTCTTTGTGAAGAAAAAGGATGGAACAATGTAGATGTGTATCAATTATCGAGAATTCAACAAGATCACAATAAAGAAAAAGTATCCTCTTCCAAGTACTGAAGACTTGTTCAATCAGTTAAGAGGAGCTCAATACTTCTCAAAGGTGGATCTTTGTTATGTATATCATCAACTAAAGGTGAAGAAGGAAGATATTCAGAATATTTCATTCCACACAAGGTATGGGAACTATGAGTTTATGGTGATGCCCTTTGGACTTACTAATGCCCTTGAAATCTTCATGGATTTGATGAATAGAGTCTTTAGACATTACCTAGAAATTTTTTTGGTAGTGTTTATCGATGATATTCTCATCTACTCCAAAGATCAAGGAGGAACATAAAGAACATATAAGACTTGTGTTGGTGACATTGAAAAAGGATAAGTTGTATGCCAAGTTTAGAAAGTGTGAATTTTGGATGAATCAAGTCACGTTCTTGGGATATGTGATCAAAAGTGAGGGAATTTCTGTGGACCCTTAAAAAAAAGGCAATTGAGGAATGGCCCAGACCCTCTAGTGTCACAAAAAACTATATTTTTATTGGATTAGCTAGGTACTATTGAAATTTTTTGAGAAATTTCTCATGATTATCAAGACCTCTAAATAAGTTAACAAGGAAAGAGGTAAAGTATGTCTGGATAGAATAATGTATGGGATGCTTCAAGGACCTAAATAGAAGGCTAATCACTACACCTATACTCACATTACCTAAAAGTGGAGAAAGTTTTGTGATATAAAGTGATGCTTAAAATAAATTCTTGGGTTGTGTACTCATGAAAAATGATAATGTGATATCCTATACCTCATGGCAGTTGAATATATATGAGAATAACTACCCGATGCATTATCTAGAGTTGGAAACTGTGATTTTTTCCTTACAAATATGACATCACTACCTTTATGGTGAGAAGTGTTACCTATACACTGACCAACTAAAGTATATATTCACACAAAAAGAGGTCAAAATGCGTTAAAGGAGATGGTTAGAGCTAATAAAGGACTATGATTTATCTATTCACTATCATCCTGGAAAGGTGAACAAGGTAGCTTATGCTCTAAGAAGAAAAGAACCTATTACTCTATCCATGTTATGGATTGAGAAAGACCCTATCTTCTTGGATATGTAAAGGATAGATGTGGAAATCATAAGGGTAGGGGATAAATCCTACCTTTCCAAAATGATTTCAAAACCATCAATCCAATAGATGATTAAGGAGGCATAAAGGAATGATCTGGAGTTACAAAAGAAGGTGAATGTAGTAAAGGAAGGGAAGCTAAAAGAGTTCTATATCGATGATGATGGTGTGATTCGGTTTGGAACGCAAATTTTTGTGCTTTCATCACCCAAGATAAAGAAGGAGCTATTGGACAATGCACATAGATCAACATTCACTATCCATCCTGGTATCACCAAGATGTACTGAGATCTCCAAGAACACTTCTGGTGGGATAACATGAAGAAGAAGATTTTAGAATATATTTCAAGGTGCTTGGTATGTCATCAAGTTAAAGCATAGCGATAAAATTACAAAGGGATGATGCAACCATTGCCTATACCCATGTGAAAATGGGATAATTTCACTATGGATTTTGTCACGGGTCTTCTGAAGATGTCCAAGGGAAATAATGTGATATGGGTTATGGTTGACCGACTCACCAAGACTGCCCACTTTATTGCTATTTGGAAAGATCTATTGCTTGAACAACTTGAAAAGATATATGTAAAGGAAGTGGTGAGACTACATGGTGTTCCACTATCGATTGTCTTTGATCATGATCCAAGGTTCACATATAAATTTTAGAGGAGTCTTCAGCATGCTTTGAGTATTGAATTAAATTTTAGCATGCCATATAACCTCTAAAATGATGGCCAATATGAAATAACTATTCAGAAACTTTAAGACATGATAATAGAATACTCTTTATAATTAAAAGGTAGATGGGATTAGTATCTCCCATTGGTTGAGTTCTCATACAACAATAAATTCCACTCAAGTATTCAGATGTCTCCATATGAAGCTCTGTATGGAAAGCGATGTAGAACTCTAACCTGTTGGGATGAAGTTGGAGAAATAAATCAACTTGGGCCTGATCTAGTGCAAGATATGATAAATAAGGTTCAAGTCATCCAAAAACATATCAAAGATACTCAGAGTCGACAAAAGAGATATGCTGACAACCGTCAAAGGGACTTGGAGTTTGACATTAGAGATAAAGTCTTCCTTAGAATATCTCCATGGAAAAGAGTCATATGATTTGGAAAGATAGGGAAGCTAAGCCCAAGGTACATTTCCCCCTTTGAGACCATTGACCGCATAGGATCTGTGGCCTATCGGCTTGCACTTACACCAAATATGGATCAATTTCATGATGTGTTTAACGTATCACTCCTAAGGAAGTACATACCAGATCCCTCACATGTACTGAACTCAGAGGTGGTACAGCTGGAAGATGATCTCTCTTATGAGGAGAATCTAGTGAAGATTCTGGACCAGAGAGATAAGGTTCTACGCAATAAGATAACCCACCTTGTCAAAGTGTTTTGGAGAAACCATAAGTATAAAGAAGAAACTTGGGAACCATAGGATGCAATGAAGGATAAGTACCCTCACCAGTTTATGTAAAATGAATTTTTGAGGGAGAAATTTCAAAAGGGGGGAAGAATGAAACGACCCAAACTTTTATCAATTCAACTTCTCCCTTCTTGTATTAATGTCATAATAAATCAAATTTGGAAACACAATGCCACATAATTCTTAAATGAACTACTATGTGACCTTTAAACATAAAATTTTCACCTCTGTGTTTTTAATTTTGAAAATGTGACATACACAGTTGCGTCTAGGATGATTTTTGGGATCTGATGGAAGAAACATAATTTTTTGGTGAATAGTAACATACCCTTATAAATAGTAACCTACCATTATGAATAGTAACATACCCTTATGAATAGTAAACTTACATATGATAGTACATATATACTATTTAAGTGAAAGTATGATATACCTATATCTTGGAGTAAGTAAATAAATGATTTTAAATTAGTATTTTTCGAATAAACTATTATTTTATTTAAAAATTTAATTTAACATATTTATAAAATTATTTTTGAAAAATGGATTTCATTTTTGGATTCTTCATATCGAGAAATGGTTGGGGTGAATTTTTGATATTTTTCTGAAATATTTGAATTTTTGATGAATAGTGAAATACAATAATTTACAAAATAAGTTAAATTCATGAATTATAGAGTCATGGGTGATGTTATGGTGATGTAAAACCAATTGGTTTGAACTCACATGTCCTCCTTAATTTATTTATTCATGTAACACTCACTATTTCTTTTCTTGAGGTAAATTAATAAACTAATGATTAAAATATTTGGAACACACCCCTCCCCTCCACTATAAATACCACCCTTCACACCCTCATTTTCTCACACCTCTCAATATTAAAGCCTTGTCTAAACTCTACCAAAAAATATTACCTATCCTCTACCCCACGTCCAAGATCTTATGGTCTCATCAGAAGACCAATCCAAGGTGCCTTAAGGAGGATTCAAGACGTAATTCCCCCCTCTCTTTTCCTTTAATTTCCTTTAAATTTCAAGTTCTTTTATTAATATCTCCCCACCTATCCTCATCCAAATGGTATGGTAACTCCATTATATTACATATAATGTAATTTTATGATACCAATGGTATAATATATCATCCAACCCCCTTATCATATTCTTTTTATTTTAAAATGAAAATGTTGTTCGTGAGGTGTTAATTCCTCACCTTTAAGAACAAAATGTTTTCATTTTCCTTTACCGCCTTCAGATATGGTCATGAAACTATTTTTATGTTTGAACCAGATTATATTATATTTATTATATCCTATTTAATTCTCTATAACTAACTTATGTACATATTATTAAATGATTAAACAAAACAAGTTTGTTGTGGTCGAAAAACCGCCAGAATTAACCCAGACGATCATCATTAAATTCTTATCTAATGATTCATTCTCATGGTATAAAAAAAATTATTTACAAGATAATTTAAAGTTTTTTAAAATCATAAATAACATATAATTACAATTTTGTATGTTTATCCACATTTTAAATGAACTTCCATCTGTGAATACAAGTGAACCGTTCATGAAAACTAAGAAAAAGAACACTCTTGAACAATGGATTTAAACTCTATAACTCATCCAAAAGACCATAAAAGAACTTAATGAAACCATAATGAAATATATTCATGTATAAAAGGTTATTTAATTGTTAATTAATGAATAAAATTTCATTATATAGGAAATTAATGTGAAGAAAGCATTCAGATACAAGGTAAGAGGAAATTCTCAAACCCAACTTTCTTTTTTCAGGTTCTCCCTATTTCACTCCATTTTTGGTATGATTACTCCTTAAAAATAATTTGTTCATAATTATATTACCTTTTTTGGTATATAAATGTTTTCCACTATAGTTTATGTCAAACAAAATGCTTTCTAAAATAACTCTTCTTTCAAAAACACACCTTTTACTTCTCACTCAAGGTTGACGGTTATTGTATCAAGTATGCCATTACCTCTTTCTTTTGGGAACACAAAGTTTATGAATGTGTTATTATGATATGAAACCCATTTCTTTACATGTATTATTTATATTCATCATTGATATATGTTATATGTGTCATGAATGATAAAGAAAATGTTATGATGTGACAGGTGCGCCCAGAATTATATAGCGTAATATGAATGTTTGAATGTGACGGGTGAACCTATAATTATACAATGCTCTAATGCATTGGGTAAAGTGATGAATATAATTATTTAAAGTGAAATTATTTGTGAACATAATGCTATATTTTTTCACAACTATGTGTGTTAGTTAACCACTAATACATGATGTTTTATTTTTTATTCATTGCTACATTCCATGCCTTTATTTAACGATTCCTCTCATGATTTTAATGATGATTTTATGATTATGATCACCCCATGATATATTGTTCTTATCTATCCTCTTATTGGGATTTTATCTCATGAAATTTTGATGTATATCCTCAGGTGATTATGTGTACTAAGGAGTTTTCAAGGGATAATAAGAAGTTGGAGAAGAATGAATTAAATAGATGTTTATGCTTTATGTTGTAAATGTTATGTTTGTTCCTAGTTTTCCCAAGACACTAGACCTTTGGATCCTCATGGTGTAATACTATTATGTTGTTTATATTTATAATGATGTAATATTAATGTAACAAAAGGTAGGGCCTCTATAATAACACTTTACTTTAATCTATTGGATGATTTATATTTGACCATCCTCATCTAATATTTTAAGCAATGAAAATTTTGTGCCATTTTTATTTGAAAATAACTTATATATTATTTTAAGAAAAAAATACAAAATATCACTCTCTTGATTTTAAATTTCTATTATATGTTCATATAGGGATAAAAGTAAATTTTTAATAAATATTAAAGGTTATTTTAATCATAATAAATCTATTTTTAATTTTTAGCGATGAAATAATTACCTTAAATGCTTATGCAACGCTGATATAATGCTAGTGAAAGTAGTATAAAATTAAAGTAAATGATTTAAAAAAAATCATATGTAATATTTTTGGTATGAAATATGGTTTCAATTGAATTTTATAGTTAATAATAATGTATTTTTGATGTTTAAATAGATTATATTTTAATTATATTTCTATCATATTGTTTTAAAAGTCAAATTATGTGAATAGTTCTTAAAATGACATTAATAGTATTTTATGTTAAATATATTTTATTAATTTTTTTAAAAATCATAAAAAAATTTAAAGAGGAAAATTATTATTATAAATAGTCTTAAATGACATCCCTTATCCATTTATGATCCAATTGTTAACTTATAAGTAAATTTATAACCCTTTTATATTGAAAAAGTTGTTAGTGTAGTTAAGGTTAACAACAATTAATGGAAGGGTTAATCCCAAAGATAAGGTTTAAAATGATATATAAACCAGTAAAAATTTGGTTTAAAGATTATATTAATAAAATATCATCCCTATATTCTAAACCGTGTCATTTTGGAACAATTTTACATGAGTTAGACACATATTATATTATAATATTTCATGTATTTCCAAAAGTGTCCCTCCCCTCACTTATAAAAGGGAACCTCCTCTCATATATTCTTTACACCCTTTGAGAACTTTAGTTTGTCAAAAACCTACCCAAATATTTTCTCAACATCCCTACCTATGATTAAAAGGACTTAGTTTGGGAATAATACCAAATTAAATGGTTTAAAGTGTAAGGAAAATAAAATTGTTTGAAGAAGAGGTATAGATTTTAACCGAATGTTTTAGTTTTATTTCTTCTTATAAACCCTTAAAATATTCAAAAATTCTAAAATAAAATAAGTATATTCCATATAATTATATGGTATTATGTTAATGAAATAGCCTATATCCATCTTAAATTCCATTTAATGGAAAATGAAACCATTATTTGTGTGTACGATGGACTAATCCCTCATGAACCGATGTAATTCATTTTCCATCACCACCTCTCATAGGTGGTTATAATGATGGATTTAATGTATGTATATTATAATAATGAAATAATTATTATTCTTAAAATATAAGGTATCATTCATTTTGTTACATTTCCATCCATTGAAAAATGATAATGTCATTCATGCGTACATATGAATTACCACCTCCACGAAGTGATGTGATTCGTTTTTCATCACCACATCACATGGATGATATATATAAATTTACTTAAAGAGTTAATATGATATTTATAAAATAGTAATAATTTTTTTAAGATAAAATAATACTTACTATAACATCCCCCCCTTTCCTCATTAGCTTGAGAAGGCGGTGAGATGCTACTTGGCCTTAAGCGACATTCCCAAGGCGCCAAAGGATTACAATAAATGTCAAGGGATTAAAGAAAAATTGGGGAATGATTTACCCTTATAAATAATACAACCAAACATAAAATTCATAACCAAACAAAACTACGTGATGCATGTCAACAAAGTACACCCAAAAAATACCTTACCAAGAGACAACCAAACCATTCCATAACAATTGCCATAACCAATACAATTAACCCAAAAAAATACCAATATCAGAGTACCAAGTAGAAGACTCAACAAAAAGACCCAAAGGAAACCATTTCACATTCCATATATCTACACCAATATCCATGTTCCATACCACCCAAGCATCACGATGAACCGCTAGAAAAATGAGATGATTTACCCTTACCTGTGTCCCGAAATACCACATCTACAAAAGCACCCAAGTGCCAAAGAAAGGGGTGAGTAATAATACTAAGTAGGTTTCCCCAAATGACTTCCCTACACATTCCACTAGGATATAACTGTTAAAAAATTTATATAAAATAGTTTATTGAAAACATCAAATTGTACAATAATTTATTGTAAGCCAAACACATCCTTACCAATCCACTTTTACCCAAATCCACAAAATACAAGGGAAACCCAAAAACCATGACATAATCCATTTTACTATCACATATTAGAAAAATAATTTCCACCTTTCATAACCACACACAAAAAAAACATAACTATAGATTTTCACACACCGAAATCAGTAAACAGTCATGGTGGAACTTCCTGTCCAAGCCCGCTTACTCCTTTCCCAATCTAGTGGTACTTTACACCCACCCATCTTTAATGGAGTCCCTTCTATACAATATCCATACCCTTTTTATATTGGTAAAACCCTCCCACTTCTCATCATTCTAACACAATCATAAAATTCTCAAGCCAATAAACAAGCATATACACCCACTAAAGCCACAATAATATGCAAACAACTATTTCATAACCAAACAATCCCTTAGGAAATCATCAATTCCAAATTACATTTCAATAAAGAAAACCTTTTATTTAAAATCATTTTCACAAAAAAATTTCATAAATCAACCCAAGCTATCGATTTTAAAATCAACATTTTAAAATCCAACAACAAATAACATTTCACTGCAATAACCTATTTTCCACAAAATCCACAAATCATCACAAAATGTATTTCTAACAAGCTTCACACATCATAATCACAAACAATTCCAATAAAAACCAACCAATTAAAAATAAGGCTTCTAGTTCTAGTAAAATGGAGTCTAGAGAGAATCCACCTACCTTAGGGTTTTAGTGAAATCGACCAACTCACAACCACACCACAAATCCGGGTGAACTCTCCACAAAAACTGCCTTAGATATATTTTCCCAACATCAAAAAGTCCAAATCTCAACATTTTAGGCAAAAAATCATAGATCAATATGTGATAGTTTTAGATCTAGAAAACTAAGAGAGAGGGAGAACTATATATAAGGAAAACCAATAAATATCTAATAGAGGAGGCTTACCAGAGAAGAACCACCTTCACCACACCTTGAAAACCCTTAAAATTGCCTCCAAAATGAGTGGGAGAGGTTCCCTAACCCTTGAGGAGAGGAAATCCTGAGCGAGGTTTGATTGGGAGTAAGTTTGAGGTGTTTTAGGTTAAATCCCGAGTGACTCATTTTTCAAAATAACGCATTTTTAAAGTTGCGCATGGTTAGATCGCACGATTAGAAAAACCATATGCTAATCGTGCTCCTGCTATTTTCCAAAGGGTGAATTTCACTATAATGACCTGACCTTAAAAATTACATAATCTTGAATTAAGTGAATAATTTACATTGAGGATCTTTTAAGGTTTATATCTTTAGAGAATTAGGCCATAACTGTTACATATCAAAAATTACAAAGTAGACACTTCTGCTCGGTTTCCATTTTTTTTTCATAAAATAAAAACTCTTAAAAAAAGAAACTTTTCTACTTATATGTTTTATACAAAAAGACTTTTCCTTGATCCCATCCTTGACCCTATTTATCTTTAAGTCCTGTGAAAAACATTTCAAAACATGGGATGAGCATAAAAATCTCAGTAAGGGTTATAAAATAAGGAAATAAAACATTATCCCATCAATAAATACAATTCAATGAAACCATACTTTTTAATCATAACATACCTTATGAAATCACAAGATTTATGAATAATACATAGAAATCATAAATCATAAAGGTAACTTGTTCCATCCATAACATACTTACATTGTATCTTTCAAAGATACGTAAGTAGTTACATTTGAAATACCCATCACAATATATTTCCTAAATCTCTTAGGAGAAACATTATCGTTTACCTCCATCACGTTACCCAAGGCATTGGAGAGCTATCTATGGATTACCCATCCTAGGTTTATCACAGAACCAACCATATATGTAAACAATGCCCAGTAACCATAACATATTCATAACACATAAAACAAGAATAAAGAAAAGATAAAATTTCCACATTGCAATCATATTATATCTTTTTAAGATACTGACATAATCAATACTTTATCAAACCATTTTCAAAACCATTTAAAACATTTAATAAAGAGATGTTTGAATCAAAGTGTCCCATACCACTTTGAATATTTTAAAGGAATTAACATTTTAAAAAATTAATTTCTATATAATTAAATACTTAAACCATTTTGAAAACATGTACATTAATGAGAAAAATTTAGAAGATTAAATCTTTAAAACATTTAAAACAATGTTTTAGTAAAGAGTTTTTTACCACTTAGAAAACACTTGAATAAAAATAATTAAAGAATTACATTAAAAAAACTTATAATAACATGAGAATAAGGAGATTCATGATATAATATGTCAAAGGGCAGTATATACACCATATAAAAGTGAATTGGTGTATAACAACAAATAATTCTCAATGGAATTTAAATTGAGACAAAGTCCCTTACAAAGATAATAAACTTAGATTAAGGACAAATCAATGAAATAATTATGTGTGGAAAATAATAATACACACAATATAAGTGGAAATTAAGTGTAAAAAGAATCATAAGTCATTCAAACATATTCATAGCATGACATAATAAAAAATTAGAAGTTTAACCCAAATAATTGAAATTGGGTTAAGAAGTTCTCTTACAGAAATTCGACAGCCTAACAACATCGCTTTAAAATTAAGAAAATGATTTGATGAGAGAGAAAAGGGTCTCTCATCACATGGACATAAAATGTACAAAATTAAGGGTATATAAGAACATATCCCAATATATGAAGATGTAAATTAAAATACATAACGAAAAGAAGTATTTTAAAAAGAGGAGGGTGAAAGATTCCCTTACCAATTTGGTAACTTATGAAACATACAACTCATGAAAGAAGGATAATACAATGAAGTTGAAAATACACATAAATTAAATTATATTACACAAATAATAAAATCATGGGAAGTATATACACCACACAAAAGGAAATAGTGGCAATATAGCATGAATCTCATGGGAATAAAAAGTGAGATGAAAACCTCTTACCACGTTGTAATCAATCGAGTCGTATGACCAAAAGTTAATAACCACCAAGTGAATCACAGAATAATATGAATATAAATATAATCATGATAATATATATCAAATGGAAGTACATAATACACCACATTCAATAAATAAGCGACGAACAATGGAAATCTCACGGAATTAAAAGTGAGATAAGAAACCCCTTACCTCGTATCTGACTTGACCCATTTGTTCTTTAATATCCTAAATAATAAAATAAAGTTAATTTATACTTGATTAATAACCTTTTTAAAGTTTATTATTCCTTTTATATCACTTATTACCATGTTATAAAAATTATTCAATCATGTAAGTTAATAATCATCGTTTTTTCAATATTTGGTACTTGAGTCAAATATGAACTTCTTATAATTACAAGTTGTTCATGTGGTCAAAAGTATATTATATCTAGAATGATATTCATGATTTAGATATCATATATATCATATATATCCAGTATAAATATGTATTTATAATAGTACATAACATTTGGAGGTAAGAAATGAAATGCACCGTTCATAGAGACGGTAAGCTGTACGTACGTATAAATGCTACTTTCATTTCTAATTCATATTTAATGGAATGAAAACTTAATGATACATAGATATATTATAATTACAGTATAATATAATATATAATTTCATTAATTCCATCCTTTATATGTTCCACGTATTACATGAATGAGTCATATCACTTTGAGGGGGCGGTAGTCTGCACTTCCTCAAATGAAATTATCGCATTTACCCATTATGGAAACCATAAAGGTATGTTATAAATGAAAAATACAGAAGTATATTGAAAATATAAATATAATATATATCACATATAAATATAGTTTCATCTTAATGGCTACCATAAGAGGTGGTAGGAGAAGATTGAACAATCATCATTTCGTGAGGTAGTAGTTCGCCGTCCACAGAAACAATATATTCTTTACCCATTAGACAAAGGTGTGTGTAAGTGTAGTTAGAATCATTATCATAAAAAAACCTAGTATATTTAAGATAATTTTTTGTTATAAAATAAAGGAATAAAAAGAGTTTAGGTGGTTGGATAAGTAAAATAAAATAAAAGAACTTAAGAGAAGATGTTACCTTTAAACCAGATAACTCCCTTTGGTTTGAACCAAAAGGATTTCTTAAAGTGCCTTCTGTATAAGGTAAGGATTATAGGTGTAAGAGAGAAATCTTGAGAGATTATTTGGGCAGATATTGGATGAGCCAAGGGTCTTTATTGGTGTTAGTAATGGGTTAGAGGTGAGGGCTTTTTATAAGGGGGAGGGGGGTCTCTTTAGGAAAGTTTGAAAATATTATTTTATTATCTAATGATTTTCAGTTTCTAAAGGTACAAAACTTATTAATGTTGAATATAATATGACTATTGTTCTACATAAAATCATTCAATAATAATTGGATAGGTTTTGGATATTTTTTTAATTTTTATAATCTTATTTATTTAAATCATTCATTAATGAGGTAAACATTACATCATTATTGTGTCATAATTTTATTAATTTATTTGATGTCTAAAAATTATAAATAAAATACCATGATGTAGGAAATATTTTTATCTTTATAATTAATATTTATAGTCAAATATATCAGTAATATAACCCCAAATTAAAATTGTTTTAGAAAAACAATACATGTTTATGATATTTTTATTTTTACTTTAAATAAAAAGTTATTAATTTCAATATCTTACCCAAATGGATTTCAAAGGCCAAAAGTCTTACCCAAGGATTTTATTGGTCGTCCATTACTCATACAATAAGGTTAGGAAAAGTGGTAAGGTAATTTTATATTATTATAATATTATTTTTACCTTGAATTACCCTATTTACCTTTAACCGTGGTAAATAAAAGTCAAAAGTCACTATTCACTAAAAAATTATTTTCAACTTATTGAACCACATTTTACTTAATAATAACAACCATTTATGTTGGATTTTTAAAATTCGATTCATAGAAGCGGTAAAATTTCATTTAATTGAAAAATTTAGTTTTTAACTAGTACTCAGTTTTTTCACTATTCATCAAAAATCGAAGGTTTTCAGAAAAATACCAAAAATTCAGCCTAATATATATATGATATTCCGAATTCAAAAATTATTTCTATTTTACCAAATTAAAAACATAGAATTTTCATTAATTAATTTAAAATTAATTTCCGTTGTCAAAACAAAAAGCGTGTTTTTTAAGAAATAATAACTATCAAAAGATTGACACTTGTTTATGTCCAATTTCAAAATGAAATTACTTTTAATGACCAAAATTGGATTAAATTTTAAAAATATAATCTAATTACACTTTTAAACCATTTAAAAATATAATATAACCATATAAATAAATTAGATTAAAAGGCAGTTTTGAATTAAAATGTAGTATTTTTCACTATTCATTAAAAAATGAACTTTATCAAAAAAATCCCAAAAATTTACCCAAAGTAAGTTTTGATGTCCCGATTCTAAAGAATAATTTTATTTTTTAAAATAGAACATATAAAAGTTACCAAAACATGATTTAAATAGGGTTCGCCATCAAAAGGCGGTAAATAGACCTTTTAAAGAATATTATAGTATTTATGCTTAAAATTAGATTCATTCACATTTTAAGCCTCTAAATTTTATTGGATAAAAGTAAAAATATTTAAAAAACATGTATAATCATAATATGGTTAGTTATGTTAATTCCCTCTAATAAAACGACTAGGCATTAACTACCATTTAATATAATATAATAATATTATTTTTTATTATGACCTAATGTTTTGTGCAACGTAAGATTTCAAAGAAACCCATTGTTGCGTGTCAGGTACGCCATTTAATATAGCACCCCCTTTAAAAAAATTAATATTTAATTCAAAAATATTAATAAATATGAAAATGTATTGTTCTTTATTTACTTGGGATGTTACATCCTTCCCCCTTTTAGAAATTACATCCTCGCAATTTTAAAATTGGGCTTGGAAACTTTATTAAAAGTCCCACATCAGAAAAAGAGTCAATAAAACTATCACTTTGAAATAAATAAAGATGAGTACAAAGTTCACCCGAGATAACCCATACTTTTATTCCATGAAAACATGGATATGGAGGAGAAAATAAGTGTCAAGTTCTAATGCAGAGTGATAGAAAACATGATTAGGATAAAGTTAACAACAAGAAAACCAAAAATTTGTGATGGGTTAAACGGTCATTGGTTTCCCAGCAGGAAAAGTAAACAGACAATTTTTTTTTTAAGTTCCTTTTCATAAAGTTTAGTACTTTATTTATGAGCTTGAATAAGAACATAAGGACACATACTTACTTATCATATATATTTTCATCCTTTACTAATTTTTTACCACAAACTCTTCTTTTCTACAAACGATGAGTATTCAAGTTGACTTGGACACATAAAAAGTAGTAAAATCAACTTCTAGAGAATAAAATAATCCACAAAGGATGAACTATATATTTTCCCTATCTTTAGACATTAAAAAAACCAAAATTGGTTAGTACGAAATCAGATAATCCCTTAAAGGATAATCCTTTATAAAAAGAAATACTACTCTTAATCTATGAAATTCAACAAAAAGTACCCAAAGTTCAAGAAAGACCATTAAATATACAATTGTCCTTAAAATTCTTCAAAATAATCCAAACTAAGATTGAAACCCAAAAACTCATAAGGATTTAATCACATAATGTTCCACATTAAAATCTTAACATTTATCTTCAAAAAAATCGACTGCTCTTCATGTCTCATACTAAAGTGTAATTAACCTAATCACATATTCTCTATGATAGGTTAATCATTTCCATAAATAACCCAAATCACCTTATTTCCACAATAAAAACAAATATTCCTCCAAAATAAAATTTCAACAATTATTCCACAAATTAAATCCCATAGTATTCTATTTTTCTTAAGCATATAGTGTTCCCCAAAGAGAGAATGTATTCCAAAATAACCTTTATCACTTAATCACCAAATAATTTTCCTATACTAAGGATTTCCATTTTATAAAACATAATATCCAAAATCAACTTATTCATGATATATAAAATCATTTAACGAAAAAGAATTAGTCATACTAACCAGGAACTTCACGTAGTCCGGTGGTAGGTAATAAATCCCAATCGCACTTTAGTTGTGGGTTCGATTCCCGTAGCTTTGTCTGATGCGATGGGTTTTCACATGGTTTGAGTGTTGTCCTTTTTCAAAAATTATATAATTTCATAACATTCCAAAAAAATGAGACAAATTCCTCAAAAATAACCATAACATATTTTATCCTCAAAGGTTATCTACTACCATTCATTTTGCATCCCAAAATGTTATAACCATTTATCACCTCTAAAATAACTATGAATCTTTCTAATATTATAACCATTATGGTTATGTCACTTATGATTAAATAAAACCCTAACCTCTAAAGTTATCTAAACCGACCTCTTATACCAACTATAAGGACCCGACCTTAAACATTACATAATCTTCAATTAAGTGAATAATTAACATTGATGATCTTTTCAGGTTTAGAGCTTTAAAGAATTAGGCCATAACTATTACATCTCAAAAATTACAAAGTAGGAACTTCTACTCAGTTTCCATTTTTTTCATAAAATAAAAACACTTAAAAAAATAAACTTTTTTAGTTCCATGTTTTAGACGACATGACTTTTCCTTGATCCCATCCTTGACCCTATTTATCTTTAAGTCCTGTGAATTTTTTTTCAAAACTTAGGATGAGCATAAAAATCTCAGTAAGGGTTATAAAATAAGGAAAGAAAACATTATCCCATAAATAAATAAAAATCAATGAAACCATACTTTTTAATCATAACACACCTTATAAAATCACAATATTTATGAATAATACATAGAAATCATAAATCATAAAGGTAACTTGTGGCATACATAACATAATTACCTTGTAGGTTTCACAAATAAGTAGGGAGTTAAATTTGGAATACCCATCATAGTATATTCCCTAAATCTATTAGGATAAACATTATCGTTTACCTCCGTCATGTTAGCCAATGCATTAGAGAGCTATCTTGGGCTCACCCGCTCTAGGTTTATCACGGAACCACCCATATATGTAAACAATTCCCAATAACCATAACATATTCATAACACATAAAACAAGAATAAAGGAAATATAAAATTTCCACATTGCAATCATTATATATCTTTTCAAGATACTGACATAATCAATGCTTTTTCAAACCATTTTCAAAACCATTTAAACCATTTAATAAATAGATGTTTGAATCAAAGTGTCCCATACCACTTTGATGATTTTAAAGGGATTAACATTTTAAAACATTAATGTCCATATAATTAAATACTTAATTTTTTTTGAAAACATGGACATTAATGATAAATATTTAGAAGATTAAATCTTTAAAATATTTAAAACAATCTTTTAGTTAAATAGTTCGTTACCACTTAGAAAATACTTGAATACAAATAATTAAATAATTACATTAAAAAAAACTTATAATAACATGAGAATAAGGAGATTCATGATATAATATGTCAAAGGGAAGTATATACACCATATAAAATTGAATTGGTGTATAAGAACAAATAAGTCTCAATGGAATGTAAATTGAGACAAAGTCCCTTGCAAAGATCATATTCTTAGATTAAGGAAAAATCAATGAAATAATTATGTGTAAAAAATAAGAATACACCAAATATAAGTGGAAATTAAGTTTAAAACAATCATAGGTCATTCACACATATTCATATCACAACATAATCAAGAAGTAGAAGTTTAACCCAAAGAATTGAAATTGGATTAAGAAGCTCTCTTACAAAAATTCAACAGCCTAATGACGTCGATTTAAAATTCATAAAATGAGTTAATGAGAGAGAAAAGGGTCTCTCATAAAATGGACATAAAATTTACAACAATAAGGATATATTAGAACATATCCCAACATATTAATACATAAATTAAAATACATAACTAAAATAAGTCTTTTAAAAAGAGGAGGGTGAAAGGTTCCCTTACCAATTTGGTAACTTACGAAACATACACCCCATGAAAGAAAGATCATAAAATGAAGATGAAAATTCCCATAAATTAAATTATATTACACAAATAATATAATCATGTGCAGTACATACACCACACAAAAGGAAATAGTGACAATATAACATGAATCTCACAAGAATAAAAAATGAAATGAAAACCCCTTACCACGTTGTAATCAATCGAGTCATATGACCAAAAGTTAATAACCACCAAATGAATCACATAATAACATGAATATAAAGAGAATAATTATAATATATAACAAATTTCAGTAAAAAATACACTACATGAAATAAATAAGTGGCGAACAATGGAAATCTCATGAAATTAAAAGTGAGATAAGAAACCCCCTACCTCGTGTCTGACATGACCCGTTCATTCTTTAATATCATGAATAATAAACTAAAGTTAATTTATACTTTCTTAAAAACCTATTTAAATTTTATTATTCCTTTTATATCACTTATTACCATGTTATAAAAATTATGCAATCATTTAAGTTAATAATCGTCATTTTGTCGATATTTGGTACTTGAGTAAAAAATGAACTTCTTATAATTACAAGTTGTTCATGTGGTAAAAAGTCCATTATCTCCAGAATGATATTAATTATTTAGATATCATATATATCATATATATATAGTATACATATATATTTATAATTGTACATAACATTTAGATGTAAGAAATGAAATGCACCGTTCATGGAGATGGTAAGCCGTACGTACGCATGAACGTTACTTTCATTTATATTTTGCATTTAATGGAATGAAAAATTAATGATAAATAGGTAAATTATAATTAAAGTATAATATCATATATAATTTCATTTATTACATCCTTTATATGTTCCACGTATGGCATGAATGAGTCATATCACTTTGAGGGGGCGGTAGTCCGCACTTCCTCAAATAAAATTATCGCATTTACCCATTATGGAAACCATAAAGGTATGATATAAATGAAAAATACAGAAGTATAGAAAAAATATAAATATAATATATATCACATATAAATACAGTGTAATCTTAATGTCCACCATAATAGGTGGTAGGAGAAGATTGAACAATCATCGTTTCGTGAGGTAGTAGTTACCGTCCACAGAAACAATATGTTCTTTACCCATTAGACAGAGGTATATGTAAGTGTAGTTAGAATTATTATCATAAAAAAACCTATTATATTGATGATACTAGTGTTGTTATAAAATAAAGTAATAAAAAGAGTTTAGGGGGTTGGATAAGTAAAATAAAATAAAAGAACTTAAGAGAAGATGTTACCTTTAAATCAGATAACTCCCTTTGGTTTGAACCAAAAGGATTTCTTGAAGTGACTTCTGTCTAAAGTAAGGCTTCTATACAGAATGGAGGGATTTTGAGAGATTATTTGGGCAGATATTGGACAATCCAAGTGGCTTGAGAGGTGTGAGTAATGGGTTAGAGGTGGGGTCTTTTTATAGGGGGGAGGGGGGCTCTTTAGGAAAGTTTGAAAATATTATTTTATTATCTAATGATTTTCGGTTTCTAAAGGTCCAAAACTTATTAAAGTATAAGAAAAGATGAATCTTTTTCGAAATAAAATCATCCCATAAGAATTGGATATGTCTCGGATATTTTTTTAATTTTTATAATCATATTTATTTAAATCATTCATTAATGAGGTAAACATTACATCATTATTGTGTCATAAATTTATTAATTTATTTGATGTATAAAAATTATAAATAAAATACCATGATGTAGTAAATATTTTTATATTTATAATGAATATTTATAGTCAAATATATCAATTATATAACCCCATATTAAAATTGTTCTATCAAAACAATACATGTTTATCATATTTTTATTTTTACTTTAAATAAAAAGTTATTAATGTCATTATCTTACCCAAATGGCTTTAAAAGGACAAAAGTCTTACCCAATGATTTCCTTGGTCGTAAATTACTCATCCAATAATTTTAGGATAAGTGTTAAGGTAATTTTATATTATTATAATATTATTTTTACCTTGAATTACCCTATTTACCTTTAACCGCAGTAAATAAAAGTCAAAAGTTAATATTCACCAAAAATTATTTCATCTTATTGAACCAAATTTAATTTAATAATAAAAACCATATATGTCGGATTTTCAAAATTCGATTCACAGAAGTGGTAAAATTTCATTTAAATGAAAAAATTGGTTTTTTAACTACTACTCAGCATTTTCACTATTCATCAAAAATTGAAGGTTTTCAGAAAAATACCAAAAATTAATCCTAAGATATATTTGATATTCTGAATTCAAAAATGATATATATTTTAAAAAATTTAAAAAATAGAAGTTT
This sequence comes from Viscum album, assembly GCA_963277665.1. Lineage (NCBI taxonomy): Eukaryota > Viridiplantae > Streptophyta > Magnoliopsida > Santalales > Viscaceae > Viscum > Viscum album. Next base: position 1,843,361,505 of record OY728136.1, read on the forward strand.
CATTAATTAATTTAAAATTAATTCCCATTGTCAAAACAAAAAGCGTGTTTTTTAAGAAATAATAACCATCAGAAGATTGACACTTGTTTATGTCCAATTTCAAAGTGAAATTACTTCCATTGAACAAAATTGGATTAAATGGTAAAAATATAATATAATTATACTTTAAAACCATTTAAAAAGATAATATAACCATATAAATAAATTAGATTAAAAGGCAGTTTTGAATTAAAATGCAGTATTTTTCACTATTCATTAAAAAATGAACTTTATTAGAAAAATACCAAAAATTTACCCAAAGTAAATTTTTATGTTCCTATTCTAAAGAATAATTTTATTTTGTCAAATAGAACATATAAAAGTGACCAAAAAAAGATTTAAAAAAGGGTTCTCCATCAAAAGGTGGTAAATCGACATTTTAAAGAATATTAGAGTATTTATGCTTAAAATTAGATTCATTCAAATTTTAAGCCTCTAAATTTTATTGGATAAATGTAAAAACATTTAAAAAACATTTATAATCATAATATGGTTAGTTCTATTCATTCTCTCCAATACAATGGCTAGGCGGTAACTACTATTTAAAATAATATTATATTATTATTTTTTAGTATGACCCAATGTTGTGTGAAACGTAAGATTTCAAATAAATCCGTTGTTGCGTGTTAGGTACCCCATTGAATATAGAACCCACTTTAAAATAAATTAATATTTAATTCAAAAATATTAATAAATAAGAAAATTTATTATTCTTTATTTACTTGGGATGTTACATGCACAGTTTCCTTTCACGGTTATACAAACTGTGTAAAAACCGTGCGAAGCCCATTATGTCATGTTTCATGGTTACTTGGGGTGTTCTATATGGTTTCAACTAATCGCAATCAAACCATACACCCTTAAAAAATTACCAAAACCATTCCAAAACCTTCCCAAACCCTCCCAAACATTACCCAACCACTTTAACCACATAAAAAGGCATAAACAAGGGTTACATACATCAAAATGGGGGTACTAAATTCTCCCCACCATTAGAGTTTCCATCCTCTAAATTTAGAGAACCATCGCTTTGACGAAAGAGCTAAGGACATTGCTCAACTATCTCTTTCTCCTACTCCCAAGTCTCCTCTTGAATTTGACCATGTTTCCACAAAACTCGAAATAGACCGATGCTTTTACCATGTAATAATTTCTCTTTCCTATCGAAAATCTACAATGGAATGTGCACCAATGAAGAATATAGCTCTATCTCAACATGATCACATCGAATCACATGGTCAAGATCTGACGGATACTTCTTCAACTGAGAAAAATGGAATATATTGTGTACCACACTGAACTACAGTTGCAAAGCCAACTGATAAGCCACCTCTTCAACCTGCTCAAGTATATGAAAAATCCCAATATTCCTTGGAGATAACTTGCCTTGATTTCCAAAACGATGATGTCCAAGCCTAGGATAGATTCTCAAGAACAAATGATTACCCACCTCGAACGATAACAGCCGTCAATAATAGTCCACATACAACTTCTGATGACTTTGAGTCGTCTCCATTCTATTCCTGATAAAATTAATCTTTGCTATTGTATCTTGGACAAGGCTTGGACCAACCAATGAAGTTTCTCCTGTTTCCACCCAACATAGTGGAGAACGACACAGATGACCATACAATGCTTAAAACGGTGCCATATGTATCAAGGCTTGATAACTATTATTATACAATAATTCCAATAACGGTAAGTGATCCTCCCATGATCCACCTAAATCTATCACACAATCCCATAAAATATATTCCAAATTTTGTATCGTTATCTCACATTGTCCATCCATATAAGGCTGATATGCCATACTCATCATCAACTGATTCCCAAGGTCTTGATATAAGGATTTCCAAAAATGATATGTGGACCTCATATCTCTATCTGATACAATCGAAACTAGAACACTATGCCTCTTTACCACTTAAAGGGTATAGATTTTGGATAGATCCTATACCGCATGATATTCACGAATAAGGATGAAATGGTTCGACTTTGTGAGATGATCCACTATCACCCATCTAGAATGATGATAATCCCTAAGAATTTCCTCTTAATGAGACAATAGTACAACAATCCGATTCTGAAAAAAATGAATTCCCATTTAGTTACCAGCCCTCAATGTTCTCACCACCATTGAGTTTTGATCTCATCACCATACAATTGGAATCAGAAACCTATACCTCTTTAACCAAACCAACTAAGTCAGGAACCAATGAGACCGAAAAAAAAACATTTTGTCTCCCCAATCCTCACATTCCAATTGCATGTCGGCTATGAATGACATCAAATACCACTGATCTGATGCCTATTTCACCACCTAAGCATACGACTTCATACTTAATGCATCCACCACTAAATTTCCCTTACCTAGTGTGTAAATCAAGTCAAAATCAAACATTTGGAGATACTTCATCCATATCCTTTTCCTCAAGTTCAAATCTATTTGTGATAAAATATTCTTCAAGCTCTTATGATCAGTAAGGACCATGAATTTCTCACTGAAGAGATAATGATGCCACATTTTCAAAGCATGAACCATAGCCACAAAATCTAAATCATGCATTGGGTAGTTATTCTCATGCACCCTCAACTATCATGATCCATACACAACCACATGATCCCCTTGCATTAGAACACACCCTAACCCTGATCCTGATGCATCACAATACACCACATACCCTTTTCCTAGTTCTAAAAAAACCAAGATTGGTGCTGATGTAAGGTGACTCTTAAGCTCTTCAAAAGATTTACGAGAATTATCATTCCATTGAAATGAGACATTATTCCTTGTAAAAGCTATCATCGGTGAGGCCAATTGTGATAAATCACGAACAAAATGTCGATAATAGCCTACTAGACCAAGGAAACTCCGTATCTCAAAAACATTCTTTGGCATTTTCCACGAAATAACAACCTCTATATTTTTTGGATCTATTGAAACACCCTTAGTAGAAATAAAATGGACAAGGAAACAAAGATTTTGTATCCAAAAACCACACTTCAAAAATTTGGCATATAGCCAATGATCTCTCAAAATACCCAACATTATCGCCAAGTGTTGCTCATGCTCAACCCTTGTCCTAGAATACACCAATATAATATAAAAAATACCACTAAAAAATAATCCAGATATTTCTGAAATATATGATTCATCAATTCCATAAAAAGATTTGGTACATTCATCAGACCAAAGGTTATAACCACATACTCATAATGACCATATCTACTTCTGATGGCTATTTTTGGAATATTATCCTTCCTCACTCGCAATTGATGATATCCTGACCGCAATTCAATCTTAAAGAACCATTGAGATCTCCTCAACTGATCAAAAAAACAATTAATGTGTGGAAGTGGATATGGGTTTTTTATTGTAACTTGATTTAGCATACGATAATCAACAGACAACCACAAAGTTCTATCTGCCTTTTTAACAAACAAGAATAACACTACCCACAAAGACATTGTTTTATAACTCCTCTAAGTACAATTTAAATTCCTTCAATTATATTGGTGACATATAGTAAAACATAAGTGATATAGGACTGGTCCCCAGAATAATATCAATCGTAAACTCTAATTCTCTCATGGGTGAAAATCCTGAGAATTTTTCAGGAAAGACATACAAAAAATGGTCAAAAACCATTGAAAAAATGATATAATAAACTCCTTCCATTAATTCCAATTACAATGACACTAACTAATATGATATTGTGCCAATATATGGTGCTAAAAATCCCATTGCACCCAACTTTTCATTCTTCTCCCCTATAAAGAGATGTTTGACACTATCATCCATCGTGAAACTAACCGTTTGTGCATAATAGTCAATACAGGACTTAGACATTTCCAACCAATCCATTCCAAATATTATATCATATTAATCCATATCAATCACAAAGAAATACCACATCAACTCAACCCCATACACAACTATAAAACATGTTCTACAAAAGAAGGATCAACACTCTCTTTGACCCAGAGGAGTTTAAAGTTTTAAAACCGAAGGCATCATTTCCATAGTTAAACCCATCAAAATAATAGCATCAGAAACAATAAAATAATGTGAATCACCTATATAAAAAAATGCTTTCATCAAGGTAGAATTTAAAATAATCATACCTCACACTGTGGATGGTCCCGACTAATCATCCATCACAACCTTCTCAGCTCCAAACAATTGCTTTCTTTCCACACTCTGCTCTTTATTGCTCTACTGAGGAGTCATGGTATTCCTGGAATCACCATGACTAAATTTATTCTGTTGAAGAGGGGTATGATGCTTCCCCCATCTTGTCGAGGCATAGGACACCTACAACCCATAAGGAGTGTCACGAACACCTGACCTAGGAGAATTATGAAAATAATGCTAAAGATAACCCATCTACTTATAGTTATGACATTCTTGAGGTTATTCCATACAATCCCACTTGATGTGTCCTATAGATCCAAACTAAAAACATCCCTACTTACTCTGAGGATTCATAGGAATATTTATCGATCCTATCATTAGATTCTAAGCCATACTCCCACCCTGGAAATAAGTGTCCCTCTTCCACTTGATCCCAACATTAGATTTACCAAAATTTCCCATGGGTACCAACATACTTCCCCCACCTATAGATCCCAAAATATCCCATTCATCTAGTATTTATTTATTCAACATTTCTGTGTCATCACTTATACATAGCACTGATATTTTAGAAAGAATTTCCTACCTCAAACAAACTTAAAAAATGCATGCCTTTAATGATGTAACACCTGCCACATCATGTAAAAACCGCATTAAGTTCATAAACTTAGCCATATATTCTTTTAATAAGAGGTTATCTTGCTTTAAATGAAATAAATATATTTTTCACTGAATTTTGAACATGTGAGGGATGAATTTTTTGTTAAAAAATTCCTCAAACCCCCCATGTCATACCTTGGTTTGTTCCAGCTTAGACCTCCACCTCCCACCACTGACGGGAAAGATCTTCCAACATGTACATTTCTAGATTCACTTTCATCTCCACTAGTTTTTCCAAGAATTAAAATATCCTATTCATTCTGTTTAACCATGCCTTTGCATTTTCCGGTTCAGAATCACCCCTAAATATGGGTGGATTCTACTTTTGAAACCGAACTACACGATCCACATGCTTTGGATCTTCCGGTTTATTCCCACTTTCCACATCTTAGAAAGCTTTCACTATACTCTTCAATATCTTCTGGTTCACCTGGGGCTTAGGTGAAACCACATTTTTAGCAGCCTCCTCTGGTTGGTCTCTACGATGCCTACCCGGTGCCATTTCTATCGATACAAAAACCACCATAAGTCTCATTCCCTTAGCAAGAAAGGGACTATAATTTCAAATTCAATTACATTAAAACTATCACAACCAAGCTTTCCATAAGTTTATATTTCCAATGTTTCACCATTTTGAAAAAAAATCCACCATGTTTTGAAAATTGACCCATTTTCAAAACACCACAACCATCCACATTTCAAATCCGCACATTGGAAAATAATTTCCAGATTTTTCATAATTCAATATATTCATACCACAATATAAATAATTATGCTAAATGAAATATGAAATCCTAATGGGAATTCATTGCTACCATGAATTCCATGCTCATATCATTGACTATAACCACAAAAATGAGATTTCTAATACATATAAGTGTCTCTACAACACTTATGTACCCAAATCCCTGGTAAATTGAAGTTCAACATAAAAGGGTTAGCTACAACCTTTTATGCTATACATTTCAAGTTTCGACAGTCCTACTCCTTACTGCTATCTCAAATCAAGGAATAAACTGAGAATGAGTGTCAACTCCAAGACCCAGACCAAAAAATGATGCCAAAGGATTGAAGAAATGATACAACTTGTAACGTCTCACCCCTTCCTCATTGGTTTGAGACGACGGTGAGATGATACTTGGACTTAGGTGACATTCCCAAGGCACCAAAGGATTAAAATAAATGTCGAGGGCTTCAAGAACAATTAGGGAACAATTTTAACTTATAAATAATCTAACCAACCACTTAAGTCATAACCAACCACAACTATATGATGAATTTCAACCAAGTACACCCAAACAATACCTTACTAAGTGACAACCAAACTATTCCATAACAATTCTCATAACCAATAAAACTAAACCACAAAAATCTCAATATCAAAGTACAAAGTGAAATAATCAATAGAAATACCCAAAGGAAACCATGTCACACTCCACAACTACACACCAAGCTCTATGCTCCAAGCACCACAATACTGCCTAAGTATCAGGATGAACTATTAGAAAAATGAGATGCTTCACCCATACCTATGTATCAAAATACCACATCTGAAAAAGCACCCAAGTGAAAAACCAAGGGTTGAATAATAATTCTCAATTGGTTTTCCCAAAATGACTTCTCTACACACACCACTAGGATAGAACCGTTATCACATTTATTTAAAGCAGTTTATAGAAAATATCAAATAGTGCAACAATTTTCAACAAGCCAAACACACCCTTGCCTAGCCACTTTTAACCAAATCCACACAATAAAAGGGAAATAAAAAAACCATGAAATTATCCATTTTACCATCACATATTAGAACAATAATTTCCACCTTGAATAACCACACATAAACAAATCATAACCATATAGTTTCACACACCCAAACAAGTAAACAACCAAGGTGTAATTTCCTATCCAAGACCATTTACTCCTTTCCCAATCTAGTGGTACTTCACACACACCTATCTTTGATGGTGGCCCTTACATCCAATATCCATCCCCTTTTTATAGTCATACTCTTTACCCACTTCTCATCATTCCAACACAAACATAAAATGCTCAAGATAATAAATTAGCACATACACCCACTAAAGCCACAACAATACGCAAACAACTATTTCACAACCAAACAACCCCTTAGGAAATAATCTATGACACATTAAATTTCAATAAAGCAACCCCTTTCATTTAAATCCATTTTACCAAACCATTTTATAAATCAACCCAAGCTACCAATTTTAAAATCAATATTTTAAAATCTGACAACAAAGAACATTTCACCACAATAAACCATTTTCCCCAAAATCCAAAAATCATCACAAAATGAATTTACAATAAGATTAACACATAATAAACACAAAAAAATCAAATAAATAACAAAAAATTGAAAACAAGGATTCTAGTTCTAGAAAAATGGATTCGAGAGAGAAGACACCTACCTTAGGGTTTCGGTGAAATTGACCAACTCACAACCGCACCAGAAATATGGGTGAACTCTCCACCAAAACCACCTTAGATCTCTTTTCCTTACATAAAAAGACCAAATATCAATATTTTAGGCAAAAATAACCCCATATCTACATGATATGGTTGTAGATATAGAAAACCAAGACATAGGGAGATCTAGATCTAAGGAAAACCAAGAAATATCCAAGAGAGGAGGCTTACCAGAGAAGAACCTCCTTCACCACACCTTGAAAACTCTTCGAATCACCTCCAAAATGAGTGGGAGAGGTGAAATATCCCTCAAGGAGAGAAGATAATAAGTGAGGATTTAATGGAAGGAATTTTTGGGTGTTTTAGGTTAAATCTCAAGTGACCCGTTTTTCAAAAAAACCCATTTTTAAAGTCATACACGATTAGCTCGCATGGTTAGATAAACCGTGCGCTAATCATGCTCCTACTACTACACACAGGGTGACCCACATGGTTTCCTTGTATGGTTAGAAAAACTGTGTGCAAACCGTGTGAAGTCCACTACCTCATGTTGCACGGTTACCTAGGAGGTTCTACACAGTTTCACCTAACTGTGCTCAAACCACGTGCCCTTAGAAAAGTCCAAAAACCATTCCAAAAGATTCCCAAACCCTCCAAAACATTACCCAAACAATTTAACCACATAAAAAGGCATAAAAAAGGTTAAATACTTCAAAATTCGGTTACTAAACTTACCTTATTTCATTCGTGTTCGTTAAAAAATGGAAATATTACTCATGCATATGTACGACCTACCATCTTTATGATTGTAAAATAATTCATTTTTCAAAAACATCTTTCATAGTTGGTTTTAAAAGTATAATTAATCTATAAAATGATAATTATGTCATTATTATTATTATAGAGACGATTTAACAAGTATCCTTTTGACTATGACCAACATATCAAATTCTTTTTTCAATTATAAACCAAACATTCTCAAAACAAATGATGTGGAATTAACTGATTAAATAATTAAATATATTATTGAAATAAAAGAAAAAATGGTGAAACCCATAGTTTCTTTACACATATTCTCACACCACTTCCACCTTGGTTTCTACCATTAATATCACATAGAAATTGTGGATCTAGGTTAATCGAGTTCCTCTATCACCAGTGGCTAGATTCCAGATATCCAATTTTCTCAGGAAACAATCCCATCACACTACACTACCGCCACAACACCCAAACGTGCATCAAGAATGCCATTTTGTTTCTGATTCATCATCATTTTCATTTCACCTTGATCAAATCATCTATCTTGAACCTTAACTCATAGTATTGATCCATTTCACCAAATAATGATTGTGCAATGATTGATCACCCGTTATTGGTCAAACCACCGACCAAATGGAATGCAGATGATTAATGCTTGAAGAAAATGGGGAAGAATAAAAAACAAAAATATGAAAAAACTTATTTGTTGTTTGATATGGTCTTTATTTTTTTATATTATAACGTGGAATGAAGAACCAAATATCAAAAGTAATATCAAATTCTTATTTCAAGGAAAATAAATAAATTCCTGTAATCAACAATCAATCCATGAATTAATTTGTTAGGTAATTAATTCATGTTCTATGTGGGTAAAATAAAAATGGGATAAATCCAATCAAATAAAATTACCTACCTTAGGTTTGGATCAATATTTGATAATGAAGAGTTCTGATCTTTTTTCATTGATGAGATCTAGGATCTTAATTGGTACACCAATTGGCTATGCACGATCCATTTTTGATCATCCAAAAATCCTCTTCCAATGGCCCCCTCTCGATCTCTAGGGTTATGAGGATAAAATTAGGGGTTTTACATAATATGTATTTTATATAGGGGGTATTAGGTCGATAATTTCAAATAATAAATAAGAAAATTAATTAATTAATTTTATTATTTATACCCATGACTATACTTGACCAAAACATTTAACGCCAATAAAGATTATGTCACACCTAGGGTAAAAACTGTGTTCTGGATTTAATTGAGGTATCTAATTTCAAATATAAAACTCCATTTGGTATTTATTTCATTATTTTAGAAAAAATTCATGTTCTTGATATAATATATTTAATATTTTTATTATATCAACACTTATTATCATCAGGACTCATAATCTCACGTTGTCTAAGCATATAACTATGAAAATTTTATTTAAAATGTTTTAAAGTCTTACAAGGAAAAAAATAACAAGTCATTAAATGGAGTGTATCAAACATTCTATTAGATCCATATAAATTTGGAGAGTATAGGCCCCACCCTCTTATTAAACTCAAACACTCAAGTTTTTTTATCCCTTTTGTTATTGAGTTCATCAACTTCGACATCAACGAGAAACTCGATCTCAAATATGCATCAGCTTCAGTAAATGCCATCAATTATCCAATTACATATAGAATTGATTTCCCTAATTGTTTTTTTATTTTTTGATATCATATTCACCCATTTTATAAAATTTGATCATCATTATTTTTTCAGCACAACCATTGGTTCATTATATTCAGCGCGAATAATCTTCAATCGAACACTTCGAACTCGGTTCTAGCACAACACCACAAACAAATATCTTAATCACTCATCCACAATGAGTATCTAATACTTCTAAACTCTAGACATGGTTTCAGCTTTAAGAATGACATACCTATTCATCACAGATTTGAAAATCCATAAAACCTCAGTTCTTAATTTTGTTTGGTTTATCTACTTTAGAAAAACTCAATTCGACCTCCCCTTCACATAATTAATTTTTTTTAATTATTATCAGTGATGGATTTGGGTATACTTTTTTTTGGAAATATCCAATTGAATCCTCAAATCCAAGTCATCTACTTGTATCAGTTTCAAGGATTGAAATGTCTCATCATCAAGGTGATCTCCACATGATTTATTATATCTTTTTTTATCATTAATTAGTAAAGTATCTTTATCCATTGATCTTATTCTCCTCATATTCACATCTCCTATTCTTAAGTCAGCATGAAGAGCTATAATATTGAGTTCAAAATCAATTTATTTTGACAAAAATTATCAAGCTCAAGAAAAACCACATCAAACTCCCAAAAAAATCTAACATCATCAGTCGTATCATCCTTCTCGGTCATCCCTTCTTCTTCAAGTTCAGGTTAAATCAATAAATATCATAATTTTTCTCAAATGAAAACCCCCAAGTTCTTAAATGTGTGTATCCCTAATCAGTGATCTTGATTATTAATTTTAAAAGAATTGAGAATTTTGATTGGTGTTCGATCATGGCTCGATGATTTTCGTGGTCTTCTCTTCAGTTTTTCCAACCATGGGTCATAATTCTCCTAAGATAAATTATCTTATGTGATATTATCTTATGCATAAAACCTATGAAATTTATCTTACCTAGTATCTCAATTCACTCACACAGATTAGAATTTATCTAACACTAATTCCCCTTAATTATCTAATGTGAATTTACTTATGTAGGCATGGAATACTTCTCTTACGAGGTGATATTGTCTTATGTGGCCGATTCCAAATAAAATAAAAACTAATTAGGAATTTAAAAAGAAAAAAATATAAGAAAAAAATATACTAACATTTCAAATAAAAAACCCAAAATATAAAAGGCGTTAAATTGATAAATTAAAATAAAAACTAAAAAATTAATAATTTAATTATTTTCATAAAAAATAAATAAATAATAAATACATTAACAAGAAATATTAAATTATAAAAAAATTTAATTTAAAAAAAAAATTAAAAATGAAACAAATAAATAAAATAAATAAAGATCGACACACTAAAATTATTCAAAAATTAATTTAAATGTTTTTGACACTATAGTCAATAATTTATTAATTATCAAAAAATAAATCTCAAAATTATAATTAATCACTTAAATACTTATTTTACCATTAAATATACATTAAAAAAATAAAAAACGATGTGAAAAAACACATGAAATAAAGGCCACATAAAATTTCCACACACTTAAGAATTTTTTATCCTAAGGAAATAATCTAGTCAAATTCAGTTGAATAAAATGAATCTCAAGATTGAAATAATTAATAACCATAATTTTTTTTAAAATAAATTTTCACACTTGGATTTTTCTCAAGCAGTGAATAACTTAACCCTCAAGAAATTAAATGTTTTTTGGTATGAAATCTAATTCCTATTTAAAAAAAATTATTAACCATAATTTTTTTAAAATTAATTAAATAAACTTAAATATGCATTCAAATTTAATTCCAAACTTTTCTTTACCTCCAAGATAAAAATTGCACATAAATATAAACTATAATAATTAGTCACTCTATTTGGATGAAAAAATTTAATAATTTCAATTAGTATAAATAATTCATCGAATAACTTAAATGGTAAAAGAAGGAAATAATGAAGGAATATATGTTCATGTCAGATTAATATTTTTATTTCATAATACATTTTAATGCATATTTTATGAGTTTAAACCTAATTTCAAAAAGTTTAAAGGTGATAATAATTGTATAACATTAATCTGATATTTTACCAAACAAAATTTCTTTCAATATGGAAATAAAAATGGTAAAATCAGTTGAATCCATGGGGTAATATAGAATTAACCTCCTCAAAGTGGATACATATCATTCAAACTTTAGAAATTTTTTGAACCAATAAAAATGATTAATTGAAACTTTAGTACATAAAACCTTGAAAATTTTTAATGGATTATAATGGAGTTTTCAATAAATAATAGTTAAGATAAATTAATAATACCCTATAATACCATCAAGAACTCATTGTTAAACCTCAAGATGTAAGAAAAAAATAAGAATTTTAATTTAAAACACATTTTCAATTCATTATAATAATGTAAAGTTTAAAGGGTTACATTGGAATTCAAACAACATGTTTTCCACAAGTTATCAACATTTTTATAAAATAGAATTTAAAATTTACATCATTTGACTTTATAATAGATTTTGTTTTTCAAATTAGATAAAAAAGGAACATGTTGAGTAGTGATTTCACTTCAAACAAAGTGTCAAGTACAAAGGTAATTTAAGGGGTAAAAATCAAGGTTTTAATTTATTTTCAGAATAATTTTCAATAAGAAAGATTAAAGAAATATTGAAACCCATAATTTAAAAGAATAATCACAAAATAAATTTTAAAAATTATTTTTTCCCACACTTAATTACCAATAAAGTGTGAAATTCAATATAAAAATTTCAAGGAAGTGAAAAATGGTTTCAAAATTTTATATATTCATAGAAAATTAAAAAAAGAAACTCCCTTGAAAATTATTACTTTATTTAGTCATAGTTCAGATCAACAATCACCCTATATTAGTATTTCAAAAAACACTTGGTCTCTCCAATAAATAACCTTCAAAGATAAAATAGAAAAAACATTAATCTAATACATTTAAATTTAAAAAGTTAAGACCAAACAAAGATGTGAGTGTGATAGAAAGAACTAGGCTAACAAAATTGGATAAAGGTGTGAAAATGAACTAATCAGGTTGATGAGGAATTTTTATTACTAAAAAAATTAAACAAAAGAAAAAAAAATCAATCATGGGTTGCCTCCCATGCATTGATATATTTAATGTCCTTAGTCAGAATCTACAAGGTAATTAACTATAGTTACTAGGGGGATGTGGTTTCCTAAGAAGGAACCACCACATGTGCTTTACCTATTATTTTTTTCAAAAAATATGAGTTCTATAGGAACCTGAATTTTTGAAACATCTCTCCACCCTATTACCAGCTATAAATTTCCCTAGAAAACACCCTCTATCATCAAGGTACTAATCAAAGGATTATTTAAGTGGAGCATAAAATTCATCAACCAAGACCACACTCTTTGTGTTTAAAAGGGAATCAAACTAAAGTGAAAAAGAAGGGTCTCTATTAAGATTTATTAATAATATTTTAAGATCATCAATAGATAATAAATCACTATAATCACTCTTGGTAGGTATGTTTTACACTTATAGAATTGACTAAACATTGACACTTTTTGAATTTTCATGAAGGGATAAAGGTGTATTAATTGTTCCTAGGGGTGTTACATTATCCTTGAAACTCTATACCTAACTTACAAATATAAAACTCTTAAAAATAAGGGAGAAAGGGGATGATTTTTGGCTAATAGGTTCAAAAAGAGGTTTTTCAATAGTATAATGAGTAATTTTTAAATTAACTGTCAAAAGGATTTCTATTACAAATTATTCATATCTCAAATATTTCATTTAGGAATCATATTATATTATTAATTCATTGAAAAAATGAAAAAATAAATTTATTTTCATCCACAAACTCATATTTCACCATATTATAAATCTCTTTGAAAATTTCCTCATCTAAAAATAGAAAATCATCAACCACTACTTTTGAAAATTTATTTATGCTTAGAATATATAATGTGCATTGAACCTCTTTCCTATGTTCAAATTCAAAAAAATAACCCTCTAAAGTAAAACCATTAAAGTGTTTCAATTTGGGTTCAGGGGAAAATTTTCTCAGTTCATATTCATGAAAAACAGATTCAAGTGATTTAAAATTAAAGCAATTTTACCTAAATTTTTCAACACCATATTAATTTTTTTTTAAAAAATATTTATAGATATCATAAATTTGAGAAAAATGAGGTGAAATATCATCATTTATCCTTTCTTCAAATAGCATTCCTTTATCCTCTATATCAAAATTCATTTCAAATATAATTGGATTCAAAATTTCAAAATTTGGAAGGTTACATTTACCAATAGTTTCAAAATTATCCAAATAAGTGGTTATATGTTTGTTCTTATCCTCTAATATGTTCCAAAATTCATTTTTATATTAGTTAATCAAAAATTGAAAAAAACAGGGTGAAGAATTTTTAACATTTAAGTTCTCATTTTCCAGTATCTCCTCAACCCAAGAAATCTCATTCTCAAAGATCCTATAACAATATTTCATTTTAATTTTATAAATTATGTAAATAATAAGGAATTCCTCTTAAATATACTTTATTTTATTCTAAAAAATTTCTAGTAAAATTTCTTTTAAGTTATTGACATATTAATTAGAATTATTTTCTTCATTTAGAGAGTTGGTTATATTGACATCTTATTCTTCATCAAAATTATATTCTTCTAGATACATGAGATGCTCATTAATTTAAAACTCACTTTCCATTATACTTATATTATATTTTTTCACTAATTTAGTTTCTTTCCCACATAATTCAAATTTCTATTATAGATTACATGAATCAATTTGTAATATTTTAATTTTGGTTTCATGGTATTATTACAATTCCTTAAATTTTCAATCATTTTATACAACATTTATTCCAAAACTGATTGATTATAGGGTTCAGGTTAATAAAAACCTTGGTTCTCTTCAATTTGATCTACCTATTTTGGTTGGTTATAGACACACTTCTAGGAAGTTTGACCATAATAGGAACAATAGACATAATAAAATTCATTTTATTAACCATAACCTCCTTGATATTCCATTTTTAAGTAGTATAAAAAGTTTTAGAAACTTCAACAGTAACACATAAAAAGTTTAAAAAAAATATTTAATTCTAAAACACAAAAGTTGAAGCTAAATTTCAAAGTCATCATAAGAATAAAATTAAATTTCATATTATTCAAAATAATTACTTCATTTTTTTGAATTATTTTAAACCTTAGACACAACACATGCCTTTCTCAGAATAGTTCCCAAATTTTATCTAACATAGTTGTTTACATGATATTAAAATTTCAATTTATAATTTCATAATCCCTAGAATATTAGCGAACATGGTCAATCCATATGGAAAGAAAGAGAGATGTTCTAAAATTTCCTAAACTAATGGAAGCATGGAATGAAAATAATGATTGAATGAGTGAAAGTGTGGGAATAATGGTGATGTAAAATGAATTTTCAATCTTGTTTAGAACTGGTTATGTTAAGAGAAAATACATTTGAAAATATTATCAATAAAAAAATCATTAAATAATTATATAGAAAAATGGTGTTCCATAAAAGAATTTCCATTTAAAAAACTACTAAATTTCTAAAAGTATCACAATATCCCTCAATAATTATTACTACTCCCTTGAAATGTCTTATAATCCCTCAATATATGCAATAAAAAATATGAGTTATATTTGGTCATGAAAAAAATAAAGAATAATAAAATAATGAAAATCTCAAATAATTAATTTTCTTGATCAACTAAGTACAATGAATGTTTTTAAAATAGAAACACAAGCATGGGAAATTAAGAAATAACAGAAAAAAATGTGAAGGTGATAGAAAATATAATCTCTTGAGTTTAAGCCATTCTCTCTTTGTTTCATCTCTATCTATAATATATGATGAAGATCCTTCTCATGATCCTGAAAAATATCACCTTCTCTTGGCTCTAAATCATCATTGTTATCCATCATATTCAAATGTATTTATTAATAAAACAGTTGATTATTTCTTAAAAATTTTCATGTCTACCCATTTTATCTCCCATTGAAATCACCGACTAAAAATTTCCACCATCATATTTGGTGACTTATAAATGAGAGTGAAAATTTACTATCCTTTTATCACTACACTGTAATTTTATCTATTCTCACCAACCAACATATTTCACCTATAGGGAGAATTTAATTTCTACAACAGTCATCATTAAATTTTTTATGGGGTAGTCCAATATTTCCTCCATTTAATCTCATCAATTAAACTCCTTATTTTCAATCAATTAAATCCCGACCTTTCAAAAATCATGAGTATGTTCTCCAATTTTACACCACTTATAGTTTTACCATGTTAATCTTGGGTGACCTCCATGGATGGTTGTAAAATAAATCACTATTTATTCATCCTTGAAACTCACAAACCTAGAAACCAGTTAGATAGTTCACAATGTTCCAAATACAACCATGTAGATCAATAATGAGTCAAATCAGATTCCTCAACTTGTTTTGAAACTTGAGCTTCACAATGGAAATAAGACAAGAAACTTTCATGAATTCAAACTTGATATTAGATTCATATAAATTATGAGATTTAGGACCCACATTTTTCTAAACTCAAGAACCTAGGTTTTTTTATACCTTATGTTGTAAATTTCATTAGTTTTGTCATCAACAAGCATAGTTTGAGCTCAAATTTTCATCGAATTCAGTTAATAACACCACTTCCCTAATTTTAGATAGCATTTATTTCCCTGAATCATGTTTCTTTTTTGATCACATATTCACTCAGCTCATTGAATCCCATCATCATCATTTTTTCCATCGTGGACATTGGTTCATTATATTCATCACCAATGATCATCAATAAAGAAATTATAACTCAGTTCTGGTGTAATACCTCAAAACTAAGGTTGTCATCACTCAGCCACAATGATTCTTGAGTTCATCTGAGATCTGACCATGGTTAGAAATAATTTTTGTAACTCAAAAAGATTCCATCCATCCAAAATTAACTTTTTTTATTAATTCAGGTTGGGAAGTTCCCTACAAAAAACAAAATTAAGGAGGTCTAAAGTAATGGATACTAAATGCATATTCCCTTACAAAGTTACCATATGCCCATGGGAGAGACCCCAACCTAGAAAATAGAAAAATTGGATCACCATTAGTAATCCCCAAATCCAAGAATTTTTCATCCTTTTTACCCTCACAACAAGTATGAATAAGTAACACCTACGAGTCAAGAAGTCATTTTCATTTGAGTATGATGTAGGCAATGGTCCAAGGAATTGAAGCTTCCCTTGAATTGAACCATTTAGAATAGTCAAGTCTGTTTCTACTGACTGTATCTTAATATTGTGTGATTGACATATCTTTATAACTTTCAACATCCCATAAGCCTCTTCCATGAGGGAATATCCCACCCTGAATCCATCACTCAAAAAGCTTCATCTTCAAGAACAACTAACCTCTTCATCACATACATGAAAATCCCCAAAACCATGATTCTTTATTTCATTTGGTTTATATAATTTTAAAAAACATGATTGATCCTCCCTTTCATGTATCTAAAAATAAATAATTTTTTTATCTCTGATGGATTTGGGTAAACATTTTTCAGTGATCTCGAATGAAATCCTAATATCCAAGTCATCAACTCATATCGGGTTCATGTATTGAAATGGCTCGACATTGAGGAGATCTCCGTGTGGTTCATTCTATCGATGTTCATCATCAATCATTGAATTATCTTAGGTCCCTGATCTAATTATACTTGGATTCATGGTTCCCATTCTTCAATAATTATGATGATCTATAAGATTGATCTCATAATTGATTTCTTCATAAAAAAATTATCAAGATCATACAGAACCACATCAAACTCTCAAACCAAATCAAACATCATCAGGTGCATCATATTTCTCAGTTATCCCTTATTCTTCATGTTTAGGTTCAAGTAATCATTATTTAAATATCCCTCAACTTGAAACCCCCCAAGTTCTCAAATTTTTTCATCCCCCATCAATGAGTTTAGTTATTACTTTTAAAAGCATCAGGTATTCAGTTTGGGGTTCAAGTGTGGATTGATGATTTTCAGGGTCTCCTCTTCAGTTTTCCTAGACACATGCCATTAATCATGTAAGATAAATTATCTTACATGATATTATCTTACGCATGACCCATTTTAAAGTTATCCTACTCAAATTATCAATTCACTTACGTAAAATAGAATTTATCTTATATTGATTGACCCCAATTATCCAATATATATTCACTTATGTTGGCATAGAAAACTTCACTTTCAGGTTGATATTATCTTATAGAGTTGATTCTAAATAAAATAAAAATAAATCAGAAATTTAAAAAGAAAAAAATATTTTAACATTACAAATAAAAAATTCAAAATACAAAGCATGTTAAAATGATAAATTAAAATAAAAACTAAAACATTAATAATTTAATTGTTATTAGAAACAATGAAAATAAATAATAAAATAAATTAATAGAAAATATTAAATTATAAACTTAAGATTATTTTTTCTAAAAAAATTTAAAATTAAAACAAACAGATAAAATAAAAAAAGCTTGAAAAACTAAAACTATTTATATATTAATTTAAACATTTTTAACACTATAATCAATTATTTACTAATTATCAAAAAACAAATCTCAACACTATAATTAACCACTTAAATACCTATTTTAGAATTAAATATACATTAAAAAAATAAAAGTGATGTGAATAAACACATGAAATAAAGACCACATCATTATTTCATTGGTTAACTTAAAAATCATCGAGGATGGTTAACTTATTATACCAAAATACCATTAAAATATCCTTCATTCATAACTTAGAAAATAAATCTTATAATTTATTATTAGTTTAGGAAAACAATTTGTAGGCATGACCTGAAAATGGATTGAAAATTTACCCTAAGGGTTGAGAACTCCTTACCTTAACCATCAATGAGATTTCCCATCCCAATGATCACACAAGAGAACTTCAATGACCCCCAAAAAACCACTTTAAAAAAAATATTTGTTAATGATTTTGAGCACCTAGTCTGGGGTCACTGGGTACCTTGTGAAACCACCTTAGTACCCTCACCTCTTTTAGGATCACTGGGTACCTGGTATTACCCCCACCAGGTACCATGGTGCCACCAATAGTATTAAACTACAAGTAGTATCCCCTCCAACCTACCCCAAAATCCTACCCAAACCACCAAACCAACTAAGATACCACAAATGACACCAAATAACACTGATAATTTCATCCTCATACTTAAAAATTAAAGAAAAAAACTAAAATATAAAATGACCACTCATTGGGAACCCAAAATTTAAAACAGACTATGTTTTAACCACCCTAAATTCACAGGGAACCCAAAATTATATTTAAATTTAAATCACCTTAGAAATGGGTAATTATGGGGTCCACACCATAAAAATTTATACCCATAAAAATATAAACCATCCATTCATCCCAAATTTCCTATATCCCAAAAATAATAGATCAAATTATCATTGAAAAACAAACTATGCACCTAAATTACCAATTCTTAATAAAAAACTAATATTTATCACAAGAATCACCATGCTTCCAATGTCCAATCTTTCAGATCAAAACCAAATCATGAGACACCCAATTATCTATATCCTAAGAGACATAATAATAGATTCCAAACTAATACTTATCCTAGAAAACCAACACATATCCAAATCATGACTTTCAAATCAATAGAAACCACTAAATACCAACAATTCTTAATCCCCAAAAATAATACTAACCATAAAATGTTTCCAAAATTATGAGGAAAAAATTAAAAAAAACAATTAAAACCATTATATACCAAAAAATATCATCACTAACTAAACTAACCTCACTTATATGGAAGTCCCCACCATAATAATTTTCCAGTATTTTCATATGCCTATCATACTATAAACTTTTGATTTTTACAAAAACATTTTATTTTCAAAATATTTTCACCAAAAATATATTCTAGTTTTTTAAAATATCATATCAATTTATTTTTAAAACTATAATATATTTAATTTCCTATTTTTATGACACTTATAACTCAAATTAACACTTATCAATATTTAAACTTTCAAAATAACTTCATAGAGAATCAAATTTCCATTTTAAAATCAAATATAAAATCTATTTTCAAAATACTAAGTTTTATGAAACCATATCAGTTAAAAAATATACATTAAAAAAACTCCTTTTATTTCTAATTTACAAAAATATAACCATTTCAAAATAACCATTACATTTCAAATACCATTTTCATTTAAAAAAAGTTATAAAACAATTTTACTTATATTGGATACATTAACCTATTACTTAAAACTGCTTATAAATTAAAACACATACTTCACATAAATAAGATATGGGAATAATATATGGAATTCTAAATATAAAATAAGAAAGCAGTGGTTAAGTTGTATTATTAGGAATAAAATACTAAACATCATTCAATCAACATGCTAAAAAAATCCTAATTATTTTAATAAATTATATAATACATTATTTAAAAGATATTATATCATTAATCTCAATATTTCATACATGTGAGTGACTTTAAATAATTTGATAACACCCAATTATGAATTCAATAACATTATAATTACTTTATCACTTGTTATTTTATTAATTAAGTTCATTCACATATAATGATAATAATATTAATTAAATGATTGTATTCTAGTGTGAAACTAGACCTTATGATGCACAAACTATTACAAGGATTGGATTATGATTGAGAACCACAACCTTCTTCCCAAATTTTCTCAAATTCCATTTCAAGGTACCCAAATCATTATCTCACTTCTAACTGTAGAGCCTTGATCAAATACTACAACGCCCCTAAAAACTTAGGTTTACACTGTAGACATGTTGTCCATACATCAACACAGTGTACCCCCTGAGTACCAATATATTATCTATGGTATATAATAGTAAAATCTAAAAAAAACTAAAAATTATACTTTGATACCATTTTGTAATGTTTTTTATCCAAATACCCTAATAGTTTTTGAATCATGCCACCGTTGACCCTAAGAGTGTCCCATAACCACCAAGGGTTAGAGACTAGTGCTATAGGTTTAATATTTTAATGGGGAATTACTTTCCTTATTTAATTTATATAATAATTCATATTCAAATTATATAAGAAGGTTAGTGTGACGCATCCATATATTGAACCTTTCCTAATATAAATAAAATCACCACTTGTTGTAACTGATTAAAATAATAAAAGAACAATAAAATTTCTATATGAATGTAGTCGATTACAAATACACCTGAATATATGTACCTACAAAGTCCAGTTATGTATAACTAAATAGACTCAACACTATAGATTGGAATATGAGATATTCCAACTCCACACCTACCAACCATGGCCTCCTGCTCCAACAACATATGGAGTTTGAATTTATGAACTTGAAGATGCACCCAGCTAGACTATATAACATTAAATAGATAACTATATACCTGTTAAACCAGAAATATAGTAAGTAAAGCTGCATATCCATAGAAGTATCCATGTTGGGTGTGAGAATATACATACACAGCAAGGCACCACCAACAGTGTCTCGACACAATAGTAAATTAATAGGTGTGTTAATTAACATGTCTACTCATTCACAATTATATACAAAAATAGTTTTATAATAATTCAAAAAACAAGGTTAACACTAGACATAAATAATTATATAAGAGTATAAAAACTATAATAGTTAGCTCCATATACCAATAGGGTCTTTACCTATCATACCTGTATCAAGAATATCGCTCAGGATCTAAGATGACCTAGTCAAGTCAACCACGATGCCCATCCAAGATAACTTAACATAAGGTGGTTGTGGTATAAAACCCATCCCATGGGAATGGGGAGGTTTATATAAGATTCATGGTATTATTGAACCATCTTGTAGTGAAGGGGAAGGGGTATACTCAATCAGGGTATCACAACTCATCCCATGGAATGTACTTAAAAAATTTATAATAAGACCAGGTACAACATGACATAAAAAACCACATCAATCAATGTGCTCAATACAATAGGCTTAAAACATAGTAAACATATTAAAATAGTAGTTATACACTAAAATCAATTCAATCATAGAAATCATTTTTCTTAATGTAACAAAAGATAGACATGCTTCCTTAGATTACACTAATAATCATATAAAAATGACATAATTTAACAATAAACATAAAATGATATATAACATGAGAAACCCATAGGTACTATATTATAGAAACCTAATAAGTATAAAATCATCAAACCAAATGTGGAAAAAAATAAATCATAAGTAATAACTAGTCCACACTAAAGAAAAAATGAATGAATAATAAAGTATGGTAAGGATTAAGACCATCATGTAATCCTTAAAATCTAAACAATGCTTAATAGATGACCTAGATATTAAGTCAAGGCACTCATATAAAGAGTTAATAGTTTTTAAACTCATAATTCTCCCACATGAAAACTCCTTTTATAAAAATTGTTAATATATTTAAAGATTTCTTTTAAAGGAAAATATGAGATCATTTAAGGTAAAATATATGTTTTGAGGAAAACCATTTTTTTGGAAATGTGTTTGATTAAAAATTTTAGAATTTTGTAAAACAAGGATGAGAGTATTTATAAAACATTCACTAAAATAAGAAAACATATTTTTCTCTAAAAATTGTTTCCAAAATTAAGTTTTATAAGGTAAATGTCTTTGTGTATGTTAAATTCTAAAATCTACCCTTTGTAAAATGAATTCAGTTTATATATAAATATTTATGTTCTAATTTAATAAAAAAATAATATTTAGTCCTAAACAATTTCTACCCACTTTGATAACCCATTCATTATACATCACTAATGAATTAACTTAACCTAGGTTTAATAATATATCATGAGTTGAAATTCATTTATGTTATAGTGGTAAGAGATGATATCTTATTATAAAACATGGTAAAAACATAATAAAAAATTATTATCCAAGATAAATAGCCTAATATGAGTCAAGTTTAGGAATCATTTCTATGTGTCTTACATCCCTCAACTAATTTAATTAATGGGATTCATCTACAACTAAGGTATGCATGATCAAGATTAAAGTTTATGGTAGGTTTTATATAAGAAAAAAGTATGCTCTATTTTCTTTAGATATGAAGAAAATACAAGTATGTGTGTATAATATATTAGGGATAGTTATATAAAATAAAAAAAAAAAATTTAAAACATTCTCAATAAAGAATCGATTACAAAGATAACTTGTAAGAATTAAGTATTCAAGTTTTTATTCATTATGAATATTTTTTATAGAAAATCATTTACACTTAAAACCATATGTTAGAGATTAAAAATAAGGAACGGGTTGGAAATGTTATATCATAGTTCAAATGAAAAATCATAAAATATAACTAAATTATTATACCAAAATACCATTTAAATACCATTCATTTATAATTATAGAAAAAAAATTTATATTTTTTTATTAGTTTATAAAAACAAGTGGATGGTATGTCTTAGTCATAGCTTGGAAATTCACCTAAAGAATTGAAAACCCAAAACCTTAATGACCAGTGATCTTTCCCAATCCAATGATCACCTAGGTAAACTATAAAAACCACTAAATGACCCCTATTATCCATTAGACAAAATCCAATAAACAGTAGAATCTAATAAATCAATCTACAAAATAAAAATAAATTAAACTTTAACAAAAAAATAGGAATAATACTTCAAAGATAAAACCAAAATCATAGCAACCCTAATACCTAATGAAAATAATCTAATAATATTTCAATTTTCTCCAAAAATTACAAAACCTTAGAACAAACCAAACCCTAATTTATTGTGAATAAAAAATTGACTAATAGATGAAAAATTACCCATAGGAACTTAATTGAGTCAATAGAAATGGAATCCATGTTCCATGATGTAATTTCACAATGTCTTAGAGAAATCAACAACACCAAACCCCTAATTCAATCAAGATAAATCAAAGAAGAAGAGTAAATAAGGGAATAAGAGGAATAAGAGGAATAAGAGGAATAAGATAGGTAATCACCTTGAAATCGACATGAAAAAACTCTATGAATCATACTTTATTCATGAAGAAAAATGTAAATAAATAAGAATAACATGGGGAAGTCTTGGAGAGCTCTCAAACGGCTTGAAACAAATGGGTTTGAAATAGGGAGAAAAAGTAATTTAAGAGGTTTCAAGGAAAATAAGCATTATTCCTCATTTTTAAAATCAATGGATGAATCTATAGGGTACCGTATTTGGGGCCACCAGGTACCCAGTGGTACCCTATAGGTACCCACACCTCTAGTAAGATCACCAAGCACCCAACACTACCACACCAGGTACTCAATGCCACTTATAGTTTTAAACTATGGGTTGTGTCACCTATGTCCTACCCTAATATTCTACCTAAACCATTAGAAAACTTACTAGACATTAAAACACACCCCAAAACACTTATAATTTCAACCTGAAATTTAAAAATTCAATAAGGAATCCAAAAAATGAAAAATGACCACTCATTAGGAACCCAAAATTCAAAAAAATCCAAGCTTTAACCACCCAAAATTACCAATTAAACCAAGATTCTCTTTAAATTTAAATCACTAAGGAAACATGTTGTTATATTTTTAATGGAACAATTGCAAGAGATATAACATCATATAGCACTTAGGAAAAATTTATCCACTGATTAATAATAATTGTTGATTAAATGGAGTTTTGGAGGATTATTGGTTACCTACACTACTTGACAGTGTTTAGACTAGACATCATGTTTGTAGTTACTCTTTTTACATGACTCAAAATAAATAAAATGAGTTGTATATTATGGAAATGAAATAGCTATTACAATAATTAAAAGTAACCTTTGATCATGGATTGAGGTGTGATAAAGATACATTTTTTATATTTATGGATATTTTGATGTAAATTGGATGTGTGAAATTTATGATTGAATGTCAAATTTTTAGGTGAATTATTAATTAGAGTAATATTCATTTCTTAGAACTTTGAGAAGTAAAATTCAGTCACCTTAAGCACAAATGGCGTTGGTTATGTTGTCCCATCCAAATCCAAAGAAAAAATGATGTGAATGAAGTCACATGTTGAAGTTGTGAGAGTGAATCATTCATACCCATTGATTATTAGGCGTGAAAATAAAAATACAATCAAATTATAAAATAATTTAGTACAACATTTGAGGTCAAATAATATTGAAATCAATTATAAATTTATCAATTTAAAGGTGTAATATAGAGACCTTAATTTGTAATATGTTTCAAAAAAGGATCAAGTTGTGCATATCTTGGAAAATACCCTAAAAAAGGATGTCTTATAAAACATTAGAGTTTTGTTGAGAGTTCATTATCTCCTAAAAATCCCCATTAGTTTTCTACTTTATTTTTCAAATTTCATTACTTTTGATTTGTCGACAAAGGTAAATAATACAAATAAAACTATTTAATCAAAGAGGTAGAGGCTCTAATTATTTTTATAGGTGATGTTCAAGGGGGAGAAGAGAAGATATTTTTTTAAAAGGGTGATACATGTGGTTTTGGAAACTAAATCTTAGAGAAGGGCTCATATACTAATTCCCATGAATTTAAAAAATCCAAAGAGCGGTATTGAAGAGTATATGATGATTATGTTATTGAGTTGGAGATTGAATAGCTCGGTAATATAGCCCCAATAGATAGTTTGATTAAATGAAAGGGGTATGAATTAGTGAACAATATTATATTTTCATTTTTATTATTTCTTCCAATATCAACCTCTATCACTTATTAGAGTGAAATATATCACCACTGAACTTCTCACACACCAAGGAGAGAAAACAAATAAAGAAAAACTAATGTAAATGTTTCATAGATAAAAATGATTATTTTAATACTTGGATTTATTTTGAATCACCTGATATAATAAGGTCCACTAGAATCATCGTATAGATATTAAAAGTTTGGTTTATCCTTGAATTTTTGTTTCAAAAGTACAACACTATAATCTTTCGACACAAGGAGAAAGGATTACACCATGAACAAACTTGTTTCTAGTATTTTATTCTCTTAAATAAGGATTATAATTTCACTCTAAATGATTTTATTTCAATAATTTATTATGATCCAACACTTATTCATGATTTATAATAGGTGTGAACGTCCTTCTTCTTCAATACACAACACAAGTGTGATGATAAGTCACAAAACAAGTGTTCAATCTTATTCTTCTTCTTCTTATTCTCTCATTATATTTTAACACTTATATATAACTCACTTATTAATATATATCTATCTGTATTAATGAATTCTATGTTAAATAAACTTATTCGTGTAATATTTCATAGAAAAAATTCCTTAAATTAATTCAAATTTGAATTTAAAAGTCAGGTATGAACTCACAACTTCCTTCAACTCCTATTCAACTTCTCTTGTTTCTTTTTATCCTTTGGATAATTAAATACCTCTTAGTTACCATTTATGTATTAGAGACTTTATATATTGAGTATTATTATCCAATTGGTTATAAAATGATCCATGACATCAATTCCACTCAAAATTTGAAAATATTCTCTGACTGAGACATGTTTGACTTCACCATAGTGCATTTTAAGTCACTTTAGTCAAAATAATCATAAATTATCTAAATACATATTTAATACTCCATGTTACATGAAATATTCTCCTTTATTCATTTTATATTGGGATTTATTCTCACACCACATCATGTTCTATGATATAGTCCTCTCTATTTTGAACCCCAGTCAATATCCAAGAACAACCAAGTCATTTTTCATTTCCATGGGTACAAGAATCCAAAATATTTCACCATTTTATAAAAAAAATACCATCTATTAACCATGACATGGTAAATGATATTTTTATCCAAAAATAACCACTTCACTATTTCCCTAATCCTTTCACTATCCAATCCATTTTTATATTCCTTGAAAACAAATCATACAAACCAGCATGACAATGGCCATGACATATATGAGCTTCACCATTTTAGATAGGGTAATTTATCAATGAAAATGTCCAATTAAATACCCATTTAAAAGTTTAACTCCCCATTTTTATCTAATATGGTTTTTTCTACACTACACCACTACATAGTTAGGTCTTTTTCTATAGACTATGTCTTTATAAAATTACCATTTACTTTATATCCATATTGTTTCACTTCCCAGACTAGTACCATACTCAATTTGTATATGAAATAGTGTATTGAAGTAAAATATACTTAAAATATCTTAAAACACCACATTTCAACATCAAAACTACTTCCATATTCTATTGCTCACATCTGATCATTAAAATAAACTTCAACCTAAGAGAAACTAAATGAAACACTTTATTTTGAACATGATTAATGTAGAGAAAAAAATACAATAAAAGAACCATATACACTTCATCTAATCTATAATTATTTTTCTCAAACAAATGTCACATTTTTAGGGGATTATTATTCAACTCTGGAACTAAAAAAACTCCCCTAGGTTAAAAAAATATGCCTAAGGCCGCAAAAATGTCTAGTGGAAATATCTATTCAAATAATTATGAGTATTAAAGAATTATTATTCATCCACTAGTAAAAGAATAATTATTTCTCAAACTCCTTGATGATAATTTCCCTATTTTTAAATTCATGTAATTATTATTTGAAACTTTATGATAGGAATATGCTTAATTTTTCCTATCATATTCTTCCAACTTTGGAAACTTTATTGCAAAATGTCTGACTCCCCCATAACTGAAGCACTTCAAAGGCATCTTGTTATAAAATTTATCTTGTACTCTTTGGAAACTATTTTATATGAGTGGAATTAAATTTTAAAACATTACATAAACATCTCTATTTTAATCAAAACTTCTAACTTCATATTCATCTTCTTCCTCAAATTTCTTTAAGTTAATTTCCTTATTCAAGAATTTAAAAAATATTTCCTTCTTAGTCAAACTATTATTATTCAAATTTAATTCCTTTCTCATATCATATTCAACCATGATATTGTTAAAGTCATCTAAATACAGTGTATTAATATCATGATACTTTATATTTGGAACTTTATAATCAAATCTATATGGTAATATATGAAGCATCTTCTTGAACACCATTAAATAATGAAGAGTCTCTATAAATCCTCTAGTTGTGATCACCACCTTATTAATCCTTATCAATAATTTATGAAGATATTTTCCTTAAATAATAAACATATCTTCATATTTGAATAACCAAAATTTTAATCTATACTTTTTTGAATTTTAAATTTCCTTCTTAGATATTTTTTATCTTGTAAAAAATTCATTTTGCAGTCTTGATCCCCACAAACTTTAAAAAATACTTATCTAAAATATGGATAAGATGGAATTTCATGCATTGCCATCGATCTCCAAATTCTTTCCAAAATCTTGAGTCAAATTAGATACTTATGAAATAGGTGTAAAACCATCACACACAATTTCTAGAATATCTATACCCAAATAAAACAAGTATGGTAGCATTCTCTCATTAAAAATGTTATAAATTTTCTCATTTAATGTTGGAAGTCCATTGATATTTTGTGAATCAATATTATATATGATAGATGTAAAATTTTAGATCACAACACCAACTTCAATAAAAACTTCAATAAAGAAACTCAGACACCTCCTCAATTATGGAGAATATAGAAAAATCAAATACTAACCAAGTTTAAGAACCTTCATAGAATTTTTTTTCAAACATCTCAATCTTTGAAGGAAACCTAGAATGCAATGATACACTAAATCTATCCCTAGTAGATAGTTTTGGTTATCTAAGAGGGAGTGTGAATCAATGAATAATATTTATTTTTTATTTTTTATAATTTATTCTAAAATAATCCTATGTCACTTGTTAGAGGGACCGATATCACTATAGAACTTACCACAAATCAAGGAAAGAAAGTAAAAAAAGAACACTTGACATACATAGATCATTGATCAAAATGAGAAGATATTTAATTATAATGATATGGAATCACTTGAGAACATATAGTCAAATATAATCACAATGTGGATATAATGAGTTGGTTTTATCCATAAACTCATTCTATAAGAATACATCACCTTAGTCTCTTGACAAAAAAAGAAAGCACCGTTCCTTGATCAACCTTCACTATAAAAAAGAAACAGGAATCGATGATAGTTTTTTATGGACTAGAAAAAGTTTAAACCACCACCTAATAATATATAATAGGTTATTAAAAATTCCACGTATTTCATGGTCTCTAGTCTATTAGCAATAATTTCTTTAATTTTGTGGTAGTTTTTTATGTGTCATTTTTGGGCATTTAGAAGCCGTTTCTTATTTTTTTAGTAGTGGTTTCTTTATAAAAAAAATATCTAAGGGAAATATAAATAAAATAAAATAAACCACCACTGAAAATAATAGTAGAGGTTATTCATAACCACTGATAAATGTATTTTAATTTATGTATTTAGTAGTGGTTACTAAAAACCACTACTAAATCAATTTTTTTTAAAAATATTTAATAAAAAACTGTAAATATAAAAAAAACTGACATGAAATAAACTAAAACATGAATGTATGATAAACCCATTATACATATTCCATACATTCATAGTCATATATAAAAACATCCACAATCATCATAATCTCAGTCTCAGTCAACCCATACATCTGTCAACCAATTCCTCATTCATTAACATATATATATAAAATATGTCAAATAACAACCTATGGTCAATATACATCCACATCATAAACTCCACTACATCTGTCTACCTAAAAATCATCTCATCAATTGAAGCTAACTATTTCATCTCATAAATTGTAACAAAAAAGAAAATAAAAATTAAAAGTAAACATAATAAATCATAATTATAGTAGAATAATTGATAAAATTTTACCATACCCTGAAAACTAAGAGCCATCAAGAATACCTTCTAAAGAATGTCATGGATCATAATGGTTAACCTCGTGCCTACTACTAACATCTTCCACATATAATGAAAACTAGAACATTTAAGAAACAAAATTTTAAAGAGAAAATAAACAAAATATATTCATAATTTTGCTCATAAAATTTGTTATTTTTTGATAAAAAAGAAGAAATTTTAACATAAAAAAATAATATATAATGAAAAACACTTTGAAAACATAAACTTACCTATTTAAGATATGATTCAACACTTGAAATTGAAAAGGGATAAGTAAATATTATAATTAATTTTTAAATCAATGTGCAGTGTCCTTGAAATTTACTTAATAAACTAATTTTAAAGATTTTGATATCACATAATGTTCTATATTTCATAAAAAAACTCAATATTGGTTTTTCCACGATTCCATGTCAATCTAAGGTCATTTTCTATGGTTTTGACCATTCTACGAACGTTTTAGTGTTTTAAAACACTAAAAACATGTTTATGACCATCATGAGAAAACCGTAATTTGGAATGACATGTCATTAGTTCCTATATTTCATAATTAAATTTACGATAATTTTCCCCCAATATTAGGGCAATCCAACATCATTTTCCTGATTTTGACTCCTCAACACTTGTTTTTAATGGATTTTGTAACTTTAAGAAGTTATGAATGAGTAATTATGACCACATCACACATTGTATTGATATTTTTTCTATATTTACACACTAAAAATAACTTAGTGGTGGTTTTCCCATGATTTCATATCAATATGACGTCGTTTGCTATGATTTTGACCATTATACACACATTTTAGTGTTTTAAAACACTAAAAATTCATTTATGAACATATTAGGAAAACCGTAATTCAAAATGATGTTCTATTAGTTACTACTTTTAAAAATTCAATCTATAGCTGTTTTCCTCTGATTTCAAGGAAATATAACATCATTTGGCTGGTTTTGACCCCCCTGACACATGATTTTAAAGGATTTTGTACATGTAAGAAGTTTTTACTGATCCATTCTAACCACATTACACATCATATTGATGTGATTTCTATAAGTACATATCAAAAATAAATCATTGGTGGTTTTCCCATGATCTTACATCAATATGAGGTCATTTTCTATCATTTTCACCATTCTACACATGTTTTAGAGTTTAAAACACTAAATACCCATTTATGATAATCCTAGGAAAATCATAATTTAGAATGAAATTCCATCAGTTCATATATTTAAAAATTCAATCTGTGGATATTTTACTCTTATTTCAAGTCAATTTGACGTGTTTTCCAAGTTTTGACCCCCCCGAAACATGTTTTTAAAGGCTTTTGTACCTTTAAAAAGTGTTATTGAGTCATTTCGACCACACCGCATGTCAGATTGATGTGTTTTCTATTCATACACATCAAAAATAACTCATTTTTGGTTTTACCATGATTTTACATCAATATTAGTTCATTTTTCTATCATTTTGAGTATTCCATACATGTTTTAGTGTTTTAAAACACTAAAAATCTATTTACAACCATCCTGAGAAAAGAATAATTCAGAATGACATGCCGTCAGTTCCTACATTTAAAAAAATCAATTTATGGTCATTTCACCATGATTTTAGGGCAATTTGACACCATTTTACTTGTTTTGACCCCCTGAAAATTGTTTTTAAAGGCTTTTTTACCTTTAAAAAGTGTTTACCGAGTAATTTTGACCACAAAACACATCAAATTGACATGTTGTCTATGCGTACACATCAAATATATCTCATATGTGGTTGTTATATGATACCACATCAATATGAGGTATTTTTATATGGGTTTGGCCGTTCTATGTATGTTTTAGTGTTTTAAAAGTCTAAAAACCTGTTTATGACCATCCTAGAAAAACCATAATTTGGAATGACATGCCATCAATTCTTATATTTCAAAATTGAATATACAGTAATTTTCCCATAATTTCAGAGTAATACATCATTGTTTTCTAGTTTTTGAACCCCCAAAACTTGTTTTTAAAGGCTTTTGTACCTTTAAGAAGTGTTTAATGAGTAATCCTAACCACACCACATGTTTGATTGATGTTTTGTCTACGCGTACATGTCAAAAATAACTTAGCGGTGTTTGTCCCATGATTCCACATCGATATGAGGTAGTTTTGTATGGTTTTTGACCATTCCACACATATTTTATTATCCCACATCTAAAAATGTAAATACACCAAGATTTTGAGTTTTCAAGTCTTCTTTATGATAAATTATACAAAACCTGAATCCATGAATATTATAGGAATCAAATCTCTTAGCCTGCCTAAGAGGAACTCAAGCCAAAAACTTTAGATCATTTGATATTTCAGCTCAATTATCAACATTCATTATCTAGAAAAAAATATATATGGTGTTACTTTTAATATAGGAAAAATAAATACACGTCAATAATATGAATATGAGTATACACTTACACGATAGATGAACCATTTTCTAATATCCATATTAACAAATTTTATTAATTACAACCCATTTTGAGCTCGAACCCTTAGTCACCTCTTTATTTGTAGTCACAATTCTTCAATAAATGGATCTGAAATAACACTATTGAGTACCACATATCTATGTTCTTGTAGAAACTCCAATTTAGTCAGTGTAAAATCTGAACCCTTTCCAATTGGTCATCCAATAGTTGGAAATACTAATGACTATTTTTCATAATGAGAATTAGTAGATATGTCATCAACAGATCAAGCACAATTGAATCTAGTATCATTCCCATTGAAATACCTAGAATAGAAGTTCAAACACTCTTAGGTTATGTAACTTTCAACAATAGAGACTTCTGGTTGTGCTTTATTACTCACATATGATTTCAAATGACCTAATTACCTGATGAAAAAATAATAATAAACATATAAAAAAAATCTATGCAATGATTTGATAAAATCAAATTCACCATTGAAAATAAAAATAATATCAACATACCTCTCAATTAGATGCATCCATCGATAGTGTACTGGTCCACCAAGTTTGTCTTCTTCAACCAAATGAATAGTCAAATGAATCATGACTGTGAACAATGAAGGGGGAAATAACATCTCCAAATAAAAAAGTTTAAAAACAATTCTTTCTTCAAGTTTTTCAAGCTTAGTCATATTTTGATTTTTTATAAAAATATCTTTGAAAAATGTATAAAAATCAACTATAATCAAAGTGATTTTTTCTGGTAATGTATTATGCAATGCCAATAGAAAAAACTGATCCATAAAAATATGTGACTCATGAATTTTCAATCCTTGTGACTTTCAATGTTTTAAGTCAACGCACCATGATATGTTACTTGAATATCCATTTAGCACTTTTACATTCTTTAAAGTTCAAATGAATACATCTTTCTCTTGATTTTTCATTGTAAAAATATCTGAAGGATTCTTACCATTATCATTTCCCACAAACCATGTTTTATATTCATTGAATCCAAATCCTTATGAGCATTAAGGTGATCTATTTACTTACCCTACTCATTAAGCAATGTAAGAATTACATTGTCACAAACATTCTTCTCAATATGCATTACATTAAGATTATTACGTATCAAATTCAACTCCCAATAAGGATGTATGAAAAATATACTTCTTTTATTTCATTATTATGTTCCCGCTTATTTGGATACTATACCTCTTACCCTTTCCCCACTTCTTTAAATTGATGACATTTTCCAAATTCTTTAGTTATATTCATTAATTTTCTCAAGATTTCTAAACCAGATAATGCCTTTAGTGAATTTTTCATTTCAATATCTCCATTTAATTATGTATTGTTAAACCTAAATTTATGATAAACATCAAGAAATAGATGATGACACATAAAACACCATTTTCTATTATGAGGTAATCATTGAGGTTCAAAATTAAAATTACATACTTGACAATCCAAACTAGTATGAGTGTTCCAACCAGATAAATTTTTTACTATAGTAAAGTCACTAATTTTACACATTAAAGAAGCATGAATTTTAAATATTTGTCTCATTTAAGCATCATATGTTTCAGTTCCATCATCCCATAATTCTCACAATTCTTTGATTAGAGGTTGAAGGTATATATCAATTTCATTTCCAAAAATTTTCTTTCTAGGAATAATCATAAAAATAATGAAATAAGTATGATTATGAAACATCTAAGGAGGTAGATTATAGGGGATTTAAAAAATTATCCAAATGCAATAATTAGTACTTAAAGTACCAAAAAGGTTAAAACCATCAGAAGATAATCCCAAATATACATTCCTAGTATTTGAAGAAAAATATGGATATAGAGAATAAAAAATATTACATGATGGTTAATATTTAGTATGTATTATCAATCCATATTTACTATATTGAGCATGCCACTTCATGTCTTACGTAGTCTTAGATGACATAAATAATATTTTCAAGTGTGGTTTCAGAGGAAAGTAATGCAATACCTTTGTAGGAGTTATCTTCTTCTGTTTCTTCCCAGGGTTGCATTGATTTATACTCTCATTTTTGTTCATTTAATTCCATATACTTGTATGATATCTTATAAATTCTTCTTTATCAGACTCTTCCCCCTAGTAAATCATGAAATCATTAGGTCATGCATGTATCTTTGTGTAATCAATTCTAAGTTTGTTGATGAATTTATTCATCTCATAGAATGATGCAGGGATCTTAGCTTCACTAAATGCATTATGAAGAAAATATAAAATCATGGACATTACTTTTTTGGTAATTCTAGAGATACACTTTATATGATACTACTTAAGTATAAAATAAAACATCAAATACTTAACACACCCTTTATACATTTTTTCCTGTCCTTCTTCAAAAAATTCATAAAAATAATTTTTTGGTCAATAAGGTTTTGAGTAAGATTAAACTTCTCAGGATAAACTGAAGGGTTTTTATCTATTAAAATATTGGAAATTTTATTTCGTAAAAAAAATACATCATTTAACAAATTTCAAACTGAATTATCCTTTGTCGGGTCACTTTGTGTTTCATTGACAGTATTGTCATTATTTTTGCCTTCCATAAAATTTGATTCACCATTCCAAATCAAACATACATATCGATAAATAAACTGTTTAAATATAAAAATTTAATATAATTTTTTTTCTGTTAAACCATCACTTTAATTTATAATCAGGACAAATACATTTTATTCTACCATCCACTGGTCGGTTTGCAATTTCAAAATCTAAAAGTTCTTCCAAACCCTTGGCATACTGAGGTTTTTTCCAAGCAAAATTAATCTAATTTTTATCCATATGTATTATATTGTCATTGTTCTCCCTATAAATTTAGATATAAATATACAAATGATTAATAAAACAAGTAAAATAAAAATTAAACACCACCCTACTTCATCATTGACCAGGGAAAGGTCTTGATTTGACATAACACTAAATAAATGTTTTAAAATGATTATAGTTCTAACCAAAGTTTATCTCAAGACTAAATTTTAGTTTGAGATGACCCCCTTTGATATTATGTCTATAATAATTAATATAGGTCCTCTTTATGACATTTTAAAAAAACCATCCACTATTTCAAAAAATTAAAAAAAAACCCTATAAAAAATTCTTGATATTATTCAAAACACTTCTTGATATTAGGAAAAAAAATTCATTGTTTATAGATCCCACTAAATACTTATTGACATATAAAAACACCTCTTAAAATTGATATTAATCAAATATATTCTTGATAACACCTTGAAAGAATAAAATTAATAAACAACCCATAACAATTATTAATATTAACAAACACTCACAACATTAATATTAATAAAAAAATATTGATATTTGGGAAAAAATCAAAACCATGAAACTCAAAATTTTTAACACCCCATAAATCATTTATACTAACAAAATAAATTATTTAATAATAAAATTACATTTCATCAAGAACCTTATGTGCACAATTATTTTAAAATTGGCTTACTACATTTTTAAGAAAAAACCACAATTTATCATATTAAAATCAAAGAAAAATCACCATATTAGACTATCACCATTTAATCCTCAATAATAAACACAATTTAATATTTAAGGAAAAAATAATTAAACAAATGAAATCAATTATTGTTATGGAACTAAAACATATATATTGAACCACCTACTGGAGAGGGGTAACGATAGGTGGCGATGGATTGGGGAAGGGGTGGCATGAGCTTGAGGAGAGTGGGGATGGGGCTCATAGAGAGGCAGTGAGGGATGGTTAGGGGGTGGTGACTAGTAGCGAGGGGAAGGTTGGTGCTACCTCAAGGATAAAGGTGGGGAGGGGGCTCGGGGGGGGGGGGGGTCTTGAGGTGGTTGAGAGAGAAGGGGGTGGAGGGGGGGGGGATCGGTGAGGGGGTGGCAAGCAGCTAGGGGTATGGGCTATACGGGCTCAAGGAGGGGGGATTGGGGGGGGGGAGGCTTATAGAGAGGTGGTGAGGGGTGGCACAGTATTGAGGAGAAAGTGGGTGAGGGTGGGGAGGGTGGGAGGGGTATATAATAAGGGTTTTTTTAAAAAAATTAGCAGCGATTTCAATAAAACTTCCGCTAAATGTGTAAAGACCCGCAAATTTCAAGGAATTTTTTTTCTTAATTTTCTTTGGAATTTTACAAGAGCGCAGCTTCAGACGGCACCTGATTCCGAGGCCCGGTGTGCCCGGAATCAATTTCCGAAGTTTGACTCGGGTACGTTCAGTGAACGGACGAGCGGGTTTTTCTATCTTTTGAACCAGTGCCCGGAATCGAATTCTGAGGGCACCGATGAAATCGCAGCGCCGGTATTTGCTTAGAAACGCCTCTTCCGGAGTTGCGTTTGCCCAGACGTGGTTTTTAAATTTTGCGGCTTTAAGTCAGAAATAAAATAAAGTTTGTGCGACAACTTTATTTTATTTCACTTAAGCTGCTTGGAAGCCACTTGAAGCCACTTAAAGGCGGCTTGAACTGATTTGAACTGGATAGGATGCTATCCAGAAATATCCTACCCCCTTGGTAGGATATTTGTGAGGCAGGGCCCGCACGAGCCCCGCCGTTTCTTTCGCTAAGTAACGCACCCGCGAAAACCCGTCAAAGAAACTGAAAAGTCAACCGACGCGTTTCTTTAATTCTTAACAGACCATTTAATTGGGCGGTTTCTTTCGTGAATTAAATGGGCTGTTTCTTTCGTGAATTAAATGGGCTGTTTCGCTCGTTGAATTAATTCAACGAATTAAATGGGTCGTTACTTACGCGTTTTACGTTTGTTGGCAAAATAATAAAATAGACAAACTTGTCTATTTTGGAGGATTGCTATCGTTGTGCAATTCCTCTGAGCCTCCACCCTCTCCGCGAAGAACGCGAAGAACACGAAGAACGCGAAGAACGCGAAGAACGCGAAGAACGCAAAGAACGCCGGCGACCGGAATTCGACGACGCACTCCGAGATCTGCGACGTCGACGAGCCCTACCCGCGACGTTCTTCGGCGACACCTCTTCTTCCGCGGTCGATCCTCGTTCGGCAACAAAGGTGAGAATCGAATCTTTTATTTCTCCCTTTTTAAATTTCAATAACAACGGATTTAATTAATTAAATCCGTTTGTTCTTGATCCGGAGATTGGCGACGCGACGCCGGATACCGCGACGACGCGACGATCTCCTTCTTCCGCGACGAGCGATTCCGCGACGACCTCTCGTCCGACGACGACGACAGCTGCGAGGTAAGGGATGTTGGATTATATTATCTTTTTCCCCGTGTTTATTCTTTTAAAGTGAAGAACGTGATCTCCGACAATTTTAATTTATTTAAAATTGTTGTTGATTATTCCTCCCGTGGTTTATGACTAACGCGGATGGTGCGGGTCTAACGAACAAGACCCGGCAACCCTCCGCCGATCTCTTTTGTTGTGCGGATATGGCGGACGACGACGAACCGCGCGGCAGGGGCGATCTGTTGTTTTCGCAGTGAAGGACGCGTCCCGGGAGGAACAACGGCGCAGACGGGAAATGAATCGGGCCACCGGAGCATCTCCGGCGGCCCGCGGAAGGCGGCGGCGGCGCGGGTCGCCGGCGCGGTGGCGCCGACGACCGGAGGCGGCGGCGCCCGGCGCGCCGCCGTGGAGGAAGTCCGCCGCGGCTGAAGCCGCGGCGGCGGCGGCCGGTTCCGCGGCCGCGCGGAACCGGGAACGGACGCGGCGGCCCGGCCGCGTCCGCGTGACAGGCGGCCCCCCGCGGGGCCGCGTTTTGCTTGAGCCGCGGGTCAAGCCCGCGGCGCCCTCCTTCGGCCGCTCGGCCGAAGCCGAGCCGGCCGGTCCGGTCGGCCGGGCCGCGCCCAGGCCGGACCGGACCCGGCCTAGCCGGGTCGGGCCGGGTCGGGCCGACCCGGTTCGGCCGACCCCAGGGGGGGTTCGGGCCGGGTCGCCCCGAGCCCAGAACCCCCGTTTTGAGCCCTCTTCGGTCTTTCGTCCATATCTTGGGCCTGTGACCTCCGATTGACGAACCGTCAGCGGCTACGCGATCCTTGGATCGAGACGGTCGTTTCGGTATATTATACTCAAGGTTTCGGAAGACTTTGGGTTCGGCCGGGTTGGTTCGCACACGAAACCAACCGGGCCCTCGGAGCGGAAATGCTCATAACTTGAGCTACGGACGTCCGATCGACGTACCGTCAGCTGTGGTAGTTTCCTCTAAGTGAGACGGAACTTTTTCATACTCCGCCCGAGGATCGGATACAGGCGGAGTACGGTCGGGTTGGTTTTGCCCTAAAAACCAACCGGGCCCCTGGGACGAAAATGCCAATAACTCTCAGACCGGGCGTCCGATTGACGCGCCGTCTGTCGCGTTGAGATCCTGTTGTCGATACGGAACTTTTGGATACATCAACTTCGGACTACGTGTCAGTTGATGTATCAGCCTCTCGGCTCGTGGAGCGGACCCTCCTAAACGAGCTCGCTTTGTGCGGGAACCCTAGCGCTGGCTGTGACTTCGACGACAGAGCAGAGATCCTCCGTGGACTGCGACGACGGCAGAGCAGAGATACTCAGTGGACTGCGACGACGGCAGAGCAGAGATCCTTCGTGGACTGCGGCGACGACTGTGCAGAGATCCTCAGTGGACTGCGTCGACTACTGCACTCAGCGATCCTACGTGGATCAGTGCTACAGGTTCTGTGTGAGCCCGATCCTATGTGGGTCCTTACTACCGGTTCTGTGTGAGCCACTGCCTACAGGTTCTGTGTGAGCCCGATCCTGTGTGGGTCTTCTGCGGGGGTTAGTACCTATCGATCCTTCGTGGGTCCGACGACTTAGATGGATCAGTGATCATCTTTGACGTCATCTGAAAAAGTATACCTGGTTGAGCTGAATCTTATGTTACTCTCCTTTGTGGATTGTGTTGAACTATCCTATGTGGATTTACTATTTACTCTCCTTGTGGATTTGAGTCTTGCTTTCCTTTGTGGATTGAGTTGTTCTTGAGCTCGTGAGCAGAGCTAGAATTGGGGACTTAGGTATATGTATGGGCATATACCTAAGTCGAGTCAGATGTTACTTCGTGATTGCATCTTTCTTTTGTGCTATATCCTTTGTGGATTTCGGGAGACCTTCGGGGGTCTCGGGGTCCTTACTGAGTAGCTTGTACTCACCCCTGCACGGGCTATGCCCGCACCTTGTTGTGTTGGTTGCAGACGACGGACAGCGCTGATCACGGTTGGGGCGTGGAGCAGGACGGTACCTGGAGGTGGACCACTGGGCGGGACGTGCTCGGAGCGGACGTGGGACCCGAGGAGCCTGGAGGCTATCTGTACCCACCCTTCAGGTGGGATTGCCAGTGGACGACACGAGGCCGCCGTCTTTTCTTCAGTTGCTGTACTTTACTTTTCAGTTGTACTTTACAGTTGGGCTTGTATTTCCGGCCCCCTTTACTTTTCTGCACTTTACTTTCCGCTTGCTGACTCTGTGTGGTTGTTACTTAAAGGCAATGCCTTCCTTGTTTACTAGGATTTTACGCCTTGGTGCTAGTCGCCAGCCCCTGGCCTATGGAAGGCGGGCTTGGGGTAGTCACGGCACGGGCCCCGAGGACGGGTCGTGACAAATTGGTATCAGAGGTGGTCGGTTCTACCGCAAACTCTGATCGTCTTTTCTGTCTCTATGAAGCAATAGTGTCTAGTGTATTGAGTGTGGTTATCAGTTCAGGGAGCCCAGTGTTGGTGCGGCGGCCGACGTATCCATACACCAGGACCCTGACTCCTGATTTCCGACTTAATGCATGAAAATATTGATTGCGTGTGTGTTTCAAGTTTTCTTTGGGATTACTTATGTCAGCTCACCGGGTATACTAATATGCTTTATGAAAGTCTCAAGTTTTCCTTGTGATTACTTATTCCAGCTCACCAGGTATACTGTTCTGACTGTGGTGCTCTTGTTCTCCTTTTCAGGATGGCCCCGCGACGACAGCCAGCTAGGGTTCCG
Organism: Viscum album; assembly: GCA_963277665.1. Classification (NCBI taxonomy): domain Eukaryota; kingdom Viridiplantae; phylum Streptophyta; class Magnoliopsida; order Santalales; family Viscaceae; genus Viscum; species Viscum album. The sequence continues at coordinate 1,843,401,619 of OY728136.1, forward strand.
AGTGTAGGGCGCGACGGCAGCCCACCAAGCGACGAGGCCTCGGTGCAGGGCCCTTTGCCAGCAGTGGCACCGGCGGTAGCTTTACCCGCCGAGCCACCGATGATGCCAGTACCAGACGCTGACGATGCACGTCGCCTCAGGGCACTGCACGAGTTTCAGAGCCAGCGACCGCCCAGGTTTCGCGGTGAGGCGGACCCCCAGGCCGCCGAGGACTGGCTAGAGGCGGTGGTACGGACCTTTAGGCTAGTGAGGACACCAGCGGATCTCATGGTGATTCTCGCAGCGAGCCTCCTGCAGGCGGCGGCAGGACGATGGTGGAGCTTGATGCTCCTGGTTCACGATGAGGCATCCTTGCTCTGGACGGACTTCGAGAGCCTCTTCCGCTCTGAGTTCGTCCCGGCCACCCTCCGAGCGGTGCGCATCCAGGAGCTTCTCCAGCTGCGCCAGGGCAGCATGACGGTCGCTCAGTACGCGGCGAGGTTCACCGACCTGTCTCGCTACTCGACCGACATGGTACGGGACCCCTTCTTCCGGGCCCGGACCTTCGAGCAGGGCTTGCGACAGGAGATTCGGGCGTCGCTGATCTCCCTCAGCATTCCGACCCAGGCGGGAGTGTTGGAGCGAGCCCTCCTGATCGAGAGCTTCCTGGCAGAGCCTTCTTCAGCGGCGAGACCTAGCGCAGGGCGGCAGGTAGCTGAGTCTTCGGCAGCAGGTAGCCGACGGATGACTCTCGGGTCCAGGCAGACCAGACCCTCACGCAGACGGCCTCAGGACACCGGCTCAGCAGTGCAGGGCACACAGCGGAGTGCCAGCCTTCGGAGAGGCAGGCTGTGCTACTCCTGCGGCGGGCAGGGTCACATGGCTCGTGACTGCCCGACTCGCCGATCAGAGGAGCAGCAGACGGTGGAGGGGCCACCCAGGCAGAGGCAGAGGGTCGACCGTGGCGGTCCGCAGGGAGGAGGCGGACGAGGCAGAGGAGCTGGCCGAGCAACGGGTGGTGGGCGACGCTTCCAGGCTCTACCCCCACCACCACCAGGAGGGCCACCTCGACCACAGGGAGCTGGTGGGCAGGGGCAGGCCCAGCTCCAGGCAGTGGAGGCCTACGACCCCGACTTGCCAGAGATGATTCGAGGTACGATCTGTGTCTATTCCACCCTTGCTGCAGTACTTATAGACACAGGAGCGAGTCACTCTTTCATAGCCTCTGCCCTTGTTCGGAGCTCGGAGATTCCGACTGAGCCGTTGGCTCGATCCTTACGGCTAGAGACTCCTACGGGAGCAGACTCGACGATTACGCACTGGTGCCGGCAGTGTGAGCTTACTCTAGGAGGCGAGAGCTTCGGCTGGGATCTCCTTGTAGCGGCATCGAGGCCTTACGACGTCATCTTGGGCATGGATTGGCTATCCACGGTTCATGCCCAGATCGACTGTTTTAGGCGCAAGGTGCGATGTGTTCGCACCGACAGGAGCAGGTTTACCTTCACCGGCGAGAAGGGAACCTTTGCAGCACAGGATGGACTTCCGCGGAGGAGAGTGCAGCCCATCTCTCATCAGTTGGCTAGCCTCATCCTAGGAGCAGTGGACGTGCGGAGTCCGGCTTTTCCTGCAGTGGTGGACCAGTACGTGGACGTCTTTCCCGACGACGTTCCAGGGCTACCTCCTCGTAGAGAGGTAGACTTTTACATCGACTTGTACCCCGGGATAGCCCCGATATCTACTCCAGCATATCGGATGGCCCCCGCCGAGCTTCGGGAGCTGCGGGTACAGTTGGAGGACTTGCAGAGCAAGGGGTTTATCCGACCCAGTGTTTCACCCTGGGCTTCCCCGATTTTGTTCGCCAAGAAGGCGGACGGGAGCTTGCGACTGTGTGTCGACTATCGTCACCTGAACCAGGTGACAGTGAAGAACAAGTATCCGCTGCCACGGATTGATGACCTCTTCGATCAGCTCAAGGGAGCGCGGTGGTTCTCGAAGATAGACCTCCGGTCAGGCTATCATCAGCTCAGAGTTCGAGACGAGGACGTGCAGAAGACGGCCTTCAGGTGTCGGTATGGCCATTATGAGTTCTTGGTTATGCCGTTCGGCATAACCAATGCTCCAGCAGTGTTCATGAGCCTCATGAACAGGATCTTCCAGCCATACCTCGACCGATTTGTCGTGGTCTTCATTGACGACATTTTGGTATACTCGACGACTGAGGAGGAGCATGCCTACCACCTGCGAGTTGTGCTAGACATGCTCCGAGAGCACCAGCTTTATGGCAAGCTCTCAAAATGCCAGTTCTGGTTACGTGAGGTCCATTTCTTGGGACACGTCATCTCTGAGGCGGGAGTTGCAGTGGATCCCACGAAGATCGAGGCAGTGCTAGCTTGGGAGCCACCCAGGAGCGTGACAGAGGTGCGGAGCTTCTTGGGCCTAGCGGGATACTACCGGAGATTCGTGCCAGACTTCTCCAGAGTTGCGGCACCACTCTCAGCTTTGACGAAGAAGGGGAAACCCTTCGTGTGGTCAGACAGATGTCAGCAGAGCTTCCAGGAGCTGAGGCAGAGGTTGACCAGCGCACCTATCTTGAGGTTGCCTGAGGAGGGAGTTGGATACGTATTTTACTGCGATGCATCAGGGACTGGACTCGGGTGCGTCCTGATGCAGGAGCGGGCCATGATCGCCTACGGATCACGTCAGTTGAGGCCGCATGAGCAGAACTACGCCACTCATGACCTGGAGTTGGCAGCAGTGGTCTTCGCTCTGAAGACTTGGCGACACTATCTGATGGGCGAGCGCTTCACAGTCTTTTCTGACCCCCAGAGTCTCAGGTATATCTTCTCTCAGAAGGACCTGAACCTGAGACAGCGGAGATGGCTTGAGTTCCTCCAGGACTATGACTTTGAGATAGTCTATACTCCTGGGAAGGGGAACGTGGTAGCCGATGCCCTCAGCAGGAGGACGGGCATTCAGCTACTTGAGGAGGCGACAGAGCAGCTAGCCTCCTTACAGATATCCTTCGTGGATAGAGACAGAGCAGCCTTTCTTCAGTCTCTCACAGTCTCTCCTCCACTTCTACAGCGGGTTAGAGAGGCTCAGCATGGGGACACTGACTGTGAGACCCGGCGTGCACTGATATCCTCAGGTCAGGCGCCTGATGGTTTCTCCCTTGGAGCAGAGCACGACATCCTTTTCAGAGGACGTACCTTCGTACCAGTCGCTTTACGAGAGGAGGTGCTGAGAGAGTTTCACACTTCTCCCTTGGCGGTACATCCCGGAGTGGCGAAGATGTACCAGGATCTCAGACGACAGCATTGGTGGCCGGGCATGAAGAAAGCTGTGGCAGAGTTCGTTTCACGATGCCTCACCTGCCAGCAGGTGAAGGCAGAGCATCAGGTACCAGCAGGCTTGGTACAACCCTTGGAGGTCCCGGAGTGGAAGTGGGACGACATATCTATGGACTTCGTGACTGGACTTCCACGCACTTCCAGAGGTCACGACTCCATTTGGGTGATTGTCGACCGACTCACCAAGTCGGCACACTTCTTACCCATCAGAGAGCAGGGCTGAGTGGAAATCTTGGGACGTCTTTACGTCCAGGAGATCGTACGGCTTCACGGTGTGCCATATTCTATCGTCTCCGATCGAGATGCTCGTTTCACTTCCCGGCTTTGGAAGGGGTTGCAGGAGGCGTTCGGGACACGGCTCCATCTGAGCACAGCCTTCCACCCTCAGACGGATGGTCAGACAGAGAGGACCATACAGACACTCGAGGACATGCTCCGTGCATGTGTTCTCGACTTTGGTCGCAGCTGGGAGGACCACCTACCCTTGGTGGAGTTCGCGTACAACAACAGCTACCACTCCACCATCAGGATGGCACCATACGAGGCGTTGTACGGCAGACCCTGCAGATCACCGTTGTGCTGGACAGACCCTGGGGAGTCAGCACTCGTGGGACCAGAGATGGTCCGAGCCACGACAGAGAAGGTCCAGATCATCCAGGAGAGGATGAGGACAACTCAAGGCCGGCAGAAGTCATATGCTGACAGGAGGCGGAGGCCACTGGAGTTCGAGGATGGCGACCACGTCTTTTTGCGTGTCTCACCTCGACGTGGTTTACGGAGATTTGGCCGAGGCGGCAAGTTGTCTCCACGCTTCATCGGGCCTTTCCAGGTCCTCAGCAGGATAGGAGAGGTGGCTTATCGCCTGGCTCTACCACCTCAGTTGCACCGGGTGCACGACGTCTTCCACGTGTCTCAGCTGAGGAGATACGTGCACGACCCGACGCACATCATCGACTTTGGGGAGCTGGACGTGGACGATGGGGCAACTTTTGCAGAGGTCCCAGTGGAGATCGAGGATCGACAGGAGCGGGTCCTACGTGGGCGGTCGATTCCTCTTGTGCGCGTCAGATGGCAGCACGGGAACCTCCAGGAGAGCACTTGGGAGCAGGAGGCTCAGATGCGTGCTCAGTACCCCCATTTGTTCCCCTAGTTTTTGATGTATCTTTACGGGGACGTAAAGCCCTGAGGTGGGAGTAATGTAAAGACCCGCAAATTTCAAGGAAATTTTTTTCTTAATTTTCTTTGGAATTTTACAAGAGCGCAGCTTCAGACGGCACCTGATTCCGAGGCCCGGTGTGCCCGGAATCAATTTCCGAAGTTTGACTCGGGTACGTTCAGTGAACGGACGAGCGAGTTTTTCTATCTTTTGAACCAGTGCCCGGAATCGAATTCTGAGGGCACCGATGAAATCGCAGCGCCGGTATTTTCTTAGAAACGCCTCTTCCGGAGTTGCGTTTGCTCAGACGTGGTTTTTAAATTTTGCGGCTTTAAGTCAGAAATAAAATAAAGTTTGTGCGACAACTTTATTTTATTTCACTTAAGCTGCTTGGAAGCCACTTGAAGCCACTTAAAGGCGGCTTGAACTGAGTTGAACTGGATAGGATGCTATCCAGAAATATCCTACCCCCTTGGTAGGATATTTGTGAGGCAGGGCCCGCACGAGCCCCGCCGTTTCTTTCGCTAAGTAACGCACCCGCGAAAACCCGTCAAAGAAACTGAAAAGTCAACCGACGCGTTTCTTTAATTCTTAACAGACCATTTAATTGGGCGGTTTCTTTCGTGAATTAAATGGGCTGTTTCTTTCGTGAATTAAATGGGCTGTTTCGCTCGTTGAATTAATTCAACGAATTAAATGGGTCGTTACTTACGCGTTTTACGTTTGTTGGCAAAATAATAAAATAGACAAACTTGTCTATTTTGGAGGATTGCTATCGTTGTGAAATTCCTCTGAGCCTCCACCCTCTCCGCGAAGAACGCGAAGAACACGAAGAACACGAAGAACGCGAAGAACGCGAAGAACGCCGGCGACCGGAATTCGACGACGCACTCCGAGATCTGCGACGTCGACGAGCCCTACCCGCGACGTTCTTCGGCGACGCCACTTCTTCCGCGGCCGATCCTCGTTCGGCAACAAAGGTGAGAATCGAATCTTTTATTTCTCCCTTTTTAAATTTCAATAACAACGGATTTAATTAATTAAATCCGTTTGTTCTTGATCCGGAGATTGGCGACGCGACGCCGGATACCGCGACGACGCGACGATCTCCTTTTTCCGCGACGAGCGATTCCGCGACGACCTCTCGTCCGACGACGACGACAGCTGCGAGGTAAGGGATGTTGGATTATATTATCTTTTTCTCCGTGTTTATTCTTTTAAAGTGAAGAACGTGATCTCCGACAATTTTAATTTATTTAAAATTGTTGTTGATTATTCCTCCCGTGGTTTATGACTAACGCGGATGGTGCGGGTCTAACGAACAAGACCCGGCAACCCTCCGCCGATCTCTTTTGTTGTGCGGATATGGCGGACGACGACGAACCGCGCGGCAGGGGCGATCTGTTGTTTTCGCAGTGAAGGACGCGTCCCGGGAGGAACAACGGCGCAGACGGGAAAGGAATCGGGCCACCGGAGCATCTCCGGCGGCCCGCGGAAGGCGGCGGCGGCGGCGCCCGGCGCGCCGCCGTGGAGGAAGTCCGCCGCGGCCGAAGCCGCGGCGGCGGCGGCCGGTTCCGCGGCCGCGCGGAACCGGGAACGGACGCGGCGGCCCGGCCGCGTCCGCGTGACAGGCGGCCCCCCGCGGGGCCGCGTTTTGCTTGAGCCGCGGGTCAAGCCCGCGGCGCCCTCCTTCGGCCGCGCGGCCGAAGCCGAGCCGGCCGGTCCGGTCGGCCGGGCCGCGCCCAGGCCGGACCGGACCCGGCCTAGCCGGGTCGGTCCGGGTCGGGCCGACCCGGTTCGGCCGACCCCAGGGGGGGTTCGGGCCGGGTCGCCCCGGGCCCAGAACCCCCGTTTTGGGCCCTCTTCGGTCTTTCGCCCATATCTTGGGCCTGGGACCTCCGATTGACGAACCGTCAGCGGCTACGCGATCCTTGGATCGAGACGGTCGTTTCGGTATATTATAATCAAGGTTTCAGAAGACTTTGGGTTCGGCCGGGTTGGTTCGCACACGAAACCAACCGGGCCCTCGGAGCGGAAACGCTCATAACTTGAGCTACGGACGTCCGATCGACGTACCGTCAGCTGTGGTAGTTTCCTCTAAGTGAGACGAAACTTTTGGCATACTCCGCCCGAGGATCGGATACAGGCGGAGTACGGTCGGGTTGGTTTTGCCCTAAAAACCAACCGGGCCCCTGGGACGAAAATGCCAATAACTCTCAGACCGGGCGTCCGATTGACGCGCCGTCTGTCGCGTTGAGATCCTGTTGTCGATACGGAACTTTTGGATACATCAACTTCGGACTACGTGTCAGTTGATGTATCAGCCTCTCGGCTCGTGGAGCGGACCCTCCTAAACGAGCTCGCTTTGTGCGGGAACCCTAGCGCTGGCTGTGACTTCGACGACAGAGCAGAGATCCTCCGTGGACTGCGACGACGGCAGAGCAGAGATCCTCAGTGGACTGCGACGACGGCAGAGCAGAGATCCTTCGTGGACTGCGGCGACGACTGTGCAGAGATCCTCAGTGGACTGCGTCGACTACTGCACTCAGCGATCCTACGTGGATCAGTGCTACAGGTTCTGTGTGAGCCCGATCCTATGTGGGTCCTTACTACCGGTTCTGTGTGAGCCACTGCCTACAGGTTCTGTGTGAGCCCGATCCTGTGTGGGTCTTCTGCGGGGGTTAGTACCTATCGATCCTTCGTGGGTCCGACGACTTAGATGGATCAGTGATCATCTTTGACGTCATCTGAAAAAGTATACCTGGTTGAGCTGAATCTTATGTTACTCTCCTTTGTGGATTGTGTTGAACTATCCTATGTGGATTTACTATTTACTCTCCTTGTGGATTTGAGTCTTGCTTTCCTTTGTGGATTGAGTTGTTCTTGAGCTCGTGAGCAGAGCTAGAATTGGGGACTTAGGTATATGTATGGGCATATACCTAAGTCGAGTCAGATGTTACTTCGTGATTGCATCTTTCTTTTGTGCTATATCCTTTGTGGATTTCGGGAGACCTTCGGGGGTCTCGGGGTCCTTACTGAGTATCTTGTACTCACCCCTGCACGGGCTATGCCCGCACCTTGTTGTGTTGGTTGCAGACGACGGACAGCGCTGATCACGGTTGGGGCGTGGAGCAGGACGGTACCTGGAGGTGGACCACTGGGCGGGACGTGCTCGGAGCGGACGTGGGACCCGAGGAGCCTGGAGGCTATCTGTACCCACCCTTCAGGTGGGATTGCCAGTGGACGACACGAGGCCGCCGTCTTTTCTTCAGTTGCTGTACTTTACTTTTCAGTTGTACTTTACAGTTGGGCTTGTATTTCCGGCCCCCTTTACTTTTCTGCACTTTACTTTCCGCTTGCTGACTCTGTGTGGTTGTTACTTAAAGGCAATGCCTTCCTTGTTTACTGGGATTTTACGCCTTGGTGCTAGTCGCCAGCCCCTGGCCTATGGAAGGCGGGCTTGGGGTAGTCACGGCACGGGCCCCGAGGACGGGTCGTGACAAAATGATAAAATAAAAAAATAGAGGGGATTCACTTAAACTGCCACTATTTTTTTAAATACGACTTATTTAACAGCAGTTCATAAAACATCCTATAATAAATAACTGCCAAGACATGTTATTTTGTAGTTATTTTTTCAGTATTGTATTATCTTTGATAAGGTAGGGATTATAATTTTCCTATGGATTATTGTAACATCTCACCTATCCCCATTGGATTGGAAAGGTGGTGGGACATTACTTGGTCTTAGGTGAAATCCCCAAGACACTAAATTCTGGAAATACATTCCAAGGGATTCATTAACAATTGGGGGATGATTTTACCTTTGAAAATAAAAAAACTAAACCAAGAATATAAAAAAACCAGCCACTATATTATTCATGAGAACAAATTAATTCATTTCAAAGTAGTACCAAACTGACAACAATACCAACCACAACCAAGAACCATATCAGAGTACAAAACGAAAGAGTAGAACCAAAAAATTTCAAAGACTCCAAAGACATAACTCCACATCTCCCAACATTCTCCAATATCCAAATCCACAATCCATTCCCAATGTATCATGATGCATCACTAAATAAATGAGATACCCTACCTTTACCTGTGTCTTGATAAAAAATAGCTACAAACACACCAAATTTCCAAAGCATGGGGTGAGTATAAAACTCAGTAGGATTTCCCCAAATGACTTATCTACTCATAACACTAGGATATAACATGCTATCACATTTATATAAAAAAATTTATATAAAACAATTTAAAATAGTTTATATCAAATCAAAAACATTTCTAAGAAAAGCAGTTTTCATACCAAAACATTTTTCCAAAACAAAACCATTTCCAAATAATGAAACTATACAATTCCTTTAGACCATTTCTCAATCCATTATTATACCCAATATTCAGTTCCAAAATTCTACACAACCACACATGCATTATTAGGTGACAGTTACATACTCATAAGTGGTCTCTCATAAATATACCAAGTCATCACAAGGTAATAATATACCAAGTTCCCTAATGGAACATGCCCCTTCCACATGGTCATGTTAGTGAAAATGAACACATGCCAACCAAGAAATCCAAATTCCATGTCAAATAAAACATTTTAAAACATTTAAATAAAAAATTTATTTTATTGAAAACCTTTATCTCAAACCAATTATATAAATTAAAACCAATCCATATTTTAAAACATCATTTTAAAAACCATGAAACAAAGAACTTCTCACAACAATTAATTTTTACAATTTTTCAAACCGTCACTAAAGGGGGTTTTCACCAAGTTTTTCACATCAATTTAAAAATAAAGTTCAAGAAATTAAAACAAATTGAAACCAATAATTCAATTTCTAATAATAGGAGTTGAGAGAGAATCCACCTACCTCTCAAACTTATGTGAAAATGAAGAGCAATACAAATTATTCAATAAAACCGGATTAAAACTACAAAAACCCACCTTAGATCTTGTTACCTAACATCAACACAACCAAATATAATCACTATTAGAATCAAACACCATGGATATATCCAAAAATAATTAGATCCATGAATCCAAGATAGGGAATAAGAAGAAAAATAAGGAAAACCAACAAGAACAGGTACTTACTAAGGAATATGGTCCTCCAACGCATAAAGAATTACCAAAAGATTACTATAGAATCAAGAGGAAGGGTCTACATAGCATTTGGGAGGATAGAAAATCATATTAGGGTATTTTTAGAAGAATATGAGAGTTATAGTGGAAAATAAAAATTAGATATATAATTTTCAGACCTTGTTTTTAACAGTGCATAGTTTAGGTGCATAGTTAGGAAAACTGTGTGCTAGCCACTGGCCAAAAAACCTCCTCACATAGTTTGATCACATGGTTAGAAAAACCATATTCAAACTATGATTTTCTTTATATCTATAGCATGCACTATTACTCCTGGTTGGATGTATGGTTTGGCCAAATCATGCTCCAACCCAAATCCCACTGTCTCCACTTGCATGATTACCTGGTGGTGTTGCATGGTTTTTATTAACTGTTATCAAATTTTACTTAAAATACACAAATAAAGGGTTAATTACTTTAAAATAGGGATTCTAAATTCTCCCCAAAATTGGCCTTTCTGTCTCTAAAAAGCAGAAAACCACTATTTCCATGAAATATTTTAGACTATTTCTCGACCATTTCCTTTTCTTATTCCCATGTTTCTTTCTAAATCCAATAATGTTTCCAAAAAAATCTCACTAAAATGATGATTTTCCCATGAAATAATTTCTCTTTCCTATCCACAATTTGTATTGGCATATGAAACAATAAACCAACTGACTCTTGGTCAATATGATCCCATCGAATAACATGCTCAGGATCAGGATAATACTTATTCAACTGAGATACATGAAAAACACTGTGCATTGAAATGAACTGTGGTGGAAAATAAAACTGATGAGCCACACCCACTAACCTATTAAAGTATCTCAAAAGGGACTATGAATTGAGGAGATAAATTTCCCTACATTCCAAAACAATGGTTCCCAAGACTTGGAGAGATTATAAAGAACACATGGTTACTCACCTCAAATGAAAAAACCTTCGAAGATGATACACATACAATTTATGATGAATTTGAGCCATCTCAATTCTCTACCTGATCAACTCAATCTTCTCCATTGTCTCTTTCACAAGGCTTGGTCCAATCAGTGAATTATCACCTGTTTCCACCCAACAAAGTGAAGAATGACAAGAATTACTATACAATGATTTGAAAAAATATATATGTATCGAGGCCTGATGATTATTGTTATAAAATAAATTGACTGACAATACGTGATTCTCCCATAATCCAAAAAAATCTATTACACAAGCCCTAAGTATGTCTTACAACATTTGTATCATACTTTAGGATTTTCCATCGATCTATGGATGACATATCATGATCATGGTCAATTGAGTCCCAAGATATTTTTGTAAGGATTTCAAAAAACAAGAAATAAACCTTGGATCTCAGTTTGATACTATCAAAACTAGTATGCCATTCCTCTTTACCACTTCTCAGATATAGATTTTGGACAAGCCCTCCACCATATGAGATTCACAAATATAGATGTAATGGGACAACTTTGTGAGCTGATCCACTATCACTCATATGGAATCATGTTTCTAAACCATCCTTGGGATAACTCTTAGAAAATCCATGGATATATTCTCCCATTTCTAAATAGGAATAGGTAATGAATGCAATATACACACAAGTCATCGGTTATCTACCTTAACCTTCTGACCGGTGAGGCATCTCATCACAAACTCAACCACTTTTATTTTCATGAAAATCCAAATTTTTTTTTCTTTCAATGCCTTATACATATTTTTTATTCTGGGATGAACATTCCATCTCAAATGGTGGGAAACATGAAGAAGTTTTTCTTGAAAAGACAAATGTATGACCATCTGATCTCAAAACCATAAAACCAATCTTCCATCCAACTTCCTTCACTCAATAGTCTCCACGCCATTGAGTTATAACCTCGTAGTAACACATTTTTCATCAGAATTATGTTCCTCTTTTAACTTCTCAACAAAATTAGGAAAAAAAGAAACCTGAAAGAAAATCGCAACACTACCTTGGTGTTCAGAATCCAAGTGCATTTAATATATCATCGACATCAACTTCCACTGATCTGAAGCCTATTTTTCTAACTAACTGTATGATTTTTTTCTTAATGTATTTTCCACCTATTTGTATTTACCTAGTGTATAATTTAATTCAAAGTTAAACATATAGAGATACTCCTTCCACCTTATTTGTATCAAATTAAAATCTCTTTATGATAAAATGTGTTTCAAGATCTTATAATCTGTTAACACTATGAATTTATCTTTAAATAGGTAATGATGCTAAGTCTTCAAATCATGAACCATAGTAAATAACTCAAAATCATGTGTTGGGTAGTTATTATCATGAAAACCTAACTACCATTATCCATAAGAAACAATATGATCTCCCTGCATGAGAACACAACCCAGCCTAGATCTCGAATCATTAAAATACACCACTTACCCTTTTACTTATTTTGAAAATATCAAGATTGGTGATAATGTAAGGTGAACTTTAAGCTCTTTAAAATACTTTTGAAATTACTCACTCCTTTGAAATGGAACACCTTTACTTATCAAAAATATCATTGGTGAAGCTAGTATTGAAAAATCAGAGACAAAATGTTGGTAATAACTAGATAATACAAGGAACTTGCATATCTTGAAGACATTATTTGGTGATTCCTAAGAGATCACAACCTATATCTTTTCTGGATCCACTAAAACACCTTTCCCAGAGATTAAATGTCCAAGGAAACATAACTCTTGTATCAAAAAATAACACTTTGATAATTTGGCATACATATGATGATCCCAAAAAATAACAAAGACTATTTCCAAGTGTTGGTCATGCTCAACCATTTTTTTGAATACACTAATATGTCATCCATAAACACCTCAAAAAAATAATCTAGATACATTTAATATATCTAATTCATTAATTCCATAAATACCTCTAGTGAATTTATAAAACTAAAATGCATAACCACATACTCATAATGGCCATATCTACTCTTCAAAGATGTTTTTGAAATACCCTCCTTCTTAACTTGCAAATAGTGATATCCTAAACACAATTAAATTTTAGAGAACCACTAATATTCTCTTAATTGATCGAATATATCATCAATTAATGGAAGTGGATATTAATTATTAATCATAACTTGGTTAAGCTTATGATAATCCAAACATAGCCTTAGAGTTCCATCCTCATTTTTTACAAATAAGACTAGTGCTACCCATAGAGACATGATAGGCCAAATGAACCCATTACTTTCCAAATATTCCAGCTATACCATCAATTACCTTAATTATTTTGGTTCCATTTGATAAGATGGAAGTGAGATAGGAATGGTACCTAGTAATATATCAATCATAAACTCCAATTCTCTTGTGGGTGGAAACCCTGAGAAATTATCAGGAAATACATATGGAAAATGACCTTCAATTGCTTGAAAACTGTTATCCAGGATATCATCCACCGATTCCAAGTTCAATGATGAAAACTGGTATATGATCATTCTAACTACTAGTTCCAACAAGCTTTCTACACCTACCTTTACATTCCTATATCCTCTAAAGAGATACTCGACGCCATCATCAGTCATAAAACTAACCCTTTAGGTATTATAATCGATGTGAGCTTTGGGCATCATCAACTAATAAACTAATCCATACTCAATATTATGTCATATATATCCATATCAATCATATAAAAATTTCATATTAACTCAGATCCACCAATAGTTATAGAACATTATTTGTACATGAAGGCTTTCCATTCTCTTTTTCCAAGAGTAGATTGAAGTTTCAACAGAGAATGCATCATCTCAAAATGAAATACAAGAATTTTAACAACATGGGAAACAATAAATGAATGGGATTCACCCATATCAAACAAATATTTCATAAGTGTTTTTAAAATAATCATACCTATCACCACCAAAGGTCCATTTTGATCATCTAAAATCACTTTACCAGCTTCATACAACTGCTTACTCACTGCACTTTGTTCTTTATTGACCGATTGAGATTTCCCTTGCTGAGGAGTCATGGTTTTATTAGAATCACCATGTCTAGATCAGTTATTTTGAAGAGAGGTATTATTCTACCCTAGTCCCATCGAAGAATATGACATCTATGAAAGATGAGATGTGTCCTAAACACATGGACTTAGATCACTATGACAATAGCACTGAATATTCCCCATGTAATTAAAATTGCAGCATTATCTAGGTGGTGTCATACAATCTTGTTTCATGTGATCAAAAGAACCACATTAAAAACATATGGCATTAATCTTGGGTTTAGGATGAAGATTCCTTGATTTAGATATATGATTATAATTCATCCCACTACCTTGGAAATTTGAATCCCTCTTCATATTATTCTCAACAATAGAGTTCCCACCATTTCCCATAGGTATCAACATGATCCCTCCCCCCGTAGTTTCTGAGATGTCTCTCTCTACCACAATTTCTCTATTAACCATCTTTGTATAATCCATTACAAAAAGCAGAAGAATCTTCGAGTGAATCTCCAGCCTCATACTTGATTCAAAAATGTGTGCCTTCAAGGATGCATTAATAGAAACTTCAGGTGAAAAGTGGACTGAATTCATGAATTTATCCACGTACTCTTTCACTAAGGGATTCTCTTGCTTCAAACTGAAGAATTCCATCATTCTAGAAATCCAAAATGTGTGAGGATATAATTTTTTGTTTAAAAATTATTCAAAATACTTCCATGAAATACCTTGGTATAATTTATCAAGAATTGATAAATCCCACCACTGACATGGACAATCCTCCAGCATGTACATCTCCAAATTGACTTTCAACTCAGTTGGTGTGCCTAGGAAATCAAAGATTCAATTCATCCTATACATTCATACCTATGTTTTCTTTGGTTCAAAATCACCCTAAAATATGGGTGGATTTTTCTTAAAGTATTGAATAGAATGATCCACTTGTCTTGGTTCATCCTTTGGGTTCCCTCTATCCATATCTTGAAAATCTTGGACAATACTTTGAACCTGCTGTTAGTTCACCTATAGATCAGGTGAAACCATATTCTCATCATCCTCTTTTAGTTGGTTTCATCTATGCCTATTAGGTTCCATTTATACAACCAAAACAAAACTCCATAAGTCTCACTCTCTAGCAACATAAGTCTTAACAATTTAAAATTTACTATATCACATAAATCACAAAAATGCTTTCCAAAATCATAATTTTCTACCTTCAAATCATTTTTGAAAATTATATCATGCTTTTGAAAATCAAACCATTTTCAAAATACCACTACCATTCCTTTTCAAAATCTCACATTTGGAAAAAAATATTAACATTTTTTAAAATCAACTCTTTTGAACCAAATCATAAATCATTACTCAAAATAAAATATGAACTCCTAGTGGGAAGTCATTTCTATCAATGCATGTCATGCTCTTCTCATCATCTAAACCTAAGATGATGAGGTTAGAACTCCTAGAAGTTTCCCAAAACAGTTATATACCCAACTTCCTAGTAAATTGAGGCTCAACATAAATATGTTAGCTATGCCTTTTTATGCTCTACAATTATAGTCCCAATGATCCTACTCTTTTCTACGAACCTAACTCAAGGGCCAATCAAGAATGATTTTTCAAATACAAGACCAATAAACTAATACCATTTTTCCCAAAAAAGAAAGACATAATAACCAAGAATGATACCATTTGTAACATCCCGCCCCTCCCTATTGGCTTGTAAAGGCAGTGGGACATTACTTGACCTTAGGTGACATCACAAAGAAACAAAAGTATTAAAAGAAATGACAAGGGATTCATTAAAAATTAGGGGAGTATTTTCGATTTGAAAATAAAACAACTAAACCAATAATATAAAAAGCAAATAGACACTATATGATGAATGGGAATAAAGTAATAAAACTCAAAGTAATACCAAACTGACTACAAAACCAACCACAACCAAGAACCATATCAATGTAAAAATCGGAAGAGTAAAACCCAAAAATCTCAAAGACTACAAATACATAACTACATAGCTACCAACATACTCCAAGATACAACTCCACAATCCATGACCAAGGTATCACGATGCATCATTACGAAATGAGATACCTTAACTTTACCTGTTTCTCAATAAATAATATTTGTAAATGTACCAAAGTGACCAAGCAGGGGGTGAGTATAAAACTCAATAGGATTTCCCCAAAATGAATTCCCTACTCACACCAATAGAATAAAACATGTTATCACATTTATATAAATTTTTTTATATAAAACAATTTAAAATAGTTTATATCAAATCCAAACCATTTATAAGAAAAGAAGTTTTCATTACAAAATAGTTTTCAAAACCAAAACCATTTCTAGGGAAAGTAACAATATAATTACTTTAAACCATTTATAAATCCATTGGTATACCCAGTACTTGGTTCCAAAATTCCACACAACCACACATGCATTCCCAGGTGAAATTTCCATACTCAATAGCAGTCTCTCATTGATCTACCAAGTCATCACAAGGTAACCATCTACCAAGTTCCCTAATAGAACACACCCCTTACATAGGGTCATGTCAATGAAAATGAACACACGCAAACCAAGTATGAAAAATGACATGCCAAACCAATCATTTCAACCCATTTTGATAAAAAACTTCTTTTATTAAAAAACATTCTATCAAAACATTTCCAGTAATCAAAACCAATCCATATTTTAAAAGACCATGTTAAAAATCATGTAACAAAGAACTTTGTACAACAACCAATTTCCAAAATTTTACAAACCATCACTAAAGAGGGTTTCTACCAAGATTTTCACATCGAGATCCAAATAAAGTTCAAGCAATTCAAATAATTTGAAACTAGTCCTTCAAGTTTTAAAAAGAGGAGTCAAAAGTGAATCCACTTATCATACAAACTTTGGTGAAAATGAAGAACAAAAAAAATTATTTAACAAAAACATATTGAAACTCCAAAAACCCACCTTAGATCTTGTTCCATAACATCAAAAAAACAAAATATCATAAATATTGGAATTACTCATCATGTATATATCCCATAACATATTATATCCATGAATCCAAGGTAGGTAAAAAGAAGAAAACTAAGGAAAAACAACAAGAATCGGAAATTACCAAGGGATCTTGGCCTCCAACGCACAAAGAATTACCAATAGATTACTCAAAAATCAAGAGGAAGGGTATCCATAGCCGTTGGAAGGATCGAAAATTGTATTAGGGTCTTATATGAAAAAAATGAGAGTTTTAGAGGAAAATACAGATTATATCCGCAATTTTCGGATCTTGTTTTTAACAGTGCACAGTTTAAACACACATTTAGGAAAACCATACACAAACCGTTCACCACCCACTACCCAAAGACACCCATTTCATGGTTGGATCACACTATTAAAATTTTTTTGTACCAACCATACTTTTCTCTTTGTCTATAGCATGCATGATTACTCCTGGGTGGACACACAGTTTGTCCAAATAGTGTGCCTAACCATGTTCCTACCTAGATCCCATTGTCTCCCCTTACATGGTTTCCTAGAGGTGTTTCACAGTTTCTACTAATTATGATAAAACCATGAACCTTACGAAAATACTAAAAAACTTTCCAAAACTCCTCCAAACCCTCCCAAACTTAACACAATTTCTTTACATAATTAAAATAAATAAATAAAGGGTAACTTACTTGAAACCAGGGGGTGCTAAATTATCCCCACTATTTGACTTTACATCCCTAGAAAGTAGAAAACCACCAATGGCCTGAAAGAGTTCATGACATATATTGAATATTGCCTTTTCACATTCTCACATTTCTTCTAGAATCTGGCCATGTTTCCACAAAACCCACACTAGAATGATGCTTTTCCCATGCAATACTTTTTGTTTCCTATCTACAATCTACACCGACATATGAACCAATGAATTAACCATCTCTAGGTTAACATGATCCCATAAAATTACATGGTCAGGATTAGGCTGATACTTCTTCAAATGAGATACACAAAACACATTGTGCAATGAAATGAACCTTGATGGAAAATCCAATTGATATGCCACCTCACCAACCCATTTAAGTATCTCAAAATAGACCATGTATCATGGAGATAACTTGCCCTGCATTCCAAAACAATGGTTCCCATGCATTGGAGAGATTCTCAAGAACACATGACCACTACCCTCAAATGAAAATAGTCATTGAAGATGATCCACACATAATTTATGATGAATCTAAACCATCTCCATCATCTTCTTGATCAACTAAATATTTTATATTGTCTCTTGCACAATGCTTAGTCCAATCAGTGAATTCTCACTAGTTTCTTCCCAACAAAGTGGAGAAGAACAAGGACACCCATACAATTCTTTGAACAAATCCATATGTATCGAGTACTGATAACTATTTTTATACAAGAACTCCACTAATGGTATGTCCTCCTCTCATGAGATACCAAAATCCATTACATAATCCCTAAACATGACTTCTAATGTTTTTATCATACATTCGGATTTTCCATCCATATGATGATGATACATCATGCTCATGGTCAACTGATTCCCAAAGGATTGTTGTAAGGATTTCCATAAATGAGACATAAACCTAGGATCTCAGTATGATACTATCAAAAATGGTATTCCATGCCTATACCAATTCTCATATATAAAATTTGGACAATTCCTCCACCGTATGAGATTCACAAATAGGGATGAAATGGTCTGAATTTTCGAGTTGATTCATTATCACCCATATGAAATCGTGTTTTCAAACCATCCTTGGGAGACCCATCACAAAATCTATGGTTATCCAGTACCATTTCCAAATAGTAATAGGTAAAGACTGCAACATACCCACTAGCCACTGGTGCTCTGCCTTAGCTCATTGACAAGTGAGGCATCTCATCACAAACTTAGCCACTTTTCCTTTCATACCAACCCACCAAAATTTTGATTTTAATTCCTTATATATATATATATATATATTATTTAAGGATGAACATCCCATATCAAATGGTGGAAATAATGAAGAAGTTTTTCCTGAAAAGCCAAAGTTATGACCATCTGATCTCAAAACCAAAAAATTAAACTACTATCCAGCTTCCATTCCTCAAAGGTATCCCCACCTTTGAGTTTTGACCACAAGGAAAAAAATTATACATCAAAAATATATGCCTATTTGACCTTCTCAACCAAATAATGAACAAAATAAACTATAAATAAAACTATAAAACTGCCTCGGTCTTCATAATCTAAGTGCATGTCATCTATCGCTAACATAAACTACCACTGATCTAAAACCTCTTTCTCTAACTGACTACACGAATTTTTTCTTAATTCACCCACCATAAAATTTACTTTACCCGACGTATAAACCAAGTAAAAATAAAACATTTTTAGATACTCCATTTACCTTATTTGTCTCATATTCAAATATATTTGTGAGAAAATGTGTTTCAAGATCTTATGATCCGTAAACACCATGGATTTATCACCAAATATGTAATGATGCCAAGTCTTCAAAGCATGAAATAAAATATCTAACTCTAAATCATTTTTTGGGTAGTTATTATCATGAAATTGTATTTTACATGAGCCATAAGAAACCCCATGATATCCCTTCATGATAACACAACCCAATCCAGATCCTAAAGTATCACAATACACCATGTACTCTTGTCCTAATTCTTACAATATCAGGATCAGTGCTGATGTAAGGTGAGATTTAATATCTTGAAAAAAAATTTTAAATTCCTAATTCCATTGAAATGTATCACCTTTACTTGTAAAATCTGTAATTGGTGAAGCTAGTCATGAAAAATCATGAACAAAGCATTGGTAATAACCAACTAAGCTAAAGAAAATGTGTATATTGAATATATTATTGGGAGGTTTCCAAGATATCACAAACTCTATCTTTTATGGATCTATATAAACAACATTCTTATAGATTACATGATCAATGAAACATACATCTTGTATCCAAAAATAACACTTAGATAATTTTTCATACAGACAATGCTCCCACAAAATACCTTACACTATCTCCTTGTGTTGCTTATGCTCAGACCTTTTACTTGAATACACCAATATGTAATCCAAAAATACAACCAAAAAATAATCTATATACATTTTAAATATTTGATTCATAAATTCCATAAAGACATTTGGTGAATTAATAAGACCTAAATGCATAACCTCATACTTTTAATGGATATATCTAATCATGAAATCTTTTTTTGCAATATCCTCCTTCCTAACTCACAATTAGTGATATCTTGAATGCAATTCAATTTTAGAGAACCAATGAGATCCCCTAAATTAACTGAAAATATCACCAATAAAAGGAGGTGGATATCAATTATTTATCATAACTTGGTTAAGATTATGATAATCCAAATATTTTCTTATAGTTCCATATTCCTTTTCAAAAATAAGACCGGTGATACCCATAAAGACATGTTAGGATGAATGAACCCTTTTATTTCCAAATGTTCTAACTGTACCTTAAATTCCACCAATTATATTGGTTCTATATGATAATAAAGAAGTGATATAGGACTGGTCCTCAGTAAGAGACCAATTGTAAACTTTACTTATATTGTGGGTAAAAACCCTAAGAAACTATCATTAAAGAAATCCAAAAAATGAGAAAAAATTGTTGGAAAATTTCTATCCTTGATAACATTCACTAATTCCAAGGTCACCACTACCAACTGCTACATGATTGTTCCAACTGTTGGTGCCAAAAATCCTGCTTCACCTACCTTTACATTCCTGTCTCTTCTAAAGATATGCTCGACACCATCATTAGTCATAAAAATAAACTATCAGCTTTAAAAATTGATGTGATCTTTAAGAATTTTCAACCAAAACATACCCAAGATTACTTCATAGAAATCCATCTCAAGTACATAAAAATCCCATATTAACTCAACTTCACTAACAGTTATAGAACATGGTCTGTACATAAAGGCTGACATTCTCTTTGTCTAAGATGAGTTTAATGTTTCAATATAGAAGGAATCATTTCAATATGTAATATCAAAATGTAAATGGAATGAGAATCAATAAATTAATGGGATTCATCCATATCAAAAAAATATTTCATAATTTTAGAATTCAAAAGAATCATACCTCTCACCATCGAAGGTCCAGATTGATCATCTATGATCACTTTCTCAGCTCCATAAAACTGCATACTCAAAGTAATTTTTTCTTTATTACTATGTTGATATTTCCCTTGTTGAGGAGTCATGGTATTACTAGAATAACCATGACTATCTCAACTCTTCTAATGACATGTATTCTTCTTCCCTCATCCCATCGAAGTATACTACATCTTCAAAACATGAGATGTGTCTCGAACACCTGACCTTGGAGCACTGAGACAATAACACTAAATCTGAACCATGTGGTTTCAATTGTGTCATGATCTAAGTGGTGTCATATAATATCATTTCATGTGATCAAAATAACCACATCGAAAACATCTGACCTTACTCCTGGGTTTAAGAGGAAGATTCACTGATCCAACCATCTGATTCTGAGTTATTCCACTACCTTGGAAATAGGTGTCCCTATTCCTATTATTCCCATCATTAGAGTTACTACCATTCACCATAGGTATCAGTATAATCCCTCCCACCATAGTTATAGATTTGTCTCTCTCTACCACCATCTCTCTATTAAGCATCTCTATATAATCCATTATATAAAGTGTGAAAATCTTCGAGGGAATTTCCATCCTCCTCCCTGATTCAAAAACGTGTTCCTTAAAAGAAACTCTAGTATAATATTCAGGTGAAAAGAGGACTAAATTCATGAATTTAGTATTATAATCTATCCCTGATATATTCTCCTACTTTAAGCTGAAATATCCCATCATTTTAGAAATCCAAAACATGTGAGGATAGAATTGTTTTTTGAACAATTATTCAAAATCCTCCCATGCAATTCCTTGGTCTAATTTAGAATAAATTTAAAAATCCCACTATTGGTATGAAAGATCCCCCAACATGTACATTGACAACTTGAATTTCATTTCAACCAGTGTTTCTAAGAAATCAAAGATTAGATTCATCATATTCAGCCAAACCTATGCTTTCTCTAGTTTCAAATCACCCTGAAAGATGGGTGAATTCTACTTTTGGAACTAAATGGAATGATCCACTTGTCTTGGTTTATTCCTTTAGTTCCTTATATCCATAGCTTTAAAATATTGTAAAATACTCTGAACCAAAAATTGGTTCACCTGTGGCTTAGGTGCAACCATATTTTCGCAGCTTCTTATGGTTGGTTTCTTCTATGCCTACCAGGTGCCATTTATATAAATAAAAAAATTCCATAAGTCTCACTCTCTAGAAACTGAAGGCTTAACAATTTCAATTTTACCATATCACA
This sequence comes from Viscum album, assembly GCA_963277665.1. Classification (NCBI taxonomy): domain Eukaryota; kingdom Viridiplantae; phylum Streptophyta; class Magnoliopsida; order Santalales; family Viscaceae; genus Viscum; species Viscum album. The sequence continues at coordinate 1,843,423,606 of OY728136.1, forward strand.
TATATCACAAAAATGATATCTAAAATCATAATTTTCTGCCTTTTAATCATTTTTAAAAATCCCATCATGTTTTTGAAAATCAAACCATTTTCAAAATACCACTACCATTCCTTTTTAAAATCTCTCATTTGAAAACAATATCAAAATTTTTCAAAATAAAATATTTTTCCATAAATAATAAATCATTAATCAAATTGAAATATGAACTCCTAGTGGGAATTAATTTCTATCAATGAATGTCATTCTTTTATCATCAGCTAAACCCATGATGATAAGGTTACAACTCCTAGAATTGTACCAAAACACTTACGTACCCACCTTCCTGGTAACTTGAGGTTCATAATAAATAGGTTAGATATGCCTTTTTATGCTTTGCATTTCAAGTCCCAATGACCCTACTCCTTTCTAAAAACCCAACTTGATTACTAATCAATAATGTTTTTCCAACTCCAAGACCGATAAACCAATACCATTTATCCCAAAAAGAAAGATATAACATCCAAGACTGATGTCATTTGTAATGTCTCACCCCTCCCCATTGTCCTGGAATGAAGGTGGGACATTACTTGGCCCTAGTTGAAATCCCTAAGACACCAAAGACTGGAAATAAATTCCAAGGTATTCATTAACAATTGGGGGAAAATTTTCCATTTGAAAATAAAACAACTAAACCAATAATATAAAAACAAAACAACCACTTTATGATGTATGAGAACAATGTAATAAAACTCAAAGTAACATCAAACTGTCAAAATTACCAACCAAAACTAGAAACTATATCATATTACAAAGAGGAAGAGTAAAACCAACAAATCTCAATGTCTCCAAGGACATAACTCCACAAATCCCAATATTCTCAAATATCCAACTCCACAATCCATTCCCAAGGTATCACGATGAATCACTAAATAAATAAGATACCTTTCCTTTACCTGTGTCTTGATAAACAATATATACAAACTCACCAAAGTTCCCAAGTAGGCGGTGAGTATAAAACTCAATAGGATTTCCCCAAATGACTTCCCTACTCACACCACTAGGATAGAACATGTTTTCAAATATATATAAAAAAATTTATATAGAACACTTTAAAACATTTTATATCAAATCCAAACCATTTCCAAGAAAATAAATTTTCATACCAAAAATGTTTTCCAAACCAAAACCATTTCCAAGGAAAGAAAACAAGCAATTCCATACTCATGAGTAGCCTCTCATCTATTTTCCAAGTCGTCACAAGGTAACCACATACCAAGTGATCCAATAGCATACACCCCTTCCACAGGGTCATGTCAATGTAAATGAACACATTTCCAATTGAGTGAGAAAAATTCCATGACAAACCAATCATTTCAATCCATTAAATAAACCATTTATTTATTGAAAAACCTTCTATAAAACCATTTTGATCAATCAAAACTACACCATATTTTAAAATATTATTTTAAAAATCATGAAACAAATCACTTTTCTCAATAACCAATCTCCACAATTTTCCAAACCATCACTAAAGAGGGTTTTTAACAAGATTTTCACATCAATTTCACAATAAAGTTAAATCAATTCAAACAATTTGAACCCAATCCATCAAGTTTTAATAATAGGAGTCGAGAGTGAATCCACCTACCTCACAAACTATGGTAAAAATGAATAATGACACAAATTCTCTAACAAAACAAGATTAAAACTCCAAAACCCACCTTAGATCTTGTTACCTAACTTTAAAATAGCTATATCACATCATGATTGGCATAAAAAATCATGTATCTATCCCCAATGAATTAGATACATGAATTCAAGATAGGGAAAAAGAAGAAAATTAATGCAAACCAATAGGAACATGCACTTACCAAGAAATATAGGCCTCTAACACACAAAGAATCACTAACTGATTACTCCAAGATCAAGAGGAAGGGTATCCACAACCTTTGGGAGGAGATAAAATAATATTAGGATCTTTTTAGTGGGAAAATGAGAGGTTTAAAGTAAAATTAGAATTATATCCACAATTTTCAGATCTCATTTTTAACGGTGCTTGATTTATGTGCATGGTTATCCAAATCGTGTGCAAACCATGCACCATGCAACACCCCGAGATTTTATGAGATATATTATTTTATTTTATGTCTTCTATTATACACTACACCAAGATTATCTTGTATTATACACAACACCCTATTATCTTTCAGCATATATAACACTATTCTTGGCTCCTGTTACACACAATTTCAAGTTCGTTTTGTGGAAATTATTCTACGCAACATTAAGTATAGATTTTGTTTAATGTATAAATGAAATAAGTTTTGATTATGTTATACGCAACAACAAATGAAACTTTCACTACACGTAGCCCTGTCTTGGCTTGCATTAAACACAATCAAGACCTTCTTCGATAGCATGTGTAGTACGCAATACCGAGTTTCACTAAACGAGATATTATTATAATATTATTATGAACTAGACATTATGAATAGTAATACCCACTTTTGAAAATTTTATAAATTTTATCTTTAAAAATGGACTTCATTTTTGGATTTGGAATATCGAAATTATCCTATGGTGAATTTTTGGTATTTTTCTAAAAACTTTCAATTTTTGATGAATAGTGAAAACACTAGGTTACTATTTAAAAACCGACTTTTTATTTAAATAATTATTTATTTTATTTAAATTTATTTTTGGTAAAAATTGATACATAATACCTATATAATTTCAATGTAATTCATTGGAGTCATTTTATAATAATTTTAGATATACAAAAATTTTATTGAACTTTTCACCGTCTTTTACCCACCTCCTAGGAGAATTTGAAAATTTACATAAAACATAATTTTACCACTTCTATGAGTGGAATTTTAAAAATCCAAGAGACATGGTTAATATCAAGGAATAAAATGTGGTTTAATATGATAAAAATAATTTTTGGTGAATAGTAACTTTTTACTTTTTTTACCACCGTTAAAAGTAAATAGGATAATTAAGGGTAAAAATGATATTATTATTACCCTAAAACATGTCCTAATTCTATTGGATAAGTTTAATTTGACCAAAAAAACCTTATGAATAAAATATTACCCTTTAGGTCCACTTGGATTGGATTAGGACACTTATTATTATTTTATTTAAAGAAGAGTTAAAAGAGTTAAAATCAACGTTTAATAACTAAAACATTTTTAATATTGGGTTATACATAAGTTAAATTCAACTATAAATATTTATTAGAAAGATAAAAATATTTAATACATAATTTTTATTTATTTATAATTTTCAGAAATTAAGAAATTTAATTTATTTATGACACAATGATGATGTAGTAATTACCTTATTAATGAAATATTAACATAATTGATGTTATAAATACCCAAATAAATGTAATTTGAGACTTTTTATAAATTCCACTAATTTTTTAGGTTAATATGACATGTTAATATTGATTTAATTAACTTTATTCGAACTAATCATTCTATTATAATTTTCACAAAAATCAATTACCAAATGGTGTCAAAATTGATATAAAATAGTTTTTAAAACAAATATTATATTATTAATTTTTATTCTATTCCTAAAAGTATAATTTTCTTTGAAATGACTTAGATAAGGTTATATATATTAATAATGAACAAATTGGGGTTTGTTTGGCTTGTTATAGTAAGTTTATTAACCATATAGTGTAAGAAAACAAGAAGACATGGTAAAAGTTAAATTATTTAACTTAGAGTTAAATCTAAATGATAAGGTTAAAATAGTAACCTAAACTTGTCTAAAAACCTATTTTTTGAGAGGATTTAGACCCATACCCACTTTATATTTGAAATAAATCAATTTGGAGCTATTAAAAACCGAATATGACTTTATTATAAAATAATATTTTAAGTTTTTCCTAAGGTGCCCCTCTCCTCCCTTAAAAAAGGGCACCTCCTCCCTCCTCTTTTTACACAATTTTGAGCCTTCAATCTTGGCAAATCCCTGACCATTTCCCTTATAAACTTCCCTATAAACATTATAGAGGTTCTGGTCTCCTAAAAAGACCAACTATAGTTCCTTAAGAGGAGGATTAAAAGAGGTGCGTCGAAGAAGATGTAATCTCTTCTACCGATTCTTTCAAGTTTTATTTCTTCTTCAACTTATTATTCTTTAGTTGTTTCATTATAAAGTAATAAAATAGGTATCAATAATATACTTATATGTTATTATAAATATGAAACAACACTAGTTCACCTTCTATCCATCCTACGGAAAAAGAAATCACCGCGCGTGCGTACGTACGAAATACCATCTCCATGTCGTGGTGTAATTTGTTTTTCCACCACCACCTTACTTGGATGGGTATAATGGTGTAAATAATAAATATATATAGTTATTATAACATCATAATGATTCTGAGATATTATATCATCCACTCCAATTCAATCCAATAATTATGGGAATGATATCTTCGCTCATGCGTATGTACGGATTACCGTCTCCACGACGCGATGAGATTCATTATCCATGTTAACCATTCAAGAATGATTATAAAGTATATATAATGAATAAAAATGAAATATATGAAATGATAAAGCTACTGTATTTATGTATATATATATTTCATCTACTTACTTCCATTCAAGTCAATAAGGAAATGTAAACAGCGTTCATGCGTACGTACGACCTACTGTCTCCATGAATGGTGTATTTCATTTCATTTATCTGTCTATTATATATATATACTGAATATATATGATATATAAATCATTATTTACATTATTTAAATAATAAAATCATGATATAAGTAATAATAATATCAATAACAACAAGTCTAAACACGTACGATAAATAAAACGATTTTACCCAAAACGCTACTTTAACATGGAATTTACAAAAGAACGGGTAATATAAAGTCATAAGTGAACCATATATGATATAATAACAATAAAAATGATTATGTAATAAGTCAATGACATTATTTAAATAATTATATAGGAGGTTCAGATACGTATGAAGCATATCGGACCTAAGGTAAGGGATAACTTTTCCAATCTCATTTTTATCCGAGATTGTTTATTCATAAGTATTTACTGGGGTTATATTTATCATCCATGTACCTATTTTCTAAAAATGGTTTCATGTATGTTTAAAGTCCTTTTTACCCATTTTTGACTTTTACTACACGGTATATAATGAATCTTTGTTTTTTTTACCATATGAGGTACTTTTTGACTTTTCCAGCAAAAGTATGAGAAGAATGTATTTTTTAACTTATACGGCATGAAAGGATTTTTTTGGTTTCATAATGTCTTATTTTCATGAAGTTTACTATACAATATTTCATGGTTATTTTCAATAAAATCCTTTTATTTTAAAATTGCGTGGCATTTTTTGAAAAGAAAACGATTTTTAAGAAGAAAGGATATTTTCCTCAAGAATTATTTTCAAGTGTTTTATCAAAACCATTTTCCATATAAGATGACATTATTTAATATGTGTATGTTTCAAGTATAATATCTCTATGATTTACATGGTTTCACTTTTCTTATGATGAAATGATATCCATTTGTTTTATATGGATTATGTTATGATGTGATGATGTTTATGAAACCCATTTTTATTCTTTGGGTTATGATGAATGATTTATGTTTATGTTGTGGCACAAGTAATAATGATTTCATTATGATATGGGTGGGACCTATATCTCCCTCCAATGCATTGGGTAAAGATTTATATCTCATGAGATAGCCATGGATGGAATGGTAAGTTAATCTGGTTCAGTGATACAAGACTGGAATGAGGAGTGAACTCGATTCAGTAAGGGAATTTGTCCACTAAGATGGTCTTGGTAGAAATGCCTTAGCTACTATGGAAATCATATCAAGTGCTTAATGGTTTTCTATATTTAAATGTTTTAATCCCATGCTATTTTATCATGATTGATGTTCCTTTATGATCTATGCCTTACGTACTACCAAGATTTATTTCACAAATCAAGATTTTGATGTTTAAACTTTATGTTCATGTTTTGAAGTTCAAATTTATATGTTTTGTTTTATTTTCTCCATGATTACCCTTACTGAGCATTTGAGCTCACCCTTTATATGTTTTTCCCTAGGATATAAAGAAAGGTTTTAGGTAAGAAAAAAAAGGGAAGATCTTTATGGGAGATGTTGAAGATCTTTCACCAAGATTAGAAGATTATGTTCCAAGTTTCCAAAGACACTAAACTATTACGGTCCTTTAGTTTATATTTTTTTTATGTATTAAGTATTCTGTAAAAGTAATGTAATGTCTATGTACGTCAAGTATGGGTCTTTATAGTTGCTATCAGAGGAAAGGTTTCGTTAACCTTTGGAAACCAGGATGTGAAAACTTTAGTGAGATCCCTAGAGATATTTCTAAGGTATGTCTAGGGATGTCCCTAAGGTTAAGTATAAGTATAGGTTATATTCCTAGAATTATGGTAACAATCTTAGAATTAACCCTATGATGTTATATATTGAAGGTACTCCCCATTTATTATGTTGTTTTCCCAAGCATGATTTTTGCATCTCACACTATTCTTTTTGGGTTTTAGACGATGGCTAGAACCCGAAGGAACCGTGTTGATCAATGTAATGGACATTGAAATGATTTTACTTCTGAACAAACCAATGTTATGGGATATGGAGTTCAAAATCTTATTGATATACTTACACAAGCTATTGATCATTCTGGACATCCAAATGAGAAGAGAAGGAAACAATATTCTATTATGTCCTTCATGAGGCAACGTCCACCTTCTTTTAGTGGGTCTTATGATCCACTTGTTTTTGAACAATGGATCAGTACCATTGAAAAGATATTTTCTATACTTCATTGTTCAGAACATGAAAAATTCATTATGGCTATTTACTATTTAGAAGGTGAAGCAGATCAATGGTAGACTCTAATTAAGAATACGAGGCCTCGAGATGAAATTGAATCCATAGAATGGGATGAGTTGAAGAACTTATTTTTCAATAAGTACTTCCCTCGTATTCTTCAAACAAATATGGAAAAGGATTTCCTTGAGCTTATGAAAAAGGATGATGAATCTTTTGGTATATACGAAGTGAATTTTACAAGGCTTGCAAGGTATGCATCTGGTTTTATCATCCAACCTGAAATTAAAGTTGATCTATTCTTCAGTGGCTTAAAACCAAGTCTTCGAAGGGAATTAAATATAAGAGACTTCAGTAGCTATGAAGAAATTGTGCGTTGTGCAATCAAGGTAGAAATGGAAATTGGTGTTACATATCCATCTCATGGTTTTGACAAGAAACGAAAGATGGAGTTCAAGGAGAAATCTCAGAATAATGGTGAAAAGAAGATGAATGTTACTTTATGCTCAAAATGTAGAAAGAAGCATGGTGGAGATTGTATTAGATGGACTAGAAAATGTTTTAAGTATGGAAAATAAGGTCATCAAGTAGCTGAGTGTCGAAGTAATGGAAAAAGGGTTTCTAATGATGTGAATAAAGAAAAGACTGTAGAGAACGCACCACGAACACTTCAATTCTTCAAGTGAAAGGAAATGGGGCATTATGCTAATCAATTCCCCAATCCAAGGATTAATGATGATCAACATGAGAAACCTCCTAAGGAAAAGGATAAAGGGAAGTCACATGCAATAACTATTTGTGATGTTGAGTATGACAATGATTTTGTGTAATGATTAAGTGTTTATGTAATGGGATTTCAAAATAGTATCATGGAATCTCATTTATGGTATCGTGGAATTTTGGAATATCTATGTATTGGTTTTTAATAATTATATGGTACCAGTAACCATGAAAAGTGATTGAAATATTTTTGGAAAGAAGATTATATGTGCATAATGAAGGGATAAAGAAAAAAATGAAATGAGCTCATGACTGATATAAAGAAAAATTTATATCATGGTTTGAGTATATAGAAATTCTGGGATTTTGGTATGTGGAAAGTGTTAAATTTTGACAGCATTCATGTTTTTACTAAGGTTCAATGTGTATTCATTTTTTCAAGAGAATACATTATTAAGGTTTTCACATGTTTTTAATTTGACCAAAAAGATATATCGTATGATATATGGGGGATAAATGATGGTATTCACATGCTTGGCAGATGACATTTCTAGTAATTGTTTTCTTTATACTATGAGCTTGGACAGAAGTATTTTGTATAAGCCTAAATATTGGAATGGATTATGTTGGGCATAAGTTAGTATTGTTTAAGGCTAGAATTTTTTTTGATATTATTGATGGAATGTTATAATAATGTAGTTTTAGAAAAAGGACAACCTGCAGGATGGGCGATAACCCGTCGCGTCGGACAAGGCTGTGGGAATCGAACCCACAACTGAAGTACGTCATGCCTTTATCGTATACCACTAGCCTACAGGAAGTCCCTAGTTAGTAGAAACTAGTTTTATTTTATTAATCACTATGATAGATGAATTATATGTCCATTTTTGGAACCATATATGATTAATCTCACATAAGATAAACTTATAAATTTTGCTAACCTTATGTTTGAGATAGATGGAATGACCTATCATTCTATTGCATGATCTACTAATACTTCACGAAAGAAAAATTCAACTTCATTTCTTTAAGAGATGAAGTGGAAATTGTTCAAGGCACAAACAACAGTATGATTGTATCAAAATCAAGTAAGTATTTATTTTAATTAAAAAATTCTCCAACATTAGGGAAATGATCTTGAAAACCAAAAATGTTGTCCTAATGCCCTCGTATCTGATGAATCAGATTGTACCTTAGATCATCACAAATTTATGGATTTATGATTGTTGGCTTTTTTCATAGCCATGTTCTCTACCACTCTTCATCTAAAAATGATGGTTAGATTTCTCTTCCATATCCATATTTTCACCTATATTATCCTATGTGGAAACCCAGTGATGAGTTACTTTGGGTATCCATTATGTTTCTAATGATCCTTTTTAAAATGATGATTTAATATTCCTTTTTACAATGTGGGTTTCTATGAATGAAACTTTCAAGTAGTAAACGATTTATAACCCCGATGAATTTCAAGGGCGAAATTCATTTTAAGCGGGGTAGAATGTAACACCCCGAGATTTTATGAGATATATTATTTTCTTTGATGTCTTCAATTATACACTACACCAAGATTATCTTGTACTATACACAACATCCTATTAACTTGTAGTATACACAACACTATTCTTGGCTCGTGTTACACACAATTTCAAGTTTATTTTGTGGAAATTATTCTACGCAACATTAAGTATAGATTTTGTTTAATGTATAAATGAAATAAGTTTTGATTATATTATATGCAACACCAAATGGAGTTTTCACTACACACATCCCTGACTTGCTTTCATTACACACAATCAAGACCTTCTTCGATAGCGTGTGTAGTACGCAATACCGAGTTTTACTAAACGAGATATTATTATGAACTAGATGTTATGAATAGTAATACCCACCTTTTGAAATTTTATAAATTTTATCTTTCAAAATGGAATTCATTTTTGGATTTGGAATATAGAAATTAGCCTAGGGTGAATTTTTGGTATTTTTCTAAAAACTTTCAATTTTTTGATGAATAGTGAAAACACTGAGTTATTATTTAAAAACTGACTTTTTATTTAAAAAATTATTTATTTTATTTAAATTTATTTTTGGTAAAAATTGATACATAATACCTATATAAGTTCAATGTAATTCATTGGAGTTATTTTATAATAATTTTAGATATATAAAAATTTTATTGAACTTTTCACCGTCTTTTACCCACATCCTAGGAGAATTTGAAAATTTACATAAAACATAATTTTACCGCTTCTATGAGTGGAATTTCAAAAATCCAAGAGACATGGTTAATATCAAGGAATAAAATTTGGTTCAGTATGATAAAAATAATTTTTGGTGAATAGTAATTTTTTACTTTTTTTACCATGGTTAAAAGTAAATAGGATAATTAAGGGTAAAAATGATATTATTATTACCCTAACACATGTCCTAATTCTATTGGATAATTTTAATTCGACCAAAAACAACCTTAGGAATAAAATATTACCCTTTAGGTCTACTTGGATTAGATTAGGACACTTATTATTATTTTATTTAAAGAAGATTTAAAAGAGTTAAAATCAAAGTTTAATAACTAAAATAGTTTTAATATTGAGTTATACATAAGATAAATTCGACTATAAATATTCATTAGAAATATAAAAATATTTACTACATAATTTTTATTTATTTATAATTTTTAGACATTAAAAAATTTAATTTATTTATGACACAATGATGATGCAATAATTACCTTATTAATGAAATATTAACATAATTGATGTTATAAATACCCAAATAAATGTAATTTGAGACTTTTTATAAATTCAACTAATTTTCAGGTTAATATGAAATGTTAATATTGATATAATTAACTTTCTTCTAACTAATCATGTTGTGATTTTCACAAAAATCAATTACCAAATAGTGTCAAAATTGACATAAAATAGTTTCTAAAACAAATATTATATTATTAATTGTCATTCTATTCCTAAAAATCTAAGGTTCATAAAAATGACTTATATAAGATTATATATATTAATAATTAACCACTTGGGGTTTGTTTGGCTTGTTATAGTAAGTTTATTAACCATATAGTGTAAGAAAACAAGAAGACACAGTAAAAGTGAAATTATTTAACTTAGAGTAAATCTAAATGATAAGGTTAAAATAGTAACCTAAACTTGTCTAAAATCTATTTGTTGAGAGTATTTAGACCCATAACCACTTTATCTTCGAAATAAATCAATTTGGAGCTATTAAAAACCGAATATGACTTTATTATAAAATAATATTTTAAGTTTTTTCTAAGGTGCCCCTCTCCTCCCTTATAAAAGGGAACCTCCTCCCTCTTCTCTTTACCCAATTTTGAGCCTTCAAGCTCGACCAAACCCAGACCATTTCCCTTCTCAACTTCCCTATAAACATTATAGAGGTTCTAGTATCCTCAAAAGACCAACTCTAGTGCCTTAAGAGGAAGCTTAAAAGAGGTGCGTCGAAGAAGAGGTAATCTCTTCTACCGATTCTTTCAAGTTTTCTTTCTTCTTCAACTTCTTCTTATTTAGTTGTTTCATTAAAAAGTAATAACATAAGTATCACTAATATAATTATATGTTATTATAAATATGAAACAACACCATTTAACCTTCAATCCATCCTACAGAAAATGAAATCACCATGCGTGCGTACGTACGAAATACTGTCTCCACGCCGTGGTGTAATCTGTTTTTCCACCACCACCTTACTTGGATGGGTATAATGGTGTAAAGAATAACTATATATAGTTATTATAACATCATACTTATTCTGAGATATTATATCATCCAATCCAATTCAACCCAATAATTATGGGAACGATATCTTCGCTCGTGTGTATGTACGGATTACCGTCTCCACGACGTGATGAGATTCATTCTTCATGTTAACCATTAAAGAATGATTATAAAGTATATATAATGAATAATAATTAAATATATGACATGATAAAGCTACTGTATTTATGTATATATATATTTCATCTACTTACTTTCATTCAAGTCAATAAGGAAAGGATAACAATGTTCATGCGTACGTACGACCTACCGTCTCCATGAACGGTGTATTTCATTTATCTATATATTATATATATATAAACTGAATATATATGATATATAAATCACGATTAACATTCTGGAAGTAAGTATATCATGATATATGTAATAATAATATCAAGAACAACAAGTCCAAACACGTACGGTAAATAAAATGATTTTACCCAAAACGCTGCTTTAACATGGAATTTACAAAAGAACGGGTAATATAAAGTCATAAGTGAACCATATATGATATAATAACAATGAATATGATTCTGTAATAAGTCAATGACATTATTTAAATCATTATACAAGAGTTTTGGATACGTACGAAGCATATCGGACCTAAGGTAAGGGATAACTTTTCCAATCTCGTTTTTATCCGATATTGTTTATTCATAAGTATTTACTAGGGTTATATTTATCATCCATGTCCTTGTTTTATAAAAATGGTTTCATGTATTTTTAAAGTCCTTTTTACCCATTTTTGACTTTTACTACTTGGTATATAAGGAATCTTTCTTTTTTTACCATACGAGGTACTTTTTGACTTTTCTGGAAAAAGTATGAGAAGAATGTTTTTTTAACTTATACGACATGAACAGATTTTTTCGGTTTCATAATGCATTATTTTCATGAAGTTTACTCTATAATATTTCATGGTTATTTTCAATAAAATAATTTTCTTTTAAAATTTCATGGAATTTTGTGAAAAGAAAATGATTTTTAAGAAGAAAGGATATTTTCCTCAAGAATTATTTTCAAGTGTTTTATCAAAACCATTTTCCATCTAAGATGACATTATTTCATATGTGAATGTTTAAAGTATAATATCTATATGATTTACATGGTTTTACTTTTCTTATTATGAAATGATATCCATTTGTTTTATATAGATTATGTTATGATGGGATTATGTTTATGAAACCCATTTTTATTCTTTGGGTTATGATGAATGATTTATGTTTAAGTTGTGGAACAAGTAAGAATGATTTCATTATGAGATGGGTGGGACCTATATCTCCCTCCAACGCATTTGGTAAATATTTATATCTCATGATATAGCCATGGCTGGAACAGTAAGTTAATCCGGTTCAGTGATACAGAACTGGAACGAGGTGTGAACTCGATTCAGAAAGGGACTTTGTCCACTAACATAGTCTTGGAAGCAATGCCTTGGCTACTATGGAAATCATATCAAGTGATTAATGGTTTGCCACAATTAAATGTTTTAATCCCATTCTATTTTATCATGTTTGATGTTCCTTTATTATCTATTCCTTACGTACTACCAAGATTTATTTCACAGCTCAATATTTTGATGTTTAAACTTTATGTTCATGTTTTGAAGTTCAAATGTATATGGTTTGTTTTATTTTCTCCATGCTTACCCTTATTGAGAATTTGAGATCACGCTTTATATGTTTTCTTTCCCCAGGATATAAAGAAAGGTTTTAGGTAAGAAAAAAGGGAATATCTTTATGGGCAATGTTGAAGATCTTTCACCAAGATTAGAAGATTTTGTTCCAAGTTTCAAAAGACACTAAACTATTACGGTATTTTGGTGTCTATTTTTGTTATGTATTAAGTATTACGCAAAAGTAATGTAATGTCTATGTACATCAAGTATGAGTCTCTAAACACCATACACTACTTAAAAATACCCCTCACATGGTTGGCTTGAATAGTTAGAAAAACCATGTGCCAACCATGATTTTACCTCTATTCATAGCATGTACTGTTACTCTTGGGTGGCCATATGGTTTGGATAAACTGTGTGCCTACCCAGATCCCACTGTCTCCCCTTTCACGGTTTCTTAGAGGTGTTACAGAGTTTCTACTAACCATTATCAAACTGTGAGCCTCTATAAAAGCCTAAAAAACTTTCCAAAACTCCTCCAAACCCTCCAAAATCTAACCCAATTAATTTAAATAATTAAAATACATAAATAAAGGGTTACTTACTTGAAACTAGAAGTTATAAAATTATTTTATCCTAACAATTTATAATTACCTTTCACTTATTCACAATTTAGAATAGGTTTTAACATTCTTATTCCTTAACTCACAATACAAGTTTTATGATCACACACAAATTAAGTGTGTTATATTATTCTTATTTTGATCACTTTATCTTTTTGAACTTATATTGCACACAATTCCCCCTATCCCTATTAATGCTTTATGCATGAAATACCCTTATTCACTTAATCTTATATAGAAAAAATTCCCCATCATAATTCAAATTTTTATTTTAAATTCAAATATGAACTCAAAATATTCCTTCAACTCCTCTTCAACTTCTACCACTTCTTTTTGATCATTTGGATCATTCAATACCTCTTAGTAACTATTTAAGTAGTTAGAGACTTTATAAATCGATTATGAGTATCCCATGGGTTAGAAAATGATCCATGTCATCAAATCCACTCAAAATCTAGAAATTTTCACTAATTACATTGTGTTTGACTTCACCAAGGTGTGTTGGAATTAATTTTAGTCAAATTGATATGAAATACCCTGAAACCATTTTCAATACAACTTATTCTATTACATTTCTCACCTTCATCATTTTATATATGTATTTTCTTCTCACACCATGGAATTTTCTATGATTTAGACCTACCCAATTTGAAACTCAGTTAAAATCCATGAAAAACCAATATTTTTTACTTTTCTCGGTAAAAGACTCCTTGAAATTTTACCAATTTATTAAAATGGATACCATATCTTAACCATGACATGGTAAATTATATTTTGATCCCTAGATAGTCAATTTTCTATTTTCATTGAATGTTTCACCATATAAGCTATTTTTATCTTCCTTTAGACCAAATTATACAAACCACTGTGACATCAGCTATTGTATGTATGATATTAATCATTTAAGATAGGTAATTTTCTTAACCAAAACAGCTAATTAAACACCCACTTTAAAGTAAACTCTATATTTTTCTAAACTATGTCATTTTTTACACTACACCATAATATATTAAAGTCTTCCTCCATAGACCACAACTTTACATAACTCCCATGTCCTAAATAGCCACGTTTTCTTTTCTTCCTAGACCAACACCATTCCTATTTTGTATTTGACCATGGAGTATTGAATTAATATAACTTCAAATAGATTTAGAGAGTACTTTTCAACATCAAAACTCCTTCCATGTTCTTTTACTCACTCTTGATACTTGGAATAAACTTGAACTTAAGTGAAATATAATGTCACACTTGATTTTTAAGATTATTAATGAGTTTAAAATAATAGGCAGTACAAGAACCATATAAAATTCATATATTATATAATTATTCTTCCCAAAAAAAATTCACATTGTTAGGGGGATCTTATTAAACCTTTGATATTTGGATAACTCTTTAAAACATCATTATATTCTTTGGCATGGTGTTCAGGTAACCTTGATATTGAATACATACTATGACTTATTTTTTGAGAAAATTCATTCATTATTATTTATGGTGTTTTAATATTTTATTTATTAATAACATGTTCATGTTTTAATAATAGGACAATTAGTGTTGTATTGGAATTTGTAGGAATGAATCATTTTTGATTTAAAATGCATCACGAGGTTAAGTATGTCATCACAAAATGATATATTATACTAGAGAAGTTATGTATAGACACATCACACCAAAGCCTTAGATGTTTATCCATGAATAGAAAGAGGAGTTTTTACTCTTATGAAAGTAATCATGCTTAGAAAAAGGGTGTTTCACCATGAAGAAATTTTGGTATAATTGTGCAGTGCGAGCTATGTTGTAATGGGGAACCCATGAAACCTTAGTTTATCACTATCTCAGGAATTTAAAGGAAACCATTCCACAAGCCCTGCACCATTCCACAATAGATGAGATCATGCCTAAAATTTCATGCATGTGAAATTTTGATGTGAGTCTATCATGGAAGATATAACTCTTCACATCACAAGGATAGAGGTTACACTATAACATATCTTATATAGATATAAGTAGATATAAATACCATGCCACAAAGTATTCATCTATTTCTCAATGAGGGAGTGATTTTGATCTATATTCCATATCATTTAAATCAAACTATTAGGATGAAATTCACATCACACCTCCATGATGTATAAAGGTTCTATAAATATGATTAATCTTTTACAAATAAATAATTATGAAAAAAGTAAAGAAACTTTGTGATAATTGATCACCCATTTGAAGGACCATTCTAGGGATATTTTGGTTGGGACTAAGGAGAAGAACAAGGGTGAAAACATGATAAAAATTCTAAAGGAACTTGAGGTCAAGAAGAAAATATTGATCAAAATATTTATTATTTTTATTTATTTCTCATACTTAGAGTTTAGGACTATATTCCCACCATATTCTTTGATCTCATTCATAATAAGATAAAAACATGTGTAGTGGGATTGTAATAGTTGTTCAATAAGGATTATCCAATTGAAAAAAAAGTGAGTAAACCTTGTAAAAAATATTATTTCATGTGTTTTACTTCTCAATATATCTCTCATAATCATATAGTATCATTCAAGGTCTAATTATACTAACCGATGAAGTGATAATGATTTTGAGTGTTGGTGTTTCAGTAACCATTGATTCACCCCCTCAGTAGTGGTGATTTTTACCCTATAATATTGATATTGTGATTAAAGACAATAAAGTTTTGGAAAATATCATAGTATAATATCTATCTAGTATAGAATTTATTCACCTAATTAAAGATAAATAAGTATATATCAATGATAAATTTTTAGATGAAAATTTATTCACTATGAAGCTAATAACCCGAAAATGGATTATTGACATTACTAATTATTTATTAACCAGTAAAATACACCCAAAATTAATATATAAATAAATAAAAAGGTTCTTGGATGAAGTAAAAACAACTTTTTGGATGATTGTATAAATTTTAATCAATTTGATGATAGATTATTTTGTTGTTTTTTTCCTAAAACCGAAGTGGAAAGCATACTAGAATTTTATTACCACTATCCTATGGGAGGACACCATGGTCTGGAATAAATAGTTGATAAGATTATTAAAAGTGGATTATTTTGGGAAATTTTACACTATAACACTATAAGTTATATGACATATTGTTATTTTTTTCAAAGAACTAAAAATGTTAGTAAAAGAGATGAAATATCCTATAACCCCATTAAAGATGTTGAACTATTTAATGTATGGAGAATCAACTTCATGGGTCCTTTTCCCAATAATTTTAGACACACATACACCCTATTATGTGCATATTATGTTTCTAAATAGGTTTATGTTTAAGGTACATTATAAAACATAGTGAATGTGGTAACAAGACTTTTAAAGAAGAATAAATTTTACATGTGCAGAGTTCCCATGTTATTGATCAGTGATTTGGGGGAACATTTTGATAAAACTTTTTATGGGAGTATTAGAGAACTTTGGAGTTAGGTATAATATAATAACTTTATATCACCCTAAAAAAATTGTAAAAGTATAACTTTTGATCCTCAAGTTAAAAAAATTAATAGAAGATAGTAAATGAAATCATAAAATATTGGTTTAAGAAATTTGATGATTCTTTATAGCCGTGTAGAACATCCTATAAGAAAATGTTGGGTATGTATTTATTCTAATCGATGGATGGGAAATCATATAACCATCCAATATATATTTCTTATAAGTTATATTTTGCTGTTAAAGCCATGAACATGAAATAATATAAAGTGAAGAATAAGTGATTGTTGGTTCTACATGAGTTTAAAGAGATCAGGATATAAGTGTATACAAAAGACACCATTTACAAGGAAATGATAAAGAAGTGAAATTACTGGTACATTTATATTATAGAGCTATACTCAAGTGATAAGGTATTTATTTTGAACTCATGTTTGTATTTTTTTCTAAGAAATCTTAATCCTAGATGGTCTAATCACTTCTTGGTGGTGAGAATATTTCCACATGAGGTAGAGAGAATTTATAGGAATGATGAACCCCCATTAAAGGTGAATGGATTGTGACTAAAGAACTAAATTGAATATTATCAAGCTAAGTGAATATTATTCTTAAGATTTAACTGAATAACTCTCATGTTTTTCAAGATCTATACATTAAATACAGAGCTTTTTGGGAGGTAACCCATGTTGGTTTTTAGTTTTCATTCATTCTTTCATTTCTTTTCCATTTTATAAAATATGATGGGACTTTTAGGGTATATATTACATTTTCGTGTTTCTTAAAAATATGCCTATAATTACTTATAAAATATCTAAAAACCTCCCTTATAATGAATAGAAAGATATTGGATAAGTGTTACCAGATTTAGGTTTCATTGAATAAGGGAAAAGAAAAAAATTCACATGCATCAAAAATCACAACGTAATATTATACATCATGTTTTCATGATATTTTATCTAGAATTTTTTAATTATTACTCATGGAAGTAAAGGGAACACTACATTGTAACCCTTTATAAGGAATGATCTATAAAGAATAAATTTTTTATGGTATCTGATTACACCTAATGGGATATGGGAACAAATTAGAAGAATTTTAGGGAAAAAATAATGACATTATATTACACTATGATAGTTGGTCTATAATGGACAACCCAACATTATATTATAGGTTTATGATATATAATGGATAGACTAGATTGAAAATTTCTAAGGGGTTCTCTCTGTTGGAGTTGATGCCCTAGAACCAACTTATTTATACTTTATGATAAAATTGTATTCATTGTTTTGAATATTAATAAACTACTTATATCATCATGTTTGTTCTTCTGCATGACATAGTATGTGATAATTTCCTAAGAGTAGCAGTCTCACTAAAAGTTCATAACAGTTCCCCACTATGATGAGAACCCAAATATTCTATGACACTATTCTTGAATATATGTTGTATAGCCGGATGATATCATTTGATGGACACAAATGAGATAGGATATCAGGGGTGGATACTCATAAGACTTTGATGAACCTTATAATGGTGTACATGCCTAGCAATATCCAGTATGGATATTATGAGAATGTGACCCGCCAGTTGGAAATCCACATTTCTATGTGTCATTGGATGTTCATATCTGCGGACATGTGTATTGGTCTAAAAACTTTAAGATTATTATTAACAGAAGTTGATATCTCAGGCCCTTTGATGGAAATGATACAACCTAAATAAATCCATAGCCATGGTGTTCTATAGGAAAGTTCTAATTCTAGAAATTCAGATAAATAGACACTGAGCACATAGGTTGATGGCACTGACATGCAACCTTCTTGATTTGAGATATCATGATAAATGGATTATATTTCAGAGTAAGTATTCATATGTGGTGACATGTCATTGAAACATTAACTTATTTCTCTATGGGTGCCTTGGCATGTTGCTAGATGCTAACCTTGGAATTTAGGCTACTTCGCCTAATGGTGTTGAGAAAGAGGCTTAGAGGGACACACACTAAGTGTATTCAGAATCTTAGTTAAATAATATATTATTATTTATTATTTAACAAGTTGAATTAATATTATTCCTGTACATGGTTTAATAATTATTCATATATTATTGATCTCATATAAATATTTATTTTTTGTTTAGTAAATATAATATTTATTTATTTATTGGATCATAATGAAGTGATATTTATTTAATAAATAAATAGACATTATTTAAAGCCTGATAAATATTGTGGAGGAATGGTGAACTGAGTTTAATGGTCTAGTGAGAAATAATAAATATTATTTAATTAAATAATATTTAATTATAATTCACAAGTTAAACACATGTCAATAAATAATAATATTACTATTATTATTTGACATGGGGTTTTTCTAAAATTAAAAAAATAATTAAGGAAACTTGTACAATTACTTTATTTTAACCCTAGAAATATAAATACCCAATTAGGTTATTTTATCAAGGCCTAATTCAATCGTGCACAAAAAATCTTAGAGAATATTATCAATCCTAGATAGCTCCATTCTCCATGAATTCTCCCAAGAATGGCGAGAAATCCTCCTCCATCGGATCAAGAAGAATGTTTTGGAAGCGATTCTTGAGGCGATCAAGGCAGATGATGCAAGTGTAAGGATCTCCTGTGCTAGAACTTGAAGACTCCTTTAACGAAGTATGAAGATTCCAAGAACACATGTGGATCACTCCTAGAGGAAATCTCCACTTGGTTTCTACAATGCAATGATGATGAACCATATATCTATTTCCAGACTCATCAATGAAGAGAGAATTCCTTAGAGGAAATTTTTATCTAATTAAATTAATTATAAAAAAATATGTGTTGATCTCCTCTCTCTCAGTTTTGATATTATTAATGTTGTCTATATTTGATTCAATTCCATTGATCATGATGATTAAACATTATATAGATCTTGGACTGATCATCAATCATGACAAAAAGAAATGTTGGGAACCTCTCATCACACACTTCCACTATGCCCAAAACCTAAAAGTGGTATCAGAGTGGGCACATAATTTTTTTATAATTATTTAAGATCATTGGTGATTTATTCATTTGTAATTTAGTTTTTCAATTCAATATTAATCATTTTTTTAATCTAAATTGTGAGATTTGTTTCTTCTTCCTTCATTTCTCATAGATCTAATAGAGACATTTAATTTTATGTTTAAAATAAAATCGAGGAACTCATTGGATGTGCCAAGGATTTTGGACAGATAACACAAGAGTATATGCCATGTAATTATAATTACATGCCGTTTACTCATGCTCAATGCATCAGGAGTTAATTCTATAATTACTCAAACTGTTTTCATTAATGAAATGTAGTGTATTTAATTCTTACACCACATGTTGACCGGGACAAAATGGCACACGGTCTACCGAAGTACATGACACTGGTGATCGTGTAACATGGATTCAACATGACTTTTATCCCATCAGACACACCATACACTCCAAATTTTCCAAGGTATATTTTATATTCCAAGTCCCTAGGCGTGTACCTCACATAGACAGTGAAGTGTGTACATTCCATATACTATTACCAAATTACGCAGATTAAAAATTTATTTATTTTACTATGTAAACCATGAGACATGTACTTGCATGTGGTCATAAATATAGGACACACCATGTGATAGGTTTTAATATACATAAATATTTAAATATTTAATTAATATATGCATAATTTTTAGATCTGCATATCATGTATGATTTCTATTAAAAGTTGTTACACTTTGTGCATTTGAGCGTAACACATGACTGAAAAATAATGTAATTCTTGTAATAATACATGAAGTACATATTTTAAAGTATATGATATGTATTGTATGCCATATGTCAGAAGAGTAAAACAATATACATGTATAATACATGTTAGGCAGAATTAGATAGGTATTCACCGTGTTACCTCCAAAGTACAAGTTATGTACATAGTTAATTTTAAATGAATTTATTTAATTTTTTTAAAATTATAATGGATTAGAATCCAAAGGAAATTCATATAATAATTAAGATAAAAGGGATTGATTAATTAAATATAATAATTAATTGATTTAAGCACAATTTATCTTAAATAAAGAATGATTAATAATTGAATGCTATTTTTATTAAATACGTAATTTGTTGCCTTCATGTGGATGATAATGATCTTGAATAGACCTTTAGTATGTGATTGGTTTCATTTAATTTATTATTAAATTAAATTATTGACCTGTGTGCCTTCTCTCCTCATTATTATGTAGGGCATGAATTCCCATGGGTTCTTTTATGTAAATCCCATTTTTCCCCTCACCTGTGTGTCAGCAAAAGGCATATGTAATGGATGAATCTCCCAAGATAGTGGATATGGTTCAAGTATGAAGTTGAGGCAAAACCAATCTAAGGAGATACAAAGGTGGATAAGTGGAAAGATGTAAACACGAACCTTAATTGGTTTAAGGTGTTTCTCCCTTAGGTCAATGGTTAGTTTATCAACTGCTAGATAAACTAACCATTAGTACAATCTCATGATCATACCCTTTATTTTATTTATATCATTTTTATGGTTATTTTATTATGGATGTATTTTTGTGATCATATAATTAATGAATTAAAAAGCATGAAAGATAGAACTAAAATAAACTGGCTTATGTGTAAATATTATCTAAGACATGGTTAATCACTTAAGTAATCCCACTTAACATTAACAAGAATGTGATAAAGATAAATACTGAAAATTTATGCATAAAAGGATAAAATACAAAAATAAAATATTAAGTTGTTATAGACTTCCATTACTTCAGTTAGAATCAAACCAAAATTCAATGTTCTTGACCAACCAAAGTTGGGGTGCTTTCAATTATCGGGGAATTCTAATATGAGGTTTTGGGTTGACTTAACTTAGTTCACATCAAGGGTTGACTTCCAAAGTAGGAATTGGTGTAACTGAGAGGAAAATCTTGATTAAATATAAATTAATTATTTTAGGATTGGGGGGTCCACTCAGAAGATCAAGGGACTATGAGTTAATGTAGTTGGAATTTGGAATGCCTACCTAAAACCATTCAAGTTTCTTGAACAACTAAAGTTGGAGTAATGAGAAGGGGAATATGGATCCTTTCCACTACAATATCCAATAAATAAGATATTTTAAAGCTAATGGTGAGGGATATTGGATTTCTATAAAATAGTGGAAGACTAATAAATATAGTATTTATTTATTTGTCTAAAATTTATCAGATAAAGTACTAAAATTCTGATTATCTTATTTTGTAGAAACAATAATAAAATGACATAAAACATATCATTATGATCCATACTTGAGAAATAAATCCATCTCACAAACACAAATTTCCAAGAGTGGAAAAGGCTCCTATGTGTCATCCTTTTCCATGAAAGGAAATTGTATGTGATAGAAGAGACTTTACATATTGAGCCTAGAAACGCGGCAACTAATGAAGAACTATCTCTATATGAGAAACATATGAATGTTGCTACATATGTTTAGTGTTTCATGATATCATCCATGTCCAATGATCTTTTTGGGCAATATGAGGATATGGATTTCTATATCATGATGTCTCACCTTTGGGATATCTATCAAGAGAAGGCGAGACGAGAGAGGAATGAGATCTCTAATACTTTGTTCACAACTAAGTTTAGAGAGTCTTCGCCAGATGGGACTCATGTAGTCAAGATTATCGGCTACATTGAATGATTGGACATCTTAGGGATTAAATTTCTTGAGGAGTTGCATACAGATATCGTACTTTCATTACTGCCCAAGACCTTCTCCAACATTATTGTGAATTATAATATGAGAAATAATGAGAAGAGTCTTTTAGAAATTTTGAACTTGATTTACCAAGTGTATAAGGACACGGGGCATGATAAACCCACAGTCATTATGGTGAACAAGAAAAGGAAGAACAAGGAAAAGGGTCACAAGAATTATGAACAGCCTAAATCTCCCGAGAACCGTCCTTCCAAGAAGAATAAGAAGATCCATAGGTAGGGAAAGGAAAAAGAAGTAGTATGTTTTTCATGTGGAAATCCATGCCACTAGAATAGGAACTTCACACAAAATAATAGGAAATCTAAAGGTGTGTTCATCATCTAGTGAAATCTTTCCATTTTTACACATTGGGTTTTAGATATAGATTTTGTTGTTCACATCTGTATCCAAATACAGAAACCATGTAGATTCTGAAAGATTTTCAGAGGATAGGTGGATTTGCAAACTGCCAATGGTGCAAGGCTGGCGGCTCTGGCCATTGGTGACAACCACCTTTCATTGCTAATGGGAATGATTTTTCTTTTAATAGATTTTTATTATTTACATACAATTACCAATAACATAATTTCTATTTCATGTTTAGATACAGATGGGTTTATTTTCAAATTTCAAAATAAAATTTGTTTCTTTTATAAGGAAAACACATGTTATGGAATAAAACATTTAAATAAGGGTCTTTATGTATTAAATTATGAAATCCAAGTGTTAGAAATTGATAATTAATCATGTTCACATGAATCATATAAAAACCAACTATGGAATCACCATCTTAGTCATGTAAATAAGAATCATTTGATAAAGCTTTGTTAAGATGGTTATTTAGAGTCTTTTGATCTAAAACCACTTAATAGATGTCATGCTTGTTTATAAGGAAAAATGAACAAACCACCATTCAGTGGATAGGGTGAAAGGACCACAAAAATTCTAGTATTGGTACACATTGATGTGTGTAGACCATTTCTAGTAGAAGATAGAGGTGAATATTATTTATTAATTTTACTGATGACTTGATTAGATATGGATTTATCTACTGTATGAGGTATAAGTTCGAATCCTTTGAGAAATTCAAGGAATTCAAGAATGAAGTGGAGAATCAACTTGGTAAGAAAATAAATAAGATTCGATCAGACCGAGGTGGTGAATATCTTAACCAAGATTTCATAAAATTTCTATAGGATTTTGGGATTCTATCTCAACTCACTACACCTTATACACCATAGTTGAATGGTTTTAATGAAATTAGTATCTGTACCTTGTTAGACATGGTAAGTCTGATGATGAGTCATGTAGATATTCTATTATTCTTTTGAGGATACTCATTACAAATTGTTGTATCCACATTAAAACAAGTACAAAATAAAGAATAAAATGTAATTCCCTTTGAGTTATGGAGTGTAAAGAAACCCATTTTATCACATACACATGTATGGGGTTGTGAGGCATTTTTTAATACCTTATTAGGCAAAAAACTAGCACATTGGGTCACAAAGTGTATCTTTATTAGGTATCCCAAGGAAACAAAGGGATACCACTTATACAACCCCTCGAATAAGAAAGTGACTATCATAAGAAAATATTTATTTATTGATAGGGAGAAAATCCTCAAAAAGGATAGTGGGAGAAAGATTAAATTCAATGATGTTGATGTTCAAGATACACATGAGTTGGTACAAGAACAGATTACACAGGTCCCTATGGAAGAATTAGTTCCTAAAACACAAGTACTATGTAGGAGTGTAAGAGAGGTAAGAGAACTAGAGAGATATGGTTTTCTAGTCACCAAGGATGGTGACTAATTATTGGTTGATAATGATTAACCTCTATCCTACAAGTAGGAATTAGAGAGATCAGAAGTTGTAATATGGATAAAATATATGAATTCTAAGATGTATTCCATGTATCAGAACTAATTTTGGGTTCTGGTCGATGTGATAGTTGATGTAAATCCTATCGGTAAAAAATGGTTATTCAAGAGGAAACTGGACATGGAAGGTAAATTAAGTACCTATAAAGTAAGGTTAGTGGCTAAAGGGTTTAAATAATGTTAAGGAATTGACTATGATGAAATATTTTTACCAGTTTCCATGTTCAAATCCATTAGAATTATACTTTATATAACATCTTACCATGACTATGAGATTTGGTAGATGGATTTCAAAACTGCATTCCTTAACAAGAACCTTCAGGAAGATGTCTATATGACACAACCATAAGGGCTTGTGACTCTAGGTGATTCTAAAATAATTTTCAAGTTTCATAGATCCAGTTATAGATTAAATAAAGCATCTAATTCATGAAACATTCAATTATATGATTCCATAAAAGAATTTAGTTTCATTAAGAATGAGTGTGATCCATGTGTTTGCAAAAGGTTTAATGGAAATGAGTTTTTTTATCCTAGTAGTATATGTTGATGACATATTACTTATTGGAAATGACATACCATTCTTTCAATCTATTAAGGACTAGTTAGACAAGTGTTTCTGCATTAAGGAATTCAGTTAAGCAACCTATATTATGGGAGTCAAGATCATTCGTGATAGATCCAAGAGGCTTCTTAGACTAAGTCAAAGTACATATGTTGACTAGATACTAAAGAGATTTAGTATGGAACAATACAATAGGGGATTGGTTCTAGTGTCACATGATTTACATCTTTCTAAGAAAATCTGTCTTTAAACACAACATGAGAAAGATATAATGATTAAGATCCCATACAGTTCAACGATAGGGTCAATCATGTATTCCATGTTATGTGCTTTGCCTATACAGTGAGAATGGTAGGAAGATATCAAGAAGATCCAGGAGAAAATATTGGGTTACTGTTAAGACTATCCTTAAGTATTTGAGAAGAACTAAGGACATGTTTCTGGTGTATAGAGGAGACAAGGATCTGGTTTTTAGAGGTTATACTAATGTTGGTTTTCAGATAGATCAGAATGATCTGAAGTCAAAATAAAGATATTTTTTTTCTATCTCAACAGAGGAGTTGTGTGCTGGAAGAGTTTGAAGCAGCCAATTTTCATTGATTCTACAATAGAGTCTGAGTATATAGTGGCTTATGATTCATACAAGTAATCAATTTTGATTTATAACTTTTTCCAGGTGCTTTATGTGGTTCATAGTAGTAAAAATCTTATCACATTTTCTTGTGATAATACTACAGCGGTGGCTCTTGCAAAAGAGCCAAGGTCTCACCAACAGAAAAAGAATATACTCTAGAAGTATCACTGATTAGTCACTGAAAGTGGCTAATATTAATTGTTAATATCTTTATATTCATTTTTCCAAATTCCATAAACATTGTTTTTAGTGAATTACATAAATAGAACTTCATTTCTCATCAAAAATGAAATTCATGTTAAAAATGCAAATTTGGGCCCAATCATTCATTTTTTTGTTGACAATATTATATTCATTTTTTGAATTTGAAATTTTGGGATATGATTGATCACTTTGTTTGGAACATTTTATATTTTAGGTCCACTGGATGAATCCCAAAGAAAGATGGATAATTTTGACCCTGAAGGCAGAAACTTGCTGGAAAAAGCAAAATGGGCCTAAGGCCCATCAAACAAATGGATCTGAAGTTGAGATTTAAATGGTGGACTCGACATTAATGCACAGAACTCCATCCCACCATTTCGACCATAACTTCCAAACGGATGATCCAGATTTCCTGAAATTTTGAGAGATTCTAGAAGACACATGGACGAAAATATGTCTCTTCTACAACCCCTATGGATTCGGCCTTATTCAATTTCGAATTCACACGTCAATATGGTGGACGAATCTGGATAGTTTTCCGGGTCAAATTCAAAACATCAATTTCCATTTGATTATTCACCCTCCATTTGACTCTATTAATTGTTGGGGGGTGAATTAATTGTTGGGGGATGTACCTAAGGCTCCTAATATGCCTATATAAGGAGCTATTGGTGAAGGGAATAGGGTGGATATTTTTCATATCATCTTTTGTTGCTTGTTTCATTGTAAGGTTATGATTCCAAATTTCCTTTGTAATGTTTTCCATTTCCATGTAAGTTTCTTTTTTGTATCTTTATGTTCTTAATAAACTTCATTCACTTATATATTTTCCATTTCTTTTATTAAAACTTTATTATCACAAAGCACAATGATATCTCTGTGTTGTTGTGAATTAGTTCACACATAGGTGTGAATTTCATTCACACACACGGAGGAGTGCTCGTTATTTCTGCGGTTTTAATTTCTTCAATCCAATTCTTGTTAGCCATCTTCCGCCCACCATTGAGAGTATACCATCAATGGAGGGATAAACCTTTAATGAGATGATCTTAGGAGGATTCAAAGGCTGGATTGAATGTTATTTTATGAACGAATTGTTGTTAATTGGATAATTAATTTAAGACATCCATTCTTCAATTATTTCTACTATTCATCTTTACTGTGTTTGAGAAAACTAAATTAAATTACTAAATGACCATATACCTCGGGGAGATCATGAATTTGGTTCTCTAAGTGTATACGGGATTAGTAATTGTGTTTAGTAAGCACCAAACCAGAAAATGATGAATGCAATGTTATTTTTGAAGAATGGATTCATCAAAAATTAATAAAACCAAACTTGTCTAATGAAGTAAAATTCATTCAATCCACCCCGAGCATAATCCTAAGATCAACCCATTTCCATTTAATTGAATTCACTTAGGTTTATTAGTGTTCTTTAAAAACCATCCAAAATCAAATCCAAAGTCGGCTACTTCATAGCCCATCCTTCACACAATCATAGCGTCTCAAGGTTACTTCTTCGGTCCCTGTGGATTCGACCCCTACATGTACTACATCGATCGCTTTTACCAGTAGGGTAAATTTGGGCGCAACCAAATTTTGGCGCCGTTGCCGGGGACCCAAGTAAGTACCTTAGACACTCATCTTTTTTTCGCATCCCAAATTCTCTATTCTCACCCTAATTTCTCTTCTCTATTCCCCTTTCTATTTCTGCATGTCCAATGAATCCAAAAAAACAACTTTCAATCAACTCCAATGGATTATCTTCAACAATACCCATTAATATACCAAGGCTATAATCAAATGGAAAATCAATATTTTGAATCACCTCATATAGAAAATTTCATTGACCAAACCAGGATTGAATACACCACACCAGATGAGATGTACAATCAATGGGATGCTGATTGTTTAAAGGATCAATTTCCATACCTCTCGAGGATGATTGAAGAGATAAAAAATAATGAAGTTCATGATGTCCAAACATCTATAAATCCTAATT
Organism: Viscum album; assembly: GCA_963277665.1. Classification (NCBI taxonomy): domain Eukaryota; kingdom Viridiplantae; phylum Streptophyta; class Magnoliopsida; order Santalales; family Viscaceae; genus Viscum; species Viscum album. The sequence goes on from OY728136.1 coordinate 1,843,451,717, forward strand.
CTGAAAAAATTCTTGAACAATTGTGTGGAAAAATGGATAAAATGAATTCAGAGGTTTCATCTTTAAGAGTAGAACTACAAAGCATTGAAATGGTTGTGGAACCCATTCCCACTCAGGTTGTCTCTTCCTCATTACTAATACAGGAATCTTGTCTCCAAAAAACCTCACAAGAATTTATTGAAGAACCAACCATTGAATTTGGGATAGTTGAAGATAATCAAGGAATTGTTGATGGGTGCTTAAATCAAGAGGAAACTGATTTTTTAATTAAAAAGATAATAACTTGACATCATGGATTGAGTTTCCTAAACATGGCTCCATTAGTGAATTTTTAGGACCACCAATCACTGAAAAATTGAGAGAAATACCAAACATTGATCCCATAAACACTTCTGATATTCAACTGGACAATTTTCAGGATGAATCTTATTTTCAAAATGAACCAATTCTTTCTAAATGTTTTGGAGAAGAAACTGATTTTGATTTAATTTGTCAATCTCCTTTAGGAAATTTCAATGAACCCGAGCTCAAAATTATTTTACTTTCTTCTGAACTCAAGAATCCCACTATAGGAGATAAGAAAAACCTTGTATTTGTAGTTCATTCTTCTCAAGAAACCAATAATTTTGGAATGGTCATTGATGTCTTAGGAAAGACTAGAAATTCAACTGAATCAACCATTACCAAATTTCCTTGGACTTCCACACTCATTATTGACCATGGGATTTTACATGAATCGAATTCTAAAAAAATTAATCTTAATCAAGTTGAAGTGGAAAAAAATGGGGTCCTAAAAATGTTGAAAGTTGGAATTGGATAAGTTGGGGGGTACAAGTCGAGCCAACGACGTTAAACAAAAGCACTGTATGGGAGGCAACCCATGGTTTTCTTGTTTCCAATCATTTTGAATCATTTTATTTTTCATATAATAAATTACCATAAGCTGTTGACCTGTTCTTCTTTTATGAGTAAGGATGGGTATGAAAGGGGAGCGCCATATTCATCCGTGTCATGTGGTGTGATATCTGAGTAATACCTTACCCAGAAAATATAAAGAAGACAATGTATCATCAGTTTATTTTGTTTTGTTTTATTTTTTTATAGGATAAAAAAATAAAAGGACATGTCGAAAGCCATAAGGAAAATCCATTCACCACCATCCAATCCATTGAGACTCAAATCCAGGATTGAAGGGAGACTGTGGCACACACTATCATCATCAACCACCAGGTGACTTCATTCCATGATTATCATTTACTCTTTGAAATCTTCCCCTACCCCCTTCTAACTTTTATTTTCATTAAATACTAGGGACAATGTTATTCTATGTTGGGGGGAGATGAAATAAAAAATGATTTTTTTGAATAAGAACATGTATGAAAAGAAAAATTCCATTAACCATAAACATGATAAACACAAATTGCAATCTCTAAAATTGGATATCAAATAAATTTTGCATGCCTTGATTCTGATTTTAATGCAAGTTTAAGTTCATGAGCATAGTTTTTGGAAAGTGCGGTTGTCCGATGTGATTTTTCAATGTTTACAATTTCATCCTCTTAATAAAAATGCCACAATGCACGTCTACTGGATCATGGGTGTAAATTTGAGTTCTTGGGTCCCTTTTATTATAGCATAGGGTTTTGGGGTCACTTTTAGTTTAATTTGAGTATCCAAAAAAAAACAAAAACAAAAAAAAAACAAAAAAAGACCACATAGTGCAATGTTTTGTCCAAATGCGTGGTGTCCGACACTTGGGGATCGTGACTCCATAGTTTTCTTGCCCAGAGTTAGGATTTATATCTCTATTGTAGAGCATGAAATTGACAATCTGTGTAGTGTCCGGCACTTGGGGATCGTGACTCCATAGTTGTCTTGCCTAGAGTTAGTCTTTTCATATCTATTGTGGTTAAAAAAAATAAAATCAAAAAAAAATAAAATAAAAAAAAGGATACTCATCTTAAGGTTTAATGTGATTCCCACCTAGACCTTCCATTTTTCCCCTTGAACAATAAAATAGGCCCCATATCTTTTATGATGCACAACACTTTATCATGCTTAATTGGAATTGGATGAAATGTGGCGATGAATTTGAACAAAGGAATGGGCTTGGGCTTGGGATATGCTTATGGACCTAGCTTGTTTTTAATGATTTTGATGCGTTTTCATAATTTTTTTGGTATTAGATATTTGGGTGAGCAATGTGTATTAAAATGTTTTTGGAAAAGAGGATTTGAATTTTATATTTTTAATTTATTTTGCTCGGGACTAGCAAAACTCAAGTTGGGGGGTGTGATTAGTCACTGAAAGTGGCTAATATTAATTGTTAATATCTTTATATTCATTTTTCCAAAGTCCATAAATATTGTTTTTAGTGCATTACATAAATAGAACTTCATTTCTCATCAAAAATGCAATTCATGTTTAAAATGAAAATTTGGGCCCAATCATTCATTATTTTGTTCATAATATTATATTCATTTTTTGAATTTGAAATTTTGGGATATGATTGATCACTTTGTTTGGAACATTTTATCTTTTAGGTCCGCTGGATGAATCCCAAAGGAAGATGGAGAATTTTGCGCCTGAAGGCAGAAACTTGCTGGAAAAAGCATAATGGGCCTAAGGCCCATCAAACAAATGGATCTGAAGTTGAGATTTAAATGGTGGACTCGACATTAATGCACAGAACTTCGTCCCACCATTTCGACCATAACTTCCAAACGGATGATCCAAATTTCCTGAAATTTTGAGAGATTCTAGAAGACACATGGACAAAAATATATCTCTTCTACAACCCCTCCGGATTCGGCCTTATTCAATTTCTAATTCACACATCAATATGGTGGACGAATCTGGACAGTTTTCCGGGTCAAATTTAAAACATCAATTTCCTTTTGATTATTCACCCTCCATTTGACTCTATTAATTGTTGGGGGGTGAATTAATTGTTGGGGGATGTACCTAAGGCTCCTAATATGCCTATATAAGGAGCTATTGGTGAAGGGAATAGGGGTGGATATTTTTCATATCATCTTTTGTTGCTTGTTTAATTGTAAGGTTATGCTTCCAAATTTCCTTTGTAATGTTTTCCATTTCCATGTAAGTTTCTTTTTTGTATCTTTATGTTCTTAATCAACTTCATTCACTTCTATATTTTCCATTTCTTTTATTAAAACTTTATTATCACAAAGCACAGTGATATCTCTGTGTTGTTGTGAATTAGTTCACACATAGGTGTGAATTTCATTCACACACACGGAGGAGTGCTCGTTATTTCCGCGATTTTAATTTCTTCAATCCAATTCTTGTTAGCCATATTCCGCCCACCATTGAGAGTATACCATCAATGGAGGGCTAAAACCTTAATGGGATGATCTTAGGAGGATGCAAAGGCTGGATTGAATGTTATTTTATGAACAAATTGTTGTTAATTGGATAATTAATTTAAGACATCCATTCTTCAATTATTTCTACTATTCATCTTTACTGTGTTTGTGAAAACTAAATTAAATTACTAAATGACCATATACCTCGGGGAGATCATGAATTTGGTTCTCTAAGTGTATACGGGATTAGTAATTGTGTTTAGTAAGCACCAAACTGGAAAATGATGAATGTAATGTTATTTTTAAAGAATGGATTCATCAAAAATTAATAAAACCAAACTTGTCTAATGAAGTAAAATTCATTCAATCCACCCCGAGCATAATCCTAAGATCAACCCATTTCCATTTAATTTAATTCACATAGGTTTATTAGTGTTCTTTAAAAACCATCCAAAATCAAATCCAAAGTCGGCTACTTCATAGCCCATCCTTCACACAATCATAGCGTCTCAAGGTTACTTCTTCGGTCCCTGTGGATTCGACCCCTACATGTACTACATCGATCGCTTTTACCAGTAGGGTAAATTTGGGCGCAACCAAATTTTGGCGCCGTTGCCGGGGACCCAAGTAAGTACCTTAGACACTCATCTTCTTTTCGCATCCCAAATTCTCTATTCTCACCCTAATTTCTCTTCTCTATTCCCCTTTCTATTTCTGCGTGTCCAATGAATCCAAAAAAACAACTTTCAGTCAACTCCAATGGATTATCTTCAACAATACCCATTAATATACCAAGGCTATAATCAACTGGAAAATCAATATTTTGAATCACCTCATATAGAAAATTTCATTGACCAAACCAGGATTGAATACACCACACCAGATGAGATGTACAATCAATGGGATGCTGATTGTTTAAAGGATAAATTTCCATACCTCTCGAGGATGATTGAAGAGATCAAAAATAATGAAGTTCATGATGTCCAAACATCTATAAATCCTAATTCTGAAAAAATTCTTGAACAATTGTGTGGAAAAATGGATAAAATGAATTCATAGGTTTCATCTTTAAGAGTAGAACTACAAAGCATTGAAATGGTTGTGGAACCCATTCCCACTCAGGTTGTCTCTTCCTCATTGCTAATACAAGAATCTTGTCTCCCACAAACCTCACAAGAATTTATTGAAGAACCAACCATTGAATTTGGGATAGTTGAATATAATCAAGGAATTGTTGATGGGTGCTTAAATCAAGAGGAAACTAATTTTTTAATTCAAAAGATAATAACTTGACATCATGGATTGAGTTTCCTAAACATGGCTCCATTAGTGAATTTTTAGGACCACCAATCACTGAAAAATTGGGAGAAATACCAAACATTGATCCCATACACACTTCTGATATTCAACTGGACAATTTTCAGGATAAATATTATTTTAAAAATGAACCAATCCTTTATAAATGTTTTGGAGAAGAAACTGATTTTGATTTAACTTGTCAATCTCCTTTAGGAAATTTCAATGAACCCGAGCTCAAAATTATTTTACTTTCTTCTGAACTCAAGAATCCCACTATAGGAGATAAGAAAAACCTTGTATTTGTAGTTCATTCTTCTCAAGAAACCAATAATTTTGGAATGGTCATTGATGTCTTAGGAAAGACTAGAAATTCAACCGAATCAACCATTACCAAATATCCTTGGACTTCCACACTCATTATTGACCATGGGATTTTACATGAATCGAATTCTAAAAAAATCAATCTTAATCAAGTTGAAGTGGAAAAAATGGGGTCCTAAAAATGTTGAAAGTTGGAATTGGATAAGTTGGGGGGTACAAGTTGAGCCAACGACGTTAAACAAAAGCGCTGTATGGGAGGCAACCCATGGTTTTCTTGTTTCCAATCATTTTGAATCATTTTATTTTTCATATAATAAATTACCATAAACTGTTGACCTGTTCTTCTTTTATGAGTAAGGATGGGTATGAAAGGGGAGCACCATATTTATCCGTGTCACGTGGTGTGATCTATGAGTAATACCTTACCCAGAAAATATAAAGAAGACAATGTATCATCAGTTTATTTTGTTTTGTTTTATTTTTTTTATAGGATAAAAAATAAAATGACATGTCGAAAGCCATAAGGAAAATCCATTCACCACCATCCAATCCATTGAGACTCAAATCCAGGATTGAAGGGAGACTGTGGCACAAACTATCATCATCAACCACCAGGTGACTTCATTCCATGATTATCATTTACTCTTTGAAATCTTCCCCTACCCCCTTATAACTTTTATTTTCATTAAACACTGGGGACAATGTTATTCTATGTTGGGGGGAGATGAAATAAAAAATGATTTTTTTTTGAATAAGAACATGTATGAAAAGAAAAATTCCATTAACCATAAACATGATAAACACACATTGCAAACTCTAAAATTGGATATCAAATAAATTTTTCATGCCTTGATTCTGATTTTAATGAAAGTTTAAGTTCATGAGCATAGTTTTTGGAAAGTGCGGTTGTCCGATGTGATTTTTCAATGTTTACAATTTCATCCTCTTAATAAAAATTCCACAATGCACGTCTACTGGATCATGGGTGTAAATTTGAGTTCTTGGGTCCCTTTTATTATAGCATAGGGTTCTGGGGTCACTTTTAGTTTAATTTGAATATAAAAAAAAAACAAAAACAAAACAAAAACAAAAAAAAGACCACATAGAGCAATGTTTTGTCCAAATGCGTGGCGTTCGGCACTTGGGGATCGTGACTCCATAGTTGTCTTGCCCAGAGTTAGGCTTTATATCTCTATTGTAGAGCATGAAATTGTGGTGTCCGGAACTTGGGGATCGTGACTCCATAGTTGTCTTTCCTAGAGTTAGTCTTTTCATATCTATTGTGGTTAAAAAAAAAATCAAAAAAAAAAAAAATAAAAATAAAAAAAAGGATACTCATCTTAAGGTTTAATGTGATTCCCACCTAGCACTTCCATTTTTTACCCTTGAACAATAAAATGGGCCCCATATCTTTTATGATGCACAACACTTTATCATGCTTAATTGGAATTGGATGAAATGTGGCGATGAATTTGAACAAAGGAATGAGCTTGGGCATGTGATATGCTTATGGACCTAGCTTGTTTTTAATGATTTTGATGCGTTTTCATAATTTTTTTGGTATTAGATATTTGGGTGAGCAATGTGTATTAAAATGTTTTTGGAAAAGAGGATTTGAATTTTATATTTTCAATTTATTTTGCTCGGGACTAGCAAAACTCAAGTTGGGGGGTGTGATTAGTCACTGAAAGTGGATAATATTAATTGTTAATATCTTTATATTCATTTTTCCAAAGTCCATAAACATTTTTTTTAGTACATTACATAAATAGAACTTCATTTCTCATCAAAAATGAAATTCATGTTTAAAATGCAAATTTGGGCCCAATCATTCATTTTTTTGTTGACAATATTATATTCATTTTTTGAATTTGAAATTTTGTGATATGATTGATTACTTTGTTTGGAACACTTTATCTTTTAGGTCCGCTGGATGAATCCCAAAGGAAGATGGAGAATTTTTCACCTGAAGGCAGAAACTTGCTGGAAAAAGCATAATGGGCCTAAGACCCATCAAACAAATGGATTTGAAGTTGAGATTTAAATGGTGGACTCGACATTAATGGACAGAACTCCGTCCCACCATTTCGACCATAACTTCCAAACGGATGATCCAAATTTCTTGAAATTTTGAGAGCTTCTAGAAGACACATGGAAGAAAATATGTCTCTTCTACAACCCTTCCGTATTCGGCCTTATTAAATTTCTAATTCACACTTCAATATGGTGGATGAATCTGTACAGTTTTCCGGGTCAAATTCAAAACATCAATTTCCTTCTAATTATTCACCCTCCATTTGACTCTATTAATTGTTGGGGGGTGAATTAATTGTTGGGGGATGTACCTAAGGCTCCTAATATGCCTATATAAGGAGCTATTGGTGAAGGGAATAGGGGTGGATATTTTTCATATCATCTTTTGTTGCTTGTTTCATTGTAAGGTTATGCTTCCAAATTTCCTTTGTAATGTTTTCCATTTCCATGTAAGTTTCTTTTTTGTATCTTTATGTTCTTAATCAACTTCATTCACTTCTATATTTTCCATTTCTTTTATTAAAACTTTATTATCACAAAGAACAGTGATATCTCTGTGTTGTTGTGAATTAGTTCACACATAGGTGTGAATTTCATCCACACACACGGAGGAGTGCTCGTTATTTCCGCGGTTTTAATTTCTTCAATCCAATTCTTTTTAGCCATCTTCCACCCACCATTGAGAGTATACCATCAATGGAGGGATAAAACCTTAATGGGATGATCTTAGGAAGATGCAAAGGATGGATTGAATGTTATTTTATGAACGAATTGTTGTTAATTGGATAATTAATTTAAGACATCCATTCTTCAATTATTTCTACTATTCATCTTTACTGTGTTTGAGAAAACTAAATTAAATTACTAAATGACCATATACCTCAGGGAGATAATGAATTTGGTTCTCTAAGTGTATAAGGGATTATTAATTGTGTTTAGTAAGCACCAAACCAGAAAATGATGAATGTAATGTTATTTTTGAAGAATGGATTCATCAAAAATTAATAAAACCAAACTTGTCTAATGAAGTAAAATTAATTCAATCCACCCCAAGCATAATCCTAAGATCAACCCATTTCCATTTAATTAAATTCACTTAGTTTTATTAGTGTTCTTTAAAAACCATCCAAAATCAAATCCAAAGTCGGCTACTTCGTAGCCCATCCTTCACACAATCATAGCGTCTCAAGGTTACTTCTTCGGTCCCTGTGGATTCGACCCCTACATGTACTACATCGATCGCTTTTACCAGTAGGGTAAATTTGGGCACAACCAATCACCTATTGAGGGATTTCTATCAAAGGGTTGAAGTTTAATTAAGTAGAGTACTCACAGAAAATAATGTGGTATACCCCTTGACTAAAGGCCTATCTCAATAGAATCTTGAGTATCTTGTGAGAGCTAGTGGACTAAAGGTTTTAGTAGTTGGATCTTGTGAAAGTGGGATTCTTTTGGAGTTGGTTCCCTAGAACACACTTATTTGTACTCTATCATAAAATTATATTCATTGTTTTGAATATTAACAAACTAATTATCACATCATGATCATTCTTATGTGTGAGATAGTATGTGATAATGTCCTAAGAGCAGTTTCCACACTAAAAGGTCATAATAGTTCCCTTCTATGATGAGAACCCTGAAGTTATATGAAACTATTCTTGAATATATGTTATATAGCCTGATGATATAATTTGAGGGACACAAATTATAGAGGCTATCTGGTGTGGATACTCATAGGACTTTGAGGCACCTTCTTATGGTGTACACCCTTTGTAATATCCAGTATGAATATTATGAGAACGAGACCTTCCAGTAGGAAATATACATTTCTATGTGTTATTGGATGTTCATATCCGTGGAAATGTGTTCGGTACTTGGAATTTAAGATTATTATTAATGGGTATTATGATTCACGCACTTAGATGTATTTATGAAAACCGTGATGAAAAATGTTTGTGATGAGGTAAGATATGTTGGGTGCATCATGAGTAATATTGCATTAATGAATAATGTGAGAAAGGATTTACCCCTTCCGTTCTTTAACAAAAGTTAATATCTCAGGCCCTTTGATGGAAATGATATAACCTAAATAAATCCATGGCCATAGTGTTCTATAGGCAAGATATAATTCTAGAAAGTCGAAAAAAGAGACATTGAGCACATAGGTTGATGACACTGACATGAAACCTAATTGATTTGAGATATCACGATAAATGGATTATATTACATAGTAAGCGTTCATATGAGGTGACATGTTGTTTTGGCATGAAATTATTTCTCTATGGCTGCATTGGTTTTTTTCTAGATGCTAACCTTGGACTTTAGGCTGCTTCGCTTAATGCCACAGAGAAAGAGACCTAGAGGGTGACACACTAAGTGTATCCAGAATCTCAGTTAAATAATAAATAATTATTTATTATTAAATAGGTTGAATAAATATTATTTCCATACATGGTTTAATAATTATTCATATATGATTGGTCTCATATAAATATTTATTCTCTATATAGTAAATATAATATTTATTTATTTATTGGAGAATAATGTAGTGATATTTATTTAATAAATAAATAAACATTATTCAAAGATCGATAAATATCATGGAGGAATGGAGGACCGAGTTTAATAGGTTGGTGAGAAATAGTAAATATTTAATATTATTTAATTAAATAATATTTAATTATAATTCACAAGTTAATCACATATCTAGAAAAAATAATATTACTATTATTATTTGACATGGGGTTTTGGTAGGATTAAATAAATAATTAGGGGAACTTGTGAAATTACTTTATTTTAACCCTAACAATATAAATACCCAATTTTTTTATTTTCTAAATACCTAATTCATTTGTGCTCAATGAATCTTAGAGAATCTTCTCAAGACTAGAGACCCCCCTTCACCAAGAATGCTACCTATAATGGCATGCAATACTCCTCCATCGGATAAAGTAGAACATTTTAGAAGCAATTATCAAGGTAATCAAGGTGGATGATGCAAGTGCAAGGATCTTACATGATAGAACCTGAAGACTTCTTTAGTGAAGTCTAGATATTCTTAGAACATGTGTGGATCACCACTAGATAAAATCTACACTTGGTTTATACCATATAACAATGGTACATCGCAGATCTATCACCAGGATCATCAATAAAGAAAGAATTACTTAAAGGTAATTATTTATCTAATTACATTAATTATAAACAATATATGTTGATATCCTATCTATCAGTTCTATAATTATTAATGTTATCTATATTTTATTCAATTCCATTGATCACGATGATTAAACATCATATAGATCTTGGATTGATCATCGATCATGACAAAAATCAATGTTTGGAACCGCTTATCAAATGCTTCCGCTATGCCCAGAACCTACACTCTCCACACCACAACCTAACCCCATAAATTTCTAAAGAAGTGGATATTTGAAATTATGGGTCTGAATCACACCACAACCTTCAAGGCACAAATCCCAATGAGGTATAACAAATCTCATGGGATACATATTGCATCTCAATTCAACCCTATAATGATCCAAAGTATATTCAAGAGATAAATCATGATATAAAATTATACCATAACTCACCAAACAAAAGTCATAACATTACACTATAATTCTAAAAGTTTCATAACAATAAACATATTTCAACATGATATTTATTGGTCACAACATAAATTTTTTGAATTTTAAATATAAATTCTATAAAAAACACTATAGTGTTATGTAGTTTTATTGTGGAATGATTCTTATTTTATTAGTTTTAAAAAAATAGAGGTTTTACTAGTGAAATCATGATTAAATTATTTAATATTACACTATAATGGTTCAAAACCCTCTAAATTATTGGTGCAAACCCTTTGTTTCACTGTGATCCATCCTATTTTGTCTCCCCTAGTTCTTATCCTCTAAAGACCAAATTTTATCCAATATAACTCTTTTTTGTTAAAGGTAACCCTATATATTAATTTATTTATTGATTCTTACAGTGATTCACACCTAAATATCATCATTATTCCCAACTATTACCCCTTTTCACTAAAAATCACTCTTATTAATTGTATTTTACTTAATTCAATTAAATTTTTTTCTAATCATTACTGACCACAAATTAAGACACCAGTAATAATATCCAATTACATTATAAACCTTCCATAACCATGATATTTAAGAATCAATTTACCCCTCCTTAGAGGAAGAAACTAGTTGAGCATCCTGAGGAACTTTTATTATGACACACTAAGAAATGAAAAGTTGACCCATCTCATGAAACAAAAGATTCCTAAAGAAATAACCAAACCCAAGAAACCAACTAGCCCCACATCACTCATTAATTCTTGAGTGAGTAAGAGACAAAAAAACCTTCACTCTAGACTTCTCTTCAAAAAAAAAACTGAATAAGAACAGATTGTGTTGTTTAATCATAAAAAAGATCATTTTGAGTGGAATTTTATATATTTAAACCACATAAAAGATTAGTGTTAATTAGAATATTATAGAGGAACTATATTACATGTATATATAGTATATTCTTGAGGTAAGTTAGGAGGCATGACACTATCTTATCTTGGAGTTCCTCATAACCTTTGACTACAATCATGGAAATGTTCAATTTAGGATTGGTGGGAAATACTAGAACTTATCAATCACTAATTTTAGTGGGGTATTGGGTATGTATAGTTATGAATTTGGAATGGGAAAAGGCTTATTCCAAATTTATTCATGCAAACATGAAGATACATATCACTTTAGAGGTATAAAGACTTGTTATTTGACTATTTATGACATTTCCTTTCACATGAGAAGTTTTTAGTTAGTGTGGACATGATTTTCAAAGAAAGGTAGTCTCTAGGAATTTATTAGAAATGATTTAGGTTGTTCATTGTTCAAGAGTATGGGAGGTAGGGCTTGTATAACCCTTTTTGGAGGAATTTTTACATACTTTTATGATAAATTAAGGATTTAAGAAATATTTTTGAATCTTTTCCAATAACAGTATAACTATTATTTACTTTTGTGTCAATGATTAATCAAAACCACACGTTGATGTCAAAAATTGTATGTATAAGAGATTTTCCATATTTCTTTTACTTAGTGAGTATACTATAATTTAAATTTGTATGGTTGGGAACTCTAGAATTCACATCCACCTAGGGAGGTGGTAGGTGTTGTGGAGTTTGGATCAGGACCATGAAATGAGTTTCCTACGAATACACATGAAGGGAAATAGAACCCACATAGTTTGGTGCCATTTAATGGGACACAATATACCTCTTATGTTTATGTTACAAGGACCAAGGTGGATCCATTTAAGGTCATAAAATCATGACCATGTAAAGTTCCTTTTAAGTTCATGCATCCAGGACCTATTACTACTAGTTTAATGTCATGTGGAATAGAGTATTAGGTGAGAGGTATCTAGAAATGATTTTTGTGGGATTTGTGCATAATCAACCATTTTTAGTTTATCCTATTCTCTGGTTACTATAAAGTAGAGGGTATATTTATACTTTTAAGGGATATGACCCATTGAGGTAGAGTTGCTGGTAAGGAATACATCCTATTGTGGTGGAGTGGATCATAGAGAATATAGCCTATTGAGGTCGATTATATTGCAGGGAATATGGCCTATTGAGGTAGAGTTGGGGATTACATTGAATTAGAGGCCCATATATGTATAAATCATTTATGGATCATAAGGATTATATCATAAAAAAATATTAGTCAAGGATTACACCTGGTATGATTCTCATATGTGGATGTATTGCCCCTTTCTATTGGAAACTAAATGAAGAAGGAGGACTAAAATCCAAGTGAATATAACCTAGTGAGTAAGGGTTGAGGCTTATTAATGGGAGGTATAATATTAGTCAACCTAGAAAGTGACTTAGGTGAAGGTAGGTCTTGGGTATTACACTAGGTTAGAGGCCCATATATGTGTCCTTGTCTTATTAAGTAGACAAAAGAGGATGATTATATTTTTATTCCAACTGGATGATTGACATGGGGCTGTCAAGATGATCAACATGATCTAGGGGAGATTATATCGGTATCCTAACAGTAAGGACCCTCATTATCAAGGTAATGCATGATTTTTATCACCCTAAGGGTCCTATTGATTTGTAAGGAATACTTAGGAAAAGTCTTTTGTCAAAGGAATAAATGATTGAAGGGGGAAATGGTAAACATAGATCAATCATGTAACTTAAGATACCATAGAGGATGCCTTCATAGAATGGAATTTTCAAGTATTATAACTTGGAATAAGGAATATGTTAAGGTCATTTGTATTAATTCGAACTAGATAGAAGACCTGGGTAGAAGAAGAGATATAAGGGATTCTTGGTTAATAATAATAGGGTTTCTTAATTAAATAACCCACTCTAAGTCAAATATTTCATGGTTTGTGACCAATTAGAATGGGCCAATGTGTACTTTAGTCCTAAAATTTATTTAAAATATGGAATCTTAGAAAATTACATATGGATCAAGGAAATTGGTGTATTTAAAGGCTATTCATGAAGGCCTTTACACTAATGACACTCCATGAAGGAATCTCACAAGATTGCTTTGAAAACGACTTTATATGGGAGGACCATAAGATTTTTATTTGGGATGAGAATTCATGAAACAGTTTTTAAATTATTATTCCCATGGTTTATACTTTGTGAATTACTAAAGGATATTTACATAAATGAAGCGCTTTAAGGATTATATGATTTCTCTCCCAAGGTGTGTGTTTCAAAATAAGTGATTCTATCAAAGTTTTTACCTTAATTTGATTCATAGATCCCAAGATATATCTTCTTAAAGCATGTTATGGGTATTTATATGAAACACCTCATAATTTGTTCCTAAATAGTCAGTCACATAGGATTTTCGTGGTCATGTAGAGTCAAGAAACCATGATGGATCAAAAACTTGATTCCATAAAAAATGATTCATTATGAAGCTGGTGCATGACCATTAAGTATCATCATCACAGTATCATGAATAATTCTTGGACATGATAATTTTATATAGTCATAAGGAACTACCACCTCCCAATATTAAAGAGATGTATGTCCACGTTTTTGGTATGCTGCCATGAATAAATTACCATGATGCCTTTATAGATGATTCTAATACCATAAAGGAGTTTTGTGTGGAGGATTTGGTTTCCTTGTGGAATACTTTCCCTTTCCATTTTCCTCCTTTGATCTTATTCAAAGTGGAAATCCATCCTTTTATGGGATTTAAAAAATTCCTCCTCTAAAAATTGGATCCAATTGGAAGGAAGAGGATATAATTCTATGAACATGTCCACCCATATAAGTTCCAAGTAGAGTGTGTAGAATCTATAATTATCACAAGTGTGGACCCTCCCATAAAAGTAGTTCAATGGTCTCTTATTAATATTTTTTTCTTGTATAACCTCAACTCTAGTAACCAAGATATGGTGTTTACTTTATTACATTGATAAAAATACAAGGGATTTTATAACCAAGAATCAATTAGTTTATCCATCTTGGGAGACTATATATATACATGATTTCTATATTATATTGAAAAATTAAAACATAGCATGCAAAAATTTCTTTCATAATTGAAGATCATTCAAATATTATTTCTTCATATCCTAGGGAAAGGAAAACATAATAAATGGTGAGATTAGATTCTCAGTAAGAGTTATGTACAATGGAAGATATCATGAGTAGATATGGTATAAATAGTATGGAAATGTTTATAATTAATAAATATACCATTTAATCAATAACTTAAGCTTCAAAATATATTCATGGAAAATATAAACATAACAATCACATGGATAATAATAATTAAAATATTAATAAAGGAAATACACAATGTTGGACATCATTATCTTATCATTAATGCCTCATTCTAATACTTCATAAACATTACCATTAAGGCCTTATGCCAAAAAATTTCAATGAATGGAAAATCATAAACTAAATACCCAACTAATTTGTCCAACTATTTGTCTCATGATACTATTTAATGCATTAAGGGGTTATCTATAATAGGTCCCCACCCATAGCTTTCATATGTCAAATTTATTCCTAATATAATCAATCAAAAATATAATACATAATCAATATTCCTTATCAATCAAAAAATATTTATATTGAAATAACAATACAAAACATTAATATTTCTCCAGCAAATAAAATAAATATCTTAATAAGATTCCATCATCTAATATCATATGTATAAATGGTATACGATTAAGAAATTATTAAAATGATAAATACATCCATGTTATTATAGAATATAGATATAATTTCAAAATAATAATGGAGAATTATAGAGAACATAACTTCAAGAAATTGAGATTATTAATTATGAAAAAAATGAGGTATACAACATAAATCAATAATGGGTGAAGTGAGACTATTAATTAATCAAAAATAAGGTTTTGAAGAAAACAAAGTCTCCTGATAATTATAGAGGAGAAATAAAAGTGAATCTTTAAAAATATCCTTCCTTAAATATTTTGTAACTTTTTTTGTAAAAAATAATTTATAATAATTTATAAAATTCTAATAAAACTTTTTGAAAATAATTCTTTTGGTTTAATATAAAAACTAAAAATTTACAGAATAATAGAAGTATATTTTCTTTGAAAACCATATAAACTTGTAGAGGAATATAAATAGTAAATAATGGTCATAGAGGAGGTAAAATCCATTCAAATCATATATGTTAAAAATAACATTCCTTTCAAATTTTTGTAAAAAGTCAAAAATGTATTATTTGAACATATTTAAAAATATTCCTTTTAAACCTTTGTAAATAAAGTTAAATGTAGTGTAAAAATACCTTTACCAATAATTTAAAAGTAGATAAAAAATAAAAAAAACAATTTGATGAATATGGATATGAAAGAGAAATATTCTTGACCAAAAAAGATAAATAAGGTCAAATTTTCATAAAAAAAATATTTCAGACTTTTTTATCACCAAAGAGAGGAAAAGTTAGAAGAAAACATAGAAACCCTAGAAATTACTAGAGAAGAAGAAAATATATGGGATTTATTAAAAAAATATAATATAATTCTTCCATTGTAAATTTAAACATTAATAATTTGAATATGAGTGAGATTTTAAAATAAACCCTTATATATTTAGTAAAATTTGAATCAAAACACCTTAAAAGAGAAAAATTTAATTGAAACCATAAATACCATGAATAAAGTGGAATTCATGATATAATATGTCAAAGGGATATTATATACATCATATAAAATAAATTAGTTTCATACTTTAAAATATGTATCAATGGACTGGAATTGTGATGAAAAAAACTTATCTTGGATTCTTATTTGGTTGGATGTATTATATCCTCTCGAATAATCATTTTAGATTTATTAAAATTAAAGTTGTTTGGTCAATTTCTCTAAAATTACTTCTGTATATTGACCATGGTAAAAGGTGTTATGAAATGATTCCTTCATCTATAAAATATTAATAATTTCATGAATATCATTTTTATTCATTGTATGTAATTTTATAATTATATATCTACGGTGTTAATGAAAAAATGAATCACATTGCTCTGTGGATGTGGTAGTTCACACGTATGAACAAGCGACATTACCATTTTCCAATGTATAGGGGGTGAGAAGGTAAATAATATATTATATTTTAAGATTCATAATTATATCATAAATATAATATATATTCATTAATTTCATATTTATGACCAGTAAATTGAGGAAGTGATGAAAAATGAATGACACCGCTACATAGAGATGATAGTCCGTACATATGCCTAACCGATCTTTTCATTTTCCATATGATGGAAATAAGATAGAAAATTTATGTATAATTAATATAAAAACATATAGGTATAGTAAATATAATTATGTTATTATGTTAATATGGTTATTGAATATTTCAAGGAGGTTTAAGAAGAAAGAAATTTGAAAAGACCAGTAAGAACATATTTCTCTTCCTTTGGTAATCACATTTGGATTACACCTTAAGCATTCTTAAAGTGGTATTTTGGTGAGACCAGGACCTATAGATCAAGATAAAGAGAGTTGGGAAGATATTTTTAAAGTTATTGGTCGATCTAAGTGGCTCAACAAGTGTGGATAAGTGAGGGGAGGAGGTGCCCTTTTACAAGTGATGTAAGTGGGAAATTTATAAGCACTCGAAACTTTATTATATAATCTATGTCTTATTAAAGTCAAGGGGGGATAAATTTTCATAGTTTCAAATATAATAAGGCTAAGGTAGAGATAAAACTATATAATGAGATTAAATCAAGTGTTTTTTGATATCTTAAAGCCTTGTTCCTTTAGTTTAACACTTTTTAACCCATTTTACCCTTAATTATGGTGATAAATTTTTACCATGGTTACTATTAATTATGAAAAAATGAAATTAAACATATAATTTTTTGTCTTTTTTATTCTAAATATGAAATCAATTTTTAAAGATTCAAATTCTAGAAGTGTTAAATATTAATTTTAATATATGTTTTCAAAATGTAAAGAAAACCTAATTTTAGAGAAATGTTTGTTTGAAGCATAAAAATGATGTTACATGAAAATAAAGTATAATATTGACTGTAATGTAATTAATTATATTATATTAAATAAAATGAAACTTATTTTTCTTTAAAATCAAACTAAAAATGAAAGTAAACTCATGAATACTTGATTCAGAGAGAAGAACCAAAAAATCGTTTTTATTTGAATAAAAAGATTACTTAAATTTACAAAATTTTAAACATAGACTTATATGTTAAAAATTTTATTTTAAAATTAATTATATTCATTATTAAGTATATATTTTTTCTAAAAAGTTTTTATAAACTTTTGATTCATTATTATATCCTGATAATTTCATAAAAGTGATAGTATTTGTAAAATTGGTATTTTTCACTATTCACCCAAAAATCAACTATTTATAAAAAATATCAAAAATTCACCCTAAGTTAATATTGAAATTATGAATTTAAAAATGAAAATAATTTCATAAAAATAAAATTATTTTTTTATTTGAGCTTTTAATCAATTGTCACGGGGCTCAACGATGCCCTAGGTGGTGATGGTCGTGGATCTGATCCCTCCACTACCGGGGGGGGGAATCCCTTCATTTTACTTAGGGTTAAACCCTAATTTTTACCATTCTTCAACCTAAATTTACTTCCCCCATTCCCTATAATCTCAAAATTC
Source organism: Viscum album (assembly GCA_963277665.1). NCBI lineage: Eukaryota > Viridiplantae > Streptophyta > Magnoliopsida > Santalales > Viscaceae > Viscum > Viscum album. The sequence continues at coordinate 1,843,469,890 of OY728136.1, forward strand.
CCTAAAGTTACATATATTCATACTAGTTTCCCTCATCTCTCAGTGTCATCCTCGCAGTTCAATGAAGATTCAACACTCCTAAATCTAACCTTGGTGGGTCATTTTAGACAAAATTTTACATTATTTTAAACCTTTTACAAGTTCATGTTTGATTTTTGGGGATTGTAGGAAAAATAAACCATCAATATTATTGATAATCAGCATAACATGGTTCTATTTTCATTGAAGGAATACCTGATATTTTCTTGGTCTAGAAATCCTCACACATTCAATAAATCCCACTTCTACCTATTTCAATGGTCTTATGATTTCCAAATGAAATGTGATGATATGAATATGGATCTTTTGGTAAGGTTTCCCAAAATTCCTCTTCATTTACAAAATCCCTCGATTATTCGTATTCTTGGAAATTTGGTCATCCATTTTTTGTGCTCGGATAGTCAAACTGATTCGGTTTTTCATCCCATATCCCCATGTATCTACATTAAATTTGAAATTTTTAAACCACTTATTTAATGGATTTGGATCATGGTTAGGGAGGAGTCTCGGTGTAAACAATCGGTGGCCTTGGAGATATGGATAAATTTATTCTCTTCTTTCCAACATCTGGGATATTTTTCCACTACTTTCCTATGTGGTAACAAGTTTCATCCTAGGAAGATTGATTCTTTCATTATAAATTGGTTTGTATCTCTTATTGTTCCCTATATTGGAAATTTTTTTGTGAAAATGTCTCTTTATTGTCCTATTATGAACGATAAAGGACTTGGAAGTTCTAATCTGAGGGTAGATAATATATTTTCTATTTTAAAACATGATTTGGATGATAACAATCCTGCAGTGAAGGTCCTCGAATAGGATGGATTAATCCCTTTGACGAATCCTCCTTCCTTTTTAGATACTATGAATGCTGGAGGAATGAAAAATGGATAGGATCTTTATCATATTTCTGGTTCCATGTTTGATTATGATAGGAATTCTATTTCAATTCCATCCTCTTCATTTTAGGTGTCTCTTATCCAGAATGCAACAAATGTTCAGGAACATGAATCTTATGGATAACATGATGCACCAAGATCGATCCAGCTTCAAAACTGCATTACAAATTTGAATAGAAATTAGCAAGAAGTTACTGATCCTGAAGGGTGGAAGACTATTATACCAAGATGGAAAAGAAAACATGTCAGGTCAAGGTCCATTAAATACACCAAGATGAGTGATAAAGACACTGACTCTCAACTAATGATGGATTATGAGAAAGAACCCTATGAGAACATGATAGTTGGATTTGGATTGAGTAAGGGAAATTAAGGAAATATTTTATCGAAATTTTTTCCCATTCATAGGGGGGAATCAATTCCATGAAAAGAATAATAGAATTTACTAAAAACTATTGTAACCAGATCCTCATGTAAATAAAATAAAGGTGGGACAAGAATAGGATTGTCTGAATCAACAATTGTTAAAGTGGTTAATCAGGATCCTGGTGATTTAGGTGAGAAAGCTCTAAGTGGGTTAAAAAGAGTACCAAAATGTGAAGTCATTGGGCTGGAATAGGAATTTGTGTCTTCTATAGATTTAAATGGAATGATAGGAAATATGGAATCAGAAAAATTAACATGTTTGAATCTCATTCTTTCCTATAAGGAATAAATGCTTGAAGGAGTCTTCCCATTCAATGCTCTGAAGGTGGAGGTTGATAGAATTTATGATATAATTATTTTATTTAATTTCAATGAGAACCAAAGGGTGTGAATAAATAAGAAAGACCACATTTTTGATTGAGGATTTAATGAAAGGAAGATCCATTCAGAAGAGTATAACCAAACATGGGACTAGATGACCAATCATTTTTAATATATTATCAATGGTGATATAGATATATAGGTAACTACACTTTATTAAGAGTTATATAGGGTGTCTAATTCCAATAATTTTAGTGTCATCTTTAATAATTTTTTGAGTTGTTTCTATCTTTAATAAAACTTTGTCTTGACTTGTGTGGTTTACTACTTTTTCCATAAAAGTTTTTGAAATAAGAAAAATATTCATATGGAGTTAATATTTACTTACTATAGTTGAATATTAGGTGTTATATTATTCCCACATTAAAAAATTAATCCTCAAAATTTATATAATTTCACCTCATAAAAAATGTTGGTAGTTATTAATAAAAAATTCCTTAGGTCCCCACATTGCTTCTTATATATTATTATTTCTATATAGTAACATTACTAACCAATTCATATGATTCCACAAAACTTGTTCTATAGTGTCAATAATCTTTATAGGACCTTCATAACAAGATAAATCATTCTATAATTATAAGTCTTTATAGACGATGACATGAATTGGGTCTAACATATACTTCCTCAATAATGAGATATGGAACACATCATACACTTTAGAGAGGTTGGGTGGAATTTCTAAATGTTAATCCATAGCTCAAATTCATTCTAAAATATCAAAAGGATCAATGTACATGGGACTTAGTTTACCTTTATTTACAAACATTATAACACCCTTACATGGAGATAACTTCAAGAAAATATGATCCCCTACTTGAAATTACATATCCTTTGGTTATCGATATAGATCTTTTTCTAACTTTGAAATCCCTTGATATGAATTTGAATAGTTATTACCTTTTCCATTGTCTCTACAATAAGTTCTAGGCCTAAAAGATTTTTTTCACAAACTTCATCCCAAAAATTTAGTGTATAACATATTTTACCATATATTCTTAATATGGTTCCATATAAATGCTTGAATGGAAGTTATTATTATATGTAAATTCAAAAAAGGTAAATATAAATCCCACATGCCTTTAAAGTCAAGAAAGAACAACATCATTATGTTTTATAAAGTTTTAATTGTCTTTTAAGAATATCCATTTATCTGTGGATAATGAGAATTTCTCAAATATATTTTGGTGTTGAAATCCTTTTAGATAATTTTCTATAATTCCGATGTAAATTATGGGTCATTATTAGATACAATTGAAAGATTTGTGCAATGATGTATCACAAATTCATTGATATAGAGTCTTGTGAGGAACCAAAGAGGTGGATCATCTCTTATAGTGAAGAAATGAGCATACTTTGTAAGGAAGTCAACAATAACCCATATGAAATAAAATTTTTAGGTGTCCTTGGAAATCCAATGACAAATTCCATAGTAATATCATCTTACTTATTCATAGGAATAAGGATTGGTTTCATGAATCCTATAGGATTTTCCCTCTCAACCTTTTACAATTGAAAAACCAAGAATATTTATACATAGTCATCAATTTCTAACTTCATATTATCCCATTGATAATGTTCCCTTAAATCCTTATAAATCTTGGTGCTACCAGGGCATATAGATAAATTTCAATAATGGACTTAATCATTTAATTCCCTCTTCATCACATGTATAGATAGAACACATAACCTTTTTCAAAATTTTAGTACACCGTATTCATGAAAAAAGTCTTCCAAATTCCCATAATTCATGAAATTAATTTTTTTTGTAAAATATTATCATCAATATGGTTACCTTTTATCATATCTAGCAAATATTTCATATAAATCATTTGGAAAATGAGTGATGTTTCCCCTTACCTAATGATTACCATGTCCAAATTCACTTAATCCATGAATATTGGATATTGGTAAATCTTCATTTTAGCCATAACTCCATGATATTTCCTACTCAATTCATTGACCACCTTATTTTCCTTCATAGGGTGGTATTGTATTGAGAAATTATAATCCTTGAGTTGCTCTAGCCATGTTCTTTGTATCACGTTGAGGTATTTTTGTGAAAATATATATTTCAAACATATTTTATTCCTATATATATCTCAAATTTTTTCCATATAGATAATTCTTCCATATCTTTAAGGAAAATATTATTTTTGTCAAATCAAGATCATGGGATTGATAAATTTGTTAATGTATATTTAAATATCATGATGTATTATCAATAAATATATCATTCTACTAAGGATTCTTCTGAGTCCTTTCTTTGATGCATCACTATATATCTCAAAACCATCACTTATTGACGGTAATTTTAATATAAATGCTTGAATAATATCATCTTTAATTCTTAAAAACATTCTTTACATTCTTCTGACCATATAAATTTAAACCCTTTATGTGTCAACTTGGTTAATTGGTTAGCTAATTGGGAAAATTTTTGAACAAAGAAGTGATAAAATCCTTATAATACAAGGAAACTAAGTATATTGGTTATGTTCATTGGTATAGGTAATTCTTTAATTTTCTTTTTATTTGAAGGATAAACTGATATTCTTTCCTTGGAGATAATTTGGTCAACAAAAGAAACTTCCTAAATCCAGAATTTTCACTTACTAAATTTCCTATATAACTCATTTCCTCTACGATTTAAAATGATAATTCTCAAATGGATTTTATTACCTTTATAAATTTTAGATTATAACAAGATATCATCAATAAATACCCCAAAAAAATTATCAAGATAATATTTTAATACTCTTTTCATTAGATCCATGAAAACATAGGTTGTATTATTAAATCCAACAGTCATTATTATAAACTCATGATTTTCATACCTCATGTGTAATTTCATCCTTGTAATATATTTCTTCCTTACATGCAGTTGATGATACCCAAAATATAGAAAAATCTTTGAAAATTATTGTTATCCTTCAAGTTGATCAAAAAATTCATCAATGTGATCTATAAGATACTATATATTTATAATAATGGCATTGATTTCCCTATAATTGATACACAACCACATAAAATCATCCTTATTATTAACAAAAGAATAAGGGATCCCCATGGTGAAACAATAAGGAGAATGAGTCCCTAATTACACAACTCCAATAGTTTTTTCTTTAGTTACACTAATTCAATTGTGTCCATTCTACAGGGAATATTAGATATAGATTTTTCACCAGGGATGAGTTCAATAGAAAACTCAATATCACACTCATGTGGATGTCTAGGTAACTCCTAAAGAAACACATCAATATATTCATTCACAATATGCATATCTTATATTAAATGGTTACTTTTCCAATCCATAGGTTTGGTCTAATCTTATTCTTTTATAATTTAATTAAGGTGGTCTACTGGAGGTGGATCCAGACATGATTCAAATAATGATGTCTCCCCTATGAAGATAAGGGATTCCACGTCTCCTTCAAAATTCATAATATCCTTCTCTTAGAAATAAATTTTCACATTATACTTTCAAATCCAATCTATACCAAGGATTATATAAAATTCAACCATAGGTATGAAAAATAAGATTGAAAATAGGGAATGTATATGAATTATAATGAAGATTGACTAACATATCCATGTTTTGATAATATTCTATTAGTTTTCTTGATTGAAAACTGCCTTTTTAAGTTGCTAAGGGATGATTTAATGTTATTTTAAAACATAGAATATATAAAAGTGTTTGAAGATCCAGAATCAAATAAATCATTAGCGAAATTTGAGTTTACAATCAACGTACCTTCCACCACATATTTTTGAACTTCAATTTAAGTTGTAATAATCACATAGTATTGGCCTTCCCACCTTAACCTCTTCTATTGTAGGTTACCTTGATGTTTTTGGAATTGGTTTGAATAATTCTACACATCCATATAGTTGAAGCACTATATAAAAGTGTTTTATTTATTTCCCTTTCATTCATGATCCATATATCCCTTATATAATCACTTGTAACAAAATTTCATCCTCTTTAAGCATTTTATAGTATGTTTATTCCCACAATTATCATAGTGTGTAAATCCCATCTTTCCTTTCTTTTTCTTTGATGAATTTATTTTCAGTTGGTGATCATATGAACTCTTATTTTCTTGATTTCCATTAAAGATATAATACATAGAAAATTATTTCTCTATATTTATAACACATGATTATATATCATTATATTATAAAAACATTTAGGAGACTAGTTCCCTTCACAGGGTTTTCTTAATCCCATAAATTAAATGAAAATATTGCTTTCTAGGTTATGTATGTAGTCTTTTGAATGACTTTATAATCTTGTGAAGAAAGCCTTATATTTAGAAAAAATTTAGTCTTCCTTTTTATTTTAGGTTGAGGAAATTTCTCTCCATTTTAACTCATTTCTCTATAGGAAAATATTTCTCAAATAATATTACTTTAAAAGTTATATATTCTATACTTTTTATTTCTTCATCTTCTTTAGTATTCTAGATCAATGATCTCCATGGATAAAAATATCCCATTAAACAATATATTACCATAATAATCTTTTCCCTTTCATCACTTACCAATTCTAGGAGTATCTTTTTAGGGGACTTGATTCGTTAGTCAACTACCAATGGAATAGTAGTTCTATTAAAGGATAAAGGATTATGTCACATAAAGAGATCCAATATAGGTTCATCATACTATTAAAAAACATGTTTCTCTGTATAGTCAAGGTTATTTGTGATAACCTAGGTCATTTTCCTCAATATATCCATGATATTCTCATCTCCAACACCTATTATATTAACTTACTCATAAGGGAAATCCATACATCGACTATGGGTGTTGATATGATTTCCCTTTCTTCTTTTAGGTTCCATCCCTAAACAATTTAACACATATAGTTATTTAATAAAATCATAAATATTGAGCAGTATAATAAAAAATTTTATGAAGGTAGAAGTTCTCAAATATTCTAAGGTCTTATCATAATACTTTTTTAGCTATGTTTTTTTGAAATATAGTTCCCAAGAATCATACTAAAGTTAATCTAATATCAACTGTAACAAAACCAACTCTCATAACTCAGATTTAGTGTTTACTTTATTGCATTGATATAATATACAAGGGATTATATCACCAAATAATGATTATTTTAGTATTATTGGGATACTATATACATATATTAATTTCATATTACATGGGAAAAATAAAACATAGTATGTAAAACTTTCTTGTGTCCTTTAAGATCATTAAAAGATACATTATTCATAACTTGGGGAAATGAAACCATAATAAAGGATGATCTTAGATTCTAAATAAGCGTTACATACAGTAGAATCAATCATGAGTTGATAAGTTATAAAAAATTTAGAAAAGTGGATAATTAATAAAATGTCATTTAATCAATAACATGACCATAAAAATTTATCCATGTAAAATATCAATATAAAAATCACATGGATAACAATAACTTAAAACTTAATAAAGTAAATTAATAATTTCAGATGTCATGATATTACCACTAATACCTCATTCCAATACATCATGAACCTTAATGTCAAGTACTTAATCCAATACATTTCAATGAATGGGTAGGTATACACCAAATATCTAACTATTTTGCCCAACTATTTGTCTCATGAGAGCTTTCGATGCATTGAGGGACTATTGATAACCATGTATCATCCTTTACTTAAATATATCCAATTAATTCCTCATATAATATAATATATAATCAATATAAATTTTCAATCAATAAATATCTATATTAAAATAATAATACGGAACATCAATATTTTCCTAGTAAATGAAATTAATTTCTTAATAATATTCCTTCAACTAAAAACGTATATAGAAATGGTATATGGTTAATATATTATTGAAATGATAAATATATCCAAGACACAAAGTAATATGGAAATAATTTCAAAATAATAATAGATAATGATAGAGAACATAACATCAAGGAACTTAGATAATATAATGCATTTTTAGTTTGATATGAAAATGAAAAATTATTAGAATAATGAAAAAATATTTTCTTTGAAAAATAATAGAAGTGTGTGGAGGTTTATAAATAGAAACTAATAGTTGTGGATGAAGAAAAATTCATTTATGTCATATATGTTAAAAAATATTCCTTTCACACTTTTGTAAAAAGTCAAAAATGAATTTTTCATAAAAAATTAAAATGATTCCTTTCAAACCTCTTAAAATAAAGTAATAGACATTATAAAAAGTACATTTACAATAATTTTAATGTTTATAAAATTTTCTTTAAAAAAATTGAAGGATATGGATATGGAAGAGAAATATTCCCAACCAAAAGTAGAGAAATAAGGCCATCTTTTCTTAAAAATATTCTTTTGGAGTTATTGAGTACCAAAGTTAGAAAACTTTAGAAAAAAATATGTAAACCATATAAATAACCATAGTATAAGAAATTTTTAGTATTTAATAAATAAAGATAATATAATTATTCCAATTTATATTTAAACATGAACAATATGAATATAAGTGAGATTGTAAACTAAACCCTTATAGATTTAATAAATTTTAAATAAAAACCACTTAAAAGAGAAAACTTGAATTAAAAATTTAAACACCATGAATAAAGAATAATTAATGATATAATATTTCAAATGGGAAGTATATGCACCATATAAAATAAATTAGCTGCATAATATAAAATATGTTTTAATAGAGTGGAATTGAGATGAAAAATCATTACTATGGATTCCTATTAGGTCAGATGCATTATATCCTCATGAATAATAAATTTAAGTTTATTAAATGATTTATTAAGAAATTTTTTTATCTATATTAAATTTTTAATGTCCTTTTATAGTCATTTTATATCCATTCATTGAATATTTCTTTCTTATGTCGACCACTTAAGGTTGTTTGGTCAATGAATCTAAAATTACTTTGGTATATTGATCATAGTTAAAGGTGTTATAAAATGGTTTCTACATCTATAAAATGTTAATAATGTCATGAATATAATTTTTATTTATTTAATACAATTTTATAATCATCCATTAAAGGTTTTAATATAATAATAAATCACATCACTTTACGAAGGTGGTAGTCCACACATACACACGAGTGATGTTTTCATTTTTCATAGGATGGAAAAGAGATAAAAAATGGATGTAAAATTAACAAAAAAGAATATAATTATAGTAAATATAATTATTTAATTATTTTAATATGGGTATTGAATATTTTTAGGAGGCTTAATAAGAAAGAAACTTGAAAAATATCGATAAGAACATAGACATATTTCTTTGGTAATCTTGTTTTTCTTACACCTTAATCCTTCTTGAAGTGGTATGTTGGTGAGAAAAAGACCACTAGATCTAAAAAAAGAGATTTGGAGAGGTATTTGGGTAGGTAATTTTCAATTTAATTGGGTCAATAAGGGTGGATAAGTGATGGGAGTAGGTTTCCATTTTTATGTGAGGTGGGTGACAAATATGAAAATACTTAAAAAATTATTATATAATATATGTATTACTCAGTTCACATGGATAATAATTGTGATATTTTAAATATAATAGGGTTAAGTTATAAATAAAACCAAACAATGAGATTTAATTAATTTTTTTTTGTTATCATGAAGCCTTATCCTTTTATTTTAACCCCTTTAACCTATTTTACCATTAACTGTGGTGATAAATTTTTACCATGATTACTATTAATTATAACCAAAAATGAAATTGAAAAAACAATTTTTTTGGGAATAATTATTAAATATATGTAATCCAATTTAAAATATTCAATTACCATAAGTGTTAAAAATTAATTTTAATATAATTTTGAAAAATGCAATGAAAAATCATTTTTAGAAAAATGCATGTTTTAAGCATATGAATGATTTAACAACAAAATCAAGTAAAATGTTGATTCACATGGAATTAATTGGATTGCGTTAAATATAATGATTATTTTTTGTCTTTAAAACAAAGAAAAACTAAAATAAACCGTTTTAATACTTAATAAAGAGAGAATAACCAAAAAAAGTTTTTATTTTAACAATAACATTACTTTGATTTCTAAAATGTTAATAAAGATTTATAAGTACAAAATTATGTTTTTAAAATCATTATATTACATATTAAATATATATTTCTCATATAAAAAATATTTTATAAACTTTTAATTCATTATTATATTATGATGATGTCATAAAAGTGATAGTATTTGTAAAATCAATATTTTCACTATTCACCTAAAAATCAACTATTACTGAAAAATCTAAAAAATTCACCATAAATTAATTTTGACATGATAACTTTAAAAATGAATATAGTATCATTAAATTCAAATTATAATTTATTTATTTTATCTTCTAATCCAATTCTTGAATAACATTATATGCATTATGCTATGGTTTCTTTAGAATAAAATATTTACTTAATATAATTGAATATCAGGTATTACATTGTTCAAGATATAAATTATGAAAGTTTATATCACCCATAGTCTCTTAATTTGTGATTTTCATATGAATCCCTTCATGAATGAAGTGCCCTAAAAATTAATCATCCCTTAAAAATGAATAATAGGTATCCACAAAATCTATTTGAAATTTTCTTCCTTCAAAATATATTTTTTTTGACCCACATTTTTTATGCAGAATGTAATTAACATAATTTATACATGATTTTTTTTAATTTTTTAATTTTTTCTTTATTTTCTTCTACAATATCATTTTTTGAAATCTAAGCATCCATGTATTTTATATAAATGACTCCAAAACCGTAAATACCCCAACCCTAGTAGCTCGGAGATGGTGCCTTAATTTATTATATTGGAATATAAATAGAGAAGAAACATACCAAAGGAACAAATAGTTTAGTAGTTTTGGAAAACCAGATTACATATATAAAATTTACATTACAATATGAAATGAAATAAAACATATCAAATTCTTTTGAATCACTCATAAACTCATAGATTATCCCTAAAGGTCATTCATAATACACATCTCCGCATCCTTGTAAAAAATAAAACATAATAAAGGGGTGATCTTAGATGCTCAGTAAGGTTTATCAATACAGAGGAATCATAAATAAATAATAAGGCATGGTGAATGACCGAAAACACATTCCATTAGAAGTAAACTTGTGCAAAATATGGAAAAAATATAAAATGATTAAATAATTGTATAATAATACTTAACCATTGATATTCTAATAGTATAATAATCACATGAAATATAAATTACTAGTTTTATAATGAGGTAATTCATAATTCGGAACATCATAACCGTACTATTAAGGCCTCGTGCTAAGACCATACATAAATAGATAAAAACCCATTCTATTTTGTCTCATGAGACCTATTGATTCACCGAGGGGCTATAGTCGGTCCCACCAGACACTTACTAAGTCAAATTAATTCCTCATATGAAATGGGTGAAACATAATCAATATATACATTCATATTGAAACTAGCATATGAAATGTAAAGAACTTCTGCAATCAATAAACATAATCACTAACCATTCAGAGTAATATGGTTACTGGTATCAAGGTAGAACATCCACAAAAAAACTAATCATAAACCATTAAATAAAATATGATAGATGATATCATAAAATATTAATCCCAATTAAACATAAGAATCAACATGGGTCTTTAAATAGATGAAAATGCTCTTATAAAATCATCGAGGAATTCTTGAGAAAAATACTATTTTACTTTGCAAAGAAGAGTTATTTTGGAAAAACATTTATATAAAACCATAAGTGAACTAAGATAGACTTTCAATAATAAAATTAGTGATTTTATAAAGATAATTGTGGCTTAAAATAGATTATATAGTGCACTTGAAAATAGGTAATAACTCGAATTGTTCTCTTAAATCAGGCTTGAGTATCAGGAAGAATTGAAAAAGATCCTTATAAAATATGTAACTCCCCATAAAAGAAAGAAGTATTATGAATGGCACACACACACACACACACACACACACACACACATATATATATATATAACATTAACCCATAATATATGAGGATTAAATAATAATAATTAAGAATTTCATTGGGGTAAATAGAGAGAAAGAGTAATCCCAAATGAAAAAAGGAGGTTCGGGGAGAGACCCTTACCATATGTTTGAATGTGTTCTACACATAACCTTAATGTCCTGAATAATAAAATTAAATACATTAATTATTTAATTAAGAACCTTATATACATGTATTTTATTCATTATTGTTTTATTAAATTCATTTATGGCCTTACTGATGAGTTATAGAGTTTAATTTCATCGTTCGTGAGCATTCATTTTCTTAGTTTCCTTGATTGGTTCGCTTGTTTATGAGTAATGATGTTCATGTAAAATGGGTATAATTCTCCATAATTATAATTATATGATATTAATGAACTAACATAAGTTTAATTTTTATTATGTATTTTTTTTCATATATTAGGATGAATCATTAGATAACATGTTAATGACAATCATTTATCTTAATTTTAGCGGTTTTTCGATCCTAACAAACTAGTTTTTTTATATTAATTAATATCATATATATATTATGGTTATAGAACATTAAATAATATATAATACATATTTATAATCTGTTTCAACCATAAAAATTGTTTAATGACCAAAATTTAAAGAGAAATTGAATAATGATAGTTCGTCGTCCATGAAGGTTGTAAATCGACACCTTTTAGAAGATGATTTTGTTTTTAAAATAAAATAGAGAGATATCAAGGAGATTGATAATAGATATTAAATTAACATGATATAATTCTATTATATAGATTATACTATATTTATCATGATAATTTGGATATAGGAGGTGAGTATAGGATAAGAAAAAAAAAATAAATTGAAATGAAATTAAAAGAAAAAGGAAGAGGATTTACCTCTTGAATTATCCTCCTTGAGAAAATCCTTAGGGAAATGGGTTTTGGTATTTTAGTGAGACCAAGAGATATTGGATTTAGGTAAGGGGATTGGGAATAACATTGGTTAGAAATTTTACAAGGCTCAAATCTTAGAAGGTATGAGGAGAAGGGGTGGTATTTATAGTGGAGAAGAGGAGTGCTTTTTGAATATTTTATTTATTTGTTTATTATTTTGGCTCAAGACTATGAATAGTTTGATAATTATCATAAAATATATTAAAATAATAAAGGGAAGTTATATATTATGGTTCTTACAAAATTCATGATGTTATGAATAGTGTATTTAACTTATAATGTATAAATACCGTAAATTACTGCATTTTACTATTCACCAAAAAATCAACTATTTTATAAAAATCCCAAAAATTCACCCTAACAATTTTTCAATATGTAGAATAAAAAAATTAAATCCATTTAAATAATTAATTTTATAAATATGAGAAATTTAATTTTCAATAAAAATCATAATTTACTTGAAAAACACATATTCTAAAATTATAACTGATTTTATAACACTTTGAAAAATTAACTAAGGTATCATAAAATTATCTCATGATCACGAGAAAAAAAAATATTAACTTATGAATACATTTTCTGAAAATAAATTTTATTTAAAATAAATATATTAATTATAAAATTGGAGTTAAATATTTATGACTTAAAAAATACAGACAAATAAATAATAATTTTTAAAATATTTATTTACTTATAGAATGATATAATTATATCATATTATCACTTATAAGATGCCTAAATTTTATCCATACTTTCATAGGTGAGTTTACTATTATATTGTTTATATTACTATTCATAAGGGTAACATTACTATTCCAAAGGGTTAACTTTCTATTCCTTCAGTATAGGTTCTCTAATTTCTAGAAACATTTATTATCTCATTGATTCTTCATTAATATTATTTGTATTGTGTTCTCAAAGTGGTTTTATGTGATTTATACAATATAAAATATTTATAAAAAGGTAAATCCATTGATAAAATTTTGGGTTGTTACATCCTCCCCTCCTACAAAAATTTCCTCCTCAAAATTTCTAGAGTATCACCTCATAAAAAAATTTGGGTAGTTTTTCATCATAACTTGCTCTGGTTCCCATGTCACCTATTCAATTTTATGATTTTTCAAAAGTACCTTTACCAGATGAGTTGTCTAATTCCTCATCACTTGTTCTCTAGTGTCCAGAATTCAGATAGGCTCTTCATAGTAAGATAAATCATGTTCCAATTCTATTCTCTCATAAGTGAGGACATGTGATGGGTCTGACATATACTTCCTCAATAAAGAGACGTGGAATACATTGTGTATGTTAGAAAGGCTAGGAGGCATATCCAAATAATAATCCACAACTCCAATTATATCTAATATTTCAAAAGGACCAATATACCTACAACTTAGTTTTCCTTTCTTTCTGAATATTATAACACCCTTCCATGGAGACACTTTCAAGAAAACATGATCTACCACTTGAAATTCCAAATGTTTCTTTGATTATAATCATATCTCTTTTTACTACTTTGGTCTTTTTTGATAAGGGTTTGAATAGTATTCACCTTTTCTGTTGTTTTCTTCATAATCTCCAGACCTACAATATTTCTTTCACCAACCTCATCCCAACAAGTTGGTGTACGACATCTCTTTTCATACAATGCTTCAAATGGTGCCATTTAAATACTAGAATGAAAACTATTTTTGTAGGAAAACTATACCAAAGGTAAGTACTGATCCCAAATATCTTGGAATTCAGGTGAGAATGATCTAAACAAGTATTCTAAAGTTTGGATCATACTTTCAGACTACCTGTTATTTTGAGGGTGATAATTAGTACTCAAATGAAGCTTAGTATCCTGGGATTACTGAAGACTTTTCCAGAATTTCGATGTAAATCATGGATCAAAATCAGAAAATATTGAAAGAGGTTCTCCATGAAGTCTTACAACTTCATTAATGTGTAGTCTAGAAAGGCGCTACAGTGGAAAATCCTCCCTTATAGCAAGGAAATGTGAATATTTGGTATGTTGATCCACAATTACCCATATTACATTATTCTTTCTTTGAGTTTTGGATATTCTAGTGAAAAAAATACATAGTAATATCATCCCATTTCCATGTAGGAATACAAATAGGTTGCATGAATCATCTAGGATGTTTTATTTTATCCTTCACCTGTTGAAAAACTAAACATATTGATACATAATTCGCAATTTCTCACTTCATATTATCCCACCAAAAATGTTCCTTCAAATTTCTATACATCTTAGTGATTCCAAGGTGTATATAAAAATTAGATATATGATCATTATACAATAGCTCCCTTTTTATCTTGGGTATAGATGGAAGACATAGCCTCATCCCAAATTTTAGAATTCCATCTTCATACACAAAATCTTCCAACTTCCCATTAGTCACAACTTTAATTTTATTTTGAAGATTCTCATCATCTGGTTGAGAAATTTTAATCCTTTCTAATAAATATTGTTGAGAAACCAATTAAAAAAGTATCAATGTTTAAACTTGATTAATAATTCCCATATCCATCTTTGATAGATCCATGGACACATGATCCTTGTCAATTCTCATTTTTTTCATAACTCTGTGATCTTTCCTTCTCAATGCATCTGCTACCTTATTCACCTTACCTGGGTGGCAGTATATTGAACAATCATAACCCTTAAGTATCTCAATCCATCTCTTTTACCTCATGTTGAGTTATTTTTGTGAGAAGATATATTTCAAACTCTTGTGATTAGTATATATCTCACATATCTCTCCATATATTTGGAGAAAAGATTACAATCTATAACTCAATATCATGAGTTGGATAGTTCTATTCATGAGTTTTTAACTGCCTTGATGCATAGACAATAACTCTATCATTCTACATAAAGACACAACCAAGTCCTTTCTTTGATGCATCAATATAAATCACAAATCCACCATTTCCTGATGGTAAAGTAAATATTGTAGCTTCCACCAACCTATTCTTCAATTCTTCAAAAAATTATTCACATTATTTTATCCATATGAAGTTAACCCCTTTATGAGTAAGCTTGGTTAATGGGTTAGCTAATCAGGAAAATTTCTTAATGAAATGTCAATAATAACTCTCTAAACCAATAAAACTACGTACCTAGGTCATGTTTGTTGGTTTAGACCATTCATGGACTTCCTTTGTTTTCAAAGGATCAACTAAGATTCTATCATTAGATAAAATATGACAAATAAATAAACTGTTTGAAGATATAATTCAAACTTTCTAAACTTCCCATATAACTAATTTCTTCTAAGAGTCTTTATAACAAAGAGTAATTGATTCCCATGATCTTCATAACTTTTGGATTATACCATGATATTATCAATAAATACCAAAACAAAGTCATTAAGATATTACTTGAAATCATTATTCATTAGATCTATGAAAACAGAGGGTACATTAGTCGTTCCAAAAGGCATTTTGTAAACTCATAATTCCTATACCTGGTTCGAAATGATTTATTTTGAATATATTACTTCTTCACATGCAATTTATGATATCCATACTGAAGTTCAATATTTGAAAAATATTAGGCTCTGTGAAGTTGATCAAATAAATCATCAATAAAATGAAGAGGATACCTATTCTTTATCATAATAGCATTGATCTCCCTGTAATCAATGCACAACCTCATATATCCATATTTCTTCTTAATGAAAAGAACAATAGATCCCTATGGAGAAACACTAGGATGAATAAACCCCTTACTAATCCACTCCTCTAGTTGTTTCTTTAGCTTCACTAATTCCAACGTGTCCATACTATAAGGATTCTTTGATATAGGCCTTGCACCAGGAATTAAATCAATAGAAAACTCAATTTTTTTTCTCTGGAGGATGTCCAGGTAAATACTATATAAAAATATCGACATATTATTTCACAATAGGTACATCCTCAATTTAAAGATTTATTTCCTCACCCATATATATATTTTTCTCTTCCCCCCAAGGATTGAATTTAGTAGAGCTAACGAGGGTGGATCTAGATAAGAATCAAATAATGAGGTTTTTTAACTAAAGATAAGGGATTCTACATCATTCTAAAATATTTCAACTTACTTATTATTGAAATAGATTTTTTCATCATAATTTTAAATCCAATACATACCAAGAATTATATCAAATTCAATCATAGTTATGATGATAAGGTCAGCAGCTAAATAATTTTTATGTGTCATAAAGGGGATTGATTGACACATCTTTGTTGCAATGATACTCCCATTAAATGTTTTGACTAACAACTCCTTTATTAAATAAAAATGGAAATGTCTATTTTCCCTAAAAAACTGGGAAGATATAAAATAATTCAATGATATAGAATCAAATAAAGCATTGGATAAGTTTGATGAAATTATTAGAGTACTTTCCACCACATCATTAGAAGCTTCAACCTTAGTAGTTGTGATTGCATAAGATTGGCCTTTCTCCCTTGGACTTATCTAAGGAATTTTTCCTTGATGTCTAAGACATTCATGCACTACTTGAAAATGGACCTATACCCATGGTTTTGGGGAAAACTATGGGTATAGGTCACCCTATCACCATGGTTTTGGGAAAAATGTGGGTATAGGCATTTTTTGATAGCCTATGCCCATGGTTTCCCCAAACCGTGGGCATAGGCTGCCCTATACCCATAGTTTTCTCCAAACCATGGGTATAGGGTATCAAAAAATGCCTATACCCACGTTTTTCCCAAAACTGTGGGGATAGGGTGACCTATACCCATGGTTTTCCCCAAAACCGTGGGTATAGTCATCAAATAAGGAAACCTATACCCACAATTTTGAAAAACCGTGGGTATAGGTTTCTCGTGTGTGCGCAGGAAATTTATTTTTTCCGCAGGAACAAAAACAATTGGCTGGAGTTCTATACCCATGGTTTATTCCTCTATACCCACAGTTTAAATAAATATATTTAATAAAATATATATATACATAAATATATGCGGTGATGGGGTAGTGGTGAGGTCGCTTGTGAATGGAGAAGTGGTTGCGAGATCGAATCCTTCAGGCCGCTATTTTGTAAAATATGCTATACCCACGATTTCTAAAACGTGGGTATAGATTTATGACATAGTGGAAAAACCTATACCCATGGTTTTTCCAAACCGTGGGTATAGGTCATGGACCTATACCGATTCCAACAACGATCACGGTTCCCCAAACCGTGGGTATAGCCTATACCCACGATTTTGGGGTCTATACCCACGGTTTTGAACCGTGGGTATATGATCATTTTCCATTAGTGTTGTTCATAATGTATGATATATTTACAATTATAGAATTTAACATTGGCATATTATTTCTTTCCCTTTCCATCATGGGCTTGGTGGAATTTTTATCCACACTTGTAACAGACTCTCATTCCCTTCAGGCAAGTACCAGGGTGTTTCTTTATAGAATTACTACAAGGTGGAAAGTTAACTCTACCATTATTCCCCATTTCCTTATTTCCTTTTACATATTTTTATCTACCCTATAATTCTATTGATTTTCTTTAATTTTATAAGACTTATAGAACTTCTTTTATATCTTGATAGTATATGGGACTATATCTTTGTATGATGAGAAAGTTTAGTAGACTAGTGCCCATTGAAGGAATAGTTTTAAACCATAAAATAACTAATAAATATTACTCCTTGGGTTGTATATTTTGTTTGAAACATGCCTTTATAACCTTGTGAATTTAGCTTCATACTTTTCAATATTCTCATCCTCCTTTTGCTTTAAACTCAGAAACTGCATTTCCATATCTTCTTGTTGTTCATGAGGAAAGTATTTTTCTAAGAAATTTCTTTAAATTATCTCTATTCCATGTTTTCTATTTCTTCCTCCTACTTCATGTTTTGAATTAGTTACCACCATTGATCGAAATATCTCTAAAGATGACAAATTTACATAACAACCTTCTCCCTTTCATTAAATCCCAAAGTAAGAAATATATTCTCTAAATAACTTATCCACCGCTTTGCTACAAATGGGTTTGTAGTCCCATTGAATGATGGAGGTTGTTTTCTCAAAAAGTGGTCTAAAACTTCCTCTCCATGTTGTGGATCAGGATTCTCCATATGAGTTAGGTTATTATTCATAACCTAAGTTAGTTGTCCCAATATAGTTATAAGTTGCTCAACACCAGTCATAGTGTGACGTTCTGGTTCTGAAAGCCACCCAGAGGTGCCCCCGTACCTAGTTGGTCACATGGCCTCAAGCATATTTCCCCAAATGCCAGAGGCTGCCAACTAGAAGTGAGGGCCTAGGTTTGATAATGGGGAAACTATGCCCTCATTTGTCAAGGTGTATCATAATGAAAAAATATAAACATACCCAAAAGCGAAAGCAGTAAACAATATATAGCTGAAATGGAAAATAGAACTGTAGTAAAAGATAATCAACCGTCATATATAAGATGATGCCACATGTCCCTAATTCTAAGAAAGCATCCAAAATAGGATACACTGCAATCTAGTACAATATAGTACATGTACAAAATACAGTAAAGTAAAACCACAACAATGTAATAGGAACT
The DNA here is from genome assembly GCA_963277665.1 of Viscum album. Taxonomy (NCBI): domain Eukaryota; kingdom Viridiplantae; phylum Streptophyta; class Magnoliopsida; order Santalales; family Viscaceae; genus Viscum; species Viscum album. Next base: position 1,843,489,099 of record OY728136.1, read on the forward strand.
CAACAACATTGCAAGCGTAAGCTCATTCCCATGCTCTCATACTCCTCTCCAACAATCATGTACCTGTATAGGGACCCTTTCCCTTATCAACACCAGTAGCAATATAATCTGTTTGGGCCTAAGACATGACCTAAAAAGGGTGTGAGAAATAAATCCCAGTAGGCAACCACCAAAAGCCTGTGCCCAACTATCAGTGAAAATGTGCGACAACATTATGCAATAAAGAAATGCTGTAAGCTAAGAAGTACTCAAAATCAGATACTCCTACTAGTTCCATTACCATTTAATTTTTATTTAACAATTAAATATAATTGAATTATATGTTCCCGAGACCCAACCTCAACTGACAATCTTCTATACAGTGCCACAGCAAAAACCACAATAGGTTATCTAACAAGTATAAGGTAATAAAAATACCAAGCTTGTGCTTTAGCTTGGCAGGTATAACATAAGAAATCACCATAGTGAATATTTAAAGTAAACATTGTCCTCAGACGTGAAAATCCTTTCCCTCAGTTAAACAGAAATGAAACCATTAGGTGAATTCCCTTAGTCATAATGAATATTTACCTTAGGTATACGAGATATTGGCCTCAAGCACAAAAGCTACTGCCCATAGCCATAAGAAATATTTCCCTCAGGCTAAACAAAAAAATTACCTCAGGCTAATAAAAACACTTCCCTCAGGCTAAGAAAGTAACCGGTATGATCCCAACACATAAGAAAGTAATTGATATATGTTTCCTCTCAATAAAACTCAAACATGATATAATCACAGCATACCCACATGTATCTTGGCAAAACAGCTAAACAAGAGAAACACACCCACATAGTGGCCCTAGATCAAGGCAACGATCCCAAAAAGCAGTTTATACTTATTCATTAGATTACATATACAATTCTAGGTATCTTAAAAGTTAAGGCCTCATCCACACGACACCCCGAACATGGGAGTATGGCACAACAGTGCATAAAAACAACTCGACAGTTGGAAATAAACACAAGACCACCTACCTCGATCTCCTCTGATCAATATACATGAAAGACGCCTTCCAAAACAACCGAGAACGGTGTATATCTGGGATAAAAAATTTTCCATTCAAACTCAAATAACTTCCCTTAGGGAAATAATTGGAAGGAAAGACTCAAGGAGAGGGAAGGTCTTACTTGCGTGGTCCAAACAATATTGACGACGGAAGAATTGGAGTCCCGGTGTGCGATCAGGAGCTCCTCCAAGTCCCAACCTCATCTCCTGTGGCTCCTGGTGAGATCTTTACCTCTTATTCTGAATGAGGAGGCTACTACCTATTTTTAACAAAAAAACATAACTACACAGAGTGTACTCTCAAGTACACGACATGTACTTTCTTTTTAACTGTTCACTGGCAGCAACTCTCTATCGCCTTACTGTTCATCTTCCAACTAATTACATGGTGTGTAATACTAAGTACATAGTGTGTACTATCCGTTTTTATTGTTCATCTGGTAGATACTCTCCACCACCTTACTGTTCACTTGCTGACTGATTACACAGTGTGTATTACTAAGTACATGGTGTGTAGTTAGTTTTTACAACATGAATCACCGACAAGCCTACATGACATGTATTCTCATCCCACACGGCCAAAGTACATGGCATGTAGAAAAGTACACAGTGTATACCCATAAATTTTTTATTTCCCCCCCATTTCCTTATTTTTTCAAAAACACTTAAGGAAAAAGGAAAAGAAGAAACCCATACCTCAAGAATAAGAACCGGGTTCTTACATATAGCTCTAGAACCAATATCATTATCATGCATAGGAGGGAAATCCCTAAAAAGGATATGATTGTTCATCCAGTTTCCATTCCTTATACTAGGACCCATGTCTAAATAATGTCATACACTAAATTTGGTTATGAATCATAACCTATAATGTCGAACCAGAAAAAAAAACATAAATTTAAATTTTATGCATGTATAATCTCATAATCATAAGTATGGTTTATTTGGGGACATATTTACATTTAAATCCTTCATAATGGTTTGTAAAGAAAATATAAATTATCCTAATCATATCCCCTAGGAGGGTCAAACCAGGTGTCTAGTAAGGCCCTTTTTTGTGTACCAGGATACCCTAAGTTAAGACCGGGACACCTTGTCAGAGTTTTTACTTATAGGTACATCTATGCCAGAACCACGTCTACTTATAGTATCCATACATGGATGTATTTATAGGAAGATCCACATAATCACTACCTTAAAAAAATTCTAAGATATTATTTTATGCTTATCCTCAAACTCTATATTAGGGTTTTGTCCCCTAATCTCTATTTTCTAAATCTTGTTTACAAGGATTATACTAAACTTACTCTAATACCAACTATAATATAGTGACCCAACCTTTTATTACATTACTATTACATCATTTTAAATATAAATAACACAATAGTATTACACATAGAGGATCCAATAGTTTACTATCTTGGAAAAACTAGGACCATACATAACAATTACAACATTGAGCATAAAAATTTATTCAATTTCTTCTTCTCTAGCTTCTTACTGGCACTTGACCTCTCCTTAGTACATGTAGTCACCTGGGGATATACATAAAAAGGGGTGATCTAGAAGCCTATTAAGGGGATAGATAAGAACAATATAGCATGGGGTGAGCATAATCATAACATAGGCAAAGGATCGTGAACATAAGAGGAAGCATAAATATAAGACTTGAAATGTGGAAATGCTTAAAAATGAAACATCATGTCTTAGTGGTTAACTACCACACACAATTGTGAACAAAGCTATAATATTGTTCACACATCATTTCACATTTACTCATGAGATTAATCACTTTATCCAATGCATTGGAGTTCTGTATAATTCCGAGTGCACCTGTCACATTGAAACATTCATATTGCGCTATATAATTCTGGGCTCACCCATCACATCACAACATTATCATTTATCATGCATGCCACAATGAACATATAAAAAAGAATGAAAATAACTAACCCATTAAAAGTAATGGGTTTCATCTCACAAGAACACATTCATAAACATTGGGTTCCCAAAAGAAAGAGGGAATAACATACATATTACAAGAATCTTTAATCTTGAATGAGAAGTAAAAGGTGTGTTCTTGAAAGAAGATTTCTTTTGGAAAACATTTGGTTTGAAATAAATACCAGTGAAAAACATGTATATAACATTAAAGGAAATACAAGTATTAACAATATATTTTTAAGGAGTAACCATATCAAAAATGAATGAAATAGGGAGAACCCAAAGGATGAAATTTGGGTTCGAGAATTTCCCCTTACCTTATATCCAAACGATTACTTCTCTTTAATGTCCTATATAATGACATTATATTCATTAATTAGAAATTATATAACCTTATATACACGAATAGGGTTAATTTTTGTTTCATTATGTTATTTTATTGGCCTTTTTATGAGTTATAGGGTTTAAAAACTTTGTTCTGGAATGTTCATTTTTATGGTTTTCTTCAACGTTTCACATGTATTCATGAATTGAAGTTCGTGTATAACATGGATAAACATCCAGATCATATATTACATGTTATTAATGATATTAAATAAGTTAAAATGATCTTATAATGAATTATATTGTATACCATGTGGATAAATCATTAGATAAGAATTAAATGATGATTGTTTGAGTTAATTTGGACAGTTTTTTGACCACAATGAACTTGTTTTGATTAATCATTTAGTAATATTTACATAAGTTAGTTACAGAACTTTAAATAGGACTTAATACATATAAAATATTCTGGTTCAACCATAAAACTGGTTTCATGACCAGATCTGAAGGTAGAAATGGAAAAAGAAAACATGTCGTTCTTGAAGGTGATAGATTAACACCTCACGAACAACGTTTTCTTTTATAAAATAAAAAGAAGAGGAGAAAAAGGGTTGGATGGTATAATATACCATTAGTATCCTAAAATTATATTATATGTATGATACTGGAGTTACCATACCATTTGGATAAAGATAGGTGGGGAGAGAATAAGAAAAGAACTTGAAATTGAAAGGGAATTAAAGGAAAAGAGGGAGAGAAATTACCTCTTGAATCCTCTTCTTGAGATCCTCCTTAAGGGGCATAGGATATGTATTTTGATGAGACTAGAATCTCTTGTATGTGGGAGAGGGGATAGGTATGATTATTCGGTATAGTTTATACAAGGATTGAAGCTTGATAGGTGTGAGAGAATGAGGGTGTGAAGGGTGGTTTTTATAGTGGAGGGGAGAGGGGTTTTCTCAAAATAAAATTCATTAATTTATTATTTCTCCACAAGACAAGTAATAGTGAGTCTTACATGACCAATAATATTAATTTTATAATTTTATCCCGAACCAAGTGGGCTTACATCAGTAGAACATCATACATGACTCTATAATTAGCTTATTTAGCTTATTTTTGTAAATTATGGCATTTCACTATTCATAAAAAATTCAAGTGTTTTAGAAAAGTACCAAAATTTCACCCCAATCATTTTTTGACGTGTAGAATCCAAAAATGAAGTCCATATTTCAAAAATAATTTTCTAAATATGATTAATTTTATATTTAATTAAAATCATAATTTATTATTAAAAAAACAGTTTTAAAACATTCATTTACTTATTCTAAAATATAGGTACATCATACATTCACTTGAATATTATTTTTATAATATCATAGGTAAGGTTACTATTCATTAGGGTATATCACTATTCATAAGGGTATGTTACTATTCATAAGGGTAGGTTACTATTCTCCAAAAATTATGTTTGCTCCATTAGACTCAAAAAATCATCTTGAACACAACCGTGTATGTTAGATTTTCAAAATTCCAAACATAGAAGTGAAAAAATAATGTTTAAAGGTCACTCATCACTTATTAGTTAATTATGTGGTGTTTTTATGTTATTTTATGACATAATTATAAAAAGGGAATTTCCATTGAAAAAATTTGGGTCGTTACATTCTTCCCCCCTTATGAAATTTCACCCTCGAAATTTCACTTTACACAAATATGTGAGGGTACTTCTCCTTCATCACCTCCTCTGGTTCCCAAGTATCTTCTTCAAACTTATGGTTCCTCCACAACACTTTGACAAGGTGGGTTGTCTTGTTGTGTAGAACCTTATCTCTCCGGTCTAGAATCTCTACTGGCTGCTCATAGGAGAGATAATTTTCCAGCTGTACCACCTTTAAGTTCAGTACATGTGAGGGATCAGGTATGTACTTCCTTAGAAGTGATACATGAAAAACATCATGAACTTGAGCCATATTCATTGGAAGTGCAAGACAATAGGCCAGGAATCCTATACGGTCAAGGATTTCAAAGGGGCCAATGTACCTTGGGCTTAGCTCCCCTTTCTTCCCAAATCACATGACTCTCTTCCATGGTGATATTCGAAGGAAGACTTTATCTCCAACATCGAACTCCAAGTCCCTTCGACGGTTGTCATCATAGCTCTTTTGCCGACTTTGAGAAGCTTTGATGTGTTTCTAGATGACTTGAACCTTCTCTGTCATCTCTTGCACAAGATCGGGTCCAAGTAGCTTTCTTTCTCTAACTTCATCCCAACAGGCTGGAGTTATACATCGCTTTCCATATCGAGCTTCATATGGAGCCATATTAATATTCGAGTGGAAGCTATTGTTGTTTGAGAACTAAACCAATCGGAGATACTGATCCCATACACCTTTTGTAATGTCCCCGACCCGGAATCCACTAAACCAGTGCTCCGAGCCGGGTGGTTACATGACCTTAAGCGCGCCTCCACGTACGCCAAAGGCTGCTGACTAGCAGCAAGGGGGGGGTCTATGGATTCAAGTAGGGAGACTATATCCCCTTTTTATCAGAGTAATCCACAACAGAAATAAACCAAATAGCAGAAACAATAACCAATAAACAAGTAACATGTATAACAATCAATTCCAATAATAAATATTCCATGTCATACTACAAGTGCAAGAGTGAACAGAAACCCAAAATAAAGACAATAACCAAAATCCCCAAAATGGTCCTGACTCCAAGTCTGAATCCTCCACCAAGTGCTACCCATGTTCACTCAACTATCTAGCAAGGACTTTTGCCCTTCTCCTGACCTGCAAACACGAAGTCTTCTTGGGTACCCAACGGTGGCCCAAGCAGGGTGTGAGTACAACTCAATAGGCCACCACCAACGGTGTCTATAAAATATCCAGTATAAATAGGTAGTGCATGAAAAAGGAATATGAATGATAATTTCCAAGTAATTAATTAAGGTTCCATTAACAATTTCAGAGCCAAAGCCATTGCCATTTCCATTACCATTCATTTATTACCAATTATCATCACTTACCATTTCATCACATTTCCTTGGGTTAATCATATACATTATGTTACATGGGTCTAAGGACAACAATCTCATGCAAGAGGGTAAACACATAGTTATCCTATCTAACTAGGAATAACCCCTCATAGCAACCATATCCTCACCTCGAAGCCTCAGTCCGGGTGGATGCAACCGTTAGGAGAATAGACCCTCAGTCCTCTTTCCTAACCCTTTCATTTAGGGTGGAGTTTAGAACCTTAGTCTTAGCTCAACCCATGGGCATAGATCCTCATGTCATACCCCACTCTACGAAGCCATGTGCACATGATTATATAAATATAAGTAACCATCAAGCATCCAAACCATTGCCTTTTGGAAAAAACTATTCACAACAACCCACATGGGAATCCACATCATGCCTTAACCCATTAACACATTACCATTTCACATCATTTAACTATTCACTCAATTCCCATGTGTTATGCCTAACTCACTAAGCATTTAGCATTAGACCCATAACCTATCTAGTATGGTCTTTAATTAGTCTACACATTAACCAATTTAACCCGTTCATCATTTCCATGATTCAACCATTCATCCCATTCCAAATAACCCTTTGGTTATTTCCAAGTCTAGGTGAATCACCTAACTTCTATTCCAAGTTCAACCAATTATGCCAACATGTTTATTAGGGGCTCTACAATTTACTACAACAAGGCCACTTATTTAATAACCATCCCTAAAATCGGGAAAAGCCGGCACATCCCATGGATGGCCCCAATTAGGTCAAGACAATCCCAACACATCCCACGGGGATTGTGAGGGTTCCCATTTTCCATTTTAAACACAACTATTACCAAACATGCCAAGGTTATTCAAAACATAACCAAGTGGAAACAAAACACAACTAAACATGCACAAATCCCCAAATAAATATGGGATATCACTTATAGACCACCAACCTCGAAACCACGGTTGAACGCACTCTTAATGGAGTCCTTAGACCTCGATCTGACCAACCTTTAGAGATTCAACCTAAAAATCACCCAAAAAATAGGGTTTTAGAGCTTCAGAACAAGAGAGAGAGAAGATAAAAACCCTAAACCAAAAAAGTGAAGCAAGGATGAGATTAACCTTACCCAGAGCTTCGATATGAAACCAAAAACACCAAAAACACCTTATAATCGAAGTATAACAACCATTGGGAAGCTTGGGATGACCAAGTTCATCACTAGGGTTGAGAGGTGATGAATGGAGGAAAATACTGAGTTGGGGTTTAAAAGCCCGGAGTGGAAAATTTGTAATTTTTCCCAACTTTAAGTGGCCATACGGTTTAGCCGCATGGTTTGACAAACTGTGTGCAAACCGTGTGCATGCTACTGTTTGGAGGAGGAGGGGTCGCATGGTTTTCCTGGGTAGGCTGCACGGTTTACCTAGGCCGTTCGCAAGCTGTGCGCCCTGGCTTGTCTTGCCCAAATTTCCTTTCTTTCATGCCCCGAGACCCCAAAACACCCCCAATACCTCTTGTACTTTCAAAAGACATCCCTTGAAGTCCAAAACAAGGGATTCAACCAAAAAATAACAAAAACATACCTTTCCAAAAATCGGGATCTTACAACTTCCCCACCTTATAACGACTCGTCCTTGAGCTGAGTTTCCAAACCTCATTGATCCACTGAAGAGAAGAGTTCGGGCCACTGAGCCTGGATATCCGATTCCCGCTCCCAAGTTTCTTCCTGAACTTTTCCATGCTGCCATAGTACTTGCACTAATGGAACAACCTTTCCTTGCAAGACCTTTTCACTATGACCCACCACACGAACCAGATGCTCCTCAAAGGATGAATCAGCCTCAAGCTCCAAATCCTCAACATCAACCGCATGAGATGGGTCAGGGTGATACCATCAAAGCTGCGACACATGAAACACATCATGCATCCCACCATACCACTGTGGAAGAGCCAATCAGTAAGCCACTGGTCTGATCCTTTCCACAATCTCAAAAGGTCCCACATACCTGGGCGCCAACTTACCCTGCTTTCGAATCCGATGGTGACCCAACCTTGGTGACACCCGAAGGAACACTTTATCACCCACCCAAAACTCAAGAGGTCTACGCCTCCGATATGCATACGACCTCTGCCTACTCTGAGCTGTAACCATCCACTTCCTAATCAACTTAACATTATTTGAAGTCTCCTTCACAAGATTTGGCCCCAACAACTCAGATTCACCGGCCTCTAGACAACACAACGAAGATCTACATGGCCTCCCATAAAGTGCTTCAAACAGTGCCATCTGAATCATAGCTTGAAAACTGTTGTTGTAGGAAAACTCAACTAACGATAGGTGCCTCTCCCAAGATCCACTAAAGTCCAGGACACAAGATCTTAACATGTCCTCCAACACTTGGATTGTACGCTCTGACTGCCCGTCCATCTGCGGGTGGAAATCCGTACTCAAAAACAACTGCATACCAAGCGCCTTCTGCAACCCTTGCCAGAAATGTGATGTGAAACGTGAATATTGGTCCGAAACTATGGTCTGCAGAACCCCATTCAACCGCACTATCTCCCGAACATACAGCTCACCCAACTGGTCAACTGTAAAGGTCTTCTGAATCGGTAAGAAATGATCCACTTTCGTTAACCGATCCAGAACCACCCAGATTGCATCATTATTCTATGGTGTCCTCAGAAGACCCACAACAAAATCCATTGTCACATAATCCCACTTCCATTCCGGAATGGGAAATGGATGAAACAAACCACCTGGGAATTGATGCTCAGCCTTCACCTACTGACAGGTAAGACACCCTGCCACAAATCCCAAAACTTCCTTCTTCATTCCAGGCCACCAAAACTACCTTCAGAGATCATGGTACATCTTGGTCAAACCAGGATGCACTGCCCATTTTGATGCATGGAACTCATGCATCAACTTTTCCCACACACACTTTGGAACAACCACACGATCATGAACACAAACAACACCTTCCGCGTTGACGGCCCAACCAAAAGGTAGATCCCCACCTTTAAGCTTTTACTTCATGCTCAAACACTCAGTATCATCAAACTGACTTTCCTTAACTCGACTAAAAAGCGTCGACTCCATCGTTAAGGAAGAAAGAGTGACCCGACCATTCTCCTCCTGCACCTCTAGGTGCATCTATACAAACAAAGCAATCACCTTCCACTTGGTGCTGGATTCCTGAACTACCTGATTCTGAACCTTCCTGCTCAGAGCATCAGCAACACTATTTACCTTTCCTGGAATGTACACAAACTCAAAGTCAAAAGACTGGAGATATTCAACCCATCTTCACTGCTGAAGATTCAGATCCCACTATGAGAAGATGTACTTTAGGCTCTTATGGTCGGTAAACATGGTAAACCATTCTCCCAACAGATATTGCCTCCAACACATCAAGGCGTACACTACTGCAGCCAACTCAAGATCATGAGTGGGATAATTCCACTCATGGGGTCTCAACTGCCTCAACCCATAAGCCAAAACCCGCTCATCTTGCATCAACATAGCCCCAAGTCCGATCCCGAACGCATCACAAAACACAATGTACTTCTTACCCGGCACAGGTAAGATCAAGATAGGTGCGGTCGTCAACCACTTCTTCAAATCTTGGAAGGCGTTCTTACAAGCCTCAGACCACTCGAACCTAATTCCTTTCTTGGTCAAGCCCGAGTGTGGTGCTTCCAAGTGAGATAAATCTTGAATGAACCTTCAGTAATACCCGAACAAACCCAGAAAGCTCCGAACATCAGAGACACTCTTGGGATGCTCCTAAGATACAAGTGCCTGCAATTTCCCTAGATCCACTGACACACCTACCTCCAAGATGATGTTACCCAGAAAATGCACCTCACCTATCTAGAATTGACACTTTGATAGCTTGGCGTATAGACAATGCTCTCTTAGCGTACCTAAGACGATGTGAAGATGTTGGGAATGATAGTGGTGAGTTTTCAAGTACACTAAGATATCGTCAACAAAGACAACCACAAAATGATCTAGATAGGGATGAATGATTTGGTTCATCAAAGCCATAAACATCGTCGGTGCATTGGTCAAGCCGAAAGGCATTACCACAAAGTCAAACAACCCGTACCGACTCCAAAAAGATGTCCACAGTACATTAGAAGACCTCACCCTCAACTGGTGATAACCCAACCTCAGATCAATCTTAGAAAACACCAATCCACCCCTCAACTGATCAAACATGTCATAAATTCTAAGAAGAGGGTACCGATTTTTCACTGTCATTTGATTCAACTTCTGATAGTAAACACACAGCCTCAACGACCCATCGAACTTCTTTTCAAAAAACATGGGAGATCCCGAAGGAGACGTACTAGGACAGATAAACCCCTTATGCTCCAACTCCTCAAGCTAAACCTTTAGTTCCTGGATTTCTTCCGGTGCCATTCGTTATGTTGGAATAGAAATTGGCTCCGCTCTCGGTAGCAACTCGATCATGAACTCAATATCCCTCTCAGGGGGTAACCCTGAGAAATCCTCAGGAAACACGTCCTGAAACCGATCCACCATAGGAGGGAAAACAGACTGTTATCCTCTTTCATTATCATCAAGAATGAGACATGCCACTCGAGCCACGAGTCCACTTAACCACTGACCAAATGGTCCTGCACGACCTGCTTGAATATCCCATTCGCCATGGTGGACATAAGCATCACCCTCAAGCGACCTGAACGATACTCTGGAATGATAACAGTCTATATGCACCCGATACAACACCAACCAATCCATTCCCAATATTAAGTCAAAACCTGACTTCTCAAGAATGAACAAATCCCATAGAAAATGATACCCCCCTATTTCCAAGGAACATCCCTTGCACTGCTTGATATCTTCAATCCACACCCCCAACAGAGTGTCAATCGACATAACTCCAAACACACTCTCCACAGGTAAAACCAGAGCTACCACAAGTTGAGCAGAGATAAAAGAGTGTGTGGCACCTGTGTCAAACAAGGAACTATAAAAAGTATAAGCTACAAGGATCATACCTCGAACAGTCGACGGTCCGACTTCACCACTACCAGGCGCAAATTGAACTGCCTGAAGCTGACCTGCCCCTCTACCCTAGGCTCCTACCTGAGTACTCTATGCTACACTACCCTGCTGGCGTGAGCGATCTTTCCCTGGAGTTCCATGTCCATCGCCCCTGCTAGTACGACCCATGGAGCTCCAACTGCCTGCCTAATACGGGGAAACTGATCCCCTTCCCATATCCGGTACCTGCCTTCCACCATTATACTCTCCCACCTGATGAGGTTTCCTGCAGAACTTCTGCACATGTCTCATCCTATCGCACAAACGACACTTAACTAGAGGTCAAGGACACTGACCACACATATGACCCGACCTACCGCACTGATAGAAGAACACCTGATTCCCACTCTAAAGAGCTGACCCTCTCTTCCATCCACTTTTCAAACTTCCACCATGCTGTGAGCTCTCATGGCTTCGCTTCCGACCCTCGGTAGCTACACCGCTCGTCTGTCCCACTGAAACCACAATCCCACTACCCGAAGCTCCCTTCAGGTTTCCTTCCGAGATCAGTGCCTGATCTACTACCTCTATAAACCTCTTCAAGAATAATATGTTTACTTGAGACCTGATCTCATGTCTTATCCCATCTTGGAAACGCTTTTCTACTACTACATCATCCTCTGCTAACAGTGGGACAAAACGTCTCAAATCAGTGAAGCGACTAGCATAGTCCATCACTGATAGCGATCCTTGAGTCAGGCTCATAAAATCTGCATCCCACTCCTGTCTCAAAGTCTCTGGATAGAAATTTTCCAGAAACATTTCCTAAAAAACCTTCCATGACATTCCCTTAGCCTGCTCGATTTGAGCCTAAATGTCCCACCAACGCCTAGATTGGCCCTGCAACATATAAGTAGCCATATTTACTCACTTTTCAACAGGGGTCTCCAGATAGTCTAGTATTATTTGGACAGATTCTAACCAGAACTCCACTGCTTATGGCCCACCCTCTCCGGTGAAGGTAGGAGGGTGCTGTCGCTGGAACTCCCTAGTCAGCTCAAACATACTCGGTGCAACCCACCCTGGGTCCCGATCCATCATTTGCATAAGGCGAGCCAAGTTCCCCCGGAACTGGTCTTCTCCACCCTCATGGGTCGCCACATTTTCTTGCTCCTCTCCTGGAGGAGTGTTCTCAATAACATCCTCTCATTTCCCAACTGGTAACCGACGTCGTGGTGGCATTTCTCTACAATTCCAAGCACGAGATTTTATAACGCATACCATAAACTTTCATGACTCCATCAAAAGCTCTTTACTAGCTATAACAACCAATTTCATATACTAACCCAAAAACATTTTTCAATTTGTTTCAAACCCTATTACTCCATTAAACATCATTTACCATTCATTCATCCTTACCCACTTGTGTTATTTCATTTATCTCATCATTTCTTGATTTCATGAAATGCATGATGCACCATACTTTCCTACCTCACACACCCACCCCGTGCATGTGTCTAATACAATGCATGTCACCTATCTCCCTAGGTGCCTATAATGATGCATGAATGAAAATCCTTATGCCGTTAAGGCCACGATCCAAATATCATAAAACAGTCATATCAAACCACATGTGCATCACCCAATGGTGAAATATCATCAACTATAACAACGCACAACCAAGAACAACATTTCCCACCCAGGATGACTTGGGTTTTCCCTCATACATGGGTTAGCTACTCCCAAGCATGAGCTCATTACCAAGGCCCGACACGTAACCCTTGGCAACCTATCCCAAATAACAAGACCTCAGAGAAGGAGAAGAAAGATCTCCTCTGATACCACTTTGTAATGTCCCCGACCCAGAAGCCACTAAACCGGTGCTCCGAGCCAGGTGGTTACATGACCTTAAGCACACCTCCCCGTACGCCAAAGGCTACCGACTAGCAGTGGGGGGGGGGGTCTATGGAGTCAAGTGGGGAGACTATACCCCCTTTTTATCAGAGTAAGCCACAACATAAATAAACCAAATAGAAGAAACAATAACCAATAAACAAGGAACATGTATAACAATCATTTCCAACAATAAATATTCCATGTCATACTACAAGTGCAAGAGTGAACAAAAACCCAAAATAAAGACAACGACCAAAATCCCCAAAATGGTCCCGACTCCAAGTCCGGATCCTCCACCAAGTGCTACCCATGTCCACTCAACTATCTAGCAAGGACCTTTTCCCTTCTCCTGACTTGTAAACATGAAGTGTGCTCGAGTACCCAATGGAAACCTAAGCATGGTGTGAGTACAACTCAGTAGGACACCACCAACGGTGTCTACAAAATATCCAGTATAAAGAGGTAGTGCATGCAAAAGGAATATGAATGATAATTTCCAAGTAATTAATTAAGGTTCCATTAACAAGTTCAGAGCCAAATCCATTTCCATTTCGATTACCATTCATTTATTACCAATTATCATCACTTACCATTTCATCAGATTTAAATGGTTTAATCACATACATTATGTTACATGGGTCTAAGGCCAACAATCACATTCAAGAGGGTAAACACATTGTTATCCTATCTCACTAGGACTAACCACCTCATTTAAACCATATCCTCACCTCGATACCTCAGTCTGGGTGGATGAAACTGTTAGGAGAATAGACCCTTAGTCCCCTTTCCTAACCCGTGCATTTAGAGTGGATTTTAGAACCTCAATATTAGCTCAACCAATGTGCGTAGATACTCATGTCATACCCCACTCTACTAAGGCATGTACACATGCTTATATAAATATAAGTAACCATCAACCATCCAAACCATTGCCTTTTGGAAAACACTATTCACAATAACCCACATGGGAATCCTCATCATGCCTTAACCCATTAACACATTACCATTTCACATCATTTAACCATTCACCCAATTCCCATGTGTTATGCCTAACCCACTAAGCATTTATCACTAGACCCATAACCTATCCAGTATGTTCTTTAATCAGTTTACACATTAACCCATTTAACCCGTTCATCATTTCCATGATTCAACCATTCATCCCATTCCAAATAACCCTTTGGTTATTTCCAAGTCTAGGTGCATCACCTAACTTCTATTCCATGTTTAACCAATCATTCCAAAATTTTTATCAAGGGCTCTACAATTTACTACAACAAGGTCACTCATTTAATAACAATCCCTAAACCCGGGAAAAGCCAGCACATCCCATGGATGGACCCAATTAGGTCAAGACAATCCCAACACATCCCACGAGGATCATGAGGGTTCCCATTTGCCATTTTAAACACCATTATTACCAAACATGCCAAGGTTATTCAAAACATAACCAAGTGGAAACAATAACACAACTAAACATGCACAAATACCCAAATAACTATGGGATATCACTTGTAGACCACCTACCTTGAAACTGCGGTTAAACACACTCTCAATCGAGTCCTTAGACCTTTATCCAACCAACCTTTGAAGCTTCAACCTAAAACTCACCCAAAAGATAGGGGTTTAGAGCTTCAAAACACGAGATAGAGAAGATACAAACCCTAAACCAAAAAGAGAAGCAAGGATTGGATTATCCTTACTCGGAGCTTCGATCCGCAACCAACGACACCAAAAACGACTTATAATCAAAGGAGAACCACCCTTGGGAAGCTTTGGTCATACAAGTTCATCACTAGGGTTGAGAGGGGATGAATGGAGGAAAATCCCTAGTTGGGGTTTAAAATCCCGAAGTGGAAAACTTGTAATTTTTCCCAACTTTAAGAGGCCGCACAGTTTAGTCGCATGATTTGAAAAACCGTGCGCAAACTATGTGCATGATACTGTCTCGAGGAGGAGGGGTCACACAGTTTTCCTGGGTAGGCTGCACGATTTAACTAGGTCGTGCGCCCTGGCTTGTCTTGCCCATCTTTCCTTTCTTTCATGCCCCGAGCCCTCAAAACACCATCAAGACCTCTCGTACTTTCAGAAGGCATCCCTTGAAGCCCGAAACAAGGGATTCAACCAAAACATAATGAAAACATACCTTTCCAAAAACTGGGATCTTACACCTTTGAACTCTAGAGAGTAGGCTCTTAGCATATCTTCAAGCATCTGAATAGTCCTTTTAGATTGGCCATTAGTTTGGGGGTGATAGACCATGCTGAAATTTCATTCAGTACTCAAAGAATATTAAAGGTTCCTCTTGAATTTAGATGTGAACCTTGTATCATGGTTAGAAACAATTGATATTGGAACACCATGCAATATCACCACATCCTTCACATAAAACTTTGCAAGTTTTTCAAGCGAGAGGTCTTCCCGAATAGTGATAAAATGGGCAGTCTTGTTGAGTTGGTCAACCCCAACCCATATCACTTTATTTCCCTTTGATGTCTTTGGGAGACCTGTGAAAAAGTACATAGTAACATTCTCCCATTTCCACATGGATATAGGCAATGGCTGCATCAACCCTTTGGACTTTTGTCGATCTGCTTTAACTTTCTGAAATACCAAGCACCTTGATATATATTCTGCTATCTCCTTCTTCATGTTATCCCACCAGAAGTGTTCTTGGAGATCTCAGTACATCTTGGTGCTACTAGGATGGATAGAGAATGTTGAGATATGTTCATTGTCCAATAGCTCCTTTATCCTAGGTGATGAAGTCACACAAATTTGCATTCCAAAACAAATCACACCATCATCGTCGATATGGAACTCATGAAACTTCCCTTCCTTTAATACATTAACCCTATTTGGTATCTCCCCATAATCCCTTTGTGCTTCCTTAATCTTCTCTTGGATGGATGGTTGCACAATCATTTGGGCAAGTTAGGATGTATCCCCTGCCCTTATGATTTCTAAATCCATGCTTTACATATCCAAGAATATAGGGTCTTTCCCATTTCGAAACATGGATATAGTAGCAGGTTATTTTCTTCTTAGAGCATCAACTGCCTTGTTTGCCTTTCCAGGATGGTAGTTAATAGAGAAATCATAATCCTTGATTAGCTCTAACCATATCCTTTGACGAATGTTTATTTCCTTTCTTGTGAATATATAATTTAGGCTCTTGTGGTCGGTGTATATGTCATACTTCTCACCATAAAGGTAGTGCTGCCATATTTTCAAGGCAAAAATCATGGCTACCAGCTCTAGATCATGCGTTGGTTAGTTCTGCTCATGCATATTCAACTGTCGTGAGGCGTAAACTATCACATTATCATTTTTCATGATTACACAACCCAATCCTTTCTTTGAAGCATCACTATATATCACAAAACTTTCTTCACTTTTCAGTAGTGTGAGTACAGGTGAAGTGATCATCCTTCTCTTTAGCTCCTTGAAGCTTCCCTCAAATTCTTCTGTCTAGACATATTTTACCCATTTCCTTGTTAACTTAGTTAGCGGGCTTGACAATCATGATAAGTTTCACACAAAACGTCGGTAGTACCCTGCTAATCCAAGAAAACTACATATTTCGGTGACACTAGAGGGCCTGAGACATTCCTCAATTGCCTTTGTTTTTGAAGGATCCACAAAAATTCCCTCACTTGTGATCACATGTCCTAAGAACGTGACTTGCTTCATCCAAAAGTCACACCTACTGAACTTGGAATACAACTTATCATTTCTTAAAATCACCAATACAAGTCTTATATGTTCTTCATGTTCCTCCTTTATCTTGGAGTATATGAGAATATCATTGATAAACACTACCAAAAATTTGTCGAGGTAATGTATAAAGAATCTATTAATCAAATCCATGAAGATTTCAGGGGAATTAGTAAGTCCGAAGGGCATCACTAGAAACTCATAGTGCCCATACATTGTATGGAAGGTAGTCTTCTGAATATATTCCTTCTTCACCTTTAGCTGATGATATCCAGAACGAAGATCCACCTTTGAGAAGTATCGAGATCCTCTTAACTAATCGAACAAGTCATCAATACTTTGAATAGGACACTTGTTCTTTATGATGATCTTGTTGAGTTCCCGATAATCGATACACAACTGCATTGTTCCATATTTCTTCTTCACAAAGAGCTCTAGTGCACCCCAAGGTGATGCACTAGGGCGTATGAACCCTTTATCCAGATGCTCTTACAACTGCTTCTTTAACTCCTCTAGTTCGATAGGATCCACCCTATAGGGACACTTTGGGATAGGAGTAGCTCTGGGTATGAGTTCAATTGAGAACTCTACCTCACGGTCTGGGGGAATTCCAGGTAACTCTTCGGGAAATACATCACCGTATTCCCTTACAATGGGAATTTCCGCAAGGTTGGAACTTTCCTTTGACTCAACCATTTAGGTGAGGTATGCTTATTCATAGGGAATCAACACCCACACAGATAAATTATTTTTCAAAGGATATTCATGATCTTCCTTTCATTTTTAGAGGAGCATGGGATGGTTCGGAATATTAAAAGATATTTCTTTTTTCCAACAGTTGATATGTGCTCTATATAACAAGATCCAATCCATTCCTATTATAGTGTAAAATTATACTAAGGTAAGTATTACGAGATTTGATGGAAGAATCTTCCCAAATACGCCAACATTAGAAGAGTTAAACACTTGGGTTGAAATTATTGCACCACTTGGTGTTTTTGCAGATATCTCTACTTCAAGGTTTCGGGGCTTCAATTCTATAGTTCTAGAAAACTTTCAAGATATAAAGGAATGTGTAGAACCAATATAAAATAAGAATTTTTCCATTATTGAGTGAATAGTAAGTGTACCTTGTACGACATCATTATCTTGCTCCACTTCCGCAGTAGTGATGGCATGAGCCTTCCCATGTTCCTTTGGCTTTGGGGGCTGCTGATGCTGATTACTCTCAATAACTTGAGGTTTAGTGCAATGGATTTCATAGTTACCTATCTCCCTATAGTTGTAGCATTGAACAATGGGTGGTTATCTCCTTTCTTACACCACATTATCCTTAATTTTTATGTATTTTCGACACTCTTGAGTATGGTGTCCTTCTTTCCCACACTTGAAGAATTTCTCCTTCCCTTTAAGGAAGTTCCCATGGTGCAACTTCCCACATTTTTGGCATGTTGATTTTTGAGTTTTCCTCCCACCTTTGTCATTAGATCCACCAGCTTGAAAATCCATCTTTAATTTCTTATCACCATATCCGTGGGACCATTCTCCAAAATCCATATCCACTTTGAGAGCACATCGAAAAACTTCTTCATAACTCTCAAAGTATTGAATTTCAAGATCCATTCAAAGGTGTGGTTTTAATCCACTAAATAACCTATCAATTTTTCTATCATTGTTGATAACAAAACCCAAAGCATACCTTGAAAGCCTTGTGAAATTCTCTTCGTAGGTTGTGATAGATTCTCCTTCTTTTTTCTTTAGCTCTATGAATTCTCTCTCTATCTTCATGTGAAGAGTTCTTGGGAAATACTTATTAAGAAACATTATATTATGGTCTTCCCATTCCATATCTTCATTTTCCTCCCTTGGCTTGGTGTTATTAATCAAATCCCACCATTGATCAGCCTCTCCATCTAGAAGATAAATGGCTAGTGTCACCTTCTCCATCTCAGAACAGTGAAGAACAAAAAATATCTTCTCCATGGATTTGACCCACTGTTCCACAACTAGTGGATCAGAAGATCCACTAAATGTCAGTGGTCGTTTCCGCATAAAACATTCTATAGACAGTTTCTCTCTCTTTGGTGAAGGAGGATATTACCCATTATTATGGTTATTGTTCATAACCTAAGTTAATTAGGTAAGTATCACCATGAAGTTTTTAAATCCACATCCCAAATCATTGGGGATGTTATTCGGGCAATCATTGCATTGGCCCTCATAGGAGTTGTTGGCCTGGTTTCTCCTGGTTCCCACCATTTTCTAAAATAGAAAAGGTTAGAACAAAACATAAGTCAAAAAGTCATGAATAACTTATTCATTTAAAAAATTTATACTAAAATCATAACATATGGGATCCCTATGTAAAGATTCTTGTGTGCATATTTGTACTTAGTCTCATGCTAGAGGTTTTCTCTAGGGTTTACTAATCATAATTCCCAAATTAACTAAACCTTTCCTCAGATACCAACTATAGCAACCTGGACTTTTATTACATTAATATTACATCATTTTAAAGATAAAAAACATAATAGTATTACACATAGAGTATCCAACCATTTAGTGTCTTGGGAAAACTAGGACCATACATAACAATTACAACATCAAGCATAAACATTTATTCAATTTCTTCTTCTCTAGATTCTTACTATAACTTGACCTCTTATTAGTACATGTAGTCACCTAAGGATATACATAAAAAGGGGTGAGATAGAATCCCAGTAAGGGGATAGATAAGAACAATATAGCATGGGGTGATCATAATCATAAAATAGGCAAAGGATCATGAACATAAGAGGAAGCATAAATATAAGACTTGAAATGTGGCAATGCATAAAAATAAAACATCATTTCTTAGTGGTTAACTACCACAAATACTTGTGAACAAATATAGAATCTTGTTCACACATCATTTCACATTTACTCATGATATTCATCACTTTACCCAATTCATTGGAGCACTGTATAATTCTGGGCACACCCGTTACATTGAAACATTCATATTGCGCTATATAATTCCTAGCGCACCCATCACATCATAACATTATCATTTATCATGCATGACACAATGAACATATAAAAAAGAATTAAAATAACTAACCCATGAAAATTAATGGGTTTAAACTCATAATAACACATTCATAAACATTGGGTTCCCAAAAGAAAGAGGGGATAACATACATGTTACAAGAATCGTCAATCTTGAATGAGAAGTAAAAGGTGTGTTATTAAAAGAAGAGTTATTTTGGAAAACATTTGGTTTGACATAAATACCAGTGAAAAACATTTATATCCTAGAAAAGGAAAGACAATTATGAAAAATAGTTTTTTAAGGACTAACCATATCAAAAAGGAGTGAAAGAGGGAGAACCCGAAGGATGAAAGTTGGGTTCGAGAATTTCCTCTTACCTTATATCCAAACGCTTTCTTCATTTAGTGTCTTGTATAATGACATTATATTAATTAATTAGAAATTTCAGAACCTTTAATACATTAATAGGGTTAATTTTGGTTTCATTATGTTATTTTATGGCCTTTTGATGAGTTATAGGGTTTTAAAAAATTGTTTGGGAATGTTCGTTTTTATGGTTTTCTTGAGCGTTTGTATTCATGAATTGAAGTTAATTTAGAACATGAATAAAAATCCAGAACATATATTACATGTTATTAATGATATTCTAGAAGTTAAAATGATCTTATAATGAATTAAATTGTATACCATGTGGATGAATCATTAGATAATAATTAAATAATGATTGTTTGAGTTAATTTAGGTGGTTTTTCGACCACAATGAACTTGTTTTGATTAATAATTTAGTAATATGTACATAAATTAGTTCCAAAACATTAAATATAACTTAATACATATAAAATATTCTGTTTAAACCATAAAAATGGTTTCATTACCAGATCTGAAGGTATAAATGGAAAAATAAAACATGTCGTTCTTGAAGGTGATAGATTAACACCTCACGAACAACATTTTCTTTTATAAAATAAAAAGAAGAGGAGAAAAGGGTTTGGATGGTATAATATCACATTAGTATCAAAAAATTCCAGTATATGTATGATACTGGAGTTACCATACCATTTGGACAAAGATAGGTGGGTAGAGAATAAGAAAAGAACTTGAAATTGAAAGGGAATTAAAAGAAAAGAGGGAGAGAAATTACCTCTTGAATCCTCCTCTTGAGATCCTCCTTAAGGGGCCTAGGCTTAGTCTTTTGATGTGACCAAAAGCTCTTGGACATGGGAGAGGGGCTAGGGAAGATTCTTGGGTAGAGTTTAGACAAGGCTTGAATCTTGAGAGGTATGAGGAAATGAGGCTGTGAAGGGTGGTTTTTATAGTGGAGGGGAGAGGGGTTTTTTCAATATAAAATTCATTAATTTATTATTTTTCCACAAGACAAGGAATATTGATTATTCCATGACCAAGAATAATAATTTTATAATGTGATCCCGAACCAAGTGGGATTACATCAACAGAACATCATACATGACTCTATAATTAGCTTATTTAGCTTATTTTATAAATTATGGCATTTCACTATTCATAAAAAATTCTAGTATTTTAGAAAAGTCCCAAAATTTCACCCCAACCATTTTTCAATGTGTAGAATACAAAAATAATTTTCATATTTTTAAAAATAATTTTTTAAATATGATTAATTTAATATTTAATTAAAATCACAGTTTATTATTATTAAACCAATTTTAAAACATTCATTAACTTATTCTAAAATATAGGTACATCATACATTCACTTAAATATTATTTTTATACTATGACAGGTAAGGTTACTATTCATTAGGTTATATCACTATTCATAAGGGTATGTTACTATTTATAAGGGTAGGTTACTATTCACTGAAAAATATGTTTGTTCTATTAGAATCAAAAAATCATCTTGAACACAACTGTGTATGTTAGATTTTCGAAATTCCAAACACAAAAGTGAAAAAATTATGTTTAAAGGTCACTCAGCACTTAGTAGTTCATTATATTATGTTTTCATGTGATTTTATGACATAATTATAAGAAGAGAATTTCCATTGAAAAGATTTTGGTCGTTGTATATAAATACCCTGACCCCAATATCCTGGATATGATACCTTAATTTATTACATTGACATTTAAACAAAGAAGATGTTTCCCAAAGGATTAAATAGTTTAGAAGTTTTGGAATACCATATTACATATATGAACTTTACATTACAATATGAAATGAAATACAACATATAAAATTATTTTGAATCACACATAAAGCCCTAGATTATCCCTGCATGTCATTCATAATACACATCTTTGCATCCTAGGGAAAAATAAAACATAAGAAATAGGTGATCTCATATGCTCAGTAAAAGTAATAAATACAACAGAAGCATAAATAAACAATATTTCATGTTAACTGACTAAAAAATTCCATTAAAAGTAAACTTGATCATAATATGGAAGAAATATAAATGGATTAAATAATTCCATAACAATACTTAACCATGAATATTCTACTAGTAAAATAATCATATGGAATATTAATTACTAGTTTCATAATGAGTGTATTCATAATGTGGGATGTCATAACCATACTATCAAGGCCTCGTGCCAAGACCATATATAAAAAGGTAAAAACCCAAACTAGTATGTCTCATGAGACCTACCGATTCACCGAGGGGCTATAATGATCCCCACCCAACACTTAATAAGTCCAATTAATTCCTCATATTTTATGGGTGAAACATAATCAATATATAAATTCATATTGAAACTAGCATATGAAATGTAAATCACTTCCCCAATCAATAAACATAGTCAATAACCATTCAGAGTAATATGATGAATGGTATCAAGGTAGAACATCCATAGTTAAACTAATCATAAACCATTAAATAAAATATGGTAGATTATATCATAAAATATTAATCCCAATTAAAAATATGAATCAACATGTGTTTTAAAATAGATGAAAATACTATTGTAAAATCATCGAGGAATTCTTGAGAGAAATACTCTTTTACTTTGCAATGAAGAGTTATTTTGGAAAAATATTTTTATAAAAATAGATGTAAACTAAGATAGTATTTCCATAATAAAATGGGTTATTTTAGAAAAATAACGGTGTATTAAAACATATTATAGAGTGCAATTGAAAATAGGTAAGAATTCGAATTGTTCTCTTAAATCGGGCTTGCGTATCAGGAAGAATTAAAAAATATCCTTATAAAAAATGTAACTACCTATAAAATAAAGAAGGATTATGATTGGTACACATATATAAATAATTAAAACATAATTTAGGAGGATTAAATAATAATAACTAATACTTTAATTAGGGTAAATAGAGAGAAAGAATAATCCTGAGTAAAAAATGGAGGTTCGAGGAGAAACCTTTAGTTTATGTCCGAATGTATTCTGCACTTGAATTTAATGTCCTAGATAATCAAATTAAATTAATTAATTAGTAAATTAAGAACCTTATCTATATGTATTTAATTCATTATTTTTTTTATTAATTTAATTTATGGCTCTATTGATGAGTTATAGAGTTTAATTTCATCATTCAGGAGCATTTGTTTTCTTGGTTTCCTTGATCGGTTTACTTGTTTATGAGTAATGAATTTCATGTAAAATGGGTATAATTCTCCATAATTGTAATTATATGTTATTAATGAACAACTATAAGTTTAATTGGTATTTATTATTATTATTTTTCCATATATTAGAATGAATCATTAGATAACATGTTAAAGACAATAGTTTATCTTAATTTTAGCAGTTTTTTCGATCACATTGAACTAGTTTTGTTCTATTATTTAATATCATATATATATATATATCATGGTTCTGAAATATCACATAAGATATAGTATATATTTATAATCTATTTGAACCATAAAAATGGTCTGATGACTAGCCTTTAAAGAGAAATTTAAGAACAAAATTTCATCATCCATGAAGGTTGTAAATCGGCACCTCCGGGACGATGATTCCATTTTTAAAATAAAA
The DNA here is from genome assembly GCA_963277665.1 of Viscum album. Classification (NCBI taxonomy): domain Eukaryota; kingdom Viridiplantae; phylum Streptophyta; class Magnoliopsida; order Santalales; family Viscaceae; genus Viscum; species Viscum album. The sequence goes on from OY728136.1 coordinate 1,843,513,064, forward strand.
TAGAGGGAGTAATAATATTGATAATGGATATTCCATTAACATAATATCATTCCAATATATATATTATAATGTAGTTATCATGATCATCTGGATAGAGGAGGTTAGGATAGGATAAGAAAAGAAAATAAATTGAAATTAAATTAAAAGAAAAATGAAGAGGATTTACCTCTTGAATTGTCCTCCTTGAGAACCTTGTTAGGGAAAGGGGTTTGCGAATTTTTTTAATATAAAGATCTCATAAACATGGGGAAGGGTCTTGGGAATAGGATTGGGAATAAATTTGACAAGGCTAAAATCTAGGAAGGTGTATGGAGAATGGGTGGTGAGGGGTGGTATTTATATTAGAGAAGAGAAGTGATTTTTTAATATTTTATTCATTTATTTATTATTTTAGCTCAAGACTATGAATAGTGTGATAAATATCACACAATATATTAAAATAATTAAGCTAATTTCTATATTATGGATCTTACATCATTCATGATGTTATGAATAGTGTATTTAACTTATAATGTATAAATACCATAAAGTGCCGTATTTTACTATTCACTAAAAATTCAACTATTTTAGAAAAATCCAAAAAATTCACCCTAACCATTTTTCAATGTTTAGAATCTAAAAATGAACTCCATTTCATGAAAATAATTTTCTATATATGAGAAATTTAATTTCCAATAAAAATCATAATTCACTGGAAAAATACAGATTTTAAAATTATAACTGATTTTATAACACTTTAAAAAATTAACTAAGGTCCCATAAAATTATCTCATAACAATTAGAGAAAATAATATTAAATTATGAATACATTTTTTGAAAATACATTTTATTTTAAATAATTATATTAATTATAAAATTAGATTTAAATATTTATGACTTACAAAAATACTGACAATTAAATAATAAATTTTAAAATATTTATTTACTCATATAATGATATAATTATATAATATTATCACTTATAAGATACCTAAATTTTATCCATAATTTTATAGGTTCTCTAATTTCTAGAAACACTTATTATATCATTGAATCTATATTTTTAATGTTTTTATTGTGTTCTAAAAGTAGTTTTTATGTGATTTATACTATATGACATATTTATAAGAAGGGAAAATCCATTGATAAATTTTTTGGTTATTACAAAAAAATGTTTTCTGAGTCGCCAATATAAGGAAAACAAAGATGAACAAAAGATTTAAAGCCAATAAAAACATTTCATCTACTTGAGACACTTATTACTCTTAGAGTTTATGGGAGAAGGTATTCAAGATTTCCCAATAATATAAAAACATCCCATATATGGGTTTAGAATACTAAGCGATGCACCAATCCCCACACCATGACCAGGAAATCAGTTGAGAAATTAGATCAACCGTCACCTTGAACTAGACTAATCCAACATTTTTATAATGGGAAACTTAATTAGGAAGGTAGGATATGCAGAGGCATATGTTCTTGTGTATACCCCTCTAAAATCAGAATAAGGATGATGCATTCCAAACTGTGGTTCACAACTATTCATCCATTTTGAAGAAGTTTACCAGTGACTAAAGATTAGGTTTAGATTTGAGATCGGGTATTTACCCTAGAGGTGTCTTCGACATGAATTGGGGTTATCCAATCTAGGTATTCCATAGGTGTAAAAATTTTATGTAATATCTCAAATAATTACGATCTTATAATGTGATATAGGTATCACAATATTTCTCTTACCACAATAGGGAAATTATCACAGACCTAGTCAATTGGTAGATCCCAGACTTGAAAACATTCCACTTGATGCATAGAGAGGTTAGGATAAGCCTATGATATGTTCACATTCTTATTAGGGCTCTAATTATATGGGGCATGTATGATGAATACATCTCTTTACATTCAATTCGAGAAGATAAAAAGATAAACCCCCTCTCACAAGAGAGCTGTTATGGTTGGTGAAGAATTCCCTACGAATGGACCTTTCCCCCCTGAATCAATGTTCCCTTGGGTATTCTAGGTTTATCTCTTCATAATATCAAATGTTATAGAGCTAAAGATAATGTGTCCTTAGAGATTCTCTACCTTCCAAACCCATGGAATCATAGGCTCCTACTAGATGATTTTAGAGGAAGGTTAATACACTGAATGGGGTTGGGAAGTCACCCCCAGTTTAATCGGATGGTCTATTAGGAAATCCTCGTGGCCATGTTCATCAGTGGATGCCTCCTCCCAAAGTGTTAATCACACACTAGGGTAAGGATTATAACCATCATGGTGGTGGATCAACTAGAAATGAGAAGGAAAATCAATTTGGTGATATTGATATTGGCCAAGATGTACCAAAATTTGGATATATCTATATGGGTGCAGCTTTGTTAAATATATTTGGACCCTTCCAAGTATTATGGGCTCATATCAAAACCTATATGGGAGGCCATGAATATGTAAATGACTAAATGATTTCAAATGCTCATTTTAGGACATACCTCCAAAGCATAGGGGTAGTTAGGACACTCCCGCTTGATGAATGAGATATAAGAAACATGATAAACCATTACAAATGGTTCATATTTATATTGTAACAAACTCTGATAGGATTCATCACTAACAATTTGATTAATAGAAACTAATATCATGTATTCATTATATCTTTGATAGAGGGTGTGATGCTAGAAAAATCATTATGGAAAGCATCTATAAGGGGTATGTACCCAGTAGGTTTGGGAAAAAATAACCTATATAAAAAATAATTGTTCCACTACTCCTCAAAGTGTATAAGTCAAAAAAGTATGTAAAATCTCTCATGCTGTGAGAGAATCCTCCTAGGATTTCCTAGGGCTTCAGTTTCTCCTTCGCGCTTTGCTCGTGGCGGCGGGGGACGGTAATGTTTTCCTTCGGGTTACAGGCAACCACCGCCATCGCCAATTCTCCTCATTGCAGCTCCAATTCCCCTTTCGCCTCGGCTCCGTTTCCCTTTTCACCTCGGCTCTGTTTCCCCATTTCCCATTTCTTGGACCACCTACAGGTGATCCGGCTCCTTCGGGCTCCATCGGTTCTGGCTCCATTGTTCCAGATCTACTCAGGCCGGCAACAGTTGCTCCGAGCTTATCACGCCCCCTGGAACCTGTGCTTCAGAGGGGAAGGGGATTGACTTCTTCATTTCGGTGCCATTTGTGGACTCTATGTCCCCGCCTCCACGTTGACTTCCCGACGACGACCCCTCTCGTGGCAATCTAGATCTGGAGTGAGGAGGTTGTCCAAAGAAGAGCATCTTTTGGGGGTCCTGTGCGGACGCCGACACGAAGAAGAGCATCTTTGGGGGTTCCCGACGATGACCCCTCTCAACCCATCTGCTTCGCGAAGAAGGGAACTTTTGACCTTCTGACTTTTGTGCGGTGCGGTGGTGTCCCGATCCGCGGATCTCTTGGACGCGAAGAAGAGTCCCTCGACGCCTCATGGGACTGGCGGGCGAAGGGTGGGCAGTGATGCTTCAGCCGTGAAGTCTGGTCGCCAAGAGGTTGTCACGCAAGGTTGCTGCATGCAAGTTGGTGTGCCCTGCGTTTTGGCCGTTCTGGAAGTGCAAGGGCACCAGCGAGAGATCCGATCGCATTACCCCAACGCGAAGGAGCTGACCACGCAGGGCTGGTCGCGGAAAGAGGATGTCCCCTGCGCGAATGTTCTGGCTGCGCAGGTCTGGTCACAGATAGTGGTTTTCCCCTACGTGAAAGTCCTCACTCGAATGTTGCTTTTTTGGCCTCAATTACTTCCGCATCAATAGAGAACTCTCTCCCTGTTCAAAAAAAAAAACGCGAAGCGCCTGGTCGTGAAGCTTCTGGTTGCGAAGTAGAGGCCGCAGTTCACTGTTCGTGAGGCTCCTGGATGCGAAGATCTGTGTTGCAAAGCTCTTGGTCGCAATGCTCCGGGACGCGCAGCAACGGCCGCATCGCACTGTCCGTGTAGCTTCAAGTCGTGATTCTCCTGGTCGCGAAGCTTTGGTCGCGAAGCTGCAGGTGCTCGCACTGGTTGTGAAGAACCAGCTTGTACTTTCTCAGTTTGGGCCGGAACTCCTGGGTCGGGGACCCCTGTTGGGCTGGACACCCCCTGGATAGGGGACCCCTATTGGGCCAATCACCCCCTAGGAGATTTCGTGGCTCTCAACATGGAGGCGGATCTGCTTAATCAATGGAAGAACCTCACCTTAACAGACAAAGAAAAAGAGCCACTTGCAACCCATAGAAATGAAGAAAACACTTTGAAAAAACGTATGGCTTTATTGGTTATCGGAAGACTGGCAACCAAGGCACCAATTAATCTAAAGGCCCTCAGGACCACCCTTCAAAATCTTTGAAAATTGGAAGCTGGAGTAGCCATTCGGGAAATTGATAACAAACTCCTAGTTTTTGAATTCTTCTGTGATAAAGACAAAGATAAAGTCCTCATAGGACGACCTTGGTCCTTTGACAATCATCTCATCCTGATGGAGGAATTTAAATGGGGAGACGAGATCCAGAATTGCACAGTTACCCGATCCCCGTTCTGGGTAATAATTAAAGGAATACCGTTTCATGGGAGATCAACACATGTGATGAAAGAAATTGGAGACCGGATCAGTCATTTCCTAGAGTGGGATTGCTCGGACCCAATCCAATGGGGCCCCTTGGTTCGAATAAAGGCTGAGATCGATGTGTCAGAACCCCTAATGCGAGGTTTGTTCCTGAAAATTGATGACTCCAACACCTGGATCTCGTTCGAATTCGAAAAACTACCAATCTTCTGCTTCCTTTGCGGACGTATCGACCACATTGAGAAAGCGTGCGATTCATAGTCAGAGAATACCGCTGAAAATATTATCCTTCAATATGGTCCGTGGCTCTGGGCCAAAGCACATAGAGAGGCATATATCCCTGAGGCGGAGAGACAAATGGATCAGGACCGTCTCATTGCAGCCCATCTAAGGCGACTAGAATCTGGACAACCTTATGTTATAATGATGGGACCACCTATCTTCCCTAAAGAGTACCCAGCTGATCTTAGGGGAACTGGAAACGCCTCCCAAGATATTATCGTCAGATGCAATGATGGGGCTCGGCAGGACAGTCACCCGATTCAGGGTAACACCAACTCCGACTTCGTTTCAACTGCACCGAATTTAACGATCTTTACTTCAACTGGGCCGCTACCTAAACCAAAAGAACCTCCAAATAAATTTACGATGCAGAAACATGTTTCCTTGGATCCGCCTGAAGCTGAGCCGACTCCAAATATGATCCCAACTGATGCCCTTCTGCAAGCTGATTCTGGGATGACTGAAGCCTCACCTTCAGGACATGTTACTCGTAGAACGTGGAAAAGGGCACGCGGCGGTGGTAGAGGCGATTGCTCAAGGGATCCCAAGCCAGGAGATCTGAAACGGAAAATCATGTCCAGTGGTTTTCACTCCAGTCCTCCCCAAAGGAGGAAAGCATCAGGTACGTCATTAACCCCACAAGAGTCAAAGGCGGAGGCGGGTCAGGCCCGGCCCCGCCTAGAGCAATGATTGCATTATGTTGGAACTACCATGGGCTTGGCAACCCATGAACGGTTCGTATGTTTCAGCGCCATTGAGCTCAAAGTTTCCCTGATATGGTTTTCCTGTCCGAAACCATATTGGAAAACAAGGACATCACAAATCTTGCTCTAAAATGCGGTTTCCAGGGTTGTTTCCTGGTTCCCCAATAGGGTCATTCATGGGGATTATGTCTCCTTTGGAAGGATAATATTGATTTCAAGCTCCTATCATTTTCCCAGCGTCACGTGGCAGCAGCCATTTATGATTCCCACAACCCCCCTAGACTTTTGTGGGCTTCTATGGCTGGCCCTCCCAGTCTGAAAAGTGGAAATCTTGGTATCTCCTTTGTAAACTCCGTCGTGATCTGCCAAGCCCCATTCTGTTTGGAGGGGATTTTAATGAGATCCTTTTTCAGAAGGAGAAAAAAGGTGGAGCTGTGCGCTCCTCCATGTCTATGTCTGATTTTAATGACGCTATCCTTAAGGCAGAGCTGATGGACCTGGGTTACACGAGTAATCCTTTCACATGGTTCCGAGGCAGTTCAGATGGGAATCGAATCGATGAACGTCTGGATAGATTCCTTGGCTCAATGGATTGGATGAACCTCTTCAAAATGTACCATATCAGACACCTCACACTCAACTGCTCGGATCACTGCCCAATTGTCATTAACTGCACCCATCATGAGCACGCTACTAGTTCCAGGAAACCATTCAGATTCGAAAGCTTCTGGTCAAAATATCCCGAGTGCGAGGAGGTTATCCGTTTAGGATGGAAGAATGGGCATGTTGATCTGAGCACCAACCTTCACCGAGTGGCGTCTGATCTGAAGACATGGAGCTACTCTAAATTCCGTCACCCGGATCGGCACTGCAATTTTCTTGAAAGGAAGCTTGGCTATCTTCTTAGCAAACCCCCTTCTAGCAGCATTCTCTCCAAAATTAGTGAAACCCAACGAGAGCTGGATGTTGCTCTGTGCAATAAGGAAGGTTTCTGGGCTATGCGAGCGCGTGGTATTCATATAGCAGAAGGTGATGCTAATACCCGTTATTTCCACCAGAAGGCTTCAGCAAGATGCCAAAAAAACTTTATTTCTGGCATTTTAAAATCAGATGGTAGTAAAGTGTCTGACACAGGGGGAATCCAAGAAGCATTCTTGAGCTATTTTCAGAAGCTCTTCTCTGCAGGCCAATCTAACATTTCTCCTGAGATTGAGGACGACATCACACCCGTGATATCTGACGATATGAATATACAACTTTCTAAAGATGTGACGAATGACGATACTCTCAAGGCCTTAAAGCAAATCCACTCTACAAAGGCCCCGGGACCAGACGGTTTCCATGCCCTCTTTTTCAAGAATTACTGGCACATCATTGGTCCAGACATCTGCAATCTGATGAAGGATATTTGGGCAGGGAAAATGGACCTGTCTACTATTAATGAAACTATTCTTACCCTCATTCCCAAGATGAAAAATACGCAAGGGGTTTCGGAATTTCGACCTATCAGTCTGTGTAATGTTTCGTATAAGATCTTTTCGAAGATCCTGGCGAATCAGTTGTGTCCATGGTTACCCGACGTCATTTCAGAGAACCAAAGCGCTTTTTTGGAAAAAAGGTTAATCACTGATAATGCCATTATTGCTCATGAAATTTTTCATTCCATGAAAACACGAACACTAGCAAAGAGAGGGATCATGGCTTGGAAATTGGATATGGCTAAGGCCTATGATAGAGTGGAATGGAACTTCCTCAGATTTGTGATGCTCAAGATGGGTTTCTTCACCAAATGGGTTGACATGATCATTAAATGCGTCTCTTCAGTGTCATTCTATATTAATGTCAACGGGGTGCTCACCCGAGGCTTTTCCCCGTCCCGTGGGCTTTGCCAGGGAGATCCTCTTTCACCTTTCCTCTTTATTTTAGTGGCTGATGTGTTTTCTAACCTCCTTTCCAGGGCAGCTTCGTCTTCCAGAATTCATGGGGCAAAAGTGTGCCACAAGGGCCCTCCGATCTCCCACCTCTTCTTCGCCGATGATTGCCTTCTATTTTCCCGAGCTACCCCTAATGAGTGTACTGCAATCTGACAGGCGATTCAACAGTATGAACGGGCTTCAGGAAAAATGATCAACCAGAGTAAATCAGAAATTTCTTTCAGCTCTGGAGTCCCTCAGCCGAAAAGAGAAGAACTCTGCTCTTTAGCAAGCATACCTGGGGTCGATAAGCACCAGAAGTATCTTGGGCTCCCGACAGTGGTTGGACGGTCAAAGAAAGAAATCTGTTCAGCTATTGTGGATCGAATTGAAAGAAAAATACAAGGTTGGACCCCCAAAAAAATCACCAAGGCCAGGAAGGAAACCCTCATCAAGGCGGCACTTCAATCTGTCCCCAGCTATTTGATGTCTATTTTTAAACTTCCTGACGTGGTGCTTTCACAGATTCAATCCAGCACATCTAACTTCTGGTGGGGTCGAAAGGACGAAAAAAATAAAGTCCATTAGATCGCCTGGTCTGCTCTCTGCCAACCAAAGTCTGAAGGTAGAATGGGCTTCCGGGACCTTTCTCTTTTTAATGATGCTTTGCTGGCTAAACAAGGTTGGCGTATGATTAATAACCCATCATCCCTATGCACACGAGTTCTCCTGGCTAAATATTTACCACATAAGGATTTCTTGGATTCCCATCTTGGCTATCGACCCAGTTTTATCTGGAGAAGCATTTGGGGTGTTCGCAATCTTCTGAGGAAAGGACTAGGCTGGAGGATTGGGAATGGTTTAACGGTCAAGATTTGGACTGATCCCTGGCTTATTGATTAGACAGGCGTGAAGGCATCATCCCATATTTATCCAGGCTCCGAACACGCCACAGTCTGTTGTCTATTTGATAATCAAGGGGCGGGATGGTGTCTGGAAAAACTCTTTTCTTGGTTTAATGAGAGGGATATGAGAATTATTCTGAGTATCCCATGTGTGCCAGACGCAGGTCCAGATCATCTCTACTGGACAAACGACACCTCAGGAGAGTACACAGTGAAAGCTGGCTACCGGCGAGCTCTCACTACTCAAATTACAGAAGGAGATGCGAGGCCCTGGACATCAATTTGGAATCTTAATGTTCCCCCTAAAGTCCGCTTTTTCTGGTGGCAGGTGTGCACCGGTATCCTTCCTACTAAGAGCCTCCTAGCCTACAGACACTTTTCAAATGACAAATCATGCCCCTTCTGCCCTACTGTGCCTGAATCCCCTCTCCATGCTCTCATTCAATGCCCCGGGGCTCAGGAGGTTTGGAATGGCTGGGGATCTACTACGGAGCTATCCCTGGATGTCGCCTCAGATCTTACCTCTCTCCTGATGCGATGGTGCTCCTCCTTTTCACCGGATAAAGCAGGCGCCCTGTGCATTCTGACTTGGATTATCTGGGATAGGCGGAACGAGGCCATTTTCAATATTTTTCGGAGGCCCCCCAGATTTTGGATTGATCGGGCATCATCATGGATTGCGGTTTGGAAGAACCACCCTGAGCAGCAAAGACTTTTCACCCCCTCTCCTCATTCCCAACATTGGTGCCCCCCACCGGAAGGGATTATTAAGATCAATGTGGATTCCTCTCTCCCTAAGGATGGCCCAGTTGGACTAGGTTTGCTGGCCCGAGACAACCAGGGAAATCTTATTACAGCCAAATACGAAGCACGCTTTGCACTTTGGGAGTCCTCAATCGCGGAGGCCGCCGCCATCCTTTCTGGGTTAAACTTCGCAAAAGACCGCGGTTGGGATTCCATTCATATCGAATCTGATTGTCTCACCGTAATCAATGCCATCAATCTCACTGACGGTGGTCTTCAACCTTTCAGCTCCATTACTCGGTGTATTCACTCCCTAAGACAAGGCTTCACATCCTGCAATTTCTCTTTTATTAAAAGGGAAGCGAATGAAGCCGCTCACAAGATGGCAGCCGTTGGCCCTCCTTACGAGGATTTTCTCTGGTTTAATCATTTTCAATCGTGGTTATGCGACTGTATTTCTACTGATCTCCATCATTAATGGATCCGTCTTATTTTGTCCAAAAAAAAGTGTATAAGTCAAAAAAAACATGGTGGTATGAAAATTCTGATTGATTCTCATGTGAGAGGAGATGAACATATGAGCCACTCTCACATCAGTTCATATCACCACCGAGCTTGTAACTAACTTTATTAAAACTTGGATTTAGTCATACCTCGGTGGTAATTTTCCCAAACAGGTGATTTGATTCTAGGTCCCACTAAAATATGATGGTTTAGAGGGGAATGGGTAGCCAGTGTAGGTAGGAATACCTTTCAAGAGACTGACACCTAAAAAGACTCCAGTGGTCTAGATTTCTAAGAGATAGGTGAGGTATATGGACCCCTATCTCTCAATGGGTGAAGTATCTATTATACTAATCATCCCTACTAAAGTTATATTCATAGATTATAAGAGGGAATGGGGTTCTTGGAAGAGTACCTTATTGGTCTAGGAGATCTAGGATGAACTCCAAATGGAGGAAATCATCCTGAAGGGGTTTGGGTATATGACCGCACCTATCAACATCTCCTACAAAGGCCATCTTGAAGAATTTGAAGGCAACATTTAGGATATTGAATCTATAATTCATTGGATCAAGGGTGGAACCTTATTTATGGATCAAGTACATAAATTGATAAAAACTAGTATTAATGATGATTTGGATGGTAATGATGAAACTATTAAGGAGGTAATGGATTCAACTGATAAGTAAGAAGTAGTCCATAGATATTATTTTGAAGAGGTAATATATGTATATGTCTACACATAATATGTTATCATAAATGTCATCAATAACTACTACTTTTCCCTTATAGGAATCTAGATGGGACCAATCACCTGTTATATATCTAGAGTACTTGGTTGGAGGTATGCTGAATGAACTGAGCACTTACACAGGATGAAAATTCAAAGAAGAAGGTTCTCATACCCCAAGGAAAACAAATCTAAGAAGTGTACTCTAATTCTCTAAGAGTGTTCCTGATTACACCACCAGTAGATCCACCAGTAGAGCCACATCCTAAGAATATACATATATGGGATAATGAGATTTTTTTAATACTCTGTCTCCACATAGGATCATTAAGTAAATGTCATATATAAATTTATATCTATCAAACTAACTTTATGAATCCTTTATGATCCATTAGTTTAATCAAGTATTGGGATGAGTCTAATAGACTCATTGGTTTTTTCTAATAAAGAGTGTATAATCATTGTATCCCTTGAAAGGATCCCTATTGATATGGAGATAGGTGATGCCTATGAAACACTGAAGTCAAATCATAGACTAAACTTACCTACCAGCATCCTGGATGGTGCAAGATTTTTTCATAGCCTTTTGAATACAAAAAACTTGACCAACCATATTTAACTAGTGATCGATGCATTTAGTGCATCTCTACAAGAAGGTTTTTTATCCTAATACTTATACTTTTTTATTGAGCTCACTAATCAATGTTGATTCCCATATATATATATATATCCTTTCATGGTGATTTTAAGGATGCACTTGTACTAGAAATTCCTTATGGGTATATAGCTCCACTGAAGGGATTTAAAGCCTTAGAGATTGTCCAAACATTTAAAATTATTATGCAAGAAATTTTGGGAGATGACCCTCTTATTTCACCTTCTAATGGGGTGGAAATGGTTTATGAGTTCAATTCCTCATGAATGAGGGTGGATATCCAAAATACCTGATATATGATCTTATCTCATGTTTATTGACTAACATGTTATGGATATCAATTTCAATAGCCCTTACCTAGTCTATATAAATTTAGATTGTTGCTACTTTGATGTTTTAACTGGAAGAATTCATAGAGGCCTGGACTAGTTTTCTTCCCCTTCATTCAAGAGATGTTTTGTCTGGATCTTATTTAAGTGAAATAGTCCCATATTATGCATCAATACCAATTATGGACTCTGATTCAGACCTAGAGTATGTTCCACTTCAATTGAGAATACAAAAGTGGGTATAGAAGAGAATCTGGTGGTTGGTTCATAAAACCCCCTTCAGAGAACTCAAAGGCCAACTGCATCAGATTCAACACATGTCTATCATTATGTGTTATGATATGTATGAATAACATTCAGTCCATGGAATTATAAAGGAGGTTATTTGTGATCATGAGTGAGAGTGGGGACAATAATTGAAGTTTTCATCTATAGAATCCATGTCCTACTCCATTAGTCTTTGAATCATGACACTTAGTGAAGCTTCCCAACCTATAGTGGTGGTAGAAAATTGGCAACATGAAGTCATGGAAGAAAGGGCCTTAATGAATTCACTAATATTTGGACCCTATAAATAAATAAGTGGGGTACAATTAAAGGTTGATCATGGAAAATAAGAAGGTAAGGATGGATTATATTTCAAGGGTAAATTCATTGTAGCTTGATATAGATGTAAAAGCCATAACATTATCTTAGTTGCACTAATCCATCCTTTTTTCCCATTAGAGTTTCACAAAGACTCATAAAGAAGTGAATTGAGTTATTAAAATATTATTAACTTAAAATAACCCTATTAAATTTGGTTTGAAATTGTCCTATACTTTTCAAAATAGATATACATCAAAAAAGTAAAATAAGAAGGGCACAAGATATTTATAGTGGTTTGAGGAAAAGATATCCCCTATTCCACTCCACTAGCACTCTATCAATGCATTTAGTGGTTTTTACTAAACCAACATTTTCCTAGGGGTTACCTAGATTATGGAAATAAGTTTTCACTTGGTATAATATCTGCGATATCTTTTCAGTATTCTATTTTCAAGGGTTATAAATAGCCTTAAAGTACTCTCAGTGTAAAGAGTGTGAACTTACAATGAAAAAGAAAATATGTGTCGAAAAGAGTTCAAGTCCATCACATAGTTTCTAGAAGCAATTGATATATGATTGAGATTTTTTGAATAAAGATTACACTTTTAATATAGCTCTAAATATACATAACAACCCATAAATTCTAAATAGTTTTATTATATAAATATTTTATAAAATGAATTTATTTATAGTTAAAGACCAACTAATAATATTCTTAGTTGATTTTAATTGAAATTAATATTTGAAAATTATGTGTTTTAATTATTAATTAAACTTGTTATTTATAGTTTTCAAAATTAATATTCTAAAGACAATTTTTTTCTTTGTTTAAAAGAATATTTAAAAGTAACTATATTTATTTAATTATTTTTTTGTAAAATATCAAAGGTTATTTAGTAGAATATTTTTAATGAGTAATTATATTAATGATTATAATGAGTCTATTTTTTATAAAAATTCTAATTTTCAAAATATGATATACATATATATATATATAATTATGTATATGAAATATTAGTTTTGAATTAATTATGATTATGTTATAAAATTAATAGTATTATAAATTTTTTATTTTTATGAAATTTAATATGTGTTTCTTTATATATATATATATGTGAATTATTTATAAATAATCATAAAAAAATATTGATAGTATTACTTTGTGGTTTTGAGTATTTTATTTGTGTCAATTATTAGCTTATTTGAATAAGAAATTATAAATATTTTAATAATTATACTTTGATAATCTAAAATTAGTTAAAATAAATAAAAAAATTAAAATAATAATAACAATAATAAACGATAAATTGTAAAAAGAATGGGGGAAATAGGGTTTCACGAGTTTGGAAGGGGTGCACTACGACCTGGGGTTCAGGAGTATGCACAAAAGGGGATCTCAGCCTCGGTAGGGAGTGGAGTTGTGCAGTAAGGGTGAAGTCATCCATGAGAACTTCAGTAGAGGAGATCTGAGGGTCTCAAGTCTTCACAGAGGAGTTTGAGTAGGAATGATCCACCGGGAGTCATCTGCGTCTGGGGGGAGTCGAGTCATGTCGAGCGGTGGTCGACCGCTGGTGATCCAGGCGTCATCTATGGAGATTTGGGTTAGGGTTTCATTCTGAGAAAAATACTATGAAATGAAGGTTCAAGTTTTCTTCAATCTAGTTCAAGTTAGGTCTTCATTTTCCTTTTAGATGTATGAAGCATTACTATACTGTCATTTTTTGGTTAACTGAGATGATTGTCTCTTTATTTTTATCTATCTTCTATGCATTGTTGACTATATGTGGTTTGCCTATTACTATATTTATTTTGGAATATGAACATCACATATTCTATTTTTATTTTCCTATATAGGTTCGGATGTCCCTATTCTGGATATATTATATTGTTTATATCAATTGTCATGTTTTTTCTCCGATTAATTTAGTGTGTGTGCCTGTTCTTTAAGCTTACACCACAAGCTTAAAGTGACTCTATCAGTTTGATTCCCTCAGAAGCTACTACCAACCAACCTATATATATATATATATTCATTTTTAAGGGAAAACCACACCTACTGGAAAGAACCTTTCCCAATCTAAATTCTTTCATATGTTTTTCTACTGGTTCGAATTGAAACAAGGAGGCAGAACATGTTTGGTTTACAAAAAATAGGTAAGGGTTATTTTTCTTATTCTTTCTAAAATTATGGTTTTAATTTTATAGTTTTATTTAAGGGATTTACTCTTCATTTTAAAATTCCTTTAGCAAGGGTGTATAAAAATTACTTGCAGTCCATGATTTAAATTCCTAAAGTGATAAAATCATCTTCATTAGTATATATATGTATATAATGATGTATATTAATGTATTTATAAATATATGTTCTATCTATTTTATGTATTTTTTAATAACTAAAAATATGTAAGGGAATCCTTATTTTTTTGTGATTAAACTTATTTCTTAAGGGAAATTTATCTTAAGATTTCTATTTACAGATTATTACATCAATTATTTTAAGGATGTACTATAAAATTTTAAGGGTTCAATTCATTTATTTAATTTTATATGGTTTATTTATTATTAGTAAGAGATTTACATTGTAATTTCAAATTCTTTTATAAGAGTAAAAATGTTAGTTTGAATTTATGATTTTATTTTTATATTTGTTTTGTAAGGGAAAATTTATTTTTAGTTAATCATTAACTCTGATTTATATTTTATTCTAGTAAAATATTACAATAACATATGAATTTTGGTTCGGCGTTAGAGGAATTATATTTCAATGTTAAGTATTTTTTTTAATTACCATAAAAAATGTTCTTCAAATATATTTTTTTATTAAAAAAAAGATTTTAAGAATTATCTGTAAGGGAAATTATTTATTTGATGAAATATATTTTTGAGTTAATGAAATTATTTATTTATAGCCCAATCCTCAGAGTTAGTATCTTGTGAACCTTGTTTTGTGTAAGGGAGATAAAATGATCTCTCATTTTTAATCTTGATTTTGGAAGAGTTTAATCTATTGATCAGTTTGAGTCGAATTTACAAGAATCATATATATATATATATATATTCTCAAATATGAAAGGGATTATTTTATTTACTTATCTAAGATAAGTTTATTAAAATCTAATGTAAGGGAGGATATATACCTTATTTTTAAGTACCAGGATTTAAATAATTATTTTCATTCATAAATTCAAGTTTGATTTAAGTATGTGTAGTAGATTTATTATTTAATTGTATGTTCAATTTATTTGGTAGGGTATTTCCTTTCTTACCAAATTTTATAGCAAGTATTATGGTAAATTTATTCTCTTGTTTGAGTTATGCACTGCGTATACCCACCTTTGCACTCATATTTGATCACTCTAATAACTCTTTCATTTTTATGTTTTTTGTTATTATGCATTCAAGAAGAAAAATGTGCTTCTGGTTTTATTTTGATGAAATGGTTTTCTCTATTTAAGTATTTCAACATTATGATTTTATTTTTAAATTTTTTTAGTGTAAGTTTTATTTTTATTATGATTTTATAAGTGTAGGTTTTAATTTTTTCAAACTGTATTTATTTATAAGACATATACATATATATGGATACATATATATTCCTATCTATCCAGTTTTTTATAACTATTTTCAAAACTTATAAATGAAATAAAGATTATATATTTATGATAATCAGGTTATAATCACAAAGAAATCAGTTAAATTATTAACTCATGTTTTTATTCTTGATGGCGTAGTGAGTTTAATTAGTTGGTTACTATTGGATATTCTTCATTAGATTCTTTAAAAAATTACATTTTAATAAATCTTCTGCAACATACATTATTTTCAAAGTTTTCAATTAATTATCATATTTTCTCTCCAAATGAATTTTCTCATTTATTAATTTTTTTCTGACATGTATTTATTCCACAATGGTGAATCTTGTAAATTCAATATCAATTATATATATATATATACACACATCAATAAATTTAATTGTTACATGTTTTGAATGCGTAGAGCGAAACATGTAAAGATATGAGATAAAATTATTTTTTAAATATATAAGGATATATATATATATATATAATGATAATTCAATTTTTTTAGAAATTTTAATTCATGAGTATATTGATAATTAATTTTTAGATCAAAATTGTTTCATATTTAAGCATCATCATTTAGAAATTATGCAAGTGTCATGATTAAATTATATTTAATAAAAACTGAAAATTTTGAATTCTATGAGATGAAAATCATGTTATATGCATTCCATTTATGATTATAGATATATGTCCATAACCAAGTTTACTCATGACATTATGCACTTAATACATGCATTCATGTACGTTGAGTAAATTTTACATCTCTCAAAACTACTTTCAAATACTTGTATTTGGGATATTATTGAAATATTTAAATACGTGGATGACAAATAGCATTCCCCATAATTATGCAAAGAGTATGCATTAAGAAATTTAATTTTGAATTTCAAGATGGTTAATATATATATATATATACACACACAAAGGATATAATGTTTATTAACATGTCATAATACTTATCGTAATATTTTAGAAAAATGGGCATAACATGTCGTCGTGTTGTTTTATACTTAAGGATTTCGTAGCTATATACAAACTTGGCCATGCGTTAAGTGTAACATCTACACACCTTTCATTCATAATAAACTCATGGTTTCAAATAAATTTTCTAAGATTATCAAGCATGTGGATTTCTTCAAGAATTGAAATTTTTTATTTATAATTTTATGTGCGAAACATATTTATTTATTATAAAAGATTATTTTGAGAAGACAATACTATATATTAATGTTTGATTAAATGTTCATTTATTTCATTACTCATTTTTTTGATGGCTTACAAATAAATAAAATTATTTCATGTTTGGGATTAATCTTCTATGATATTATATGGATTAAGAATTAAACATTTCAAAGTTGTATGTGACACTTTGGATTGTTTAAAGAATATGTACTTCAACAATTTATCAATGAATTTATTTTCATCTATGATTAAGATTTAAATAAATCTAAGTGGTTTGGGAAATTTTGATTTAAGGACATATTTTTATTAGAAATATGAGGAATGCATTGGACTTATTATGTGACAGGGGATGCATGTTATAACATCTCAGTGCATTGGCAGGTCTCATGAGACAAACTAGCATCTTGGAATGAGGCCTTGACATAATGATTATGTTGTATGACATTATGCACTCACACATTCATTAGAATTATTATGTGACGGGTGAGGCCCACTATATCCTCTCGATGCATCGGTAGGTCTCATGAGAAAAACTAGGTCTTGGCTCAAGGCCTTGAAAAAATGGTTATGGATGGTCTTAAAACGAGGACTTGATAGAATGTTTATGATGTCCCACATTATTCATTCCCTCATTATGCATTCCCTCATTATGAATATATTAATTTTAAATTTCGTGTGATTATTCGACTAGTAGAATAACCATGGTTAAGAATCATTCTCTTATAAACATGTATTAATTGGTAATACATTTTTAAGTGCACATGGAATAATGGTTTATACTTATGTATATCATTTATTAAGAAGGGTTAATTATTTATGTCCAATCCATAAAAAAGGTTATGAACTTACCTATCATTTCATGGTTTGATTATATGTTTTTTTATGTCATTTTCTATGAAAATCTAAAAAGTAACATTTCATGTGCAAAACTGTATATGCACACCTGGCATGTCATACATAATGAAGTATGATCATTATCTAACTTATAGGTGGTATTTTGTACATTTCTATTCAAGTGTGTGCATATTTTATTATGTATTTTATTTGTAAATCTTAAATAAGTTTAGCTATTTTGAGCATGAGTTTATCTAAAAATCTGTTTCAGAATCTCTCAAGAAAATGATGATGACATGTTATGAGAAAAGTTAATTTCATGATTTAAAACATGTATTCTAAATAAATGTTTTAAAGAAAAATTATTCCTTTATGGTCTCATTATAAAACCCCTTACTGGGCATTTCCAATGCTCACCCTTTGTTTATAGTTATTTTTCACAGGTCACTTAGAAGTCCAAAGTTGGATTCCATCATTTTTATGTGTGCGAAAGTGAAGTTTGGATTTTGTTTGTTATGTTTTATTGAAACTCTGATA
Source organism: Viscum album (assembly GCA_963277665.1). Classification (NCBI taxonomy): domain Eukaryota; kingdom Viridiplantae; phylum Streptophyta; class Magnoliopsida; order Santalales; family Viscaceae; genus Viscum; species Viscum album. The sequence goes on from OY728136.1 coordinate 1,843,531,095, forward strand.
AATTAAAAGGCTTGTATCTAACTCTTCAGATCCTAGACTCCTAAAAAGTCCTCTACTATGTAATGTTTAAGGCTGGGTACTTATAGTTGGTATTAGAGTAACAATCTAGACAACTTTAGAGATTAGATGTTGTCGAGTCTATTAGTTTAGTGGTCTAAGTGTTTATTAATTCTGAAGATGAAAATTCAGAATTCTTTTCTTTAGTATGAAAAAAAATTGTGAGGGTGCAATTCCTTTGAGGGGGGAATAATGTAATAGCCTAGAAATTCTAAATAGTTTTATTATATAAATATTTTATAAAATGGATTTATTTATTATTAAAGACCAACTAATAATATTTTGATTTGATTTTCATTGAAATTAATATTTGAAAATTATGTGTTTTAATAATTATACTTATTATTTATAGTTTTCAAAATTAATATTATAAAGACAATTTTTTTTACTTTATTTAAAATAATATCTCAAAGTAACTATATTTATATAATTATTTTTTTAAAATATCGAAGTTTTTTAATATAATATTTTAAATGAGTAATTATATTTACGATTATAATGAGTTGATTTTTTATAAAAAAATTAATTTTCAAAATATGATATATATATATATATATATAATATTAGTTTTGAATTAGTTATGATTATGTTATAAAATTAACAATATTATAAATTTTTTATTTTTATGAAATGTAATTTGTGTTTCTTTATATATATATATATATGTATGAATGATTTATAAATAATCATAAAAAAATGATTGATAGTATTACTTTGGGGTTTTGAATATTTTATCTGTGTCAATTATTAGCTTATTTTAATAAGAAATTATAACTATTTTAATACTTATAATAAGATAATATAATGTGAGTTAAAATGAATAAAACAATTAAAATAGTAATAAAAATAACAAACGATAAAATGTAAATGAATGGGGGAAATAGGGTTTCACATGTCTGGTAGGGGTGCGTTGCGGCCTTGGGTTTCTAGAGTCTACGCGGAAGGGGATCTCAACCTCAATAGGGAGCGGAGTCATGTGGCAAGGGGGAAGTCATCTAGGAGAAATCACGCAGAAAATATATGAAGGTCATGGGTCTTCACAGGGGAGTTCAAGTAGGAACGAGCTACTGGGAGTCATCTGAATCCGAGGGGAGTCGAGTCGTGTCAAGCAGTGGTTGGCTGCTGGTGATCCAGGTGTCATCTATGGAGATCCAGGTTAGGGTTTCATTTTGAAAAAAATATAATGAAATGAAGGTTTAGGTTTTCTTCAATATAGTGTGAGGTAGGTCTTTTTTTTCTTTTAGATATCTGAAGCATTACTACACTGTTATTTTTTTAGTTAACCGAGATTATTGTCTTTTTTATCTTTGTATATCTTTTGTGCATTGTTGAATATCTGTGGTTAGCCTATTATTATCTTGCTTTTGGAATATGAACATCACATATTCTATTTTGATCTTTCTATATAGGTTCTTATGTCCCTGTTCTGGATATATTATATTGTTTATATCAATTGTCATGTTTTTTCCCTAATTAATTTAGTGTGTACGCTTGTTCTTTGAGCTTTCATTGCAATCTTAAAGTGACTCTATCTGTTTTCTTCCCTTGGAATATTCTAATAACCAAACTATATATATATATATATATATATATATTCATTTTTAAGGGAAAACCCAACCTACTGTAAAGAACCTTTCCCAATCCAAATTCTTTCATTATTTTTCCACTGGTTTGACTTGAAAAAAGGAGGCAGAAAATTTTTGGTTTATAAAAAATAGTTAAGGGTTGTTTTTCTTATTCTTTCAAAAATTATGATTTTAATTTTATTGTTTTATGTAAGGTATTTACTCTTTATTTTAAAATTCCTTTAGTAAGGGTGTATTAAAATTAGTTTCAGTCCATGATTTAAATTCCTAAAGTGATAAAATTATCTTCATTAGTATATGTATGTATATAATGATGTATGATTATGTATTTATAAATATTTGTTTTATCTATTTTATGTATTTTATTAAGAACTAAAAATATGTAAGGGAATTAGTATTTTTTTCGATTAAAATTATTTTGTAAGGGACTTTTATCTTAAGATTTCTATTCACAGATTATTGCATCAATTATTTTAAGGATGTACTATAAAATTTTCAGGGTTCAATTCATTTATTTACTTTTATATAGTTTATCCATTATTAGTAAGGTATTTACACTGTAATTTCGAATTCTTTTGTAATAGTGAAAATGTTAGTTTGAAATTATGAATTTATTTTTATACTTGTTTTGTAAGGGAAAATTTATTTCTAGTTAATCCTTAACTTTGATTTATATTTTCTTCTGGTAAAATATTACAATAATATATGAATTTTGGTTCTATATAAGTCGAATTATATTTCAAGGTTAAGTAGTTTGTTTTTTTATTTACCATAAAAAATATTCTTCAAATATAGTTTTTTCTTTTTTTCGACAAAGCTATCTAGAATTGCGTGTAAGGGAAATTATTTATTTGATGAAATATATTTTTGAGTTGATGAAATTATTTATTTATAGCATGTTCCATAGATTTAGTATCTTGTGAACCTTATTTTGTGTATGGGAGATAAAATGATCTTTTATTTTTAATCTTTATTTTAGAAGAGTTTTATTTATTGATCAGTTTGAGACAAATTTACAGAAAACACACACACACATATATGTTCTCAAATCTAAAAGGGATTATTTTATTTACTTATCTAAGATGAGTTTATTAAAATATAATGTAAGGGAGGCTATATAAATTATTTTTAAGTGATGATATTTTAAATAATTATTCTCATTAATTAATTCAAGTTTGATTTAAGTATGTGTAATAGATTTATTATTTAATTTTATGTTCAATTTATTTGGTAAAGGATTTCCTTTCTTCCCAAATTTTATAGTAAGTATTTTGATAAATTTATTCTCTGGTTTGAGTTCTTCATTGCATCTACAAACCTTTGAACTCATATTTGAGCACTTGATAACTCTTTCATTTTTATGTTTTTTGTTATTATGCATTCAAGCTAAAAAATGTGTTTCTGGTTTGATTTTGAAGAAAGGGTTTTCTATATTTAAGTATTTCAACATTATGATTTTATTTTTAAAATTGTTTAGTGTATTTTTTATTTTTATTATAGTTTTATAAGGTTAGGTTTTAATTTCATCAAACTATATTTATTTATAAGAAATATACATATATTTGGATACATATATATGGATATCTATCTAGTTTTGTATAACTTTTTTCAACACTTATAAATGAATGAAAGATTATATATTTATGATAGTTGGGTTATAATAACAAAGAACCCATTTAAATTATTAACTCATGTTTTCATTCTTGATGGTGTAGTGAGTTCAATTAGTTTCTTATGATTTGATATTACACATTAAAATCTTTAGAAATTTTTTTTTAATAAATCTTCTACAACATACATTATTATAAAAGTTTGTAATTCGATATCAGATTTTTTCTGCAAATATATTTTATCATTTATTGATGTTTTTTCCAACATGAATTTATTCCACAATGATGAATGTTGTAAATTCAATGTCAATTATATATATATATACATTGAAATATTAAATTGTTACATGTTTTGAATGCATGGAGTGAAAAATGTAGAGATATGAGATAATCTTATTTTTCAAACCTATAAGGACATATATATATATATATATAATGAAAATTAAATTTATTTTTAGAAATTTTTAATTCATGAGTATATTGTTAATTAATTTTAAGATCAAGATATTTTCATATTTAATCACCGTCATTTAGAAATTATACAAGTGTAATATTTAAGTTATATTTATTAAAAAATGACAATTTTGAATTGTATGAGATTAAAATCATGTTATATGCATGCCATTTATGATTATTTACATATGGACATAACCAAGTTTACTCATGACATTACGTACTTAATACACACAATCATGTACATTGAGTAAGTTTTACATCTCTCAAAACAACTTTCAAATATATGTTTATGGGATATTAATGAAATGTTTAAATATGTGGATGAAAAATAACATTCCCCATAATTATGAAAAGAGTATGAATCAAGAAATTTAATTGATAATTTCAAGATGGTTAATATATATATATATATATATATATATATATATATATATATAAACACGCACAAAGGATATAATGTTTATTGAAATGTTATAATATATATAGTCATATTTTAAAAAAATGCTCATAACACGTCGTCGTGTTATTTTAAACTTAAGGATATCATAGATGTATACAACCTTTTCCATGCGTTAATAATAACATATACACACCTTTCATTCATAATAAACTCATGGTTTCAAATAAATTTTCCGAGATTATCAAGCACATAGATTTCATCCAGAACTGAAATCTTTTATTTATAATTTTATGCGCGAAACATATTTATTTATTATAAAATATTATTTTGAGAAGAAAAGACTATATATGCATGTTTGATTAAATGTTCATTTATTTCATTACTCATTTTTTATGGCTTACAAATAAAGACAATTATTTCAAGTATGGGGTTAATCTTCCATGATATTAGATGGATTAAGAATTTAAATTTTCAAAGTGGTATGGGACACTTTGGATTGTTTAAAGAATATGTACCTCAATAATTTATCAATGAATTTATTTTCATATATGATTATGATTTAAATAAATCAAAGTGGTATGGGAAAATTTTATTTAAAGACATATTTTTATTAAACATATGAGGAATGCATTGGACTTATTATGCGACGGGTGAGGCCCTCTATAGCCTCTCAGTGCAGCAGAAGGTCTAATGAGACAAACCAACATCTTAGTAAAAGGCCTTGACAGAATTATTATGTTGTCCATCATTATGCATTCACACATGAAATGAAATTATTATGTAATGGGTGAGGCCTGATATAGCCTCTCGATGCATCAGTAGGTCTCATGAAACAAACTAGGTCTTGACACGTGGCCTTATCAAAATGGTTATGTATGGTCTTCTCATGAGTCCTTGACAAAATTTTTATGATGTCGCAAATTATTCATTCCCTCATTATAAATCTAGTAAGTGAAAGTCCATGTGATTATTATTCTAGTATAATAACCATGGTTAAGAATAATTCTCTTATGATCATGTATTAATCATTTATATATTTTCAAGTGCACATTGAATACTGTTTTATACTTATATATATCATTTATTAATAAGGGTTAATTTTTTGATTCCAATCCATAAAAAAGTTTATGGACCTACCTATCATTTCATGGTTTTCTTATATGTGTTTCGATGCCATTTTCTATGAAAATATAATCAAGTAACATTTCATGTGAAAAACTATATCTGCACACCTGACATGTCATACATAATTAAGTATGGTCATTATATAACTTATAGGTAAAATTTCATGAATTTATGTTCAAGTGCATGAATATTTTATAATATATTTTATTTATAACTCTTAAATAAGTTTAGCTATTTTGAGCACGAGTTTATCCTAAAAGATGTTTCTAAATCTCTCAAGAAAATGATGATGACATGTTATGAGAAAAATTAATTTCATGATTTAAAACATGTATTCTAAAGAAATGTTTTAAAAAAATTATTCATTTATGGTATTGTTTTAAAACCCCTTACTGGTCACTTAAAATGCTCACCCCTTATTTATAATTATTTTTCATAGGTCACTTAGAAGTCCAAAGTTGGAATCCATCGTTTTTATGAGTGTGGAAGTGAAGTTTAGCCTTTTTTTGTTTAGTTTTATTGAAACTCTAATAAATTGTAAAGATTGTATCTAACTCTTCAGAACCTAGACCGGTAAAAGTTCATCTGCTATGTAATGTTTAAGGCTGGGTCCTTATAATATAGTTCATTTTTTTGTAGATAAAACATGAAATCACACTGCAACAATAGATCTTTTTTTCAATCACAAAATAAAAAAAACTTCAAAAAAAGATTATACACGAGAATTAGTTTTTGTGTTTTCTAATTGTATATTTCTTCATATGAGTTCTTCCCTTTTTTTATTCAAAAACCTCATTTAATATCACTCTCACTTCTTCTATATTGTCTCCACACTCTTCTTTTTATTAATAAATTTGGTGGTCCAAACGTGATTGGATCTGACTTTTTCGTTAAATAGTATAATACTCATAAATTAATTCTCGTTCATTTTCATGAAACTTTTTTCTCTATAAATTGAAAAAAGAGTTAGTCGTTTTAGAGTGGCTATGATCTTTCTTATTACTAAATTATTTCTTGGAAATATAAACTTTAAATAACTTATTATTTGTTCATTAAAATATAACTACTTTTAATAAAACTAAATTAGTAGTAGATGTTTCTTGGAATACTTGAAGGGTAATAAGATTATTATAATTGTAATAAAATATCATGAAAATACTAGACTTTATAATTATTAATTTTAATTAGTATTCATATTCATTAAGACTTATTCTTAGTATGTTTTTTTGTATCTTTGTAAGTCTTTAGTGTTATTCTTCCTTCTGATTATAAGTCTTTGTCTAAATAGTATGAATTCAACTTGATCATAAGTCTTTTACTATAAACTCAAGTATTTCCTTCCAAACATAAGTCTTTTCTTCCAAACCTAAGTCTTTTATTTTAAACATAATTCTTTTTCATAATTCTTTTTCTAATAATAAATCTTCTATACTTGAGAAAATTTACAGAAATTGGAGAATCAAAAGTATTTCATATAGAACACATGTCTTTGATTGTATGGCTTCCAAACTTAGAAAACATATCTTCAACCAAAACAAAAATAACTTATAAAAAATAGTTAAAAAGTTATAAGGATTGGTATAAACACTTCAAGAAAATATATTTAGTAATAAAATTTAGGGTTTTTGTGATCATTAAAACTTAAAATAAAAAGGGATATGTTGGAACAACATTAGTATATCCAATAATCTCCCCATTTTTTATGATTAAAAAACACACAAAATATTAAACATAAAATCTTATAGATTTATATAATAAAATATTTCAAATCTGATTATTTTAATAAGGTACTGATCAAAATAATTTAGAATATTAAAATTAAATTAAATTTTGTGTTTGTTACATTTTCTTATACCCCTTTTTATGGGATCCAAAAGAAGAAAAATAAAATAATGGATGTAACACATTCAATATTGTGTAGTGAATTTCATAATTATAATAACATCCAGATAAAATGAAGTGGAATTTATCATTGAATAGTAGGAACTAATTAAAATAAGAAAGAAACAGTAAGTATCCAAAAAGAGATTGAAAGAAAAAAGAATAGAATCTAGGAGAGTAATCCAATAAATTTAATTCAATAAATAATTGAGTTTCATGGAGAAAAAACATAACAACTAAAAATCAAAAAGTCATCAATCTTTGGGATCAAGAGTAGGAGTTTTATATGGTTTAGGATCATAAAAGGCATGTCTAGAATAAAAGTTTCCATGGTTATCCAAGTCCTAATTGTGCTCTAAACTAGATGTTACAAGGCTTATGGTTTCTTCAGTAGTCTTATATAGAATAGTAAAGATATATTCATTCAACTTATTGGATATCTAGTTATCATAAGTATCATCATATATTAAGGGGAAATAAAATCTAGAAATGGTATTCATGAGAGTAGCAGATGCTTCCTGAGGACTAATATCATGAATCTCAGCTGACTTAAACTGAATGGATGATGGATGAGGGAATAACTATTTGAACTTTTTAGAAGTATAACCAAATTATATGGAGTATCATATACAAGACCTCTTTATCCTTTGAGAAGACTCAAATCTCTACCACACATGTACAATCTAGAATCCAAGGCATACTCAATGTACTCTAGAAAAAGAGTAAATCCTTGATTGATGTAATAACTAAAGAAATATTGTATCAAAAGAAAGTCTTCTTTAGTCACCCTTAAATTTTATTATAATACGACATTGATAATAGAAATCACTTTAATATTAAAATTTATAATTTCAACTATATCACTAAGAACTCTTGCCCTATATTCTGATAAACCAAGTTGGGAATCTTTATTAAGAGGTTTGGGATATAGTCGGTTTGAGGGTGGAAGATCAGTGATAGGTGTGAGAGAGTTTGAGGTAAGTCATAAAAGACATGGGAAATCTTTGAAAGAATACTTTGAAGTAGTTTCATTCTCTCTTATAGTATCAACCTTCTTGGATTCCTTGTGGAAGGATCTAGGAGAAAACTTAGTCTAAAATTATTTTCAGGACACATAATAACTTTCTAGAATTTTTGGTATAAGGGATCTTATATCTCTAATTTAAAATAAATATATATCATGGGTTTACATCCTCTATACTATTTCATTCTCATAGAAATAAATAAAGAACATGAAACCTTTTCTTATACAGCTTGAGTCTCCTTGTCAGATAGTCTAATCAGACCATCTTGAGACATGTAATATGTTATATACTTCTTTAAATCAAAAAATATGAGGATCTAGAAGAACTAGTAAAAATAAAGAAGGTTTATCCTATGAAACTACAAATTCTCACCCTTGTAGGAATCTATTTGATCATCAGAAGTTTCAAGAAGATATTCATTATAGAATTTTGAAATAACCATACTCACAAGGTTCTGTTTAATCTCCCTTTGATTATTTTCTAAAAATTGAAATTTTCATTCAAGGTTACTTTCAAAACCTTTAATAGTATGATAGGTATTTTGGTCTCAGATGCTATATACTTTATTTCAAAGATTATATCCCATGTAAACTATTGAAGAGTTTCTATAAAGAACACATTAGACTATAAATATTTTACCCTTTCACTTAGAATACTTAAATTTGAAGAAACATTTCTGAATTTTATGTTAACAAATTCAATCTCCGTGATGGTAGAATATGATAGATCTAATTGATCAGATGGTAGATTACTAATAAATTAAAATTTAGATATCATCATATTATTCATTATATGAATATATATTTTTGAAACATAATTCTCTTTTAGGATTCTCATATCTTATTTAAAACTATTAATTTCTAATTTAGAAATTGAATTTTCCTTCAATTATGTCACTTAATCCTTTAAATATCTCACTTCCTTAAACACTTATTTAGAATCACTTATCTAAATAAGTTTAATATTCCTTATCATTTCTTTTTGAGTTACAATAAAAATCATCATGCTATAGAAACCAGTCTTATAGAATGAATTATCTTTTAAGATTTAAAACTCATCAATTCATGCTTTAAGACCAAGCTTGAGTTCATTTATATCTACTTTGGAATTCTTAAAATCATTAAACACTTCAACAACAAACGTCTAAACATGGTACTCAAAGTCAAAATTAATTTCATTCTGGTTTAATGAGGGAACTTCAAGTTATATTTCACCATCAAGTGAGGTATAATTTTCAATATCACCAGTTCAACGAAACTCCTCACTTGTTTATTTGTTAGATGTTGTAGTAAAGTTCTCATATAGAACTATATTAGACCTTATTACAACAGAAAATTAAGAAATTTCAATTATTGAAACCTATATATTTTCTATTGTCATCCTAAAATTATTAGATTCAACTCCAAATATTGGTAATTCATACAAAATACCATCTTTAAAACTTATCTGAGCCTCTTAAACCTCATCCTGAGTACTGACTATAATAGTAGGACTCTAAAAATTTGCACCAGCTTATGTATCTTTAACATATAATACAAAAATAGGCACTTCTATAATTTTTCTAGAAGAGTCCCCCTCAAAAGTAGTTGCATCCTTAGGATTTTGTTAACTAGATTCCCCCCCCTTAAAAAATAGGGGTTTCTTATACCTTTGCATCTTGTATTTCATCTCTCTCTCTCCACCCCTTTTTTCTTTACAACTAGATTTTCAAGGGAGGAATTCTAGGATAATTTTATATTCTTTTAAATTCCATCAGATATGGTATAATTACTTTATCACTTAGTAACCTCATATAAACTAAGGTCCACTTCCTTTTTCTTAAAGAGTAGGGTCGAAATCATTCCATGCAGATAAAACTTAATCCTTGGCTTTTACTGACTATAATGATGAATATAGATCACCATGTATCTAGGAATGTTTACCCTATGATTTATAGGAAAATATATCATATTAATTTCATAGAATAGAACTTTCTAAAACTTAATAGTTATTTGGTCTATTCCATTCTGAATAAACTTCTACAAAACTATTTGATCTAGCTCTAAGTCCTTTTGAAATTTATTCTCAATAGAAAGTGATCCAAACATGAATTTCATAGTGACCAAAATTATGATCTCGTCATTACATATCAAATAATGGGTAAACAAATACCAAACATCATGAGGATAGTGGAAAGATTCATCTATTTCCAAAATAGAAATTGAAATCACTTTTCTAATTACCTTTGATTGAATAGAATCTTCATCTTGATCAAAAAAAAAATAGACCATTTTCAAAGAAATTGCATACTTCCTTCTTAAAAAAAATTTCAAAATTCTTCTAATTAAATACCCATTCAAATATTAAAAAAATAGAAAATTTCTCAAAATAAGAGTCATTTTATTTAGCTAACCAAAATAAATATATTTTCTATGCAACACTCATTGATTTTTATTATTGGACTTTTATTTATTTGAGCTTCTCAAAGCTCCATCATCATCTCTTTTTTATTTTACCATACTCTTGAAAGATTAAGAGGTCAAGAAACCAAGGCCTTAGGGTTTGGATTTGAATGAAGAAGATAATGAGATTTGGGGGTTTATAATCGATTGGCTATGAACCAAAATATCAATTGACTTCTAAAGTATTGTGAAAAATGATACTATTTTTTTCACTTTGAGTGACAAGGAATACAATGTTTTGAAATAAAAGTAAAATAAAATAAAGGATAAATGAATAAATAAATTTTGAAATGGTGAACACAGTTGACCTCATCAAAAAATATAGCTAGGAGTAAAATAACTCAAAATAACTAATTAATTTTTAATTATATTTAAATTAGAATAAAATCATTTGAATACAATTAATTATAATTCACTTTTTATGAAATCAAATATATCATCTAGTAAGGTATTTGTAAATATATTTATGAGAATATTTTTAGTACAAATGAATTCTAAAGACACCTCACAATTTTGTGAGTGATACATTAAGAAATAATATCTTAGATCAATGTACTTAGACCATGAGTGTCTTATTGAATTTATTTAGATGTTAATAGTGTATGTTTTATCACATTTAATTGGAACATGATCAAAATTGAATCCAAAATACATCAAAGTGTTTTTTCATAACTCTTGAACACAATAACTATCAGCTACAACGTACATAGCTTCAGAAGTTTATAATGCAACCAAGTGTTGATTCTTACTAAACCATGAAACTAAATATTTTCCTAGAAAGTTTAAGGTTACTAAGGTTCTCTTTATATCCAATCTATAATCACCAAACCTGGAATCATAATATGAAGATAAATAAAATTCAGATTTTTTTGAAAAAAGAAAATAGCGAGAAACTGTTCCTTCTAAATACCTTTAAATTCTTTTAGTAGCTGTTAAATATGACACTTTTAGGTTTTCTTGAAATTTAGCACATAAAAACATGAAAAACATAATGTCTAGTTTGGTAACAGTTAGATATAATAGGATTCCAATAATTCCTCTATATAACTTGTTGTCAACTGGTTTTATGGATTCATCCAAATAAAGTTTAATGTTTTAATTCATGGGAGTTGTATACACTTTACTATTTTCAAGCCTAAACATGTTTAATAAATCATGTATATATTTTCTTAGGTTTAAAAAATCCAAAATATTTTTAATAAATCTAAAAAGCAAGGAAAATGTTGAACTCTACCATAACGCACTTTTAAAAAACAAATCACGAGTTTTGAAAATTATTTACACAATTTTTGATTTTCAGAGACCAAAGTCACATAATTTTCATAAATTTGAACTAAAAAATATCTCTTGATAAGGTTTTATTAAATAAAGTGGGGTATGAAAATACCGTAGTTAAACCATTTGATAAAAAATAAACTTAACCTTTCATGCAAAGATTTATGTTCTTGTTTAATACTATACAAAACATTTGTAAGCTTAAAGATAGAATTTTGAAAATGGGGGTTTTCAACACCTATAGGTTGTTCAACATATACCTCCTCCATTAAAAATTCATTTTAAAAAATCATATTTTAAATCCATATGGAATAATTTAAAATTCATATAAGATGTATATAGTAAAAGGATTTTAATGGATTCTAACCTAGAAATAGGGGAAAAGGTTTTATAACCTATAAATAGGGGAAAATATTTCTTCATCGTCTATTCCTTCTTCTTGGTTATAAACTTTAGAAACTAATCTATCCCTATTTAAAGATATCACACCATGACAATCCTATTTATTTATAAATACCATTTAGATCCTATAATAAGATAATTAAAGGGTCTATCAACTAAATATCATACCTTGTTCTAATTAAACTGGTTTAATTTTTCTTGTGTAGAAACAAACCAATAATCATCATTCAAGGATTATTCTATAGTTTTAGGTTCAATATGGGATAGGAAATAACAAAATTAAGAAAGTTTTCCTAAACTTCATCTGGTTATGATTCCCTTATCTAATATTTCTATAAAAGTCCCTAAGAGATGGGTTTTAAGGGTCCTAGGTTATATTGGAAGAACCCTTCCAGATTATTCATATTAAATTATTTTAGAGATGTATTATTCATGATCATGTTCTAAATCATAATCCTTTTTTTCATCAATGAGAGGTTCAAGTATCATGGTATCTAAAGAATCACACAGTTCAACAATTTTATTTTATTTGTGATCAAATGGACCACTTTAATCAAATTTTACATGATTGGATTCTTTAACAATCCTTTACTTATTTTTCAAAACTATATAGTCTTTATAAGTTGTAGAATAATCTATGAAGACTCTTTCATCAGTCTTGGGATCGAACTTAACAAGGTATTAATTGGTTTTCAAGATATACACTTTACATCCAATAACCTTAAATTATCCAACATGTAAAGACCTGTAAATTTCAAGGGAATTTTTTTAAATTTTCTTTGGGATTTTACGAGTACACAGTATCTGACGGCACCTGATTCTGAGGCCCGGTGTGCCCAAAATCAATTTCTGAAGTTTAGCTTGGGTACGTTCAGTGAACGAACGAGTGGGTTTTCCTAACTTTTGAACCGGTGCTCGAAATCGAAATATGAGGGCACTGATGAAACCGCAACGCCGATATTTTCTTAGGAACACCTTATCTGAAGGTGCGTTTTCTCAGGTGGTGATGTTAAAAAAAGTGAGGAATAAAAATATAATTGTTTTATTTTTATTTCTTTGCTAAGCGGTTTAAGTTAAATTAAGTTGTGTCACAACTTAATTTCTCTCTAATTTGTGGTTAACATCCATGTGAGAGAGTTGGGGTGGGGACCACATGAGCCCCCACCTTTCAATTCCCTAACTCCCCATTAATCACCCTATCACTTTTAATTTGTGTAACACACCCGCACCTCCCCCGTTTTAATGTCAAGTCAACTCAAGCAGTTTTTTTTCCACATTAAATACATGCCAATAAAACTAATAATTAATTGGATAATGCATGTTAATTAATTTGATGAATTCATTTTGAATTTCAAATTAATGATGGATTGTGTGTGTGTAAAGTAAATAAGAAAACTTCTTATTTTATTGGGGTGATTCGCTGTGTGGAGCTGAGAAACCTCGAAGATTCTCTTCTTCCTTCTTGAAGAACGTGAAGAACACTGAAGCTTCAACGAAGAACACCGTCTCATCTTTGCATCTTCTTCCCACGTCTAAGGAAGCGAGATGTCGAATCCTTCATCAGGCTAACATCGATGACGTACGGAGCCTCTTTTCGCGACGCCGTCTTCCGCGACGCCGTTTCTCCACAACGATCCTCGTTCAACGACTTCTTCTAGGTAGGGGGGTTTTTGTATAAAGTATATGTGAATTATCCCCTCATGCATGCGTATTTTTATTTCAGGGTGTTTGAATAATTTACCTTGAATAAAATATATCATCGTCTAAAGCATGTCTTTTAAAGATTGCCTTTGAAAAACACCTAACGCGTAGGGTGCGGGCCGAACAAACACGGCCTGACAACCCTCCGTGGTTTGTTTATTGGTGTGTGGATCGACGGGCGATGACAAAGCGGGCCGCAAAGGCGTTTTGAACCCTTCGCAGTAATCTACGGGTCCCGGGAGAGCCGCAGGCGCAGACGGCGGGCAAAACGGACCACCGGAGCGCGTCCGATGGTCCGCGGAAGGCACTGCCGGCAGGAGACGCCGCGGCTGAAGCCACGGAGGCAGCAGGAAGACCGGATCCCGTGGCCTTGTAGGATCTGGGGAAGACGCGGTGACCAGCGCCACGTCCTCTGGCAAAGGGGGGTTGGGCCGGGTCAGGTCGGGCCCAGACCCCCATTTCGAACTGTTTTCAATCATTTGCCCATATCTTGGGCTTCATACCTCCGATCGACACACCGTCTATTTAGTTGGGATCCTTGGATTGATATGGTCATTTCGGTATATTACACTCAAGGTTTTGGAGAACCTTGGGTATAGCCGGGTTGGTTCGAACACGAAACCAATCAGGCCCTCGAAGCAGAAACACTTATAACTTAAGCTCCAGACGTGCGATCGACTTTGTTGAATTCCTCTTGGTGAGACTGACCTTTTGGATTACTCCGCTTGAGGTTTGGATGCAGTTGGAGTGAGGATGGGTTGGTTTTTACTTAAAAACCAGTCGGGCCCCTGGAACAAAAAATCCAATAACTCTCAGACCGGGCGTCCGATTGACGCGCCGTCTGTCACGTTGAGTTCCTATCGTCGAGACGGAACTTTGGGATACATCAACTCTGGACTGCGTGTCAGTTGATATATCAACCCCCTTGGCTTGTGGAGCGGACCCTCCCGGAATCGAGCATGCTGTGTGCAGGAACCCTAGAGCTGGGTGCGACTGCAACGACGATCCAATAACTCTCAGACCGGGCGTCCGATTGACGCATCGTTAGTCACGTTGAGTTCCTATCATCAAGATGGAACTTTGGGATACATCAACTCCGAACTGTGTTTCAGTTGATATATCGACCCCCTTGGCTCGTGGAGCGGACCCTCCCGGAATCGAGCATGCTGTGTGCGGGAACCCTAGAGCTGGCTGCGACTGGGACGACGATGATGAATGCACTAAAATCCTCCATGGTTTCAGCAGCGATGACGACTGCACTGAAATCCTCCATGGGTTTGGCAGCGACGATGACTGCACTGAAATCCTCTGTGGGTTCAGCAGCGATGATGACCGTACTGAAATCCTCCGTGGGTTCGACGGCAATGACTACTGTTCTTGTATCCTACATGGATCCGGCAGTACTACTGTTCTTGTATCCTGCGTGGATCCGGCAGTACTACTATTCTTGTATCCTATGTGGGTCCGACAGTGTTTGAATATGTACTTGTATCCTACGTGGGTCCGGCAGAGTAGCTGGTCTTGTATCCTATGTGGGTCCGACAACTTAGCTAGTTTAGTATCCTACGTGGGTACCGGCTTAGATGAATCAGTGGCTACATATGATCATCTATATCACCTTACGAAAAAGTATACCTGTGTGATCTGAGCCTTGACTATTCAATCAATATCTTTGATATGATTGACTTGCTTTCCTATGTGGATTGGGTTGTGTTATCCTGTGTGGGTTGGTTGTGCTATCCTGTGTGGACTAGATCGAACTTGGGCTCAGATGTTGGAGCTGAACTGTAATTGGTGACTTAGGTATATGTATGGGCATATACCTAATTAGTGTTGGTCGTTACTTCGTGATTGTTTCTTTCCTTTGTGGATTATCCTTTATGGATTTTGGGAGACCTTCGGGGTCTCGGGGTCCCTACTAAGTAGCGTATACTCACCCCTGTACGGGCTATGCCCACACTACGTTGGGTTAGATGTAGACGACGGACAATGCTGATCGTGGTTGAGGCTTGCGGAGCAATACGGTACCTGGATGTTGACCACTGAGCAGGACGTACTTGGAGCGGATGGCTAGAGCCGAGGAGCAGAGGAGACGATCTGTACCCACCCTTCAGGTGGGATTTTCCAGAAGATGGCTTGGAATTACTGCTTAGTTTTCTGCTGTTGTACTCTCTTTCAGTTGTTCTTTACCTTCCGTTGTACTGCACTTTTCAGTTTGGGTTTGTATTCTGGCCCACTTACTTTTCCGCACTTACTTTTGTACCCAGATTTTCTTAGTGTTTACTTCTTCTGGCTTACTCTGTGGTGTTAGTTTACTTTATAAAGGCAATTCCTTCCCTTTTTATCAGGATTTACACCTTTGGTTATAGTCTCCAACCCTTGGCCTATGGGAGGTGGGCTTGGAGTAGTCACGACACGGGTCCCGAGGATGGGTCGTGACAAATTGGTATCAGAGGAGTTCAGTTCTACTGAAGAACTCAGGAATCTGATCTTTCTTCTATGTGAAGAAATAGTGTTAAGGGTATTGAGTGTGGTTATCAGTCCAGGGAGTCCAGTGTTGGTGCGGCGGCCGACATATCCATACACCATGACCCTAACTTTTGATTTCTGACTCAATGCATGAAAACATTGATTGCATGTGTGTTTCAAAAGTTTTCTTTGTGATTAATTTGTGTCAGCTCACCAGGTATACTGTTTTGACCATGGCGCACCTGTTTTTTTTTTCAGGATGGCCCCACGACGGCAGCCAGCTAGGGTTCAGAGCTTTGTGCGAGACGACAGCCCACCAAGCGACGAGGCCTCGGTGCAGGGCCCTTTTTCAGCGGAGGCACCGACAGTACGTCTACCCACCGAGCCATCGATGCCACTAGCCCCAGCCACTGAGGGTGCACATCGCCTTAGTGCACTACATGAGTTTCAGCGTCAGAGACCACC
This sequence comes from Viscum album, assembly GCA_963277665.1. Taxonomy (NCBI): domain Eukaryota; kingdom Viridiplantae; phylum Streptophyta; class Magnoliopsida; order Santalales; family Viscaceae; genus Viscum; species Viscum album. Next base: position 1,843,547,988 of record OY728136.1, read on the forward strand.
CAGGTTCCACGGGGAGATGGACCCTTAGGTAGCCGAGGAATGGTTGGAGGCTATAGTTAGAGTTTTCAGGTTAGTGGGGACACCAGCTGACCTCATGGTGATCCTTGCAGCGAGCCTCTTGCACGCGAAAACAGGCAGATGGTGGAGCTTGATGCTCCAGGTGCACGATGATGCATCTCTCCTCTGGACAAACTTTGAGAGCCTCTGCCGCTCGGAGTTCGTCCCAGCCACCCTTCGTGCGGTGCGTATCCGGGAGATACTACAGTTGTGGCAGGGTAGTATGACGGTCTCCCAGTACTCGGTGAGATTTACCGATATCTCACGCTATTCGATGGACATGGTACAAGACCCATTCTTCTGGGCCCGGACCTTCGACCAGGGACTGAGGCATGATATCAGGGCATCGATGATCTCCCTCAGCATTCTGACACAGGCAGGAGTACTGGAGAGAGCCCTTCTCATAGAGAGCTTTCTTGCAGAGCCTACACCAGCAGCGAGACCTACCGCAGGGTGGCATGTAGCAGAGTTGTCTGCAGCTGGTATTTGAAGGACATCACAGGGGTCTAGGCGGACCAGACCATCAGGCGGACGACCTGAGGACACTAGCTCAGAGGTGCGGGGCACCCGGCGTAGAGCCAGCCTTCCGAGAAGCAGACAGTGCTACGCATGTGGCGGGCAGGGCCACGTGGCTCGTGACTGCCTGTCCCGTCGTGCAGAGGAGCAGCAGATGGTTGAGGGGCCACCCAGGTAGAGGTAGAGGTTCGACCGTGGCAGTCCGCATGGAGCAGGTGGACGAGGCAAAGGAGTTGGTCGGGCAGCAGGTGGTGGGTGACGCTTTAAGGCTTTACCACCACCACCACTAGGAGGCCCACCCTGTCCACAGGGAGCTGGCGGGCAGAGACATGCTCAGTTTTAGGCAGTGGAGGCCTACGACCACGGCGCGCCAGAGATGATTTGAAGTACTATATGTGTCTACTCAACCCTTGCTGCAGTTCTTATAGACATAGGAGTGAGTCATTCTTTTATTGCCACTGCCCTTGTTCAGAGCTCGGAGATTTCGACGGAGCCGTTGGCTCGATCCTTACGGCTAGAGACTCCTACAGGAGAAGACTCGATGATTACGCACTGGTGCCAGCAGTGTGATCTTACTCTATGAGGTGACATCTTTGGTTGGGATCTTCTTGTAGCGGCGTCGAGGCCTTACAATGTCATCTTGGGCATGGATTGGTTATCTACAGTCCATGCTCAGATTGACTGTATTAGGCGCAAGGTGCGGTGTTTTGCACCGATGAGAGCAGGTTCACCTTCACCGGTGAGAAGGGAGATTTTGTAGCGCATGACAGACTCTCACAGAGGAGAGGGTAGCCGATCACTCATCCTAGGAGTAGTGGATGTGCAGAGTCTGAGTTTTCCTGCAGTGGTGGATCAGTATGTGGGCGTTTTTCCTGACGATGTTCCAGGACTACCTCCTCACAGAGAGGTAGACTTTTATATCAACCTGTACCCCAGGACAACCCCGATATCCACTCCAGCATATCGGATGGCTCCCGCTGAGCTTCAAGAGCTACGGGTATAGCTGGAGGACTTGCAGGACAAGGGATTCATCCGACCCAGTGTTTCACCCTGGGCTTCCCCGATTTTGTTCTCCAAGAAGGCGGACGACAGCTTGTGACTGTGTGTCAACTATCGTCGCCTGAACTAGGTGACGGTGAGGAACAAGTATCTGATACCGAGGATTGATGACCTCTTCGATCAGCTCTAGGGAGCATAGTGGTTCTCAAAGATAGACCTCAGGTCAGACTATCATCAGCTTAGAGTTCGGGACGAGGACGTGCAGAAGACGGCCTTCAGATGTCAGTATGGCCACTATGAGTTCTTGGTTATGTCTTTCAGCGTAACCAACACTCCAGAAGTGTTCATGAGTCTCATGAATAGTATCTTTTATCCATAACTTGATCGATTTGTCGTGGTCTTCATCGACGACATATTGATATACTGGACCACTGAGGAGGAGCACGCCTACCACTTGCGGGTTGTACTGGACACACTCCGAGAGAACCAACTTTATGGTAAGATCTCGAAGTGTCAGTTCTGGTTATGTGAGGTCCACTTCTTGGGACACATCATCTCTGAGGCGGGATTTGCGGTGGACCCTATGAAGATCGAGGTTGTGCTAGCTTGGGAGCCACCCAGGAGTGTGATAAAGGTGTGGCGTTTCTTGGGGTTAGCTGGATACTACCAGAGATTCGTGCCAGAATTCTCCAGAGTTTCAGCACCGCTCTCAGCTTTGACGAAGAAGGGGAAACCCTTCGTCTGGTCAGACAGATGTCAGCAGAGCTTCTAGGAGCTGAGATAGAGGTTGACCAAAACACCTATCTTGAGGCTACCAGAGGAGGGAATAGGGTACGTAGTCTACTGCGATGCATCAGGGACCGGACTCGGATGTGTCCTGATGCAAGATTGAGTAGTGATCGCCTATGGATCATTCCAGTTGAGGTAGAATGAGAAGAAATATGCTACCCAGGACCTGGAGTTAGAAGCAGTGGTCTTTGCTTTGAAGATGTGGTGACACTATCTGATGGGTGAGCACTTTACAGTCTACTCTGACCACCAGAGTCTCAGGTACATCTTATCATATAAGGACCTGAACCTGAGACAACAGTGATGGATCGAGTTCCTCCAGGACTATGACTTTGAGATAGTCTATACTCCTGGAAAGGGGAACGTAGTAGCCGATGCTCTCAGCTGGAGGATGGGCATTCATCTACTTGGGGAGGCGACAGAGCAGCTAGCCGCTTTGCAGATATCCTTCGGGGGATAGAGATGGAGCAGCCTTTCTTCACTCACTCACAGTCACCCCTCCATTACTATAGTGGGTCAGAGAGGCACAACGTGGGGATGCTGACTGTGAGACGCGACGTGCACATATTTCCACAGGATAGGCACCTGATGGTTTTTTATAGGGGGAGAGCACATCGTCCTTTTCAGAGGACGTACCATGGTACCGGCTGATTTACAGGAGGAGGTTATGAGAGAGTTCCACACTTCCCCTTTAGCGGTACATCCAGAAGTGGCGAAGATGTACCAGGATCTCAGACGACAGCACTGGTGGCAGGGTATGAAGAAGGTTGTGGCAGAGTTTGTTTCTCGATGCCTCACTTGCCAGCAGGTGAAGGCGGAGCACCAGGTACCAGCAGGCTTGGTACAGCCCTTAGAGGTCCCGAAGTGGAAGTTGGACGGGATATCTATGGATTTCGTGACTGGACTACCACATACTTCCAGAGGTCATGACTCCATTTGGGTGATTGTTGACCGACTCACCAAGTTGGCCCACTTATTACCCATCATAGAGAAGGGCTCAGTGGAGAACTTGAGATGCCTTTATGTTCAGGAGATCGTGAGGCTTCATGGTGTTCCATCATCTATCGTCTCTGATCGAGATTCTTGCTTTACTTTCCAACTTTGGAAGGGGTTGCAGGAGGCATTCGGGACGCAGCTATGTCTAAGCACTGCCTTTCACCCTCAGACGGATGGTCAGACGGAGAGGACCATTCAGACTCTCGAGGACATGATCCGTGCATGTGTCCTTGACTTTGGTCATAGTTGGGAGGACCACCTACCCTTGGTGTAGTTTGCGTACAACAATAGCTACCACTCCACCATCGGGATGACACCATACGAGGCATTGTACGGACGACCTTGCAGATCACCTCTGTGCTGGACAGACCCTGGGGAGTCATCACTTGTGGGAAAAGATATGGTCTAGGCCACGACAGAGAAGGTTCAGGTCATCCAATAGAGGATGAGGACAGCTCAGAGCTGATAGAAGTCATATGCTGACAGAAGGTAGAGACCACTAGAGTTTGAGGATGACAACCACATCTTTCTGTGAGTCTCACCTCGACGTGGATTACGGAGATTTGGCCGAGGTGACAAGTTATCTCCGTGCTTTATCGGACCATTCCAGGTTCTCAGAAGGATAGGTGAGGTGGATTATCGCCTGGATATACCACCTCAGTTGCATCGGGTGCATGACGTCTTCCACGTATCTCATCTGAGAAGATACGTGCATGACCCGACGCATATCATCGACCATGGGGAGCTGTACCTTGACGATGGGGTGACTTTTGCGGAGGTCCTGGTGGAGATCGAGGATCGACAGGAGTGGGTCCTACGTGGGCGGTTGATTCCTCTAGTGTGCATCAGGTGGTAACTTGGGAACCTCCAGGAGAGCACTTGGGAGCGGGAGGCTCAGATGCGTGCTCAGTACCCTCATTTGTTCCCCAAGATTGTGATGTATCTTTACGGGGACGTAAATCCCTGAGGTGGGAGTAATGTAAAGACCTGTAAATTTTAAGGGAAATTTTTTCTTAATTTTATTTGGGATTTTACGAGTATGCAGTATCGGACGACACCTGATTCTGAGGGCACCAATGAAACCGCAACGCTGGTATTTTATTAGGAACACCTTATCCGAAGGTGTGTTTTCTCGGGTGGTGATGTTAAAAAAAGTGAGGAATAAAAATATAATTGTTTTATTTTTATTTCTTTGCTAAGAATTTTAAGTGAAATTAATTTCTGTCACAACTTAATTTCTCTCTACTTTGTGGTTAACATCCATGTGAGGGAGTTGGGTTGCGGCCCACACGAGCCCCCACCTTTGAATTCTCTAACTCCCCATTAATCACCCTATCACTTTTAATTTGTGTAACACACCCGCACCTCCCCCATTTTAATGTCAAGTCAACTCAAGCAGTTTTTCTTCCACACTAAATACATGCCAATAAAATGCCTAATTAATTGGATAACGTGAGTTAATTAATTTTATGAATTCATTTTGAATTTCAAATTAATGATGGCTTGTGTGTGTGTAAATTAAATAAGACAACGTCTTATTTTATTGGGGTGATTCACTATGTGGAGCTGAGAACCCCTGAAGATTTTCTTCTTCCTTCTTGAAGAACGTGAAGAACACCGAAGCTTCAACGAAGAACGTCATCTCATCTTTGCATATTCTTCCTGTGTCGAAGGAAGCGAGACGCCACATCCTTCATCAGGCGAACATCGACGACCTACAGAGACTCTTTTCGCGACGCCGTCTTCCGTGACGTCGTTTCTCCGCGACGATTCTCGTTCGATGACTTCTTCCAGGTAGGGGGTTTTCGTATAAAGTATATGTGAATTATCCCCTCGTGCATGTGTATTTTGATTTCAGGTTGTTTGAATAATTTACCTTGAATAAAATATATCATCGTCTAAATCATGTCTTTTAAAGATTGCCATTGAAAATCACCTAACGCAGAGGGTGCGGTCCGAAAAAACACGGCCCAACAAACCTCTGTAGTTTGTTTATTGTTGTGCGGATCGATGGGCGATGACGAAGCGGGCTCCAAAGGCGTTTTGAACTCTTCACAGAAATCTACGGGTCCCGGGAGAGCCGCAGGCGCAGACGGCGGACAAAACGGACCACCGGAGCGCGTCCGGTGGTCCGCGGAAGGCGATGCCAGCGCGGCGGCGGCCAGAAGACCAGATCCCGCGGCCGCGTGGGATCCGAGGAAGACGCAGCGACCAGCGCCGCATCCGCTGGCAAAGGGGGGGACCACGTCCTCCCCCCCAGCTCGGCCCGCTGGCCGAGCCAGCGCCCCCCCCCCCCCCCCCCCCCGACCGGTCCGGTGCGGGTCGTGCAGACCAGGCCGGGTCGCGTTCGGCCGGGCCGGGCCGCCCCGGGCCGCACCGGGTCGGATAGACCCGGTTCGGGCTGACCCAGGGGGGGTTGGGCCGGGCCCGGCCCGGCCCAGACCCCCCCATTTCGGACTATTTTCAGTCATTTGCCCATATCTTGGGCTTCAGACCTCCGATCGACACACCGTCAGTTGCATTGGGATCCTTGGATTGAGATGGTCGTTTCGTTATATTTCACTCAAGGTTTCGGAGAACCTTGGGTACATCCAAGTTGGTTCGAACACGAAACCAACCGGGCCCTCGGAGCTGAAACGCTTATAACTTAAGCTTCAGATGTCCGATTGACGTGCCGTCAACTTTGTTGGATCCCTCTTGGTGAGACAGACCTTTTGGATTACTCCGCTCGAGGTTTGGATGCAGTTGGAGTGTGGTCGAGTTGGTTTTGACTTAAAACCCAACCGGGCCCTTGGAATGAAAAGGCCAATAACTCTCAGACCGGACGTCCGATTGACGCACCGTCTGTCACGTTGAGTTCCTATCATCGAGACGGAACTTTGGGATACATCAAATCCAGACTGCGTGTCAGTTGATGTATCGACCCCCTTGGATTGTGGAGTGGACCCTCCCGGAATCGAGCATGCTGTGTGCGGGAACCCTAGAGCTGGCTGCGACTGCGACGACGATGACGACTACACTGAAATCCTCTGTGGGTTTGGCAGCGACGACGACTGCACAGAAATCCTCCATGGGTTCGGCAGCGATGAAGACCGTACTGAAATCCTCTGTGGGTTCGACGATGATGACTACTGTTCTTGTATCCTATGTGGGTCCAGCAGTACTACTGTTCTTGTATCCTACGTGGGTCCGGTAGTGTTTGACTCTATACTTGTATCCTACGTGGGTCCAGTAGAGTAGCTGGTCTTGTATCCTATGTGGGTCCGACTGGTTAGCTGGTTTAGTATACTACGTGGGTCCCAGCTTAGATGAATTAGTGGCTACATCTGATCATCTCTATCACCTTATGAATAAGTATACCTGTGTGAGCTGAGTCTTAACTATTCAATCAATATCTTCGATATGATTGACTTGATTTCCTATGTGGATTGGGTTGTGTTATCCTGTGTGGGTTGGTTGTGCTATCTTGTGTGGACTAGATCAAATTTGGGCTTGGATGTTGGAGTTGAACTGGAATTGGTGACTTAGGTATATGTATGGGCATATACCTAAGTAGTGTTGGTTGTTACTTCATGATTGTTTCTTTCCATTGTGGATTATCCTATGTGGATTCTGGGAGACCTTTGGGGTCTCGGGGTCCCTACTGAGTAGCGTATACTCACCCCTGCACGGGATATGCCCACACTACATTGTGTTGGATGCAGATGACGGACAATGCTGTTCGTGGTTGAGGCTTGTGGAGCAAGACGGTACCTGGAGGTGGACCACTGAGCAGGACGTACTTGTAGCGGACAGCTGGAGCCGAGGAGCAGAGGAGATGATCTGTACCTACCCTTCAGGTGAGATTTTCCAGAAGACGGCTTGGACTTTATGCTTACTTTTCTGCTATTGTACTCTCTTTCATTTGTACTTTACTTTCTATTATACTGCACTTTTCAGTTTGGGCTTGTATTCTGGCCCACTTACTTTTCCGCACTTACTTTTGTACCCAGTTTTTCTTAGTGTTTACTTCTACTGGCTTACTCTGTGGTATTATTTTACTTTATAAAGGCAATTCCTTCCCTTTTTATCGGGATTTACGCCTTTGGTGCTAGTCGCCAGCCCCTGGCCTATGGGAGGCGGGCTTGGGGTTGTCACGGCACGGGTCCCGAGGATGGGTCATGACACAACATTTGGTTTTCTATTATTCTATAGCTCGTAGGGTGTTTTCTTCAATAGAGTCTTCATTATAACTCTATTGATGACATAGAATATTGTGTTAATAGCATCAAAAAAAATTTAATAGACTTTATATATTTATACAACATTGTTCTAGAAATATCTTCCAAGGTCTTATTTCTCCTTTTAAAATCACAATTATGTTTAGGTGTTCTATTGGAAGTAAATGTATGTTTAATTCTATATTTTGAATGAAAGGAAATAAAATCATGGTTTTCAAACTATCCCCTATGTTCACTTATCAAATATATAATTTTATAATCTTTTTAATTTTATACTAACTTGAAAAAAATTATAAAAACAAGACATGATTCACTCTTAAGTCTTAAAAAATAAACAAAAGTAAATATTGAAAATTTATCAACCAAAACATAAAAAAGATTTTAAACCTAGTATTGTAGTTCTAAAGGGTCCAAATAAATCCATGTGAATAATTTCTAATTGTATAGAAGTGGAAAAATCATTAATTGTTTTGAAAGGTGACGTGTTTTTATTTCCCATTTTTCATGCATCAAGTAGTTTCTTTGTATACAATTTAAATTGATGCAAATAAAAAATAAAAATTTTCGTTGAAATTTTTCTCAAGGAATAAAAATTACATTGTCCAAGACTTTTATGAAAAATCCAAGATTAATTAATTTTAGAATTAAAATAGTTTACATTTTTTACATAACTAATATAGATCTAGAGTGCAAACCTTTTTATTAATTGGTGCTATAAATTTTAGAAATTTATCTTTGAAAATAGAATAAGAATTATTAGAAAAATCAAAAGAAAATAAATCATAAAAAGGTTTAGAAATACTTATCAGGTTGTGCATTAATCCTTAATTATAAAGTCATTTTTTTATGAGGGATAAATGTGGATCTCTAATAGATCCAAGTCCAATAATATTTCTTTTGGAATTATCACCAAATATGACATGCCCTCAATCAAGTTTAGATACTGTGTGAAAGTTGGAAAAATTTCCACTCATGTATCTTGAATAGCCATTGTCTATAATTTTTATTATCATTGTTATTATTTCCATTTTCCTATAAAAAAAGTTAATCAAAAATATTTTTTAGTACCCAAATGAAATTGGGTATAATGGTGTTGTCTACTAAATATTTTGGAACCCAAATTTGTCTACACTTTTCGTAATTTCTATAATTTCCATAATAAAAATTATATAAGTTTATAGAAATAAAATCCTTATTTACACAAAAAAATTGAAAATATATTAGACAACAATCATTATCACAATGACCAACTATACCATTGTAAAAAAAGTAAAATTAGACATGTTTTTTTTAGAACTAGAGATAAAGTAATTTTTAAATAACTTAGGTTTCTCTCCATTATTGTTTATGTATTATTTTTTATTGGACTTATTGTTAATAAGGATTTTTGTTAAGGAAATCATATCCATAAGTAAATACACTTGAATCATATTTTTTTAACTTTATCCATTAATTACTTTATTTTACTATCATGGATAACACAACTAGAAGCATATTCATCCAGACTTAGTTTTAGTTCTGAAATCTACTTGAGCAGACCCCATTTTTCAATTAACACAACAATATAAGTTTTCTTTAGATACTTTTTATTCTTATTAAGATATTAATACTAATATTTTAGTATAGAAAAATATTTATTTAATTCATAAAAATAAAAACATTCAAAATCATATTTAGATTTAGAATAATAATAATAAATAGCATCTACCTCTTTTATCTGATCAATGAATAACATATTAGCTTTCTAATTAGAATTCTCACGCTCTAAATAAGATGAAGATTTATCACTAGAGTATTTAAAAACACTCCATGTGTCCTACATTAATTTCTTATCTTTTTTTGTAATTCATTTTTCTTTTGAACTTATTTTCAAATTTATGCTTATCTTTCAACTAAGGGAAATAATTAAGGATATTCTTGAGCTTATTACATTCATATCATCTTACTTCATTTTATTTTTCATCAAAAAAATTTGTACTTGTTGTAGGATTTCTTGAATCTTATTCTCTTATCATATTTTTTTTGTTTAAAATTGATAAATTTCTCTATTAAAATATAAATAGATTGAATCTTCTTTATTGGATGAGTTAGAAACTAATTTTTCTTTGAGTTTCCTCTCATACTTTAAAGTAGGGAATTTTAAATCATTATTTTCTTTCTTGATTAACTTTTCATCATCAACTTCTTCATACATATCTACCGTGTACATAATAAGAGTATTAATTAAGTCCTTTATTTTCATATCCTTTATAGGTGCTGATTTTCTTATAGCATTGGATATTCCACTCCATTTATAAGGTAAAATTATAATAACTTTTAATGTTTGATCTAGTTCTAGCACTAGAGTACCAAAACTAGCTACGCCATTCACAATTTCAGTTAATCTTAAATTTAACTATGAGAGGATTTCTCTTTTCACCATTATAAAAATATAAAACTTGAGATTTATATTGTTTAACCTTATTAGTATAAAATTGTTGGTTCCTTTATAATAAAATAGAATGGTTATATACATTTCATGAGTCGTATTGCACTATAAAACTCAATTAAACTTATAATTACCTAAAAAATAGATTACACTATAGTATCCCATGTCTTGAGTTCACCTTTAAGAATTTTATATGGCCTGATATATTTTAGATAAAACTTCCAACCAAATCTCTTAAAGTAGATAATTATTCAATATTTCTAGCACCCATAGTTTTATCCATTTAAGTATAGTGAAATAATCATGCATATTACTTATTTTAAATAATCCATTATAGAAACTTAAGAATAGATCTTAAGACTAAATATGGAATAAGTTTATAACTTTAAATTCACTTTCTACAATACAATTTTTTTCCCAGTAGAGTTATGACATGATTTTTTTGTGCATCATTTTTTTAAATGTGAAAAAATGTTCATTAATGGAAGGAAAAAATTATTTATCCTTGAACATGATAATACACATTACAAACTTTGAAACTAAATATCAAATAATTTTTCATTCCTTGATTTTGATTTTAATCCAAGTTTATGTTCATGAGCATAGATTTTGGAAAGTGTGACTATCTAATGTGATTTTTCACCTTTTATATTTTGATCCATTTAATAAAAATATCACTTTGCACTTCCTTTGGATTTTTGGGTATTAGTTTTAGTTCTCGGTGTCCCTTAATAAATAGCATAGGTTTAAATATAATTTTAATTTTATAATGAGTATTAAAAAAATAATAAAAAATGTTAATAAGAAAAACAAAAAAAAAGATAAATTTATGCGTATAGAAATGAAATGACCAAATGTATGGCTTTCAGCACTTGTGGATCATTAATCCAAAGTTTTATAGACTAGATTTTATAATTTTATCTTTATTTTTGGTAATTTAAATTTTTTATTAATTAAGTTAACTCGAGATGATGCTCGAGTATGTGAGATTCACTTGGTACCCTAAGGTCTTTAAGCCTTGGAGTCATCGTCAAAGTCCCGCTACATGGGTTTAATTGATTGAGTGCAATTTCAATTATCATGAAAAAATAAAAAAAATAAAAAAAAATAAAAAAAAGTAAATTACCATCTTAATATTAAAATGAGATTCCACCTAGAACTCATATATTTTCCCCCTTGAATAAAACTGAACCCCCATGTCTATTGTGATGCACATCACATCATTATGCATAATTGAAATTAGATGAAATCTTGTGATGAATTTGAACAAAGGAATGGGATTGGTCTTGGGAAATGCTTATGAAATTCTCTTATGTTAAATGATTTTTATGGTTTCATTATTTTTTGGCATGAATTTTTGGGTGATCATTATATATTAAAATGTTTTTTGGAAAATATTATTCAAATTTCATATTTTTTGGGATACATTTTGATCAAGACTAGAAAAAATAAAGTTTTGGTGTGATTATCCACTAAAAGAGGCTAATATTAATTATCTATATTATAATATTCATGCGATTCAATGTTAATAAACACTTGTACTAGTGAATTTTATAATTTGAACTTATTTTATTAACATGTTTGTAATTCCTTCTAAAATGAACTATTATATGGTACATTTTTAAACATCTTATAAAAAACCTAATGGTCTTGATTTCATTTTCATATTCATTTCCATGTCTCCCATGCGATGAGTAATATTCTAAACTTTTATAGACATTGAATATTCAATTGAAAAGATGACCCAATTAGGACTTGATACAAGAATATTCTGGGAAAAGTTAATTGGAAAACAAACCAATAAAAATAATGTATAGTCCAAGATAAAATCCCAATGAATCTCAAATTTTAACTGAAGATATATAACATTATTAGGAACATTTAATCAAATAGTGATAAGAGCTAATTCTAAGTTTTAAATGAAGTTATAGGCATCCCAAGTTGAAGATAAAATTCTGGGCTAAGTTTTGTGGCCTAGAAAAACATCCCACCATTTCAATCATATATCAAAAAATAAAAATCCAATTGGGAATAAATTTTAAATACTATATGATAACATCTAGGGATTAATTTTCTTCTTTTATGTCCCACCCCAATTTATCCATATATGATTTCATTTCATCACCTTTGTTTTTAGGATGCAATATGGATCCTATTTAGGGTCAAGGGTGGAAAAGTCCATATTCCAAACAATTTAAACAACACTAGAACTACCATAATAAAGTGGTAATACATGGATTGTTGTGGGTATAATAGATAATTTTATTACTAATAAGGGTCGAATCTATAGGGACCAAATATGTAACCTTGAGACACTCACATTTTTTAGGGATTTTGGCTATGAAGTGGCCAAATTGGGGTTGATTGAAATTGGGATACCAGAATAATAAATTACCTAAGAGAATGATTTGAATTTAATAAAGTAAACATCATAATATTTTGAAATAAAAAAATTAAAGAAGTTGTTTCTAATACTAGAATGGATGCAATTGTTTTCTTTAGAAATTTTAGCTCACTGGTTCAAGAAGTTTCCACTAAATGAGATATGTCCCCAAAATAATTCACCAATTTAATCCTTAAAAAATTATAATTATAATGACAAATTCACTTATAGTATCACTTTAATTAGAACTCTAAGGAGTTGTATCATACTAGCACTCAAAATATGTCATCTTTAAAAATGGTGAAGATGAAGATGAAAATAAGTCATTAAATTGAACTCTTAAAATGATGAACTAATTAAAGAATATAAGAACATAAAATAAAATCCAATACATCCCCATGAAACCCCCTAGAATAAACCCACAATATTTTTATTCTTCCATTGATTCAAAGCTCTCAATGGAAGGTGGGATTCAACTTAAAGAAGCAATATTGAAGAAGATAAAAAAACACTCCATCATTGTGTGAAGGATTTATCTCTTCACTATGAGGATAAATTCACACCTTAATGAAAGGATATAAATTTTTTAACAAAAATAACATAAAATTATATGAATAAGAAGTTTTATTAATAATATAAGGGGAGCTATAACAACTTATATATGAAAGACAAACTTAAGATAACCAAATTGCAGCATAACATTACAATGAAAACATACACCAATAATCTTAAAATATTCCAACCCCACTACCTTAAATAGGATTTTTTGAAGACTTGGGTAGATCCACCAACAGTACAAGTCTTCCCACTTTATTATATTAGGACAAGGGTGGTGGAAAGTTTGTGGAATGTGGAATTTTCTACCCTTGACCCGAAACATGAGGTAGATTGAATCTACCAAACAGAGGCGCTGAAAGGACCTTATATATGGCCTAATTGGGGAGGGATATAGAAGAATAAAATGAATAACAAGATGTTCCCTGAGATTCTATAAAATTCTTCCCCAATTGGATGTTTGTTTTGAGATTTGATTGAAATGGTGGTCGGTTTTTCATGGCCACATAATCTGGACCAAAATTTTATCTTCAACATGGTATGTATATAAATCCATGTAAAACTAAGAATTAGCTCTTATCAATGTTTTATTAAATGTTCCTCATAATTTTATCTATCTCTAGTTAAAATTTTAGCTTCATTGGGCTTGGATATTGGTCAATACAATATTTTTATTGAGCTTCTTTTCAGTTCAGTTCACCAAGAATGTTCTTGGTTCCAAGCCTTATTTAGTCATCCTCCCAATTAAATATTCAATAGAACTAGAATTATATAAGTTTAATCATATCATGGTATAATTTAAAATTAATATGAAAATAAAATCAATACCATTGGGTGTTTTAGAAGGTGTTTAAAAATATACCATGTAATAGTGCATTTTAGAAGGAATTACAAACATGTTAAAAAAAGAAGTTAAAATTGTAAAATGCACTAGTACATGTGTTTATGAACATTTAATCACATAAATATGATAATATTAAGAATTAATATTAGAATATTTTAGTGTATAATCACTCCCCTGACTTGATTTTTGCTCGTCCTGATAAAAATATATCTCAAAAATATGAAATTCAAATTCCCTTTTTAAAAAATATTTTAATATACAACCCTCACCAAAATCCTCATACCAAATAATTATGAAACCCATCAAAATAATTTAACACAAGATAGGTTCATAAGAAATTACTAAGCTTAAGACCATTCCTTTGTTCAAATTTATCACCACATTTCATCCAATTTCAATTAAGCATAATGATGTGATGTGAATCACAATAGACAGGGGGTTCATTTTTATTCAAGGGGGAAAGGTGGAAGTGCTAGGTGGAATCAAGTTTTAATATTAAGACTAATTTTCAATATTTTGTTTTTTATTTTTCCATTGCAATTTAAATTGCACTCAATCAAGTCAACCCATGTAGTGAGACTTTTCTGATGACTCCTAGGCTCAAATACCTTTTGTCACCAGGTGAATCTCACATACTCAGGCATCATCACAAGTTAACTTAGTCAATAAAAATAATAAAATTACAAAAAATAGAGATAAAATTAAAAACTATAGGCCAAAAAACTATGGATTAAAAATCCCCAAGTGTTGAAATCCATGAATTAAAACATTTCATTGCTTTACATGAAAATTTATTATTTTTTGTTATTTTTATATTTATAATTTTTTATGATTTCTTTTAATTTTTTTGAATATTTATTATAAATTTAAAATGATTTCCAAACCTATTCTATTTATTTAGGGATACCATGAACTCAAACTAATACCCCACTATCCAATGGATTTGCAAATTGATATTTTAATTAAATGGATGAAAATATAAATGGTGAAAATTCACATTAGACAACCACACTTTCAAAAATATATTCTCATGAACATAAAATTGTATTAAAATAAGAATCAAGTAATGAAAATTTATTTAATATTCAATTTTGAAGTTTTCAATGTGTATTATCATGTCCAAGGATAAATAATTTTTTCCTTCAATTAACGCACATTTTTTTCACTTTTTTTAAAAAAAATTGATGCACACAAAAACATATTTTTTTATGCCACCCCCCAACTTAGAATAAAACTATCCCAAATGTTTAAGGAAATGAAAATCCAAAAGGGGTACTTGTATAAAAGAGGAGTTTGAAAAGGAATTTGAGTAAATAAAAAGGAACAAATTCACCTAGTATTTGAAGTTAAAGTTCATACTACTCCCAATTACTCCTTTTATATCATTTTACCATAAAATATCCTCATGGGTGATTGAGGACTAGGTTTGAACTCCTGAATAAATTTGGCTCCTTTGAAAACATGCAACTTTTGAAGCTTCTAAATCTCACACTCAAACAACATTAGAGAATAATGAAAACCCCAAGGGGTTCCCTTAACTAAAAAACATTCAAAAACAAAAATTAATATTGAAAAAACACCCTTTTTTATTTAAGTAAATATAAAAAAAACAAATGAAAAGAAAAAAAGAATTCGGGTTTCCCCTAGAAAGTGACTAGTTTAATTTTTTTGCTTTACTTGGACCCCCTGACTTAACCAATACAAACTTTAAATATCTTAAGGGTTATATTTTTCACTAATTACATTAGATATTGATTGACTGGTCATTGATTTTAGTGGGAAGGTTTGGAATTTGATTCAAGAAAAATCATATAGGTGTCAATGAATAGGCTAATCTCATGAATATTGAAAAGGGTTTATATAATTTATTTTTTAATATTTCTTAAGACATCAAGGAGAATTTAATCTTTATTATAATAAAGAGAGGATGAAATAATGAAAAAATGTTTTTGATTATCCCATATAAAGTAATAATTGAGAGAGTATATAAGGACCTTGAATTTAAACTTGGGTTGGTTAACACATTCAGACACTGGTCAAGACTTTGAATCCAACTAAATTTCATTTTAAAAATCTCTCAATAGAATTGGATCCTTTTGAACAAAAGATTCAACAACCAAATTAGATAGATCAGTGTCGAGAATGGGTATGGACTTGAAGTTTGTGATTTATCCCAATGGTCCAGTGATTGGTGTTTCTAAAAAATCACCAATGGAGAAATATCTAGGAACCTCAATCCATGATGTCCAATTCTACTATTTTGAACACATAAAATCAATTTCATACAAATTTAAACACTCATCAATAGTTCCCTCATGTTCTTCAGGTTGAAAATCAATATTCCCCAACCAATTCAACTCATTTTCCATCTCTGATTTCTCATATTATAAAGTTGATTCTTCGGTATTTTCCTTTGATTTTGAATCTTTCAATGGTTTGGGAATCAATGTTTTAGTTTTTTTAGTTTTACCACTCTTGGAAGTAGTCAAAATGGGGATTTTTTCATGTGAAGTTTTTTTGTAATAAGAATATTCTATCAATATCGATGGGGGGTTAAACTGAGTGGGAATGGGTTCCATAACTATTTCAATGCTTTGCAGTTATAATATTAATGATGAAACCTCTGAATTCATTATCTCTATTTATTGAAAGAAATTAAGTAATGGATGTGGATCAGGATAGAAAAGGGTTTGAGGTAAATGGTATATTCTAGGAGGATAATTAAGTTGTTGAAATTTCATAAGAGGATGTTCATATTGTATTTTTTGGGATTGTAACTCATTATAGGTTGGAATGTTTTGTGAATCATAGGAATTCAAACATTGTGGTTGATTAGGTTTTTGATTATCCCACCAGTAGAAACTAAGATTCTTATGGGACACTGCACTTGGTGTGGGGTGATCAAAGTAGGGAGAGGTTCCCCATGTTGGGATTTATTCAAAAGGGCCTTCCATATGAGTGAAATAGGGGTTGATAATAGAGAAGTGGGGGTGATCAAAGGATGCTAGTGTCTAAGATAACTTTATTAGGTCACCGAAAATGGTGTAAAAATTTGGTCTCAACCAAATTTACCCTACTGATAGAAATGTTTATTGTATTACAAGTAGGGATTGAATCTATAGGGACCGAATAAGTAACCTTGAGATACTCAGATTTATTAGAGATTTTAGATATAAAGTGGAAAACTTTGGGGTTGATTGAAATTAGGATACTAGAATACTAAATTAACTAAAAGAATTATTGTAATTAAATAAATTAAACACATTAATATTTTTAAAGAAAAAATAAAGAATATGGGATGATCCTAGGTTTTTCTAAGACAATAATGGATGTAATTGTTTTCTTTAGAAATTTCATCTCACTAGTTCAATAAGTTTCCACTAAATGAGATAATTCTACAACATAATTAAATAACTTAATCCATAAAAAATTATAAGTTCAATCACCCATTAATATATAGGATCACATTAATATGAACTCTGAGGAGTTGTATTGTACTATCACTCATAACATGTCATTGTTAAAATGAGAGAAATGAAGAAGAAAATAAGTCATTGGATTGAACTCTTAAAAAAATGAAATAATTTAAGAATATAAGCACATAAAATAACATCCAATACATCCCCATTAAACTCACTAAAATCAAACCAAAATAGGTTTATCATTCCATTGATGGAGAGATCTCAATGCAAGGCTAGAGTCATCTTAAAGAAGCAAGATTAAAGAAGAGAAAACAAAAAAAAACACTCCACTATTGAGTGAATGATTTATCTCATTGATGTATGAATCAAATCACACATTAATGAAACAATATCAATGTGTTAAAAAAAATAGAAATTAAAAGGAATAATAATTTTTATTAAGAAGGTAAGGGGAATTAGAACAATATACATGTGAAAGAAAAACTTAAGACAACAAAATCACAACATAACATCACAATGAAAACATACACCAAGACTCCTAAAATCCTCCAAAACCACTAAATTAAATAGGAATTTTGGAAGCCTTGTTTCAATGCTCCAATATTACAAGTCTTCCCACTTGATTATGGTAGGCCTATAGTGGTGGAAAATTTATGGAATGTGGACTTTTCCACCCTTGACCTAAAATTAGATCCAGATTTCATTTACCAAATAGAGGCACTAAAATGACCTTATTGATGGATGGATTGGGGTGGGATATAGAATAATAAAATGAATCCCTAGATGTTCCCTGACTTCCTGAAAAATTTCATCCCAAATGGATATTTAGTTATCAATATATTATTGCAATGGTGGGATGTTTTTCTGGGCCACAAAATCTGGCCCAAATTTTTATATTCAAATTGGGTTACCTGGAACTCCCTTTAAAACTAAAAATTAGATATTTTTACTATGGGATGAAATATTACTACTTATTTTCTATATCTATAATTAAAATTTTATCTTTATTGGGCTTGAATCTTAGCCAATGCAGTATTTTTATTAGGCTATTTTCCAGTTCACTTTGTACAAAATGTTATTGGTTCAAGGCCCAATTTGGTCATCTTACCAATTGAATCTTGAATATCTACAAAAGTATAGAATGTTACTCATATCATGGGATACCTAAAATTAAATATGAAAATAAAATCAAGACCATTGGTTCTTTTAGAATGTGTTTAAAAATGTGCCATGTAATAGTTTATTTTAGAAGGAATTACAAACATATTAATAAAAGAAGTTCAAATTGTAAAATTCACTAGTAGAGGTGTTTATGAACATTTAATAACATGAATATTATAATATAAAAATGAATATTATAATATTTTAGTGGATAATAAAGTTATACAAAGACTCAAGAGGGGGTGTATTGAGTTCTTAAAAATTTCTCAACTCAAAACCAACCTCTTAAAGCTAGTCCAAACATATCCTACACTTCTCAAGTAGATATGTAATGGAAAACTAAAAGAATTCAGACCTAAGATATTTATAGTGTATCATGGAAAAAATATCTCATAATCCACTTTACCAACATTATCTCAATGATTTTAGTGATTTTGACAATACCAACCATTTTCCTAGAGTTTTCCTAGCTTAGTGTAAGTGGATTTCACTTGTTAAAATATCAAAAATATTATTTCAACCTATTATTTACAAGTATTATACTTATAATTCATCCACTCTTAGTGTAATGAGTGTAAAATTTAAAATAAAAAATAAAAAATATATAGAAAATATTTTCATTTCTGTACACATTTGCAAGAAGAAAATGATAGATGATCAAGATTATTTAGAGAAATAATATATATCAAATATATCTCTTAAGATAGTTATTTTATTGTAGATAAAACTTGAAATAAAAAATACCAGTAGATCATTATTTTTTGTCATATAAAAAAAGAGGCTTAAAAAATAGAGTATGTGTGGGTAGTAGTTCTTATGTTTTTATAACTTTATATTTTTTGATATATGTATTTATTTTTTATATTAAAATGAATCATTTAATTCAAAAAATTGATAGTGAATTGTATAATAATCAAAAATTAATTTTATATACTTTTCATGTGACTTTATTCTCCGAAAATAGTTAAATAGAGGTAGTCATTTTGGATTATCTATGGCCTTTATTAGAACTTCGTGATTTCTTGTAAATATAAACTTTAAATAAATGATGATTTATTTATTAATGTATCACTACTTTTGATATAATTAAATCTGGAGTAGAATTTTCTCAAAATACTTCAAAGGTAATAAGCTTCTTATAATTGTAATAAATTATCCTGAAAATACCAAACATTAAAAGTATTTGTTTTCATAGGTATTCAGGTTTTATAAAACTTGTGATTCTTAAGTCTTTATATCTCTATATAAGTTTTTTTCATAAGTCTTCCTTTTTATATTAAGTTTTTCTATCGATCTTATGAATTCATCTTGATCACAAGTCTTTCCCTTTGAACACAAATCTTTCCTTCCAAATGTAATTATTTTCTTCAAAACATAAGTCTTTTCTTCCAAATGTTTTTTGTAAGACTTTTCTTGATCATAATTATTAAAAACTTGATGAAATTTCTAGTAACTGGAGCATTGTAAGTCTTTCATGTAGAATATATTTCTATGATCATTTTACTTCTATAATTAGAAAACATTTTTGCAACCAAAATAAAAATATCCTATAAATAATATTTAAAACATTATAAGAATTAGTGTGCACAATTAAATAGAAGTAATTATTAATAACATTGAGGGTTTTGTGATCATAAAAACTTAGGATAAATTAGGATAATTTGGAACAACATTAGTGTGTCCAACAATCCATGACCTAGAGTAAGTAATGTCTCAACTTTGAGAGACTATTAAGTGTACCTTTTAGCAGTGTCACAATTCATGATTACTCTTGTATAAATGAGAAAGAGAGAGAATCCAGATTTTGTATGCTTCTATATTTTTCTTTTAATGAATGAAAAATATATCTATGTTAGATCATTGAAAATTCCTTAATTTTCCTTGTTGTTTTTACTATAAGTCTATGATGATCTAAGAAACTGAGAAAGGGTAATATCAACATAACTAGATCCACTTGATCATTGTATGGAGATAGATTAAGTAAATAATAACATTAAAATTATTATCCAATTATGAAATATGAATCAATTTATTATCCTTTTAGATATGTTCCCATGGAAGGATATAAGTAGGTTGGATATAGCAACACATATTCCATAATTGTAATTTGGGGTGAGTCTATGTAATAAAATACTATGGTATTTAGTTTCCACCTAAGAATGTGCACTTAGATTGATATAGGTAGGCCATATATGAAAATTCATTTACCATTACTATAAGATGAGCTTATCCCATTTAGATATGGGAAGTGGTTTCCCACTGTACTTTTTTTCTTGGATGGATATAAGCAGGCCAGATATGGAATCACTATAATCCATGGTTGGTCTATTCCTAAATTATAGAGTTGACAGAATAAACATACTAAAAATCATGAATTTTGATTTTGGAATTGTGATTTTGGAGTTAAAAATAACTCAAGTACCCTGAATTGCACCTTTATGCATTTCACATAAATCATTTGAACCAATATGAGAAGAATAGAGGGGTTCCATAATTTTTACCTAAGTTAAAGGACTTAAAAAGAACAAGTTAAATTTTTATTAGGATGAGTGTTGGTCCCCACAAGATTTTCATATTTTTTATTTTATTTTTCTCCTTAACTTTTTCTTAAATTATTTATGGAAGTCTTAGTGGGAAAGAACTCATCTTTTTCTTGAATCACCCATTGTGAGTTTTTGGCCTGATAAGTTTCATGCCTTTAATTTTTAAAAATGATCATAATTTTTCCTAGGTTATGCAAGGTTCATTTCTAGAGAGAAGATAATATAATTTTTCCAAGGTATACTTCATAGGTTTTCGACCAAGTGAGTATTATGTCTCTTTACTTGGGCAATTTAAGGTCATGAAATGTAACATACCAACCCAATCAAACATACCATTCAACCAATTTAGACCATCATGGGGTGGGGTAAAAAAATATAACAAAACTAATCTTTTATATAAAAAAAATAATACATACAACTAGATTAAAAAAAGAATAAATAATGGGAGACACAATTGATCCAAATAGGCTAAACCATAAAGAAATACAAGTCTAGAAAACAAGTCTCTATGTAACCAAACATCACCACCAAACTCTCCCATGAAGAAAAATTAATATAAAGAGAATCCTTTATGCTATAAAATTATCTTCCCTTTACCTAAATACTATAAAAACAAGGTCTACAACTACCCACAAGAAGAAGTAGGGTGTGAGAAACAAAGCCCAATAGGATACCACTAAGAGATCTATGCACGTTCTAATAATAAGAATGCACAAGTCCAAACTTTAAAATAAAACATTTTTACGATTATTTTTGTAAATAAATAGTTTTAAAACCTTTCTAAAAAAATCCTTGAGTTTTAAAAAATTGAATGTCATAATTTCCATAGCCATAAAAAAATATGGTAAAGATACATAAATATAAATATATATGTGACCCAAAATTCATGATATAATATACCATGTAATAAATAACTAGAAAAAACAATTCACCTACCAAACATGCCCTAACCTATGGGAAAATATGTACTAGATACTCACAAGCCTAATAATAAATGAGGTTAGATCCACCTAATATCAAGGCCTTCCATAGACCATCAATATACAAGAGGTTACCTCCTATTGGAGTCACACACACTAAGGCTACCCGTGTCTCTATATCGATGTACCCAAGGTTCTTTTTGTGAATTGTTTTTCAATTTTAGTTTTAAAAACCATTATCTAATTTTTATAAAAAATTTCAAAGCCAATACAATCTACTTCAAGATTTGAAAATCCATTTTTACATTTCAAATCATAGTAATTATGTTTCAAAGAAATAACCCTTTAAAACAAGAACCCATGTCATTTTCAATTTCAACACATTCAATTCCATCTCATATCTCAAGGAATCAATAATAACAAAAATTAATTCAAGAAATTATAACAATTTAACAGATCCAACTACCATAAGGATGTATAAAACCTAATCACCATTGAAAACGGGGACTAGAATCCAAGAGAACATCCTTCACAAAGTAAGGTAAACCATGAATCTAAATAGGATTGACAAAAAACCCTATTCAATCATGAAACTAAAGCCTAAACATAGAAATAGATTGAACCAAATAAATACCATGAAGAATTCTTACCTAAATAAGAGAATTTTGAGCCTGATGGTGATTAATCACTGAAAGAATCGACCCAGGTATAAATAAGTCACCAAACATTTCCCAAGGTAAGAGCTTTAGCCAGGAATAGGAGGCTAAAAATGAAATAAATACTCAAACACCCACACAACACCCTAAAACTATAACTTAGAGAATTACAATGCATTTAATATTTTACACATTGTGAATCCTTTTTATATTAAGTTAAATTGAAGAATGCATTGCCTTCTTAATTAAAAAATTGATTTTCACATTACATGATGTGTAAATTTTCACACTATGAATTCAACTCATGGGATGAGTCAGGATGACATTACATATTGTGAAACCCCATTACACATCGTGTAACTATATATAGAACATAAAAATGTAAGTTCATGTTGAAAATTCAAAAAAATCTTGGACTTCACTATTACAGGTATCCTCCCAATTTATGGTCTATAATACTCACCCAATAGAGAAAAGGAAAACAAAATCAATGACTAGGACATACCTAATAGAAAAGTAGGTGGGTGTTGCAATCTCCCCACCATAAAAGCTTTTTGTCCCCAAAAAGAGCTCAATATCTTGGATCCATAAAAAGAGTAGGTCACTACTACCTCGTCAAAATCTCCCACTCCCACATATCATGGTGATCCTATCTACACTGCCATAATACCCTAACTGGGGGATCATTTTACTATGCAATACCTTATCCTGGTGACCCATAATCTGAACTGGTTTCTCAACTAAAGTGTAATTGGGCATAAGAACAACATCATCTCATCTAATCACATGGGAATGATCTAGTATATACCTTCTTAACTAGAAATTATGAAACACATCAAGTATATAATTCAAGCCATATGGTAAAATAAATTGATAGTCCACCCTCCCCAGTCTCTCAATGATCTCAAAGGGGCCCACAAACCTCGATGCCAAATTACCCTTCTTAACAAACAATAATTTCCCAAGAAAGGTGAAACTTTGATAAAGAACCGATCACCAACCTCAAACTCTGGCAGCCAATGACAATGATCCAAATAAGATTTGTGAAAACTTTTTTCTATGGTCAAAAACATCTGGATTAACTACACCACCTCTGTCATCTCCTAAACAACACTCAAACCAACCAAGGACTAGTCTCCCAACTCTACCCAGCACAAGGGTTATCAACATGGATGCCCATATAAATACTCAAAGGGTTCCATACTGATGGAATCTTGATAACTATTATTATAGGAAAAATCAACTAGAGGAAAATGTCAGTCCCAAGATCCACTAAAATTAAGAACACAAGATCAGTGCATATCCTCAAGAACCTGGATGGCCCTCTCTGTCTTTCCATCAATTTGTAGATGATAATCCATGATCAATTTCAATTGGGAACCCATTTCCCCCCATAAAAATTTCCAAAATATATATGTGAACCTCAAGTCCTTGTCAGAAACAACCACAGAGGGAACCCCATGAAGTTTCACATTCTCCCAAAGATACAAGTCCCCAAGTTGTTCCACTTTCTTTATTTCCTTTATTGTAAAGAAATGAACTTATTTGGAGATTCTATCAATAATCAAACAAATTTAATTTGTTCCACTAGGATTAAATGGTAAAATAATGAAACAATCATTGGAAATATCATCCCAATTCCATACCAGAATGGGTAAAGGCTGAAACAAACTTTTAGGTATCTAGTGTTTTTCCGTAACTCTTTAATAAGTGAGACATTATAATAAAAACCTGAAAATAACTACTTCATCCTCGACCACCAATACCAATGTATCAAATCATGGTATATCTTTGTAGCCCCGGGGTGCATAGATTAACATGACCAGTTTCCACTATCTAGAAACTCTTGTATCAAGGAAAACAGAACAAACAACCTGCTATGGAAGCACAAAGATCCACTGGGAGACTGAGACAAATCACATGAGGTCTCCCCACAATTTATGATTTCTTCTAAGAATAGAATCTTAGTGTTTGTTATCTACTCAATTCAAAATCACTAATAAAAAGACAATTCAACCTTTATGAAATCCAAGAAAACTTTTCCACCAACCTTATTTACTCCCAAGCTCGTCTCAGCAAACAAACTCATCATAGACCATTTTCAACAAATTGCTTCATGGATTGTGTTGGTAATTTTATTCTCAATGCATCATCTATCAAATTTCCTTTCCTGAGGGTATATACTATATCAAAATCAAAGGTTTGAAGATACTCATCCCAGTGTCTTTGTCTCAAGTTCATATCTCTCTACGTGAAAATATACTTTAGTCTTTTTTTATTAGAATATACCATTAACCACTCTCCAAATAGATAGTGATTATACATTTTTAGTGAATGCATAATATCTAATAACTTAAGATCATGGTTAGGGTATTTTTTATCATGAGGGAATAACAGGCATGAGCCATAAGCCACAACTTATTTAACCTACATCAAGATACAACCAAAACCTATACCAGAAGCATCAAAGAAAACATCATAGTCCAAAATTGGTTCCGTAAGGATCAAAAGTAGTTCTAAATTCAACCACATATTCAGATCCTCAAAAATAACTCTAAAAATTTTCATTCCATTCAAACTTTACACCATTAAGGGTTAAAGCTATCATTGAAGATGTGAGCTTGGAGAAGTCCCAAACAAACTGTCTGTAGTAACCTACCAAACCCAATAATCTTCAAATATAAAACACATTATTGGGATAATCCCAATACAAAACTTCCTACACCTTTTTAGGATCCACTAAGACACGCCTCTCAGATATCACATTCCCTAGAAACTTTCCTTCTTGGATCCAAAAATCACACATGGAAAGATTACCATACAGACGATGCTCCCTCAAGGTGCAAAGTATGATATCTTTATGGTATATGTGATAATCCTATAACCTAGAGTACACCAAGATATCATCTACAAACACAAAAATAAAAAAATATTCCAACAACCAACAAAATATTCAGTTCATCAAATCTATGAATACTACAGGAGTGTTAGTGAGTCCAAATGGCATAACCAGAAACTCAAACCGCCCATATCAAATTTGAAATGCTATCTTGGGTATGTCCTCTTTCTAGACTCTCAATTCCTCATACCCCGACCATAGTTCAATCTTAGAAAACCAATGATCCCCTCTCATCTGATCTAAGAGATCATCAATTCTAGGTGAAAGATATTTGTTCTTAATGATAACCCAATTCAAATTCATGTATTAGATACAAAGTCTAAGGCTCTTGTCTACCTTCTTAATAAAGAGAACAAGTGAATCCCATAGTGACATGCTATCAAGAATAAATAATTTCACCTCCAGGACCTCATTATAGACTTTAAATTCCAATAACTTAGCAAGTTCTATTCAATAGGATGGCATAGAAATGGGAATCATTCTAGGTAATAGGTCAATAGTAAACTCGACCTCTCTCTGTGGTGGAAAACCAGAAAAATTATCCTAAAAGACCTCAGGTTATACACACACAACAGTAGGTAGATGACTAACTAAGAACATTTCAACTATATCAAGAAACATTTATGAAAATTGGCATGTGATTAAACCAACATAAGGAACAACTGACCCTACCCTTCTCGATATAGAGTCCCACTCACCTTGGAAAACATGAGTAACCCCATCAGTAGATAAAAACTATACCCAAAATATATAACCCTATATATATGAATTTATTATAATTATTCAATCCATGTTGATAATCAATTCAAATATGTCAAGATGAAGCACTAAGAAGTACCAAACCACCTTAAAGTTGCCTATCACCACCTGACATGCAAGTCATTTGAAACCTTGTTTGGGCCTCTTTCCCAAAGGTGTAGAAGGATCCAATAAGAATGAAATAAGATTAAAATTAAAAACCAACACATAAACCTACTTTTACATTATAAAATAATGATTATAACTTTTATCAAACAAATATAACACTATAGAATATGAAATAAACACCATGCTTATAACAATAGTTTCTCCTGGTTTAGATTCCTTTGGCACACACTATGATACATAAATTTGTATAGACTTAGCCACTTAGACATCCCCCTTTTACTGAAAATGATACCCATAACCCTTGGAATAATAAATATGAACCTATGAACCCATGGTGAAAGTGGACCCCTCTTTACTACCTTGGGACATCTTATCAGAAAAACACTTTATATGGACAGATCGCTCACAAAGATGAAAAGTTCTAGGATCCTCTGAACATTGAGTCCTAGTATGACCACACCTCCCTCACTGGTAAAAAATAAAATGTTTCTTTCCTATAGCATCCCTTGAAACTAGTCTTTCAAAAAACTGACCACTCTTACTCTTTCTTTTTTTGGCCAAAAGAAGCATTCTAGCTAACCACTGCACCCAATAAAGCTCCAACCAAGCCTGTCCTTCCAACTATGTTTTCCTCAACAAAAATTGATTTATATACTACCTCCACAAAGGCCAAAAGTCACAAAAGAACAAGCATTGACTGAATATTATACCTCATCCCTATCTCAAACTTTTGATACTTTAGGTAATCATTGGTAACAAACTCTGGTGCTAGATGCACCAACTCAGTAAAGTAGATAGAGTACTTCAGAATAGTATGACCCCCTTGCTCAAATGTCATAAACTCTCAAGTCTTTTCCACATGTAAAGTCTTAGGATAAAATTTAAGATTAAACATATTCTTTAAAGAGACCCAGGTATGACCTTTATGAAACTTATCTTTCATTATCTTGTCCCTCCATCTTCTTCCTAGTTATTTGAGCATATATGAAATACCCAACTAACAATTCCTAGGAGTCTTCAAAAAGTTTAAGATATTATCAATCCATACAAGCCACTCTTACGACCCTTGTTGTCCTTTTTCACCATGTAATATAGGTGGATGTTGCTTGGTTAATTCTAATCCATGATCCACTATCCATCCTGAGTTCACTATGACCACTGACCCTAGAGTCTGTATGGTACAGATCACTACTTCTACCAAAGAAGGTTCCACTAGAGGATCCACCCACGAAACCTTCCTCGCAGTTTCCCCTCTTGTATCTGGAAGAGATATTATCTGAGGAAATGTATTTTAAATACAATAAAATAACCAATAATCCATGATCGAATTCCATAACCATCAAACAAAAAAAGATTGAAAAAAATTCTTTAAAACAATAATAATTTAAAGTAGTATTGAATCCTATCAGAAAAATGAAATAAATTTTTAATAGAATAGGTCCATCTAAATAAACTCCCCACTTAGTTTATTCAAATGACCTTACACAAGCTATGTCCTCAGAAATTATAGATAGGTTAATTTAAATAAACTTCTCTTGAAATTTATATAAATGAACCTAAATAATCGGTCTTGGACTCAGTAAATATTTTTCTAACCATGCATGGAAACTCAAATTTAGTAATGGGAGTGAGCTGGCTAGGCCCCTTTTCTGCACCCAATGTCCAAATTTTAATGATCCTACTCCTATATACCCAATACATAGAAACCACCTAAGAATTTTTGACACACTTTAGTATGAGTAACACCTTTTATATCAAATTGTAACAGAACAACCTGGTTCAACCAGATCAAGCACCCAAGTCAGCCCATTAAGGGGTGGAGTAAAACAAAGATAACAAAACCAGTCTCGTATATAAGAAAACAAGACATATAACCAGATTACAAAGTGTAAAAAATGAGATTTAAAACTAATCCAAACAAGATAAACCATAAATAAAGACATGTATAGACAACAAGTCTCCATGTGACCAAATATCACCTCCAAACTATCCTAAGAAGAAACAAAAATGTAAAGAGAAACCTACATGCTATATAATGATCTTCTCTTTTCCTAAATCCTATAAAACCAGGTCTACATCTGCCCATAGGCAGAAATAGGGTGTGAGTAAAAAATCCAATTAGGATACCACCAAGAGACCTATATAAGTTCTGATAACAAGAATCACAAGTCTAATCTTAAAAAAACAATTTTATGAGAATTTGTGTAAATAAACAGTTTGAAAACCTTTCTCAAACAATCCTTGAGTTTTCACAAATTGAATGCAATAATTTCCAATTCCATAAACAAATAATATAAATATAATGAAATATAAATAAACAAGCAAACCAACATCCATGAAATAATATATCATATAACAAATATCTAGAAACAACAATTCACCTACCAGCTAGGCTTTATCCTATGGGATAATATGTTCTAGACACTCAAAATCCTAACAAGGCAAAAGGTTGGATCCAAATAACATTGAGACCTACTATAGACTGTCAACATACAAGAGGTTACCTCCTAGTGGTGTCACGTACACTAAGGCTACTCGTGACTCAATCTCTATGTACCCAAGGTTCCTACTGTGAAATGTTTGGAAATTTATATTTTTAAAATCATTCTCACATTTTTATAAAATAATTTAAAATACAATACAATCTTCTTCAGGGTCTGAAAATACATTTTTCTATTTCAAATCAAGGCAATTCCATTTCAAATCAAAACAACTTTAAAATAAGAACCCATACCCTTTTCAATTTCAAAAAATGAAATTCTATCTCGTATCTCAAGGAATCAATAAAAACAACGATAAATTCAAGAAATTAGAACCATTGAATAGATCCACCTATCTCAAAGACATATAAATCCTAACCACCTTTGATAATGGGGATTGGAATCTAAGAGAACGACCTTCTCAAAGCACGGAATACCATGAATTTGAATAGGATTGATAAAAAACCCTATTAAATCATGAAACTACAACATAAACATAGTTACAAATAGAACTGAAGAAAGGCCAAGAGGAGTGCTTACCTGGAGAAGATAATTTCAACCCCAAATAAGATCAATTAATGAAAAAATCAATTCAGACAGAATGAAGTCACCCAAAATTGACTAGGGTAAGATATCTCACCAGGAGGAGGAGGGTTCGAAATAAAAAAAAATAAAAAAATACCCACATGACACCCTAAAAACTATAACTTAGAAAATTACATGGTGTGTAGTATTTTACATGTCATGAATCCTTTTATTTTAATTTACACCAAAAATTTCATTGCATTCTTAATTAAAAACCAGATTTTCACATTACACAATGTGTAACCCATACATGAAATATAAATTCTCACACTGTGAAATCAACTAACGTGATGATTCTGGCTGATATTACACATTTTGAAACCCCATTACACATCATGTAACTACCCAATGAATAGTAGAAACTATAGGTTCATGTTGAAAAACCAACAAATACCTGAATTCACTATTATAGATATCCTCTCAATTCAGGGTTGACAATACTCTCCCAATAGAGAAATGGAAACCAAAATAAATTACTTGGACACACCTGAAAAAAGGTAATGGGTGTTACATGAAATTTTGACCAGTGAAACTGGTATTTAAAGTTGAAGAGATTTTGAAAAGTGTTATTAAATTTTAAGTTCATAAAACCTTGGCCAATTATTATTTAATTTTAATGACATACAGCTTTCACCAGGTGTTATTAAAGTTTAATTTTATACAAATTTTACCAAGTGTTTCTAAAATTTAAGGTTGTATAAATTTTACTAAGTGTTGATACAATCTATATAGAATGATAAAGAAAAAATCCCGACATGAATTAGAAGCTGAATACTAATATAGATCTTCTTGGAGAAAGGTTCACAAAATTTAACTTCATGGTGCATGGAATAATAATGGGGAGTTTGGTATAGTAACCAATATATGGACAAATCTCTAAGAGCACCCCAAACCTTTTGATAAGGAATAAAAATAGTATAAATCATATCTTGAGGTATTTGAGTTAGTGAGTGATGATATGAGAGAATTATGTTGAGGATGACCACTAAAAGATATTCAAATTATGGGTTCCACCTGAATGTTATTGTGGGAATATTGGGCTAGTGAATCTTCTCCACATGATGAAGCATGCCTCTAGTTGACAGTGTTGAATATGGAGGTACATATATCATTACCAAGAAGAGGTGTCATTTTGGAGTTTAATACACTCATTTAAAATATCCATGAAATATTTATAGTGATTCAAAACACTAAAGGTACAAATTTTAGTATATGGTGAGAAAATATTAAAAATTGGTAGGGACACTCTAGTCCTAAACTAACCAAGGTTATGTTTTTATGGGACGTTGAAGTGGAGTGGAAGTGGATGATGACCTAAGGATGGGTCTATGATATATGGTTTATAAATCACTACATACCTTGAAATAATATGAATCAAGACACACAATCTAATTAGAATTAAATAATGCACATAGGAAAATGAAATGATTCTATCCTAATTTGGATAATTTGAAGAAAACCCAATGTGAACGAGAAGAACCCCTATATTAGCATAGAATGGGAATAAGATCCTCTAGTTGGACCCAATACAGGAGACCTATTCATTACTATATATATTGAAATAATAGGAATCATGTATTACATAGTTATTATATAATATTGATAAGAACACCTTGACTCATGACTCTTTGTTGTTCATAGGAAATGAATACTTGGATATAAAGTTGGTCCAAACACAATATTTCATAATCTTTATTTAGAAATGGTTATAATAAACATGTTCATAGGTTTGAGGGTATTTTAATCCACTTGAATATATGATTTGTGTAATATGTAAATCATAACTCAAGATGCTTGGAATAAGAAATGATGGGATGAAACAATAATGATGAGGATGAAAGCTGACCAAGTTTGAATTATGGGTTACACTAAAAGGTTGTTAACGGAATATGGGGTTAGCAGAACTTCTCCTAAGGATAAAAATATACCAATGGTTAGCATTTCCGGTGTGGAAACATGGATTTCATTACCAAGTAGAGGTTTCCTTTTGTGGTCAAATGTGCTCATTACTATTATCCATGAAATTTTTATGAGGATAAAAATATCTTAGGAATAAATTAGGCCTTATAGAGAAAATTATCATTAGGAGGGGGTTGAGAACCTAAAAGTTTTCTCCTATATGTATTACATAAACTCTCAGGATGAAGGAACATAATAAAAGATAGATTGAACACCTAAATAGAAGCATCTTCTTTATATGAATAAATATCAAAGTCTTGAATTAAAATTTATCTATGAAAAACATAAAACTTTCATATAGGAGAAAATAATAATTTCACTAAATTTTTTCTAGACCAATGGGTCTAGAGAGCATAGATTGAATTTAAGGACATGTTTAGGTCATTAAAGACTTTGATTCATTTTCATTTTTCACTTTAATTTTCTACTGGACCATTAAGGGGGGATGGATTAGTGAGTGGAGACCCAAATTTTGATTAGGATTCACTTTATAGGTTTTCAACATGATGAGAATTTGTGTAATTTTAATTTTATATTTAATTTTATTCAATTTGTACTATAGAGGGATAGATTTTAAGGTCATATAGATTTGAAAAAACATGGGGTAACTTCTCCTATGATAGGGGAGAAATTAACCCAATGTTAATGAGAATATCCCATGTTGGGTGGGGTATTTGAAATTGATGGAAAATTGATATTGGGAATGAGATGAGAGGTCTAGGAATCACTACACATACAATTATAATGGTAATTAGTCATATGTGGTTCTTAGATCCCATCCTCAGTCCAAGCTATTGATAGGAAAATCCCATCATGGATTATAGGGACTTAAACT
Source organism: Viscum album (assembly GCA_963277665.1). Classification (NCBI taxonomy): domain Eukaryota; kingdom Viridiplantae; phylum Streptophyta; class Magnoliopsida; order Santalales; family Viscaceae; genus Viscum; species Viscum album. The sequence goes on from OY728136.1 coordinate 1,843,580,102, forward strand.
CTGAGATAGAGTTCTAGGGAATTGTGGATTTTATAGTAGCATAGGTTAATAGAGATAAACCATATTCCATGCACCCTTACATGTATTTGGCTCTCATATAGGGAAAATTGGGTCATACACAAGGGACCACTTCAATCAGTTTAAGTTCATGAAGGATAGACCATATGTCGTGCAGTTTAATTTCATATGATAAAGAATAAGGTGTCATGGATTTTAAGGTTATATAATGATGAACTTTATGTATAGGGTGGATTTATATAGACCTGGATCACATGTAAGGTAAAATATCTCAATCATAGTGTTGAGTAAGGTGATAAAACCTAACATGAATTGATAGAGTCATAGATACCAAGATGAAGTTGGATTTTGATTAGTATAAAACTTGAGGTCAAATCCAAGACAGATAATCTATATATATCTACATATATAACAATAACAAGAATTAATCCACATATAGTTCTTGTAATGTATTTGTATAGATCTAAGTCATGTGCTGGGATGAAATAAGGTTTATCTAATTTGATGCCAGGATACTATGATAAACTTAGCATCAATGAGTATGATCCTAATCGCTAGGATTAAATACAATGTGATTTATAGCTAGACCTGAAGCAGGTATCTTGGTAATCACTATATATCTTATAATGCTAGAAATCAATCCATAAATAGTTGTGTAAAAGGTCTTTGTATAGATCCAACTCATGTGTAGGGGAACATGGTAACGAAGTGAATGGTCATCCTAGTGTTAGAATGGGGAAAGCCTAATGTTAATGGAGTTTCAGTTCCAAGACAACCAAAAACGGCCCCATCCTAATTAATATCCATTGTAATACCTGATGTGAGTTGGTACAGTTCTTTTATTTTGGGATAGGGTAATCATGAAGATGGAATTTATGGTAAATGGACAATTTTTCATCATAGGTTAAGAAAACCACAACAATAGGGTTGGTGATTAAAATCATAACTATTAGTTCCATAAGGAAATAAAACCCTCATGCAGACTAAGATCATACACAAGAGGGAATTTATGATTTAATGTCTCATGAAATAGACCTCTCCATGAAGTTTAAGATCATGCAGGGTAGGACTCTCTGAACAATTTAAAGACATGTGGGATATACTACTCTAAATAGTTTAATATCATGTGGGATAGACTATATGTTATATAGTTTAATTTCATGTGATAATGACTTAGTGTTATACATTTTATAGTCATGAAACTAGGAATTTAAAAATATATTGTGAAACTATGCAAAATATTTCTTAATAAACCTTATATTAGTGGAAGACATGATATGTTATTCATCCATTTTAATTAATGATTAAGATTTGTTGGAGAAGAACTTATATACAATGTAAGTTCCTTCCTATTTCGGTTCCAGCTTTGGGAGATTCTTCTCATGTATCATGGGTGTTCTTAAAGACAATACAAATTCTCATTGGATGAAATAGTAGAAGAAAACCTTCTTATTGAATTATTTCAAAACTATATTCATATGAATCTCAAGACAGTGAATAATCTGAATCATTATCACATTGATTCATTCTAATTCATCCATGTGAATGTAGAACTGATTATCTTTAGATAGTTGATTGAAGATGGAAATGAAAAGTGAAGTAAAATAAAATTTAACAGGAAAGACCTCCTCCATCTAGTATACAAGAGAGTAAAGAGACTCTTATGTGGAAATACAGGTTATGGTGAGATAATCCCATAGACCATATAGTATCTTGTCTGGATAATATTTCTTATCTATTTCCACCATCTTATGAAGGATATTAGATAGAGTTTTTTAAGTATTACATATATCCATTAACCATTGTTTGATAGTATGAGGAATGTTTAGACTATATATTTTACACTTAATGCTATTATTTTAATTTTTAAGGGAAAAAATAAGAATAATTTTTCATTTATATTGTGTAAGGGAAAAAATATGGTGATGATATTAGAATTTATGAAATTAATGATAGATTTTGTTCTAACTTCCTTGAGGGATATAGCCTCATCCCACTTAGTGAAGAAATTAGAGGCAATAAAGATATACTTGAACAACTTGGGTATAGTTGGGGGATATGTCCTTGTGACATATATTCCCCACATGGTAAATGGAAAATAACATTTTCCAATATGTAATAATTAGGTGGGTTGATGAATGATTTTTTCATGTATTTGATAAGCATGGAAATTATTTGTGGACTCCATGTATTCCTATATCATTTATGTCTAGAAAGAAAATTATCTTGATTTGATGGAAGATCTTAGCTTCTAACTGGTTTGTTTCATAGGTTTCAACATGTAATTATTATATTATAGTGAGGGTATCTCCTCCTTTTATGAATCTATAGAGGACTCCGTCAAAGCCTCATTTTCAGAGGACCTTTTAGAAATGTAGGCCTTCATAAAGGATGAAATTTACTACCCAAAGATGTATCTATTACTTGTTGGCTCAATATGGTAGAAGAATTATATTTTATATTTATTTTATTATGGTATTCATCCATCCAATTTTAGTATTAATGAGGGTAGAGGTTAGCCTTGATTAGGGGTGGTGTTAACCTCATTGAACTATTTAGTATCGTTATTGATGAATAAAGAGACCGATATGTGATGTGTGATGTGAATGATTGTCTCATACTATTTTTGGATCTTAAAATTATATTGATGTATTAGTTAGTGAATCTACTTTGGTGTTTTTTGAATGTAGGATATGAGATAGTGTTGGATCTGATAGGATTTTTTTCATCAACCCTCGTACATTATCAATTAAGAGAACTTGATCTTCCTTTTTTATGGAATAGTCACAATTTAATTTCTTGATTACCAACTCTAATTCACCTTTGATATTCAATAGTTACACTTTTATCTATAGGTAAAACTCTAAGAATTCAATAAGGAATTGGTACTTTACCTCATTGTTGGTGCATCCTTCAGATGGCAGGAAGGAGTACAGAAAAACTACTTTGGATAAATAGAATAGTACAATACCCAATCTAACCTTTCTTAGATTTTTATTATCTATATATAAGCCATAGTGGACCAATGTAGATGCACCTAATAGGGGGTTAATCGGTTGTGATCAAATTTTTAGCAAATACCAAATCTTATTTTATAATTTAACCCATTTGGTCTTTGAACCTATAAATCTAGTTAATATAAATGGATATTTTCTTGTTTAGCTTGGTTTACACACCTATATGCAATAAAGTAAAGTAGTAAAATATGGAATAGATATTTTTACATGGTTTGGTCCCAATGTGGGAAACCTACTCCTCACTGTGATCAGAGAATTTTTGAGTCATAGATTATCAACTATAAATCTTATTATCAAATTATAGTGGATTGGATAGGGATTATCCTAAAATTAGGTTCACCATATTGCACAGGTGAGGTCACTATATTATAAATCTTAGTTCCCACTATATTACACAATTTAACATGTACTTCCTCCATCTGGTTCTTTATACTTTTATCGCACCAATATTCAATATTTCTATAAAAATTTGATGTAGATTTTCAATATATATATGGATCTTTTTGTACAAAAAAGTGACCAACTTCCTTAACCAAATAGTCTTTTATTTCCTATTAATATTCAAAAATATCACATGAAACTTTTCCCTTTATTTTTTACCTACTCCCAACTCTTATTCACGAACTACTCATTGGAAACTATCAACTCAATCTCAAGGTCATCAACATCAAAAAAATATTATATAGTAATAAAAAATAATTTAGTTTTCCTCAACTTATATTATTCTTTTATTCTTCTCTCTTGACTATATATGACCAAAATAAAAGGTCAAAACACTCATCTTTAATACACATTAGGTGCTTCTTCTTGGTTTAGTATCGGCTACTTTGAGAGAGAGTGATAAAGAACTTCTTCTCTCTCGGCTTCTTCTTTTTCTTCATGATATCATTTAGTTCTTCTAGATCCTTATTATATCACAACCACAAATAAATGATTCTTTCCTCTATTTTATTTCTCTCTCTTTGATACACAGTTGTGCAGGTGGATATTCTTTATTTATGGGGTCATATTTAATTTTCATTAATGAAAAAATCTTAGAGTTATCATGCAAGCCCAAAAAATACCAAAAAATACCCTTTTCTTCTCATAATGATATCTATATATTATTTTTTCAATGGATAGACATGGGAGAGTCCCCACACTCTCTCTTTTTATTTAAATAGTAGTCTCAACGAGTATTATAAAATTTTCTTTCTTTTATTTTTCTCATTTTCCTTTCTCATTTTTTTCATCAAATAAATATCACTTTATTGAAATTACTAGAAGTATTAACACTTTATTATACTCAAAAATATATCTAAATAATATTCGCATTAAAATATTTATTCACAACTATAAAAAAGTATATAAGAATCATTCATATCTTGGAACAACTCATTTGTAGCATGAAAGATTCCCATGAACTCTATATAGATTCCAACATAAGTTAGCAATCATCATAAAGTATCACATATCATCTTTCTCATTATAATATTGAATCACAAAAGATTTTGTGATATTTTATTCTCTGAATTCTAGAAAATACATCTTCATGCTTGATTTTTAGAGTTATGAAATCTGTATTTCCCACTTAAAATCCTGAAAGCCTTATTTTTTATTAATTTTTATTAATACCCTTTTTAAAGGATGAAGGGTAACATTTACATAGTCCGTAGAACTAGAGGAACTAAACCATAATACATGTCCATTTAGGTCCCAAAGTCCAAACACTAAACATTAATCCCCCCAGATGATTTTATTTTTTTCTCTAAAGCGTTCGACTTGAAAATATGTGCAAAAAGAAATCTCAATGCATGACTGATTGGGCCTAGTACCAATGGTAAATCCATAACCTCTATTTATCTAAATATGAGATCATTTTTTGCGATTTATCCTTGATATGACCTCATCTAGGACTGCACCTTGGATCTGGCCCAAATTTTTGTTACATTCAAACTTGTCTGTCGAATCCTAAAGTGACCACTCTATCGATACTCCTCCATCATGGTGTCCTTAAAAGTCTAAAGCACCTACTTTGTCGAGATTCCTACACCATGGAATTGTCCCAATGATCCACCACATACCACCTAATAACATTTGTCACCAACCCTCCTTCATCACCACTTGAGTCGATCGACTATCCATAAACATCTTCCTGACCCCATCACCCTCTCACCATCAAGCCAACTAGACGCCTGACCTCTAGTATCATGCTGCCGAAGAGGTCCACCATCAAGGTTGACACCACCATGATCCCCACCATGGACACCTCTATCACCTTCTTACACCAAGTACTTAACAACCAATTGTTTTCCCATGCCGTTGGCCATCGTCAACCATCATCACCTCCCACTGAAGCGGTCAATCTATTGTAATCACCCATGAAGCACATATAGAGCATTATGCCCTTAAATCCCCAAAATTGAGGCTTCTAGGGATTGAAACTAGGTTGGTGAAGGATTAAAAGGTAACCTTAACCACTAGTCCATGACTCCAACTACTATAAAATCTAGAATTTCCTCATTTCTAGGTTAATTAAATTATTAGCCTTACATCTCAGTTTCATTTTATCATCACTCAAATAGGTTTCAATCATAATTAATTTAGTGATATTTTAAAAAATGAAAACCACCATTAGTATCATCTAATTTATTTTCCTCAGAATATAATATTCAAGAAGTCTCTATTTGTTAGTGTATTTTACTTTATTATTCCTTCTACATTTTCATAGTAAAATTATTTAATATTTGTCATTTCATAAGGTTCTTTATATATTTACCCTAACAAGACAATTGAGGAACCTTATGAATACATCACATTCAGATTACATTATTTTTGTATGGAATAGTTCCTTCATATACTCTTCTTAAGGTTTAGTTGTACCTTATAAGTATTATACCTTATGATGATACCTTATAGAGTCTTGTGGTCTAAACCTTGTGATGGTGCCTTATGAGGTTATATGTACCCTATAAATTCATATATACCCAATGAAGGTTGTACCCTATTATTTTTATATAAATTATAAAACTCATGATTCCCTATGAGGGTGTACTATATGAAGTCTATAACTTATAAATATCATAGATTCCCAAAATTTCACAAAGGTTTGTACCCTACAAAAGTTTAGGTACCTTAAAAAGACTAGTAAGAACCTTACAAAGTTCCTAATAATATACCATATGAAGTGGGTCTTGTTCCCTATGATTTTTTATACCCTATGAACTACATAGGGTTGACTAATTAGTATATTTTTAAAATTATATTGGAAAGAAATTAAATTGGATCACTTTGAAATGCCATCAGATCTTCTCATCCTTCATATTAGAGTTTATAGACCTTCATCCAAGAGTATTTCCTCACTAATTTCAATAGGAAATATACTAGGTACTCATAGGATATCATCCTCTACATCATAGTTTATAGAATTTAATCCAAGAGTGTTTACTCACTAATTTTAGAATAAATTACACTAGGTACTCTTAGGATGGTTTCTTCACCATTCAGGTTAGTTCATCTTAAAATTTTGAACCTATTTAATTTTTTAGGTACATATCTATAGATTTTTCATCACTAAACAGTATCCAGATCCTTTCTTAGGTTCTATATTCCATTTAAATTATTTTATATGCTACTTCTACACCTTCAACACTTTTTTTCCATAAGGACCAGCTCAAACAATCATAAGATATAAGGGTTTCCCACTTGAATCTATCCAGCTAGTTAATTAATGATAACCTTCCTTTTTTTTCCCTATTTCCATTTTCTATAAGTATATGAGCATCCAATTTCATTTTCAATGGGTGGATAATCACTCCATCACCCAACATTCACCAATACATACATAGTGACACTTATTGAATAAAAAATAAAACCAATCAACCAAAGAGAACTTCAATATCCACCTTTGTGTTTGTTTTCAATACCAATAAACTCATTCTAATATTAATGTATGTTAATATTTATTCTCCCCTTTATCATAAATAAATGTAATTCAGAAAATGTATTCTCCAATTCATTGAAACTATAGGGTATGGAAGTTATTCCAAGGGAAAATACTCCCTTATCTAAGCACCATCTTCACCCTTTTATTCTTTAACTTCTATAGTGGTCAGATAATTCCATGGAAAAAGGATGGCACAACATTTTCCTTATCAATGTTCCATCAACCAATCCACTATAATTCTACTTGGTCCATCCCAGTGATAAAAAAATTGTCAATTTATACAAAAAATATGACCATATACAAAACACCATATAATACCAACACTAAAATTATTTCTCTAGGGGATGATCAAATTGATTTTCAAGAGATGTTAGTAGCCTGATCCCAACTTCAGAAAACACATAAAAATATTTCAAGTATAAGTTTATTTTTCTCCAATTTTTTTTAAATAATCACTCCCCTAGAAAATCATAATCAACATAAACCAAAAAATATTTAGGTGAGTGAAAATCATACCTCATTATTCAAATTTTAAAGAGGCTATCCAAATTATATATTTAATAAGAAACGACTTCTATCTAGAATCCTTCTCAATTTTGGTATCACCCCCTTGAGGGATCTATCAATAATTCAACATGGTTATTTACAATTATGTATGATATTAGTTAAATCCTATTATAAATTTTGATATGAACACTAATTAAGATATTCCATGATGGATAATCTTTCCAGATATCTAGAAATTACATCTTTCATATTTTTTTCTTTTATGATTCACCTTCAATTCCCTTCCTTTGAGCATAAGTAAATTGATATGAGAATAAGGTGGCTCTTCATATAATACTTAATTAGAGAAACATGTTTGAGTCTTGTATCTAAACCCAGAAACTCCTTTACTTGAAGATATAAAGTGTTTAAAACTATTTATAATCATCTTTGAGTTTAATTTCTTAAGAAACTTTTTATATCCTTTTTATGGAGTTACAACCTCTAAGCCAATATTCTTATTTCTCTCTTGTATTGATTATACCCTTTAACTCAGTATGCTCTCTTTAACATTAATTTCCATAAAATTTTTGTAATAATTCATGGTGTTTATTTTACTTTAAAAGTATAAGAATCTATATTTTGTTCTGGCATCATTTCAATATTCTTTAATAACTTCTTGGGAGTGATTAACTCAATTATCTTCCTTTGCGCACTCCTCGAGGAAGACTTTTCTTATTTCTTCACATGATTTATTTTATACTATGGTGTTTTCTTTAAATCAACATAAGATTTAAAATGGGTTATTTTATACCAACATTCATTATATCAGGGACCATTTACCTTATAATACTTATACAAATTCTCCAAACAACCAAATATTTTTTGAAATTTAAAATTTATTTCTTATGTTGATTCTGCTACTTTGTAGTAGGTTTATTTATTTATTATAATATACAAACCTTAACTTCAAAAATTTTATATATTTCATTTACTGAAATAGTGTGACAATAGTCTATGGTATTATGTACAAACCTTTTACACACCAATAATACCCATTGAATATCATTCTTTTTCTATTTGATACAGGTTGTCCAAATTTACATGTTTTCTGTTTTTGGACAGTTTCACTACCTTTTTTATATTTCATTGGGGATATGATTTTATTAGAAATTCATACATACACCCTTTAAATATTAATGGGTTTAACCATATTTTTATCTATCCACATATGTCCATATTTTTAATTTGGTCATGCACTATTTTTTAAAATAGATTTAGGGAAAACTAATTTGTTAGGAAAATGGGTTGCCATTTTATATTAGATGTTAGTGGGTTGATCAAGAGATAATTTCCAGATATTGTTTTCACTAATAGTCATATTCTTTGAAGAAAGCCTCCCTTTATATTTTTTTAATACATAACTTTTTTCTCATCTGTTTGAGAAGTTCCAGGGTTATCCACTTCTAGATTTTTTTAATTTCACTTCTACATCTAGACACTTCATGCTGAGGGAATACTTCTCATTCCAAAATGATCTCTAGAACTCTTTCCATTTTCTCTTAAACTTTACAATTTTATCCTCATGAATTTTATTTCTTTCTTTCATGGAATTTTCAAACCCCTTCATCCCTTTAGATTTAATATCCAATTGATCAATCTTGACCCCCATAGCAGCTTTATGTGGCGCTTCCAATGCATGGATATTCTTTTCACTAAATTTTCTAACCTTTACTTTATCATCAATTAATAATTATTAATTCTTTTTAAGTATTGAGATTTTGATTATTTATTTATTTATTTATCCTTATCTTTCAAATCATTAATAAGAGAGTTTCATTTTTTCAATTGTCCATATAATGCCTTCTACATTATTTCAACACCATCTATTAGCTATGATTTTTTATCATATAAATCCTGGATGAATTCAAATAAGTATATGAAAGCTTAAACAGGGATTTTATTCATGTATTTCCAAACCTCAATATTGATTTCTTCAACAAATTTTGTAATACCATCCTTATCACAACTTTTATTTGACCCATTAAAGGATACATAAGTAAAATATTAATCAAGAAAAATACCACATTGATTAATTTCATATAGTGGTTGTTCCTCTTTCTCCTTTAATACTTTTCTCTACTTTTGGCCTATTTTTTCTTCTTATTTAGTAATATCTTAACTAAAACCTCTAAATATACACTAAAAAAATGGAAACAGATTCTTCTATCCTAGGATCTTCTATTTCAAATTTTCACTTCATGTAATATGATAAAAAAATTGGATAAGATAATTATAGATCCAATCAGAAGGAACTTATGCCTTGATAATAATTTTAAGTCTCATTTTACTCATGTAGACACACCTAATATGGGTGGGGTGAATTAGGTGTGTTAAAATTTTACCAAATATAAAATATTATTTTAAAATTTAACCCCCTTGGTCTTTGAACCTCTGATGTCGATTAAAAAAATGGATCTTTTCTTGTTTAACTTAGAATATACACCTATATGTGATGTAGGAAGGTAGTAAAGTATAGAATATGTGTTTTAAAAATGTTTATCCCCGATGTGGGAAACCTACTCCTTGACGTGACTTGAGTCTCATCGAGTCATAGATTCTCAATTATAAATATTATTATCAAATTATAGTGGGTTACCCAAGGATTATCTTGAAACTAGGTTTACCATATTACACTGATGAGGTCACTATATTATGTAAGTAATTTTTCATTGTATTAGACAAGTGAACATGAAATACATATAGTGGGTTCTTTATATTGGAATTATACCAGTATTCAATATTTCTCCACAAACTTGAAGTAGATCACCAATCCATACAGGGATATCCCTATACCCAATAAACTAATATACTTCCTCAACCAAAGAATATTTGATTTCTTGTCAATATTCAATAATAACACATGAAAATAATCCTTATATTTTTCTACCTACTCTCAGTTTTTATTCAGAAACTGCTCACTTGTAACTATCAACTCAATCTCAAGGTCTTCAATAACAAATAAACCTTATATATCCCTATATGTAAGTTGGCATTCCTTAACTCATATTCTTATCTTGTTCTTCTATCTAAAATATATATGACCATTAATATAAGTTGGTACACTCATATTTGAAACAAAATAAGTGTTTCTTATTGGTTCAGTATCAGTTAATTTGATAGTGAGTGGTAGAGATAGAGATAGAGAAATAAAAACTCTTCTCTCTCAGCTTAATCAATTTCTTCAAGAAACCACCTGGTTCTCTAGGATCCCCAGTTCATCACACCAATTCATAAAACACTCTTTCCTCTATTTTATTTTTATCTCTTCGATAAAAAACTATAAAGGTGGATATTATTTATTTTTGGGGTTACATTTAATTTCTATTAATAGAAAAATCTCAGAGTTATCATGTAGTCCAAACAAATAGAATACAACACCTTTTTATTATCTACATGATCTCCATATCTTCTTTTTCAATGGTTGTACATGGGATATTTCACACATTATCTTTTTTTACTTAAACCACTATCTCAAGTGGTATTATAAAAAATACCCTTCTATAATTTTCTCATTTTCCTTTCTCATTTTTGTCTGCAGTTAAAAAAATCTTCCATGAAACTCCCAATAGTCTACAGAGTTTATTCTCATAAATATATCTCACCAGCAGTTGTATTTAAATATTTTTTCACAATTTTTAAAAATTTATAGTAGTGTCATTTTCTCTTATAGCAACTCATTTGTAGTTTGATATATTCCCATGAATTATTTACGTACTCCAGATATATTCTACTATTATCAACTAGAATCTCAACTCATCTTATTTTTTCTTAGATTAAATCACAAAAGAGTTTATGATATTTAATTATCTTAATAACAAAACATTCATCTTCCCCCTTAATTTCTAGAATTATAAAATCTATAATTCCCTTATTTTTAGGTAAATTAAATTCCCATCCTTCCAAAAAAATTTACTTTTAATGGATAGATTTCAGATAGGATATCTTCCCAGAAGATCTCAGTTGGTCTCCCCTGATCTTCACATAGATCTTCCACACTTTCATATTGATTCAATGACTCTTCATATTTGTTTCTAATAGTATTACCAACATCCTTGACCACGCATTCATTTCCTACCCCTAGAGGTTTCTGAAGCGCGTCTGGATGCAGCTCCTTGGAAGTGGTGATTTCAGTCTCCATGATCTTCTCTGGCTACATCTTGAGAATTTTTCAGTATCCAATATCAAGTATTTCATAGATCTAGTTGCATATTTGGCTTTATAAAGTCTTCAGTATTGGATCAAATATTCCTTGGATCATCTAGTGTGTTGGTCGTAGTTCATGGATTGGAGTGGTGTCATCATCAGCATCAGCTGGAAAAGGTGAAATCAGAGAACACTTGATACTTGGAAGTGGATATCTTGACCGTGAGGTTCTATTATGGCTGTGATCAGTAACTAGGATTAGATATCATGAAAATTTTACTGGCTATGGATTTTTCATGTCTTCTATCTTAGATCAGATCTTTTTTGATTCTCAGGTACGTTGATCGCATCTTGTGGGTTTCACCATTGTTGTTGGTGGTGATGGTAGGGAGGTGCTATCGGTGCTCACAGTGGAATTACTTAGGGTGGAGACAAGACATGGAGGTTCCTCCATCTTGGGTTTACCTAGGATTCTAGTTTTTTAGTCTATCATCTCAATCTTCAGTCCATGGGACCTTCAGGTCATCACTTGTGGGTGGTAAGCAGAATGTCAGGATCCAGGCAATCATCTCGATGCATCAGGAAGGTAGTGCAACGACACTACCGAGTGGGCGACCTCATTTTGAGGGATGGGCATCCTAACTCTTTTAATTTAGCCTCTTTCCCCTTATTTTGGGATGGATGGGTTCCTTTCTATTTCATAATCTTCACTTGGGACCAGTTTAAAGATGCAATGTATTAAGCAGATGGTGCTAATAATGGTTACACTTGCATCACAATTGGGCGGATTGAAAGAGTGATGGGTGTGCTAAAACCTATCATATATCCCTCCCCCATAGTGTAGTTAGAGGTATTCTCTACATCGATGTGTCAGTTCCAACAATATGCAACATTTCATGGTAGGGGGCAGTGAATATTTCAGATTGCGCTCATGTTGTGATGTCTTCTTGAAGGGGACAACGTGAAGTTTGATTGGTGACATGAAATTATTTTGAATTATCACTATGGTACTTAGTGCCATGTTTTGTCCTTCAAGCTATTGGGCCTTTGAGATATTTTTCATTGGGCCTAGGACCTCTGGGTCTCTAAGTCGTGTAAGCGTTACCTCTCAACCATGTTTAAAAGAGGATATTTTTTTTATTTTATAAAAGGGGTCTATTCCCAACATATTTTTTTAAAAAAACACATCCTTTCATTTTAGGTCCATTATCTCATCACTCAAACAATCTTGGATCAGAAGAAATTTTTTGATATTTTAAAAATTGAAAACCATCAGCAGTCTCATCAGATTTGTTTCCCTCATAATATAATATTATAAACTCTCAATTTATTTTCATATTTTACTCTAATATTTCTTCAGAATTTTTATATTTAATCCTCATATATTTATCATTACATAAGTTTCTTTAAATATATACCCTAAAAATTCTCTCATGGAACCTTACGAAGACATCCCATTCAGATTTCACTATATTTTTAAGGTAGAGTATTCATAGACTCTCTGTAATGATTAGTTATACCATACAAGGATTGAACCTTATGATTTTACCTAAAAAGTTTCTATTGTACCTTATGAAGTCCTATCGTATAAACCTAATGGTGGTAATTTATGAGGTTATGTATACCCTATGAAGTCATATATACCTAACGAAGGTTGTACCCTATGATGATTTTATACCTTATGAAGATCATGGTACCCTGTAAAGGTGCGCCCTATGATATTTGTACCATATAAAGATCCAATATTAACAAAATTTCTCAAATGGTTGTACTATAAAGTTCTAGGTACCTTACAAATACTAGTAGGAACCTTACAAAGTTTCCATTGATATACCCAACAAAGTGAGTTTGGTACCTTATAAAGTTCTTATATACCCTATAAACTATGTGAGGTTCATTACTTAAGAAATTTTCATAATTATATTGGAAAAAAAATTAATCCATCACACTTAAAAATGCCTTTAGATCTTACCACCCTTCAAATAATCCTTTATAAACCTTAATCTAAGAATGATTCCTCACTAATATCATCATCCAATATGTAAGGTACTCCAAGGATGGTTTCTCCTCCATTCAAGCTAGATATTTTTCAAACATTGAACCTATTTAAATATTTTAAGGATATATATATAGGATATATAATACAAGTTATCAACCAACTCCTTTCTAAGCTCCTCTAGTCCTTGTAAATTTTTATAGAAAATACTTATCCACCTTAAGCACTTATCTTTTTCATGAGATCCATCTTAAACAATCATCTAATATAAGGGTTTCCCACTTGAATTTATTAAATTGAATACTTATTTTTATTTCTATTCTTTCATTACCAATTATTTTATGGGCATATAACTTCATGTTTAGTGAGTGGATACTCACCCCATCACCCAAAATTCACAAAGACATATATTGATAATTATTGGAAAAAAAATAAAAGAAATAAAAAGGTAACTTTACCATAATTTTACCTCTTAAGATATTAGAGGTTTTATAAAAGTACATTTCTCTTGTTTGAAATGCTTTATGGATGGATAAGACCTCTTTATTGGGAAGCCCTATGTTTAACAATGACTTCTCTGAAATAGAGTTCACTAAAAGGAAATATACTATCATCTATAATTTTATTGCCTTTTGGGACATGAAATAAATATCAAACTACTCTATAATGGTCACCCTATAGGATATATTCCCAATAAAAATTAAACAACTAAGGATATAGTTGAGTAGATCAATATGAGAGACATCCTGGTGTTATAAGCAGTGTCTCAAATTTTACACTAAAAATTAATTTGAGTAATTTCTTTTCAATATTATAATATCAACTCTCAACATCCAACATTGTTCTGATGAGATAATTGTAACATCCCATCACTCTAATGATGGGTATTTTTTAAACCTTATCATGGTTTTCCTTTTCATTATCTGGGTATGGATAAGAAAGAGTGGGGGGATACCTATAATGGTGAAGTCGTAGATTTGTTGGATTCTCAACATAAAAACCTGCTCGTTCTACAGTATTATAGGTATTTACATTCCGTTTAATATGGTTAAACAATTTGTGAATTCTTATGATAATAGATCCATTTTTTTGTAAAAAGGTGGTGGGTTTTTTCAGAAAATTTGGGATTTTTTAATTACACAATGTGTATTTGGGTTACACGTCATGTAAAGTCCTAACTACTATTTTTTAAATAGTTTGATCAGATAAAATTATTATTTCCTTCTTTCCATATTTATTTTATCTTGACCCCATAGACTTCTCCAGGCATTTTGGATCCCTCAATCACTTTTGGGTCATTTTATTCATCAATTGGTCATGGTTTTGAATGCAGTGTGACTTTCTGAGTAAGTGTTCTCCCCATCTCTTCATCTATTACTCTTTCTCACCTTGGGGTTTAATAAATCATCTTATGTTCAATGGATCTAAACTCCATTATATTGAATCTCATTTCTAGTTTGAGTTCCTAGATCTTATACACATTAATTCTAGTTGGCATTTTCTATTTCAGGCATTGTGTATCTATGAAAGGTAGGTGGGTCTGTCACAATGACCAATTTATATTAACCCTAAATTTATTTATTTAATTTCAATAGTTTGAATTAAATTAAATTTCATTATTTAAAGTAAATTTATTTTAATTGGTTTGTTAAAAAAACCCAGTTCCATTAAATTGGGGTTTTAAGATGGGTTTTTTACTAAAATTGGAAAACCATCAATTCCATTGAATTGGGGTGTGTTTGTGGAAATTTGTGAAATTTAAATTGTTAAATTTAAATTGTGGATTTTATGGAAATTGTTTCAATTATATTATTAAATTTAATTTGTGAAAGTGGATTGTAATATAGAATTGTGAATTGATTTTAAATTCTTATATTGTGTAAATGGATTAAAATGGTTTTGATAGGAACCTTTGGGTTCTATCTTGAAAAAAGGCATGTTTTTATTAAAAACCCATGTTATGGTATTTAAATGGAAATTGGAATATTTGAAATGGAGAATGGGATTAATTTTATTTTATGATTTCTTGAAATAAATTTCCCATTATTGTTTTATACTTGAGAACATGAAAGCCTTAGATAGTTAGTGAGTTATTTGGAAGACACTTTATGCTTTACAATGTTCCAAAACATAAATATAGCACGTAACATCCCTTAGGTTATGGTGATGAGTCTTCTTTGGCTCGATTTCAAAGGGACGTATATACATATTACTATGTCACCTTGAGTGTGGATTTCCTATAGCCTGGAACTATCATACCTTCTTAGGAACATGACCATTTTTCTCTCTTGTTTTTATTTTAAATGAATATATTCCATTGTTATAAACTATTTTTATATGAATTATAATTTATATAAAAAAATTTATATAAAATTGTTTATTTAATCCATTTTTAAAAAGTGACATTGTTTTATAAATATTCCATCACTTGAAAAGTAAATCCTTTGAATAAAATATTTCCATCTTTAGAAGTGTAAATCTTGAATTGTTTTAATTGTGATTTTTAAATGCCAAACCTATATTTTTTTTTAAATTGAAATCACTTTATTTGGTTAATTTGAAATTGTAATCTGTTATAGAATCCTTGGTGAGACCCTAATGGTATTTTTAGCTCACACCCTACCTGTTCTTTTGGGTGTTTGTAGATTATCTCCTTCCAGGTTTGAGTAGGTGTAAATTACTACTTGGAGGTGGTTCTAGCTATTGATCCATGGACTTGGTGAGTTTCATCCTTTGGTACTTGGGGAATTTTTTCCTCTTTTTTAGTACTTGGTCATAATAATTTGGGTTGTTACGCCTATTTGACTTATAGTACAAATCTCCCTGTGGAGTTTCTTTTGTATGCATATTGTCTTATTTCTTTTACTTATGAAATGTTTGTGGAAAACTTATTCCCACATTCATTTTGTATGATGTCAAGTGTTAGTCAACGAATCGTGAGGATTAGGAATGAACTTTAGGACATGTTGGGGTTGGCTTGGTTTTCAGGTTACCAGGGTTCTTGGGCTGGTTTGTGACAATATGGTATCAAAGGGAGGTTGGTTGAGATTTTGTCTTGAAGTTAGTATGAATTTGTGTGATTTTGTTGGGAATTATGAGGTAGTTGAAATTAAGTTCATATCCTTCTCTCCCATAAAAAAAACATAAGTCGATAGGAGTGGTTAGGGAAATACAAACTGAGTATTAATTCTGGTTTTTTCTACTTTTGAATTGGATATATTGAAATATAAATATTTTTTATCTATCTATTGGGATTAATTTCCCTTATTGATCTATTTGAGTTTTATCTGATGTATTACTTTCTATCTGTTGATGTTTTGTAGAATCATACCTCTGATAAGATGTAAAAATCCGATCTAGGATAAATATATTGTAGAGCCTCAACAAGTGAATCCTCTCATGGACAAAAATCTAGTTGATGTGATTTTTCATACTATCCAAGACATGAAATAGTAACCACATCCAGTTCTCATTAAGACTCCAGTTGTGGAACCTTAGAGGTACGTTCTTAGGGACATTCTTATGATTTGATCTCAATAGTTCCTTCACCATAAGACAATTCTGCTCAAAGTATCAAAGGATTCTCAACAGGTTGGGGAGTTGTTAAGATGAATAAAGTGTTTGTTTGGGTTCTTGGACACACATGAATAAATCAAGGTTAAGTACACAAAATTTATGCTAGAATGACTGACCAGAAGATAGAGGGACAACATAGTGATGAAGAAGAAACTTGAGGGATTAGAGTGGAAAGACTTCAAGGTTATTTTCACTAACTAGTTATATCCAGAGTCAATGTTGTTTCCTAAGGCCACTGATTTTTTCAAACTCAAGTAGGATGACAAGACCGTGATAGATTATAAAAACTTTTTTGCTAAGATTTTTCACTTTTCACATGATATTATTTCAGATAAGGTGATAAAGGCTTGATGGATTGAGTTGGGACTTTAACAAGATATTCATTCTTAGGTTTTCTTTCTGAAGTTTCTTTCTAATGCTAATGTACTGGATATAGCACTGATGGTAAAGATGGAAATGGATAACAAGTAAGTGTTATCAGGAGTTTATTTCTCTCCAATTGAATGTGTGCATTACTCTAAGGGAAAGAGGAAGAATGATGATTATCATGGTGGTTCTCATTATCAGGGTCATTCTAGACCTCTCGAAGTGCCTGAAATAGTTCCTTTAGTTTATTACCAATGTGGAAATTCAAAATGTTCTAAGAGGGTTTACACCGAGGCACCCAAGACATGGGGATCTAATGGACTCTCGGATCACTTTCAAAGATTATATCATGTTTTTTATACTCTGAGTAGTGGTACAGGATCACCAATACCTTCTAAAACTGTGGATCAATTAGATGTTTCATGTGAAAAGGGGTTCCATCCACATTCATCTGTAATGAAGCTTCTTCACATAGTGGAAGAGTCTTCAGAGGAGGTGGATTTAAGTCCAGTGACTATGAGAGGTACCATTACTATGGATTCATCATTATTAACTACTCTATTTATTACTGGTGTATCTCATTTGTTTATTTCAACCCATATTATTAATCTACAAAATCTTCCTATGGATATTTTATCTTGTTAAATGGATATTACTACCCCCTTGGTATGAAGAGAGAGAAGGATATCTATATTTCCTTTTGTGTTTTATATCTATCAAATGTTGATCTTTATTGGAGTTTTCTTATTACTAACATGAAACCTATTTATGTCATTTTCAATATGGATTGACTTATTTCCAATAAAGCCTAGACTGATTATTATCTTCGGTGGGTATCCTTTACTGCACCTGATGGTGTGTGTCGTGTCTTCCATGGAGAATATAACGCAAGGTCGATCATAGTTATACCTTCTTATCTAGAGTTAGAGAAAGTGATATCAGTGTTTTCCTTTGATCTGGAGCGGGAATATTTGAGTGGTGATCTCCCTCCGGTCATCATCAATTTTCCCGATGTGTTTCCTTTAGACTTCTCTAGTTTTCCTCCAGTAAGGTAGGTTGAGTAATCTATTGACTTAATCCCTGGTACTTAACCAGTATATATTCCCTCTTACTGTATGGAACTAGCTTAAATGAAACAGATGAAGTCTCAGTTGGAAGATATACTTGAGAAAGGCTTCATATGCCCATGTGTGTAACCTTGGAAGTGTTAGTTCTCTTTTCTAATAAGGTTGATGGTTCACTTCACCAATGCATTGTTTAATGAAACTTTAATCAAGTTATGATAAAGAACAAATATTTTTTTACCAAAGATTGATAATATGTTTGATTAGATGAAAGGGGTGAAGTGGTTCTCAAATATTGATCTTTGTTCTAGATAACATAAGTTGAGGATAAAAGAATTTGACAATTATAAAACTACATTTCAAATAAGGTATAGAAATTATGAGTACCTTTTCATGCCCTTTGGTTTAACCAATTATCCTAGAGTTTTTATGCCTTTGATGAATTGTATTTTCCATGAGTACCTTGATACCTTTATGGTGGTCTTTTTGGATGACATCTTCATTTAATCCAAGTTATATGAGGATCATGAGCATCATTTGAGAATAGTTTTGTGTTTTATGAGAAATTTCTAACTTTATTCCAAGATTTTGAAATGTGATTTTTGGATTCGGGAAGTGAATTTCAGGGGATATGTGGTGTCGGAACAAGGAATTTCAGTTGATCCTAAGAAGGTAAAGACTATAATGACTTGAGAACAACCACAATATGTCTTTGATATTCAAAGATTATTGGGCTTAGTTAGATATTATCACCAGTTTGTGAAGAAATTCTCGAAATTAGATTATCTAATGACTTCACTAACTTGGAAGGGAGTAAAGTTTCCTTGAAATGAGAAATGTTAGAATTCTTTTATTGAACTGAAACATATTTTGACTACTATTCTAATGTTGTAACTTCCAGAGGTCGGTCAGGTCTGTGTGGGTTTTTATTATGTAATAGATTCAAGCTTGGGTTGCATCCTCATGCAAGGTGATCATGTCACTACTTATGGATCTCGTCATCTTAGGCCACATGAGAAGAATTATTCGACCCATGAACTTGAACTTGCAGCTATGATGCACGTGCTTAAAATTTGACAGTATTACCTTTTCATAGAATGGATTACCATGTATTTGGACCATAATAGATTGAGGTATATATTCTCTTTAAAATATTTAAATCTTCATTAGAGGTGTCAGGTAGAATACCTATAGTCTTTTGATTTCGACATCACTTATACCCTAGGGAAAGGGAATGTCACTACAGATTCCTTGAGCAGGAAATTTCTAACCCAGACAATGAAAGAATATTCAAAAGAGTATAACTTGATGGATCTCTTTTCACAGTTTCATATTAGAGTATGGTAATCAGGGGACAAGGTTTCCTTGTCCAGTGTTTAGTTGAAAACCATTCTTCTCGAATTTATTCTTTAGGAACAAAAGCTTGATGGTGAGTTCCATAGCATTATAGTCTCTCTTAATGTTGAGAGATCTTTCTTGATTGTTTATTCTAAAAAAGGGGAATTCTATGTTCTTTCAAAACTATTTTGTGGTACTATCTTTGGTAAGGAAAGTTGTAATAGGGGATTTCCATAATTCATAGTGGGCAGTGCACCCAGGATCCATGAAGATGTTCTACGACATGGGGTGATAGTTCTGGTCTCCAGGTATGATATGAGTCATTGCTAATTTTGTTTCTCATTTTTATATGTTCTAAAAAGTTATGGTCGAGTATCAGAAACCTTTGGGTTTGATCCATCCACTTTCAATCCCTACTTGGAAGTGAGATAAGGTCTCTATGGACTTTGTGGTTGGGTTTCCACATACCCAGAGAAAAAGAATTTGATATGGGTTGTGATCTATAGGATTACTAAATCGGCACACTTTATACCCATTCATGATACAACCAAAGTTAAGGAGTTTGGAAATATCTATGTGAAATAGATTTTTCATTTTCATAGAGTTCCTTATACCATAGTTTCTAATAGGGATCCTCAGTTCACTTATAGATTTTGGAGAGGCCTTCAGGATGCACTGGGATATCACATCCATTTGAGTACGACATACCATCCATAGTCAAATTTCCAGACAGAAAGAATTATAAAAATTCTTGAGGATATGGTTCATTCTTGTTTTCTCGACTTGGGTAGATCATGGGATGATCAATTGGGTTTGTTTAATTTTTCTTATAATAATAGTTACCAATCCATGATTATAATGGATCCTTCTCAGTCCTTGTATGGCCAACCTTATAAATCTCTATTGTGTTGGTTAGAGATTAGTGAAAGTTCTTTGGTTGGACTGATCTTAATACAAGAGATGAAAGAAAATATCCGGTTGATTCATCATAGAATGGTGAAGGTATAGAGCTGATATAAGTCTTATATTGATCATCTCCATAGACCTTTGGAGTTATCAGTTGGTGACCAGGTGTTCTTAATGGCTTCACCTTGGTTGGTTCATCGATGGATTGTGAGGCAAGGGAAACTTTCTCCTCATTTTGTAGGACCTTTTGAGGTTGTTGAACAGGTGGGAAATGTTTCTTACCATTTATCACTCTCTCTGTAGCTAAATTCAATAAATAATTTGATCCATGTGTCTCAGCTTTAGAAGCATCTATCTAAACCATAACATGTTCTGAGATGGCGTGATCTTGAAGTTGAACCTAATTTATCCAAGACTAAATAGCCAATCAGGATAGTTGATTCTAAAACCAAGGTACTTCATGGGAGGATGATAGCTTTGGTTCATGTGTTATAGAAGAACTTTTTTTATTCTCATCATACATGGGAGTGCGAGGTACTAATGAGAGAGAATTGGCCTCACCTTTTCAGTATAGAATCTTCTTGACAGACTTTCTGAGGAAAAAAAAATTTATGGTGGGGAGGTCGTAACATCCTATTACTCTTATGACAGGTATGTTTTAAAAAATTTCATGGTTTTCCTTTTCTTTATCTGGGAAGGGATAAGAAGGAATTGGGAGGATACCAATAATGGTGAATTTATAAATTTGTTGGATTCTAAGCATAAAAACCTTCTTATTATATATTCTTATGGGGATTTACACATCATGTAATATGGTTACAAAAAGTTTGAATTATAATGACAATAAATCATTTTTTTTGTAAAAAGGAAATGGGTTTTTTGGAAAATTTTGGATTTTTTAATTACATGATGTGTATTTGGGTTACGCATCTTGTAAAGTCCTGACTATTTTATTTAAATAGTCTTCCTAGATAAAATTATTATTTCTTACTTTCCATATTTCTTTTTTATCAACCAAAGAGGCTTTCCCAAGAATTTTTGGAGCCCTCAAACCCTTTCGGGTTGTTTCATTCATCAATCAGTCATGGTTGTGAATGCGGTGTGACTTTCTGGGTAAGTGTTCTCCCTATCTCTTCATCATTTTATCTTTATCTCCTTGAGGTTTGATGGATCATCTTGGGGTCGATGGACCTAATCCCCATTTTTTTGAATCTCATTTCTTGTTTGAGTTCCTAGATCTTTTGTGCCTTTGTTCTAGTTGGCAGGTTTCGTTGTGGGCGTTGTGTTTCCATGAAAGGTAGGTGGTTCTGTCATGATTCCCAATTTATGTTAACCCTAAATTGATTTATTTAATTTAATTTTTTTAATTAAAATAATTTTTTTTGAATTAAATTAATTTCAATTGGTTTATTTTAAAAACTCAATTCCATTGAATTGGGGTTTTAAAATGGGTTTTTGGCATGAAATTGAAAACCCCCAATTCCATTAAATTGGGGTGTGTTTATGAAAATTTGTGAAATTTAAATTTTTTATTTTAAATTTTAGATTTTATAAAAAAAATTCAATTAAATTGTTGAATTTAATAGTGGAAATGGATTTGATGGAAAATTTTGAAAAACCCCACTTCCATTGAATTTGGAGTTTATTGTGAAATTGATAGAATCCTGTGAAAATTCTAATTGTTTAATTTAATTTGTGAAAGTGGATTGTGAAATTGAATTGTGAATTGATTTTAAATTATTATATTGTGAAAATGGATTAATATGGTTTTGATGGGAACCTTTGGGTTCTATCTTTGAAAAAGAAATATTTTTTATTAAAAACCTGTGTTGTGATTTTTAAATGGAAATTGGCATATTTGAATTAGATAATGCAATTAATTTAATTTTAAGGTTGCTTGAAATAAATTTCCCATCATTGTTTTTTACTAGGGAACATGTAATCCTTAGGTATTTAGTGGGTTATTTAGACGACACTTTATGCTTTACAATGTTTCAAAACATAAATTCAGCCTGTCACATCCCTTAGGCGATGGTGATGAGTCCTCTTTGGTTTGAGTTCAAAGGGACGTATGTACATATTGCTATGTCACCTTGAGTGTGGAGTCCCTATAGTGTGGAACTATCTTACCTTATTAGGAACATGACCATGTTGCTCACTTGTTTGTATTTCAAATGAATATATGTCATTTTTATAATTTTTTTTACATTACTTATGATTTATATAAACTGTTTTATATGAAAGTGTTTATTTAATCCATTTTTTAAAAGTTTCATTATTTTAGAAATATTCCATCACTTTAAAAGTAAATCCTTTTCTTAAAATATTTCCATAATTTGAATGGTAAATTATGAATTATTTTAATTATTTTTTTGAAATGCCAAACTTTTTTTGTTTTAAATTGAAATCACTTTATTTGGATAACTGGATATTGGAATATATTATGAAATCCTTGGTGAGACCCTACTAGCCTTTTTAGATCACACCCTACCTACGAAATCGAGTATTTGTAGATTATCTCATTCTAGGTTCGAGCAAGGGTAAAACACAACTTAGAGTTGGTTTTAGATATTGATCAGTAGAGTTGGTGAGTTGCGTACATTGGTACTTGGGCAATTTTTCCTAGTTTTTGGTACTTATGTATAGTACTTTGGGTGGTTATTCCTACTTGAATTCTGATACATATCTCCCTATGGAGTTTCTTTTGTATTCATACTCTCTTGTTTCTTTTACTTCCGCAATGTTTGTGAAAAAATAGTACCCACTTTCATTTGGTATGATGCAAGGTGCTAGTCTCCAACCCATGGGGATTGGGAATTCCATTTAGGTCATGTCAAGTCCGGCTCAGTTATTGTGTTACTAGGGTACCCAGGCTAGTTCGTGATAATAATAAATGTTGTTCACCTTTCCCACATCATTCTTCAAATTACAGAGGGTAACGAGTGATTTCTCTAGGGTCACCATGTAGAGGATGAGAGTCTTTCCTTTTACCGATGGTATCAAGACTAGTGGGTGAAAGGGAAACTATTTGATATCATCGAAGGATTTCTAAAAAACATTATCTCCAAGATAAGTGACCTATTTCTTAATCATCTCTGTAAAGGGTAAGTACTTATTCTCTAAGTTAGCTATGAAGCGCCTAATGTAGTAGATATATTCCTATATTCCTATAAACTATTTATGGCTTCATGGGGGAGGCATATTGAGTGTCACCTTAGCCTTTTCATGTTCAAATTTGATATTGTTATTTTGTATCAAAACTCCAATAAATTTCCTCGATGCCACCCTAATTGTGCATTTCAAGGGATTCATCTTCAAGTTTTGTTGCCATAGTTTGTTGAAAACTATTTCAAGATCAATAATATAATCAAAACATTATTATAATTTGACCACCCACATAGAACTATATGGTATTCCCCAAACATTTATTTAAAATATATTACATAAAACATTCATATGTATCACTATAGTTCTTCAATCCAAAGGGTATTAATTAGAAACAATATACCCCTTGGGGTACCTTAAAGGTAGTTTCCTCCTCATCTTTAGTGGGAATTCGTATCTGGTTGTATCCAAAATATACATCCATGATTAGAGGTCTTTGAAGTTAGTTATTGTATTAATAAATAATTTCATGATCAAAAATCTAGAAGTCATCCTACAGGTAGTGCTGGTTTAGATCTATAAAGTCAATGAAGACCCCAATTTTCCTCTTCTCTTTATTAACAGGGACAATATTGGTGATTTGTTTGGGTATTAAACTTTCCATATGAAGTTTTATTTAATATCTTATTAACTTTAGCTTCTACTTTAGCAACATCAGTTAGATTAATTCTCCTTGCTTCCTATTTAAAACCACAATGGTCATCTAGAAAATCTAGATGATGGGTAGCCACATAGGGATCCAGTATGGGAATTTTTATATAATTCCATGAGAATACATATAAATGTTAATTCAATAAAGTTGTGTATTTATCATATTCCTTAAGATTCATGGTGGAACTAATAAATGTAGGTTAGGGATCTTCCTCAACCTCTTCACAATCATCAAGAGTAGAATTTATACTAGTATATTTAAATATAGAAGATGATATGGTGATATTGTTATTTTCATCAAAATGATATCATTATTCCAAATAGATGGGATCATCTGATGCAACTGATATCATGTGAACATTAGAAATTAATCCTAAATCTCATGCTCTTATACTTCTTGGATTCATATCCAATTAATCTAAGAGTATTAGTTGTATCCTCTAAACATTAGTAAAACTTTTATGCATGTAAATATGCGGATGGGAAAGATTGATCCACATGGACTATTTGGAATCCTTTTCTTTTCTTAGTGGAAAGTATTCAATGGAAACATCTACCCAACTGTCATATGAGAGGAAAGTGATTGTGTTTTTTTAATCCATTATCTAATGTGACCTGTATAACCCAATGATTTCCTACATTGGGATTTGTTTCCTAAATTTGGCATAGTTTTCTATGAGTTCACTCCATGGATTGATGGAAGTGATTTCCAAACTATCGTGGGAAAAAAATTGGATGGAAAAATCTACCATAAACTACTTCCCCTCCTTTTTGTAGTATCCTTCATCTATATATTGATATTCACAGGACTCAAAAGGAGAAAAATAACCATACAGTGCCCCAAATTTCTCATCAATAGGATATTTTAGGCACTGATGATATAAATAGGGTGTTTTCATATGAATATATAGTCAGGGACTACCTAATATTTCATTGAAGTCCATATCTTGGTGAACAACCATAAAACCTGAGTCATAAATGAGGTCACTGAATTGGGTTCTATGTGTAATCATCCCAAGAAGTTTATACTCACTCTTATAATACCCCTAACTTTTCAAGATGGAAGGAATCAATTCAGTTTCACTATATCCCATCCATGGGTTTGAATTGGGATGATTTTGAACCAAAAACCATAATCAATTAGGAAATGTTGGATTTCAATATCATCAAAAAATTTGGATGTGCATAGGAGTCTGATGTGTCCATGTATAGTAACTTCTTGGTCTTGTTTCATGAAGGAAATGGCTATATGAAATTTAGTGGAACAAGTCTATGCATGATATGTCTCAGTTATATATACTTTAGTCTCAAAATCCTAAGGGGTTTAAAGATCCCCAACAAGGGATTACTTGATCTCCATTGATGAATAAAGGGAATCCAAGATGGAAAGTCATTTCAAGATAACGGTGAGGGGTTTTATGATGTCATACTTCTAGAATAAGGGTATCTATTTCCTATTTTGAGGTTTTTCTCTGACCTTAGGCTTAAAGGTCGAGGCTAATTACACCAGTTATGCCTTCCCATAACTAAAATTAAGGGTCATCCTTGAGGATTGTGGGTTAGGTTTAATCGACCTTCCCGCATTTCAACATCTACTGGAAAATTAAATGTCTACCAATTGATCCTCTAGTATAATTGGGTCGTTATGAGCCCTGTATGATTTAAGATTAGATCAATGTTCATATTAAGATCATTTTATTAGCTATCTATAGGTTTTAGGTGCATATATGGCCTTAATATAAATGATTCATTAATGTCAAGATCTGCCATGACTTTGTCTTTCCTAATATCCTCGACCTTTCTGACCTCCTCCTCAATTATTGGTGGGGAACATAGGTATGAATAAATCATAATCAATAGAAAAGGGTCTTGTTAAGTTAATGAAATTGATAGAACCATATTGTTCCTCTTCATCTTATGAGAATCTCATTTGGTGGGGCGGTTCCCATATACTCAATGATGTGGGTAAGAAGTCTTGGAGATTCTAGATTAATTTGGGTACTAGTGAGGGATCTTCTTCCTGTGCATTTCTGTATTGATTTTGGTGTTATAAACTCATATAATATTATTATATTGAAGTTTTCATCTATAGTTTTGTATAGGGGTTTGGGGTCATCACCAGTTGGTTCAATTGAGCCCTAAATATTGCATGTGCTTGGGTGATTGATTTTTTAGTCATAAAACCTTAAAATTTTGAACCCTCTTTGTCAAGGAATTCTTGTCACTCTCTTTCTACTTTGGATGTGGTAGCAAATACGTATTTTACCTACATCGAGGGATCTCCCAAACTGAACTATCTAGAGTCAACCATATTTTAGAGTATGCCCTTAAAGATAAAGGATTCTTGAATGTTTTACCTCGGTATTTGGTGGAAGGTATGGTAGTTTAGAATTCATTTATACTGATATTTTTGGGAATTTTTTCCTCTATTAATTTAACCATTTTCTTTTCCAAAGTTCATATAACTAACCCTAATACTTGTTCTTTTTGTAAATATTAAACTTTATTCTTTCAAACCTCAAATTTTGAGTGATTTTTCTCCTTAATTCCCTCCAGATGATAGAATTTTTATTATCATTGCTATTCAAGAGGAGGAACTGCATGAATTGAGAAATCTTAGAAACTATATTTGACACCGATTATGGTTTAAGAGTGAAAATCATAATATTCTATTTACTAGATTTTTCTACTGTGTCGATGGTGCTAGCTAATATTTGGATTTTGAACATCTAATAACATCTTCTAGGCATTGTGATAAGGATAAGAATTCCCAAAAATAGATAGGTTATTTCAATGAAATGAGTAGAATCTACAATTCATCAAGAATATTCTCTATAAAAATCTCCAAAATATTATCTTGAGGAAGATGCATGTTCTGGGACTAGATCATTCCCTTCCACCTAGAGATGAATTTTACAACTCTCTTGTTTTCATATTGATTTAAATTTGATAGGTCAATGATCATTGTATTCCTTGGAATAGAGTTGAATTGGTAAAGGAACTATCAAATAATATTATCCTAGTCAGTAATAAACCAAACTGGAAGATTGTTATTCCATAAAAATGTTTGTCCCTCCAGTGTCAGCATGAAGCATCCAAGATTTTTTACTTCTCACTAATATAGTGTTCCTATCATAGGTCCTAACCATGATGAAAAATGTGTAAGATACTATTCTAAATCTCTTATTCCATTGGATATTAGGAAGGTGGGATTCCAAAATTTGGGTGAAATATGAGTCAAGTCCACTCATTATGGATATTATTTACTCTCTAGATTCACTGGTTCACATCATCCCTCTATGGATTATATTCGAGCAACAATCAACTAAATGGAGTCAAGGAATTCTGGTGGGAACTTCATTTGGGTATACAGTTGAGTAAAGATAGTGGGAACAACCTAATATGGTATACTCACTTGTGTTTTTTGTTGATATACATCTTTTTTTGGCATGTGGTAGATTTCCTAAATTAATGGTAGTTGTTGTCCCAATAGATGGAATTCTTGATAGTCCTTAGCCATCAATGTTTGATAAACCGACTATCTAGGACTTGGATAAGCTAGATGACTGGACTCCCCTCTGGTAGGTCAAGTGGCTCCTTCTTTTTTAGGTAATTCACTAGAAGAGAAATATTGGAATCAGTGTGGGAGTTTCACTCGATATGGATATTTCCTTTGAGTGATTTAATTTTTATTCACTTAAACTTATCCAATTCAATTTCATATTGAGTGAACCTTTCCTCATTAGAAAGTATTTTGGATTTTTTTAGTGTGGGGTGGGATATATCCACACATTTCCTTTTATTTTTAGTTAAATTTCACTGAGAAATAAATAACATAATTTTTAGAAAAGATCCAAAGTCATGAGTATGCCTTTGATGTCGGGTATGCACACCTTCTTCATAGAATTTAGTGAAAAATACATTTCAAATGTATGACTCCTCATTGTGTTCTTCTATTTTAGTTTCATGATCCATGTTATTCATTGGACATGAATTAATAAAATTCACTAATGTAAAATGTAAAGGGGATTCAAACCTTCATTAGATTTTCAAGGGGGATTATCAACCTTTGAATATTCATTAAGGGAAAAATAAAAAAAACCATCCTTGATATTTTCCTTATTAGTTGGCCATTTTGGATTAAAACCCCTAAAAGGAATCACCTTTTATCCTAAAAACTCTCTGAGAAGTGGTTTATAGATTTCGATCCTAAGGGATTCCACAATAACATTCATTGAGTATACTTCCAATGAGGGGAATGAATCGTGAAATGGGAGAAATAGTGAGGTCATATCTTATGGCATGTCTCTTAATCTAGAGAATAATGAATTTCATAAAGTGGTAGGAGGAGGTAATAATTTCACTACCTCTGTGGTATGGGTGGATTATTTTCTTTCAGCATCATAGCCTTACTCTGGTGTGGATCTGATGATTTTGGGGGCAGTGGTGTTAGTAAAAATGCCCCCAACCCTACAAGATGAAGTTTCTCCTATGATTCCATTGAGGTAGCTACTATAATGGACTTATTATCTTTTCATTCCACTGTTAGAGAATTATATGGATGTAGTACATGTTCAGGATTAGTATTTCTCACCATTTAGGGTTTCTCTACAGTCATTGGTTTCACTATCCTCAGATGGGGTGCCTGTTTGACTTTTTAGTAGCATGACGTAGGTGTCTATCAACAAATCACTCTCACTGAGTATTCTATTTTTGGGATATAGAAATGGAATGGATTATTTCGAAAACCCAACTATCATATATTGTACCATTCCTTAAGACTTGTCCCAAATCAATGACATTGCAAGTTTCCTTCCCCAAAAACCTTATTGGCTAGTAAAAAGGATAAAGTGTAAATCTATGTACTTTCCCTATCCTTTAAAGTTAACATTAGGTGGGGGTATTAGTGATTATCTGGCATAGTGACTTTATATTATTGAGTCACTTATACTGGAGTAACTCACATTATTTTCCCAATTTAGGGTTTTATGCCATTAAGAAGGAAGTCAAGTCAAATCAGTTTCATGGTTTTCTCATTGTCTAGAGATGGTTAGAATACTCAAAATAAGATAGGTATATAGACTTGAGTTGATGGAGAGTTTCCCATAGTTTGATATGAAATTTGGGAATATGTTACTATTTCAATACTTGTGTAATATTACTATGGGGAGCGTCAATGGGCTAGAACATAAAATACATTATTTCTTCAAAAAGTTCCTTCGATGTGACCATGTAATTATCCACATCCTCTATGACATATTCTTCAACCTAATCTGACCATAAAGTTCATTTCCCCATTCATTTTCCAAGGGTATCAGGATCATTCAGAATCACTTCATTTGTATCAGAAGGTGAATGATCTGAGGGATGTGTGGATGATGACTAGTGACTAGGTTTCTTGAATGCCTCTCAATATGAGGGAAACCTCAAAGTAGCTTTGAAATAGGGAGGATATTCATGCTGATAAGATGGGTCTTCATGAGGAGGGCCTTTACAATGATCACAATAGGTATGGACTTCATGGATAATGATTTCAAATTTTCCATCATGGGGAGGACCTCTATTTTGGTTGTTTTCTATGTCACTGGGAGGACCTCTATAACAGATACTTTGTGGAGGAAATCCAAAGTTTTTGGATATTCCACTTTAAGGAGAACCTTCATAGTGGGTACTCTAGGGTTGAAATCCAGATTTTCTTATTATGGTATTGTGAGGAGGAACTCCATAGCCAAAATTTCCACTATTAATGAATAGATGGAAGTTTATTAGGCTACTGTTAAAATATGTTAAAGAGCCTTAGTAATATTATCATCTATATAGTCAAGGATATAAGCCTACTTCTGGGTTGTAGACTTCCCTTGGAGATATTTTCCTATAGAAATCATTTTTCATGTGATTGAGTTTGGAACCTCAATCATAATCAGGATCATGCAGTGTGGGTAGTGAACTTCATGAGTGAGATCCCTCCACAGTGGCTCCTTAGTTGTGACTAGAATATGTCAGAGAACTTCTTGAGAGAAAGTGTGAATATGAGTCTACTCTATAGTTTCTAATGGAACTTTTTGTGGTATTCATGATATTATGTGGGAATATGAGCCTTATCCTTGATTACCACTAGGATATATCGATAGGTTTCCTGAGATCAGGTTGAAATATGATATTTTTCTTGAACTACTATCAGGATATGTTGATGAACTGTCTTGATGAGACTAGGAATATGAGACTAATCCTAAATTTTTATAGGAGTGGCAATGTGAGCCTTCTCTTGAGTTCCCATTAGGATATTCTAACAATCCCCATACTTGTTCACATTAATGGGAATATGATATTGATCTAGAGAATTCATTGTCATTAGGATATGATAACAGGATTAATAATTAGGAACATGTATATATGCCTATTCCTATGTTTTTATTTTCGTCTTCCCCCGGTGGGTCCTTCTCCTAGGCATCCTAGTTCAGATAGCTTGGTCTAAAACCTCAAGGGTGATCTTTCCATCATATTTAAAAGAAATTGGGGTCACACAATGCTAGCGATGGTGATGGATGGAAAGAGCCCTCTTAGGTAGCTCCCGAGTAGTGGTGGGGATGACATCATGACAATACTCCACCTTTCTGAGATAAGGGGGTAGGGGTTGTTGTGCTCTAGGGATAGGTTCTCGAAAGAATTATAGGTGGTGACCAATGACACCTATTTATCCATGGCTCATCACTGGTTTCATGTTGTGAGGCTTCATCTCCTATATGATGTCATGTGTTACCTCCAAATTTGGGATAAAACCATTGAGATAATACTCCCAATCTAAAATATTCACCAAATATTACTAAAGGCCCTAATTTGATGATAGCATGTGTCAAGGATCTAGTGACATGGATTTCATGGTGGCTGAGTAATATGTTCAGTGTGTTGGATGGTTATGCATAGTAGACTGAAGATACCTACAACTACTTTAATATGTTCTAAAGAACTTTGAATCCAATACTGCATTTGATGTTTCTATTTTGATTAAAGATATCTCATGAAAGTCCTAAAGGAATCAAAAACCACAAATAAAAAACCAATTAATGCAGTGTCACAAGTAAGATTATGGTTAATCAATTTTTTTCATGAGTAAAGAATTCATGTAGGGTTCATCATTGTATTTCTAACATACCCACATTCTCTTGAATTTTTGAGTTAGTGTAGACCTGATTTCTAAATTTATACGGTCACTAGGACTTTAATAGTGATGCATCAGGTTTTAAATTAATTGATTGGATGCAAGTTTGATCTCATCTAACCCTTTTGGGAGGAATTATTACCTTATCTAAGACTCTCTTAAATAATTAAGATGTATTCATGAATACTTTTGAGTAAAAATGTTAAAACTAGTTAACTATGTGCCAACAATTCATCAAAATCGTGAATTGATGTAAACATCTATATATATTATAGGTTATCTATATTTATTTTACTTAGTGATTATATTATTTTTTAAAGTCGTATGGTTGGGCACTCTAGAATTTATTTCCACCCAGGGTGGTTGTAGGTGTTGTGGAGTTAGATTTAGACCCATGAAATGGGATTCTAATATATACCCATGAAGTGTATTAGAAATAAGGTAGTTTGGTGAAGTTTGATGAGACATGTAATATCTTTTAAGGTCATGTTACAAGGACTAATTTGGTTTCTTTTAATATTTTGCAGACATGACCAAGTGAAGTGCCTTTTAAGGTCGTGCATCATGGACCTATTATGAGTAGTTTAATATCATGTGGAATTTACTACCATATTAATGGTACCTAGAAATGGTTTGTATGGGACTTACACATAATGATGCCTTTATATTTTATCCAATTTATTGGTAACTAGACAAGAGAGGGTACAGTTAGACACACAGGGGATATTACCCATTGAGGTAGAGTGGCTCGCAGGGCATGTGGTCCATTGAGGTGGAGTGGCTCATAGGGAATATACTCAATTGAGGTGGAGTGACTCATAGGGAATATGGACTAAAAAGGTATAGTTGGGGCTTACATAAAATTTAAGTCCCATATATGCGTGGTCCATTGATTGGTCATGGAGATTATATCATTAGTGAGGATTGTTCAGATCTTACACTTAGTAGGAGGCCTGCATATAGATGTCTTCCCCACTATCCATTGGTAACGAGATAGAGAAATAGGATTGGACTCATGGGGAATATGGCCCACTGAGAAAGTGTTTGATCTTACGTATGGGTGGCTCGGTTGCATTCAACCTGGAAGGTGACTTGGGTGAAGGTAATTTTTGGGTCTTACACCAGATCGGAGGCTCATATACATGTCTCTGGATCATTAAGTGGATAAAAGAGGCCCATTATATGTTGGGTCCTATAGTATACTCAATATGGGGAAACCAATATGAGCATCATGAGTCAAGGGGGGGGGGGGGTTCCACCAATATCCTAACAATATGGATCCTTGTTATAATGGTAATATGATAATATGTTCATTAGATTTATCAAATTTAAAAACTTACAAAAAACCACAGTGGTGGAAAGTAAGGTATCAAGCATCAGGGAAGGTGAATTGTGAGTATGAAACCATGAATGAAAACAAATACTCAAAAAAAATAAGAAAACTATCACACATGCTTGAAAAACTAACACTGATGAACATATATTATTTTAAAATGAAACAAAAGATGAGAAATAGGTGATGAGTTTGAAGATATTTTTACAAAGATGAAATCATAACAACAACAATATTGAATGAGAAAGGATAAAAACGTGAGGGGGATTTAGATTGTCTAGTTAATTATGTATATATTCATTTATTAAAATATAACTAAATAAACATTCACGAACATGAATCCAATATCTACTATCAAGAATATTGGCCAGTAATTGATTGAATTTTCAGTTCTTCAGTTAAATAATTCATTCAACCACAATGGATAATGAAGTTGATTCAATTTTTAATGATAAACAAATGAATAAGAAATAACAAAGTGAATAAATATTATTACCCTACTCAAAGTTTAGCTAGACATCATATTTATTAATAAAAAATACAAAGAGTTTGAATTAAAATCAATGAAAGTAAAGAGATAAAATAAGATAAGAAATCTTCCCTCAATCTCCCACTCTCAAACGATCCTTTCATCATATTCTTGTGTATATCCTAGCTCATGTCTCCTAGATAATTTTTGTGCCTTTTAGTCCATATCTCTCTATGTGTATCCCTTTTTTTAAATGAAGTCGCCCACCGACTTAGAAAATATCTCCAACAATCCTACACTAAAACTTTAATTTCTATATCTGGAACCACCTCTCTATTTTTATGAACTCTTCTTGGAACCACATCTTCTTCAGCCAACTTCAGTGTCCACATTCCTTTTGATAATC
The DNA here is from genome assembly GCA_963277665.1 of Viscum album. Taxonomy (NCBI): domain Eukaryota; kingdom Viridiplantae; phylum Streptophyta; class Magnoliopsida; order Santalales; family Viscaceae; genus Viscum; species Viscum album. The sequence continues at coordinate 1,843,614,183 of OY728136.1, forward strand.
ATAAATCACATCAAACTTCAGTTCAGAATCAATAAGAAGTTCCAAGATCATTATCCTCAACTTACCTATCACCCATATTTCACTTCACCCAACACTTTATATCTTCAAGTTTCTAGCATTCATTACTTAGGTTCATTAGGTTTCTTCATTCAAAAACATCTAATCCAAGCAGCTCAACATTATTAAACTCTAGGTAGCATAGGTTTGACTTTAGCTTGATTATGAACTTGAATCCACTCAAACATAGTTAGAATTCCTTGATGGATTCATAAATATAAATTTTATCATGTTTCATCATGGGCTTTCTTTCCTAAAAATAGATCTTGGGTTCTTCGATTACCTTTCATGATTTTGAACTCAACATAAAAATTCAATCATCCATTGAGCTGAAAAATTGCTTTATAATTCATCCATGCTAAGCTGAGCTTCAGAATCATCTAGCTTCTTAGATCTCTGATTGACCTCCATGTTGTGAAGATAAAAATTAAAACACCTTGAGTGCAAGGTTTTTCATTCAAGCAGTTGTCGCATTGGGAAACTATGATATCCCCCACCATCTTCTTCAACCTGCATAGGGTACACCAGTGTTTTGGTTCTCTGTTCTTGCTTCATCTTCACAACCAGGTCTGTTATATAAGGCCCTAACCTTAAACATAACTTATTATAGTGATTTTAAACTAGAATTCACATATGAGGATCCTTTCAGTTTATATTTTTAGATAATTAGGAAAAAAATTACATAGTATTCTCTTAAATTTACAAGTGGACTCTAATACTTAGTATTCTCTTTTTCCACCAAGGAAACCCTTTTAAAATAAAACATGAATTATTTTCAAGACATGTCTCCAATTATTTCATCATGACATCTTATTTGTCCATATCAATATTAAGACCTATGAAAAACTTTTCAAAACTTAGGATGAGTATAAAAAACTTTGTATGGGATACACAAGAAGGAAAAGTCTTAGTCTTATGAAAACATGTAAACCCATTAATACATTATCATAAAGTAATACATTTCACCCTTAATAAGTAGTAAATACTTTACATTGAATATATTTTCATTTCTTACATTTTTTATAATCAATATATTACCATAACACCCATATAAATCATATATAACATATAAAGATAACTTGGGACATAATCATACTTAAATGGAATAACCATACATTTGACTTCCACATATATCACTCTTACAAATGGAATAGTCATACGACCAACTTCCATACCCAATGAATTAGAGGTTATAATATAACCACCCACACTTTTTTTATCATGTAACCACTCATATTTGGTTTATCATGTAACCACCCTTCAAATTTCCATGTACCATTATACAATCAAAATATATAAAATTTTGTAATTATCAACATTTCACTCATAAAATTTTATTTGCAATCACAAGAAATCATTTAAAGGTATTGTAATAGTAAATACATTTTCAAAATCTTTTTCAATATCAAAATACCCAAAAAAATATTCAATTTATTTTCCATTTAAAACATTAAGTCTTATATAGGAATCCAAATATCAAATAACAGTTACGATGGAGGAAAATTTGTTGTCGTCGTATACGTTAAAACAAAACATTACTTTAGTTATTTTGTAAATAAAATAAAAAAATTCACATATAAATATTACTTATAAAACCTTTTAATTAAATTAAAATTCAAAATGGGGTTGATTTTAAACTTCATAAAATGAATGTGGTGTATAACATTGAAATATTCCTCAATGAAAGGAGATTGAGACGAAGTCCCTTACCTTGAGTCCGACTCATCTCGTATGTTATTTATTTTCCTCAATAATAATATTAGTTTAATTTATACATTATTAAGAACCTTTTTCATATTTATTATTCCTTTAATATCACTTATTACCATATTATAACAATTGCATAATTATTTAAGTTTATATCGGATGTTTTGTCGTTATTCGGTACTTGAGTCGAAAATGAACTTGGTATGATGTCAATAGTCCATGTGGTCATAAGTATATCATATCCAGAATAATATTCATGAAATAATTTTCACTTTTATACATAAATTATACTTTTAAATCAAACCATTAATTATGGTAATAAAAAATGAACAACATTATAATCATAGAGACGGTAGGTCATACGTACGCATGAGTAACATTTTCCATTTTTCATTGATCATTATGGAAAGGAGGTAAGTATTATTTTACCTTTACATAATAATAATAATATAATTAATATCATATTAATTATTCAAATATACTTATTTATATCATAAAAGTGATGTAGTGACTAAAAATGAATCACATCGCTTTGTGTAGGTGATAGTTCATAGATACGCACGAACGACGTTATAATTTTTATGTGCATGGAAAGTAAGAACTTAATTAATAAATTACTATATTATAATGATTAATATGTCATTAATATCACATATTAACATTAATTACATCATTATAACCATTAATGACATACGATTATGGAAAATTAATTATATCAATTCGTGGAGGTGATAGTTCACACATACACACAAACGATTTTTTCCTTTCCATTTGATGGAAGTGGAGATGTATTTTGGTGATAATATTAAGATAATAAAATATAATTAAATTTATTATACTATAGTTATTATCTTATGATGTATGGGGAATATTTTAAGTAAGATTAAGAGGAAACAAAATAGAAATACTTAATTAAAAATGTTACCATTCCTTCAGATGGTCACCTTTCTTAACACCTTAACACCTCTAAGGAGGGTGTTATGCCTAAAATAATGCCTCTAGAATGTGGGGAGGTATACTAGGAAGGGTTTTGGGCAGATATTTTCTAAACCAAATTGTTTTTTATGTGTAACTAATAGAGAGCAATGGGTTCCCTTTTTATAGAAGAGGGTAGGGGAACTCTTGGAAATATTAAAAGTATTAAATTAATATAAATTCATTTTCAATTCTAAATGGTCCAAAACTGATTTATTTAGAATATATGATGATTTTAGGTCGAATAAACATCATAAAATTAAAATTATACATGTTTTAAATATTTTTTAAACCTTATATTTTTGTTTTAACCCCTTTTAACTCATACTATTTTATCAAGTAAGTTACACTTTGAGATTTAAAATAATTAACATAATGTGTAAAAAGACTAATTAATAAGCCATTAATGACATTTTATACTTATATAAACTTTTTAGCATAATATTATGTTTTGATAAATTTTATATCATTTAATTTAAAATTTTATATTTTAATATATGAATTATGTGAATTTTGACACTATTCGTTGCTTGAATTTTTTAAAAAATCATAAAAACTTGATTCCTTCGAAAAAATGAATTTAACTCATCCATAAAATTTCAAAGTAATCCATAAAATTTGTTTATGGAATTAAATAGTTCAAATTATATTTATTTTAATTTTATTAATATCCTTTATTTGATTCTTCCTTTAATAAATATATCACTGCAACATCATTGGTTAATAATTAAATTTAATTATTTAATGTCAAAAAATTATAAATAAATTATTATTATGTAGATAAAAATTTTATCTTTAAAATTACACATTATATTTGAATTTAACTTCTATATAACCCTATATTAAAAATGATTTACTTATTAAAAATATGAGTATGATATTTTTAACATATCTTTAAATAAAACATAATAAATGTCACAATCTTACCCAAGTGGAAAAAAAAGTTATAATTTCATACTAAGTTTTATTTTTGATTGAAAATAATTTATCAAATGAAATTAGGACAAGTTATAGGATAATTTTATAATATTATAATATTATTTTTACCCATATTCTCCTAATTTACCATTTAACTGTAAATAAAATACTAAAGTTACTATTCACCAAAATTATTATGATCCTATTAGACTAAAATTTTCATACTTATTACAACCATGTATGACCATTTTTCAAAATTCAATTCATAGAATTGGTAAAATTATTTTTAATGATAATCTCGTAGATGTGGTTAAAAGGAGGGTAAAAGAGACGTTCAAAATTTCAATAAGTGTTTATATATAATTTCAATAAAAAATTCATTCCAATGACCTTAATTGGATTAAATTATAAATAAAAATCTAATTATACTTTAAATATAATTAAAAGGATAATCTAATAATATAAATAAATTATACAAAAAAGATTTTTTGAATTAAAATGCAGTATTTTTCACTATCCATTAAAAAATAAATCTTATCAAAAAAATACCAATAATTTAACCAAAGTAAATTTTGATTCAATAATTCAAAATAAGAAAATTACTTTGTCAAATAGAACTTATAAAAGTGATAAAAACTATATTTAAAATATTATCTCCATCAAAAGGTGGTAAAACTTCCTTTTTTAAAAAATACTCATTTTATTCATAAAATTATATTGTTATTATATAATGTCCTGAAAAAAAATAATATGAATTTTAAACATTATATTGAATTTATATTTCATTAATGTAATCCAAAAAGGTTGATTTATTAACTTATTGTTATAAAACACATTTGTTCACATTTAAATATTTTTTCAGAAGAAAAAAAATTACTTTTATTTTAAAAAGTATCACATTCATTTATAATTAATTATTCACAAAATAATTAATTATATATACAATTTTAAACCATATTTCCATAATTCAGTTAACACTGTTTATTCCCTCTATTCTAATGGCTAGGTGATAACTACCATATTAAATAAAAATATTTAGTTTTTTGTTAAAGCTCAATGTGGCGTCTCAAGTTCGCTATTGAACATTATGTTTCCTTTTAAAAAATTCAAGATGTTACATTATCCTCCCTTTTGGAATTTTAACCCTCTTAACTTGAATTCTTGGTCGGTAACTAAGGTATGAATTTTAAAAATACCTTTATTTCATTCGTACATCGGAAAAAGATTAATAAAACATCCACTTTAATAGAAAGAAAGAACAATACAAAGGTCACTTGAGATAACACATACTAAGATTCCATATAGGAAAACATGTATATGGAAGAAAAACTGACCATAATGTTCTAATGGAAAGTAATAGAAAACATGATCAGTAAAAAGTTAACAATCACAAAACCATAAGTTTGTGATTGATTAAAAGTTCATTGATTCCTTAGTGAGAAAAGTAAACGGATAATGTTTTTTGTTTTAAGATCCTTTTCATCAAGTTGTGGAATTCATTTACTTCCTTGAATAAGAACATAAATAAACATACATACTTGTGAAGTAAAGTTTCATCCTTTAGTCAATTTCTACCACAAACTCATATTTTTCTCCAAATTATGAGTATTCAAGATGAATCAACTTTTGTAGAATCACATAATCCAAAACAATTTAACTATATATTTCTCATATCTTAAAACATTAACCAAAACCAATATGGTTAGGATAAGATAAAACAATTCTAAAAAATCCCTATATGATGAAAAACTACTTTTATTATCTAAAATTAAATAATAATACAAAAAATTTCAATATAGACCATTAAACAAATAACCATCCTTAAAATTCTTCAAAATAATACAAACTAATATTGAAACCCAAAATTCAGATTGATTTGATCACATAGTATTCTAGGATAAATTTTTATATTTATCGATAAATGACATCGATCACTCTTAATGTCTCATACTAAATATGTAATTTCTAAAATCACATATTCTACAAGATATGTTAATTATTTCAAAAAATAACTTGAATATCCATAAGTCCGCAATAAAATCATAGATTATTCCAAAATAAAATTGAAGCATTACTACTCAAAAAAAAATATTATAGTATTCTATTTACCTTTGTCATATATGGTTCCCAAAATAGTGAGAGTCTTTCGAAATAAAATTTATCACTTAATCACTAAATCATTCTCCAATCCAAATATTATATATTCGATAAAACATGGGTTCCTAAAATCAACTTATTCATAATACATCAAATTATTTAACTAAAACAATGAAGTCATGCTAACCAAGGACTTCACGTAGGCTAGTGGAAGGCGATAAATCCTTGTTTCCCTTCGGTTGTGGGTTCATTTCTTGCAGTCTTGTCCGACATGATGGGTTTTCACCCTTCCTGAAGGTTTTTTTTTATAAAACTATATAATTCTTATAACATTCCCAAAATGAGATAAAATCATCAAAAATAACCATAACATATTTTAACCTCAAATTTTATCTCATGCCTTTAATTTTTCATCCTAAAAAGTAATAACCCATAATTAACTCAAAAATAAATGTCTCCCAAAATAACGTTAATCACCTTAAAATTACAGAACATAAATCCTCAAAATGGGTTTATAAGACATTGAACTTATGATCAACCTTAAAATTATAAACCCATGATGATATCCCAAACTCTTAATAAAACATCATAGTCTCCAAAGTTATCTAAACCATCCTTTGATACCAACTATAAGGCCCTAACATTAAACATAACTTATTCTTGTGATTTTGAACTAGAATTCACATATGTGGATCTTTTTAGATTTGAGTTTTATAAAATTAGGAAAATCTTTTACATATTAATCTCTTAAATTTACAATGCGCCTCTAATACTCAGTATTCACTTTTTCCACCAAGGAAACCCTCTTAAAATAAAACATGACTTCTTTTCAAGACACATATTCAATTATTTAATAATGAAATATTATTTGTCCATAAAAATATTAAGAGTTGTGAAAAACATTTCAAAACTTTGGATGAGCATAAAATTATCAGTAAGGGATACACAATAAGGAAAACTGTTAGTCTTATGAAAACATGTAAACCCAATCATAAAGCAATATATTTCACCCTTAAGAAGTTGTAAATACTTTCCTTTGAATATAATCTCATTGATTACATTTTCTATAATCAAAATATTACCATAACACCCATAGAAATCATATATAACATATAAAGGTAACTTGGGACATAATCATATTTAAATGGAATGACCATACGGTCAACTTCCACACATATCACTTTTACAAATGGAATAGACATATGACCGACTTCCATATCCAATGTATTGGAGGTTATAAAATAACCTCCCATACTTGGTTTATCACGAAACCACCCATATTTGGTTTATCATTTAACAACTCATCAAATTTCTAAGTACCATTATACAATCATAACATATAAAATATTTCATTTATCAACATTTCACTCATAAAATTTCATTTCCAGTCACAAGAAATAATTTCAAGATATTGAAATAGTCAATCCATTTTCAATACCATTTTCAATACCAAAATACCCAAAAACTAGAATATGTGATTTCTTTTCCTTTAAAAAGAATTAAGGCTTATAGAGGAATCCAAACGTCAAATAACAGTTATGGTGGAGAAAAAATTATTGTATCTTTATACGTTAAAACAAAACATTTATTTTGTTATTTTGTAAAGAAAGTAAAATTATTCACATAGAAATATTCCTTTTCAAAACTTTTAATTAAATTAAAATTAAAAAATAAGTTTATTATACACCTTTTAAAATTAAGGCGGTGTATAACGTCAAAATGTGCCTCAATGAAAGGAGATTGAGACGAAGTCCCTTACCTCGAGTCTAATTCATCTCGTATGTTCTTTACTTTACTGAATAATAAAATTAGTTTAATTTAAACATTATTTAAAACATTTTAATATTTATTATTACTTTTATATCACTGATTAACATGTTTTAATAATTACATAATTATTTAAGTTCATATGAGACATTTTGTCGTTACTCGGTACTAGAGTCAAAAATGGACTTGGTATGATGTCAATAGTCCATGTGGTCATAATTCCATCATATAAAAAATAATATTCATGAAATAATGATAAATTTTATACATTAATTATAATTTTAAATCAAACAATTTATTATGGTAATGAAAAAATAACAACATTATAATCCTAGAGACGGTAGGTTGTCTGTACGCATGAGTAGTGTTTTCAATGTTTCATTGATCATTTTGGAAAGGAGGTAAGTACTATTTTACCTTTAAATAATGATAATAACATAATTAATATCATATTAATAAATTAAATATACTCACATATATCATAAAAGTGATGTGGTGAATAAAAATGAATCGCATCAATTCATGGAGGTGATAGTTCACACGTACGCACGAATGAAGTCATCATTTTTTGTTCATGTAAAGTAAGAAAATAATTGATATATTATTATATTATAATTATTAATATGTAATTAATATCATATATGAACATTAATTATATAATTATAGTAATTCATGAGAGATGGTTATGGAAAATTAATTATATCGATTTGTGGATGTGATAGTTTACACGTACACGCGAACGATTAATTCCTTTCTCATTTCATGGAAGTGGAGATGGATTTAGGTGATGATATTAACATAATAAAATACAAGTATATTTATGATACTGTATTTATTATATCATCAAGTTTGGAGAATATTTTAAGGAATGTGAAGAAAAAACAAAATAGAAATACTTAATTAAAAACGTTACCTTTCTTTCAGATGATCACCTGTCTTAAATATTAACACGTATAAGAAGGGTGCTAAAACTAAAATAAGGACTATATAATATAAAGAGGTATTATAGGAAGGGTTTTGGTTAGATATTGGATGAAAAAATGGGTTTTTAAGTGTGAGTAATAGAGAGGAATGGGTTCCCTTTTAATAGGTTAGGGGAGGGACACTCTTATAAATATTAAATGTATTAAATTATTATAAATTTATTTCCTATTAAAAATGGTCCCAAACTGATTCATTTATAATATATGATAATTTTGGGTCTAATACCCCTTATAAAATTAAAATTATACAGGTTTTGAATATTTTTTTAAACCCTATCTTTTTGTTTTAACCTCTTTTAACTCTTACCCTTTTATCAAGTAAGTTACACTTTAAGAGTTAAAATAGTTACCATAACATGTCAAAAGACAAATTAATGAGTCATTAATGAAATTTTTATATTTAAATCAACTTTTTGGCTGAATCTTATATTTTTTAAAAAATTATATCATTTAATTAAATATTTTATATTTTAATATATGAATTATGTCAATTTTGACACTATTCAATACTTGACTTTTTAAAAAATCATAAAAACTTGATTAATTAGAAAAAAACTACTTCAAATAATCTATAACATGTCAAATTAATCCAAAAAATTCTTTTATGTCATAAAATAGTTTAGATTATATTTATTTTAATATTATTAATATCAATTATTTGATTCTTCATTTAATAAATCTATTACTACATTATCATTGTGTCATAATTAAATTTAACTATTTAATGTCAAAAAATTATAAATAAATTATAATGATTTATATAAACACTTTATATTTCAAAGTAATATTTATAGTAGAATTTATCTTCTATATAACCCTATATTAAAAATGATTTACTTATTAGAACTATGAGTATGATATTTTTAACATTTCTTTAAATAAGACATATTAAAAGTCATAATCTTACCCAAGTGGCATAAAAAGGTTATAATTTAAGAATAAGGTTTATTTTGGTCAAAAATAACTTATCCAATAAAATTAGGAAAAGTGTTAGGTTAATTTTATAATATTATAATATTTGTTTACCCTTATTTACCTGATTTACCCTTTAACCGTTGTAAATAAAGTACTAAACACAAAAAAAATTGATCCTATTAGAATAAAATTTTCAGACATATTACAAACGTGTACGTCTATCTTTCGAAAATCAATTCACAAAAGCGGTAAAATTATAGTTAATTCTAATCCTCCAGATGTGGCTATAAGACGGGTAAAATAGACGTTCAAAATTTCAATAAGTGTTTATATCTAATTTCAATAAAAAACATTTCAATGATATACATTGGATTAAATGATAAAAATTAATATAATTATACTTTAAAACTAATTAAAAGGATAATCTAACAATATAAATAAATTATATGAAAAAGTGTTTTTGAATTAAAATGCAGTATTTTTCACTATTCATTAAAAAAATTATTCTTGTCAAAAAAATACCAATAATTTAACGAAATTAAAATTTTAAGTCCCAATTAAAAAAAAGAAGTTTATTTTTTCAAATAGAACTTATAAAAATTAAAAAAAACTAGATTTAAAATGGGTTCTCCATCAAAAGGTGGTAAAACTGTCTTTTTTGAAAAATACTCATTTTATCTATAAAATTGTATTACTCTTATATAATGTCTAGAAAACAAATAAAATAAAATTTAAACATTAGATTAAATTTATATTTCCTTAATATAATCCAAAAAGGCTGATTTATTAACTTATTAGTATAAAACACACTTGTGCACATTTAAATAGTTTTTCAAAAAGACATTTCCTTTTATTTTAAAAATTATTACATTCATTTATAATTAATTATTCACCAAAAAATTAATTATATATACATGTGTAAACCATATTTTTATAATTCAGTTAACATTGTTTATTCCCTCTATTCTAACAGTTGTGCGGTAACTACCATATTAAATAATAATATTTAGTTGTTTATTTAAGATTGATGAGGAGTATCATGTATGCTATCAAAAATTGTGTTTTATTTTAAAAAAACTTGGGATATTAAATTATGTCATTCATCAAACACAATAAATATCATGTTTTCATAGGCGTGACTCAGTATGATTGCATTATCCCACCTTGTAAGTTCTTCTTCAGTAGTGAAGGTCAGATTTGTCAGAGGTTATCCCCATCAAATGGATTCGAGATTGCTTCAAATTCCCATGGTGAGGATCATACATGATAAATCTTCATCTAGTGTTAGCTTACCAGGTTCATCTTCTTCAGTTCACAGAGGCATGGCTTGAGTCGACACTAGATCTCCTTCGGATGGGCTTGGGATCTGTCTTCCTCAGGAAGCCATGTCTTCAATCCCCATATAGGTTCAACATCCAAGAGGGTCTTAGTTTAACTTTGGACAACAATTAGTTTAGTCTAAGGAGATATCCTTTTCAATTTTCATGTATTATATTGTTGGAAGGAAGTCTTACACTAAAACCTGAATTATTAAACCAGAAAATTGAAAATGTTAAGAAAACTTGTAAAGTCTTATGATAAAAATGCTTACACACAAAAAAAAATCTTACAGTTACTAGAAATATAATTTGTTCCATAAAAAATATTTTTGAGCCCCCCCAACTTACTATTTGTGTGCTTTTGCATGTTTTCTTTGTAACTTTGTAGTTCCATTTTTTGACCATTTTTAATTATAAAAAACAATCTAAATAAATTTTGAATCATTTAATCCCAAAATATCATTACTTTTATCAAGATATTCAATGATGAACAAATTCGACACAAAATGACCAAATATTAAGAACTTTCCACTAAATTCTCATTTAATCACAAAAAATCATTAAAATATTATCAATTTAATGTGGAAAATATGGATCAATTTAAGTCCAGATCAAATTCTCCCATGCTTAAGATATTTCTTATACTCAAGTAAATTAAATGGAAGAAAAGTGTTCTCAAGAGTGAAAATATGAAATGCCACAAAAAAATTATTTCTAAAAATATTTCCCCCATGGAATCTTTCAAAAAGAATTTTCACTCTTAAAAAATGATTTTAGTGAAAATATGGTTTCCTATTTTATAAGAATGATTGGATTTGAAAATTATGAAAAGAATTAAATACACTTAAATTTGTATCCAACTGAAACATACAAACTTCTTTTTACCTCCTGATGAATAGTCTCACATAATTAAATATAAAATCAATATATATAAATGAATATATGGGTGAGAGAAATAATTAAAAAAATGAATAATTAACTCATCTATCAATAAAAGAATAAATAATTAAAAGTTCAACCTGGATTAGAATTTTCATTGCATATCTCATTCAGATGTATATCTTATGAGTTAAATTCAAATCAAAAAGTAAAAAACCAATGATGATTATAAAATATTCTTCCAATATTTCACAAAAATAATGTTTTTCAAGAGGTAAATTAAATGATGTACTCAATTAAATCTAGGGATTAATAGAAATTAACATCCTCAAAGTGGAATCTCAACCTTAAAACTTAAGAAAAATTTTCACCTAATAAAAATGAAAATAAAATATTAAAAGGGAACTATTTTTTTTTTAAAATTTGAATCATTTTGATTCGAACAACATTAAGTAAAGTTAATCACATTTAATACCCCCGCAGAAGGTTTTGGGTGCAGTGGAATCATGTGATGGGTGGCACCCAAATATTCTTTTTTCCATGATTGATGATTAACATGATATTGTTAACAAAACATTGAACAACATGATAAATGGAATTAAATAAAAGAATCATACAATAGTAATTACATTAGAACTAGAGGGAGGATCATCACATATTATTATAATTAATTAATTTAATTAACTAAATATCTTTGTTGGGATTCTTTCTTCATTGATGAATCTGGTGATAGATATGTGGTCCATCATCGTTGTGTTATAGAAACCAAGTGTAGATTTCCTCTGGTGGTGATCTACACATGTTCCATGAATCTTTAGGTGTTGCCGAAGGAATCTCTGGGTTTTAGCATGGTAGATCCTTTCACTTGAATCCTCCTCCTTTGATCACTTCTAGAATCACTTCCAAAGCATTCTCCTTGATCCAATGGAGGAAGATCATTCTCTGTTATTGAGAGTGTTCTTAGTGAAGGAGGCTCTCTGGGCTTCAGAGGATTATCCAAATCCATTGTGAACAGCTAAGAAAAATGAATTTTCAATTTAGAAAATAAAATAATTGGGTTTATATATCGCTAGGGTTAAAATAAAATAATTTCACAAGTACCCTTAATTATTTATTTAATCATAACAAAACCCTATATTAAATAATAATAAAAATATCATTATTATCGACATGCACTTAACTTGCGAATTAAAATGAAATATTATCTAATAAAATAATATTCAATATTTATTATTTTTCATCGAACCTAAAATATCAATCTTCCATTACCCCATAATATTTATTGAACCTTGAATAATGTCTATTTATTTGTTAAATAAATATCATTATATTATTTGCTAATAAATAAATAAATATTATATTTACTAAAATAGCGAATAAATATTTATATGCGACCAACCATACATGAATAGTTAATAAACCAACTATGGGAATAATATTTATTCAACCTATTGAATAATAAATAATAATATATTATTTAAATGAGATTCTGGATACACTTAGTGTGTGACCCTCTAGACCTTTTACTCAGTGGCATTAGGTGAAGTATCCTAAAGTCTAATATTAGTGTCTAGAAACATGTCAAGGCACCCATAGAGAAAGAATTTAACTCTACAATAACATAATACCTCATACAAACACTTACTATTTAATATAATCTTTTTATCACACTATCTAAAATCATGTAGGTTACATGCCAGTACCATCAACATATGTGCTTAATGTATCTTTATTCACCTTTTCATAAATATAACTTTCCTATAGAACACCATGTCCATGGATTTATTTAGGCTATATGATTTTCATCAAAGGGCCTGAGATATTAACTTTTGTTAAAGAATATAACAGATAAATCCTTTCTCACATTATTCATTAATGCAATATTACTCGTGATGGACCCAACATATCATACCTCATCGTAAACATCTGTCATCATAGTTTTCATCAATACATCAAAGTACACAACTCATAATATTTATTAATAATAATATTAAAGTCTAAAAACCAATACACACATCCACAGATATGAACATCCAATGACATATATAAATGTCAATTTCCTACTCACAGGCCCCATTATTATAATATTCTATTGAATATTACTAAGGGTGTACACTATGAGAATGTACCTAAAAGCCCTAGGAGTATCCACCTCTAATATCCTGTATCATTTGTGTCCATAAAATGATATCATCCAGCTATAAAACATATATTCAAGAACAGTGTCATAGCACTTATGAATTCTCATTATAGTGGGGAACTGCGATGACCTTTTAGTGCAATAGCTACTCTTAAGAAATTATCATATATTATGTCACGCAGAAGAACAATCATGATGTGACAAGTAGTTTATTAATATTAAAAACAATGAATTCATGTTTATCATAAAGTTCATAGAAGTTAGTTCTAGGGAACCAACTCCAACACCCCCCCACACACACACACACTTAAAACCCAACATTGTTCCCAATGTTGAATCCTAAGGTGAGGAAAAACAATTTAAAATATATTCAAGTTCAAATAGATTTGAAACTAGGTGGTGAAAAATCAGGTTTAATCATTTACAGTGGTGCTCAAAAATCATATTGACCACTCAAAATAAACAACAGCAAAATTTTAGAGAATGAAAATTTTTTCCATTGGATAAACAAGATCCTCAAAATAGTAGTAGCAACCGGTATATTTTTTTTAACACATGAGAAAAATTTTAAAGTGAAGAGTTTGAACTATTACTCTCATGATATAGAAGCTTCATCCATATTGTATCATTGAAAATTTTCTCCTTAATTTTACAATAAGTACCTTTGGTTTCCCAAATTTTATCTCCTATATGTGGAAATATATAAATATTAAATTCTATAATTTGAAGCTCAAAACAATAAAATTGGAGTATGAGTTAAGGGAGTTTTATTTAAGATTTCTTAAGATTATTACTCCTATTGGTCCTTAAAAACAAATTTATGTCTGCTCTTGGGAATCATAAATTTTACCCATAATATTATTATGCAACGGGATCATAATTCCTCTAAAATAGTAAAAAAAAGTGAAACCTAGGCAGACATGCAAACATATTTATTGTTATCCAAAACTCAAGAAGAAAAATAAAACACATAGAATGACCATGGGTTGACTCTCATAAAGTACTGAGTTTAAATTCATCTATTAGACTTAATTAATATTCAATATTTAAAGATATATATGGAATCCATTCCCTTTGGAAACCCCTCAAAGTAATGATTAATTCTTTGACCATTAATAATGAATGATATATTCTATACTACTATAATCTCCAAAAATTTGTTTACTAACACTCTAAGGTTGATTTTAGGTCCAAAACACTTGGAACTAAGATTCCCAAGAAATATCATAAGTCTGTAATTAAACAATAACACTCTATGACTAGCCATAAAATGCATGTTTTTGGATAACATAGTTATAAAAAAACCTTGGATCTTTCTTTTTAAATCTTCAAATTTTCATATGACTCTCTTCTTATTTTATCAAATTAACTTATCTATAACAATATTATTTCTCCATTAGTTTTACAATCACAATTCAAGGGATTGACTACTAAAAAGGATTTATGATATAGATCCATATACATGTGACATGAGTCTACAAAAAGGAGTCAATAAGGATACATTCTTATTGGGGTTTTAAAGGAAGTTTTATAGGACCATAAAGCCTCATCAAGTTTCAACAATTAGTCTTCCCAAAAAACTAGATCCAGTTTTCTCTAAAACTTGTTTAAGCTCCCTATTTGAGATTATAGCATCTCTACTAGATTTTGGATGACAAGCAGTTCTAGTTTTATGAATACAACCATATTTTTCCATTAAATATTATAACTTACAATTCTTAAAGTGAGTTTCATTGTTTGTTATAAAACCTTTGGGAACTCCAAATCTCACAAAGACATTATTTTTAAAAAAACATTGAGCACACTATTAACTTGATTTTTTGGAAGTTTCACTTATTTAAACCACTTATAAATAGAATCAATTGTCACCAATATGTACTTATTCTCATAATAAGATTGAAATGGTCACATGAAGTCTAACTCCCAAACACTAAAAATTTATACTTCTAAAATTTGTTTCTAAGGAAATTCTTGTTTCCTACCCATATATCATAACATTTTTTACTTATCATATCCAACTAAAAAAATCATATCTTCCTTAATGGGGGTAAGATTTTATAAATTAACCTCTAATTTTTTTGATAAATCTTTGCTCCTCTATAATGGACACCCCATGTTTTATAATGATAACTTTCAATAATGGAAAGTGTATCTTCCACCCACACGAGCCTCCTAAGAATAACATTAAAACACCTACTAAACAATAAAGGGTCATCCCAAAAGTAGTATTTAAACTCAACAATGAATTTATTCCTTTTTTATATAATTTCCTTGGGAATGACTTCAGTATCCCTGAAATTTTAAAAATCTATAAACCAAGTTGATTTTTTAATTTACATAACAAGAAATTTTTCATCCAAAAAAGAAAAAGTAATCACCCGAGGATTATCATTTAGAGTACTGTACAACTTAAAAAAGTGAAAAACCACTATATTTTTAACACCATGATTATTTTTATCTCTAACCAAAATCTTATAGAGAAATAATTCATCTAATATGTATTGTTTTGGAATATTTTTTGTAAAGAAAGTATTTCAATGCATAATAGTCTATGAAAACAATGACTTGGACCCTATCAAGTTCTACCTAGACTTCTCTAAATAAAACACAACATCCAGTAGCTCTTTCTTATTAGTGGTGTAATTAGATTGGTCATTATCTCACAACCTACTATTATATCACACCACATACAACCTCTAGTATTTCCTCTAACCTAAAAGTGGTCCAACAATCACATCAACATCATACATGATTTCAAATGGAAACTTCTAATTAGGGGAAGTGATTATGGGTGAAGAAGTAAGTTTCTATATAAGAATATTAATGGATTATAAACATTTTTCATTAAAGAAGAAGGGAGTATCTTTCTCAAATAGTGATTAAAGAGGCTTAGTGATTTTGGAAAAATCTTTTATGAATCTCTAGTAAAAAATAGTATGGCCTAAAAATATTATAATACCCTTGAAATTATCAGGAGTGTAAGATTCTAAATTACATCTATTTAGAATTTATAACTTTTACACCCCTTTTATACACCTTATTAAAAATAAAATACATTTTGTATCCATGAATTGACATTTATACTAATTAATAAAAATATTAATTTCTTAATACCATCCTAAATAAAGCTCTAGATTTTGTAATGTAACATCCCATTGCCTTTCAGGTATGCCTTATATTTTTTTATATTTTCCCTTTTTATTTGGGTGTATTGAGGGCTTCTCAAGAATGGTTATCCTTTTCTGGGGAAAATGAATTAAATTTTAGGGATGTATGTTTTTTTGAATTAATGTATTCTAGGTATAAAGCTGTAAAATGATTAAGAGGTTGTCCTTCAGAATCTATGTTATTTTCTATATGGTGGAAATTTTCATGTTGTAAATGGTTTACCTGACTTGAAAACTTTGTTCAGAATATTTCATGAATTAGTTCAAAGTGTTAAAGGTTTACATACTGTGAATTAGGTTTACATTGTGAAATGTTCAAATATCAGGATTTTTAATCAGAGGTGATGATTTTTTGGCATCTTTCTTTAATTGAGAAATTCACATCGTGAAATGGTTTCACATCATGAATGTCTTGTGATTTTTTTATTTAACCACACTACTCATATGATTTTTTTTTTCATTTTTTTGTAGACTTCTCTCTTGATACCAAGGATCTCTATCAAGAGATTTTGGGTATCTCTTCTCCCTCTAAATTATTCCTTTAACAATTGATCATTATGGTTGTTGTGGTGCATCCCTACAGGTAAGTGGTCTTTATGCATATTCATTTTCTTTAGTCATAGAGAGAAAAATGGATATATTTGTGTTTTAGATTCATGATCTATTAGTATTTTCTATCAATCCTTTATAGTTTCTTATTTTTCTTTATATTTAAAAGGTTGATCAGTGATTTCTCAATCTCCATTATAGAGGATGGATAGGTTTCCATTGTTTTTTAGGTAGGCGGATCTATGAAAGTTTTGATAATTCTTGAGTTTCTATGTGTTCTTGTTAACCCCTTTGGGGTTTTAATTGAAATTTATTTTCTTGAGGGAAAATATTTTTTATTAAATGTGAGAATGGATTTTGAAAATGGTTTCAAATAAACTATTAACATTGGTAATATTGGGTGTGTCGAGAAATGGACATGGGTAGACCTATTGTGTGTGGCGCCACTAGGGGTTAATCTTATGATATCGATATACTATAGTAGAAATAAATATCATTTAGAAGAAAATTATTCCTAGTTTAAGATTATTTTATGCCTAGTACTTATTCCCATGGGCTAGATCCCAAATGGTGTTCTTTGTATTTTATACCTAATTTATCACATGATGGTTTATTTCATAGATATTTGATCACATATTTAATTTACATGTTTTACTTTTATACTTTATTTATTCTCCTTTGGTGGATATGGTGTGCATTTATGAAAAAAAATGTTTTACAAATGGTTTTATTTATAGAAATCCTTTGTAAACTGTAATGTATTTTAAAAAAAGAACCATTCCATTCTTGATATTAGAACTAATAGAGATTATTTTGTGGTATCATGTTGAGATTTGTGATCACACCATACTTTTGCCTTTGGTTGGTTTTAGACCTTGTTTTAAAGGACTTAGGGAAATGGAGGGGTATCATGTTTCATGTTGAGTTCTCTTTTCATCTGTTTCCTTTGTAGCAGAATGGTTTGGAGGAGATAGTTAGTCATATAGAGACTTTTTGGTCTTGTCTTGTCATACTTTTCAGGTTTACCCTATTTGAATTGGGTTATATGGATCTTTTTATGTCTCTTTCTTTCTAATTGTAATCTAGTTATATGTCTTGTTTTAGTTATATTCAATACTTGTTTTCATTATCCTTGTTTACCTCACCATGTGTCGGACCACCTTGGGTGACTTGTCTAGTAAAATTGGGCTAGTTCATTACAAATTAGTATCAGAGGGAGTGCTCAGCCTGAAGTGTGTTAACACTACATGAGTTTGGTTCTATGTCATGGGTATATAGAAGTTAGGACTATTAGAATTTGGGTAGCAAGTGAGGGAAGGGGCTCGTTCATCTCATTTCTATTTTTGAACTCGAGTTACCATGGGTGGTCAGAAAATTTTTACTAGGTTAGAGACTTTGTGTTTGAGGTCATTTGAATGAATTGTATGGGAATTTTATTTAAACAGACCTATTATTTTCTTAAGGAATCATCCTTTTTTGTACAATTCATAATTTAATTAAATTTTTATCATTTAAAATCATTGATAAAGATACCTAAAGTTGGTCCTATGATTTTAGAATATACTAATTACTTGTTTATTTTCATCTTGTGATTATTAAACAATTCCTCCTAGAAGAGATCTTCCAAATTCGAGTGATTAAGCTATGAGAATTTTTATATAAGAAAATCATAAAGTGGTCCCTTCTTTGGTAGAATATATAATCTACACTTTTTAGACTCTGGGTCAAGAAGGTATTTGAAACCCAAGATAAGTAGTGGATCACAGATCAAAATTTATAAAGCATCACCCACCAACCTTCTGTGGTTACAAAGGACCAAAGGAATCTGAATAATGGATTGAGAGGATTGAAAAGATATCCAAATTTATAAAGATTACTGAGGAATCTACGGTCGTATCTTCACATACATTATTGAAGGGCCGGGAAGGATATGGTGGTACTCTATTGTGTGAGCTTAGTTGCATGGGGATATTACCTGGGATTCTTTCAAGAGAATATTCAAACAATAGCTTTATCCTAACACATTATGTGTGGAAAATACCTAGAAGTTTTTAACCTTAGAGAAGGTATATCATATCATTTTGGAGTATTCCACCAAATTTTCTGAGTTGGTGCATTTGGAACTGAATCTAGTCACCAATGATTACCTGAAGGCTCATAGGTTTTAGTTGGGATTGGGGTTGATATTTGGTCGGTGTTAATTCTCATGTGCCTTCTAACCTTTGAGGAGTTATTTGACAAGACCTCTTTGGAATAGGTTGGCATAGCTAGAAATATAGGTTTGGGAGGATTTCTAGTCCGTACATTCATAAGGAAAGGTGTATATTATAGACAAAAAAAGGAGGTGCAAGGGTATCCAGTTTTCTTTAGGACCAATTTTGGGACATTCTTCTAGATAGCAGTAGATAATTTTATATCAGTGTGTGAGACTTGTTCATACCAAGCCTAATTTTATGGAGGTTCCCAAGACTTCCCATCATAGTGGACAATATATCCATTTAAAATGTTTTTGTGATAGGATGTCCCAGGATAGTAAGGCTAGATCCACATTCAGCAAAGACTCATAGATTCATACTGATGCTTCCAAGGGTGATGGATATTATCCTTAGACTAAGGGGGAATTTATGTGGAAAATAAATCTCAAGTAGGAGATGATATTGTATATATTTATGTGGTGGAGTATGTGCTGGAGGAATCCAAAGTAGGTCCAACCAAAGTTAGAGGTATGGTGTTTATTTCGTCTTCTATGGTGATAACTTTGTTTGATACAAGTGCTACTCATTATTTTATATCATTAAAGTTAGTTAACGTATTAATATTGAGTTCAAATCTTATGTCATTCTTGTTGGATCTTTCCATTCCTTTGGGAAAGTGGTATGGACAAGGTTTCAAGTGTCCCATGTGCCGAGTTGTAATAACTAAATTAGAGGTGGTGTGTGACTTCTTAGTGCTTGAACATTAAATCTAAAAATTGATTATTGGAATGGATTAGATGATTAGTTTTAAGGCCCAGATAGACTATTATTGATGTTGATTTTAGTTCTTATATACTTATTGGTTCACTCATATTTTTCAGGGTGAGTGGGACTCTAGATTGGGAAGGGTGGAGAATGTTTTTCCTTATACTATGGTAATCTCATGCCAGTTGTTAGAGATATTTATTGATGTTGTTGACCCTTTTTTGGGTGGTCAACTACCTATAGTGGTGTGTTTATATCCTGAGGTACTTTTGGATTATTTTTCTGGTTTACCACCATAGAGAGAGTTTAAGTTTACCAAATAAATGCTACCTGGTATGATTCCCATTTCTATGCCATCTTATTGTATGGTTCTAGGTGAGTTGGTAGAACTTAAGTTCCAGTTTATGGATCTTGAGGCTAAGGGATTTATTCATCATAGCGTGTCACTGTGGGCTTCACTATTCCTCTTTTATAAGAAGTTATATGAGAGACTAAGACTTTGTATTGACTATCAAAAGATAAATTAGGTGACCATCAAGAACAAATACCCCTTACCTAGGATTGATGATCTATTTGATCAACTTAGAAGGGCTCATTGGTTTTCAAAGATTGACCTGTGGTCAGGGTACCACCAGTTGAGATTTAGAGAAGAGTATATACACAAGACAACATTTAGGAGCCAGTATGGGAATTTTGAGTTTCTAGTTATTCCATTTTGACTAACTAACACTCCTATGGTGTTTAGGGAATTAATAAAATAGATCTTTCATCGGTTCTAGGAATCATTGGTTTTGGTGTTTGTGGATGATATTTTGGTTTACTTCAAGTTAGAGGAGGAGCACATGGACCATTTTGATATCATTCTTGGAACTTTGAAGAAACATTGTCTTTATGGAAAGCTTCTGAAATGTGATTTTTGTATTAAAGAAGTAAAGTTATAAAGTCATATTATATCTAATAGGGGTATCTCAGTGGATCCTAAAAAGGTATAGGTAGTTATGTCCTAGGTTTTTCCTAGAATATGAATATTCTTGGGGTTGGTTGGTTATTAAGGTGGTTTGTTTAGGAATTCTCCAATACTGCATCTTTAGTGACAGCTTTAACCCATAAGGGTGTAAATTTTGGGTGGAATGACTAGTGTCATAGATATTTTTGAGAAACTTAAGGTGAGTTTGACTTAATCTCTAGTTTTAATTCTTTAAAAAATAGGTTTGGTTTATGATGTTCTCTATGATTCTTCTGGCATGGGTTAGGGGTGTTTCTTAATACAGGGGATACAATTGGTAGCCTATGGCTCCCGATAATTACACCCTCATGAAAATAACTACCCTACTTACGATATTCAGTTGATTGTAGTTATACATGCACACAAAACATGGTGGAACTAACACTTTTGATAATAGTTAACAGTATATTCTGATCATAAGAGCCTGATGTATATTTTTACTTAGAGGGATATGAACTAGAAATAGAGAAACTGGGTAGATTGTCTATAGACTTTGTAGTTTAATATTTCTTATACTCTAGGAAAAAGGGAATGTGGTCGCTGATGTGTTGAGCATGAAATTATTGACACAAGTAATAAAGGAGTTAGTGAAAGAGTGGCCTCTGATGAGTTTTTTTTTGTACAGATGAGCTTGGGAGTGGAAGAGGTTGATGAATAGGTGTTCTTGGATTCAATAAAATCTAGCTCATCTTTTGATGAGAAAGTTTGGCATGGGAAAGTGATAGACATCAAGTGGAAAATATTTAATAAAATCCTTTATGGTGGGGAGACCTTAGGTGAGTGGTATCGGTCTCCTAGTGGAGATTCCTGCTTCTATAGTAGGTTGGTTGTTCTGATTTCTATGAGGTGGGTGTTGATGGATAGTGGACACCAGTAATGTTGATACGTACTCTTAAGTACTACCAAGATGTATCAGGATTTGAAACATTGGTATTGGTGGATGGGGATGAGGAGGTCGATCATAGATTTTGTATCATTGTGTCTTACTTTTTAGAGAATTAAGACAAAACACCCGATACCAACTAGTTTGTTGTATGCCTTACCTATTATAATTTATAAATGAGATGATATTTTTATATATATTTTCATTCGTCTTCCAAAAAATCCTAATGTGAAGGATGTGATTTTTTATCGTTGATCGACTCTCAAAATCTATGGATTTCCTCCCAATCATGGAGATGAAAAAGGTAGAACAACCTGGTGAATTTTTGTAACACCCCAAGACTTTACAATATATTTCTATTAGATTAAATTTAATTTTATTGATAGCTTGTGATGCATGCAACATCGAGTTTAAACAAAACATGGTTTAGTCACAATTTACACACTTAATTTAAAGTTAAATTCGAAAACATTTTGATTTTTTTTGAAAAAATAAGTTCATTTTTTAAATAAGAATATCAAATTTATCTTAAGGTGAATTTTTGGGATTTTTTTGAAATGTCTCATTTTTTTATGAATAGTGAAAAATACTGAATTTTAATTAATTTTTTTTGTTTAAATAATTTATACTGTTAAATTGTATTTTTAATTGGTTTTAAAGTATAATTAGTTTAATTTTATAACAATTAATCTAATTTATGTCATTATAATCATTTTTATATTGAATTTTGATATAAAAACTTTGTAAACTTTCAAACACTTTCTATTTAAAAACCCACTTTCTCGTCGCGTCTATGAGTTAATTTTAAATTAAAATTTTCCACTTGTGTGAATAAAATTTTGAAAAATGGATTCCATATTTTTAATAATAAAAATTTATATTTTCTAATAATGTTAACTTAATTTTTGACCAAAATGAATAATGAAAATAATAAAAATTGTTTATTGCAGTTAAGGTAAAAATGGATTTACTTAGGGGTTAGTCTAAAAATATAAGGGTTAAATTGACCTAAAATTTGTCTATAATATATTTTAGACTTTATAATGTATAATTATTATTAATAATCCATTTGGGACTCCTTTTTCATGATAAAAAAATGGATACACATTTTTATTTCCAAATATTACAAGTGTGTCACTCACCTCACTTCTAACAGATCACCCCCTATCCCCTCTTATTCACACATTAAAACCCTTTTGGTTCATCCAAGACCTACCCAAATAAATTAAAAAATTCCACTCAATAATCTTATAATTATTATTTTGGGCATAAAGAAACCTTGGTAAGGATTTGGTGCGAATCTAAGAAGGATACCCGAAGAAGTGGTAATGTTCTTCAATGAACGTTTTTATTTTATTTTTTCCTCCACATCCTTTAATTATTATTAAACCATGATGATATAATAAACTAAGTATATTCCATATAAATAGATTTTTTATGTTAAGTTCATGACCTATAACCATCCCCGTATCCATTAAATGGGTTATGAAATCATCATTTGTGTGCACAACAGACTACCACCTTGCGAACTGATGTCGTTCGTTTTTTAATTTCCTCCTCTCTTTATTGGGTATGATGATGGATATAATATATATATATATAATGTATAAAATAATTATACATTTGTATTCATTATATCATATATACCTTTTTTACTTTCCATTTTATAGGAGATATCATAATGTCGCTCGTGTGTATTGCGGACTACCACCTCACGAATCGATGTGATTTGTCTTTCACTAATGATTTACATGGAAGGTGATAAGGATAAATTTAATGATTCTATGTGATATACATAACATAATTATTATATTCATGACATTTTATAATTATTAAAAGATATTATATATCATTTTATTTCTTACCTTTTCACTCAATGAAAGATGATAGCATCGTTCGTGTACGTATGGACTACCACCTTCACGAAACGATGTGACTCTCTTTTCATCACCACACCACATGGATGATATATATATATATAAGTATATTCAAATAAATAATATGGTATTTATGATATCACTACTATAAGAAATGCATTTAACAGTGCTGGTATTTATCAGCGCTAGAAAAAAGAGTTGATAAATGGCATCTTTATCAGCACTAAAAAAACGCTAATAAATTTAACCCTTTATCAGCACTTTTTTTAGAACTCATAAAGTGAATCTTTATCAATGATTTATTTTTATCACTAATAAAGGTTAACCTTTTATCAGTGATTTATTTTTAGCATCAGTAAAAAATTCTCTTTATCAGCGCTATATATTTAGCGCTAATAAAGGAATCCTTTATGAGTGCCTTCTTAGTGCTAATAAAATCCCGAAAAAATAAAATAAAATAATTAAATAAAAAAATAAAAAATGAGTTTATTAAAAATGATATTACATATTTTATTAATTAAATAATTATTGATACAAATGAATAATTTGATTATAATATATATAAATTATAAATACTAAAAATATCATGTATTAATTATATATATATGCAAAATGAAAATTAAAAAAATTAAAAATAATTAAATTGAGAAAAATATTAAACAGTTTATTAATTAAATGATTATTGATAATGTTAATAAATATATATTAAATATATAGATATATATTAATGCATACAAATTTGATTTTTACAATACAAAATATTATTTTATTCTTTAAATTAAATAGTAATAATATATTTATTGAATAATTGTTTATAATTAAAAATTAATATGAATTAAAATTACTAACTAATTGCATCGAGTAATGGACATAATTGAATGTCATATGATTTTTCAATTTATAACACAGATAAAATGTATTATATTGATTTAACATATATGTACATATTATATACATATGCACACACACAAATATTTTTTTTAGAATTTAATCAATTTATATTATTTATATTATATATATTTATTTACTATGTTTTAATATTTTCAATATGTATTCATATTTATTTCAATATATATCCATTTTTTAATGATTTATATTAATCAAACTTATCTAAATTTTCAATATATTGTACTCATTTTTAATAAATCAATTTTTCTCATTTTTAACATGCATAAACTAAAGATTAAATATTCATTAATAATGCTAAATATATATATATATATATATAAATTTATAAATGTATATTTATTGTGTTTATACATTTATAATTATAAATAAAAAATAAATATTTGTTTAAAAAATATTTATGTAATTATAAATAAATAATTATAAAATTATAATAAATTTATTTAAATAATGAATATATTTACTACGTTTATATATATAATTATATAAATATTTATAATGATACAAAAATTATTTTTTAAAGTATTTATATAATTATAAATAAATAATTATATGTTCAAAGAATTATAAAATTATTATTTTATAAAAATAATTATAACTATTATAATTGTATATAATAATTATAATTTTTTGAAAAAGAATATTTTTTAAGTATTGTAAGTATTTATCAGCGCTAAATAAAGCACTGCTAAAGATTCATTTTATTAGTGCTTATTAACTTGTCACTGATAAAAGGTATCTTTATCAGTGCTTTTTTTAAGCGTTGATAAAAGTGTCACGATCAATTTTAAGAACCCTAACTGTCATGAAACAGTTCTTGATATCCTAAGCACTCCACAGAAGTGACCTCCTACTGACACTCCTTATTATCGAATTCAAGCTTGAATCTAGGATAGAATTAAGGCTCCAACTATTCTAAGGCTTGATTCCAAGTCTCAAGTGATTCAAGGGTTGAACGCAACCACAACTCGAATCAAATCTAGATTTTTCTATATCTCTAATTTCCTTCAGTTATCCATTGAACCTTCTCATCCCACATCTGTGTATCCTAACAAGTCAAGTTTCACTATCCTATAATAAAACAACCCAAAATTGATTGTTTTTTTTTGATATATTGAAGTACGGTCATCCCTGATATCATGTGCGTCGTCTTGGGACAACATTGGTATTGTGCAACTTTAAATATGTCAAACCCAATGTTGGGTCATGTTGTTGTGAGGTATAATAGGATCCTAATACCTATATTCCATGAAATATCCCTTTTTAAATCATCAACTTTTGAAAAATTTATCCATATAGTAGTTGGTGTTGTCATTGGTTTTGAATATTACATTGAAAATCACTTGGATGACGAAATATATAACATCATTGGGGTCTTATATTATATCATATAGAAATTGGAACTAAGAGGGTTGATTGAGGAGGAACTGAAATATAGGGTTATCCCATTCTATTTAAAAGGTAATTCTTGAAGTTTTTTCCAAAAAATGGGTGATAAAATATCTAACAGTACATGGGAACAACTATATAATGATTTTTTCATGAAATTCTGTCCTAGGATAATGAGCATTGAAATATGGTGTGAAATTAATGGATTTATTTGGATTACTATGAACTATTTTCTGAGGATTGAGATAGATTTAGGGGTCAGTTATGAAATGTAACAATCAAATGATTCTGATGAATCTGTAAAATCATATGAAAAAAAACATTATATATATTTGATTTTTTTTCTTATTTATTTAACAACTTCTTAAAAAAATATAATGTTTTCAATTTTTATTTTTGAAATATTCCAATTTTAATTTAAATAATATGACTTAAATTCTAAAAAAAGAAAAATCAAAGAGTTTTGAGATTCTATTATCCTTGGAATATATTATATAGAAAAAACTTATTTTGAGATAATATATAATTGATATTTTGATTTTGGTTGTTGAAATATTGTCAGAAAATAAACAATTGGAATGAGTTTACGATGGCTACAAGATGGGGGTGAATTGTAGTTTAAAAAACTTTTAAAATAATTAAAACTCAAACCTATTTATTACATTTATCATACTGATTATTCATATGATGGTAAAAGTAACTTGTAATGAAATAAAAATGTTTTTGGTAAATCAAATTAAAGAAAAGTTTATAATAATAAACTTTCTTAGCAAATTAAATAGTATAAAAATATAATAAAAACAAGTAAAATAATAATTTAAAAAATTTATTTAGTAAAATAACATAAACTTTAAAAAAGGAAAGAATTTTTTTGTAAGAGGTAGAGCCTCGGTCAAAGACCAAGGCAGTATTTATTGCTCAAAGAAAGAAGTTATAAAAGTCTGAAAGACAGAATCTTATTACAATCCTTATCATAAAAGGGAAGCGAAACATCAAGCAACTCATCAAGCCAGGTAACATCCTGATTGACCCCTTTGTTGGAAATACTATCAACAACCATGTTCACTTCACGGAACACATGTGTGGCAATGTAATCGAGGTCCATGAGCGAAGCAAGTCATTTCATCCATTGAGGGGTAAGCGGCCATGCGAGTTGCACCACCCCTTTACAAATATCTTGAACAACAGTGGTTGAATCACATTTAATCCATAGTTTGTACCAACCCTTTTTTTTTGGAAAATTCCACTGCATGAATAACACCCATCATTTCCGCTTACAAAGCTGAGGTCGTGCCACATCCACCGAAGAACCATCCAAGGCATCTGCCAAGGGAGTCTCTAAAAACGGCACCACAACCTTCCGGGCACGGGTTTCCTCTAGAGGTGCTGTCGACATTCACTTTGATCCATCCTGGAAGTGGAGCTTGCCAGAAGACCTCAAAGGTGCGTCGAGGTTGCCTATAAGATCCCGCAATCTGAAGGCGGCAAAGAATCTCAAAATCACCAACAGAGTTGTCACAATGATCTTTCTGAAGAGAAGCATCATCCTTGATGGCAATGAGAATACACATTTTACCTGCATTGAAACTGAAAGATCAATTATTATGAATGAAGTTATTTCTGTAATACCAGATCACATTCAGGAGTTCTGCCACTGCAGTCAGAAAAAGGTTCTTGATTTGCTTTGAAGAGTCCCAATTAACACAGAGCTGCAAATGGGAGTTGATAGTAGCGGGAATACACCATCTGCAACCAAAAATGTCAAAAGTGAAATTCCAAAGAGCTGCAGCTATAGCACAAGACAAAAACAAATGGTTAGAATCCTCGCGATGTTGATTGCATATATGAAATCTAGAGCAAAGAGGAATCCCAAAGGATTTAAGGCACACATCGGTGGGGACCCTATTATGGGCAACACGCCAAATAAGAGTAAGTCTCGAGGGCTTGATCCAAGGTTTATTAAAGGATTTCAACCAAACAAAATTAGAAACAGAATTGTTAAAAAAGGAAAGAATATGATTTAATATTTAATGAAAATAAATTCAATAAACTTGACATAAGGTATCCATAGTTTCAACCAAACTGTCAGGTCTATCTTTCTTCAGTATAAATCCCTCAATCCCTAGGATCAGAATCAGCTTTTCCTTCCTATCCTTAGAAGCCTTTGATCATACTGATTGGATCCATCCATACTTTTATCCCTATTATCCCTTGATCATAACATATATCATATATAAAATACAATTGAAAAAGATATTATTGGGATTTTATAATTGTAAGATCCTACCTTTTTCAAGTTCTTTTCTCCCTAAGTTCTTTTCATTTGAACCTTAGGGGCCCAGTCTTGTTCAGAGATGGAGAGCCTTCATTGGATAAAATGACTTAATGTTTAGGGAAGTATGATTTTTTGACTGACTAAAAATTAATTTTTTTTATTGAGAATAACCCCATTTTAAGGGTTGAGGTGAAACCCATCATGACATCATTGACTAGACAATAAAAACAGCCCCAAAAGACCAAAGGCTCAAGACCAAAAACACCCTACACTACAAGAAAGAATCTCCACCAAGCAACAAAACCATTAATTCCACTTTCAACTATCTCAAAGAAGAATGGCTAATTTTCATGTGAAAAAGCTCATGGGCTTGGTACTGATGGCCGAAGCCATACCCTCTCAAACATTTGATTCTAAATCACCATGAAATAGTGAGAAGTCATTTCCCTGCACCTTATTTGGAACAACTTCTTATAGACAATTGGATGCTAAATCCCTTGAGCTGTAGACCACCAAGGCCAAAACCAAAATCACATCATTGATAGACAAACCACCAAGAAACCTACATCAAACCAAGAAATTCCTCCAGAGCATTGACCTATAGAACTAAAAAACCACACAAAAACACAATCAAGACCACAATCCAATCACAGACATCAGAGAATCCTTCATTTCCAATCAAAGGGAAAACTGTATGTAGATATGCATCATCCCTCAACTGACGACCTTCCACTATATGATCCAATTCGACCAATATCCTAGAACCAACATAATAATAATAAACCAACAAAACTCCATGGATGGATACAACCCACAGCTGGAACTAAAACCAAAGACCCCATCATGTTCATAGGACACCCTCCAACCCAAAACGCAGCAAACCAGAGAGGAAGATGAACTAGGTAGTATGAAGTTGAGTTTGAATCACCTAAGTACTGGAATACCCCACCGCAACTTGAGGGAGAGTCACCTTTGAGAGAAATCGAGTAGATCTTAACCAATAATGCCTCTTTGGGTTGGAGCAGGACAGAGTAAAAGCATGGAAGAACCCTCGCTGAATTCCTAACTGAACAACCCACATGAATTCAAAGGGGCCTGTGGAGAAGGGACAGGTCACTCTAATGCCATCACTGCCACAAGATCCCAAGAATCAAACCCAAACTCTAAACATGAACCCAAAACATGCAAAAAGGAGAATAATAGAATTAGGAGAAGGGGGAGGCGACTCTGACAAACTGCATGAGTGCCCCCCTCCGGAACACCTCCAAGGAAACCCTAGAGTGTCACGGTGTGAGAGAGATTTTTCTCAGAGGCGTTTGAATTTATATGCTTTTTTGAATTAATGGAGTCTTGGTATAAATTGGTTAAGTGTTAAAAATGGGTTTGTAGTGAGTTAAGAGGCTTTAAAAGGGAAATGGGATGAAACTCAACTGCATAACATTTACACATTTTTTAGGGTATTACATGTCATGTAATTGTTCATGGGATTTAATAAAATAAATATGAGGTGACATATTTTTTGGTGAAAACCTTTAAAAATAATTACAAGAAGTGTAACTATATTACACATCGTATAAAATCCCAACATGTGGTTTTAAAGTAGCTTTACGGATGATTTTTGTTGGAAACCATTGCAACTCTTATCCTATCAAGATAAGGTGACTCTCCAGGAAATGTTGGAGTGCCAAAACCCCTTCCAAACATCCCATTTATGTGATCAATCCCTGGTAAGTCTTTGTGGTTGTATTTATTCTTTCTCTTCCTTCTTCTCCAACCCGTTTCGATAAAATCCATTGGTGAAATTGTGTTGTTGGTTTTGATCTTGGTCAACCTTGATCTAGGAACCTCTTGGAAACCATCTAAATCTTTCTCCATGGGAGTTGGTCATTGGAAACATTTTTTATCTTCAATTAAAGGTAGATGGTATAAAATTCAAATCCCATAGTCTTGATTTTGAATATGTGCATGAAAATTGTAAAATTTTCTAGATTTGTTTAGTAATTGAATTTCCCAATGGAATTAATTAATTTGGTGAATTTATTAATTTAGGAATTATGAAATTATGGGATTTGGGGATATTGATATTATGGTTTT
Source organism: Viscum album (assembly GCA_963277665.1). Taxonomy (NCBI): domain Eukaryota; kingdom Viridiplantae; phylum Streptophyta; class Magnoliopsida; order Santalales; family Viscaceae; genus Viscum; species Viscum album. Next base: position 1,843,645,046 of record OY728136.1, read on the forward strand.
TGAATAATTAATCATAGAATTAATTGTGTAATATTATGGTTATGAAACGAGATAATTAATTGGTGAATTAATTATAGGATATTGATATTATGATTTGGGGATAATTAATCGTGGAACTAATTTTTTGATATTGACATTATGAAATGATATATTTAATTAGTGAATTAATTATGAGATATTTAAATTTTGTGTTTGAATAATTGATTAGTGAATTAGTTATTGGATGTTGATATTTTGAAATATTAATTAATCATTGAATTAATTAATGGGTGGTTGAGATATATGTATTATTGTGTTATTATGATATATGTGATTATTAAATGGTGAATGGTAACATGGAAATTTGGTCAAGTGTTATGAATGGTGACATGATCATTCAATTATATATTATTAAATGGTGAATGGTAACATGGACATTCGGCCAAGTGTTATGAATGGTAACATGCTCATTCAATTATGTATTATTAAATGGTGAATTTTAACATGGAAATTTGTCCAAATATAAATAATTGTAACATGGTCATTCAATTGTGAGAATTAATGAATTATAACATGGTCATTCACTTGTGTAAAATAAATAATGGTAACATGGTTATTCAATTGTGATAATTAATGAATGGTAACATGGTCATTCCTTTGTGTGAAATAAAGAATAGAAACATGGTCATTCAATTGTGTGAATAAATTAATGGTAACATGGTCATTAATTAGTGAAAATAATAATGGTAACATGAGCATTCAGACACGTGATATCCCTCGAGGATAGTTTTAATTTTGGCACGGACAGAAGTAGGTATTGAGGTACGGGTGTCTATGGGAACCCAGGGTTTATGTGGTCAAATAAAGATTAATTAATAATGTGATAACTACTTAATTATGCATTTTATTTATTTATTTATACAACTACATGAACTTTGTTTTACTGGATATTTTTTTATACACCATTGGTGGTGGCCTACTAAGTTGTAATCACACCCTACTCGGGTTGCCTGATCGGTACCCGAATAGACTTTATTATTTCATGACAGGTTAAGGGAAAAGGCCATGTGTTAGATGGCTAAGTTGGTATGTATCTTTGATGAGGGAACTGAATGTGGTTCAAGACCCACTTGATAGTTTCCAATGTCTTTATTTTTAGTTTTCATTTTAGAAACTTGACACTTACTTTAGCATGGAATGTTTTCTTCTTTAGTTGGATATTGTATTTCTTGTATTGTTTACCTTGAGATATTTGTGTTGTTTATTGATGTATATTTCTTCTTATATTGTTTATTATTTATGCTGGTATATTACTCTAATAAAATATGGTAAACTCTCCCCATTAATGACTTATCAGAACCTTACTACTAGTCAGCATCCTCTGGTGTATGGGGAGGCATGCTTGAGGTCATGCGATGGATCGGCTCAGGGCACTAGCATGTGGCACCCAAGTCATAATGTTACAAAGTGGTATTAGATCCCAGTTTTATTTTCTTCTTATTTTGTATTACTTTTTGAGAAATGTATATAGGAGACTAAGAATATATGGGCCTTGGTAATGAGCTCATGTATGGGAGTTACAAACCCATGTACGAGGGAAAACCCAAGTAATCAGGATGGGATTGTTTTTATTATTGTTCGTTATTATAATTGAATATTATTTGACCTTGAGTGACATGATTTTTGTGTGATGTGAAAAAAAATTGAGATTTTAAAAAAAAAAATTGACTCATGACCCAGAATGTCATGAGTGTTGAGTTTTCATGCATCATTCTAGGCACTTGGGATTATTTTTTGACATGCATCATTTTAGCCATGCATGGGAAAATGGGTTTTGGGTAAGTTGTTGAACATAAACTATTTTCTTTTCTTAGGAAATTGAATTAAAAATAGTGCCTAATATGAAATTTGAAATGTTAAAATGATGAAATAATGTGAATAATTGGGTGTCTAAATGAGAAACTTGATTAATGATAATACCCTTGAGAACCAAGACCTAGGTGTAGGGATGGTTAAGAGTAGTAATAGAGCCTTAGTTTTGACCACATGGTGAGATGTGGGGAAAATACTTGTTGTGTTTTTCCATTACATAAATGCGATAAAGTTGTGTTATGTTTCCTAAGATGAGTTTTTTTAATTGTTGAGATATGCCTCCAAAACAAATCTTGTTGAGAGGATAGTAGGAGGAGATGGTTGCTAATGATCTACTAGTAGTAGAACCTGAGGCACAAATAGCGTCGGGTGAGGAAGTAGGGGAGAAGTTTAGAGAGAACTTTTCTCACTTCATGAAATTCATGGAAAGAGACTCAGGGTAGGTCATGAAAATCATGTTTGATATGATTAGGGAGTTCCAGTTGTAACACCCTTTTACTTTCACTGAAGAGGGTGGACCTGAGGGAGATGAGTTCTGGATTGATTCCATCGAGAAGATACTTGACCATTTAGAGAATCCTACTAAAAAGAGGGTAAAGTTGGTAACTTATATTCTATGAGGATCAATGAAATTCTGGTGGGACATTCATACATAGACTGGATGGGTTGATGGCATGGTATGGAAGGACTTCTTGGGGAAGTTCTTGGAGAAATTCTATCCAGAGACGTTGAGGCAAGAGAAGGTATCAGAGTTCATGTGGATGACTCGGGGGATCATGTTTGTGATGAATTATGATGGATTATTTAAATACTTATAGTGCTTTCCTCTAGTGTTTATAAGAGATGAGACAATTATGGATAAGAACTTTTATGATGGAATTAAGTATGATATTAAGTCCCAAGTTAAACTTTCTCGGTTAAATAAGTTTGTTGAGGTGGTGTATCGGGCTCTCATAATTGAGGGGAACCCGAAGGAGGATTCTAATGTTGAGTAGATAGTTGCTATTGGATGATCATAAGGAGATAATTCCAAGATTAGAAAGAATTGTTATGAGAACTTTAGTCAGATTAGTATAAATTAGAGTACACAGATAGGAGGGTTTGTTGCATAGGACCTTATGGGAGTGATTTTTTATTAGTGTGGTAGGTCGGTCTATTATCGTAGAGATTGCCACTAAACTCTAGTAGAGTACCAGTCTTGTGGAAATATAGGACGTCTAAAAAAAATTTATAGGATGTAGATATAGACAGTCAGTGAGGGTACAACTAGACAAGGTCAGAGTGTGCAAAGGGGGTCTTCTATACCTTATTAGATTGGAAGCTAGAGTTCTACTGGCTGAGGAGATATAGGTATAGGACATAGTACTTCTAGGATATAATTCCCATATTAGAAAAGTGGTGAAACTCAGGGGAGTCATATGGAATCACAAGGGAGAGGGGTAGGAAAGTTACATGCGATTCAGTCAACACTTGTTGATAGAGATGCTAGACCATCGATAGTGAGAGGTAATATTCTTGTAGATTCTACATTATCTAGTGCCTTATTTTATATTGGTGTCTCTCATTTCTTTAATATTCAAAACTTTTTAATAGTTTGAGCTTGTTGGTGGAGTTTTTGAGTGGGGTTATGACTATAGATACACCATTGGGAGTACGGTCTAGAGACATCTATTTATGGAAGGGATGTTCTCTTGAAGTTGGGGAGTATCATTTTTTGTGGGATCTCTATATTCCTGACATGACAGGCTTCGATCTAATTATGGTTATGGGATTTCTAGTCACATACTGATCCTACATTGATTGTTACCGTAAGAGAGTGAATTTTATGTCTCCTAAGGGTGATAATTACATTCACTATAGAGAGTGGGATATCCATGAAGGCTGAACAGGGACAATCAATCAGAAACTGGGAGAGCTCATAGCCTAGGTTTCTAGTTTTTTACTGGATGATGGGGGAGGAAAAAATGATATCTTTCCACCAGTGGTGGAATAGTTTCAGGATGTTTTTTTCCAAATACTTATCATGGATTCCATTTAATAGGGATGTAGAATTCACAATTGATCTCATGATGGGGGATGAGATAGTATCTATTCCACTGTACATAATGGAACTGAAAGAGCTTCAAGAGCTCAAGACTTAGCTGGAGAAGTTATAGGATAAAAGGGTTTATCCATCTGAGTACGTTGCCTTAGGGATCACCTGTTTTGTTTACAAAGAAGGCTAATGGGAGCTTATGCTTATGTGTCGATTACCAGAAGTTGAACAAGATGACTGTAAAGAACCAGTATCCTCTTATGCATATCTATTATCTGTCTGACCAGTTGAGAGGATCTTGTGTGTTCTCGAAGATCGAATGAGATCAGGGTATCATCATTTGAGAGCTCAAACTTTTGATATATCGAGGACTGATTTCTGAAGCAGTTATGGCTTATATTAGTTCATTATAATTCCTTTTGGGTTTACAAATGCACCAACGATGTTTATGGCCTTGATGAACAAGATATTTCATCTATACCTGGATCAATTTGTGGTGGTGTTTTTGGATGACATCTTAGTGTACTCCAAGACTCATGATGATCATGACCAACATCTTGACATCATTCTGAGTACACTGAGAGAGAATTGTTTATATGCCAAGATATCTAAGTATAAGTTTTGGATTGATTGGGTACACTTTTTGGGACACATATTCTCAAATGAAGTTGTATTAGTAAAACCAAATAAGGATCAGGTAGTGGAATATTGGGAATATACTAAGAACATATTTGATATATGAAAATTTCTGGGGTTAGCTGGATATTACTAGATATTCATCTAGGACTTTTCCCTTTTTTAAGGGATGATTTTAGGCTTGACCAAGAAAGGGATAAAGTTTTAATAGTCAGAATCTTGTGATAAGGCCTTCTAGGAGTTTAAGAAACGTTTTACATTGGCACCAATCTTGATCCTACCTGATCCAGGCGAGGAGTACACGGTGTATTGTGATGCTTCTAGGATCATACTCATAACTGTGTTGATGTAGGGAGATTGAGTTATGGTGTGTGGGTCTCAGTAGTTGAGGACGCATGAATGGAACTACCCTACGCATGACCTTGAGTTGTAATTATTGTTTTATGCTCTAAATTTTTTGTGGCACTATCAATTGGGTGAGAAGTTTATGATGTTTACAAATCATAAGAGTTTGAAGTATATCTTCTCATAGTGAGATTTTAATCTTAGTCAGTGGAGGTGGGTCGAGTATATGAAGTCATTTGATTTTGAGCTAGCATATATACCTGGGAAAGGAAACAATTTTGTTGATGCTTTGAGCAGGAAAACTTAGACTCAGGTTGTTAAGGAGTCTAGTTATTAGTGTAAAATGATGACCTTGCTGGCTGATATACACATTGTGGTTTAGGAGAGTCAGGATCAGATGACTCTCGTATCAGTTTAAATAGAGTCCACTCTTTTGATATGGATTTAAGATAGGAATTATGAGGATCCAGAATGTTTGACCTTGATGGAAATCCTTTAAGGTGGGGATACACCTTCAGATTTGAGCATAGATGAGGATGATATCATCTATGTCAGGAATTAGGTTTTTGCGCCTATGAACACGCGTGAGGAGATGATGTGGTAATTTCATGCCTCTAAGTGGGAGGTAAATCCAAGTGTAACCAATATTTACCATGACTTATGAAGATAGTTTTGGTGTCTAGACATGAAAATGGAGATAACAAGTCTTGTGACACAATGTTACACCTATCAGCAGGTGAAGGAAAAACATCTTGCTACAGCCGTTGCCCATTCCAGAGTGGAAGTGGGATGAAAATACCATGAATTTTGTGGTGGGTCTTCCAAATATTCTTAGGAATAATGACTTTATTTGGGTTATTGTGGATTTATTGACAAAATTATCACATTTCTTGCTGATATGAGAGACTTTATCAGTGGAGAAACTGAGAGACTTGTATATTAGGCAGATAATATATCTATACAAAGTTCCATGAACTATAGTTTTAGATAGTGACTTATGTTTTACTTCACACTTCTGGTAGGGATTCTATAAAGGTCTTGGAACGTAGGTATTATTGATTATGACTTTCCACTCATAGACAGATGGCCATTCAGAGTGTACTATATAGGTGCTTGAGGATATACTGCAAGCGTATGTTCTTGACTTTGGTGGGTCTTGGGAGAAGCACTTGGATATAGTGGAGTTTTCCTATAACAATATTTATCAAGAAACTATATAGATGGCTCTGTATGTGGATATTTATGGTAGGCTATACAGATCACTGTTATGCATGATGGAAGCAGGTGAGTCAGAGTTATTGGAACAGAGTCTCATGCAGGAGACGTCAGAGCAGGTGCAAATTGTTGAAATAGTGGGTTCCCTAGACCCAACTATTATGTGATTTTGATTACCATATCATGTATACAGTTACTTATACATGATTTCTTCTTACCATTATAGTGTAGACTTTTCTTCTTCCACTATTGAAATGGTAATGTCCAAATATTAATTTTCGTATCGAAAGCTTATAGCAGTTCCCATGCTATAATGAGAAACTAAAGATACTATGAAATTCATCTTAAATATATGTTTTATATTCTAGATACATCTTAATGATTGGACACAGTAGATGTTTGACCATTAGGTGCTGAGGTCTCATAAGCATTGAGACTTCTTCTCATGAAGTTATCACTTGGTGATCTCTAGTAGTGAGATCATGAGGACTAACCCGCTAATAGGAACACCACATGTTTTGGGTGTCATTGGATGTTCCTATATACAATCATGTGTAATGGTCTCCAGAATTGAGATCATTACCAATGTATGTTATTTTATTGCATACTTTGATGCAAGATGAAAACCATGGAAATGAAGTCGTCACGAGGTAGTTTGTGTTGGGTATGTCATTGGTGGCATGGTATTGGTTGAATGGTCAAGAAAGGATCTGTCGCTTCATGGTTATGAAAGTAATATATCTTAGGCCAAGTTGATATGGATGACAGTACCTTTATAAGACCATGTCCATGGAATTTTAGGGTAAATATGTCTAGTTAAATCAACAATCAATAAAGCGAGAAAAATGGCGATGAAACATGAGTGCATCCTACTTTATGGGATATTATAGACAAAGTGATTATATTACACAGTGTGTGTTCGTAGGTTGGTTGTCACTGTTGTGACAATCCTTATCTCTTTAGGGGCCATGATGGGTTTCTAGATCCCACTCTTGGTCTGTGAATATTATTCACTGCTATCGAGATAAGGGCCTAGAGGGTCACACACAATAGTGTATTCAAGAATCTTCTATATTCAGTTGAATAGGAGTTTTGGACATAGTGGGCCCCACCACTAGGGTCGGGTATTTTTCCAAGTTTAAATAAACACTAATGAAATAAATAAATTCATATTATTTGAGTTTATAATAATGAGTGTGGAATTTATTTATTAAATATATTTATGAGTTTTAAGTAAATACATGAAAAATATTAATTGAAGAATATTAAATTATTCAAGGTTCGATTAATACTTATGGGAGCGATGATTCAAGTTAATGACTCAATTATTATAGTGTAATATATTTTAATATATTACAAGTGATTGATAATAATATTTATGACTCAGTTTAGTAGTCATAAAATGTCATTGATAGTGTGATAAGTATTCAGGGTCGGCAAGGCTATACCTGGTATTTTAATTAAGCACTATAAATATAAGAGGAGAGGAGATTTACAATAATTATTCATGGGTATTCTCTCTCCTATCCTCTCTCCCAAGTTCTTGAGAGAGAGGCTCTGGATCCATGGACTTCGGATCAAGAACTCTCTCAGGCATTGCTTGTGAAGCGATGCGGTGATCATTGGAGCATTGAATGCATTGTCACAATTCCGCACTAGCACCTAGATTATATCGAACAGTGATCCCATATATTTTTTGAAGCACTTGTGGATGATATAGAGGATTTATATGTCAAATTCTTAAATTAGTGATCACCAACGACAAGCAAACGTCATGCGTGTATTCGAAATTAAACCAGGTACTATACGATTTATTTTTGTGCTTAAAATCCTTCACACGTAGTCCTCGGCTAAGATCGGACTATTGTTCACCATCATAAACAGGTTTATTTGGTGGAAATTTTTTAAAAACCCACCTGTTTGGGGCTTCTGATGTGTGCGTGGTTCCAACACAACTGATTCAGAAATGTATGGCTATAGCTCAGAGTAGGGAGAATTCTTATGATGATATATGTTGATGAACCCTAGAGTTTATAGAGGGTTATTGTGCATTCCTTTAGGTGTCTCCTAGGATGGGTCACTACAGGATACATAGAAAAGGCAAGATAGTTCCCAGGTTTGTTGGACTGTTCGAGATTCTGGAGAGAATCGAGCCAGTGATGTACTGATTGGCTCTTCCACAAAAATATAGTGCTATGCATGGAATTTTCCATGTATCACAACTAAAGTAGTGTCATCCCAACCCTTCTTATATGATCAAGGTTTAGGATATTGATCTTGATATAGATTCTTCCTTTGAGGAGCATATTATGCATGTATTGGATTGTAGTGAGAAAGTGTTGTGGGGAAAGACTATGTAGATGGTTCATGTATTATGGAAACATGGGCATATATAAGAGGATGATTGGGAAATGGAATAAGATATGTGGGATAATTGGCCCTATCTTTTTGACTCATAATCTTAGATATGATTAGAATTGAAGCTTGAGTACAAGCTATTATATGGTGGGGAGATTATAAGATCCCATCATTTTCATGTACTTTTCTCTCTAAGTTATTTTCATTTGAACCTTAGTGGCACAATATTTTTCAAATAAGGAGAGCCTTTGTTGTAGAAAATGACCTAAAGTTTATAGATTCATGATTTTTTGAATTAATGGAGTTCAAGTATAAATGGGTTAAGTGTTTATGGTGATTAGAGAGTATTTAAAGGGAAAATGGGATGAAAATCAACTACAAAGCATTTACATGTCATGTAAGGTTATGTCACATCGTGTAATTGCTCATGGGATTTAATAAAATAAATCTGAAAAGATATAATTTTTGGTGAAAAGATTTAAAAATAATTACATGATGTGTAACTGGATTATACGTCGTGTAAAATCCTGACCTGTAGTTTTAAAGTAGCTATCTGGATGATTTTTGTTGGAAACCACTACAAATCTTCTCCTCTCATACTAGGGTGACTCTCTAGGTAATTTTGGATTGTAAAAACCACTTTTGGACGTCCTGTTTATGCGATCAATACTTGGTAATTCTTCATGGTTGGATTTCTTCTTTATCTTCCTTCTTCTCCAACCCGTTGCGATAAAATCCCTTGGTGAAATTGTGTTGTTAGTTTTGATCTTGGTCAAACTTGATCTAGAAACCTCTTGGAAACCATCCTCATATTTACTCATGGGTGTTGATCATTGGAAACATTGTTGGATATTCAGTTAAAGGTAAGTGTATAAAATTCAAATCCCATAGTTTTGATTTTGATTACATGCATGCAAATTTTAGAATTGATAAATTTGTTTAGCAATTGAATTTTTAAATATAATTAATTAATTCGGTGAATTAATAAATTTAAGAATTGTTAAAATATGAGATTTAGGTATATTGATATTATGGTTTTGGAATAATTAATTGTGGTATTAATTGTGTGATATCAAGGTTATGAAAAAATATAATTAATTGGTGAATTAATTATGTGATATTTATATTATGGTTTAGGGACAATTAATTATAGAATTAATTGTGTGATATTGACTTTTTAAATGAGATAATTAATTGGTGAATTAATTATGAGATATTTAAATTGTATGTTTGAATATTTAATTGGAGAATTAATTATTGGATGTTGATATTATGAAAAGATTAATTAATTAATTAATTAATTAATTGGTGGTTGAGATATATGTATTATTGTGTTATTATGATATATGTGATTATTTAATGGTGAATAACATTGAAATTTGGAAAAGTGTTATTAATGGTAACATGCTCATTAAATTATGTATTATAAATATTGAATGGTAACATAGAAATTTATCCAAGTGTTATGAATGGTAACATTCTCATTAAATTATATAATATTAAATAGTGAATGGTAACATGGAAATTCGTCCAAGTATAAATAATGGTAACATGTTCATTAAATTGTGGGAATTAATTAATAGTAACATGGTAGTTCATTAGTGTGAAATAAAGATTGGTAACATGGTCATTCAATTGTGAGAATTAATGAATGGTAACATGGTCATTAATTTGTGTGAAATAAATAATGTTGACATGGTCATTAAATTTTGTGAATAAATGATTGATAACATGGTAATTCATTGGTGAAAATAAGAATGGTAACATGGACATTCAAACATGTGATATCCCTTAGGGATAGTTCAGATTCCGGCATGAGTCGAAGAAGGTATTGAGGTGCAGGTGTCTATGGTAACATAAGGTTTATGTGGTTAAATAAAGATTAATTGATAATGTGATAACTTTTTAATTATTCATTATAAATATTTCTTTATACAACTGCATGCACTATATTTGACTGGATATTATTTTAGACACTGTTGGAAATGGCCTATTGAGTTTTACTCACACCCTACTTGGGCTACCTGATCAGTACCTAAATAGACATTATTTTTGCTAGACAAGTTAAGGGAAAAGACCATGTGTTAGATGGATAAGTTGGATGGAGATTAGATGAGGGAACCAGGTGTGGTTTGGGACCCTCTTGGGAGTCATCAGTGTCTTTATTTTCAATTTTCATTTTAGACACTTGCACTTAATTTAACATGGAATGTTTTATGATTTAGTTGGATGTTGTATTTCTAGTGTTTTTTACCTAGAGATATTGGAGTTTTTTATTGATATATATTACTTTTTATATTGTTTATTATTTTTACTGGCATATTAATTTGATCAAATAGAGTAAATTATCCCCATGAATGACTTTTCATACCCTCGCTGCAAGTCAACAGCCTCTGACATATGGGGAGGTGCACTTGAGGTAATGTGATTGATCGACTTAGGGAAACAGTGCGTGGAACCTAGGTTGGGATGTTTCAATAATCCTCACACATAATCCTTATAATAAATAAAGCTCTTAAATATTACAAAAAAAACATAATAAGGAGTTATAGTAGACAAATATTTATATTGATTAAGTTCACAAAATCATTTGCTCCCAATTCCTCGAATTCACCTCTATTTATAGGCACACCTATAATGATCATATTTTTTTATTATTGAATTTTGGTTGCAACAACCTCAGATGATATTCACTTAGAAGCTCAGCAATCATATAATCATTCGATGTCATTTTGGTAGCACCATTAAAATAATATAAAAAATGTATTCCAACTAGTATAAATAATTCTAACTTTGATTATAAACTTTTTTATTCCAATGGAATAAAAACATGTTAGTTTGATGGACTAAAATCATTCAAAATGATAAACTAAACTCAATCACACTGATATACTAAACTCAAACACACTTATAAACTAAACATAATCACACTGATAGACTAAACTTAGTCACACTAATAGACAAAACTTAGTCATACTGATGGAATATATTTTGTTACATAGATATACTAGATTCAGTCACACTGATAGACAAAACATAGTCATAATGGTAGACTAGATTTTGTTACACTAATAGACTATATTCATTCACACCGATAGAAAAAAATTATTCATACCGATAGTCAAGATTTTTTCACACTGATAAACTAGTTTTTTTCATATCAATGGACTAGTTTTAGTCATATCTATAGACTATTTTCAATCATACCAAGGGACTAGTTTTTTTCATACTAATGGACTGATATTAGGTTAGTCTGATGAACTGGACATTGGTCAATTCGATGTACTAAACTTTGATCAGTTTGATGGACTAGAATTTAGTTAGTTTGATGGATCAAACTTTATCCAGTTCGATGGATTAAACTTATATGTAAAGTTTATATTATCAGTTTAGAAATATTTATACATTTGATAGAATAAATTGTTTTCTACAAAATCAATCTAATAACTTGGGAAATATAAAGTAAAATATCTTTTTTAAGAGTGTGTTGTGATTTTCAAAACTAAGGATAGAAAGGATGGAAAATAAACTTTTGACTGGACAATCTCCCCCTTTTTGAAAAGTACAAAACAAAACACTCCAAGAAAGAAAAAAGAACTTTTAAAAACTTATAGTTCCTTTAAACATTTGGAAACACTTATCCCTTTATCTTTTTTATCTCCCTCTTTCTCTATGATTCTCTTTTAGCTAAAAAAACTATGTCTAAAAGAAAGAGATAAGATTGCTTCTTAAAAAACTCCCTCTAAATAAGATTGTATCCCTGAAATAACTTCTTCCTTAGTAACTTCATTAAACAATTATCTCCCAAATAATAACTTCTCCATTTGAATAATTACTCTCCTAATTACTTCTCCTAAAAATTATCCCCCTTTTTTTATTTTTAAAAATAAATATAGAGGTATAAAGTACCAAAAAAGTTAGGGATAATAATTTTATGAACCAGTTTATAAAAGATAAACATTCATCTAAAAAATATAGAAATAACATTCCTCCAAATAAAATTGGAAAACATTCAATAAAATATGTAAATTGAATAAAATTATAACTTTTATTCAGTTATTTATTTTTTTAATATTAGAAAATTAATAAGAGTTTAGAGAAATGAAAATTATTCTTTATTTTGTAACTTATTGATAGTAACTTTTATCATTAAAAAATATTCCTGATTCTTCTAATTCTCCAGTTTCTTTTCCTCTAAATTTTCTATCCTTTCCTCCAAAACTTTAAATCTTCATACTTATTATTTTAAACTTTCAACTTATTCTATGAAGAATTTGTTCTCTGTATTCTCATCTTTCAAATTTTTAACTTCTTTCATAGACTGATTCTCAACATTCTTAGATTTGAGCATCTGAACTTCTTCCCCAATCAACAAGTTATTCTAATTCAATTCTTCAATCTCTTCATCTTGATATTCTGAAAAAAAAACATTAACTTCTCAACTAGTTTAAACTTCACATCAACTTATGAAGATAATTTTTGAAAGGAATCACTAATTTCTAGTGAATTATTCTTTATAAATTTTATTTGTTAATCATGAACACTCAAATATATTTTAGTTTCCTTTAACCATATCACAATTTGTTTAAATCTTATCCTTTCATCCTTTGAGTCAAATTTAAAATCTTTAAACTCTACTTCAATCTACAAAACTTTCTCATACAACTTATTTAGAGCTTATGATTTCTCTAACACATATAACCTTTTCTATATATTCTTACAATTTGATTCAATATTTGTTTTAAATGGGATTTCATCCACTAACTTCTTAAAATATTCATTGAAATAGGTGAATATAAACTCTATTATTTTATTGGAATGAGTGGGTTGTCAATATATTGAATCATGTGGGACATCATACACTCATCTCCTTGAGGGTCCAGGTGCTACTTACTCCTTTTATTTCTCTTTCTCAACATTTGAAACTCTATCTATATCAACATTTCTTTCAAACTTTGATTTTTCTGATAATATTTTATGGGTTTTTTTATTTTAAGTAACTTTTTTATAAATCTCTTCCTTCTTAGAAACAGCTAGATCAACATCTTTTTCTGATTGAGTACTAGATGAAGATGATTCTATGGAACTCTTTTCTTCCTCTTCTTATTTTCTGGATTCTTTTAAAGAATTTTCTTTATATACTTCTTCCATTTATTATTATAACAATCTTACCAAATTATCTTTACTTATAAAATCATCTTTTACATGTTTTTTCATAGTTTTCTGAGTTTCAACTTCAACTTGTTTAAAAATAACTTTTTATGCCTCAATAATTTTTTCTTTCCCTTTTTCAACAAAAATATGAACTTGAGAAGTTCCAACAACATCTTGTTCTTGAATAGACTGAGCCACAAAAACTGGAGGATAAATTGGTTGAACAATAGAGAGAGGATAAACCAAAATAACTTTTTTTTCCTTCCTCTCTAGTGGTTGTATGAAAATATTTATGTGCCCTTTCTAAAAATTTCATCAAACTTACAAATATTTTAGCTTCATAAATTCTTTTATTTTGTTGAATTTTATTCTTTTATCCTTAAATACTTCTTCAATTTTCTATTTCAAATCCAAGGTTTCTTCTTTATCAAGTCCAAATTCTGGATCTCCTAGTTTATTCTCTGTGTTATTTTTCATCATCTCTTGAAAAAACATTATCATAGATAACTTTAATTTTCTTATTATACCTAGGATGTGAGGAGACTTATTTCCTTTTCTATTGAAATCCTTCTTTCAATTGTTGAAATTCATCTTTGGATGAACATCTATCAAATTTTTCAACAAATTTCTTCAGTTTTTCAATGCAAACTAATTTTATTTGTGAAATATTTTCCTCATTTAAAAGTGAAAATTTATCCCTTATCACTACATATTGATTCTTAATATTTATAACATACATAAAATTTATCAATAAATTATTGATAAAATAATAAAAAATAATAATTCTCGACTTTATCTAAATTTTTTTGATAGCTTCAACTGAAAATAATACATACTTTACTAAGTTTATCTTCCACATATTCATAAAAAATTCTAAGACAAAGATTTAAAGAACTTTCAACATATCTTGGTCACACTTCCTTGGTATTAAGAAACCTTGAATCCATAACAAAACTACTCTTGTATTTAGTTTAAAATGGTAAAACTTTATACAATTTTCATATGAAGAAAATAAGGATTCTTAGACCTTACCTTTTTCAAAACTTTCTAAATTTTATGGACGTTTATGAGTCATTTGATGAGATTATCCATCTAAAGGAACTTATAAAAGTTCTGATACTTTTTGAATATTAAACTTGTGGCTTTTATCAAATAGATTGAAAGTAATCATATCCAAATTATATACTATATTGAATTCAACAGTTGAATAAAATTCCTTAACAATAGTTTATTATTGAAGATTGAAATCTTCTTTCTCTACACATACCTTCTCCCAGCCCTGAAATGTTCTAATATATTTCAGAAAGGAATTGGTATTATCATACCATTTTTTATATATCAATATTTATTTGATAACTTCTATATTCGCTTTGTATTCTAGAGTGTACATATTGCAGCACTAAACTGATTGAGGAATCTAATCAGATGAAGTATAATCAGATCGGATGAATGGAGATCAATTAGACTAACCAAGAATTTTAGGGTTGAGATTTATCAACTGTCTAAAAAACTAATTTGGGATGCGGTAACCCACTCATCTATTTAAAGGCTCAGGGTGACAATTCAACTTCTAATGATCAAATGGAATAGATTCAAAGTCAAAGTTAATTCAATGATTGATAATTTATCCAGATATATTTAAAATATATTTCATAACTCTTAATGGGTTTTTGAAACTAATTTTAATCGGTCTAAGGAATTGTCAAGAAAAACATATAAAAACTATTTATAAAAATATAAAGTTGTAAACAACAAAAAAACAACTAAAACATAAGATAGTAAAAATCAAAGACTGGATATTACCTTATTAGAGTAAAAGATATAAATTTTTGTAATAAATTAATTTCAGTAAACTGTTTATCTTGGTTTTAGAAAAACTAAATAATTTGAAAAATTGAAGTTTTTAGAAATACTAAAATTTTAAAAAAGGAATTTTTTTAACAAAAATAAATTTATTAGTGAATCAGAAAAAATTATAAAAATCTAAAGATTTAGTAAATCTAAAAGAAATTAAAACTAAAAAATTAGTGAATCCAAAAATTTTAGAAAAACTAAAGTTGTTTTTAGTTAATACAATTTTTTTTTGAAAAATTAAACAAATTTGAAAAGGTAATGTTTTTTTAAAATAACATATGCACTCCCCCTTTGAAAAGGATTTAATTAATGTAAGGAGATTAGTAATCAAGAATTAGATATAAATAATAAATTGGTATTGATTATTCCTATAATCTATTTAATATATTAAAATCTATTGAAACATAGGGGTTTAGTAAAAATATCAGGAAGTTGTTCATGTGTTCTGATGAATTGTAAAATCATATCTCCTTTTCTTATGATCTTAAAAAAATGGTGTATTATATCAATGAAATTTTCTATTGAGTGATGTTTTGGGTTTTTACTTAAAGAAATGGAACTTGTGCCTCACACAAAATTTGAGTTTTACTAAAACTCACTCCATATTCAGTGAGTGTGTTTTGAATCCAAAAAAACATGAGCAAAACAACTTCCAACTTCCACATATTCATCTTAGGTGGTGTAAATTGATATTGACTGATGTTTCGTAGAATACCAAGATACTAAATCTTATCCTAAGAAATGAAAAGTTTTGAAATTAATTTTCCTATACATTTTACATCCATCAAATTCAGAATCCTAATTTTTTTAATTCAAAATCATTTCTAAAATAGTAAAACAAGCCTAAATCTATAGTTACCTTAAGATAAAATAATAATTTTACAACTTTAATATGTGAATCTTTTTTATTTTCTTTATATTTATCACAAAATCATACATAAAACATTAAATCTGGATGACTAGTATTTAATTAAAGTAAACTTCCAATAATTCTTTCAAAAATATTTTTATTAACTGGTTTTTTGGATTCATAAATATCTAAAGTATTCATGGTTATAATATTAGTACTAATAATTTTAGTATTATCATATCCAAATTTATTAAAAAGATATTTTATATACTTATATTGAGATATAAAAGTTTATTCTAGTTTTTGTAAAATTTATAATCTAAGAAAATATGTAAGTTCTCCCATCATGCTCATTTCAAACTCAGATTTCATAAGATCTGAAAATACATCTGTTAAAGTTTTTTGAGTTGAAAAAAATATAATTTCATCAATATAAATTTGAACAATTATTATGTTTTTAGAAAATTATTTTATAAAAAGTGTTGAATATGCAGATCTAACAAAGTTTTTTGTAACAAAAATATAGTTAATCTATCATACTAGTCTCAAGGGGATTGTTTAAGTCTATAAAGTGCCTTAGTAAGTATGAAAACATGTTTTATAGATTTTATATTTTCAAAACTAGGGTTTTTTTTTGCATAAACTTCCTTCTATACATATCTATTAATAAATTCACACTTCACATCAATTTGAAATATTTTTAAATTAATAAATTTTGTATATGATAGAAGAATAAAAATAAATTCAAGTCTTACTATGAGATAATAATTTTTTTCATAGTCTATTCCCTCTTGTTGATTATATCCTTTTGAAACAAGTCTATATTTATTTCTAACTATTATTCAATTTTCATCACACTTGTTATGGAAAACCCATTTCACACCAATTATAGAAGTATCTTTAGAAAATTCAACCAAAGTAAAGACTGGATTCCTTTCAAATTTTTTGGGTTCACCTTGCATTGATTTTATCTAATATTCATCACTTAAATATTCAAAAGAAGTTTTAGGTTTTAATTTTGAAATAAATTCACAATTTTCAAATTCATTTCTCAAATAACTTCTAGTTCTAACAGGTAGATCTACATCACCAATGATATTATCACTAGGATGATTACTAAGAGACAAATTATTTATTAGGTTTTCAAAATATTGCTCTTCAACAACATGTTGAAATTATTTTTGAGGTATAGCTCCAGAAAAAATAATTCAGTTTTTCTATCATGAGAAGAACTTTCCTATATTAGTTGAAAATAATTTTCTTAAATGACATTCAAATATGTGGTTTGAGGTTGTTCAAAAAAGGATCATTTTAATCAAATTTAACATGTATTGTTTCCTCAATAGTACTAATTTTTTTATTAAAGAATCTATATGGATTAATATTTTTAGAATAACCTAAAAATATTCCTTCATCATATTTTTTAGAAAATATATGCAAGTTATCTTTAGTATTTATAATGAATATTTTTCATCCAAAAACTTTTAAGTAAAAAAGTTTTGGTTTTCTTTCGGTACACAACTCATAATGGTACTTATTAATAAAATGTATTATTAAAACTATATTTATAGTATATCGTACAGTACTAACTACTTCAGCCCAAAAAATTTTAGAAACTGAGTATTAACTCAATATGGTTCTAGTAATCTTCTGAATAATTCTATTTCTCCTTTCAACTACACCATTTTACTGTGGAGTTCTAGGTTCCAAAAATTTATGTATAATACCTTTCTTACTATAAAAAGTTTCAAAATTAGAATTCATAAATTCTACACCAATTTCACCATGAATAGTTTATCAATGATATATTTTTTTATTTTTAATTTAGGCTATAATAAGTTCTAAAACAACAAAAATATTCTGACTTCTTTGTTAAAAAATAGACTCATGTATATCTAGTGTAATCATAAACTAAAACATATTCATGGTATTTTCCACAAATAATTTAAATTTTTTTAGGACTAAATAATTCCATGTGAACTAACTGTAAAGCATCTGAAGTTGAAACTTCACTAATAAATTTAAAACTTGACTTACATTTCTTTTCAAATTGATATGAATCACAAACTTTTTAACTATCAAACTTAAGGTTTTGGTAGATCTTTAAATAGTCCTCTCTAAGATATTTTAGCTAAAGTTATAACATTATAATGTTCTAATATTCTATTCCATAACCAATATTGACATTTCATTGTAATAATGAAATACATATCTTAGCTCTTAAGGTCTTATAATTTAAGTGTGTATACATTCTCATGTTGTAACGACCCAAACTTTCATTAATGGAAATCCCTCTTGACCTAATTAAATGTATATTTATGTAAAATGTTTATATAAAATGTCAAATTATTTGGTTTTATGTTTTTTGAGTTTAAAATATTTTTAACAATCGTGACCATTTCTAATATAGTTGTTGAATAGTGATCACATGACTAGTATAAATATTGGGCTTTAACAAATCCAATTTACTCAGAAAAAGGAAGTGATAGCCACATCCAGTAGACATGCCCCATAAGAAGCGAATTTTTCAGATCTCGGAAAGGAGGTTGCATATTTGGGATTGTCTCTTTACCAAGCCCAAGATGATCTTTAATATGTTAAGCTCAGGCGGGACTGCCTACGAGATAAGTGGAAGTTGATAAAGATTACCACCTGAGCAATGTTATCTGAGCCACCCCATGAGTATGTCACCATCACACACCTTAGTCTTCGGTCTTATGTGGGTGTTATAATGGGTTATGTAACAAGACCTTAGCACTATAGTTATGTACATTATTTTTCTATATAATAATGAATATACTTTCATTTTATTAATGTTACCTTGTAAATAGTTTTTAAAGCTCAAATAGTATTTTTAGTTAAAGTTCAATTAAGAAATCTATTTTTATGAATTAATGGATTTTTGGAATTAAATAATATTTTAATAAAATATTATTATTATTATTATTAAATTAATTTTTATTAAATATAAATGATCGTATAATTTTATGAATGCAATTTTAATTTTTATTAAGGTTTTAAAGCCATTTTTGTCAAAACCCATGAATTTTCGATAAATGTCAGTTTTTATTTTAAAAGTGAAAATTAACATATTTAGAAAATTATTTAGATAAAATGAATATTATTTATGGAATCGGGACATCAAAATTATCCAACAGTGAATTTTTCATAATTTTCTGAGACAGTCAAATTTTTGGGTAAAAATTAAATACCGTTTAAATATATAATGTGTTTTATGACATCATAATGACCCAATAGTGATGTAATAAAATACTATAAACTTTATTTTCGTCCAATATATGTTTTACCATTAAAATAATGTGATTTTGGATTTGTTTGATTTATTTTACAAAGCTTTAGTAGACCCTTCAAGACTTATTAAACATTTTGTCTTTTTAAATTGTTTTCCTTGGGAGTGTGACTCACCTCCACATAAGTAACCCCATTATTTTAAGAAGTTAGGACTTTGGACTTATAAAATATTGTTTAAAACTTACCTTTTCCAAAAACCATGGGCAAAAACCATGGTCTGGTTTGTGTTTTGGATTAGTTTAATGTGAGGTGTCCCAAACCTAAATAATAAAGAATTCCCTCACCTTTCCTATATAATCCCACCCAATATTCCACTTCCTACTCACTCAAAGCCTTTTTAGTTCATCCAAACTCTTCCATACACTCTCTATAATCCTCCCAAGGTTCCCCTATCTCCCAATAATCCTCTCTCAAGCCTCTCTCAATCCTTTGGAAGCACACTTCCAAGTAAGGGTTTTTCTTCCTTTCCCATTTTTGTAGAATATTATTTAAATTGTTATGCCCTTTTAATTTCAATTAAAAATGTTGGGGTATGGTTTCTAACCTCCCCGATACTTTCCTCTTAATTTTTTAATGATGGTTTACCCATTTCTCTCTTAGTAAACTCCTCCCATTTACACCTATTACTATGCCGAAATTCCAAAAGGAATTTCCCTCTCTTCATTTACATTTAAGCAATTCTTTTGTATCATGAATATAAATTCAATTAAATTGGTGGGGACATGTATATATATGACCCCATTACTATACATGTCATTTAAATATGATGAGACACTCCTTTCTCTCTAATCAACCATTTTTATGATTTCTTATGTCACGTCGTTATGCTGCCGAAATTGCACCGTGCTTTTCCAAGCCAAAGTCATTGTGTAGTGAATACCATACCCATTTCTCTATCAAGGGTATTCACATTTATGCACATTTACTTATTTTTTAAATATTTTAATGTATTTATTCCACATTCGTTTATCATGGAATAAATGATTATGTTGAATGATTCAATGTTTTATGATCCTTGTGGCACACTTATGCATGAAATGAAATGTTTAAGAAGGGTGCACCCTGATAGTGCTCCAATGCATTGGGTAAAGTATAGTATCATGATACATCATGTGCAATGGTTGTTTACTCATGATAATTCAAGTGAAATGAGAGTTTACTCATGCTTCATGTGCAATGAGGGTTTACTCATGCTCCATGTGCAATGAGCCTTGGCTCATGCTAATTCCATGTTAAGTGTTGTTTCCACATTTCCATGTTATGATTATCATTATTTATCATGACTTTATGTTCATTCTTCTCTTATGATCTATTGATATTCCTATTTTATAACATGTATTATATTCCTCTTTTTATTCCATGGTTATTACCTTAATAGGCGTTATAGCTCATCCTTTTCTTATGCATGTCCTCAGGTTATCCCATAAAATGCTAAATACGAGGGAATGTATTGGTCATGTAAATGAATTTTTCAATAAAGATGTTGTATTTCATGTTTTAAGTGGTTATGTAATGATCCTAAGCCCCAAAGATACTACTCCTCTCAATATTCTATGTTGTATCAAGTGTAGTTTATGTAATAAAGTATGTTTAATTGTGTAATAAAAGATTTGGGTTGTCATAGTTGGTATCAGAGGATAGTTTTAGTTATTTTTGGGATTAGGATTAGAAAACCCTAGTAAAGCCTTAGAGACAAGACTAAGTATAATAAAAACATCCCTAAGTTTTGGTGATTATTGATTAATAGGTTTATCAAACACATACATCCTTGTCTGGATACGAACAGTTAGAGGCTGCTCTGGCACAGATGTATCCTAGGGGTAGAACCCAGAAACACCACTTTGAGATAAACTCTAACGGGAACTGGTGCACAAAAACGGGCCTTGATGCACTCTTGGTTACGACACTCCCAGGAGATATGCTTGGGTAAATTCACAAGCTTAGTATGAACCATTATTAAGGGACTAAAAAAATTTCCTAAGAATATATGTTAGAAATTAGATCATAGATAATATAGACTGAAGACAATAGATTCATATGTTAAGGAAATAGAAGTTATTAATAAGTCATCAGTTTTTTCTTGTATTACCATTTATTTGTTACCCCTAATTTCCCTTTTATTCTAGCCAATGGATGGTAATAGGAGGACTCAGGATAACAACCGATGTGAAGATCAATTTGATGATTGTACTGATGAGATGCCCAATCCAATGGGAGCAGGAATCACGAACTTTGTCATGATTCTATCTCATATAACTCAAGTTTTGAATAGAAACATGGGTCAAGAGGAAAATTAAACCCCCCCTAAGAAAGAACAAGTCACTATCGAGAGCTTCATTAAACAAAGGCCTCCTACTTTTAATGGGTCATCTGATCCCTCAATCACTGAACAATGGATCAACTCCTTTGAAAAGATCTTCTCCATCCTTCAATGTTCTGAACAAGAGAAGGTTCTCTTGTTTTCTTATCGTATGGAGGGTGAATATGATCAATAGTGGACGTTGATAAAAAATATGAATCTTGAGGAGGAGATCAAGGCGTTGGAATAGAAGGATTTCCGAAGGATGTTTTTCGATAAATATTTTCTGCCCACCCTCTGGCTTAAGATGGAAAGGTACTCCCTTGCCCTCAAGAAAAAAGGCGATCAATTTTTCAGAGTGTATGAGGAAAACCTCACAAAGCTTGTACGATACACATCTAGCTTTGTCGTTACCCCCGAATTCAAGTTTGACCACTTCTTTGGTGGGCCGAAACCTAGCATGTGGAAAGTGCTATCAATCCGTGACTTTGACAACTATGAGGAAATTGTCCGATGTACCCTCAATGTCAAAATAGAGATCGGAGAATCTCAGGGGTATCATGGGGATAAGAAGAATAAGGTGTACTTAAATACTAGTGGTCCGATAGATAAATCCAATGGTGCTAAGAACATCCAGTACCCCACTTTCCAAAGGTGTGGAAAGAAGCACCCCATAAATTGCCTTAAGGGGACGAGGAAATGATTTAGATGTGGAAGAGAAGGGAACCTAGATATTAACTGTCAGAAAGAAAGACCTGTGGTTATGACATAGGAGAGGAATGCTTTGTTCGAACCCCAATGCATGGTTCATTGCTACAAATTTAATGAACTAGGAAATCTTGCAAATCAATTCCCTAAGCCAAGGGTTTTTTGAGGCAACCAACAACCTTCAAGGCGGAAAGGGGGATATTTTTCCATCACTACTATCAAAGTGAACCCCGACAACGAAGTGGTGACAAGTACACTAGTTATTCATTCAACAATAGTGAACGTACTTTTTGATTCAGGTTATATGCATTCTTTTATATCTCAAAAGTTTAGTAGAAAATCCCAACACCACCATAAATCTTGGAAGTGAAGATTTTGGTGAGTATGGGAAATGGAGCAATCATTGCATCCCATGAATATAACTCCTCCCCTATCATAATATGTGGATTTAAATTCCCATTGAACCTTATCATACTCTCTCTGGAGAAATTTGATGCAATTATTGGGATTGATTGACTTTCCTTATATAGATCCAACATAAATTTCCATGAGAGGGAAATCACTCTCCATGTGGAGAATCAACCCCTGATTCTTTACAAGTGAAAAAAGGAAGATGAATATTATTTATCTCCATAATCTCAATAGTAGATATTACTACCATATGAGAAAGCATACCTGGCTCAGATGATTGAGTCTAAGGAGGAAACCATCCTAGAAGACATGCCTATTTTGAGGGAATTTGCTGAAGTGTTTCCCAAGGAATTTTCTGGTCTTCCTTCAAGAAGAGATGTTGAATTCTCAATTGATCTTATACTTGGGTAATTGCCAATATCCAATAATCTGTATAGAATGGCTATTGTGTAGCTTGAGGAGCTGAAGAAACAACTACCGGAGAGTCTGGATAAAGGGTTTATATGCCCAAGTGCTTCACCATGGGGTGCACCAGTCCTCGTCATCAAGAATAAGGATGGGTCAATGCGCCTTTGCATCGATTATTGTGATCTTAACAAAATCACAATACAGAACAAGTATCCTCTCCTATGAATTGATGACTTGTTCGATCAATTTCATGGAGCACAATACTTATCCAATGTGTATTTGCAGTTAGGATATTATCAAGTAAGGGTGGAGAAAAAAGATAACCCCATGACTGTGTTTCGTATAAGATACGAGTACTATGAATTCATAGTAATGCCTTTTAGACTTACTAATACTCCAACAATCTTCATGGAATTGATGAATAGAGTCTTTAGAGATTACCTCGACAAATATTTGGTAGTCTTTATAGATGATATTCTGATATACTCCAAAACGAAATAGGATCATGACGAGCATCTAAGAACTGTACTAGAGACCCTGCGGAAGGAGAAGCTTTATGAAAAGTACAGAAAGTGTGAGTTTTGGTTGAAAGATGTATCATTCTTGGACCATATCATTACAAGCAATGGGATATCTATGTATGCCTCCAAAATAGATGCAATTGAGGGATGGTCGAGGCCAACATCGGTAACAGATATCCGTAGCTTCTTGGGGTTAGCTGGATATTATCGATGATTTGTGAGAAATTTCCCATGATTGTCCAACCCTCTTACCAAGATAACTTGGAAGGGAGTAAAGTTTTCTTAGAGTGATGAATATGAAGAAATATTCAAGGAGTTTAAAAGGAGGCTTATCATTGTGCATGTGCTCATTTTATTCATAAGTGGAGAACTTTTTTTGGTATTTAGTGATGCTTCGAAAAAGGGTTTGGGATGTGTGTTGATGAAAAATGACAAAGTCATTGCCTATGCTTCAAGGTAATTGAAAGTTCATGAGTAGAATTATTCAACAAATGATTTGGAGTTTGTTGTGGTGATCTTCACTTTAAAATTTTGGAATCATTATCTATTTGTGGAGAAATGTGAAATATATATGGACCACAAAAGCCTCAAGTATATATTCACACAGAAAGAGTTGAACATGCGCCAATGAAGATGGTTATATCTAATCAAAGACTATGACTGCTCAATCCATTACCATGCTGGGAAAGCGAACAAGGTGGTGGATGATCTAAGTAGAAATGACCCAGTAATTATATCATTGATGAGAATTGAGAAGTATACAATCTTCTTAGATTTGTTGAAGACGGATATGGGAATCATAAAGAAGGTAACATCATCAATCCTTTCACAAATGATTGCTCAACCGTCTCTTTTGGAATGGTTAAAGGATGCTCAAAAGGATGATGTGGGAATTCATAAAAAAGTGGAAGCTATCGAAAAAGGTAAATCCTCATAGTTTAATGTTAATGAAGAAGGAATTGTGAGATTTGGGAAAAGACTATGTGTTTCATCAAGTCCGGAGCTGAAGAAGGAACTTTTGGATGATGCAAATAGTTCAAATCTCTCTATTCACCTAGGAAAAACAAAGATATATTGAGATCTCCAAGAGCATTATTGGTGGGATAATATGAAGAAGGTGATCATTGAATATACAACAAAGTGCCTGGTGTGTCAGCAAGTGAAGGAAGAGTGGCAGAAGTCTAAGGGGATGATGCAAATATTGCCCACACCAGAATGGAAATGGGAGAACATCACCATAGACTTTGTCACCGGACTTTCTAAGACATCCAAAGGAAACAATACAATCTGGTTAGTTGTGGATCGTCTTACAAAGACTTCACACTTCATTGATATTCAGGAGGATTTCTCATTGGATCAACTGGCACGGATATATATCAGGGAATTGGTAAGGCTTCATGGAGTACCACTATCTATTGTGTCCGATCGATATCTAAGATTCACCTCTAAGTTTTTAAATAGTCTTCAACATGCTCTGAATACTGAACTGAACTTCAATACGGCCTATCATCCTCAAAATGATGGCCAATCTGAGCAGACTATCCAAACAATTGAGGACATGTTGAGAGCGTGCTCAATGGAATTTAAAGAAGGATGGGATCAACATCTTCCTCTGGTTGAGTTCTCTTACAATAATAGTTTCCACTCGAGCATCCAAATGGCACCATATGAAGCCCTTTATGGGAAAAGGTTCATAACACCGGCATGTTGGGATGAGGTCAGTGAGCATAAGCTATTTGGACCAGAAATGGTCGAAGAAATGGTGGAGAAGGTGAAAACCATTCAACAGCATATCAAGGCATCCTAGAGTTGACAGAAGAGTTATGCAGATAACCGTCGATGAGACCTTGAGTTTAAAATTGGAGACATGGTATCTCTACATATATCTCCATGGAAGAAGTTCATGAGGTTTAGAAACAAAGGGAAGTTAAGTCCAAGGTACATTGGCCCCTTCGAGATTCTTGATCGTGTCGGGGTTGTGGCCTATCGACTAGAAATTCCACCTACCATGGCCAAAGTACATGATGTCTTTCATGTATCCCTCTTAAAGAAGTACATATTGGAACCTTCACATGTACTCTCTTAATAGGTGGTATAGTTAGAGGATGATCTTTCTTATGAGGAGCAATCAGTGAAGATCTTAGATCTTAGAGAAAACGTTCTACGAAATAAGACAATGCCCCTCTTCAAGGTGCTGTGGTGAAACCAAAAGTTTGAAGAAGCGACATGGGAATCAGAGGAAATGATGAAGAAAAGTTACCCACATCTGTTTTATTGTGGGAAAAGGAAATTTCTAGGATGAAATTTCTTAAGGGGGAAGATTGTAACGACCGAAACATTCATTAATAGAAATCCCTCTTGACCTAATTAAATGTCTCTTTAAATAAAATGTCAACTTATTTGGTTTTATGTTTTTGGATTTTAAAATACTATTAATAATTGTGACCGTTGCTAATATAGTTGTTGAACAGTGATCACATGATTTGTATAAATATAGGGCTTTAACAAATCCAATTTACTCAGAAAAAGGAAGCGATGGCCTCATCCAGTAGATGTGCCTCATATGAAGCCCATTTTTCATAGGTTGGAAAGGAGGTTTCATCTTTGGTATTCTCTCTTGACCAATCCCAAGCCAAGCTTGAATATGTTAATCTCGAGTGGGACCGCCTATGAGAGAAGTAAGAGTTGATAGATATTACCACCCAAGCAATGTTATCCGAGCCACCCCAAGAGTCTATCACCATCGCACACCTTACTCTTCGGTCTTATGCAGGTGTTATAAGGGGTTATGTAACAAGACCTTATCACTAGAGTTATGTGCATTATTTTTTTATATAATAATTAATACACTTTAATTTTATTATTGTTACCTTGTAAATAGTTTTTAAAGCTCAAATAGTATTTTTAGTTAAAGTTGAACTAAGAAATCTATTTTGATGAATTAATGGATTTTTGAATTAAATAATATTTTAATAAAATATTATTATTATTATTATTAAATTTTATTTTTATTAAATATAAATGATCGTATAATTTTATGAATGCAATTGTAATTTTTATTAAGGTTTGAAATCCATGTTTTGTCAAAACCCATGAATTTTCAATAAATGTCTGTTTTTATTTTAAAAGTGAAAATTAACATATTTTGAAAATTGTTTTGATAAAATAAATATTATTTATGGAATCAAGATATCAAAATTATCCAACAGTGAATTTTTCATAATTTTCTGATACATTCAAATTTTTTGGTAAAAATTAAATACCGTTTAAATATATAATGTGTTTTATTACATCATAATGACTCAATAGTGATGTAATAAAATAATATAAACTTTATTTTTGGCCAATATATGTTTTACCATTAAAATAATGTTTTTGTGGGTTTGTTTGATTTATTTTACAAAGCTTTAGTGGACCCTTCAAGACTTATTAAACATTTTGTCTTTTTAAATTGTTTTCCTTGGGAGTGTGACTCACCTCCACATAAGAAACCCCATTATTTTAAGAAGTTAGGACTTTTTCCTTATAAAATATTGTTTCCCACTTCCCTTTTCCAAAAAACATGGTCAAAAAACATGGAATGGTTTGTGGTTTGGATTAGTTTAACGTGAGGTGTCCCAAACCTAAATAATAAATAATTCCCTCACCTTTCCTATATAATCCCACCCAAGCTCCCACTTCCTCCTCACTCAAAGCCTTTTTATTTCATCCAACCTATTCCCTCCACTCTCTATAATCCTCCTAAGGTGCCCCAAGCTCCCAAGAAGCCTCTCTCAATCCTTTGGAAGCACACTTCCAATTAAGGTTTTTTCTTCCTTTCTCATTTTTTTCCAATATTCTTTAAATTGTTATGCCATTTTAATTTCAATTATAAATGTTGGGGTATGGTTTCTAACATCCCTTATACTTCCCTATTTGTGTTTTAATGATGGTATACCCCTTTTTATCTCATTAAATGTCTCTCATGTACACCCGTTACTATGTCAAAATTCCGAAAGGAATTTCTCTCTCCTCATTTACATTCAAGAAAATTCTTTTGTATCATGAATATAAATTCCATTAAATTTGTTGGGACATGTATCTATATGACCCCCTTACTATCCATATCATGTAAATATTATGAGACACCCCTTTCTCTCTCATTAACCATTTTTATGAGTTCTTATGTCACGACGTTATGTTGTTGAAATTGCACCGCGATTTTCTATGCCAAAGTCATTGTGTAGTGAATACCATGCTCATTTCTCTATCAAAGGTATTAACCTTTATGCACATTTACTTATTGTTTAACGAGTTTCATGTATGTATTCCACATTCTTTTATCATGAAATAAATTATTATTTTTAATGATTCAATGTTTTATGATCCATGTGTCACACTTATGCCTGAAATAAAATGTTTAAGAAGCGTGTGCCCTGATAGCGCTCCAATGAATTGAGTAAAGTATAGTATCATGATACGTCATGTTCAATGGGTGTTTACTAGTTCTAATTCAAGTGAAATGAGGTTTTACTCATGATTCATGTGCAATAAGGGTTTACTCATGCTCCATGTGTAATGAGCCTTGGATCATGCTAATTCCATGTTAAGTGTTGTTGCCACATTTCCATGTTATGATTATCATGCTTTATCATGCCTTTATGTTCATGCTTCTCTTGTGCTCTATTGATATTCCTATTTTCTAACATGTATTGTATTCCTCATTTTATTCCATTATTATTCCCTTACTAGGCTTTATATCTCACCCTTTTCTTATGCATGTCCTCAGGTTATCCCATGCAATGCTAAGTATAAGGGAATGTAGTGGTCATGTAAAGGAAGTTTTCAATAAAGATGTTGCATTTCATGTTTTAAGTTGTTATGTAATGATCCTAATCTCCAAAGACACTAGACCTATTGATCTTCTATGTTGTATCAAGTGAAGTTTATGTAATAAAGTATGTTTAATTGTGTAATAAAAGATCAGGCTTGTCATAGTTAATGTAACAACTGGGTCCTGGTGACAGCACAACCACCCCTCCTTAACATGGCTGTCGTGTCCTGGCCTCCCAGGTACCACCAGTTTTCTCGCAGACATGGTTTCCCCACCCTAGGATCCAACCAAATGCCTGAACGGGTCATCTGACTAATGACAGTCCCCACAGGACAACACTTGTTCTTTCCAGTGTGCTTTGTCCTCACTCACACACACCCTAGGAAACTTCCCAGAAATTCACCCATCCTGATCACTACTCCAGACAAATCATGCTTAACTGTGGAGTTCTAATCAGGTAGGCTCTTGAAAAGGAAGGTTCACCTTGTTGACATGATTCATATCATTTAGTTATAACCACCCCTCCTTAACATGGTTGTTGTGTCCTGGCCCGCCTGGTACCACCAGTTTCCTCGCAGACATGGTGTCCCCACCCTAGGATCCACCCACATGCCTGAATGGGTCATCTGACTAATGACAGTCCCCACAGGAAAACACTTGTTCTTTCCAGTGTGCTTTGTCCTCACTCACACACACCCTAGGAAACTTCCCAGAAATTCACCCATCCTGATCACTACTCCAGACAAAGCACGCTTAACTGTGGAGTTCTAATCAGGTAGGCTTCTGAAAAGGAAGGTTCACCTTGTTGACATGAGTCATATCATTTAGTCATTTAACCCTTTATCATTCTTGGGTGTTACAATCACCCCCCCCCCCCCCTAGAGCACAACATCCTCATTGTGGGCCCTATATCTCAACCCAGGCAGTGCACTGCACTTAAGGTTGGGTACCACCTCTGATACCAAATGTAACAACTAGGCCCGCCAACTAGTTTCCCTGTATACACGTGGTCCCCTTATCATTCTGAGGTGTTACAATATCTCCCCCCCCCCTTAGAGCACAACGTCCTCATTGTGGGCCCTATATCTCAACTCAGGCAGTGCACTGCACTTAAGGCTGGGTACCACCTCTGATACCAAATGTAACAACTAGGCCCCGCCCACTAGTTGCCCCGCAGACATGTGGTCCCCACACAAGGGTCCACCCACATGCCTGGGGTGTTACAATAACCCCCCCCCCCCTTATAGCACAACGTCCTCATTGTGGGCCCTATATCTCAACTCAGGCAGTGCACTGCACTTAAGGCTGGGTACCACCTCTGATACCAAATGTAACAACTAGACTCTGGCCACTAGTTGCCCCACAGACATGTGGTCCCCACCCAAGGGTCCTCCCACATGCTTGAACGGGTCATCTGACTAATGACAGTCCCCACGGGCCAACCCTTGTCCTTTCTAGTGTGCTTTTTCCTCACTCACGCACACCCTGGAAAACTTCTCCAAAGGTCACCCATCCTGATCACTACTCCAGACCAAGCATGCTTAACTGTGGAGTTCTAATCAGGTAGGCTCCTGAAAAGGAAGGTTCACCTTGTTGACATGAGTCATATCATTTAGTAATTAAACCGTTTATCATTCTGGGGTGTTACACATTCCGATTGGCAGAAATAATGAATTCATATTTTGAAATATGAATAACACATTTTTCATTCCTAAGGTTCAAAATATAACCCTCATAACATAATTAAATTATGCTAATAAGTTTTTTCTTAATACCTACAACAAATAAATCATTAAAAATTAAATATTTTCCAAGAAGAATAATATTACTTAATTCGATGATTTATCCTGGATCATTGTCACCAAAGGTAACTTTTCCACAATTAATTTTTATAATATTATTAAATAAATCCTTATTTTCAGTCATATTTCTAGAGAAAACACTATCCATGCATCATATGTTTCTTTTGGTGCATGTAATATTCTCCTAAACAAATATTAGTTTTTTCAGAACCCAAACATGCTTGGGTCCAATATTATTAAAATGTATATTTTTTTAATCCATATTTATCCAATATTACCACATTGAGAAAATATTAATTCTTTTGAAAATTAAAACTTATTAAAACATAAGGATTGAACTATATTCAATAAACATTTATTTTTCTATTCTCTACTACATTGTAATTTTTTACAAAACAGAGCAGTATTTTGAACAAAGTAGTTATTTTGAAAAATAGTTTTATTTTGAGTAAAACTCATTCTGGATACATCATTATGAGGCCTAATTTTTTTATAAATTTTATAAAAAATTTCATTACCATAAGTAAAATTTGATAATAAATTTTTCAAATGAGATTTTCTGGAATTTAATTTTATAACTATATTCTAATCCTCAGCAGAAGTTGTATTTGAACTAAGTTTTTATAAATCTTTTTTTAAACTTTTTTTTTCAAAAATAGTCTTCTCTTGTTGTTTTGAAAGATCATTTTTTTTAAAAATTAGTATTTTATAACTATTTAGAAAGATCTAATATCTTAGTAGTAAGAATATAAATCCTTGAGTTTTCTTTCAAAAGTTTTTCTTCAGTGATTTAAATTTTTTTATTTTTTAGAAATTCTTATTTTCTAATAATTTGGAAAATCTAGATACCTATTCATAACTAGAAAAAATATTATTTTCTTTTGATGAAGAAGAGTATTCATTAAAATATTTAGAATTATTATTATCATCACTATCAGTATTGTTTTTTTTTCAAGGTAATATTATTGAGGGATTCAACATTTACCTTTTCGGTGAAGTAATTGTTGATCTTTGGAATCTCATCATTGAATCCAATATATTTTTTATCATTACTTACACTATAATAAGAAATTTTTGATGAACTATCTCTTCCACTAGAAATCTAATTATTTGAAGCTTTCGAAATTTTCTTATTATTATGCTTTTATTATTTCTTATAATTCCTTTATGAATTCCTATCCTTTTTATATTTTCTTTTCAACTTTGGAAAATCCAGTCTAATATGACCTACCTTTTTTCATTCATAATAAATAACTTATAAATAATCATTTTTAACACTTCTTTACTTTTTATTCTTATTATACTTATATTATAAATCCTTTTTCCCAACTATCATGTCCATCCTCTTTATAAGATTAGCTAATTAATTTCTAGATTGTTCTGAAGAACTAATGTTTGATTCAACTATAACTCTATTCTTATTATATAATTTTGAAATATTTTAAGCTGAATAAGCTTTATTAAAAACATTAGAAATTATAGAAAAAGTAACTCGTCTATTTTTCTTCTTAATATTTTTAGTATCTCTTTCCAATATTCCCTTGTATTGTATAAGAGTACCATTAAAATCATTCAGAGCTAGATGTGTAATTATTCTTGTATCATCTAAATTAGTCCTCTTAGACTCCCATTATCTAGGAATGATATCTATTATCTTTTCAAATAATATCTCATCGATAAGATCTTTCTCTCCAAGTGATTGTAAGATATTTAAAATAGTCATGAATATTTGATGCATCTTTGAAACAGTTTAACCAAGTAAGAAATCAAATGCTTGATAATTACCATGAATCATAGCTCTTATAGTTTCAATAACTTTAGAAGTTCCAAAATGTGTAACTTATAAATTCTTAAAAATACTATTAGTGTCTTAAAAATATGATACATGACTATATATGTTTCTCACCATAGAAAATAACAAAGTATTTCTTACTCTATAATTCAATTGATATTATATCTTCTCATGAATTGTAAAAGTAGAAACTTCATTATTATGAATATTGTAATTTCCAGTTAACATAATGAAATTATCAATACCATCATTAATAATTAAAGTCTTCATTATGTCTCTCCAATACTCATGATCAATACCGTCAAATATTGGTGGTCTTCTAGGATTCGTATTTTCAATATTACTATGTTTAAACCTGTCATCTTATAGAAACAGAAACTACTCTTTATACAATTTACACATTAGTGTAATAATAGTTTATAAACAAATAGTTTATAAAAACTTTAGTAACTTGCTTAAGATAGTAAAAGTAAAAACATATAAATCCAAGTAGTATAACCTACTCTGATACCAATTGATGGATCGTAAGAGTTTAAAATGGTTACAAGAGGGGTGGGGTGAATTATAGTTTTTTTTTAACTAATCAAAACCCAAAACTCTTTATTATGTTTATCAGACTGAGTATTCTTTTGATGATCAGAGTAACTTGTAACAGACTCAAAATGTGTCTGGTAAATCAAAGTAAAGAAAAGTTTACATAATAAACTTTCTTAATAAATTTAATAGAGGAAAAGATATAAATTTTAAAAATAAGTAAAATAATACTTTAAAAAATAATTTAGTAAAATAATAGAAACTTTATAAAATGAATGAATGTACTTTATCCTTCAGTGAAAAGGAAGTCAAAAAAATTGACTTAAGGTTTCCAAAATTTAAAAAAAAACTATCTGGTCTATCTTTTATTATCATAAATCCCTCGATCACTGGGTTTAGAATCGACTGTGTCTTCCTATCCCTGAAATCCCTTGAACATCATGATCTGATCTAGACATATTCTTATCCCTAGAAAACCTCAATCATAACCTCAGTATGACACAAAATACAAATAAAAAATATGTTCAAAGGATTTTAAAACCCTCACATGAAATCATTAGAATAAAAAACTCTCTAAAATATTAAAAATAAAATCATAACGAGGAGTTATACTAGAGTAATATTTAGATCAATTGAGTTCACAAAATCATCTTCTCCTAGATCCCCAAATGTACCTCTATTTATAGGCACACCTCCAACCATTATATTTTCTTGATTCTCAGAGTTGTTTGCAATGGCCTCAGATGATCTTCACTTGAAATCTCATCAATAATATATTTATTGTATTTCATTCTAGTAGAACTATTACAATGATGTTAAAAATGTATTCCAACTAGTATAATTAATTCTAACTTTGATTATAAACTTTATTATTCTGATGGAATAAAAAAAATTTAGTCTGATGGTCTAAGCTCAGTAATAATGATAAACTAAACTCAGTCACATTGATAGACTAAACATATCCACACCGATAGACTAAACTTAGTCACACCAATAGACAAAACTTAGTCACGTTTCGTTACAACAATAGACTAGATTCATTCAATCCTATAGACAAAACTTATTTATGCCGATTGACTAGATTTTGTTACACCAATAGACTAGATTCAGTCACACTGATAGATAAAACTTAGTCATACTGATAGACTATATTTCATCACACTAATAGACTAGTTTTTTTCATATTGATGGACTAGTTTTAGTCATACCAATAAACTAGTTTCAGTCATACCAATGAATTTTTTTTATTTCAATGGTATAATATTAGGTCAGCCCAATGAACTAGACTTAGGTCAATCCAATGGATTGGAATTTGGTTAGTACAATGGACTAGAATTTACTCAATCCAATGGATCATACTTTAGTCTGTACAGTGGGTCATAATTTTATGTAAAGTTTATATTATCAGTTTAGATAGATTTCCATATTTGATAGAATAATTTTTTTTCAACAAAAACATTCTAAAAACTTGATAAATATAAATTTAGTAAAACATTTTTTAAGAGTGTGTTGTGATTTTAAAAAATAAGGATAGAAAGGTTATAAATTAAACTTTTGAATCAACGGATTTGATGATCTAGGAGTCAATTATACCATTTTAAAATATTCCGAACATAACAGTACACTCAATTTTCCAAACTTCTTCTCTAATTTTTACAAAATTACAATTAAATAGAGGCACCAACCATGGGAGGGATGATTATGTTGACTTCTGTGAACCAACCTATTTGGAAGTCTTGAATGGAAGATCTAATTAATGCTAAGGAACTTTTTGAACCCATTGAGAATAAGAGAGATAACCCTGATGTCACCAGGTAATATGAATGGAAGAAGATGAATGAGAATAAGATTAGTTAAATCTACCAATGGATAAATCACATCATCTACCACCACATTGCTCAAGATACTGGGGTGTATGAACTTTGGTATAAGTCAGAAAATATATACCAATAAAAGACTGATTAGAACAAGATCCTCTTATTGAATTAGTTATGAATCATTGACTATGGAGTGTAAGTTCTACAGATGAACATGCCAGTGAATTATAAATATCTTTGAATCAATTAGTGGTTGAAGGTAAGTCTCTGACTAATGAAGATCAAGTGAACCACCTATGAACACTTCCCAATAGATGGTATATACTTGTGGTCTTACTCAGAAACTTGGTTACTGGAGGAAAACTTACTGTGGAAAAGGTAAAGGATGTGTTGTTCAATGAGGAGTACTAAAGGAAGGATGTGAGTTATAACCAGACACAAGCTCTAATCCTAGATAAGTGGGGGAGACAATAAGGAGGTGTTCGGGGGGCATGAAGTAGAGTTTGAAGAAACAACATAGGAAGGTTAATATATATAAGAAGGATAATATAAAAATTCTACCATTGTGGTATAAATGTACACATGAAAAATAATTTCCAAAATTTACTACAATAAAAGGGCCAATTCAGCAATAAAAAAGAATAAATGGAGACCCACACATGATAGTTACCTGATATATCATTCTTTTCTCCAAAAATGAATAAGATGTGTGGTTTAATACATCAACTAAAGACATGGAATGGGTGTTTGATACTACAACATCATACCACATCACTCTGCATTGTGAGTATTTCTTGACTTATCAAGATGGTGACTTTGGTGAATTCAAGATGGGGAATACCAGTTTAGTGAAATTTTTTGGCATGGGTTATAAACAATTCAAGAAAAATGTTGGATACTCAATCACCCTCAAGGATGTTCGACATGTTCCAAGTCTTCAAATCATCTTATTATCAAGAATATCCTTTGATTGAAAACTCTATGACAAAGTCTTTGGTAATGGAGCACGGAAGATGAAAAAAGGAGTCATCATAATCTCTTGAGTACACATATGTGATATGTTGTACAAAACTCATGTGAAGATACATGCAGACAAACTCAACACAGTGGAAAGAGAAACATAATCCAATCTATGGAATAGGAGACTCAGCCACATGATTGAAAGAGGATTATCTTCCTTGAAGAAGAATATGTACATCAGGTTTGAAAATAATTCATCACTCAATCCTTGTAAATACTAATTTTATAGGAAGAAATATAAAGTCTCATCCAATACTGCTTCATCAAGGATATCAGATTTAATGGATCTAGTGTACTCCGATGTATGTGGTCCCATAGAGGTGGATTCACTAGGATGTAACAAATATTTCTTATCCTTTATTGGTGATGTATCTTGGAGGGTGTGGGTGTTCTTCTTGAGAATTAAGGACTAAAAACTAGCTACTTCAATATGATTCATTCCATGGTGGATCATGAAACTAGAAGTAATATGAAGTGTCTCTATTCATACAATGGAGGAGAGTACACATTGAGGGAATTTGATGCCTTTTTTTAGAGTCAAGGAATTTTACATGAGAGTATGATCCTACATACCCCACAACACAACAAATTTTGGAAATGATAAATATAACCATCATAGAGAAGTTTATAAGCGTGATGATTTTGGCTAATATTCCTAAGTCATTCTTGGGAGAAGATGTTAAAGTTTCATTCTACCTTATTAATAGAACACCATATATCCTACTGAATTTCAAGATTTTATAGAATATATGGTCTGGTAAACATCCCTATTACTTAAATTTATGAGTATTTGGATGTTTGACATTTTAAAATGTATTCAAGGAGCTTAAGAAGAAGCTAGATGCAAGATCTAGTCCATGAATCTCCATTATCTATAGAGATAAGAATTTTAGATACAATATTTGGGACCTAAAAGATAAGAAGGTGATCATAAGAAGATATATTGTGTTCCATGAGAACCATATAATCAAGGACATTCAAAATACCAGAATGTATCAAAGGTAAAGTTTTGAGGAATAAATTCCTAGTTCAACACCTGTATCAGCACCACTTATAACTAAAGAGGAGGAGGTTCAAGAGGACTCATCTGGAGTGGACTAATAGGTTGTGGTGGAGGATATTGACTAGGTGGAGACTCAATACTCTCAATAAAAAGTCAAATAACCATCACATGAGCTAAGTGATGTTGTGCCTCATGAACCTAACATTTCACAGGTTCAAATATCTTCATTAGGAAGGATTCCATCAATAAAATATATGGAGTTATAGTACTTATTTCTGACTAATTAGGGAGAGTCAAAAGTATATAAAGAAGAATATCAAAATTCACTATCATTGGATATGAAAAGTGATGGATTGACACTATTGAGACTTGTGAATATCCATATAAAGAAGAACTTAGTAGATATGTTGAAAAAGGTGGTTTCTTAAGAGAAGTTGTACCTTTAGAAATTCTTCAGTAGATTAAAGATAGAGGGGTAGAATTGGTGGATTTTTTTAGCTACCATAGTAGGTGTCTAGTCTACCAACCCCACCAGAACCTTGACTAATTCAATGTTGGCTATTGCACATGTTGAATGTGTAGGATTCTATGAAGGTAGGTGGATATTGGAGGGGGATTGGTGGAAGTTGTTTAAAACTTAACACCTCCTACCATTCCTATAAAAATAGGTATTTAGAGAGATTCCTATAATCATCAATTAGAGAAAAGATGGATTCATCATCATATCCAAGCCAAGAGATCTCTTTAATTTAGTAAGAGATCTAAGAGAGATCCATTGTATTAGAGCTGGGAGATATCCACACGAGAGATGTAGAGAGAGGTAGAGAGATGTGCTTTTGTAACCTTTGTTCTTGTTGAAATAAAGGTCAGCTTATTCCTCTATTTTTCTCTCTTAATGATCAATGAATCACAAAAAGTATTATGTTCACCTGTTGGTAAAACAAAAAATTGAAAAATTCAAGAAAACTACCAAAGTATTATGATAAAAAAAATCTATATAAGTTCATAAATTCATTATTTTGAAGTCCTATCTTAACAGAAAAATAATTTATTCCATAAAAAATATTTTTTAATAAAAATAAAGAAATGTTATAATTTTAATTCCAAATTACCAAAATCAACAAAAATTATTATTTCAATAAAAAATAAAAAGTAAAAAAACTTCTCTTAAAATATAATAAAATTTATCTAATGAATTTATAATCATTTAAGCCCAAAAAACCATTATTTTTATCAATATATTCAATGATTAAAAAATTTGACACAAAATGACCAAAGATTAATTATTTACCATTAAAATATCATTTAATCACAAAAACCATTAAAATTTCATTAATTTAATGTGTAAAATGTGTATAAATTTAAGGCCAAAATAGAATACATGATGGTTATCACCCTGAGGGTCCTATCAGTTTGGAAGGAAATACCTGTAAAGGTATATTATCAAAGTAATACATTATCAAAGGGTGGTGTTTCCATACATAGCCCAATCATGTATCTTAGGAGCTCATGGAGGAGGCCTTGATAGAATGATATTTTTAGGAATTAGACCATGTAGAAAGGAATCTTTTAAATTCATTTGGTTTAATTCAGCCTTAATAGATGACATGTGTAGAATAAGAGATATAAAAAGAGGCTCGGTTACCCATAATAAGGTTACTTCACAGATTGAATCACTATAGGTAAAATATTTCAAGGTTTGGGACCTTTGGGAAGGGTCCAATTTGTACTTTTGAAACTATATTTTTATTTAAAATTTGATTCTTTCATGAGTACATATAGTTTACTAAATCCGTTATATTTAAAGTTTGTTCATGAAGGTATTTACATGAACAACCCTCCGTAAAGGAATCTCATGGGATTCATTTTCAAAGTAATTTATGTGGGAGGCCATGTGAGATTTTTAGGATATAGGATCATTCAAAAAACTCTTTTATGGTGATCCTTACCTATTTTTAGTTTAAAATTAGTGAGATATTAGAGGGTATTTATGAAAATGAAGAGTTTCATTGATGATTTGATTTCTCTCTCAGGGAGTATAAGGTAGAAGGAACTATTCTCTCAAATTATTTCCCTTTATTTGATTTAATGATCTCAAATATCTCTTCTCAAAGTGAATTTTGGGCATTTATAGGCATCACTTCTTAACTACCTTCCCAAAATAGTTGATTGCATAGGATGTTCATATTCACATAGAGTTATGTGATAGTGAAGGATCACCACCTCACTTCTAAAAAATGATTTGTGTAAAAGTTCTTAGGTGACCATAATGTACCTTTATTAAAGTATCACAAATGATTCTCTATCATAAAATTTTTTTGTGGTCTCATGAAACTACTACCTCACTACTATAAAGTGATGTATGGTCGTAAAGATGGTTTTTGACTGTTAAGAAATTACCACCAAGTATTCATGAATGATTCTTGTATCGTAAAGATATTTTTCATGAAGTATTTGTTCCCTTATGGAATATTTTACTTTTCTATTTTCCACTTTTGATATTATTTAAAGTTAAGATCCATCCTTTTATGAGCATCAACACTGACCCTACCATCAACCATGATCCTGTGAAAACAAAGAGCACCCAACTCAAGATCCCCTTACACTTTATTATTAATAGGATAATCACCCACTCTTGACTGAAAAAGTAATATATCCAAGTTTGTTTGGGGTAGTTATATGTATTTATCCTCTATATGATCATCATGGGATTGTCCTTGAACATGTATAAATAGTTGAACTGTTATTTTGAGATCCTAAGGAAGAAGATAAAGGGAATGATTATGGGAGGTAACTTTATTGTCTATCTCACAAAACATCATGGAACATTTGAGCTTGTTATTCCAATTTCCTCATTGATAAATATTTAATTGATTGACCAACACTTACTAGTGATGATGGTACTATTATAGAAAGAGGAAAATATGTATGTTTTGTGTGAGGAGTTTTCCTACAATGAAGGGATTATGCCAATGAGGGATACTCACATGCTACCTCCTACCCTCAGATTACCTCCATACCTTGATCCTGACCTACCCCTACCCCTAACCCTTATACTTTAGACCTTTGAGTGGTTAATTTTTAGTTTATTTAGGATATGATGATTTAAATTATGGTCCTACAATACACCCTCAACCTCCCTCTACCTGTCATTCATGCTTCCCAAGTTCACTACCAATACCATGGTATCTTCTTTATAAACATGTGTTCAAAGAGCTCCGATGAAAAGAATATATGTCATGGTATCACAATGGGTCCTATGACATGGATACTACCAATATTGTGGTATTATAATTCCTCTGATGGAATGGATACTAACAATAACATGGAATCATAATGCCTTTTATGTCATGGATACTACCAATACCATGGTATCTTCTTCATAAAAATGTGGTCAATGACCTCCAATAATAAGAATATATACCATGGTATCATAATGGATATTATAGTATGGATGCTACTGATTATAAGGTATCATAATGCCTCTGTTGGAATGGCTACTACCAATACCATGGTATCTTCTTCATTAACATATGTTCATAGACCTCCTATGATGATAATATATTTCATGGTATCATTATGGATCTAATGGCATAGCTAATACCAATACCATGGTATCTTCTTCATAAACATGTGGTCAATGACCTTTGATGACAATAATACATGTCATGGTATTATTATAGATCGGATGACATGGTTGCTACCAATACCATGGTATCTTTTTCATAAACATGTGGTTATAGACCTATGATGATTTTAATATATGCAAAACTATCATTATGGGTTTAATGGACTAACTGTTACCAAAACCATTGTATCTTTTTCATTCCATATACATAGTATCTCCAAAGATGAAACATTACCAAATGCATTAGAGTGTTATATAACTGGACCCACCTATCGAGTGACATGTCTAGTATATAATACATAATATAAAATCCATACATTCATGAGAACATAGCATAAAATATTAATAACATATATCCACATTCAACGTTAGCTCGCGAATAAGAAATTTGGGTTTCAATCTAATAAATACCCAATCATAGTATGATAAAGGTCTTTAGGTGAATAACCTTTAATAAGAATATGATATTATATGGTATTCATAGCGTAGAATATATACTAAATTTAACCTCTATAGCAATGTTATCAAAGGGTTGTATGAATGGATTTTGAATGTAACATTTAAATGTATCTCCATAGAAGGATAATCTAAGGAAATGATTCTATAAATTCCATAGTAGATAATCCACATGATATTTGATATTTCTATGGAAATCCACAGAGGTCAAGTGACCCCCTTACTTAACCACAATTACCCTTCTCGAACTAAATGCCCTCAACATTTCTCCATAGGAACATAAAAATATTATGATGATGATAATTTTTATTATAATAAAAATACAAGGGAAGAAATTGGTAGAAAAATTCATAACAATGAATTGTTGATAATAATATAAAAACATATATTGATGGATCAATCCGATAAAATATATTTCATTTACACATCATCAAAAATGTATTGGAACTTTTGTAATGTAGATTGATTATTGGGATCATTTCATCACAATAACTCTTTATGAGAAGGGTATAATGAGAATGAATGGGTAATGAATCAATGATATTAAATACAAAGGAAGATAATATATTGAATATAGTAAAATATCCATATGAAACATGGATGTTTAAAATCATGATAACAAAATAGTTACAATATTAAATAAAAGAGAAATGAGTATAAATCTTTTACTTTTACATGGTATAACTTTTAAAAAGGGTATACAGAGATGGATTGGATGATATATAATGGATAAAGGATTAAAGGGATGATAATACCCTAAAATAATGATCACTGGATCATACTAATAATAATTTTAAAATATTTTTATACCAAAACATTTCATTTGGAAAAGAAAATATGGGGATTTGGAACCCATACTTCGTCATGGTAATGACTTATAAAAAAGGTTAAAATGAGAGTGAATGAATAATATATCATGAAAAATACAAAAAATGGATGGTAATTTAATTTATTATACAAATATAATCATATTTCATGGGAATGTATAAGGGATTATAATAATTTAATTGTAATAAGAAAATAAATAGAGAGGATTGGGAACTCTTACCTTACTTAAGATTATTGGCTTAGAATAGACCCTTTAAACCTCCAAAACTCTTCAAGATTTAAGATGGTTATATGGGAGAGACTTAATTAAAGGACTATGGAGATATAAATTGAGATTCAAGTGTGTAGAAATTATAATAGTGGGTGGGTATTTATAGGTGTGGTGAGTGGAATCTCATGGAATAAATTATTCAAGATTTTATTTTTCCATTATCTCAAGTGATCCACTACACCTATAGTACCCCCCATAACCTCCCTTAATTATCTTATCTAAATAATTTAGTTAAAATTAGTCCAATAAAAATTAAATAATTATATTTGGTCATGATTACATATGTATAATTTCATATTTATCGTATGGTACCGTATTTTACCATTTTTTATTGTGTTTTAAAATTTTTAAAAAAATAAAAAATTACACCCTTTATCTAATTTCCATATAATAATTAAAAATATTAAATTAATTTTATCAAATTTATATTATAATTATCTGTAAATCCTATCTTTTAATTAAGGGTGATATATTTCATAAAAACATAGAATCGGGATAAAGTCATTTTATTACTAAAATAATTTACAAAATAATACCACCTTAACCCCTAGATACATAAACTGTTATTACACTAGAATAATATTTAATTATAAGGTATATAATATTTGTACTTTTTTAGGGTTTTCTGGCCAACATTGATCTAGTTTTGATTTCTGTTAACTTAAATTTCTCCTGCGGATGATTCTGCTCAAACCTCAATTATTGAAGTTCAATTTGAGTTGGTGTAGGGAAAACCCAAGTGATTCTACTTCCTAGTGGGTTTATAAGGATCTATTGTAATTTAATCGATGTAGTGGAAACAAAAATAAACCTTTTTACCCTTGATCAACAATGTATTGAAATTGATATCATGTATAAAATTAAATGAAGAAATTATGTACCTTTCTCTGGTTGATGATCGCTACGCCTTCTTCATCCATCCAAGTGTTAGATAAAGATACATTACAAATAACCTAATGAATATTTCCTACATGGTTCATTCATGAGATAAAATGAATCCCCCATCATATAGGAGAGACTCTCCTTCACTATATGACATGTTAGTTCCTCACATGGTAAAGGAGGAAGAATATGAGTGATTTGGGTTAGGGATAATCAGTTAAGAGCTTCCAAAAGGTTCTCTCACCATTCTCGATAGGATTTCCACCTTACATAATTTTTGGACCAAGTTTAATGGATAAGGAAGTAAGAAAAGTTTTCTATTATAGAGTGTTGTCTTTTGTTGACAAAGAAGATAAATCAATTCACTTTGTAAAAGACTTGTGAAACCAGATGATGCTTTTCTGATTTTTATTTCACAAATATCATAAGTTTGGAGAACTTGGGATGCAAGCCTTATGAAGGAAAGGGAGTGAAAAAGAAGTGTTTTTGGCAAAGTCATATCACAAATATCATCAGATCAAAAATATGGAAAAGGAAAGAAGTAGGCGCGCAAGTATGCAGTAGTTGCACAAGTATGTAGAGGCGCGCAAGTCATATTTCAAAAGAGCATTATTTCATAAATATGGAAAAGGAAATAAAGTGGTGTGCAAGTCAAGAATGGATCACAAGTATTTGGCGCGCATGTGGTGGCGCGCAAGTGGTGGTGCATAAGTGGTGGCGTGCAAGTGGTGGCGCACAAGTCACAAAAATGCCGATAAATAGATGACTCGCCTCCTCATTTTTTAAGGCTTGAGACTTAGAGAAATATTTTGAGCTCTGAGCGCGTAAGTCGAAGAAGTTTTCCGCACAAGTGTTGTCGCACAAGTCTGTCGTGCAGGTGTTTCCCCACAAGTCTGTCGCGCAAGTGTTTCCACGCAAGTTTTTTCGCGCAAGTATAGGGCGCACAAGTGTTGTGGTGTCCATAAAGGAGGTGCGCAAGTGGAAGGAGGTGCGCAAGTGGGAAGGAGGCGCGCAAGTGGTAAGGAGGCGCGCAAGTGGAAGGAGGCACAAAAGCTGTTTTCTCCAGGAGGTTTCTACCAGCTTCTGGGTAGGAAAGTGAAGAATGTTTTTGAAATATTTGATCTGGGAAAGGTCATCATGAAGCACAGAATTATTTCATTACCCTATTTGAGCTAATAGGGAGCACACGCACTATTGGATTGTTTTCAAAGTGCTTCACGAGTGTAAGGGTATATCCTACTCGTTGTATTCCACATCAAAGGATTGTTTTCTAGTGGACTGTGTGGTAATGGATTATTTCCGTACCATACCAAGGATGTAGCTACTCTTATTGAGTAGTGAACCTTGTAAATCTTGTGTTCCTGTGATTGTGTGTGTTCAGCAGGGAAGAAACTCTTTAACAGAAGGCGAAGGTTGTTTCATAAAGAAGGAAACCTAAAAAGAAAAAGATATCACTGATTCACCCCCTCCCCCTCTCAGTGATACTTGGATCCTAACTGGGAACTTCAATT
Organism: Viscum album; assembly: GCA_963277665.1. NCBI lineage: Eukaryota > Viridiplantae > Streptophyta > Magnoliopsida > Santalales > Viscaceae > Viscum > Viscum album. The sequence goes on from OY728136.1 coordinate 1,843,689,360, forward strand.
GGTATCAGAGGGAAGGTTGCCTTCATTTATTCTTTGCTGAGGTGGTGGAAGAGAAGCTATGATGGAAAATCTTAACTGCGTGAACAGTAAGGGGATTCCGATTTTTGACGGAAAGAATTATCACATCTAGAAGGACAGAATGATGCCTTATCTTATGTCTCTTGGATATAAAGTTCTTGAAACTACAACAGATATATTTCCTACTATTGATGACAAGGTTTCTCTTACTCCTGTCGATAAGAAGAATCTTGAGAATGATGGAAGAGCTAAAAATGCATTACTCTCATCTCTGTCCGAGAGTGAATTTTTAAGAGTGAAAGGTGTTGCTACAGCTAAAGGAATCTGGGACAAACTGAAGAACATCTATGAAGGAAATACGAAATTGAAGAAGGATAAACTAAAAATCTGGAGACTGAAGTATGAAGACTTGAAAATGGGAGAAGCTGAATCTGTTGGGGACTTCTTTACCAAGGTAAATAACATTTTCAGCACTATCAGATGTCTTGGTGAAAAGCTAGAGGATTCTACAGTCGTTAAAAAGATCTTAAGAATTCTTCCTGACAAATTTGATGCTAAAGTTTCTTCATTGGAAGACAGAGACCCTGAATAATTATCTCTGGATGATTTTCATAGCACTCTTATCACTTATGAAATGAGAAGGGAGAAGACTATGAAGAATAGAACCAAAGTTGATAGAGAAATGTCTTTTAAAGCTGCCAAGAGATAAATATCTAAGAAGGCTCATGAGGAAGATGATATTGTTGGATCTGACTCCGAAAATGAGCTATGTGAAAACTTTGATTAAATTTTATCCTTGTTTTCTAAAAATGTGAGAAGAGGTACAGGAAAATATAAAGGGAAACTTCCCTTGAAATGTTTTAAATGTGGAGCTGTTGGTCACTTTGCAGCAAATTATCCTAAAAAGAAGAAATTTGAAGACAGTGATGAAGAAGACAGAAGACCAAGAAGGTCTTGGAAGACACAGGGTGGAAAAGATAGTTCTTCTAGAAGAGGTAAGGACAAAAAGTTCTTCAAATAAAAAACAAGAAACTTGTTTTCAAAAAGTGGAGAAGAAGATGATAGTGAGACTGGATCTGAAAATTCAATTGCTGAGAAAGCTAGAGAGAAGACCTTTGTTCCAACTGTGAATAATGATGATTATGAGAGCAGTAGTTCTGAAGAAGAAGAAACTCAACTTGAATCCTATCTGAAAGAAGATATGAAGGAATGTTTGAGAAAGATCAAAAGACTTGAGAAGGAAAACAAGAAGTTGAAAAATGAAAATTCTGCAATAAACAATCAAGAAGGTTTTACTGATGAGAAAATAAATATGAAAAAGGAGATTGATGATCTGAAGAATTCTCTTGATAATGCAAAGAATCGTAATGATCATCTTGAAGTAAAGCTGAAGGCAAAAGAAGAAGAGTTGGAAGCTATCCAATAAAAACTTTATAAAGCTAAAGAAATGAGTATCAGTTTCAAAAACTCTATTTATGAAGTTGGTGATTGTTCTTTGAAGGAGAAACCTAAGAAGGATAAAAAGGGTTGCCTTCAAAGGTTGAAAAGAAAAGTAAAAGTGGTTCTAAAATGAAGAATACTGGGAAAGCTATGTATGTTGAAAAGACCAACAAAATTGGGAATTCAGATGTTTCAAAGAACCCTGAGTTCAAAAAGGATTCAAAACATTTTGAATCTGGAAAAGTTTCCAAAATTTCTGGTTTTGATAGAACTGAAATGGAAAGAAATACTTTGATTTATAATAGAAAGGCTGGTGGCTCAGAAAAGAAAGACAGGAAGGTGGCAGAGAAATTTGTTCTCAATTCTAGTCAGTATGGAAATTTCATAGGTAAATACTCTTTCTATGGATACTGCTGGTATTGTGGTAGATTCATATATACTGAAAATATGTGTTGGTTCAACCAACAACATTACTATTATTCCATAGGTTATGAAAGGCAGGGTTTCAGGGGGAGTCAATCTCCCCAAAGAAAGAAGTCAGAAAAGGTGGTTGTAAAGAAACCTGAGAATGTTGGAGTAAAGATTAAAAATAGGTTCCAACCCCTGGAAACTATTTGTGAAAGATGTGAACAACCTAGATATCTTGCAAAAGGATTCCTTGTTTTGTTACCAGCACAACAAAATCTCATTAACAATTCTTAGAATCCGGAGGTGAAGAAAGAAAAGGAAGAAGTAAAAGCTCTTGTTGTTGAAACTGCTTTGAAAGCTATAAAAGGAGAACGTACATGGATTCTGGATAATGGATGTTCATCTCATATGATAGGAGACTTAAAGCTGCTGAAGAATGTTAAAGACTTCAAAGAAGGAACAGTGACATTTGGAAATGATGAATCTCTAAGGATCAAAGGTGTTGGATCAGCCATCATTGGAAAAGAAAATATGAAATACAGGAAAACATTATATGTTGATGGACTGAAATATAACCTGCTTAGTGTGTCACAACTCTGTGATGAAAGAAACAACATTATCTTCAGAAAATATGGATTTATTGTTAAAAGTGAAAATGGTGGAAATATAGTTACGAGAGGCCAACGCACAAAAGGGAATTTGTTTTAAGTTGGTGAAGTGCAGAGCTCTTTCTACATGGGTGTAGTGGATGAAAATCAGTTATGGCATAAAAGGATGGGACATATGTGTCAGAGAAATATGTGCAAGTTATCAAAGAGAGACAATGTCTGAGATATGCCTGATTTATCAAGAAAAAGAGATTGGTGTTGCACCATTTGTGAGAAAGGCAAGATTACAAACTCTATTCATAAGAGAGTTGAAATTCACTCAAAAAGGCCATTGGAACTCATACACTCTGATATCTGTGGACCAATGATTAAGAAATCTACAAATGGAGATAAGTACTTCATTACTTTCATTGACAACTTTAATAGCATTACTTGTGTTATGTACATGAGACATAAGTCAGATGCTCTGAAAATGTTTAAGAGTTTCAGGAGGAAAGCAGAGAAGGAATGTGAGTATTCGGTGAAGAAGTTGAGAACTGATAATGGTGGAGAGTATAAGAATGAGTAGTTTTCAAGATATATTGACAAACATGGAATTCGGCATGAGTTCAGTTCACTATACACACCTCAACAAAATGGGGTTGCTGAAAGAAAGAATCGAAGTCTGGTGGAAATAGGGAGAACTATGTTACTTGAACATAGTTTTTCTCATTATTATTGGAGGAAAGCCATGAGCACTGCAGTGCATATTTAGAACCGATGTTTCTAGAGTCCAAACATAGATATGACTTAATATGAAATGTTTTATGAAAAATATCCAAGTCTGAAACACTTGAGAGTCTTCGGGAGTCCATGCATTATAAAGAAGAAAGGTGGAAACTTGGGAAAGTTTGAGAAAAGAGGAGATGATGGAATTTTTCTTGGCTATGCTCCAGAAGGAAGAGGTTATAGATGCCTCAATAATGAAACAGGAAGAATTGTTGATTCTTCAGATGTAAAAGTTGTTGAAAATGTTGAGAAAGAAAAGGAGTCATATGTTGATGTGGAAGTTGAGCAGGATAGAGAAGTTTTTGTTAATAATTATGATAATGTTGCAGACTGTGTTAATCCTACTCAAGAAGAGGAATCTGACTCAGAGATCTCGAGTGACGATGAATAAGTTCAAACAACTCATCATAGATTGAGGAAGAAAGTGGAGGCTGAGAACATAATTGGAGATAAAGACCAGAGGGTTCAAACAAGAAGAACAACAAATGTTATATCACATACTTATCTTTATTCGAAAATTGAACTGGAAAATGTAAATAAAGCATTTGAGCATTCAGAATGGGTTCATGCTATGAATGAAGAGCTTGATCAGATAGAGAATAACAATACTTGGGAACTTATACCCAAGCCAGACAACAAGAACATTATTGGCACAAAGTGGGTTTTCCGGAACAAGTTGAATGAAGAAGGTGAAGTAATAAGAAACAAAGAAATATTGGTTTGCAAAGGGTATTCCCAAATTGAAGGCATTGATTTTGATGAAACCTTTTCTTCGGTAGCAATATTATAAACAATCATAATCTTTCTTGCCATTGCTGCACAACAAGGTTACAAAATCTTTCAAATGGATGTCAAATCTGCATTCTTGAATGGTGACCTTGACAAGGAAGTTTACATTGATCAACCTTGTGGATTTTTTATTATAAAGGATGAAAGCTATGTGTGCAGATTGAAGAAGGATTTGTATGGGCTAAAATAGGATCCAAGGGCATGGTATTCAAAATTGGATACTTGCCTGAAGAAGATGAATTTTAAGAAAGGAAGAGTTGATAGCAATCATTACATCAAGGAGGGCCAGGAGTTTACACTGATTGTTATTGTTTATGTTGATGATATCATATTTGCTGGGAATGATGAAAGATCATGTGAAAGATTTTCTGAGGAGATGAAGAAGTTATTTGATATGTTCATGCTGGGTGAAATGAAATACTTTCTTGGGTTACAAATCTCACAGAAAAGGAATCATATCTTTCTGTCTCAAGAAAAATATACTAAGGAACTTCTGAAGAAGTTTGGCATGGAGAATTCAAAACTAGTGTCCACACCTATCTCAGTTGGAACCAAGTTGTCTAAAGATGGAGAAGTAAAGGAAGTTGATCAGAAAGAGTTTCGAAAGATAATTGGAAGTTTGTTGTATTTGACTGCCTCAAGACCCAATATTGTCTATGTTGTCACCTTATGTGAAAGATTTTAAAGTGATCCTAAAGAATCACATCTGATTTCTTGAAAAATAATTCTCAGATATATCAAAGGCACAAAAAATTATGGAATCAGGTATGATGTCTTAGGAAATATTGATCTATTCGGGTATTCTGATGCTGATTGGGCAGGAAATATTGACGATCGAAGATCCACATCCTGTGGAGTTTTCTTTCTGGGAAAAAGTTGTGTTAGTTGGCATGCCAAGAAATAGAATTCAATAACTCTTAGCGTAGCTGAAGCTGAGTATGTTACTACTACTCAGGTTGCAACTCAACTAATGTGGATGAAGACCCAGCTGGAAGATCTACTTGTTGAAGTAAAGCTACCATTTCTCTTGGGTTGTGATAATCAGAGTGCAATCAATCTTACAAGAAATCATGTACAACATTCTCATTCAAAACACATTGATATAAAGTACCACTTCATCAAAGATCTGGTAGAGAAGAATTAATTAAGGTTGGAGTATGTTCCTACATCTGAAAAAGTTACTGATATATTCACCAAACCCTTACTGAAAGAACCATTTTCAAAATTGAGGTTGAACATGGGTGTCCAACCTCCTTCCCATCAAGGTTAAGGTACATGTTTCATTCCCCTCTCTCATCTTGCCTTTGGATAGTGTTTTCAAGGGGGATAATTGTTTCATAAATCTATCCTTATAGATGCATGCATAAAGGGGGAGTTGTGGGTAAGCTGTGAATCCAGCATGTATGTGTGTGAACTATTCTAACTGTTTGTTGGAGTGGTTGTAGGAAACAATGTTGTTTTCCAGGAAAGTTGAGGAAGTGAAGAATGCTGAAGTAGAAGCTTGAAAGATGTTCTGAAGAAGGCTGAGGAGGTACGCTCATGAGATTTCATAGTCACTGCTTTTGGACAGCATGGTTTTGGTTGTCAATAGTTCTTGTTTCCTACAATGAGTTAGCTCACGTAGGCTTAGAATTGTTGATAAGAAATCCATTGCATAAGGTTACAAAGATCAGTTATTTATGAATCATGGTTGTCAACAAAATCCAAAGGGGGAGATTGATGGGACCAAGTTGAACAGATAAGGAAGTAAGAAAAGTTTGCTATTATAGAGTGTTGTCTTTTGTTGAAAAAGAATCTAAATCAATTCACTTTGTAAAAGACTTGTGAAACCAGACGATTCTTTACTGATTTTTATTTCACAAATATCATAAGTTTGGAGAACTTGTGATGCAAGCCTTATGAAGGAAAGGGAGTGACAAAGAAGTGTTTTTGGCAAAGTCATATCACAAATATCATCAGATCAAAAATATGGAAAAGGAAAGAAGTAGGTGCGCAAGTATGCAGTAGGCGCACAAGTATGTAGAGGCGCACAAGTCATATTTTAAAAGAGCATTATTTTAGAAATATGGAAAAGGAAATAAAGTGGTGCGCAAGTCAAGAATGGCGTGCAAGTATTTGGTGCAGAAGTGGTGGCGCGCAAGTGGTGGCGTGCAAGTGGTGGTGCACAAGTGGTGGCACGCAAGTGGTAGCGCGCAAGTCACAAAAATGCCTATAAATAGATGACTTGCCTCCTCATTTTTTAAGTCTTGAGACTTAGAAAAATATTCTGAGCTCTGAGCATGCAAGTCGAAGAAGTATGTCGTGCAAGTGTTGCCGCGCAAGTGTTTCCATGCAAGTCTGTCGTGCAAGTGTTGCCCCGCAAGTCTGTCGCGCAAGTGTTGCCATGCAACTCTGCCGCGTAAGTCTACCGCGCAAGTATTTTCGCACAAGTATAGGGCGCAAAAGTGTTGTGGTGTCCATAAAGGAGGCGCGCAAGTGGAAGGAGGTGCACAAGTGGGAAGGTGGCACGCAAGTGGTAAGGAGGCGTGCAACTGGAAGGAGGTGCACAAGCTGTTTTCTCCAGGAGGTTTCTACCAGCTTCTGGGTAGGAAAGTGAAGAATTGTTTTGAAAGATTTGATCTGGGAAAGGTCATCAAGAAGCACAGAATTATTTCGTTACCCTATTTGTGCTAAGAAGGAGCACACTCACTATTGGATTGTTTTCAAAGTGCTTCACGAGTGTAAGGGTATATCCTACTCATTATATTCCACATAAAAGGATTGTTTTCTAGTGAATTGTTTGGTACTGGATTATTTTCGTACCATACCAAGGACATAGCTACTCTTATTGAGTAGTGAACCTTGTAAATCTTGTGTTCCTGTGGTTGTGTGTGTTCAGCAGGGAAGAAACTCTTTAACAGGAGGCGAAGGTTGTTTCATAAAGAAGGAAACTTAAAAAGAAAAAGATATCACTGATTCACCCCCTCCCCCTCTCAGTGATACTTGGATCCTGACTGGGAACTTCACATAAGATCTCAAAGACATTACTTTAGTGGAATGAATTTACTAATGCATTAAAAAACATGTGTAAATGGATTAAACCATTATTTCATTCAATCCATGAATTCACCGATCTTCTCATGTGTTTCATCTTATTAAATATTCAATAATGATAGCCAATATAGTAAGATTCGAATGTTAACTCTTTATTGTTTTATTTATATTCTAAGTTAGTGGCATGTTAGTTCATAATAGGCCTTATTACATCCCTAAAATAATGCATTATGACATAGAACAATGGTATATCACATGCCTTTAGAACCATGCATATCATATTATATAACATTCTCAATCATAGAACATATATGGAAAAAATATGTAATAGATATATTAGGATTTTATGGAATATATCCAATAATATCCCACTTAAACTAAAGCCTAATTGAATTAATAAAATTTCAACTTATATTGTATCATATACAGGAGCTTGTGAAACCATATTCAAAAAATCTTTTTGGATAACTTAAAAAATAATTTTGGAAAACTATAATCATTTTTATTATGTATCACATCCTATGAAACAAATTTTTAATACCCATACAAAACTCATTTTGGATAAACTCTAAAAAACTTTTAGAGAAACTCTATGAGTATAAATAAATCCATATTCAATAAACAAAAAAGTATGGACTCCTATACCTTTATAACTTTGACAGTAAATATGAGTTCCAAAATTCATAAATATAAGAAAATGAAAGACTCTAGTAAATCATCAATGATACTCAAGATACAAAGGGGTCTAACATGATCTCCATAAAACATGTGTGTCTCTATACCTATGTATACTAGATACATTATATGAAATATTTCATTTTCATATAATCCCTTTGTATAAGACATTAAGTGAACATGTGAAACAGAGTATGTCAATCCCAAATAGACAACTCATACGTTCTCAAATCTTTAAGTATAGACAAACTAGGTTGATGAATACATCACATGAAATTCATCTTTATGGATGATCACATCACATTCCCATAAATATATATATAATAAAATCATGTGTGTTATTTAGGTATGGTCTTACACTTTATAAATATATCTTAATTGAGGTCCAAGATTTCATACTCATCACATGAGAGGAAAAATATTATCTTGGTCTCCAAATGATGACATGATTAGTGACATACCCAACCACCCCAAATTAGCTAAGCCTAAAAACTTGTGTAAGAAAGACATCAAAGTATTAAGGTTCTTATGTTAGGTATCTCACCAATATAAGGTATTTGGAACTCCAAATATGAACCATACACCCCTAGTATACTAGATACATAATGTATGAAATTTTATGTTGTATACTTCACAGATCATCTAGTGTGAAAAAACTCATTTTATGCCTCATGAGAATATTTTATATCCTAATTCAAGAATCCTACTCACACTAACCTTAAAATATCATCATAACTTATAATACTTCATGATGAACATCGGTTATAGATAACTCAAAGTTATACTTTATGAGTTCAATTATCATTTAATTTCAAGATATATATCAATATATATATATATGGAGAAAATGTGAAAGAATGATGAAGTGGATATTACCTTCTATATAACATGATATGTTTTATATTCCTTAACTCCTTTAATATTTTTTTAAAAAAATCATACATAATCACCTTCGTCATCATATCTCATATGATATATTTCCATATCATCCTTATGTTAGTTTCACTTTCAATGATTTCAATAAACTCATTAAATCTCTATGTAATTAATTTCATATATCTATGTGTCTATTTGATAAAAAATCTACCACTAAACTCATTTATGGAGTAACTTCTATGAATAAATATATTTTGAATAATGGAGAGACTTAAGATTCATATTCCTAATGTTTGACTCCAAGAACATAGTATTAAAATTCCTTAAATTTACAATATCCAATGTTATTCTATTAATAACTTCTATTGTATACTTTGAACTCTTTCTATGTTTATCATCATCCTTGGAACCATTTCCATCATACTTTTACCTTGAAATATTTTGGTAATTAATGTAATTATTTGTATTAATCCTTTACCAACATACCCTAAACATTTTAGGATATTTAATTAACATCCACTTTAACTATCATAATCTTTTATTTTTTCAACTTTGAACTTATCAAAGTCCAAACATACTCCCACTAGCATCTTAATCACTATATTAACTTATAAATATATTTTTAAGATATAAAAACTCTTTTTTGTTTATAAAATAACTCTTATTTCCATTAGTGATAAAATTTAACCAACAAACTATTATTTCCATATCATATATGGTATTATTATATGTTTAGAACATTATTCTAAAAATAAGACTTTATTCTTTAAAATATTCTATTGATGGGTGGTAGGATCATATCCATCATATTTTAACAAACATATGGATAAACACTTTTATCCTATATAATTTTTTACCATTTTATACTTTTGAAACACATTATAAAATCTAGTGAATCATAAACCATGTGTATTAAAACCATTATCACATATTTTTTATAACAACTTTTTATTAATGAAGAACTTCCATTATCATATAAGTGGATGAGCTGAAAAAATATATTTTACTAAGATCCATCTGAGCATGAATTATTAATTTTCATTAAACTCATGATTCAATAACTCTATAATTTATCATATAAATAAAAACTACAGTATATATAAATAATTTTCTTGATTTTGAAATCATGTATATTTACAAAAATTGTAAAATATATATTTGGTATCATATACCCTTCATAATCAAAGAATTGATTTCTATATAGTTGAGACCTAACATGGACTATACATGGAGTTTCCCAAACTCCTTTAGGTATTTGATACAATATCATCTAATGGAACATTGTCTACCTTTCTTGATAACTCTAGGTTCCAAAGACCTTGATTTGATACTCAAAGAAATATTGTTGGACTTTCTAATAAAATTTTCTTCTTCTGATTTTCAATTTTACCCACTTGTGCTGTAAATATGGTACAAAAACTTAGAAATCCTATACTATAATAAGATATACTCAAAAAATTTAGGAAATAGGGTAATCATTTCTTGAACTCAATCACGTTATTATAACATTTCCAAAAATAGAAACATAATTAATTCAATAGCCAATACAAGCCTTAAAGGAGACCTCCAATCTCACAAATTCATTAACATACTCAATCATATTGAATATATGAGTAGAGACTAAAGTTTCTTAGGTAATCATGAATCTAATTATTTTGAAACACTAAGTGAATAATTGTACACTTCTCATAATTATCTAGATTCAATTATTAAACAACTTAAAAAAATTGGTTGCTCGAGAAGGGTTTAATCTAACACATAGAAAAAAAATTATTTCTTAAGAAAAATTATTGAGTTTTGTATGAGTCTAAGATGTTTATTACATTAATATTCTCCTTTATAAAGATTGATATCAATGGTAGGTTTGATGATGATAATTTCATTTATCTATAATAGAATATTTTATTAGATGAGTATCATGTTTTACATTCATTTTATAGGGACATTTATTAAATGACATCCCACTTAAATGATGACCCATTTTAAAATCATCATATCTATTAGTGGGACAAGATCTATATTTAACTAAAAAATGAGTCTGATTTTTTATTATTATCACCCATTAGTTATTTAATTATGATACTATTCTAATCATATTATATATAACTCTTGGATAGTTTAGAGGAAAAAACTTTTCTAAATTCATCATATAGATAAACCCAACTCCATTTTCTTTGGTATCTTAAGTCTTAGGGTTTCATAGATAATTCTAACCCAAATATCATAGTGTAATTTGGTTACCTAACTCTTAGGGTTATCTATTTCCACTATTCCTTAAACAAGATAATTCATGGTTGCCTTTCTTTGGAAGAACCTATTAGTATAATGATCAAGTTTATGACATAAGTTTTATTTGGAAGGAATATAACAGATTATTTTAACGGGGATTTAATCTCATCACATTATATCATGTTATTCCCACATGTATGCATGCTTATAATTATTTTTCTTGGATATTATTCCTTCCACTAAATAATTACGTTCAAACCATATTGATTTGTAACTCTTTAATCAACTCCTATCTTGTGTTACTAACCCAAATTAAAAGCTATCTATATTTATACATATTCAAATTCATGTCATGTATAAGGTACATGAAACTCTTTCATTTAAAGTCTTAGAATCATATGAAATCAAAAATCCCCACATGAGTAATCTTGGATCCATAGATAGTTAACCCCCAATTTTCTAGACAAGGAATAAGAATTTGGGTATTGAGCAGTCAGACTCAAAGTCCCTCTACCCAAGGATTCTCAAATGAGATTTTAATTACATAATAATTCCAACCCCTAATATATATAACTAATAATTAACTTCTTAATTCAAGATAAAATAAAATACAAAACAAAGTCAAGGTAAAATAAAAATAATTCAATTATAATAGATCCTACACTAAAGTTGTGGCTTCTATCTTAAGGATCCCTAAGGGACATGCCTTATGTGAAGTTCAAAATCGGGAATCAGATGGAAGGACTTTATGAACTCTTCCAATCACACCAAATATTTGAATTTATCCCTCCCTTGTCTCTAATTATAATGGGTTGAGATATGTTTTTGGTAAGGTTGATCAGGTCTCTAAACCTTTCTTATTGGAAAAGGAAACCAAGAAGGGGTTGGTTTCACCTGAGGTATTGGAAACCCTCCATCTTCTAGTATCCATCTTATCCACTAAAGTTGATTCTGCTATAATGACACAGGGGCTTTCCTCCCCTCCTAACTTCGGGTGTTCTAAGGGATTTCCCCTTCAGAACAAGTTTTTAGATTTAGGTGATGGGGTTTATGATACTAATGTTTTAGGGGGTGGAAAATGGTTTGTAAAAGTAAGGTTAAGAAGGAAGGGTCTTATAAAGAGGGGAAATCCTCATAGTTTAAAGCAGAAGTAGTTGAGTCTTCTCAGACTTCTCAAACTTCATCAGATCATGAAGTGGATGAGAATCCCTCAATTTTATACCAGAATAAAAGGAATAAATGAAATCAAAGGGCCACTGAAGTTGGTGATCATATAGTTTATAAAGGGAAGAAAACCAAGTTTTTTAAAGACTACTCATATATTTTGAAACTAATGGTAACTAGAACTACAGGTAAGTGTATTTTTGATAAATAACCTATTCAGTTTCCCACTAAAGGTCTTGCATATAGTATAGGTCATAGTCATCTTCCCACATATAAGGACTTTCCTCATTCACAAGATGCTTCTATGGAAAACACACTGGTAGAAGAAACAAATAGCCTGAATCTAGAAGGAAATATTAAGGATAAAGGAAACAATGACAATTCTAAGATTGGAGAGCCACTTTAACCCTTAGAATAACCAATGATGGCCAATTCTTCCTCCATGATACTCTTCATGAACTGTAAGGAGAAAATGGTATAATATGGATTCGTTATCAAAGATTATAAGGAATATCAAATACGAATGAAGTATAGAGTTTTAAAATTTATCTCCAAGGGAAAAATGAAATGGATCAATACTTAGGCCCACATTTTACTTAGGGGATTTAACAAAAAGAAGATTAGTATAGAGGGGTTCATTAAAAATAGGGATATGATGGATTCATTATTTGAAGTGTTGTTATATGAGAATCCTAAGGGGGAAAATTCCCTATAATTGGGATTATCCTTTGGTTACAAGGTTATAACACCTTAACCTTGCATTGTGAGGGAAAAAATTCCTATTTTGGACGAATCTTGCACCTGAACACCAACTGTATACTGAGGTAGTGGAACCACTCTCACTGGTGAGCAAGAAAAAGGGAAGAAAAATAAATTATGTGTGCACAAAGGGTATTTTATTGGAGATTATTATTAAAGTTTGGTTCTTGGCTGCTACTCATTCGAGGATTCACATCTTATGAAACTTTCCACTATTTTCTCAAGTGTTTCCTTATTACTCTATTTTGATTTTGAGTTTTGATTATGTTTTGATGTTATGAATTTCTATATTTTCTAGTTTGTATCCTGTTTTTTTATTTGGTCCGAGTTTGTATGGTTACCACTCAACCTTAAAGTATTTTTATTTGAAAAATCAAAAAATAATTTCATTTGGGGTCAATTATTTTTAATTCACAACAAAAATAAAAGTAAATAAAAGGTAGGATACATAATATTTTTATAATGGTTCGGTCCAAAAAATAACCTCCCAAAGTCTACTCCACCAACACCCAATTAAGGTTTGGTGATTTTTATTCCAATAATTTTAATAGGGGTCTCACATCTGAGTGCAAGTAGTTGAAACTCACTACAAGTTTCTTAGATATTTTACTGGGCTCGACCTTATAAAAAAACTTTTTATGGGCCTTCATATCCATTTTTTTGTGATCTCATAACTGAGTATAAGAAGTTGAAACTTATTCTACCATAGATGATTATAAGAAGATAAAACTTATAGAAAAAATAGAAAATATTTAGAATACATTTAGGCACATAGTTAACTCTAAAACTGAAATATGAACCTCATTTCATAGAAAAAATAAATCTAAAAGGTGAATATATAAAAAATTACTTTGGTAAGATCTTTAAGGTAGCATAATAATATAAAGCTTCCATAGTCACTTTTATTGAGAAATGGGGAACCCTGAGTGGGGAGGGGTGAATTGGGTTGTCAAAATTCTATTTCATAATTTAGGATCCAGCCCTCACATTGGTAATAACTTGTTAAACCTCTCATAATCAACTTCACATCCACCACAATCATATATGGAGAAAATAAAACGTATCAAAAAAAATTACTTGGTTCACTACTAAGGTCTAGTACAAGGAGTATACACAATTTATGTATTGGTGATACCAAAAACCATTATGCTCCAATAGTATTAGTGGATTATAATTATTATCCATATTCACTCTATCCCATGAGCACTACCTTTACAAATGAATTTAGGGATAATGTACTACCTCCTTAAGATATCTTTTATCAACTCCTCATTGATAACTACTTTATAATATATATTCCTTAGTTTAACAACTTAAAGGACAAATCTAAATTGTTGTGAATAATGATTGATAATTTAATCATTAAGGTTTGAGTTTGATACTCTAAGGAATCCTGAAACATTCACCCAAGTCATTTACCCAAGTCTATGGATTCTCCCAAGTCCTTTTCCTTGCCCAGGTATCCTTCACCCAAGTCCCTAACTTTACAAAGGTATGATTTTTCCATAATATATATTTTCCTTCTTCATTCTCCCATATCCCTTCATGAAAATTTGGTGACTTAGGTCAATTCTCTCAAGTTCCCTAAGTGTAACTCCCTTCTCTTACGTGATTTTGTTTAAGTAGGTTCTTCCTACAGTCTTCACTCTTCCTTGTTTATGAAACTCTATTTGTGAAATTTCTTTACTCCACCTCCTTTGATCTACTCTATTCATGCTTCTATCATCATGCTGTTATTTTTTCCAGACACTTAACTCAAGTCCAGTTCACTCAAGTGAGACTTGCATGGTATGAAAGGATATTAATCATTATCATAATTTGTATTAACCACAAATTAGAGGATTATCTAGGTATTTATAATCAAAAAACCTAAAATTTCACACATTATAATACCCTCAAATTTCTCAGCATGTTATAGTTTATTTTTTTGGAATAGATGTGTGTAACATGGTTATTTTTTGATGTTATAGCTACCAAGAGGATTAATTAGTGAGTTTGAGAAGTCTGAGAGAGAATTTTATCTATTTGGGAGCTTTAGGCGGCTAGTCATGACATGAAACCTGTGTCGCGTCATGAAAAAATAGGCCAGGGACCCATGGGTGTTCTATATTGAACTTTCATGGTGTGAAAGTATCTTTCACACTGTGAACTTACACTAAGTAGTTTTTAGGGAGTTTTTAAATAGGGGGGGGTCTCCTAGAAGACCACTCATTTCATTCCCCCAACACCCTCTCATGATTGTTTCAATTTTTTCTCCTCTAAGCTCATTTCTTCACTGATCTAAGCATATTTCATTGTGATTGATTACTCTTGGTAAGTCTAAGATTATTCAAAGCCCTGGGTGTCTTGTTTTATCTCTATATTTCTTATTATACATCTCATAAACCATAATACAGTGTTGATATAATCCTATTTAAGGATCCTTTATCATCAATATCATTTTGTGTGGTGTTTCTTGATGATTAAATTTAGTTACCTTTGAGGTGGGTGGAAATAAAGCATTTCCTTAAAAGTCTCATTGTTTTCTATTTTGTGTATGATTTGTGATTGCACAAGTATTCCATATGCTTGACCTTAAATTATAAATTAATATCAGGTTCCTTGACTCTAGAAATTAAACCTCTCCATGGGTCACAAACAACAAGTTAGAAAGAATAGTGGAATTTATCCACCCATGGGGTGTGCATGACCATGGTTGTAAATGGATAAAATTAAAAAGGATGACCATGGGGGAACCAGAAATTAAGTGTATTTACTATGAAAAAAGTGATGGATTCCTAGGACATACTCTAGGATCCTAGGTAAATATTAATTATGTGAGACCTATTGAACTTGAACTTATGGAATGGTCAATTTAAGTGTATGGATACTGGAACTACTATTAATAATTTAGGCTAACTTAACTTTTATCAAAGGGGTTAAGATGACTACTAATATTAATTTCTACTACTTTGGGTTTGATCCAAGGGTTTGAGATGACTACTAATACTAGTTTGGGCCACTTTGGATTTAATACATGGGGTCAGGATGGACACTAATACTAATTTATACCACTTTGGATTTGATCTAAGGGGTCGAGATAACTATTTATATAGATTTAGACTACTTTGTATTTGATCCAATGGGTTGAGATAACTACTAATATTGGTTTGGTCCACCTTTATATGATCTGTGGGGCTAGGATGGCTACTAATTTGGACTTCCTTGGATTCATTCCTTGGATCCAGGATGACTATTGATTTGGTGTTTATTGGGACTCACTCCTTAAACCCTGTTGTGAATTTATGGATACCATGTAAAGAGGAATAAAATTTAGGATGAAGTAGGTATAGATGACCTTGGGTGTCACCATGGAACTCAAGGGTCAATTGTGGTTATTTATTTATGTATTTATTATTCTATCATTTTATTATTCACATCATCATGCACCTTTTACTCAGACTGGATATGATTTAGACACCATTGGTGCTGGCCTACTAAGTTATATCATGTCCTTCTTGGGACCCCATTGGTACCTAAGCAGACTTCATAACTTCCAGACATGATAAGGGAATCGCCCTATAGATTATCTATTATTTGGACTTCTAGGTTTGTGTATTGGAGTTTGGGAACAATTCAGGATTCATGACCATTTTGAAGAGTCTTATAGTTTTTATCTTTTATTCTTTGGGATATTTTTGGACATGGTTTTCTATTGTGTGATTGTTTGACATGCATACCATTCATTACATTATATCAAGGATTATTACTATTTATTATCACTTTCATGGTTTTATGTTTAATGCTCATTATGGATGGTTATATGATTTCCTTTATTTCCATTATTATTTTAATACGATATTCTAGTATAGTCTCCCCACCATACCATAATTTAACCAAATTTCTAGTCAACATCCTCTAGTTTACGAGAAGTTACACCTAAGGTCTAGTGAAACTCCAGTCTAGGAACTTCCTAGTGGCTCATGAATTAGGTAATTTCACAAAGTAGTGTCAGAGCTTCTTTATTTTTTTATGGTTATTTGGGTAAGGTAGATAGAAGATAGGGCATTGTCGAGACTTGGTGTGAAACTCATCCCTGATATTAGATAACCAACATATGAGGAAATTCCAAGATAATATGGATAGTATTATGTTCATGTTTTTTTACTATTAAAATATTTCCACATAGGGTTATGCACATGAGTTTCAAATTTATGATTTATGGGATTTTTTTCCTTGGTTGGAATGAAAAGAGGGCATGTGTTTATGCATCATAGTAGGAACATAGGATTTATATTTCATATGTATGATCATTTGTTTAAAATTATCATGTGGAGTATGATAAAAAAGCTAATTGGAACTTATAAAGTGTTTTCCCCTATAAGTGGTAATATTTTTTGATTTATCCTTATTATAGAATTATAGATAAATTCCGTGGAAAATTAGGATGATATGGATCCTATGGGTGTGTTTTAGACCTTATTTGTTGTGATTACCTTGTGTATGGGTATATGGGGATATTTAAAGCACCTAAGTTATGAGATCTATATAATATGAGATGTGGGGAATAACAGGTTTTTGTTCTTGTTATTGCTTTCCTTGAAATGTGATATTGATAATTTTAATAGAAATATGTTCTAATGAGGGTTATAGTGTGTATGTGATGATATAATGAATAGTTAAATGGGGATATAGAGGGATCTTGGGTTGTGAGACTTTTATTATGTGAGGTTTATAGGATAGTGGTATGTTATGCTTGTTACGACTTTAGTTTTGAACTGTGACTTTGAAAATTGTAATGTGTTGTGACTTCTTATGACTCTTGTGGGTTTATTCCTATCCCAGGAGTAGGTATAGTATGCTAGACTTGAACTTGTATGTGATACCCTTATGTGGTAGGGTTTGAGATAAGTTAGGAGATGTGTTGTTTACCATTGTCTCTTCTCTGTTGTGTAGGCATATAAGTTGCAGATAACCCTAGAGTACATATTTGGATTAAGTATGGGATTACTGATATATATGTGTATGATAAACCTATAGGGGGTGTGTTGGTCTATGATTTACCTTGAGTTGTGAGCTTTGTCTCAGTAAATTGGTGATTTGATAATTATCAAGATGTTTTCTTACTATTGTCAAAGATAAATGTGATATGTGAGGGTAACCCAATAGAGGGTTTTACCTAAGATTATGTAGGCCTTATAGGTAAGAATAAAGGTAGGTTTTTTACATTTATATTGATGTAAAAAAGTGATAATAGGTACTTGGAATGGTTTTAAACATTACTTGTGTGTTAATGATGTAGATGCTCGGCTTTGATGTTGTGAGTTGTGTCTGGATTCTAAAGGGAAGGATCAATGAGATGCCACAACCTGTTAGATGAGTGATCCAAGATAGTTTAATTTTGAATAGTAAGATCATGGTTATATGATTCTTGTTTATGTTGATGACTAGAATGAATAGTGATCGCATAGCTATCCTTGGAATGAGTGGAGTGCCCTATGATCTTGGAAAGAAAATAATCGAGCGATATTATTTCAGTTGGATGGGTTAAAAAATAGTGAGCATAATCAATTGGGTTGTTAAAAACATGATCCTAGGACCTAGGTATTATGAACCAAGATATTTGAATAAAGTTTTGTATCAAATTGACACTAGTATGTATAGTTATTGAGTATTCTTAGTTGTAAACTCGAGTTATTGAGCATCATTGTGAAAGGTTAAATGAGATACTCCCTTATCATGTACTATGTGAGTGGGTTTTATTTAAACTATATGATACATGGGTTGGTGTAACCTAAAATTATCCTTATGAAGGTAGGCTTGGTGATGAGTTGATATGGGTGGATTTGGATGGAATGTGAGATGTTTCAATGGGTGGTTTTTGGGAAATCTCCAAGATACATAGTTTGAGTTGGGAACGTTACGTGACTCCTAGGGTGAGGCCATGGTAATGAATAGAATATGCATGATGGTTTCATGTGATAATCCTAGTGTGCCAATAGATAATTTTGGGCCTTATGTATTCGGTACCTAGGGACCTACTAGAGTAAGAGCCTTATGAGGTTCCCGTATATTCTAGAGGGGTCTAGGAATCCTTAGTTTTCCCTGAATGCATGGAGTGTGGTATTAGGTTTCCAATAGGATCAGTGGATGATTCTCTATGAAATGATGGTGTAAATGTATGGGATTCCTTGTTTGATCGATAATATTATATATTTTAGACCCTTCAGGCTATGATTTATATTGTTCAGAGTAATAGTTTCTCTGAAGCGTGACCTAGTATAGATTATCCTAGAGAATGGATTTTTCGGGGTATGCATGATTCATGAGATGAGGAATCTATAAGTTATAATGAACTGGACTTGAGGTCATAGGGACTTAGGTAATTTATATATAGTCAAATCGTGTGAAAGATGAGTTGTGACCTTATGTGTAAAGTGTGATTTGTGGTGTTATGACCCTTGGGACTGTTCAGACACTGAGAGGTTGAGAACCATAGTATGGTGGCTATAGAATCAATAAATACTCTCATCTATGGTGAGATGAGCATTTTCACTATTATAAGTTTCTAGATATTCTAGGTATATCCTGTAAATAAGAGCCACATGGTGGTGAGAAAGGTCATGGACCTTGAGTTAAAACTGTTAGGACCAAGTGTGTAGTGTATTTTTGTTGATAAAGTTGTAAAGTGGTTGAATGGGGCATCGAGATGTTAATCAAGTCCTAAATAGAGCTTGATATGAGAACTTATTCAAGTTACATGATCATGGATCGATATTTTCAATGTTTGGATGATGATGTATATTGGGTAGGATTGTTCTGACTGGTCAGTAATAAGGAAGTCCTATGGTGGAGAGTACACTATGGACCATTTGAGTGGGTATTGCTCATTTTTAGTAGTGTTCGCTGGATGTCAGGAGTAACATGTTAATAAATACAACCCAAAGGTGGTTGAAGTTTTGTGAAATCACTTTGTTACAAACATACATGTTAGTCATGGGAAGTTTAAGGTACCCTGGTCTGGATATCGGTTAATTGGAGTTGATGGAATAGGTATGATCAATTTTTGATAGCAGTAATATATGGGTTTATAGTCATGTTTGGAAATCGATTTTTATTATTAGAAGTGTTTTAGTGAGTGACCAGGTCTGTGATACTTCAGTTATCCATAATAACATTTTTGTGTGAATAATAAATAGGTATTTATGATATAAGTATTCTTGGGAGTGGTATTATGGGTTTTGATAAGAATAATAAGGTGATAAATGGATCGATGTAGACCAATTGATTAACCAATGAGGTGTTGTGTTGGAATTTTTGGAGTTCATTAATTCCACCTAAAGTGGTGAATTATAGTTTAGTTGGTAATAATTAGTGTCGTGATGTATGGGCTAGTGAGGTTTTGAGAAGTTGAGTTAGTTTGTGTATGGTGTTAACATGACCTTAACCAGCAGGATTTGTATAATTTGGTTTATGAATTAGGGTTTGGTTACCACTATGATTCATGAAAGATGTATAAGGAGACCTAGGTAGGGTTTTTGAGAGAATAATTAGGTATGTTGGTGAATTAAATCATTGTATATAATCCACAAACAGACAGATAGTCCAAGAGGACTATATAGATAATAGAGGACATATTAAGAGTACCTATCCTAGATTTTGGTGGTTCATGGAAGAACCACTTGGCCTTGAAAAAATCCACATATAATAAAAAATATTAGGCTTCTATAGATATGAAACCTTATGAGGATTTATATGGTATATCATGTCACTGGACTTTATGTTGGTTGGAAGCTGGGGATTTAGCATTGATCAAGTCGAGTCTTGTGCAAGAGACATCAAATTATATATGGTTATTCTGGAAGTGGTTGGATACTAGTTAGATCATATATAGATCTTATGAGAACTAGAGTCACTAACCTATTTATTTTTTGGTTAGTGACTAAATATTATTGTGAGTGGATCCAAGGCAAGGGAATCATTGAATTCATAGTTAAGGGGAGTTGGCACCCATATTTGTGGGTTCATTCAAGATAGTTGAGAATATAAACTCAATGGTATATTGGTTTACTCTTCTATAGTTCTTTAGTGATATGAATGATGTTTTACATGTGTTTTATTTGAGATAATATCATCCATATCCATCTCAATCTATTGAAACTGGTGGTATTGAGCTTGATACTGATGCATCCTTTAAGGATCATCTGGTTTGTATGGTGGGTCGAAGTTAAAAGGCTCTTTGAGGTAAGACATTTAATTTGTTATGAGTGAGGTGGAAGCACTTCTGTAACCAAAAGGAGACATGGGAGTGGGAATTAGACATTAAGACTAGGTTTACAATTTTATTTACTAAGGATTCCCAGTGACATTATGGAATGCATCTTGAAGATAAACTGTTATATGATGGGTTGGTTGTAAATCCATTAGACTTATTCCAAGGTACAAACCCATTTAAATTCCATTGAACTGTGTGTATTTTTCTTAGATATAAATTTTTTTTGGGTTCAAGAGTGGTTTATTATATGATTCATGGAGTGAACCATGATTTATAACATGATTCATGTAGTGAATTATGTTGTGAATCATGGAATGGACTCTCACTCGAGTATTGTGGTTTCATGGACATATTTAGAGCGGTAGAGGTCAAGATGTTTTGTGCTATAGGTTGGGATGCTCATTCATAGAGGTCTGGTTGTTCTGTATAGACCCCTTAACTCACTTCTTGGGGATGAGAAGTCCATATAGGGGGATTTTATAATACACTCAAATTTCAAGGTGTGTTACAGTTTAAGTTTTTAGATTAAATGCAAGTAACTTGTTATTTTTTTGATGTTAGGGGTATCAAGATGCTTTGGGGTGAGTTTTGTAGGGATGGGAGGTACCTAAATCTATTAGAGTGCTATAAGTGGTAATTCATGGAATAACACCAGTGTCACACCATGAAAAATATAAGGGTGTTCTATCTCAAACTTTCATAGTGTGAAAGTGTATTTCACAACATAAACTGCCTCTATGAAATGTTTCAAATATTTTAAAATGGTTTTACACCCAGAAGACCCCTCATTTCTTTCCCCTAATTCCCTCACATAATTTTTTGGCAATTTTGGATTATTTAGACTTATTTCTTCACCGATTTAAGCATCATTCATTTTGATTGATTACTCTTAGTAAGTCTTAGATTTTTTACACCCTATATGTCTTATTCCTTATATATTATTTTTTTTCTTTATCATAACTCTAATATGGTGTTGATGGAATCTGATTTATGGATCTTGGCTTGTTAGGCTCATTTTTTATGGTTTTTATTGACAATTAAACTCGGTTACCCTTGAGTTAGGTGGTTCTAAATAATCTCCCTAAAAGTCTCATCACTTTCTATTGTGTGTATGATGTATGGTTTTGCTATTATTCCATGAACTTGACCATAAATTATAAATAAATATATGGTTCCTTGACTCATGTAAACCTCTTTATGGGTCACAAACAACCATTTGGAGAGAAGACTAAAATTTATCCACCCATGAGTTTTTCATGACCTGGGTTGTAAATGGAGAAAATTAAAAAGGGTGACCATGGGGGTGTTGGGACTTAAGTGACTTGACTATGAATAATGGTGAGGTATTACTAGGACATACTCTAGGGTCCTGAGTAAATATTAATTATATGAGATATATTGAACTTAAAATTATGGAATGATCAAATTGATTTTATAGATTCTAGAACTAAAATTACTTATTTGGGAAACCTTTTATTTGATCCAAGGGATCATGATGACTACTGATACTGATTTGGACCAATTTGGATTTGATCCATGGGGTCAGGATGACTACTTATACTGGTTTGGGATGATTTGGATTTTATCTAAGGGATTTTGGTGACTAATGATACTGATTGAGGACATATAATATTAAATCCAAGGGTTTGGTAAGACTATTGATATTGATTTATACTACTTTGGATTTAATATAATAGGTTAGGATAACTACTGATACTTGTATGTGTAACATCTAGACCTAAATTCCACTGAATGGTGCCCCAATCCAGGGGGTCACATGGACTCAAGCGCATCTCCCCTAATGTCATAAGCTTCTGACTAGTAGTGAGGGCCTAGGGTGTGTTTGTGGGGAGACTATACCATCTTTTCAAAGTGTAACACAGTGGTAGTAATCATATCAGTCAAAATAGGAAGTAGTAAATCAAAAAAATAGAAGATAAATATCCAAGATAGGAATATATATAAAATTCCAGAAGTAATATCATATACAATGATGTGTCATGTCATGTATCTCCAATGTTGGAAAATAATTATACAATCATACAGTGAAACACATGTATCAAAATACCCAAAAAAATGAACTATCCAAGCTAGCATCATGAGCCTCCTATTGGTCTTCTTCTCCTCTACTCATAAGCATAGAAAAAATCAAGAATCGTATAGTTGGGTCTTACCCTAATCCCTACTTACATCTATGAAGTATGTATGGGTACCCAAAAGAGGCTCAAACAAGGTGTGAGATAACACTCGATAGGCCACCACCAATGGTATCTATAAAAAATTCAGGATGTGTATAATAAGATAAAGTAGTGTGAAATGTATAAAATAGGTATAAAAGTAATACAAGTGAAAATTCCATGGTGAAATTAATAACTGAAACGTGATACTGTAAAGCCAAACAAGGGTCCCTATAAACAATGATCAAACTCCCATAAAGAAGGGAAGTGGTAAAAGCATAAATAAATAAGTGTAGTATAGTCCATTTATTCCACTATAACCTAATACCCATACTAGGTCTATCCATAAAACATTACAATATATCCACCATATCCATGCCATACAACTGAGTGTAAACCATTAACACGACCATGCCATATAATCCAGTGTATAACATTAATCATGGCCTTGTTCTATAATCAAGTTGTCTACAACAACCTCACCATTTAATCACAAATATTAGACCACAAAGGTATAGATCCAAGGTATAAAATCCCAAGGCATCCACATCGAGTCCCAGGATAATCTCGATAGAAACTCATTAAATACTTGGGTGGGGTCCAAGGAGCATTCCAACAGACTAAATTCACTATGAGCCTAATAAAGTTGGGTCCAAGGGGTAGTAAGGCCCAAGGAATCCTATGGAATCAAGATCTAAGGAGGAAACAGGTCCAAGTAATCCACTACTGTAAACAAGATCCATGGGAGAAACATCCATGTCATCTAATGGAATCAGGATCCAAGGTATACCAACCAAGGAATCCACTACCATTTCAAATCATCATCTCATATCAAACATCATTTCACATTCAATTACATTCCATGTTAACATTAAACTCATATCAACAATTTTCATTAGAACAGTTTAAATCCACATTATGATATAACACAGAAAAGGTGTCATAAACTCTATCGTATAATTTCAAGTCAATTTAATCAATTATAAAGGTCTTATTCTAACTAAGAAAGCTTACACACACCCCACAAGTGGTATAACAAAAGGCCAGATACAAGGGCATGCCCCATGGGTGTCCTAATTTGGGGAAATCCAACCATTAAATTAATTAAAGTGGCACTGCCAGAATTTATTTCATTTGACAAAATAAAAACTATTCTTATAAAACACCAAACACCAAGGTAAAGTTATATACCGCCTACCATAGGTCCTTAGTAGAGCACTCATCCAATATCATCTTCTGATTCGGTCCAGATGAGAAGAAAAATTAAGAATGGATAAAGAACCTATAAATATGGAATATTAGAATACACCTAAATAACTCCATCAATATTAATTCAAATTAATAATGGCACAAAATGATCGAATTAATTATCGGCGTGAATCCAATGAGACTAGCGGCGTTCAATTATGAATTTGGATGTATAATCGATGACGAAGCCTACCCTTTGGATTCAAAGGAGAGATCCCAAGATTGAGATGATATTCAATGGAAAAAATAGAAATAGATTTAAGTTTTAAAACATTTAAAGGGGAAATAGTAACTTTCCCTCAAATTTCTAGACCATACAGTTTGGTTTTATGGTTTCCCAAACCGTGCACCAACTATGTGTCCTTCACTATCTAAGGGAGGACCCCACATGGTTTCATGAGCATGGTTTGACTAACCATATACAAACCATTTCTCAGTCACTATCAAAAACTATAAATCCCCTTTCATGGGCGTGTTACCCCTTCCACAAGGTTTCCTTAAACCGTGTGCCTCCTGACAGAGGTCTGGACTGCCTCACATGGTTAGAAGTAACTATAAGGCCTTCCCCGCATGGTTTCTCCAACCATGTGGTTTGTCTTGTTTTTCTAAAAAGTTAGGCTCCAGGCTTTGAACAAGCCTTGAACACCCCTAGAACACCTATGATCACATTGGGTACTTACATTAGTCCATAAAAAACTATTTAAAACAAAAAAACAAAATATTCATACCTCGTAAGAAAACCTGAGATCTTACAATCTTCCCCCATTAAAGCAATTTTTCCCTTTATTTCCCTTCTAATGGTGGCCAAGAATATTTTAAGAATAATTCTAGCCACTGAGCAAGTACTGTAGCCTCTTGGTCTCAAGTTTCATCCTATAAATGGTTGTACTACCATATCACTCATACTGGAGGAATTTATCAACCTCGAAGAATGATTGTGCTCCTATCAATGATGCGAATAAGATGCTCCTAAAAGGATGCATCTACCTATAACTCCACCTCATCCAGATATAGATTGTGAGATGGTTATGAGTTTTAAAGGTGAATCTAAGATACATGGAAGACATTGTGCATGGATTGATACCTTTGAGGTAATTACAAATCATAGGCTACTAGCTTGACTCTCTTCAGAATCTTGAACAGCCCGACATATCACGGTGAAATATTACCTTGTATCCTAATTTTTCTATGTCCCAACCTCAGTGGGATATGTAAAAAGAATAGACCCTTTACCTCAAACTCTAGATGTTGTCGATGGTGATCCATCATAAGATTTATGTCGAGACTGTGTAGTAGTCATCTATTTTCTGATCAGCTGGACCTACTCATAAGTCTCCTGCATGAGATGCCGCCCTAGTAAAGTTGTATCACCTATGTGTAACCATCACAAGGGTGATTGGAATTTCCTACCATACAAATCCTCATAAGGTTCTATTTGTATAGTATCCTTATAAATATTATTTTATGCAAACTCAACTAGGGGTATATACCTCTCTCAAGAGTCCCAAAAATCTAGGATGCATGCTCATAGTATATCTTCAAGCACTTGAATCATGCGCTCTAAATGACCATCAGTATTAGGGTGGTATTATGATCTCAAAAGCACCTATGTACCCAAAACCCTTTGAAAAATCTTCCAAAAATGAGATGTAAACTAGGTGTACCTATCTGAAATGATAGTATGATGGACCCCGGGAAGTCATACTATCACACAGATATACAGCCTCCCAAGATCATCCACTAAGAAGGTCGCCCTGATTGGTAGGAAATAAGAAACCTTTGTGGGAATGTCAACAATAACCCAAATGGAATCACTGACTCGAGGTGACCTCAGAAAACCAATCATGAAATCCATCATAACATCATCCCAATTCCACTCAAGAATGGGTAACTACTATAAAAGTCTGGATGGTTACGAATAGTTCACCTTCCACCTACTGACAAGTGGAATACCTTGTAACAAAACTAGCTACCTCACATTTCATCCCCATCCACCAATACCAGTGACCTAAATCTTGATACATCTTGGTAATTTCAAGATGTAATTGTCAAACTGAGGAATGAAACTCTCACATAAACTCCACGTGCATGTCTACTAGGACACATACGTGACCATGGATATGTAGAATTTCATCCTTTCCCATAATCCAACTAGGAGGTAGTTCCTCACCTACAACACTCTCCCATAGAACTAGGACCTCTGAATCTGATAGCTACCTCATTCTCAATCTATCCAAAATGGTAGAGTTCAAGGATAAGGATGAAAGAAAATTTTTCCCCTGATCATCCTTTACCTCCAAGTGAATCTCAGAAGACAACTCCATAATATTTCACTCAATACTAGCCTCTTAAACTATCTTTATATGAGTCCTCCTGCTCCATGCATCAACCACTACATTTCCCTTTCTAGGTGTATCAAAAATCTTGAAGTCAAAATATTGTAGGTACTCAACCCACCTTTACTTCCTCAAATTCAAATCTTTTTCTATAAATATATACTTGAGGATTTTGTGCTATGTGTACACCATAAATTGTTCTCCCAGTAAATTGTGTCTCTAATTGCGTAAATCGTGAACAACTACATCCAAATAAAGATCGTGTGTCAGGTAATTCCTCTCATGTGGCCTCAGCTAATGTGATATGTACACCAAGAATCTATCCCCTTGTATTAAAATTAATTCTATATTGATACCCAATGCATCGTAATACACCAGGTAGATCCTTCCCAAATCTGTCATAATTAAGACCGACACTGAAGTAAGTATCCCTTTTATCTCCTAAAATGATGTCTCATAGGTATCCGACCATACAAACATCACACCCTTCTTAGACATGCCTATCAATGGAGTTTCTAAGCCTGAGAAGTCCTGTATGAAATTCCTATGATACCCAGATATCCCTAAGAAACTCTGTATGTCAAATAAATTCTTGGGTTGTTCCTACAAAATACATCTCTCACCTTATCTAGGTCAATTTATACTCCTATCTCTGAGATAATATGATCCAAGAAGTGAATATTATCCATCCAAAAGTGGAACTTTGTGAGATTAGCATATAAACGGTGCTCTCTTAGTGTATCTAAAACAATATCAATATGTTTTCAATGCTCATGTCAATTATGAGAATACACCAAGATATCATCCACGAATACCACCACAAACGAATCTAGATATGAATGGAAAACTCGGTTCATCAGTGCCATGAAAATAGTTAGTGTGTTCATGATACTAAACGGAATAAATAAATACTCATATAGACCATATCTTCTATGAAAAGTTGTATGAAGTATGTATGAAGGACAAAAATTAAATTGGCAATAACCCAATCTCAAAACAATTTTCAAGAAAACCCAAGCTCCTAAGAGCTCATCAAAAAGTTCATATATCTGTAGAAAGGAATACCAGTTCTTAACTGTCAACTAGTTCAATTTATGGTAATCCTCACATAGCCTGAGGGTACCATCTACATTTTTTGAAAAAAGGACCAATGAACCCCATAGAGAATTATTGGTTCATATAAACCCCTTGTCCTCCAAATCCTCTAGCTTCCTCTTGAGCTCCTATAACTCCGTAGTAGACATACTATAAGGAGGAATGGATATTGGTGAAACTCCTATCACTAGCTTTATGGAGAACTCCACCCCTATCTCTCAATAGGTAAACTAGAAAATTCATCTAGGAAAATGTCCCTGGAATGATCAACCACTGTGGGAAATTCTACCTCATGTACTTCCTAATCATCCAGATATAAACTAGAAATCTAGATAGTCATCCTGCCCAACCCACAATATTCTGGTCCATATTGGCTCATCTGGATATCCCATTCACCCTTGTGAATAAAAACTCCTCCCTCTGGTGATGTAAAGTCCACCCTACAGTGATTGCATTCAACATAGGATTGATAAGAAACTAGCCAGTCCATCCTAAGTATAATGTCAAACCTAGTCATATTGAGGAAAAAAAATACCATATGAAGTGACACCCACAAATCTTAAGGGGGACACCCTACACTGGCATACACCCTCTGTTCTGATCCCCAATGGAGTATCAAGTGTCATAATGCCATCAGAAAACTAAATAATGAGCTCAAGGATCTCAACCATAGGTAAAAATATGAAACTATGAGATACACCTATATTGAAAAGAGAATATACTAGCATAGAGGATAATAAGATCATACCTCTCACCATAGATGGGCTGACACTCTTCTCCTCAGGTGTAGGATGTACAGAATATATCTGGACTGAACCATGGAAAAATGAAACAACATCACTACTTGGAGTAGTCCCACTCTACTTTATAGGTACAACTAGTGTCTAGATACCTCATCCATGACCACCACCTCATCTTGAATGATCAGTACTAATCTAGCTCCCAGCCTGACATAGATCTGTGAAACTCGCTTCTGAACCTAAAGTCTGAGCTAACCCCCTTCTACTAACTACAGGAGGGAAGGTCCTTCAAAAACATTGTTCATGTCCCATACTTCCACAATCTTGAAACTCTAATAGGTCTTGATCACATTTATTCTTCATGTGTCTCCATCTACCACACTGAAGAAATAAAATAAAGCTACCAACATTAATAGAATGGTTGGTACTCATCTCATGGGAAGACTCAAAATGTCGCTTCTTCTCACTGGAAGTTAAACCACTAGGTCAAGAGACTATAATACTCTACTCTACGCCCCCATCTTTCCTAAGGTTCTTCTCTATAATCATCACCTAATTCTCTATCTTAGTAATAGTTATTAACATGAACATGTTGACCTATGAATAAATGGTATGTATGAGTCCCTCCTTAAACTGTCTCAACCTTGATAGCTCATTAGTAAGATAAATCATTACAAAATGTTGCAGCTTTTTAAAGAATACTGAGTACTCCATAACATTCTTCATTCCATACTCTATATGTATAAACTCATTGGCTTACTATCCTCTTAGATTCTTTGTGAAAATGTAGTCATAAAATCTGGTTTGGAAATCACCCCACATCGTATCATGCAGCGCATCAGCCTGGTTCAAAACAACCCACCTGTAGTACCCCTAGTTTTTGGTATGTAACCCTTACTTGTTTATTTTCATGGTTATAAGGTTTAAGGGTGATGAATGAGATATTTGGGAGAAATTTGGAAGTATTTTTAAATAAAAATGGAAGTCGCACGGGCGGCAAACAGTTTGTCTAACCGTGCGGCCAAACCGTGCGTTTTTTGTCCTCTTGAGGCAGTGGCTCCTGCACGGTTGGAGCATGGTTAGGGATACCATTCAAGGAGGTCATTTGAGGGTCTTAATAAACACTATATAATTCATATTTATCACATGGTTTGTTTAACATTTTGAACTAACTATGCGGATGGTTTAAGTAAGATCCTAAAAAAGTGGATATCGCTCATTTTTGCCTTTAAGTGGGACGTTTTTTCTCCTAAGTAGACATAACTCGGTATTTTGCTTCTCCTAAGGCCATATAAGGTTCTCCCATTGATCCAAAGGCGATATAAAGGCTTCCCTTGGTGAATCAAAGCTGGATTCTTAAGGTATGTGATCATTCTTCATCATTCATGATCGGTTTCTTAGATCTACTTAGATCTACTTCTCTTCTTATCTTGATTTATTAGATCTATGCTCATTATGGGTAGATCTAGTTGTATGTATTCCAAATATGATGATATATGTTCTGGATATTTCTAGGAGAATATATATAAGGTGGGTTCTTGGATAATCAACCTAGTTTGCTTGTGCATTCTTCGTTCATTGGGGTTTTCATCAAAACCTTTGAGGTAGGAGGATTCTTTCTCAAATCCACTTAGTATAACTGATTGGAATGATTTAAAATTGAATGTGCATTGTTTTATTGATTTTGATTTGGTTATTGAAAACTTATTGTAAACCTTCTTGAGTGACTGTTTGTGAAATCTGTAAAATTGGGGATTTTGAATGAGTGCTTGTGTTCTTAGTTTTAAAATATATATTTTAAAATGGAGATTTTATGTAATTGTGACACATGGTTTGGATTAGATGTTTTTAATAAAAGGTGATTTTTTGTTGAAGTTAAATGGATATTTTGAAATTGGTTTCTTCTTTGGGTTTCAATAAAAGTACGATTTTATTGAAATGGTTTGAATTGGATGAACACACTTGGTTTTTGACATGATGGTTGTGTGTGTTCACAGGTTTGCGGGATAGATAAGGGTTAGGGGTCTCCCCAATCATTAAAGGTATGGATAAGGGTTAGTTATCTCCCCCTTCAAAGCATTCATGTGGTACAGATAAGGGTTAGGGGTCTCCCCCATCATCAATGTGATGGATAAGTGTTAGGGCTCTCCCCTGTTAATTGGTTCACTAAGGATGACTTAGTGAAAGGATGACTCATCACTCACGATTATAGGGAGATCCAGGTTACATTCATGGTTGGTTGTGTGGATGTATGGAATGAATTGGGTATGTCAAAGTAATATTGAGAAATGGTTTTAAAGATTTGTTTAGTTATTTTTCTAGAAAAATAACTAGCTGGAAAATTGGTTTCAATTGAACTTATATTCTTTTGGTTATAAATGGTTTTGGAAACTTGTTTATATTTGGTTATAAACTATTTTGGAAAATTGTTTTATATAAACTATTTTATATAAATGAGACTAAATTTTATATCCTAGTAGCATGAGTAGGGAATTCATTGGGGAAAACCTACTGAGTTTTATACTCACCCCTGCTTTGGCACTTTGGTTCTTTTGCTGATGCTATCTTCTAGGATAGGGGAAAAGGTAACGTTTCCCACTTTTTTATCACTACCTCATGATGATTTGGATTTTTAGTGATTATGGATCTTAGAGCTTGTAGATAATGGAGTTTTGTAGTCACTTGAGAGTCTTTATTTGTTTATCTGTTGTTTACTTTGATACTGTATTAGTCTTCTGTTGTCTTATACTTTGATGTGGTTTTGAGATACATGAAGTTTTTTAGTTGTATTTCTTTTTTTCATGCATCATTTAGTGAATGGTTTGGTTATGGGTTGTTGGTGTATTGGTTTAATTTTTAAAGGGAAAATTGTCCCCCACTTGTATTTGAAACCCTTCAACATTTATTTCCAGCCTTTGGCATCTTGGGGATGTCACTTAAGGCCAAGTAATGACTTGTTGTGCTTTCAAGACAATGGTAATGAGAAGGTCATTACAAATGGTATCAGTCTGGTCCCTCCTTTGTGGTAAAAATGTTATCATCTTGTTCGGTCATTGCCTAACAAGTGGTCATCAATGTTCTTGGTATTAGAGTTGAAATTCTTTCTTGTCTATTCCTGGGATTGGAATATTAGAAAGGATTATTATTGTCAAAACTTGGAATATATATCATAAAAGGATGTAGCTAACCCTTTTATGTTGAACTTCAAGTTACTGGGGATTTGGGTAAATGAGTTTTTGGAGACACTTCTAGGATCTTGAAATCTTATTTTCATGGGTTTAGCCAATGAGATGAGCATGTCATGCATTTTAGAGGATTGACTTCCCACTAGGATTTCATATTTCATTTGGAGTAATGATTTATGATTTGTGAACATGGTGTAAGTTTTTGAAAAATTTTGAATTTGTTTCCAATTAAAAGATTTTGAAAAGCATATATATGGTGTATTTTGAAAATGGATTGGTTTTCAAAAGAAAGAATGAATATTTCAAAAATGGTTAAACATGGAACTAGGTTGTTTTTGGAAAAAAATGTTTTGATAGTTGATGTGATAGAATTTGAAATGCTAAGACATCAATTGCTAGAGATTGAGATTAACGGAGTTTGTTGTTGGTTTAGAAATGGCACCTGATAGGCATCATAAGAACCAATCAGAAGAAGATGTTCATAATTTTGTTTCACCCAAGCCTTAGGTGAACCAACAGTTGGTCCAATGCATCGCTCAGGTATTTCAAATCATAGAGTTTGAGCTACAACCAGATACCCTGTATACGATATCTGTCACTACTGAAAATTCAAGTGGAGGAAGTACAGTTGTCTTTACTAGAGGAGATGATAACTCTATCACTAAGATGAAGAGTAAGTGGGACACCTTTTCTCAAGAGGGTGGAACATATCATAATCAGACCACATGATCAATTAAACTTCCTCCAAGACCCAAGAGAAAGATTGGATGTTTTCAGTGTGGTTCACTGAGTCACATCAAGTGGGAGTGTACATCACAACTGAGATCATTCCATAATTTCAATAAGATGGGACATATAAAGTGATTTTTTCATAGTGCTTCGAGGTTAGGTTCCCAATACACTTCTCAGGCATCACAAACACCGTATAGTTTTATGGAACAAGGAAAATCTCTTGAAGGAAACAAGGATCTGAGTGCATTAATAGAGCAATTTCATAGAGCTAAGTAGATGATTATCGATGATCAGGATAGACCATCTATGGTGAGAGGTACAATTGTTTTGAATTCTACCCTTGTGAAAGTGATCTTTGATACTGGTGCATCACATTCATTCATTTCTTCTTGTGATATTTACTTGCTATGTTTAAAGATGGAATTTATGTGTTCTGTTTTAAAACTGCAAACTCCTCTCAGTGAAAGATAATGTTAATCCTTTGTGTGTCAAACATGCGCTATAACTATTGATGGAGCTGAGCTAAAATGGGACTTCTTGGTGTTGTACATGAATTTCTATGACATAATTTTGGGTATGTATTGGTTGACAATGTTTAAGTCTCACATCGACTATTATAGGAGAACATGAGTTTCATGACTGAGGACGACATCGAGCATATCTTCAGAGGAGAGAGGATGGTAAAGAAATGTGAAAAGAGTTTTGTGGAGCCAATGGAGGGAATGATCTCTTACCATTTGGCGGCATTGACTTTGTCATCAATGGAAAAGATCAAGGAAAATAGTTTTCCAACAGTTGTGGATCAATTTCCAGATGTTTTTCATGAGAACTTCTTAGGGTTACCACCTATAAGGGAAGTGGAGTTTATGATTGATCTCCTTCCAAGGACCAGTCCTATTTCCCTTCTATCTTATAGGATGGAACTAACAAAGTTAAGGGAATTGAAAATATAGTTTGAGGAATTGTAAAACAAGGGTTTCATTCAACCAGGTACATCTCTGTGGGCAGCACTAGTCTTGTTCGTGAAGAAAGTAGATAGAACTCTTTAGATGTGTGTTTATTATCATAATCTTAACCAAGTTATGATAAAGAATAGAAATCCTCTTCCATGCATTAATGATCTATTTGATAAATTGAGGGGATCACAGTGGTTCTCCAAGATTTACTTTCAATTAGGATATCACCAATTGCAAGTTCAGAAGGAAGATATTCTGAAGATAGCTTTTAAAAGTAGATATGGCCAAAACAAATATGTATTCATGCCTTTCGGTCTAACAAATGCACCATAGGTATTCATTTCTTTGATGAATTGGATATTTTAGAAATATCTGGACTCTTTTTTTTGTGGTGTTTGTGGAAGAAATTTTGGTGTATTCAAAGACATGTGCTGACCATGAAGAGAACCTAAAAATAGTGTTACAAATCTTGAGAGATCTCCATTTGTATGACAAATTATCAAAGTGTGATTTTTGGATATAGGATTTAATTTTCCTTAGCCATTTCATTTTTGAGAAGGGAGTTTCTATTGATCTTGAAAAAATAGAATTCATTATCTCCTAGCAACCACCGAAGAATTTTTTTCTAGATATAATTTTTTCTTGATCTAGATAGTTACTACTAACACTTTGGGTGTGACTTATCACGACTAGATTCACCAATGAAAGCTTTAACAAAGAATAATGCTCCATTCCAATGGACAGCAGAATTTTAGAAATCTTTCCAGGAACTAAAATTCGGTCTTACATCATCACCTATCTTGATCTTTCCAAAATCAGGACAAGGGTATGTGGTGTGTTGTGATGCTTCGAGATCAGAGTTGGGTTGTGTTCTCATGCAAGGAGACCATGTTGTTGCGTATGATTCCAGACAGTTGAGGGTGCATGAGAAGAATTACCCAACACGTGATTTGGAGTTAACCATTTTCATCCATGATTTGAAGGCATGGTGACATTATCTCTTTGGTAAGAAATTTATTTTGTTCACATATCACAAAATCTTGAAACACATTTTCTCACAGTGATATTTGAATCTAAGACAAAGGATATGGATGAAGTATCTCCAAATGTTTGACTTTGACTTGATGTATACACCAGGAAAAGGGAATTCAGTGGTGGATACATTGAGTAGAAATTCATATGCTTAGTTGGAGAAAGAAGCTTTAGATTAATGGAAGTTGATGTCGGTCCTAGCCAACATGCATGTGGAATGTAAAGACTGAGGTGCTATTGAAGTTTTCTTTTCAATTACTCTTGTTCCTAATTTGGTACATATAGTCAAAGGGGCACAAACATCTGATGAAAAGTGTCTGGTTATGAGTTCAAAACTCAATGGTGGGTAGACCATTGAGGGCTGGAAACTTTATGGGAGTTCAGTTTTGTGCTTTAAGGAGAGGATGGTTGTACCTATATCTTGTCAGGAACAACTCCTTCATTCTTACCACCATTCAAGATGGTCTATACATCTAGGTACATAGAATATGTATAAGGAATTTAAGGCACAATTTTGGTGGAGCGGCATGAAAAGGAAGGTGGCTGAGTTCGTCTCGTGGTGCTTAACTTGTCCACAAGTTAAAGTTGAGCATCATAGACTAGCAGGTATGTTGCAGTATTTACCTATCCCAGTGTGGAAATGGTAGTAGATAGCAATGGATTTCACTATAGGTCTTCTAAGAACATTTTTAAAACATGATTCCATTTGGGTGATAGTGGATTGGCTTACCAAGTCGGCCCATTTCATAAAAATTCGTGAAACTCATACGGTGGAGGATCTGTCAAAAATCTATATCTGAGAAGTGGTAAAGAGGCACAGAGTACCAGTTTCAATATTCTTAGATAGAGATCTAATGTTCACATCTCATTTCTAGAAATCCTTACAATAATCCCTTGGGACTCAGTTGACTATGAGCACGGCGTATCATCCACAGACAGATGGGCAATCTGATCAGATGATACAAACATTGGAAGACATGTTGCAGTCTTGTGTAATGGATTTTGGTGGCTCATGGGAGGATCATATACCCTTGGTGGGGTTCTCATACAATAATAATTATCATGCCTTGATACATATGGTTCCGTTTGAAGCATTGTATGGATGTTCTTTTTTCTCCACTATATTGGGTGGAAATAGGTGAAACTTCACTAGTTGGGCCGAGCCTTGTACAAGAAACAACAGAGAAAATCCCGTTGATTAGAAAGAAGATGAAGATGGATTAGAGTCATTAGAAATCTTATGCAGATCACTGTCGAAGACCATTTTTGTTTGCTGTGGGTGATAATGTATTCTTTAGGATATCCCCAAGTCTTGGACATTGTCATTTTAGGAAGCAGGGAATGTTATCTTCTAGATATATAGGCCCTTTCAAGATAATGTAACTGGTCAGAGAGGTGTAATATCAGTTGTAATTACCACCACAATTTAGTTTAGTGCATAATGTGTTCCATGTATCTCATTTGAAAAAGTATTAGCCCGATCCTGACCATATGATCAAATGGGATCACATTGAACTAGAGCCGGATGCTTTGTTGATACACATCCTAGTATGGATTGTGGATAGGCAAGATAAATTCTTTCATGGAAATAGCATCATTCTAGTGTAGTTTTTATGGTATAATGTTCATATTCTGGAAGAGACTTGGCAATGTGAGGAGGAAATGAAAGAGCAGTGGCCAGAACTCTTTCACGGTAGTGAATGTTTTCTACTTTCAGAGGATGAAAAGACTAATGGTGGGGAGAATGTAGTACCCTAGTTTTTGGTATATAACCCTTACTTGTTTCTTTTCATGGTTATAAGGTTTAAGGGTGATGAATGGGAGAGTTGGGAGAACTTTGGAAGTAGTTTTAAAGCAAAATGGAAGTCGCACGGGCGGCGCACGTTTTGTCTAACCGTGTGGCCAAACCGTGCATTTTTTGTCCTCTTGAGGTAGTGGATCCCACACGGTTGGAGCACAGTTAGGGAGATTATTCAAGTAGGTCATGTGAGGGTCTACCTAAGTTGTATCTAACACACGATTAGTGCACAGTTTGTCTAACAGTGCAAACTAACTCTGCGGATGGTTTAAGTATGATTCTAAAAAAGTGGATACCACTCATTTTTGCCATTGAGTGGGTCGTTTTTTCTCTTAAAAGGCCATAACTCAGGATTTTTCTTATCCTAAAGCCATATAAGGTTCTCCCATTGATCTGAAGGTTATCTGAATGCTTCCCTTAGTGAATCTGAAGCTGGATTCTTGAGGTATGTGATCGTTCTTCATTGTTCTTGATCGGTTTATTAGATCTACTTAGATTTACTTCTCCTTTTCCCTTTATTTCTTAGATCTATTCCCTTTATGGGTAGATCTAGGTGTGTGTATGCCAAATATAATGATATTTTGTCTGAATCTTTCTAGGAGAAGAGATCTTAATGCGGGTTCTTGGAGAATCAACCCGGTTTGCATGTGTGTTCTTCATTCGTTGGGGTTTTCGTCAAATCCTTTGATATAGGAGGCTTATTTCTTGACTCCACATGGTAGAACTGATTGGAATGATTTTAAATTTAATTTGTGGTGTTTTATTGATTGTGATTTGGTTATTGAAAACTTATTGGAAACCTTCTTGAGTGATGGTTTGTGAAATATGGAATGAGTGCTTGTGTTCATAATTTTAAAATAGAGATTTTAAAATGGGGATTTTCTGGAATTGTGACACATGGTTTGGATTATATGTTTTCAATAAAAGGGAATGTTTTATTTAAGTGAAATGTCTATTTTGAAATTGGTTTTTTCTGTGGGTTTTAATAAAAGTACAGTTTTATTGAAATGGTTTGAATTGGATGAACACATTTGGTTTTTGAAATGATAGTTGTGTGTGTTCATGGGTTTGCAGGACGGATAAGGGTTAGGGGTCTCCCCCATCATTAACAAGATGGATAAGTGTTAGGTATCTCCCCTATAAAAGGGTTCATGTGGGATAGATAAGGTTTAGAGGTCTCCTCCATCCTCAATGTTATGGATAAGGGTTAGGGCTCTCCCCCGTCAATTGGTTCACTAAGGACGACTTAGTGAAAGGATGACTCACCACTTGTGAGTATAGGGAGATCTAGGTTACATTAATGGTTGGTTGTGTGGATGTATGTAATGAATTTTTTATGTCAAAGGAATATTGATAAATGGGCTTAAAGATTTTTTTAGTAATTTTTCTAGAAAAATAACTAGTTGGAAAATTGGTTTCAATTGCACTTATATGCTTTTGGTTATAAATAGTTTTGGAAACTTGTTTATATTTGGTTATAAACTATTTTAGTAATTTTTTTATATAAACTACTTTATATAAATGTGACTAACTTTTCTATACTATTGGAGCGAGTATGGAAGTCATTGGGGAAAACCCACTGAGTTTTATACTCACCCATGCTTTGTCACTTTGGTGATTTTGCAGATGATATCTTTTGGGATAGGGGCAAAGGTAAAGTTTCCCATGTTTTTAGCACTAACTCATGATGATTGGGTTGTTCGGTGATTGTGGATCTTCGAGATTGCGGATAATGGAGTCTTTTAGTCACTTGAGAGTCTTGAGTTGTTTATCCACTTTTTACTTTGTCACTGTATTTTTCTTCTACTATTACATACTTTGATGTGGTTTTGAGATACATGAAGTTGTTTAGTTGTCTTTGTTTTGTTCATAAAACATTTAGTGAATGGTTTGGTTATGGGTTGTTGGTGTATTAGTTTAATTCTTAAAGGTTAAACCATCCCCCACTTGTATTTGAAACCCTTCGGCATTTATTTCTAGCCTTTGGTGTCTTGGGGATGTCGCTTAAGGCTAAGTAACAACTCGTTGTGCTCTCAAGACAATGGGAATGAGCGGGTCATTACACCACCATTTCTTTGCTGCTCCCCAAATCATATAAGTCGTGAGATTAACTCCCATCTTAGGAGATGTCTCAAGATTCTCAAAGATTGAATAAGTTGTCTCAATTCGTAGCTCAACAACCTGAGAATAACCATCCCCTAAAAAAGTGTAAGGATGTTACTGCTAGAACACACATATAAGCTCTTCCATAGACAAGGAAAACTATGGTACTCCCTAAAAAGTCTACATATAGCATAGAAAAATCTCATGGAACTATGCCTTAGAACTTGTTTATACTATAACTACTAGTTCCTCAGCTGTAACTATAGGAGGATATACTAGTAGATCATGGCCCATCACCTCTGGAGCATGGTCTTCACCACCCTCATGGCACATGATTGGAGTTCAGCATGGTGAAATGTCTCTACAATTCCAAACATATGCCTATAAAAATATTGATATAACAAAAATCTCACAGCTAACAGTGCAGGACATGTCAAAAACTTCCTCATAATAGGTTTCACCCCTCTGTATTCTCCTAAATCTAGGAATGGGTAAAAATAAATAGTCACAACATCACTAGAGACACTGCTTATTGCCCACTATAAAGCTGAGTCTAGGTAAAATTATCTATTTTACCATTTTCAATTTCATTTTAATTCAAATTTATTTTACAATTCACTTTAAGTAGTTGAACCAAATGTTTCACCACTTCTGATCCATAAGGGCTCATACACCTCATGAACTGAAATATGGAGTCCACTTAATGCATACCATAACACGTTCCAGTCTATACAACTAATGGTCCATGACTCAATATGCCATAGTTTATTTCTTATGGTGTCTTTTGTAGCCTAATAAGTATCACACTATTTAGGTTATGGTAGACAATCTAAGTACCAAATATGTTTCTCAATCTTATTCACAACATTTATTAAACCGTGAGTATATCACACAAATTACATATCACAAAGTCATGCAGTCAAGCAATGCATCCTATATAGCATGGCATGTAAATCCTGATAGGTGCCTAAAATGATTCATGAGAATCATACCCTCATCTCATTGGGAAATAATAAAAAATATCCTCAATCATATCAATGATAACATCACAATTCAATTAAATCACCCAACGATGGAATGAAATCAATTATAATAGGAAAAATACAGAAAACAACAATTTTTGTCCAAGGAAATTTGGATTTTTCTTGTATGTGGGTTAGCTGTTGGGTCGGAAAAAAAAGGAAAAGATGGCAAGAGGGGGGGTGAATTGCCTTTTAAAAAATTGATTAACAAATTAAAAATCAAAGTAAAGTGCAGCGGAAATAAAGAGGCAATCACACAAGAATTGATAACGGAGTTCGGCCAAAAACCCGGCCTACGTCTCCGCTCCCAACTCAACCGTTGAGAGATTCCTACCGCTTGCTTTTCAATGGTTTTAGCAAGAAACCCACTAGGCTTTGAGGTAGCACTAGGACCTATTACAGCTTGCTTTTATTGGTTGAGCAAGAACCCACTTACTTTTAATGGTTTAGTAAGAACCCACTAGCCTTTTTAACGGGTGAAGGCTAGCTCACCGGTGACACAAGCCTTTTAAAAAGGAAAGGCTTGAAGAAACCTCTTCACACCTTAATGGTGATGTGAAACCCAAAAGAAAGAGGGGATGAGAAAGAGTTTGGGGTTTGTAGGCACAAACCCAATTTTAAGCTCAAAATAAATAAAACAAGAAAAACCGTAATTGGAGGAAGTCTTGGGAGCCTTTGATTGATTGGAGATGTTGAAGGCCGCTTCCAAGCTTCTTTGAAGGAGCTCCTTGGATGTGGAAGTTGTTGGAGCAAGGTGGGTTCCTTGATGGAAGTCTGCCGGAGGTACGCCAAATGATGGAAAATGTGTACGTTGGCTTCACAAGTGTTCCGGTTAGTGTCCGGGGCTTCCTCAGCCTTTATTTATAGGCAAGGAACCCTTGGGGAGTCTTCTGAGCCGTTGGGAAAGGCCTCGGAGCCGTTGGAGTCCAAAAGAAGGTTGACTGGTCAAAGCCAACGGCTAGTTTGACTGGGCTACCGGCTGGCCGGTACAGCTCCACCGGCTGGCCGGTGCCTTGGTAGAGAAGAAGAGTCTTGATCCAGGCTCTACCGGTCGACCGGTGGAGGAGCCACCGGCTGGCCGGTGGCAAGACAGTAGCAAATACTATTTGGGCTGGGTGCCACAGGTCGACCGGTGACAGAGCCACCGGTCGACCGGTGGAACCTGGCAGTGGGCAATGCCTCTGCCAGTTCCACCGGCTGGCCGGTGCTATCACACCGGTTGGCCGGTGGACTGAATTTCAGTCCATTTGATGTCCATTCTTGGGCCAACTTCTTGGCAACCTTGTGCCTTTCAATCAAAAACACTTCAAACAATGTTAGATAAACATGAAAGTGATTGTGATCATGAAAATTAAACCACGAGGGGATACGAGAGGTACAACAATCTCCCCCTATTTTGATGATCACAATCACCAAAACAATTAATGTAAAATACTGAAATTGAAAGGAAATGCTAAGCACGATGAAAAGGATTCTCCCCCAATCAATCAAGAAATTTCTCCCCCTTTGTGATTATCAAAATAGAATGGGGCATAAAACTTGATTGAGGGAAAACGTTGAAAAACAAGATTTGAGATTTGAAAATCAATTGAATTTTTGGAAATTGAAATGAAAATTTGAATAACAGTTTGAATTGAAAGTTTTGAATCAAAAACCAATTGAAATTTGAAATTTGAAATTTGAAACCAAATGAAATTTTTGAAATTGAGAGTTTTGAATCAAAAATGAATTGAAAATTTTGAAAAGAAAAATTGATTCCAAGTGTTGAAATTGGAAGTTTGAATTAAATGAAAACAAAGGCTTAAACAAACCTAACTCCCCCTAAATAAAAACAATAAATCACCGGGGAGAGGAAATAAATTTTGGCCCGGAGAGACTCGCAAGAAGGGATTTTTCAATCCATACTTGTCTCATAGCGGGTCTTCTCCTATAAAATTCATCCGAAAAGTAAAAAGACTTGGGTTGGCCATAACGGGCATTTTTACAATTACATTCATAAATAAGGTGCCCGGGTTTTTTGCAATAGTTACAAAATTTAAAACTAGAGCTCCCCCTTACAAAAACAGTTGGAGCATGGGAGGAGGAAGCTACATTGGTATATCCTAGCCCTTGGGTGGTTCTAGATATACGTTGGGAACCTAGGAGATTGTTCAAATTTTGTTCCCCTTGGGTGAACTTAGCTAGGGTCTCCCTTAGGTCTTTGATGGTTGATTCCATGGAATCAACATTTGGAAAATTTTGGATTTTAAGGGTGAGTTCCTCCTTCTCTTTGAGAAGTTGGTCTTTTTCGGAGGAAAGCTTTTTGAAAGACTTTTTTAAAGCAACAAATTTTGACGATAAAGTATGAAAACCTTTTTCTAGTTGGTCTCTAGCGTGTGAGAGTTCTTCATAAGATAAATGATTTAAAGAATTGGAATTTGATGAACAAGAGGAGGAGTCGGAAGAAGTTACCTCATGAAATGCCATTAGGAATTTTGTACCTTGGTCGCTCGAGGAGGAGGAGGAGGAGGATGAGGAGGTGTCACTCCATGTCGCCTTGAGGACCTTTTTCTTTCCTTTTTCCTTTGGCGTGGCCCGTTTTTTGTTGAGTGGGCAATCGGGCTTGTAATGGCCCTTTTCGCCGCACCCGTAGCATTTTACCTTCGGCTCAGATTTTTCGGTGGGTTCTTGCTTTCGGTGCTTGCGGGATTTCTTCTTCTTCTTGTGCTTCTTCATGAATTTTTGCATTTGGCGGGCGAGATTCTCCATTTCCGAGTCGCCGCTTGATGATGAAGTAGATGAGGAAGACGAGGATGAGGAGGAGCTTACTTCTTTTTGAACCTTGAGGGCAATGTTCTTTGGTGTCTTGATAGGGGTGCCCTCCTTTTGTGCTTGCCTCCTCATTGTGATCTCGTACGTCATGAGAGATCCGATGAGCTCCTCTACCGGCATATTTTTGACGTCCTTAGCTTCTTGGATCGTCGTCACCTTTGGTGCCCATGAGCTCGGAAGGACCCATAGGATCTTTTTAACCATCGTTTCTGCGGAAACATCATCACCAAGGGACTTTCTCCCATTGCACACGTCAGTAAATCTAGTAAACATTTCAGAAATAGATTCATTTGGGTGCATAGAAAAAGACTCAAAATCCTGACGGTACATGTCCAATCGAGTATCCTTTACTTTGTTGGTCCCCTCATGGGTAACCTCCAAAAGTTTCCAGATTTCATGTGCGGAGGTGCATGTGGAAACTCGATTGAACTCGTTTCGGTCAAGGCCGCAATGAAGAGCATTCATGGCTTTGCCATCAAGCTCAAAATTTCTAATGTCGGCTTGGGTCCATTTGGATTCATCGGGAGAGGAGAGGGTGTAACCTTGCATGACTATTTTATAAATGGGATAACCTATACTTCTAAGAAAGGTGGTCATGCGGGTTTTCCAATAATTATAGTCGGTCCCATCAAAAAATGGAGCCCGACCCAAAGAGTAGCCCTCGGGGGCGAAAGAGGTAGATGCCATCAAAAAGGATCTTTAAATTTGAAACCGTTTAAGGTATTACTCAAATTATCCCTCTGATACCAATTGTTGGGTCGGAAGAAAAGCGGGAATGATGGCAAGAGGGGGGGTGAATTGCCTTTTAAAAAATTGATTAACAAATTAAAAATCAAAGTAAAGTGCAGCGGAAATAAAGAGGAAATCACACAAGAATTGATAACGGAGTTCGGCCAAAAACCCGGCCTACGTCTCCGCTCCCAACTCAACCGTTGAGAGATTCCTACCGCTTGCTTTTCAATGGTTTTAGCAAGAAACCCACTAGGCTTTGAGGTAGCACTAGGACCTATTACAGCTTGCTTTTATTGGTTGAGCAAGAACCCACTTACTTTTAATGGTTTAGTAAGAACCCACTAGCCTTTTTAACGGGTGAAGGCTAGCTCACCGGTGACACAAGCCTTTTAAAAAGGAAAGGCTTGAAGAAACCTCTTCACACCTTAATGGTGATGTGAAACCCAAAAGAAAGAGGGGATGAGAAAGAGTTTGGGGTTTGTAGGCACAAACCCAATTTTAAGCTCAAAATAAATAAAACAAGAAAAACCGTAATTGGAGGAAGTCTTGGGCGCCTTTGATTGATTGGAGATGTTGAAGGATGCTTCCAAGCTTCTTTGAAGGAGCTCCTTGGATGTGGAAGTTGTTGGAGCAAGGTGGGTTCCTTGATGGAAGTCTGCCGGAGGTACGCCAAATGATGGAAAATGTGTACGTTGGCTTCACAAGTGTTCCGGTTAGTGTCCGGGGCTTCCTCAGCCTTTATTTATAGGCAAGGAACCCTTGGGGAGTCTTCGGAGCCGTTGGGAAAGGCCTCGGAGCCGTTGGAGGCCAAAAGAAGGTTGACTGGTCAAAGCCAACGGCTAGTTTGACTGGGCTACCGGCTGGCCGGTACAGCTCCACCGGCTGGCCGGTGCCTTGGTAGAGAAGAAGAGTCTTGATCCAGGCTCTACCGGTCGACCGGTGGAGGAGCCACCGGCTGGCCGGTGGCAAGACAGTAGCAAATACTATTTGGGCTGGGTGCCACAGGTCGACCGGTGACAGAGCCACCGGTCGACCGGTGGAACCTGGCAGTGGGCAATGCCTCTGCCAGTTCCACCGGCTGGCCGGTGCTATCACACCGGTTGGCCGGTGGACTGAATTTCAGTCCATTTGATGTCCATTCTTGGGCCAACTTCTTGGCAACCTTGTGCCTTTCAATCAA
This sequence comes from Viscum album, assembly GCA_963277665.1. Classification (NCBI taxonomy): domain Eukaryota; kingdom Viridiplantae; phylum Streptophyta; class Magnoliopsida; order Santalales; family Viscaceae; genus Viscum; species Viscum album. Next base: position 1,843,733,528 of record OY728136.1, read on the forward strand.
AAACACTTCAAAAAATGTTAGATAAACATGAAAGTGATTGTGATCATGAAAATTAAACCACGAGGGGATACGAGAGGTACAACATTAGCTACTCCAAGGCATAACTCATTACCAAATTCCAATAACTTTATAATCTCATATATATTATTTCAAAATAGTAAGGTATAAAACAAAAAACCCTCTAATTCCACTTTGTAACATCCTGACCCAAATGACACTAAACGTTTCCCCAAGATGGTGGGTCACATGGCCTTAAGAGTATCTTCCTTAATGCTAGAGGTTTCCAAATAGTAGAGAGGGCCTAGGGTATGTCTGTGGGGAGACTATTCCCTCTTTTCAAAGTGTAATGCAATGGTAGTAATCATATCAGTCAAAAGTGGAAGCAGTAAATCAACCAGATGGAAGATAAAAATCAAAGATAGGAATATATAAACAATACCAAAAGTAATCTTATATATAATGATGTGTCATGTCATGTCTCTAAAAATATGAAAAATAGGTATATAATAATACAGTGAAATTAATGTATCAAAATACCAAAAGACCAAAAATTAACTATCCCAACTATCATCACGATCCTCATCTCGGTCTTATGCTCCTATGCTCCTAAGCATAGCATAAATCGAGCATCTTACTATGGGTGCTTTCCCTGTTCCCTACTTGCTTACATGAAGTCTATTTGGGTACCCAAAGGTGGCCCCAAAAGGGTGTGAGATAACACTCAGTATTCCACCACCAATGGTGTATTTAACAAATCTATATAGTGTATAACAAGCTAAAGCAGTGTGCAATGTATACAACAAGTATAGCAGTAATACAAGTGAAATTCCCATAGTAAAAGTAATAACTGAAATGTGTTACTATAAATTCAAACAAGGATCCCTACAAAAAATGGTCAGGATTTTATAAATAAGTGTATTGGTAAAATCATAAATAAACAGGTGTGGTACAGTCTGGTTAATCCATTGTAACCTGATACCCATACTAGGGCTATCTATAAAACATTCCAAAATATCCACCATGGCTATTCCATACAACCAAGTGTAAACCACTACCACATACATGACGTATAATCTAGTGTATAAGATTCATCATAGCCTTGCTAAAAAATCGAGTCATCTACAAAAGCCTTTCCATTTAATCACAAGTGTCAGACCATAAAGGGTTGGATCTAAGGTATAGAAGACTAATGAATCCACATCAAGTCCCAAGATTATATCGATAGAAACTCAGTAAATATTTGGGTGGGTTATAAGGTTCATGTTAATAGATTACATCCACTTTGAGCTCAATAAATCAATATCCATGGGGTATCAAGGCCCAGGTCATATTACATAATCAAGACCCAAGGAGGAAATAGGTCCAAGGTTCCCACTACCGTAAATGAGATCCATTGGAGAAACATCTATGGAATCTAATGGAATCAGGACCCAAGTTATACCAACCAAGGAATCCACTACCATATCAAATCATAATCCCATATCAAAACTCATTTCACATTCAATTACATTCCATGAGTTCATTCAACTCTTATCAACAATTTCTATTTGAATAGTTTAAACAATTCACATCATGATATCAAATGGAAAACGAGGCATCAACTCTGTCCTATCATTTCAATTCGATTTAATCAATTAAAAATAGATTTCTCTAACTAGGAAAGCTCACATGCACCCCACAGGTGGTATAACAAAAGGTAATATACAAGGGTACACCCCATGGGTGGCCAAAGTTGGGGAAATAGACACTAAAAAAATCAAAGGTACTAGTGTGCATCCCTAACAGATACTAATTTATTCAATTAATTCATTTAACTAATTAAAGGGGAACAAAAAAATTGTTGGGAATGTATCACAATGAAAAATATGTTTATAAAATACCAAACCCCCAAGAAAAGGGTATATACAACCTATTTTAGGTCCATAGTAGATCAATCGTTATGTATCATCTTCTGATTCAGTCCATATCAAAAGAAAACCAAAGAACCTAGAAATAGGGAATATTAGATTGAACCTAAATAACTCTATCGATATGAAGTCAAATGGATAATTATGTAATATGATCAAAGAACTTACCAGTGCGAATCCAATGAGACTGATAACTTTCAATTCCGAGTTCAGATGGAGAATCAATGACCAATCCTACCCTTTGGTTTCAAAGGAGAGAACCCAAGATTGATCTACCATCTAACAAATGAAAATAAAACGTGGTTTAGGTTTAAAACATTTTGAAGGTAAAATGATAATTTTCACTCAAATTTTTGGGTTTCACAGTTTGGACACACTATTTTCCAAACCATGTGACAATTATGCGCCATTAACTATATAAGGAAGGACCCCATGTGGTTTCATGCACATGGTTTGAATAACTGTGCGTAAACCATATCTCAAACACTATCAAAAACTATAGATACCCTTGTATGGGAATGTTCCACCTTTCACATAGTTTCCTTAAACTGTGTTCCTCCTAACAGAGACCTAGATCACCTCGCACAGTTTTAAGTAACTATATGGCCTTCCACGCATATTTTCTCCTAACCATGCAGCCTGCCTTGTTTTTTTCAAAAATTTGAGTGTTGGGCTCCAAACAAGCCTCGGACACCCATGGTACACCCACGATAACATTGTGTGCTTACATTGGTCTATAAAAAAGCATTTAAACCAAAAAAAATATTTGTACCTCATAGGAAAACCCAGGATCTTACAGTATGGGAAACATTTGATATGATTCATGGGGTCGTAATGACTGCTCGTTTGGGTTTCCTTATATTAATTACTTGGATTTGTGATGACTAATGATTTGGGGTTGCTTTGGACCCACTCCTTGTACTCAGTTGTGACACTATGGATATTATGGATAGAGGTATTCGTCTTAGGGAGAAGTAAGTATGGCTGACCCCTGGTGTCACCTTAGAACTCAATGGTCGATGGTGGTTATTTATTTTTGTATTTATTATTGTGTTATTTTATTATGCATATTAGCGTACACCTTTTACTCAGGATTGATATGCTTTCTACACCATTGGTGGTGGCATACTGATTTGTACTCACACTCTACTCAGGTCGTCATTCATACACAAGTAAAATTTATAATCACAAGATAAGATAAGGGAAAGTTCCTTACAGATGATTCTTGATTTGGATTTCTTGGATAGATTATTGGAGTTTAGGGTTATTCTAGTACTTAATACTATTATGAAGATTATTCCAGTTTTTTTCTTTTGTTCATTGAGATATTTATGGGTGTGTTTTTCTATTGTGTGACTATTTGATAAGCATATAGTTAATTATGTTATAGCATAGATTATAACAATTTATTAACATTTTTCTATTAGTCTATTTATTAATCATTGTGGATTCTTATATTATTTCCTTTATTTTTTTCTATTATTTTACTATGATATGTGGGTATAGTCTCCCCATCGTACCATCATGGACCTTCAATTCTAGTCGGTAGCCTTTGGCATATAGGGAGAAATGTTTATGGTCTAGTGAAACTTCAGTTCAGTCACTGCTTAGTCGATCATGAACTAAGGGACGTCACACAAAACCCTCCTATTTATAAAAAGTATCATTCTATTCTCTAAAATCCACTTGCATAATTCTCGAAAAGCACAAAATTACCATAGTTACCTACTCCAATTTCCTCATATTTTTTCACCAAAAAATGTGGAAAACTCTAGAAAACTAACCATATCAATTCCTCTTTTGGGCTTCCATTTCCTTTAAATCATCTCTCTTACTCTTTAAACTCATTAATCAATCCATACATGGATTGAAAACAAACACAACACACTATTAATCTCCAACATCAATCACCTTAGGTCCAAAATCCTTCCTTATATTTTTCTCTTTTATTATTTGTTTTATTTCAGTCAAGTGATAACAGTAAATAGTATAATCAAATATACATAATATTTACTATTCTCTTTTCTAGTTATAAATTTTTATGTGTGTATATAACTCACATTAATCTATCTAGAAAATATATAATAATACATAAATAATAATCACCATTTCAAACTTCCTTATTCTATAATCAAGTCAAAGTGATCTATAAATTTCTCAATGAAAATGGTATACAATCATTGAATAATTTATCCTTTAAAAATAAATATTGAAATATTCTAAATAAAAATAGTCCAAGATCTTATCCATAATTTTAGAATTAAGAATAATCATTTAAATCAATATGAAAATATACCCTTTAATATCCCATGAAAATAACTATGTTTGAATATTCATGGAAATATTCATTTAACTCATCCAAATCAATCAACATTAATATTTAAATAATAATTGTATTCATACGATACAACCCCTTTGAAATTACAAACATTTGAACTTGAATATAAGAAACATTCCAAGATTATCAGCCATAGATTTTGATTGATAATATATCATAGATGGTGATAAATAATTATCTAAGAAACATTATACTTAGTTTCTCTTACTTCTTAAATAATTTGATCTATCTGGGCCATCAAGGCATGAAAATCATATCCACAGTGAAACCCTTATTTTTTTCTCTTCTAGGTCTATATGATCTTAGTGTGATATCAAATTCATGACGTGATAATCTTCGTAATAATAGAACTAATAATAACCACCTAAGTCTCATTACAATGTGTTAGAATTCTCATGTTTGTGACCATCTCTTACTTAAAATGGTATAGGAAACAATCATTCTATATTCCAGTGTTTAGTATTTTACAATTTTCAAAATTTAGTTCAACATTTATGTAAATAACAGTGTAGTTCAACATTTTATTGAATTTCTAGGTCATTATATGAAATTTATTAACTTGAAAACTTAACTTTTGAAACACATTTTCTATAATAAATTATTGAACACCGTCATTATAAGTACCTTAACTTCCAAAACATATTCACTATAATACATATAAGTTAATTATTTAGATTCTTCAAACACTTTGTCAAACTTTTAATATGTATGAGTAAATAATTACTGAATACATATAGGTTCCAGTAGTTTTCCAATTTCTCAATAATTACTTCAAACTTACACTCTATATGTATGGGTTGTTTAATTTTCCAAGTTTCCAGCTCACCCTACTTCTATTATATACATATGGGTTATTTATTTTTTCAAAATTATAACTCTTCCAGATCCATTATATACATAATGGTATAGTATGTAGTCAAATTCTAGACTTAAAATAATTCAATACTTTCCAAATTTCAAAACTTCCAATATGTATGATTCATTTACTTCCACTTATGTACTACACTTAGGAAAATTTCTCCAATATAAAATTTTAGAAACACATAATAATAATTCTGGAATAATAAATAAAGAATAAAAATGAATATAAGTAATGATAATGAAATAATAATTATCAAATCATATAAACCATAGTTAGAGGGAGTAAGTAAATATAAAAACATAGACAAAGTGGCATGGAGTCACTCAATATTCTCCCCCTTTTTTATAATTAAAAAACCCAAACACATTCTCCCCCTTTTTAATTATTAAAAAGATAGGAAAAAATGTAGAGCAGATCATGTAAAAACAAACTAACGGGATATAACATAAGAAACATGGACATGGAAATTAAAAACATAAATTTCTCTCCCTTTTTTTGAACAATAAAATATATAAAACACAAGATTTTAATAAATAATAATTAATAAATAGGTCTGACATGATTTATTAGTAAAGAATACCAATTACATAATAAGCATAGTAAACATTAAATAATATCAATCAAGATATAAATAGTCATATTGAAAGTAACTCTTCCTAAAATAATTTAAAATAAAAATATATTCAAGCTATTAAAGAAATGATCAAATATTAAAAACTATAAAATCTCCCCTTGATATAAAATTCATTTATTGAAATGATTTTATGGTGAAAACATCATCGCGTGAAAATATTCTATATAAAATAGATATTTTCAAGGATCCATGAAACAAGTTAAGAATATTAAAATAATTAAATCAAATATTTGAAATTAATTAAATAAGTAATCAATATTTTAGCTCATTCTAGTAAAATAAAATAGTCAATAAATGGTAAATGTTAAATAAAAATTCACTTCAAACATAGAAATTTATTCAAAACAAATATATAAAAGATATTTAGGTAAATTAAATAAAATATATTCAATGAATAAAAAATAAATAGTTTAGTACATATCATGTATACTAAATATATAAATTAACACATAATATATGACCAAATATTAATACAATAATTTAATTTATCATTACAATGAAAAATAATAATAAAATAAATAAACAAATTCACATTAAAAATAATAAAACAATTATAGAAGTTTATCCCCCTTGTAAAATGGTCCAAAAAACTTCATCAAAAAGTAATTTATTGAAGAGGACTAATTATGGATTTCCAAAAAATACAATATCAATTATCTTTACTCTAGTATTATCTCCAGGACTTTCATAAATTTTAATAAGGAATGAAAGTTTAAGAAGTATTTATTTATATATTTTTAGTATCCACTATCCATATAAGATTTAGTATTTTGGTTTTTGAGGCTCATTTCCTATGAAATATTAAACAAGTATTTTTTTGGTACCCATGTACTTTTGGGTCCAATAGTGTTAGTGATATGATATTTAGGTAACTAAATCTAATTATTTTGAACAAAAAATCTATCCTTAACTTTATATAAATATTTGTAAATATAGGCATGCTTAACACTATATAATTTATTAACTTTTAAGTAACTATAATTAGTATAATATCCATCCATAGTTAAAATAAATAATAGCAAACATAATTTTTCTATTTGAACTAGGCACAAAATAATTCCTATAATATTTGGATTTTCATAATTTCTTCCAATTCCAAGTTTAACTTTATTTTCATTTTTTTCTAGGGATTTTTTTAAAGTAATCCCCCCTTTAGTAAACATACTTACAACTAAATTCATAGAATCAACTTTAACTAGTAAATCATTAATTATATTATCATTCAAATCATAATAAGATTAAAATTTATTAAATTTATACTTTAATTCTAAATTTTGTTTAGATAAAACTTATTTTTCAATAAAAATATAATCATAATATTTCATTATAAACTTATTATTTTTCTATAAAGTATTATATTTATCTTCAAGCATAAAGCAATACTCATTAATCTCATCAAAATAATAATTTTCATATTCAGAATTAGGAGAGCAGAATGATTGTACCTATTTGGTTTGAGCCATACAACACATATTTTAATATAAATTTTTATTCTCAGATCCAGAGTTAGAATTTTATCCAGTACTAGAATCCTCATAATCACTCTAAGTAACCTTTATTCTTATCTTTCTATTCTCCTTGTAATATGATTTTCTATGAAATTACTTTTCAAATTTGAGTTGAGGGAAGTCAAGTTAGATATGTCCATGTTTCTTGCATTCATATTATTTGACTTCTTTTATATTTACATCACTCCTATTGAATTTGTTAAAGAATCTATTTATCCTCTTGTACAACTTATTAAATATTATATCAATTTGTGTAAGTTCATCACTATAATTCGAAGTACAATATTCTTTAGTCATTTTCTCATCCTTTAAATTTGAAACTTTAAGAGAAGAATTTTCATTTTTAACTAATTTATTATCATCATCTTCTTCTTTTATATCAACTTCATATATCATGACCCTTCCAATAAAATTATTCATTTTTGGATATTTAACAAGTGTTTTTTTAATAACAGCAGTGATTGCACTCCATTAAATATATATAAATATTATAACTTTTAAATCTTGTTCTAGTTCTGGTATAGCAGTTCCTAAGGTAGTAAAATTATTTACTACCTAAGCGAGTCTTCCATTCATTTGAATAGTACTTTATACATCAAACATCATGAAGGTATCAAACTTTATCTTTGTAGTTTTGTACCTTAATTATCTTACATTATCATTTCCTTCATAAGAAACAATGATAGTTTATCACATATTATGAGAAGCAGTATGTTGAGAATTTTTATTAAATTCATCTGATCATAATCAACAAATGATAGAATTCAAAGACTTTAAATTTAGATCATACTTAACATCTTGATTTTCACTCCATAATTTAGGTTCACTAATAGGAATCTAGTAAGGTTTAACCACCTTCGTATAAAATTCCAATACAAGATTATTTAAATAGATAATCATTTTAGATTTAAAGAAACTATAATTATCACCATTGAAATAAATATCTCTAATCATAGACATACCATTTCTCGAATCATCCATTGAATTTTTTTAGACTTATTAGATATTTTTCTCTTTAGCTCGTTATGGATAAATAGATATAATATCTTTGAAGAGAAAGATTTGAAACCACTTGTTTTCCCAGAAAGGTTGAATACAAAGACTCATGGTCTGTTAATTGATCCCTTTAAAAATATTTCACTAAATTAAAACTTTACTCTTAAATTTAGTATATTATTTCCTTTAATTTTGATTAAAATACATGGAAGAAATAAAATTAAATAAAATCTAGAAAAAAAATATTTTTATAGTGGTTCAGGGATATAAAGAACCTTCCTTAGTCCACTCTACCAATACCCAATACAGACTTAGTGATTTGTATTCATATCATTTTCATAGGGATCTAATAGATGACTATAAGTAATTGGCACTTAATATAAGGTTCCAAGAGCTTTTACTGGACTCTCCATTACAATAAGTGTTTTATCGAGCCTTCATATCCTTTTAATAAGGATCTCACAACTATGCATAAGTAGTAGAAACTTAGTATCTCATATCTAAGTACAAGAAACTAAAACTAAAGATATAAATAGAAAATATTTAGAATACATTTAGGCACATAATTGACTCCACAACTGATAAATGAGTCTTCTTATATAGAATAAATAAATCTTTAAGGTGTAACTTTGAAAAAATCACTTTTCAGGATCTTCAAGGTAACACAACAATAGTAAGATTCCTTCTTCTCCTTCTATATCTTTCTATCATTTCTTTTTCTCATTATTTTATTCGAGTGATCGTAGTAAATAGTATAATTGAATATACAAAATATTTACCTATCTCTTTTCTAGTTATATATTTGTGTGTGTGTAACTCTCATATATTTATCTATAAAACATATATATATTTAATATAGAAATAATAATGATCATTACAAACTTCCTTATTCTATAATTAAGTAAAAGTGATACATAATTTTCTCCATGAAAATAGTATATATTCATTGCAATATTTATCCTTTGAAAATAAATCTTGAAATAATCTCAATAAAAAAATCCATGGTCTTATTCATAATTTATAACATAGATTATTCATTTAAATATGTATGAAAATATCTCATTTACATTCCCATAAAAATAAACATGTTTCAATCTGTATGGAAACCTTCATTTAAAAAATCGTTGTATTTGTACAATACAACTCCATTGAAATTCCAAACATTTGAATTTGAATATAAGCAACATTGCCATATTATTATTTATAGCTTACTATTGATAATATATCATAGAAAATGATAAATAATTATCCAATTGGATTTATACTTAACTTATTTTGCTTATTCATTCATTAGATATATATAGTTCATTATGATGTGATAATCATCTTCACAGTGCAACCCTTTTTGTCTTATCGTATAGGTCTTCATGATCATGAAATGATATCGTCTTTATGATGTGAGTATATTCATACCGATATAACCAATGATATATAATTAAGTCTCATTACGATGGACAAAATCTTCATGTTCATGACCCACTCTTACATCATATGGTAAAGGAAAAAATCCTTTTTTATTCTAGTGTTTAGGACATTACTATTTTTTAGAAATTAGATCAACTTTTATGTTCGCAATGGTGTAGTTTGACACTTTTTTTAATTTAGAAGGAATCATGTGAAGTTTATTAATTTCTGAATTTAACTACTGAAACACCTTCCTTATAATAACTTATGAAATACATTCATTTTAAATACCTAATCTTTTAAAACGTATTCAATGTAATATGTATAAGTTAATTCTTTAGAGTCTTCAAACAATTTTCTAAACTTTTAATACATATGATTAAATCTTTAATAAATATGTATAGGTTCTGAAGGTTTTCTAATTTCTCAATAAGTACTTCTAACTTCTACTGTTTACGTATGGATTATTCTTTCCAAATGTTTAGATCATTCATCTTCCACTGTATACGTATGGGTTATTTCCTTTGTTAAAATTTCAACTTTTCCAACTCTATCCCATATGAAATGGTCTGGTACTTAGCCAAATTCTAGACTTCAATAATTCAATACTTTTATAAATTTCTAAAATTCAAATAAATATAATTCTTGTACTTCCTCCCATGTACTTAAATTGGGAAAAATTATCCAACATAAAATATGTGAAACATAGAATAATAATTCTAGAATAATAAATAAATGATAACAATGAATAATAATAAACAATGAGCATGAAATAATTATTATCAAAGAATATAAATAAATGTAATGACTATGTTTTTACCTTGTAAAACTTTTTAATATTTAAAAGAATATTTTCAAGTCTATGAGCTAAGTCATCATGAGATTCTTTGGCCTAGAGAGACTCGATATTGATATAATAAAAATATTAAATATATTATATCATGTGCATGAATATTTTTTGAAATAATGTAATAACTCCAAAACAGAGCCTCTAATCGAAAATATGATATCTCCATTACATATAGAATGTGTGTTTTACCCTAGGAATGATATATACTTTGTGTGCATCAAGTGTTTGTATTGAGTGTCATCGTGGGAATATTAATAAATAAATAAATTTATTTATTTATTTATTATTCATTAATTAAGAAAAACCTAAACCTATTTTATAAAATTTTGCTTATGAAAAATCCCTATAGAGAATTTCATAACCCTAGTTATTGACAGGGGAGCTATTTGAAGAGATTTATCAGACAAACATCAACAGATCATGCTTAGAGAATTGGTGTGCCAACAAAGCTTGTGGATCTCACCAGCGATAACGATGCAGAACCATTATTTATTTGCGATTGATATAATATAGAGTTAGGAAATTTATTTTATTTGGATAAATATCATTTTGTTATCCCATTTCAAACATGAATCAATTAATCTAATAAGATTTATTTACAGATCGATGGTTGATTACATTTTTTTAATTATATTCCTAAAAATAGTAATTGATATTACTTCATGAATTCTTCCTTATTTTGTGTGTTCATTTATTTTCCCATAATCAAATGAAGGATAACCTGAAAATGGCCAAAGTTCAATCCTCTTTTCTTCATTTGTGATTTTATCCCCACTATCTTCATGCAACCATCGTCAACATTCCATTTGGCCAGCGATTTGATAAATACCCAGAAATCGATCATTGGACATTCAATATTTGGTGTAATAGATCATTTACATGGTTATGGGTTTGATATTGAGGGAATTTTCATGGAATGATGAAGATTAAAGATAAAAAAAGTTTTGGGTTAGTTCTTCGCTTTCATGGTTTTTGGAATTCTGAGGATGTGGTGCCATAGAGGTTGTTTTCTGAGCAAGTTTGGTAGACGGAATCCATCCATTGGTGATGGAAAGGCTCATCCAATGTTATATCCAGATCCTATGGTGATAATTATAACTGGATAGAAGTCTTAAAATACGTGATACAATGACACATGAAGATCCCATGGGTTCTATAAACATCTTAACTAAACGACATGTAGTTCGAAGAACACGCATCATGTAGTCTCCCACCTGTGGTAGCTAGGGTTTCAGGAAAATAAAATAACACACATTGTGTGACTTGTGCATGGTGACTCATCATATCCCATTAGGGTACATAGGAAGGGACACAAATAGGTAAATGGTAATGACCAGAGTAAATGGTCACAACTCAGTTCTTATACATGGGTAGGTACCCAGACATGGCCAAGTGCACGAGCATGACCAAAAGTACATGAGCATGACCCAAAGTACATAGGCACGGACTGAGGCACGCGGTAAGGCCCGAGGAAAACAATGTAACGACCCATGTTTATTTTTAAATGATGTTTGTTTCCTAAAAATGTGTGTTAAATTATATTATACACAACAAAACCATATCTCTTTAATAATGAAGTGGTATTTATAGATTATAAAGGGAAATGTGACCATCAGGGTTTGACCATTATATGACTATTGGTCAAATATGACTATCGTTCAATATGAGCATTGAAAATTATACTCTTTTTTCATAATTTTACCATTATAATTAATGTTTTATAAGTGATAATGACAAAAGATAATTGATACATAGAGAAGAATTGATGGCCTCAAACAGTAGAGTCATGTTGTTTGAATCCCATCTGTTAGATCTTGGGAGTGAGGTATCATCACTAGGGTACACCCTTGACCAAGACCAAACTGAGCTTAAATAAGTGAAGCTTTAATGAAATTTCATAAGGGATAAGTTCAAGTTATTAGATATTACCACTTGGTCTATGTTAGCTAAGGCACCTCATGAATCTACCACTATCGCACACCTTACCCTTAAGTCATGTGTAGATGTTATAAGGGGTTACATGTCCAGGAATTAGTTTCTTAAAGTGAATTTATATTGTATAAATAAAATTTTTATTCCATTAATTCGATTTTTAAATTTTTTTTTTTTGCTTTATAAAATATGGGTTTAATTGAGTTAAAATTTAATAAATCGAATTTTTAGACACAAACCATACTTTTTAGAAAATATATATATTTATAATAAACTAAGATATTATGAGTAATATTTATTTTTAATTAAATATTATTTTAAAAACACTCTTATTAAAATATAAATTATGAAATAATTTTATTATGTCCTAGAAGATTTTTAAGTGTCAAATATTTGACTATGCGTTACAGCCTGCTATTTTTTTAATAAATAAGGTTTTTTATATTTAAAAGTTAAAATTATAATATTTAGATAATTATTATGATTAAATAAACATAATTTTTTAAATCATCATGTTGAAATTAGGTTGGGGTGAATTTATCAGAATTTTCTAAAATACTTTATTTTTTCAGGAATAGTAAAAAATAGTTTTGGGTTTTAAATATGTTTAATGACTTCATAATTATTTCATAATTATTTAATAATTAATTAAGCATAATAAATGACATAAAATATTTTATTTTATTAATATTATGTATTTTAATGTTTTTTAATCAATTTCAAATCCTATAAATGACTTTATAAAGTCTAAAATGGAAACTTTAACATTAGAAATATTATTTTGTGGAATCTTTAAATTTCCATGGAAAAAGAAGTAATATAAAATTATTCTTGATTATTTTGGGTTAAAATAACTTAAAATATGACCCAACTATCCAAAAACATGGGAAATCAATGGTTAAGGCAATGGTTTTTCATTTTTCCACAACCTAGATTTCCAAGGCCTGTATTTGGAAAATATTAAATAAATCCACCACTTTTTCTATAAATACCCACCCATTTCTCCATTTCTATTCACTTAAAATCCATCCTCCATGAATATTTGGTAGTTTTTCCTCCCAATGTGTCCTCAATACCCCAAGTTTCCATTTCCAATGATCTAGGAGTAACTCTTCAAGGTAAAGGAAATCTCCACTTCTCTTTTCCATTCAAGTTACCTTTTTATGTGGTATGTATTCCAATTTCCAAACTAAGTTATATTTTACACTTTATTTTATCCCATTACTATAATAAGATTATTTTATAAATGGTATAATATTTTCTCATCTCATTTTACCCTTTTCTAGAACCACATTTTATACCCGTTATGTTGTCGAATTTACTCCTCAAAATTTCTTTCTCTACTTAAGAAATTCTCTTTTATTTTATTATTTTGAATACAAAAACCTCTTTATTTTATAAGGGTATTAACCTATATGTAAAAATTATTTTTTTTATTTTGGTTATTAACATACATGAATCCTTCATTCCCTTTCCATGGGTTAAAAATGACATAATTATCATGTCTTTAAGAACTTTTGAAATGCCATGATTTTGATAAGAAATCCATTCTTTATTCTCCATAGGTTATTTATGAAATTTTTTATTATGATATATGTGGATTACATTAATTAATACATATGAATAGTTCACCTTAATATCACTCCAATGCATTGGGTAAATAATTTAATCTCTATAGATGACATGTTTTATGATACCTTGGGGAATAACCTTGGTAATTTTCATTTATGACAACTTGGTGAAAAACCTTGGTGATATGATTATGAATGTCTCATTTAAATGTTTTATCCACATTTGTATGTTATGATTCATGTTCTTTTTATTATGATATACCTCATGTTCCATTTCTCTTTCTATAATTATATTCCTTGTTTTTTTATTGATATTCCTCATGATCACATGTAAATTGTTTTCCTTACTTTCCCTTAATGGGATTTATGATCACCCCTTTATTTAGAATATTTCACTAGGATATGAGATTCAATGAGATTAATTAAGATATAATAACAAAATATTCTCCCAAATTAATTGATTAATGTTTTTTTATTTTATTCTTATGTAATTCATGTATTATGCACATAATTTCCAAGTCACTAAACCTAAAAGATCTTTTGAGTTTCTAAATTTGTATTATGTAATGAAAAATTATGTAATAAAATGGGGGGATTAAATAGTTGGTATCAAATAATGGTTTAGTTATTTATGGAAATTATTATTTGAAAACTTTAGGATGAACCCTAGATAAAAGTTTAAATATTAGAAAACATCTTGGTATTTTGGTGAAGTATTAAGTAAGTGGTTTATGGGAAAAGAAATCAATGTATGGATATTAACAATTGGATATAGATCTAGAATATATGTATCTAGGGGTAACACCTGAAAACATTGCATTGATCTAGACTCAATCAAGAAATGTTGCACGATAATGAGCCTTGTTACACTCCTAGTTTGACACTCCTAGGGGATATTTTTGGTTAATCAGAAGCTTTATATGAACCATTATAATGGATATATAGAAAATTTAATTTTTGTTAAATAATAAAATATTTAATCATGATGTTTTAAGATATATAATTCCTTTATAATTATAATATTCTTAAAAGAGACACATTTCTCACTACGGTTTTCTTCTTTTTGAAAATAGTGGGAAATAGGAGGAATTGTGTAAATGATGAGTGTAATGAACCATGCGATGATAGACCTACGATGGAATCAGGAATGGAAAACTTCATGAGAATGATTAATCAACTAACTCGATTTATGAAAGATAACTTCAATCAACCTAAGAGACCATATTCACCTCAAAGGGAAAAAATTTCCATTAAGCCCTTTATGCGTTAATGACCACCTTCTTTCAGTGGATCTACTGATCCGTTTATTGCTAAAAAAGTATAATATCTATAGAAAATATATTTTCTATACTCTATTGTTTAGAAAAGATAAAGTCACCCATGTTGTATACTGCTTAAAGGAAGAAGTTGATCAGTGGTGGAAACTAATTAAAAATGTGAAGACAAAAAGGGAGATTGATGATATAAAGTGGAAAGATTTCAGGGGATACTTTTTCAATAAATATTTCCCTCGTTAAATGTGAATAAAAATAGAGAAATAATTATTATATCTAAAGTAGAAAGAAAATGAATCTATGGGAAGCTATGAGATGACAGAAAAGGTTCATGTCATCCAACAACACATAAAGGCTACTCAGAGTCAGTATAATTTTAATGCCCAGACCCCAGTTAGCTAGAGTCGGTGCATTATTACATAACATTGGCATGATTACAAAAGATCAAGTCTCAAAAGACCAATTATTTTAGTATACTTAAAGTACTAGATACATTAATAAGTTTTACATTACATTATAAAATTAAAAACTACAACAATATAGTCTTCATATGCCACACTCATATCCCTTAGACTATCCATGCATGTCAGTAATAATATACTTCTTCGCATTCTAGGAAAAATAAAACATAGAAAGGGGTGAGCTCAGATGCTCATTAAGGATAACAATATAGCGGAAACTTTCATAAATACGCATAAAAATTTAAGGCAATGTTTAAGACTAAAACAAAATCCTTTTAAACTTAAATTTAAGCATAATATAGAAATGATAAAATCAAATAATTCCATTTACTTATTCACATGGATATTATACTAGTCGAATAATCACATGCAATATCAATATCCACTTTCATAATGATGAAATGCATAATACCAGACTTCATAACCACATAATCAAGGCCTTATGTCAAGACTAAAAATAAGATTTTGTCAAGGCCTTATGTCAAAACACTATTTTGTCTCATGAGACCTACCGATGCATCAAGGAGATATAGCGGGCTCCACCAGTCACTTACTAAGTCTAATGCATTCCTCATATGAAAAGGTTTAAACATAACATAAACATTCATATTAAAACTAGAATATGAAATGTCAATACTTTATCCATAAACCATGAATGGTGTAAAAATAAAACATTCATAGTCAAAAATATCACAAAACCTTAAATACAATGTGGAAGTTTTGTATCATAATAAATCAACTTTAAATAAGCTTGAAATCCATCAAAGGATGTTAACATATATGAAATCAAAACTTTTTTTAGAGAAATATCATTTTCTATTTTGAAATCATTTAAAATTCATATAATTATAAAATAAAACATTTATTTTGAAAATATTCTTATAATCTTTTAAGAAAATCTTTGATGATGTTATAAAATTTGAAAATAGTCACACCCTCCGTAAAAGTTAAAAAAACATTATTACCTTAATTTTGTTGAAAAGGTCATAAAGTACCTTGTTTGGAAAATGATGAAAAGATTCCTTTCAAAAACATATAAGGTCAAAAAAGGGTATAAATGAATTTAACCCATTGTTTATTAAATATTGAAAATGTTTTGAAATACATTTTTAAGAAACACGGGTTTGGATGATAAAAAGGTCCCAGTAGATACTCACGTATAAAACAACCTCAGATAATAAAGAGATTGTGAAATTAACCCTTACCTTATACTTTTCCTTAGTAGATGGTATGTTAACCTCATTTATAATAGTTAAAACATTTTTATTAAATTATACAAGAAATATATACATAAATATTATATCATATATGATCTTATAATATTGCTTTGTTAATAATATTTTAGCAGTATCATCATTTCAGGTGTTAACTGATTCATTTTCCTTTATATAATTTGTTACGTAAGTAATGTTTGTTATGGATAAGATTTATATTATTCATATTAATAATGATATTAAGTCCTTAAATATTATTTTTAATCATCAAATGAAAATTATTCTTGAATGGATACGATGGGGAATGAATCTCATCGCATTCGTGGAGACGGTAATCTGTACTTACACACGAGTGACAATATCATTCTTTTGATATTAAAATAGCATATAATTGTATGTTATATAATATATAAAGAATAATTATCATGTTATATTTATTATTTACATCATTTATACTCATTATTATACCCATCCAAATAATTAAGTGTTTGAATAACAAACTACACCATGACGTGGAGACGGTAATCTGTACGTACGTACGTATGGTGACTTTGTCATTTATAGGATGGATATAATAATGAATATGGTTGTACCATTTTTATAATAACATCAAAGTATATATAATATACTGAAGTTATTATTTTATAATGGAAACAACAAAGAAATGGGAAGTGGAAGAAGAAAAAAACTTGAAAGAGGTGATGAAATATTTACTTCTTCTTCGGGTTCTTCTTTTTTATTTGATAAAAAGGCCTCCTTATGTTGGATTTATGACTAAAGTAATACCTCTAGGATGAATGGAGTACATTTTAGAGGATATTTAGTCATGATTTGGCCGATCCAAATGGATTTGATGGTGTGAATTTGAGATGAGGGGAAGTTCCCTTTTATAAGAGAGGTGAGGGTCACTTTAGGCAAAGCTTGAAATATTATTTTATAATAAAATCATTTTAGGTTTATAATGGCTCAAAATGATTTATTTCTAGGCTAATGTGGGTATGGGTCTAAAACCACTCAACATATTTGTTTTAGATAGTTT
Source organism: Viscum album (assembly GCA_963277665.1). NCBI lineage: Eukaryota > Viridiplantae > Streptophyta > Magnoliopsida > Santalales > Viscaceae > Viscum > Viscum album. The sequence continues at coordinate 1,843,751,518 of OY728136.1, forward strand.
TGGGTCACTATATTAACCTTATCTTTTAGATTTAACTCTTAGTTAAATAGTTTGACATTTACCATGCCTCTTTGTATTTTATATTATATGGTTAATAAACTTACTATAAACTTCCAATATAACCTCAAGTGGTTCATTAATTACATATATAATATTATTTAAGCCCTTTTTCTGAACCTTAGATTTTTAGGAATAGAATATCAATTAATAATATAATATTTGTTTTAAAAACTCTTTTATGTCAATTTTGACACTATTTGGTATTTTGTTTTTGTTAAATTTATAATAGCATTATTAATTTGGAAAAAAATCATTTAATAAACCCTAACATGTCATATTAACCTATAAAATTATTTTAATTCATTAAAAGTCTCAATTTACATTTATTTGGATATTTATAATATAAAATATTGTAATATTTCATTAATAAGGTAATTACTACGTCATCATTGTGTCATAAATAAATTTAATTATTTAATGTCTAAAATTTATAAATAAAAAACCATTATGTAGGAAATATTTTTATCTTTATAATTAATATTTATAGTCAAATTTATCTTATGTATAACCCTATATTAAAAATGGTTTAGTTATTAAACTTTGATTTTAACTCTTTTAACTCTTCTTTAAATAAAATAATAATAAATGTCCTAATCTAATCCAAGTAGACCAAAAATGGTCATATTTTATTCCTAAGGTTGATTTTGTTCGAATTATACTTATCCAATAGAATTAGGACATGTGTTAGGGTAATTATGATATCATTTTTACCCTTAATTACCCTATTTACTTTTAACCGTGGTAAATAAAAGTAAAAAGTTACTATTCACCAAAAATTATTTTCATCTTATTGAACCACATTTTACTTATTGATATTAACTGTGTCTCTCGGATTTTTGAAATTCAACTCACAGAAGCAGTAAAATTAAGTTTTATACAAATTTCTAAATGCTCCTAGGAGGTGGGTAAAAGACGGTAAAAAGTTCGATAAAATTTTATATATCTAAACTTATTATAAAATGACTCCAATGAATTACATTGAACATATATAGGTATTATGTATCTATTTTGACCTAAAATAAATTAAAATAAAATAACTAATTATTTAAATAAAATGTCGGTTTTAACCAATAACGTAGTGTTTTTTCACTATTCATCAAAAATTGAAAGTTTTCAGAAAAATACCAAAAATTCAACCTAAGATAATTTTGATATTTCAAATCCAAAAATGAATTCCATTTTGAAATATAAAATTTATAAAATTTCAAAAATTGGGTATTACTATTCATAACGGGTAGTTTGATTGGTAGTGGTGTGTTTGAACTCAAAGTTGTGTACAACACAAGATATTGTATTGTTCAAAGGGAAAAGTACCGTAGAAGCTTGGGGTGTTACAAGAATATCTATGCTGAAAACCATATAAGGGAATTAGAGTTTGATGTGAGTGATAAAATTTTCCTTTAAATATCACCTTGGAAGAGAGTCATGCAGTTTGGGAAGAAAGGGAATCTTATACCCAGGTACATTGGCCCCTATGAAATCCTTGATTGCATATGAGAAGTGGCCTATCAGATAGCACTTCTACAAAATATAGCTCAAGTTTATGATGTATTCCATATATCTCTCTTGAGGAATTACATACTTGAACCTTCACATGTACTGAATTTAGAGGTGGTACAACCAAAACATGACCTCTCTTATGAGGAGTATCTGGTGGAGATCTTGGGCCATAGACAAAAGGTTCTATGCAACAAGACTACCCACCTCATCAAAGTGTTTTGGAGGAACCATAAATATAAAGAAGTGATGTGGGAACCAGAGTAAATATGAAGCAGAAGTACCCTCACCTTTTCTCAACTGAGATAATAAGTTGAAATTTTAGGGGAAAAAATTCATAATGGGAAAAGAATGTAATGAACCATGTTTCTTTTTAAATAATGATTTTTTCTTAAAAATGTGTGTTAAATTATATTATAAACAACAAAACCATATCTCTTTAATAATGAAGTGGTATTTATAGAGTATAAAGGGAAATGTGACCATTGTGATTTGATCATTATATGACCATTGGTCAATATGATCATTGGAAAATATAATCTTGGTTATAATTTTACCATTATAATTATGTTCTTATAAGTAATAATGGAAAAGGTTAATTGATACAAAAAGAAGAATCGATGGCCTCAACCAGTAGAGTCATGTCATTTGAAGTTTATTTATCATAACTTGGGAGGGAGGTATCATTACTAGGGTTCACCCATGACCAATCCCAAGATGATATTCACCAAATGAAGTTTGAAAGAAATCACTTATGGGAGAAGTTCAAGTTATTGGATATTACCACTCGGTCGATGTTAGTCGAGGCACCCTGTGAATCTATCATTATCGTACACCTTACCCTTAGGTCGTACGTGGGTGTTATAAGGGGTTACATTCATAGAACTTAGATTCTTAAAGTGTATTTACACTGTATAAATAAATTTTTATTCCACCAATTCCATTTTTTAAGAATATTTTTTCTTAATAAAATATAGGCTTAATTGTGACTAAATTTGATAAATTGATTTTTCAAACACAAACTGTACTTTTCAGAAAAGTTATAAATTTTTATAATAAACTATGGTATTATAAATAATATTTATTTTTAATTAAATAGTATGTTAAAAATTCTATTTTTTAAATATAAATGATAAAATAATTTTATTATGTCCTAGTAAATTTTTAATTGTTAGAAATTTGATTGTGGATTACAACCCATTGTTTTTTTAATAAATACAGATTTTTATATTTAAAAGTTAAAATTATCATATTTATATAATTATTATGATTGAATAAACATAATTTTTGAAATTATCATGTTGAAATTAGGTTAGGTTGAATTTATGAGAATATTCTAAAATACTTTATTTTTTCGTGAATAGTAAAAATACAGCTTTTAGTTTTCGGTATGTTTAATGACTTCATAATTATGTCATAATAATATAATAATTAATTAATAATAATCCAAGACCTAAAATATGTTATTTTATTAATATTATGTATTTTAATATATTTTAATTAATTCCAAAACCTATAAATGACTTTCCAAAGTCTAAAATATAAATTTTAAAATTAAAAATCTTATTTTGTGAAAAAAATTAATTTTTCATGCCAAAATAAGTGATATAAAATGATGATATATTCTTCTCAGATAAAATAACTTCAAATATTGCCCAAATTTCCAAAATCATGAGTAATCCAATGGTTTTTCATTTTCTACAACCTAGATTTTCAAGTCCTATATTTGGAAATTATTAAACAAATCATCCACTTTTGTTATAAATACCCACCCATTTATCTATTTCCTTTCACAATCTATGACGTCCCAACCCAGGTGCCACTAAATGGAGCCCCGATCCGGTTGGCCACATTCCCTCAAGCGTACCTCCTTGTACGCTAGAGGGTTCTAACTAGCAGGGAGGGTCTGGTAAGTTAGACTTGGGGAGATTATACCCTCTTTTATCAGAATCAAAACACCAATAGAAGCAAACAAAAATAACCAAGTACATAAGCATATAAATGACCAGAATAATACCATGTCATATGATAGTCAAGCAATAAAATATAATACTCAACTGGAAGGTAAAAAATTCTATGACAAGTGTCAAGTGTCTACAATGCAACTCAAAGTAAAGACACAACAACTCCCAAGCGGGTCCCGAACCATGTTTGGTTCCCTCTCACTTGCTCCAATCCCAAATAGCAACCTATCCCAGGTCCTTGAACTTATCCTATCCTACAACAACAAATCCTACTTAGGTTCTGATTAGGCATCCAAAATAGTGTGTGTGTACAACTCAATAGGCCACCACCAACAGTGTCTAAAACGAGTCTAGTCAAAATATAGTGCATGCAGTTTTATGAAGCAAAAAATAATATGTATAATTAAACAGTTATCACATTATCATTTAATCTTTAATCATCACATTAGGAACAGTTGCAATTCATATTTCCCATTTGAATCATCATTCATTATTATTAATCATTTGGTGTAGTTTGGCATGCCTATCACCCCAAATCTCATTAAGTGTAGGTCAACATGCCTATAACCAAAAATCTCATTAAGTGTAAGTCTCCATGAATATCACACTATAATATAATTCACTGTAGGTCATCATGACTAGCACCCCATAATCTTAATCTTGGATAACTATTGGTGATGAACGCCATGTCCAAGTCCAAACTTCTAATCATTCTAGAACGTCATGTCTAGAACCACAAAAATCTCATCCATTTAATCATTCATTAATTCACAAGAATTAGCCACATAATTTCATTACTAATCCAAAAAATTAGTTAAACATTTCAAAGGTAATTAGTTAACTTAACAATTAACTAAGCATATAACTCAATAATTAATTCATCAATTAATTAATCAATCAACACAATTTTCTTTCCATAATTAATTCTTCACAATTAATTATCCATATAAAATCTCAACTTGTCATAATTAATTCTCAAAATTAATTATCTTTGATCAACATTATGGCACATAATTAATTATCACAATTAATTATCTTTGGTCAACATCATGGCACATAATTAATTCTCACAATTAATTATCTTACATAACCAAACATAATTTCATAATTAATTCCCCCCAATTAATTATCTTAACACAACCAATTCAATATCTCAACCCATAACAAATCTCCAAAATATCTATTTGGGAAACCCCCTTTGTTTGTTCTGTGATTCAATTATCAATTAATCACCAAGGAAATCATAAGTCAATTCCACATTCATAATTACTCCAATTTAAAAAATCAATTATCAAGGGAAGCTAGAAAATCCATAAACTCACATACACATATAAAATCCACAACTATGGGAGTTTGATTTAGACCACCTACCTCAGTTTATTGATGGATATTAGCCCAATTAAAATCCCCAAAATCTGAACAGCACAACGTCATCGATCAAGCTTCAGATTTAAATACCTAAACCAAAATTAAGATCAAAGGCATCAAGATCTTGAAAATCTAGATCTAGATCCACAATCCTAGATCTAGATCTCAATTAATAGGTTTAGATCCATGGAAACAATGGATATATTCTATGAAAAGATCAAGGAAATATAGAGGAATGAATGGGAGAAGCAATAGGAAGAAATCCACTTACCGGGAAGAGAGAGGATCTTCAATCTGGGATTTTGATCTTGAAGAACGGTGTTCAGGTCACCTTGGAATCCCTTCGGAAGGCTTTGGAAACACCTATAATTTTTCAAACTCAAGCCAAGGTCGAAATATGGGAGTCTTAGGGAGTTTGGGTGGTTTTAAAATGGATTTTATGATATTAAATTCTGTGCACACGGTTTCTTGGGTAGAAGCGCATGGTTAGGAAAAACCATGTGTCAGCCGTGCGAACTCCTCTATCTAGGTTTACACGATTGGAACGGTTTAATCACATGGATTTTCAAATCATGCACAACCCGAGTGGACCTCTTTGTTGGCATGGTTTAGCCACACTGTTTGTCAAACCATGCGTAAATCGTGCACATCCCACTGTCCTTTAGTTTTTCTTAAAATTTCACCCAAATTCACCCAAGACACTAATCCAAAACAAAGGTACTTAAAAACCTCAAAAAGTACCTAAAAACATACTTGAGATGACTCTAGAAAAGGCTAGGATCTTACAATCTCCCCACCTTATAACAGCTCGTCCTCGAGCTGCACTCCCAAACTTCTCTAAGATCCCAAGACAAAAAGATTGGGTTATTGAGCCCTCATGTCTACTTCCCATTCCCAAGTTTCCTATTGAACACTTCCATGTTTCCATAACACATGAACTAACGGCACATTATTTCACCATAACACTTTCTCACTGAGACCTATTATATGTATCAGATGCTCCTCAAAGGACGCATCTATCTCGAGGTTAACCTCTTTCATATCAATCACATGATAAGGGTCGGGGTGATACCACCATAGTTGTGACACATAGAAAACATCATGCATAGTGCTGAATTTCTGTGGAAGTGCTAATTGGTACGCCATTGTCCTGATTCTCTCCAGCACCTCAAATGATCCTACAAACCTGGGCACCAACTTTCCCTACCTCTGTATCCTGTGGTGACCCAATCTAGGCAACACCTGATGGAATACACGATCACCTTCTGTAAACTCTAGGGATCATCTTTTTCTATCAACATACGACTTCTGCCTACTCTGATATATATCCATACATTTTTGAATCCACTACACCTACTTATATGTCTCCTAAATGAGACTCAGTCCCAACTGCTTTGACTCGCCCGGCTCTAACCAACATAGAAGTGATCTACAAGGTCATCCATAAAGTGCCTCATATGTTTCCATATGTACAGTTTCCTGATAACTGTTGTTATATGAGAACTCCACTAAATCCAAGTGCTTCTCCCAAGAACCACCAAAGTCAAGCACGCATGCTCGCAGTATATCCTCTAACACTAGTATGGTACATTTTAACTGCCCATATGTCTATGGGTGGAAGGACATACTTAACAAAATGTGTGAACCAAGTGACTTATGTAAGCTCTACTAGAATCATGAAGTAAATCACGAGTCATGATCTGAAACTATATTTCTTGTCACCCCATGAAAATGAACTATATCTTGTACATACTTCTCTCCCAGTTGTTCTACTATAAAGGTTTCACTGATAGGTAAGAAATGTTCTAACTTTGTTATTCGACCCACAATAACCCAAATAGTATCATTCTTCCTAAGAATATTTGGAATTCCTACTATTAAATACATAATCGCATCATACCACTTCCATTTTTGAATAGACAACGGTTGCAATAGGCCACCAGGTCATTGATGTTCTTCCTTCACCTGCTGATAGGTGAAACATCTTGTTACAAACCCTATTATCTCCTTTTTCATGCTTGTCCACCAAAACTGTCATCGTAGGTCATGGTACATTTTTTTCACCCCAAGATGTACTGCCCATTTTGAGGCATGAAATTCTTGCATGAGTTCCTCTCGTATACTCTTAGGCACAAGAACCAGATTTCTCACATAGATGATATCTTCCTCATCTATTATCTAGCCTGTAGGTGTATCCACCTTCAGGGATTTACCCTAAGTATAAACACTCTAGATACTCATATTTCATATCCTTGATCTATCTCAAGAGTGTAGACTCCACTACTAAAGAAAATAGAGTCATCCTATCCTGACTCTCCTGAACTACCACATGCATTTCTGCCATCAAAGTCATTATCTTCCACTCTACACTCAACTCATTTACCAACTGAGTCTGAGTTTTCCTTCTCAAGGCATCAGCCACTCTATTTTTCTTTCCGGGTGTATATGCCAGTTCAAAATCAAAGGACTGTATATACTCTACCCATCTTTGTTTCCTAAGATTCAAGTCATGCTATGAAAATATATACTTCAAGCTTTTGTGATCTGTAAAAACTATAAAATTTTCTCCCAAGAGAAAGTGTCACCAACACTTAAGTGCATAAACCATTACTACTAACTCAAGGTCATGCATAGGGTAATTTCATTCATGTGGTCTTAGCTACTAAGACCCATAAGCAACGACTTGATACCCTTACATCAACACAACTTCTAGTCTAATCCCAAAAGCGTTACAATACGCCGCATACTCCTCACCCGACTTAGGTAAGATCAAAATTAGTGCCGATGTCAAGTGCTTCTTCAACTCTTGGAAAGAATTATTGCATGCTTCTATCCAATAAAACATTACTCCTTTATTTTTTTAACCTGAAAGTGGTGCTTCCAATCAATAAATATAGCATCCCTCCTTTTAATACATAACTTTTCATTACATTTTACATACATAGGATCTTTAAAGTCTAGTGTCTTGGAAATCAGGAACATAATACATGAAAACAACATAAAACATTCTTCTAAACCACTTGTAAGGATTAATCATAGGTTCATCCTATGTAAATTTACTGCATCTCATATCCTGGAGACAGACATCAAAGGAAAGGGTGATTATAATGCCCATTAAGTGTAAACAAGGGAATCAATGTACTTGTGATATCAATAAGAACTTGAATAAAAACATAAAGACATGAGCAATGGAAGAATAGGAATATCTTAAAGAAAAGAACTTGGAACATAACTTGAATATGCGGCTGCAACATTTCATTTAGACATTCATGAACATATCACTAAGGTCCATCCCCAAGGTGTTATACAAATTACCAAGGTTATTCACCAAGGTATCATAAAACTTGTCATCTCTAGAGATTAATTATTTACCCAATGAATTAGAGCACTATCAGGGTGAACCATTAATATGTATTTAAATTCATGTGATCCTCATAGATCATAATCAAACATTTCATAAATAACCCAAATAGAATCAAAGAAATGGGTTTCATGTCAAAATCATGACGTTTAAAAAGTACTTAAAATGAGATCATTATGTCATTTATAACCCATAGAAAGGGAGTGAGGGTTATATGTATATCAATTCAAAAATAAAATATATCATATTTATATATTTATGAACACCCATAGAAACAAAATAGGTGTGGGTATTCATATAAATAAAAAAATATAATTTCTTGAGAGAAAGAGATAGAAATTTTGAGGCGAAATTTTTCCAGCATAACGACTATATAACATAGTTTTAGAAAACATTGAAAAGAGAGGGGAAAAGGGTCACCCATTCATAAATAATTAATAATAAAGTATGGGTACTTAATAATATCATGGTATGGATATTTTAATGACATACCACATGAAATGGAAACATGAAATAAAAGAGAAGATGCGATTTTATTTACGAGAAATTCGGCAGCCTAATAGCGTCACTTAAAAATTCAGAAAAAAAAATTGAGGAGAGAGGAAATGATATCTCAACAATTATACATGAAATGGAAATTAATGAGAACATATAAGAACATACCCTCAACATAAATAGATGGAAATTAGAAGACACAACATAAAGGAAGTTATGACTTAAAAGAGGAGGGTGAAATGATCCTTTACCTTGAAGAGTAACTTCGAAAGCTTGATGTTTGGTAACTTGGGAGGCTTGAGGGCACCTTGGGAGGACTCCTTGGGATGTAATGAGACCATAACTTCGTTGAGGAGGATTTTTAAATTAAATTAATGAGGGAATATCTTGGTATTTATATGATAAGTGAGGGGACAAGTCATTAATGGCTAAGGGACATCTCATCGGTGGTATTGGCCAAACTATGAGCTTTCCCATGGTATTTGCCCATGGTATCGGCCAATTGGGAAACCTCATATCTTATATTACTATTCAGAAGTTGACCAGAATTATTACATAATTATTACATCTTTAATGATGTCATTAAACACCTGAAACTAAAAACTGTATTTTCACTATTCATCGAAAATTCAACTTTTTCAGAAAAATCCCCAAAAATCACCTTAACCTAATATCAATGCTCTGAATTCAAAAATGAACTCCTTTTATAAAAATAATTTTCTAAATATTTTTAATTTAATTTTTAAATAAAAAACACTATTCATCCGAAAAAAACTAATACTTGACTAATAATTTCTGAAACAGTTATTTACCTATTTTATTGAATCACATTACTTAATCAAGGTGCCTAAATTATATTAATACTTTCTTAAGTGAGGTTACTTAATCCATTTGATCACATTACTAATCATAAGCATAAAATCACTATTCATAATTTACTATTCATCAAAAATTAAGTTGATCTTATTAGACTCTAAATTTCTTACTGAACATAACTGTAGAAGACCATTTTTTGAAAATCATTACACATTATATTTTATTTAAGGTTTACATAAATATTTTAAAATATCATTTTTCTAAAATTCATCAATAATATGCATACTATATTTATCTGTACATTTGAAAATTCACAAACTTCACCATAAGAAGAAATCATAATTTTTATTTATATCAAAGGATTACATAAAGCAGCTAAGGTCTCATTACATAGTCCCTTATAACAACATCATAGGACCTAAGTGTAAGGTGTGCTAAGGTTATAGAATCTTAGGGCAGCTCGACCAACATTGCCCGAGTGGTGAATTATATCAGCTTGAACTTCTCGCAAAGGCGATTTCATTCCAACTTCACACAATAAAGTTCAGCTTGGGTTTGGTCCAGAGCAAAGTCCAATGGTGATACCTCTTTACTGAGTTTCGTTAGATGGGCTTCGATCGGCCAGAGACTACTGGATGGGTCCATCGAATCTTCTTTCTGTATTAATTAACCAAGATCACTTGTATTTATAAACAAAATAATTGTAACATTTTAGCTTCCAATGTTCATATTGACCAACGGTCATATGACAGTTGAAACCCAACAGTCTCATTTAATTATACTCACTTCATTAATTAATGAATATAGTTTTTGTAGAGTATGAAAATAAAATAACACACAAAATTTAGGAAAAAAAGTTTGGGTCGTTACATTCTTCCCCCCTTAAGAAATTTCATCCCTAAAATTTTTAACTCATACCCTCAGAAGAGAAAAGGTGTGGGTAATTCTGCCTCATAGACTCCTCTGGTTTCCACGTGGCTTATTCACATTTTTGGTTCCTCCACAACACCTTAACAAGGTGGGTAGTCTTGTTGCATAGAACCTTGTCTCTATGATCTAATATCTCCACCAGATACTCCTCATAAGAGAGGTCATGTTCCATTTATACCACACCTGGGTTTAGTACATGTAAAGGCTCAGGTATGTACTTTCTTAAGAGGGATACGTGGAAGACATCATGAACTTGTGCTAGATTTGGAGGAAGTGCAAGCTGATAGGCTACTGCTCCCACACGATCAAGGATTTCATAGGGGCCAGTGTACCTAGGGTTGAGCTTCCCTTTCTTCCCAAACCTCATGACTCTCTTCCAAGGTGAAATTTGAAGAAATACCTTGTCACCAACATCAAACTCCAAGTCCCTTCAATGGTTGTTGGCATAGATCTTTTGCCGAATCTGAGCAGCCTTAATGTGTTGTTGGATGGCATGGAATTTTTCTATCATCTCTTGCACAAGATCAGGCCCAAGAAGCTTTCTCTCACCAGCTTCATCCCAACAAGTAGGATTTCTACATCGCTTCTCATATAGAGCTTCATAGGGTGCCATTTGAATGCTCGAGTGGAAGCTGTTGTTTTAAGAAAACTCAACTAAAGGTAGATGTTGATCTCATCCACCATTAAATTCCATTGAGCACATTCTCAGCATGTCCTCGAGTGTTTGAATATTCCTTTAAGATTTTCCATCAGTTTGGGGGTGATAGGCCGTACTGAAATTCAATTCAGTGCTCAGAGCATGTTAAAGACTTCTCCATAATTTTGATGTGAACCTTAGATCATGATCAGATACGATAGAAAGTGGAACTCCATGCAGCCTTACCACTTCCTTCACGTAAATACTGACAAGTTGATCAAGAGAGAAATTTTCCCAAATAGAGATAAAATGGGAAGTCTTGGTGAGACGGTCCACAATAACCCATATCGCATTATTTCCTTTGGAAGTTCTCAGGAGACCAGTGATGAAGTCCATAGTGATATTGTCCCACTTCCATTATGGTATGGGTAGTGGTTGCAACACTCCTTTAAGAAGTTGTCACTCTGCCTTCACTTGCTGATATACTAGGCACCTTGAAGTGTAGTCAGCAATCTCCCTTTTCATATTATCCCACCAAAAATGATCACAAAGGTCCCTATACATTTTTTTCTTCCAAGATGTATAGATAAAGTAGAGCTATGAGCTTCATCCATCATCTCCTTCTTTATTTCCGGAATAGATGGAACACATAGTCTTGTACAAAATTTCAGTACACCTTCTTGATCAATATTGAACTCAGGAAACTTTCCATCCTTCACAGCTTCAAACTTCTTCTGTAACAAAGGATATTCTTTCTGATCTTTCTTGATCTTCTCTAGTAATGACGGTTGAGAAATCATTTGGGTTAGGGTTGATGATGTCCTTTCCCTTATAATTACCATGTCCAGCTTTACTAGGTCATTGATAAAAGGATCTTTTTGAATCCTCATCATGAAAAGAACAACTGGGTCTTTCCTACTTAATGCATCAGCAACTTTGTTTTCTCTTTTAGGATGATAATTAATTGAACAGTCATAGTCTTTAAGAATTTCCAACCATCTCCTTTGTCTCATGTTCAATTCCTTTTATGTGAAAATATAATTCAAACTCTGATGGTCTATGTATATATCACATTTCTCCCCATAAAGATAGTGAATCCATATCTTCATAGCAAAAATGACTGCATCCAGCTCCAGATCATGCGTAGGATAATTCTGCTCATGAGTCTTCAACTGTCGAGATGCATAAGCAATGACCTTGTCATTTTGCATGAGGACGCACCCAATCCATTTTAGATATGCATCACTAAAAATAAAAAATCCTTCTCCACTTGATGGTAGAGTTAACACAGGTGCAGTAACCAATCTCTTCTTCAGCTCTTGGAAACTTTCCTCACACTCCTTTTTTCAGATGAACTTGACCCCTTTGCGAGTTAACTTGGTTAATGGATTAGAAAGTCATGAAAAGTTTTTCACAAACCTCCTATAATATCCTGCTAATCCAAGAAAACTACGAATCTTAGTTAATGTTGTAGGTTGAGGCCACTCCTCTACAACTTTTATCATTGCAGGGTCAACTTTGATTCCTTCATTGGTTAAAATGTGCCCCAATAAAGCAACATGTTGTAACCAGAATTCACATTTACTAAACTTCCCAAAAATCCTCTCCTTCTATAGTGTTTGTAAAATAGCCCTTAGATGATCTTCATGATCCTCACGACTTTTGGAATATATCAGAATATCATCAATAAAAACTACCAAAAAGTTATCAAGGTGGTCCTTAAATACTCTATTCATCAAATCCATAAAAATAGAAGGTGCATTAGTCAGTCCAAAGGGCATAACAACAAACTCATAATGCCCATATCTTGATTAGAAGGCAGTTTTTAGAATATCTTATTTCTTCACCCTTAATTGATGATAACCAGATCGAAGATTAATCTTAGAGAATAATTGAGCCCCATGAAGTTGGTCAAATAAGTCATCAATTCTTGAAAGAGGGTATTTGTTCTTCACTATGATCCCATTCAGTTCTCTATAATCAATGCATAGCCGCATCAATCCATGTTTCTTCTTCAAAAAGAGAACTGGTGCTCCCCAAGGAGACACACTTGGTCGGATAAACCCCTTCTCCAAAATATCTTCGAGTTGTTTCTTTAATTCCTCCAACTCCACATTTTCCATCCTATACAGGGTATTTGATATTGGATGAGATCCAAGTACGAGCTCAATAGATAACTCTACCTCTCTTTCAGGGGAAGGTCTAGGAAACTCCTCAGGAAATACATCAACATATTCCTGGATGATGGGGACACTTTCTATTCTTAAACTCTCATCTTCTTCTTCTTCTTCACTGATAAACTCCATAAAGAAGTATATAGGGGGTTATTTTAGACAAAGATCAGGTTGAGATATCTCTCCTTGAAAAATAACTCTAGGTTTTCCATTCAATACTATTAATATTTCATTGCTTCTACGATTGATCTTAGAATTATACTTTGAAATCCAGTCCATCCCTAGTATAATGTATAATTCTAGCATGGGAATGACTACTAGATTTGTGATAATATTGTTCTCACTAAATTAAATACTAGAGTTTCTAAACACTGATGATACTTGAATAGTCCCACCAGGAGTCTTGACTGATAACTATACTTTTAGAAAATCAGGTGTTGATTCTAAATTCTTTGCAAACTTAGAGGAAATAAAGGAATTCGTAGAACCAAAATCAAACAAAATATTTGCTAGCTTTGAGAGGACAACAAGAGTACCTACTACTACATCATTTGGAGCTTCAACTTTAGCTATCATGATAGAAAAATCACAGCCTTTCTCCCTTGTCCTTTTTTGAGGCTGATGGTGGTTCCCCTCCACTGCCCTCATATTTGGACAGTGATTAGCAAAGTGCCCACGTTGTCCACACTTGAGGCATTGGACATCAGGTAGGGCATGTACCATCTTCCCCTTGTCGTTTGTGTTTGGAAGTTGAGGTTTCACCTCACCATGAAAATTCCCTGCAATGTGGTCATCTCTACCACACTTGTATCGCTTCCCACTCCCAAGCAGGAAGTTCCCCGAATGCTTCTTCCCACATTTATTACACGAGGAAAGTTGAGCTTGCTTTCCTCATCTCCCCTGATCAAAATTCCTCCCTAAGCTGGGATCCATTGATCTCTTCTTGTCGTTTGATTTATGAGACCACTACATCTCACAAAACTCTATCTCGACTTTCATCACACTCTGCATGATCTCTTTATAGCTATCATAGTCCTAGTTTGCTAGATTATTCCGCAGATGAGGTCTCAGTCCACTGAAGAATCTATCAACCTTGCCATTTGGATCCATGACAAAGCTAGAGGTATATCATGAAAGCCTTGTGAATTTCATCTCATAACTTCCCACGGATTCATTCTCTTTCTGCTTTAGCTCGAGAAAATACTTCTCCATTCTTGTTCTCATGGAGCGAGGGAAATACTTACTGAAAAAGATCCTTCTAAACTCTTCCCACTCCATATCTTCAACCTCCAATCTTGGCCTCATGTTTTTTATCAGTTCCCACCACTGATCAGCTTCTCCCTCTAAGTGATAGACATCCAGGGTGACCTTCTCTTGCTCTGAACAGTGGATCATGGAAAAGATCTTCTCGATGGAGCTGATCCACTACTCAAAAATCAATGGGTCAATCGATCCACTGAAGGTTGGTGGTTGTTGACGCATAAAGGACTCAATAGAATGTTGTTCCCTTCATGGTGAGATCAGTATCTCAGCTTGATTCAAGTTATTTCCCATAACTTGAGTCAGTTGGTTCATCATTCGCATGAATGATTCCATTCTAGCTTCCATTAGAGGGTCGTCAGCATATGGTCCATTGTGGTCACCATTTGCACGGTTCCTCCTATTGCCCACCATTTTCTAAAAGAATAAATCCTTCATGAGAAACTTATTTCATTTATGAATATTTTAACTATAAAGGATTTTATGTCTTAAAACATCATGATTAAACAATTATATTTCTCTATAATTCCTTCATAATGATTCATAAAAAGATTGTGATTAACCAAACATATCCTCAGGGAGTGTCATAACCAAGAGTGCAGAAAGGCCCAATATCGTGCACCAGTTCCCATTCAAGTCAAGCTCAAAGCGGTGTTTTTGGGTTTTACCCCTATGTACATATGTGCCAAAGCTGCCTCTACCTACTCGTATCTAGACAGGGATGTATTTGTTTAATAAACCACTAACTCTATACTCACCAAAATACCATGAAGTTTTCCTATATTTAAACTTTTCTATAGGGTTCTTCCTAAAGTTTTCACAGCCTAATTTCTATAAATAACTAAACTATCCTTTGATACCAAATATAGCATCCCACCTTTTGACACATAACTTTTCATTACATTTTACATACAGAGGATCTTTAAAGTCTAGTGTCTTGGAAATCAGGAACATAATACATGAAAACAACATAAAACATTATTATAAACCAATTTTAAGGATTCATCATAGGTTCATTCTATGTAAATTTACTGCATCTCATATCCTGGAGACAGAAATCAAAGGAAAGGGTGAGCAGAAGTCCCAGTAAGGGTAAAAAAGGGAATCAATGTACTTGTGATATCAATAAGAACTTGAATAAAAACATAAAGACATGAGCAATGGAAAAATAGGAATATCATAAAGAAAAGAACTTGGAAAATAACTTGAATATGTGGCTATAACATTTCATTTATACATTCATGAACATATCACCAAGGTCCATCCCCAAGGTGTCATAAAAACTACCAAGGTTATTCACCAAGGTATCGTAAAACTTGTCATATCTAGAGATTAATTCTTTACCCAATGCATTAGAGAGATATCAGGGCTCACCCTTAATATGTATTTACTTTCATGTGATCCACATAGATCATAATCAAACATTTCATAAATAACCCAAATAGAATCAAAGAAATGGTTTTCATGTCAAAATCGTGACGTTTAAAAAGTACTTAAAATAAGATCATTATGTCATTTATAACCCAAATAAAGGGAGTGAGGGTTATATGTATGTCAATTAAAAAATAAAATATATCATATTTATATATGCATGAACACCCATAGAAACAAAATAGGTCTAGGTATTCACATAAATAAAACAAGAGAATTTCTTGAGAGAAAGAGATAGAAATTTTGAGGCGAAATTTCTGTAGCATAACAACTATATAACATAGTTTTAGAAAACATTGAAAAGAGAGGGGACAAGGGTAAAACATTCCTAAATAATTCATAATATAGTATGGGTACTTAATAAGATCATGGTTTTGATATTTTAATGACATACCACATGAAAATAAAACATGAAAGAAAAGAGAAGATGTGATTTCCTTTATGAGAAATTCGGCAGCCTAACGGCATCACTTAAAAATTCAGAAAACAAATTGATGAGAGCATAAATGGTCTCTCAACAATTAGAAATGAAATTTACAGTAATGAGAACATATAAGAACATACCCTCAACATAAAGACATGGAAATTAGAAGGCACAACATAAAGGAAGTCATGACTTAAAAGAGGAGGGTTAAAGGATCCCTTACATCGAAGAGTAACTTCGAAAGATTGATGTTCGGGACCTTGGGAATATTGAGGGAACCTTGGGAGGACTACTTGTGAGGTAAGGAGACCAGAACTTCGTTTAGGATTATTTTGAAATGAAATTAATGAGGGAATGGCTTGGTATTTATAGGAGAAGTGAGGGGACAAGTCATTAATGGCCAAGGGACATCTCATCGGTGGTATTGGAAAAACCATGAGCTTACCCATGGTATTTGACCATGTTATTGACCACTTGGGACACCTAATACCTTATATTACTATTAATAAGTCGACTAGAATGATTAAATAATTATTACATCATTAATGATGTCATTAAACACTTGAAACTAAAAACTATATTTTCACTATTCACTGAAAATTCAACTTTTTCAAAAAGATTCCCAAAAATCACCTTAACCTAATATCGATGCTCTGAATTCAAAAATGAACTTCATTTTATAAAAATAATTTTCTAGATATTTTTAATTTAATATTTAAATAAAAAACACTATTCCCCTAAAAAAACTAATACTTGACTAATAATTTCTGAAACAGTTATTTACCTATTTTATTGAATCACATTACTTAATCAAGGTGCCTGAATTATATTAATACTTTATTAAGTGAGGTTACTTAATATATTTGATCACATTACAAATCATAAGCGTAAAATCACTATTCATAATTTACTATTCATCAAAAATTAAGTTGATCTTATTAGACTCTAAATTTCTTACTGAACATAACTGTAGAAGGCCATTTTTTGAAAATCATTACACATTATTAATTATTTAAGGTTTACATAAATATTTTAAAATATCCTTTTTCTAAAATTCATCAATAATATGCATACTATATTTATCCAGACATTTGAAAATTCACAAACTTCACCATAAGAAGAAATCAAAATTTTTATTTATATCAAAGGATTACATAAAACAGTTAAGGTCTCATTACATAGCCCCTTATAACACCAGCATAGGACCTAAGTGTAAGGTGTGCTAAGGTTATAGAATCTTGGGGCAGCACGGCCAACATTTCTCGAGTGGTGATTTTTATCAGCTTGAACTTCTCACGAAGGCGATTCTGTTCCAGCTTCACATGATGAATTTCGGCTTGGGTTTGGTCCAGAGCCAATCCCAATGGTGATACCTCTTTCCAGAGTTTTGTTAGATGGGATTCGATCAGCCCGAGACTACTGGATGGGGCCATTGAATCTTCTTTCTGTATTAATTAACCAAGATCACTTGTATTTATAAACAAAAAAAATCTAACATTTTAGCTTCCAACGATCATATTGACCAATGGTCATATGACATTCAAAACCCAACGGTCTCATTTAATTATAATAACTTCATTAATTAAAGGATATAGTTTTTGTTGAGTATAAAAATTAAATAACACACAAAATTTAGGAAAAAAATTTTGGTTCGTTACAGTAAAAGTCCTGGATGAACCTCATGTAATATCTAGCTAATCCCAAAAAGCTTCAGATATCAAAAACATTCTTGGAATTCTCCCAAGAAACCACTACCTTCACTTTTTATGGGTCCACTACCACACCTTCTTCTGAGATGATGTTCCCTAAAAAGTGTACCTTTTCAATCAAAAACTAATATCTTGATAGCTTGGAATATAGTCAATGATCTCTCAGTGTACTCAGGACTATGTCAAGATGTTTGGAATGATCTTCATGAGTCATGGATTACACTAAGATTTCATCCACAAACACTAGCACAAATATATCTAAGTACATATGAAAGATCATGTTCATCAAGACCATAAACACTACTAGAACATTTGTCAATCCAAATGGCATTACAAAAAACTCATAAAGGCCATACCTACTTCTGAAAGTAGTTCTTGGTATATCAGAATCCCAAACTCTCACCTGATGATACCCTAGTCTCAGATTGATCTTTGAGAACACACAAGATCCCTTCAACTGGTCAAACAGATCATCGATATGCAGAAGAATATATTGGTTCTTCACGATCATTTTATTCAACTTCTGGTAATCGACACACAAACATAAACTTCTATCAGACTTCTTTGCAAACAAAACAGCCCAAGACGACATACTTGGATGGATAAACCCTTTATCCTCTAATTACTCCAACTATATTTTGAGCTCTTGAAGCTCAATCAGTTTCATTCTGTAAGGTGGAATAGATACCAGCTCAACCCCCAGCATGAGTTCAATAGTGAATTCCACATCTCTCTCATGTTGAAACCCTGAAAAGTTTTAGGAAAGAAATCCTAAAACAGTTCTACTACTGGTGGAAGGAAGTCTTGACTACCACTCCCATCATCTCACAAAATACTAGAAACTTGGGCTATGAGCTCTACAAGTTGTTTAGTAATTATACCAGCTCAGCCTGCATGGATATCCCATTCTTCATGAAGGGCATACTAGTCACCCTTAGGAGATACAAAGGTCGCTCTCCTGTAGTAACAATATATGTGGGTTTGGTATGCGACTAGCCAGTCCATATCCATAATCAATTTGAAGCCCATTATATCAAGGACATAGATATCCCAAATAAAATGATACTCTCCAATCTCTAGCAAACATCCCTTGCACAAACATATTTCCCTAGACCATGTTCCCAGTGATGTATTGATATTCATCACCCTACTTATAGACTTCACCTCCAAGATCAAGCCATTAACAAGATTTGCAGATATAAAGAAATGAGAGGCATTAGTATCAAACAAGGCAGTAGATAAAGTAGAAGCAAATAGAATAGTACCTCTCACTGTCGATGGACCAGCCTCGCTCTCCACAAGTGTAGGATGCACTGCATGTAACTGTCCTTACCCTCTTCCCTATGGTGTCGTCTGACTCCCTTGAGTAGCACCACTACGCTGATACGGGCGCTCATTCCTTGAAGCACCACACCCACTTCCTATACTGCCTCTTCCAGTAGAACTCCAACTGCTAGAACTATATGGTGTAGAAGACCCCCTACCCACACTATGACTCTGAGCAGTTGCTCCCTCAGCACCAGCTTGTCGCTGCTTCCTACAGAGCTTCTGTAGGTTCCCCATCTTACCACAAAATCGGCACTACACTAGTGGTTGAGGAAAATGTGTATGATAGTGTCCCTGTCTACTGAACTGGTGGAAAAGCACATGAGTAAGATTCGATACAATTGTTCCTCCTAACTATCCGCCTTTATTTCCACTGTCCCGACTAAGGTTCGCATAACAGATCTTCCTTCTCTCATAAGGCACACTCCTTGATCATCCAGTGATATATACCTATCTAGTACTAGAAGCCTCCTTCAGGTTTCCCTCTAAAATTAGAGCCTGATTAACCACTTCTGATAACTTTTTCAGCCTAAATATATTCACATGGGACTTAATTTTACACCTAAGTCCATCCTAAAATCATTTTTCCAAAGAAGCCTCATCTACCACCAAAGCTAGAGAAAAACTCTATAAATATGTGAAACGTTCATCATAATCCATTATGGACATGCTTCATTTAGTTAGATGCATAAAATTTTAAGAATTCTCTTGTATCAGTGTCTCTATATAGAAGTTCTCTAAGAATTTCTCCAGAAAGTCCTTTCATAACATCTCATCAGTCTTTCCAGATCATACCTGAATGTCCCACCAGTACTTCACTGACCCTCATAGCATATAATTAGTCAACTTGAACCTACTCCCGGCCAAAGTCTCCAAATGGTCAAGTATCATCTCTATGGATTCAATCCAGAATTCAACTCCCTCAGGTTCACCCTATCTAGTAAAAGTAGAAGGGTTCTGCAGCTGAAACTCCCTTTTCAACTCTGAAATGATTTTCTGAACCTTCCCTGGGTCTCTCTCCATGAACTGCATAAAACGAGAAAATTTCTTTGGGAACTGCTCCCCTCCTCCTTAGCTTCTACCAATGGTTCCTCATGTTCCCTATCTGGAAATTCATTTTAGGCCATACCCCTCGGTCCCTCCCTCAAAATTTCCATGGAGGGATATCTCTACAAATAAAAACACACATCTTAGGTCTCATAACACAACCTTATAACATTTATGTAAGAGAAGAAACTAACACAAAAAGTTTCAACATGTCCTTTCTCCCTTTTCTCGCCACACATTCAACACTGATGCCTTATCACTACCCTTAACCATCCTACTTATAAGTCTTGGTTAACAAGGGTACATTAATTATAATTAATTAATTCAACCATTAATTTATCACATTATCTCAAATAAATTAATTCAATAATTAATTAATTAATCAAACTCATTTCGCCAATTAAGGTTCTCATTAGAAACCCTTTTATTCTCATGTTGCATCATTATTTCAATCTCACAATAAGGAAAACAGATCAAGTTCAACAACTTACCCATAACCTATAAGTCAGAGGATGGAAACCTCCCTATGATTCCACTTTGTGAAATCCTAACTCGGGTGCCACTAAACGGTGCCCCGAGCCGGTTGGCCACATGACCTCAAGCATGGCTCCCTATATGCTAAAGGGTGCTGACTAGAAGCGAGGGTTTGGTAAGTCAGTCTTGGGGAGACTGTACCCTCTTTTTTCAGAATCAAAACACCAATAAAAGAAAAAAATAACCAATTACGGAATTGTATAAATGACCAGAATAATACCATGTCATATGATATTCAAACAAGAAAATACAATACTCAACTATAAGGTAAAACATGCTATGATAATGCAAGTGTCAAGTGTCTACAATTCAACTCAAAGTAAAGACACAATGACTCCCAATCGGGTCCCGAACCATGTCTGGTTCCCTCTCCCATACTCCAATCCCAAACAACAACCTATCACAAGGCATTTCCCTTATCCCATCCTGCAACAACAAATTCTACTCGGTTTCTGATCAGGCGGCCCGAATAGGGTGTGAGTACAACTCAGTAGGCCACCACCAACAGTGTCTAAAATGAGTCCAGTCGAAAGATAGTGCATGTAGTTTTATGAAGAAATAAATACAACACATAATTAAACAGTTATCACATTATCATTTAATCTTTAATCATCACATTAGGACCATTTTCAATTCATGTTTCCCATTTAAATCATTATTCTTTATTATTAATCATTTGGTGTTGGTCGTCATGCCTAGCACCCCAAATCTCATTAAGTATAAGTCTCCATGCCTATCACCCCAAATCTCATTAAGTGTATCTATCCATGCCTATCACTCCATAATCTCATTCATTGTAGGACGTCATGTCTAGAACCCCATAATCTCAAGCTTGGATAACTATTGGGGAGGAATGCCATGTCCAAGTCCCAATTTCTAATCGGTCTAGAACTCCATGTCTAAAACCAAAAAAAATTCATCCATTTATTCATTCATTAATTAACAAGAATTAGACACATCATTTTATTACTAATACAATGATTAGTTAAACATTTCAATGGACATTAGTTAAATCAACAATTAACTAAATGCATAACCCAATAATTAATTCATCAATTAATTAATCGATCAACACAATTCTATTTCCAAAATTAATTATTCACAATTAATTATCCATATAAAATCTCAAATTGTCATAATTAATTATCACAATCAATTTTATTTGATCAACATCATGGAAAATAATCAATTCTCATAATTAATTATCTTTGGTCAATATCATGGCACATAATTAATTCTCACAATTAATTATCTTACATAGCCAAACATCATTTCATAATTAATTCCCCCCAATTAATTATATTAGCACAACCAATTAAATATATCAATTACAATATATTAACCCATAACAAATCTCTAAAATATCTATTTTGGAAACCCCCCTTTGTTTGTTTCGTGATTCAATTATCAATTAATCACCAAGGCAATAATAAGCCAATTACACATACTAATTACTCCAATTTAGGAAATCAATTATCAAGGGAAGCTAGAAAATCCATAAACTCATGTACACATATCAAATCCAACACTATGGGAGTTTTATTTAGACCACCTAACTCAGTTTATTGATGGATGTTATCCCAATAGAAATCCCCAAAATCTGAGCGGAACGATGTTGTCAATCAACCTCTGAAATTAAATACCTAAACCAAAATTAAGATCAAAGGCATCAAGATCTTGAAAATATAGATCTAGATCCACAATCCTAGAACTATATCTCAACTCATAGGTTTATATCCATGTAAATGGTGGATATTTTCCATGAAAAGATCAAGGAAACATAGAGGAATGAACTGGAGAAGCAATATGATGAAATTCACTTACCAGGAAGAGAGAGGATCTTAAATCTGGACTTTTTATATAGAAGAACAGTGTTCGGGTCACCATGAAATCCCTTTGAAATTCTTTGGGAACACCTATAATTTTTTGAGCCTATACCAAGGTCAAAATATGGGATTCTTGAGGGGTTCAGGTGGTTTTAAAATGGATTTTCAGATATTAAATTTGGTGTCATGGTTTCCTAGGTAGAGGTGCATGGTTAGGGAAAACTGTGCACCAACCATGTGGACCCCTCTGTCTATTTTTGCACAGTTGGCATGTTTTAGTCGCACGGTTTAGTCACGTGGTTTGTCAAACTGTGTACAACCCGTGCAGACCTCTCTGTTGGCACGGTTTAGCTGCGTGGTTTGTCAAACTGTGCGCAAACCATGCACAACCCACTGTCATTTTTTTCTTAAAATTTCACCCAAAACCACCCCAAGCCACTACTCCAAAACAAAGGTACTTAAAAACCTCAAAAAGTACCTAAAAATTCACCCGATATGACTCTAGAAAAGGCCAGGATCTTACACTCCCAATCCATCATCCATGAAAATTTGGTATTTTTTCCTCCCAAATAGTTCTCCAAAGGAGTCCTCCCAAGGTATCCTCAATCCCCCAAGGTTCCATTCCTCAATATCTAGGAGTAACTCTTCAAGTTAAGTGAAATATACACTTCTCTTTTCCATTCAAGTTCCCTTTTTATGTGGTACATATTCCAATTTATATACTAAGTTATATTATCCACTTTATTTTATCATGTTACTGTAATAAGAGTATTTTATTAATGGTATACCTTTGTCCCCTCTCATTTTACCCTATTCTAAAACATTTTTTATACCCGTTATGATGCTGAATTTACTCCTCAAAATTTCTCTATCTACTTAAGAAATTATCTTTTATTTTCTTTTTGTGAATACTCATACCTCTTTCTTTTCCAAGGGTATTCACCCAGATGTAAAAATTATTTATTTGATTTAGGTATTAACATACATGAAGCTTTTATACCCTTTAAATGGGTTAAAAATGATATAATGATCATGTCTTTAATCCCCTTTGAAACCCATGATTTTGATAAGAAGACCATTCTTTATTCTCTGTAGGTTTTTTATGAAATGTTTGATTATGATATGTATGTATAACATTAATTAATACATGTGAAGTGTGTACCCTGATAGTTCTCCAATTCATTGGGTAAAGATTTTAATATCTTGAGATTACATGTTTTATGATACCTTGGTGAATAACCTTGGTAATTTTCATTTATGACACCTTGGTGACAAAGCTTGGTGATATTATTATGAGTGTATCATTTAAATTCTATTTCCAAATTTCCATTTTATGATTCATGTTCTTTTTATTATAGTATGTCTCATATTCCCTTGCTCATGTCATAATTATATTCCTCATGTTTTTATTAATATTCATCATGATCACATGTAAATTATTTCCCTTACTTTCCCTTTATAGGTTTATTCTCACCCCTTTATTTGATGTATTTACCCAGGATATGAGATGTAGTGATATGACTTAAGATGGAATAAAAAATGATTCTCCCAAAGGAATTTATTAATGTTTATTTTGATGTTATTCTTATGTAATTCATGTAATATGTACCTAATTTCCAAGACACTAAACCTAAAATATCTTTTGAATTTCTAATTTTGTATTATATAATGAAAATCCATGTAATAAAAAACATGATGATACAAACAAGACATGTCATGTACTTTTCTTAGGGTAGGCTAAGGCCCATGTTCTCCTCAGTTTAGAAAAATTTCTATAGGGTTCATTAACTTGATCCATCCCTATGATGGTGGAGTGAGGTATTACATCCTAAGCATAGGATGTGATCCCATTTGTAGGATCATTCTTGGATAGAGTTTTGGGAATCCATTCACATGGCCTGGGGTGGGATCCTCTATCATATATTCTTCCCTTAGTGGGGTTTTAGGAACTGACTTGACCAATATACTCATATATTGATCCTATACTTAGTAGGTTATTCTAAATAGAGTTTGGTATACCCTAGAGGCCATGGTAGAGTCCGCTATCTTTGTATCAATCTATTATAATCTCCATAATTTACTTCTTAATGGAAAGTCTTGAGGAGCATGACCTCTTGGATGAGCACTTTCAGCATTATCAGGATCATGGAGTGAGTTCTCCCAGGTGAGAGTTTCCTTGAAGCCTCAAGTAGAATCCACGATTGGCAGTGTGGTTGTGACCTTATCTTGAGACTTAGTTTTTATATTAATTATATATGGGTTATTATTATTATGTCTCATATTCTGGTTAGCATGAATTTGTGATGATGAGTTGACTACTCTCTTGATGCTTTATATTTGGTGATTTCGGGGTGTCCTACTTGATATTGGTATACTCACCCCTACATGGGATCTTCCCACACATGTCATGTCTTATATAGATGATAGGTCATTTGATGAGGTTCTAGGTGTACAAGGACTAGGTGGAGGATAGTTAGGCTAGAAATTCTGTGGTTCATACCAGGTGTTGCATTTAATAGCATTCCCCTCCTTCGAGTAGGCTGTACTTATTTTACCATTTTAGTGGGATTGTATTTGTACCTTTATGATTTATAGTACTTTTTTCTTACTTTGATTATGGGATATAGACATATGAATAAATTGGGTATTAGTTGTATTTTTATATTTTAGTATGGTATTTTTGATTGGATATGTGTGCATGCGTACAAGTACCTTAGGCTATGGCATCCCATGTGAGTGATATTCTTACTCGGTGCTTGTCACTAACCCCCGATCTATTGTATGTGGTCTTGGGGTTTCATTCTCAGCTTACCACTATTCATGTGGGCCATGATGTGATAGGTTGTGACAAATTGGTATTAGAGTAGTGTTTCATCCTAATATTAGAGTTTAGAGGTTATCTAGCTATGAGGGTGGTTTGGAAATTAGGGAAACAATGTTTTTGAGTTTGGATCTCGAGACAGGGAATCTAGTGTCAGTGCACAGCCAATGTATACATTCACTAGGAATCTGATAACCTTCTTGTTAACTCGGTACATG
Organism: Viscum album; assembly: GCA_963277665.1. Taxonomy (NCBI): domain Eukaryota; kingdom Viridiplantae; phylum Streptophyta; class Magnoliopsida; order Santalales; family Viscaceae; genus Viscum; species Viscum album. The sequence goes on from OY728136.1 coordinate 1,843,777,416, forward strand.
TAGGAATTGGTTTAAATGAAAACATTAGTACATGCATCATATGATAATTATTTGTGGTTTCCATGTCCTTGAGTCATCTCTTTAGATATACTCTTAAATATGGTATATCTTTTCTATCTCAGGATGAATTCACGATGATTTATAGCTAGGATTCCATAGAAGGATTATGAGGATGATCTACCTAGTAATGAGGCTTTGATACATGGATATATTATATAGTTGGTACCTTTGGATGATTTACTAGTCTTTCCACCACCCATTGAGAAATAGGTTGTATTGAAAGTATCGGTGGATGGGGTGCATAGGCCGAGCACACTTAATGAGTTTTAGAGACTTATACCCCTTAAGTTTTGAAGCAATCCATACCCCTAGGAATTTGAGGACTAACTTGAGGAAGTTACACAAATTTTCCACCTTGTTAGGATACCTCCAAATTATATGGTTGTCCTAGAAGTGAGACTTCTTTGTGGCTCCATAGGATGATAGTGGAGTTTAGTGTCTCTGACATATGATGATGTGACTCTTTACTAGATAGAGTTTGAGTGTATTTTTAAAGAGGAGTTATCTCCGTATAAGTTGCAAGTAGTTCATATCCAAGAGATTTTGGGGATTTAGTAGGGTAGTATGACTGTGGAAGAGTATTCATTGAGGTTCATCAACCTCTCATGATAATCCATAAATATGGTTCTAGATGCATTATTCTGAGAACAAAATTTTGATCATGGAAACCATAGAGATATATAGGATGGTGTGATACCTATTTTCATTCGTAATTATACTAGATTTCTCTATAATTCTTTGAAATTAGAGAGAAATCTGGATGAGTAGACATCAATACTTAGTGCTGGTAGTGGGAACGTAAGAGTTGAGACTTTAGTAGTTGGTAGCTAATGGAATACATAGGGATTCGGGTGTGTGAGATACTTTAGGAGATGATCTCAAGATATAGATTCTATGGTTCAAGTTTCTTAGGATGATTTCATAAAGATGAGATAGAGAGATAATGTTAATCTTATGATAGTTGGGGACATCTCGTATAGGATTGTTTGACCCATTGTACAACTGATAGAGAGGAAGTCGATGGGATTCCTAGGTAGAGGAAATGGTTCAATTAGGGAGTTCTTTATGGTGGTGAATGTGTAATAGGATATGGGAGAGAAGTAAGAGGTGACATGTAATTTAATTTATTTCACCACCACCCCTAGGTGGTCCATGATAGACTTAGAGAGTTGGTGATCATGGATGAAGTCATTTGTAACTAGTGGGGACCTATAATTCAGAGGCTCCAAGGATTATTAGAGGTAAGATCTATGTCTTATCTACTTTAGATATAATACTAATAGTCATAATCATAGTCCAATATTTTCTTTCTTCTTCCCTTGTTTGAGCCCTGGACATTCCAATTGACCCTTTGGATCAACCCTTTCATTTGAAGAATCCTACAGGAGGATATTAAATGACCACAAGATTATACCAACAGTGTGATCTAACTCTTGGAGGAGAGGAATTACTTTTGGATCTCTTTATATTAGTGATTAAGCCTTATGACATCATACTAGGTATGTACTAGCTATTCATAGTTCATAACATATTAACTATTTTAGGAAAAGGATGTGGTGTGTGTTCGTTGATGGGATGATTTTATCCTTTGCAGATGAGGATGAATCCCATAAATATCAATATGGGAACAAATACTAAATGATATAGATAACTACTCATCGGTTAACTAGTTTTTTTCTTATAATAGTGGATGCTATGAGTTTTTGGAATCCTATAGTAGTGACGGAGTATGAGGACATCTTCCTTAAAGTTATGTTAGGCTTGCCTCCTCGTCGAGAGATAAATTTTTTCATATACTTGAACCCAAGGACTACCCTGATATTTTTTCTATCATATCAGATGTATCTCACAAATCTTCATGAGATAAATGTGTAGTTTGAGGATTTTAGGCGGAAGGGATTTTTTATACCTAGTGTTTCCCCCTGGGAAGCCCCATTTTTTCACTAAGAAGGCAGACTAGAGTTTGAGTTTATGTACAGATTATCATCTCTTAAATTAGGTTGTCGTAAAGAATAATTATCCACTGTCAAGGATATATGACCTCTTCTGCCATCTAAAGGGGGATATATGGTTCTCTAAGATTGAAATTGGGTCAGGCTATCCTCAGCTCCAAGTTATGAATGAGAAAATACTAAATACAACATCTTGATGTATCTACAGTCACTATGAGTAATTTTTGATGAATTTTAGTATGATGAATGCCTTAGAAGTGTTCATGGGACTCATAAACTGTATCTTTCATCCCTTCTTAGATCAGTCCATGGTAGTCTTCATCGATGACATCCTGGTGTACTTTTTTTATAAGGAAGAGCATTTGAGACACTTGAGTATGGTCCTAAACATAATTTGGGATAACCATATTTATGGGAATGTACTGAAGTTTCATTTCTAGATTTGATAGGTCCACTTCCTGGGACATGTCATCTCAGAAGAGGGAGTAGCAGTGGACCTGGTGAAATTTGAGGTAGTGCTAGCTTGGGATCCACCTAAGAGCGTGACTAGGGTAAAAAGATTACTTGGGTTGTAAGGATAATATCAGAGATTCATACATGATTTATCTAGGATTTCATCAACATTGACTAATTTTACCTAAAATTTATGAACTTTTGTGTGGAAGTATAGGTACCAATAATCTTTTTAGGAGTTGTAGTAGAGATTGAAGAGCATCCCATTTTCAGACTTCCAAATGAGGGTGTTAAGTATATAGTGTTCTATGATACCTACGAAACTAGGTTTGGTTGTGTTTTGATGCATAGTAATATAGTGGATTCTTATGGGTTCTATCAATTAATACCACATGAGTAGAACTACATGATCCATGATCTGGAGCTAGTGGTGGTGATCTTTACCCTTAAGATTTGGTGACACTATCTTATGGGTGAGAATTTTATCATCTATTCTGACCACAAGAGTCTCAAGTGTATCTTTTCATAAAAGGTTCTCAAATTGAGATAGAGGTGATGGATATATTTCCTCTAGTATTATGACATATAGATAGTCTATACTCCCAGTAAAGGGAACATGGTGCCAAGGCTCTTGAAATGAGATCTTATTTGCAGTCGTTGAGAGAGGTGTTAGAATAGTTGGCCTCATTGAATTTTTCATTAATGGATGAGGATGTTTCAACTTACCTCCATTTTATGGTTGTTACCCCACTATATATATATAGTGTTAGGGAGGCTCAGTATGGAGATACCGATTGTGAGACCTTGCATCTTCTGATATCCACTAGACATGCTCTTGATGGATTTTTTGAAGGTGGTGAGCATGTCATACTTTTTAGATTGAGAATAATGGTACCAATGACATTGAAAGAGGATATTCTAAGGGAGTTCCATACATCCCTTTTAGTGGTACATCCATGTGTGTTGAAGATGTACCAGGGTCTTCAGTGATAGTTCTGGTGTCCAGGGATGAATAAGTGTGTAATAGATCTTGTCTTTTGATGTTTCATTTATTAGAAGGTGAAGGTTAAGCTCCAGGTACCAGTGGGTTTGTATTAACACATATTGGTTTCAGAGTGGAAGTGGGATGGTATCTCTATGGGATTTATGATGTGGCTCCCATGATATTTTAGAAGACATGATTCCCTCAGGGTGATCGTAAACCGAATCACCAAGTCAACCCACTTCCTATCCATATGAGAGTAGAGTTTAGTAGAGATCTTGGGACGCTTTTATGTGAAGGATATATTCTATCTTCATGAAGTTCCCTCAATTATCATTTCAGACCATGATGCTCACTTCACGTCATAATTATGAAGAGGATTGCAAGAGGCCTTTGGGAATCAGTTGCTTTTGATAATATTGTTTCATCCCTAAATAGATGATCATACTGAGTGGACTATTCAGGTTCTAGAGGACATGTTTTAGGCTTTCGTGTTAGATTTTTTCCATAGTTTGGAGGATCACCTAGCCTTTTCATAGTTTTCATACATAAACAACCACTATTCCACTATCGGTATGACACCATTAGAAGCCTTGTATAGGAGATCCTATAGGTCACCACTATATTGAACTAGCCTAGGAGAGTATGAACTCATGTGCCCAAAGTTGGTGTGAGTGACAAAAGAAAAGGTTTAAATCATATGGGAGTAGATAAAGACTACCCAAATCCTTCATAAGTCTTATAATGTCTGATGATGGAGACCCTTGGAGTTCAGAAAGGAATCCCATGTGTTCTTGAAAGTGTCACCTAAATTAGAATTATAGAAATTTGGTCAAGGAGTAAAGTTATTTATGAGGTTAATCGACCCTTTTCAGATACTTCATAGGGTTGGTGAGGCAGCGTACCTCTTGGCCCTATCGATGCGGTTAGACTAAACACACGATGTATTCAATGTGTCACAGATAAGGAGGTATGTTCATGACCCATCATATGTTATTGACTGGGGTGAGCTAGACATCGAGGATGGAGATACCTTTGCATAATACCTGGCAGAGATAAATGATTTACAAGATAATATCCTTCATGGGTGATTTATTCCCTTAGTTTATGTTTGGTGGCAGCATGCGAATCTTTCGGAGATCACCTAGAAGCGGGAGAACTAGATACAAACCTAGTAACCTCATCCTTTTTAGTAGTCTTTCTGATTTTCCGGATGAAAATCCCTAAGGTGTGGATAATGTAACGACTCTTTTTTCCTTGTGAAACATTGTAATATTTAAAAGAAATTTTTTGAGACTAGGCATTGATCCAGTATGAGATTCTAGGTCTTATGGAGGCTTTGTATTGATATAATAAATATAATAAATATATTATATCACACATGCATAGTTTTTCTGAAATAATGGAATAACTCCCAAATGGATTATCAGATCAGAAATATGATACGGACATTAAATTTGGATCATAGGCTTTTCCCTATGCATGATATAACCTTTGTGCACATTGAGTGTTTTGATTGAGCGCAATTGTGGGAAGATTCATAAATAAATTTATTTATTTATTTATTTATTATCCATTAATTAAGATAAAACTAAACCTCTATTATAAATGATAAATTATGGAAAATCCTTAGGGTTATCCACATAACCCTAGGGATTCAGTGGGGAGTCGTTGGAGAAGAGTTCTCATATGAACATCAATAAATCATGCTTTGGAAATTGATGTGACAATGGAGCTCATGGATCTCACCAATAATAGTGACACAAAACCATTATTTATTTATGATTGATCCAATCTCAATGTAGGGGTTTTTTATTTGATTTAATCCCATTTTTTTATCTCATGTTAAATGAGAATCAATTAAACTAAAAAGATTGATTTATGGATCGATGACTGATTATGGTTGTTTGATTATATTCCCATAAATAGTAATTGATTTGGATTCATTGATTCTTTGTATATTCCTCATTTTTTTGTAATCAAATGAAGGTCAACCTAAACAATGGTCAATGTTTGATCCTCACTTTTTCATTTGTGATTTTATCCTCACTTTCTTCATGCGACCATCATCAACATCCTTTTTGTCTAGAGGTTCTAAAAATACCTAGAAATCGATCATTTAACATTTTATATTTGGCACAATGGATAGTTTCCATGGGTTTGGGTTTGATATTGAGGGAATGATCATGGAATAGTGAAGAAAATGGATGAATTAGGTGTTGGATCGGGTATTTACATTCATGGTTTTGGGAATTATGTGGATGTGGTGCGATGATAGTTGTTTTCCAGCTAGGTTGGGTGGTTGAAATTCAACCATTGATGATGGTATGGCTCAGTCAATGTTAGATATAGATTTTATGGTGAGAATCATGGCTATATCGAAGGCTTCATAGGCAAATAATGAAGATTCATGAAGAAACTATAGGTTCTAGAAAAAACCTAACTACCCGATGTGTAGTCTGAAGAACATACACCATGTAGTCACCTACCTGTGGTAGCTAGTTTTTTGGGAAAATAAAATATCACATGACATATTGTACCCACCACATTCCATGTGACTCATGCCTAGTGGCTCAGCATGCTGCCTCAGGGTACATGGGAACATACATGGCTAGGTACATGGACACAACCAGAGTACACGAGCATGGACCAATTCTCGGACCCATCTAGGTACCCGGACATGACCAAGTACACAGGCACAACCAAAGGTACATGGGCACGACCTGAAGTACATGGTCATGGGCTGAGGCACATGGGCATGCCCAAGGTAGACAAGACATGTTGTGTACTCCTAGTACATGACATGTACTTTTTTTAGGGAAGAAAAAGGACCCCATTATATTCAATTTAGACCAATTTTAGTAGGTTTTGTTCCCTTGATCCATCCCTATGAGGGTACAGTGAGGCATCACACCCTGAGCATAGGATGTGATCACCTTTGTAGGATATGTCTCAGGTAGAGTTTCAAAAATCCCTCAGTGTGGTTCAGGGTGGGATCCTCTATCATATATTCTTTTTTATGTGGTGTTTTAGGAATCGGCATGAAAAACATACTCAAGCATTTATTCCCTACTTAGTGGGTTATTCCAAGTATGGTATAGTATACCCCACATGCCCTAGGAGTGACCCCCTATATGTGTATTTATCTCTTATAAGATCTAGTACATAATTATTCATGGTGAGGTTGGACGAGCATGACCTCTTAGATGAGATTCATAAGCATTATCAAGTTCGTGGAGTGATTTCTCTCATATGAGCATTTCCTTGAATCCTCAAGTAGAATCCTAGGATGAAAATGTGTTTGTGACCTTACCTTGAGACTTAGTGTTAATCTTGAGTATATCTAGGTTATTATTATTATGTCTCATATCCTAATTGGAATTCCTTTATAATGATGAGATTACTTCTCTCTTGATGCTCTATGTTTGGTTATTTCGGGGTTTCATACTAGGTATTGTTATACTCACCCCAACATGGGCTTTTCCTGCACATGATGTGTCTTATATAGATGACATGTTATTCGATGGGGTTCTAGATAGACCAGGACTATGAAGAGCATAGTTAGGCTAGACAGACCATGGTTCATACCAAGTGTTTTATTTGATAGAAATCCCATAAATCTAGCAGGTTGGACTTATTTTACCATTTTTGGGGGCTTGTGTTTAGTTCTTTATGTTTTTAGTACATTTTTCGTACTTTGATTATGAGATATAGTTGTATGCATGCATTGGGTATTTGTTGTATGTTTATCTTTTTGCATGGTATTTGTTATTGGAGATGTGTGTGTGTGTGTATAGGCACCTTAGAACAAGTCCTCTCATGTGAGTGATATGCATGCTCGGCACTGGTTCTCAGCCCCTAGCCTATTGGAGGTGGGAATGGGGTGTTATTCTCAGCTTATAGCTGACCAGGAGGTCCCTGGTGGGTTGAGTCGTGACACTAATTATCAAAATATAAACAAAGTGTCAAGGATCCACTCAACATAAACCAAATAAATGAATAGTTCATAAATTTAGACGTGAGGTTAACATTTATGAACAATTCATAAATAAAAATATTTATAAACATTTTATAACTTAGTCATGATTTATGGGAATTTCGTAATTAAATAAATATAAAAAAATATTATTTAATTCTCCAATATGAAATCTTTCATATTATTCATCTTATGATTTTTTTACTTAAATATATGTTATTTTTTAAAATATAACATTTTATATTTTGATTTTATTATGTAAACAACTTACATAATCTAAATATCACATATTTAATACTATTTAAACCTTGATCATATTAATTATCAAAACACATTTTGATACAATTTAAATAATTTTCTCAAGTAAGGCCTTTAATTTGAACAATTCAAATTGAGTAATTATGAACAATTCATAATTTTAAATATAAGATCTTTCATATGTTTTCCTTATTTTAAAATTTATAAACATTTTATAAATCAAACTTATAATTTCATTATAAACATTTTATAACTAAATCATAAGTCATTTCATATAATTGTAAAATGTATTTTAATATTAAAAGTTAATATTGTGGATATTTATTTAATAAATGATTCATAGATATTTAATTAATTAATTACAAACACTTTATAATTAATTAATTTATAAAAATATTTATAAATTAAATAAATATCCTAAATTACCTTTTTTATAGAATTTATAAACAATTTATAAATTAATTTATTTCATTCATTATTAAAATATAGAAGAATCCAATTTTTCTATTATATCATGTGAGATGATATAAGCATAACTCGCTAAATGATTGTGAATCTGTAATGTGAAAAGATATTTAAAAACTTATCAATCATAAATTATGATTGATAATCTGACCTTTATAACATAAACCAAGTGACATGGTGACATGTTTAATATAAATTCATTGCTAGGTAATCACGACATACGATATAACCATGCATAATAATAACATAGGGAATGCAGACCTTGCGTAAGATAACCCTAGGAGCACCCGACAGTTGCTAATTATTATAATACATTGTATAAGATAATCCCTTTCATAAGATAAACCTCACATATCCTATATATTTTATTGTAATGTCGTAATACCCCCTTTGATGGTTGGTCAGTCATATTCTATGATATGAACCTATATCACCTTGATGATTTGAGGCACTACTTTGAAAAACACATATCAATATTGATTCATAGTATGGAATTATATATCATATACGATGATATACTTAAAACCAAATAATCAAACTAAATATTTTTTTACAATATCAAATATGGTATAAAACAATCTCATCATGGTCTATGATATCACATATCATAAATACAAACACAGTTTAAAATCCATATAATTTTTTATGATTTTTCAAACAACATCAAAAATGATATCTCTAAAAACATGGCAAGACTCTGATACCACTTAAGAATTTCTAAGGATCAATTGGCATGTAATAAACATTTAATAAACAATAAGAAACCCCATTACCCAAAAGCTACCATGTATTGAAATTGAAACCATGCATAAACTAAAATGAAGAAATTGTGTACCTTTCACCAATTGATGACCGCTACACTTTCTTCAACCATATAAGTGTTTTATAAAAATATATTAGAAATTTCCTAATGAAACCTTCCATGGTGGATTCATAGGTGAAAATGTATCTCTCATAATATGGGCAGTACTCTTCTTAACTTGAAGACATGATTACACCTAAGACGGTAAAGGAAGAAGAAGATGAGAGCTTTGGGGTAGGGGTAATTGGATGAGAGCTTCCATAAGGTTCATACACCATTATTAATGGGATTTACACCTTATATAAGCTCACATGGATTTTCCCCAAGCATAGTGCATTTACTCTTGTGTTATAACACATGAGTAAATGTCTTTGACCATTCCAGCATTCATTTCATGAAAACATTGATCCTCTCATTTGTTTCATCTTATGAAGCATTCAATAATGATAGTCGGTATAATAATATTTGATTGCTAACTCTTTAATGTTCCACTACCAAGCCAAGGAAGTTTCATTTTATTGAATAACAATCCTTTCAGCATCCTTAATGTAATGCCTTACAACATAGAATCAAGGAGTACAATATTCCTTTGGAACCATACATGACATACTTCACAATGTGCTCAATCGTAAAGCATATATGACCCAAATATATCACAAATATATTAGTAATTTAGGGAATATCTCTAAGACCTCCTTCCCAATATTTGATAAATGTTCCTTGTACAGGATGTTCCTAGTAGTCCAATCTATGGTTTCTCCTTTATATACTAATTAAAATATGTCATTACCCTCATAATATACATTAATTCTCATGGTTATATTGTAACTACTATTTTATCAATGGTCATGATGTCCAAGGGTCATAATGATCAACGATTATAATGACTTTGTATAAATACATTCCATCAAATAACACTAGTTATAAAAAAATGTTTTATCATAATATTTATTTTATGGGTTATATTATTTCTCTTATGTACTATATTTGTTATAAACATTGTGTTTATTATAGAATATGAGTCAAGTGACATTTACATTGTACTCGTATTATATTGTTTTCTATTATCCATTCCTAACTACAGTGGTCTTGGTAAATCTATATAATTGATTTGTATTTCATCATTAATAATAATTTATAGGTTTCTAAGGGTTGAATAACACTTATTCTAATAGATAAAGACATCAAAGAAACCAAATTACTGAAATCACCATTCCATGAATATGAAACCATGTATAATATAAAATAAAGAATATGTGTACCTTACACCGATGTTGATCGAATCTCATATTTTTATACAAGTGTTTGATAAAGATACCTGAGGAGAAACCAAAGGAGTCCTTCATCTATGATGTATCCACTGGTTGACCTATATCACCCGATGCTTAGATGGGGTCCTCCTTCATACCATGATATGTTAGCATCACTTGAGGAAAATGAAGAAGTTGGAAGAGAGATTTGGAAAAATTGAGAGAGATAGCACATAATATTGGATGAAACACCATTCCAAAGGCTTTAACCTCTTTATATATGATTCAAGGATGATCCCTAATACTTACATTCATTTTCTCATATGTTCATAATGTATGCATAAATAGCATGTAGTTATAAATGGTTTGTAACACTCGACCATGCATTTAATATATACATTTGATCTCCCATATGTTTCATCTTATAAAAAAAATTATAATTAAATATTTTTATATGTGGATAATGATATGAATATTAATATTTAACGTTCGACTTCCTAACCAATTCGTAGGATATGATTCATTCACATTATAACAATTATTATATGTATATATCATGCAATACAATGTGGAACAAGGCAGACATGTAATATCTCATATTGTGCCTTAAGATATACCTTATATAAAGGCATACGATATTCATTAGATTACTATATGTCATATCATATGACATGTATATATATATCATACACTATGATATAATCCAAAAAATCACATGTTTCTAGTCTTTATGACATATCGCCATCAATAATGAAATGTTTATTTCTATGTATTTCTCAGGTATTACACTTTTGGTTATTTATTTTATCTGATTCCTTGTTTATTATTTTGAATATGGTCAACATGAGGGTGACTTGGTTTTTCATGTGCATGATTTCATGTGACATTACATTGGTACTTATTATATTGGTTATGTTTATTGTCTTAATTCTACTTTATGTGGTTATTTTATTATCTAAGAGTCATTTCTTAATTATTTTTATTATTTATTATTGCATCGTTCAATGGTGATTCATTGGAAAACACTCGGTACTAATCACTAGCCTCTATTGATTGAGGAGGGTGATTCAATTCATGCATCATTCTAGCTCGGCTGGATGGATCAGATGTGTTACACTAACCCTTTTCAAAATATGTAATTTAACACGTATCTTAGGGTATTTTTGCAATAACCTCTTAGCATCTATCCCAAAATCCCCAATATCCAATAGCTATTATCATGTCTATCATGTTACCATTAAATTACATTAGGAATCTAATACAAATTTCTAAAAATTCATGTGGTATTGTCCATTTCCTTGGGTAACCAATACCTCCCAATGAATACTCAATACCTCTTACACGAATTTTATCTTCTTCATTTTTTATGTGTGAATTGTGTGGTGAAAGTTTCACAGATGTGCACTCCACATTTTTCTTTTTCTTTTTATTGCTTTTTTATTGTCAGATGTGTGTGTTTTAAGTAACGGTCAAGTCATATTCTCAAGAAATCTGAGTCTAGAAGCCTATATTAGGGACCTATGACCCATTTGTTTAGAGATATGATTTTGAATATAAATCAGAACGATTTCAGACATTCTCTCTCTACGGTCTCTTTGAATCCTTCATGTTATTCATGCGAAGAGATTCCAAGAAATGATCCTATGAGTTAACGATAGGTAATCCTCTTATCCTTTTAAGGATATTGTTTTTTTTCATGATTGTGAGTATTTTTTTCATCCTTTCTGGATTCCCAAAGTGTAATTTCCTAGTAGGCATCGTTGGAGACTCACCCACTAGTGGTATCAGAGCATGAGGGGACCTACAAAGCTAGTTAAAGTTATTATTCATAGGAGTTTTCAGTAATATAATCCTAGATCCCATGGTTAAAGGTCTTTATTTTGAGAAGAAGTATTTAGAAGGCATGATAAGGTATTACGAGAACAATTCCAGTTATACTTGTCTTAAAAAGTATCATCAAATTCCATAGTTCGGATTTTCCTATGAAAATGAACCTGAAGTAATTGAGTTAGGGAAAAAACCTAGGAAACTCATGATAAGATCAACGAGTTGAATACAGAAATCAGGAGGAATGAATCTCAGCTTTGATAAGCTTGTTGGTTGGTCAAAAACCTAGAAAGAACTCTAGGATATCTAGAAGGAGAAATATTTTGATTCAAATAGTAAAATATGGTAGGAAGAGTATCTGGGTTTGGACCAAATATTCAAGATATTTGGTAGAGGGTTAAAGGGAAGGCTTCAAAGGAAGCTTCCAATCATCCAGGAGCCTTTTTATCTAATACAAATATACCTAGAGATATAGATATAGAAAGTATATTAGGATGATATGCTATAGAAGATTATGTGTGGCCATTAGTAGGAGATTCTCAAGAATTCTAGGAATGAGTCTCAAGTATTCCTCAGAGTATCCTAAAATACTAGAAATAGATCCATGATATAATTACTTGAGAGAAATGGGAACTTGGAGATATAGAAATTGTCTCAAAATACCTAAATGAAAATCTCAAGAAATTAGAAGATATATTGGAAAAAAAAAAGAAGGGAAGAGAAAAAAAGAAAAAGGCTAAGTCATCTCCCAAGGAAGGTATCAGTGTAAAACCTTGGAAATCCAGTCTAGTATGGTAGGAAATCTCCCAGAAACCAATCCCCTGGTAATGATAGAAAGTATTGTTGAAGGATTCAATTTAAAAGATCAACAGGGAAGCCAATCTCTCATATCCTATATATATTCAGAAATAATATATGCCAAGGAAGATGCATCCAGAAGGTGTTTCACAACATAAGATGGTCCTAAATCTAGATTATGAAAAGGATCCTAGAGCCTCTATATATTAATGGTCTTTATACCTTTAATATTTCAGGACCATAGATAGTGCACTCAATTTTTCAGGAGCTACCTTAAGAGGTAATACAGGGTGGTTTTGGGATATACTGTTAAGACACTCGTAAGTGAGAATGTTTATCCAATAATATGTCACATTCCTAATTGAGGTTATACCAATAGTAGATAATTTTCCACAAACAATAGTTTGTAGGAAACTCATTGGTCACCTAAGATGGATAATTGGTAGAAAAAAAATAAAAAACCATTAACCAAGATCTAAATCTATGATATGTGTTATTTTGAAGAATATATTTGTGAGTTTCAACATTGGTATTATCTTCCTAGACTAGGAGATCAAGCATACACTCTAACTATTTTTATCTAGAAGCTTTCAGGTAGCTATCCTGAAATTATACAACAATCATTGAAGTCTCATCTTTCCCAAAGTGTAGATTTGCAGGATACTGTGGGAGTTAAAGGAGAAATAATAAGGTAGGTGATAAGACTCTATTTTATACAGATTCATGTCTTACAGGATGTAAGTGTTGGAGTTGGTGGCCTAGAACCAACTACTTTGTAATTTATTCATTAATAAATACCTTATCACATCTTAATTGTTCTTCTACGTGACAATGCATGTGATAATGTCCTAAGGACATATGTTGCATTAAAGGGTCATAGTGGATACCTGCTATGATGAGAACCCAGAAGTGACATAACACTGTTCTTGAATATATGTTCTATGGCCGAAAGATGTTATTTAAGAGACACAAATAAAACAAGCCATTAGGGGTGAGGACTTATAAAACTTTGAGGCACCTTCTCATGGTGTGCGCCCTTGGTAATATCCAGGAGGATATTATGAGAACGAGACCCACCAGTAAGAAATACAAATTTCATAGTGTCATTGGATTTTCCTATCTATGGAAATGTGTATTGGTCCATTGACTTTAATATTATTATTAATGGGTATTACAACTCATGCACTTAGATGTATTGATGAAAACTGTGATTACACATTGTTCATAGTGAGGTAGGATACGTTGGGTGCGTCACATATAATACTGCATTAATAGATAATGTGAGAAAGGATTTGTCCTTTCTGTTCCATAATGGAAGTAGATATCTTAGGCCCTTTGATGGAATTGATATAGCCTAAATAAATCCATGGCCATGGTAAGGTATGGGCGAGTTCAATTTCGGAAAGTCAAAGAAAGAATAATCGAGCACATGGGTTGATGACACTAGCATGCAACCTGTTTGATTTAAGATATCATGAAAATGGGATTATATTACACGGTAAGCATTCATAGGAGGTGACACGTCATTGTTGTGTTAACTTCTTTCTATATGGGTGCCTTGGAGTGTTGCTAGATGCTAACCTTGGACTTTAGGCAGGCTCCGCCTAATGCCACGGAGAAAGGGGCCTAGAGGGTCACACACTAAGTGTGTCCATGTATCTCAGTTAAATATTAATTTAATAAGTTAAATAAATATTATTCCCGACTGTGGTTTAATAATTATTTAAGAATGTCTGATTACATTTATTTCAACACTAGTTATTTGAGAGAATATATTGTGGGTCAAATAATATATATTTATTATCAAGTAATGCAGTTATGTTTATTTAACAAATTAATAGCCATTACTCAATGACTAATAAATGTGGTGGAGGAAATAAATGAAAATGGAAAATAAAAGTACACACCGTGTATATTAAATATACACACTGTGTAGTTTTATGGAAAACAAGTACACGCCATGTATTAATGATTACATGCCGTGTAGTTTTTCCAGTCGGGATTTTGATGGTGTAATATTGTTTTATTAAATGATATTTATTATAATTAGAATGGGCGCATGTTAAAGAATTAATAATTTGATATGAGGGTTTTCAATAGAAGTTAATGAAATAAATAAAATGTGTAACACATTTATTTATTGTCATAACTCTATAACCTCAAACTCGATTATAAATATCCTCACAACCCCGACACTTTTCCCCAATCGTTGTGCACAACAATTCTAGAGAATTATTTCAAGGCCGAAAGAACTACTTCCTCCAAGAACGCTCTCAAGACCGAGAGATATCCTCTTCCATCGGATCAAGGTAATCAAAGGAGGACATCACAAGTGAATGTTCTTCCGTGATAGCACCCAGAGATCCCTTCGGCGACATCCAAAGATACGTGGAGCATGTGTGGATCACCGCTAGAGTAATCCTACACTTGAATTCTACGACGCAATGACTGATCACATCGAATCATGACTGGAGACATCAACAAAGTAATAATTTCACCAAGTTAATTCTTTTGAATTAATTAAATTAATTATAACCAAAATATGATGATCCTGTCTCTATAGTTCCAGGACTCCCTCTTTTGTTTTTTGTACTTCGTTTTATTCTGAAGATCCGGTGTTTTATATAGTGACAGATCTCGGTTTGAACGTTGTTTAATGCTAAAATCAAAGTTGGGCACTCCCACCAATGCGCTTCCGCTGCGCCTGGAACCTACAAGTGGTATCAGAGCAGTCATATCGTTGATTATAATTATTTAGTTTTTCATTAGTGATTTACACATTTAATAATTTAGTTGTTTCAATTCAAGTTAATCATTCTTTAAATCTGAATCTCGAGATCTGTTCCTCCTCTATTGTTTCTCGTTCACCATATAGAAATAAAATTTTCTTTTAATTTTTTGATTAAAATAAAATAGATGATCTCATTCAGAGTTTCTAAATGTTCCTAGGCATACAACACGATAATACACGTCGTGTATTCAGAAGTACACGCCGTGTAGTCTAGGTTCATGCATCGGACTGGTCTGCCAAATCAGGCTGTGTATTGATCCTATCTAAGTCATTTATGACACCGTGTGTTGATCAGGAACAGGTGGCACATGGTTTTTGGATTACATGTCATGTGGTCCAACAAAACACGACATGTAGTCCCTTCAGGTTAGGGTTGGACCGTGTACCCCGTACCCGGATTGCCTAGCTAGAAACTGTGTAATGCGGAAACTACACGGCGTGTGTCCCACTAAACACGCCATGTACTCTAAAAATTTCTGAAGTACATTAACACGCCATGTCCCCAGGCGTGTACTTCGGATGGACGGTGAAGAAAAGTACACACCGTGTAGTTAGAATTACACGTCGTATACTCACCCAAATTACACAGATTTATTAAAATTTATTATTATATTATACAAACCCTTGAGACATGTACCATGGTACATGCATAAATATAAGGCAAAACACGTGATAGGTGTTTTATATATATGTTTTTAATTTAACATCTGCGTAATGAATGAGAATTCACTGGGTTTCCTCCAAGGTACAAGTTACGTACAAAGATAATTTTAAATGAATTTATTTGTTTAAAATTATGATGGATGAAAATCTCAAGGAAATTTAGAAAAGTGTTTAAGATAAAAGGATTGATTAATTAAAGATAATTAATTGATTCGAGTGTGATTTATCTTAAACAAGAACGATTAAATAATTGAATGCTAGTTTTATTTATGCATAAATATAGTTGCGTTTATGGATGATCATGAGCTAGACCAAGACCTCTGTATATGAAGGGTTTCTTTAATTTATTTAAATTAAATTTTTTGTCATGCGAGACTTCTCCTCATTAATATGTAGGGCCTGTGCAACCAAGGATTCTTTTATGCAAAAAACTCTTTTTACCCCTCACCTGCATGTGAGATAAATGCATATGTAATGGATGGAGCTCCCAAGCTAGTGGAGGCGGCTCAAGTTAGGAGCCTAGGAGAAACCAATCCAAGGAGATACAAAGGTGGACAGGTGGAAAGCTATAAACATGAACCCAAAAGGTTCAAGGTGTTACTCCCCTAGGTCTTGGGTTAGTTTATAAACTACTAGATAAACTAACCAATAGAAAAATCTCATGATCATACCATTTATTTTATTTATGTCGGTTGCATGGTTTATTTATTGTGGGTGTGTTTTCATGATCACACAATTAATGAATTAAACGAGCATGCAAGATGGAACTAAAATAAAATCGGCTTATATGTAAATATTATCTTAGACAAGGTTAATCACTTATGTATATCCCACTTAATATTAAAAAGCATGCAATAAAAGGTAATAAATTGAAAATTTACGTATAAGGATAAAATCCCTCAAAGAAATATTAAGTCGGTATATCCTTCCATAATCTTGGTTAGAATCGAACCATAGTTCAAAGTTCTTGACCAAACCTAGTTGGGGTGCTTTCAATTATCGGGGAATTCTAATTCAAGGTTTTGGGTTGACTTGACTTGGTTCTCATCAAGGGTTGACTGCCACAGCAGGATTTGGTGTGACCAAGAGGCAAAGGTTGAGGAAATCCAAAATAAAATGATTTTAGGATTGGGGAGTCCACTCAGCGGATCAAGGAGTTGTGAGTTAATGCAGTTGGCATTTGGAATTCCTACCTAAAACCCTTCTAGTTGCTTGACCAACCCTAGTTGGGGTAATGCGAAGGGAAATATGGATCCTTGCCACTAGAATATTCAGGCAACAGAATATTCTGAAGTCAGTGGTGAGGGATATTGGATTTCGATAAAATAGTGGGAGACTAATAAGTATTAATTTATTTATTTATCTCAATTTTATGATAAAGTAATAAACTATTGCTCATATTAATTTGTAGAAATGGTAAGAAAAATGACTTCAAACATATCATTGTGAACCATACTGAAGAAGGAAAACCTTCTCACTAGCACCAATTTCCAAGAGTGGTAGAGGAATTTACATGTCATCCTTCGCCATAAAAGGAAATTGTATGTGTTGGAAAAGACTATTCTAGTTGTGCCTGGAAAGGAGGCTAGTGATGAGTAACTATCACTCTACATGAAACACATAGATTATTCCACAAATGTATAGTATTTTATGCTATCATCCATGTCTAATGAGCTCTGAAGAAACATGAAAACATGGCCACGTATAGCATGATGTCTCACCTTAAGGATCTCTACCAAGAGAAGGCGAGATAGGAGAGATATGAGATCTCCAATGCTTTTTTTACAACTAATCTTGGAGAGTATGCACCAAGTGGGCCTCATGTAGTCAAGCTCATTGGCTACATTGAATGCCTGGACATCTTAGGGATTAAGTTCCTGGATGATTTGCGTACAGATCTCATCCTATCATCACTGCCCAAGGCCTTCTCAAGATTTATTGTCAACTACAACATAAGCAATAATGAGAAGAGTATATAAGAACTTCTGACCTTAATTATCTAGGTAGACAAGGACATGGGGCATGACAAACTCGCAGTCCATATGGTGAATAAGAAAAGAAAGGACAAGGCAAAGGGTCTAAAGACTTATAAACAGTCTGAATCCCCCAAGCGTCATCCTTCCAAGAAGGGGAAGATCTAGAGGTAGGGCAAGGAATGGGAGGCAGTATGTTTTTCATGTGTCAAGCAAGGCCACTGGAAGAGAAACTGCACCCATAAGCATGGGGATGCTAAAGGTGAGTTCGTTATCAAGTGTAATATTTCTATTTCTACACATTGGGTATTAGATACATCTTGGGGGGATCACATCTATATTCAAATTCAGGAACCAAGTAGATTTAGAAATATTGCCAGGGGAGAGGTGGATCTTCGAGCTACCAATGGTGCAACACTGGCTATGTTGGCTATTGGCGATTACCACCTCTCATTGCCGACTAGGATGATTTTAGTTTTTCATAACTATTATTATGTGCTTAGTGTTACCAAGAACATAATTTCTGTATCTTGTTTGGATATGGATGGATTTATTTTAAATTTTGGAAATAAGGTTTGTCTCTTTTATAAGAAAAATGTATGTTATGGTATGGAAAATTTAAATAATGGTTTGTATGTATTAAATTATGAAAACCAAGTGTTGAAAATTGATAACGAAACAAACTCACATGACTCATACATCACCCAGTTGTGGCATCACCATCTCGGTCATGTAAATGAGAAGCGCTTGACAAATCTCTACCAAGATGGCTATTTATACTCTATTGAGCTAAAACCACTTGATAGATGTCACGCTTGTTTACAAGGTAAAATAACCAAGCTTCCTTTTGGTGGACAGGGTGAAAGGGCCATAGAGCTTCTAGGATTAGTGCACACGGATGTATGTGGACCATTTATAGTAGAATATAGAGGTGGATATTCTTAATTCATTACTTTTACTGATGATTTAAGTAGATATGTATATGTCTACTTAATGAGGTATAAGTTAGAGTCCTTAGAGAAATTTAAGGAATTCAAGAATTAAGTGGAGAATCATCTTGGTATGAAGATAAAGAAACTTTGATTGGATCAAGGTGGAGAATATTTGAACCAAGAGTTCATCAATCTTCTACGAGAGTCTGGGATTCTATCTCAGCTCACTCCTCCTTATACACAACAGTGGAATGGTGTTAGTGAAAGGAGGAACCGCACCTTGTTGGACATGGTGAGGTCGATGATGAGTCATGAAGATATTCCATTATCCTTTTGGGGATATGCATTATAAACTGTAGCATACACATTAAACTGAGTACCAACTAAGGCAAAAAATGGAATTCCATCCGAGTTATGGAATGGAAAGAAACCCATTTTATCACACACACATGTATGGGGATGAGAGGCATTTGTTAAGGCCTTCTCAGGAAACAAACTAGCAACCCAGCACAAAAAGTGTATCTTTATAGGATATCCCAAGAAAATAAAAGGATATTACCTATATAACCCTTCAGACAAGAAAGTGACTATCACTAGACAAGCCGTCTTTCTCGAGAGGTATCACATCCTCAAAAAGGATAGTGGAATCAATATTGACTTTGAAAAAGTTAATGCTCAAGATACATAGGAGTTGGTACAGGAACAAGTTCCACAGGTCCCCATGGAAGAGGTTCCAGAAATACAAGTATTGTGTAGGAGCTCAAGAGAGGTAAGGGAACTAGAGAGATTTGGTTTCCTAGTCACCGAGGATGGTGAATCATTATTGTTGGACAATGATGAACATATCTCCTACAAAGAAGTAGTAGAAAGATCAGAAGCTGCAAGATGGCTAGAAGATATGAATTCTGAGAGGATTCCATGTATCAGAACCAAGTATGGGTTCTGGTCGATGATCCAGTTGATGTAAAACCTATTGGATGAAAATGGGTATTCAAAAGAAAACTGGACATGGAAGGTCAAGTTAGCACCTATAAAGCAAGGCTAGTGGCTAAAGAATTCAGATAGTTTCAAGGAATTGACTATGATGAAACCTTCTCGCCATTTTCCATGTTTAAATCCATAATAATCATACTTTCCATAGCATCTTACCATGACTACGAGATTTGGAAAATGGATGTCAAAACAGAATTCCTTAACAGGAACCTTTAGGAAGATGTCTATATGACACAACTAGAAGGGTTTGTGACACCAGGTGAATCCAAATGGGTTTTCAAGTTGCAAAAATCCATTTATGGATTAAAGCAAGCATCTAGGTCATGTAACGTTTAATTTGATGAAGCCATAAAGGAATTTGGGTTCATTAAGAACGAATGTGAGCCTTTTGTTTATAAGCGGTTTAATGGGAATGCGATCATTATCCTAGTAGTATATGTTAATGACATATTTCTTATTAGAAACGATGTACCAGTCTTATAGTTAGTTAAGGACTAGTTGAACAATTGTTTCTTCATGAAGGACTTGGGTGAAGCATCCTACATTATAGGGATCAAGATCATTCATGATAGATCCAAATTGATGCTTGGACTAAGTCAGGGTACATACATTGACCAGATACTAAAGAGATTTAGCATGGAACAATCCAAAAGGAGATTAGTTCCTGTGTCACATGACCTACATCTTTCTAAGAAAATGTGTCCACAGACACAATAGGAGAAAGATAGAATTAGTAAGATCCCATACGCTTTGGCTATAGGATCCATCATGTATGCCATGTTATGTACCAGGCTTGATGTTGCCTATTCACTGAGCATGGTAGGCAGATATCAAGAAGATCTAGGAGAACAACATTGGACTGCTGTTAAGACTATCCTTAAGTATCTGAGAATAACTAAGGATATGTTCCTGGTGTATGGAGGAGACGAGGAGCTTATCATCAGAGGGTATGCTGATGCTGGTTTTTAGACAAATTAGAACGATCTAAAGTCACAATCTAGATATGTTTTCTGTCTCAATGGAGGAGCTGTGAGCTAGAAGAGTTCAAAGCAAACAAGTGTCACCAATTATACAGGATGGTCTAAATATATAGCGGCTTCTGATGCAGCCAAGGAAGCCTTCTGGATTTGGAACTATGTCCAGGAGCTTAATGTGGTGTCTAGTAGTAAAG
The DNA here is from genome assembly GCA_963277665.1 of Viscum album. NCBI lineage: Eukaryota > Viridiplantae > Streptophyta > Magnoliopsida > Santalales > Viscaceae > Viscum > Viscum album. The sequence goes on from OY728136.1 coordinate 1,843,798,762, forward strand.
ACCCTATCACATTGTATTGTGATAATACTGCAGCGGTGGCTCTTTCAAAAGAACCAAGGTCACATCAATGGATAAAGCACATACTCCGGAAGTATCACCTCTTGAGGGATTTCTATCAGAAGGGTGAAGTTGCAATGAGCATAGTGTCTACCGAAGAGAACGTGGTGGACCCCATGACTAAAGGTCTATCTCAGCAGAAGCAGGAATATCATGTGAGAGCTATCGGGTTAAAGGTTGTTAGCAGATGGCTCTAGTCCAAGTGGGAGTATGTTGGAGTTGGTGTCCTAGAACCAACTACTTTGTAATTTATTCATGAATAAATACCTTATCACATCTTGATTGTTCTTCTGCGTGACAATGCATGTGATAATGTCCTAAGGACAACTGTTTCATTAAAGGGTCATAGTGGATCCCTGCTATGATGAGAACCCAGAAGTTTCATAACATTGTTCTTGAATATATGTTATATGGCCAGATGATGTTATTTGAGGGACACAAATAATACAGGTCATTGGGGGTGAGGACTCATAAAACTTTGAGGCACCTTCTCATGGTGTGCGCCCTTGGTAATATCTAGGAGGATATTATGAGAACGAGACCCGCCAGTAGGAAATCCACATTTCATAGTGTCATTGGATGTTCCTATCTGCGGATGTGTGTATTGGTCCTTATACTTTAAGATTATTATTAATGGGTATTAAAACTCTCTCACTTAGATGTATTGAAAAAAAACTATGATGACACACTGTTCGCAGTGAGGTAGGATGCGTTGGGTGTGTCATGAGTAATACTGCATTAATAAATAATGCAAGAAAGGATTTTTCCCTTCTATTCCATAAAGGAAGTAGATATCTCAGGCACTTTGATGGAATTGATATAGCCTAAATAAATCCATGTCCATGGTAAGTTATGGGTGAGTTCAATTCCAAAAAGTCAAAGAAATAATAATCGAGCACATGGGTTGATGACACTAGCATGCAACCCGCTTGATTTGAGATATCATGACAAAGGGATTATATTACATAGTAAATGTTCATGGGAGGTGACACGTCATTGTGGCATTAACTTCTTTCTTTATGGGTGCCTTGGCATGTTTCTAGATGTTAACCTTGGACTTTAGGCAGGCTCTGCCTAATGCCACTGAGAAAGGGGCCAAGAGGGTCACACACTAAGTGTGTTCATGTATCTCAGTTAAATATTAATTTAACAAGTTAAATAAATATTATTCTCGACTGTGGTTTAATAATTATTTAAGAATGTATGATTGCATTTATTTTGACACTAATTATTCGAGATAATATATTGTGGGAGAAATAATATATATTTATTAGCGAGTAATGCAGTTACATTTATTTAACAAATGAATAGCCATTACTCAAGGAATAATAAACGTGGTGGAGGAAATAAAGGAAAATGTAAAATAAAAGTACACGCCGTGTATATTAAATATACACACCGTGTAGTTTTATGGAAAATGAGTACACGCCGTGTATTAATGATTACACGCCGTTTAGTTTTTCCTGTCGGGATTTTGATGATGTAATATTTTTTTATTAAATGATATTTATTATAATCAGTGTGGGTGCATGTCAAGGAATTAATAATTCAACATGAAGGTTTTAAATAAAAGTTAATGAAATAAATAAAACTTGTAACGCTTTTATTTATTGTCATAACTCTATAACCTCAAACCCGATTATAAATATCCTCACAACCCCAACACTTTTCCCCAATCATTATGCACAACAATTATGGATAATTCTTTCAATGCTGAAAGAACTACTTCCTCCAAGAACGCTCTCAAGACCGAGAGAGATCCTCCTCCATCAGATCAAGGCGATCGAAGGCGGACATCACAAGCGAAGGTTCTTCCATGCTAGCACCCAGAGATCCCTTCAGCGACATCCAGAGATACGTGGAGAACGTGTGGATCACCGCTAGAGGAATCCTACACTTGGATTCTATGAAGCAATGACTGATCACATCATATCATGACCGGAGACATCAACTAAGCAATAATTCCACCAATGTAATTCTTGTGAATTAATTAAATTAATTATAACCAACATATGATGATCTTATCTCTATGGTTCTGGGACTCCCTCTTTTGTTTTTTTTCTTCGTTCTATTCTGAAGATCTGATGTTTTATATCGTGACGGATCTCGGTTTGAATGTTGTTTAATGCTAAAATCAAAGTTGGGCACTCCCACCAACATGCTTCCACTACGCCTGGAACCTACAATAATAAATATTCCATATATGATTTCTTCTTATTTTCCAAAGGTAGAGGTAGTTTCAGGAAGATATGGATGTGGTCCAACTAGGAAGGATCTTGGGAAAACCCAACAAATATCATTCATAACACAGTGCCAAGATGGTCAGTGTGAATGAAATAAATCACACAAGAAGTTCTGGAAACAATTTGGTAAAAGGAAATCAGCAAGTATATTTTTAGGAATAAAACAAGAAAAATCTAAGAGATATATTAGACCAAATAGAATCCAGAAAGATGTGAGAGAAAATTTTAAGGAAAAATTTAAGAATTATCCGAAATTACCTAGAGGAAAATATCTATACAGTTGTGATTTTTGTTGGTTCTATAGGAAGAAAGTTCACAGAGTTGACACTTTCCCAAATTCAGACAAAAGAAGAGAAAGTCTCAAAGACATTATGATGGAATATTCATCAGAAATATTGTTTGAGCCTATCTGGAGAGAAGATATAGACTCAAATGATGAGATTTTATATTCATTATATTTGTAATACTCAATATTGGAATAATAAAACTCATATGAGGAAGAATAAAATAATCCCAAAACTATTTTGAGTCATCTTCAAATAGCTATGATTCGAGTAGGGGTTAGTACACCAGAAAACTCTCCAGAGCTAGTAAAGCTAGAGAAAATAAAAGGTGATCTAGTGAATTATTCAAAGACTGAAATCCCTTCAGAAGGAAGAGATTGTAAAGAATGTAAAATTCCTATAGTTTATTGGTGTGATGTAAACCAAAAATCCTAGGTACCATACCAAGAAATGACCAAGATATTTGGGGATGAAGAGATAACTAAAATCTATAAAATAGATAGAGGATTATTTACAATGCCTTTAATAAAACTAGAACATGTTATTAAGGTTATCCATAAAAATGCCAAGTGTTTGAATTTTGAAATAATCCAGATCAAATTAGATACCCTAGTAAGAAAAGGACCATATATATTGATCCTAATTTTAGTGGTATATGGCAGTTTATCCAATTTCTCCAATGCATTATTAAGAGGGGAATGAGAAAATCTACATGTATGTGTTTCATGGGTAATGGTGATCCCATATTTTCATGTAGTTCTTATGGATATAAGTATTTTTAGGAATTTAGAATTAAAGATCAACATGAGTAATTGGAAGAATACATTGGGATGTCCACTCAACAGAATTTGTGTCAAGGTAATTCCTCTCCTCTACATAAAATTCTACAATACTAGAAGACCAAATATAAGGAAGGGAGTGGGGAGATTTGTGAATCTTTTCCAAGATGAAGGAACATCAGTTAGATCAATGTCACCACAAGTAGTAAACCCTAAGAGGATAACTTTTTCTAGAGAATGGGTTTCACCAGATATAAAGGAAGAGCGAAGGAAAAAGTTACTTCTTCTAGATGTGGTTAAACACGTCATAAATAGAATTTTCATCTCTGAGATTATAAAAGATGAAGAGGATATTAGATCAGAAGGATCAAGATCAGGACAATTAGATTTGAAATTAAATGATCTAAAATTAGATATCATTGAGAACCCTTTTTAGAATAAAAGGATTTCAATTGGAAAAGATGAAGGAACTTCAGGTAAAGCACCTAGAACATCAGTTTCCAAAAGGATAGTCGAGAATAGTATAGTTCGATTACCTATCTATGAGGATGAAAAATCTCATGTAGGATATATGGGATCTTCATTAGTCAATGAAAAAATAGAGTAATGGGATACATTAGAAAATCTAAGTATTGGTGGAACTACATGTACATAGCTAGTTGATATAGGATGTACCTTCTCTTTCAGAAGAATATGATTTTCAAGAGTAACCTTAGAATCCACGGAGTTGCAAGTTACAGTTGTTAACAATGAAATAGTTATGATTCAAGAAGTATCAAAGGGTGTTCATATTAAACTCAATAGAAGAATATTTTTAGATCGTATTATTTTCTTTATTCCTCAATTTCCAGATGAATCCTTAATTGGAAATTGATTCTTTAAAAGATATCAGCCTATAATGATATTTTCAGAAGGAATTATCCTCAATAATTATTTGATTCCAACTACTTTTGGAAACACTAGAATGATTCCAAAAAAGAAAGTATATACTATTAAAGTGGATAACTATCCTGATGAGGATAAATATTACCATAGAAAGATTGAGCAGTGGAAAGAACTAGTTGGATTAAAAGTTCTAAGGAAAAATGGAAAAGAGGAATTGGCCAAGATAAGAGATTATTTATTAGAAATTTGGTTAGAAAACCCTCTGAAATTATGAAAAAGGAAATTACAAAAGCCAAAATCACCCTTAAATATCCTAATATAGTGATCAGAAGTAAGGGAATTAACTATCTTGATGGAATGGTCAAGGAATTTGATAAACAGATTCCAGAACTAATTAAACTTGGATTAATTATGCATATTAAAAGTCCTCATAGGAATGTGGTATTCATGGTAATGAACCATGCTGAGAAGCAGTGTGGTAATTCTAGGATGGTTATTGATTAATGTGATCTCAATTGTACCACAAAGGATGATGGATACAATCTTCCTAATCAGGAAGCTTTAAGAAGCGGGATTAGGAATGAAAGGACAATGGTATATTCTAAGTTTGATGTCAAGTTTATATATTGAAATATTAAGATCATAGAAGAGGTTATACCATTAACATCATTTACTATAACAGTTGGCTTGTTTGAATTCATAGTTATTCCATTTGGACTCAAGAATGCACTAAGAATATTCAAGAGGAGAATAGAAAAGGAATTCAGTAAATTATAAAAGTTTGTGATAGTATATATTGATGATGTTATCATATTTAGTAAAAATAAAGAAGATCATATCAAGTATTTACAATAGGTATCTGAAGTATTTAGAGAATAAGGGGTGACCATTTTAGAAAGAAAGATCATTTAGAAGCAACCAAAAATATAATTTTAGGATTTTGGATCCAAGGAAGTAGAGAGAAGCTTCAACCACATATCACAGAGAAGCTGGAAACATTCCCCGATGAACTTACATATCATAAGAAGATATATGTGTTTCTTGATACATTAAGATATTTTAGATTATACATCAGAGATTTATCAAAAATCTCAGTTCCAATACAAAGAAAAGTGCTTACTAAGGTACACTGAAATTAGACAAAATAAGATTATAGAGTAATCATAGTTCTAAATCAGAAAGAACAGAACCTCACAGAATTGGAGTATCCATATGGGGGTGAATATCAACTTATCTTAGAAACAGATTCATCAAAATCAACATGTGGATGTATCATAAATATAATTAAAACCCATTATGAAAATATTAGTCGATACTGAAGTGTATGTTTTAATGGGTCATAAAATAATTATCCTATCCATGAATGAGAATTTCTTACAGTCCTTGAAGGAATTAGGGCTAATGAGATTTTTATGGGAAAACCTTTTACTATAAGAACATATATTTCTTATATAAATAATTTCATGATAATTAAATTAAAAAGGCTTACCCAGGCACAACTAGTATGGTAGAGGCACTACAAAAAAATTACCCAATTAGAAGGAGTTATAACCCCTTCTAAACACATTAGTAGTGGTTATGAGGAACCGTCATTAATGTGCCCGCCTACTATTGTTAAAGGCGGGTTTGAGGAACTGCTCATAAAATGGTGTAAAATTTAGCGGCGGCTCATTTAGAGGCAATTAAAACCCCCTCTAATTTTATCATAGAATATCAATTTAGAAGGGGTTTTAACCCCCTCTAAATGTTTTATCAAACTAGCGATGGTTAGAAACCGCCTCTAATTGAGTTCCATGAACCATAGTAGAGGTAGTTCTTATAAACCACCTCTAATTAATACACATTTAGTGGAGGGTTTAACCCCCTATAAATGAATCGTATTAGAGGTGGTTTCTAAGAACCACCTCTAAATAATAAATATATATATTTCCTTAAAATCCTATCGACCCCCAACCTCACACACGACCCACCCTACCCTCCCCCCCTCTAGTTCTTCACTGCCCTACCCCACCTCTAGTTCTCCACCACATCCCACGATTGACCCCAACCCTCCCCAGTTCAGACGCGATCAGCTCCCTTTCTTCCGGTTCTCCACTGTCTCACACCACAACCCACAGCCCTCTGGTCCACATGCAACCCACGACCCCACGGCCCTTTGGTTCTCCACATGCGTGGTGCGGCCCCCTCCAGTTCTCCCCACATGCGCGGCCCTCCATCCCCCTATCCTTTTCACCGTGAAACCCACGCCAAGTAAAATTTTGTGGTTGGTGAGAATCAAAACCCAAACCCCCACTATAATCATCCAACACCTTTACCACTAATATAACCCGATTTTTTTATATTATTACATATCATTATATTTATATATATTACAAAACTAATGAAAACAAATATTATTTCAATAAAATTGAAATACATATATAATTATTTAAATTAATATATACATTTTTATATTATAAATTTATGTATTTATATTATAATACATTTATATTATATTAAATTTATACATTTATATAAACTATATATTGTATATGTATTTACATACATTTGAGTATATATTTTATAATTCTATTCATGTTATGTATATACACATGTATTTATATATTTATAAATATATTTATTTAAATTATTTTTATACTAAAATACATATTTATATATTATATACACATTTATTTATATAATATATATATATATATATATAAGTATTTATTTAATATATTTATATTATATCATTAAAAATATATTTATATAATGTATTTCAATACATATATTTATTATTATGTAAGTTAATATATATTTATTTGTATAAATTGTATTATATTATATATAATTAATATTACATGAAATACAATTTAGATAAATATCATATATGAAATAAAATTTATACAGATATTTATATAATGTTATATGAAATACAATTTATACAAATATATAATTTAATATTATATTAAATAAAATTTATACAAATATTTATATAATGTATTTCAATACATATATTTATTATTATACACATTAATATATATGTATTTTAATAAATATAATTGTGTAATATTATGTAAATTAATATATATGTATTTCATAAAATATATTTGTATAATATTGTGTACATTTATATATATTTAATTATATAAATTGTATATCATATAATATTAAATATATCTAAAAAAACCACAAACTTATTATTTAAAAATATATTTATTATTATTGTAATATAAATTATAAAAACTACAAGCTTGGGTTTTTATATGATTTATTTTTTAAATAAATTATATTTATGTATATATTTATATAATATGTTTATGCTTTTATTTTATATATAATTAATATTATATGAAATAAAATTTATATAAATAAATATATATAAATGTGCAAAAAATTATTCAATTATATTTATGTATACATATAAATAAAATTAAATACAATCATATAATTGAAAATATATAATATAATTAATTAATATATATATATACTAAATCAATTTATAATTAATACGATATACTGAATTATATATAAAATAATTATATAATATATATAATATATATAATATATATATAATAAAATATTTATAATATAATATATATAATATAAATATATAATATATATATATTTAATTTTAATTTTAATTTTTTTATATTTTTTTTATTTGTATACATAATATAATATAAATGTATTTATACACAAATATACAATAAAAATTTATTTAATATAATATATGTATAATAAAAATCATAATATAAATGTACGGTATTTATAAAACCATATATAAATTTTATTTATTTTAATAAATATATTTATAATTACACTTATATTACGTATGACAATATTTATATATGTATATGTATAAATATTTATTTAAAGTATTTATATAATGTCTTTATATATATGTGTGTGTGTGAGTGTTTATAATGCATTTAAATACATTTATATAATGTTTTTATGTGATGTGTGTGTGTGTGTGCACGCACGTACGCACCCACATATCTATTATAAAATTTGAATTTATATGAGATTTATTTTAAAAAATAAATAAAAATTAAGAGGGGGTTAAAAACCCCTCTAATCAAAGGGATTAGCAGTGGTTCATGAACCCCCACTAATTTCTTGAATTAATGGGGAGGGGGGTTGAAAACCTCTTCTAATGTCATAAATTAGGGGGGTCACAACCCCATCTAATATCTAAAATTAAGGGGGTTCACAACCCCCTCTAATTTTTTAAATTAGAATGGGTTCAAAATCCCCTCTAATTTCTTAAATTAGATGGAGTTCAAAACCCCCTCTAATATAAGGGATTAATGACAGTTCATGAACCCCTCTAATTTAAAAATTAGAGGGGGTTGTGAACCCCCACTATTTCCTTTAAAAAATAATTTCCATGTTATATATACATAGCCTTTAATATATATCCAAATGAATAATATATATATATATATATAGTGCCTCTAAAATCCAACCGAACATATAGAGTTGTTGATTATTAAATTTGCAGTGGTTTTGACACAACTACCTCTAAAGTCCAACCAAATATTACAAAGAAAAAATGCTAAAAAATTTAGAGGGGGTTGTGAACCCTCTCGAAATTTTATGATTAGAGGGGGTGTGCATAACCCCCTCTAAAATGAATTTATAGGGGGTTGTGCATAACCCCTTCTAAAAAACCGCCATTAATCTGCTGTTTTTTTAGTAAGGAATGAATCACAATACTATAACTATCACAACCCAACCCAATGGGGCTTGATCCACGACTTCCCAAGCCCGCCTCCATATGCCAGGAGCTGACGTCTAGCACTGAGTACAAATATCACAAACATGGGAGGCCTTAACCTATGATACTTGTAAACATGTACCCACATACATCTCCATGAAATAGTTTAGAGATAATAAACTAAAAGTGAAAAATGCATGCATACATCTATCCCACAACCAGAGTACAACAGAAGTGCAAAAAAGGGAGAAATACAAGCCCATAAAAAAGTAAAACTTTAAAAGCATCCAACATGCTTATAAATAGGGGATCACTGTCAAATGAAACCGTTGGTAAGCTCCATGACCCAACTCTGGCAAACACCTCAGTCTGTCTAGCTCCCTAAGCTCTTCCTGCTTCAGGTCCTCCTAGGACTCCGTCGAAAGGCATGTCATATGAACATAACACAACATGTGTGGGAAAATCCCGTGTAGGGGTGAGTATAACAATACTCAGTAGGCACCCAAAAACCCAAAAGAAAATGAGTAAATGAAAGGAAACAGTCTGCTCGACCCAACCATATAGAACCCAACGAGAGAAAAAACTTCATCTTGAACATCCTTGGCTATACATGACTAGTCAACTCTGTCTACATGGGGTGTCAACCAAGAGAAGTGACAACACCTCAAGGACTCCCATTATACTATTCTCAGACTCCAAGTCTCATGAGGTTCTAACCTCATAACCATTGATAGGATTTTATTTGTGGCTCTAAGGTCAGACTCGTCTAGGAGAAACACACTCCACAAGCTCTTTCATTCCAGATGACACTCTCTTGAGAGATACACTCCATTGGGAACAACCCTACCATACCTGATGGTACATTCAATAGATACCACTCTATCAAGTACCACAAGCCTATGGCACAACCTCTCTATACTAGGTGTCATCAATCCAAGAGAACACGCTCTTCGGACCTTTCCACAAAGGAAGTCGCATTGGAACCTAGCGGATCTCGATACTCAGATAGTGGACCTCACCCATCCCATATGGGGGATTCTATAAACCCTACTATAAAATCGAAAAGGAAATGTCACAATGAAAGGGGGTCGCTCCTAGGACAACTGGGGGACACTATGAACCCATTCTAGAACACTATAAACTACACCTCCTCGGAAAGGGGATCACTCTCAGGACCACTGGGGGACACCACAAACCCAGTATGGTAACTCAAAGATCTCTCAGAAAGTTTATCACTCCCAGGACCTCTAGGGGACACCACAACCCAATATGAAATCCCATAGATCACATCACTCAGATAGGGGATCATTTTCTGTGTATTGTTGGTCACAAATATTCCACAAAGCCCACCTTGTGTAACTCACGAAGTAGGGGATCATATAACCGATGATGCCAAAACTATACAAGAATCATCCATAGTATAGGGGATTGTATACCCAACAATTCCAAAAACCCTACATAAACCATCCATGGTGTAAGGGATCCTATACCCAACAATTACAAAAATCCTACTAGGATATCCTGCTAGATAGGGGATCACTTCCCATGTAGTGTTGGTCACAATGATACCAAAAACCCAATTTAGGGATATGAGATGATAGAAGATCCCACCTTGGCATCCTTAGAGGGATACAAAACTCTATAAAATATCATACTATCAAGGGAATCACAATCCTATATTGAGGATGTAATTCCACAATGTACCCTCATAGAGATAGACCAAGGGACTCACTCAAATGTTTTTGGTCCAAACATCGCTAACCGAAGAGACCCATAACATCACCCAGCATCATACCTCCAAGGCCCAAACCATGGACACCATCACGTTCTATGTGTAAAACTGCTCAGGATATGTTACTCGTAGGCCTGAATCTGATCCCCAAAGAAGGGAATATGATAGGCGGAAGTTCCTTCAAAAATATAACTACATGACATGTATGTGGGTCTACACGGTGTGTGAACTCTACTAAACACCCATGTATGTCCTCTAATACATGTCCTGTTATCCATGTGAGTGTACACAGTGTGTGTAGAATGTACAAGGTGTTTCTAGCCTCACTTGGGCCCCCATCCGTGTCTTTCCCCCACACGGCTCGGCCATCTGTGTCTCCCACACGGCGTGTACTCCATTGTACATGGAGTGTCCAGGCTAACTGACCAATTGGTCATGTCTCTTTCTCATTACCATGTTCTCCACCCTGTTCCATTGTACCATTTCCATTTACTTTCACATGGACATGTCTCTTGACATGACTTCCCTAGCCATGTCCCATGGCCACACAACATGGGCTGACTACGCAACATGTAACCCTGATACACGATGTGTAGTCCCCAAAAGTCAACTTCCACAAATGGGAAGAACACGTGGAATTTTACCTTGCACTACACACCATGTGATTGATAATTTCAATGGGAATTTCCCTACGAGATGGTTGAATCCCCCTAGTTTCCCCTAAAACCCATAGATCAATCCTCATGGGATCTCTAGTAGTTGTATAAGGGCTTTAAAACCTTAAAACAATGCATTTAAATGGGTATAAAGACTTGAAGATCAAATCCTCATACCACATGGTGAAACACTGAATCTTTAGGTGTAGATCCATGCTTCAAAGCTACTGCACCATGATCTGTGAGAAATTTCTATCAAGATCGAAGATCGGTGACACTTCTTCTCATTTAATCCACCTTGGTTTCTTCTATCACTCCAAAGTGGGGATCACATCCCGTCGTGTGCACCAAGGGGTGGAGGAGATAGGATGTTGTTTTAATTTTATTTAAATAATGTCCTCCATTTAACTCCCCACCCATGACTTTCCTCTGACCCGACACCCAACATAGACATATTTTATGTTGCACCTATGTCAAACATCACATTCTGAATGCATCCACGATCTCATAATTCTGATTCGAGACTTCACTTGAGAGTTATTAAATGTTTCAAAAGAAACTTTTCATGTGTGATAAAATATATTTAATAATTTTAATATCATCGCGTTAAGGCTCTCTAGGCCCCAAAATCCTGTGCTGACTCAACGTCTGGCTCTGGAAATATTTTTAGAAATATTCTAAAGTCTTAAAGGTAAAAACCCAGGTCAGTAAATCCTCTACACCTTAAGTCTTTTCATCCTCAAAAATAAAAATCCTAGGAAGAAGGAATGAAACTAAGCTCTCAACTAGAACTCACATGCCAGTGAGCTCACCAAGGGTTCTCATGCTGCTATAAGCACACGCTCAGGGGAACTGAAAAAATTTAAACCACACCCATGTATAGATCAAACCAGGTCAACATTGTGCAATAAGGTAGAACATGTCTCATTAACTGTAATAGGTGGAAACACTAGACACCACATTCCATCTGTAGTCATAGGGTAGTGTTACACCGCCTCACTAAACTAACATAGAAATTGATGAACCTGACAGTTCTCATCCACCCCTAAAAGAACTAAACCACAAACCAAACACACAATTCAAAGGAACTCATCCCCCATTCCTCATTATTATCCACTTTGGACGACACTGACTCACTCAAAATGTTTTTTTATCACATCCTAAGAACGCGTCTTAGTGGGGGAATCATCCCTAATTCTTGTGATTCTGAAGCCATGAAAAACTGCACCACTCCCTTCTCAATCATATTGCATACAAAAATGATTCCAAACATGCGAGGGCACCAAAGAATAACACAAGGCTTCCCAAGTGCACACATTGTGTCTTACCAGGCCCTTCGTGCAAACTGATAACATGCAACCCCATATCAAACACACAAGTCAAAAGAACTTATCCACCACACCTCAACACTATTCTCTTTGGGCATCACTGACTCATCCTCATGGTTTTAATCATATAACAAAAACATGTATCATAGGGGGAAGAATCCCTCCTCCTTGTGTATCTAAAGCTACGTTAAAGAACACTGACATATGGTTCTACCGACACCCCACGTCACCCTGGTCAAACCTCGAGTAAGAAGTGACAAGAAAAGAGTACCTCATAATAGTGTCTAACAACACTACTATAGAAAGTAGAAAGGTCACAAATCATTCCTCTAATCATTCTTGGAGTCTATGAGTCAAAGGCCTCTATGACCTATAGTTTTCCTCGCCTTCATCCTCCATCTTTATGAGCCTGGATAGGACCACCTAAGGTTGGTGGTGGAAACTTGAACCATCTACCACCTCCTATTGCTCTCCCCCTTTCCTCTTCCACATCCTCCATCATATAGAAATCTATACTCCAAATGTTGCCTATGTTAGGGAGGTCCACTGATCGACTCACTCTTAACAACATAGTGGAGCATAAAATCTCTAGAAAGATATCTCTGATCATCACAAGCGTAACATCACCTCTCATGCAGTAGGATAAAACTAGGATGGAAACCCTAAGCCTTAGACCCTCTGTCCTGGGATCATCTCCTGAAGCATATCAGACGCCCATATCCCTAAGACTATCATCAACTATCATCTACTAAGGTATCAACACCTATGTTCCCAGCACTAATAGGAGGACTTTACTCATCTAGAAAGCTATATACCACCAAGTATCACTCAAGCACTCCAACATAGGCAATAATGAACAATGGTATCATTGATGCTCTGATCTCCCAGTGTAGGCTCTACTGAAAGGTTTGTGCTCTAAAGAACAGATTGTGAACCATATCCAGGGAGTATCAAGGAAGGTCTGTGAATCTCACCAAGTACTCTTATAGGATCATGTTATCATACTAAAGCTACAAAATCTCCTAGACACGCACTGATCTCAACATGGATAGATATAAATCTTCTTTGAAGAGAAACTCAAAATCTTCCCAAGTGAGTGTCGCCTCATTATGGGCCTATGCCACAATACTCCACCATCTCTCAATCAAACCCTATAGAAGGATCACCACTAGGTTCACCATCCAACCAGGATATTTCCTCACAAGGTGGAAAACATGTGTAACTTCCTCTCAAGTCAGTCATCAGCTTCCTGGGGTTTTGGATCACCCCAATACCTTAGAGGTCACTACCTCTAGAACTTGTGCAGCACACTCAGCCTATGAGCCTCCTTAGTCTAAACTGTTGGCACAAACTGCTTCTCAACAGGTGGTGGCTCAAATGGAAGACCACTCAGAGGTCTAGCCTCTAGACCAATGCCTTGTACTAAAGCCTCACTAGGTGGATTATTGTCATAATCTTGTTGTGGAACCCTGCCTAGCTATCATTGTAGTGGCATCCTAAAATAGAATTAAGATGTACCGCATTAAAAGAGTATATATTGAGAACTAACTCAAGAAGAACAAGGAACCCAAAAATCCAGTCCTATATGATGCATGTACCAACATTTCCCTACGACCAGTGTCCCAATGTACTGATTCAAAAATAATTTATCATAGTCATTTTGAATGGATACACCAGTTGCCACACCAATACTAGAGTCCCTAACCTGAAATCCTAACTCAAAACACTTTAACATTGTCACTATGCAACCCCAACCAAGATCATGAAACTATGGTATCAAAGTGAAACCTATTTTGACACCACTCTATCATGATTCGACCCAACGGGGCTTGAGATTCGAATCCCCAAGATCGAATCCATAGGCTAGGGGCTGACGTCTAGTGCTGAGTAGGCATATCACACACATGGGAAGCCTTATCATGTGATATATGTACACAAACACCCACATACATCTCCATGAAATTATGTAGTGATAATAAACTAAAATTAAAAATGCATGTATACATCTATCACACAACTAGAGTACAATAGAAATACAAAAAAATGGAAAAATACAAGCCCGCCAAAAAGAAAAAATGTAAAAGTGTCCAACCTTATCAGAAGGAGGGGATCGTTATCAAATGAAACTTCTGGTATGCTCCACAACCTAGCTTTGATAAACACCTTAGCCTTTCTAGCTCCCTACGATTCACCTGCTCCAGGCCCTCCTGGGACTCCATCGAAAGGCCTATCGTCTTCACAAGACACAAAATGTGTGGGAAAATCCCATGCAAGGGTAAGTATAAAAATACTCAGTAAGAACCCCAAAACCCAAAAGAAAATAGAGCAACTTAAAGACAACAATTCACTCGACCCAGCCAGAGGGAACCCAATGAGAGAAAAACTCCATCTTGAATATCCTCAGTTATACATGACTAGTCAGCTCATTCCATGTGGGGTACCAAACAAGACACATGACAATGCTACAAGGACTACAAGAATCACCCAGATATACTTGTCTCAGACTCCAAGTATCACGAGGTCCCGACCTCATAGACAATGAAAGGATTTTACATGAGTCTCTAAGGTTAAACTCGTCTAAGAGAAACACAATTTACGAGATCCTTCATCCCTGATGACACTCATCCGATAGATACACTCCATTGGTAACAACCATACCATCCCTAATGGTATATATGATAGATACCACTCCATCAGGTATCACAGAGCTGATGCCACAACCCTGTCATCCTAGGTGGCATAGAACCGAGAGAACATGCTTGTTGGACCTTTCTAGGAAAGAAGTCACATTGGAACCTAGAGGATCTCGATACTCAGATAGTGTATATCACCCATACCAAATGGGGATGCTACAAACCCTATTGGAACCATGAAATGGTATCATCACACATAAAGAGGATCGATCCTAGGACCATTGGGGGACACTATGAACCCAGTCTGGAACACTATAAACCACACCTCCTTGGAAAGGGGATCACTACCAGGACTGTTGGGGGAAACCACAGACCCAATATAGTAAATCGAAGATCTCTTAGAAAGTGTATCACTCCCAGTACTACTGGGGGACACCACAACACAATCTGACATCCTGATGATCATATCACTTGGATAGAGGATTGTCGCCCGTGTAGTGTTGGTCACGATGATTCCGCAAACCTCGCCCGGTGAAACTTGCGAAGTGAAGGATAATATAATCGACGATGTCACAACCCTACAAAATCATCCACAACGTAGGGGATCGTATACCCAATGATTCCACAAACCCTACATAAATCTTCCCTAGTATAGGGTATTTTATACCCAACAATGACACAAACCCTATTGGGTTATCCTGATATATAGGGGATCGTCGCTCGTGTAGTGTTGGTCACGATAATACCAAAAACCCAATATAGGGAAAAGTGGAAATATATTATCCCACCCTAGCCTCCCTGGAGGGATGCAACAACTCTATCCAAGCTCATCCTATCAAGGGGATCACAATCATGTACCAAGGATATAATGCCACAACGTACCCTCATAGGGATAGACCAAGGGACTCACTCAAACATTGTTGGTCCAAACATCGCTAACCAAAGAGACCGACAATATCACCCCACATTGTACCTACAAGGCCCAAACTGTGATCATCATCGCATTTGGCGTAGAAAACTGCTCAGGATATACTACTCACAAGCCTGAATCTGAGCCCTGGAGAAAGGGATACGCTAGGCATAAGTTCCTTAAAAAATAACTACGCGACGTGTACGGGGATCTACATGGTATGTGACCATGCCTGACCACCTGGTTGTGTCCTCTACTGCATGTCCTGGTTGTCCATGTTAGCGTACAAGGCATGTATAGCCTGTACACAATGTGTTTATCCTCACATAGGCCCTCGGCCATGTCTTTCCCCCACCGGATCGACTATCCATGTCTTCAACATGGCGTTTACTCCCTTGTACACAGCATGTCCTAGCTAGCTAACCACTTGGTCATGTCTCTTTCCCATTCCCATGTTTAACACCCCATGATCATTTACCTTGTTTGTGTACTTTCACATGGCCATGTCTCTTGACACGACTTCCCTGGTCATGTCCTATGGCCACACTACATGGTATGACTACTATAAGGACATAGCTTTATAATATTACATAATATTGAATTAAATGAATAATTCACATTGAGGATCTTTTCAGATTTAGAGTTTTAGAGAATTAGACCATAACTATTACATAACAACTTGAATATTACAAGTAGACACTACTACTTAGTATCCATTTTTTCATAAAAAAAACTCTGAAAAAGAAACATGTCTAGTTCCATATTTTAGACATCATGACTTTTCCTTAATCTCATCCTTGACCTTATTCATCTTTAAGTCCTATGGAAAACATTTCAAAAACTTGGGATGAGCATAAAAAGCTCATTAAGGGTTATAAATTAAGGAAGGAAAACATTATCCCATCAATAAATACAAATCAATGAAACTATATTTTTTAATCATAACATACCTTACAAAATCATAAGATTTATGAATAACACACACAAATCATAAATCATAAAGGTTACTTATGGAATGCATATCAAACTTACATTGTAGCTATCACAGCTACATAGGGAGTTACACTTGGAATACCCATCACAGTATATTCCCTAAATCTCTTAGGAGAAACATCATGTTTACCTCCATCATGTTACCCAATGCATTGGAGAGCTATCTCGGGCTCACCCGCCCTAGTTTTATCACAGAACCACCCATATACATAAACAATGCCCAATAATTATAACATAATCATAACACATAACACATGTATAAAGTAAATATAACATTTCCACCTTCCAATATATCAAATCAAGATATTGAAATAAACAATGCTTTATCAAATCATTTTCAAAACCATTTAAAAAGATATTTTTGAATCAAAGTGTCTCATACCACTTTGAAGCTTTTAAATGAATTATCATTTGAAAATATTAATGACCATATAAATAAATCCTAAAACCTATTCTGAAAACATGGAAATTAATGAGAATAAATCTTTAAAACATTTAAATCGATATTTTGGTTAAAGAGTTTTTTAACAAAAAGAGAGATGCTTGAATACAAATAAATGAAGAATAACATTTAATCAGAACGTTATAATATCATGAGAATAAATGGATTCATGATATAATATGTCAAAGGATAGTATATACATCATATAAGAGTGAATTGGTGCATAACAACAATAAAGTCTTAGTGGAAATGTAAATTGAGATGAAATCCCTTATAAAGATGGTATCCTTAAATCAAGGATAAATCAATCACATAATTATGCGTGAAAAATATAAATACACCCAATATAAGTAGATATTAAGTGTAAAACAATCAGAGGTAATTTTTGCATATTCATAGGACGACATATTCAAGAAGTACAAGTTGAACCCAAAGAATTGAAATTGGGTTAAGAAGTTCCCTTGTAAAAATTTAACAGCCTAACGACGTCACTTTAAAATTCAGAAAATGAGTTGATGAGATAAAAAGGGTATCTCAAAACTTGGATATAAATTTTACATCAATAAGTATATATAAGAACATATCCCAACATAATAAGATGTAAATTAAAATACATAACAAAAAGAAGTCTTTTAAAAAGAGGAGGGTGAAAGGTTCCCTTACCGATTTGGTAACTTACAAAACATACACCACATGAAAGAAGGATCATACAATGAAGATTTAAATACTCATAAATGAAAGTATATTACACAAAGAGTACAATCATGGGCAGTACATGCATCACACAAAAGGAAATAGTGGTAAATATAGCATGAATCTCAGGGGAATAAAAAGGTGTGATGAAAAACCCTTACTTCGTTGTAATCAATCGAGTCATATGACCAAAAGTTAATAACCACCAAATTAATCACAGAATACCATAAATATAAAGAGAATAATGATAATATGTATCAAATGGCATCACACAATTCACCACATTCAATAAATAAGTGGCGAACAATGGAAATCTCACGTAATTAAAAGTGAGATAAGAAAATCTCTTACCTTGTGTCTGACTTGACCCGTTCGTTCTTTAATCTCTTGAATAATAAACTAATGTTAATTTCTACTTGATTAAGAAACTTTTTAGAGTTTATTATTCCTTTTATATTACTTATTACCATGTTATAAACATTATGTAATCATTTAAGTTAATAACGGTCGTTTTGTCGATATTTGGTACTTGAGTAAAAAAAATGAACACCTTATAATTACAAGTTGTTCATGTGGTAAGATATCCATTATCTTCATAATGATATTAAAGATTTAGATATAATATATATCATATATATCCAGTATATACATGTATTTATAATAGTACATAACATTTAGAGGTAAGAAATGAAATGCATCGTTCATAGAGACGGTAAGTTGTACGCACGCATGAACGCTACTTCCATTTCTATTTATTATTTTAATGGAATTAAAAACATAATGATATATAGTTATATTATAATTCCAGTATAATATCATATAAAATATTATTAAATTCATCCTTTATACGCCCCACATAAGGCATTAACAAGTCATATCACTTTGAGGGGGCGGTAGTCCGCACTTCCTCTAATGAGATTATCGTATTTTCCCACTATAGAAACCATAAATTATTTCTATAAATAGAAAAATATAGAAGCATAAAGAAAACATAAACATAATATATATCATATATAAATATAGTGTCATCATAATTGCCACCATGAGAGGCGGTTGGAGATATTTGAACAATCATCGTTTTGTGAGGTGTTAGTTTGTCATCCACAAAAACATTGTGTTCTTCACCCATTAGATAGAGGTGTGTGTAAGTGTAGTTCGAATCATTCTCATAAAAACATCCTAGTATATTAAGTATACTGGTGTTGTTACAAAATAAAGGAATAAAAAGAGTTTAGGGGTTAGAGAAGTAAAATAAAAGAAAACAATTTAAGAGAAATTGTTACCTTTAATTTGGGTAACTCTCTTTGGTTTGAACCAAAGGACTTCTTGAAGTGCCTTCTGCCTAAGTTAAGGCTTCTAGGATGAGGATAATAATGTAGGGAGATTAATTGGACAGAATTTGGACGATCCAAAAAGCTTTATAGGTGTGAGGAATTGGTTAGAAGTGGTCTCCTTTTATAAGAGAGAGGAGGGGCTTTTTAGGAAAGTGTGATAATATTATTTTATTATATAAATATATTTGGTTTATAAAGGTCCAAAAATCATTAAAGTCAAAGATGAGATGACTCATAGTCGAAATAATATCATCCAATAGGAATTGGACAGGTTTTGGATGTTATTTTAATATTTATAATCTTATTTATTTAAATCTTTTACTAATGAGGTAAATACTACATCATTATTGTGTCATAAATAATTTAATTTATGTGATGTCTAAAAATTATAAAAAAAATACCATGATGCAGGAAATATTTTTATATTTATAATGAATATTTATAGTTTAAAATATAATTTATATAACACCATAAAAAATTAATTTACTAAAATATTTTTGTTTATGTCATTTTTGCCTTTACATTAAATTAATTAATCTAAATTGTCATTATCTTTCATAAGTGGCTCAATGGGATTCCAAAATATACCCAAATATGCCCATGGTCGGTCATTACTCATCTAATAAGGTTAGAACATGTGTTAAGGTAATTTTGAATTATTACAATATTCTTTTTACCTTAAATTACCATATTTACCTTTAACCGTGGTAAATAAAAGTCAAAAGTTATTATTCACCAAAAATTATTTTCATTTTATTGAATAAAATTTTACTTATTGATAACAACCATGTATATAGGATTTTTGAAATTCAATTCACAGAAGGGGTAAAATTTCATTTAAATGAAAAAATCAGTTTTTTTAACTAATACTAATTGATTTCACTTTTCAACAAAAATTGATGTTTTTCAGAAAAATACTAAAAATTCAGCCTAAGATTTATTTGATATTCTGAATTCAAAAATTATGTCTATTTTTTAAAATTTAAAACATAGAAGTGGCATTAATTAATTTAAAATTAATTCCCGCTGTTAAAACAAATAGCGTGTTTTTGAGAAACAATAACTATCAAAAGATTAACACTTGTTTATGTCTAATTTCAAAGTGAAATTAATTCCAATGACCAAAATTGGATTAAATGGTAAAAATATATTCTAATTACACTTTAAAACCAATTAAAAAAATAATCTAACCATATAAATAAATTAGATTAAAACACATGTTTGAATTAAAATACAATATTTTTCACTATTCATTAGAAAATGAACTTTATCAGAAAAATTCCAAAAATTTACACAAAGTAAATTTTGATGTCCCCATTCTAAAGAAGGATTTTATTTGGTCAAATAGAATGTATTAAAGTGACCAAAATTAGATTTAAAGAGGGTTTTCCATTTAAAAGGCGGTAAATCGGCCTTTTAATGTTAAATATGCTTAAAATTAGATTCATTCACATTTTAAGCCTCTAACTTTTATTGGATAAATTTAAATACATTTAACAAAAATGTATAATCATATTGTAGTTAGTTTTGTTTATTCTCGTCAATACAACGGCTAGGAGTAACTACCATTTAAAATAGTAATATTATAATATATTATTAGTGTGCAACGTAAGATTTCAAAGAAACTCGTTGTTGCGTATCGGGTACATTATCGAAAATAGAAACCCCTTTAAAGTAAAATTAATATTTAATTCACAAATATTAATAAATATGAAATATGTCTTATTCTTTATTTACCTGGGATGTTACAACTACATAGGGTGTAACCCCGATACATGGTGTGTAGTCCCAAAAAGTAATCTTCCACAAATAGGAAGAACACATGGCGTGTAACCCTGCACACACACTAAGTGATTGGGAATTCTGATGGGAATTCCCCTACTAGCTGCCCGATTCACCTCAGTTTCCCCTAACACCCATAGATCGACCCCCAAGTTATATCTAGCAGTTGTATAAGGGCTCTAAAACCTTAAAAAACACATATAAATTGGGATCGGGACTTAAAACTCTAATATGCCTACCTCATGGTGAAATGGTGAAGATTTGGGTGTAGATCCATGCTTCGAAGTTGCTGCACCACGATCTGGGAGCGATCGTCATCAAAATTGAAGATCGACGACGCCTCTTC
Organism: Viscum album; assembly: GCA_963277665.1. Classification (NCBI taxonomy): domain Eukaryota; kingdom Viridiplantae; phylum Streptophyta; class Magnoliopsida; order Santalales; family Viscaceae; genus Viscum; species Viscum album. The sequence goes on from OY728136.1 coordinate 1,843,820,561, forward strand.
TCCTTGGATATGCCTTGGTTCCGTCCTTCACTCCAAGGGGTAAGGGAGCGGCTCTCCTCCCGTCATGCACACCAAGGGGGTGGGGGAGAAGGGATATTGTTTTAAATTTATTAAAACAACATCTTTCATTTAACACCCTGCTCACGACTCACCTCCGACTCGACACCTAACACCGACATATTTTATGTGGCACCTAGGTCAAACGCCACATTATAAACTCAACTGTGGTCTTAGAATTCTGATCTGGGAATTTGCTCTAGAGTTATTCAATGTTTCAAAATAAACTGAGTAGATGCGATAAAATATTTTTAATATTTTTAATATCACTGCGATGAGGCTCTCCGGGCCTCAGAATCCTATGCCGACTCAACACCGGGCTCTAGAAATATTTTTAGAAATATTACAAAGTCTTACATGTCAAAACCCAAGTCATTATAATAACTTTAATATAAAAAATATTAAAGTAAAAGATAATTTCATTCTAGAAGCACTAACACGCTACTTTGACTCTTGTAAGTGCAATGAAAGAAGGTAGAAAATCAAAGAGATTTCTCATTTGCATTGATAATCATTCTATGACAAAATGACCGATTATCAAAGAAATAAATGGCATACTCAAGAAAAGAAAAGAGATTCTAACAGAGAATCTTCTTTAGAAGTAGGGATCTTCATCCAGTAAGTTTGAAAGATCATAAAGCACAGGTTCCTCAACTAGGAAGACTAAAAAACCAGAAAATTATTCAAAAAGATATCTTGATAGCAAGTCTAAGGATAAAATTCATATTGAATGATTTGTTTGTGGTCAGAAAGTCCATTATAGCACCCAATGTGCATAAAATCTAAGAAACATGAAGTCTCAGAAGAACCATAATGTAGAAATAGATGGGAGCTCAAAAAGAAAATAAAAGATTGTTTCTAAATGTTGGGATGATCAAGTAGAAGCAGAACTTGAAAAGAAGCAAAAGTTTCAGAAAGAACTTCATCGACATAATATTCTATGCGAACAGGAGATTTTGGATGATGAGCTGGATGAGGAGCTCAATCCAACAAAGGAAATATGGAAATATTTGCAAAGGATTTCAAATATATCAAGGAATAAATCTACAACTGTCTATAATCTGATCAAAAAAAAATAAAGATGATCAAATATTCAAGAGAGGTCTGAACCATGTTTTAGACATGCTTAAAGAATCTGAAGAATTTATGGAGGATTATAAAAATATTGATCAGGATATGATCAGTATGATCATCGGTGAAGATATTCGGCTGAAGGTCCAAGTTTCTAGTCTTCTTGACAAAGTTAAAAGGATCAAAGAAATTGGTGTGAAAGAATATCCAATTCTGAATTGGTTTTGGAGAATGTTAAGAACAAAGATTCCAAAACTCCATATACCAGATACAACATTAGAACTATAGGAGTTCATCGAATGCCAAAAAGATTTCAGAATGGGAGCAGTTCAATTTTTGGGATTTAAGAAAATAAATTTCATCTTCAATTGGGTACCACATATGGTAAGAACAGTTTTAAACAATGCATATCTAAGTTTTCTATAGTGGGTTGCACACATTGAAGCTATCAGATTAGCAGACAGATTGATCATGCTATGGAACCTGTACCCAAGGCACTAGACTAAAGGACCTGTCCAGAAAGCGTTTGAGGAATTACAGTTTAGCGATGAAGATTGACTGAAGTTCAGTTTGAATAAAAGCCATGACAAGCGAATCCAAATTGCATGGAATGTTTACCTAATCAGGTCAAAATCAACAAGTAAAGATTGTATATTCTTTGTAAGAGATAATGTGATAGTCTTCATCAATTCTAGAGACATGAAAAATGCAGAAATGACACATCTAACAGACTTTGTGATGGAGGTAGACACAATTTTTGAAGAATTCAAGATGTGGAAGAGACATAATGAAGATTCAAAGAATTAATGGAGATGGAACAGTCAAAAAAGAAGTTTTGGTTGCTGAAATGATTGATGTTATGTACGATGTGGAGGGATTTTAGGCACTGGTCCATACACGCGTCATATCCAGCATGGATGATTGGATCAAATCAGGCATATCAATTATGTTTGTTTTTATGTGTGAATTATCTGGTGGAAGTTTAACGGTCGTGCGCTCCACCTTTTGATTTTTCTTTTTTGTTGTCGGATGTGTGTGTTGTAAGTAAAGGTCGAGTCAGCTTCTCGGGCAAGCAGAACTCATAAGCCTATATAAGGGACCTCTGACCCATTTGTTCGAAGAGATGATTTTGAATAGAAATCAGAACGATTTCAGATATTCTCTCTCTGCGTTCTCTCTAAAACCTTTTTGTGTTCTTCGTGCGAAGAGATTCCAAGAAACGACCCTACGAGTTAACGACAGGTAATCCCTCTATCTTTTTTAGGATATTGTTTTATTGCTGTGTTTGCGAGTGTTTTTACAGCCTTTTTGGATCTCCAAAGTGAAATTTTCAGGGAGACCTCGTCGTAGACTCACCCACTAGTGTACAAATCAAACAATATGATCATAACCATAGCTCACAAAATTTTCATTAAGTCATTCAATCTATCAAAACTAGACTACTTTGAACTTTCCATATGTTTTTGAATATGCTGTGGCTTTTCACACAATATATAAAAAAAAGGAAAAAAGGAAAATAGAAAAATAGAAATAGAAAAATAAAAACGGTCCACTCATCCACTGCTATATATAAGTGCCGGAGCGATCAGGCTCACCGAATTTTAAAGTTTTAAGAGCCCCTTTAGGGTTTGGGCACGGTTTCCCTGTTCTCACCCAAGGACCGCCTGGCTGCGATGCCGATGACGAAGGTTACGTTGAAGAGCTCCGACGGGGAGATTTTCGAGGTAGACGTGGACGTGGCGAGCCAGTCGCAGACTATCAAGAGCATGATCGAGGACGATTGTGCCGATAATGATATTCCTCTCCCTAACGTGAACAGCAAGATCCTCTCGAAGGTGATCGAGTACTGTAACCGGCACGTCGAGGCTTCCAAGTCCGAGGATCGGCCAACTGACGATGAACTCAAGTCCTGGGACTCTGATTTCGTTAAGGTTGATCAATCTACTCTATTCGATCTCATTCTGGTGAGTTATTCAAATTTTCTTACATTTATTTTTTAAATCTTCGTTTAGTTTTTTTAGCGTTCTTGTAAATATTGTTTTTATGGAGGTTTTGTATTCGCTTCTTCGTCTCCATCGTTTTTAAATTGATTATTTAACGTTTTCTAGTGTTTTGATGTATTGTTTTCAGAATGATTTTCAACAATACTTATAAGTAGTTCTTCTTGAGATTGGGGGTCGGTGGACTGTTTTATGCTTGCAGATTCGTCCTTTATCTCTTGCCTGTTTGTAATTCTTGCTGATACGATTGTGCTGTTGCTTACGGAAGCGATTGAATTCATATTTAGATTTTCTGTTGTTAGAATTGCTTCTGTTTTGATACCATCCAGGGTAAGATTAGTCATTGCTGTTGTGCAATGGAATTTGATATTTTAACTGTTGTATAGCGCGATATTTAATATCATAAAACTTACTATTCGTGTGTTGTTTCTAAAATTTTGATTTTCAATGTAGATCCATCGATGGTCTTACCTTGTATATGATGTTCCTTCGAACGAACTTTTTTCTTGTAGTATTATTTTTTCCTGTTTTTTAATGTTGCTAATTTTTAGTTCTTCAATGTCCTAGTTTTATATTCAAAGATTGTAATACCATTTCAATTTAGTTCCGTAGGTAATCACTTATTCGGTAACAAAGAACACGTTGATGGTAATTTTTGGCATTTAAGCATCTTACCTGTTGAAAGAACCGATCCGGTGGCGCGTTGAGTAGTTGATTTGCTTCTTAAAATGCTTCGGTCTTGTTCCTGAACTATTTTTAATCAATTTCTTTGCTGTTGATTAAAATCTTTGTGCGAATTCCATTCCCGTGATGATGTTTTTGAGTAACAGGGGTTCGAGCCAGCAGAACATGTAATATCTGTTTGACTTATGGTTGAGCGTTGGTTGTTCTTTTATGCAGGCGGCGAACTATTTGAATATAAAGAGCTTGCTGGACCTGACCTGCCAGACGGTGGCGGACATGATAAAGGGGAAGACTCCAGAGGAGATCCGCCAGACTTTCAACATCAAGAACGACTTCACGCCCGAGGAGGAGGAAGAGGTCCGCCGGGAGAACCAGTGGGCTTTTGAGTGAAGAATGTAATCAAAGCTTGCAGTTTGAACCATCACCGTGAAAAATCACTATGTTTTGAATCTTTTGATGCTTTTCATGGTTTTCATTATATCTGAAATCAATATTAGCTTAATTGATTTATTTTGATTATTTTTAAGTTTTAGGTTTGTTTTTTAACAAAATATCAACTTTTACTAACATCAAAACAACACAGCATCGTAGGAGATATCTCAATTCTCCGGTTTCAAAAATAATGTGCATGATGAACAATTTTCAACATGAAATAATATAGATGATGAATGAATAATGGAGGTTACCCAGGTACTCACCCGGTTAAATATTTGGATAATGGTTAAGTGGGTATTTATAAGTTTATGATATAAAATTGAAAACTTAATAAACAGGTACAAGTAGAATCATATTTTAAGAATATTATAAACTCAATTATGAAAATTACTATTAATTAATCAATAATAAATTTTTAAATGATATTATAATTATAAAAAACATTTATTTATTTTTGAGTTAGCTACATATTATATTTATATGCAACTTTTATATTTGAATTCGTTGACTATATGTTATTAAATTTTTGACATTTTTATTCTAGTTTTATAAATAAAATTTAAATATTTAAATTTCTAATTAGATAATTAAACGGGTTAGAGTTGAGTTTTCGGAAAAATAAACAGGTTAGGGTTTGGGTACTTCAAATTTCACGGTACCTAATCGGGAGAGAGGGATGAAGAGAGGGTGATAGAGGGAATAAAAAAGAAGATAAAAAAGAGAGTATTGTTACATGTCAAGTTCCAACTCGCCGAAAACGCACCTCTAAATCCTCTCGTGGTGATGGAGGTGTAAAGCTCATCTGTCTCCATCACGGAATGGTCGAGGCCCCCTCTCCACTATCGGAGGGGGCATGGTCTCCCGTAGATGAAAAACTCACATCCCTCGTTTTCATTGGTTGTGAGATGAGGTACAATTCTCTTCCAATGAATCCAGTGATTTGGTTGCAAGATCATGTCCCTCGATTGATTGATGGGATTTTTGTCAGAGTTAAGACATTTGAAGCTGTAGAAGACTTCATCGATTCACAAATTCACATTGGTTGTGAAGTCCTTTAAGCAGATAAATTTTGGGTGATGATTTCGACACATATGCCAATATTGATAAGGGATTGAAGGATCAAGTGGTGATAAGGCTCTAGGCCCCTCATCATTTGTCTATTAAATTGTCTAGGGGCCCTCATCATTTGTCTATTCAATTATCTAGGGAGGATGACTTCTCCATGGCTTGGTCGAGATCGATTCACTCATTTGGTTCTTTTCATTTCCTTCTTTTACATTAGTCTTCAGATTTTAACAAAGGGAAGTATTCTACAGCATTGGTAGTGTGGACCCAATTGTTGAGGTTTTTGTTGCCTTTTCAGGATCATGTAGTGTTTTGAGTGTTCAATGACTCAATTGGAAAATTTCTTCATGCGGATCTATAAATTCTTATAGGTAAGAATCCAATTTATGGAAAAATCCATGTTAAAATGGACTTATCTCATATATTATTAGGATTTTCTTTGTTTGAAGTGGTTGATGACCATCTCTTCAAATAGAAGATTGTGTTTGAATCTATTAGACAATTTTGTTTTAGCTGAAAATTACAAGGGAACTCTATGGATAATTTTGGTAAGGCTCGGAAGTCTTAGCTTAGTTTAGGTGACATTGTTAATAGTCTACCAGATGTGAAAGATCAAAAGGAATTTGCGGGGAATGTTGCACTTGGTGCAGTTGAAGGGTTAACGGTTTCTATTGAAAAGCCTACAAGGCTTCCACGAGTTCAGTTGGGACAGTTCTCTCTTCATGCTAGAAGGCAAAGGCGTTAGCAGTAATGTAGCCTTCTAAGAAGATTATGCGTAGGGTTTTGGTAATGATATCGATACTTGAAACACAGAGGAAATGATAATAAAACTCATCTAAGATCCCAACGAATAAATGAAAAACACAATAATAGAATAATAAAATAATAATACCCTTTTCAAAAAGGTTTTGGAATGTTTAGATCAAGCTTGAATAATCAGATCCAGGTGTTCTTTAGTATCCACAAATAATGCTAATCATCGAAGTCTTCATGGGATCCACTTCCTATCCAAGTGATGTTAGTTATTCCAAAGGAAAAGGATGGAATAAGGGATGATAAGAATACTAGATATGTTAGGGCCAATAGGGGCCTATATACCCTGAGAGGGGGGGTGAATCAGGGTATGGATATTCTTTTTCCAAGTTCTTCCTGCCCCACTGGATCTTGACCTCTTTGTTACAAGGGTCACTTTGTTTGCACTTGTGTGGTTACTATGATCACTTGTCTACTTTACCTGATGATGATGCTTTGAATACAATGCAGGAAAGTAAGCAGGCAGACACAAAGATTTTTACTTGGTTCACCTCTAAGGGCTACGTCCAAGGAGCATACGCCGACAAGTTGCCGGTTCGTACCAAATTCCACTAGACTTCACTAGCTGTGGATTACAATGTTCGGGCTAGATCACTTCTATGCCCAGGCTCACTGCCTTTACAATGTTTAGGGTCAGCTCACTGCTTTCCCAAGGGTCACTCCCTGTTTCTCTCTCTCTGGCTCACTGCCGGTGGAGAGGATCACCTTCTTCCTCTTCCTAAGCTCACTGCTCTTGGAAGGGAATCCAATCACAGTTTATAGACCTGTAGGTCTCTTCATTTCCATTAAGGAATGCATCTTTCTCTGTATGTAGATGCTTTGTTGAAGTCCAACTTTCACCCGCAGATGAATCTCACTTTGCACCGGATGTACCGGGCAACCTCAAGTTTTACGCGCAACCCTTACGGTGCTTTGCGCGCAATTTCTATGCTTTGCGCGAAATTCCTTTTTCGCGCAACTTCCAAATTTTACGCGCAGCCTGGAAACTGTCTTGCGCGCAATTCACTGCCTATGCGCGAAATCCACTTTTCGCGCAACCTTCCTTTTACGCGCCAACTCAAACTTTCTGCGCAGCCTTTGCTTTTCGCGCAATCCGACTTTACGCGCAAACTTTAAGTTTACGCGCAACACCCTTTCAAACTTCAATTTCGCGCACCAGAGCTCGGGTATTTTCTATGTCTTGAACTCTACTGAATGGAGGAGGGTCACTTCATATTTATAGGCAAAATCGACCCCGCGCGAAAAACCCTCCTTGAGCGCGTAATCCGCGTTGATCGCGAAATACTAATCTTCCGCGCACAACCATTTTCCGCGCACTGCTCCATAATTTCGCGCACCTCATGCCTTTGCCATTTTACGAGCTTCGGACCTCGTAACACCTCTTGCGCGAAATACTTCATCCGCTATTTCGCGCGCCACTTCAATTTTCCGCGCACGCCTCCAAAATTTCGCGCGCCTCATGCCTTTACCGATTTTCAAGCTTTCGGCCTTGAAACATCTTTTGCGCGAAATACAATTTCGCGCAACCCGCTGTTTTGCGCGCCACACTTCAAGATTTCGCGCAACCCTCTAGTTTTGCGCGCCACGCTTGATTTTTCCGCACACCTTCTTCATTTCTCTCTCCTCAACCTTTGCCAACAACATATCACTCCATTTTCCATTGGCGATTTTCAGGCCCAAAAATTTGGCAAACACTGGAAAACGGCGCCACCTTGTACTGCTCTTTTGTACCGCCTCCAGATCGTCTTTTCCTTTGTCAAAGTTCTTTGTCAACATGGAATGTCAACAAATTCTCGGGAACTCGACAATTCTCCATGGAAACCTGCTTTGTCAACAAACACAATCAACCCAAAAATGCTGCAATGTTACCTTGAGGGATTTTTGCCCAACAATCTCCCCCTTTGGGTTTGTTGACAACTCTTCACAACTCTGCTCAGAAATATTTTCTGCACTTTGATACCACACTGAGTCTTCTTCCAGCTGCTACCACCATTCGCCTCTTGCGATTATGATAGTGTTCAAGGATTCACTTAACATGTACTCTAAGCCCACATGAGCAATGCTCGGCGTGAGAAACAAGAGTAGTATGAAAAGTTCATCAATGAATCACTTCATGTCAGACCCCAATTGTCGATTCCACCCTGATACCAATTCTTAAAATAAACCCAGTTGTTGAACCACACTGATACCAATTGGTGAATTCTTAAGTTGATACCAATTGTTGATAGCTGGACACCGTCTCACACCATTCCAACACCACTGTTCTGCTTTTATCACGATCCTCAGCTGTCGTGATTTCTATGATTTGATCGATCACGTCTAGCATCGTCAGATTTAAAAATCTCTCCCCCTTTCTCATTGCTCCCCCTTTCTGGCTGCTCCACCTGTCAGCTTCTCCCCGTATCAATTATGATTTATCAAATCTCCGCACTATTTTCTCTCTTGAACTAACACTTTTCTCCCCCTTTGTCAAGCACTTTTCAAGCACTTTTCTCCCCCTTTGTCAACGAACCCAAAGGTCACGCCTTTGTAGTCTGTAACATAGTAGAGAACACATATCAGCACATGAGGGAAAAACACACCATACCTCGGGGAGAGGGGGGGGGACCCATATCCACACTATTTCAAGTGCGGGGAGTAGACTGAACTCCCAGAGCCAGTCGATGCCTCTCAAATGCTTCCTTGGGTAAGGCCTTTGTCAGAATGTCTGCAACCTGCAGCTCTGTAGGCACATACTCCAACTTCACGATCCCCTGCTCAACCTTCTCCATGATAAAGTGATACTTAATCTCAATGTGCTTTGTCCTGGAATGATGGACGAGATTTTTGCTGAGATTTATAGCACTTGAGTTGTCGCACTGGATTCCGATCGGAGACTTCACTTCAACTCCCATATCGGCAAGCTGCTGCTTCATCCACAATAACTGTGTGCATGCTTGAGGGGCCGCAATATACTCAGCTTCTGCGGTGCTCAATGAAATGCAATCTTGTTTCTTGCTTAGCCAAGAAATACACAATCCATTATGATAAAAAGCACCACCTGACGTTGGTTTCCTATCATCCGCTGAACCGGCCCAGTCTGCATCAGTATATCCCAATAACTCTGTCTGAGATTTGTCATTGTATGTCAAGCCGAAGTCCACTGTGCCCTTGATATACCGAACTATTCTTTTCACTGCAAGCATGTGACTTTCCTTGGGATTACTCTGATATCTCGCTGCTTGGCATGTGGCGAAAACAATATCAGGCCTTGTTGCGGTTAAGTACAACAGACTTCCAATGATTTGCATGTATTCTGTGATATTAACTGCCCTGCCACTGTCATCTTTTGATGATTTCATCCGGGTAGAAACCGGAGTCTTCATCTCCTTGGAATTTTCCATTCCAAATCATTTCAAAGCATCATTGGAATACTCGGATTCAGAAATGAATGTTCCATTCCTGCCTTGTGTAACTATTCTTCATCTGATCTTCCAAATATTATGTCTTCTTCCTTGACCAGCCTCACCATCCTTTGATTACTATTGTTGTTGAAATAAAGATTGTAATCAAATCCCCCACACTGAAAACCAATCTTCTTCAAATACTGATATAGCCTTCAGTACCATTCTCTTGGGGTGTATGCTTTACACACCAGTCGTTCTTTGTTTCGAATCATTGTACCATCTTCGTTCATCTTGTCTAAATAGACCCATTTTGTCCTGATGACGTTTTTATCATCTGGCCTCGAAACAATTTCCCAGGTCTGATTCTTCTCAATTCTGACCTATCGCTTCATTCATGGCATGATCCCGGTTTTTCATCTTCCGCTGCATCAGCAAAGCATTTCGACTCAACCTGAGATAGTAATGATGTCTGCTGTAGTGATTTCATTCTCTTTGTCTGAACTGGATCTCACTGATCACTGATGATAGTCTGCCTGTCAATTTCATCTCGATTCTTTGTATTTTGTGCAGATAAGGATTTTACATCCTTGTACTCATCATTAGTATCTTATTTTGAGTCACCCTCAGCCAGTTCTTCTCCCACTGTGTTGCTTTCTTCCTCAACACTTTCGTCAGGAAATTTTTCACTGACTCATTTTTCAGTGGCTTCATTTCTTTCAGCTACTTTTCGCAGCTTCTTGGTATCCTGAAAAACAATCAGCTGATACCACAATGTTAGATCAAAATAAATAAGCATGAAATTCTTGATCACTGCTGCTTCTCCCATAGTATGTCTTCTCTCAATAGACAACACTTGAGCTGGGTCATCCAATTATTTCCTTGACGGATCTGGCATATGATTTTGTTATCAAATGCTCCCCCTGTGTTACACAACACTTCTATCTGGTAGGCCCAACGGCAGAGACCCATAATCATTCTTCTCCACGTGCACCATTTATACTAATATGGCACTCAGCATCGATCCATTAACCAAATCTCTAAGCCTACTGAGTTGGAACTCGGTGTAGGAAACAAGAGATAGAGTTAATAACACAAACACTTCCTATTGTTCTCTGTTGCTCCCTTTCTTCATCAACTCTAGTACCTGATTTGAATCAATTGAAATTCTAGAGCAAATCACTTCTCCACTTCGCATCCTTAGATGCCACTACCCCATGGATCGTATCTCCCTAAAACCTGAAACGCATGAATCATCAGTTAATAGCATTTAAATATATAGGGAGAGGGGAATCTTCTAGAATCCTCAACATGAGGATGATGGTTGATCCTGATGGGTCAACCCTTTGATTCTTTCTTGGAGCGCATCACACTCCTTTCTTGCTTCCTCCAACTGCCTGACCAACTTCAACTGTTCTGGCCATATGACTAGGCATTCTTTGCTCACATTCTGAGCCTTTTTCTGATATGAAGATTCTGCAGACTTGGCCTTTCTCACAATCTGGGGTTTAGACCAACTGGTACACATTTCGATCTTTGATGTTCTACCGAAATTCCATTTCCCTTGACTGTTTCTCGGTGCAGGAATCTCCTTTCTTGTCATCTTCCCTGTCTTCTTTGTCCATTGTAGGGATCTGTCTTTTTCTTCCACTTCTCGTTGCAAAACACGACATGTGGATTTTTCGATGCATTCTTTGCTTATCTGCCTTTTATCAGATTTATGAGTCACCGCCCTATTTTTCATTGGTGGTGGGTCCTCCAGTGAACGTTCATTCTTCTTTATCACCACTGGAGTAGATCTCCCCTTAATCTTCCAGGTTTTCTCACATTCTCTCCTTGAGAGCTGTTGTGAGTATGACATAGGAGGTGACTGATACACCTTTCGTTCAGCTCCACGTGATTTCCTTGAGGCTTGAAGCCTATTCTTCTCCTTACCACTTTGTCTCCCAGTACATGCTTCTTTCTTGTACACTTCCTGTGGTGGAGATCTCTTTTCTTGTTCCTTTCCCTTTCCTTCTTTCTTCTTACTGCAATGTCTCGCCATGTGCCCATAGTGAGAACATATAAAACATTTTCCCTCAAAGGCATACCTCATTTCATCATCTCTCTGCTGAGATGTTGATGCACCTTGAGTTCTTCCTCTGATATTGTTCTCCTGAGCTTCCTGACACATGCTCATGGTGTGTCCCATTCTTCCACAGTAATAGCATCTAATATATGCTTTCCTCTGAGAAGCTCTTCTTTCTAATTTCTCATGATGCTTCTTCCTGTTCTCAGATTTATTAATGTCTCTCTTTTCACAGCCTGAAATGTACTCCAGAGCCTCTGTACAGAAGCTTGATGTGTGGCCATGAACTCCGCAGAAATAGCACACATCATCACTCCTTGAAACTATCCTCATAGGCCTATCTCCAGCACCTACAAGATTTTTCTTACCTTTGTAAATTTTCACTGCATTTTTCTTATCATCCATAGGAGTGGAATTATCATATCCAATGCCAGCATTTCCAAAACTTGCTGGTCTTTGAGCTGAGAAAATATTATGTTGTTTCTCTTCAGAAACAGCATATCTGTTCTTCATTTTATCATCACTTGTCGAAGGATGATCAAATAGCAAGTGCAGTGCATCCTTCAACTTGGGCTTATCTTTGGATTTAGACTTCTCTATTTCCTGCTTGACTGATTCGAGCTCTTCTACCAACTTTTGAATCTTCATATCCCTTGATTCAAGTTGGACATCATGTTTTTCCTTGAGAAGCTTCCCTCTACTTACCTCATCTTCCAGTTCATGCTTCAGCTTATCAACCATGTCATTTTTCTCCTTTACCTTCAATTTTTCTTGAGCGACAGAGTCAGAGCAACATGCATTCTCTTGTTGTAGCCTTTGATTTTTCTGAACTTCTGCAGACAACTGTGCTGCTAGATCATTATTTCTGGCTTTAAGATTTTGTGCTTCATCTGACATTTGACTCTCCTCATAATCACCAGCCTTTTGTTTTCCTTTCATTCTGGCCATCTTCTGCAGCTCTTGAGCACGTGAATCATTCTTCTCTGTTAGGTCAGTAACTATATCAATAAGCCTTTGATTTAAACATTTTAGCTTGTTGACCTCAATCTCCAACCCCTTGATCTGGATATCTTTAGATTTGGCTTCTTCAGTGTTTCCAACGTCACTTGGAATATTCGGTTCTTCGATGCTTTTGAATTGATCTATCACTTTTCTATTCAAGCCATCGATCTCCCGTTTCTGTTCTTCAATCTTAAGCTTATACTCACTAACTGATTCTGAGTTCTCTGGTGCTGATAACTTGAGTTTCTCAATTTTATTTATCAACTCAGACTTCTCTTCTTCCTGCTGCTGCATATAGAGTTTGGCATCGCGAACAACTTTGTTAGCATTCTTGGTTTTGGCTCTCCAAACATCTATCTCTTCAAGAGCAGCCTCTAACTCAACTCGCATATCTATTCTTCCTTCAATTTCTTCTTCTGTTTCAGTATCACTCTGATGCTCATGTACTTTACTCATTCCAACATCATGATTGAGTGAATCAATCTTTTCCCTTTCTGATTCATCCAAGCCTTCCTTCAGCAAGTTGTTTGATTCCTTTAGTTGAATCACACATTTTCCATATACACTTCCACATTGAGGAGTACCACCTGACTTCTGCTTGTTCTTGGATGTTTTTCCCTTTGCCATGGCTGATTGAGATAAGAGAAGACTGATTCTTTATGCACACAGATCGACTACACCAAGTTGGAGCAAACAAATCTGATAACAACAACCTTCCCTCTGATACCAATTGTTAGGGCCAATAGGGGCCTATATACCCTGAGAGGGGGGGTGAATCAGGGTATGGATATTCTTTTTCCAAGTTCTTCCTGCCCCACTGGATCTTGACCTCTTTGTTACAAGGGTCACTTTGTTTGCACTTGTGTGGTTACTATGATCACTTGTCTACTTTACCTGATGATGATGCTTTGAATACAATGCAGGAAAGCAAGCAGGCAGACACAAAGATTTTTACTTGGTTCACCTCTAAGGGCTACGTCCAAGGAGCATACGCCGACAAGTTGCCGGTTCGTACCAAATTCCACTAGACTTCACTAGCTGTGGATTACAATGTTCGGGCTAGATCACTTCTATGCCCAGGCTCACTGCCTTTACAATGTTTAGGGTCAGCTCACTGCTTTCCCAAGGGTCACTCCCTGTTTCTCTCTCTCTGGCTCACTGCCGGTGGAGAGGATCACCTTCTTCCTCTTCCTAAGCTCACTGCTCTTGGAAGGGAATCCAATCACAGTTTATAGACCTGTAGGTCTCTTCATTTCCATTAAGGAATGCATCTTTCTCTGTATGTAGATGCTTTGTTGAAGTCCAACTTTCACCCGCAGATGAATCTCACTTTGCACCGGATGTACCGGGCAACCTCAAGTTTTACGCGCAACCCTTACGGTGCTTTGCGCGCAATTTCTATGCTTTGCGCGAAATTCCTTTTTCGCGCAACTTCCAAATTTTACGCGCAGCCTGGAAACTGTCTTGCGCGCAATTCACTGCCTATGCGCGAAATCCACTTTTCGCGCAACCTTCCTTTTACGCGCCAACTCAAACTTTCTGCGCAGCCTTTGCTTTTCGCGCAATCCGACTTTACGCGCAAACTTTAAGTTTACGCGCAACACCCTTTCAAACTTCAATTTCGCGCACCAGAGCTCGGGTATTTTCTATGTCTTGAACTCTACTGAATGGAGGAGGGTCACTTCATATTTATAGGCAAAATCGACCCCGCGCGAAAAACCCTCCTTGAGCGCGTAATCCGCGTTGATCGCGAAATACTAATCTTCCGCGCACAACCATTTTCCGCGCACTGCTCCATAATTTCGCGCACCTCATGCCTTTGCCATTTTACGAGCTTCGGACCTCGTAACACCTCTTGCGCGAAATACTTCATCCGCTATTTCGCGCGCCACTTCAATTTTCCGCGCACGCCTCCAAAATTTCGCGCGCCTCATGCCTTTACCGATTTTCAAGCTTTCGGCCTTGAAACATCTTTTGCGCGAAATACAATTTCGCGCAACCCGCTGTTTTGCGCGCCACACTTCAAGATTTCGCGCAACCCTCTAGTTTTGCGCGCCACGCTTGATTTTTCCGCACACCTTCTTCATTTCTCTCTCCTCAACCTTTGCCAACAACATATCACTCCATTTTCCATTGGCGATTTTCAGGCCCAAAAATTTGGCAAACACTGGAAAACGGCGCCACCTTGTACTGCTCTTTTGTACCGCCTCCAGATCGTCTTTTCCTTTGTCAAAGTTCTTTGTCAACATGGAATGTCAACAAATTCTCGGGAACTCGACAATTCTCCATGGAAACCTGCTTTGTCAACAAACACAATCAACCCAAAAATGCTGCAATGTTACCTTGAGGGATTTTTGCCCAACAAGATAACCTATCAGATGATGAAAACTAGAGAACTCTTTTAGAGAGTAGTGTTACATGTAAAAGAAAAAGAGATTAAGAAATTTTTTCTTTATCTCAAGTTTCGACTCACCTAAAGCGCACCTCTAAATCCCCTTGCGGTGATGGAGGTGTAAAGATCATCCACCTCCATCGCGGAATATTTGAGCCCCCCTCTCCACTATTGGAGGGGGCACAGTCTCTCATGGATGAAAAACTCGCATCCCTCATTTTCATTGGTTGTGAGCGGAGGTACACCTGATCTCAAATTTAATGCTTTCACGTCTGCTGATTCTCTTTGAATCCAGTGATTTGGTTACAAGACCATGCCCCTCGATTGATTGATGGGAATCTTATCATCGAGCGAAGACCTTTGGAGCTTCAGAAGGCTTTATCAATTCACAAATTGACATTGGTTGTGAAGTTCGTAAGCAGATAGATTTTGGGTGATGATTTCGACAAATATACCAGTTTTGATAAGGGGTTGAAGCACATGAGCCTCAACCCAGTTGGTGAGGACTCCTTAAGTGCATCCAGGCGACCTATGATCAAATCCAGGTGGAGGCTAATTTCTGGGTTACTGTAGCAGCTACTGTACAGCCACAGTAGCAGCTACTGTGGCAGAGACTGGGGCAGGTAATGTCGCAGCTACTATGGCAGGTACCGTGGCAGCTACTATAGCGGCTACTGTGGCGGCTACTGTGTCGCTACTGTAACGGGTACTGTGTGGCTACTATAGCCAGTACTATAGCAGGCATTGTAGTAGCCGAGAATATTCCCCCCGTTTGGGCCTTTGAGCCACCGATTTGGTCCCCGAGTCATTTAAGGCCTTCATGCCACCTAGGCCTTCGGGTCAGTAAGGCCTTTGAGACACCTCAAGGCCTTCGGGCCACCTCAAGGCCTTCGGGCCACCTTAAGTGTAGATGCAAACAAGATAACCTACAAGGAACAAGCTTCAGAAAGAAGATGAGCAAGGAGCTTTCACCATAATAGAAGCTAAACAGATTGCAAGAATGAGAGGGTATGACACCTGCCATCGGGACAAGCCTGTGCATGCACGGGAAAGCCTAGTCGAACAACTATGCGAAGGTGGAGAGTTGATTTCACGATGAAGATACTGGGGAGGAGCAGTTCCAAGTTGTTAGTCTGGGTTGTATGTAATGTTTGAAGCCTATAGACAATGAATTTCTCTAAGGCCTATGGGCCATGTAATACTTACGCTTACCAGCCTTGTAAGGGTTCTACCTCACCCCTTCAAAGGTGGTTTATCAAAAATAAATAAAAAATGAAGGCCTTCGGGCCATTGGAGGATAAGGGGTTGAAGGATAATGTGGCAATAAGGCTCTAGGGCCCTCATCATTTTTCTATTCAATTATCTAGGGGCCCTCATCATTTTTCTATTCAATTATCTAGGGAGGAGGACTTCTCTATAGCTTGATCAAGATCGATTCAATCATTTGGTTCTTTTTGTTTCCTTCTTTTACACCAGTCTCTGGATTTTAACAAAGGGAAATATTCTACGGCACCGGTAGCGTGGATCCGGTTGTCGAGGTTTCTTTTGCCTTTTCAGAACCATGTAGTGTTTTGAGTGTCTAGTGACTCAATTGGAATATTTCTTCATGAATATCTATAAATTATTATAGGTAAGAATCCAATTTATGGAAAATCCTATGTTAAAATAGACTTATCTCATCCATTATTAGGATTTTCTTTATTTGAAGTTGTTTATGGCCATCTCTTCAAAAAGAATATTGTGTTTGAATCTATTAAACAATTTTGTTTTAGTTGAAAATTATAGGGGAACTCTATGGATAATTTTTGTAAGGCTAGGAAGTCTTAGCTTAGTCTAGGTGGCATTGTTGGTAGTCCACCATATGTGAAAGATTAACATGAATTTGTGGGGAATGTTGTGCTTGGTGCAGTTGAAGGGTCAAGGGTTTCTTTTGAAAAACCTATAAAGGCTTCCACAGGTTTGATTGGGTCAGTTCCCTCTTCATTTTAGAAGGCAAAGGCTTTAACAGTAATGTAGCCTTCTAAGAAGTTTATACGCAGGGTTTTGGTAATGATACTGATACGTGAAACATAGTGGAAATGATAATAATACTAATCTAAGATCACACCGAATAAATGAAAAAACACAATAATAAAATAATAATACCTTTTAAAAAGGTTTGGAATGTTTATATCAAACTTGAATAATCAAGTCCAAGTGTTCTTTGGTATCCACTAATAATTCTAATCATCAAAGTCTTTGTGGGATCCACTTCCTATCCAAGTGATTTTAGTTATTCCAAAGGCAAAGGATGGAAGAATGGATGATAAGAATACTAGATAACCTCTCAGACGAGGAAAACTAGAGAACACTTTTAGATAAGTATGACCATAGAAGTCTAAGCACCACATTTTCTTTCTCACAATGGAATTAAGACCGCACCCCTCCTTGTTATTTATAGAAATAAGAGCAATTAGTAGTCTCTAAGGAAGTTAAACCCACAACATCTAAGGAGGTATAATAAAGAGCCATCAAAGGTCATTTAAAGTATTAAATAGCCTCTAAAAGTGGCTAAGGTGGAAAACCACCTTGGGAGGTGCTTCAACAAGTCTCTAAATGGTTTAAACTACCAAGGGAAGTGCTTAAATGACCTCTTTAGGTAGGTATATGATGTTCTCTCATATAACGAGCCATGGAATCCCATCACATCAAGTCCAAGCACAAATTCCATTTGAGCTTTATTATTTCCACATGTTTATGTATTAATAATAAAAATAAATCATTATTTATATTATAACACCATATTAATTATTTAATTAAATAAATACAATTTAATTAAATATTTCAAATGTGAAAAAAAATCTTATTTATGAATATAATAAAGATAAACATTTTAATAAATAGACCAATCACATTGTCCCACAAATTTTAATTAGCATTATCTTATGTACGACTCTAATAGCCCTTCGTAAAATTAGAAATTATTATGAATCTCATTCATAATCATAAACTAAAAGTAGTATTTGGTAAAACATCACAACTAGAAAAATTATAAAAGGTTTTGGTTTGATCTAATCCACAACATGTCCATTAGAAAAGTTCCTTTTTTCCTTCACATCAAGATTAATCATGAGACATGGATAATGTCAACCCTATATAGCTGATCACTTTTCCAAATCCACAATTCAAATAAATCTTATATAATTACATAACTTGTAATTATCTTGGAATGTCCATGCACTTAATTAGTCAAAACTCTATTGGGGGCCATGATTTCATAAACCCGTCATATGGGTAGACACATCCTATCTTGGTTAATCAAATCCCTTTAGTTTATTAGTATTATGATTTATTACCTTCTATTGAGTAAAATTATCAAATTAATTTAGGTAGGTATCAAATTATAAAACCTCAAAAGTAAGGAATCTATTTGGCATCCTCAAGTCGAAGGATCCATCACCAATATTCACCTGAGTAACATCAATGATATATATATATATGACAATCCATGTGATACTTTTTAAGCAGGACAATTTGAACACAAGTTCACCAACTTGTTCCCATGAGTGATCAATTGTATCTATATATAAGTTACCATACTCATATCGATCTAATATATTATCATAACCCAAAATGATGATATTCAATCAAGTATAACTTGGTAATGTATATATTTCATGGGTTTATTACTAATAACTATAAATTAATGATAAAATATTTCCATTAATATACATTACATGATGCAAAATGTTCCTAATTCAATAACACTTAACTGTATTTAGGGAAAAAACACTAACAAGATGATGTTTTTGGGTAAATCTTAAGTTCTGCAGTGCATGAAGACCAGATAATAGATGTGGAACAATATGTTTTTATCATTCAATATGGGAATAGAAATGAATATGATTATATTTTCATAGAGGGGATTGATCATCCAAAAGATAAATGTTAACTAGACCCATTGAACATTGTAAATATAATAGTGTTGTTTCATAAGACAATATAGAGGGATTACAATATGATGCAGTGAAGAAGAAAGCCTTTAAAGATTATATTCATTCATTTGATTTATTAATCTGTAATGAATTTTTTGAACTTAAATATGTGGAATTTAAATATGCACAAGAAGATGACGTTTCACTATCTAATTCTGGAGAATGTAATGAAATGGTAGATACCCAAGATGAGGTGAATGAGGCTTCCCAAAAACATGAAATTGATAGAATTATGACCACTCACTTGAGTAATTATAAAAAAACTAAGGATATATTTCTCTTAGTTAGATAAAACATTTGTTAGACTTGTAGTAAAGGATAATGTGGTTTCGTCTTCTCCACCTTCGATAAAAGGATAAGTGGTTAGGAGGATATCCGAATCTAAGGGTGTTGTTCATGAAGATTATTCTATAGTTCAGGATATGTAATATAAGAAAGGAAAACATCTTATTCTATGGATGGTTTTACATTATATCAAAGGAAAAGTCAAAATCATGCAAGGATTATTCCTCTTCTCAAAGGACTTTGGTAATAAGATCAGTTAACAAACTATCTATATTAGAGAATAAAAATCCAATGGAACTTGTTATAAATGATTTTTTTCTTATATTTCAAATAAATATTGAAAAAAATTCTAAAAAAATGAAAATCTTATTATCAAGTACAACCAAGAAAATATAGAGGAGGATTTTTCTTCTAATTTGGAAATCTCACAAGAGAAATGAAACATGATTAGTGGGTGAGATTTATCTATTTATATGGGGATTGAAAAATATTTGTTAAATGTTGATGAATATATCAGAGTTTTTGATTTTATCTTTCTACTAGTGGAAGAATATTTAGAAAAATATTTATCTTTGGAATTGAGAGACCATGAAGGAAATAGGTTGCTTCTTCTTCAACAAAACTAGGTGGTTCTTGTAGAGGAACTTTTTCCTTATTGTATCTTGTATGTTTGTCACTTTTATTTCTTTTAATATATACTAAGGTTTCCCTCCACTATAAGTGAGAATTATAAATAAATTATATAACACCTTCATTATCCCTATAATATATGTATTTTTAGATTTTATTTAATAAGTGTGGAGGATGTCTTGAGTTTTTTTATTAAAGTATGTTTTCCATGAGAAAATGGAACTATCCTTATAATTATTTAATTATTTAATTATAGGATGTTTAATTGGAATGTGATATGGGAATTAATTAGATGATTTTGAAATGGAAAATATTTAATTGGAAATTGATTATGTTTGATTATGTTGAATTAGATGATTTATGGATATGTTGACACCATGGATAATATTATCGAGGAAATGTGAATTTTAATAGAGGTTTGACCAAGGGTTTACTATAGGTAGAATAGAATTATGATAGAATTTTGAGAGAGTAATATATTTAACTCATTTTTGTCAGAGTTTCAAATATATGATTTATGAAGTAAATTGAGGGATGGTTTATGAATAGAGGGAGTCTCTCTCATCTATTTTCTCTCCATTAACCATCTATAGTTTTTGGCAGTGGTAGAAATTTTTAAGAAAGGTACAAATCTAATATTTTTGGTTTGGATGGATTATCGAGGTATGGTCTAAAATTATATCAGATTCTAAGATAACGTAATGTCTTAAAACTAAAATTTTCATCCTTCTCTCTTTTAAAGGTGTTAATATGAGATTTATAATTTTTGGCATGGATGGTGTGCTACTTAATATATTTCACACCCTTTAAATCATATCCTTATAAACCTAAAAAAACAAGTTACATGATATTTGTGTCAAGCTGCATAGAGTCATTCCACTCATAAAAGGTAATGTACTCTAATATAGAGAGTTATATGGGAGTCATGCCAAATTTTCACGGGTCATGCCAAATTTTTATGAGAGTCATGCCAAATGTGAATGTTCCATACCAATATCCTTTAATTATAATATTTTTTCATTTTGTTAATGAACTTTAGTTTATTGAGGAATTCTAATAATAGGACTCAGTGGTTCCCTCTATTGATATCATCATCTCAGGACTTATGTAGATTTCAAAGAATGTATTTAAGGTAAGTGGATTTTATTTATTGACTTGTGATTGATTTTCCTTTCAACTTCATGATTTAAATTGGTTATTATCAAATAATTATATGAAATTGATTTAATAAAATTTTATTTTTTATATATTTGTGATAAATGAAAAATTTGGGGTTTTCATGGAAATCATAGTTTTTTTTATTTCAAAATCTTGATATTTGATTTAAAATTTATCAATTGAAAAAATGGATTTTTTATCTTAAATTGGATTTTAATTTAAGATATGTTGATACTATGGATTTGACATGGAAAATCATTTTGGAAAGAAAATATTTTAAAATGAAATATGTGAATCATAATATATATGGGAGAGGGTTGTTAATTGGGAATCATTCGAATGGATGAAAATCCATGGAGGGTGATGATATGATCAAATATATAGGTATGTTTTGGGTATATTGTATTTTTTATTCATGATTTTATCAATTGATATGACTAAAGGAAAATTATTTTTTATAGGTGATTTGAGAATGGTTACCTACATTTTTTGGAAACTTTGGGGTGAGTCATTTTCATACAATGGAATGGTTTTATATGAAATCATTTATTAAAATATTATTCTATAAACTATTTGTAACATCCTCAACCTGATCACTGACCACCAAATTGAGCTGGAGACACCACATGACCTTAGGAACACCACCCTATACACAAGAGGATTCCAACTAGTAGTGAGGTCTAATAAACCATGTGTGGAGAATATAACATCTATTATCATCACAATAATAAAAACCAATAACAAAAACATCCATAACAAGAATCACATTAAAGTATATCAAATGGATTTACAACATAAATCATACCATGAATAGATAACATCACCATGCTATAACAAAAGGTAACCCATGCGATTCATACAATCATATGAGAGGTGAAGGACCACCCAACACCCCCCTTTGAGCTCCTATAGATTGTCCACTAGTACTTGAGCCATTGCCTAGACTCACATGCCAAACATTAGTCTTCACACACACCAAAGTTAAGAGTACTTAACGGGACCCATGCCTGCTATACATGCCTTCCAATGAATATTTATGGGATACACTAGACTAGAAAAATATGGCCCAAATTTTGAATGATCTTAAATTGACTTGAGAAGAAAGCTTGTGGGCGTATGCAGACTGACCTTAAAATATACAGGCCCACCTATAGGCCACCGATAATTTTTTATTTTAACATTGTTTCAATTTAATTCATGTTTTTTTGATGAAAAAAACATATATATTTTAAGTATGTGATGAATATATATATATATATATATATATATAAATTAACAATTATATGATACCTATAATGTGTTTAATGTTTAAAATTCCTTGATATTAAGTGTTTTTTTAAATTATTTTTAATCTTGATTACATATGTGGGACAATTTGTGGGTCGGTTCATATAAACAATATAATATACCAAACTCATTTTTTGGAGCCTGTATTAAATATGGGCTTAAATAGACCACACATTTTTAGACCTGGTCCATGTGGTCTTGGCCCACACTACCTTGGTCCAACTTGTTAAGCACCCCTAACCAAAGTGCTCATGTAGAGTGTGATCATAAAAACTAGTAGGCCACCACCAATGGTGTTCCCAATAAAAAAGTATATTAATATATACATGTGATGAATGAAAATTAATCCATAATCATCACATGCATACACCCATCACACCATTGGGTACTTATATAGCTACAATGATAGTTAACTCATATCTGCTTCAACTAGTGTCGAAATGAGATGATGCTTTTATGGTATGGACACAACATCAGTGTGAATGATCTATCACCACCCATTACAATAATCCAGGTGAATGAGCTACCACTATCGCATCCCATAATTCGAATGATACATCACAATATCATGACACCAAGATGAATGATATATCACTGAAATACAACCCACAGGTGAATGATATATCACTAAAACATAACCCTTAGGTGAATGATACATCATCGAACATAGGTGAACGATGCATCATCAAAACATGATTCCCAAGTGAATGATATATCACTAAATATTTTTCCCTTAGGTCACCAAAACATAATCCCCAGGAGTCACTGAATATAACTCCAAGGTGAGTGAAGCATCACCAATATAGAATCCCCAGGTGAACGATAGATCACCGAAATATATCCCCATGGAGAATGATGTATCACCAAAACATAAACCTTAGTTGAACAATATGTCACCAAAACATAGATCCCAGTTTAATGATATATCACTAAAACATAATCCCTAGGTGAATGATAAATCGCCAAAACATAGCCCCATAGTGAACGATGCATCACTGAACCCTAAATACTAGGTGGGCGGTATATCACTGAAACATAACACCCAAGTGAAGGACATATCTTTGAAATATAACCCCATGATTAATGATGTATCATCAAAACATAAACCCTAAGGTGAACGATCTACAACCAAATTAATCTATAAGGTGAATGATGTATCACCAAATCGAAATCCCCATGCCACTAACCAGGGTGGATGATCTACCACCAGTGTACCAACCAAGGTAAATGACACATCATCAACACCACACACAAGTTGAAAAATTCATCACTAAAAGAATAAAAATATAAGTGAATGAATAATCACTATAAATACAAGTAAATCATCACATATCATAACCATGGTGAATGATTTATCACCCTATTCATTGGTTCCACCGGACCAATTATTCACTAGGATAACGACTCCCATGACATAGTATACCTAGTACCCATATTCTAAGCTCAGACCTTACTTTACATGTATTTACCATCACTTGATTCACAAGAGTCATGATAAAAGGGTACTTGTCATACTAAAGTCCCATAAAAAGTCTATCCCACCACTTAGCCTAACCAACATGAGTTAACATCACCAAGTAATACTTAAGGATTCCCTAAAAGGATCACGGCACAATATAGAGACAAAGATTACTTTCATGATTCCATCCCCTATTTATCAAGTTATTATCCCAAGGAAACATTTCCATCGATGGTCACATGTTCACACATAAGGTTTAAAGGATCTATCATGATCTTAATAGTTTATACTCATCATTTGAGGATTAAGGAATCCACACATGGTTTTATTATGGGTTATTATCATACAACCTCCTATGCCTATATATCAAGCATCTCACCCAATAATAATATATAGGATCACCCCTATCCATCATGCTAGGTGAGAATCATATATCAATATAAGACCTCTCTAGGTATTAAAGGCCCTAACTCATAGATATAAACCCTCATTGGGTTAAAATTATCCTTTAACCTATCCTATCACATTGGTGACCTATCCATTAGTAGATATGTAATAATGTATAATACTCAAGGAATTTCTATGATTCTAACAAGACTCCCTAGCATCACCTCACACAAGAGAACCCATTCACAGTTCCATCTCGGTTGACTTTATACCAATTAAATGCACATATAATCCATAAAATATATTCATCACTATATAATGTAGTAATTCATCACTATATAATGTGGTAATATTAGGCATCACCTACCTTAAGCATGGAGTTATCCCCTTAAGTAATATTTCACCAACCTTTTCCAAAATATCAACAAGTGACATCACCCATCACAAGACTATAACTATTCCAAGATGATCCATAATCAATTATAAACAACTTAATATGAATTTACATAATTAATTCATCATTTTACATGTTAATATAATCGATGTAAAACTCACCAAAAATTTATCCTCATTGGACCCTCAAGTAATGGGGTGAGGATCCCTCTTGAAACACCTCCAAGACCACCTCAAAAAAAATATCCAGTGACCAACATCGATATATCATACAATTACATCCCAAACTGATTTAAATCCAAAAAAAATATTTGGGAAGCATCTTAATATTGGGTCAAATATTACTTTATTTAAAGTTGATTTAACTTGAAGTTTTGGTTTTAGTTGATTTTGGCATGCATGATGAACATATGATAACATTAAAATGAAATAATCAAGGCTAAGATGAAAATCTTGAAAATCCAATGATATGATAATTTGTTCCATATCACCTTTAACCATTGTTCAATAATTATAGCAGCATAGATTGATGTCATTGAAAGATTTTGTGTGGTGTTGAATCCATCAAAAGATTGTGGTTAGTGCTTCTAATCACATTACAACTATACCCAAGGTTTGTGGAATATGACCTTTAGAGAATAATCTATAAATAGATTCACTGACTCATGGAACAAAAGATAATGAATAATGTTATCACATTTCATTTAAAGTGTTACTAGTCATTTTAAACTTTTCAACATCTCGTTGCCAAGTGCACTTTAAATTATAGTAGTTTTTCTTTTGAGTGTTTCCTATTAGAGGTTTTTTTGTGAGGATTCCATTGAAAATTATCTAAGTTTACCCAATTTCAATTGTTGATTTTACAACCATGGTTTGAAGGATATTTCAGTGTGTGGAAGTGGGCTGATTATAATTAGCATGATTGAGGGATTTTGTGAGGAAGACAAAGCTTCTACCAACCAGGTTTATCAAGGGATTCTGGTGAGGAAGACACGATACTTGCTGATAGGTTTAAAGCTGAGGGAATTCCAGGTTGGAAGTAGGATACCTTGGATCTGTTATACGACCCCCTTAAAATTTAGATTAAAAGTGTGGTTTTATAGTATAATTTATATGAGTGTAAGTATTGTTATCCTTTAATTTGTGATTTGTTTTAATTACTTTGTGCTTACTATTTTTTGTATTTTCTTGGCACTTATATCAGTGATAACAATAGTTTAATTTTCACTACATTTAACTTTGATACTCTGATATGCATGTATACTAGAAATTATTAATTTCAATCATATTAGACTTAAGGTGGTCATAAAATAGCAAATTTCTTTTATAAATTCAATTCACCCCCTCTTGTAGTATGTCTGCCATCATTTACTAGTAAAAAACTTACCTTTAGCGAGAAAATATGCAACCATGTGTGTTAAACCTTTCAAAGCCTCCCCTAACATCCACTAAAAAACCCTCTCTAAAAAAATTTATTCCATCATGATTTGGTATAATCGACACCTAATACCTAATTCCAACCACTAAAATTAGAGAATAAAGAAAATATAGAGAAAGGGAAGTAGAGAGGAGAGGAACTGACCTTTAATTGATGAAGAAGCAATCTAAAACCTCATTATATCTAGGGTTAATAAGAGGATAAGGAAAGTGGGAGAGGGTCTCAACCTACCATCCATTAAATAACCATTAAATGGAGAACCTAGAGTGGTTTTATAATTTTAAAATGGCGAATGCCTATTTCTACCCATTAAAAAGCATTTCTGGATGGTATTGGGTTCCAAATTCACATAGACTGGCTACCTAGTGGCCCCATCTAGGGGGAACTCCCCTAAACCTCCACTGAATATCTAGTTCCACCCAAATAGGTACCTAGTGGATCACTATATCCAACAAAATAAATTTTTTAAACCCAAAAACCCCAAAAACTTGTTTTGGATATCCTTCACTTGAGTTACCACCTCGTGAACTTCTTTTCAAACAATTAAAATGCACATATAAATGATGATTCATGACCCAAATTGAAAGTTTCAAAATGATCAAGGTTCCTTACTCACTAGGACCTGAATTTTCTCTAGATCCACCAACACCAACCATTACAGGTAGTAAAAAACCTCCCCACCTTAACAATTTTCATCACTGAGAAGTTACCATATGTATCTTCTATGAACTACATCGATCACTAATATTAGATTCACACTTTAATTTCTTATTTTTAGGAACAAGATGATGATTAAGGTGGTTGATTTTCAAGTGTTTTATTTTTTCTTCAAGTAAAGTTTTTAAATAAAGAAATCACCTCACTTTGTATTTGGTGAAAATTGCATTGATGGTTGTTTTCAAAATAATCAGACTCACTTTTTCCATTGTAATGAGAAAAAGTTGTTTGGAAGAAATAGTTCTGATTAGACTCACCTTAGGTCTGTAATGAAATACAAAGTATCTTTATGGAAGTAAATGGTCATCATATTCACTCTGAATTTGGTGTGAAAGGAGTAATTGTTTTTAAAAAGAATCAGAGTCTATGCCAACAATAAAATTAAATGTGATGATGCATTCCTGATTTGTATTTTATAAATCATAAATTGATTAAAGAACTTATGATGCAAGAATGATGGAAGAAAATGGAAAATAGGATTTTCAAATCATAACCAGATTTATCGTACCTAGGTGGAAGAGAAGAAAAGGGAGCTAGAGATCATACCTAGAAAAATATTACCCAGCCTGATCATATCCAAGAAAATCATACCTAGAATAATCATACCCATAATGATCATACCTAGAATGATAATACCCAGAATGATCATATCCAGAATGATCGTACCCTGAAAAGATCGTATCCAGGACAATTGTATTTAGAAAGATCATACTCTGGAAATCAAAGTCAAGATGAGATGGATGGTTGAATGAATTGATGAAGGAAGAGATATATGAACTCTGATTTGTTTTAAAATGTCTTCATCAAGTGGGTCAAGAGTTGAATTGATTTTGTTTTCTATTCAAGTAAAATTTTCAATTGGATCAAGAGAATAGGAGAAGAAGAAGTTTTGTATCACAACTGGGCCAAGAGAAAAAGTGAGTAAGTGAAGAAGATGATGTGTATTTTAGTAGGATCAAGAGCCTTTGTATCATAATTGAATTATTTTATATTTACAATCGATTCAATAGAAGAAGTGAAGAAGTAAAAGTGGTTTGAAAGTAGAGTTTGTTGAATGTGCTGTCAAGGGGGTGCTCTACATTCAAAAGAATGATTGTATTTAGTATTCATAAGTGGTATCCATTTCTTAATAAATTTACATTAAATTGATACAAAGCCTTATATTGAATAAATAAGATTCATAAAATCAGATTCATGAATTGAAATTGGGTTGGAAATTGAAATTATAGTATGAGATGAAGTTTGAAGAAGAATCAAGAATCTTTGAGAAGAGTTGATGAAGTCAAAATGTACCTGAGATTTTAGGGGAAATTGAGATTAAGGTGAATTTAAGTGAGTGGAAAAGGTTTTTGGATTCTCTCCAAAACCCATTATGGGTTACCAAAAAAAGGAGAAAAGTACATTGTACTTTTCTGATGACTGATGTACTGTTCACCATAGAAAAGAGAGAATCTCCGAGTTTTAGAGAGAAGAAGAAGTTTCCATATTCACTTGTGTTAAAGAAGTTTTGATATAGAAGTTAAAGAGAATAGATAAGATTGAATTTTTGTATTCAGATGATCATCATACTTAGTGATAGTAATACTCAGCTGATTACCATATTCGGTTTGTTAATTGTATTTGGATGATCATCATATCAGGTTGGATAATCAGATTCAGGTTTTTCATATTGATATTTCTGGACTGAGGAAGAATCGTACAGGGAGAATTGTACTAAGTTTTCCATACTCAGAATTAAAGTGGTGCTAATTCATCTCTACCATATTATGTCAAAGTCATATTTTTACTACTAGGAAGAGTCATACCTAAAATAACCATATTAGGGAGAATCATACTCAGAGGAATCAGACAAGAAAAATCATAATGGAAAAATCAAACTGGTTTTTCCTTAACAAATTTAAGGAATTTATTACCTTCTTTTGGGTAAGAAATTGAATAAGTGTTTTCAATTGAATATATTTATGGAATTGAAAAGAATCATAGGTAACATGAGTTTTTACACAATCATTATATTACCCTATTTGTGTTAAGTGGTTGCACACACACTATTGGATTGTTTACATAATTCTACAAAGAGTAAAAGGGTATGTCCTACTAGTTTTAATACAATGATTGATTTATAATGGAGTGTGTGGTATTGTATCATTTCCAAACCATACTAAGGACGTATCTATTCTTATTGAATAGTGGACCTTGTAAATACTTATGTTCCTTTTGATGTGTGGTTGAATTGTTTTCAGTAAGGAATTGAATCTTTAATAGGAGGCGAAGGTTGTTTCAATTGAAAAGAAACATAAAATAAAAATTATCACTAATTTTCCCCTCCCCCTCTCAGTGATAAAATCATCATGATTGGGCACTTATAATTGGTATCTGAGCATAGGTTCTCTTCGCTTATTCTTTGCTAATGAAGAATTTGAATTGTGTGAATAGTAAATTTATTTCATATTTTTATGGAAAGAATTATCATATCTAGAAAGATATAATGTTTCCTTATCTTATGTCTATTGGATATGATATTCTTGAAGCTGCAACTGATGGGTTTCCTCCTATTTATTTTAAAGCAGATCTTATATCTATTGATAAGAAGAATGTGTAGAATGATAGAAGGGCCATGAATTCTATATTATCATCACTTTTTGAAATTTAATTCGTAAGAGTGAAAGGTGTTGGTACAACCAAAGGTATAAGAGATAATTGAAAAACATATATGAAGGCAATGAAAAAGTGAAGAAGGAAAAGTTTCAAATTTAGAGATTGAAATATGAAGATTTAAAGATGGGCGAGCATTAATATATTTGGGACTTCTTTACCAGGGTAAATGACATTGTGATTACTATCATATGTCTTGGTGAAAATTTGTATGACTCTAAATTTTTTAAAAATATCTTGAGAATACTTCCTGATAAGTTTGATGCAAAAGTTTATTCATTAGAATACAGAGATCCTGAAACAATATATCTTGATGATTTGCATAACACCCCCATTACTTATAAAATGAGGAGAGAGAAAGATATGAAAATCAAAACAAAGGTTGATATAGAAATGTATTTCAAGGTTTCAAAGAAATAAAAGTCAAAGAATATTCTTATTGAAGATGAAGCTAGAAAATCTTTTTCTGAAGATGAGGTATGTAAAAATCTTGATGATATTTTATCCCTGTTTTCTAAAAATATGAAAATTGGTATAAATAAATATAAATGGAAACTTAACTTGTATTTTTTTTAATGTGGATGAATTGCTCACTTTTTAGTTAATTTTCCTCGAATAAATAAACAAGAGGATAGTGATGAAGAAGAAATAAAGCCAGGAAGATCATAGAAGAAACAAGGATACAAGGAAAAATTGAAATCCACAGGGAAATAAAGAAAGTTATTCAAATCTAAAAGAAGAATTTTATTGTCTATTGATAAAGAAGAAGAAGGAAGTGATGTTGAATCTGAAAAATTAGTTGAGTATGGTATTGAAAATACTTTTATTACGATAGTAAATGATGAAGAATTCAGAAGCAGTAGTTCTGAAGAAGAAGAAACTCAACTTGAATATTATTTGAAGGAAGAGTTTAAAGAATATATGATCAAGATTATAAGGCTTGAAAATAATTTTTTTGGAAGATTAATGTTACTTAATAAGAAATCACTAATGTTTTTTTGATGAGAAAGTGAAGTTGGTAAAAGAGATTGATGATTTAAATAAATCTATTGAAGAAGAAAAGAATTGTAATGAGCATCTGAATGTGAAGTTGAAAGTAAAAGAATAAGAGTTGGAACTTATCCAAGAAAATATTTCAAAAGATGAAAAGAAAAATAAAAGTTTCCAAAACTATATTATTGAAGTTGGTGAAAGTTATCAGAATGAGAAACCAGATAATATTCAACAAAAGTCACCTTCAAAGGGTGATAAGAAAGATGGAATTGTTTCTGAAATGAATAATACTGGGAAAGTCATGTATGTGTCCAAGACCAAAAAAGTTGGGAATTCAGAAGTCTCAAAGAACCTTGAGTCCAAAAATATTTTGAAATATTCTGGAAATTTTTTAAATACTTCTGGTTTCGATAATGCAGAAAAGAAAAGGAAGACTCCAATTGACACTAGAAAGGTTGGTGGCTCGGAAAAGAAAGAGAAGAAGGTGGCTGAGAAATATATTCATAGTTCCAAACAATATAGAAGTTTTAGAGGAAATTACTCATCCTATGAATATTGATGGTATTGTGGTGGATTTGTATATACAATAAATATGTGTTGGTTCAACCAACAACATTACTATTATTCTATAGGTTATGAAAGGTAGAGGTTAAGGGGGAGTCAATTCCCTCAAAATAAGAAGTCTGAGAAGGTTGTGAAAGGTGGAGTAAAAATTGAAAATATGTTTTAACCTTTAGAAAATATTTTTGAAATATTTAAAAAACCTATAAACCTTGTAAAATTATGTATTATTTTTTTACTGACATAATAAAATATTCTTAACAATTCTTAGAAGCCGAAGATGAAGAAAGAAAAGGAAGAAGAAAAAGGATCTTATTATTGAAACCGCTTTGAAAGATACAAAAGGAGAATAACCTTGGATTCTAGATAGTGGGTTCACTTCTCATATGATAATATATTTAAATTTTTTAATAATTTGAAATATTTTAAAGAAGGAATAGTGACATTAGACAATGATGAATCCATGAGAATCAAAGGTGTTGGATCGACCATCATTAGGAAGGAAAAGTTAAAATCTAAGAAATTTTTGTTTGTTTATGGGATGAAACACAATCTAATAAGTGTTTCACAATTGTGTTATGAGGGTAAAAAAGTTATATTAAAAAAATATGGGGGTTTTGTGAAAAATAAAGAATATAGAAATATTGTTACCAGAGGCTAACATAAAAAAGGAAATTTGTTTCAGATTGGTGAAATAAAAACTATTATTACATGGGTATGGTGGAAGAGAATCATTTATGGAATAAAATACTAGGACACATATGTCAAAGAAACATGAGAATGTTATGTAAAAGAGATAGTGCCTGAGAAATTATTGATTTTACAAGAAGAAGAGATCAGTGTTGCACTATTTTTTAGAAAGTAATGATTACAAATGCTGTGCATAATAAAGTTTAGATTTGTTCAAAAAAACCCATGGATCTGATTCATTATGATATATATGGGCCAATGATAAAATAATAAAAAAATGGAGATAATTACTTCATCATTTTCACTGATTATTTTACTCTCATTTTTTTTATATTTATGAAACATAAGTCAAATTATTTGAAAATGTTTAAAAGTTTTAGAAGGAAAGCTGAGAAATAATATGAGTATTCAGTGAATAAGTTGAGAACATATAATAGTAGTGAATAAAAAAATGAATAATTTGAAAATTATCTAGAGAATTATGGAATTCGGCATGATTATAGTTTCCCATACAATCCTCAATAAAATGGGGTTTTTGAAAGAAAGAATAGAAGTTTGGTGGAAATGGGAAGAACCGTGTTACTTGAACATGGCCTCTCTCATTACTTTTGGATGCAATCCATGAATACTACTATTTATATTTAGAACCATTGTTTCTATAGGCCTAATTTAGATATAACTCTATATGAATTTTTTTATAACAAAACTCCAACTTTGAAACACTTTAAAATTTTCGGGAGTCCTTGTATTATAAATAAGAAAGGTGGAAACTATAAAAAGTTTGAGCAGAAAGTTGAAGATGGAATCTTTCTTGGATATTATTTTGAAGGAATAGTATATAAATGATTCAATAAAGAAACAAAAATAATTTTTGATTCTGTTTATGTGAAAGTAATTGAATTAGGCAATAAATAAAAACATATTCGGGCAAAAAAGGAGGTTGATAAGGTTGAATAAAACAATTCTGATAAGGATACATACAATTTTATTCCTACTCTAGAATAATAATCACATTCATTTATTTCTATTGATGAGGAATATACTCAAAAATATCATCCTAGGATGAGGAAGAAAGTGGGATCTCAAAATATAGTTAGTTATCCACATCAAAAGGTTCAAACAAGAAGAACAACAAATGCTATTACACATACTTCTTTATATTCAAAACTGGAGTCGAATGATGTGAAAGAAGATTTTGAGCATCCAGAATGGGTTCATTATATGAAGGAAGAGTTGGATCAAATTAAAAATAATGATACATGAGAACTCGTACCCAATATATAAAACAAAAAAAATATTGGCACAAAGTGGGTTTTCCAGAACAAGCTAAATGAAGAAGGTGATGTGATAAGAAACGAATCAAGATTGGTGTGCAAAGGGTATTCACAAATTGACGGTATTGATTCTAATGAAACCTTTTCTCTGGTGGAAAGACTTGAAATAATCATAATCTTTCTTGCTATTTCTACACAATGAGACTACAAGATATTTCAAATGGATGTTTAATCCAGATTCCTAAATTGTGATCTTGAAGGGGAATTTTATATTGAACAACCATGTGGATTTGTTGTTGGAAAAGATGAAAGTTATGTGTACGGATTGAGAAAGGCTTTGTATGGTCTAAAACAAGCTCTAAGGGCATGGTATTACAAATTGGATACATGCTTAAGGAAGATGTGATTTAAGAAAGGTAGAGTGGATAACTATATCTGCATCAAAGAAAGTCAAGAGTGTTCCCTCATTGTAATTGTTTATATTGATGAAATTATCTTTGATGGGAAAGATGAAAGAAGTTGTGAAAGGTTTGTTGAAGAAATTAAAAAGGTACTTGTAATGTACATACTGGGGGAAATGAAATACTTTCTTGGGATACAAATACACCAAAGGAAGAAATACATTTTTATTTCTCAAGAAAAGTATGCTAAGGAACTTCTTAAGAGATTTGGCATGGAAAACTCAAAACCAATTTCCACACCAATATTAGTGGGAACAAAGTTTTATAAAGATGGAGAAGGAAAATAAGTTCATCAAAAATAATTTTGAAAGTTTATTGGAAGTTTGTTGTATTTGACTTTCTCAAGACCTAACATTGTTTATGTTGTTACCTTACATGCAAGATTTAAGAGTGCTCTAAAATAATCACATTTACATACTGGAAAAATAATTCTCATATACATAAAAGGAAAAATAGAATTCAGAATCAGTTATGGAAGCTCATATAATATTGAATTGTTTGGATATTCAGATGCTAATTGGACATGAAATTTTGACAATAGAATATCCACATCTGGTGGAGTATTATTTATGGGAAAGAATTGTGTTAGTTGGTATTAAAAGAAGCATAATTAGGTAACTCTCAGTATGTATGAAGTTGAGTATATTTACACCACTCAATCTACTACTCAACTTATGTGGATGAAAACTCAATTGTAATATTTACTTGTTGAATTGAAGTTACCCTTGCTCTTAGGTTATGATAATTAAAGTATAATCAATCTCACTAAGAATTTAGTTCAACATTATTTTAAAAAAATATTGATATCAAATATAATTTCATCAAAGAGCATGTGGATAAGAATGAATTGAAGCTGGAATATGTTTCAATATTAGAA
Organism: Viscum album; assembly: GCA_963277665.1. NCBI lineage: Eukaryota > Viridiplantae > Streptophyta > Magnoliopsida > Santalales > Viscaceae > Viscum > Viscum album. The sequence goes on from OY728136.1 coordinate 1,843,854,767, forward strand.
TAAGTTGATGACATTTTCACAAAACCTTTACCGAATAAATCATTCTCTAAATTGAGATAGAACATGGGTGTCCAACCTCTTTCTCATCAGGGTTGAGGTATGTGTTTCTATAACCTATATCATATTACCTTTGGATTGTATTATCAAGGGGTATAATTGTTTTATAAATCAATTAATTTCATATAAAAAGATAGATTTGTGGGAAAGATGTGAATTCATCATTATTTTGAGATTTGTGGGTAAGCAGTAAATTCAACATTGTTTTGTGAGGGAACTATTATAACTATTTGTTGGAGTGGTTGTAGGGAAAGAAATTGTTTTGTATTCTAGGGAGGATAAAGAAAATATGATGTTGAATAATATATGAGTAATGTAAATGAAAAATGTTTCCATTATCACTACTTTTGGATATCATGGTTTTGCTATCAATGATTTTTGTTTCCTAAAACGAGTTAGCTCACGTAGGCTTATAATTATTGAAAAGTAATACATTTATTGAGGATACAAAGTTTATTGATTTATGAAACTTGTTTGACAAAAAAATCCAAAGGGGGAGATTGTTAGTACCAAGAAGATGATGGAGGTGGCTTTTTTTCAAGTGTTGTCTTTTGTTTTTAAGGAATGTTTTTGAAGAAAGAAATCACCTCACTTTTTATTTAGTGAAAATAATATTGATGGTTATTTTCACAATAATTAGACTCACTTTGTTAATCGTAATAAGAAAAAACTATTTGTAAGAAATGGTTCTAATTGACCACACCTCAGGTCCAGAATGAAATATAAAGTGTCTTGTTAGAAGTAAATAGTCATCGAATTCACTCTGAATTTAGTGTGAAGGGAGTAATTGTTTTGATAAAGAATTGGAGTCTCTATGACTATGATAAAATAAAATGTTATAATGATTTTATGATTCATATTTCATAAATCATATGTTTATTGAAGAACTTATGATGCAAGTTTGATAGAAGAAAATGGAAAGAGGTTTTTCAAATTGTACCCAGATTTATTGTATCTAGGTAGAAGAGAAAAAAATGGAACTAAAGATCATACCCAGAAAAATCATACTCAGCCTGATCATATCCAAGAAAATTGTACCTATAATAATCATACCCAAAATGATCATACCCAAAATGATCATTTCTAGAATGATTTTTTCCAAAAATGATCGTATCCAGGACAATCGTATTCAGAAAGACTGTACTCTGGAAATCATACTCAAGTTGAGATGGATGGTTGTTTGAATTTCTGAAGGAAGAGATATATGAACTCAGAATTTTTTTCAAACATCTTCATCAAGTGGGTCAAGAGTTGAATTGATTTTTTTTCTCTTAAATTAAATTTTTTAAATGGTTCAAGAGAAGAGGAGAATAAGAAGTTTTGTATCTCAACTAGGTCAAGAGAAAGAGTGAGGAAGTGAAGGAAATGGTGTGTATTTTTGTTGGGTCAATAGCCTTTGTATCAGAATTGAATTGTTTAATATTTCCAACTAATTTAAGAGGAGAAGTGTATAAGAAAAAGTGGTTCGAAAGAAGATTTTTCTAAATGTGCTGTTAATGGGGAGCTTGACATTTAAAAGAATGATTGTATTAAATATTCAAAAGTGGTATCCATTTCTTCATACATTTACATCCAATTGATACAAAGACTTGTATTGAAGAAATAATATTCATAAAATTGGACTCATAAATTGAAATTAGAATGGAAATTTAAATGATAGTTCAAGATGAAGTTTGAAGAATAATTTAGAAGCTTTAATAAGAGTTGAAGAAGTCAAAATGTACCCGAAATTTTAGGGGAAATTGAGATTAAGGTGAATTTAACTAAACATGAACGGTTTTGAGATTCCTGCTAAAACCCATTATGGGTCACCTATAAAAGGTGAAAATTACATCAAACTTTTTTGATAACCAATATACTATTTACCACATAAGAGATATAATCTATGAGTTTTAGAGAGAAGAAGAAGTTTCCATATTCACTTGTGTTGAATAAGTTTTGATGGAGAAGTGGAAGAGAAGAGATAAGATCACAATGTTGTATTCAGATGATCATCATAATCAGTTTTAATCATACTCATTTGATTACTATATTTAGCTTGTAAATCATATTAAAATGATCATCATATCATTCTAGATAATCAGATTTAGGTTTTTTGTACTGTGATTTTCGGATTGAGGAAGAATCGTACATGGAGAATCATACCGAGTTTTCCATACTCAAAAATTGAAGTGGTCCTGATTCATCTATACTATATTCCGTTATTCATATTTCTTATACTGAGGATATTTTTACTTAGAAGAATCGTATCAGGGAGAATCATACTCAGAGGAATCAGACTGGAAAAATCGTACTAGGAAAATTAGACTATTTTTCCTTAAAAAAGTCCAGGAATTTCTTACCATATTATGGTTAATAAATTAAAGAAGTGTTTTCAATTGAATATATTTTTTGTAATTGAAAATAAGTATAGGTAACATGAGTTATTACATAATCATTATATTACCCTATTTTTTCTAAGAGGGTTCACACACACTATTGGATTTTTTACACAGTGCTACACAAGTGAAAGGGTATATCATACTCATTGTAATCCAAAGATTGATTTCTAGTAGATTGTGTGGTATTGGATTATTTAAAAACCATACCAAGGATGTATCTATTATTATTGAATAGTGAACCTTTTAAATACTTGTGTTCCTTTGGATGTGTGGTTAAGTTTTTTTCAGTAGGGAATTGAATCTTTAACAGGAGGCGAAGGTTGTTTCAATTGAAAAGAAACATAAAATAAAAAGTATAACTGATTCACCCCCTCCCCCTCTTAGTGACACAATCATACTGGCCTGGCACTTAAACTTATCTTCCAATGGTTATGGTTGTGCCAATACCACACCTGAACCAGTGGAACTACTCAATACCCTATATGTATCTCACATCAGTACACTACATGATAATTTTTCTATGGTTAATATAAATTTATCAATTTTAGGCTCATCATGCTCAATCATTATATGAATTCATAAGTCCATATCTCATTTCAATGTCTACCTCTTAAAAAATCTAACAACCCACATATCTCAGTGCTAACTCAGACAATAAATATACCTCACTTATGGTGAAATTTTTGAATTGTGAATTTTCCAACTTCATAAAACAATGATTGATGTATGGTGAGTGAACATTTCACCAGTTACATGTCAATAATATTTTTTAAATTCCCAAATGGGTGTATCCTAGTGACAACCTAGGGATTATCTCTCAAAGAGAGCACTTAATTAATTATCCTTCACAAATTGGTTGGTTTTTCACTTAATATTATTTGTTAGTTTTTAATTAATTAAATTAATCATGAAAAATTAAAACACAAGTGTGGAATAATAAAATTTAATTTAAATGAATAAAATAAAATTTTAATGAAAATAAATTAAAAAGAAAATAAAACATAAAGGTTCGGTGGGGAATTGATCACTCTGAGGAAAGAAATTAGTGTGTTGTAGTTATTTAAAATATTTATTTTATTTTAATTCAACACCCATATTATATTTCATTCATCTGATTTTATTCCTCCATTTAATGTGTGGTTAATTTATGTACTTAATAACCAATCTAAAGGCATCTATCACTCGTTTTCTCCATAGATAAAGAAAAAAAATACACCTCTCTCAAGAGCATATTATCATGAAATCTACTAGTTTCATATCACGTGATATTCTTCTCCCACCTTGGATTAATAATCCACATGTATAAGGAAGAGAAAATAAGGGAGTAAAAATGATTTTATGATTAAAGTAAGAAGGTAGTGAAAAATTAAAGAAATAGATAAAACCTTCATCCCACACTCTAAATTTATCATTTCACTAGAGAATTAAAAATAAAATAATAAAAATAAATAAAACTCAGGAACACATAATTCCCTTCATATCAATCGAGGTTAGTTCTATATCATCATGGAGTAAATATAAGGTGATAACAAATTAAAAAGGGTGGAAAATGAGGAAAATAAAATCAAAAAATTAATAACTAAGAAAAATATGCCACTGAAATATAAAAATAAAACTAAATGTAATTGAAAAGAAAAAAGAAAATAAAATAAGAACATATCTAATCAACAAAAAAGGAGGGAACCCACCAAATTAATTGAATGGAGAGACTACCCCCCAATAGAATGTGGAACCCCTAACACCACTTCCAACTTCCCTTTCTATAAGCATCAACTCCTGTTCTCACATGGACATGATCCTTCCATATTACATGAGGAAAAAAATTACGAATTCATGGGAATGATATCCTCTATTATTCATTAATAATGGTTTAATAATGTCCTATTTCCCAACTATAGTGATTGACATACTATTCATACCTTATATGGGAGCTCTAAAAGGTTAAAGGATGGGTTCCTTTCAATTTCCAATTTTCAGTTGAGGGGTCAATTTTATTTTGAGGTTTAGAATATGGTTACAAGTGTTTGAGGATGAATTATCAAGTATTTTTGGATGATTTTTAAGCAATGAGTGATTATTTATAAGTTCAAGGTATTTATTAAGGGGTTCCACCTATAGGTTACACCTACAGGTGACACTAAGTACCCGTTGGCCTTGGTAGTGGCCTGGGTGGCCTGGGGGTGCCACCAGATACCCGGTTTCCCTAAATTTTGTTTTTAGAGAGGTATTTTTGGAAGTTTTACTTTCATACATATCTTCTCATTCCCTTCCCATCCCTTTAATTACACTATATTCCAGCCACTTGAGAGCCCTTCCATGTATCCTTGAGGACCCCTTCATCATCTATTTAATTTCTCTTGAATCAAGGTGGATTCAAAGCTATTTATCATGATAAAACCAAGGTAAATATTACCTTATCCTATAATTTTTCCTCTACTTCACATAATATTCTAATATATTTTCAAAAATAAGAATTTTATGATGAATTACAACAGATCATGGTGGAATTCATCCCAAACCATGGGGCTTATTTTCCCCTTGTTCTATAAAGGCTATTTTGGGTGTTACACTATCCATCCATTTCCATTTCAATGAAAGGATATTAATATATTAATTGACCTATGGTTATTATTTTTATAGGGTGAAATTTATGGTTGGTTCCTCTGGGATTATTTTGGGCTTAGGGCCTCTATTTTTTTAGGATTATTTTTGAGGTTGACTGTGTGATTTTTCTATGATTTTTGGTTATTATTGATTTATAGTGGTTATGTATTAGGTTCCTTGAGTTATAAATTTTTGTTGGGTGACTCATAGGTTCTAATCTAGGATTTCATGAATTTTTAAAGTTCACCATTGATAATATTATGTATTCTCAACTCACCAAGTGATTCTCAAGTTATGCCTGCAACATGAACATCTTTATTTTTTACTAAATTATTAATAAAGCACATATAAAATTTTAAATAATATAAATATATGTTTTAACAATGATATTTTTGTATTAAGAAATAATTTTTTTCTAAGGGGTTCGATTGGTAATATGCAATTGAAATCCATTCCCTCTTGATTATCTTGTGAACTTTGATAAATTGGTTTCACTTTGAATACTACTTGAAAGCATATACCCTTGTTGTGTTTCTATTGATATGTAAGTAAGAAACCCATTGTTAATTAATTATACCAAATTTATTATCCCTATGTGTTGTGAAATTCCCTTGGTGTTAGTCATGGACCAAAATGGAGGTTCTTGGTTTGTTTCCACTCTTAAACTATTTTAGGAAAACTTATAAGAAAAGAGTCATCCTTAGCTTAAATAATCTTGGTTTTTTAATTTATAACTAAATCACACTTCCTTAGGTTTCAACTATATATTATTACAGGGATAAATTATTCATATCTAAACTTGGATGGGCTATAAGTAAGTGAACCAAACATAACCTATGGTTATGAAGGTGCTTTGGCAATGATAGGGTGGTTGTGTTTAGTAGGTGTAAAAACGTGATTCAACATGAAAAGATTAATAAAATGATATTTAAAAAACCATACACTTGAAAACAAATATGATTTTATAAAGGTTTAAAGTATGCAGGGTTTTATAGAAAACCTTGATTTCAAATGTTTATCTTTTGGAAATACTTATTTTTTTTCTCACTCTCTTATTTTTCTTATTTTTCTAAATTTTTTCACAAAATAAGTTTTCAATGATACTCACCTTACTTCAATTGAAACTTGGTCACTTAAATAAAAATATGTTTATATAAAGTTTTGGTTTTGATATTTTGGTATCAGAACTAGAAACTAAATAACTATAATAGATAATCTTCTATTGGGTCTTTAGTATAGACTGTGCCCTATCACATGATTCCTAGCACTACCATTAGTATGGCCTAGTCCAAAGCTATGTGTGAGTTAGGTATACATGTAAGAGTTAATGTAATAAACTATCTTATGCCTTAATTGAAACTTTACTAGTATGTATAAGGATTTAAGTATGTTATACTCATGTGGTTACATTTTTATTGACACTAAAATTCATGATTGTTTACATATTATTTGATATGTGTGAAATGAAATGCTTTCATTCCATGCTTGAAATCTATGCCAGTTTCTTCCATGCTTGTATAAATTATTATTTCAGTTAATTGAGAATGGATAATGATTTATGTTATAAAAATAATGATGAGTGATGATATTGATAAAGTTTTTTAAGCATGACTACATTTTTACCATACTGAGTATGTCATTTATTTAATAGGAAATATTGTTGTTATATGTAACTAGTTGGATAATGAGAGCATGGATATTGGTTCGATGATAGATATACGTGCTAGAAGGGTTATATTTATATCATTATAAACTATTTAACTAGGTCTTAGAACCATAAAAATATAATATATAATGATATTTTTTTTGACTATGGTACTATTATACCTCTTCCTATCTTTCCAAATGTGATGGACCCTCGATACACTAACTTTATTATACCCTTTCCTCTATCAATGGGAAAAATATTTCCACCTAATTGTTATGTGTTGTAATGCCATGTGATTAGTTTTTAGGGAATGGGATATCGATTGGACCTGCCATACTTATCTTAGATTCCAAGTCTTCACCTGAATCAGGAAACACATGTTGATTCATATCATGCTATTGTTTTAATTATCAAAAACACTTTAATTTTTTTCTAACTTATTTTAAGTTGTTTATAGTGTGTTTATTTTTTTTCTATTTATTTTTAATGGAATGAAGGAATCCTAAAAAAATTCATATTCCCCAAAAGTTCCACTAGTTATATAATGGTGGTTCACCATCCAACCAGTGATATAAAACAGATTAGGAGACTTCTAGGCAGCCCACCGACTACCCGATGAAGGATATCAAGTATCTGGTGGTATTAGGTCCACTAGTCCAAGGATTAATTTATTATGGTAAAAATTTCTCGGTTTGGGTCTTTAATGTCATGGATCTACCCCTTGGATTACAACACCCTATAGAGGCTATATAATGAGGATGTAAGATGCATAGAACTTCATAAAAACATTGTTCACATCAAGTGAAATGATATTTGATATTAAATGAATTAATAATCTCTCAAGATATTCAATGTTTCATCCATTCAGTCCTTTTAAAAAGGAGAATCTCAAAGTTTTCATCATCCGAGGAGATCAAGAAAACAGATCAAGAAGGGCACATTCTTCAATAAATTCATCCAAAGAACTAATTACATTATTTTTCAATCTTATTGTGCCTCTTTCTATCCCATTATATTGATCCTTTTTGTAAAACCCCTTGGTTTTCACTTATTATCATTCAATTTATCCATTTATATATTTTTATAATTATTTAAAGAGTGAGTTAAGATCATGCATTGTAAATGGGTTACAAATAAACAAATAATCTATTCTTTTCCCCCTCTATTACTTTGGTTCTTGGTTATCTATTAAAACCAAGGGTTTTTTGGTTATTTTTCAAGACAAGGGATTGAGGATCTTGTAATTTCATTAAAATAAAGTTTTTTGAGGTTCTTGGTTTCTATTAAAACTAAGGTTTTTTGGTTTATTAGTTCCCGTTCAAACTAAGGGATTTATTAAAATGAACCTCATGATCATTATCAGGGGGAGGAGATGTAGGAGAAAATTTAGAAACTATTTTTGGACTTATTTAACAAATTTCCCACCTCAATTTACTTTATGTACTTTAATTTACACATTTATTTCATATTATTTCCATATTTTAAATTCTTTTTGCATTACATTTATTATATAAATTTATTTCTTGTATCATCATATCATTATAACATCAATTTATTTATCTGTTTAATTTTTTTTAAAAGGAAGTTCAACCCCTATTTACATTTTACCTTCTTATTATGACATATATTTAGTATCAAAGGGTACCCTTGAACTCATTTCAAAATCTCCTTTTGAAAATACCTTTTATTCAAAAGATATTATTTTTAAAAATTGTTTTTTTCAAAATCCTTGACTTGTTTTCCAAATAAAGATAATTTTAAAAAATGGATTTTCAAAAAACCTATGGTTATCTTGAAGGAAATTCCTTGATTTTTTCTCTATTTTTTATGGTGATAATTATAGTTATTATAAAAATCGCATGTATACTTTTCATAGATTTATTATCTATCCTATTTTTAGAATTTTTATGCAAGTATTTAAACTTTCAAATATTTCAGAGAAAAATTGGATGCCCAAACAGATTGCTATTATTAAACTTGATATCAAGTCTGTGAATATTTTATATTATGGATTAAATATAAATGAATTCAATCACATTTTCTTATGAAAAATAGTTCATAAAATTTGGAATCTTTTATAAGTATATTATCAATTTATTAATGAATTCATGGAATCCAAGGAATTAAAAGAGACCATTGACTACAACAACATCAATGAAAACTCTTCCAAAAATAATGGTGATGATAATATCAATCAATGTTCCAAAATAAAAATAAAATTGAATTTACAAAAGTTACTTTATTCAATCACATAAATCTGGATTTTCCCTTGAAAAAAAATTCTAAATATACGAATGAAGGTAAGAAGGCTCAAAAAGTTTCTACTTGGAGTGATAGAGAAGATAAAATTTCAATATATGAAACTAGTAACACAACTACTAAATTACTCATGGCTCAACTCGAGCTAGGTGAAGAGGTTAGTTCCCATTCTTCTTCTCATCCTCTTCTTCATCTTATTCAACCTCTTCTTCTTTCTACTCTTATTAAAAAACAAAAATTCTAAATTTGTTTAAGAACTTATTTCAAAATATTAATTTTTTAAAATAATTATAAATGTATTCTTGATGAGAAAAATATTCTTTCTAAAGAAAATGATATTATTTTAAAAGAAAAATATTATTTGATTTTAAAATTAAAAAATCAACCCAATATTGATGTTTTTAAATATGATATTAAGGATCTCAAAATATATCTTTTGAAATTCACCCAAGGTGAAAATATCTTAATATAATCCTTAGTTCTCAATGTATTAAAATAAATAATTATGGTTTTGGTTTTTTTTAATAATTATTCAACTTATTTGAAAACCTCTAATCTTTTAAAAGGTATTTATAAAATTAAAATTTTCAATTATTTTCATAAATACGATCATTTAATCTATGAATTTAATTGTAAAAATGATAGATATAGTAGACCAAAAATAATTAATATTTCATCTCAAATTTTGAAAAGAAATTATTATTCAAAATAAGTTTGGGTTTCCAAATCTCTTTTATCCAATCTTAGGGAACCCAAAATTGTTTCACCTTAAAATTATTTATTAGATAAAATTTTCAAACCTTAAGGGGTATCAAAATAACCCTTTAAATTAAATCTTATATATATTTTCCATAGGACCTCATTTATCTATCAAATTGTGTCTTCTCTTTAAAATTTTGTGTTTTTACCCCTTTAAGTGGTTGATCAAATCTTTCCACCTTAAGAATAATGTTTATGCTCTAAGTGAGGGGTACCCTAGAACTTTCATTTCTAAATAAGCCTATACATCAACATTGATATTTATGGAAAAAATGAATATTCATTCTTTTTAAGCTCTCTATTGATTTTTTTTTTCAAAATATATTCTCACTTATTTAATTTATTTCTCAAAATAGGAGAGAAAATCTTTTTATATTTTCTGTTCCTTTTCAAACTCTTCATTTTCAATTCCTTTTAAAAACCATTTTTTTATTTTAAAATTATTTTTATTTTATTTTTAAATTTTTCTATCTTTGTTCATGTATATGATACCTTTATCTTAGTTGTGATATAATTTTATGGGGAAACTTGTATCTTTTAATTATTTTTCTTTTCCTTTTTAAAATTTGGTTTTTAAATTCTCTTTAAATATTGAAATTATATTTTATCTTTAATTTTTATTTGAGATGATATTCTATTTAATGATTTATATCCTTTTAATTTTTAATGATTTACTTCTTTCAATATTCTTATATGATCTAATTATTTTATATAGAATAATTTTTTTAATGATCTTATCATTCACTCCTCTCTTTAATCTAAGCATATTTTTCAATGATTTATATTTTGTAATGCATGTGTAATATTTTTTTAAAATTATATTCTAAATTATACATAACTTGGAATGATATATGTTTCTAATTATTTGAAAATACTTTCTTACTTACTTGAATATCTTTTTATATATTTCAAAAAAAATTGTTTTCAAATGATTATATTTTTAAAGTATTTTTTCATGTATTTTTTTATATTAATTATGTACCTAATTGTTTTTTATCCCATATATACTTGAGTTTAATTGTTTTATATCTTTATATTTTGAATTATATTTTTTTAAAAATACCCATGATTTTATTTTACTTTATTTTCTTAAGGGGGAGTTAATTTTGTTTAAAGGTTGTTTTAAAATAATCTTCAAATTATATTTTCTTTCTCCTATAATCCTCTTTCTTTGAAATTTATTTTTTGATAATCTCAAAGGAGAATAAGTTTTTGATTAAGGTAAAAGATAAATATTGATTTCAATTGATGTTTAATTGGGGGGGGGGTATTTTAATGTTTCATAAAGGGGGATACTTGCTTTCACATTTATTTGGTAAACTCATTCCTTCTATTTTTTTACTCTTACTAATCTAGATTTTTATATGAAGTGTTTGTGATCATAAAAAAGTGAGAGATTATTGACTCCCAATGTGCATTTTTTTTACTAATAACAAACACTTTAATCTGTTTCAAACTTATTTCAATTTGTTTCTAATGGTTTTCATTTGTTTTCATTTTATTTTAATGTAAGGAAGGAATCCAACCCAAATCCAGCTTCAAAATATGATCAAATGGGGTTTTTAAAATTGTGTTCAATAATGAATCACTAGATAGCTAGTACAATGCTACCAGATAGATTAATACATTTAAAATAACACCCATATCCTAAAAAATGACCACCGGTCAGCCATAAGAGGATCACCTTCCAACCGGTGAGAGGAGATAGACTGGGATTCTTCCAAGACACCCACCAGCTATTCGGTGGAGGCTACCAAGTATCTGGTGGTGTTAGGAGTTCTAGTCTGAGAAATAATTTATTATGATAAAAAATTGTTTGGTTTGGGTATTAATGCTATGGCTCAACCCCTTGGACCATGAAACCCTATAAAGGCTATATAAAGAGGATTTGGGAGGTATAGAACTTATTCCAAACATCGTGTGCATCAAGTGAAATGATATTCAATCTTCAACAACTTCATAATGTCTCAAGATCTTAAAATTTATATCCTCATCATACTTTCCTGAAGGAAAATCTCAAAGTGTTCATTATTTTAGGAGATCAAGGTATCAAATCAAGAAGGGAATGTTCATCATCGACTTCATCCAAATAACCAATAATATTTTTGTTTAATATTCTTGTGCCTCTTTTTTTCTTCTTCTATTGATCCTTTTTGTAAAACCCCTTGGCCCTTTCTTCTTATCCTTCAATATCACCATTTTTTTCTTATTATAACTATTTCAAGAGTGAGCGAAGATTGTGCATTGTAAAGGGATTAAAAATAAGCAAGTTATCTATTATTTTCTCTATCTATTTCTTTGGTTCTTGGTTATTTGTTTAAACAAATGTTTTTTTGGTTCTTGGTTATCCGTTTAAACCATGGTACTGTGGTTCTTGTTATTTTGTTAAAAACATGGGTTTTAAGGTTCTTCATTTCCATTAAAAACATAGTTTTTTAGTTTCTTGGTTCTAATTCAAACCAAGGGGTTTATTAAATTAAAACCCATGATCATTCTCATAGAGAGGAGATGTAGGGTCACCTTCAGGTACTATTACTAACCTTATTTAACAAATTTCTAGTGCACATTTACTTTGTACACTTTTCTTTCTGCATCACTTTCCACTTATTTTTTTTAAATTTCTCTTTGATTTAATTTGATTATATCAATTTATTTATTACATTTTTATATTTATAACATCAATTTATTTACCCACTTTAATTATTTTAAAAGTAAATTCACCCCCTATTTCCATTTTACCTTCTTACTGTGACCTAAAATATAGGTATATAGCCTCTTAGTATAAGGATTTACTAACATAGTTTTTATATTTATTCATACTGCTTCACCATTGAACAATTACTATACCTTGCTTTTAAGACACTTTTAAAATCTAATTGTTGACTAAAAAAAATAGATTCTTTATATTTATGTAAACGTGTAGAACTCTTCTTTCATACACACCTTTTCTACTACTATGTTGAGATACCATTGGTGGTGCCTTACTAATTATTTTATACTCACACCCTACATGGACTCCTCAGTAGAAATAAAACCTCAAATTTTATTCTTTTCATGTAATTATAGGTACACTGGTAGCTGATGGGTCTTGTGACAACCCTAACTCCAAAAACCCAGAGCCAATAGTTATATTACATTATTGGTACATAATACCAGAGTTACCACATGATCCAACAACTTAGTAGTCTTGGAAGACTAGATACGTACATACATACATTACATTTGAAAAAATAAGATATAACATGAACAAATTGTGAGAACATTATTATCCCTTCCATAATTTCTTTGAAAATTATATATAGTTACCCTCTAGGTTTCTTAGGGAAAGGAAAAGAAATAAGGATGAACTCAGATTCTTAATAAGGAGTATCATAAAGAGGAAGATACCATAATATAAACATAACATAAATGGTATGGTAGGAATAAGTAAACAACATGAAGTTATAATCAATTGAAACTGAGGGAATTCTAAATCCATGATAATAAATTAAAACATAGATAATAATAATCATTGATCTCATACTGATGAAATGAATAATTTTGGACATCAAAACATGTTGTAAAGGCCTTATGATAACACACTATAATGAAATGAGGAGAGGTAAACACAAAAAACCAAATTGTTTTATCTTATGAGACCTATCGATGTATCAAGGGGATATATAATACTAATCCCCACCAATCACCTGATTATGTCCAATGCATTAACCATAATATTCAAAAAGACTTTTCCTACGATCCCTAAGGATCCTCATATTGAATTAAAACATGGATATACATGTAATGAGAAATACATAAATCAAATACTTACCCATTCAACAGAGTAATGTGGATGTTTATAAGAACATACCTTAATCAACTTAGAAGCTATGGGCTATCATCAAAGTAATATGAACTACCATTATCAAAGAAATATAGTGGCAAGGTCACTTTTAATGTGTTGGGCTATCTATGGAAGATAATAATTGGGTTCAGTAGTATTCATTGGCAGGAGACCAAACCGATGGTAGGAAAAATCCTTTATCATGGTTCATAAAGAGCATGAAAATATTCCAAATCATATCCCCCATGAGTGTCTGACTAGTTGTATAGTCTTAGGCCCAAATTTTGTTCATCAGGGTGATGATTGAGTCAATTATCAAAAAACCCTTTTTGGAGTGATTACCCCTAGGTGAATATTCTCCACATATGTATCCAATTTACAGTATCTCGACTGGGATGTATTTTCAATGAAACTATACACACTTTTACTTTACCAAAACATAGGGTGTTTTTTCCACCATGTAAAATATTGAGTTTTATAATGTTTTTGGTAACTATTGAATCAAAATAATATGAGGGAGGTATAATAATATAGACTTGTAAATACCTTAAATTTTGTGATCAATATGGTAAAAGTCATCTATGTCAATGTATAAACTACATAAAATGAAATAGGTGGTGAATATTACACAAGTCCCAAAGAATTAATATTGAGATAGAAAAACCCCACTTATGGCTTGGGTAGAAATTCAATAAAATACTATTGAAATAGGAGGCTTAAAATCGATCTTTAAATATCATGGATAAATTAATTTCATGATATAAAATATCAAATAGGAAATATATACACCACATTATAGAAATTCGGTTCATAATATATCACAAACATATCTATATTAATAATTTAATTAAAAAAATTAACCATATCTATTTTAATTTACACTCTTTATAAATAGTCATTTTCTATTTTAATTCTACCCATTTTCCACATCAGGTGTTTATAGTTTTAATTTTTTATACTAGTTTTATGATAGAGATGTTTGGAGAAACATCGATGAATTTTTATACCATAGGCACATCATCTATTATTAGGATATCTTCCTTATCTATAGATTTCCCCTATCTTCCTATATCCCTAGGATTTCATTAAGGAGTGGGGGAGGATCTAGGAATGATTTAGATGATTAATTCTCCCCTATAATGATAAGAGATTCCACCACAACTTCATGAATCATGATATCATTATCTTAGCAATAAATCTTTGCATTACACTTTTTATTCTAATCCATACCAAGGTTCATATCAGAATCAACTATAGGTATAATAACCATGTTTTAAAATAGGTTAAATCCACACATCATAATCATAATTTACTAAAACATATTTTATGAGATAATATTTCCACTTAGTGTCTTAATTGATAACTCACTTACTAGGCTTCTAGGGAATATATTTAATGTTTTTGGAAAACATAAAAGATATAAGAGAGTGAAAATATCCAGAATAAAATAAAACATTAACTAACTTCAAGGATATAATCAAAGTTCCTACCACCACTTCATTAGGAACTTTGACTTCAGACATTGAAATTTCATATGCTTGGATTTGTAGCCTTTTCCTTTTTTGAGGTAAATTCCCTTGACATTTGGGGTAATTTTTTTCATAATTTTCCTTCTTATTATAATTAAAGAATTCAAAACCATTAGTTTATTCCCTTTCCTTGTATTCATGATATTTATAGAGTTTTTATCCACACTTGTGATAAACTTTGGTCCCCTTTCTGTAATCCTATGTATGCTTCTTACCACAATTATTACATATAGGAAATCCTATCCTTCCTTTCCTCCCCTTTTCCACACTTTTCTTACCATAATGCTCATACAACCCATTATACTCTTGATTTCTATTGAATGAATATGTTCTAGATAACTAATTTTATATATTAATAGTGATTGATATTATATCCTCATATAATGAAAAGGACTAAGAGACTAACACTCTTTGAAGTCTTGGATTTTACCTTTTTCTAATATTGAGGTACTACCATTCCATTTATTATATTTTCTCATGAGTGAATTATTTTTCATATAATACCTCTTCAAAAGTTCCCTATTCCATGCAATTTATCCCATATTACTCTTTAGTGATTTGAATTAGTGACCACCATTGGTCCATATCTCCCTTCACACAATAGAATTCCATGATGAATTTTTCGTTTTCACTACTTCCAAAAGTGAGAAATATCATCTACAGGGACTTGATCCATTGTTCTGTTGCGGAATCGCTGAAAGACACAAGGACAGAAATAAGAAAAAACGAAAGAAATAAAGCAAGGACACAACGATTTACGTGGTTCGGGAATAATCCCTACGTCCACAGGAGAGGCATAATATTTCACTATTCAGGAGCACAAATTACAGAGGTTTTTTTTTCAGTAGTAAACCCTATCCCGAAATGGTCTAAATATGAAGAATACGGTCCACTGTTCCGAAATAGTAAGTCCGCGTTGCAACAGTGATCGGTGGACAACTTTGTCAAAAGCACTATAGTGCCTACCAGCTGGAATTCAAAAGTGCTACAGTGAAGTTGACCCCAAAGTCTGCACCGCTATAGTGCCTGTCGGTGTCGGTCGGTCAGCTCCGCTACAGTGAAGTCGACCCGCGACAGTTGCGGGCCACAAGCATTCGGCCCAACCGGATCAGGCAACACCAATCCAACATGTTCATCTACCAATGAATTAGTAGTTCCACTATATTCTGGTGGTTGTTTTCACATGAAGTGTTCTAACATAGTTACACTATGTTATGGATCATTAAGTCTCTCTATATTAGCAAGATTATTTGTCATAACCTAGGATAACTTCTCTAATATTATTATGATTTGGTTAGCCTTAACTCTAGCTTCATTAACCTGTTCAGGGGGAATATCCCTACATTGACTATGGGTATTTATACGGTTCCCATTCCTATTGTTATTATCCATATTTCTATAATGTAATACACATAATTAACTCATGATATTGAATTATAAAATATAATTCATATTAATTTTTCTATATTTTCCCCTAGAATTCAAGTAGGTTTTTCATAATACTTGGGATATATAACTAGGTTCCTATAAATATAGTCCCCAAGGGTCCTACTAAACTTTCTATGATACCAATTGTAACAACTCGGAATCTAGAAACCTGGGTCTAGTAGTTATATTACACTATTGGTAAAAATACAAGAGTTCCCATAGGATACAAAAATTTTGTAGTCTTGGAAGACTAGATACATACATACATTACATTTGAAAATATAATATACAACATACACATTGTGAGAACATTATTATACATTACATAATTTTCTTTAAAATTACACATAGTTCTCCTAGGTTTCTCAGGGAAAGGAACAAAAATAAGGGAGAGCTTAGACGATCATTAAGAAGTAGCATATAATGGAAGATATCATAATATAAACATGGAATAAGTTATATGGAAGAAATAAATAAACAAAATGAGTTTATAATCAACTAAAACTGATATAATTCTATATCCATTACAATAAATGAAAAAATAGATAATAATAATCATTGATATCTATGGAATCCCGCCTTTTTATTACATAATTTTTCATTAAATTTTATAAATAGAGGATCTTTAAAGTTTAGTATCTTGGAAATCAGGAACATAATACACAAAAACATAAAACATTATTCGAATAAAATTGTAAGGATTCATCATAGGTTCATCCTAAGTTCAATTTCTGTATCTCATAACTTGGAGACATACATCAAAGGAGAGGGTGAGAAAAAGGAAGAGTAAGGGAAAATAAGGGAAATAATTTACTTGTGATATCAATATGAACTTGATGAAATAAATAAAGACATGGGAAATGAAAAAATAAACATATCATAATAAAAATAACATGAATAATAACTTGAATATTTGGATACAACATTTAATTTATACATTCATATCTTAGGTCAACATGTTTAGGTTGCCTTATATTACTAAGATTTTGAATCAGGTGCTGATTATAGAGCGGAACCTGAGGGAAGTTGGGGGTACAGAAGAAGGGAGGGATATTTCTCGCCCTAGTTGATCTAATTATTTAGGAAGGAAGCACCATTTTGAGTCTTCTTGTGATGTGAGTTCCAGTATGGCTATGAGTGTAGGCATCTTGGTGTTTTCCATTAGTGTGGTAGGTGAGGCCACATGAAAAATCAGTGCGACCGTGACCCAACCGAGTGTTGAGATTGCGGAAGTATGGGGCACATGCAGTGGTTTTTCAGGACCTTCCCTTTAGTTTCAATTGGTAGGGGTTAACTCTGATGTCAGGTTTAGGATCAGGGTCTTCAAATTTGCATCAGGCTGGGAGCTGGAGCAGTACAGGCTGGTCAAGCCAGGGCAGTGGTGGTCATGGCCGTGGTAGCCAAACACCAAGTTCTCAGTGGTAATAGGGTGGATCAGCTCAGGGTATCCAGGAAGAGTCATAAGGTCATGGTATAGTCTAGACTTATTTAGTGCAACAAAACCAATAGAAGAAGGATCCTGGACCATCTACAGTGAGAGGCACAATCTTAGTAGCTTCTACTATTGCATCTTCTCTTTTCGATATAGGTTCCTCTAACAGTTTTATCTCTACACAAGTGGTAAAAATCCTTGGGCTTGTGTTATTGCTTTCTAAGGGTATTTTGAAACTATTCAAACCATTGGGAGTTATAATGGGTGATGTGCGCTAGTTTATAGAGTGTCCCCTTGAGGTCAGAGGGTGTCACTTCATATGGGATCTTTATGTACTCAAGATAATAGGGTTTGACGTCATTTTCAGAATGGACTGGCTTGTGTATTATCGAACATACGTTGACTACTATCTCCTAAGGGTGACTTTAACGGGAGCAGAGCTAAACCCAAGAATCATGGTATTGGCTGGATGACAACACAGTTTTCTAGTTTGTTTCTTGATGATCAGGGAGTGGGTCTGGTGGACATTCCTCCAGTGGTTTAGCACTTTATAGATGTATTTTCTGATTACTTTTCTGGTTTACCTCCCAAGAGATAGGTGGAGTTCTCCATCGATCTAGTGACAAGAGCTGCGACAGTATCCATTCCTCTGTATAGGATGGATATGACGGAGTTGCAGGAGCTCAACAGGTAGCTATAGGATTCGGAGGAAAATGGGTTTATCAGTCCCAATAATTCTCTATGGGATTCTTTGGTCCTTTTTTCGAAAAGGCAGACAGAAATCTTAGGCTATGCATGGATTATCGGAAACTGAACCAATTTATGGTTAAAAACTGATATCCTTTGCCACAGATAAATGAAATATTTGATCAGATTTGAGGATCTAGAGTATTCTCAAAGATAGACTGGAGGTCAGGATATCACCAGGTGCATGTTCGACCTACATACATACCTCATAAAACCTTTCATAGAAGGTATGGGTTATACGAGTATCTGGTTATGTCGTTCGGTCTCACGAACGCGCTAGTGGTTTTCATGGATTTTATGAACCAAGTTTTCCATCATTTCATAGATTATTTTGTGGTGGTTTTCATGGATGATATCTTATTGTATTCTCATAATTGACACAACCATGCCAACCATCTTGAGATCATTTTGAATACACTGAGAGAGTATCAGTTATATGCTAAGCTCAAAAAATTCCACTTTTGGATAAATCATATTCACTTCTTGGGTCACATCATCTTAGATATAGTAGTGCCAGTGGACCTAGAGAAGGTGAGAGATGTAGATTCCTGGGAATAGCCTAAGAAATTTTTTGACATACAGAGCTTATTGGGGTTAGTTGGATACTACAAGCATTTTATATAGGACTTCTCATGCTTAGAAGCACCATTGATGGGTTTGAATAAGAAGGGTGTGAAGTTTGCGTGGTAAGAATCTTGTGAGACATCCTTTCAAGATAAAAAAGAGAGGCTAACATCAGTACCAGTCCTATTACTTCTAGAACAGGGCCAGAGTTTCACAGTTTACTGTAACGCTTCAAGTATTGGGCTGGGGGAAGTGATGATGCAGGGAGATCGAGTAGTGGCATATGGGTCTCAGAAGTTGAGGCCTCATGATAGGAATTATCCTATGAATGATCTCTAGTTAGCTATAGTTGTTCATGAGTTGTGCTGTTGGAGATAATATTTATTGGGAGATCCCTTTGTGATGTTCACAAACCACAAAAGTCTCAAGTATATATTTACGTAGCATGATCTGAATTTGAGTAAATGAAGGTGGGTGGATTACCTATAGACCTTTGACATAGAGCTTGCCTACATGCCTGGTAAGGTAAATGCAGCAGCCGATGCACTAAGTAGGAAGACTCATATATAGGTAGTGAAATAGGCTAGTAGTGAGTGGAAGCTTATGGCGTTGTTTTTTGAGATGTATCTGGAGGTGCACGATAGACAGGGTTAGACTTTTATTTCATCCTTACCTGTTACCTCTACCCCACTGGACATAGTTCGGATGAGTCCGCTATCTGATTTAGAAGTCCTAGTTCTACTGGAAGGTGTGGAAGGTGACAACCCTCCTCCTGGTTGGATGGTAAGAGATGATGAGATCTTGTGTATCCATGGATGTGTCAGGATACAATGTATATACGTGAAGATTTGATGTAGAAGTTTCAGGATTCTGCATGGGTAGTTCATCTCAGGGTTACAAAGATGTACAATGACTTGAGATATCAGTACTGGTGGTTGGGAATGAAGAGAGAGGTAGCTGGTTTTGTTACTAGGTGTTCCACCTGTCAACAATTGAAGGTAGAACATCAACGGCCAATGGGACTCTTACAACAGTTACATATCCCAGAGTGGAAATGGGATGATGTCACGAGGGATTTCGGGATAGGTTTGCTGAGGTATCCTCGAGGTAATGATGTTGTGTCAGTTGTCGTTGACAAGCTTACGAAGGTCACACATTTCTTTCCAATCAAGGAGACCTTAAGTGTTTATGATCATATAAAGTTGTACATACAAGAGGTGGTACAAATTCATGGGGTCCTGCACACTATCATTTCAAATAGGGATTTCCACTTTACATCTTGTTTCTGGTAGAGTTTTTAGAGGGTTTTGGGTACATAGGTTCTTCTGAGCACAACATACCACCCTCAGACTGATGGTTAGTCAGAGCGTATGATACAAGTGTTAGAGGACATGTTGTGAGCATGCGTCCTATATTTTAAGGGATCTTGGGAGAGGAACATTCCCCTGGATGAGTTCTCCTAAAAAAATAGTTATTAGAAGACAATACAGATGGAAAATTACTAGGATTTATACGGTAGGCCATGCCGTTCTCTCCTGTGTAGGTTAGAGGCAGGAGATGCAGCCTTACTAGGACCATGTCTCATGCAGGAGACTTCTGACCAGGTTCAGTTGATTCAGAAGCGGATGGCTACTATAAAGTCTCATCGGAAATCATACATAAATCGCCTCAGATGAACTCTAGATTTTGAGGTCAGGTATCAGATTTTCTTATGTGTTTCACCGAGGTTGAGACACTAGTGGATCAGGAGATAAGGTAAAATTTCACTGAGATATGTCGGGCCATTTGAGATTCTGGAGAGATTTGGGTCGGTTTCCTATTAGTTGTAGTTACCTCAGAGGTACCAATCCATGAATGAAATCTTCCATGTATCTTAGATACACAACTATCACTCAGACCCGTCTCACTTTTTTCATATCTAGGAGGTTGAGTTGTAGGTTGATGCGTCCTTTGAGGAGCATCTGATTCATATCGTTGACAGGAGCATGAAGGTTCTATGAGGCCGATGAATTCATCTATTATGGGTGCTATGGAAGCACACCCATTTATAGGACGAGACATGGGAGAGGGAGGCCAATGTACGTGCTCAGTGGCTAGAGTTGTTCTTAGATAAATCTTGACCAGCCTTCAGAGAGAAATTCGGGGAAGAATTTCTATAAGGGGGAATATTATAAGAACTTAGGTTTTCATACTAGGTATGAATTCTTTTCTTTTCAGTTTAAATGTCTTTTCATGACCTTATTTTAATGATTAGATTGATCACGGGTGTTTTGGAGGTGTCTAAGGTTTTTTCGGAGGCCATAACCAGGTTTTGGGATGAACATGGTCTAGCGCACGGTTTGTGCATGACCTGCGCACATTTATGCCAAACCGTGTTAGGGGTCTAAAGAATGCAGGTTTTTAGACAGAGAGGTTCTGCGTGGTTACCATGTGGTTAGTCAAACCATGAGAGGTAACTATGCGAAGCACCCCTCTTAGGCAGAGAGGTGTGCATAGTTTCTGTACAGTTTGGGAAACCGTGCGGGTAAACCGTGCAACCCTTTTTGTGTGTTGTTTTTAAAAATTTAAATTTAAAATATTATTTTCTTTTAAAAAAAAATTGGGTTTTCTTCCTCCCATGAATAGAGGACTCCTGTAGCTCCCCATTTTGGCGCATAATGTAGGCTTTGAGCCATAATCTCTGTCTAACTTCTATTTTGATCACCAATCATCTCTATGGATCTACAACGGTAAGTCCTCAATTCCTTTTTATTTGTTATTGATTTTTCAGAACAATGAATGTGCTATTTTGATTTAGGATCATATTCCCTAATATTCCATTCTTCGTCCATTATTCACATTTCTTTGAAACTGGGATGAATCAGGACACAATACTGGATGACCTATCTACTACCGAGGTGAGGTAGGTGGTCTATACTTTCTTTCAGTTTTTCTTGTTGTTTTTTGGGCCTTTGGCCGAAAATATTTCCATTGGACATTCCATAAAGTTTTTTTTGAGCGAGTAGATTTTAGTAGCTATATTTGGACCTAGTGAGGTTGAACATGGGTTCCGTTTAGGTGTGTTGGCACCTGTTGCTCATTTCGAGGCCACCCGAGGGGTGCACCTTAAGGGAATAGCTTGTTCATGCCTATTTAAACCATCCAAGGGGTGTGTTCTTGTGCTTTATTAGTTATAGGAAGACCTCATATGCATTTATATCTTGATTAGATTGGTTAGGAGATGTATTTCCTCCTTGTATATTGATATCTTGTGATGCCATACCTATTTTGATAGCTTGGATTAAATGAAACATGTTTATATGGGTGGGTATACCTATATGTAAATGATTTAGGGAATTTAAATGGATTATATGGGAGGGTAGGCCCATATGATTTTGATAAATGGTTTTCATGAGTGGGTATACTCATGGATTGTGCTTATTGACGTGAGTGGGTATACTCACCTAGTTATGAATATTTATTTTGAATGCTTAAATGCTTTTTTGAATGGTTTGATAGATGGATTGGACTGATCCCCTTGGATATGGAATGTGGTAGTGGGTACTGTGGGTTGACTTTGCCCCTTGGGTACTGATTCCATGAGATTCCTCAAGTCTTGCTACCCCATTGGATCCGGCTTGCTTAGGATCCAATAGAACTTGCTATTTCCATGCTCCTAGGACCCAACCAATAATCCTAACTGAGTTTACACCAGGGATTCCCATGGGACTCGATGGGATTCCTTGGACATGATCCTTGGATCATGACCACTATGGTCTAGATAATAATTACTGGGATGCCTTGGTCTGCTGACACCTTGGATCCAGCCCTTGAGGTCTACACTTCATTATACGGCGTGGCCATGGATTACTGACTTCACTATACAATGTGGCTATGGATTGCTTGATACAGATGGATGTACGGTGTGGCCATGTGACTTGCTTGTTTACTTGGTTATAGCTGACTTGTTATGAGCTGACTCTATTTTGCAGGTAACCTTAAGGCCTGTTCAATTTTACTTTATAGTAGACTTATACCATGAGCATATGTACTTACTTACCAGTTGTTTACACTAGCTAGAACCTTTATAGAATTGATGTTAGAACTGTATAGACCTGGGTGGTTTCCAACTAGGATGTTTATCTCACACCCTGTTTGGGCCTCCTCAGGGACCCAATAAGATTACACGGTTGTAGGTGATGATAGAGGAAATCACCCTAGTACAGGTTGTTGATTATGGATTTGGAGTAGGGGAGCATAGGACCAAGATAAGGCTTGCGATGCTGGTATACCTTTTTGGTGTTTTTTTTATTTTTTTTTGATACTTGTATTGTATTTACATGTACTATTATGGCTACTTTATAGAAACTTGTACAATCTACATCATTTTTGGTATATAAGACACTTTTAGTTATTATTATGTATTTATTTCTACTTGTCTTAATTTCAGTTGTCTGCTATTTATTTTTCTTCCACTATTGTATATATTTGACTTCCACTGTGATACTCTGGTAATGATGGAATAATCTCCCCACTGACTCACCTAGTCCCTTGCTACTAGTTGGTAGCCGCTGGAATTTGGGAAGATGTGCTTGAGGCCTTGTGACCAACCAGGCTCAGAGCACCATTTCTGGTGGCATTCGAGTTCGGGATGTTACACTCTTAATCACTTTCATATTTAGAAATTGGTTGGTTTTCATGTAAAATATTTTCATGTGATGCTATCATTTTAGTTTCAATGCTCTTGGATAAAGGTTTTACCTTTTTATTTCATCTATTTTGAGGAATTATTGATGAAATTTGTTGGATCCTTGATGGGAAATTTATTTAATTATACATAAATCCTTAAAAAAATAGTATCCATTAAAATAAAAATAATTATTCAAGATCCTACTTGACAATTTAAATTTAATCTCATAAGGAACTTCTGTAAATATAACACACATGGTAAGCGTGTCCTGAATTTTTATAGAAAAAATATAACTCTTGATGAATTATAATTCAACATTCCCACATTATTTTTTTCCTTTTTAGTTTCATGAAGATATATCTTCTTTTAGGGAGTCAATTCTAGTGGGTTTTAAAAAACAAAAAATATACTATTCTCTTCAAAATGATTCACTATAGATTTTTTATAATCTTTGAACCACACAACTTGTGGAATAAGTATACATTCTTCCTCAAAAATTCATTTGGATTGAATTGATGATGATTCCTTTGAATTTTTTGTTGTCATACTTCTTGTTGATAATATTTCTTAATCTTCATAGTTCTAACAAAAATTCATAAATTCTTCTTCTATCTCCTCAATTACCTTAACTCTATCATTAATAGTTTTATCCAAACCATCAATGATTTGGGATTAATATTCAACTTTAATTTTCAATTCAATTTCCTTTTCTAAATTACATAGAATTTCATATTTATGTTTTTTAATCTCACAGATTAGTTTTTAACTTTATTCTTCTTGTTGTTGTTTAATGTAGAGCTTGGAATCATACACTACTATATTGGACTTCTTAGTTTTTTATCTCCAAACATAATTTTCTTCAAGGGCCACCCCATGTTCAACCTATAGATCAACCCTTCCTATAAGTTCTTTATTCTCATCGTCACTATGATCATCTCTTGGATTATTTGAAATATATGTCAATGAAACTTCATCCTTATAATTTTAAACTTATTTTACTTCACTTTCTCCAATACTATATTATTCTTTATAATTTTTTTCCTTTTGAATTAGCTCCATAGAAAATTCTTTGTTCCTTATTTTATCATATTCTTGGGATTTTTGTCTTCTTCATTATCATATTGATAGTTTTTGGGACATTTATCCACAAGATGTCCCACATTTTCAAATTTTAAGAAAAAAGAGGAATATTACCCTTAGAACTTCCTCTTACTCTCTTAATATTAGCTGATATAAATGAAATAAATTCATCAACTTAATCAACTTATGGATTATCCTTGGTTGAGAGGCTGTTCATAGAATTAAATCCTACATCTTGAGTACTTTTATTCATTCTTGACATGTTTTCTTTATTTCTCATCTCACAAGACATATGAGTACTATGAAAACTATCAATTAAATATATTTTATATATTTATATTCTAGAACCGACACTTTTTTACTGAAATAAAGAGGGAGAATTCTCAGGATCCTCTTCACAATATTATCATCTTTTATATCTTCCACAATTACTTTCATGTCTTCAAAAATAACATTTAGTCAATAAAAAATGTCATAAATCATATCATTTTAGTTCATCCTTATATCTTCATATTTGTTCCATAGAATCTAAAACTTTTCCTCTTGAACCTTATAATCTTCTTCATAAATATTCAAAAGTTTTTCCCACATAATATGATATGTTTTTCATGAAATTAAATTTTTAAATATAGGATTGGAAAAATCATTTCCCAATGCATTTATGGATTTGGAATCAGTATCCAATTCTTGATGATCACTCTCCATTAAGGCTCCCCTCTCTATATCAGTGGCGATTCCAAAAATGGTCACTATGTAAGCATATATACCCAAAGATCTAAAATACTATTGTATTTGGATTTTTCATAACTAGTAATTTATTCCTTTAAAGATAGGTATACCTTTGTTATTGAAAATATTTTTCATGATTCCAAGAGAGAAAAATAATAAACACCCTTTAAGAACACCTTTTGGATCCTTATAGAGGATTTCACTCTAGGGGGAAGGGGTGAATCATGGTATATAAGTTTCAAATGATTGTTACTTGAATAAGTAACTTATTCTATATCCTTTAGTAAAACTTAAACTTCTCAATATCTTTCTACTCAATGATCAATAATAACAATAAATGACATGAGTTATTTTAATTGGTTCACCCACAACAGGATAGTCCAAAGAGAATGCACGATAATGTGTCAATGTGCCGAATTCAATAGACGCTCACTACTTTACAAGTATAATTTGGAGTGGTCTCACTAAACCTACTAATTTAATACCATTAATAATTTGATAACTCATTAAAATCCTTCAAAAATGAACTCACTACTCTTCTTGTTGAAATTTTTCTCCTCCACACGAATATGATGAAAACATACACCAAAGATGGTGTTTCCTTTTAGTGAATTCAATGTTGATTTCCAGAAATAATGGAAATCCTAAAAAGAACCTTATCTAACCTTAAATTTTTCATATAAGATATAGAGAAATCCCCCATTATTCTACCATTAAGAGTCTTCAAAATCATAAAGCCTATCTACCTTATTTTCCCTCATCCCTAATTTTTATATAAAAAATTATCTATGATTCATATTTACATCATACCTTGAATGCATGTATTAATGGAATTCAAAAATTGAATTGAAACCATCCACTAAGTGGTGGTTAAAACTACCATCAAATCCAAGAGTTCATTCCATGAATTTTATGGATATGGAAATATGAATATTTAAATGACTTGTAACACGTTGTGGAGTAAATAATTTAACCATTTTTCTTTTAAACACCCAGAACCATGGGCATAGGCTCCTACTAAAGACATTTAGTATAGGTATCAATGCTACATGACACAACCTTTGAAATGGACATAGCGTGTCTTCCCATGGTATAAAGTATGAAAAAATCTCTAACATACCATGTGAAATGACATTATCTCATCCATGTTCACCACCTTCAACTATAGACCTTAGCAAAGATTTTCTCTCCATGAATTGGTATATATGTGTTGGTTGTTTTTTCCTATAGATCAATCTAATTACCATGGTTGAATCCAAAATAGGCATGGTCATCTACATTTTACATTTTGGATAGGATCATTGAGATGCCACTATGGGGACTACCATGGGTGCAGTTCCTCCTGATTTTTCCATTTTGGGTAACTTCCTTCCTAACATGAACAAAGAAGTGGGCATGATCCTCTTAGAAAATCCTCTACCATTACCATGACCACTGACCAAGGAGTGGTCATAGCCTTAGTGAATCCCTACTTCCCCAAACATGGGAACCTCATTCATTTTAATTTCCAACATGCATCCTTCACCATCCCTGTTAATAAACACAACCCAAAAATCCCTAGGATATATTTTTAGTGAAAAAACAGATTGAAAATAGTTCTTTACAATGAGGGAACATGATCTTATAAAACAATATAAATTTTCCATCACCTTGATTCACCCCCTCCCAGGTGTCCCTGGTCCTAACAAGTGTCCTACTCATTCTAACCATAACATTTCATCATAACCTATAATACTCCATAACAAACATCAATTAAGGATAAATCAAATTTATACTTAGAGAAGTCAATTATCATTACACTTCACAAAATGTATATATATATACACATTTATGAATCCAATGTGAAATAATGATAAAACTAGGATTTCCATCTATATGATACATTTTGTATTCTTGAATTCTTTTAAGAATACTTAACAAACCCAACATAATATCTTATCAATCGTATCATATATAATTGACTTCCAAATCAGCCTTATATATGATTCCCTTTCAAGGTTTTTATTAAAAAATTACATTTATATGTAATTAATTTCACATCTCTATGTGACCACATGATAAAAAAACTCCCTATAAATTCTTTGTTGAGATATATATTATGAAGAAGTAAATTTTGAATAATAGTGAGATTTAGGAATCATATTCCTAATGTTTAACTACTTGAACGTATTTAAACACCTTAAATTCTCAAAAAATGTTAGGATTCCAACTTCGATTATAACTATACCTAATTACACCATAATCATCCTTGTAACCTTATTCCATAAAACTTTTCCCTTGAAATCAACATAACTATTTTCATTGATACTAATCAGCACATCCTAAACTATTTTAGAATAAAGTAGCATCCACTAGGTATAGTAACTAAATGTAATTGTTTTCATTTCTATTTTACCAAAATACCCTAAAAATTTTAGGATATTAAGTAAAATTCACTTTAAAAAATGGATAGTATAATTCTTTTGGAAGGTATTTATATTCACTTCCTTATGGTAACTAAATGCAACTCTTTACATTTTTCTTTACCATAAAATATCCGAATCCTTTTTAGGACATGGAGTGAAACTCACTTTAACTTTATAATGGTATAATACTCTATTTTTTATCTTTTAACTTCCTTAAGTTCAAACATACTCCCACTAGACTCAAAAACACTATATTATTCTTAGAATATCATGCCAAGATATGGAAACCCCTATGTTTAAGAAATGACTCTTATTTCCTCTTTATAAGAATATTTAATGAATAAAATATTTTCTCTACATAAAATATGGTATTATATGTGTTTAACTAAATTTTATCTTGAAAATATTAAACTAAAAATTCCAATGATGGGAGGTGGGACTATCTTCCCTTGTATTTATATAAACACTAGATAATAAAATTTTATCCTTGTTTCCTTTTCAAGAATGTTATAGATCTTAGATGAATCATACGTGAATCAAAAAAATTATCTCATTTATTAAAAAAATTATTGTTTATAATATCTTATCAAGATATATAAAATGATATAAACAAATAAACATAAAAAAATTATCACATCTTGAAGTGTTTCTTGGCATCTATGTCTTTAATGTACCAAACTTTTTCTCCTTTACTTAAAGTTACAACCTTAAATTATTCCTTTAAAATTGAACTTCTGTATATTTAAATTTTTTTTAAAACATATAGTTTTTCTTATATACCTTTTATAATCTAAGAATTTAATTCTACAACATTTATAACTTGATTGGACTCTCTAAATCTTCATTTAATCTAGAAAATTCCTTCTCCAATGAAAAATCTGGACAAAATGATAGTATTGTCCCTACATCTTCATTTTTAATTTAAATGGACATGTGAAATATATATGACCTATTTTATTTCCTTTATTTATAAAACCTTTACCCTTATCTTTCTATACCATCAACATGGATCTTGATTCTGAACCCCCCATTTCTTGATCAGCTATCCTTAACATATTGTGGTGATTTGGTAAGGGTTTACTGTATTCATTCATGTTGTAATTAAAAAAATAATTGGAAACTTTATGGAAGGGATTGAAGAATGAAATATATTAAAAGTTTAATTTTAATAGGATAACCAAGACTCTATAAATCATTTAATGAACCAATCATATAGAGTACATAATTTTAGACTATGGTTACTTCTACCATTTTTCATTAGAAAATAGCCTTTGATACCACATACCTTTCATACTTATCTTTCTCTTGAAAAAGCCTTTCCAGGTTGTCTACTATTTTTTATGATTCTATAACTCATATTTCTTCTATAGATTAAATTCTTTGGTAACAAGTATGAGTGTATATACCTCTTTTGAATCCTTTATATTCCTATCATATGCATCTACTTTTGTATATGGAATGGATTCACCCATTAGTTTGATTGTAAGTGGTTGTTCCAACACATAACATTTTTTTATCTTACTTGAGAACAATTATCAAGCTCCATTAATAGTTAAGAAAGTAATTTCCTTTTAGTTTTTCTTTATCCATGACTTATCTCAAAGTTAAACTTATTGATGATGCTATTATAACCTTAATAGATGCTTTTTATGGATAATAATCACATTATATTACCATTTGATAAGGACTTTAATTAAATATAATCCCATTGAAATGATAAACCATTTTAAGCTTATCAATTTATTAGTAAGCCAAGATCCATATTTCACTAAGAAATGAGTTCTCTTTGGCATTCCTCTCACCACTTTTTTATTTATTTATGTAGGGTATAATCCTAATCCTATCATATATGGATCCTAGATATTCAAGCATAAAAATATTTTTTTAATCCTTCATATGGATAAAACAAACTCAATTTATCTAGTATCCTAAGTTATATGGTTTCTCTGCTAAGTGTAACCCAATGAAAATTCCAAGAATAGGCTAAAAAAGACAATCCAAGAGTACCTTGATTTTGCAGAACCTTTCCAAGGA
Source organism: Viscum album (assembly GCA_963277665.1). Classification (NCBI taxonomy): domain Eukaryota; kingdom Viridiplantae; phylum Streptophyta; class Magnoliopsida; order Santalales; family Viscaceae; genus Viscum; species Viscum album. Next base: position 1,843,884,915 of record OY728136.1, read on the forward strand.
TGTTCCAATGCCACCCATTACTTTCATTCCTTACACAAGATAATCTAGGGGAACCCTGCTTTAGTAGAACCAAACTAGTTATATGATAAAGGTATTGAAAAGTTACAATTTGGAAGGAATATTTTACTTAGTATTTGAAGAGGATTTAATCACACCATCTTATCTCATGTTATTTCTATAGATCTCGAGGACAGTTAGGTTCACTAGGAAAGGGGATGAATTAGTGATTCCCTTATTTTATGAATTTTTCTCCTTTCAAATTCAACCTATTGAACTTGTTAATGTTCTATATCCACTCAATAGTTTCTCTCAAACTCACCATGTGTGTAGTAGTAAAATAAGAGAGGGAATCACACATTATTTAAAAGGTTTGGCAATGAAAGTCCTACTACTTTCCATGTTGGTTAGATACCCCAACATGAATTCTATTAACTATCTCCACAAGTGAAGACAATTGGTTAGACACCCTAGTTTCACAATTGGTTTAACACCCCAACTTCTCTCTCCATAGTTTGTTAGATACCCCAACTACTCTTCTTCTTTGATTGGTTAGATACCCTAATCACATGACTCCAATAGCTAGTTAGACACCCCAGTTACAAGATTTCTCTTTAGTTGTACTAGTGATTGAAAGGTATTCTTCTAGTCTTCCTCCACAGGAAATATGGATGTCCCTTCCTTGTGTACAAATATTTAAGGTATTTAACAGATGATTTAATCAATCTTTTTAGTCCTTGTAACTCAAATCAGATCTTGAATGATCTAAATTATCCTTCCTTAAATGCTTGCATACATGGAATCACCTTCTTCAAGTATTACCCATCTTTGGATCACCCTTTAAATTATACTTTCAAAATCATTAAAAGGATTATCAAAATGATCTTGTTATTTTGGTACATTTTTTCATAACATTCATGCATATATTTATACAACAATATTATACATAGGAATCTTAATTAATTCCATGATTTAAATTCACCCATTTAAATCCTCAATTAAATGTGTTAGGAATTAAACACATTTTTTATTTTCTTTCTTTAGTCAATAATACCCATTGGTATTTTCTTTTAAAATTAAATACCAAAATGAATGTGGGTATTCTTCATCTATTATTTTAATACCCTTTAAACCTTGGGTATTTTTCTTTTCTTTATGCAATGAATACATGATGGGTATTCTTCTTTTTTTGTGGCATTAGTGAATTCCCATGGCTTGACTAGAATGAATGCATGCATGATCATGCTGTCTTCATGTACAAAATTTCATACTAATTTAAATCTCATACAATTAGGAGACTCAGGTTTTCTTCTCCTTATCACTCTTACTGTCAAACAACCAAAATATCATGCTCCATTATTCATGCAAGATATTCAAAATTCCCGAAGATTCAGGTCTTCCTATTTTATCACACAGATAAAAATCTCTGCGGCTCATCTATTTAATATTGTATAAAAAAATAGATACATGAAGACTCAGGTATCATATTCTTCATATGACATCACTTATCATTAAGGAATTATTACAAATACCCGAAATACTTGGGCTTGATCACACCCGCATCTCCCCTTATTTCATGGATGCATGCAATATCCTAAGAGACTTGGGTGATTAATTTCTTATCACATAGAAAAGTCACCCATGCCTCATTATTTATTCATGTTGTAAATTATCAAAGACTTTGAATCTCCCTTATTTATGTGGGTTAACAAATGTACTGCAACATCATGATCACCCATGACCCACCTCATTCAAATACATGATGATTTAAGGTTCTATGTTCTTCACATGGGGTATTTATTGTGAATAACCATGGATTCATATAATGATAATTATTTATATATTCCATATATTTTAATGCATAAAATACGGATATAAATGCATGATACATTTTGATTGAATATGTGTGAAAATATAGGCATACACATCATCTAGTAGGTTTATCTTATTTAGGAAACCATCATGCTTTAGGTTCCCTATTTTCATGCATATCAATGCACGGATGTGATGTGAAATGTTCTTCTTGGACTCTCCTAGAAATCATGAGATCACCGTGGCCATCATTTGGATTTAGTGGATGAGGTAATGATCTTCATGGACTCAAAAAATGGTAAAAGATCCAATGCAAGACACCCTCGAACATGGATGGAGGAAGACGACTACCCAACATAATCAGATGGATTATATGATCCTTATCATTCGGTGTGGGAGATGTTTTACTTTTTAAGTTGGATGAAGAGTACCACACAGTTTCATGTCCCACATCAAATCCTTCAGTGGTAGGGGTGTGGTATATAAATCAACCACAATCATGGACATCTAGAAATCCGGTCTCCTATGGTACACACCCATAACATTCCTTCCCTGATTCCTCACTACACTGTGGTGCCACTATGCTCGTTTGTGCTCTTCATGAGTGCTTCTTTAGGCCTCTGCGCCTCTGTGCTACCCACTGCTAACCCTAGCTAGTTTCCTAGGGCACGATTGATCTCTGGGTCCTAAATAAGACTATGGTTGTTCTTGGATAGGTTTGGTGGTTGGATGAATCCTATTTTTTAGTAACAACATCAATAAAAATAACATAGAATAAATCTAAGTACAAATGAAATTCCATCCTCAATAAAAATTCCAAACCAACTTCACTTCTCTTATTATTATTCATTTATTCTTCATGAAAAATAAATATAAGCTTCTATTTTTGAATGGAAACATATTCACATCTATATTAATTAAAAAAATGCATGGTTTTTATCAATTATTATTTATGCAATTACTTTTTTCATGGACCTCACTTCTGGTAAAGAATGTGAAAACACCTTAGCACATTTCACTAACATTTGTAATCACTTGAACAATCCTATGATTTATGATGAATAATTGTCCAAGGTTGACATCCAATGCTATAAATTGAATTCATAATAATTATCTAGATATCACCATTTCATATTCACTCACATATTGACTCCTTAACAAAAAATTCAATACTTGGGCACAACAATCTCCCCTTTTTTCTTTTGTTTTCAATGTCTCCTTACATCATAAAATTCAATATGTGTAAACCTCAATTCTTCCCCACTTTTTGAAAATAAAATATAAATGAAAATTGGGGTGTCTTCTCATCTCATATTTCTCCTTCAGAAACATATTCTCATATTTTAAAAGAAAGGGAAGATATCACATGATACTTATAAAAGAACCTCCAGCTAATAAACTCTAGGTCTACTTGGGAAAACCCAGTGTATAAAACCAGAGTAAAATAAAAAAGGTTTTAAAGGCTATCCATAACACATATTCACATGTAATATCAAGCTCAAAGTTTCTCAATTATCAATAAGAATTTTACATTTTTTAGAATATTCAATGAAATGAAAAACCCTTCACACTTCAATAAACACATTAGAAAGTTCAGGTGCATAATAATAACACCCCCTTTGTCTCATTTTCCTATTAAATAAACACTACCCCATAATTAATATATTTAAGTAAAAAGGGATGGGAGTGTTATTGTAATACCTCATTTCTCATAAAAGAACCCCCTCAATGGATGCACACATATTCTTCATCATGGACAGTTTCCAATCACTAAACTACGTGAGATAAATCATCATACTATCCAAAAAATTACAGACTCAACCTTCTCCTTAAATTACCTACATGTTATCTCATAAAACATAAAATAAAAGGGAATAAGGAGGGACCTATTATTTATTTTGTGGAATCATTCAAGGTGATAGTTATCTATCATCCCGACTTTCTTCTTCTTTCCAAGATCACCATGGGATGTACTTTATCTCTTGTTGACATGCTTCATAGATTGTGAACATATTTTCTTCCAATTAACTTATTCAATTTGGGGAATACATTTTCCACCTACTTCATAGATAAAATGACCTCTTTCCATTTTTACCTTTCCATAAAGAGTATTGACGTGAGTGATAAGATTTTGGTTCTTGATACACCCTTTGTTGTGGCTCATTTTCATTCTCTAAAACATTAACCCTATTTTCCAGTTTAATAGGAAATTTTCAAGGATAATATATTTATTTGTAATTCATATGAGTGTAGTGACTTATAATGTATTATTTACCCTTACATGTATTCCTCTAAGTGATTTTTTTTCCATATGACCAAGGTTTGAACAAATGAAACATTTACCCAAAAATTCATACCTCATTTGGTCTCTCTTTGATTGAGATGACAAAACAAATAGAGTTATTATATAATCTTTGGGATTATTGGATGTGAAACATATACTCATGATGTGACAAAATATTCCACAATAAAAAGACTCTGGTTCTTTTAGGTTTTATGGGACCACTATTCTAGATTGTGAATGGGACAAAATTTTACTTCTAGATTTCAAATATGGGTTCATCTTTGTTGCTACCCATATTGAGACATATTTTAGAAGGATATTTATTTTCTCTTTAGAGGTTCTCAACTTATCCTCAAGATGTATTATTTTAATATCATTATTCTTCATCTCCTTTTTAATTTCCATTTATTTTCACCTCATTATTTTATTTTCCAAGGTCCAATATTTCACTAATGAATAATAAACATAATGCTTGATTCTCTATTCATCCTCTTTGTCATTGCATGAGCATTACTTGGAATGAAAATTTGAGGTTTTTATATCTTCATCACTAGAATCACATTTCTTTTTTATCTTTATGAGAGAGTCTAAAAGATTACATCCTTTCCCCAAAAGAGGGTTAAAATCAAAAAATAACCCCAGACACAAATTTTACCTCGATTGAAGAACAAAAATTCTGATTTGGATTCTAATTCTTCTTCTTTTCACGAAATAAAATGAGATTGATTTCATCTTCAACCATTGTCTTCTTCTTCAGAAAATTATTTCCTTACTTCTTCATTTTACCCCTTTTAAAATTTCTTTAAATAATGGAAATGATCTCATTGTAATATTTATCATATTCCATTCTCAAAACTTCTTAGATCTTTAGAGGTGACGTATCCTCTGATACCACTTGCAAAGACCTAGTCCAGTTAGGTTCCACTTAAGGGGGGGGGGGGGTGAATCAATGGTTCCATTGTTTTATGACTTTTTCTACTTTTAAATTCAATCACTTGAACTTGTTAAGGTTCTCGATGCACTCAATTGTTTCTCTCAAACTCATCTCATGCGTAGTAGTAAAATAAGAGAGGGTAGAAAAAAATATTTACAAGGTTCAATAATAAAAGGCCTACTCCTTTACATGTTGGTTAGACACCCCATCATGTATTCTCTTAACCATCTCCACAAGTGAATACAATTGGTTAGAAAACCTAGTTCTAAAATTGGTTAAACACCCCAATTTCTATCTCCATAGTTGTTTAAACACCTCAAATGATCATCTTGTTTGATAGGTTAGAAACCCCAATCATAATACTTGAGTAGATGGTTAGACACACCAAATAAAAGTTTCCCATTTAGATTTATTAGTAATAGAAATGTATTATTATAGTCTTCCTCCCCAAGAAAGTTTGATGACCCTTCATTTTGTAAAAATATTTAAGGTATTCAATAGATGACTTGATCAATCTTTTTGGTCCTTGAAACTCCAATCAGATCTTGAATGATTTAAATTCTAATTCTTCAAATTATTAGGTACATGGAATGACCTTCTTTAAGTATTACCCAGATTTGGACCACCCTCAAAATTCTTCTTGACAATGGATTCAAGGAGTGTCAAAATGATCTTTTAATTTTGGTATATCCTTTTATAACCTTCATGAAAATATTTATACAATAATATTGTGCATTGGAAACTTAATTAATACCATGATTTAAATTCACCCATTTAAATTCTCAATTAAATATGTTAGGAATAAACACATTTATTCTTTTATTCCTTTAATCAATAATACCTATGGATATTTTCTTCTCAAATTAAATACCCAAATGAATGTGGGTATTATTCATATCTTATTTGAATACCCTTTGAACCATGGGTATTTTTATTCTCCTTATGCAATGAATACCCAAGGGGTATTATTATTTTCACATTGAATTGGTGAATTACCATGGATTACCCAGAATGCATGCATGATCATGATGTATTGATGTAAAAAATCTCATACCCATTAAAATATCAATCACCTGAGGGACTTGGGTTTGGTTCTCCTTATCACCCTTTCTATTAAACAATCAAAATATTAAGTTCCCTAATTCACACAACATCTTTAAATTTCCCTAATACTTGGGGATTCCTATTTCATAATGTAGATAACAATCTCCACAGATCACCTGTTTAATATTGCATCTAAAAATAAATACCCAAAGAATCGGGTATCATCTTATTCATGTGGCATCGCCTATAATTAAGAAAGTATTACAAATACCGAAAAGACTTAGGATTTTCCTTTTTGATCACACCCATGGCTCCCTTTCTTGCATGGATTCATGCAATATCCTAAGAGAATTAGGTGCTTAATTTATTATCATGCGACAAAGTCACAGGTGGATCATTATTTCTTCATTTTGTAAATGATTGCAGACTTAAAATATCCATTATTAATGTGGTTTAACAACTTAAACACTTCCTCATGATCACCCATGACTAACTTCATTCAAATACCTGATGATTTCAATTTATTTATTCTTCACAATAGGTATTCATTTTGAATACCCATGGCTTTATATAACGAGGCTTCTTATTATATCCCATATATTGTCATGCATGAAATGAAGATCTGCATGTGTGATCCATTTTGATTTAATATGTGTGATAATTTAAGAATAATCATCATCTAGTAGGTTCAGCTTCATTCGGTGACCATCATGCTTTGGGTTCCCTCTTTTCATGCATATGCATGCATGGGTATCATGTTAAATATTCATCTCAAACTCACATAAAAACAAAAATATCATATTGGGAATTTATTAGATCCAGTGGATGAGGACATGATCTTCATTTCCTTAAAAAATGGGAGGATATCCACTATAAAAAACCCTCAAACATGACTAGAGGAAGATGACCGCACAATGTGATTGGATGACTCAGATGAGCTATATAGTTTGGTGTGGTAAATGTCCAACTTTTTAAGTAGGATGAACAGTTCTGTGCATTTACACATCCCACATTGAATCCTTCAGTGGCAGGGGTGCGTTATATAAATTAACCATGGTCATGGATAGATAGAAATATTGTCTCCTCTAGTACCAACCCGTATTAGTCCTCACCCCATGCAACATTACATGGTGGAGCCTCCATTATCACTTGAGCTCTACATGAGTGATCTTGTGGTCCTTCGCACCACTTGCTACCAACAACTGGCCCTAGCTAGTTACCTAGGGCCCAATTGACCTATAATTCCTACATAAGCCTATTGTTGAACTTGAATAGGGATGGTGGTTGGTTGGCACCTATTTTTTAGTAACATCATCAATAAAAATAACTTAGAATAAATCTAAGTACAAATGAAATTCCATCCTCAATAAAAATGCCAACCTAACTTCAATTCTCTTATTATTCCTCATTTACACTTTGTAAAACATAAATATAAGCTTATATTTTTCATGGTCACATATTCACATCCATATTCATTAAAAAAAATTCAGGGGTTTTACCAATTCTTCTTCATGCGATAAATTTTTTCATGGAATTCACTTGTGGTAAAAAATGTGCAAACACCTTAGAAAATGTCATTAAAATTTGAGATCACTTCAACAATAATCTAATTTAGCTTGTATAATTGTCCAATATTGACATAAAATGATATAAAATTAATCTATAAACATTATAGATAGTTAACCATTTCATCTTCACTCACATATTGACTCATTGACAACAAATGAAACACTTGGGCACAACAATCTTCACATTTGTCTTTTGTTTCCAATATATCCTTACATCATAAAATTCAATATGTGGAAAAATTTATTCTCATCCACATTATTGAAAATAAAATTCATATTAAAATTAGGGTGTATTATCATCTCATATTTCTCCTTCAAAAATATATACTCATATCTTAAAAGAAAGAGATGATATCACATGATACTTAGAAAAGAAGAATAATATAATCGACTATAAGTCTACTTGGGAAAAAATGGTGTAGAAAACAAGAGTGAAATAAACAAGGTTGTCAAGGATATCCATGAAACATAATAACATGTAATATCAAGCTCAATTTTTCTCAATTATCAATAAGTATTTTCAAATATTCAAAAATTTCTATGAAATAAAAAATCCTACAAAATTCAATAAACACATTAGAAAGTTCAAGTGCACAAGAATAACCCCCTTTGTATCATTTTACCATCAACCAAACACTCCCCATTAATGAATATATTTAAGGAAATAGGTATGATAGTGTGATTGGAGTACATCATGTCTCATAAAAGATCCCCCTCAAGGGATGCAAAAATCTTCTTCATCATAGAGAGTTTCCAATCATGAACCTTCATAAAATAACTGATCATGCTATCCAAAAATGATAGCCTCAACATTATCCATCAATTACCTATATGTTTTCTCAAAAAACATAAAATAAAAGGGAATAAGGAGGAACCTATTATATATATTAGGTGATTGGGTGGACAATTACATTAAATACACACACAACACACAAAGGCTTAAAAGGCAGGTTATATCCCCCTAAGGGATAAAACACACATAAAGCCTTTATTTATTCAATACATAGCCTAAAGGAATAGTGGGCATGAAGACCATTACATATTCCAAAGGCCCATTATATAGCCCAAAGGCCTAGTGAAATGTCATGCCTACATTCCTACATCACTGTCCGTCTGTGTCATGCTTGTGTCACCACCTTCCTGCATCATGTCTGCATCACTACTTGCCTGCATCATGCCTGTGTCACTGCCTGCCAGCGATAATTTTCTCCCACCCAGATTTGAACCCGGGTCTAATGTAGAATCACAGGGCACCTCTACCACCGAGACACACCCCAACTGCAGGAGGATTCTATTATTTCATTAGGGGAAACATTAAAGGTAAGAGTTTTCTCTCATCCTCCATTTCTTATTCTTTCTAAGCTCATCATGGGATGTGATTTCTTTATTATTTACATGCTTCATATATTTTGCACATATTTTCATCCCATGAACTTCTTCATTTTGTGGAATACCTTTTACACCTCCTTTATAGTTGGAACAACCTATTTTCAATTTTTTTTTCTTTTCCAAAAAGAGTATTAATGTGAGTGCTCAGATTTTGGTTCTTTATACACCCTTTGTTGTGGATCATTTACATTCTCCAAAACACCAATCTCATTTTTTAGTTTAATATACCTTTTTCTAAGATAATATTTTTCCTTGTAATTTATAGAATTAGAGTGTATCCTAGTTACTTCTTTACCCTTCCATGTATTCCTCCAATTTTATTTTTCCCATATGAATGAGGTTTAGTCAAATGAAACATTTTACAAAAATTTCATACCTTATTTAGTCTCTCCTTGATTGATAATATGGAAAAAATGGAGTTCTTATAACATCTTTGGGGTTGTTGGATTTGAAAAATCTACTCATGATGAACTCAAATATTCCATAATAAAAACACATTGGTGATTTCATCTTTTGTGGGACCACTATTTTAGATTGTGCATGAGACAAAATTTTACTTCCAGATTTCAAATCTAGGATCCTGTTTATTTCTAAACATGTTGAGACATCTTTTTAAAGGATATTTATTTTCTCTTTAGAGGTGATAAAATTATTTTGAAGATCTCTTATTTTCATATCATTCTTATTCAGATAATTTTAAATGGAAATTTCTTTTATCCTCATTATTTTATTTACCAAGGTCAAATATTTCACCATTGACTAATAAACATTATTCTTGATTCTCCATTGATTCTATTTGTCACTATATGACCAATCCTTGAAATGAAAATTTGACGTTGTTCTTTATTCATCGCTATAATCACATTTATTTTTCATATTTACGTGAGAGTCTGAAAGAGTACATTCTTTCTCCATAAGAGGGTTAGAATAAAAAATGACACCTAGTTTAGATTTTACCTCAATTGGAGAACAAAAATTTTAGGATGGATTCTTATTCTTCTTATTTTCATGAAAGGCAAGGAGATTGATTTCATCTCCAATCATTGGATTATTCTTAGGAAAATTCTTTCCTTCCTTCTCAATTTTACCCCTTTTGATATTTATTGAAATAAAGGAAATTATCTCATTGTAATCATCATCAGATTCCATTCTCAAAACTTCTTAGATCTTTAGAGGTGACCTATCCTCTGGTACCACTTGTAGAGCCCTAATCCAGTTAGGTTCCACTGAGAGGGTGGGGGGGGGGGGTGAATCATTGGTTCCCTTGTTTTATGAATTTTTGTCATTTTAAATTCATCCTATTGAACTTTTTAAGGTTATAGATCCACTCAATGGTTTTTATAAAACTCACATCATGCGAAGTAGTAAAATAAGAGAGTGAAACACACAATATTTACATGGTTTGATAATGAAAGGCCTGCTCATTTTCACGTTGGTAAGACCCCCCTAAATATATATTCTTTTCAATATATCCACAAGTAAATGAAATTGGTTAAACACCTCAGTTCCATAATTGGTTAGACACCATGATTGCTCTATCCATAGTTGGCTAGACACCCCCAACTTCTCTTATTATTTGATTGGTTAGACACCCCAATCAAAAGCCTCAAATAGCTTGTTAGAAACCCTAGCCACAAGATTCCTCTTCAGTTTCTCTAGTGATAGAAAGATCTTCTTCTAGTATTCCTCCATAAGAAAGAGGGATTTCCCTTTCTTATGCATGAATCTTCAAGGTCTTCTATACCTGACTTGATCAATATTTTTGGTCCTTGAAACTCTAATAAGATCTTGAATTATCCGAATTATCCATATTCAAATGATTGGGTATATGGAATCACATTATTCAAGTATTACCCAAATTTGGATCACCCTCAAAATTCTTCTTTCACAATGATTGCAAGGAGTCTCAAAATGATCTTGAAATTTTGGCACATTTTTTCATAATATACATGCACATATTTATACAAAAATATTGTGTATAGGAAACATAATTAATTCCATGATTTAAATTCACCCATTTAAATACAAAATTAAATGTGTTGGAAATTAAATAACTGTATTCATTTTTTTCCCTTCAATCAATAATACTCATGGGTATTTTCTTCTAAAATTAAATACCTAAATGAATGTGGGTATTCTTCATCACTTATTTGAATACCCTTTAAATCATTAGTATTTTTATCTTCCTTATAAAATGAATACCCAGGGGTATTATTATTTTCATGTGGAATTGGTTAATTCCCATGAATTACCTAGCATGAATGCATGCATGCATTATCATGTTGTCTTCATATATAACATATCATACTCATTTGAAATCTCAATCACCTAAGAGATTCAATCTTTCTTCTCCTTCCCAATATTTCTGTTAAAAAACTTGAGATATTGGGTTCCATAATTCAATAAGCATATTTAAAATCCCAAAATACTCAGGGATTCTTATTTCATCATGTAGATAACAATATTCATAGCTCATGGATCACACCACGATTCACATTTTCATTTTCTCCCTTACACCATTGTACTAAACTGGTTTTGTATAGAAAATTATAAAAATAATAACAAATTTAACTTCATGTTAGATTCAATTATTTTATGTTTATAACTTTTAAAAAGTTAAATTTTACTTTTTTAGACAATTTCTTTGTAGGTGGTGGTGATTTGGAGGGTCCATTACGAAGTTCAAGAAAAATGGGCCAATCTGCATAGGATCCAAGTACACCGGTGAACTAAAACACACACATATACTAAACCATGAATCCAAATGGGTTAATATTTTGTGGGATGGTCCAAAATTAAGTTTTATACAACTTTTATTAATAAACCCGATCTCAATTCGTCCATATGGTGTCCCATCTGGACTGATCTGTCCAATTCACTGAATCTGCACAAAGTCAAAAGTGGTGTGTTTTGTTCTATCGATATCTCCACTTATAGTTGATAAAATGGTGTCAAAATTTATGTAGAGATATTAATGAGGTTATGATAAAACTTCTTTATTTTATTAAAGGTGGTATAATACTTTCTTAAGGTTGAAAACCAAGGTCCAAGTGGTTTCTCAAAATCTGAGGGCTCAAAACCACCTTATTATTTTCCTATAAAATGATACCTTGGGCTCCAATTTTTCAAGTTTGAACCAGAAGAAAAATTCTGCCATTTTGAAGTTATATGGGAGTCCTATACTTGTACTATAAGTTCTGGAGGCCCATATCCTCAATGGGGGATCAGGGATGAAGAAGGAGTTCCACCCAACTTTCCTCCTCCTCTCAATGTTGGGTTAAATGGTGGGTGTTCATTGTGAGTGAGACAAACATATTTTAAAGGGAGTTAAAGAACATAAACTACTAATGGTTTGATTTATTTTGGGTTTGAAAACATTTCATTTAAAATTATCTTACTTTGATTCATGTTTTAATAATTTTTTATTGAATTGAATGAAATTATCTTTACTTTTAACCAATCTATGTGAAGTCTTGACTGCGTGACTTGTATTGTTGTGATTTGAAAACAAAATAATTCTCTTATTCACCAATTATTTTAGATTTAAATTTTATTTGGATTTTATTATACCATTCATGAGATCAGGACCTTGGCTATATGATTTTTATTTCATGGTTTGGCTCAACGTTCTTTGATATAACAACATGGAAAGTAATTGGGATTCTGATTAATTTCAACCAAAGACTTACATCAAACCCTAAGTAATCTCCAAGAGATATTAACTTTAATTGTGTGTAGTGAACTCACAATGAAACCTTTTTCTAATACTTTTCAAAATCCACTTGGTTCTTCAACTATTAATCTCTTTAAATTAAGTTATTTTCTTAAAACTATTTTCAAAACAACCCCCTCTTTTAGTAATTTTTATTAAAAATACACACTCTAAACCTATCGAAGATCATCGAGAGATAACCTAGGGTCTAAACTATACTATAAATCAACCTTAAAAACATAATAAATTTGACATTTCATGAAAACATGATCACTCATCTATTTAATATTGTATCTCAAAATAGATACTTGAAGACTTGGGTATTATCTTATTCACCTAGAATCAGATATCATTAAGGAAGTATTAAAAATACCCAAAAGACTCAGGATTTACCTTTATGATCACTCCTTCAGTTCCATTTCTTTCATGTATGCATTCAATCTTCTGAGAAACTTCGGTGCTTAATTTTTTCTCATGTGGAAAATTCTCCCATGGCTCATTCTTTCTTCACGCTGTAAATGACCAAAGACTTAGAATCTCCATTATTCTTGCAGTTTAATAAATGAATTATAGCCTCATGATAACCCATGAATCACCTCATTCAAATACCTGATGATTTTGGGTTCTCTATTCTTCACATGGGGTATCTATTTTTAATACCCATGGCCTCATATAATGCAATTTCTTGATACCTTCCATAGATTTTCATGCATGAAATGTGACACTGAATGTATGATACATTTCAATAAAATATTTATGCCAATATTGACTTAAACATAATCCAAAAAGTTTGGATTATTGAAAAGACCACCATGATTCAGGTTTCCTCTGTTCATGCATATCCATGCATGGATATCATGTGAAATGTTCATCTTAGACTCACCTAAAAATCAGGATATCATCATGCCCATTTTTGGATTCAGTGGATGATTCCATGATCTTCATGGCCTCAAAAAATGGTGGAAGATATATTGTAAATCACCCTCAAACACAGCTAGTGGAAGAAGACCACCAACATGATCAAATGGCTCATATGACCTGTATCATTTGGTGTAAGAAATGTCTGACTTTTTAAGTTAGATAAACAATTTTTCACGTTTCCACATCTCACATAGAATCCTTCCGGGGTAAGAGTGTGGTATATAAATAAACCATGATAATGTATGACCATAAATCCCATCCACTCCAGTACCCCACCCTATACCATCCCTACCTCCATGCCACCCCGCACAGTGGCACTGTTGTGCTTGCTTGTGCTCTGTATGAGCAATCCGATGGGCCTCTGCACCTCTATGCTACCCATTGATGTCCCTAGATAGTCCCCTAGGTCACGGTTGACCTCTGAGTCCTATATAAGCGTATTGTTGAGCTTGGAGAGGGATTATAGTTTTTTGAACCTATTTTTTAGTAACCTCATCAATAAAAATAACTTAGAATAAATCTAAGTACAAATTAAATTCCAACCCATAATTCTCTTCTTCTTCCTAATTTATTCTTCAGGAAACATAAATATTGGATTATATTTTTTCATGGACACATATTCACATACATATGAATTTAAAAACAATGCATGAGTTTCATCAAGTCTTCTTCATGAGATTACTTTTTTCATAGACTTCACTTGTGGTAAAAAATGTGCAAATACCTTAGCACATGCTATTAAAATTTGAGATCACTTAAACAATCATCAGATTTATCATGGAGAATTGTTCAAGTGTGAAATACAATTCTATAAAATGAATCCATAAAAATTCTCAAGAGATAACCATTTTATCTTCACTCACATATTGAATCCTTGACAACAAATGAAAACATTGGGAACAAAAATTTCTTTTATGCATGAATTATTCCAATGATTTTAGTTTGGAATATTATTCCTTCAAACAAACCAACACGTTCAAACCATATTGATGTGTTACTTTTAAAAAACCCATAGTTTTCATCACATCCCACCCCTCACCCATTATCTTGGGAATCAATGGAGGGTGTCACTAGCCTTAGGAGACATCCTCCCGACACCAAAGGTTGGAAATAAATTCCAAGGGCCTCATAATCAGTTGGGGGATTATTTTACCATTGAATATAAAAAAACAACCACAATAAAAAAACACTATATGATGCATGGGTGTGATAAAAAATAAAACTCAATGTATAACCAAAACAATAACCATATGAGAGTAAAAAGTGGAAACCAAAACCAATAAAAATCAAAGACAAAAAATCCACTAACATAGAAACTTACAAACTAATCCAAGTTCCAAATCAACAATATATTCCCATGGTATCACAATTAATCAATAATTAACTAGGATACCTTTCCTTTATATGTGTCTCGATAGATAACATTTGTAAATACACCAAAGTTCCCAAGTAGGGGGTGCGTACAAAACTCAGTAGGATTTACACAATGAATTCCAAAATCATACAACCATGATAGAATATTTTAGCACATTTATATAAAATATTTTAAAATAATTTAAATAAGTTTATATAAAATCCTAATTTTTTTCCAAACCAAATATTTTTCCATGGGAAGCAACCAAATAAGTCTTTAAAACATCCCTCAAATCCATTTGGCATACCCAATTCACACCTCCAAACATCCACACATTCATGAACATGTGATAGTTCCATACTCATGAGAAGTATCTCATCAATATACTAAGTAATCACAAGGTAACCAATACCGTGTGCCCCAATGGAACATGCCACTTCCAGAGGGTCATGTATAATGAAAATCAACTCACACCAACCATGTATTCCAAAACCCATGCCAAGCCAATCATGCCAAACCATTTCAATAAAATATTTATTTTATTGAAAACATTTCTAAAATCATTTTACATGTGAAAAAACAAAATCCATAATTATATAATTTCCTTTTTAGAATTTACATTTGAAGGTTATCCACAAAACCATCCAATTTCTACCATTTAAAAAAACCATCACTAAATAGGTTTTATATCAATAATAAATCATCAATTTTATAATAAATTCAAGAAAAACAATCAATTTGAAACCAAGAATTCAATTTCTAAATAAATGTAATCAAGAGAGAATCCATATAACTCTCAAACTTAAAAAAAAATGAACAACACAATAACTTCAAAACCCATCCCAAAATCCTAAAACAATTCTTGGATCTTGTTACCTTCAATCAAAATAATCACATCTCATTAAGATTGAAATAACACAACATGGATCTATCCCAAATAGACTAGATCAATGATTTCAAGAGAGTGGAGAGGAAAATATCCAAGGAAAGTGATGAATAATGATCAATTACCAACAAATATTACTCCAACATAGTTAAATTCTTTTAGGAATCACTCTCAAATCAAAAGGAATTGTATCCAAAGCCTTGGGAGGGAGAGGAATTCATTATATGACCCGATATGGGAAAAAATTAGTGGTTTATGAGGTAAATAATATTAGATCCGTGCATTTTGGATCTAATCTTTAACGGTGCATGGTTAGAAAAAACATGCATGAGCTATTACCTCAAACCGCACCTCAAATGGTTTGATCGTACAGTTAGACAAACCATGTGTCAAATGTGTCATTCCCCACTATCCATCCTTTAATGGTTTCTCCTGGGTAGAAACACAATTTGGAAAAATTGTGTATCTAATTGCGCACCTACCTAATGACCATTGTTTCAGTTAAATAGTTTTTTATAGGTTTTTCATAGTTTCTACCAACTGTGTACCTCCATAAAATCCTCCAAAACATTCCAAAGTTCCTCCAAACCTCCAAAAACTTAACTTGGACATTATATGTACTTAAAATAAATAAATAAATGGTACATTAATTGGAACCAGGAATGCGAAATTCTCCCCACCATTGGTCTTTTTTTTCTCAAAATATAGAAAACCACCATTTTCTTGAAAGATTTTAGGTCATTTATCTAGCATTTATTTATCATTATCCCATGTTTCTTCTTGAATTCTACCATTTTCCATAAAACCCGCACTAGGATGATTCTTTTACCACACAAGAATTTCTCTTGCCTATAAACAATCCATACCAAAACATGAACCAACGTAGCATCCAAATCAAGGTTAACGTGATCACATCAAATACATGGTCAAGATTAGGTTTATACTTCTTAAATTGAGATACATGAAACAAATTATGCTTTCAAATGAACCTTGGTGGAAAAGATAACTAATATTCCACCTCACCAACCCTTTAAAGTATCTCAAAATAGCCTATATATCAGTGATATAACTTTCACTACTTCCCAAAAAAAAAATTCATAATCCTTAGAGAGATTTTGAAGAACACATGATCACTCACCTCCAATGACAACAATCACTAGTGATGATCCACATATTATTTATGATGAATTTGATCCATCTCCATTCACTTCATGGTCAAATAAAATTTCTCCATTGTCTCTTGTACAAGGTGTGGTCCAACCAGTGAAGTCTCTCTTATTTCCACCCAACAAAGTAGAGAGAAACAATGATTCGAATACAATGCTTCAAAAGGATCCATATGTTTCGAGGCATGATAAATATTGTTTTATGAGAACTCCACTAATGGAATGTGCTCCTCTTATAAACCACTAAAATAAAATACACAATCCATAAACATGTCTTCCAACGTTTGTATCAAACTTTAGGATTTTCCATCTATTTGAGGATGACACACCATGCCCAAAGTCAACTGAGTCCCAAGGGATTCCTGTAAGGATTTCTAAAAAAGATATGTAAAACTAGGTTCTCGATTTGATACTATTACAATTGATATACCATGCCTTTTTATCACTTTTTAGATATATATTTTTTATACATATTAGACCATATTAGATTCATGAATAGGTGTGAAATGGGTCGAATTTGTGAGTTGATGCACTATAATCCATATGGAATTGTGTTTCTGAACCATCCTTGGTGGAACTATTACAAAATAAATAGATATTTGATCCCATTTCCACATGGGAATTGGTAAGGACTATAGAATACCCACTAGCATATGGTGCTCTACCTTATATGCCGATAGGTGAGGCATCTTGAAACAAAATCTTCCACTTTTCTTTTCATATTAGCCTAAAAAATTGTAATTTCAGTGCCTTAATTTTTTTTTGTATTCTAGGATGAAAAACCTATCTTGAATGGCTATAGGCATAAAGTAGGTTTTTTCTAACATTCTAGTTTCCACAAAACTGATATTTAAACCACAAAACCGAACTCCAATCCAGCTTCCACCCCTCAATGGTATCTCCACCATTGAGTTTTGACCACAAATTAAAACATTTAGAATCAGATATATGTTCCTATTTTACCTGAAAAACCAAATCAAGAACAACCAAAAAATGGGAAGAGAACTGCAACATCACCCTGGTCGGTACAATCTAGGTGCATGTTTTCTATAACTAACATCAACCTCCACTGATACGAAGCTTCTTTATCCAACTGATTATATTAATTATTTCTTAATTCATACACCAATGAATTTACTTTACCTAGTGTATACATCAAATCAATGTTGAACATTTGAAGATACTCCATCCATATTCTATATATTAGATTCAAATCTCTTTGATATAAAATGTGTTTTAAACTCTTATGATCTATAAAAACAGTAAATTTCTCACCAAATAGGTAATAACGATAAGTATTTAAAGAATATACTATAAAAACCAATTTCAAAATGTGTCTTGGGTAGTTCTTCTCATGAAACCACAACTACCATGATACATAAGCAACAACATGATCTCTCTACATGATAACACATCCCAACCCCAACCCCGATGCATCACTGTAGACTACATAGCCCTGTCTAGTCTATAGAAATGTAAGGATAAATGATAATGTAAGTCTAACCTTATGCTCTTGAAATTATTTATGACATTAATAATTACATTAGAAAGTAACACCTTTCCTTTTAAAAGTTTTCATTTGTGATTCCAAATGTGAAAAGTCACGTACAAAACATCAATAGTATCCTTCTAAGTCAAGGAAACTATGTATCTAAAAGGAATTATTTTGTGTTTTCCAAGAGATAACAACTTATATCTTTTCTAGATCCATAGAAAATAATTTTTTAGAAATTAAATGTACAAGGAAACATACCTCTTATATCTAGAAATCACACTTTGATAACTTTTCATATAGATGATGATCCCGCAAGATACCCAACACTGTATCCAAGTATTGAACTTGATCTACCTTTCTCCATAAATAAAATAGTATATCATCCAGAAAAACTAATAAAAAAGAATACGTATAACTTTGAAATATCCAATTCATCAATTTCATAAATATGAATGGTTCATTCAAAAGATAAAAAGGCATAAAAACAAACTCACAGTGTCCATATCTACTTCTGAAAGCTGTATTCAGAATATCCTCCTTTCGAATAGGAAATTAGTGGTATCCCAAACAAAATTAAAATTTAGAGAACCATAAGGATACCCTCAATTGATTAAATATATCATAAATGTGTAGAAATGGATACCGATTCTTTATGATAACTTAGTTAATATTAGTATAATCTAAAAAGATCCTTAGAGTTCTATTTACCTTCTTCAGAAAAAGAACCAGCACTACCCATAGAGATATGCTCAGTTAGATAAAGCCTTTACTCTACAACTATTCTAACTAATCCTTTAATTATCTCAATTATATTGATTTTATACAATAACATGGAATTTAAATTTAAATTATCCTCGGTAGGATATCAATCATAAACTCCACTTCACTTTTGGGTGGAAACCCTGATAAATTTTTAGGAAAAAAATAAATGAATTGATCCACTATGGTTGGAAAATCTCTATATTAGATCTTATCTACCGATGCTGAAGAAAATGATGTCACCTGTTAAGAGATAGTTCCATCCACTAGTACCAAGGGTCCTTCTCTTCTTGTATCCACTACCCAATATCCTTTAAAAATATTTCTAACACCATTGGAATATTTGAAAATAACTCACCATGCATAAAAATTGATGTGGGACTCACAATTTTTCATCCAATCCATTCCTAGAATAAATTCATAGACATATATATCTATAATAGAGAAGTCCCATACTAACTCAGTCCCATCGATTGTTATCAAACACATTGCACATTTCAAGGATTTACACTCTTATTGTCCCAAAAGTGTTTGGAGTTTCAAAATGGATGACATCATATCAACATGTAAACCCATAAGATCAATGATATGAGAAGTAATAAATTAATGGGATGTTCCCATATCAAACAAAGATTTCATAATGTTAGAATTTAAAATAACCATACCTCTCACTATCAAAGGTCTCGATTGATCATCCATGATCACTTGAACATCCCCATACAATTGCTTACTTGCTACTGATTTCTATTTATTACCATATTGATATTTCCCCCATTGAGGAGTCATGGAATTCCTAGAATCACCATGGATTTCTTAGTTCAATTGATGAGAGATATTCTGGTGCACTCATCCCATAAAATCATATGATTCCTGAGAAGCATGATATGTTACCCTAACACCTAACTATAGATCACTATGATAATAACATTGAACACAACCCATATAGTTGAAATTATAATATTCTCTAGGTGGTTCTATACAATATATCTTAATATGATCAAAATAACCACACTAAAAACATATTAGATTACTCTTTGGTATAAGGGGTAAGTTGACCGATCCCATAGTCTGATTCTAAGAGATACCCCACCCCCTTGAGAATAAGTTTCCCTCCTCCAATTGATTTTAGCATTGGAGTTCCCACCAGTTCCCATAGGAATGAACATTATTCCTTTAATTGTGTTTCCCAAGATTACTCTTTCTACCACCATCTATCTATTTAGTATCTCTATATAATCGATTATACAAAGAACATCAATTTTTGAGAAAATTTTGGGTTTAAACCCCAATTAAAAAACGTGTTCCTTCAAGGACACACTTATAGAAACTTCCGGTATAAATCAAACAAAATTCATAAATTTACAAACATAATATATTACTGAGAGATTCTCCTACTTCAAACTAAATAAGTCTATTATTATAGAAATTCTGAACGTGTGAGAATTGAATTGTTTATTGAACAATTATTTGAAATATTCCCATGAAATTCCTTGGTAAAATTTATATTAAACTTATAAATCCAAAAAATTTCATGTTAGATCTATTATAAGTTTAAAACTTCACTTTTAACATAACTGGTGTTTCAAGGAAATAGAAGATTCAATTCATCTTATTCATCCACACTTATTCTTTTTTCAGCTCTAAATCACCCCAAAAGATGGGTGGATTCTTATTTTGGGACTGAACTGAATGATCCACTTGTCTTGGTTCATCCATTCTATTTCCTCTATCCATAGCTTGAAAAGCTTGGACAATACTCTGGGCCAACTATTAGTTCACCTATGGATCAGGTTCAACCACATTTTCAACAACCTCTTCCAATTGGTTCCCATAATGCCTTCCTAGTGGCATTCTATATAACCAAATAAAACCCATTTAGTCTCACTCTCTATCAACTGTAGGATTAGAAATTTAAAATTTATCGCATCAAACATATCAAAACATGTCTTTTCAAAATTCAAAAATTTCATCTTTCAAACCATTTTTGAGAATTCCATTATGATTTTTGAAAAAAAAACCATTTTAAAATATTTTAAAAAATAAATATTTTTTACCAAATCATAAATAGTTACTCAAAATGAGTTATGTAATCCTAGTGGGAATTCATTACTATCAATTCATTCCATTATCTTCTCATTGGATAAACCCATGATGATGAGGTGACAACTCCTAGAAGTGTGTCACAACACTCATGTACCCAAACTCCTTGGTAACTTGAAGTTTAGAATAAATAGGTTAGATATTCCATTTTATGCTCCACATTTCAAGTTCTAAAAATCCTACTCCTTACTACCAACCCAACTCAAGGACTGAACAACTGATACCCAAGGACTGAACAAACTGATACCATTTGTAACACCCCTCCCCTCACCCATTGGATTGGGTAGAGGCGAAGGGTGCCACTAGCCTTAGGTGACATCCCAAAGACAGTAAAGGCTAAAAATAAAGTCCAAAGTCATCATAAAAAGTTGGGGGATTATTTTCCATTTAACGATAAAAACCAACCATAAGTCAAACCAAACAAACCACTATATGATGCATGAGTATGAGGAAAAATAAAACATAAAGTATAACCAAAATAATAACCATATTAGATTAAAAAGAAGAAACCAAAACCAAAAAAATTCAAAGAAAAAAAGTCACCAACTCAACAACTTCCAAACTAATCAAAGCTCTAACTCAACAATTAATGCCAATTATATCAAAATTCATCACTAAGGAATATGGATACCTTGCCTTTACCTATGTCTTGATAGATAAAATATGAAAATACACCAAAGTTACCAAGTGGGGGGTAAATATAAAACTCAGTAGGATTTCCCCAATGACTTCTCAAATCATGCCACTAGGATAGAATATGTTAATACATATATATAAAATATTTTAAAACAATTAAAAGTAATTAATATCAAATCCAACAATTTTTCCAAACTAAAAAAATTTCCATGGAAAGAAACCAAAAAATAATTTTAAACATTTCTCAAATCCATTTGGCATACACAATCCACACATCCACACATCCATACATCCACACATGAATTCCCATGTGACAGTTCTATAATCATGAGTGGTCTCTCATCAATCTACCAAGTTGTCACAAGGTAACCGATACTAGGTTTCCCAATGACATATTCCCCTTCCATAGGGTTAAGTCTAATGAAAATGAACTCACACCAAATCCCATTCTAATAAAATCATTCCAAACCATTTAAATAAAACATTTATTTTATTGAAAACATTTCTAAATTTTTTTTCCATGAGACAAACAAATCCATAATTTTAAAATTTCCAATTTAAAATTTACATCACATGGTTTTCCAAAAAACTATAAAATTTACACCATTTACCAAAACGATCAATAAAAATGTTTTCCAATAAGAATCACACATCAATTTTATTTTCAATTCATGAAAAATAATCAATTTGAAACCAAGACTTATTGTTATAAACAAGTGGAATTGAGAGAGAATCCACCTACCTCTCAAACATAGGCAAAAACAAATAAAGGCACAATAACTTCAAAACCTAGCTTGAAAATCCTATAATCATCCTTAAATATTGTTCCCCTCAATAAAAAAAATCATATGTCATCAATATTTACAACACAAAACATGGATCTTGTAGGTTCCAAGTGCAGCAGAAGCATGCGATGAGTCGTGCCCAACTTTTATTTTTACCATGATCGATGATCAATACGAGATTTACACAATGATAAATATCATGATCTACAAAATTGAATTAATGAATATAGAAAGGGGATAAAATTCTGAAACCAAGAGACAGGATCATCACATATTATTTATAATTAATTAAATTAAATAAAAATTACCTTGATGTAATTATTTCTTTGTTGACGGATTTGACAACAGATCTGCATTGTTACACCGTTGCATTTTAGGAATCAAAGTAGATTCCCTATAGCGGTGATCCACACATGTTCCAGAATCTCTAAAAAACATCATAGGAATCTCTTGGTACTATCACGACATGTCCTGGCACTTATGTTGTCCACCTTTGATTGCCTCGAGAACTTATTCCAAAGTTTTCTCTTGGATCTATCTTAACTCAAGAGTGGGAGGTGGATGAATATCACTCTCCCTTATTAGTAGCGTTCTTGGATAAGGGAGCTCTCTAGGTCTTGAGAGGATCCTCCAAATCCATTGCGCATAACCAAAATAAGTGAATTGGCATATTGAGAAACTAATATAATTGTGTTTATATATCTCTAGGGTTAAAATAAAATAATTTCACAAGTCCCCTTTATTATTTATTTAATCCCTACAGAACCCCATGTCAAATAATAATAATAATAATATTTCTCAACATGCACTTAATTTGATAATTAAATTAAATATTCTTTAATCAAATAATATTCAATATTTATTATTTATCATTGGACCATTAAACTTGGTTTACCATTCATCCACAATATTTATCAAGCCTTGAATAATGAATATTTATTTATTAAATAAATATCACCACATTATTCACCAATAAATAAATAAATATTATATTTACTAAATAGAAAATAAATATTTATTTAATATTTCACTCACATTATATTCTCTTTAATAACCGGTGATGAAATATATACAATCAAGATTACATGAATAATTATTAAACCATATATGTGAATAATATTTATTCAACTTGTTAAATAATAAATAATAATATATTATTTAACTTAGATTTTGGATACATTTAGCGTGTGACCCTCTAGGTCTCTTTCTCAGTGGAATTAGGTGAAGTAGACTAAAGTCCAAGGATAGTGTTTAGAAACATGCCAAGAAACCCATAGAGAAATAAGTTAATGCCACAATGACATAATAAATCAAACAGATGCTTACTATCTAATATAATTATTTTATCATGACATCACAAATCAAGCAGGTTGCATGCTGGTGCCATCAACCTATGTGCTAGATGACTATTTATTTGACTACCAGAAAATTGAACTTAGAAATAGAACACCATGAACATGGATTTATTTAGTCTATATCATTTTCATAAAAGTACCTGAGATATCAAATTCTGTTAAAGAACTGATGGGATAAATCCTTTCTCACATTATTCATTAATGAAATATTAATCATGACACACCCAATATATTCTACCTCACTGTGAACATCTGTCATCATGGTTTTCATCAATACATAAAAGTACATGACTCATAATATTCCTTAATAATCATCTTAAAGTATAAAGACTAATACACTCATCCAAAGATAGGAACATGAAATGACAGATATAAATGTGGATTTCTTATTGTCAGGTCTCATTCTAATAATATCCAACTAGATATTATCAAGGGAATACACTATGAGAAGGTGCCTCAAAATCCTATTAGTCTCCACCTATGATATCTTGTATCATTTGTGTCTATCAAATGATATCATCTGGCTACAAAACATATATTTAAGAATAGTGTCATAGCACTTCCGGGTTCTCATTATGGCGGGGAACTGTTATGATCTTTCAGTTTGACAGCTTCCCTTAAGACATTATCACATACTATATTACATATAAGAACAATCATTATGTGATAATAAATTTTTTAATATTCAAAACTATGAATATAGGTTATCATGAATTACACAGAAGTTGGTTCTAGGGAACTAACTCTAACAAACTCTCACTTGCACTATATCCAAATTCTAACAAACTTCAGTCCTCTAGCTCTCACATGATACTCATGCTTCTCCTAAGACATGCCTTTAGTCAAGGGGCCTACCATGTTCTCTTACATGGGTAATCTTCTTACTACAACTTCACCCCTCTGATGAAAATCCCTCAAGAGGTGATACTTCCAGAGTATGTGCTTTGTCCGTTGGTGTGAACTTGAATATTTTTTAAGATCCACCACTATAGTATTATCAGAATACAATGTGATATGTTATTTACTTCTAGGTTCCACATAAATCTCCTAGAAAAAATTCTGAATCCAAATGGATTCCTTGGCTACTTCATAAGCTGCTATATACTTTGACTTCACTGTAGAATTAGCAAAAACCGGCTACTTGGAACTATTCCAACTCACAGATCCTCCGTTGAGAAAGAAAACATATCATGACTATTACTTTAGAAAATTATTATCTATCTAAAAACTAGCATCAGTTTAACCCCTATTGTCCAGATCCTCATCTCCTCCATACACCAGGAACATATACTGAGTTCTTTTTAGATACTTAAGGATAACCTTAACAGCTGACCAGTGATGTTCTCTTAAATCTTCTTGATATCTACCTACTATTCTTAATGCATAAGAAACATCAAGTCTAGTATATAACATGTAATACATGATTGATCCTATAACAGAAGTGTATGAGATATTTCTCATTCTCTCTTTCTCTTATTGTGTCTGAGGACACATTTTCTTAGAAAGATGTAAACCATGTGACATTGGAACCAATCACCTCTTGATTTTCCATACTAAATATATTTAGTATCTAGTCAACATATGTACTTTGACTTAGTCCAAGAATCCTATTGGATCTATCATGAATGGTCTTGATCCCTAGAATATAAGATTCTTCATCTAAGTCCGTGAAGAAACACTTTTTTAACCATCCATTAATGGAATGTAAGACTGGTATGTCATTTACAATAAGTAATATGTCATCAACATATACTACTAGGATACAAACTTCATTTTCACTAAACCTATTGTAAACACATGGCTCATATTCATTATTAATGAAACCAAATTCTTTTATGGATTCATCAAATCAAATGTTCCATGACCTGGACAATTGTTTCAATCCATAAATGGATCCATGCAAGTTACAAATATTCTTGGAATCAATTGGAGTCACAAAACCTTATGGTTGTGTTATATAGACATATTCCTAAAGGTTCACATTAAGGAATTCAATTTTTAAATCCATCTTCCAAATCTAACAATCATGGTAAGACACTATACCAAGTATAATTCTGATGGATTTAAACATGACAACTAGTGAAATTATTTAATCATAGACAATTCCTTGATGTTGTTTAAACCCTTTATCCACTAGACTTTATTTATAGGTATTTACTTTACCTTACATGTCCAGTTACCTCTTAAATACCCATTTTCATTGAATGGTCTTTACATCAACTGACACATTAAACAGAACCCAAACTTGGTTATGATACATGGAATCTATTTCATAATTCATGGATTCTTTCCATCTTATTGCTTATGAGCTCTCTAATTCATCCTTGTAGGAGAGAGGTTCATAATTTTCAACCAATAATGAGTCACCATATTTGGTGACTAGAAAACCATATCTCTCTGGTTCTCTTACCTCTATTATTCTCATACATAGTATTTGTGTTTCAAGAACTAATTCTTCAATGATGAATTGTGGAATATATTCCTTTACCAACTCTTTTGTATCTTGAGCATCAACTTCATCAACTTCATTCTTTCTCCCACTATACTTTTTGAGGATATGCTCCATCTTAAGAAATATGGCTTGTTTGATGATAATCACTTTCTCATCCGAGGGGTTGTATAGGTATTATCCATTTTTTTCCTTGGGATATCCTATAAAGATACACTTTGTGCCCTAGGTCCTAGTTTGTTTCCTTATAAGGCCTTAACAAAATCCTCACAACCCCATACATGTGTGTGAGAAAAAATGAGTTTCTTTCCACTCCATAACCTAAAGGTAATTCCATTTTATGCTTTAGTTGGTACTCAATTTAATGTGTATGCCACATTTTGTAATTAATATCCCCAAAAGGATAATGAAAGATATACATGACTCATCATAGACCTTACCTTTTCTAACAAGGTATGGTTCCTCCTTTCACTAACACCATTCCACTATAGTGTGTAAGGTGGAGTGAGTTGATATAGAACCCCAAATTCCTGTAGAAAGTTTATGAACTCTTGGTTAAGATATTCAACACCTCGACCTAATCGAATATTCTTTATCTTATTTCCAATATGATTATCTAAATCATTCTTGAATTCATTGAATTTCTCAAAGGACTCAGACTTATACCCCATCAAGTAGATATATCCATATATAATCAAGTCATCAGTTAAAGTTATGAAGTAAAAATATACACCTCTATATTCTACTAGAAATGGTCCATATACATCAGTGTGTACCAATATTAGAAGCTCTTTGGCCCTTTCACCCTATCCACCAAATGATGGTTTGGTCATTTTTTCTTATAAACAATCATGTAATATTTCAAGTGGTTTTATCTTAAAAGTTTCTAAATAACCATATTGATAGAGATTTGTCAAATGCTTCTTGTTTACATGACCATGAAGATGATTCCAAATATGGGTGTTATATGAGTCATGTGAACATGATTTGTTATCAACTTCCAATACCTGGTTTTCATAATATAATACATAAATACTGTTATTTAAATTTTCCATACCATAACATAAGTTGTCTTTATAAAAGAAACATCTTTTATTTCCAAACTTGAAAATAAACCCATCTGTATCTAGGAATGATATAGAAATTATGTTCTTGATAAATATAGATACACAATAACAATATTTTAAAACCAAAATAATTCTTCTTGTCAATAAAGGTGGTAGTCACCAATGGATAGTGTATCTAGCCTCAATCTATTAGCTGCTCTCAGATCCAACTCTCCTCTAGAAATCTTTCCAAATATACCTGGTTACTATATTTGCATATAGATCTAATTTCCAAAAGTTGTATCTAATATCCAATGTGTAAATACCAAAAGATTTCACTTGATAAATAATTCAGCTTTAGCCACCCCTTGATTCTAGGTGAATTTCCACCTCTAGTGGCCTGAATTTCCACATGAAAAAACATAATGTCTCTTTTTCTTTTCCCTCCCTTTGGATCTTCTTCTTCTTAGAAGGATGGTGATTGGGAGCTTTATATTGGTCATAAGTCTTGGTCTCCTTTTCCCTATTCTTATTTTTCTTATTCACAATAATGAACATGTGTTTATAAAACCCCATGTCCTTATCCATTTAGAAAATTAAAGTAATTAGTTTCGAAATACTCTTATCATTATTGATCATAATGTAACTAACAATAAAACTGGAGAAGGTATTGGGTAATGATGAAATTATGAGATCCTTATGCAACTCATATGATAATTTAATCCCTAAGATGACTAAGCATTCAATGAAGCTAATATACTTGACTACCTGAGGCCCATATGGTGAATAATCTCAAATATTAGATGTAAATAGTGCATTGGATATCTTGTACCTATCTTGACTCACCTTCTATTGATAGAGATCCTAAAGGTGAGTCATCAGGCTATACACATCAATGTCCTCATATTTCTTTAAAAGATAATTTAAAATGTATGATAACATGAAATATTGAACATCTATTGAATCTTTCAAATGTTTCTCATAGAGTTTTAACTCTTCATCACTAGAATCATTTCTAGGTACTTTAGGAAAAGGTTCTTCCAACACATATAATTTCATTTCACGGAGAAGGATGAAATGTAGGATCTTTTTCCATTCTTGTAAATTAATGATGGTGAGAAAGTTTCCCTTATCAGGTATGGATTGCAATAATATATTTGATGTCGTTTTAATGTCGTTTCTACAAAACAAGATAAGTATAATTTTAGTACTTTATCTGATAAATTAAGACAAAT
The DNA here is from genome assembly GCA_963277665.1 of Viscum album. Taxonomy (NCBI): domain Eukaryota; kingdom Viridiplantae; phylum Streptophyta; class Magnoliopsida; order Santalales; family Viscaceae; genus Viscum; species Viscum album. Next base: position 1,843,913,842 of record OY728136.1, read on the forward strand.
AAATAAATACTATATTTATTAATCTCCCATTATTTTATCAAAACCCAATATCCCTCACCATTGGCTTCAGAATATCATATTTCTTGGATATTTAGGTGAAAATAATCTATATTACCCTTCTCTTTACCCCAACTTTGGTTGGTCAAGAAACTTGAATGGTTTTAGGTAGGAATTTAAAATTCAAACTACATTAAATCATAGTTCCTTGATCTATTGAGTGGACTCCCCAATCCTAAAATCCTTAAATTGGATTTCCCTTACCTTTTACTCTTAGTTACATCATGTCCTGCTTTGGTAGTCAACCCATGATGTGAACTAAGTTAAATAAACCCAAAAATTCAAGTTATAATTCCCCTATAATTGAAAGAACCCCAAATTTGGCCAGTCAAGCACTTGGAACTATGGTTCTATTTTAACTAAGGTGGTGGAAGGATATACCAACTTAATATATATTATTGGGGGATATTATCTTTTTATGTGTAAATATCCAATTATTATCTTTATCACATGATTCTTAATGTTATGTGGATTAACTTAAGTGATTAACCATGTCCTAGATAAAATTTACGCATAAGATAATTTATTTAGTTCTATCTTACATGCTTGTTAATTTCATTAATTTATGTGATCACGAAAAAATATCCATAATGAAATAACCATGAAACTTAAGAGAAATAAAATAATAATTTAGTATGATCATGATATTTTACTAATGGTTAGTTTATTTATAGGCTTATAAAATAACCATTGACTAGGAAAAAAACCCCGAACCAATCCAGTTCATGTTACAACTTTCCACCTTTACACCTATGTATCTCTCTTGGATTGGTGTCTCCTTGGCTCCAAACTTGAACTGCCTCTACTAGCTTGGGAGATCCATCCATTAAATATGCTTTTACTCACATTTAGGTTTGGGAAATAAGAGGTTTACATAAAATAAACCATGGGCATGTAGGCCCTTACATAATAAGTGGAGAGAAGGTATACATGCTGATAATTTAATTTAATAATAAATTAAATGAAACCAATCACATACAAAGGTCTGGTCTATACTCATGATCATCCACATGCATGAAATGAATTATGAATTTAATAAAACTAGAATTAAATTATTAATCATTATTATTTAAGATAAATTATGTTTGAATCAATTAATTATCATCTATAATGAATTAATTATTTTATCTTAATTATCATATATTATAATTTTAAACAATTTAAATACATTTATTTAAAATTAACTATGTACATAAATGTACCTTGGAGGAAACATGGTGAATACTCGTCTGAATCCACCCAATATGTATTATACTCGTATACATATTTACTTTTGTGGAATATAGCATACACAAATTATCATTTACTTTCATGATGTGTAATATCAACTTAATGATTACACAAGTTACATGGTTTTTAAGTAACATGTTATGCTTCCATGCATGTAGAGTAAAAAATTTAATACAACTCATAAATGATATGCAGATATGAACATTAAATGGATATTAATTAAACACACACACACACACACACACATATATATTAAAAACCCATCACATGGCATGTCTTATCAACTTAATGAACACATGCAAGAACATTTATTAAGGTTTACACAATATAATAAATAAATTTTAAATCCCCATAATTTGGTATAAGTACCAGTGTGTACATATCTTACCTTATATCTGAGGTACACACCTAGGGACTCGGCGTGTAAATCATACCTTAGAAAAAATAGATTACATGGTGTATAAAAGGGACTATATGGCGTATGTACTCCGAGTTACATAGTAACTAGTTAGGTTGGTCATGTATAAAATATATGGCCCATATGTGACTTGAAGGGACCACACGCCATGTATGTGGGCTACACAGCGTGTACTCTGGCTGACTGTGTGCTAGGATGGCCCGGTCGACATGTAGTGTAAGAACTAACTACACCGCATGTCATCAATGCACACACATTGAATTAATTATTGAATTAATTCTTGTTGCATTGAACACAATTATACAAAATGTAACTCTGGTTACATAACATGTACTCTTGTGTTATCGAGCTAGAATCCTTGGCACCTTTATATGAGTTCTTTGATTTTATTTTGTTCATAAAATTAATTGCATTGATTTGATCTACAAGAAACAAAATAGGAAGAAGAAAATATCACAATTAAGATTAAAATAATGATTAAACTTGAATTTAAAATCTAAATAATTTTTTTTTAAATTATCAATGATCTTTAAATTATTATAAATTATTATTTGACAACTCTGATACCACTTTTAGGTTTTGGGAATAGCAGAAGCATATGATGTGTCATGACAAACTTTTCCTTTTTCCATGATTAATGATCAATATGAGATTTACACAATGATTAATGTTGAGATCTAAGGAATTGAATCAAAGAATATCGATAAGGGATAGAATTCTAGAACCAAGAGAGAGGATCATCAAATATTATTTATAATCAATTTAATTAAATAAATAATTACCTTGATGGAATTCTTTCTTCATTGATAGATTTGACAACAGATCTGCATTGTTTCGTTGTTGTTTTGTAGGAATAAAGTAGATTACCTCTAGTAGTGATCCAAACATGTTCCAAAAATCTATGAATGTCTCCATATAAATCTATTAGTGCTGGCATGGAAGATCCTAGCGCTAACTTTTTCTGCCTTTGATTGCCTTGATAATTACTTAAAAATCATTCTTCAAGATCTCTCTTGACTCGAGAGTGGGAGGTGGAGGAAGATTTCACTCCATTATTAGAAGTGATATTGAATAAGGGATCTCTCTAGGTCTTTAGAGGATTCTATAAATCCATTTTTCACAACCAAAAAAAATGAATTAGCATATTGAGAAAACAATATAATTGGATTTATATATCGCTAGGGCTAAAATAAAATAATTGCATAAGTGCCCTTTATTATTTATTTAATCCCTACGGAACCCCATATCAAATAATAATTATAATATTATTATTTCTCAACATGATCTTAATTTAAAAATTAAATTAAATATTATTTAATCATATAATATTAAATATTTATTATTTCTCACCGGACCATTAAACTTGGTCCGCCATTCCTCTACAATATTTATTGATCCTTGAATAATGACAATTTATTTATTAAATAAATATCACTGTATGATTCACCAATAAATAAATAAACATTACAGTTACTAAATAAAAAATAAACATTTATTAAATATTCTTTTCACATTATATTCTCTTGAATAACAGGTGATAGAGATCAACCATACATGAATAATTATTAAACCACATCTGGGAATAATATTTATTCAACATGTTAAATAATAAATAATTATATATTATTTAACTGAGATTTTGGATACACTTAGTGTGTGACCCTCCAGACCTCTTTCTTAGTGGCATTACACAAAGCAACCTAAATTCCATGGTTAACATCTAGAAACACACCAAGGAACCTATAAAGAAAGAACTGAACAGATCAATGAAATAACACTTTATATGAATGATTACTGTGTAATATAATCCATTTATCATGATATCTCCAATCAAGTTGTTTGCATGCTAGTTCCATCTACCTATGTGCTTGATGTCTATTTCTTTGACTTCATGTAAATTGAACTCGCCAATAAAAACTATGGACATGGATTTATTTAGGTTATATAATTTTCATCAAAGGGCATGAGATATCAACTTATGTTAATGAATAGAAGGTAAAAATCATTTATCTAATTATTATTTAATGCATTATTAATCGTGACACATCCAACATATCCTACCTCACCACGAATATCTGTCATCATAGTTTTCATCAATACATAAAGTACGTGACTCATAATATTCATTAATAATAATATTAAAGTATAAGGAACAATAAACATGTATGAAAATAGGAACATCCAATGACATATATAAATGTGGATTTCCTACTGGAGGGTCTCATTCTCATAATACCCTATTGGATATTACAAAGGACGTACACTATTAGAAGGCACCTCAATGTACCATGAGTCTCCACCCCTGATATCCTATATCATTTGTGTCTATAAAATGATATAATCTATCCATAGAACATATATTTAAGAATAGTGTCGTAGAACTTTCGGGTTCTCATCATAGCGAGAAACTATTATGACCTTTCAGTGTGACAACTTCTCTTGGGACATTATCACATACTGTGTTACATAGAAGAACAATAATGATGTGAAAATAAGTTTATTCATATTAAAAAATATGAATACAGGTTATCATAAAGTATATAGAAGTTGGTTCTAGGAAACCAAATCCACAGATTTATCCTCAACAGACTAGATCCCTGATTCTAAGAGAGAGGAGAAGAAGAGGTCTAAGGAAAACGATGAAGAATGGTCACTTATCAAAAAATATGGCCTCCAACACACTTAGATTTTAATATGAATCACTCCCAAATCGAAAGGAATTGTTTTCATATCCTTGGGAGGGAGAGTAATTGTAACACCCCAAGATTTCATAGTAAGTTATTTTCTTTAAATTCAATAGCTTGTGCTACACGCAACACCGAGTTCGAGCGCACCATGACTTACCAAACTAGCCAATCAAAAACGGTTATGAATAGTATTAACTGGATTTTGAATTTTATATACTCCATATAATTTTAACTTATGTATTATGTGTTTCTTAGACATATTATAATAACAAATTCAATTTTTCAGATAAAAGAATGTATTTTTCAAAAAAAATTCAATTTTACCAAATTTTAATGGAGAACCCTCTCTAAATCCAATATTTAACGCTTTTACATATTAAATTTGACAAAATAAAATTCTTATTTAGAATCAAGACATCAAAATTTACTTTGGATGAAATTTTGGTATTTTTTAAATAATATTCATTTTTTATGAATAGTGAGAAGTACTGTATTTTAATTCAAAACTGACTTTTAATATAATTTATTTATAAGGTTATATTATATTTTAAATTGGTTTTGAAGTGTAATTAGATTATATTTTTACCCTTTAATATAATTTTGGTCATTGGAATTAATTTAACTTTGAAATTATACATAAACAAGTGTCAATATTTTGATAGTTATTGTTTCTTAAAAACACGCTATTTGTTTTGACAATGAGAATTAATTTTAAATTAATTAATACAACTTATATGTTTTGAATTTGGTAAAATAGACATAATTTTTGAATTTGGATTATCAAATATAGCTTATGCTTATTTTTTGGTATTTTTCTGAAAAACTTTAATTTTTGATGAATAGTGAAACCACTAAGTAGTAGTTAAAAATACGAATTTTTCATTTTAATGAAATTTTACCACTTCTGTGAATTGAATTTAAAAAATACAAGATATATGGTTGTTATTAGTAAGTAAAATGTGGTTTAATAAGATGAAAATAATTTTTGGTGAATCGTAACTTTTGACTTTTATTTACCGCGGTTAAAGGTGAATAGGGTAATTCAAGGTAAAAAGAATATTATAATAATAAAAAATTACCTCAACACTTGTACTAACCTTATTGGATGAGTCATGGCCGACCATGGGCATCCTTGGGTAGATTTTAGGACCCCATTAAGCCACTTATGAATTATAATGACACTTTATTTTAATTAACTTAAAGTAAAGACAAAAATGACATAAACAAATATCTTTTCGTAAATCAATTTTTACATGGGGTTATCTAAGTCATATTTTCGACTATAAATATTAATTGGAAAGATAAAAATATTTACTAAATTATGGTATTTGTTTATAATTTTTAGACATAAAATAAATTAAATTATTTATAACACAATAATGATGTAGTATTTACCTCATTAATTAATGATTTAAATAAATAAGAATATTAATATTAAAAAAATTTCCAAAACCTGTAAAATTATTATTGTATGATTTTATTTCGACCACAAGTCATCTTATTTTATAAATTAATTAGTTTGGGACCTTTAGAAATCGAATATCACTATATAATAAAATAATATTTTCACACTTTCCTAAAGAGCCCCTCCTCCCCCTTATAAAAGGACACCACTTCTAACCTATTCCACACACCTCTCAATCCCCTTGGATCATCCAAACCCTACCCAAATAATCTCTCTATATCCCTATCTTACACCTAGAAGCCTGACCTTAGGCAGAAGTCACTTCAAAAAGTCCTTTTGGTTCAAACCAAAGGAAGTTACCCAAATTAAAGGTAACAATTTCTCTTAAATTATTTTGTTTTATATTACTTCTCCAACCACCCTAAACTCTTTTTATTACTTTATTTTATAAAAACACCAGTATCCTAAATATACTACGATGTTTTTATGATAAGGATTCGAACTACACTTACACACACCTCCATCTAATGGGTGAAGAACATACTGTTTCTATGGTTGGCAAACTAACGCTTCACGAAACAATGATTGTACGGTTATCTCCTACCACCTCTCATGGTGGATATTAATATGGAACTATATTTATATATGATATATATTATGTTTATGTTTTCTTTGTGATTCTATATTTTCCATTTATATCATACCTTTATGGTTTCTATTATGGGTAAAACACGATAATTTCATTTGAGGGAGTGCCCCCTCAAAGTGATATGACTCATTAATGAATTGTGTGGGATGTATAAAGTATAGAGTTAATTATATTATACTAGAATTATATTATAACTATGTATCATTATGTTTTAATTACATTAAAATACAAAATAGAAATGAAAGTAGCGTTCATGCGTACGTATGGCTTACCATCTCCATGAACGATGCATTTCATTTATTATCTCCAAATGTTATGACTGTTATAAATACATATACATACTGGATATATAATATATATATTATATATAAATCATGTATATCATTTTTGAGATAATGGACTTTTGACCACATGGAAAAATTGTAATTCTAACAAGTTCATTTTTGACTCAAGTTCTGAACATCGATAAAATATCCGATATGAACTAAAATAATTAACTAATTGTTATAGCAAGGTAATAAGTGATATAAAAGGAATAATAAACTTTAAAAATTTTCTTAATCAAGTAGAAATTAACTTAAGTTTATTATTCAGGAAGAACAAGGAACATATAAGACAAGTCGGACTTGAGGTAAGGGGTTTCTTATCTCACTTTTAATTCCGTGAGATTTCCATTGTTCGCCACTTATTTATTGCATGTGGTGTATTATGTACTTAAATTTGATATATATTATCATGATTCTCTTTATATTCATGGTATTCTGTTATTTATTTGGTGGTTATTAACTTTTGGTCACAGGACTTGATTGATTACAACATGGTAAGGGATTTTCATCTCACTTCTTATTTCCGTGAGATCCATGCTATATTGCCACTATTTCCTTTCGTGTGGTGTATGTAATTCCCATGATTGTATTATTTGTTTAATATAATTTAATTTATGAGTATTTACTTCTTCATTATATGATACTTATTTCATGGGGTGTATGTTTCGTAAGTTACCAAATCGGTAATGGAATTTCAAATATCAATTTCCACTCATTAGGCTTTACGCATACTTCATTGATTATTTTACTCCATGATTATGTGTGGAATCAATATTTATTACTTTTATAGTAATTTCCACTCCCCTTTCTATGTATATTCTTTTAATACACATAATCAATCCATTGATAAATTCTCAAGTCATCGATATGAACTTGATAAGAGTAATTTTAACTAAATCTCCATTCATTGAGTTAAACATCCAATTCATTGGTGTTGTTTTTACAAGAATATGTGTGAACATCCTCTGATTTATTTACGATGAATATATAATCATATTGAGTATATTTATATTTTTCACACATAATTATGTCATTGATTTATCCTTAACCTAAGGATACAATTTTTATAAGGGGATTTATCTCGATTTACATTCCATTGAGACTTCTTTGTTGTTATACATAAATTCACTTTTATATGGTGTATATACTATCCTTTGACATAGCATATCATGAAATAATTTATTCTCATGATATTATACAGTTTTTATTATCTCAATTATTTTTATTCAAGCGTCTCTCATTTGGTTAGAAACTCTAACTATAATAGCATCTTAAATGTTTGAAAGACTTATTCTTCTAAATCTTTCTCATTAATGTCCATGTTTTAAAAATGGTTTTAAGGATTTATTTATATGTACATTAATGTTTTCAAATTAAAATTCCTTTAAAAAGTTTCAATATGGTATGGGACACTTTGATTCAAAAATCTATTTTAAATGGCTTCTTGATAAATAGTGATACTTTTAAATGTTTTCAAGAAAAGGGGGATATTTCTATCAAATAGTTTTGATGATTATTTTAATCTATGTCAATATCATTCATTATTCTTTATTGAGGTTAATTTATTATAATAAAATCTTCAATATTGTATTTAATGAGTTATGTTTGACTATGGATGTGCTATTTTAATACCATTCATGGTTTGTGGATAAAGTATTGACATTTCGTATGCTAGTTTAAATAGGAATGTCTAGATTATGTTTAAATATTTTCATATGAGGAATGCATTGGACTTAGTAAGTGACAGGTGGAGCCCAATATATCTCCTCGATGCATTAGTAGGTCTCATGAGACAACTGGAAGTGGTTTTGGCCAAGGCCTTAATCATTTTTATACATCTTGGCCGAGGCCTTGACAAAATGTTTCAGAATGTCCGACATTATGCATTCCATCATTATGAGATTAGCTATTGATATTTCATGTGGTTATTCAACTAGTATAATACCCATGACTATGTTTTGTTATGGAATTATTTACTCAGCTCATATTCCTACCATAAAATTTTCATGTTAATTATTTGTAAAGGAATGTGTTTTCAATTATTCACCATGCCTAATGTTTATGTTATCTTCCTCTGTATTTCTTACTCTTATTGGGTATTTGAGCTCACCCCTTTCTTATGTTTCATTTTCCCAGGATATGAAGAAGTTAGTTATGAGTGACTTGCAGGCATAATCTAGGAAGCATGGATGTTTCTAATGGAATAATTTAGTGTTGTTTTTCTTTTCAAGTTGTAATGTTGAACTTATGTATGTATATTGTTTCCAAGACTACTAAACTGATCAGTACTTTGGGACTTGATTCCTTGTAATCATTCCAATGTATTAAAATAATGCACTGACTCCTGGATTTTGGGGTCGGGGCATTAAAGTTGGTATCAGAGGAAGTTTAGTACAAACCTTGGAAACTAGATTTAGATAAACTCTGATTAGATCACATTAACCAAAGATATACTTTGAGGATTTGTATATAAGATCTTCCTAGAATTTTGGTAATGTAGAGATTTTGTGTATTTTCCAAGAAATACATCCCTGTTTGGATATGAGTAGGTAGCGGTGGCTCTGGAACAGATATACCTAGGAGTGAAAACTCTGACAAGGAGTTTCAGGCTTGACCTGGGGTATCCTGGTACACGAAAACGAGCCTTGTTGCACTCTTGGTTACGACACTGCCATGGGATATGCTTAGGATAATTCACATTTTTTCTACAAACCGATTTGAAGGATTTTAATATTAGATGAGAATAAATGACCTTGGTTAATACTAATGTGTTTCAAATTGAAAATAAGGTGTCACAGTATTCTCTAAATTATTTTATGAATATTGTTACTCACATAATGCTTTCTGGTTTTAGTCAATGGCTGGATTCCAAGGAAGTCATAGTAAATTTTATCATGATGTAAAATGTGGAAAAAATGGTGGAAATTAGTAACAAAATTGAATGTTGATAGGTATAAAAGATATCTTGTTCATGCCGAATTAGTTTTCCAAAAATATGATCAACAAAATATATATTAACCAACTCCCAGACTCAATAAAGAAAATAAAGGCAGTGAATGAGAGGAGCTCCAGCAGTAGAGACCATGGAGTGAAGAAAGCTAAATTTCCATCATTCCAAAAATGTGGAAGGAGACACCCAGGAAAGTGTCTCAATGGAATAAATAAATGATTTATGTGTGGGAAAGAAGGGAATAAAGTAAATAATTTCTAAGGAAAAATGAAGATTACTATGGAAGAAAATAAAACTGATCTTAAGAATCCAATTACGGTCATTTGTCATAAATGTAAGGGACCCTAGAATCACCCAAGTCAATGGCCTATTCTATAGGATAAACTCTTGGTCAAAGAAGAACCTATGTGGAAATAAATGGACGGAAAAATGTTTAAAGGTATTAGTGCTCTTTTTTGATGATATTACTTTGGATGAATTTTATCTTGTATGTGTAACCCTGCAATTTATCATGTGAAAATGATATTTGAAGAAGAATTATCTTTTCTCTTGTGGATATAGTTATAAATAACTATTTGGTTTTATATGATCATTGAGTTTGAGGAAATTACAAGTTATTAAATTTTGGGATGAAAATGAGAGGTATGAGATAAATTTTTTGATGAAATTATGTTATAGTTACTTTGAGGAATATATATAATTTTTGTGAATATTATAAAATTATATAGTTTTTGAAAAAGGAAAATATATAGATCGTGTGACAACCCATCGCGTCAGACAAAGCTATGGGAATCGAACCCACAACTATAGTACGATTGAGATTTATCGCCTACCGCTTGACTACGTGAAGTCCCTGGTTAGCGTGACTAATTATTTTTAATTAAATGATTTTATTGATCAATAATAAGTTTATTTGAGATCTTATGTCTTATCAAATGGATATCCTTACTATAGGAAAATGATCTGGTGATTAAGTGATAAATGTTATTTTGGAAGACGTTCGCTCTATTAGGAATACTATATGCCTAAGGAAAATAGAATACTATGGGATTTCATTTGAAGAGTAATGATGTTTTTTTACCTATGTTTTTATTGTGGATTTATAACTATTTGGGTTATTTATGGAAATTATTAACCTATCATAGAGAATATGTGATTAGGTTAATTACTTTTAAGTATGTGACTTTAAGAGTAGTCTATATTATTTGGAGATACAATTTAACGTGGAAGACTATGTAAGAAAATTCTTTCAAGTTTTGGGTTTCAATATTAGTTTGGATTATATTAAAATATTTTATAGACAATTGTTTATTGAATGGTATTTATTGAACTTTGGGTATTGTTGGTTTAATTTTATAAATTACGATTAATATTTATTTCTCTAAAGTATTATCCTTTTGGGATCATCTGATATTTTACTAACCATTTTGGTTTTGGTTAATCTCTAAAGAAAATGGAAATATATAGTTCATTCATTGTGGATTATGTGATTCTCTATAAGTTGATTCTAGCGCTTCAGGTGTGACCAAGTCATCTTTAATACTCATCATTTGGAGTTAAAGATGAGTTTGTGGTAAGAATTAGATGAAGGATGAAACTCTACTTGTCAAGTATATTTTTGTTTTCTTATTCTATGAATAAATTAATTATTAAACTTTAGGGAATTGATCTTAAAACCAAAAATGTGTTATCCTAATGCTTTAAGTTTTGTTGAACCAATGATATTTTAAATCGTCATAGATTGATGGCTTTGAGGCCCTCAATTTTATACTTGTTTGTGATTGATGACCTCAATCACTCCCTATAAATATTTAGGTTTTTCCTCAAATTATGTGTCTCTAATTTCCACCAATGTTCTCCTAATCAAGATCATAATTTGGTGGTGACTTTTTCATCTCCCTTTCCCTCTTATTAAGACTAAATTTTATTAACCTAATTTCCGATGTGGGTTTTACACAAATGTATTTTTCTATTTTTAACCTTTTATTTTTGAAGAATAATTTCAAATTGAGAGGACACAATTTATTGAAGGAGGATAGAATGTAACACCCCAAGATTTCATAGTAAATTATTTTCCTTAATTTCAATAGCTTGCGCTACACGCAACACTGAGTTCGAGTGCACCACGACTTACCAAACTAGCCATTCAAAAGTAGTTATGAATAGTATTAACTGGATTTTGAATTTTATATACTCCATATAATTTTAACTTATGTATTATTTGTTTCTTAGACATATTATAAGAACAAATTCAGTTTCTCTGATAGAAAAATGTATTTTTGAAAAAAAATTCAATTTTACCACATTTAAATGGCTAACCCTTTTTAAATCCAATATTTGACCCTTTTACACATTCAATTTGAAAAAAATAAAATTCTTATTTAGAACCAGGACATCAAAATTTAGTTTGGACGAAATTTTGGTATTTTTCTAATAATATTCATTTTTTTATAAATAATGAGAAATATTGTATTTTAATTCAAAACTACCTTTTAATCTAATTTATTTATAAGGTTAGATTATATTTTAAATTAGTTTTGAAGTGTAATTAGATTATATTTTTACCCTTTAATCCAATTTTGGTCATTGGAATTAATTTAACTTTGAAATTATACATAAACAAGTGTCAATATTTTGATAGTTACTGTATCTTAAGAACACACTATTTGTTTTAACAATGAGAATTAATTTTATATTAATTAATAAAACTTCTATGTTTTTAATTTGATAAAATAGAAATCATTTTTGAATTCAGAATATCAAATATAGCTTAGGCTGAATTTTTGGTATTTTTTTGAAAAACTTCAATTTTTGATGAATAGTGAAACCGCTAAGTAGTAGTTAAAAATCATACTTTTTCATTTAAATGAAATTTTACCACTTCTGTAAATTGAATTTAGAAAATCCAAGATACATGGTTGTTATTAGTAAGTAAAATTTGGTTCAATAAGATAAAAATAATTTTTGGTGAATAGTAACTTTTGACTTTTATTTACCGCAGTTAAAGGTGAATAGGGTAATTCAAGGTAAAAAGAATGTTATAATAATAAACAATTACCTTAACACTTGTCCTAACATTATTTCATGAGTCATGGATGAACATGGTCATCCTTGGGTTGATTTTGGGACCCCATGGATCCACTTATGAATGACAATGACACTTTATTTTAATTAACTTAAAGTAAAGGCAAAAATGACAAACATATATCTTTTAGTAAATAAATTTTTAAATAGGGTTATATAAGTCATATTTTGAAATATAAACATTCATTGGAAATTTAAAATATTTCCTACATTATGGTATTTTTTTTATAATTTTTATACATCAAATAAATTAAATTATTTATGACACAATAATGATATAGTATTTACCTCATTAATAAATAATTTAAATAAATAAGAATATTAATATTAAAACAATATAAAAACCTATACAATTATTATTGGATGATATTATTTAGACCATGAGTCATATTATCTTATACATTAATTAGTTTTGGACCTTTAGAAACTGAATATCACTATATAATAAAATAATATTTTCACACTTTCCTAAAGAGCCCCTCCCCCCTTATAAAAGGACACCACTTCTAACCCATTAAAAACACCTCTAAAGCCCCTTGTCTCATCCAAACCCTGCCCAAATAAGATCTCAAGATCCCTCTATTACATCTAGAAGCCTTACCTTAGGCAGAAGTCACTTCAAGAAGTCATTTTGGTTCAAACCAAAGGAAGTTACCCAAATTAAAGGTAACCATTTCTCTTAAATTCTTTTGTTTTATTTTACTTCTCCAACCACCCTAAACTATTTTTATTCCAATATTTTATAACAAAACCAGAATCCTAAATATACTAGGATGTTTTTATGAGAAGTATTCGAACTACACTTACACACACCTCCGTCTATTGGGTGAAGAACATACTGTTTATGTGGTTGGAAAACTAACGCCTCACGAAAGGACGATTGTTTGATTATCTCCTACCGACTCTCATGGTGACCATTAAGATGGAACTGTATTTATATATGATATATATTATGTTTATGTTTTCTTTTTTCTTCAATATTTTCCATTTATATCATACCTTTATGGTTTCCATTATGGGTAAAACGCGATAATTTCATTTGAGGAAGTGCGGACTACCGCCCCCTCAAATTGATATGACTCGTTAATGACTTGTGTGGGACATATAAAGTATGGAGGTAATGATATTATATACAATATTATACTGTAATTATAATATACCTATGTATAATTATGTTTTAATTCCATGAAAATACAAAATAGAAATGAAAGCAGTGTTCATGCGTACGTACGACTTACCATCTCCATGAACAGTGCATTTCATTTCTTATCTCCAAATGTTATGTACTATTATAAATACATATACATACTGGATATATAATATATATATGATATCTAAATCATGTATATCATTCTGGAGATAATTAATTTTTTACCACATAGAAAAATTGTAATTATAACAATTTCATTTTTGACTCAAGTTTCGAACATCGATAAAATATCCAATATGAACTCAAATAATTAACTAATTGTTATAGCAAGGTAATAAGTGATATAAAAGGAATAATAAAATTTAAAAATGTTCTTAATCAAGTAGAAATTAACTTAAGTTCATTATTTAGGAAGAACAAGGAACATACAAGACAAGTCGGACTTGAGGTAAGGGGTTTCTTATCTCACTTTTAATTCCGTGAGATTTCCATTGTTCACCACTTATTTATTGCATGTGGTGTATTTTGTACTACCATTTGATATATATTATCATGATTATCTTTATATTCATGGTATTCTGCGATTTATTTGGTGGTTATTAACTTTTGGTCACAGGACTTGATTGATTACAACATGGTAAGGGATTTTCATCTCACTTCTTATTCCCATGAGATTCATGCTATATTGCCACTATTTCCTTTCATGTGGTGTATGTACTTCCCATGATTGTATTATTTGTGTAATATAATTTAATTTATGGGTATTTACATCTTCATTATATGATACTTCTTTCATGGGGTGTATGTTTCGTAAGTTACCAAATCGGTAATGGAATTTCAAATATCAATTTCCACTCATTGGGCTTTACGCATACTTCACTGATTATTTTACTCCATGATTATGTGTGGAATCACTATTTATTACTTTTATAGTAATTTCCACTCCCCTTTTTGTGTATATACTTTTAATACACATAATCAATCCATTGATAAATTCTCAAGTCATCGATATGAACTTGATAAGAGTAATTTTAACTCAATCTCCATTCATTGAGTTAAACATCCAATTCATTGGTGTTGTTTTTACAAGAATATGTGTGAACGTCCTCTGATTTATTTACGCTGAATATCTAATCATATTGAGTATATTTATATTTTTCACACATAATTATGTCATTGATTTATCCTTAACCTAAGGATACAATTTTTATAAGGGACTTTATCTCGATTTACATTCCATTGAGACTTCTTTGTTGTTATACATAAATTCACTTTTATATGGTGTATATACTGTCCTTTGACATAGTATATCATGAAATAATTTATTCTCATGATATTATAAAGTTTTTATTATCTCAATTATTTGTATTCAAGTGTCTCTCATTTTGTTAGGAACTCTAACTAAAATATCATTTTAAATATTTTAAAGATTTATTCTTCTAAATCTTTCTCATTAATGTCCATGTTTTAAAAATGGTTTTAAGGATTTATTTATATAGACATTAATGTTTTAAAATTAAAATTCCTTTTAAAATTTTCATTGTGGTATGGGAAACTTTGATTCAAAAATGTATTTTAAACGGCTTCTTGATAAATAGTGAGACCTGTAAATGTTTTCAAGAAAAGAGGGATATTTCTCTCAAATAGTTTTGATGATTATTTTCATTTATGTCAATATCCTTCATTATTCTCGATTGAGGTTAATTTATTATAATTAAATCTTCCATATTATATTTAATTAGTTATGTTTTACTATGGATGTGCTATTTTAATACCATTCATGGTTTGTGGATAAAGTATTGACATTTCATATGCTAGTTTTAGTACGAATGTCAAGATTATGTTTCAATATTTTTATATGAGGAATTCATTGGACTTAGTAAGTGATGGGTGGATCCCACTATAGCTCCTCGATGCATAGGTAAGTCTCATGAGACAACTAGAATTGTAATTGGATGAGTCCTTTCCCAATTTTTGATATATGGTTTTGGCCGAGGCCTTAAACATTTTTAGACGTCTTGGATGAGTCCTTGAAAAAATGTTTCAGAATGTACGACATTATGCATTCCATCATTATGAGATTAGATATTGATATTTCATGTGGTTATTAGAGTAGTAGAATACCCATGAATTTGTTTTATTATGGCATTATTTACTCAGTTCATATTCCTTCCATAAAGTGTCCATATTAATTATTTGTAAAGGTTTGTGTTTTCAATTATTCACCATGCCTAATGTTTATGTTATCTTCCACTATATTTATTACTCTTACTGAGAATTTGAGCTCACCCCTTATGTTTCATTTTCCCAGGATATGAAGAAGTTTGTTATGAGTGACTTGCAGGAATAATCTAGGAAGCTTGGATGTTTCTAATGGAATAATTTAGTGTTGTTTTTCTTTTCAAGTTGTAATGTTGAACTTATGTATGTATCTTGTTTCCAAGACTACTAAACTGATCAGTCCTTTGGGACTTGATTCCTTGTAATCATGCCAATGTATTAAAATAATGCACCATCTCTTGGATTCTGGGGTCGGGGCGTTACAGTAATTCGTGATATAAAATGATTAGAGGGAAAAAGTGAATTAAGAGGTAAATCAAATTAGATCCATGATTTTTTGATTTGATTTTTAATGGTACATGGTTAGGGAATATGGTTAAGGAAGCCATGTTCTAACCATGTACAAACCACTACCTGAAACCAAACCTCACATAGCTAGCTCACATGTTTAGACAAACCGTGCACTAACCATGATATTCCCCACCATCCAGACTTGCATAGTTTATCCTGGGTAGCCGCATAGTTTGGACAAACTGTGTACCTACCTAATGACCACTAATTCAGTTACATAGTTTCCTAGAGGTGTTTCATGATTTATACAATCCATGCTCAAATCCTACATCTCCAAAAAGGCCTCTAAAACATGCCAAAGTTCCTTTAAACCTCTTGAAACTAAACCCAGACATTATATATACTTAAAATACATAAATGAAGGGTCTAGTACCTAAAACTGAGGGTTCTGTAGTTTGTTTTACTCACCCAAAAATAGATTCCAAACTTATTTATGCATATCCAAATGCATCTTATGCATAAGGTACATGCACTATTCATGTAAATGTTTAAAGTTATATAAAATTAAAAATCACTACATGAGTAATCCCAAATCCATAGATAACTAATGTATAACTTTATAAAACAAGGCATAAGCCTCTAGGATACTGGGAAGTCCATCCCAAAGTCCCTTTACTCAAGGATACTTTAAATACGAGATCAAGATTTATAAATAATTTATAAATAAAATTTAATTATAAACATATTATAATAATGCTTTAATTATTATGATTATTCCATAATAAAGAATATAAATACTTTATAATCACTAAAATCTTCATAATATTCATTATATTGAATTTCAATTTAAATATATAATGCATTTATGAATTATAAACATTTTAAATTTCAATTTTCTATTATGTAAACATTTTACACAATCAAAACATCATATATCATCATTACCAAATCCCTGATCATCTTCACCATCAAAAGTTTTTTTTAATAATGTTAAAATTAATTCAAAAATAAAAAATATTTATTTTGCCTATTTTTTTGTTTATGAACTCTTTATAAATAACCCACTATGAATACAAAATAAACTCTTTATTTAAAATTCATAGAATATGCCAAATACTATTGAAATATATTTAACAATAACTCTTTAATATTAAAAAAACATTCATTAAATTATAAACCTTTTATAATTAAATTATTCCCATAATTAATTTTTAAATTTATCAATAATTATCTATCAGTTATAGATAAATTATAACTTATAGAAAATATTTTCTTAGACACTACCACAACTCATTGTAGGTAGTTAGAACATAAGTGGCTTGGGATATCCAAGGTTAGTTAACACAAGTAGAATACGATGTCACACTCAGGGAGAGCTTTATGCAGGGTGGCATGAGGTAAGTGGATATGTAAATGGGTGGTTTCATGGG
Organism: Viscum album; assembly: GCA_963277665.1. NCBI lineage: Eukaryota > Viridiplantae > Streptophyta > Magnoliopsida > Santalales > Viscaceae > Viscum > Viscum album. The sequence goes on from OY728136.1 coordinate 1,843,931,799, forward strand.
AGTTCATTAACCCCACCTGAACACGCTGATTAATAAAACTGTCTGTAATTGAGCGGAAGTACGATGTGGTACTCACTCGGTATGCGTATTCTTCATCATTTCACACATGTAGAAAGCTGTAGTGCACTTGTTGCATGCCATACTTGATGTCCACTCTTCACACTATGAAGAAACTCATCATAATACAGGGTAAGGGTAGATCAATTCATGCCACACTTGACACCTAAGGTAGATCAACACATGTCATGATCGACACCCACTATGTTGAAACAAAAATTAAAACAAATTAAAAAGATAATATGTTTTTCTTTAATACATATTATGCATATAAATAAGGGTATATTTTTCCTTTATTTTAAAAATTATTTCATTTTTTGAACACAAGGGTGGATCTGATACCACTGTGGGGTTCAATAGGGTTAAATAAATACACACTATAAGAAATCTTAGTTTTTTGTGATGGAAATTTTTTTCATCACAAATGGTCCTCTGTGCAATGGATGTTTTTATCTCTCATAAAAGGTTTGTTTGTGACACATTTTTGTGATGTAATCCTATTCTGTCACAAAAAATCTTGGTGGTAATGCATGCCAAATGGAGGATAACCTATATTTGCGATGAATGACATCTTTCCATTGCAAATAAAGTTTTTCAAAGTAAATTTTTGTGATAAACTCTACATATTCAACATAAATAATTAACTAGTTGTGAAAGAAATCCATGCTCGTCCCAATTTTTGTGTCGACATAGGGTAATAAAAAGATAAATATGGTGGGTAGTATTTGTGACAAATAGGTGAATCCGTCACAAATATATTTCTGATTAGCATAATTTTTTTATGGTGGGTATTATATGCGAAGGAATCCACTACAAATTGTCATATTAGCGATGGAAAATCCATTGCAAAAAAAACCTATAAAAGGACTTTCACACCCCATTATTCCCCATTCCCTCATTTCACTTTTCTTTTTCTTTATCATGTTTTTTCAAAACAAAGTTCTTTCAAATGTCAGTTTAAAGGTATTTTTTATACCTAATCTTTTACTGTTTTTAATTTCATAATTTTTTATTTTTCTTTACAATTTATTAATTAATTTAATTGAGTATAATTTAATTTAATCTTTATATTGTGTTTTTATTTTTAGTCTAATTTATTAGCATTAATTGTTAGATTAATATTTTATTTAATTATAAATAATATTATTATAAATTATAAGTAAAAAAATACATGATTATAATATATAATAATTTTTAATAATCATTAATAATTAATAGTAATTTTTTAAAAAGAGTAAAAATATAATAAAAAAATAGTCCTAATTAGTTATAATCTGTAAAAAGAATAAAATGAAAGTAAAAAATAGCAATAATTATGAATAAATAGTAATAAAAAGTAATATTTAGTAACAATTAGTAAAAATTACATATAATTAATAATAATTAGCAATAATAGGTAAAAAACAAGAAAAAAATATTAAAATAATAAAATATTATAAAAAATGTTTATAATTAGAAAAAATATTAAAAATTAAAAATTGAAAAAAAGTAAAAATTATTAAAAATTAGTAAAAATTACGAATAATTAGTAATAATTAAGAATATTTATTAACTACTAGCAAGATATATTACTAATTAGTAGTAAAAATACATATTAACTTGTAATAATTATTAATAATTAGTTAAAAATATGAATAACTGTTAAAAAGTTGTAAATATAGTATTAATTAGAAAAATCTTATAAAAAGTTATATCAACTAGAAAAAATAGTAAAAATTATAATTAATTGGTGATAATTTGTAATAATTACCAATTTTTATTACTAATTAGTAATATTTTTTAATTGGTAAAAATTAGAATAATTTCATAATAATTAGTAAGAATTAGAAAAAATTATCAAAAATTAGGAAAAATAGTAATAATTAGTTAAAATTGGAATTATTATAAAATAATAGTAAAAAATTGTAAAAAATTAACAATTATAATAAAATTGAAAAAAATAACAATAATTCATAGAAAAGTAAAAATTATTAAAAATTAATAAAAATTACAATATTTATCACTAATTATCATTATTTATTACAAATTTGTAAAAATCAATATGAAATATTAATATTTAGTTAATATAGAAATAATTTTTAAAAATTTGTTTTTTTTAAAATAGTAACAATAAGAAAAAATAGTCAAATTATAAATAATTAGCAAAAAATTGTAAAAATTAGTAACAATTAAGAATAAAAATTAATAATTAGTAATAATTAATAATAATTATAAATATTTATTATCAATTAACAATACTTATTACTAATTAGTAAAAATTCATGTTAATTATAAATAATTAAAATAAAAATAAGAATAATTATTAATAATTATCAATAATTAGTTAATAATTAGAATAATTATTAAAAATAGTAAAAATAGTAATAATTTGAAAAGTAGTTAAAAAGAACCATAATTAGAAAAAAGTAAAAATTACTAGAAATTAATAACAATTATCATTAATTAGTAAAAATTAGAAATATTTATTACTAATTAGAAAAATTTATTGCTAATTAGTAAAAATAAATAAGCCTTCATATTAATTAGTAATAATTCATAATTATTCATTAATATAGTAATAATAATTAAAAAATTGTGAAAAATTGTAAAAAATAGCAACGATTAGAAAAAACAGTAAAAGTATAAATAATGACCAAAATTAGTAAATATTATTAAAACTGATAATAATTATTAGTAATTATTAAAAATGGGTAATAATTAGAAATATTTATTACTAATTAGTAATAATAATAATAAATCATATTAATTATAAATAATTAATAATAATTAGTTAAAATTTGGAATAATTATTAAAAAATAGTTTTTTTTTGAAAATATCAATATTTAGAAAAAACAGAAAAATAGAAATAAGTAGTTAATGATAATAAGAATTATTAAATAATTAATTATAATTATTAATAATTAAAAATAATTATTAAAATTTATTATTAATTAGAAAAATTTGTTTCTAAATAGAAATAATCATAATAATTAGAAATAATCTTTAAAAAATAGAAATAATGTGTAATATTTATTATTAAATTGCAATAATTTTTACTAATTAGTAAACTTTAGTAAAAAATCATAATAATTAGCAATAATTAGCAATAATTAGGAATAATTAGAAAATATTATTAATAATTAAGAATAATTAGGAATAATTATTAATAATTAGAAATAATTAGGAATAATTAAGAATAATTGGAAAGACTTAGGATGAATTATGAAGAATTAGGAATGATTAGGAACTTTTAGTCATTATTAGAAATAATGAGAAATAATAATTAAAAATTATCAATAATTAAGAAAAATTTTCAATTAGCTGTAATTAATATTTATAAATAATTAATAACAGAAATTAGAAATTATTATAAATAGTTAGAAATAATTAGAAATAATTAGGAATAATTAGGAATAATTAAGAATAATTAGTAATAATTAATAATAATTATAAATAAGGAAGAATTATGAAAAATTATCAATGATTATTAATGATTAGAAAAAATTTTCAATAATTAGAAATAACTGGGAATAGTTCAAAATAATTAGGAATAATTTGAAAAAATTATGAATAATTAGTAATAATTAGTTACAATTATTCCCTTTTATCAAACTAATCATAAATCATATTTCTTATAACTCCTAATCTATTTAATTTTTTGAATAAATCACCTTTTGGTTAAGTGAGAACTTCACATGATCCTGGGGATCTAGTTCCACAATACCACAGTTTCAAAATACCATTGATTTAAAAGGAAACATTCAAATTAAAAAAAATGAGTTGTACCCTCATTTTGCTCAAAGTTCATCATCATCATCATCTTCTACATTGTCAGTGAGAAGAACCAACTAAAAAATAGTCAAACACCATCATCTTAGAAAACAAAATAAATCCATTGTAACTTGTTAGAACTAGGACCAAAGAACCTCTAGTCAATACTTATCTTATTTCATAAATTAAATGATAACAAAACCAAATAAATGAAAAATGACCCCCTAAAGCCACCAGGAACAATATGAAATCTTTAATAATAGATAAAACACCATCATTGATAAACTCCAAGATAAAAACTGAGTAGAGAAAATAGTCAAGAAACACCAAAACACCATCAGACCATCCACTATAGAGAACATACACCATAGAATAAAAAAAACAGGCGGAAAGCATCAAGAATAGATTATAATATAGAAAATTAACACAAAAACACTAAATCCATCACAATAAATCAAAATGTCAAAAGAAACCTAAACCAACTGATGAAAAAATGAAACTCGGTAGAATCTATCCTACTGTGCCTCTACAAATGACAACACTAGCCTTCTAGAGCCCCAAGTCACCATCAATTAAAATAATAAAGAACAATGCCACTTAGTTCTAGGAGTACCATTATTAAAACTAAAGGTAACTACTGACGTCAGATATGGAACAATTAGAGGAGATAAATACCACTTTAGGATTGAACTTTTAATTTTTTCGAGATCTAGATGAAAAAACATGGGATATGTACAAGATGGATTTCATGCACAAAAATTTAGAGGAGAGGGGGAAATAGATCCAACCAAAAACCAAGATATTGAGGAAGTGTTAATACAATTGTGAGTCCAAGACTGAAGCCTTAGAGGGAAAAACGAGGAAAATCTTAATGCCAAAGCTCTAGGAAAGCTAGAGTAAGAACCCAAAATCACAAGTGTGAGAAAGAAACCCTAAATTGATTAGGAGAGGATGGTTCGAAGAGTGCATTGTTATCTTTAAAATAAAAAAATTAAAAAATTAAAAAATTAAAAAATTAAAAAATTAAAAAATTAAAAAATTAAAAAATTAAAAAATAAAAAAAATAAAAAAATAAAAAAATAAAAAAATAAAAAAATAAAAAAATAAAAAAAATAACAATAGTTATTTTCTTATATCAGATTAATCATAACCAATATTTATTATGATTTTTTCATATTTTATTAATTACTAGAAAAAATTATTCACTTTTATCAGATTAATCATAATATACATTTCTTATGAACTATTCATATTTTACTAATAATTAGTAGTAGTTATCCCCTTATATCAAATTAATAATTAATTTTATTTCTTAAAAATTGGTTATATTTTTTTAGTAATTAGAAACATTTCTTCCCTTATATCATATTAATCATAACTAATATTTCTTATGAATTTTTCACATTTTAGTAAAAATTACGAACAGTTCTCCCCTTTCATTAAATTAATCATAACCCATATTTCTTATGAATTTTTCCTACTTTTGTAACAATTATAAATAGTTCTCCACTTTTATATATCTAACTAATTGTAACCCATATTACTTTTGATCTATTCAAATTTTAGAATCAATCTGAAACCATTATTCCCTTCTATGAGATTAATCCTAACCAATATTTCTTATGAATTGTTCATATTTTAGTATTAATTTGGTGTATTTATTATCTTCTATCAGATTAATCATAATCTATCCCTCTTATAAATTTTTTGTATTTTACTAATTACTATAAATAGTTCTTCCCTTTTATCTATAAAATTAATCACGACCCATATTTCTTATGAATTGTTCATATTTTATTAACAATTATCAAGATTTATTCCTTTATATCTATTGCATTAATCGTAACCCATATTTCATATAAATTATTCATATTTTAGTAACAAGTAAAAATATTTATTCTCTTTTATAGAATTAATCATAACCCATATTTCTTATGAATTGTTCATTTTTTAGAAAACTATGGACCTGGGATATAGAAATTAGTTTTTGTTACAAGATCTTGATTGTATAAATTATCTTAGAAATCCAAATGTTTCTAGTATAAATCAGAATGGATGATTACATGTCTATATAAAAAATTTTATCTCAGGAGATTTTAAATGTTTGATAATATCAGGGTTCATCTATTTCATTTTAGTTTTTAGAAAGATTATGTCGTTTGGTATTAACATGGTGAAGAAAATTCATAAGTAGACACAAATATTTTTGTTCTTGATCCATTACAGTCTCAAAATTTAGTATATGATGTTGTTGAACTATATTTTTAGGAAACAAAAACTCAAAATAATAATTCAAATCCTGAATTAAAATCATCTCAATTATATGGTTTGTTAAAATATGCCGAGGAGGCCTTATATCTAGGATGAAAGATAAATAAATTTGAATACTTTACAAAATTTATGGATATTAAGTTAGATTTTAGAATTTAAAATGGTTGTATCAATCAACTATTTTCTTTGATTAAATCAGTGCTGACTAAGGGAAATTTATTTCATTCAAATTTTTATGATAGAAATTAGTTGGTCCCGAATTTGTATCTTATTTATCAAAATATAAATACATGTTCAAATTATTACATCATATATTATAATTAATATGAGTTGTTAATTAATTTTAATACATGTGGATAATCGAGGTATAAATAGGTACAAAATAGAAATTCCATATTTGTTTTGATTTAACGGTAGAGGTAATTTCTGATTACACCTAGATTGAAACATCTATTTATGTCTTACAACACATTATCATTAATGAAATGGAATGGATCCAATAATTATGTCACTAAAATCATAAAGTATCCTTATAAGGGTGATTTATGGAAACAATTTTAATAAGTTCATCTATATTTTTCTTCAAAACCTCATAATATATGATTAGGTTTTTTACTGATGTTTTTTGTCTATTTAGTGCTTATGGAATTTGATATTTTTATTAGAAACTTTTTATAACTCCCTACAACTTATCTCTATGGGTATTTATGATTGACCCATATATCTAATTGACATTACAAATTATAGGACATAAAAATAATGATATTAATGTTTATTTGAAGCTACTAACATATAAGTTAATTTTATTTTGGAGGGATAGTGTAACTACATATGATGTAGTTTCATAATAGAATTTTACATTTAAATATGCATTAATGTGGACAATCAATAACATTCCATCATATGGTATGTTACTTAGAGAGATTAGAAATAATTCAAAGTATTTTCTATACTGTATGGTTGATAATAAAGTTTTTATGATTTCCAATGGAAGAAAACCATTTTTTCAACCATCATCGTAGATCCCTTCATGGAAATTATCCTTTTAAAAGGAATATTTTTTTATTAAAGGTATAATTGAAAGGGATGAAACTCCATCAGTGATCTTAGTTAAACATATAAATTATATAATCTCTTCATTATATTCTGTTACTATTGTACTAACTATAGATTAAGAAAAAATAGATGGTTTTGGGAGATATCACAATTGGATAAAGTGAATTTTTTTAAGACCTTCCATATTTGTCTGATTTACCGGAATTTCAAAAGTTATATGTAATAAATATTGAGAAGAACTATTTTGGTAACATATTCTATACTATGTTGGACACACCTAGAAAGAATAAAGTTACAGTAAAGTTAAGGATAAATCTTCCTTAAATTTATAGGCGTCTTGACCTTGAGTTATTTAGAAATAATAGATTCAAAATTTAATGAATCCAAAAACTACTTACCCAAATTCTAAATAAATTCATCTATTATTATACCATTATATTATAGATTTGATGTTACTAGATTATTATGAATCTAATTTATTTCACTATTTTAGAAATGTTCATATTATCAGATTGAAAAGTTATGATTGTTATGTCTTAATGGAAAGGTTACTGCATATTGTACTTAGAGGGTTGTTGAATTATTAAACTTGGGATGAATTGATTAAAATATAATATTTTTGTTGAGATATTTCTTCAACAATAATAGACTATGATTCAATTAGTATGCTATAAAAAATATTTCATTCTAAATCTATGTAAATTGAAAAAATATTTCCCCCAGACTTCTTTGATCCAGTGGAACATTTAATGTTAATTTTTTCATATAAAGAATAATGTAGAGGGATGATATAGTTTCAATGGATGTAAAAATATGGGATATTCATGAAAAAATTTAATAAGAAGTTATGTAACAAAGCATCAGTTGATGGTTCAATTTCATAATCATACTTACAGGAAAAAATTTCAAAATTTAGCTCCAATTTTCAATAAAAATATCCTTTAAAATATAATAAAATGGGTCATTATGAGGGTAATTTTTATGATTTCATAGATAATCAATTATTAGTATTTAATCAGATTTAGTTTGGTTTTGTTGGTGCTCAAAATTGATGGATTTCAAATGATAAGCAATATAGAGCTCACACACACACACACACATATATGTTTTTCTCTATTTTAAAGAAATGATATTATTTGTATGGTAAATACTAATTTTACCTATATTTTTTAAAATATTTTTTAAATGTAAATTTATTTTAATTTTTTGTATAATATAAGATGATGATATCAAAAAACAATTCAAAGAAATCACCTGGACTACTCTTGAAGAATATTGACATTTTAAATTTTTCTACTGGTTTCAAATATTGGTAAACTAAATTTTTTAATGTCAAACATTTGAAATAAATTTTTTATTTTATGTATTTTTTTATTTTTTAGGTATCAAAAAATGGAAATTACATTGATAGTAGATTATATGCATTGAGTAACCCACCATCTAACTTGGTCAAATATTATAATGTGTACGTGGTTAATTTAATTCAGTTTCCTACATTAACATATAGAAAAACAATCAATGAAAAATGGAGATTATTTAAAAGGATCTTATCACAAATGAACTAAATCTTACTTTTATGAAATTTTGGGTGCAATAATTTAGTTATGTTATCTTAGAAAAAATTATAAAATAATGTTTAAAAGTCATTGGTATGATACATATTGAGGCTTGTGCATTAGTCTATGATATGGAGTCATTGATATTAAATATAAAATGCATCTTATAGTAAATAAACCATTTATGTTGTAATTCCATGAACATCATGTTTTTTATGAAAATTATTATACTACTTCAGGAGATTTAAATGATCGATGGAGTATAAAAAAAATGAAATCTCATGAAAATAAGTTTATGAAAAATGAAAGTGGTTATGTGGAAGTAAAAACTAGTGAAATTTTTAAAGAATAATATCCAAATAATTCTATTATTGAAAGAGATTTTGATATCTATGATAATCCCCCACGATTAAGAGGTGATGGTGTTGATCATATAGATGATGTAACCAATGAGTTTAAAATAACGAGGTATGATTAAAATGAAGATCGTATGAAAATTGGTTATGCTGAGGATGAAGATGAATAAATTGAAATCTGTGAATATAAATATAGGGAATTATGTATTACATTTATCTTATATTCATAGTCAATATATATTATTTATTTTCAATACTTATTTATTTGTTTTTTCTATTTTATATAAGTGTTAACAATTATTTACAGGTAACTTTATTTTCTATCCATCACTGTAAAATGGATCTAGATAATTTTGATTCAATGATGCACACATTAGTTTATGATGATATTCTTAATAATGAGAATCATATCTTGTCAACTGAGGGTGTTGGTAAAACACCAACTACTCAGAGGGGTCTAAGAATTGCACAATTGATGATTCTAGATCCTATTCCTGAGTGGCATTCATCCCTTGAATTTGATCCTATATAGAGGAATTAGGTTAAAATATGAATTTTATTTAATTAACTTTATTTTATTTTGTTTATTTCTTATTTTAAAAATTTATTTTATTTTCATATTTTTTTACATTTAGCTATTGGTCAGACTAGTTCTATTCTTTGGAACTATTTTTCTAGTTTGTTGACATATTGGGATCAAGATTCTACTGATGTACATCATCTCATGTTTGAGCCCTAGATGTCACATACTAATGAACAATATATTTTATTTAAATTTTATATAATTTTTAATTTACAATATTATTAAATATTTTATAGGTTTATGGTCTTCTATTAATGGAGACTATGACCCACTATTTGGGAGGCATGAAAGGCACGCATGCATGAATGTTTTCATCAGTTTTCATATAACCTCTAATTGAGAGCTATAAAAAGATCATGCACAACTATTATTGATGAATCTTGTGTGCCTCATCAACTTGATTACATCCCCATTCAGGTTTACTGGTTAAGAGATACTTTCAAGAGGATATCATCTTCTACTCAACAAAATTAAGGTGATAGGATGTCACACACAGATCCATGAGTCATACTTTCAGTATATATCTTCAATAGTTAGTGATCATTATTTAATAATATATATATATATATATTAGTAAATTTATATGATAAATTTATCTAATATATGATAAATCCACATGTCATAGAATTTGATGTGTATAAAAGGATGTACACTGATTTTACTAGGGAGATTATTGGTGAAATGTTGTGATGAATTTTGATCCGTATTGTTTTTATATTTTTTAATATTAACATAATATATTTTTATTTTTTGTTTATATTTATACAATTAAATTAGTAAAATGAGATAGAGGTTCCTGAAAATATTAAGAGTTAGATTGAGATAGATACTGGGGATGAGGCCTTGTGTGAGTTACAATTTGATGAGTTAGATTGGATATGAATGATGGTGAGTAGTATTTAAAAAGTTTTATTGATTGGTATTGGATCGCTGTTGTCTCTGGCTAGTTACTATGGTACTGATGCACTTTCATCATTTAGATCAAAGGGAGCATGTGAAATATTTTCATATTTTATAACTGTAGAGTATTATTCAAGGCTATCAGATTAGGACGAGACTACACAGATACTAGTTAGAGAGTAGGAAAAGTATCAGTAGTATCTGGATGAACAATGAAATCAGTAGGAGCACCTATGTTAGTAGTATGACATGATGATGGATTTTATGTAATGAATGATACACATTTCAGAGATAGAGTTCCCTTTACCTGATACAACTAATCCTCTAATCCCTTAGTGACATTATTATCATTATATTTTTATTTATGAAATTTTTCATTATTCTATATGTTTTAATTTTTAAATAAATTTTTGTTTATAATAATTATTTTTTTGGTGAAAAATTTTTTCGTACTATTATTTGTGATTGAATAATAGTTTCATAACAAATAATTATTGGTTATGGATAAAAAAATTTAATATCCAAAAACATGTTTTTTTCCAAAAAATATTTTTGATAGAATAATATTTCTTCCCAAATATTTTTTTAAAGGGATAATAAATGTTTTTTTCTTCTAAAGTTATTAGTGATGGATGCTCAAATTACATTTCCAATAACACAACACTAAAATAGTTGTGATAACACACACTTTCTTCAAAAATAATTTCATGAAAAATATAACTCTATCACAAATAATATATTCTCTAGTGTTAATTGTGATGGACCATCATAGTTACACTTAATTACGATGCAATTTTCCGTGAAGGTGTAATTATAATAAATTTTCACCGCAATTCTAATTTTTAGATGAAAATCCATTATAACTAGGACATCATAAAAATATATTACTCATATTGTGATAGTAATAGAAAAAATTAATTGATCCTAGGATCTCTATGCATAGAATATATGAAATTAACACAAAAAAAGAGGAAAAAACATCTATAAATATTACCTTACACCATAGAAGTTGCTACAACACCTTCCAATGCCTTTATATATTATTGATGCTGATCAATGTAGTGGAAGACAAAAATATACCACTTCCATGGGAATCCATGATCCAAATAAATAATTTAGAATCTTAAAATAGGATTTCCTCTACCATCAAGATGTGATAGAGTCTCTTGACATGAAGACTGAAGATGAAGAGAGCCTAAGGACCTGAGTGTATCAACCAAGCATTTCATAAACACATCCCAAATCTTTTAAATACATAGAAATTGGGTTTATATATAACCCAAGGACACTCCTTAGTTATTATATATATCAACTCATTGAATTTATCATACGAGTTTATATCTTGGAAAATTCCTGCATCATATGCATCTGATCATCCACACATTTTATCATATAAAATGTACCTTCTAAATGACATCCTTTATGGGAGGGTTCCCATAATCAGTGGCATATTAAATGCCATAATTAATAAAAATTTAATTAAACCCCATTTCAAACATTAGCAATTTTATAAAATTAAACCATATCATTTTAATCATATAACATAACTCAAACTATATATATATATATTATAAAATAAAAACACTTTTTCATGATATGGATTTTATTTTATGAAGCATGTATATCTTATAATATAATATAACATGTGTGTGTGTGTGTGTTATATATAAATATAGGATTCAGGTAATATCCTAACACATAAGGAGACCCAAACACTAGGTCAAAAATGTTAGACAATTTAACTTAGCATGGGTTCATGTAAGGAGAACCCTATGCTGAAAGAAGAATCTTTTGTTAATTTGGATCGTATAGGAGGGAGTGAAATTTCTTGAAATGGGTTTCTCTAAGAAGTTTAAGGTTGTGTAGCATGGAAAATGTTTTTGTATGTTTAATTGATCTGACTCATGTGAAAAATTGGTACATGTAACACCCTAATTTTTTAAAAGAAGATCATTATGCTCGATAACATGTACGACACGCAATACCGAACTTAAACAAACCTTGATATACTATTTAAATGTGACTATTATGACCTAGACATTAAAATTGGAAGTATTAATAGACATATTTTTTTTCAAAATTATGTATAAATATTTTAGATCAAGAAAATATTTTGGAAAATAAGGACTCACTTTTTAGTAAAGTCTTTATATGATTCAAAAATATATTTTTCATCAAAAATGTTTTATTTCTTTTTTTGAGAAAATAATAAAATTAATTTATTCCATTTTTATAAATTTTATTCTAAAAAATGAACTTAATTTTTCAAACAGTAATATCAAAATACTTATACGGTAAAAAATTGTGATTTTTTTGAAAAGGGTGATTTTTTAGTGAATAGTGGAAAATACTACTTTTTATAAGTGTCATTTATTTTCAATAAATTAAGTGATTTAAAAGTATTGTTATGATTTTAATTTTATTTAAAAGTAACATAATAATTATTTATTTAAAATTAATCTAATTAATTATATTTTAATATACCTTATAATAGATTTTGGTACAAGTCTATTTTTAGGCTTAAAACACATTTTTTTTTCAAAAACTTTTTTTAAGTGCATAATGTTTCACCATTTTAATCAATTAAAAAAAATAGGGAATGATTTAATGGAAAATAATATATTATATATCTGTATATTTAAATTTTAATCCATATAATGAAAATTACTAGTCATATAATTAAGGTAAAATCATATTTTCCTTGAAAAATGTGTTTTTTCAGATAATCGTTTTTCGTCAAGCTTTACAGGATACTTATAAAATGAATTTATTCCAATTATAAAGATTTAATTTGGTAAAATATATTTAATATATGTAATAATAATAATTAATATTATTTAATAAGTTTAACTTAATTTTTTTTTCATAATTAATAGTAAAAACAGTACAAATTTATTACTACAGTTATGGTTAAAACGAGATTTTATGCGTTATATGAATTTGTTTTAAAATTAATCATACACAAAAATATAATTTTTATTTTATATATTGGATTAAATATTTATAATTATTGGTTCCAAATTAAATAATAAGGATCATTTTTTTAATCTTAAAAGGAAAAATTACCTAGTTTAAAAAACAAGCTACTACAGTGAAAACCAAAATAGTAAAAGTGAGTAACCTTGAAGGTAAAGGAAATAACATGCCTAAATTTTTTTTTATTTTTAGTTTTTGAGGTGTTTATTGAACTTATATTACCTAAAATTTATTATTTATCAAATTTTTAGGCACTTGGGTTGAGAGTGACTTCCCATTATTGAATAGTTTTTAGTATTTACAAAAATGTCAATCCCCAGTTATAAAAGTGCACCCCTCCCCTCCCTTATTCACACCTCTAAAGACATTTATCATGAAAAAACCCAACTAAATTCTCCCTAAAAAATCCTTAAATACATTCTAGAGATTTTGGGATTCCGAAAATACCAATCCTAGGGTTCTTAATAAGAGATCCAATGGAGGTTCTTCTAAGAAAAGGTAATCCTCTTCACCGAGCTCCATATTTTTTACTTCTTTCTATTCCACCTTAATTTATGTCTTAACAATTACAATATAATAAAAAAATTATCTAACATATAATTATATTTTATCATGTTTATTTCATAATATTTATCCATATCTTTCTCCATTAAATGGGAAATAAATCCATCACTGATGTGTACAGTAGACTACCACCTCATGAATCAATGAAATTTGTTTTCCATCATCAACTCACATGAATAGTTGTAATTTGGTAAATAATTAATATATATGATAATTAGGAAATGATATTGATTATTTAAAATTAATATATCATCCAATTTCTCAACCTTTCATCCATTAAGGATATGATAATGTCGCTTGTGCGTATTTATGACTTACTATCTCGGCGAAGTGATGCGTTTCATTTTCCATGTGAATATTTCAATAACGATTATAAAAATGTATATAATGAATAAATATTAAATTTATATCATTAATATAAATTTTTAGATTATGTAACTATATCTTATTCACAAGAACCAAAATATTCTCAATAAAACATGCATGAGAAAACAATGCAGTTAACATCCAAAATAATGGTAACAATAAAATATTATTAATGAATGGGTGATAATATATTACAAGAGGATGATATATGAAATTATAAATATTAATATGATTCTGTTATAAATTAATACTATTATTAAAACCATTATACATGAGTTTAAATCATTTTCAACTAAAGGGAAGTAAAAGGTAATGGGCTTCTTAACTATATTTCCATTCATTGGGTTATACTTCTAATTCATTGATTATATTATTCCAAGATTATATGTGGAATTAAGTTTGATTTTTTAATGTTGTATTTATTTAAGGAACCAACCTTAAGCATTACATAATCTTGATTTAAGTCAAGAATTCATATTGAGGATCTTTTCAGGTTTAGAGTTTTAGATAATTAGGCTGTTACTTTTACATTACATCTCTAAAGATTAAAAAATAGACACTTCAAATCTATCCAATTTTTTTCACAATAATAAAACTAATTAAATAAAATAAGAATTATTTTATTTATATAAATCTTCTTTAATTATTCCATTCTATTAACCTTCCTTATACCCTGTGAAAAACATTTCAAAAACTTGGGATGAGAATAAAAAGCTCAGTAAGGGTTATAAAATAAGGAAAGAAAACATTAGTCCATCAATATATACAAGTCAATTAAATTATATTTTTCAATCATAAAACATAATATATTTAACATACCTCATGAAATCATAAGATTTATGAATATCACATAGAAATTATAAATCATAAAGGTAACTTTTGGCATCCATAACATACATTGTAGCTTTCATAGCTACATAGGGAGTTATATTTGGAATACCCATCACAATATATTCCCGAAGTCTCTTTGGAGAAATATTAACATTTACCTTTGACACATTAACCAATGAATTTTAGATCTATATCAGGCTCAAACACCCTAGGTTTATCATGAAACCTCCTATATACGTAAACAATTCCCAAGAACCACAACATAATCATAACACATAACACAAGCATAAAAGAAAGGTAACATTTCCACATTGCAATAATAATATATCATTTCAATAAATTGATATAATCAATCCATTATCAAAACCATTTCAATAAAAAATACATAAAAAGATTATATGGTATTTATTTTCCTTTTAAAAACATTACAGCTTGTTAAGGAATCCAAATATTAAATAATGATCGCGAAGGTGGAAAGGCCGTTGTCACCTTGTATGTTAAAAAGAAACATTCACTTTTTAATTTAGTAAAACAATTTATTGAAAAAAGATTCATTTTGAATGAAATTAAAAGTAAAATGGGTTTATACACCATATAAAAAAAATTCGTGTATAAATCAATGTATGCCCCAATGAAAGGAGATTGAGACGAAGTCCCTTAAAGAAAATTCAGCAGCCTAATGGCGTAACTTTAAAATTTAAAAAATGAGTTGATAGGAGAGAAAAGGGTATCTAATCACTTGGGAATAACATGTACAGAAATAAGGATATTTAATAACATATCCCAACATAAGAAAATTTAATTTTAATGACATAACATAAAATAAGTCTTTGATTAAAAGAGGAAGGTGTAAGGTTCCCTTACCTCGAGTCTGACTAATATCGTATGTTCCTTGTTCTTCCTAAAAAATAAAATTAAGTTAATTTCTAATTTCTTAAGAACCTTTTTAAAGTTTAATATTCCTTTTATATCACTTATTACCTTTCTACAATAATTATTTAATTATTTGAGATCATATCAGACATTTTTTCGATGTTCGGAACTTGAGTAAAAACTGAACTTGTTATAAATACAAATTTTTCATGTGGTCAAAAGTCCATTATCTCCAAATTTGTATTTATGATTTAAATATCATATATATCTAGTATATATGTATTTATATATAGTATATATGTATTTATAATAGTCCATAACATTTGGATATAATAAAATGAAATGCACCGTTCATGGTCACGGTAAGCCGTATGTACGCATGAACACTTCTTTCATTACTTTTTTTTCATTTTTTAAAGGAATGAAAAATAAATGATACATAGGTATATTATAATTGAATTATAATATCTATGTTATATATGTTATATAAGTTCATTAATTCCATCCTTTATACGTTCCTTGTATAGCGTGAAGGAGTAATATCACTTTGAGGGGGTGGTAGTCCAAACTTCCTCAAATGAAATTATCGTATTTATAAAACATGAAAAACATAAAGGTATGTTATAAATGATAATTAAATAAGTATAGAGACGCAATTAATATCATAAATATCATATATAATTATAGTTCTATCATAATTTCCACCATGGAAGGTGGTAGAAGAATATGGAACAGTCATCCTTTTGTGAGGGAGAAGTTCACCGTCCACAGAAACAGTATATTGTATACCCATTATACAGAGATGTGTGTAAGTGTAGTTCGAATAATTCTCATAAAAAAAACCTAGTATATTTATTATACTAATTTTCTATGTAATAAATTAAAATAATAGAATAGGTAGTGAAGAAATAGAATAATGGAAAGAAATTTTAGAGAAGACACTACTTCTTAAAACGTGCAACTCTCTTTGATTTGAGCCAAAAGGCCTTATTAAATTACCTTCTTCCTAATAGAAATCTTCTAGGAGGAATAGGGGATGTTGGGTGCTTATTGGAGCAGAGTTTGGATGATCCAAGGGGTTTTAAAGGTGTGTGTAATGAGTTAGAGGTGGTGGCCTTTTATAAGAGGGAGGAGGAGCTCTTTAGGAAAGTTTGAAAGTATTATTTTATTATAAAATTATTTTCAGTTTCAAAAGGTAAAAAACTAATTAAATGAGAATATAAGATAAATATAAGTCGGAATAAAATAATAAAATAATAATTTTATAGGTTTTGTATATTTTTTAAGCCTTATATTTTTTATTTAATCCTTTTTACTCTTACCGTTTTATCAAGCATTTAACATTATGAGAATCGAAATTGTTACCAAAACATGAAAAATATCTAAATAAAGAGTCATTAATAAAATTGGAGACTTATGATAACTATTTTTCTAAATCTTATTTTTTTTTGAATTTTATAATATTTAATAAAATATTTTATATTTTAAAATATGAATTATGTCAATTTTGACACTATTCATATCATGACTTTTTAAAAATCCATTACAACCTGATTGATTCAAAAAAACTTCATTAATAAAAATATAACATGTATATATAATCTAAAAAAATTTGTGTATGACATAAATAAAAAAAATTACATTTATTTTAACATTTATAATATCATTTTTTTGAATCCTTTATTAATGAAGCAATCACTGCATCACTGTTGTGTCATAATTAAATTTATTTATTTAATGTCTAAAAAGTATAAATAAAATACCATGATGTATGAAATAATTTTAAATTTCTAATAACTATTTATAGTTGAAATTATCACTTATATAACTCCATATAAATTTTTTTTACTAAAAAATATATGTTTGTGTTACATTTTCTTTAACTTTAAATTAATTTTTATAAAATGTCATTTTCACTTACAAGTGGCTCCATGGGGTCCCAAAATCGACCAAATTATTCCCATGGTTGTACATGTATCATCCGATAGGGTTAAGACACGTGTTAGGGTAATTTAATATTATTATAATATTATTTTGTTACCCTTATTTTCCAGATTTACCCTTTAACCATGGTAAATAAAATATTTACTTAAGTTACTATTCATGATGTCTAAAAATAAAAGTTACCTATTTACACAATTTGAAACTCATGATTCAAAATATGGAATCTATTTTTCCAAAATTCAAAACACAGAATTTGCAGAAATCAATTTAAAATTAATCCTCGTTGTCAAAACCAAAAAGCGTGTTTTTAAGAAGTAAAAACTACCAAAAGATTGACATGTGTTTATGTCCAATTTCAAAGTGAAATTACTTTAAATGATAAAAATTGGATTAAATTATAAAAATAAAATCTAATTAAACTTTAAAACCAATTAAAAGGATAGTTTAATCATATAAATAAATTAGATTAAAAGGCATTTTTGAATTAAAATGCAGTATTTTTCACTATTCATCAAAAAATAAACTTTATCAAAAAAATACCAAAAGTTTACCCAAAGTAAATTTTAATTTTATGCTTCTAAATAAGAAGTTTATTTTTTCAAATGGAACATATAAAAGTAACAAAAACTAGATTTAAAAAGGGTTCTCCATCAAAATGCGGTAAATCGATTTTTTTATAGAATATTAGAGTATTTAATGCTTAAAATTGGATTCATTATTATTTTAAGACTCTAAATTTTATTGGATAAAAGTAAAAACATTTAACAAACATGTGTAATCATATTGTGATTAGATCTGTTCATTCCCTCTAATACATTGACTGGGCGTTAACTACCATTTTAAATAATAATAATATTATATTATTTTTTAGTATAACTCAAAGTTGTGTGCAATGTAAGATTTCAAAGAAACCCATTGTTGCGTGATGAGTACGCTATCAGACATAGAATCCCATTGAAAGTAAAATTAATATTTAATTTATAAATATTAATAAATATGAAAATGTCATATTATTTATTTACCTTAAATGTTACATCCTTCCCCACTTTTGGGAATTGTGTCCTCACAATTTTAAAAATGGGCTCGAAAACTTCATTAAAAGTCTCACATCGGAAAAAGAGTCAATAAAACTATCAATTTAAAATAAATAAAGAGAAGTAAACAGGTCACCTGAGATAACCCATATTAGGATTCCATGTAGGAAAACATGGAAATTGAAGATAAACTAAGTGTCAAGTTCTGATGGAGAGTGATAGAAAACATGATCAGGATAAAGTTAACAATAAGAAAACCAAAAACTTGTAACGAGTTAAACGGTAAATGGTTTCCCAGTAGGAAAATTAAACAGAAAATGTTTTTATTTCAAGTTCCATTTTATAAAGTTGGATAATTTATTTATGAGATTGACTAAGGACATAAGGAAATATACTTAATTTTCAAGTTGAGTTTCATCCATTAATAAGTTTCTACCAAAAAAACTATATTTCCTCCAAATGAGGAGTATTCAAGATGAATTGGTCACACCTGAAGTGCTAGATTCAACTTATAGATAATAACATGATCCAAAAAATATGAACCATATATTTCCCCTATCTTTAGACATTAACCAAAACCAAAATGGTTAGTATAAGATCAGATAATCCCCAAAAGAATAATCTTTTATAAAAATAAATACTACTATTAATCTCCAAAATTGAACAAAAAATAACCAAAGCTCAATAAAGACCATTCAATACACAATTGTACTTAAAATTATTCAAAAAAATCCAAACTAAGTTTGAAACCCAAAATTCAGAAGGATTTGACCACATAGTCTTCCACAAAAATCTCAACATTTATCTCTAAATAACATTATATACTCTTAAAGTCTCACACTAAAAAATAATTAACCTAATCACATATTCTCTATGATAGGTTATTTATTTCCATAAATAACCCAAACCTCTATATGTCCACAATAAAAACATATATTCTAACAAAATAAAATTCCACCATTACTACTTAATTGATATCCCAGAGTATTCTATTTTCCTTAGGCATACAGTGTTCCCAAAAGAGTAAACATCTTCCAAAATAAAATTTATCACTTAATCAAAAAATAATTTTTCTATACTAAGGATATCCATTTGATAAAACATAAGTTCCCAAAATCAAATTATTCCAGATCCATAAAATCATTTAACTAAAAATAATTAGTCATACTAATCAAGGACTTCACGTAGTCCAGTGGTAGATGATAAGTCCCAATCACACTTTGGTTGTGGGTTCGATTCCCGCAACATTGTTCGACGTGATGGGTTGTCACACGGTCTGCATGTTGTACTTTTTCAAAAATTATACAATTTTATAACATTCCAAAAAATGAGATAAATTTCTCAAAAATAACCATAACATATTTTAACCACAAATGTTATCTTATAAATCTCATTTTCATCCCAAAAAGTAATAACCTGTAATTGCATCAAATTAAAGGATCATATAAACCCAAATGGTTATTTATACCTATATCCACAAAAGAAAAGACAATTCTTCCTTGAATAAAATTTTCACATATCAAACTTCAGGTTTACACATACTAGAAAAATTATTCCAAAGTAATCCTATCATTAAAAGAGCCTTAATAATTTTAAGCATTTCATCATCCTAAAATCTACCATAACTCTTGAATCCATTATATTTATACTTCTTACTTGTTCAATGTTCTTAATGATCTATTAAACATTATTTTACAACTTATTCTGTAATACTTATATCCTAAAAACAAAATCATGAATCATATCCTAAAATTCAGTAATGTCAAAACATCAGCTAAGAAATAATCCATACCTTTCATTGGTTATTGTCAGTTTCCTCATCCTCAATTGGAATGGAATTAGGTATTGGTAAAAATATTTTTGTACAGTCCTACTGATCACATTCCCAAACCTTCTTCGTAGGAAATTTATTTGTATAATGACTACACACACCACATTTAAAACATTCAATTGATCACTTGGAAAGAACTTCTCTCCCTTTACTAGAGTCAATTGGATGCTTCCTTTTTCTATGGAATATTATTTCTTTATGACCTTCATTACCACATCTATAGAATCTTCCCATCCCTTTGAATCATTTTCCTTGGTGTTTCTTTCTACATCCTTGACACATAGGTTTTTGAATATACTTACCTTTATAGTTATTATCTGAACACCCATTATGATTCGTTTCTCGTATATACGACACCTTATAAAAATCACCAAGGTTCAGGTGACCAATAATGACTCTAGATAGTTGGTTGAGAATAACCACAATAGTTTTCATTATAGATCCCATTTCATTTGGTTTATTATTCAGAAAACCATCACAATTTTCTTCACATCCATTATTGCTTTGGTGCCTGCTAGATCCATCCATTTACTAAAACCAAAAAGGTTAGTGTGAGTATATCAGTAAAATCATTATATAATATATTATGAGGAGGGTAAACACTAAGATATACTTATTCATGTTATCTTAAACTCATTCAATTTATCTAAAATAACTATGACTCTTTCTAATATGCTAACCATTATGGTTATATCACTTATGCTTAAATAACACCCTAACCTCTAAAGTTATCTAAACTGAACTTTGATACCAACTATAAGTCCTTAGCCTTAAACATTATATAATCTTGAGTTAAGTCAAGAATTCACATTGAGGGTCTTTTTAGGTTTATAGATTTAGAGAATTAGGTCGTAACTATTACATTACATCTCAAAAGATTACAAAGTAGACACTTCAAATCTATCTATTTTTTTTCAAAATAATAAAAATCCTTAAATAAAAAAGAATTTTTTCTTGATATAAATATTATTGATTTATTATATTCCCTTAACCTTCCTTATAACCCATGAAAAACATTTCAAAAACTTGGGATTATCATAAAAATCTCAGTAAGGGTTATAAAACAAGGAAAGAAAACATTAGTACATCAATACATACAAATCAATGAAATCATACTTTTCAATCATAAAACATAATCTCTTTAACATACCTCTTGAAATCATAATATTTATGAATAGAACATATAAATAATAAATCATAAAGGTAAATTGTGTCATCCATAACAAAATTACATTATAGCTTTCACAGCTACATAGGGAGTTACATTTAGAATACCCATCATAGTATATTCCCTAAATCTCTTAGGAGAAACATTAACGTTTACCTCCGTCACATTACCCAATTCATTGGAGAGGTATCTCAGGCTCACCTGCCCTAGGTTTATCTTGGAACCACCTATATAAGTAAACAATTCCCAAGAATCATAACATAATCATAACACATAACATAAGCATAAAGGAAAGATAACATTTCCACATTGAAATAATAATATATCAGTTCAATATATTGATATAATCAATCCATTCTCAAAAAAAATTTCAATACCAAAATATGTAAAATGAGTATATGGTATTTATTTTAATTTTAAAAACATTATGTCTTGTTAAGGAATCCAAATATCAAATAATTCTCATGGCGGTGGAAAGGTCATTGTCACTGCACACATTAAAAAGAAATATTCCCTTTGTCATTTAGTAAAATGTTTTGTAGAAAAAATATTAATATTGAATGAAATTAAAACTAAAATGGGTTTATACACCATATAAAGGAAATTTGTGAATAAATCAATGTATTCCCTAATGAAAGGATATTGAGACGAAGTCCCTTAAGAAAATTCAGCAGCCTAATGACGTCACTTTAAAATTCAAAGAATGAGTTAATGAGAGAGAAAATGGTATCTCATCACTTGGGAATAAAATTTACAAAAATAATAATATATAATAAAATATCCAAATATAATAAAATGGAAATTTAAATACATAACATACAAGAAGACTTTTACTAAAAGAGGAAATTGAAAGGTTCTGTTACCTCGAGTCCGACTTGTCTTGTTTGTTCCTTGTTCTTCCTGAATAATAAAATTAAGTTAATTTCTACTTGATTCAGAACATTTTTAAAGTTTATTATTTATTTTATATCACTTATTACCTTGCTATAACAATTATTTAATTATTTTAGATCATATCATACATTTTGTCGATGTTCAGAACTTCAGTAAAAAATGAACTTGTTATAATTACAAATTGTCCATGTGATCAAAAGTCCATTATATCCATATTTGTATTCATAATTGAAATATCATATACATATCCAGTATATATTTATTTATATAAATTATATATGTATTTATAATAGTCCATAACATTTGTATATAAGAAAATGAAATGCACAGTTCATGGAGAGGATAAGCCGTACGTACGCATGAACAATACTTTCATTTTTTTCTTTTTTTAAAGTATTGAAAGATAAATGATACATAGGTATATTATAATTTAATTATAATATCTATGTTATATATGTTACACAATTACATTAATTCCATCCTTTATACATTCAATGTATAGCATGAACGAGTCATGTCACTTTGAGGGGGCGGTAGTCCGCACTTCCTCAAATGAAATTATCATATTTATAAAACATGAAAATCATAAAGGTATGTTATAAATGATAATTATAAAAGCATATAGATAAAATAAAAAAAATAAAAAAATAAAAATCATATATAATTACAATTCCATCATAATTTCCACTATTATAGGTGGTAGGAGAATATTGAACAATCATTGTTTCGTGAGGCAGTAGTTCACCGTCCACAGAAACAATATGTTCTATACCAATTAGATGGCAGTGTGTGTAAGTGTAGTTAGAATAATTATCATAAAAACAACCTAGTATATTTAGTATACTAGTTTTGTTATGTAATAAAAGAAAATATTCTAATAGGGAGTGAAGAAGTATAATAATGGAAATTAATTTTAGAGAAGACACTACCTCTTAAAATGTGTAACTCTCTTTGATTTGAGCCAAACAGATTTCTCGAATTGCCTTCTTCCTAGGGTAAATATTCTAGGAGGAAGGGGGGGGGGATGTTGGTAGATTTTTTGAGCATATTTTTGACTATACAAGATTCTTGAGAGGTGTGTGTAATGGGTTAGAGGTGGTGGCCTTTTATAAGAGGGAGGAGAGGCTCTTTATGAAAGTTTGAAAGTATTATTTTATTATAAAATGATTTTTGGTTTCAAAAGGTCCAAAACTCATTAAATTATAATAGAATATGAATATAATTATAAATAAAATCATCCAATAATAATTGGATAGGTTTTTGATATTTTTAAGTCTTATATTTTTTATTTAACCCTTTTTTACTCTTACCGTTTTATCAAGCATTTAACACTTTGAGAATCAAAATAGTTACTGAAACATGACTAATATCCAAATTTGGAGTCATTAATAAAATTTGAGACTTATCATAACTATTTGGATAAATCTTATATTTTTTATAATTTTATAATATTTAATAAAATATTTTATATTTTAAAATTTGAATTAAGTCAATCTTGACACTATTCATACCATGAATTTTTAAAAATCCACAACAACCTGATTGATTCTAAAAAACTTCATTAATAAAAATATAACATGTAAAAAACATCCAAAAAATTGTTTATGACATCCAAATAACAAAATTACATTTATTTTAACATTTATAATATCATTTATTTGAATCCTTTATTAATTAAGCAATCACAACATCACCATTGTTTCATAATTAAAATTTATTTATTTAATGTCTAAAAATTATAAATAAAATACCATGATGTAGGAAATATTTTTTTCTTTCTAATGACTATTTATAGTCGAAACTATCACTTATATAACCCCATATAAAAATTGTTTTACTAAAATATATATGTTTATGTTATATTTTCCTTGACTTTAAATTAATTTTTATAAAATGTCATTTTCACTTACAAGTGGCTCCATGGGGTCCCAAAATCGACCTAAGGATGGACATGGTCAGACATGTATCATCAAATAGGGTTAGGACACATGTTAGGGTAATTTAATATTATTATAATAATATATTTTACCCTTATTTACCATATTTACCCTTTAACCATAGTAAATAAAATATCTACTGAAGTTACTATTCATAATGTCAAAAAATAAAATTTACCTATTTACACAATTTGGACCTACTGATTAAAAATATAGAATCCATATTTTCAAATTCAAAATACATAATTTTCAGAAATTAATTTAAAATTAATTCCCATTGTGAAAACCAAAAAACGTGTTTTTAAGAAGTAAAAACTACCAAAAGATTGACACGTGTTTATGTCCAATTTCAATGTGAAATTACTTTCATTGACCAAAATTGGATTAAATGATAAAAATATAATCTCATTACACTTTAAAACCAATTAAAAATATAGTCTAATCATACAAATAAATTATATTAAAAGGAAGTTTTGAATTAAAATGCAGTATTTTTCACTATTCATCAAAAAATGAACTTTATCAGAAAAATACCCAAATTTTACCCAAAGTAAATTTTGATGTCTCTATTCTAAATAAGATGTTTATTTTTTCAAATGGAACATATAAAAGTAAAAAAAACTAAATTTAAAAAGGGTTCACCATCAAAATGCAGTAAATCGACCTTTTAAAGAATATTAGAGTATTTAATGCTTAAAATCAGATTCATTATTATTTTAAGACTATAAAATTTATTGGATAAAAGTAAAAACATTTAACAATCATGTGTAATCATATTATAGTTAGATTTTTTCATTACCTCCAATACAATGGCTATGCGTTAATTACCATTTAAAATAATAATAATATTGTATTATTTTTTGGTATAACTCAAAGTTGTGGGAAACGTAAGATTTCAATGAAACCTGTTGTTGTGTGTTGAGTATTATATCAGACATAACATCGACTTGAAAGTAAAATTAATTTTTAATTTAAAAATATTAATAAATATGAAAATTTTATATTCTTTATTTATTTGGGATGTTACAATTTAAACTTATTTTTGTGTAGATTTACATTTTTTACTCATAATAATTGTACTTATTAATTGACACTTCACCGATATGTACTTTGTAAGGGACTTAACCTCAATTTTCCTTCACTAGAGCATATTTTAATGTTATGCACCTAATTTATTTTATATGTTGTATATACTAACCCTTTTCATATTATATCAATAATCCTTCACAATTAGTGGTATTTAAAGGTATAATTATTTTTACTACATCCAAGGGAATTTTAATTGAATGTTACCAAGTGGTAATGAATTTAATAACTCATTTTTTTCATTGGGTTATATTATTTCTTCATTGTCCTTGGTATACTAAGATTGTGTGTTTGATTAACTTAGATTATTTTATGATGTATTTAAACTTGTATTATGTGGATTGAAACTTTATACACATAATCAATTCATTTATTAGTCCTCACTTCAACAGTACGATCTTTGTAAGATATTTTGTCTCAATTTCCACTCCGTTGAGACGTATTTGGTATTTTGCACCTATTTTTTTATGAGTAAAATCCAATACCCCTTTAATATTTTATATCATTAATATCTTTATATTAATGGTATTTATTTTTTATCTGAAGTTATTTCTTTTATAGGGGCTATGATTTAAAAGTTTTCAAATCAGTAAGGGTTTATGATTCAATCTCATTTTAATCAGGATTGTCTACACATGAAGTTCAATTGAAGGAAAATATTTGATCATTGTATAATAAAATATATATTATCTATCATTCTAGTGCATAGTGAGTGTACCCATACTACACACCTAGTTTGATAATCCTAGGGTATATTATTGGGTTAATTCACATTTATCTATGAAAAATTATGATTAATTAAATAATAGAACCTATAGAAACCAGTGATATGCCATAGTGATATAAGATAATCCTAATGTGTCTTGGGATAATATTTATAGGGTTACTAATATGTTTAAAATCATAGATACTTCATTTTAGGTATTATGTGATGGGGGTTTAACATGATTATGGATATTTTAGGAGATATTTATGATAAAGAAACCCTTGGGTTTACTATTTTCTTTAGTGAAATGTTTATTTGAGGATTGATGCTTTAATATTTTATGGACATAAGTTTAAAGGTGTTTATATACTTTAGGGTTAATATCATCATTAATGATAAATTAATAATATCCAATTAAGATTATTTTATTTGGTGAAAAATAAGCGGTATAGCAAAACTTAGTGAATAAAAAGTTATTTAATGATTAATTTTATTTCAAGGATATTCATAATATTTTTGGGAAAATTATAGGAATTATATAAATATAGTTTTAGAAAAAGAATAACCTACATGTTAGGCAATAACCCATAACATCCAGAAATACCTCGAGTCATGAACTGATAATCGAAGAGTGATAAGGGAGAAACACCTACCACTGGCCTTTGTGATGTGCTGGTTAATATTACATTACTTAAATGATTTTATGGATACATATTAAGTCGATTTTGGGAAACAAATTATCGGATAATTTTTTTTGGATTTTTAAGTGATTAATGATATTTTGGAGAATTGTTTCATTAGGTTGAGGTGTATATTACCCTGAGGTATAACATGTGACTTAATATATAATATTTTTTGGAAATAACATAATTATATTTTTGAATATTGAGGGTATTTAGGATGTAGGTATATTTATTTATAGAATGATTTATATTGAATTTTATATTTGGAGATTAATATGAAGGTGTATTCATTTTTTGAATTATATTACCTTATGCTAACAATTTTTGGTTTTGGTTAATTTCTAAATGTTGAAGGAATATATTGATATCATTTTGTGGAATCATATAGTGTGTAAGAATTTGATTTTAGTGCTCTCGACATGAAAAATTAACCCCAAATACTCATAGTTTGGAGAAAAAGATGAGATTATAGTGTAAATTGATTAAAGGACGACATTATAATTTCCAAGTAAGTATATTTTTTATATTCTTAGTCTAGATGATAAAGGAATTACTTAACTCCAGGAAAAGGATCTTGAAACAAAAATGTTATCCTATTACCTTCATATCCGATGAATCAATGGTCTTTTAACCCATTATAGATTTATGGTTTTTCGGTGGATAAATTTATCCTAACCATGTTCTATATCACTCTATATTAGTTCTTTGGAGGTATATTTCTCCTCCATGCATATATTTTTACTTCCCACTAATGTTCTCTTATTTGGAAACCTTGTTTTGTGGAAACCTTAATATTTATCATTCCCCTCATTTTAAGTGGAAGTTCTATTAACCCTTTTATAAAGTGTGTTTTCCAAAAAGGGATTTTTAAAATTCAAACCATTGATTTTTGAGTGCAAGTTAAAATTGTGAGGAAATAATTTATTAAAGGTGGAAAGAATTTAAAACACCAATATTTTAAAAGAATAATATTATGTTTTATAGTGCATATGAAACACAAAATAGATCCTAAGAGAAACATGATATACTATTAAAACATGACCATTATGAATGTAGCATCCTAACATAAATGCCAATAAATGATGCCCAAATCCATTACGTTACATGGAATCAAGCAAACCTCCCAGTATGCTAGAGACCACTGAATAGTAGCAATGGACTAAGGAGCGTCTATGGGGAGAATATTACCTTATGTTATAGTGTAACATAGCCAAATAATAATATAAATCAATTGATGAATCATAATATAAATCACTGAGTGAAGATAAACATCTATAAGGTTGTATAAATTAATTACCCAAAAATAGTTTCATATTCATATGATGATTATTTCATGTATCTTCAAATTATGAACATAGGTATACAAGTATCTATGAAAATACATGTATCAAAATACCAAAAAGACCAAAAGAGAACTATATCCAACTACCATCACGAGCATAGCTCGGTCCCATTCTCTCTTACTTCTATGTAATGACCAGATCATGCATCAAATAATGGGTGCCTGCCCTGGTCCCTACCTAAATCCATAAAGTCTATCTGGATAGCCAACGACAGCCATGAAAGGCTGTGAGATAAAAATTAGTAGTATACCACCAATGGTGTTTATAATAAGTCCAGTATATGCAATATAAAAATAATCCACATGCATTATATCACATGTATAACAGTAATGAAAGTAAAGGGGTCTCGTAAAAAAGTGATCCTTTCCAGCCAAACATGCTCCCTGTGAACAATAGTCAAGCTACCATAAACAAGGGTAGCTATAAAGAATAAATAAAAAAGCAATACTATCCGATATAATCTCTAAAATCAGATACCCATACCAGGGCTATCTATAATAATAGTAAAATATCCACAATGACCACACCGCATAACCAAAAATCAATATCCACAACGACCATGCTGTGTAATCCAGTATCCAACCACAAAGGGATGGATCCAAGTTATAGAAGACCAAGACATCCATGTCGAGTCTCATGAGCATATCGATGGAAAATAAATAATTAATTGGTTAGATACCAAGGATCATGTCAAAAGAATCTGTCCAAAGGGAGTCTAAGAAAGAAGGATCCAAGGGGTATCAATTCACTTGGAATCCTATGGAATCAAGATACACGGAGTAAATAGCTCCAAGGAATCCCCAACCATAATCAAGACCCATGGAGTAGAAATGTCCATGACGTCTAATGAAATCAGGATCCAAGGAGGAAACAAGTCCAATTAATCTAATACCATTTCAATTCATCATCCATTTATTCATCATTACACAATCATAAAAAATTTCATAATCCATGAGTTCTACCAACTTATCTAACAATATCCATATAAATAATTTTTTCAATTTAATCATATGAAATAGCATAAAAAGGAGGAAAAAACCATCTCCTATCAAATCCATTCAATTTATTCCTTTTATTTATAATGAACATGTAAATCAAGGTGCACACAACCATAAAAAACTAATTTAATTCTCATTAATATTCCCACTAAAATTAGTGAGCTCACACACACTCAACATTGTTGTATAGAAAAGTGTATATACAAGGGATCATCCCATGTGTATCCTAGGTTGAGGATAATAACCTCCAACAATTAAAATAGCACTCAAGGGGAAACCTAATAGATTCCAAACTATTAAACCATGCCTTTATATTAATTTTAGGGGAAACACCAGAAGTTTTTACATGTGTAACAATTGTGGAAAGTTGTAAAACAACCAAAATATATGGGAAATGGTATAGAACACCTATTATATAATCATGATAGATCACTAATCTAGTATCAACATCTGATTTAGTTCATATTGAGAGAAAAATGAAGAAGAAATGAAGATCTTAGAAAAAGGGAATATTAGCTTACACCTAAATAACTATATCGATACAAAGACAAATGAACATCAACACAAGATAATTGAATAACTTACTAGAGTGAATAAAATGAGATAAACAGTGTTTGAATCCATGTCTGGATAAATAAGATCCCACAATACTTATCTTAGATCAAGAAGGAGGGATCAAATGGGATAAGAAATGAATCCCTATCTACTGGAATCAAAAGAGAAATAAGGGGTTTCAAAATACAAGTCATTAAGGGTGAAAAGTTAATTTCCTATTAAATTACTAGGCTTCACTATTTGGACACATGATTAGATAAACAGTGAGCCCTCCTATGTCCAAGGGCCACCCCCACATGGTCATAACACATGGTTAGAAAAATCATGCACCGAACATGTATTTGGACTCTTCTAAAAATTGAAGGCGGTCCTATCTGGTTATATACCCTTGGCCTCGTAGTTTCTAAAACCGTGAATCCTCCTAATACCTAGTAAAATTCCTTACATAGTTTCCTCAAACCATGTTGGCTAGGTTGCATAGTTTCTCCTAACTGTGTGGCCCAACTAACTTTTCCAAAAACTAAGGCTGTAAGTTCCGAACAACCCCAAATACCCTTAAAACTATAGAAAACTCATTTGGAATTCACATTAGCCAAAGACAAGAATTTAATACTAAAATAAAAAAATAAATGAAACTCCAGAAAAAATGAGGATCTTATAATATCCCCCCCTAAATAAATTCATCCCCAAATTTCCCATCCTAGGGTGGTAAAGAATCGCCTGAGAATAACTCTGGCCACTGAGCATGTACGTTGGCCTCCATCTCCCAAGTCTTGTCCTGTAAATTATTGTGATGAAATAACACCTATACTATAAGAACTGTCCGCCCCTAGAGAAAATTTTTTCTCTTATAAATGATACGAATAAGATGATCCTTAAAGGAAACATCTACCAGTAAATCCAACTCATCCAATAGTAAATCATGAGATGGGTCTGAGTGATAATGAAAAAGCTAAGACATATCGAAGACATCATACATGGATCAATAACTCTGAGTTAACTGTAATTGATAGGCTACCAACCCGAATATCTTTAGAATCTTGAAATTCCCAACATATCATGATGAATTCTTACCCCTTTTCCCAATATGTCTGTGCCCCAGCCTTACTGAGATACGTAAAAGACCTAATCCCTGACCTTGAACACTAGAGTCCATTTATAGTGATTGACATAAGATTTATATCTAGACTTTACAATATTCATTCACTATCTGATCAATATAAACTTCTCTAAAGAATCTTACATGAGATGATATCTAAGAAATACTGCTTATCCTGCCTCTAACTAGCATAGGGGTGATTGACATGGACTACTATACAAATCCTCATAAGGTTCTATCTGTATAGTCATTAATATCTATTGTTGTAGGAAAACTCAACCAGGGGTATATGCCACTCCCAAGAACCCCCAAAATAAAGGAATATTTCAAAAATCCCATCCTCTAGAACCTATATAGTGAAATATGACTAGCCATCAGTCTGAGGGTGGTATGTCATTCCTAGAAACACCTGTGTACCCAATTTCCTCTACATACTCTGCCAAAATAGAGATATAAACGAGGTATCCCAATTAGATACCATAGTATGAGGAACCCCACAAAGGCGCACTACCACACAAATATTGATTCTCCGAATATCATCTACTAAGAAGGTATCCTTGATTGGAAGTAAATGAGAAAACTTCATGATCCTTTCAAAAAACACCCATATAACATCAGTACCTCAAGGTGACCTCAATAACCCTATAACTAAATCCATCAAAAAATTATACCATTTCTAATTATGAATATGAAACTATTGTAAAATCTCAAATGGTCACTGGTGCTTCACCTTCACTTTCTGATAGGTGGAACACCTTGTAAAAAAACCAACTACATCATGTTTTTATCCCTGGCCACTAGTATTGACAATGCAAGTCACGATGCATCTTGGTAACACCGAGATGTACTTCCCAAAATAAGGAATGAAATTATAACATCATATACTCGTATATGTATGATGGAACCCAAATTTTACATTTAATACACATAATTTCATCCTCACCAACAATCTAACCAAGAGGTGGGTCCTCACGTTCCACACTATCCTGAAGGACTAGGACCTCATCATCTGATAACCATCTCATCATCACTCTATCCAGAAGAGTGGAGGCCACTACTAAGGATGAGATAAAAGTCTGGACAGGATATCCCAAACCTCCAAGTGCATCTCATAGAATAATTCCATAAGTTTCCACTCACTACTAGCCTCTTGAACTGCCTTTATTTGATTCATCTTTCATAGTTCATTAGAAACTAAATTTCCCTTTTTGAGCATGTAAGAAATATCCAAGTCAAAATACTGTAGCTATTCCACACACCTTAGATACCTAAAATCCATATCATTATATATAAATATGTACTTGAGTATTTTTGGTCCATGTACAACACAAAATTATCTCCCAATAAATAGTTCCCCCAACAACACAATACATGTACAACAACAACTAACTCATGATCATGCATCAGGTAGTTTCCCTCATGAAACCTCAATTGATGAGACATATATGCTGTGACTCTATCCCCATACATCAAAAGTCATCCTATCATGATACCCAATGAATCGTTAAACATAGTGTATATTTTTCCCAGCTCTAGTATAATCAGGATTGATACTGAAGTTAGTCTCCCTTTCCACTCCCAAAAGGATTTCTTTTAGGTATCTAACCATAAAACTTTACACACTTATTAGTCTAGCCTATAAAATGTTCTTATAAGAATGAGAATTCCAGTATGAAACAACTTTAATATCCATAAATCCCATAATAAACTCAATATGTTAAATAGTTTCTTGGGATGCTCCTAGGAAACTATAGCTCTCACTTTCTCTGAATCAATGAACACTCATATCACTGAGATAATAAAACCCAGTAAGTGAATATGTTCCATCCATAAGTGGTACTTAGTGAACTTATAATATAACCTTTTCTCCCTTAGTGTATCCAAAATTATCTCAAGATGTTTGGCATGGTCATATTTTTTTTTGAATACAATAAGATATCATCCATGAATACCACAAAAAATGAATCCAAATATGGATGGAAAACTCGGTTCATCAACACCATAGAAATTTCTCGCACATTTTTGAGACCAAATTGAATAACTAGATACTCATATAGACCATACATTATATGAAAATATGTATGAGGTATTTTTGAAGAGAGAACATGTATATGGTGATAACCTGATCTTAGAAATATCTTCAAGAAAACCTGAGTTCCACAAAAATTTTCAAAGAGATCATCTATCCGGGGAAAGGTATACCAGTTCTTAACCATCAAATGGTTAAATTTCCAGTAATACATGCATAAGAAAATATTTCTATATTCCTTTTTTGTAAAAAAGGACCGGTGAACCCCATGTATAAGTACTGGTTCAGATAAAACCATATTCTTCTAAATCCTCTAGTTCCCTCTTGAGCTCCTACAACTTCATAGTATCCATACTATAAGGAGGATTAAATACTGATGTAGCTACTAGAACTAGATCTATAGAAAAATCCACCTCTATCTCAGGTGGTAATCCAAAAAATTTATCAGGGGAAACATCCCTAAAATGATCAACAACTGGAAGAAAATCCACATGACATGTTCTCTGATCATCCGTATATAAACTAGAAATTTGGGCTATCATCCCCCCCATCCCACGATGGTCAGGTGCATCTATACCTTATTATAAATCCCATTCACATATGTGAATAAAAACCTACCACTCAAGTGATGTTAACGTCACTCTATGGTGATAGAAATCGACATAGGTTTGATAAGAAACTATCCAGTCCATATTGAGTATGACATTAAACCCTATCATATCAAGGAAGAAGGGATCCCATATTAAGTGACACCCACTAATATCAAGGGGGAACTCCCTTCAATATATTACACCCTCCATTATGATTCCCAATAGATTATCCATGGTCATAACTCTATCAAAAAACTAAAAAATAAGCCCAAGGTTCTCACAAAAGGCACAAATATGAAGCTGTGAGAAGCACCTGTATCAAAAATGGTAGATACTATATGATACTAAGATCATACCTCTCACCCTATATGACTTGATGATCTTTTACTTAGATCTAGGTTGTAAAAAATATATATGGCCTAAACCGTGGCCCTGTGAAACAACCACACTACCCATAATAATCCCAATCTGTTGTATAGGCACAACTAGTGCCGGGATGCCTCATCCATGACCACCACATCATCCTGAATGACCGATACTACTCCAGCTCCCATCATGATGTAGAGTTATGAATCCCACTCTTAAACTAAAGTTAGATTCTATCCTCTTCCAATGACTGCTACAAAAATAGTGCACATGAATTATCTTACTACAAGATCAACACTTAAATGGATCTCTATTGCACTAGTTCATCACGTTTCCTCACCCCACACTGATGATAGAAGAAAAAAATACCATAAAAATGTATTTACTTGTAATCCCCTCATAATAAGTCTCAAAATGTCACTTCCTACCACTAGAAGCCGAACCACTAGGTTTTGAGGATGAACTACCCTGCTCTACACACCCATCTTCCCTCAGGTTACACTCAATAATCAGTGCCTAATTCACTATCTTAGTAATATTAGTCAACCTAAACACATTGAACTATAATCAAAAGACATTCCTAAGACCTTACATGGGGCATATTTTCCTAAATATCTCATTAGTAAGATATATAAGTGAAAAATGTTGAATATTTTTAAAGTGTTCTAAATATTCTATAAATTTCATCGTGCCTTGCTTCGGACACATAAAATCAATACCCCTTTCATCTCTTAGGGTCTCAGGAAAGATGCATTCATAAAACATAGATTAAAAATAACTCCAAACCATGTCTCAAAGTTCATTATCCTAGTTCAAAACATCACACTAATGTTTCACTGCTACCCAAAGAATATATTTCCTAAGCTTCACTATCCTCTTAGGAGGTATCTCTAGATGATCCAAGATCCACAAGGAAGTCTCAAGCCACAAATCTATATCCTTTAGACTGCCATCACCCGAAAATGTGGGAGGATTCTACTCCTTAAACACATGCTTTAACTCTAACATAGACGAGGTAGGATATGGGGTTCTCTAAAAAGTATGCATAAATCATAGTAACCCTCATAGAATTGGGAATCATCACCCATATTGGGTATAACCACTGGTTCCACAACTGTCACTACAAGAGGATATTATGGTAGCCCAGGTCCCAACACCTTTAGAGTATGATCTTTTCCACCCTCATAGTATATGACTAGAGGTTTTCATGGTGTAATGTCTCTATAATGTTAAATACACACCTCAGAAAAGTATTTGGTAACAACATGATCATAGATAAAAAACAGTATATATTGAATCCTTCCTATAAATAAGCCACACCCCTCCTCCTACTCATAAATCCAGGACTAGGTAAAAACAATGGTCATAAAAAGCACTATATTCACTGCTTACTACCCACTCTAAATCCATGTTTAGGTCAAGTTATCCGTTTCACAATTCCAATTTCATTTAAATTCATATTAATTTAAATTTATCTTGAAATGGTTAAACCAAAATGGTCACTACTCTATATCCATAAGTACCCATACACCTTATGAACCAAAATGCAGTGTCTAATTAATCCAAACCTCAACACGTTACATCCCATGTGACTAATGGTCTATGACTCAATGTGCTATGGTTGACTGCTTAGGGTGTTACTGTAGCCTAATTAGGAAAGAACTATTTAGGTTATGATAGTCACTCAAAGTACTAAATATTTTTCTCAATCCCCTGCATAAATCATTTATCAAGGATCAATTATATAACTCAATGCATACAGATAAAAATTCATGTATTCAAGTAATTCATCCATATGTAATGGCATAATGCATGGCATGAAAATCCTGTAAGGTGCCTAAAATTATGCATGAGATGGAATTCCCTCATCTCATCAGGCCATGATAAAATAGAATCCCCAATAATAGTAATAGTAACATCACAATTCAAGTGCATAACCCAATAGTGGAATCAAATCAATTGTAAAAGGAAAAATATAGAAAACAACAATTAGCATTCTAAGAAATTTGGATTTTTCCTATATGTGGGTTAGATACCCTCATGAACATCTCATTAAAAAATTCCAATACTTTACTAATCTTCTTTATATTGTATTAAAATAGTAAATCTAGAAAATAAGATCTATGATATAACTTTGTAATGTTCCAGCCTAGATTCCACTAAACGGTGCCTCGATCTAGTGGGACATATGACCTCAAACATGCCTCTGCATATGCCAAAAGATTCCAATAAGAAGTGAGGGCCTAAGTGGGTCTCTGGGGAGACTATGACCTAATTTCAGAGTATACCACAATAGAATAATAATATCAATCAATAGAAAAAGAATAATATAAATAAAATACAGTAGATAAAGATTCATAAGACTACATAAATGAATAACCAAAAGGTAGTTTCATATAAAAATGATGATCATACCATGTCTCTACAAATAATGAAAATATGTATACATGTATCTAGGAAAATAAATGTATAAAAATACCAAAAACACCAAAAAGTAACTATATACATATAGAATCAATAGTATACCTTGATCTAGTGATCTCCTACTCCTAATAAATGGTCAGATTATGCATCAAATAGCGGGAACTTTCCCCAGTACCTACCTGCATACATGAAGTCTTTCTGGGAACCCAATGGTGGCCCAAACATGGTTTGAGATAACAATAAGTATGCCATTACCAATTGTGTCTATAATAAGTCAATTTTGTGTAATATAAACAAATTCATAGTGAATTATATCATAGGTAAAAAGGTAATGAAAGTAAATGGGTCTAGTATAAATAAGATCCTATGCAGCCAAACATAACTCCCTATAATAAATAGTAAAGATCTCATAAACTAGAGAATATGTAAAGAATATATAAACAAGTAATAATATCCAGTTTAATGTCTGAAATTTGATACCCATATCAGGGCTATATGCAAGCATAGAAAATATCCACAATGACCACGCTACATAAACAACAGTCAATATCCATAATGGACACACTGTGTAATCTAATGTTAGACCATGAAGGTCCAGATACAAGGTATAGAAGACCAAGGAATATACATAGAGTCCCATGATCATCTCGTTGGAAACTTGGTAACAACTTGGTTTTATTGCAAAGAGAATGTTAATAGACCATGTCTAAAGTGAGTCAAATAAAGTTGGATCCAAGGGTTAGAAATTCCCTTTGAATTCTATGGAATTAGGATCTAAGGAGTAAACAGGAACACGTTATCCACTATTGTAATCAAGGCCCATGGATTAGAAATGTTCATAGTGTCTAATGGAATCAGTATCCAAAGAGAAAATAGGTCTAAGGAATCCACTGCAATTTCATTTCATCATTAATTAACTCATTCATCATTTCACAATCATAAACTGTAACATCCCATTACTCTTTTGATAGTTACATTTTTAAACTTGTCATGGTTTTCCTTTTTTATTGTCTGGGTAGGGTCAAGAAGGTAATGAGAGGATACTTATAATGGTGAAGTCATAGATTTATTGAAATTTATAGCATAAAAAATACATATTTTGCAGCCTTCTAAATAATTACATGATGTGTAATAGGGTTACATGACGTGTAACTCATAAATGAAATTAAAATCCATTTTTATTCAAAAATAGATGGGGTTTTTTGGTGAATATGGTATTTACCAATTTCATGACATGTAATTGGGTTACACATCGTGTAAAGTCCTGAGGACTATTTTTATGCTGAAATATTAGATTATTTTTCTTTTATTCTTCCTCCAAGATCCCTTTCTCTCAACCTAGATCATTCCCCCAATGATTTTCGGAGCCCTCAAACCCCTCCGAGTCTTTTCATTCAACGATTGATCCTCATTTCGTTCATTGTGTGACATATTGAGTAAGCATTCTATTTTTTTATTACTCTCTTATCCCTTTGATTTTTATAGATAATATAGGGATTGATGGATCTAAACTTTATGTTTTCGAATAATTTTTCTAAGGTGAGTTCTTGGATCTTCTGCACATTCATTCTTATTGGTGGATCTCGTTGCCGGCGTGTGTGACCTAAGTTTTGAGGTAGGCGATTTCGTCTCTAGCCTACATTTGATAAACCATATTATTCCATTTTTATAAATTGATTTATAGAAAAATTAGTATGAAATTTTTATTATTTTTGTGTGTGTTGAAAAATAATTTTGAATAAAAGTGGATTTCCCTTAGTTTTTAATCTATGGAATGAAAAGTGGTATTTTCAAAGCACTAAATGATTTGTAAAAAAGAAGAAGTTATGGTTACCTTATTAAATATATAATTTCATAAATGGTTTTGAAATGGTTTTTAAAACATTGATATGATTGTGAGAATGAACACATGGGTTACCTTTCATACTAGGTGGAAGGTTTTTCTTGAGGTCATCGTCTATTATAGGGATTCACTATATGGGTGTTTCTCCTGTCCTAGAGTGTAGATAATTGGATTTAGGTATGTATATAAACTTTGTGTTTCACACTATGTTGTGTCTCACTGGTCCTCGAGTGTAGATAATTGGCTTCAAGTATCACATTTCACTGTTCATATATTTATGGGTACGAGTTGTCAACTGCCTAACTTGTTGTATTCCTTGTTGTTGTGATACCTTTGATGCTACTTTTGTTTTTTATTTCTTGTATTTGTATTGTTTTAGCCTCTATAAGCATTTTTATTCTTATGGAAGATGATATTAAAAATTTAATTTTAAATTTATATACCTACTTTCTTTTAGAGATTTGGAAAAAGGAAATGTTTACCATGTTTTCTATAAAACTTCTTTACTATTTATCATGCCATATTTTATTTAAAATTAGAATATAATAATTGTTATAAAAAGACTTGTTTTGTATAAACTAGGTGGGATCCTATTGATCCTATTATCTCACACCCTGCACACCCCTTTGGTGGTGTGTAGACCTTTGTATGTATTTTGATGCAGGGAAAAGAAAGGTGCCACAATGAGGTGATGATATTTCATATCAGCTGATATGGGTAGTTGATGGTGATATAGTGGAAGGTTTTCCACACTATCAAATGGATTAGTTTCTTATTTTAATTTTCCTTTTTAGTGGTACTTGTCTCTTTGAGTTTTTAGCTACTTTAGTGGTTATTTTATTTGCACTGTCTTCTTATACTTATGGAACTAATATATATCAGTCTACTTCTATTTATTTCTGCTTCAATAATGTATATATATTTCCACGTTCTTCATTTAGGGTGAGAAAAATCATCCCCTTTGTGTGTTGTTCGATTCCCGGGTGCTTGTCACTAGCACATGGGTATTTGGAACACCTTTTAGGTATGTAACAGATCAGGTTGGGTTCTAGGTTTGAGGGTAACCTGGGTTGGTTCATTACATAAACCATTTCACAATCCATGAGTTCTTCTAACTCATCTAAAAATATCCATATAATTCATTTGTCCAATTTAATCATATGTAATAACATGAAAAGGAGGAAATAACTATCTCCTATCAAATCCATTCAATTAATTCCTTTCATTTACAATGAATAGGTAAATCAATGTGAACAAAACCTTAAAAAAATCATTTAATTATCATTAATCCCCTCACTTAAATTAGTGATCTCAAACACACCTATAAGGGTGGTATAAAAAAGGTTAGATATAGGGGTACACCCCATAGGATATCTAGGTTAAGGCTAATAACCTACAACCATTAAAAGGGTACTCAAGGGGAAATCTAATAGTTTCTAAAAAATTAAACCATGAAATTCAATTAATTTTAAGGGTGACACTAGAAGGTTTAACATGCAGAAAAACTGTAACCTGCTATAAAATAACCAAACCATATGGAAAAAGGTATGGACCACCTATCATATACACGTGGTAGAGAAATCATCCAGTATTGACCACAGATTTATTCCAGATTAATAGAAAAATAAAATACAGATGAAGATACTAGAAATTGGGTATATTATCTTACACCTAAATAAGTTGACCAATACGAATAAAAATTAATAATTAAATAAGATAATCGAAGAACTTACCATCACAGATTCAATGATAAGAACGATGTTTGAATATGAGTTCGGATGATGAAGATCCTTAAATCCCCATGTTAGGTGAAGAAGGAGGGATCAAATGGAAGATAAATGAATCCATTTCTACTATAATCAAAATATAAATATGGGTTTCAAAATATAATTCATTAAGGGGAAAAAGGTAATTTCCCCTCAAATTCCAAGGTCACATGGTTTGGCCGCATAGTTGGCCAAACTATGCACAAACCATGAACCCTCGTCTATCAAAGGAGAACCCTCACATGGTCATGATACACTTTTAGACAAACTGTGAACCAACCATGCATTTGGCCTCTACTAAAAATTTAAGTTTGTACTTCATGAGTGTATTCCCCTCACTTCACAGTTTCTTAAATAGTTTGGCCTCCTACTACCTAGTAAAACACTCCACATGGTTTCTTCAAACCGTACGGCCTAGGCACACAATTTTTACTAACTATGCAACCAAAAATTCATTTCAAAAATCCCAGGACCTATGCTTTGAACAAGATCCATACACCCAATGAAACTTATGTGACCTCATTAGGCATTCAAATTAAGAAAAAAACATGCATTTAAACTTAAATAAAAAAGATCCATACCTCCCAAAAATCTTTGGATCTTATAGTGAACTAGCTGTTAAAATTGATTGTATGAATAAGAATAAAAAATTTCTCAAAATTATGTAAAAATATTTTAGATGAAAAAAATATTTTGGTAAATAAGGACTTAATTTTTAGTAAATTCTTTACATGCTTCAAAAAAATATTTTTCATCAAAAACGTTTTATTACTTTTTATGGGAAAATAATAAAATTAATTTCTTATAATTTTGGAAATTTTATTATATAAAATTTTCTTAAATTTTTAAATCATCATTTTAGGATTAACTTAGGATGAAAATTTTTGATTCTTCCGAGAAAAGTGATTTTTTAGTGAATAGTGAAAGCACCACTTTTTGTAAAACTATCATTTGTTTTCTATAAATTAAGTAATTTAAAAGTCCCATTACGATTTAAATATTAGTTTAAATTAATATAAAAATTATTTAGTAATATTTAGTATAATTAACTACATTTGAATCATCTTTATACAGTATTTTAGTATAAGTTTATTTTTATGTTTAAAAATGCATTTTTCTAAAAATTGTTTTTAAATGCATAATGTTTCAACATTTTAATTAATTAAAAAAACCTTAATGTGGAATTATTTAAATTAAATATATAGATTATATATCTATATATGTGAATTTAGATTCATATAATGAGAATTACAGGTCATATAGTTAATGCAAAATTATATTTTCTTTGAAAAATGCATTTTTAAGAAAATTGTTTTTCACAGTGCTTTGCGGGATACTTGGAACATGAATTTATAACAATTATATAGATTTAATTTGTTAAAATGAATTAATATTTTAAATAAAATAATTAATATTATTTAATCATTCCAACTTAATTTTTTATCATAATTAATAGTAAAAATAGTAAATATTAATTACTACGGTTAAGTTTAAAATGGGGTTTGGTGCGTTACATGCATTTTTGTTCGAATTAATTTTCCACATATATTGAATTTTTATTTCAAAAATTATATTTCATATTTATAATCAA
This sequence comes from Viscum album, assembly GCA_963277665.1. Taxonomy (NCBI): domain Eukaryota; kingdom Viridiplantae; phylum Streptophyta; class Magnoliopsida; order Santalales; family Viscaceae; genus Viscum; species Viscum album. Next base: position 1,843,973,826 of record OY728136.1, read on the forward strand.
TGGGTAAAAATTAAATAATAATGATAATTTTATTTTTATTCGTAAATGATAAATTACCTAGGTTAAGAAAACAAGTTACCGTGGTGAAAAATAAAATGGTAAGAGTGAGTAACATTAAAGGTAAAGGGAATAAATTATTTAAAAAATGTTTCTTTTCAGTTCTGGATGTGTATAATGAACTTTTCTTTCATACAATCCATTATTTATCAATTTTGGAGGCACTTGGATTGAAATATACTTCCCATTATTGAATAGTTTTGGGTATTTACAAAAATGACACTCCTCAGTTATAAAAGTGCACCCCTCCCCTCAATTCTTCACACCTATAAAGACATTTATCACAAACAAACCCTAGAAAAATATCTCCCCAAAATCCTTATCCACATTATATAGAAACTTTTATTCATAAAAGAACAACCCTATGGTCCTTAATAAGATATCTAAATGAGGTTCTTCTAAGAAAAGGTAATCATCTTCACCGAGCTCCTTATTTTTTACTTATTCTTTCCAAATTCATATAAGTATTAAAAATTACTATATAAAAACAATATTATATACCATAAAATTATATGTTATTATGTTTATGGAATAATATTTCTCTATCTTATTCTTTAGCAAATGGTAAACATAGCCATATTTTTATGTGTACAGTGAACTACCATCTCACGAAATGATGTAATTTATTTTCCATCACCGAATCACATGGATAGTCACAATGATGAAAATAATGAATATATATTATAATTATGACATGATAATTATTTTTTAAAACTAAAACATCATCCAATTCCTTACCCTTTCACCCATTAAGGAAATGATATCTTTTCTCGTGTGTACATACGACCTACCGTCTCTATGAAGCGATGTGATTAATTTTACATATAAAAATTTTAATAATGATTTAAAAAATGTATATAATGAATAAAGATGAAATTTATAACATTAATATCATTCAGGAGATTATGTAACTATATACTAGTCTCCAAAACTGAAACATTCATGACAAAACATGCATGAGAAAACAAGGTTGTTAACCACCGAAACATTGGTAATAATAAAATATCATTAGCGAACATGTGATAAGATGTTATAAGAGGATAATATGTGATATTATAAATATTAATATGGTTATTTTATAAAATAATAACATGCTTAAAATCATTATACAATAGGTTAAAGCATATTTAACAAAAGTAAAGAAAGAGGTAATGGGTTTCTGAACTCAATTTCCATTCATTGGGTTATACTTCAACTTCATTAATTATATTATACCAAGATAATTTTTTAAATTAAATTTGATATATTAATATTTTATATAAACTTTTAATTGTGTGGATTTAATTTTTTTACACATAATCATTTGATTGATTAACTCTCACTTCACAGATGTGAACTCGGTAAAGGATTTCTTCTCAATTTACCTTTATTGAGGTATATTTTATTTTTATGTACCTAATTTAATTTATATGGTGTATATAATTTCAATTTTAAAACATTATATCATGAATAATTCATAATTCATGGTATTTTAATTTAAAATTCATGTTACTTTATCCAAGGGAATTTTACTTAAAAGTTACCAACTTGTAAGGAATTTCATAACTTAATTTTTTTTCATCAGGTTATATTACTTCTTCACTATCCCTAATGTTCTAAAATTATGTGTGTGATTTAATTTTATTATTTTATATTGTATTTAGAATTTTTTTATGTTTATTTTAATTTGATACACATGATAAACTCATTGATTAATCCTTACATCAATGGTATGATATTTGTAAGATATTTCACCTCAACTTCCACTCCATTGAGACATATTTGGTATTATGAACATATTTATTCTTATGAGTGGTATATAATTCCCATTTTATATGTTATATAATGATTCTATTTATATTCAGGGTATTTAAAGTTTTATTTTAAGTTATTTCTTTCATGTTTTTATGATTCAAATGTTACTAAAGTATTAAGGGTTTATTATTTAATATCAATTTAATCGGGATTATTTACGCTTGAATTTCCATTTAAGGAAATTATTAAATCATTTTATAATAAAATCATTTTATTTTTGTAACATCCCCGACCTGGAATCCACTAAACTAGTGCTCCGACCTAGGTTGTCACATGACCTCAAGCGCGACCCCCCATACACCAGAGGTTACAGACTAGCAGTGAGGGTCTAATAAGTTGTGGGGAGACTATGCCCTCTTTATCAGAGAAAGACACATAAGAACACAATATAAATAGACAAAAATAAAATTAATAACCATAAACATTCATAATAAGGAATTACCAAAAGGGTTACAAACCACAAATCAATTACAATAATGTCATGTCATACTAGTAGTACAAGGTGAATGAAACCCAAAAGTAAGACAAACAACTAAACATTAAAAGAGTCCCGACTGTAAGTCCATATCCTTCCCCATGAAGACACTGATCCCAATTCAACTTTCTACAGTAGGTCCTTTTCCCTTGACTTGACCTGCAACCAAGAAATCTGCTCGGGTACCCAACGTCGACCCGAGTTGGGTGTGAGTACAAAAATCAGTAGACCACCACCAAATGTGTCTACAAAATATCCAGTATAACAGATAGTTCACACAAGTATACAAATAAATGGATGTAAGAAAGGGATAGTTCAGGTGACATTAGTTAACATGGTTTATTTAATTCAAGACTAACATTTATCCCAATTTCATTTCTTGTACCATCCTCATCACATAAGCCATTTTGATCATAGGTTCTATGGGTTATGCATAATTATCATCTACACAAGGGTCTAAGGAAATTAATAACAATTAATAGGTGAAATAAATCAATTCCTTATCTCACTAGGGATACACATTTCACATCAATACATTATCCTCACCTCGAAGCCTTAATCCATGTGGAATGCAATCGTTAGGGGAATATAGCCTCCATACCCTTACCTAAGCCGTGCATTTTGGGGTGGAGTTTAGAGACTCAGTCTAACTCGACCCGTGGGCATAGAACCTTAAGTCAATACCCAACTATAACAAGACATGTTCACATGCTTATTTATCATCTCACCATAACCATACCATCACCCAACATAACATAACCAATGCCCTTGGAAATCATCAATTGCAAAGCATAACAACAACATAGGAATTAATACTATGCCATAACACATTAACACATTTACCAATTACAATTCATAGTAATTTATCCAAACTACCATTCTCATGCCTTAATCCTTTATGTTTAATCAACAACCCCTATGCCTTAGTCAATATTCATCAATGGCCATACTTTAACACATTTAGCCCATTTATTGTTCAAATACATTTCTCATGTATTAAATCATTCTATATTTAACAATTACATCATGAAAGAATTTACATGTTCTAAATTCATGGGTCATTTCCAATTTAACATGCTCATAATTTCACATGTACTAGTATTATTTGGAATTTCAAAATAAATCATGTACCATTTGACACAATCCCATTTATCCCGATTAACCCATTACTAATCCATGATAAAAAACCCCTTAAGCCATTATTAAACATATAAAAAACATGAAAATTACATATTCAATCCAACTAACTATACTAACATGTTAAATATGGTCTCTATGTTGTTACACATCAATTCCACACGTGAAATTGTCAATTTCCAGGTTCTAAAAGGTCAGAACACCCCATGGGTGGCCCCAAATTGGTCAAATCATCCTCGACGCATCCCATGGGGATTTTAAGGGTTTCAAATAATTATTTATTTGACCATTCTACCAAATACAACTAAATTAATCTAAAGAACAACCAGAGGAAAGCAAGAACACATAATCATATGCACAAATCTCCTTAAAAACTATGGGATATAACTTTTAGACCACCTACCTCAAATACGAAGGTTAACACTCTCTTAATCGTAGCCTTGGATCTAGATTCTAACACCCCTTGAATCCCCAACCTAAAACTCACTTGAAAAAGAGGGTTTTAGAGCTTCAAAAGGAGATATGAGAAAGATGGAAACCCTAATTGAAAAGAGGAATAAAGGAGGATGTTAAACTTACCCGGGGATTCGATCCATAACCAGTGGCACTCAAAACAGCCAAGAATCAAAGTTGAACCATCCTTGGGAGATCTTGGGAGGTTTGGTTCATTCCTAAGGTTCCAAGGAAGAAGGGGGAGGAAAATCCTGAGTGGACTTAAAAACCTTGGGGTGGTATTTTTGTAATTCTCTAAATGTTTCAAGGCCGCACGATTTACCCACACAGTTTTCCAAACTATTTGAAAACCATACGAAAGCTAATATATGGAAATACCCTTCTTTACATGGTTTCCTGGGAATTTCTCATGGTTTTCTTGACTGTGGGAAAACTATACAGATTTCTACTCCTCGCATGGTCTCCCCTCACACAGTTTTCCAAGCCATGCACAAACTATGCAGATTATCCAAAGAGCCCCTTCCCCCATTTTTCATGACCCAAACCCTTTGAACACACCCGATCCTTATAAAGGACTTGGGAAAACACTTATTTATCTACAAAGGATAGGTACAAGCCAACAATTAAACAAAAACATACTTTAAGAAAATCTAGGACCTTAAAATTTTATTCTATTCTGATTATTAATGAAATTTTCAAGAAATTGTAACATTTTCCTCTCTTTTGTACTTAAAATTATCGTGAAATTGTTTTTAAGAAAAGACAAAATTATTTCTATTTTGAGTCTAAAATGATTTTTATTACATATCCATATTTTAATTAAAATGTTTTAAATAATATTTTTAATATTATATAATGATTTATTAAATAAAATTTTACCTTTTTTTGACTTTTTATAAGATATTTTAAAAGTAATCTTATTGTCTCTTTTTGAGTTAGAAACTTTTTGAATTTTTACAAAAGTGTGAAATGAATGTTTTTTATCTTTAATAGAATAAATTTAATTCCCACCATCATGAAAATTAAATACTTTGAATATTAATTTAAAAGTTTAAAATATTATTTTCAAAGAAAATATTTTTATTAATATTCTATAAATTTTTAGTTTTAAAAAGTTAATTTCAAAGTGAAAAAGATATTTTTCTCAAGAATTTTATTAATGATCTTATTATGGTATTTAAATTCATCAATAGAAAAAACCATTTATTTTACTTATATTCCTTAGAGGTTACTTTTTAATAATAATATCCTTCTTATTTTCTTGGATTTTTATGATCATTTTGACTAGGGAAAGTATTGACATTCATTTTCTTGATTAATTTTGTGGTTGTTAGCCTTATCTTGAAACATTCCCTTTCTTGTGATTATTTTTCATTGTAAATTACATATCTATTAAATAAATATATTATTTTTATCATGGATATTATTATTTATGAATCCATATACCATTTTTTTATATGTTTATTTATTGTGAAAGTTATTTAATTGACTGGGGAAAACCCTGATAAATCCATATTATTTTCTTAATAAGGATATTTGTTAATAAGGAATATGGTTTATAAATTGAATTGATCATTAAATAAATGAAAAATTAATTTAAATTTCAATGAATGATAGGGAATATTTATAGATATATTCTTGATGCATCAATAGTATCATGATACAAATCAGTAAGCTAACATTAAATGGGTTTCTAGTGTATACCTACCCATCGATTAAACTGCCTCAGCCTAAGGTTTTTAATAGTATAAATATCATGATGTCAAAAACCATGGTATCCAATAATAAAAATTTAATTCATTAATAATTCATTTATTAATATCCATGTAATTTATTAATTGATATTATCCATGGATGCATTTTCATGCTCAAGTTATTGATTAAATAAAAAGTGTTTTCAGTCATTTACCTTGACATATTGATTATGAATTATTGACTATGATTTATTTACTCCTGGTAGCTTCCACTCTACATAAAACTTAATGATAATTTTAGATCACCCTTATTTTTTTACCTTTCCCATAATATTAGTAAGGAATCTTTGAATGCATTCAATGATTTAGAATATTTACTTTCATTATACTTTTTATTTTATATTTTCAAATATAATTTTAAATTCAAGTATGTATCTGGTTTACCATGACTACTAAATTTGTCAAACATTTAATATGATATCCCTTATATATTACTTCAATGTAATAAAGTAACAATTAGATTTAGGTTACTAGGGTTTGGGTCTTTATAGTATATCTTCACCCTAGTGATGGATCTATAGAGGAAAAACTGATGCAAGTGAATATGTCTAATCACTGAGACAAAGTGGGGGTTTTGGTTGAATTTTTTGGCTGGGACTAAGATATGAAATCAAAGCATACCTACCTATCCTATAATAATATATATAAAAAACATGAAGTTTTTTTATATGTATCTCTCTGTATGGATCTAAATCATGTATAGGATAAGAGGAGTAAAATGGGTGCCCTGGTGAAATAAGGGAGGATATAAACTGATGTGAATTAGCACGGTTCTCATAATAGGGGTATATTGACTTTGAGTAGAATCTACAGCTGGGCCTATGATATGAGATCCTAGTTTCAGTATGTATCCCACAATCTGGGAATCAATCCACACATGGTTCTGATATATAAATGAAATTTGGGACACCATATCTTGGTGTTGATAAAGGATATGGAACCCCATATGAATTGAGGGTTCTGGAACAAAAAAATATGAGAGGAATAACTACAGATAGACTTAGAGATGGGTCTAGTAGTTTAGATATCACTAAATATATCTTTTATTAACAGTGGGTGTGATAGAAAAATTTGAGTGAGTTAAATTTAACTACTGTTTCCTACACCAATCCCAAACTTATTATGTTCTAATGATTTATCAACTCATCAAATTATAAATGTAATTTTCACTCCCTACATTCCTTTAAGTCAATGTATCTAAGTTTATGGAAGTGATTCAAAGTAGTAAGATAAGGGTTTTTTTCTATAATTGGACAAGCCAACCATAAATCTTAACAATTGTTAAAAATAACTAAATGATCATAGTTAAGTGAATAGATATAAAATTTCTCCCCATGGAGTAAAAAAATGGGGGGAAATACACCAAAATGAGTGTTTAGAGGTGGTTTAATAAACCGCCACAATTTTTTTAAATAATTTTGTGGCTGTTTTTTATAAACTGCCATGAAAGAGTTGAACATTTTTACAAACATGACACTTTCCCCCTCCCCCAACACCCTCGGCCCCCTCGACACCCCCAAACCACACCCACCGACCCCCACCCTACCGACTCCTAGAAGCCCTAGCCTTATCACCACCTATAGCCACCCATCGCTGCCACTTGCTGGCCCTCACCACGCCTCACCTTTCCGTCCCTTGCTGCGCCTTGCCTCGCCATCCCTCGCCTTGATTCCCGTCACCACCCATCATTAGTATGCTTGAATTTACAATATGATTCTATGTTTTATGGCCTGATATGAAAGAGAAATGTTACATTTACATGATTTTGTGTTTATATGGCCTGATATGATTTTTTGTTTACCTCTATTTAAAATAAAAAATCCCATGTTAATCATTTACCATTATGCAATGATTTTGAAAGGAGGCCACACTTGTTCGAAATATAAGGTACTTTACCCTTATAAAACAATTATGGAAGGAGGGTACCTGAGTATTATATGAGATTTAAATTACTCTTATTTTCTTAATATGAAAGTATGTTTCTTTAATTTACTAGTTTTTTTATTTTCCCTCCTTGGTGGACTTTGAGAAAATCTTACCTTATAAAGTTATATTTGGTCCATATGATTAACCTAGGAGTGACCTGATGCATGTAAGTATGAGTTATATAGTGCCCAGTAATAATGTTGATGCATTATAGTGATTTTATCATTACATACTAGGAAGGGTATGAAACACTACACGATGTTTACATATGCATATATTATCATACCAATAATAATTTTCAAGAGATATAAGTGGGAATAATTTGAGTATTTTATACCCACACCCAATATGTGAAATTTAATTATTTTTTAAACTATATATATCATGATTTATATAAATGAAAGGTCCAAATGATGAATGATAGATGTCGAAGAAAGTTTAGAAGAAGAGTGTGAAGAGAATAATCAGAGTTGACACTGAGTACTATTTTAATGGCTTTGGTATCTATTTATTTACTATTTTTTGGAGACTCTTTCTATATAATATTAACCTAATGTGAGATATTTAACAATTTATATATATGAATCTTCGCATATATTACTTATAAATCATGTTTGGATGTGTTTCCATATGATTGTAGTTTCTTTTTCATTTACTCTATACATGGTGAATGGGTTTTATTATTTTTTATTTATTCATTAATGATTTGATCATTCTCTATGTATTATAAAAATTATGTAATAAAATAGAAAAGATTTTATAGGGGTCCCTAGTGGGTCCCTATTGGATTTATTCCTCTTTCTTCTATCACTTTATTCTTCCCTAAGTAATGGGAGTGACCTGAGAGGGGGATTCTGACTCTAGATCTGGTTTCCATTATGGGTTTTCAACCTCACATACATTTTTTCCTCATTAATTTTGTAGTTTATGGTCATACTAGTCGAACTAAGAAGTTTAAAATAGTTTAGGGTCACAATACATATACCACAAGGTTGCATATATTCTAAGGTCATAATGATTGAAATATGAATCCTAGTGTAATGTCATAGACCATGGAATATGGTACTACAAATAGTTTATTGTCATAATTCCTGGACCTATGTTTATCCCCCCAAGAGTGGTTTTTATGACACTAGATTGTTTAAAACCAACAGAAATGGTCTTCCTTGGAGGACCTACACCAATCAAAATAATATAGGGTTATGACATAAATAAATTGAAATTAGGACTTTACAAACCTATGAATAAATGTACTAATGATGGTGGACTAAAAATGGGTAAAACATTTACTCATAAAAAATCTTACTCTCTTACTTGGACATGATGACCCATATGACTAATAAACATTTACTCATAAAAAAGATTACTCTATTACTTGGCCATCAATGTGTATAGTTTTTTGAAACCACTAACACTCAGTTCATCCTCTTCAAACACAAAACTTTTATTATTACATAGAGATACATGAATTTATATTTACACTAAATATCATATTACTATCCTATATAGTTTTAAATCCATCATGAAATGTTGAAAATATGGTTTCAATACATCCCCGTATATATGGAATTCATTAATTAATTTCACATCTTACTCCAACCACATAAAAATATGGAGTATGAAATCTTGTATTCATTATTGTCTCATGGTGAAGCCCAGTTCTATTTCTATGTTACCTACGACACTACCTCTCACTACATATACAATACATAATACAGTTGACTGTCAGGCCATCAAAGTTCCTCACACCATGGGCATAGTCTTTTTGTATTTTACCATTTTTATATGATACTCCACCTATCAACCATTTCATCATTTACCATGGATGTCTTGAAAAATTTTAGTATTTTTCAACTATATATCAATATTTTGACCACAACCTTATTTGATTCTTCATTTTATACCTAGAAAACATTTTATGTTATTTTTGGATATTTTATAAATACAAAAAATATTTGGATAGAATCCTCAAGAGAATTATATAAAACCGGTTGTAGTAAGAAGGCAATAGAAAAAATTATTAAAAATGATTCATTATTTATCATTGTTATGTATATTTTTTATTAGTTTTGTGCACACGTTATCATTTATATTTTTTTTCTGCATATTTTTTTTAAAATATATGTTATGAATTTAGTTTTATTTGATTAAATGATAGGAATTCCAAGGAGGAAGCTTTATACTATTCCATCGACCACACTGACAGATGATAATCCATCTGTCTCCTTCCCTATAGTATATGAGACACCATCTACTTTCCCCTACACAATCTCTCACACCCTCCATGAGCATCCCATTAGCAACTCAGTCAATGACTTCCCATTCAGTAGCCTCAATAGTGAGGGAGAAAGGTTCCACTCCTAGTTCTTTGTGGGGATTTTTGAGGGTGACTGTTATATGTACAAATTTTAATATGAATAAATTTATTGCACTTTTTTATACTAACTATTTGTTCATAAAAGATGAAAATAATGAAAATATGGAGAAAAATATGAAAAGTTCAGATGTATGGAATCTGACTGGACTAAAGATAGTTGTCCCATTTTATTCCTATGGGGTCCATACGGATGATGTCGTTGGATTACTTGGCCAGATTCTAGGTCAGCTGGCCACGAAGCTGGTTTCCCTTCCAATTATGTATGATGATTGGAGGCATATGCCTTCATCTTGGAAAAATGAAGTTTTTGATTAAAAAATAAAGGTAATTTTAATACATTATAGTGTAATTAAATGTCATTATGTAATTAATCTGTAATTTTTTTAAAAATAATTTCTTTGTACAAATGTTTTTCCACTTTACGATTACTAATGTGCTAGTACGAAAGTGGGTATTTAAAAATCTAGGAAAGAAATGGAAAGACTTTAAATAGAGATTATGAAGCGATGTAAATGATACTTTGTTGAGCACCCAACAGATGTATGAAAAGGTACCCAATGGGGTACTTAGAGAGCAATGGAATATTTTTATTGAAAGACATTGTGATGATAATCACATGGTATTTAAATTTATATTATTATATTAATATCATTTTACATTTATACATGTATATGAAAAGGTTATTACATTTCATACATTAATATTAAATTAAATTTTATTTATTTTAGGATCTTTCAAAGAATAATGCATCGATCCGGGCTAAGAAAATTATCCATCACACTACAGGGTCAAAGAGTTTTTCTAGAAGCTGATTCACTTTGGTAATCTTTTCATTAGTTTAAATATTTATAAGACAATAATATCTGTTTAATATATTAAATTTTTTATTTATCTTTGTTTAATGTAGTCACAGAGTTTAAGGCACCAAGAATCCCAAACAGAAGTGTGGTTAGATGATAATAAAAAATCATATGGGAGTTTTGTTAATGAGCCTACCAAAGAAGTTGGGGTATAAATTTATTTTTCATTATAATAACTTATTATAAGTTGTCACTATACTAATATATATTGCTTCTAATATGACTGATATTTTATTTCTAAGAAAAATTAAAGATTTATGGGATTCTAATCCCAAACATTCCTACTCATTCTCCCAGGATAACCCAGTTGGTAAATTTATTGGGAAGGAACATCCTGGTTGAGTGTGTGGGATGGGTTTGGGACCTTACCATATGAGGCATTTAGCAAGACATGAAGGATTAAAGATTCATATACTCCTTGTTGTAGTCACTCACTACCCTGATATTCATAGAGAGATTTTTTTCTATGAAAAACAAAATTCAGAAATAGGGGGCTCATATACCCTCTTTGTAGAAAGTGTTGGTTGATTTATATCAGAAGATGGCCAGATCTATCCTGGGTGATATTTCGTCAATGACAGGTGGTGATCAGGTTAATCAAAAAACTTCAAAATCATTTAATTTTCAAACATTTATTGGCTTTAAGTTTAAATATAAATATACAATATTATTTAATTTTAAATATTATTGTCTTATAGGTGCTGGTAGTAGGAAGTAGAGATGGAGGTGGAGAGGGTGACTTGCAATGTTCATCATCGGGCAGTGATTAGTGGTCTTGTTTATATGTTGGATAAATATGGAAACAGAGGGTTTGTTCATGTATCATGTGTGCAAAAAAGTAGTCACCTAACATTTTCATGACCTAACATTTTCACGATTTCCCATTTTTGATAAATTCCTTGGAATTTGATATGGATTGATGATTTAGTAAGGTAGTGAGTCTAGAATTGGTGGAGTATGAATTTGGTGGAATATGACGTAATTTATTTTCTATATAGAAGATGGTGATATTTAATATTTTCATTTGAGTTTTGTTAGGATGTGTATATTAGTATTTTGGACTAACTATTATGTTGTTTATTTGATTCATTTTATTCATGTTGGATACAAAATCCCCACAACCGTGTCATTCAAGGATGGGTCCCACAAATGTTGGGTCAACCATTGACCACATTCGAAACATGGGAATGATCACTTCTCATGAGAGATCCTTTTAGGTGTGTGCCCTAGATGGTAGGAAATCCTATTTTGGCCATGTGCCATCACTATAGGGGAAAATAATGATTGGAGGGTGATGGGGATCAAAATTGAGGGAGACCTAAATTGTGGAGGTAAACATTAAGTGATTTTTGGGAAGATTCTAATTATTTGGGAGCTATGACACTAGGTTCTTGAGCACATTGATTGAGCCTATATATAAGATAGATTTTACCCCATTATCAAGGGGAAGGACCTCTGGTTGGTAATTGTTTGGGATGAGACTAAGATATGAGATTTTTTAATTTATTTGTATCCCATGTAACTTAGAATCCATCCATATATAGTTTTGAAAATCAGTGTGGTAGATAACCATAATTAGAATAGAAAGTCCTATCAAGAAAGGGATAAAATATCATGCTCATTACATACTGGTCCAAGATGGTCAATGTTAGGCTAGGTAGTTTAATGTCTTATAGATCATAATTACATACTCTGTAGTTTGAAGGCTTACAATTTAGACACTATTTATATATAGATTAAAGTCTTTGATTTAGATCTATAAAACATTGTAATATAGTTTAAATGCTATGGTTTAGATTATTCTATTATATGTTCTCTTTATATGGTTTTTTATGAAACATTGTTACATTGTTGACTACTTAACATTGTTAGATGGTTTAGATTATTCTGTTATATTTTCTCTTCACAAGGATTTTTTTAGGGTACTGGTACTGGGGATACATAATCTACAACATTTTTTATTTGTAAATCTAGATTTTTCAGCAGTTTAAACCCCTATTAATTAAATGGACCATATTTAGTGGTTATTTAAACCACTGTTATAGGTTGATATTTTCTTATCTAAGATCATTAATACCGCCACTAAATAAACACATGTTATTATTTTGCGGTGATTTTGGTGATTTTATAGGTGGTTTTCATTTAAAAAATGGAATATTTTTAGCGGCGGTTAAAACCGATGCTAAATAAATTAATTGGTTTACATGAAACCACCGCTAAAACCACTAGAACTACCGCTAAATATGTTCACTACGCCACTTCCCAGAAACTGATGAAAAATTGAAAAAATAGCCACATGTTGGATATTGACACTCAATTTAGAGGTTGTTTTATGAAACCATCACATAAGCATATGATGACGGTTTAAACCGCTGTTTTTTTGTGATTTTCATGTAGTGGGGGGGGGGAGATAAAAATTACAAGGAAAGAATAGATTAAAGTTATTACATTTTTATTTCCTTCCCAATAATGTTGATAATAGAATACATCTTAAATCCATATTTTTTCTTGAGGATTTAGTGGATTTAGTGAATTTGTATTTAATGGAATATTGTTAATAAAATCTAAAGGGGGATATTGTTGATAACCAAAGGTTGTGTGATTGGATATATTAACAATACATGTGATTATTATAGGATTTTTATGTATTCATACATGAATATTTTTATAAGAAATAAGTTATGTGGAATAAAGTTGATTTATATAGGATAAAGCTGTTACAGTTGATTCCCTTGAAAAATAAACATATATATAGAAGTTTGAAGTAGTATAAATATGAATACGGTTGAGACAGACCATGTGTATGGTTGAGAAAATTTGTTCATAATGTTCGGATGGACTTAGTAATAAATGTTTAAGTTTGAGACAACCATATGTAATGTTTTGGCAGACCACAAAAACATTTTTGAAAGGTTGGTGCATGTTCCCATAAGGTTGGTTCATGTCCTCATAAGGTTAGAAAACTACCTTGTAAGGTTTGTTTGTGACCTCATATGGTTGTTATGAGTCATTGTAAGGTGGTTGTGTGACTTATTAAGCTTAATTCATGTTAATAATAGTGCTATGAAAATACTCCTAAAGTTTAAGTATGACATTGTTAGATTTAGGAGAAGACTATTTAAGTTGAAATTAAAAAAGATATATTCTTCAAAATTTTAGTGATCTATGATGATATGAATTTCAATATTTCTAAGGGTTGTTTCAATTTATTTTAGAAGATGAATGTAACGGTTTTCAATGATTCCAAAATCACGATTCTTTGAAATCCATGATTTATTTCAAAAATAAAGTATTTTCAAGAATATATTAGTGGGTCAAATGAAAATAAATATCATTCTATTAAATATGAATTTGTGTCAAAAATTATTTTAATTCATCAGATTTAATGACTCACATGAGGCTTGATTTTTAAGGTATGAAATTTGTGGGAGATTTTTCTCTACACACACTATATCATGGAAAATGGTGAAGGAAATGTGGATTGTGTTGTGATGACTGGTTAAGCTTATTTTTAAATACATGTTATGGAAGTTGGTTTTGGTGGTTGTTTTTAGCTGAAGGATGCAACAAGGAAGGGTTATTTTAGATTTTTTAGAAAAGAAAAATCAGTGTGAGTAATGAGGAGTTGACCCATATTGAAATAAAAGATTATGAAAGATGTAAAGGAAATAAAATATTAATATATCTTGCACCCATCAAGAAACTAATTAGAATTAAGGATAAGATAGATAATAAGAGGAAAATGATTTTATTTTTTCTATATATTTTAAAATATAGAAAGTGATTTCAGATGATAATATTTTTTCTAGATATATTAGAAGAATAGGTAGTGAAAAAAAATAGGATCAACAAAAATACTATTCCTTGATGTATTTATAAATTAGGAGAGAAGTAATATTCATCATCCTGAGGATCCATTTTCTTAGAGAAGAATAAAGAGTTTGTTTTGTGACTAAAAATGTATTCCAGTTGCTACAATGGAAGGAAGAAGTTAAATTCCATGACATTTAGTTAAATGACGAGTCACAGGTTCATCCCTATGGGGGTATTGTCTTAATTTGGTGATAAAGAAATAGTTTCTATGATAGTGAAGGAGTTTACATAGCACCTATAAAGGAGTAGTGATAAGTGAGGATCAACAATGAATATATATATAATTAAAGATGCATCGATCTATATATTCATTACTGATCATGGAGGGACCTACATGTCCTTAAACTGTAGAGTTATATTCCCTAGATAAGTACACAAAGTAAGAGGAATGGAAATGAGCCTTTCAATATATTGATCTAACCCAAAACCTTGTAAATCTAGTGATAATATTCATTGAGTTACTATGACCTTTTGTATCCACTAAACTAGAAAAGTAGCGGGTTTTGGTGTATCAATACACTACCAATTTCATGCTCCTTTAACATAGCCCAGTGTGGGCGAACCAAGTAAGATCCTCTAGTCCCATGAATATTTAATTTATTTCTTTCACTAGTGATAATTTAGTGAGATTTTGGGTAAAATTATTAATAGATCGATTAAAAAATGTTCCTACCTAAGTGGTAACAATATCCATTGTGATAAAGTTAGTAAAAGGTTAAAAGTGGTTTAAATTGGTTTCACCCTAATTCACTCTCTCTTAAGGGGCCTTGGGGACCTAATATATTGTACCATAGAATAAGTTTCTATATTTTTTTAACATCATAGGTTATTTTTA
Source organism: Viscum album (assembly GCA_963277665.1). Lineage (NCBI taxonomy): Eukaryota > Viridiplantae > Streptophyta > Magnoliopsida > Santalales > Viscaceae > Viscum > Viscum album. The sequence goes on from OY728136.1 coordinate 1,843,989,367, forward strand.
GAGTTCTTTCCCAAATGGATTCAAATTTTAAACCACCATTTTCAATTGAGAAAAATTCAATAGGTAGAAAAAGAAGTTCATAACATACATGGATGTAGGTCTGTAAGTCACACATGATGTTGTGTAGGAGGTAATTTTTCTATTTTTTGACAAAAAATTATCTTTTAGATAGATCAAATAAATATGGATATTTATTATTTTGTTAAGAAGGAACTAAATAATTATTTAAAATAAGGAATTTTCAATAAGGACTCACATTGAAATCTCTCCAAGGATATGTGGAAAGGTTTATGAGATCTAAATAGAAAATAATTATTGTTTAAGGGAGAATGGAAAACTAATCAATAGAAACTACTAAATATAGGTGGAGAAGAATACATTATGTATAAGGGTAAGAAGATGAAAAATTAGAAGAGTCTCTCTTAGAATAAAGAATCTCCATCTATAGTAACCATTTCCAAATATATTATTATCTCTAATTCTATCCATGGTATAGAGGAATCATTAAAATTAGAATATTTATACTCTCCCATAGAGATGTGAAGGATTGAACCCAATGATGAAATTACAAAATCATAAAGCTATGAATTTGGAAGTTGTTCATGTAGCCACCCAAAATATATCTAATATTTATAATAAAAGGAATATTAATGGGAATTCATGCATAAGGTAAATCTTGAAATTATTAGAAATTTGGTCATGGAAAGAAAAAGGCTGGGCAGAAGTGAAGTGTCCTTGATGTTTTAAATATATAATATATGAGATACAATGGAAAACCAAACTGAAATGATTGAATAATTTTCCTAAGAAATTGGGAAGAAGATTCCCATATATAAGGAGTTAAAGGAAAGCATCATTCCACTAAAAACACAGGTTAAAAAAAGAAGGTAATTTAGGATAGAATCTACCTCAATTTTAAAATATATGATTTCCCATATTTTAATGAAAGGTGAGAAAATAAATGATTTAAATACAAAGATCAATTCTTCAAAAGAAAATAGGAAGGATAATTTCCCCCTATAGAAGCTACAATAAATAAAGTAAGAATAAATATATATCTAAAATATGAATATAAAAAGAGGATTCTTAGAAAAACCAAAAAAAGTAAATCTCAAAAGAAACTAGCTTTAAAATGACATTATTATGAAAATTTTTCTCATATTATGATTTTTTTGAATCCCAAAGGCCTAATAATGAAAGAAAAACCATTATATTAATTTCTCAACAATGAAAAAATTACTCATGGTATGTATTTAATGAGAGACGTTTTACTTGTTCTAATCCTAGCCATTTGGAAATATATTGCGGCATGAAGGTAGTAGGAAACTTCAGAAGGAGTTTCTCTACTCCCATGACACACAAAGATATCTTGTACCCTATAATAAGGCTTGTTATGTTATAAAACCTATTTATAGTATTGGAGGAAAATGATGAAGCTAAAAAAAGGGTGAATCAAGCACCAAAATCAGGTTACTCACAATATACTTATTGAAAAAATGATAGATATAGATAAAAAGAAGAGAGTTATTCTATTTTTGAGAAAATTGGAAGGGAATACAAAGAAGGATCCACTAAAAAAGGATAATCTTAAAGTTTAACTCAAGGATATCAAATGAGAATCCCGACTAATTGGTCTCACAAAACTAACTCAAGGTAGAAGATTAAGATTGGTGGGAGTGTCCTCTATTGGAGGAAGAATCGTGATGGACATATTTGTGTTAAGTAATCAATAGAGGAAACATGAATAAGTGGGACTAGCCTCAAAATGGTGATAAAGAATAATCCTTGAATGTATACTCCCAAGTCAAGGGAGGAAAATAATCATCACAAAGGAGAAATGTGTGTAAGTGAGATCACATACGGAATATCCACTTGCAATGAGTTGATGAGGATATCCCTTGATGATATTCAAGAATAAAAATAAATTAATGAGGTGTTAGAATTAAATTACCTAATTATGATAAAGGGAAATTGAAAGTGTGAAGATGAAGGGTTAGTCTAAATTTACTACCCCCATTCCTCAACTTGATGAAATTTGGTTTACCCCTATCCCCTTATAATTAAAAATTTATAATTGTGTTTGAAGAGGAATACAAATTAATTTTAGATACGATCCACGGGGTGGTTGTGATCATAAATCACATGTGTATAATATAAAAGTAGATATACCAAAGTTGAAAAATATGCATGAAATAAATGGATTTAGAGGTATTTAAAGTACCATTTGGTATCAAGTCTATACAGTAATAATAGGGTTGAACCTGACTCATAAAATGCTGTCAATCAGTTATTTTTTTTAAAAAACTAAAGAGTGAAACTGTATGCAGTGATAAAGTTCCTTGTTGTGTAATATTTTGGATTTTAATGAACCCTTATTTTGTGTTCTTCCCATTCCTTTAATGTGTTCAAATACTATTATTTATAAGTTCTTTAAATGAAAACTTAGTTTCTCATAATTGTTTCTACCTTATGTAAGAACCCATCCCTAGGTAAATGTAAACTCTTTTACCCTTACATAAAACCCCATTCACTTCATTATGTAAGGGTAATATTGGTTTTTATCCATTTTATAAAGTACATTCCTATCTTATGTTAAGGTAAACTAAATCATGTTAAGGTCCCTATGAAATTTATGAACTCATATAAGGGTAACTTGGTTCATATCAGGGTCCATGATAGGTTTTTAGATTCCCATGAGGCTCTTAATGTGAGGGAAAGATTCTTAAGGGTGAGTGTTTTGAGGGAGTCTACTTTGAAGGATTGATCATTTTGGAGTTGTATCTTTGGTGCTGTAACATACCACATGAAGTAAAATGGATTGGATGGACATTTTAGAAGTTGTTTTTTCAAAGGTATTCATAACATCATAGAATTTTAACGTATTTATTTCCTGTGAATAAGTTATATAAATAAATAAGTCTTATATATTTAAAATAAGATAAAGAAAAATGTTATGGAAATAATTCACTAAATTTGATACAATACATCCCTTCCCAATATAGAAGCATTTGGGGAGTCATGATTTTTTTTAATAATCATCAAAAATAAAATGGGACAACATATGATAAAAATGATAACTCCAAGATCATAGCCCACATCTTTAGGATTATCCATGAGTCAAAATCCACCAAAGTGGATTAGAGTAAGAATATAGAGGAACTGAAAAATAGTAATCGTCCTTAAAAGCTATAAAAACTAGAATATATAGATCTTGAATTATAAAACTGTTTGTTTGGGTGGATTATTTATAGAATAATGAATATGTATATGAGCATTGGTTTATAGCCATTATATTTTTTTTAATAAAAAATATAATAATAAGTAAATAAAGTATGATATGATTCAACTTATAATTATTATAAAATACTTGGTTAGAACATAATTTGAAGAAGTTTAATGCATGAATAAAGTGCAATAAAAATGTAGAGTCTTAAAAATATAAATACTTATATAAAAAAATATAAGTTAATATTAGAAAGAAATTTTATTTTTTTTATTTATAAATAATTATTTAACAATATTTTCTTAATAATTTTATATTAATTTTTTACCAAATTATTTTAAATGGTGATAGGTAAAATAATATAAAATATGTGATTAATAAAAAATAACCAATGTAAACATTAATATAAATAGAATTATAAGAGTATATAATCAATATAAATATTTTCACTAAATATGTTTAATGTGTTCATATATGGTTAATATTATTTTTATAAATTTTTAAAACTTAGTTCAAAAAATAGGCTTCTGTTCAAAATTTAAAATACGTGTATACCCTACGAATATATAGAGATATTTAGTTATCATTTTCATAAATTTTATCTTGATTTCCCTACTCAGTAACACCTTCCTCAAATACTAACCACTATTGAATAAAGAAAATATTTCACAAGAATTAATGGATAGGTTTTTTGGAATCCTATTAAGATCATAGGCTTTAAATAAAAATCATTTTTGTTGGGAACTATTTAGCTTGACTAAGAAATATAAAAAACGAAAATTGAAGTGTCTGAAAAGTTATAAATACAGATATTCTCTTCACTCATTGGAAAAATTACAACTCTTACAACCCAATTTATCTCTTTTTTTCTTGTTCTGTACTTTCATTTCCAAGCTCTATAAGTGGATACTTTTATTGTCTAAGATCGATTTAGTTTTAGATTTCAAGTAAGGGAAACTGAATTTTTTCCTATATTAAGCTTATATTACTTTTAAAATCCCTTCTATAAGGGAAAAATATTCTCCAATACTCATTGGTAAATAAACCTTAAAACTTAAATTTTATTTTTATATAGGAAATCATTTTCTTAAAGAATTGTTACATATATTTGAAAAAACCTTTTTAAGGAAAATATTTTATAAAACATCCTTTTAATGTTTTTAAAACCCTTTCTACAAGAACAAAAAATTATTTTCATTTCATCCTCTTTGTGGAGGAGTATGTTTTAAGGAATTCATTTTAAATCCTTATGTAAAATTCCCATTCTAAAATTATAAAATTTCTTGGAAAGGAATTTTATTTTCTAAATTTAAGGTTGATTTTAAATTTATCATTTTATGCGGAAAATTTCCTTTTATCTCTATAATTTTCATTCTTGATTATTGGTATAAACATGAACTATAGTTTTCATTGACCTTTCATAATTTTAAAAAAATCATTTCCAAACCTTTGATTCTTTCATTACTAGAATTTTCCAAAAATATTGTTTATAAAATATAGATTTCTCATTACCTTTATGAAACAATGAAGTTTTCCTTAAATGAAGTATTTTTTAAATTTAAGATAAATGAAATTATTTTCCTCTTTGAATATAATTTATGAAGTTTTAAAAAGTCTATTTTAATGGTCTATTAATGATAAAGTAAAACTTCATAAAAATGTTTTATTTAAAAGTTTTTCACTTGGGTGTTGATTGTGATAATGAGAAATGAGGAGTGAACTCATGACCTCAAATGATACTTTTGTTCCAGAAGTGATATTTTAAATACTACTAGTGGCCTGATTGATTTATCATGTTTTCCAAGTATCATTATATTCCATAAAGGTGCATTATTTTTAAAGTAAGGTTTTTTAATTTTCTAAGATAATGATAAAATTGAATAAAAAAATATAATATTTTCAATGGAAATTTTGGAAAATATTTTTTTCTATGAATTTTTAAAACCCTAATTTATTATTTTTGGGAAGATTAATTTATTATATCAAATGTTTATTTTTGATATAAATGTAATTATTTATAAAATATATTTTAAATATTTTTAAAAGAAAAGGTTTTCATCAGTGTTTTAAAACCACCCCAGTAAGCAATTTTTTTGATCAACCTATGTTTTGCAATGAATTTCACAAGTTATTAATAAAGAGAAGAATTATAGAATTAAGGATCTATTTTGAGTGAAGTTGAATAGTTTTTTGAAACATTTTTAATAAAATATAATATTTATCAAGATTTATCATTTTCATCCTAAACCTAAACCTAAAATATACTTGGTTTTGTAAAGGATTGTGTATTTTGTATTTGAAATTGTTATAAAAAATACACAACATGTTTATATCACCAGATATAGGAGTGAGGGTCTTAGGCTATCTCATTTGGTATTAGAGAAATGGTTTAGAAAAATTTTGATATTAGATTCCTTTATTTGGGATTATCAAAGTTGGTATTTTTATTTTTATAAAATCCATGTAATGTAACATTTTCAGTTGAGGATCAGATCTTAAATGGAAGGTTGAAGATCACAAAAAACTCCTCTCATCCTTCTAGAAGATATACTTGTAAGTATTATCCTGAATTCATGATCATTTGACTTTAAAACAATTTTCAACATCCAAATTAGTTTAAAATTCCACTATGAGGAATCTAATACCACTACCATTCCCCACTTTTTTCATTGACCATAGATTTTCTATTAACAAATATTTCACCATCAAATTTCACACCATGCCATGTGTGGAAACTACCATCATAGTATTTTCAAATTCTTCCACTTATATAAAATTCATGAAGCACATAATTATTTTCTAGATACTTTATAATAAGGAGACCTCTGAGAAACATATATGAATCTAATTATATTTTTTTCCTTTTCATAAATATCAAAATTACATTGTGAAAATATTATTTTGAAATATATTAATATAAATTTAGGAAGATTATTTTATAAAAACTAAGTTCAAAAATATGTTTTTAAATTATATATTAGAAATATATTTTCAATGATATTTTGGTATTTTCATCGATTTAATCCATGCCACACAAGTTTGATTTGGAAATGTGAAGTAAATGACTTTGAAAATATCATAATGTATCATTGTGATGAATTAACCCTTTCTCCTAGAGAGAAAAACCAATAAGGAAACTGAAGACCTTGTTCAAGGTATGAGTTATTTCCAAAAAATTATTAAATATATTTTTAATGTTGTGAAAGTAATATAGTTATTTTTATAAGAATGAATAACCTCAATTTTGAAAATCAGAAAGTGAGTTTTAGGATTTTATTATGCATTAAAGAATTGTGATGGAATAATTTTTTTATGGACGGAGGAATGTAACATCACAAAATTTTATTGTATTTATGTCTTGTGAATAAGTGGTATAAATAAATAAATCTTCTAAATTTAAAACAATATAAATGACACTTTTATTAAAATAATACACTAAATACAATACAAGACATCCCTCACCTATATAGATTCCCTTGGGGTGTCGTGAATAGAAAATTTGTAACAATCATAAAAGATAAATGAAGAAAACATATAATAAACATGATAACTCTATAATCATATCCATCATCTTTAGGATCAACTATGAGTATAAATACACCAAATAGGATGAGTGTAAGAATATAGGGAAGTGGAAAAAAAGGAATAATCTTTGTAAGTGAAAAAAACTTGAATATATAGAGATTGAATTATAAAAATATTTGTTATGGTAGGGTATTTATATAATAACAGGTATGTATATGACCATTTTTTATAGATATTATAATTTTTTATCAATAAAAAAATATATTAATAAGTATATTTAGTAAGATAAGATTCAACTTAGAATAGTTATAAAATCCTTGGTTAGAACATAACTTGAATAAGTTTAATGCATAAAGCATAATATTTACTTAGTAATAAATATTAATAAATATTATAGCATCTTAATAATATAAATAATTTAATAAATAGTTATAATAAAATATTAGAAAGTAATTTTAATTATTTTTATTTATAGATAAATTTTTAACAATAATTTTTAAAAAATTTATAATAATTTGTAACCAAATTTTTTTAAATAATGATATGAAAAATAATATAAAAAATGTGATTAGTAAAAGCATTAACTTAAACAAACATTAACATAAATAAAACGGTAAGAGTATATACTAATTTTTTTTAATAAAGATGTTTAATGTTATCATATATTGTTAGTATTATTTTTATAAAATTTTTAAACATTGTATAAAAAATAGGCTTCTGTTCATTGTTGAAAATATGTATGTACCCTAAGGATTTATAAAGATACTCGATTATAATTTTCATGAATGTAACCTTGATTTTACTACTTGAAAAAACCTTCCTAAAATATTAACCACACTTGATTAAAGAAAATATTCCACAAGAAGTAATGGATCATATTTTTAGAATCTTATTAATATCCTAATCCTTCAGTAATTTTTTTTGGACAGGTACTGTTTAACATAACTAATAAATATAATTTTATTTTAGTTTACAAACTTCTATAAATATATAAATTTTATTTTCGCATTGGAAAAACCCAAACTCTTACAACCCAATCTCTCTCCTTCTCTCTTGTTCCATACTTCTATTTCCATGCTCTAGTAGTTGAGACTATTATTGTCTAAGCTCGATTTATTTTTTTATTTTAGGTAAGGGAAACTATTTTTTTTTCTATATCAAGGTTATTTTACTTTTAAATACACTTCTATATGGGATAATATTTTCTAAAACTTCTAGGTAAATAAATATTCAAACTTCTATTTGATGTTTCAAAGGGAAATCATTCACCTAAATTACTACTTACATATATTTTCAAATCCCTTTTTAAAGAAAATATTATATGAAACCTCCTATTAATGTTTCTAAAAACCTAATGTAAAAAATTTATTTTCATTAAACCCTCTTTGTAGATGAGTATGAATTGTGGAATTTATTTTAAATCCTTATCTAAAATACCTATTTTAAAATTTATACAAGTTGTTGTAAAGTAATTTTATTTTATAAATTAAAGGTTTATTTTAAATTTATCATTTTATGTGGAAAACATACTTTTATTTCTATAATTTTCTTTCATGATTATAGGTATGACCACACACTATATTTTTCATTGACATTTAATAATTTTATAAAAATAATTTCCAAAAATTTAATTCTTTAATTACTATAATTATTTACATATATTATATATAAATTTTAGATTTATCATGATCTTTAATAAAGAATTTTGTTTTCCTTAAAATTAGCTTATTTGAATTTTAAATATATGAAATTATTTTCCTATTTGAAAATAATTTATGATGTTTTAGAAATATTATTTTAATAGTCTATTTATGATAAAAAAGACTTATTAAAAAAAATTTAATTAAAATTTTGACACTTGGGTACTAATTGTGATAATGAGAAATAGAGATTGAAATCATGACCTTAAAGGGAACTATTGTTTGAGAAGTGATATTTTCAATACTACTAGTGTCCCCATGGATTTAAAAAGTTTTCCAAGTTTCATTATATTCCACAAAGGTAAATCATTTTCAAAGTAAAGTTTTGAAATTTTCAAGGATAATTCTATATTTAAATCAATATATATTATGTTTTCGAAGTAATGTTTTGAAAACAATTTATTATATGAATTTTAAAATCAGTAATTTATTATTTTGGGTTAGTTTTTTTATTATATCCATTGTTTATGTTTTATAGAAATGTTATTATTTTAAAAATATATTTTAAATCTTCTTAAAAGAAATTACTTTCATCTCTATTTAAAACCCCCTTATTTAGAATTTTTTCCCAATCTATGTTTTAAAATGATTTTAACATGTTAGTGATAAATAGAAAAATAATGGAACTAAGGATCTAGTTTGAGTTAAGTTGAATAGTTTTTTTGTAATTTTTTTTATAAAACTCTGATATGTATTAATGTTTCTCTTTTTCCTCTAAAAAACCAAAATGATCCTTAGGTTTAAAAAAACTCTGTATTTTTTTAATTTTAATTTTTATAAAGAAATAAAAAACATGTTTTTAGAAACAAATTTTATAGTGTGGGTGTTGAGATATTTCAGTGTTTCACCAGTGGGAAATGAGGAAAGACTCCACATCGTGGTGGGGGGTGTGGTGTCACTGGGTGCCTTGAGGGTAATAATTATTGGAAATGAAAACCCTAAAATGATTATTTTTGTTGGGAATGGTGGTTTATGAAGTTTTTTAATGTGAAATCAAGATACCACCATGTCATGGAGGTGTGTGGTGTGGTGTACGTGGTTGTGGTGATGCCGAGTGTGTTAGGGAGGAGGAAATAGTGAGTGAGGTCTCACTAGGTAGAAGTGATTGAGAGATTCCCCCACACTATAATCCAAAGTATGATGGAAGTCAAGGATTTTTACATTATGTTTTAAAGGAATGTGATCTATGTGGATTTAAAAATTATTAGAATTCTATCTCTCTTTCCCGAAGGCACCGTGGTATGGTTATATATCATTGCACCATAGAAGAGGAAATTTGGGTTCCTCTATAAATAGAGGGTTTCCTACCCCTTAATTAAGATTTTTATCTTTTCTCTTGAACTCTATTTGACCCCTATACCTCTCACCACTACCACCACTTCAATTAAGATTCCAATCACCTTGGATCATCAGATCAAATTTCTCTCTCTCCTCTCCTCCTATCCTTGTTCTCTCTATTTGTTTCATTTTTGAGGTTCATTTTGGAAGAGTTCCTCTATTTTTGGATGAGTTTTGGGAATCACCTGATAGTGGTTTATTTTTCTAAGGCTCTAGTGGTGTTTCTAATTAGTTTGGTTCTTGATCTATGTTCTTCTATTCATTCTCAAATAATGTTGAACTTCTCATAGATATATTGGATCTATCACTTATCATTTTATTTACATGCAAGTGTGAATGTATCACACTTTAGATTCTTTGGATAATGGTGGAATAAAAATAATAAAGTTAATAACTAGGAATTAATAATGAATTGGAATTGAGAATTTTTGATCACATGTGATTTTATCATATTGATGCCACCTCTTGATATTCTATATAGAGTGCTATATTTTTATATGATGGTTATTATTATTTTAAATTTTAATATGTTATAAATTTGATAAAAAAACATAAATCCAAAATGATGTAATTATTAATGAATGAAAAATGTAAATTGATACTATTATTATTTTAAATTGATGAAATATTGAATTTATACTTAAAGCATGATTGTGATTTATTTCTAGATATGGATATATATTGATAATAGGTAGATCATTTTTGTTAAACCTATTTATAAGGAATTAGTTAATTTAAATTCACTAATTAAATATATATTTTGTGATAATTGATTAGGGATAAGATGACCTATTTTTCTTTGATAAAGGATTGAATACCTCAATATTATGGCCTTTATTTCCCTATGATTGTGACATGACCAAAATACTTTGGTTTACATATATGTATTCTATATAATGTTTTATCCTTGATGTTATATGTTGATAAATTTATATGGTTGGTAAATTAGTGAATAATGGGATGGTTTTCTTGGGGTTCTTGTGTTTTCAAGACATCGATGATGATAGTATGGAATGTGATATGAAAAATAGTGTTAGGGATGACACTGGGGTGGTTTGGGTTAGTTGATAGCTAGGTTTAATCATTGGTTGATGATTGGATTTGTCTTAAATGGATAGTTAATAGATATTTTTATAGTTTCCAACAACTTTAGTTTGTATCTATGCATGAAAAATATATATTTGGTTCGATTAGCATAGAATGAGTCTTATAGTATCCAGAAATTATTGAATGATAAATGGAATATATATTAATGATAACCATTTTATGGTTGGATTTAAATTTTCAAAGATCTTGGGTATTGAATCATGAAATGTAATATGATTTTTAAAATCATACTTTCTTGTTATGGAATGGTTTTAAAAAAAATTATAATGGGGTTTAATGAATGATATGGTTGAACTAGATTTGATGATGGTCTAATAAATGATGGGTAATTGATGTATTATTTAATTAATTAATAATAATTTTTAATTACTAAGTGAAAATGGTTAATAATGATGAATTTTTATTCTTATGTTCATGCTTGATAACTATTCTCCTAGAACATAGTGGCAGAAGCTGAGTGTCTTATGGGATGACAACTACAGTTCAATTCTAAGGCTGAGTAGTTTTACTTGGTGTGATTGTGCATGATACTATCTTTATATTTTATGATTTTATATTCTTCACCAACCGATTTTTTAGAGAAACTAACACCCAAAATATTTTGGTGGGTGTTTCCCCCAACATTTGGGTTATAGAGGGAAGATATGGATGGATTCTCCATCTCCCTCAATCTCCATTCAGATGTAGTATATTATGTGGGAATACCCAAGTTATGATGAATTAATGTATAGTGTATGGACTTGTACATGCTATAATGGCTCTCTCACTTACTATAAATTTATGTGTAGTATGTAAGTACTTGAGGTTATATTATAAACTTGTATTTATTCATAGTGTCTATGGCTTTTCACATGAGTATATGCATGAGTTATAGGGGATTGAGATATATTTACCGATACATGGCTTATAGAGGCTTCCAAACTTCTACATGGATTAGATGAAATTGTGATGATCAGTATGGGATGAAAGATGACACAATGATATAGATTTGATATGGTTTCTTGGGTTAAATAAAGATGAATTATGGGGGATGGGTGAGAACAGTATGCAATCCATTGGGGAGTGAGAGTGACACCCCATTGGGGAAGTGGAAGCATGGTACCTTTCATACACACACACATACACAGACACAAATATATATGTTTTCATAGGGATTTCTTACTTCTATACATTACTTGGAGAGATATCCATGGAGGGGATGTGATATAATTTTACCTACTTAGGTAATGAGTTAGTTTCATTACTTATTCACTAGGTATTAGTATGCTTCTTTTACATTTTTGATGAGAGGTTTCAGAGAGTATCCTTTTGAGTGTTATTGTTTTATCTTTAAATGAAAATATTTAACTCTTTTTAAGGTCAATGGGAGATGGTTAGTGGTTAATATAGGTGTTACTTTTTTATAGTGGATGTTTAGGTGTTTTTGAAGTTCATTTCCACTACTTAGGATTTATTTTGGTATATTTTAGTTGTTTTCAGTTATTTATGGCATTATATTAATGTACTAATTATTTATTTAGGCATTTTATTGATTTTTTGTTTTATTTATTGTCTCTTATTACTTAAATATACATAAAGAGGGTAATTCCTCCCATTTTGATTATACGCCCTTGGTCGTAGTCATCAATCCATGGATTATTAGAGGTGGGATTTAGGGGTCATCATCACTCTCTTCACTACTAACTCAGGAGGGGTACCACCGAGTGAAGGTCATTATAGAGTGGTATTAGAGCTGATTATTGAGTGATAAGATGGATTTTAGAGATAATAATTGGTGAGGATACCTGGGTTGGTATGAAAACAATGTCAGCTAGACTTAATACATATTGTAAATAAGGGAGACTATCTTAGAAACTAGTATCTATTCCCCCATGATCTGATGAAAGAACCTTCAAAATTTACTAAACATACTAAGTCAAGTTATAATTATTTTAGGGTAGATTCCTAGGTAAGGATCATGCATCCTGATTTTCCGAGCACATGTTTGAATCGGCTGAGAATGTGAATTAGTTTCAAATTAATTAATTAATTAATATTAAATATTAAATAGTCATAGTTTAGGAGACACTAATAATAATTATTTTGTAGGAATGGTTATAGGTCGATGTCCCTATATGGTTCATACCAAATATGTTCTGTAGGAAATTGCAGCAGGTCACCGAGGAGTTGAGGTTAATGAAAATGAAGCTTAGAGGGGGAAACTATGAGAATTTTAGTACTAGTTTCAGAAGAAGTATGAGGACTCCCTTTTGTATCTAGAGATCAAGTCTTGTGAGGAGGGGTTGGATACCAATTTCTATTTGATCTGTGCTTGGAAAGAGCACTATGTTTCATTTGGATATGAATATATTTTGTGGGGTATCTTGAAAGCAATGATTCTTGTTCCTCAGGGATTTTGAGGAGTCTATTATTAAATGGGAAAAGTATCATGATCAATTCCAGGCTGAGTTTCTTTCATTTACCATGAAGGAAACTTATTTTCAGGAGATTCTTACCCTTTACTAGAGGATTTTTGTCTTGTGAGAGTTCAATTACTTTTACAAAAACCTATTATGTTATGATTTATATCTTTTTTTAGATGAGGATGTTAGGGTGAGTAATTCCAAGGGGGATTTAAATCTAAAAATACAGTGTCAAGTCACCCAATTTATGTTGAATATATACCTTGAGGTGATTTCGGGGATATATTTCATTTAGAAGATGTTATCTAGGACCAAATCATCTCAGGAGGGGAGTCATCATAACACTTCATAAAGTAGATATGTGGCTATAAGTTCTCAGTTTCCTAACTATATTAAGAAGTTTCAGATAGTGGGGATTCATTTTTATCCTTTTTATTCTTATTTCACTAAGTATGATAGTTTTCAAACCCCCACTGATAGATTAGGCATGGTTTTATATGCATGTGTAGGTTGTGGACATCAAAATAAAGAGTGTCTAAACTTCTTAGGCAGTCAAGATAGAGTTGACATGTAATGAATCTAGTTTCTGTAGTTTTATCCTTTCAATATTTCTATAAATATGGATTTTTTCCTTGGAGCCGGAATAGTGTTTGGGTGTCACAGGACCCCATAAATAATATATTAAAAATATCTATATATATTAAAGAACGTGTGCACATATTTTTAGAATATATGGTTTTCCCATTGATTGGGACTTCAAATAGGAAATATGATACTAAATTTGTTTTTAGAATATGGGGTTTACCATAGACACAATATAAAGTTGGTTAGCACCAGGCTTTTGGTTTAAGGTGGTCGTTGGCAGGTGCATTAAGTAATTTAATAATCTATTTATTTAATTCACATAAATAACGTTAAACTAATTCCCTCTTTAATTTCATGTCATTATTGAAAATATTTAGGGTTAACCACATAACCCTATGATATTAAAGAGGATGAGGAGGAGATATCCATTGGCATTGAAAAACCAAGAATATGGATTGAAGAAAATAATCGATGAGAACTATGAGATGGATGACATATGTAGTGGGATCATCACCTTCATTTCCATGAAATGATTTCTTAACCAATGATCAATCTATTCTTGAGGTAGTAAACTTTATTTCATGGATTTCACCCCTTTGAATAATTTTCCAAGAATTGATCTTGTATTATCTTTTTTGGAAATTTCCATTCTTTGCATGAGCCCAAATTTAAATTAAATTCATGAACCTGATAGTTTATTTTTATTATGCCTAGATTTCACCCATGTTCCACATTAAGTAATCATTATATGGGATCTTAGTAACCAATATTTTTTTTTCACTTTATTATTATGATTTCCCCCCACCGTTCATCTCATTTTTCATTGTTGACCCATAGGATCGGTGATTCAACATTGCTGGGCTGAATTCGAGCATGATTGAATCTCCAGATTCATGAATGATTCATGTGAAATTGTGGTATTATTGTTTTTGTACAGTTTGAGGCATGTTTCGAGATGTGGGTGATGGAATTAGGTATCAATACTTCTATACGGGGATGAGAGGTATGGAGTCTCCCCCAAAGGAGATTAGAGTTCTGATTTCTGGCCACTAGAGGTAGGGAATCATAAATTAGAGGCACCCCTTTGATTTCTTTGTATTTTTGGCAGTCGAACAATGGTTTAGGTGGAGGAAAGGGTGGATCTAGTGTTCACATGAGAAAATAATTCAAATTATGGAAATTTATGATGTACATGATGTGTAGTTTGGAAGAGAAACTCCATATAGTTCCTTGATTGAAAAGATAGGGTTTCATAAATAATTAAACATCCCACACCATGAATACCTTATAGACACTATGTGACCTAGTTCTAGAAGTCCAGCATGTACCCTAGAGGTATATGAGCACAAACATGACCAAGTACACATGAAAAATCCATAGTACATGAGCATAAATATAGTATACATGCACAAAATATAGTACATAGGAATGGTTTAGAGGAAATGAGCATGGGATGGGATAGACAAGACACACTATGTACTCCATATACACACAATGTAGCGACACATGTCCATCAAAACTTTATCCAGGTGAGGAAAAATCCAAGTGTGCAGGAGAGGTCCCACACTGTGTGACCCTTTTTACACACTATGTACTCTTCTAAGAAACTTATACCTTGCATATATCCTTCTTTAGAACTTGTATTTTGGCTCTTGAGTAGACTATCTTGAATATTTTTCCATGTGGGACATGATGGTGTCCTTTTTTTGTATCAGATTTATGAAATGAGGTGATGTTATTGATGCTTATCCAGTGACAGTGATCGGGTGTGATCATTAGAGTGTTACTGAGTCCAATAATCCCATGTATCTCTCTATGTGGAGAGTTCTCTATATCCTTTATAATAAAATATATTAAAATCCTTTATATTATAGAGGGTTTGGGTTCTCTATCTATGGACTGGACTCTTTTCATTGATCTTTGGTAGTGTGTAGGTTCTCCATTAGAGTAGTGATTCCCTGACTATGTTACAAAGTAGTGAGGTGTAAGACCTATATATTCTTGAGAGGTTACATGATATTAAAAGGTTGGAGATATTTCTACCTTAAATGTGGAATGAAGTAGTAAGTATTGGTCCCTCTCTATATTTTCTAGTTATGTGGGTAGTTTTAGTTACACTTATGGGAACTTTGGTGTTGTGAGTAGACTATTAATTCTTAGCTATATTTGATGATAGAGATCCTGTTTCTATCTCTTATAGAGTTTCTTTTGAGTATATTTGATGTTATGTTTTTCTTTACCTAGTTTCTTTATGGTTTGATCTATCCATTGTTTATTTCTATTGCTTCCCATTATCAGTTTTTGGGGTTTCCTATTGGGTTTGTATATACCTAACCCTGTATGGGATTTTCCTACATGTTTTATTTATTGTGAATAATATAGAAAAATCAATGATGACCTTGGTGGACTTAGTCTTGGTGAAGAATAATTGTTATCGGTGAAAAACGTGTTCAGTGGACCACCTTGGGGACTGTGATATGGGCACTCTTTAATTTTTACTTTCCCTCAAAGTTTTCAGATTAGGACCACATTTCTAGTTTGGGGTGTATTTTTCCCACTTATATGTTTTAAATTTTATCATTTTCATTTTGATTATTTCCTAGAGTTTGTTTCATTCATAGTTTACCTTCTAGATGTTTTAGTCTTTTAATATATTTCTACATAGTTTTATGGAGATGGTTGTGTGTGTTCTTATCGGTACATTAGTCTAAAGCCTCAAATTTCATTGATATGTCTTCTTGGTGATAGCCATCATCCCCTATGCTACTGGAGGCATGCTTTGGGTGTCAAAATTAGATTACAATTGACAAAGTGGGTCCTGATGGGCTGGGTCATGAAAAAGTGGTATCAAATGTGGTTCTATCCCTCTACAAATAGTTAGATTTATACATGTTGTGAGGTTTGGTTTGGAAGATTTTGGAAATGTTGTAGGAGTGTCTTGAGTTTATCTCTTAGGAAAAGGAACCCAGTGTTGGTGCAGAAACCAATGTATACATACAACCGGACTCTAACTACTTAATTATTAACTTGGTATCATGAGACATTAGTTTTATGTAAACCAATGGTACATGCATCATATAGGATTGTATGTTTTTGAAATTACTATCTTTTTTGAGTTAGCTGCCTAGATGTGCTCATCTAACAATGGTATGTGTTTTCAACTTTCAATATGTATTAACAATGAAATCCAGCTATGATATATATATAGAATATTATTTATGACCATTTGAGTGAGGAAACCCAATCTGAGGGTCACTATGACATCCAACATAGTATCAAGGCTCTAGTTTTGAAGCTAGTTCATGAGGTGGTTTATCTAGAAGGGAAACAACATCATTTCTACCTGTCAAACTGTAAGAGGACCCACCCCTATTTGGTTAGTTTAGTGTTTCATTCATGGTGAAAAATATGTTATAAATATCTATCCAAGATGATGATACTCACATACTAATCATGTTTCTATAGTTCTCAAATCAAGGGCCACCCATATTTTGGGGTGAGATGGACCCCCAGGAAGAAGAGGCTTGACTGAAGTATATAGTTCAATTTTTCCATTTTTATAGATTCCACCCAAGATGATGGTCACATTTAGAACCATCCTCTTCCATAGGTTATCTATATGTTTGTGTGTGTGTGTGTGGGGGGGGGGGGGGGGGGTTGGTTACCCAAGAACATGATGAGGTGAAACTCTCTTAGTTAGAGTTTGGGTTCCTATTCTACAGTAAGTTTTATCTCTCTACCAGAAAATGAGTTTAGTTTTAGGATCTTATTAAGTATGATTGGGATATGGAGAGATTATTGTCAAGGGAACATTAGGGATATAGAGTTAGAAGTTGATATCATGGAGCTGAGCCATCTGTAGCGACTATCAAGAATTAGTTGTCAGGGTCTCAGTGTAAGAGACTCACTCATGATCAGACTCTGACATATGTATTTACAGTGTAGTAGGATGTGATGGATTTAGTCAACTTAGAGTTTCTTAAGCTTATAGGTCTTATAGACGAATCATGTATTCAAGGAATTATAGATTCTATGCATGTGATAGGGAGGGTCATTATTCTTGATAATTCCTGATCCATATTTCTAAAGGATAGATAATAGAATAATACAATACAGGGACTCTAGATATAGTGTGACGTACAATGTATATTCATTTTTCATTTTTATTTATTTATTCTTAGAATATATTAATTTCCCTATGAATTATCCCCATGTTATTGAGGTAAGATATGGATTCAAACATGAAAGGAAGAGGGACACTTCACCCACCAAGACACATTCTTTTGTGATGCTATATAAATCTATTTAGTGATCCAGTTCCACCTAAAGTGAACTATATAGAGGTGTGGTGGATGAGTTCCTTGATTTGTATATTTGAGGGAATTTTATAAGTGTTATTATGTAGGAATTTTTCTCATAAGACTTCTTTGTCATAGTGAAGAAACCCTATGATTCCATCCTAGGCATGGAGTGGTTTTTCATGGTACATGAACATATTGATTATCATCTTAGTAGAGTTAGACGACTTCATACATATGGTAATATATGATACCTCAAGGGTTATAGAAATCATATGGCTAAGAAAGTGGGGATTATGAGAATGAAACTACAACATATAACCCATCAGTTGGTGATTTCAACCCTTGGTGTAGAAGAATCTGTTGGAATATGGCTTCAAGTAGTAGTGGAGGTTTTTATATACTCATTTCCTGAAGATTTCTCAAGACTACCTTTAAGGAGGGAGATTGAATTCTTCATCAACTTGTACCCTGATACCTAAACGATATTTTTTATTTCCTATCATATTTCCCCCTCTAAGATCTAGGAGTTTATGGTGTAATTGAAAGATCTTACAGAGAAAATGTTTTATTAGTCATAGTGTGTCTCCATGGGTTGATCTAGTTCTATCCTCAAAAAATGTAGACAGGAGCTTGAGGTTTTATATTGACTATCATCCCCGGAATCAGATGACAATAAAGAATAAGTACCCCTTTAAAAATATGAAATTCCTTTTCAACCATTTGAAAGGTGAAAGTCAGTTTTCAAATATCAATCTCAGGTTCATCCACCATTAGGTGAGGGTTTACGAGGATTATATTTAGAAAAAAAACTATTATATCGCTATAAACACTATGAGTTCCTAGTGATTCTATTCGGTGTGAATAATTCTCATGTGGTGTTCATGGATCTTATGAACCAAATCTTATAGACATATTTGGACTGATTCATTGTCGTCTTTATTGATGAAATTTTCATATACTCTATTCATGAAGAGGATCATGTAGAGCATTTAAGGTTAGTCCTAGACTTTCTTTGAGAGCACTAGCTTTATAGTAATCTTTCAAAGTGTCAATTTTGGATATGTGAGATTCAATTTGTATGTAATTTCATCTCTAAGTGTGGTGTAGTTTTGGATATATCCAATATTTATTCATTTCTTTCTTGGTAACCAACCAAGAGTGTGTTAGAGGTGTAGAGTTTTTTCACTTGGTGGTGGAGGTGCCAAAGTTGTTGACCTCATTGAATCCAACCATGGTGAAGGAGAGTAGTTTAACATATCTTTAGTTGATGGTGGTGAATCCATAATTTATTGAGAAGATGAGTGATTCTTTGTTGGGGGATATCGGTTGTGAAATCTTGTGTGACCAAGTATTCTCAGGAGACATACCAAATGAATTTTCTAAAGGAAGGGTTCAAGTCATCCTTTTTCTAGGGATGACTGGTCATTCATGTCATATTGCATGATGAGGAATTGAGGAAATTTCATACATCCCCATTTTATATATATTTTAGTGTGGAAAATATGTATAAGGACCTTTAATAATAGTTTTTTGACTAGCATGAGGGAAAGAATTGTTGAGTTTATCTCTTGGTGTCTCACATGCTAGTAGGTAAAGAATGAACATCAGGTTCTAGTAGGTTTAAAACAACCTATTTAGAACCTAAAATGAAAGTAGTATTTAATATCAATGGTTTTGTGACAGAGATTCTATAGACAATGATAGGACACATCACCATGTGGGTGATTATGAACCAACTCACCAATTTGACACAATTTCTTTCCATCAAGAAGAATTGTTTAGTTGAGAGTTGGGGTAGTGGAACTATATGCGATCATTCATCTTCATGGTGTACCCACTAATAATCAAAGTATTTCATCCCCATAATAATGGTAAAACTGTGTGGTTTATCCATGTTTTGGAGATATGATGAGAGTCCGTGTGTTAAACATTGGCTAGAGATGGTAGGACCACTTTACATTGGTTGGTTTCACTTATAATAAAATATATCACTTTACTAATTAGATTAGAACCTCTATCGTCCCTATATGGGAGACTATGAAAGTTAACCTTGTGGTAGACTAATATTGGGAATAAAACTATTATTGGTACAAAAATGATTTAGGAAATGACAGAGAAGGTTCTTGTGATGTGATAGTGCATAAGAATAACTCATCATGAAGAAAAATCATACATGGAATGACATCATAGGATTTCAAGTTCAATTAGGGAGACCATGTTTTTCTAAGAGTCTCCTCATAATGAGGATTATCGAGATTTTATTGGGGAAATACACAATATATAAGGTTCATTGGGAGATTAAAAATTCTAAAGGTGGTTGGAAAGGTTGCTTACGACATAGCCATACCCCCGTAATAGGAACAAGTGTATAACATATTCCATGTGTCACATATGTGTGAAAACATGCATGACCCATCACACATCATTGAATGAGGTGTTATGGACATTAAGAAAGAATCCACATTCTCAGAGTACCTAGTGGAGATAGAGAACTGATAGTATAGGATACTATATAGATGTATCATTCCTTTGATTAAATTTCTTTAGAAGCATGGAACATATAAGATAGATACTAGGAAAATGAGAGTCTAATGCATACTTAGTTTTTCATAGATTGGTATTTTTATGGGAAAAAGTCTTGAAGGAGGGGATAATTTAATGATTCTGGTTTCTATAGTTTGATCCTTTGGATATCTCTATTTATATCTCTAGATTGTTTCTCAGAGTCGATGCTATGTTTGGGTGTCATATGGCCTCAAAAATAATATATTAAAAATATTAATATATATTAAATAACACACACATATCTTTTTGGAATATATGGTTTTGATATTTTTCATGACCTCAGATGGGAAATCTGAGGCCACATTTGTTTTTTTTATTTGGGGTTTTCCATAGGGGTGACATAAAGTTGGTCGGTGGTGGATGTTTGGTTAAAGGAAATAATGGGAAGGTGTGTTTATTAATTAAATAATTTATTTATTTAATTTACTAAAATAACCTAATCCTAATTTCATCTCTATTTATATGACATTATAAAAAATATATAGGTCTAGATACATAACCATGAGAGATAAGAGAGAAGGAGGAGAGATTTTTTGGTGTTGAAAAACTGGGAACATGGATCAACGTAAAAAATCAAGGGGAATCATGAGATAAACAAAAAACATAGTGAGATCATAACATTCATCACTGGTGAATGATTTCTTAACAAACTATTAATCCATTATTAAGTATGTACACATTATTTCACGGATTTATACCCCTTGAATAATTTTACAAGAATAGATTTTATATCTGGGGTTTTCTAGCGATTTCCATTCTTCGCATGAGCCCAGATTTAATTTTAGTTCTTAAACTCAATTTTTCATATTTGTTGTGCCTTCATTTCACCCCTATCATTTATTATGTTATCATTAGATAGGATCACACTGAAAAATGATGTTTTTCCATTTTTTCTTTTAGTTTCCCCCCACTATTAATCACATTCTTCATCATTGTCCCATGGGGTAGGCAATTTTACATTACCAAGATGAATTTGAGTGCGATTGAACCCCTAGATTCATTAAAGATAGAAGTGTGACTAAAAGATCAATGTTTTGTGGATGGATCAAGTGATATTTTGGGATGAAGGTGATGAAACCGAGTATTGGGACCCTTGTACAATGATGGGAGTTGTGGTGGCTCAACCATGGGAGATTTAAGTTCTAATTTCCAACCACCATAGGCTGGGAATTGGGGATCAGTGAATCCCCCCTTCAATTTTGAAATATTTTGGGTGATAAAATGATAAGGAAGGTATAGGAAAGGGTAGATGTAGTTCCTTCATAAATAAATAATTTAGATTTTGGAAATCTATAATGTACACATTATGTAGTTCGGAGAAACACTCGTTGTTTATTCCCTTGCTAAAGTGGCTATAGTTTTGTGAAAAATTTAATATCACACACTTAGTATAACACATACACACTGAGTGACCCAAATCTGGTTGGTCATCATTTACCCTATATGAACATGGGTAAATACATGGCTAGGTATACTGGCATGGGTGATAGTACATGGGTATTGGCCAAAGGACACGAGCACAAGTCAGTATAGCCAAGACACACCGTATACTCTATATACATACTATGCAGAGCCACATAGATAGGTAAACTATGTGCAAGAAATGAAATTATAAGGTTTCTAGGAGAGGTTTCATGCCGTGTGACCCAATGTACACACAATATACCATTCTAAGAAACTTTGACCTTGTGTATTTCCTTTATCAAAACTGATATTTAGGTCAATGAGTATCCTATCCTAAGTAGTTTTTTACATGAGACATGATAATGGACTTTTTTTGACATCAGAGTTATAATATGAGGTGATTATAGCAGGATGCTTTTTTTAGCAATGCTTAGCCAGTGATAATGATTGGGTTTGATTTTCAGAGTGTTACTGGGGTCAGTACTCCCCTGTATCTCTATAGGTGGTGGGTAACCCATATCCTATATATATATATATTTAAAGATGGAAATACACCATATTACATAGTGTAAGAGTCCACTATCTATGGAGTGAACTTCCAATCATTGATCTATAGTAGTGTGTGGGTCCACCATTAGAGTAGTGCTCCCTAGGATATGCTATGAGATGGTGAGGTGCATGACCTCCATATTCTTGAGAGGTTATGTGAGATACCTAGGTAAAAGATAGTGGTAAATAGAATATTGAACATAGTAGTGAGGAGAAGGCCCCCTTATCTGGATCTTTTATGGTTATGCGGGTTGTTTTAGAAACCATGATCAGACCTTTGGTGTTGTAGGTAGACTCTTCATTCTTAGCTGGCTTGGATGATGGAGATCCCCTTTCTATCTCCAATTAGGGTTCTTTTGAGGATATTTGATATTGGGTATTTATTCACCCAATTTCTTTACGGGTTGAGCTAGCCAATTTTTATCTCTATTTATTCCCCTTCTTAGTTTTAGGGCTTCCTAATAGGTATGTATATACTCTCCCCTATATGGGCTTTTCCCACACTTGTTGTGTCATATGCGGACTACATATAGGTTAGTGGTGACCTTGGTGGCTCTGGACTTGGTGAAACATAGTGTTTCTTTGTGCTAACTATGTTCAGTGGTTGACCTTGGAGATTTTGATCCATGATCTCTTTTATTTACCCTTTCCATCTATTGTGAGGTTGAGACCTTATTTTTGGTTGGGTGTTTATTTTTTACCTTTATATATTTTAAATTTTTTTCACTGTACTTTGATATATTTCCTAGAGAATATTGCACGCATAGTTTACCCTATAAATATTTTAGTATTTTATTATATCTCTATATTATTTCATGGTGCTGGTTGTGTGAATGTTTGTAGGTAATTTAGTCTAATTCCTATAATTTTAGTGATATGTTTGCCCTATGCGAGTTGGAATCCCCTATAATATTGGAGGTGGTATTAGGGTGTCACACTTGGATTATCACTAACCAAGAGGGGCCCATTGGGTTGTCTTGAGACACAGTGGCCCTCTACGACAACATATATTACAAAAGTATCCTTTGTGGTAGAAGTTATAGCAAGAAGATCCAACCATTGATCAGTTGAGAGTGGATGGGGTAGTCATAGGAAAAGCCTATGATTCCCCTTATCCTCATAGAAAATGAGAAGATAATGACCATATAGGTGGTCGATATAAGGGAAAAAGAGGCTATGAAGTAGTTCATAGTTAGATACATGCCCTAGAGTTTCCAACGTTAGGTGAACCATGTGTCATGTGAGGTACTATCTTCCTATTTTATACTTGATTTTATGCCTTTTTTGATTCAAGATATACAAATTTCTTCATTAAAACCGCCCTAGTCCATGATTTGAGACTTGAGGTAGAGTTATGTTCAGTGCCTTTGTCATTGACTACACCATTTGGAGGTCAATATAGCTTGTATGATGAGTGCAATGATTGTGACCTAATTCTAGGGTAGAATCTGTCTTAGGGAGACTACTAATGTTTATAGATACAAACATAAGACATCATCCTCAACATATATTAGTTGTATTTAGTGTAGAATATTATAGATTACTTTATAAGATTTTCTATATTATATGTTTCTAATGGAGAGTTATATGTGTTTTTTTGGAAAGATATACCCTCTGATGGGTTAGAGTCTTGTTGAGACCTTGGCTTACTTGATGACCAAGATAATGTAAAATTAAGTAGTGTCTTATTTAGTAGTGATATCCAAAGTTGTTGAAAATTGATTTGATTTATTTATAGAAGAGTTTGAGATACTACCCCCTAAATGACAGATCTATTTTTGGATAGATTTTTAGTCTATTATTACTATTATAACAATTTTCTATGTAGGATAGACCATTATGAGTTGTGTGAGCTGTAGATTCATATTCATTATATTTTACAGATAGGATTCATTAAACCTAATGTGTCACATTGGGGAGCTCAAGTTTCATTTACAAAGAAGGAAGATGAAATTATGTGTTTGTGAATCAATTATCATGGCTTTCATCGAGTGATAGGTTAGAACAAATACCTTATCCCATGTATTGATGATTTATTTTCTCAGTTGAAGGGATCTAGCTAGTTCTCAAATATCTATCTATAATCAAGATATCATATATGTGGGTAAAGGATGAGGATATCACAACGACTACATTCAAATATCATTATGGACATTATGAGTTCTTTTTAATGATGTTTGGTCAAAACAAGAATTTCTTATAATTGCGATGGTGCATTTGTGATGGATTCTCGTCGAAAATAAATTTTTGTGATGGTTGTTCATCGCAAATAACCCATAAAGGAAGAAGGAATTGCAAATAAAATTATTTGCGATGGTCTGTTGTAGAAAACATTTTTTAAAATGAATATATAGTCCATTGCAAAAAAAATCCCAAAATATTATTTATAACCCTTTAGCGATGATCCGTCGCAAAACCCTTTTGCGACAGATAAATAATCCATCACAAATAACTTTTTAAAAAATAAGTTATTAAATTATTTATAAATAAATAAAATTACAAATAGTTAAAAAAACATTAATTTTTTTAAAAAAAAATCAAAACACACATAAAAGTAATAAATCATTTTAAATATAATATGTTTATCATACCAAAATACAAAAAATCATGAAAATCATTAAAAATTATCCACTAGTATTAGGTGGAGGAGGATCACTCGATGGACTAGGGAGAGGAAACCCATACCAACGCCATGTGCAAGTCATCTAATATACTCCACCATCTCCTCATCTCTCAAATGCTGCTGCTCACGCTCCTCCTCCTTCTGCTTCTTCATTTTCTGTATCATCTCATCCTGAGCTCTCAAACTCTTCTCATAATGTGCAGAGGATGACAACGTTGATGGAGAATCTCTACAATATCCCTTCAAACTCACTGATTCCATCATAGGAGTAACATAATAACTTGTTGGTGTCATTCGAGAACCAATACCAATCAATCGACCTTTCTTGACACCCTGCGAAGTTGCCTATATACAAGCCCCCTCATCAAAAACTGAATCAGCAGTGAAATATTGTTCGACCTTATCTTGACTCTTCCGTGAATGAGAAGTCATAACATCGTATGTTTCATTTAAATATAATGACAAATTAGAATAACAATAAAATTAATATTGATGACATTGTTCAACAAAATCACTAACCACAATATGGCGCTGTCGTTCGCCTACAACTTCATATGTATGGGGATAAAAATACATCTTCTTATAAACATAAAACTCCATAATATATGGGTCAGTAAAATCCTATATAATATAAAAAAACATGTTATAGTTAAAATAAATATACATTAATAAATAATATCACTTACCATATGTTATCGATGTATGCCAAATGTACAACTTCTGGCCCTATAGGTGACCTCTTACCTCCCCCGAATCTAACATCTAGCTGCTGATCTCCTTCTAAAAGTATCTCCTAGCTAGAAGGATCACAATCCATCCTATACCTGAGCTAATATATATTCAAGATGATGGGATATGCAAGAATGGTCAAAGATGGTAGCACAAGATTTATCCATATCTCGCTTTCTGATGTTGTGTAGAAACTGAAGAAAGCGCTCACATATACAAGTATCCCATGCCATTCAGATAATAACTCTATGACTATCCGAAATCAGAGAAACTAAATTCTACAAGACAATTAAAAAAATTTTAGTAATTAAATAAATTTTTAAAAATTATATATTATTTAATAACATACAATCGATTGGTATAACATTTGGTCACACACGACGATGGGTACCAGGTCCCACTACACCCATGGCTTGGAAAAATAATTTCTCAGAATTGCACCAGCCCGACCAATGTCTAAATGAAAATAACTGTGAAAATTGAAACAAATATATAATAATAAAATTATTATAAAAATTAATAAGCGTAGTTAATATAAAATAAATTTCTTATTAAATAATTAAACATACCTCTGTAAATGTAGATCAAAATCAATACATGGTTGTGTCTCTATAAAAGGATCCAAAATCAATAATCGAGCAAGATCGCGCCCCTCCTAGTAGGCACCCCAGTATGAGGAGGAGCAGCTGAATCAATGTCATCATCAGGAAGTCTGACGTCATTGAGAGAGCATAATAAATCGTCATGAGGATCATCTCCATCCATCTGAAACAAATATTCTCACCACTAAGAGATTTTTAAAATAGATATGAAATATGAGACACATGCAATTTATATGAAATATGAGTCACATGCTATTATCACCACTAAGAGATTGTTAAAATAGAGTGTGGCACTGGGTTACCACTAGTTTATAGGGCCCGTAGAGGCTCTATGTAGATAAAAATAAAAATATTAAATATATTATATAATACACATGCTATTTTTTGAAAATAATAAAATATCTCTTGAATGGTGTCACATATGATAAATTGGAGATCATGGATGGGTCTAGGATGTGGGGTTTATTCTAAACACGACATTAGATTTGCGAGCGTTGGGTAGTTACATTGCAGGTGAGGGAAATTCATTTAATATTTGTATTATAAATTATTATAAAAATTCAATATATATTTTAAACTAAATATCTTATGATAAATTAGAGATTGTTGTTGGGTCCGGGATGTGGGGTTTACCCTAGGCGCGATGTAACATTTGTTAGTGTCGACTGTTTCATTACATCGCATGTGGGGGTATCATTTTTAATCTTTTATTAATATTATTTATATAATTATTTATTTTTATATATAAATATATATTACAATATTAATACAAATTATTAATACAGATTATTTTAATTAATTAAACATTTATATGAAATGACTCTTAATTAATTAATAATTACTATATATATATATCACAATTAATTATAAATTATGTAATGGATATTATTAAATATGTAATGATTATTATAATTAATTATGTAATGATTATTATTAATTATTATTAATTATTTTAAATTATATAATTATTATAATATAATTATTATTATTCATTATTTAAAATATTATAAATTATAAAATGATTATATATATATATATATAAATTATAATTTCTTAAATTTTTATGGATATTTTATTATTACAATTTTATTATGTAATGATTATTATTATTACAATTTGATAAATTATCAAAATTATTATAAATTATGTACTGATTATTATTAATTTATTTAAATTATTATTACAATTTTAATAATTATTATATATACATCACAGTTTCTTAATTAATATAAATACATCAAATATATTCTAACTCATTTTTAACAAATATACAAATATCAAATCTATATAAACACACACACACATAATTTTATTACCTTGAATTTATAATTTATATAAATAATTTATAAATAAAATTGAGTTCATATTTTTTAATTAATAATTAATTTGAATTCATAATTATTTAGAATTAATAATTTTAGAACTAATAATTTTTATCATAGTTGTATTATAATAGTTGTGTGAGTTGGGTGTTTTTACAACATTTATATGAAATATTAATACTAATTATTTTAATTAATACAAAATTTTATACGAATTATTATGAATTTCTAAACATTGTTATATTTTATTATAATTTTTTTTACAAATTATTATAATTTTATAATTATCAATAATATTTACAATTTATTAATAATAAAGAGTCATTAATTATTAGGTATGATAAATTATTTACTGATTTTTACAAATTATTTAAACTAATACTAAATTTTTAATAATTAATATTTTTTTAAAAAATTTTAATAACTCATTATATTTGTTATATTTTTTACAAACTATTAAAAAAATTATCTTAATTATTATTAAATATGTTTTTACTAAATTTTACACATTTTAAATTGTCATTTCTTTTTAATTATACATTTTTTTAACATTTTTTTATAAAACAAAATTCTTATAAATAATGTTTTATTAAAATGTTTTCTTTAAATTAATTTTATCAAAATTATTAAAAATCAATCAATTATATTTAGAAATACAAATATTTAGACATATATACTTACATGCATGTGTGAAAAAAATTATTATAAACAAATATTATTGTAAGCAAATATTATGTGCATGAAAATATTATTATTATGCACACACAAAAAAAATTAACATAAAAATATTTAGAAATACAAATATTTAGAAATATATACACGTGCGCACAATAAAAAATTTAGAACTAGGAAACAAATGAAAGGAATAACAAAAAAACAATAAGAAATAAAGAATGAACAAAATTATAATTAATTTCTAACAACACTAAAACATTAGGAAAATTAAAATAAATCTAAGTGTTGAAGAAACCAATAAATTTATAAAAAAAATACAAACTTATAATATATTTTAATAATAATCATATTTCAGATAATATAAAATAATAATGTTTCAACAACCCTAAACACCCAAAAATATTATATAGTTTAAAGATCAAACATTTTGTGAAATATTGTAAATCAAATAAAACAATTTGTGCGTAATCAAAATACTCAAATATGCAATAATAAATTTTGACTAACCCTACATGTCATATAAATCATAAAAATAGGGTAAAATTTTAAATTAGGTTTTTTCAAATTATCAATCTATTGAAAACAGGAAAAAAAACCGATGAAGGATAGAAGAAGAGTCCATACCTTGGATATTTGGTGTGAAATCACCCAAAAATCGGAAGAAACAGAGCTTTTTGGGGCTGTATGAAGTGGGATGATCGGTAGGGTTCCGCTATATTCGAGAGAGGGAAGGAAGGATAAAAAGAGGAGGAAGAAGAAAGTATCGGCGTGTTCTGTTAAAACTCGATACTTTTTGTGATGGTATAATAGTGACGAAATTAATTCCATTGCAACAAATGTTTTCGTTGAAAATTATTTGTGACAAAATTGAATTCCTGTCACAAATACTGTCAAATCAAAGGGAATTTGAGAAGGATTATTCAATCCATCACAAATTCCCATTGTGAATGATTTTAATTCTAGGCAGTGAGAAATCTTTCAAAAAATATTTGCAATGGATTTAGAAATCCATCACAAATAGTTACTATTCACGAGAATATTCTACCTATGTCGCAAATAGGTGTTGTCCGCGGGAAATTTGCGATGGGAAATATTTTATTCACAAATTTCCCATCGCAACTACTTGAAATTATAGTAGTGGGTGTTATGAATAATCCATCCATGTTCATATTACTGATGAATAGAATGTTCCATGAGTTTTTTGGATTAGTTTGTGGTAGTGTTTATTGATGACATCCTTGTGTTATCTGAGTTGAAGGTAGACAATATAGAGTATCTTGGAGTTGTTTTAGGAGTTCTTCATCTTCATTAGCTATTTGAGAAGCTGTTGAGGTGTGATTTATGGGACAATAAGGTATGATTCTTATAGATTCCTATATATTAGTGTGGAGTAGTCACAAACCCTTGAAATATTGTGGCGATTATTTCATGGGAATCCTTTATGAATGTTGTGAAAGTGTGGAGTTTCTTTAGTATGTTTGGTTAATAAAGGAGGTTCATTACATAATCCTCTTTAATTGAAAATACTATAAAAACCTTAACCAGGAAGGGTCAATTGTTAGAGTGGACAATCTAATTTGAGGCTGTTTTTGAATATTTAATGAAGAAAATGCTCAATGCTCAGATTCTTTAGTTTCCAGAGGAGGGAATTGCATTCGAGGTTTATTGGAATTATATTAATTTTGGCTTGGGTTGTGTTCTAATTTAGTATAGGTATTTATCTCTTATAGGTATTAATAGTTATGAACATATGAATATAAATATTCCACCCATGACCTTGACCCTTCTATGGGTTTTTTGTAATACAATACACCATGAGAGGTGAGGGATGAATTAGACTGTCAAATTTTTCTTTTGAATATTTATGATCTTATCTCCACATTGGTAGAAACATATTAATCCTATCTCATTAAATCAAACATATAAAATAAACACATATAAAGAAATTAAAATATAGATAACAACAATTTTTACATTCATTGAAAAGGTCTAGTTCAAGGAGAATATGCCGATAATGTTTCAGTCATACCAGAATCCACTATGATTCACTAGTTTTTGGGGATTAAAAATGTTTTTCCACAGTCACTCTAGGATAGGAATAGTTACTTTAAAATATATTTTAGTGATAGTGTACTACCTCCCTCAAGTTACCTCCATTGAATACACCTTTCTCATTACATTGGATAAATTATTCTTATCTTAACCAAATGAAGGTTACTTCCTCATTTTGAAGAACATATGACTAGATTTTCATCAAGAAAACATAGATTTTATGCTTCAATATAATCATCAGTTTCCAAAAAATGTTTATAATATCTTTGTGCGAAAATGTCTTCCTAAATATGCCTCACTTGAATTAACCATGTGAAACATAGTGCACCATATAATCCCCCTATGGATTGAATACTCTCCTTTATGAACTATGAACTCCCTTTCATTCACCATTTCTGCAAGATACCTTACTTATTTGTGTGAAAAACCCAGTAAACCATATACCCCCTACAAAACACATTCTCAACCCCACATACCACATAATCCACTGAGCATACTCCTACTACAATCCACCTTCCTCCACCTTGGACTCGCCTTTTGAACTACATACCCAACCAAGTGGAACACATACTCATTGTATAGTTCTAACTTCACGGATTAAGCTTTCCTTCATCGATCTTATGATTACTCTCTATATTTAACTTAAGTTACGATCAATAATAATGAATGGATTAGTGATGTTTTATAGGAAATTTACCCATTCAAACTCACTGAACACCAAAATTACTATTTAATCCCTCAAAAAATACACTTTTTGGAACTCAAATATTTTACACCTTACGGCCACATAGTTCATCAATGAACCACATACTCCACTTTGTGGTAGAATGAGTTCTTTCATGAAAAAACTCTAATAAACACTTATTGATGGGATGTGAGCTTCCTTATCAAGTTTTAGCCTTCACCATATAGACCCCATACTTGAATATGAATTCCATGTTCTTGACCATTTGTTATATTATCCTTTACCCCAAATCCTTTGTGAAACCTCACAAAAACTCCATTTTTTCATTCCAAAAATTTTGGAAAATACCAGGAAACATCATCATTTACAAAAAACTTTTTTCTTCTTTTTTCTTTCAAACCATTTTGATAAATTCATAAAAAAAATTCAATAAACATAATATCAATAGCAGAAAACATCCAATAACACCTTGGTTCAAACATTATTCTCCTTTGTTTATATTGGCTATCCAAAGTGAAATTCAAGGTCGCACAACTGTCATAACGCATAATAATAATCCTTCCATCACTCTAAATATACATGAGAAAATATTAGTGTAGAAAACAAGAGTTTAAGAGAGTTTCCCATTCCCCATGCAAGAATAGTACACCCCTAACTTCATATCATGAAACCTTTATACCACATACCCCCCTCAATTATAGAGTCTCAAGACTAACCCTACTAGTTGAAAAAACACACAACTCCCATTTATATTCTTATATTAAATCTCACCAGCTTTTCTTCCCCATTGAAAACAAACCCAAAGATAATGGTTCATAAAATTTTATTTCAATACAACACACCCCATGGATTGTATATCCCCATTAAACTTATATCACTTTAATAATAGTTATAAATAGTAAAATTCATAGAAGAGGGGTAATTCTGAACCTCCTAAATATGAGGGAGATGGTTGGACTGTAAGTACCCGGGTTTTGGAATGGGTCAAAATTACGACCCTGTTTAAATTTTTGACTGGATTCTGAGGAAACTGGATTAAATGGGGAGTTTCTGGAAATTTCCAAACTACACACCGTGTACTTAAAGTACACGCAGTGTATGTGAAGGCAATTGGTCGGCTCGGTGCTCGCCGAGTACATGCTGTGTGTGACCGTGTAGTAGTTTCCTACTACACGGCGTGTAGTTTTCAACACGCCGTGTATCCCCGACCGTGTGGTGGCCATAAATGGCGTGTAGGCTGTTGGACGGGTGAACCAGATACATGTCATGTTTCCGTAGGGCACGCTGTGTAGTCTAGCCATGTATGAGGGATATACATGGCGTGTAGGCCTGTTGGACGGGTAGAACCAGGGGCACTCCGTGTTCCCTTTGGACACGTCGTGTAGTCTAGCCGTGTATAGGGGAAACACATGGCGTGTGAGTACGTCAGTGAGGAAAGGAAGAGGAACCAGTTACATGCCGTGTACCCCTAGGTACATGCCGTGTACTCATGTCGAAAAGTTCAGAAAGTAAGTCGGTAGAATCCTGCCATCTTATGAATAGTTAAATGAACTATACATGGCGTGTAGTCCTAAAGTACATGCCATGTACTTTCTTTTTTTCACTTGAAATGGGTAGTAGCCTCGTTTTGAGGTTCTGGACAGAACCTCTGCCCCCAAGTCTGCCATACTTTGTTTCTTCCCTTGGATCTCCGTCCGAAATCCATTTCGAGTTTTGATTAGTGCGTTGGAACCCCCTATGTAAGACCTAGATTCCACTTTGTCCGTTTTGTCTGATTTTTATTCTAGAAAGATTTATAGGTGTTTGAACAATATTGAATCTTTTGTAGATTTACTGCGTTTTAGACCGAATTAGTGAGTGTTACCGGAGGAGTAGCATCGTCCGAGTCTTAGGTTGGTGGTGCATACTTCATTTTGTGTTTTCGCGGTTTCTTGGGTGACGTGGCCTTCGGTGTGTTTTCGGGTATTTTGAGCGGGACCCGTTTTATCTGTTTTTTTCATACTAAATTGTTTATTGGACCTATGGGATGCCTTTGGGTATGCCCTGTGAACAGTTTGGGCGAGCGGGCCAGGTGAGGGGCCGTGGCTCATCGGGGAATTTTGGTTGGGGAATGCCAAAATGGTTTTAATTGAAATCTTAAAGTGTTAAACTGGTTAGTTTAGTTTATTAAATCCTGTTATAATTGTTAGAGGCATTTAAGAACTTAGTGCTAGTATGGGACAACACCTTGCATAGTGTAATTCAACTGTTTAGTTTGTTTTTACAGTTTATGTTTTCTGTTTAAACATGTTATATATGAAATTGATGAATTGCGTCTCCTGGACCCTTTGGGTGGTGTTGGGCTTGACCCGGGTTACGATGGGTGGTTTTGACCACGGGATTGGGTGTCATGGACGTCGGCTTGAAGCAGTACTACTGTCAGGTTGGGGCATGGCCCGGGTTACTTGGATGGCGAGGCCATCAGACTTGAGCGACACGGTCTCAGGGACACGAGGTGTCAGATATTTTGGAGGGCTTAGGACTATTTTGGTGATTACTGCTCATCGGGAATTTGAGTAGTGTGCACACAGAGATACTCTGTGATGAGATGGTTTTGGACACTCGTGTGGGTAGAGGCCTCCATAGTTGCGGTTAGGAATTTTGGTTGGGGGTGCTTGCCGTAGAAATCCACGTGGGAGGTGAGGAGCCTTCAGGGGATGGGCATGCCTTCAGGACGTCAGTACTTGAGACACAAGGTGTCAGGAGGCATATGGTGTCGGGTTACTATTTTTGGGCATGCCTTCGGGATGTCAGTACTTGAGACACTTGGTGTCAGGAGCCACATGGTGCCGGGTTACTATTTTTGGGCGTTCCTTTGGGATATCGGTACTTGATACACGAGGTGTCAGGTGGCACGTGGTGCCGGGTTACACGACAGAGATTTCATCGTTGGCCGAAGTAGGTGACGCTCCATGGTGGCTGTTGAGCACCAGTGCAGTTTGTGTTTAATCGTGCATTGTACTGTTTAATGCTTTCCTTGTAAATGCATGACTTCTTAACCACTTATATTTGGTATGCACCGTTGGGTGGTATCCTACTGAGATTTTTCTCACACCCTGCACGGGCCCTTCAGGATGCCTGCAGACTTTATGGATTTACGTAAAGGAAAGAGGCCAGATCTAGGAGATGGGATGCGTTAGTTATTGCATGGAGATGGTATGGACCTTGAGGTCATGAATAGCTGGGTTTATTTTATTTTTTTTACTTTTCTATATCGGCATGATTACATGTTGTAGCTTCTGTTGGTTAGCTATTGGCTCCCTTTTATATTCGGTTGTGTATGACTTGCTCTGGATGCATGTTTTACTATTCAGTTATAGTTACATTTTATTAGCATGATGTTGTGTTTATTTCTGCTGCTGTTGTTATATTTATTTCTTCCGCTGTTATCTATACTGATTATGCTTCCACTCTGCTAGTCTGGTTCAAGTCTGCTAAGTCTTTCTTCCACTGCATCTTTATTATTATTCTCAGACCAGTACCTTTATTATGGTCCTCCGAGATGGTATAGCCTCCCCACTATACCTAACAGACCCTCGCTGCTAGTCGGCAGCCTTTGGAGTTCAGGGAGGTGCTCCTAAGGTAGTGACACCCGACCCGTTTGACACTGTTCGGGTGGCTGCTCGGGTCTGGGTCATTACAAAGTGGTATCAAAGGAGTTCTTGACAGGGATTCAGTAGCAGAGTTTTACTGGATACTAATGAGTTTGAGGCTTGTCGTTTCATTCTGCTGGTTTTACTATTTGGGATATGGTAGACTGGAGATAGTTTGTTACAAGGACTAGGTTTTTAGCTTGTGCTTGGGTGCCTGCAGCCCCAGGTACGAGGGATGGACCTAGTTACCGCGAGTGGGAATGACTGTTTTATTTTTCTCAGATTACAATTTATATGATTTCCACCTCAGTGGCTCACTTGATGTGTGATGTTATTGATTGTGATATGTGACCCTTGACATGGTGTGGTAAGGGAGAATTGGACCTTGGCCCGATATGGAAAGGCTGGGTTGCTTGACTTTTGATAGGCACATTTTAGGGTATTTCAATTTCATACTTGCACGTATGCTTTATGAAGTGATAATTCCATATGAATGAAATATCAAATAACATGCTTTATATGCTTTAAAATTTGAATTGGTGAAATTCCTGATAGAACTGCTAGTTGTGAAAATGTGTATGCCATGCTTTATATTTTGTAGAATTGCATGCTGCAGGATATTTTGGTCTGGCTCTTATGAGAGCACGCATGTACTATGGGTGAGGCAGTGTAACTGTTAGGTTTGGGCGACTCGGTCATCGGTTTAAGGCAACGTGAGTTGTCAGGATGGGCATGGCCCGAGGTACTTTTGATACTTGGCTCTGTTGAGGGCGGGTAAGGAGGCCGTGAGGCTGGGATGCCGTGGGGCATGGGTTACGGTGAGGGGGAGTAAGGGTAGTTGTTGTGCACTGCCTTTTACTGCATTCCTTATCTACGTAGAATATATTGTTATATATATGGGATATATAACCATTTATGGTATTCAGCAGGTTACCCCTTCACAGCTCGATGGAGCGTCAGGCAGGAGATGATACAGTGCCGCAGGATCAGGGTCAGAATTTGGTACAGGCTAAGCACAAGCCGCAGGTACAAGCTCAGGGATAAGAACAGGTTCAGGATCCAGTGCAGGCAAGACAACAACCAGGTTTGGCATCGTTCGGGTCGTGGCTCGACGAGCAGCTCTGAGCTATCCTGGTACGTGTCTTACATGGGATTGACAGAGGCGCATAGGGTGCAGAGCCTTCTATGGAGTATCTGACGTGGGAGTTCTAGTCGCAGCACCCACCGTTTTTTTAGGGTGAGGGTGGTCCGTAGGCGGCTGAGAATTGGATAGTGAGCATGCATATGATCTTTGAGCAGCTCGAGACGCCTCCAGGGCGGAGGGTCAAGCTGGCGACGTACATGCTGAGAGGACTGGCGAACCGTTGGTGGGACGTACAGGTTCAAGCTCGTAAGCACGAGGGACTGGCTTGGAAGGACTTCGAGGACAGGTTCTTTGAGAAATTTTACCCGGAGACACTGAGGGAAGAGAGAGCTCAGGAGTTCTTGAGCCTTCAGTAGGGAGACATGTCCGTCATGGACTACACAACTACTGTTATTGAGCTATCTCGCTTTGCACCTGGTACGGTAAGCGACGATGCAACTAGGGTGAAGTGCTTCGAGGATGACTTACGACATGCCATTCGGGTCCAGGTTAATATCTTCAGGTCGGGTTCCTTCTCTGAGGTGGTGAACCAGGTTCTCATAGCTGAGGGCAACGATAGAGAAAAGTCTCGCTTGGGCAGGGCAATGGATTCAGGTGATGGTTCTGACAGCAGGAAGCAGGTACGGGATGAGTTCCAGCAGGGCAGTCAGGCCAGGGATTCAGCTAGACCACCTTGTGGTAGTTCTTCGGTGATTTGCTTTCAGTGTGGACAATCGGGGCATGTTCGGGCTCAATGCGATAGGACTCCAAAGGAGTGACAGGCATGTGGACAGGACAAGAATCTGGAGAGGTTTTGCAAGCAGCCTTCTCAGATAGCCGGTAAGCAGGGACCAGGACAGACTGTAACGTCTAGAGTTGGTTCAAGTTCGATACCCGAAGAGGGTAGTCGAGGTTCAGCTGTGCACGGAGGTTGTGACAGAGATGGTGGGACCTAGCTGAGGGGCTAGTGTCCGGTGACTGGAGCAGCATCACAGGGAGGTCAGGTGTCAGACAGCCGTGTTTTAGGCTAGGTGCACGCTATGGAGCTGCCAGAGGTTGAGCAGGCTGGTGAGCCAACGACAGTTAGAGGGACACCGCGGTGTGGCCGTGATCTCCATGTTTCCTTTTTGGCATGACCTATAGAGGCATGTCTGTTTTGAGTGCACCTGGTGAACAATGTCTATGTGGACTAACTAGATGCTAATTAGTGGGGTTGGCACCATATCGGGTGCGTGATATATTCTATATATATGTATGAGATGCATAGCATCGGGGCATCGAGGATGCAGGTTACTTGAGGTGTTGAGGGTATCGGGGCATCGCAGATGCGAGTTACTTGAGGTGTCGTGGGCATTGGGGCATCGTGGATGTAGGTTACTTGAGGTGCTAGGCACCAGGACCTCGTAGAGGTGGACACCGGTGCGGTTCCAGATACGTTGGGAGTACACGTGAGCGCCAATGAGGTACAGGGGTGACGATGTGTCACGAGAGGACTATGAGTTCAGAAAACAGGTTAGTAAACCTTGTTTTCATTAAATTTTGTTTGGTTGAGACTAAGTAGGCAATTCATAATGTGGGGATCCCCTTGAGTAATTTATCCAGAACCTTGGGACCAGGGTAGTCCAGGTTGTTTAACTAGGATGGGCGTATTCGGTGCCATCTACGGGTTTCGTTTGGTAGCTCGGGGACGAGCTACGTTAAGGTGGGGAGTTTGTAAGAACCCGGGTTTTGGAACGGGTCAAAATCCCAACCCTATTTAAATATTTGACTGACTTCTGAGGAAACTGAATTAAATGGGGAGTTTCTAGAAATTTCTAGACAACACGCCGTGTACTTAAATTATACGCTGTGTATGTGCAGGCGAGTGGTCGACCGTGTGCTCGCCGAGTACATGTCGCGTGTGACCGTGTAGTAGTTTTTTACTACACGGCATGTAGTTTTCAACATTCCATGTATCCACGACCATGTGGTGTCCATAAATGGCGTGTAGGCCATTAGTCGGGCGAATCAGATATAGGCCGTGTTCCCATAGGTCATGCCATGTAGTCTAGCCGTGTTTGAGGGATATACATGGTGTGTTGGCCTGTTGGCCGGGTAGAACCAGGGGTACACCATGTTCCCTTTGGACATGCCATGTAGTCTAGCCGTGTATAGGGGAAACACACGGCATGTGAGTACGTCGGCAAGGAAAGGAAGAGGAACTAGGTACAGGTCGTGTACCCCTAGGTACACGCCGTGTACTCATGTCGGCAGGTTCAGAAAGTAAGTCGGAAAAATCCTACCATCTTATGAACAGTTAAATGAACTATACACGATGTGTAGTCCTAAAGTACACGCCGTGTACTTTCTTTTTTTCGCTTAGAACAGGCAGTAGCCTCATTTTGAGGTTCTGGATAGAACCTCCGCCCCCAAGTCAGTCGTAACTTGTTTCTTCCCCCAGATTGCCGTCTGAAATCCGTTTCAAGCTCTGATTAGTGCGTTGGAACCCCCTCGGTAAGGCCTCTATTCCTCTTTGGCTGTTTTGTCTGATTTTCGTTCTAGAAAGAGTTATAGGCATTTGAACGGTATTGAATCTTTTTTAGATTTACCGTGTTTAAGACCGAATTGGTGGGTGTTACCGGAGGAGTAGCATTGTGTGAGTCTCAGGTAGGTGGTGCATACTTCATTTTGTGTTTTCGAGTTTTCTTGGGTGACATGGCCTTCGACGTGTTTTCAGGTATTTTGATCAGGACCCGTTTTATCTATTTTTTTCATACTGAATTGTTTATTGGACCTATGGGATGCCTTTGGTATGCCCTGTGACCAGTTTGCATGAGCGGGCTAGGTGAGGGGTCGTGGCTCATCATGGAATTTTGGCCGGGGTATGCCAAAATGGTTTTAATTGAAATCTTAAAGTGTTAAACTATTTAGTTTAATTTATTAAAGCCTGTTATAATTGTTAGAGGCATTTAAGACCTCAGTGCTGGTATGGGACAACACCTTGCATAGTGTAATTCAACTATTTAGTTTTTTTGCCGATTTATGTTTTCTGTTTAAACATGTTATATATGAAATTGCTGAATTGCGTCTGCTGGACCCTTTGGGTGGTGTTGGGCTTGGCCCGGGTTACGATGGGTGGTTTTGACCATGGTATTGGGCATCATGGACGTTGGATTGAGGCAGTACGACTGTCAGGTTGGGGCATGGCCCGGGTTACTTGGATGGCGAGGCCATCGGACTTGAGCGACATGGTCGCAGGGACACGAGGTGTCAGATATTTTGGTGGCTTAGGACTATTTTGGTGATTACCTCTCACCGAGACTTTGAGTAGTGTGCACACATAGATACTCTATGATGAGATGGTTTTGAACACTCGTGTGGGTAGAGGCCCCTACATTTGCGGTTAGGTATTTTGGTTGGGGGTGATTGTCGTAGAAATCCACATGGGAGGTGAGGAGCCTTCAGGGGATGGGCGTGCCTTCAGGACATCGGTACTTGAGACACAAGGTGTCCGGAGGCACATGGTGCCGGGTTAATATTTTTGGGTGTGCCTTCGGGACGCCAGTACTTGAGACACGTGGTGTCAGGAGGCACATGGTGTCAGGTTACTATTTTTGGGCGTGCCTTCGGGATGTCGGTACTTGAGACATGAGGTGTCAGGTGGCATGTGGTGCCGGGTTACTCGATAGAGATTCCGGCATTGGCCGAAGCAGGTGACGCTCCATGGTGGATATTGAGCACCAGTGGAGTTTGTGTTTAATTGTGCATTGTACTGTTTACTACTTTCCTTGTATATGCATGACTTCTTAAACACTTATATTTGGTACGCACCATTGGGTAGTATCCTACTGATATTTGTCTCACACCCTGCATGGGCCCTTCGGGACGCATGCAGACTTTATGGATTTACGTGCAGGAAAGAGGCCAGCTCTAGGAGATGGGCTATGTTAGTTATTGCATGGAGATGGTATGGACCTTGAGGTCATGCCTAGCTGGGATTACTTTGTTTTTTTTCTTTTCTGTATCGGCATGCTTACTTATTGTAGCTACTGTAGGTTAGCTATTGGCGCCTTTTTATATTTAGTTGTGTACGACCTACTCTTGATGCATGTTTTACTATTTAGTTATAGTTACATGTTATTAGCATGCTGTTGTGTTTATTTCCGCTGCTGTTGTTATATTTATTTCTTCCACTGTTATCTATATTGATTATGCTGCCACTTTGCGGGTCTGGTTCAAGTCTGCTGAGTCTTTATTCCACTGCATCTTTATTATTATTCTTGGACCAGTACCTTTATTATGATCCTTAGAGAGGTTATAGCCTCCCCACTATACCTAACAGACCCTCGCTGCTAGTCGGCAGCCTTTGGTGTTCGGGGAGGTGCGCCTAAGGTAGTGACACCCAACCCGTTCGGAACTGTTCGGGTGGCTGCTCGTGTTCGTGTCGTTACATGGACATTTTGGTTCAACCGATGATTCTCAAACATAAGAGTGGAAAATGGTTTAGTTATGATATATTCCACTTACTCATTAGTTTCAACACACTATAGTTTTATTGGTCCTTTTTGTACATTTTCTTTAAAAAAGTGATATTAGATTTTTATATGTTTAGTATGAGTGTGATGAATTGGATTCTTTATGAACTCAATAATACTCTTATTATTATAATATATCACCATAGGACACTTTAAAACTAAACCAATATCTTATAACTTTTCCTTCATCCATAAAATATGAGTATTTACCCTAATCAGTGAGATATATTATGCTTCTTTTATACCTAGTAAATTTATTTATTTCTCCTTTCTCATCCATATAATACATTTAACTTTTATAAATAATGCACTACCACTTTTATTTTTTTGGTTTACTACATATCTAGCCAAATAAAAATCCAAAAATTAAAAAAATTCATGTTATTTTACTACATAAAAAACAATCTAAATTTTATAGTGTTGTGGATATACTGCATGATTCATTTAACTTCCATGATATGATCTTATTTTGGGTTACTCTTTAATAGTGACACTTAACATATTGAAAAGATGATATCTGGTCATGATATAATAAAGTAAAGTAAGATTCCAAAAATTCTTCTACATAAGGTGGGATCCATATTTTTCCCATCCTTATGATACCCAAATTTTTTACAACTAAAATTGGATCCAAAATTGGTTAGGAATCATGCATGTTGAACTTCCTCAATAGATCTCTAGCATAATTTACCTAATATATGGAAGTATATTCCATTTTATCACATATAGCCTCATAAATTATGCGAGTTAACCAATCATGGGCATTTTAAATTGTTATTTACTGAGGTTAGGAAACTCTTCCATGAATATTTGTTTTCTCATACCAAATATGATACCATCCATATATAAAAACAGTATAAACTGATCTTCCTTTGAAATATTTATAAGAAAATTATTATTGACATCATCTCTTTTGAATTGTATCTTATTCAAATATAAATTCAGCCAAGAATAACACACTCATTGTGTCTTCTTTAAACCATATATATCCTTATTCAAT
Organism: Viscum album; assembly: GCA_963277665.1. NCBI lineage: Eukaryota > Viridiplantae > Streptophyta > Magnoliopsida > Santalales > Viscaceae > Viscum > Viscum album. The sequence continues at coordinate 1,844,031,023 of OY728136.1, forward strand.
TTTCAAACCTTTATTTTATCATTTCTAATTTTAAATCCCACTATCTTTTCAATGAAAACTTATTCTTCAAGAACACCATTTAAGAATTTTGTTTTGAAATATATCTAATAAACTTTGTGTCCTATTTAAATTTCTATATCAAAAAAGTTCTTGATTGACTTTAGTTGGGATACTAGAGATAAAATTTATTCAATATCAATTCCTTAAATCTATGCATAGCCTTCATAAACCAAGAATTCATTGAAACTGATTACTTTTTAATGATTATATATTTTTTGAAGATCCAATTTTTTTTATCACATTGTGTTTTTTCCTTTAAAATAACTACAAAGTATGATTTTTGTCAAATTGATCCAACTGTTCATTCATGGAACAAACCCATGATTCATATTTAATATATTCCTTAAATTATTTTGGTTCCACCATCTATAGTAAAGTAGTATGATAAATATTTATCATCCTCATGCCCATGTAGGAGTATATATCCCCCCAATAATGTTTGATGGGACAATATATACTCTATTGTTCCTCATTTGAGGTGAAGGATAACTTTCTTCAGTAATTTCCTCCTATTCTAACTCACCCACTAGATCTTCATCACTTATATAACCCTATGTTTTAGGTGTCTCTTGTTTTACTTCAGTATTTGAACCATTATCTTTTTATTATTAATCTTTTCCTTTATCAAACACAAGAATGTTTGTGTCTTTATAGATCCTCACATAATTTTCCTCAATGATATTAACATCATCTATTTCCACCATTTTCCTTAGCATGTTGTTGTATAATTTTCATGCCTTACTTTTCATAGTGTATCCAAGAAAAAATCCTTAATCTGCCACATCTCCATACTTGAGATGAACACCTTCTCTGTTTTGAATGTTTAATTTTATCCTAAAGATATGAAGATGTTAAAGTGGGGGATTTATTCCATGCCACATCTAATAAGATGTTCTCTCTTTACTTGGGATCAAAACTATATGGTTTTGAGTGTACACAACAAGTTGAACAAACACTTTGCAGTAGTGATGAGATACACCAATATGAAGAAGCATAGTTTTTCCCAATTTTTCACCTATCGATTTCTTTATTCAACAACCCCATCTTTTTGGGGAGTTCTCACTGAAGAATCCTCATGATTTATCCTATGTATTCTTAGGTATTTTTAAATTCAAGGGATATACATTCTATTTCATTAATAGATTGTAATAATTTTATTTTTATTTTGTGATTTTAATTCTTATGTCTTTGGATGTGTATCTTCATGGATTCAATCAATTATCATTTACTTTGCATAAATATTACACATGCCATTATACTACAATAATCAATAAAAATAATGAAATATATATCCCTCTCTATATATTCTAGAAATATTCATTAAAACACACTTGTAAGTTTAGTCAAGATCAATTAAATTAGTTACCCCATTATTCATTCATCGATAGGGATTTTAGATTATCTTTCCAAACATAAAAGCATCCCATGTCTTTTCACAATCACATTTAAAATTTGGAAAATACACCAACACATTTATCTTTGATAAATTATCCATGATTTGTTGATGAATGTGGTAAATACTCCTATGAAACAAGTTGTTCTCCTCTTAAATATAAAGGAGATATGTATTATCTTTTCTACCTACCTGGTATATATTTTCATTATCCCTCAAAACTTTAATTAGTGAATTCTCAGAATTTCCTTTGATTACACACATATTCGGATTTAATATCATTCAAGTTCTAAGTCACATAGTTGAATTACATTTAACATGTTGTGCTATAGACCATCCACGTAGAGCACATCAGTATTAATCAGATCATCTACAACAATAGAGTATTTACACTTACACTGATCTTAAAAGAACCATCATTACCAAAAAAACTATTAAGTATACTCTTTACTTAACATTATTTAACATATTTCAGTTTCTATTCATGCGCGATGAGAACCCGCTATCAAGAATCCATGTGTATTTGTTATTTATTTCTTTGAGATTAATTTATACCAAATTGGATTTGTCAATCTTTCTCTCCTCTATCAATGAGATACCAGATTGAGTTGAGGTATATAATGGACTCTCCAAATTCTAATCAACACTAGAAGTATAATCATAATTTTATTCCTATTACAATTGACAGAATCTATTTTTCAAAACAATCTTTTATAACATCCCGACCTAGATGCGACTAAACTAGTGCTCTGAGCTGGTTCACTATGAGGCCTCAAGCATGCCTCCCCATACGCCAGATGCTGCCAATTAATGGTGAAGGCCTTGGGTGTGACTTTGAGGAGACTATGCCCTCATATCAGATTAATAAAACAACAGAAATAATTAAGTAGCATTCATAATAGTGAATAAATATAATGAATAAGTAGTAAATAAGTTGAAATAGAACTTTCTATAATAATAAATGAGAATTCTATTAAATATCCAACAACTATGTCAAACATACAACACTATTCACCCACTGGTCTGACCATAATGATACAAAAGTACAAAACAAAACTAAAATAAAATTATAGGGATCTTCTACTAACTCTCATCTAGACCATATATCTGGTCTCTAGACATTATCAAACTGCACCATCCTGATTAGAAGAACCCACTCGAGTAGCTTCTCTTGAACATGCAACTATGGGCCTCAACCCTATCCACCATGAAACTATTCTCAACCTAAAAAAGTAGAAATAAGATATAAACGCACACATAGGTTCTTTTGAAATGGTGAGAAATAATCTTAGTAGTCTGCCCCAATTATGAAATTATAAAATACACTACTATAAGTGCATGAAAATGTAATATGCTTAGCCGAGTCGAGACACAACTGAAATGATAAGCAAAGCCAATAACGTGAAACCTTAGTCGAACCCCAGATCTGTGTTCCCGACCAACTGGGAAAGTTCCACCATGTATTTCCATATTTATATGTTTACACACGTACATTACCATATATATATATATACATATACATAAATATAAATATTCATGAATAAAGTGAATGAAATAACATAAAATCAATCAGTAGTCGATCCTCTGGTTCGTAATCCCAATCTATGTACATCCCATGAAAGGGTATTGATTTGGATGTCGTTCCACTAAAACTATGTATCATTAAGTTAATATATGGGTCTATAATCCCAATTGAAATATATCTTCTTCAACCAATGTCGGAAATGTGTTTGAGCAAGCCACTTCACTACAAGGGGATACTCTTCCAAACTCTAGGTTCCCTCGTGCTCTCCTCCAATCACTAAAATAATAGATTCCAGGGAAGTACATCCAGACATCCTATAAATAGTCACTATGCTAGATTCCATGCTTCTCAATCCATGTAAATCCAATCCACTTATAGAGCCCTAGGTCTCAGCCTATGGGTGGCCATGACTCTCAAAACTTAGATAATCCCTAAGGGTTTGAACCTTAGGTGATATGTAATGAGAACCCACCAGTGAGACACCATGGACACCATTGGATTCTTTAATAAGGTATATCATAATCGTACCTATCATCTGGAAGAGTTTAATTATTTTTGGCATCGAAAAATGTGAAACCCCATGTCAAAAATCATGGTCAAGTAACAAATTAGGGTGAGCATAATCACCCTTATCCCTTAGGAGAGAGTAATCATCCATGAGAATAATTGGATTGAGAAGAGTGTAATCATACTCATCACATATCAATTGAGGACAGTGGGATTATTCTCATCATATATCAAAAGAGGATAGTATGATCAACCTCATCACATGAGAGAGCATGATCATCTGTAAGTATCATTACTAGGGATTCCATGCCCATATATCATACTTATAGGCTCAATGGCTGGAGTTTTAAAAGCACCTATGGAAATACCAATAATATAATAATAAAATAAACTAACTCAAAATCCAACCCATAGGTAGTAACTATGGGTATACCAGTTAACATAAGAAATAACATGGCTCCAAAGCTGGATCCCAGGAAGAATGTTCGGTAATCCCAAGAGAAAAAAAGACGTCTCACATCAGGATTAACAACCACAAACTAGAAATGACCTATGGCACTCAGATCTACATTAGTAGTAAATATGTAAAAGCATAAACAAGAGAATTATGGTGAAAAAATTCCTAAAACTAACACTACTTCCACAAAAAATTGGGATTATAGGTTCAACACAAGTTCTAAGGTGACACCTACTACCTTATCTACTCAAACCCATCGTACTACCCTAGGTTCGGTCAAACATCGGGGTACCCACTGGTTCCCTTAAGTTAAAAATTGAGAGGAATCCTACTTGGGATCCTTAATGTATAAAGAAAAGAAAAAACATCCTACTCATAATCCTAAACTGGGAAGTTAAGAGAGGAATCCGACATGGGATCCTCAAATAGTAAGAAATAGAGGCATCCAACAAGGGATCCTCAAAATGGTTTATAGGAAGGGGCATCATACATGAGACCCTCACAACATAGTATGAATGAAAAAGGCATCATAAATGGGATCCTTAGAAAGACATTTAGGAATAGGGCTCCTACCAGGGACTCCCTAGGTCAACTTATAAGCAAAAGAATCCCTTAGTGGATACTTAGTACATAAAGAAGATATAGGCTTCCTACACATGATCCTCTAAGACAACAAGACTTATAGACTCTTGGGAATAAGGGCACTTCTCTTAAGGGAAATGTTATAAAGGAAAAATATACAAAGGCACTGGTCAAGAGAGATATATCATCACCCATATCACGTGAAGGTCTAAAACTAGGTTGGTCCAAACACCCAACCTATCATTCTCATTTCAAGTCTCTCTCTCAGGAGACAACCGAATTGAATTACTAGAAGAAGAACCTCTACATTTATATAGAAGCTCAAAGAGATTCTTAAGAGTCCTAAAAACACTACATAGGTCTTACCATCATGATCTATATGAGAAGATACTATGAATGGACTACTCATGGGTCCAATTCTGACTCCCGGGTGAAAAGATATGAAAAACCCAAAAATAGTAGAAAAGAATGAGTACACAATGTATTACACTAGTACATGGTTTGTACCCTAAATTCCCCACCTAGGAATTTACTTCTTTATATACTTGGCATGTAAAGGCCTAAGTAAATGATGTGTAATACGAGTACATGGCGTGTAACCTACATGGGGTACATGCCCATGTCCCTCACATGACTTGGCTGAGTATTTGGGATGGTCATGCACTTCTACATGGTGTGAATCCCACATGGGATCTGGTCATGTAATCTACGTGGCATGTGCCCCATACATGGGCAGCTTGGCTGGGTACCTGGCTATAGGTCATAGTCCTAGTACATGACATTTAATTCCCATAAACTGCATGTACTTTGAAAAAGTCATCTTCCCCAAACAGGAAGAACACATGGTGTGTGTTCCCTAAACCACATGTCGTGTATATGACTGTTCCTAAATGGAAACCCTTGAAAATGCCTAAAACCCTTTTTTTCTACCCACAAACAACAGATTGGACCACAAGGGGTCATAATCAGGCATAAAAGGGGATTTAAACTAGAAAAAATAAAATCAGCAGGGTTCTAAAAAAAATATAAAAATGGAAAACCTTTGGGTGGAATCTGTAGATTCTTTATCTGTTTATGTGGTCCAAGGTTATGGCATGACGACCCGACATGTCCTGAGCTCCATGATGGCACCTACTTATCTCCCTCTCTCTTCCTCTCTCTTCATATCCTATTTTCTATCTCAACCATACAAAAGATGAGACCCATATGCATGTGAGAGAATCAAGGAGGAAAATAAGAAAATAAAAATAGAAAAAAAGGAAGAAAAGGAATATAAAATGAAAAATAAAAAGAAAATGGGGCTCGATCTAGCCCTAGTTCCCAAGTTGAATTTATGTCTCACATAAGAAAAACTCTCCATTATAGAATCAATAGTGAAAATGGAGTCTTAATACTATGCTCCATTAAAAATATATAACCGAACAAACCTGTGAAAATAAATTAATATTTAATTAATTAAACATTAAATATTAATTATTCCTCTAAAATTCAAATGACTTAGATATCTACCAAACTCTCATCCTAGGATAAATAATATATTCCGGGACCAATAGAGTGGTTATAAAAATTATTTGAGATCATATTTTAGGGTAAAAGAAAATTTTAACCCATATAAGAATGATAAGGAAAAAATTCAAACTTCTACTCAAAATTATCATCTGAAAAAACATGGGACCTTACACATTTTTAGGTTTCTTATAATTAAAATTACTTTGAATTACTTAGGAATAACCAAAATTTTTTCCCCATACATAATCAATGTATTTATGAATAAAATAAAAAATTAATTTCACTAGAAATTATTTCTTTTATGTGATGGGGGGTATGTCCTCAGTCACTTTTTCTAACTTCCAAGAGATTCCCCATCCAAATAGGTTTTTACCTCTTTATAGTATGACATGGTGTGACAAATGAATCCAAAAAATTGATATTTAACCAGAGGAAATATCTTCTCAACTTTATTTCTACAATTTTCCCCAGTTATCATAACCCTTTTTGACTATATTTGGTTAACTATTAAGTGTTGAGGATTATTTTTATCCCTCTAATTTCTTCCAATTGGATTTGTCTTCATATATACATTGAGTTTTTAGTTTTTTCACAATAATAATCATCCTTATTATTCCATTTATTATGATCTATTTTGTTTCTTTTATGTATTAATGTCACATTCGATTCCATTTTTACCCATAGATCTAGATGTTTGTTCACCCTAAATTTTCTCAACACCTTTTGAGTTATTGTTGACCCTTTCAATCAATTCTAAATATGAGAATCTCCCAAAATCTAGATTATTATAGGAATATTATAATTTCATTTCTGAGTCCAATCTTTTCCTTAGGGAAAAAACCTCATATTATAGGGATTCAACTTTCTTTTTTCACTCTTTAACCCAAGAAATAAGGGCATAAATCACCATAATCTATTCTTTAATCTTTAGTTTGAATTTCATATCTTTATTTTTTAAATTTAAATGACTGTAAAACTAATTACTAAATCCTCTTACAAATAGTCAATCTTTAATTCATTTTGATATAAATATTTATAATATTAATTTATTAGATCTTTAATATTAATATTTTTTTTGTATATCAAGTTCTTCAAGAGACCTCTCAAGGTCTACTTTAAGATTAAAACACCTTCTGGTTATTTTTTATTCCATTTTCAAATTATTCCTTATAAAAAATCACCATAAATAAAAATTCTATATAATTTTTAAAGTATTCTTAAAATTCCTCAAAAAAGTATTTATAGTTATCTTCCTTTTTTATCAAAAAACTCTTCCTTTGAATCTTATTTACAGAAGAACTTCTATAATTAAAGTCTCTTTTTGTGGTGAAACTAATATGGGTATTCAAAGTGGATTATATTTCATTTTATATATAATATATAATATTATTGGATGCATTGAAGTAATGTTTCCAACCATACCATATCTGAAATAATAAAAGGGTAACTTTACTTCAAACATGCCCTTTTCTCTCTTAAATTTTACATCCATAAGTGAAAGGAATTAACAATCCACATTATCTTCACCATAAAAACCTTTAGTAATGTCAAGTTTATACATGGATTTGAATTTAATATATTTTATTTAATGAATCGGTGTATCCTATGGTTTAAATATCTATTCATAAGCCACCAAACTACATATAAAATCATCAAGAGAAAGCATAGAAAAATCTATTTCTTCCAGAGATGAAACTGTCTGATTTTATAGGTGGGTGGGAAACTTCTAAAGATATTATTTATGATTTTAATATCCTTCATTTATTCACCAATACTTAAAATCACTACAAAAATATCATTAATTTGGTTGAAGAAACCATCTAAATTTTCATCAAGATGCATTTTCAGATCATTGAACTTATTATGTATAACTTCAAGCCTCTCCTCCACTTTTCTATTTCCTTCGTATATTTTTTCTAGTTTTTTCCACATTAAATTCACTAGAGTGAAACTCATTAACTTAAAATATATTTTATTTTACAGAGTTATGATAAGATAATTTTTGAGTTGTGTATTTTACATCTAACAATTTATTGTCAGTTTATATCATAGACAATCATGTCACATCATTGACCTAAATTCATTGAACTATGGAAAATGGAACTTCCACCATAAGTGATCATAGATGATATCTCATTATGTTCTTCCAAATTAGGTAGTTTCTTCTATAAAATGTAGGGATTACTCTAGAATTTACTAAATTATACATATTAAATAATTCTTGCTAATGTATTTAATTCATATAACCGTAATCTTATGATACCATTTGTTGCAGCCTGAGACACTCTAGGGGTGGGGATGAATCGAGGTGATTTTTTTTCTTTTGATGATTTAGTATCGTTTAACCACATTGGTAGGAACACATTAATCCTATTACATTCCATAAAACATCCACAATATACATGTATAAATAAATTAAAATACACATCACATCAAATTTTACTTGGTTAAACACAAATGTATAGTCCAAGGAGCATGCATAAAAAATGTATCAGTCATTCCAAAATCCACTATGCTTAATTTGAAATAATATAATACAAATATTATGCCATGGAAACTCCATGTTAGGAACACTTCATTTAAATTTTTTTTATGTATAGTGCATTTCCTCCCACAAATCACCTTCATCGACTCCTCCTTGTTCACTACATTGGATGAAGTATTCCATATTTTAACAACATGAAGGTAACTTCCTAATTTTTTAAGAAAATATGATTTGATTTGAAACATGAAAACATGAATTTTATGCTCCAATATAACCCCAAGTCTCTAATAAATTTTCATATGATCTTTATGTGAAAATATCTACCTAGATACACCTCACATGAAGTGACCATGAAAAACACAATATTTCACTACTCCCCTGATAGACCATATACCCCCGTCACGGACCACATACTTCCCTTCATGGGCCTCATAGTCCCCTTTATTAACCACTACCATAAGATTCATTCCTATTCCATGTATAAAACCTAGAAAAAAATGTACTCCCCTTGTAGACTATGTACTCTATTGGGTGGACCTTTGCTACGAGGCACCTTCCACCACCATAGAATTACCTTGCGAACCTCATACATAACCTTAAAGACTTCTTAATAACTACATAGTTCTAAATTTTCAGATAAAGGTTTACTTTATTAATCTTCTTATTACTTTCTATATTTTAATTAAGTTCTAATAAATTTTAATGAATTTATTAGTGAGGTATTTATAGGCAAATTCCACCATCAAACTCACTAAACACCAAAATTATTATTAAACCCCTTTAAAAATGAACTTTGTAGAACTCAAAAAGTTTCATCCTTATGATCATGTAGTTCATTGATGAATAATATACCTAACTTTTATATAGAATGATATCCTTCATAGAATAGACTCTCATGAACACCCATTGGTGGTATATGAGCTTCCTGTCAAGCCATAAACTTCAACTTGAAGACTATATAATTGTTTATGTATTCCACATGATTGACCACACAGACTATCTTCCTACACCTCAAATCCTTCACAAAACCTCACATAACCTCTAGTTTTTCATTTCTAAAAATGTATAAAACACTTACAAAGGTCACAATTTGCAAAAAACTTTCAGGCTTTCATTTTCCTTTAAACACATTTGATAAAATCATAAATTTTTTTCCAAAAACATAATGGAAACATTAGAAACCACCTATGATCTCCTTGGTTCCAATAGTTTTGTTCTCTATTATTTTTTATAGAATTTAATAATTAGTTAGAAATTTATGGCCTTTAGAAATCATAATATCCTAATGTATTTATTTTCACATTGAAACTTGAATTTATAGAAGCAATGGTGGATAGAATTTTTATAGGATTACAACTTTGATATTTTATATACACTGGAAAAATGGATTGTTATGAATGATTCTTTGTGTATTAATTTGTGTGGTGATGTAATGCACGAGTCTAGTTATATTTCATAGGTGATGAAAGATTTTGGATTTGATGCACCCTTATATGGGAGTAGTTGACAGTAAAGGGTTCCCTTATTAGAAGAAAGTGTAATCAACTATGGTGTAGTAGGTGAAGGAGTCCTATCTAAGGGATTCTGAGGTATAGTTTGGGTGAGACTGAGTTGTTTGTGGTGATTCCCCTAAGGTATGATTAAGGGATGGTATATATTGAGTATTATTTTAGGATAGTAAATTTTTTTCCTTAAAAAACATTTGATGTGGTTTTCCATGACTTCAACCACCATTCTCATTAAATCCTAGGGTGTCCAAGATGTATCATGCCCTGTGAGTTCTATTTTGGGGGTAAGGTATGATGTGATCTATTGTATAGTTTGTGTCTATATATTTAGTTTTCCAGAGGGTTAAGGATATGAACCATTTCCCTAGTGGGTCTCTTCAGCCACTAAATATTCCCTAATGGAAGTGGGAGGACATTTTTATATACTTTTTCACTAGGTTTCCTCAAGACTAGGGAGACTATAATGTGATACAAGTGATCATGGAATGCTTATAGAAGTCAAACCATTTCTAATTGATTATGGAGTTGAAATCAATGAATTTATTATCAAGGTCTTATTTAGTGGAGGTGGTGAGGCTTTATGGGGTCCCTAAGATGATCATCTCTAATCATGATCCTTGTTTCACCTCCTGGGTTTAGATAAGTCTCCAATATGCATTTATCACTCAGTTATTCATTAAAACTACTTTTCATCTATATATTTATTACCATTCATAGTTGACTATAAAAAATTTAGAGTATATGTTGTGTGCTTGCATTCTAGATTTTGTGGGTTTGTGGATAGGGAACCTACCATTAGCGGAGTTTTCTTAAAATAATAGTTGTCACTCCACTATTGTCATGGATTTGTTTGAAGTGATGCATGGATGAAATTTATAATATATATTATGATGGACCAATGTTGGAGTGTTATATATTATTGGATTGGAATTAGTGAAAAACATCACAGAGAAGGAATAAGTGATTTGCATATAAAATTTTCTATTTCAAGACCATTATATGTTTTATGTGGATCATCAGAGTATTCCTATAGAACTCAAGATTGAAGATCAAGTGTTTTTAAATGTATCTCCTCATCATAGGTAGTAATGGTTCATTCATGGGAGTAATATTTATCCCTTATTTTTTATACCTTTTGAGGTGTTGATCTGTGTTGAAGTTGTTGTGTATCAATTAGAACTACCCCCACAGATGGACTGAATACATGATTTCTTTCATGTGTTGTAGCTTTTATGGAATCTTCATAATGATTCTCATGTCATTTATTGGTTTTATATGGATCTCAAGGATGATTTAACCTTTGAGGAATAACCATTAAATATTCAATACCATTAGGAGAAGGTGTTTCATAGGAATTCTATTCCATTGGTCCATGTCCTATGGCTACATAATCTCTAAGAGGAGTGTAATTGGGAGCGAGGGTGTATATGCACACTCAATATATTGAGTTATTTTGATGTTTTTTTGAGATGTTACGTATGAACTTATGTTTATATATGAGTTTTTTCCTCTTCCTTGATATGGTTCTTGTGGATTCATTTATTCTTATTTGATAGGCATCTCCACTAGGAGTGTGTTTATGTGCCTTATTCCTTTGGTGTGTTGGATATGTTATTGATTTTGAAGTTTCCTTGAGAGGAATCTCATGGGGTGGTTGTTCGGACCCCTTTATATTTCTTTCCTTGGTTTAAATTTTATTATCAAGGATTAAAATCATTTGAGAGGTATCTAACGTAAGGGTATGGATTTTGATAACCATTTATTTTGCCTTCCTTAATTTCCTTAAAGGTGTTTATAAACTATTACAAATTATTTATAAGTTCGTTAATTTAATTTTTTTCCTAATTTCTCCATTACCATTATGCTCGAACCCCTCCATGTGTAAAGGTAAACTCATTTACCCTTCCATAAACCCACCTTAACTTCACTAAATAAGGGTAATTTTGGTTTCAATCCACTATGTAAAGGTCATTCCTCTATCACTTAAGGGTAACATTAATCACATTAGGGTCCTTGTGAGATTTATATATGCATGTAAGGGTAACCCAACTCACATCAATGTTAATGTATGGTCTTCAGACTTGTGTGGGGTCTATCAAATGAGGTTCTTTGAGGTAGGGTTAGTCTTGTAAAGATAACTATTTTCAAGGTAGTCATGTTGAAGGCTTGATCATTTTCGTGTTAGTTATTATGTTTTCGGCCCCACCATTGGTAGTGAAATGGATTGGCTGGCCATTTTGGAAGTTATTTTTCTAGATACATTTCCCCTATGAGAAATAGGGAAGGAATCCACATCATGGTGAAGGGAGTGACATTGTTGGGTTATTTGGAGTTCTCCTTTTTTTAAAAGGGTACCCTATAATCCCTATTTTGGTTAGTCATGGTGCTCAAAAAAGTATTCCTTTGTGAAATAGGGATACCACTATGCTATAGAGATGGATGTGGTGGTGTATGAGGTCTTGGTTAGGCCAACCATGTGGGGGAGGAGAAAATACTGAGTGGGGTATTATTATTCTGTAGTGATTAAGTGTGGTGATGTAAAATGGAATGGGAGATCTTACTACTCTATGGTATAAGTTTTGGTGGTCCTCAAAGGGTTTTAAATTTTGTTTTTAAGGCATGTGATATATTGGGATTCAATCACTATGTAGAATTAGATCTCCCTAAACCACAATGTGGTTAGAGGTCACCACCCCATGGAGGGGGAAATTCAGGGTTCGTCTCTAAATAGAGTGTCAAATACACCTTGGTTTAAATTTTTAGATTTTATCTTAAAATCTAGTTGACCCTTATCCCTCTCACCACTCTCTAACTACTTCATTTGAGAGTTTAAAAATCTTGGATCATCAGATCAAATTTTTAAATCAAATAAATATCTCTCTTCTTCTTATTATCCTAGTTATTATTTTCTTATTAAAGTTTTTTTTACTAGAGTTACTCAATTTTGGGTTGAGGTTTGAGAAATACCCAATCTTAGTTCACTGTGCTTAGGATTTAGAAGTTTTACCTTTGAGTTTGGTGGTTGATTTTTTCCAATCCATTTTTTCTCAAAAAAAATTGAAATTATGATTGAGTTAGGGGATATATTACTTATCATTTCATTTATGTGAAAGTGTGAACATATCATGATTTAGTTTCATTGTGTGATGGTGGAATCAACCTATTAATGATGATAACCAGGTATGAAGAATGAATTGGAATTGGGCATTTTTTATCACATGGTATTTTGTCGTGTTGATGTTACCTATTGATTTTGAAGATAATGTTCTATATTTTTTGATGATTGATATTTTTTAGTATGGTTAATATGTTATAAATTTCATAAACAACATAAATTCATAATTATGTAAATATTAATTAATGGTAAATATAAATTGACACTATTTTTCCTTGAAATAAATGAAATATTGTAGTTAGGTTTGAAGCATGTTTGTGATTGATTCCTAGCTTGGATATCTATTTATTGTAGGTAGATCATTGTTATTGAACCTATGTATAATGAACCAGTTAATTAAAATATTGTAATGAAATTATTATTTTCTTACAATAATTTATCGGGGATGAATGATCCCATTCTTATTTGATAAAGGTTTGAATGCATTGGTGATATAGACTTAGTTTACCCATGAGTGTGCCATGATGAAACTAATTTTGGATCTATGTATGTATACTCTATAATGTTAGATACATGATGTGATTTTTTTGATAACATAGAATAGTTGATAAATTGGTGAATAATGTGATGCTTTTCTTGGGGTTCTAGTGATTGATTGATAATGGTGATAGAAGGATGTAATGTGATGTTCACAATAGCGATAGGGAAGACATTGGGGTGGTTGGAAAGAGTTAAGAGTTATATTTTTTCATTGGTGGATGATTAAATTACTTTTAAATGGGTTGTTACTAGATATAATTTATTTTGGATTCCAAATTCATGATGTAGTTTGGATTTATGCGCGATAGGTTCATCTTTAGTTGTGGTACCATAGGACGAGTAATAAAGTACCTGAAAATTATAAAATGGTAAATGAATTATATATTAATAAAAAAATGGAATGGTTGGAATTAAATTCTCAAACAACATGGGTATTGAAACAAGAAATGTAATACAATTTATTAAATCATGTTGGTCTTTAATGGAATGGTTTGATTAAATTATAAATTTTAATGGGGTTTAATGAATGAAATGGATAAATAATATTTAATTATAGGCTAATTAATAATAGGCAATTTATGGATAATTAAATTAATAAATATTAATTTCTAATTACTAATTAGAAATGGTTAATGAAATAGATTTTTTATGCTTTTTTGTATGTTTGAGAACTAGTATCCTAGGCCTTAGTGGTGGTTGATGAGTATCTTATGGGATTATAACTATAATTAGAGTCTAAGGATTGTTTTTACCTTATTTTGTTTTTACATGATACTATATTTATAAATTACAATTTTATACACTTCACCACCTGATTTGGTAGGGAAACCAACACCCAAATATTTTGGGGGAGTTTTCCACATCATCTAGGTTGGTGAGGGAATAAATAAATAAATTATACCACTCCTCTAATATCTCTTTGACTATAGTATATTATGTGGGAATACCCAGAATATGACGAATTAAGGTATAGGTTATGGAATCATGTGAGATTTAATGGCTCCTGGTATTACAATACATTTATGTGCGGGATGTAACATCTTGATGTTATAGCATATAATTGTATTTGATCATAGTGGCTACAACTTCCCACATGAGTACACGCATGGGATGTAGTGGATTGAGGTATCATGCATGATACACATGCTATAGTGGATTCTAGAAGATCATATGAGGTTGTGAAGACCTATATGGGATGCATGATAAGCTAATGATATGGTTTCCCATGTTAGGGAAAGATGACTTATGGGGGGATGAACAAAAGAAAGAGTCATTAGGGGTATGAGAAAATCACACTTGCGGGGAAGTAAAAGGTGGGTACCTTTCATATATATATATATATATCGATATAGATTTCTAACTTATATGTATTACTTGGTGAGAAATTGATGGAGAGGATGAGATGCAGTTTTACCTTCTTAGGTAACAAGTTGGTTTCATTTCTTATTCATCAGGCTTTAGTATTATTCTTTTATATATTACTGGAGAGTTTCTAGGGATGATCATACTAAGTGTTATTTTATGATCACCTTATGTATATATAAACGTTTTAATATCTACAGGTGAGGGTTGGTGATCAAGCTAGGCGTTACTAGTCGAGAGTGTTTATTCCAGATATTTTTGAGTTCATGGTCATGAACAAGTTTTCATTCTGGTATCTTTTCAGTTGTTTTGGACATTACATTCATCTATTGGGATTTATTATTTTTGTATTCATGGATTTGACTGATGGTTTTTTATCTTGACTCTTATTTATTAAATTTATATAAAGATGGTAATGCCTCCCATTTGTGATTATATAACCTCAGTGTTAGTTGAAAACATGTGGCCTATTGAAGGCGATCTTTAGGAGCCATCATTCCTATAATGACCCAATGTTTTATAAATGAAATTTACTTACTATAATTATACTTTATTTAATAATCATATAATATTACATAGATAATGGAATAAAAACCTTATAAATTAAGAATTATTAAAATAAAAGGTATCTCTAGAAGTTAAGGAACATATACTGATGAAATAGCAACTTGAACTTTGGAATAGTAATGTGACCCTTATGAATAGTAAACCATCCAATTGAATAGTAACCTCACTAATGAAAGTATAAATAAAATTTATCCATCTTATAAGTTAAAATATTATATAAATATATCATATTATAAGTAATTAAATATTTTTTAAAAAATATTAATTAAGTGTTGGTATTTTTGTAAGTCATGTATATTTAATTACAAATTTACGATTAATTTAATTATTTAAAAGAAAATTTACTTTCATAAAATGTATTCATAAATAATAATATTTTTGAATTATGATTATAAGATAATTTTAAGATACCTTAATCAATTTTTCAAAGTGTTAGAAAATCATTTTTAATTTTAAAATATATATTTTTCAAGTAAATTATGATTTTAATTAATTTTTTTTATCATAGCTAGAAAATTATTTTCATAAAATTAAGTTCATTTTTTAATTATACACATCGAAAAAATTTTGGGGTGAATTTTTGGGATTTTTCTAAATACTTGAATTTTTTGTGAATAATAAAATATGATAAAATATGATAAATAATAAATAAATGAATTTATGCATAATGCTTAAGTTATGGATAATGTAAATGACCACTGGTTCGAACTAATATGATCTAGGTACTGTTTTTGGTCATAATAATCAAGACCATTCATATTCTTGAAAAAAAATATTAAACTGATGACTAAAATAATGGGAAACCCCTCCCCTCCTCCACTATAAAAACTACCCTCACCCCATATTCTCTACACTCCACTCAAGCCCTGTTCCTAGTAAAAATTCAGATAAAATATCTCCCTAATCCCATAAAACACGTCCATAATCCCTTTTTTATCTTCAAAATACCAAATCATCTACCCAAAATAGGTTCTCAAGGAAGATATATTCAAGAGGTAAATTCCTCTTTTCATTTCTTTTATTTTCTTTCAAGTTCATTTCATTATCTTTCTTTCATAAAATCCTTTCATCCAAATGTTATGATAACTAAAATAACTTATATTTACTATATTTTTTTTATTTAATAATTAATCATCATCTCTAATTTCCCCTCCTTTTATACTATAAATGAAAACACCATCCGAGATGTGTTAATTTATCACATTCAAGGCTGAAGGGATTTCAATTTATTTTACAGTATTAAATTCTGGTATTGAAACCATTTTATGTTTTAACCATAATATAATATATTTATTATGTCTTATTTAAGATTCTGGAATATTTTTTACACGTTATATTAAATTATAAATTAAAATGTGTTCGTTGTGATAAAAAACATCCAATTAACCAAAACAGTTATCATTAATGTTTTATATAATGATTCATCTTCACTCCAAATAAACAAATGAATTTTATAACCATATAATATTATTTATGTTCACTAATAACATATAACTCTAATTCTGGACAACCATTCTCATATTAAATGTTTATCGTTACATTTATATTAGTAAACCAATCATGAAAACCAAGGAAACAAACGCTCTCAAACAACGAAATTGAACCTCTAAACTCATAAAAAAAGGTAATGAATGAACTTAATAAGGTTATAATAAATAAATTAAATGTATAATAGGTTATGGAAATATTAATTTAGGAATTTAATTTTGTTATCCATGACATTAAGATCAAAGTAGGAACACCTTCGGACTTAAGGTAAGGGATTCTACCGGAACTTCCATTATTCATTCTAGTTGCTCTATCTTTGTTTTTACCCAAATGAAGTTATATTTTATTTTTATGTACATATTCTTAATTCTATATATATTATCAAAAATAATTTATAAATATCCATTCTCCATTATCATCCATGGATAAACATGTTTTTAAATGATTCCCTCCACAATTCTTCCCGATAAGCAAGACCGTTTTAAGGGAACTTTCTGAATTCTTACCCATTTTCAAGTACACTATATAATATGTTTTTAATCCACCATTATTTTTATAAAACCAATATTTTTATTATTAATACCTTCTTGATTAACTTCTGTTTTTATATAAAAGATTATTTTTTTAGTTTTTAAATGACCATTGATATTTTCCTTTAACCGCACTAAAATGTTTTAATTCTAAAGTTTCTTAAATACTATTTTTACATGTTATTACTTAAAATTGACATAAAATTTCATGATATATGCCTATTATTCCAAATTATTGTCCATTCATGATCCAATTCCTTTCATTCATATACTTTTTTATGATCTTCCCATTTTTTATGCTTCATGACATGATTATGATACCCAATTCTTACTATGGGTAACCCTTATGTTTATGAATTATTGATTATGTATGATTCTATATATAGAAATCATATTCGTGAACATGTTATTATGGGGGTTCCTAGATAGTTCTCCAATGAATTGGGTAAATTCGAGTCTCATGAGACATTTTGTGTAACGGTCTTGTCGATTAGCCTTGACTCGTGCTACCTTGTGCAATGGTCTTGGTGGTTAACCTTGACTTGTGATCCTTTATGTGAAATGAGCCTTGAATCATGCTAAAGTCATTATTAATGTTTCTTCCACATTACTATGACTCCATGTTTATATTATCCCATGTTTATATTTTATGAATCCATATGTCCCATGCCTTTTTAAATCATCATGTCATTCCTTGTAACCCATATACTAAAGATTCATTCTTATGTTTATTCCCTTACTAGGATTTTTAGATCAACCCTTTATTCATTTTATCATCAGGATATCCTATGAAAATTTATGAGCACAATGTAAGTTATGATATCTTTATGAAGATTAAATAAATAAATGTTTTATTTTGTCCCATGTTTTTAGTTTTATGTACGTAGTCTACCAAGACACTTGAATTTATGATCCTTGGATTGTAATATGATGATTTATTATGTTTAAAATAATTTAATGATATGTGTAAAAGGATATGGTCTCTATATTTGGTATCATAGGATGGTTTAGTTTTTTCTGGAGATTAGGAATAGGGCACTTTAGTAAGAACCTTAGGGATAAGACTATGTATAAAAAAACATCCCAAAATTTTGGTAAGTATAAAGTAAGTGGGTTATCAAGAAAATACATCCCTATCTAGATAAGAATGAGTGGATGTGGATTTGGTACAAATATATCTATGGGTAAAACCTGAAAGCACCACTTTGAGCTCAACTTGAATGGGAACTATTGCACGACAACAGACCTTGATGCACTGCTAGTTTGACACTCCCTAGGGATATGCTTTGGTAAATTCATAAGCTTAGTACAAAAAATTATTAAGGGAACAAAAATATTAAGCCCATAAGAATAAATGTGAGTAAACAGATCATGGGTAACCTATATTGAAACCTAGGGAATCACGAGTTAGGATATACTTTTCCTTTAAGAGTTTACCCCTTCATGTTTAAATTTTCATTTTTATTCTTATTAGCTAAGTATTCAATCCCCATAATTGTAGGTTCCTTTTCATAGTTAATGGAGGGAAATATAAGAACACATTCCAACAATCAATGTGATATGAAATGTGATTATTGACCTAATGATATTCCTGGTATGATGGGAATGGGTCCTCAAAACTTTATGACAGTACTTTCTTAGATGGATGAAGTTATGAATAATAACTTGAATCATGTGGAACACCATCCTAATATAAGGAAAGATAAAGTTTTCTTAGAATACTTAATGTGGAAAAGGCCTCCCATGGTTAGTTGATCTTCCAATCCCCTCCTCGCAGAACAATGAATTAACTCCATTGAATAGATATTTTATTTATTCTAGTGCTCAGAAGAGGAGAAAGTTGTGATGGAAATCTATTGTTTTGATGGGGAAGATGATCAATGGTAGACACTGATCAAGAATATGAATTATTAAGGAGAAATATATTCCATGGATTGAGAAGAATTCATGATTTTTTTAATAAATATTTTCCCCAAACCCTCCATATCTAGATGGAAAGAGTGTTACTTGGACTTAAGTAGAAGGAAGATGAGTCCATCAAGGCGTATGAATCAAACATCACAAGGATTTAAAGACACACCTTCGTCTTTGTCATGAACACCAAAATCACGGTGGATCACTTCTTTAGAAGGATAAAGTTGATTCTATGAAAAGAGTTGGTGATTCATGACTTTGAAAGTTATGAGGATATTGTGCATTGTGCCCTCAATGTTGAAATAAAGATCAAAGACTCTTAATTGTTTCATAGACCTGATGGAAAAAAGAAAATAATGGAGTCTAATATGGGTAGTTTGGAAAATAAATCCCATGACAGAAATAATATCGAGCATCCCACATATCAAAATTGTGGGAAAAAGAATACTAGGAACAATCTAAAGGGAACCATGAATTGCTTCAAATGTGAAAGAATGGGACATCTGGCTAAGAACTACTAGAGGGATATGAAGAATCCCACTAACATGGAAGAAGAAAGGAAGGTTCAGATCAATACTCAACCTATAGTGTAGTGTTACAAATATAAGGAACATGGGAATTATGTGAACAATTTCCCTAAGCCAAGGGTTGTCATAGAAAATCAATAACAATCTCCAAGGAAACAAAGAAGTTCTTATGCTATCTCTACTACTAAGGTGGATCTGGAAAATGATGTGGTGATAGGTGCTCTAGTTATTCATTCAAGAATAGTGAACTTACTATTTGATTCTAGTTCTAGGCATTATTTTATATCCTATAAGTTTAGTTTAACTATTCAAACACCACCTCAAAATTTAGAGGTTGAGTTATATGTGAGAACAATGAATGGGGAAATTATTGTGTACAATCTTTATAAATCCCCCCAGTAAATTTTTTTGGAATAAACCTCCCAAAAAATATCATTATAATTCCTTTAGTGTATTTCGATGTTATCTTGGTCATGGATTGGATATCTTTATACAAATCCAGCATCAACTGTTGGGAAAGGAAGATCACTCTCCTCATCCTGAAGAATCCTCCAATTCTTTACAAGTGTAAGGAGAAAGATGAATCTCCTTTATAATCATTCTCTCAAGTGTGGATATTATAGCCTTATGAGACATCATGTCTAGATCTAGTGATTAAGACAAAGGAAATGATACTTCTCAAAGATATTCCCATCGCGAGGGATTACACTGATATATTCCTAGAAGAATTGCATGGACTTCCTTTTGATCGAGAGGTTGAGTTACCAGTTGAACTTATTCTTGTAACCCTAACTATATCAAATACACCTTATAGAATGGCCAATTTTGAGCTAGAAGAGATAAAGAATTAGTTACAAGAGAATCTGGAGAAGCCTTTTATACGCCCGGGTGCTTTACCATGGGTCCCACTAGTCCTCTTGGTTAAGAATAAGGATGGATCAATGTTCCTCTTCATTGATTATTGTGAGCTCAATAAAATTATGATTTATAATAAGTAACCACTAACATAGATAAATGACTTGTTCGATCTGCGATGTGTGGCCAATTATTTCTTTAAGGCGGACCTTTGGTCAGGATGTCACCAATTAAAGGTGAAGAAGGAAGTTATTCTCAAAATTTCCTTTCGAATGATTTATGGACACTATGAGTTCATATTGATTCCCTTTATACTCACTAATTCTACAACAATATTTAGGTATTTAATTAATATATTTTTTTTATTGATTACGTCAACAAATTTGTGGTAGCCTTTATCTATGATATTCTAATTTAATTCAAGGGAAAAGAGGAACGTGAGGAGCATTTGAATACTAGGATGATAAATTTTTTAAGGGAGAAACTTTTTGAAAAGTATATTAAATGTGAGTTCTAGATGAAGGAAATATCATTCTTGGGGTATATTATCACTATAAAGGGAATATCTGTTGACCCTTACAAGACATAGGCAATTTAAGAGTGGCCCAATCCAACCTCAGTAATGGAGATCCATAGTTTTATGGGTCTAGCCAAGTAATATCAACCATTTGTGAAGAACTTATCATTATTTCCAAACTTAATGACCAAGATTCCATAGAAGGTAGTGAAGTTATTCTCGACTCAAGAATGTGAGGAAATCATTAAGGATCTCAAAAAGAGGTTTATCACTACACTAGTACTCACACTCCCGATAATTGGAGAACTCTTTGTTGTGTACCAAAATGATTCAAAGAAGGGATTAGGATGTGTGTTGATGAAAAATGATAATATGATAGCCTACGCCTCAAGGCAGTTGAAAATTCATGAGAAAAACTATCCCATTCATGATCTGGAGTTAGCGACTGGGATCTTTGCATTAAAAATCTGACGAAATTATCTCTATAGAGAAAAGTGTGAGATATATACTGATCATAAGAGTATAAAATATATATTTACATAGAAAGAGATTAATATGATCCTGCGAATATAGTTATATCTCATCAAAGATTATGAATACTCAATCCACTAGCATCCCAGTAAAGAAAATAAGGTGGTAGATTCTCTATGTTAGAAAGGATCCTACATCTTTATTGAGGATGAGAATTGAAAAGGACCCAATATTCTTACATTTTTAGAGGATGGAAATGGGAATAATTGAGGGAGGAACACCATAAATCCTTTCTCAAATGATTTCTCAACAATCCCTCATGAATAAAATAAAGGATGCTCAAAGAAATGATGTGGAAATTCAGAAAAGGGTTAAAGCTATTAGAAATGGGAAATCATTTGAGTTCAAGATTGATAAGGATGAAACCATAATATTTGGGTCACGATTGTGCGTACCATTTGATCCAGAGATAAAGAAGGAGATTATAAATGATTCACATAGCTCAAAATTTTCTATTCATCCAGGGAGAATAAATATTTATCAAGATCTCCAAGAGAATTATTGGTGGGACAATATGAAGAAGGAGATTGCTGAGTATACATCAAAGTGCCTGGTATGTTAGAAAGTGATGTCTCAGAGGAAAAAATCTAAGGGGATGATGAAAAGACTACCCATACCAACATTGAAGTGGGAGAACATCACCATGAACTTTCTCACTGGACTTACAAGAAAATCGAGAGGAAAAGATGATATATGGGTCATTGTGGATCATCTTATAAAGATAGATTACTTTATCACAATTTGAGATGATTTCTCATTGGATCAACATGCACAGATATATATCAAAGAGGTGGTAAGGCTGCATAGATTACCAATATCTATTATATCTGATAGAGATTTGAGATTCACCTCAAAGTTTTGGAAAAGTCTCCAACATTCTCTAATCACTACACTAAACTTCAGTACGGCCTATCATCCCCAAACTACTGGAAAATCTGAGCGAACTATTCATACATTGGAAGATATGTCGAAAGCCTGTTCTATGGACATCAAAGGAGGATGGGACCAACATATTCCACTAGTCGAATTATCCTAAAAAACATTTTCCACTCCAGAATCCAAATGGACCCATATGAAGCCCTTTGTGAAAAAATGTGTAGAACACCAGCGTGTTAGGATGAATTTAGTAAGCGTAAGATTCTAGGACCTGAAATGGTCTAATAAAAGGTGGAGAAGGTTAAAATAATTTAGCAACACATCAAGGTATCCTAAAGTGAAAAAATAGATATACATACAATCGTCGATGATACCTTGAGTTTAAAGTTGGATACATGGTATTCCTCTACATATCTCTATGGAAGAATGTCATGAGATTTATGAAGAAAGTAAATATAAGTCACAAGTATATTGTACCCTTTAGTATTCTTGATCATGTTGGAGTTGTGGCCTATCAAATATCATTTACACCTACCATGTTTGAAGTACATTATGTCTTCCATATGCCCCTTTTAAGGAAGTACATACCAGATCCTTCACATGTACTGTCTTCAGAGGTTATACAGTGAAAGAATGATATTTCTTATGAGGAGAATCCAGTAAAGATCTTGGATCGTAGAGATAATGTTCTATTAAAAAACACTACTCACATGGTCAAAGTACTATAGAGTAACCATAAGTGTGAAGAGGAAACATGGTAACTGGAGGAATAAATGAAGGAAAAGTACCCACACTTGTTTTCATCATAGAATGTAAAATGTAATTTTGAGGGTGAAATTTCTTAAGGGGGAATGAATGTAACGACCCAATGTTTTATCAATGAAATTCCCTTATTATAATTATTTATTATAGTATAACCATATAAGATTACATATAGAACATAAGAAAAAACTTATAAATGAAGAATGTGTAAAATAAAATGTATCTCTAGAAGTTACAGAATGTATACTGATGAAATATTAACTTGAGCTTTGGAATAGTAATTTGACCTTTATGAATAGTAAACTGACCAATTGAATAGTAAAATCACTAATGAAAGTATAATTAAAATTTATCCATCTCATAAGTGAAAATATGATATAAATATATCATAGTATAAGTAAGCAAATATTTTATAAATTCTTAATTAAGTGATGGTATTTTTGTAAGTCGTGTATATTTAATTACAATTTTATAATTAATTTAATAATTTAGAAGAAAATTTATTTTTTTATAATGTATTAATAAATAATTATTATTAAGAATTATGATTATAATATAATTTTAAGCAACATTAATTAAATTTTCAAAGTGTTACAAAAGTAATTTTAATTTTAAAATTTGTATTTTTCAAGTAAATTTTGATTTTAATCAAAAATTAAATTTCACATATTTATAAATTTATTTTCATAAAAGAGAGTTCATTTTTAAATTATACACATCAAAAAATAGTTGGGGTGAATTTTTGAGATTTTTCTAAAATACTTGATTTTTTTGTGAATAATAAAATATGAAAATTTACGATAAATGATAAATAATGAATTTCTACATCATGCTTGAGTCATGGATGATGTAAATGAACATTGGTTCGAAATAACATGCTATATTTACTTATTTTTTGTCACAATAATAAATAATATTCATATTATTGAGAAATTATATTAAACTAATCAATTGAATAATGGGAAACCCCTCCTCTCCTCCACTATAAAAACCACCCTCACCCCCTATTTGCTTCACTACTCTCAAGCCTTGTTCCTAATAAAAATTATGATAAAATAACTCCCTAATACCATATCCCACATCCATCATCCCTTTGGGTCTTTAAAAGACTAAATCCTCTCCCCTAAAGTGGTTCTCAAGGAAGATATATTCAAGAGGTAAATTCCACTTTTCATTTATTTTACTTTCTTTCAAGTTCCTTTCTTTCTTTTTCTTTCTTTAACTCCTTTCATCCAAATGTTATTATAAATATAGTACCTTAAATGTAATTGATTTTTTATAATGGAATAATTCATTATCATCTCTTTTTCCCCTCCTCTTATACTAGAAATGAAAACACCACCCGAGATGTGTTAATTTATCACATTCAAGGACCACATGTTTCCAATCTATTTTACCATCTTATATTCTGATAATGAAACCATTTTAATGGTTTAAAAATAATATAATATTTTTATTATGTATTATTTAAGGTTATATAATATTTTATACACATGATATTAAATTATGATGCTAAATGTGTTCGTTGTATTCAAAAATCGCCAATTAACAAAAACAGTTATCATTAAAGTTTTATATAATAAGTCATATTCACTCTAAATAACCAAATAAATTTTATAACCATGTAATATTATGTATGTTTAATAATAACATATATTTCCAATTATGGACAACCATTCTAATCCTACATGTTTATACTTACATGTATATTAGTAAACCAATCATGAAAACCAAAGAAACAAATGCTCCCAAAAAATGAAATTGAACCTCTTAACCCATAAAAAATGTCATGAATGAAATTAATAAGGTTATAATAAATAAATTAAATTTATAAGAGGTTATGTAAATACTAATTAATGTATTTATTTTTTTATCCAAGAAATTAAGATCAAGGTAATATCACCTTTAGACTTAAGGTAAGAGGTTCTACCCGAACCTCCATTATTCGTTCAAGTTTCTCTATCATTATTTTTACGGAAATAAAATTATCTTTTATTTTTTATGTAAATATTCTAAATTATTTTTATATGCTCCAAAATCATGTATAAATATCCATTCTTCATTCTATTTCATAGATATACGTTTTTTAAATGATTCCCTCCTCAATTCTTCCCGATAAGCAAGTCCATTTTAGGGGAACTTTCCGAATTCTTAACCATTTTCAAGTACACTATATAATATATTTTTAAGACACCATTATTTTTATAAGACCTCTATTTTTATTATGAAAACCATATTGGTTCACTTCTGGTTTTATATAAAATATTACATCCTTTTATGTTTTAAATAACCTTTGATATTTTTCTTTAACCGCACTAAAATGTTTTAATTCAGAAGTTTCTTAAGTACTATTTTTACATGTTATCACTTCATGTTGACATCAATTTTCCTAATATATGCCTTTTATAAGTGATAATTGTCCATGAATTATATAATTCCTTTATTTTATGAACATTTTTATGATACTCCCATTTTTTATGCCTTATGATATGATTATGATACTAAATTCTTACCATGGGTAACCCTTATATTTATGTATGATTGATTATGTATGATTATATATGTGGAAAGCATATTCATGAACATATTATGATGGTTGCACCCAGATATGGCTCAAATTCATTGGATAATATTGAATCTCATGATATGTTATGTGCAATGGTGTTGGCGGTTAGCCTTGACTCATTCTACCATGTGAAATGGTCTTAGTGGTTAACCTTGGCTTGTGATCCTCTATGTGAAATGGGCCTTGAATCATGAAAAAGTCATGTTTTATGTTTCTTACACATTACTATGACTCCATGTTTATATTATCCCACATTTATATGTTATGAATCCATATGTTCCAATCCTTTTTATATCATTATGTTATGCCTTCTAACCCATGTGTTAAAGCTTAATTCTTATGTTTATTCCCATACTGGGGTTTTTAGATCATCCCTTTATTCATATTATCCTCAGGTTATCCTATGAATATGTATAAGAAAAATAGAAGTTAAGATCTCTTTATGAATATTAAATAAAGAAATGTTTCATTTAGTCCCATGTTTTCAGTTTTATGTACCTAGTCTTCCAAGACACTAGACTTTACGATCCTTGGCTTGTAATATGATGCTTTATTATGATTAAAATCATGTAATGATATGTGTAAAAGGTTTGGGTCTCTATAATCCCTCTCTTCATTAACGAACTAATAGGGGTACCGATAGGGGGGTTGATGGTATAATTAATTTAAAAATATCATGAAAAAGTTACTAAATCTTTAGAATAAGTGGTATCAAATCCATACATAATACAACTAGTGGTATCATGATGAATATAAATAGTTAAAAGTGATAAATTTCATGAATTCTGTGGTATTTTTTCATTTAAATAGGAGAAAATATTTAGAGAAATCTTTATTAAAAAAAATTTATATTATGAGATATACTATGTAACATAATGTACCATGATTAATTTGGTTTGTAATAAGAGATTTCATAATTTGGAATTAGTGTAATTAGCCCACTAAAAGAAGAGAAAATATGGGAAGTAGTAGTAGGGATGGACATTATATTGACCTATTTTAATTATACAATTTGGTATCATCTATTCATATCAACTTGATATCAAAAGTTTCTAAATTGGAATAATTATTCCTAACAAGTGGTGTCCCAAAATTAGAGAAAATTTCAAAACATACGGTGCTGCAATTCAGGGGGAGTTAGTAAATAATTTTCAAGGCTACTCTGCTTCATTTGAGATTAAATGAACCTGTAAAGGTGGAAGGACCTGAAATTCACGTGGTATCAGTAGTTTATTTATAACAAATAGTATCCATTGATTTAATAAGTTGTATGATTTTAATACCAAGTTATTTATTTTTTATTTACTATTAGTTTGGTGTGAGAATGTGATGAGATAATAGGATGGGTTTTTTAGAGAAAATTGAAATGTTTTAGATGCCAATACTTTTAATAAAAAAATAGTGGGTGAAATAGAAAACTTTAATATATTTAATTTAAACCATTATTCCTTAAAATAAGATCAGGATTAACAGGATTAGAAGATTTTTTAACTTCTTAAATACTAAGTGGTGATTCCACTCATTAGAGTTCTTTAAGTAAATGTAGGTAAATTTGAGGAAGTGAATCAAACTAGAAATGATTTTTTTCC
Organism: Viscum album; assembly: GCA_963277665.1. Taxonomy (NCBI): domain Eukaryota; kingdom Viridiplantae; phylum Streptophyta; class Magnoliopsida; order Santalales; family Viscaceae; genus Viscum; species Viscum album. The sequence continues at coordinate 1,844,058,788 of OY728136.1, forward strand.
TCGAATTGGATAGTCTAATGAAATTTTTTCTATAGTTGGTAAAAAGATATAAAGGATCATAATATAGTGAATAAAGAAAAAAGTAAAATGGTGCAATGGTGTAACAATATTTAAATTTTATTTACATAGGGGGAGTGAAAACCAAGAAATACCTTACCCTATTATCAAAAAGGGAGAATAGTTTTTTTCCTTAATCATAGAGGAGGAAAAGGTAAACGGTGTTATCCCTATTGAGTAAAAAACAAAGGGGACAAATTCTCAAGTTAAAAGGAAATAATAGATAAAATTTGTTACCTTTGAAATTAATTTCTAATAAATGGGAGAAGAGAAGCCACCTTAAATCCCTATTTGTTCTTGAAGATTCATAGAATTTTTTGAAGATGGATTTAAGATCATGTTTTCAACAAAACCCAATGGTGGATAGTTTTGAAATATAAAGGTTGTATGATTGTATTTGTAAAAAACATATGTGATACTTAGAGGATTTCTATAGAATCATCCTTGAATATTTATCGAATTAATCTATTGCATGGAATAATGCTGATTTATATTTGATGAAGTGGTTCTAGTTGCTTTACTTAAAAGAGTAACATATATATAGAGGTTTGAACAATCCTGTATAAACATAATGTTGAGAAATAACATGCATAATATTGAGATAAGTTAGTCATATGGTTGATAAAAACATAGTATGAAATGCATACCATTGAGATAAACACACGTAAGGTTACAATAGACCATGATACTATATTTATAAGGTTACTACATGTTATTATAAGGTTGGTGTATAACATAGTATGGTTGGGGAGATACCTCATATGGTTGGTGTGTTACCTCATAAGGTAGTTATAGTTCATCTCAAGGTGAGTGAGAAACTATATAATATTTATAAATGATTATCATAAGGTTTATACAAGAATCATAATGTTGAATTAGTATAATGTAAGGTTCAAAAATATATTGTTTAAGCTAAAATTCTTGAAGATATATGTTCTGATATTTCAGTGATCTAGGTAGATATAAATTTTGATAGTTCTAAGGGTTTTTTTACCTTTATTATATATGATTATTTTAATGGGATTCTATTCTTCAAACATCATGATACATTAAAATACAAGATTCAAGATAATGATAAAGGAATGACTTGAAAGGAAATATCAATAGGTTAAATGAAAAAAACCCATGCTACAAAAGAGGAAGTTATGTCCTGAACTAGTTTCATGTATAAGATTTAATGAGTCGTGTGAGAATTGATTTTTAAGGAATATAATTTATTGAAGAGTTTTATCCATGCAAACCATATCATGGAAAATGGTGAATTTAATGTGGAGATTTTTTTAGTGGCAGACTGAGTATATTTTTAAATACATATTATGGAAGTTAGTTGTGGTGTTTATTTTTGGATAAAGGATGTGACTTAGAAGGGTTACTTTTCAATTTTTGGTAAAATTAAAAGCATCATGAGTAATGAGGAGTTGAACCAACTCTAAAGAGGTGATTATGGAAGATGTGTTGAGAATAAAATATTTCCATAACTTACACCTATCAAGTAAATGATTCAAACCAAGGATATGAGAGAGAATAAGGGGAAAAGTATGGTGATTTGTAATATTTTTTTAAAAAGGAACATAATATGAGAGAGCATATTTTTTCTAGATATATTAGTATAAAAAGCAGATAAAAAAGAGAAATTATTGACAAAAAAGTTATTCCTTGATAAATATAAATGTCAAGATAGAAGGAACCCACACCATACTAAAGATATAACTTCTTGGAGAAGAATATGTAGTTTTTTGTGTGAAAATAATGGTATTTTATTCACTTCACTAAAGGTAATAAGTTCAATACCATAACTAAAAGTTTAAGGATAAGCCATAGGGTCATCTCTATTATGTATTATCTTCATCTAAAGATAAATAAATATTTTTTTAATAGTGAATGAATTCATAGACCATATGTAAAAGAGAAGATGCAAGGAAGGATAAAAAATTCTTATACATATAACTGAATATGAAAAAATCTACATATTCATTTATGATCATGAAGGGACCCACATTTCCTTAAACTACGGAGTTATCTTCCCTATAGTAGTGTGTAAATGAGGAGGAAGGTAAGTGAGTCTTGGGTGACACTAAGCCAATATAAAAACCTTGTACATGTAGTGATTTTGGGCATAGAGTGATCATGGACATTTGATTCCAAAAAAAAACTAGTGAAAGAGATTATTTTGGTGCATTATCACATTTTCAATTTCATTTTTCATGGATGTATCCCCATGTGGGTGAACCAAGTAGAATCCCCATGTATAATACATATTTATTTTACTACTTTCACTTGTTGTAATTATGTTATGTTGTGAGTAAATGGCTTGAGAGATTTTTTGAAATTATTTCTTACCTAAGTATGAATAAGATCCATTAAGATAAAATTAGTAAAAGATAAAAACTGATTTAAATAACTTTCACCCCGATTCACTCCACTCTCTTAGGGTTCCTTGGGGACCTAATAATTTTAAATTTGATTTAGATGACAACAAGTATATATATGTAGATAAATAAATAATATATAAATAGTAATTTAAATTAAATATAATTATATCATAATTATAATTAGATATATATTATAAAATATAGAAATATGAACTATATAAATAAATATTTAAAAACATTAAATATAGAAATGAACTGGAGTAGGGCTCCTTTATTAAAAAAATGACAGAAAGGATGGGGTAAAATAAAAAATATTTTCCTCATCATTAAAAGTAATGAACCATAACAAAAATCCCAAACAAAGATCTTTCAAAACCTGAGCATGATATATGAGGATCTCATTATAATGATCTCCCCAATTAATCTAACACAGTCCATGGAATCAACCCCAAGGATACCTACCCCATACCCAAGTATTTTCATGTTTTCAATAACCATCAAAGCTAATCGAAACATTAGTTTCATTATACCCATCATCATTAGCTTTGTTCTTCCCCTTGAAGGTATCTTCCTAAATAGATTTGGAATCAATATCCTTTGACTTATTATGAAGATTAATATTTTTGAGAACAACATTCCCCAATATTTAATTATGATACATTGAGTGAAGATGTATAAAACTATATTTCCAATCCTCATGAGTATCATGTGATGAAAAGGTGTTGGAAGTTGAAACCAGGCTGATCAACTTACCTGGTGTAAACTAATAATCCATGTTTGACTATTTCTTCTAGCCTGTTGGGTCCAAAAAACTATATTAAAAGTTGGAGAAGCCTTCATATTTAATTTTCCTTTGAGACCAAAAGCTAGCAGTAACCTTATCTTCTTACAACTATTGATGATCAAAATCATCTTGTACATCCAGTTCCAAAGTAGCCTAATCATCCCCATCACATGTATGAGGAGATACATAAACAACCAAATTAACATGTTCATTTTCAAAATTAAGTGGTATCTTAGATAACCCTTTGGATCTTGGAAGATCTTGTTCTAACAACACATCATTCTACATACTAGATGAAATTTTTTGTAAACTTTCATAGGATTCTTCCAATCTATCAACTCACTATGATCCTTTCTCCATATGATTTTAAGAATCAACATCTATCTCACATTCCACCTATTTTTGGGCATGTGATATTATTCTATCTAGGCCATATCATGGGACATATGAAACCCCCTATCCTTCACATTAATCTCATAATTTTTGTAAATCCCCTACTCCTGTGATCTCTCCTTCTCACTAACAAACTTGCCATGTGATCACTCTTGTTCCTACTGAGAATGCTGCTCATTAATAACCTGAATGTTGGATTCCACCCAAACCGTAGCATTGACTTTAGAAATTCCTAAACTAGTATTAAAAATATATGCATTGCCTCCTTTCTATTTATTCCTCTTATAATATCTTCGAAATTTGTTCATATCAGGCCCATTTAATAAATATAAAGAGCATACTACATCCTTGGTGTAGTTAACCAGAGTGTGCCCAATGCATTGGAATCTCACAAAAAATGGTGGCTTTATTTCAAATTCAATCTAAAAAGTAAAATAATCATCTAAAGTAGATAAAATCAACTTATCAATCAGATTATAAGAAAGTTAAACTTCCACAAGGACACTAGCATAGTACCAAAAGCAATCCGATTGAGTTGCTTTATACATTTTGATGGGAATACTAACCATGGAAGAAATATCAAATAGGTTCCATAGATACCACATAAATACTTTAAATATAGTTCATATTAAAATTTATATATTTATTTTCCTACTATATAATTTATAGTTTGAATATATATATATATATATATATATATATATATTTCTAATTATATATGCGTGTGTTTATAATATACGTGTATATTTATAAATAATTATATTTCTACAAATACGTTATATATATATTTTTAATCATTTATAATTCTATTATAATCTTTTACAATTATTTACAATTATATATAAAATTATGATTAAACTCAAACACACACACATTATAAAATAGTGACATCAACTATATAAATGAATATGTAAATATATTAAATATAATTTATATATAAATTTATAAATTTATATTCATATTATATAATTTACAATATGCACATATATTTATAATTATATATATGTGTGTGTTATTTATATATATGATTATATATTATAAATTATATTAATAAATATATAAATATATGAAAATATTTTGACATATAATATGTATATTCAAAAATATAATTATAATTAAAACAAAAATTTGTCATCAATAATATTTTCATAGTGATTATAAAACAAATTATTATATCAATCAAGAAAAATATTTTATATTGTATTTCAATAAATTAAAAATGTATTTGTAAATATAGTATATTTAAATCAATATTAATAATTATATAAATTTATAAAAGAGAATATATTTATTTAAGTATACTTATATTGATATGTGTAAATAAATAAATAAATAAATATATATATATATATATATATATGTATATATATATTAATCTAATTATTGTAGTTGTGATGCAGGTTTGATATGGCCAGAAACTGACAGTAAAATAAAAGAAAAGAAAATAGTGAAAAATGGGGGGTCAGTATATGTATATATATATAAGATGAATGTGTATGTACGTATGTATGTATGTATGTATGTATGTATGTATGTATGTATGTATGTATGTATGTATGTATGTATATAAGTATGAATACGTATGTATGTATTCATGTATATGTGTATGCATATATGTATATGTATATGTATGTTTTTGTGTGTGTTTATGTGTATGTATTCATATATATATATATATATATATATGTGTATACACACACATATATTTATGTATCTATATGTATGTGTATGAATGTGTATTTATGTGCATGTATGTACATAGGTGTATATGTATGTATATTTGTATGTACACATGTGCATGTGCATGCATATATGTAAGTGTATTTCTATGTGTATGTCTATGAATGTATGTTTACATGTGTATGTATGTGTATATATGTTCATGTATATACATGTGTGTGTGTTGATTATGTTGCGCATGTACGTGTATGTAGGTGCACATGTTTGTTCCCCCAAACATACATGTATGTTATGTTTGTACCCATATATATATGTACATATATATGTGCGTGTGTGTGTGTGTGTGTGTATGCGTATATATGTGTATGTATGTGTATGCATGTATTTACGTGTGTGTATGTATATATGTGTATGCATATGTATGTGAATGTATATGTGTATGTTTGTGTATGTGTAGCAATCTAGGTAAAGTTAATAATCAATTTCACGACTTATTGGTATTCATAGTGATATTACTTAATTTCTCAATAAAAAAAGAAATAGTTTAATTCCTATTAAACTCATTTCCTTACATTATTAGGTTTTATTTAAAAGTTAATTTTATAAATTATAGAATTTTAATCTGATTAAATGAACTTCATTTCTGAAATCAACATATAAAAATTAGTTTAGGCTGTAATTTTGGTATTTTTCTGAAAATATTGATTCTTTAGTAAATAGTGAAAAATAACGCTCTTTGTAAAAATGTCATTTATCTTCCTTAAATAAAGTAATTTAAAAGTAAAATTTGATATTAAATTAATATATATATCATTTAATTTTAAATAATATAATTAATTATAAATGAATCTTCATTATACCATATTTTGTTATAAGTTCATTTTTTGGCTTAAAAACCAATTTTTCTAAAAACTGTTTTTCATTGCATTTTTTATTTTAATCATAAATTAATTTTCACCACTTATAGAAATTAAATATTAAAAAATGGATTCCATATTTGGAATAAATATTTCCATATTTGGTAAATAGGTCCCTTTTATTTTTGTTCATTATGAATAGTAACCATAGTAAATATTTGTCACCTCAGTAAGGGTAAATTAGGTAATTAAGTATACAATTATTTTGATAACAAATAAAAATAACCCTAAAACATTAATTTAATGTTTTGGATGAGTGAGGTTCAGCCAAACACATCAAATATTCAAATTTAGGTAAATTATGTTCCATTTTCACTGAAAATGACATATATATTATTTTAAGTAAATATAGAGTAAAACATTTCACTATATTGCTTTTAATACATATAAAGTTTAAAGATAGGGATAAAATCAAATTATGGTAATTTATAAATTTTTATTTTAAATTTAGATTATTTTTTATCATGGTATGTTATTTTTAATCTCTAGCAATGAAATAATTACCTTAAATACTTACATAACACTAATACATTGCTTGTGCAACTAGTATAAAAATCAAGTAAACAATTTGGATGATTTTTAGTGTTATAAAAATTTTATAGATTAAAATATCATATTAGAGATGTGTTAAAATATTATATTCTAATTCCTTTTATATTATGTTGTTTTCAAAGTCAAATTAAATGAATAGTTCTAAAAATGACATTTATGATATTTTACAAAAAATAATATTTTATTAAATGATTTACAATTCATAAAAAAATATTAGGCCAACTTAATTATATATGGTTTTAAATATCAAACATGGTCCATTTATAGGTCACTTTTCCTTTTATTTTAACTTTATTAATGCTTAAAGAGTAAATTTTTTTATCACAATAATTGTAAAAAAGGGTTAACAAGGGATTAGAAAAATAGATAAGGGTAAAAACATAGCCTAAACATGTCAAATTTTTTTTATGAGATTATATCAACACCTAATCATATTATATTAAAATTTTATTAATTTTTATCCATTTTACTTTGAAAATTAGTTTATATCAATTCAATACTTTAAGTAATTACAAGTGTGCCCCTCCCCTCTTTTACAAATGGGAACCCCATCCCCTCTTATCTCCAAACTTAAAAATCCTTTTGGATCCATGAATAACATAAAAAATCCATTAATTACATCCCTACCTATGTCATAAAGTAACTTATTTGATCAGAAAAACAACCTAGGAAAATTTTAGGTGTAACCCTAAAGAGGTTGTCCGAAGAGGAGGTATAATTATTAACCGATAATTTTTATTTTATTTATTATTATACCTACTTAGAATATTATTAAAACATGATTATATAAGAAAATAAATATCTACCATTTACTTATATGTTATTCTGTTAATGTAATAACCTATATCAATATCCTCTTCCATCAAATGGGAAATAAAACCATCATTAGTGTGTACGGCGGACTACCGCCTCATAAACTGATGTAATTTGTTTTCCTTCACCGTGTCTAATGACTAGTTATAATTACTTATTTAATATACATATTTATATATATATATTAAATTCATAAAAGATTTATCAATATATAAATATAATATATCATATACTTTCTTACCTTTCTATCCATTGAAAAATGAAAATGCAGTTTGTGCGTATTTGTGGATTACCACCTCCAAGAAGTGATGTGACTCTTTTTCCATGAGCACATCAAATATAAATTATATATAGGTGTATTTATAGAAATAATATGATATTTATGATTTAATATTAATTCTTAAATATTAAATTAATACTTACATTATTTCCAGCATGATTGTTGAAAAATTAAATGTTACTCATGCGTATGTACGACCAACCGTCTCCATGATTGTAGCATAGTTTGTTTTCATAACCATTTCTGAATTTTAGTTTTAAAATTAAATTTAATGTATAAAAATTATAATTATTTTATGATTACCATTCTTGATATGATGTAATAATGAACTATTTGACTATAGTTAACCTATCGAAGTAATTTTGGACATATGAGTTGAATTTCATGAAAATGTTCAATGTGAACTTAAATGACTGATCATGAAATGGTAATAAATAAAATAAAAAGAATAATAAACTTAAGGTTTTCTCTCTAATACAACCATTACCTGAAATTTGAATTCTATTATACAATTCCATTTTTTATTCAAACAAAAAGCATACTTTGCTTTGTTATTGGTATCTTAGTTTTGAAAATGGGTATTTAAAAGAAAAGGGTATTTCGATATCTGAAAGTGTTTTACATATGGATTCAAAAGAATTTTTCTAGGGTTTTATGATGAAAAGGTAAAAGATTACGTTTTCTTATTCATGGTGTGGTCATTAAAAATTTTTCAGGATGATGGTTTTTATTAATATAGATCATTATGATATGTGATCCTAATATATCACATGATGATGGGTGAGCCTAATATAGCTCATGATGACAGGTGAGCCCGATATAACTCTCTAACAAATTAGTTAATGAATATGTTCTCTGGAGAACTATGTTGGAAGTCAAATATAATGGTTACTCTAATTATAAGGGTTATTTTAAGATGATTTATAAAATCACCTACATGAATTTTCTTTGTTAGCTAATGAGATTTCTTGGAAATCATTTGAATTTCTAAATGTAAGCTCATAATATTTTAAAAGGATGGATTATTCACTTCTAGGGTAAAAAGTTATGTTTTTATGAAATTTTTTTTCATGGGTTTTAATATTTTCTAAGAAATACTCATATTTATGATTTTTCAGTTATGTTTTCTTATAAAGTGTTTTATGAAAAAAATTATGCTATAAAGTTGGTTTCATGAATAAGTAAATGATTACTTAATTTCAAAGTTTATTAAGTTAAATTAAAACCATCTTTTATGAAATAGGGGTGTTAAAATAGACTAATGGGTTTATTTATTCCCTTTTTGAGGTCTCTTACTGATATTTTTGTTATAATCCTGCAATTTTAAAAAAAATTCATAGGTTTTAAGGATTAGTTGGAATAAAGAAGAAGTAAATTTGAAAATAAAAAATATTTTTTATGAAAAGAAGACATTTTTATTTTTAAAAGTTTTCCATAATAGAAAACATGGATACTAATAGGATGTGTTAAACATGTTTTATATGGGTTTTTATGTAATATTTATGACCTAATTATTTTAAACTCCAATCCTAAAAAGATATTCACAATGATAGAAAGTTAATTCTTGTCAAAAAAATAAATTTCAGGTTAAATAAGGATTGGGTCCTTATAGTTTATATCATAGTAAAATTTTAGATAATTTTTGAGGTTAAGATAATATATGTAAGAAAAAATTAAGAGATTCTAATTTATGGTTATCATGATATAACATTTGAAGATTACCATGTCTCTTTATCTAAACAATTTCTGTTCAGAATGGTTTTCTACAGAGGAAATAGGGAAGCTAAAGTAGGAAGGCACTGAGAGGATGATATCCTTAAAAATAAGCAACATAGAATGGTTATAATTCAAAAAAAGTAAATATTTTCTATGATGGGGTTGGGAATATGTTAACCCGACAATATTATTTAAATTCTCATTGATTTTGATGCTAAAAAAACCCTCATTTTTTACTAATAATTTTTTTTCAAGTGAATTTCAGGACTATACTTATTGGAATATTTGTTTTATTTTATAATTAGTCTAGAAGTTCAAAGTAGTATGGAATCACTATTTAAAACTTATTATTTATTCCCTACGTTGAAATCATAACATTAGGTTCAGGAAACTAAGTTTTGATAAATAATTCTAGTTTTTTACCTTGTGATTTGTGAAAACATTAGGACCGAAAACACAACATTTGTGATGAAACCAGTGTTTTAAAATATAACATGTGGTTTTTAAACCCAATGTTTGGAATCAACCATAAATTCTGAACTATACATTTTAAGACTCTGTACACAATTCAACCTTATGTTTAATTAGTTTTCAACAAGATTTAAATTTTGGATTATTTTGCAATATTTTTTCAATGGTTTGTCTAAAATAAATAAAAATTTAAAATCTATTCAAATTATTATTAAAACTATATTCAATAAAATATTAAATCATTCCTATTTTAAGGGATGATACAATTTTTAGTGGGCATTTAAATTCAAATTAAAAATGTACTGAATATTTTAAATATTTCATGATTTATCTTGCAATATTTTCAGATCTATTTGACCAAGATAAAATCGGCATTCTAATTTATTCTCAATAGGTTTCATGTGAAAGGATGTATGATATTAAGAAAAGGGAATTGATATTTTTGAAGTTTTGTTATATAATCAATTAGAATGATCTAATTTTCATGATTATTGATGATTAAATCTAATACTCTATTTTTCATTTGATTTGTTATTAACATAAGATAAATTTCTATCAATTGAATCTATTATGCTATCTTGATTTTTTAAAAGATGTATATTTTCATATAAATGATTAAACTTAGTAAACATTCATGTTTTGATTCATTTCTGCTATTTTTTTCTCGAATCTCTTCTAAAGGAATAAAATTTAGAGATATATAAGTTTATATTTTATTGTTGTATTTGTCCTAATACTATAATAGTAATCTGTAGAGACCAAAATCTTGACGTACATGGAAATTACATTACTTTTACAGAATACTTAATACCTAACAAAAATAGACACACAAGTACCGTAATAGTTTAATGTCTTTGGAATATAGAAATATAATCTTCTAATCGTGATGAAAAATCTTCAACATCTCCCATAAAGATCTTCCCATTTTGTTTTCTTCCCTAAAAGATTTATTTAAATCCTCGGGAAAATAAAACATATAATGGGTGAGCTAAAATTCTCAGTAAGGGTAGGCATGGATAAAATAGAACAAATCATATACATTTGAACTTAAAAAAACATGAACATAATGTTTAAACATCAAAATCTTGATAAATGACATAAAACATGGCAGTATGTAAGGCATAGATCATAAAGAAACATTAATCATGATAAAATAGATTGGAAATAAAACATGTAATTGTGGAAACTATTAAGCACATGTTATGATTTCCATAGTAGCCAAGACATTGCTTCCAAGACCATCTTAGTGGACAAAGTCCCTTTCTGAATCGAGTTCACTCCTCGTTCCAGTCCTGTATCACTGAACCGTATAAACTTTCCATTCTAGCCATGTCTATCTCATGATATATAAATATTTACCCAATTCATTGGAGCGATATATAGGTCCCACCCATCTCATAATGAAATCATTATTACTTGTGCCACAAAATAAACATAAATCATACATCATAACTCAAAGAGTAAAATGGGTTTCATAAACATCATCCCATCATAACATAATCTATATAAAACAAATGGATATAATTTCATCATAAGAAAAGTAAAACCATGTAAATCATAGATAAATTATACTTGAAACATAATCATACTAAATAATGTCATCTTAGATGGAAAATAGTTTTGACGAAACACTTGAAATGAATTCTTGAGGAAAATATCCTTTCTTCTTCAAAATCATTTTCTTTTCACAAAATGCCATGAAATTTTAAAAGAAAAGTATTTTGTTGAAAATAGTCTTGAAATATTGTAGATTAAGCTTCATGAAAATAAGGCGTTATGAAACTGTAAAAATCTATTCATGCTGTATAAGTTAAAAAAACATTCTCCTCATACTTTTAATAGAAAAGTTAAAAAGTACCTCGTATGGTAAACAAAAGAAAGATTCCTTACATACCATGTAGTAAAAGTAAAAAATGGGTAAAAAGGAATTTAAACATACATTAAACCATTTTTTTAGAAAACAGGGACAAGGATGACAAATATAACCCTATTAAATACTTACGAATAAATAATCTCAGATAAAAACGAGATTGGAAAAGTTATCCCTTACCTTAGGTCCGATATGCTTCGTATGTATTTGAAACTTCTATATAATGATTTAAATAATGTCATTTAATTATTACAGAATCATATTCATTGTTATGATATCATATATGGTTCACTTATGACTTTATTTTACTCGTTCTTTTGTAAATTCCATGTTAAAGCAGCGTTTTGGGTAAAATCGTTTTATTTATCGTACGTGTTTGGACATGTTGTTATTGATATTATTATTACTTATATCATGATTTAATTACTTCCAGAATGTAAATCATGATTTATATATCATATATATTCCGTACATACATATATATAATAGATAGATGAATGAAATTAAATACACCGTTCATGGAGACGGTAGGCCGTACGTACGCATGAACGCTGTTTTCCTTTCCTTATTGACTTGAATGGAAGTAAGTAGATGACATATATATGTACATAAATACAGTATCTTTATATTTTATTATTATTCAGTATATATACTTTATAATCATTATTGAATGGTTAACATGGAGAATGAATCTAATCGTGTCGTGGAGACGGTAATCCTTCCGTACACACGAGCGATGATATCGTTACAATAATTATTGAATTGAATTGGAGTGGATGATATAATATCTCATAATCAGTATGATGTTATAATAACCATATATAGTTATTTATTTACACCATTATACCCATCCAAGTAAGGTGGTGGTGGAAAAACAGATTACACCATGACATGAAGATGGTATTCCGTACGTACGCATGCGCGGTGATTTAGTTTTCCGTAGGATGGATAAAAGGTGAAATGAGGTTGTTTCATATTTATAATGACATATCATTATATTAGTGATACTTATGTTATTACTTTATAATTAAACAACTAAATAATAAGTTGAATAAGAAAAAAACTTGAAAGAATCGGTAGAAGAAATTACCTCTTCTTCGATGCACCCCTTTTAAGCTTCCTCTTAAGGCACTATAGTTGGTCTTTTTAGGAGACCATAACCTCCAGAATGTTTCTAAGGAAGTGGATAAGAGAAATGGGCATGGGTTTTCCAAGCTTGAAGGCTCAAGGTTGTGTAAAGAGAAGAGGGAGGAGGTTCCCTTTTATAAGGAAGGAGAGGGGCACCTTTGGAAACATAAGAAATATTAATTTATAATAAATTCAAACCCCACATAAAAACCTCCAAAAATGACATAAATATGAAGCTGAGATGAGATAGGGTTGTAATATCATCAGAAAATAAAATTTAGACATGTTGGGAATTTATTTTAAACCTTATCAATTTTATTTATCCTTATTTAATTTATTTAATCTTATTTGTAGTAATAATATTCTAAATTTTAAATTGTTATAAATAATTACTTATGTGTTTTGAATTATCTATAATTGGGTAATTTATCACATTTTAGACCATATAAATTTCAATTTATAATTTTTAAATATTTATGTGATTTTTAAAAAATTTAATAATATGTTATTTTTATAAAATAACAATAGTGTTAATTTTGACACTATTCATTTATTTGAATTTAAATAAAATCCAAACAGAGGAAATATTCGACCAAAAATGTTTAATATATTCATAACATGTCATATTAATCTAGAAAATTTGTGGAGAACATTAATTAGTTCATATAATGTTTATCTTAATATTTATAAAACCATTTATTTTATATTTCCCTTAATAAAACAATTACTACATCATTTTTTGTATAATCAATTAGTATAATTATTATTTGCATAAAAAATTAAAAATAAAATACTATGATGAAGATAAATATAATACCTCTCATAATAATATTTTTACTCTAATTTATCATCTTAAAATCACAACATTTAAATTGTTATATTTATTAAATTATGAAGGTGACATCTTTGACATCATTTAAAATAAAATAATGTAAATGTCCTAATCGGTTTTTAAGGCTCCAAATGGTCCAAATATAGACCCTTAGATGATTAGGGTATAGATATACTCTACCAATAATGTTTGGTCAGGTTTATGGTCCTTTTGATAGGTATTATTATTTTAATAAAAACTATATTATTAATTTTTCACTAAATAAATAATTTCTACATCATTAATGTATAAGATTTTAAGGTAATAAAATATTTATTAAAAATTACAAATAAATTACCATGAAAAATAAAAATATTTTAGATTTAAAATGAGTATTTATAATCTAATTTATATTATTTATTACTGTATATTAAAAATAATCTAATTATTAAAGTTTGAGTGCGACATTTCACTTTCCTTTAAATAAACTAAATAAATGGTCTTAATAAAATACAAGTGGGATCCATTAGATTCCATTTCGACCCAAGTATGATTTAGGGTAAAATATAATCATCCAATTATATTAGGACACGTGTTAGAGTAATTTTATAATATTATATTTACCCTTAATTACCTCGATTTACCTTTAACTATGGTAAATAAAATTTACCGTAGTTACTATTCATAATGACTAAAAATAAAAAGTAGTTTATTAACATAATTTGGACCTACTGATTAAAAATATAGAATAAATTTTTTCAAATTCAAACCACAGAAGTTGCAGAAATTAATTTAAAATTAATCTCGTTGTTAAGAAAATGAGTTTTAAAAGTTAAAACATTGCAAAAGATTGAAATGATTTTACCTATTAATTCAATGTAAAATAAATGATAATGACATAAATGATATTAAATGGTAAAAATATATTATATTTATACTTTAAAACCATTCAATATTATAATTTAACCATATAAATTATTATGATGAAAAAAGTTGTTTTTAATTAAAATATAGCGTGTTTTTACTATTCATTAAAATATGAAATTTATCAGAATAATATGAAAATTTTATCCAAAGTAAATTTTTATATCCTGATTCCAAATGAGAATTTAATTTTGTAAAATTGAACTTATAAACTTGTCAAAAACTATATTTAAAGTGGGTGCGCCATCAAAAGGCCGCAAAACTGCATTTTTTTGAAAAATACTTCTTTTACTCGAAAAATTTATTTTTTTCTCACACGATGTTCTATAAAATGTGTAAGATGAATAATAATGTTATAAAATTCAAAATTTAGTTAATAATATTCATAATGGATAGTTCATAATAATATTATAACAATATATCGTTGTTTAGTGAAACCCGGTATTGCGTACTACACACGCTATCAAGGAAGGTCATGATTGCGTGTAATGCAAGCCAAGTCAAGGCTGCATGTAGTGAAAGATCCCTTTTTTGTTGCATATAACATAATAAAAACTTATTTTATTTATACATTAAACAAAATCTATACTTAATGTTGCGTAGAATAATTTCTACAAAACGAACTTGAAATTGTTTGTAACACGAGCCAAGAATAGTGTTGCGTATACTGCAAGCTAATACAGTGTTGCGTATAGCACAAACTAATTTTTGTGTAGCATACAACACAAGACATCAATGAAATTAAAAAGAATAATTCTCATAAAATCTCAGGTTGTTACATAATCTATCTTTTTTCTTCTATGTGTTTATGAATATTCCCTCAACAAAAAGAATATGTATTTATTTGAAGGAGTGTTCTTTTAAGAGCACTTTTATTTTCTTTTGAAGATCTCATCATATTTCAGTTTAGGATGAAACTGTGTGCTTAACCAACATTCAACAATAAAACTTCTCTTTTTCAATTACAATATCAACTTCTCATACTAGGTTACTAATATTAAGGTTTACTATAAAAGTACTTAATCATTTATAAGGTATTAATTTCTTGAAAATAGTTATAGAGGCCCCTAGAAAAAGGACACATTTAGTGAAAATCATCAAGATCATCTTGAAAGTGTTGGTGGAGTGGACTAGGGGATGTTGGTTCCACAAAATTATATAAAAACTTATTGTTTAATGTCATTATTTATTTTTTACCACATAATCAATTTAAATAATAAGGAATAACATTGAGTTCCTAATCACAAAGGGTGATAAGTTTTATTTTATCAAAGTGTTTTTAAAATGGTACAATTCACCTACCTCTTGTGTCTTCATATATATTTTGACCAACAATTGGAATAATATGAGTATTTTTTTAATAATTCATTTATGATCTAACAAGATTAATTTAAAGGTCAATTTAAAGAAAAGATATCTATAGATGAAGTCAAATAATCCATGCCAATGATTAGAGAACCATATTTTAATGGAAAAAATTAGAGATGTTGGAAGGATATAATGATTCTCTATTTGAATAATATCCATTCTAAATTTTATATAAATATTGTAAAACTGTATAAAATATCTGGAGAACTATACAATTAAGGTTATACTAAGTATGTTGAATATGTTGTTAATTCAATATCCATGAATTTAACTATATGTGGACATAGTCCAGATGAATTCAATAATTTTTCACAATGTAAAATTGATTATGAAATTTGGTAGACGATAGATGTTGTCTATAAGGTGATTGAAAATGTCATATAGTTGATATAAAACTTTTCCAAAATAAAATTTGATACTTACATGATGTATGATAGAGAAAGTATGACACAAATTAATGTGATGTTGACTAAAATAGTCAATGGTTTTGATACCTTGGGAACTGTATTTACATATCTAGATAAATAATTAAAATTTCTCAGATTCTTACCCTAAAAAATGAAAATAAATTTAAAGAGGATAATTTATTCTCGAATGATTCAGGCTATTTAGATTCTGGAATTGAACTATCTCCTCTGGATATAAGATTCAACAAGTTTTATAATAAAAATAAAGGCTTCAAGATGTATTTCAATTATTTCAAGAAAAAGAGTTACATAATAAATAAAGGTAGATATTATGAATAGAAATTATGGGGAATATCAGACCTAATTTACCACAATTGAAAAATTAAAAATAAAGGTTTGAAAAGGGAGAAAATAAGTACCAAATGAAATTTGATTTTTTGTAGAAATAGAAAATTTCTTTGAAGTCTATATGGACTGTTTCTAAAGACTCTAGTATCTCTACAAGTTCTGAATCAAAAAGAAGAACTCATGTCTGAAATAAAACATGTGTTTTATGGCTAAATGATAATATGTACAATCCTATTATTATTTTACATATGATTTTGAAAGTTTTTCTAATAGTAAATTACCTTATTACTACTATATTATTGAGGAGAAATATGAATCATTAATTAAGAATCATAAATAATTAAAGAACATACATAATTATATTCTAAATAGAAAATATTATTTTTAAAAACAATATTTATAATTAAAATAAAAACTATGTAAATCCTCTTTAAACTGCACTGTGTGTGAAACTAGATTTAATGAGATATAGTATGATGTAGAAAAATTTAAAAGTAATACTAGTATACTTACCAAGTGAGAATAATATTTTAATCATATTCTGGAATGAATATTCTCATAAATGGAAAATATGGTATTGTAATCAAATGAGAAAATTCAAAGCTATATAAAATTATTTTGTGCATAGATCAAGGAATAAAATCATGTCAAATATTACTTGATTTTATTATGGTATTAATGGTTATTTTTATAAAAATACCCATCTCATGAATTCCCATATCAGTAGTGAAAAGAAAGAATATATTTATAAAATTTAATCTTGTTGGGAAAAAATCCCTCAAGGTAACATTGTAGTATTTTTGGGTTGATTTTGTTTGTTAACAAAGGAGGTTTACATGGAGAATTGTCAAGTTTCATAGATATTGTCGACAATCAATGTTGAAAAAGAACCATGAAAAAGGAATGAATAATCTAGAGGTTGTACAAAAGAGCAGTACAAGGTGGCGTTGTTTCCCAGTGTTTGCCAAATTTTTGGGGTCCAAAATTTGGAGTTTGGTAAGCATCGCAAAAATTGTATTTCCTTGTAGATCTAATTTAAATATGGAAAAGGCATGAATTTTATGAAGATAGGCTTCATGGATTGTATTTCATGAAGATAAGAAAAATGTTGATGGTGATGCTTCACATTTATGATGAGCTTTGTGAATGGAAGTGTGGAAAGGAAATGCGAGGGAGATTTGCGGCGGCGACGCGAGGTAATTGATGGAATGGTCCGCGATTACGATGAGCTCCACGATCTGAGAATTGCCGAGGTGCTTCGCGATTTTGAGAGAATTCCGGCAGAATATTTATAGCTTCGCGATTGGCGATGATGTGGTGCGGACTTCGCGCTGAAGGGTCGAGGGTCGGAGGAATCTCCTATAAATAGAGGTAGACCCCCTCGAGATAAGTAGAGAGTTTTTAGAGAAAATATTTTGCTCTAGGTTCGCGAAGGTGGTTCGCGAAGGTTGTGTGCTTCGCGAAAGGAAGGAGATTCGTGACGTCTATTCTTGCTCCATGAAAGTTGGGTGCTCTGCGTTGGGTCAGTGAGCTTTGCGAGGGAAGTCGCTCTGTGACGACTTGAGCTTCACGAGAGTTCTTCGCGAAAAGGTAGGAGCTTCACGAAGGCTTGTTTGATCTTCGCGAAATTGGGAGCCTCATGAAGTAGGGTGCTTTGTGAAGGTGTTTCCAAAGTGAGTTTTTCGGTGTTTAGGGGAAAAGGGGTATTCATCAGTGGATGAAATCTGTACTTTAATAGAGCATCCATATACAATAGAGGATGTATTCATTAGTGATAATGAAGAGACCTACATGTCTATAAACTGTGAGTGGATCCTTTCCAGAGCAGTGAGAAAAGGAAGAGGAAGAAAGTGATCCTATCCACCGATAGTGAGCCAGAGAGGGAGAGAGAGAGATAAGGAGTGACCCTTGGGAAAGCAGTGAGCTGACCCTAAACTTTGTAAAGGCAGTGAGCCTAGGAATAGAAGTGATCTAGCCTGAACATTATTGGCAGTGAGCCTTAGTGGATTTGGTACAGCGACACATCGCCATTGTATGCTCCTTGGACGTAACCAAGTCAGGGTGAACCAAGTAAAAATCTCTATGTTTTCCTGTTTTCTTCCCTACATTGCATTAAAATCATCATCACCAGATAAAGAAGAAAATAAGTGGTCATAATAAACACACAAGTGCAAACAAAGTGAACCTTTTAATAAATAGGTCAAGATCCGGTGGGGCAAGAATAATTTAGAAAATAATATCCATACCCTGATTCACCCCCCTCTCAGGGTATATAGGCCCCTATTGGTCCTAAAAAATCTAAATTTAATTATTCAATTTCTCAAAAAAGTAAAAAAGTATGGTCTCCTAGATATTTACTTGATGACGTAGCTCAACCCAAGGGTATTTGGGTACCAAAACATTTCTTGTTTAATGTGTTTATAGAAAAACATCCACTAGAAAAGATGTGTAATTTTTTATATGGATAATGGATTCTCAAGGAATATGAGTAGAGAATTTTCAAAATTCCATATAATATCAAAAGTATATAGATTCATGGTCACCATTAGAAATAATGCTAAAGGAAATATAATTATATTTGGTTTAGTGTGAGATCCAAAATCATTCTTGATCAATACAATTCTCTATGTTCAAGGGATAATGAAAAATCTAATAATCATTTATCAACTCTATGATGTTGGTTTTTAAGTTTTTTTCTAATAATTCATGTTCTATTTTCAAAAATAAATTGATTAAATTTTTAGAACTAGGATTTGAAGATGTTAGTACTTTGAACTTTAGTTCCTTGTGTGAATAGAAAGTGACCTATTCAAATACTAAAATAAATTAATCTTGGATGTGGAATAGGATACATGGAACATATAATATATTCTCTCTATCTAGGTTATCCAAGAAATATTTAGTTTCTAATCTTTCCAATCAGAATGTTGAGTAGAATAGACTTTGTGATGTATTCCAAATAAGAAAGAATCATAAGTCATCTTCTAAATATATTAACAAGGTTTCTGTATCTATACCTTTAGAACTTATTAACATGGATTTTTTATACCGTCTAGAGTAGTAATATTTTTTTGGATGATTCTATGTTTTTTTAGTTTTTGAAATTTTCAAATTTACCTGGGTTTATTTCATAAAATATAAAAGTGAAGCTCTTTATATTTTTGGGAGTTTTTCAAAAAAAATAAAAATGAAAAATATTTCAAAATAATTTCCTTAAGATGGATCATGGTAGAGAGTTTGAGAATTTGGAATTCAATTTTTTACTCAAAATTAGGTATTAAAAATAACTTTTTTTCCCTAAGAACACATCAAAAACATGGAATTATATAAAAAAGAAATGAAAGTATTCATAAAATGACAACAACTATATTAAATGAATATAATATTCCTACCTATTTTTTGGTATAATCTATCAATTTTTTTTTCATATTATGAATAGATTTTTAGGATGGATCATTCTTATAAAAAAACCCTATGAGTTATGTAACAATATAAAACCTAAAATTTGATAGTTTAAAGTGATTGGATGAAAAGTTTATATCTTAAACACCAAGGAAAAACTAGGTAAGTTTGATCCAAAGGTTTATAAATAAATCATTCTAGGATATTCTACTACTTGTAAAGATTTAAGAGTTTATAATAAAAATTCAAGGATTGTTGAAGAATCTATTCATGTAATGTTTGATGAAGGTGATCCTTTTGACCATTGAAAAAATAAAATAAATGAAGTTTCTAATTCTTTAAATAACTTGAGAGTAGAATATTATAAATATTTTTTTGAAAGAAAATTAGAATATTATGATATTAAATATATTTCTAAAGAACATGGAACTGGTGAACCTGAAAGTGTCTTACCTAGATAGACTAGAACCCCAAAGACCATCCTTTATATATTATTATAGGGTATATAGATATCAGTGTTAGGGTTAGAAGGAACATAGTAAATATAGCTGAGTTCTCTACATTTCTATCCCAGTATGAGAATAAAGCTATAGAATAATCCTTATAATAAGAGAGTTAGATGATTTCTATAAATGAAGAACTAAACCAGTTCAAGATAAATTAGTTATGATAATTAGTTTATAGGCCCTCAAACCATTTATTGATAGTAACCAAATGGGTCTTTAGAAATAAAAATGATGATCAACGTATAATTAATAGGAATAAGTCTATACTAATTATTAAGGGTCACAACTAGGAAGAAGGAATATATTATCAAGAAACTTTTCTATGGTTTCTAGTCTATAATAAATTAAAATCCCACTGGAATATGATTCACATATGAAATTTAAATTATATTATATGGATGAAAAATATGTTTTCTTAAATGGTTATTTAGTGGAGAAAGTATATGTTGAACAACCACTATGTTTTGAAAACCCTAATCCAATAAATTATAATTTAAAAATTAATAAAGGTATATCTAGCCTTAAACAAGCACCAAGGGATTGGTATAAAAAATTAAGTTATTTTCTTTTGAAAAATGATTTGTAGTAGGGATTGCAGATCCAACTTGTTTTTAAAAGGATTTCTTTATTATTTGTTTTTATTTGTAAAAATCTATATAGATGATGTTATTTTTGGTAAAAATAAAAAAAATATATGTAATGATTTTTCAAAATGTATGAAAAAATAAGTTGAAATGATTATAGTGGAAGAAGTTAATTTCTTTTTCAGTTTTTAGATTTATCAAAAAAATGGATTTTTTTTGAATCGTAAAAAATATACTATTAATTTATTGAAAAATTTTGGTCTTGAAAACATTAAGAATTATGAAACTACCATGTGTACTAATATAAAACTACATTTATATGAATCTAGAAAACTTTTTGACAATATGTTATATAGAGGTATGACTCATATATTTCTATATATTAATTCTAGTAGTCCAAACATTATTTTTTCTTTTTATCTTTTTGCAACATTTCAAGAAGACCCAAGATAATCTCATCTTACTACTATTAAAATAATTTTTTGATATTTAAAAGGAACTATCTTTATATCTATGGTATAACTAAAATCTTATAATTTTAATTTAATTTCATATTCAGATACTAATTTTGGAGGATATATAATATATAAATAAATCAGATTAGGAGGTTTTCACATTTTAGGAAATTTCTTAGTTTGATGGTCTAGTAAAATGCAATATTTAGTTGCATTATCAATAACTAAGGAAAAATATGTTTCTACTAGTAGTTTCAATGCACAAGTTTTGTGGATTAAAAACACTATTATGAACTTTGGAATAAATTTTAATCACATTTCTATTTTATGTTATAATACTAGTGCCATTAATGTTTCAAAAAATCCTGTGAGTCACTCAAGGACTATGCATATTGATATAAGATATCATTTTCTATGATATAATGTCCCTAAATGGGATATATATTTGGATTTTTTCAATAATAAGTATCAGATTTAAGATATTTCACTAAACCACTTCCCAATATTAGTTTCTATTTTAATAAGGATATTTAATTTTTTTTATTTTTAAATAATTTTTTATATTAATTTTTGTTTAATATTTTTAATTTATATTATTTAAATTATTTTTAATATATATTTTTAATGATTATTTGGTTTATAAAATTATTTGTTTAAAATTTTATTTTCATATTATTATTTTTGAAATTTTCTTTCTAATTTTAAAAACCCTAAATTATTACTATGTATTTTTGGCATGAGAATCTGAATATACAGTTAAAAACATCATTGTTTATTTCTCTCTCTCTATCTCTCTCTCTCTCTTACCTTAGATATTGTACCATTTAATTCTCAAAGATTTCAATATCTCATGAACCTTAATCCTTATACCTCAAACCTCCTCAATCTATGAAATGGTGAATATCAAGAGAACCAATGAAGCTATTCCAAGCTGATCAAAGCGAGATGGGATCTCATGTCTTGAAATTAAAATTCTACATTGGAAAGTCATTAATTTTAAATAGTTCTTATAGATGAACAATCTATTGGAACAAGACATAATATTTTAAGGAATAGTGTTTATATTTAATGTTAAGGATATAGATTATATTTTTGAGAAAGAAATAATTTTTTTTACAAACATGATCAGTTCAACTTTGGTGATACTAAGTATGTCGTTTCATCAAAGTTAAGAGATAATTAATTTTCATTTTCAACTGTATAAATTCAAAGGTTTTTTAATTTCTCCAATGAAGTCACATTCCACTTCAATTTATGGTAAATAGGGTATTCCATTCATAAATCAGAGGAAAAAATTTCATTATTATTTGGGAACTAAAAAATTAGAAAAATGTTTGTAAATGACTTAGAGGTTTCTTAAAAGGTGATAGTAAAATTAATTTAACTAGAATTAGTTCTATAGATGGATTATCTGAAGAAAATCCTTTCCCCTGATATGTATCCCATATTTTTGATGTTAAGAAGAATCAATTTGAGTTTCTATATATTTATATGGAGGTATATGAATCATTACTGTTAGAAGGATGTGAGGATGTTTTTATATTCTTATGGAAGGCATGTTTCACTTTTTTTCGTTACAAGAAAGGTATGTTCCATGATGTCTATATAAGAATTAGATACCATTTTTGTAATTTTATATCTACTAGAATTCTGAGGAAATTTTTATTTTTCTAGATCACAACAAAAGGAATTTTTTTCCAGTTGGTGATAAAAATTAGGAACAAACTAAAGAAAATTATTAGAGGGAGAAAATAAGTGTAAAATATAAAATTCAATGAGATTTTATGTGTAATGTACTGGATAATCCAAATTTTAAATAATTTCATAAGTGGATAGAGGCCTAGAATCTGATTGTATTAGTGAAACCAATATTGCTGTTAGTAAAAGGAGAAGGTAGGTGGTGGATACAAATATCCCTAACACGATAAGGGGAGTTCTTCAATTACTAAGATCTTTTGAAGATCCATTTGGTGAAGGAATTAGTAAAATACTTGTTCTAAGACCCAAAATAAGATAAGTGACTATAGAGTAGGCTGTAAGATCCCTTCTTTTCTAGGTATTTCTATCTTTCAGTTTTGGAAATCATTTTATTGTTTGGTTTTATTTCTTGATCCTTGGATAGAGAGTTTAAAGTGAGGTGGGATAGTTCTGAGTAGGTGATGTAGAAATACAGAAAATACAGGGGGCATAGATAATTTATGATTTAAATTAGGTATTAAATATGTAAAATGATCGGGTGAGCGTACCCCATGAAAATACTTTTCCATTATAAAGTTTTAAATGCCGAGCATAAAATAATAATTTACATAGTAAAAAATTTATACGATGTAGAAATTGGTTTTTATGTGGTTTTAAATCCAGGTAATGGTTTTTTCGGTGGATATATACATTTTGGAAATTATGATATAAATACCCTATTTACACCATAAATAAGATTTTCCCAATGTGTTTTAAAACCTAAGTGGATTTCATGTGTTTTGATAATGTGTAACCTTACCTATCGATCTTTAGGCCTTTTAGTGATGTGTGAGATATCCCTTATAATTCATAATCTTATTTAGTTAGATATTGGAAGCTTAGATTATGAAATTTAAGGTAAGAGAGCAGTAACTTTTATTTACTTAAGATGTTGAGAATTATTGTGATCCCCTCTTTTTTGATGTAGGTGGTTTAGAACAAATCCTAAAAAGTTTGTTCCAATTATTCTAATATGGTCAATAATTGAGATCTTACTATTACACTATACAAATGACCTATATAATTTAATAAATAATGGTTGATGACAATATTATTTTTTATACCTCTCATGGATTCCATTAGATATGTTGGTGTCGATACCAGACTTATGGACACCTAATAAGTGATCCAACCCTTGAATTTGTAATGAATTGTTAACCTTGTTTAATATGAATTTGTCATAATAAGTGAATTATAGTAAATATTAATTTTGATGACATATTTGGACATGATTTTTGTGTTCCCATGTGTTATATTGGTTTGGGTTATTATCTTGTTAAGACTTCTAATCATGCTATAATTATTAGAGGGAATTACCCAGATATATTGTAATTCTTAGAGGGCTCTACCTGAATATGCTATAATATTTGGAGGGATCTTCCCAATATGTTGTAATGATTGGAGGGTTATACTCGGATTGTCTTAAATTCATAGACAGATATTCCTAGACATACTAAAATTATTAGATGGCTATTCCTAGTTTTCCTTTGATGATCTGAGGTCTATACCTAGGGAGGGTCATGATTATGCTTGGTATAGTTCTATGACATGGTCACTGATATAAAAAAGCATGCCACAAGAGGTTTTTTAAGTTGTGGGTGTCAACACAGAGCCCAAGGATTAGTGGGTTTATTTTATAATCTATATTAATTTAAAAAATCAATACCCTATTTATCACTTTATTGAATTCACTATATTCTATGACTATATTTATTTGAAATGGCAGTGTCGACCTACTGAGTTGTACTCACACACTATTTAGGATACTCTTTGGTACCCAATAATATTTTATTGATACATGTATGGACAAGGGAAATGTACTATGTTATTGATTATTTCTTATTGGACGGGTTGATGTTTGAAGATAGGACTAACATGGGGCTTGAAACTAGGGATTTATGAGTCTTTTGTCTTTTCAGTTTTGTCTTTTATTTATATAAAATTCCACATGTTTTTGAGATATAATTTTTTCATATCATTATATGATCCATTTATTATCTATATTTTTTGATTCATCTTTTATTCTAATTTGGATTCTTGTTTGTTTAATCATGTTGTTTCTAATTTTTTTTATCTTTTATCATATTCCCTTATTACTGCCACTCTGTACTAGAGGGTATAATCTCCACATTATATTCCTTACACCATTGTTACTTGTCTATTGCCTCTAGCGTATGATGAGATGTTCTTGAGGTAAGGTAACCCCCACAACTCGGTCACATGAGGGAGTGTAGGGTTAGGTATGTTACAATATGGTATTAGAGATAGGTTTCAATCGTAGGACTTGTGGGTTTGAGTATAGCTTATGCATGTGTGTGTGTAAGGGGAGACATGGGAGAGGGAGTCTGATATGTGGACATAGTGTTCAAACTTAATTGATGATAACTACCAAGATTCTTTGAAGCATATATCAAGGAAAATATGTTCTATGTAGTGGAGGTTTTAAGATTTGTTATTTTCCAGGTAAGTCTCTCTTTCAATTTAGGAAAGAATTTTATTATTCCGTTGAATTTTTTCAAGTCTTGTTTGGTTAGTATGAAGCAATGTGGGATGGTTCTGGGAAAGTGTTGTAGAAGTGAAGAAAATAAAAACTAAAGAGATAATTTACAACATAAATTAGGGAATTAACAGTGTCAAATTATCAGGCGATCTAACCCCATGAAAATTATTTTACACTATAAGCTTTCCAAGGAAGAATTTAAAACAAAAATTTACATCATAAAATATATTCTCGATATAGAAATCATTTTTTATATGGTTTTATATCCATCAAATAGGGTTTTAAGTGGATATAGAAATCATGCAATTTATGACATAAATACCTTATTTAGGCAATAAATAATCTATAACAAGTTTGTTTTAAAACCTATAATTTCTATCATGTATTTTGATAACGCATAACCTTCCCTCTTGATCTATTGACCTTTGAGGTATGTGTGAGACACCCCTTCTGATCTAGATATTTTCTTAGTGGGATATTCGTAATTTGTATGATGAGATTTAAGGGAAGGGAGTATGAACTCATATTTATGTTAGACATTGAGAATATTTGGCATCCATATTCTTTGAAGTAGGTGGTCTATAACAACTCTATAAAATTCATTTCCAATTCTTCTAGTATGAAGTTTTTTTATCATTCCAACACACCATGTGCATAACCTATATAACTGAATAAATAATGTTTGATGATAATCTTATTTTTTAGAACTTCAATGGATTATATTGGATCCATTGGAGTTAATACTAGAATTTTATCCACCTAATAAGTGATCCTACCCATGAATTTTTGATGTTTTGATAGCCTTGTTTAATGAGAATTTGGAATAATAAGTGAATTGTGGAGAATAGTAATTTTGATGAAATACTTTGACATGCTTGATGTGTGACCATGTGTTATATTGGTTTGTATTATTGTATTATTATGAATTATTATCATGTTGTAATGTTTATAGGGCTCTACCTAGATATATTTTAATGCTCATAGGGATCTACCCAGATATATTGTAAATCTTAGAGTGATCTAACTAAATATATTATAATTATTAGATGGCCCTTCCCGGGCAAATTGAAATTTTTAGAGGTAAGAAATTTTACTTACTGAAATGATTATTGGTTTATTCCGAGTTTTTCTATGATTATTTAAGGTATATACCCTTGTAGGGTTATGGTTTTTTTTGGCATGGTTTTGTATCATTGCCAAAGTTATATGGAATCATGTTGAAGCATGTTTTCCTAGTCCTGGGTGTCAGCCCAGAGCTTGAGGGTTATTAATATTATTTTACGAGCTATATTAATTTAATAAATTAATACCCCTATTTATCACATTATTTCATTCACTATATTCTCAGACCATATTGTTTAGACATGGTGGTGTTCAAATACATAATTTTACTCACACACTATTTGGGCCGCTGTTTGGTACCCAATCATATTTCATGGATGCAATAATTGACAAGGAAAAGAGACCATGTTGTTGATTGTTGCTTGCTGGATGGGTTGGAGTTTGGATATGGGACTAACATGGGACTTGAGATCAGGTATCTTGGAGTCACTACAATAAAATGAGCGTCTAGAGGTATTTTTTTATTTAGAAATGGTTTAAACCGCTGCTATATGGTTCTGCAACAGTTTCAAAAAGTTTCATCTAAAATTGGTGTTAGAAATCAACATGCAGATGTTTCTTCCATTTAGTGGAGTTTTTTGGAAAGTGTCATAGAAATAGTATTTCATAGTGTTTTTTATAGTTTTAGTGACATTTTTTTGTTTAAAGAAATAAATGGGATCTAGCGGTAGTTTTTAACCACTGCTAAATTCGGGAATTTTTATTGAAAAAAACTGCCTATAATATGGATAAAGCCACCCTGAGTAATTTTTTCCATTTTTAGCAGTGGTTTTAACCACCTCTCTAATAAAATACCATAATATAGTGGCAGTTTAAACCGCTGAAAAAAATACAATATCTTATGGCAGTTTAAACTGTCATTGTCTCATGCATTAAAAAAAACAAGTTGTAGGTTCTATAGCCCAATAACCTGCAGCCAAAATAACATAATAATGACAATAAAATTTTTACTATATCATCAAATATATCATCAACGTAGAAGAAAAAAAAACACAAGTAAAATCTAAATAATCAACATATGTTGATTCTCACTAAAACATAAAGAATCAACATATTGAAAAAGGAAAACAACACATTGAAATAATAAAACAAGACACAACACATTAAAAGAATCAATAATACATAAAAACATGGAAAGAATCAACACATTTAAAGAATCGATAATACACTTCTCAATACACTGAATGAATCGATACATTTCTCATTTAAAGTATGTTGATTCTTTAAACTATTACACAACACATTTCCAAGGAAAACATAAATTTAATACATTAAAAAATAGTTATAAATAGTCAACATAATTTCATTAAAATGAGGATTCACATGTTAAAACTAAATCCACCAAAATTAAAAACAAGATAAATTAATTTAATAATAAATAAATAATTCTCAATATGAAACCATCCATCATGAATACCATTTTCATCAAAAGGTTCATTGATGATTCAAAACCAATAACCAAGTCTTAGATAAAGCATAAATCACCTGAAATATCCATAAATGGTATAAACCTCCACAAGTGAGGACTAAAACTGACTTGGATTTACACAATAGGTAAATACTTTATGTTATCCTGGGACTTCCAACACTAATCACACCCCTTTATGAGATCACAAGAAACAACATAAATGCCTCTATGTGCCTAGACTAACTAGAATCCACATAGTTCGAGTTACCCAATTACATACCCACAACTTATCCAATACCAACAAGAAAGATCTAAAAACAGCGTCCATGAACAAATAGAGAAAAAAAATATCCCAAAAGGGAGATCACCCAACTCATCAAAATCGAGCTCTAACCAAGAAGGTGAAAACCATATGATACTAATCGAACATAGATTATGACAGATAGGGGTTATCCTATATGTTATAGGCATGAGATATCATGGTATGGATAAGTGATATAAGACCTTAGTTTAGTGAAAGATAATATAAAATGGTCCTTGGTCAGTAGGACTGGGTCATAATGTGAGATTTGGAAAAGCGTATATACTTTCCTATAATGGTTGGGGTTAGATAGAGATTATAGTCTTGGAGAAAACCATGGGGTTTTGTGTCATGAATTGACCTATGGGGACCCTACTTGGGACACCAGTAAGCTGAGAGTGATACCACATGTTCACCCCTAATAGCTAAAGGGACAGCGACAAGAACAATGTAATAATATCTCTAAAGTGGGAGGCTTTATTCTATTTTACGTTAACACACACACTCAACTCCATGAAATACTGTATAGGTATAATAAAATAAAACCTCTTGATGTTAAAAATTCATGTATTAACCTCTATGAAATAAATCATAATGAGATAGATAAATATCCAATAAAGGAAATGGGTAAAATACATTCCAAACCAAGAAGAAGGAAAGTAGTTCCCAATCTAGAAACAACTGAAAGAAAAAAGAAGAGGAGTTCCCAACTCAAGATCCCTAAGTATGACCACCAAACATAGTTAGTACCGCCATTTGCTTCTATGTTCCATATATACTAGTTCCACTAAGGACACCATCTACTAGTTTTCTGTATAAGAAAAAAAATCATGAATACAAAGCCCATGAAGGTGCGAGTATAAACATACTTAGTAAGACACAATGAAAAAAAGTAGGAAATAATAGAATATAATAGTCAGATTAAGCTATATGTAAAATAGAGACAAAAAATAAACATCATATATTATCATATATAAATTTCAATTTCCATAGCAAGTTTAAACACAACATATAGATATATGGTTATACAACACATACATAGGGAACCCATTGTACCAATCTGATCTAAAATATAAGAAAAAGATAAAAAAACCCACATTGGACATACTGATACATGAAAAAACCCTATCCCCTAATCATTTCCCAATGATGAAATCTGATCGTCACCCTATCCATCTCTATATCTACTTCCTAATATAAGAACCTATAAGAGAATTATATTGAAAATTAAACAATACTGCATATTATATTTAAACTTAAAACCAATAAAAGTTTGTGAACTAAATTATTTTGAGGTTTTTTTATTTACCTTTTCACCACAAGTCATCACTTGCAATCCTTATTTTCCTACCAAAGACCTTATATGGTTATAGTCCCAAACCCATCTGCACACTCGACCAGGATGATCCTTCTCCCGGACTTTACCAACTGGGTCATCCTGGAAGACTGAGTAGGACTGTGTGGGATTGACACCCCATAGTTCTTTAATTTTTACCTATAAATCAAATATCAATCATATTAGAAGAAATATATATTAACATTGAAATAAGTTATTATAATTAAAAATGAATTCATACCTCGACTTCTTTGGCAGACTCATTAAGAAAAATCCCATCAGATTTTTTTATGACCATTCAACCACACTTCTGTTCAGGATACTTGGTGGCCTAAACTCGGTGACTGTATTAAAAAAATATAAATAAAAAATTTAATATATTAAACATATAATATTGTCTAATAAATATTTAAACTAATGAAAATATTTCTAGAGTTAATCGGATTCTAGAAAAACTCTTTTACCACGCAGTGTGAGTATAACACTTCCTCTTTGACATTCCTATCATTTAATCAAATAAAATTAATTTTAGAAAATATATTTCAAAAAATTCATATATACAAAAAATAGTAATGATAAAAGATACACATTACTAAAAAATAAAAAATATATAACAATGATAATGAATGAATTCAAAAATGATATAGGTGGTTGATAAATGAATGGATAACTGCACATATAATCATTTTCTCCTTCAATCATGTCAGTTTCTTGCTCCATCATTACTGTATCTACTTTATCCACTCTTACTAGACTAATATTTTCAATATCACGATGGAAAAATAATTCAACTTCTTCCTATTTATGGGATTTAACGTTAGAGGTCAAATCTTCCACTTCATCACCCATATCATACAAGTATCTTTGTTTTACGTGAGAAACTACACTCCACTCTCCATCCAAGAAATCTTTCACATAATATACTATTTTCAATTGAGATGATAAGATATACAGATCATGGAGTTCATGGTCACCAACATCCATCAATAGAGAGAAGTTCACAGTAGTAAATTGCAATGAATCTCTTTTAACACCCTTGATAATATCCACCCAATTGAATTTGAATAAAACAACTGAAAAATGCATGTGGTAGTTTAATTCAATAATATCAGTCAAATTTACATAATATTCCACTTCAAAAAAGTAAGTATGCCACTTTTATGTGTTTTCAAGCCCTCTTCTCGATCAACTATATGGAATCTAAAGTTATCCACATTTTAATTGTCAAACTTTATAGCTTGTTTTAGAGGACCTCGAGCAAGAAACATCAAATATTCTGAAAAATCTACTTGAGTATCATTATTCATGATCTTAAAAAATTAATATACATTATTATATTTGAAAAATATATGTATCAACCTAATATATGTATTTATTACTATATTTATGAACTTACACGTCATGCAAACCATTCTAAAAGATCTTTATTAACAAATTTTATTATATCACTCTCATTTAATGTTCATCATTTCATTCATCTCTTTGTATGTATCCTCAACTCTTCAATAAATGGATCTACAATTTCACTATTTAGCAGCACATATCTATGTGCTTGCAATAATTCTATTTCTGTTAGTGTAACATTTGATCTCCTCCTAACCGATCTGCCAATAGTAGGAAATATTTTTGATTTCCCATGTATTTTAGATTGATTTAATGTGTCATCAACACATCCTAATTGATTAAATCTTATATCAATATCATCCAGGTATCTAGAAAAAAATTCAAGACACTCCTCTTCCAAATAGCCTTAAAAAATAGAGCCTTTATGTTGAGATTTAGTTTTTACGTATGATTTCAATTTCCCAAGATCTATGTGAAATAAAATAAAAATCATAATTATGTATTTAATGATGTTTAAAGAATTGTTCAATAAAATTAATAACATATAAATAATTTACCTCTCAATTAGATACATCCATCAATAATGTTTGGGTCCACCTAATTTAGCTTCCTCAACCAAATGAACAGTTAAATGCATCATTTCAGTAAAAAATGATGGAGGGATGATCATATCTATTGCAAAAAGTGTTAATAAAAATCTCCCCTGATGTTTTTTATATTGAAATAGATGTAGAGTTTTCTCACATAGTTTGAAAAATGCGAAGAATTGGAGTACAAAAACAGTAACCTTTTCAGGTAATAGTGCACACAAGGCCGATGAAAGTAACTACTATAACAAAATATGTGAATCATGGATTTTCAGTCCATGTTACCTATGATTTTTTAATTCAAAAAACCTTGAGATGTTACATGAATAACCATAAGATACATTCACATTTTTTAAAATTATAAAGAATTTATCTCTATCCCTATTTTTCATTAAAAAAATTATCAGAGCATACTTTATATTCCCATATGGTCATAGATCACACTTTATGTTCATTTCTTGTAAGTCTTTCTGAGCATTGAGAATATCCTTATAATTTCCATGCTCTTTCAGAAATGTAAATATCAAATTATCACAATCATTCTTTTCAATATTCATCACATTAAGATTATGCTGCACCAAATTAAATTTCCAATACGAAAGTTTGAAGAATATACTTTTTTCTTCCATTATTACATTCTGATATCACTTGAGGATGCACTTCGAACTCAATTACCATTGTCATTAAAATGATGCACCTTACCCAATTCTTTTTCAACATTTAAAAATTGTGTCAGTATTTCAGAACCTATTAACAAATTTGGAGGTGGTCTACAATCAATGAAACCATTAAATTTTGAATTGTTCAGCCGAAATCTATGAGATAAATTGAGAAATATTTGATGACACAAGTAACACAATTTTCTACTATGAGGTAGCCATTTGGGATCAAACTAAAAGTTATAAATAGAACAAGAAAAATATATGTATGTGTTCCAACCATATAAATTCCCAAGTCCAGGGAAGTCACTAATGGTCCACATTAGAGTAGCATGCATTTTGAACATTGTTCTAGAAGATACATCATATGTCTCAACATTTTTTCTCTATAACTCTTAAAACTATTCAATTAAAGGCTATAAGTATACATAAATATCATTTCTAGGCATTATTTTCCATTAATAATCATCGAAATGACAAAATAATTTTTTTTTCATACACTTCCATGGAGAAAGATTGTAAGGGATCAAAAAATCAACAAAATACTATAACTAGTACTCAAAGTCCCAAATGAGTTGAATCCATCGGCAAATAATCCTAATTGAACATTCCTAGGATTAGATGATAAATTTGGATGTAATGAATCAAATTTCTTCCATGATTTTGAATCTCTTGGATGTCGCCCTAACCCATCATTTTTATTATCTACAGAATTTCACTTCATGTGTTCAATGGTTTTTGATGGAATGAATAATCTTTGAAATAAAGTATTTAAAAAAAATTAATGAAAATAATTTGATGGTGTGTTCATTTTATTATTCTTCATGGTAAATGTTTGATTCAGACTTCCAACATCACCCATAGACTACCATATAGAGGAATAACATTTCTTGAAATCATATCTTCTGGAATCTTCTCCCCAATAAAGCATATAATAATTGAGATACACATGAAAATTTGTATAATTCATATCAAGTTTGTTAATTTTTTTATATCATTAAAATACTCTAGGATATTTGCTTCAGGAAATGAATCACGCAACAATTACAATATCATGGACATTTCCTTATTTTTATTTCCACATAGGAATTTGATATGGTACAAATTTAGTAGAAAAGAATGTTTTGAATATTTCAAACATCCACTATAAATTTTTTTATTTCTATCATCAAATAAACCATGAAACACATCTTTCTAATCAGTGACGTTTTCTCTTACATTAGTCTCTACAGAATCAAGAGGAGGATCCACTAATATATTACAATCTTGATCTTGTTGACCTGTAGAATCAAAAACATCACTTATCACGTTGCTATTTGTGGCACCCTCAAATGGGTGTTCTAATATGTTTTGATGTTGATTTTGGTGTATTTTAATGAATAATGCATCATTTATAAGGTTTTTAATTTCATTTTCCATTGTCGATATAGTTTTTAGCTAATTATGTGGATTGACATCGATGCTCAACCTTTTTGTGATGTTCGATTCTCCATGCCAAATCCAAAAAAATATTGAGTAAGGAATTTCTTCAATATCAAGTGTTAATAAACATAATCTATCTTCAAAAATCTTATAAATTTACATTTAGAAAATTGAAATCATATTCTCCCATCAACGGATCGATTGGAAATTAAAAAATCTAAAAACTCTAACAAACCCTTAGCATACTGAGGTGTGTTCCTTAGTAATGTGATCCACCTTTTATCCATATATATTACAATGTTCCTATACATTATTAAAATAAAATTAAAACACATAACTATTAATAAATAGGAAAATATATTCATATATACTAGTTGAATAAAATATGATTTTGTTGAATAAGGTTTTCCTATATAAATACGAAAGAAGTGATCAAGAATCAATTTTCATGACTCCGCAAGTTCAATCACCAAAATTATAAATAATTATATTTATTAAGGGATCAATCATGTAACATAAATTCCATGAGGTTAAATACTTTTGAACTCTATATATGTTTTTTTGACACTTTAAACAACTGAATCCCATTTTAAAATTCCAATTAAATTCATTCATGTGTATGTCATGAAAGTAATATATACCAAATATGGTGAATGCACATTGGAATCATTCTAGTGATAGGGGAGATGAAAATTTAAAATAATAAATTTCATAAGAACATTATATTCCATAAAAAAATCAATCGTAGTAGAAAAATGAATTAAGAACAATCTAACACCCATGATAACTAGTACTTACCACTGAAACTTTTTTCATGGATCACCTATATATAGTATGTCACATGATTCAATAAAGTCCTCATATTCCCCTCTTCCATCTACCCAATTTATAAATTAAACTAAATGTAATGATGTTACATTGTAATTACCCATTCTAGATTCATCATATGAGATGAGGTTCGCCATACCTCAAGCATTCCAACACATATGAAAGTGGTTGAAAACTTGTTGCAAGGTACTAATCCATATTCTATGGTAGAAAAATACATCAAATTAGAGTATACTATAATGAAAAAAATAACCAATACATATAATACATATCAATGTAAATAATAAAATAAACAAAATTATATAATAAATGCCATGAATAATTAATATTGGTATATAAACCCTAATCACCAAATGGATAATGAAAAATATAAAATAAAACAAAAAATAAAACACCAGAAATATAGACCTACATCCATCCTCAGGCCTCAAAACACCCTATCTAAAAATATGCACCGATATTTACAAGAAAAATCCACTACATGTTATGTGCTTATCTGAAGTCTAAATATAAGGTATGCATGAACATAGGGGTTCCCGTGAATGGTGTGAGAAATACATCTCTATACGACCTTACCAGGTGCCCCTAGTATATTCTATCATACTCATGTATACATGAGGAATAAAATAAACATTCCACAAAAAATTATTATATTTAATGTGAAAACCTATAAAACAATCATTAATTCTCATTAAATTTTAGGAAAATTATATTTGAAAAAAAAATTACATGTAAGAATATATGGAAGACCAATCTGATTTACATTGTGCCCAAAACAAGCGAGATAATATTTTTAAATATATAAAAGTCATTAAAGACATTATTTAAGGGTTTAAAACCAATAAAAGAACCTAATATTTTCATGAAATATTATTACAATGATTAAATATTAATTTGTGACATATCGGAAAAGGTGCCACATATATAGGATGGTTAATTTTCATTGAATGAAAAAAATGCAGTTTTATTATTTTAAAATTCTTCAAACATTCAATTAATGTTTAAAACATAGAAAATGTCCATGGATTGATTTGAAATTGTTGAAAAATTATTATTGGATAATTTTTAACAAGTATAAATGAATTAAACATTAATAGATGTGTGGTTTATTTACAATAAACAAAAATGTGTTTCTAATGATATAAAAGTCTTTAAAAACATTTTTTAGAGGGTCTAATTCTAGAAAATAACTTTGGATTATTTTTAAATATTAGGAAAATTAATGGTGAATAATTTTTGAAATATAAGAATAAAAATAACACCAAGCTGAGTTTTGGGTCTCTTTTAATGAATGAAATTGAAAAAAATATTATTTTATAACTCTAAAATATGGTTACAATGGTCAAAAAAATAAAATGACCCTTAATTTATGTGAAATTATAGGGAAACAATCATTGAATATTTATTAAATATAAGAACATATTGTACATCAATCTGACATTTAGTGTGATAAAAAAGGTCACAGGTTTATTTTTGAATATATAAGTTTCTAAAAACATGATTCAAAGGGTCAAAACCTTGATAATGACATTGTATTATCATGAAATTTTATGAAAGTCAGTAGTGGTTAATTATTTAAATATATAAATCAATTCTCATCCCACTGCATTATCTATAAAGGTAGGGTTCATCGATCTAACCACCCAATGTACCATGGAACAACCCTCTCATTAGAGGTCCTTAACTAAATAATACTAAATAAAGGCCAACATATCACACTACCTAGATCTTAGGGAGGTACAAAATCAACTACATGATGTGATAAGGAACAATAAAACATTCTTAAAATATAACCCTATATTTGAGGGAAAATGGTATAGTCTTAGTTCCATAAATAATTTCACATACCATGTCACTTATGGGAGGTCACATCACACACAGTGAACTATCACCACAAACTTTAGTGAGGTCACATCAAGAACATGAATCATAGGCAAGGACCATATCAGTCACATAGTTCTCCAGCTGATCCTAGGGATCTATGTAGTTGAGAGTTATCCCCTCATCATAATAAGTTTTTTATCACACTTTGGGGAATCTATTTTGATTTTCATAATCATCATGGTTTATGATATTTTATACAAGCTCACACACTTATATACTTAGTTATTCTACATCATAAAGTATTATCCTAAATAATATATCAATATCCATTCCAACATAATTGAATCAACACCACACTTCTAGTCTTGCTACCCATGGACCATCCCAATCCCTGTCACTCTAAACACCATGGAATCCAATCTCATACATGTTGCATACAAGTCCATATCAACTCTCAAAATTTTCATCAAATCACATAAAATTAATAAATGCCTATAAATAATTATAATTATATATTTACTTAAAAAAAATAGGCATAAATGATAGAAAACACACTGGGTACTACTATCGCATGGAACACATATCCAACACCACATATATGGTATATGAATAACTATTGACACTATAATAT
The DNA here is from genome assembly GCA_963277665.1 of Viscum album. Taxonomy (NCBI): domain Eukaryota; kingdom Viridiplantae; phylum Streptophyta; class Magnoliopsida; order Santalales; family Viscaceae; genus Viscum; species Viscum album. The sequence continues at coordinate 1,844,096,325 of OY728136.1, forward strand.
AAAAAACCTATGATGTAACACCCATATTACCATTAATATCATTCAATTTTTGAAAAAAAACCAAAAATAAAATCATTATGTGTTACCTTCGCTTACCACTTGACCTTTGAGGAATGACAAGGTGGGGGTCGAGATCGACAACAAGGGGCGGAAAAGCGAGGTGGGGTGAGGCGAGGTGAATCGAGGGATGACAAAGTGAAGTGAGGTATAGATCGGAAAGGAGTGGCGAGGTGAGGTGCGGCGCGACAAGCCGCCGCAGGGGTCGAAGTTGGGAGGTGATGGGATAGGGATTTGGGTAGTTGGCAGGGGGGTGGTCAGGGGGTCGGGGGTGTCAGGAGAGGGGGAAGTGTTGTGTGTTTTAAATTTTTTAACTGTTCAGAGGCAGTTTATAAAAAATTGATGCAAAATTATTTTTTAAAAAATTTAGCGGTGGTTTAAAAAACGACCCCTAAAAAACCACCGCTAAATGCTCAGTTTTTTGTAGTGAGTCTTTTATCTTTTTAGTTTTGTATCTTATTTGTATGAAATTAAGAAAATCATTTAGATAATTCTAGAATATCATTTCATGATCAATTTATTATTTGGATTATTTTATTTGTCTTTTTATTTTACTTTGGATGGTTGTTGGTTTTTTCATGTTTTTTTAGGTATTTACAATACTCTATTATTATATTCAGCTTTTACCAACACTATATACTAGAGTGTATAGTCTCTTAAATATATTATTTACACCCTCACTATAGGTCGGTATATTATGGTATATAGGGAGGTATTCATTAAGTCATGTTACCCACCAGAATCAGAAACTTGAGGGAGTATTAGGTCTTGGATTCTATACAGGATATGGATATAGGGGTTTATAAAATAGATAAACTTATTTCTACAGAAATAATAGGGGAATCAAGTGTAATTATTACAATTTTAGTTGAAATAATAATTGATAAAGTTACTATGGAGAAAAGTGAGAAAGTGGGTCATGTTGATCAGTAAGTGGCTCATTCAGAGGAGCAAGTAAGAAATCCAATAACTAAAAAAATATTCTGATTAAGGATCATACACCGTCTCATGATGATTACTTAGAGAGGACTACTGAATTTTAAGTTAGTTATGAGAATAAGATCTTGGAGATCTACCATTTCCATTTGGTGAATAATTGGAAATTCAATCACCTCAAATGGTTGATGTTGGGGAGCCATATATCATACCTTCTTACACTTCATTAGATTTTGATAATTATCTTGATGGAAGGAATCAGTAATTTACAATGAAAATAAATTATAAATATAATGAGATTAAGGATTAATCATTTAAATTAAAAGAAGAACATGAGAGTACAAGGAAAACTGTTAAAGATATAAGGAGTTAATATATTCCCAAAATTATATTTTGGCTCTCTCTAGGAATAGTTGCAATGTTTTATAGAAAATTAAACTTTTAGAAAGTATTTTGATGATTTCTAGATAAAAATGGTTGATAAGATTGAATATACCAAAGAAAAATTCGTTTCTAAATCTGATTTTAGAGATCTAAAGAAGTTTTTGGGAACTCAGTTCAAATATTTGGAAGCTAGTACAAGCCATGAAAGTTCTTCTACCTCCATTCAAACAACAACTGCAAATCTGATTAGAATGTTGGAGTTTCTTATTACTATTTTTTAGTTATGAATGACAAAATCCAAATCTTACTATGTGGAAACATTCCACTTCAAACTATTTTGGACAATAAATAAGATATTATTAAAAAATTAACCTCTATAGAACCTAGTTTAGATGTTTAGTAAATCAACTTGGTGGAATGATGGAAAAGTATCTCTAATCAGCGGAATCAAATCATATTTTTCTAAAATTAAACCAAATGGAGGTTCTAAAGCTATGCCAAGGATTAAGGTATTTATCAAAGTAATGATATGGGATGATAAATTATAATTTTATGTTATTGATTGAGGAGATAAAGGATTTACATTAGATCATTCATAAGTCCTTAACCTCTTAATCATCTTCTAATGAACCATAAAACTCTTCCCATAATACATCTTAGCCTCTTTTAAATATTGAGACAAGAATTTATTATAATCAGCATTGATTATTTGTCTAAATGAATATTTTTGGTCCATATTATGTTCTACATATTTTTTATTTACTATATTTTCTTTTCCAAGCCTACTCACTTTTCAAGAAACATTTACTTCATATTAAAATAACATCCACTAATAGTTTAGTTGAACATTAGCTGTATTCTATTCCTTTTTTTATTCTTTCATTTTGATATCAAAAAAGGGGGATAAATTTTTATAAAAAAACATTTCTATATATATTTTATTTTATTATATATTTTTTAGGGGTGAAATTTAGATAACCACAACTATTTTTGAAATCCTTAAAGTTAATATTTTTATCATTTTTATGAGAAATCTTAATAAATGAAATATCTATTTTATTTAATATATTTTTATTTGATTAAAATTTAAAACTTTTTTTTGTTTTTTATATTTATATGAATATTTTTAATGTGTTTTGTGATGATAAAAAATGGATAGATTTTTGGTCTTATGTTAATTAAAAAATATTCTTTATATTAGTATTGAATTTGATGCTAAAAATAACCTCATTTGTTTTATTAATAAAGTTTATTAAACTGAATTTCAATATTATAAATATTATAATTTTTTTTATTTTATGATTATTCTAGAAGTCAAAGGTGTTTAGAATCACTATTGAAAATATATTGTTTTAGCCCTATGTTCAAAGCATAATTTTATGTTCAGTAATATATCTTTTGATAAAGAATGATACTTTTGTACCCTAAGATTTGAGAAAACATTAGTATTGGTAAACCAAATTTTCTGACGAACCCTATATTTGAGGATCTAAAATATGGTTTTTCAAACCAACCTTTGGAATCAACCATATACTATGAACAATACTTTTTAAGAATCCGTATGTAGTGGAACCCTATGTTGAATCATTCATCTGCAAGATTTAAATTTGAGATTATTTTTTAAGATTTATGCAACTATTTTTCTAGAATAAGTATCTCTATAAAATAAATTTAAATATTGATTAAATTTCTATTCAATAGTATATTAAATTATTCTTATTTCTAAGGAAAGTTGCAATTTCAAATGGTAATTTAAATTAAAATATCAAATGCACTAAATGCTTTAAAAATATCATGATTTATCTAGAAATATTTCTATATCTATTTGAAAAAGATCAAATTGGTGTTCTTATTTATTCTCAATAGGTTTAGTGTGAAATAAAACATGATATTAAGAAAAATGATCTATAATTTTAAATGTGCTACAATATAATTAATAATAATGATCTTCTTTTTCAAGAAGCTTGATTATAAAATCTTATACTCTTTTTTTCATTAGATTAATCTTTTATATAGAATAAATTTCTATTTATTCAAATTTTTGTGCTACTTAATTTTTTATTAGACATCTATTTTATTTTAAGGAATACAATTTTTAGTATTACATGTTTTTATTTGTTACTAATATTCCTTCATTGAAGCTCTTCTTAAAAACTTCACTTTAGAGACCTACATATTTATCATCTACAGAAGTATTAATATTACTAATACACTAATAGTGTGTATTTTTGTTATTGTGTGTTTCTGAATATTTTATTAAAAAAACAAAAGTTATTATAAAAGAGTTTTCTTTTAATATCTTTATTATTTTATTTAGAAGATCTCATCATATTTCAGTTATGGGAGAATTTTTTTAATAAAATTTCTTTGAAAAATAATTATTCTATTTTTATATTAGAGTATATGTTTCTCATACTATGTTGTGGGTATTAAGGTTCCTTATAAAATAACATGATAAATTATATGGTGTTATCTACCTACACTTAGTTGTAGAGGTCCCTAAAAAAATGGCATGTTTAGTGAAAATCACCAAGCTCGTAGAGAGAGTGTTGGTGGAGTGGACTAGGGGATCTTTGTACCCCAAACCACTATAATTTTTTTCCATATTTTTATATTCTTTATTTTTTACTATATAATATATTTTAATAACATGAAATAAAATTTCCTTCATAACCACAAAGGGAAATAAGTTTTATTTTATCGAACTGTTTTAAAAAGAACACAATTCACCCATATCTTATGACTTCATGTATATGCTGACCAACAGATGGATCAGTTGACATAATTTATAAATTGTGGTGGTATCCATGTGATGGATTAACAACATTCACTCTATACGAACATGTCTAAAGTGGGAAATTTCATGAAACATTACCCTCTCGCATTCAGTGGATCATTTGACCCTGTGGTATATGAGGGATTTATTAAATCCTTGGAAAGGTATTCAAAGTTTTGAGTTATTCAGAGAACCAAAAGGTAACTCTTTTTATTTATCATTTTGAAGGTGAAACCAACCAATGATGGTAAATGATTAAGAATATTATATAAATGTAAGAGATTGATACCTTATAATGGGATGGATTTAAGAATATTTGCATGAGAAATATTTTCATAATGCTTTTCAAATTGGGATGGAAAAACTATTATTGGAATTGAGACAGAAGGAGGAATATTCAGTTTCCACATATGAATAAAACATCACAAATAGGCATAGTACACACCAATTTTTATTGAGGATCTTGATATTAAAACTAATTTATTTTACTTTGTATTTAATCCAAGCTATCAAATTGAATTGACTTCCTATGAATTCAAAAGTTATGAGAAACTTGTTTGATTTGTCGAGAAGGTAGAAATGGAGTTCACTGAAGATCATGTATTCCATGAAAATAAGAAGAATAAAAGATCCATATAGTAGGAAATGGGGAATCATACACTAGAGAAATATAGAGGTAAGAAAATAAAATTTTAATCTTATGAAAAGGGTTGTAAAAAGAACCATGAAAAATGTACGATAAAATATGGGATGTTTTTACGATGTGGAAAGATTTGACATTTGGATTATAACTGTAAAGAAAATAAGAAGAAAAAATAATAAAAATATAACGGTAATATGCTTTAATTTTAATGAGGTGGGATATAATGCGAGTACTTTTACAAAATATAAATGAAGATGTAAATCATAAAAATCAAAAATAGAAATATGTGCCAAATACTTTTTGACTAATATGACATAAGTTGGGCCATTCAATGTTTTAGTATCAGGTACATTACTTGTTTATTCTGATTATTCCAATGTGTTATTTGATTTTAGGTCACAAACTCTTTCATTTCTGAGAAATTTCTTGTAAAATTACAAATTTCACCTAGAGAAATGAAGTTATAACTTTTGGTAAGACACATGGGGGAAGTGTTAAGGAAAAAATAAATTATAATAATATTATGGTTGTTGTTTATGGAAAGGATTTATCTAATTTTTTTCTTTCCCCTTGTAGAGTATGATGTTATTATATATATTTATTAGATTTATATTTACCATGAAATGATATATTATAGAGCTAAAGAGGATGTTTTTTAGAATTAGTTTTAGTTTGTATACAAGAATGAATTCTTACCTTTGATAATATATCAAGAAGATGGGAAACTGTTAAAAGATGTAAATTAAAGTTATCTTGAACATATTATTTAGAAGAGGGAGTATGTTCATATAGGTTATTTTCCTATAGTGAATGAGTATCTGTATGAATTTTATAATGAGTTTACTATTATAATACCTTATTCGGAATTCGATTTTACTGTTGACTTACTTCCAATCACTAATCCAATTTTAAAACACCCTTTTCGATTAGATCAAGTATAACTTTTATAACTGAAAAAGTAGTTATAGGAGTTTCTAGATAAAGGTTTGATTCATCCTATCACTTCTCCATGGGGTAATAATATTTTATTTGTTAAAAATAAATATGGTTCAATGTGACTTTGCATTGATTACAAAGTCTTAAATAACATCACTATTAATAAAATGTATCATTCACCTCATATAGATGTTTTATTTGATCATCACCTGGGAACATAGTATTTTTTAAAGATTAATCTCATGTGAGGGTACCTTCAATTGAAGGTAAATGTGGAATATATTCCAAAGATATTATTTTGGACTAGGTAAGAGCATTAAAAGTTTGTAGTTATTCCCTTTGGGTTTTCTAATTCACCAAATGTATTCATGGATGTTATGAATAGATGTTTCTTTATCTATTTAGATAATTTTGTCTTTTTATTATTAATGATATATTAATATATTATAAAAGTCATGAGGATTATAAAAGACACTAAAGGATTGTTTTATGAATATTTAAACAAAATAAACTCTATTGAAAATTTAGTATGTGTGAATTTTGGTTCAATAAATTTATTTCCTTAGAAATATTGTTTCGAAAACTGAGATAACTATTAAAACTTATAAAACTAAAGTTTTTGAAGAATGTACAAGAATAATAAATTTTATAAGGATTCATAGTTATATTTGATTAGTGAGTAACTACCATTGTTTTGTTGCAAACTTTGCTTGGTTATATATCCCACTGAATAAGTTAACTTGAAAAGGAGTTAAATTCATCTGGATAAAAGAGTATGATGATTGTTTCTAGGAACTAAAAATAATTTTAGTTAATGATCCAGTTTTGGTTATTCCATCCAAAATTGGTGAATTTTTTATCTACTTTGATGATTCATTGAAGGGAGTTGGTTATATGCTAATTCAAAATGATCAGGTAATTGATTATGATTCATGTTAATTAAAACCCATTGAGAAAAATTATCCCACTCATGACCCTGAACTAGTAGTTGTAGTGTTTTCCTCAAAAATTTAGAGATGTAATTTATATGAAAAAATGTGTGAAATATATACCTATCATGAACGTTTTAAGTATATATTCACTCAAAAAGAGTTGAACATGAGGTAAAAGAGATAAATAGAATTGATAAAAGATCCTGATTTCACAATTCATTAACATCTTGGAAAATAAAACTGAGTTGATAATGATTTGATTCAGAATGATAACACATAATTAAAAATGATACATATAGAACATGATCCTTTGGTTAATGATTTGTTAAATTTTTGATTATAAATTATGTATATGGGAACTCCCTCTTTTTTTTCAAGTGTTATTATAATCATATTTATCATAAAGGATGAAGAAATATCAGATGGATGATAATTTTTTTAGGATAACATTGAATCTATTAAGAATGTTAAGTTTATGAAATTTAATGTGGATGAGGATGTGTTATTAGATTTTGAAAGAGATTAGGCATGCCTTTTGATTCCCAATTGAAGAGAGAACTATTGAGTGAATCTCATAAATCTCTATTTTCCATTCACCAATGGAGTCACTATGATGTATAAAGATATTTGGGAGTATTTCTAGTGGGATATAATAAAAAGTGATATTGCTGAATTTACTGTGAAATTTTTTACATGTTTATATGTTTAATAATAGTGAAAATTACTTAAGGGGATACTTCAACCTTTGTGCTAGAGTGGAAATTAGAAAATATATCTATGGATTTAATGATAGTATTTCCAAATACATCTCAAAGTAATAACGTGATTTGGGTTATTGTTGATTGATTAACTAAATTTACACATTTACTTACTATTTGAGATACTATGTATTTTGATATTCATTATCGACTAAATATCAAATAGATAATTAGGATAAATGGATTTACTCTCTCTATTTTATATGACTATGATCCTAGGTTAACTTTTAATATTTTGAAAGGAATTTATAAGTTATTGGGTACTAAATTAAATTTCATTATAGATTTTCATATATAATTTTTTGGAAAATAAAAGACAATGATTCAAAACTTTTAATACATGATTTTTTTCTTTTTCAATAGATTATCAAGGAAGGTGGGATCATCTTATTTCATTAGTTTATTATTTTTTTTAATAACCGTTTTCATTCTAGTATACAGATTACACCTCTTAGGGAATTATATCGAAAGAGTTGTCAGATTAAAGCTTGTTGGGATGAAGTAGGATAAAAGAAGTTTTTGGGACCATAATTGGTAAATGAAGTGGACTATTTTGAAAATAATTTAGAAACATATGAGGATGGTTTAAATTAGGCATAAAAGTTATACAGATAACTAAAGGAAAGATCTTTATTTCGAGTTAGGTGATTTAGTTTTTCTAATTATTTATCTATGAAATATTTTTATACATTTTCATAAAAATGGAAACTTTATAGATTATTATTTAAACTTTATGAAATCCTAATGAACACGAGATCATTTTATTACTAAGTGGATTTGATTATGATTTTATCTCAAGTACATGAAATATTTCATGTTTAGTTGTTATGAAAAAACACTCTAGATGAATCTCATGTTCTGATCCTGGAAGTAGTTTAGTTAGAATAAAACTAATCATATAAAGAACAAACTATTCATGTTATTGACTGAAAATAGAAAGTTCTAGGAAATAATATGATTCACTAGGTTATGGTTTTGTAAAAAACATATGATTACAGAATAATAATGGGAATCAATAATTTATATGAATGAATAATATCCCAACTTGCTTATGTAATGAATAGAATTTTGTAGAAAAAATTTCCAAAATGGGGGAGTAATGTATAAAATGAGTTAAATTTAGTATTTAATTTCATGCCTTATTAATATTTATAGTTATATTGAGTAAATTTGCAATAAAAAAGGAAATAGTTTTATTCCTATTAAAGTCATTTTCTTAAATTATAAAGTTTTATTTAAAAGTTTAATTTATAAAGTTTAAATAAAAATTTAAATAAATGAAATTATTTTTTAAAATCTGTATATCTAACATATCTTAGTTTTATTCTTTTTTTGTATTTTTATGAAAATATTCAATTTTTAGTAAATAGTAAAAAAATACAATTTTTTGGTAAAACAATAATTTAATTTTAATAAAAAAAGTAATTTAAATGTTCTAGTTTCTCTTAAGGTAACTTTAGACTCTTTTAATTATAAAAAGTTTAATTAATTATGTAGGAATAATACTTATACCTTATTTTGGTATAAGTTCATTTTCGGACTTAAAATCACATTTGACTAAAAAATCTTTTCCATGATTTTTTCATTTTAATCATATATTAATTTATTCCACTTATAGAAAATGAATATTTAAAAAGGGATTACATATTATTAATTAGGAGTTCAAAATTTGATAAATAGGCCCCTTTTATTTTTTTTCATTATGAATAGTAACCGTAGTAAATATTTGTTACATTAATAAGGGTAAATCAGATAAGTATGCTTTAAAATGATATGACAAGAACTAAAAAAACCCTAAAAATTAAATTTAATCTATTTTATGAGTGAGGATCAACCATCCTCATACAATATTTTAATTCATGTCAATTTTATGAAATTTTGTTTAAAACTAACTTATCTATTATTTTAAGTATATATAAAGAAAAAAATATCACTCTCTTACTTTAAATATATATAAAACTTTGTGGTAGGGATAAAAAATAACTTATTTTTTGTTATAAATGATTATTTTAAATATAAATTATTTTTATCGTGGTAATTTATTTTTAATTTGTAGTCATGAAATAATTACTTTAAATGATTACGCAACACTGATATTGTGCTTGTGCAAGTAATATAAAAATCAATTAAATAATTTCAATAACTAGAAAAGTAATATTTTTGGTTGATATATGGAGTCCCACTTATTTAGTAGATAAAAAATTAAGTATTATGAATGAGTTAATATATAATATTCTAATTTATTTTTAATAATGTTATTTTCAAATTCAAATTAAATGAATAGTTATAAAAATGACATTAATGATATTTTATAATAAATAATATTTTATTAAATGATTTAAAAATCATAAAAACCCATAGTAGGAAAAGTTAATTAGATATTATTGAAAATATCAATCAAATCCCATTTCTAGGTCAATTTTAATTTTATTATTACTTTCTTGATCCCTAAATAGTAATAAAAAATGTTATAAGGGTAATTTTCAAAAGGGTTAGCGGGGGTAAAAACAAAGAGATAAGGGTAAAAACATAATATTAACTTATATTTTTCAGATCAGAGTATTTAGACACATACTAATCTTATATTAAAATTATATCAATTTGAATCCATTTTTTCATGAAATTAAATTTATATTAATTTAATACTTTATATAATTCCAAGTGTGCCCCTCACCCCTCTTATAAAAGAGAACCTCCTATCATCTTTTATTTAAACTTAAAAAAAATTTGTTTTATAAAATACATTAAAAATACCTTCCATAAATACATAAAAATTTCATATATGGACTTTTTGATTAAAAAACCAACCTATTAAGGCTTTTGGTATCAACTTAAAATGGTTTCCTGGAGAAAAGGTATAGTGCTTAATTGTGGATTTTAATTTTATTTATTCTTCTACATCATTAAAATATTATTTAACCATAATGAAATAATAAAATAAATATATTAAAAATAATTATATATTATTATGTTCCTCTAATAACTTATATCTATTTACACATCAATCAAATGGGAAATAAAACTATCATTTACGTGTACGACAGACTACCATCTCACAAACCAGTGTAATTAATTTTCCATCACCACCTCTAAAAGATTATTATAATTCTATATTTAATCGATATTTATGATATTCAAGGAATACTTATCATTATGTAAATATAACATTTCATCTAATTTTATACCATTCCATCTTTTGAAAAATGATAATGTTGTTCATGCATGTGTGTGGATTACCACCTCTACGAAGCGTTGTGATTCATTTTTCAAGACCAAATCACATGGTTGGTATATATAAGTGTATTTTAAGAAATAATATGATATTTATGATATAATAATAATTTTTTAATGATAAAATAATATTTACCTTCTTTCCATAAATATTCTTGAAAAATGGAAACATTACACATACGTATGTATGTTCTACCGTGTCCAGGATTGTAACATAGTTCATTTTTCATAAGAATATTTCAAGGTTGGTTTTAAAATTAAAAATATATATATAAATAATAATTAATTAATGACTATTATTTTTTATAGAATGGAATAATGATTCCTTTGACCACATTCATCCTATCAATGTCATTTTGGACATATGAGTCAAATATCATCAAAACCTATAATGTGAACTTAATTTATTGAATGTGAAATATTAATAAATAAAATAAAAATAAAAATAAACTTGAAAAAGGTTATTAAGAAAGTAAATATTTAATATAATTTTTTATTTAGGAATATAAAGAGCATACTTGATGATTCAAACTTGTGGTAAGGGACACTTTACTTTGAAAATATCAATTTAATTTTTTAAAGATTTATTTCTAAATCCTTTTATTCTAGAACCATATTCTTAAAATTATTTTTAGTTTATTTATATATATACAAATTAATTATAAATTAAATTTTTTAATTTCTTAAAAAGGTTATAAAAAGTATTCTTTTTACAAAACATTTTTAATTTCTTTACAAAAGAGAAAAAAAGTTCCATTTTTAATGTATACAACGTCAATGGATTTGCCTACCTTCAAAACCATTATTTTATATTTTTATTACTTTATAAGATTATATATTTTATTAAATTAAATAAAGCCCTTCCCTTTGTTCTTGGAATTTTAGTTTTTAAAATAGACTTTTAAGAGGAAAAAGTTTTTTGATATCCAAAAGTGTTTTCTATTTAGGTTCAAAAGAGATTTCCAAGGGATTTATAATGAAAAGGTACATGTTTAAAATGTTTTATTGATGATATGGTCCTTGGAAATTGTTTATGATGATTAATTATCCCAATTTATTTCATCATGAAGGATTATCCCAATATAGCTCACGATGATAGGTGATCGCGATATAGCTCAAGACAACGGGTGCGCCTAATATAACCCTTTAATGCATTGGGTAATGATAATGTTCTCTAGAGAATTATATTATAATTTTATTTTAATTGATATTACAAATTATTTTGTTTTTTAGTTAATATATTTAGATAATATCCCATTTAACCTACATGATTTTATTTTTATTTATAATATTATTTTAGAGAAATTGTTTGATTTTAAAAGGTAATATAATGTTCGTTTTAAAGATAGGATAATTCCGTATTTGTGTAAAAATTTATGTCTTTTAGAATTTATTTTCATGGATTGTCATGTTTTCTAAGAAACCCTCATGGTTTTGATTTTTAATTTATGTTTTCTTATGAAATGTTTTATGAACAACTTTGGGAAGAAAAGATGATTTCATGATTAAGTAAAAGATTACTTGAGGTAAAAATTTATTAAGTTATAGGTAAAACCTATTTTATGATATTAGGGTTTTAAAATATAATAACGAGTTTATTTAAAATTATTTTTATGTCCATTAATGATATTTTTGTGCATATCCCATGTTTTTAAATTTTTTTATATCTTTTCAAGATTAACATGAACATAATATAATTTGAGTTAAAAATCATGAAGATTTTTGGTGAAAAAACATGTTTCTTTTTAAAAGTTTTTTATTATGGGAAAACAGATTCTATGATGTTGTTTTCAACATATATTTTATGGGTTTTCTATGTAAGTTTCATGAACTAATTCTTTATAACTCCAAACTCAAAAATATCCTCAAAATGAAAGAAATTTAATTCTTGTATGAAAATGAAATTTTGGTTTGAATAAGAAGTAAAACCTTATTTTTTAGAGATTAATTCCTTGTCTGAGGTGACAAAGTCTCCTTTATTGAAATAGAGAAATTTTACATGAGTCCAAAAGAGGTGATTTTGTTACAAGATTTATCCAAAAGAATAAGTATGTTTAAAGGAAGATTATCAGACCATGTGGGGTCATTGTTTAATCCATTTAAAGAGATACTATCTTCCATATAATTTTTCTCCTAGTAAATATGGGTGATTATATAGTTTTAGTGAGAAAGGTAAAAAACATTCCATACATCTACCTATGATTTTCCATGAAATGTGAATCGATCCATTATGAGAAGTTTGCACAAAAAATTTTAGAGTCCCTTTAATTCCAAAGGTTGATCCAATATTTTTTACATGAATTTTTTTTGAAGTTGTAAATATTTTCATTTCAAATTATAAGGATAATTGATTCCACATGATCCATAAAGACATTTGAGAAACTTTCTACTTTGATAAGGGAAGATGAAACCACAACCTGAATGACACAAATTCCATTTAGAAGAACCATAAACATTAATTTTAATCTATATAGTAATTTGGGAATATAAAAATACCTTAAAGGTTATAATTGGTGTATTGTAATTGATATTAATACTATGTATTCTAATCATAGTAAATTCAAGAATATAATTTATACAATCATCAAAATGAGGTGAGTTCTCTTCCTTGATCAAAGTGATTGTACTCATGAGGTATTATTAAAGGATGAATGGGGGTTTAATTATAAATTAGTAAGTTCTAAAAATACTAGGTGATATGTAGAAGTTAATCCATGACCAGGTTGAATGGGTTCCTGAGTTGGGGAGAAATATGCACACTTGCATAATACAGAAATTGGGAGGCAAGGGAGGATGTAAGAGGCATTGGAAATTTGAAGGGATTATAGATTTATTTCGATAAATATAAGGTAGTGGAACAACATAATAATATATGGTTAGAATATTTATTATGTTTATTTAAAATGCATCACATAGAACAAATAATAATATAAAAATATTATAAACAAACATAAGTGGGAATTATATTATGTAAAAGCCTCCATATAAGGATTAGACATGAGGGCATAATCCATGTAATATAAAATATTTTTATTTAAGTGAAATCATGGATGGAATAAATATAATTTTCATGATAAAAGAGTTTAGAGACCAAAATGCTTGTCAAGGCATGTTCCTAGACCAACAAATCATCACCAGTTGCAAAAAAATAAATGTTGATTAGTCTACTAATATCCCATGGAAGAATTGAGTTCTTATGGTATGGGTATGTTTATGTGAATGTATATGTATATATGTGTATGTATGTGTATGTATATAGGTATTTGAATGTATGTGCATGTATGTTTATTTATTTGTAAGCATGTGTATATATATGTATGTTCATGTTTATGCATGTATGTATATGTATGTATATATATATATGTGTGTGTGCATGTGTGTGTATGTGTATAAATGTATGTATGTTCCTGTATGGGTATTTGTATGTATGTGTAAGTGAATTTATGTATGTACATGTATATATGTATATGTGTATATTTGTATGTGTGTGTGTGTGTGTACGTATGTCCATGTATGTCCAATAGCAATAATTAATATTATTAAAATTTCATTAATTCAATCTTATATATATATATATATATGAATTTGGTAATAAATATATATGTATATGTATTGTAAATATTTTATAGATTGTATAATTAATACTATTTATTCATTTGAAATATTTCTTTAAATTATATAATTATTATTATTGATTCATTTTTAATATTTATTCATTTATTAATATTTGTTAACTATTGATATTTTTATGTTTATTTTTTTTCAATTTTCATTTTATTGAGGGTTTACTAACACTAAAATGATAAAATTACTTTTATCAGTGTTTTTTGGTGCTCATAAATCCCTTCCTTTAGCAGTGTTAAATTTAATGGTGATAAAAGTCCTCTTTATCATTGTTAATTTTTTTATCACTAATAAAATGTGGCTTTTATTTATGATTTTTGGTTATGGATAATTAATTTTATTCACAATAACATTGATCCAACATATCCCATTTTATCCAAAGTTTATATTTTTATAAAAACCATAATTTTTATTACAAATAGATTTTCATGAAGTATACAGATCAATCATATAAAGTTCTAAATGATTTTCATAAATTGTTTTTATTCTAATTAAAGAAAATTTTATTATTTTGGATGTTGTAGGTTTAATTAAAATTATTTTTATGAAGTCTTATGATGTTCCAATTTTGGGAAATTTTTCTTAGGCTGGAAGACTTTTGAAGTCTTGAAGTCATACACCAAATACTTACACAAGAATTGAAGTCTTATGATGAAGGATTATGTTTATAAAGAAAGGCCTATGATGAAGTATTACAATCTGGATAAAGTCTTACAATTAGAAGGAATGATTATGTCAAAGTTGTATTATTAATAAGAAGTCTTATAATAAATACCTAAAATCAAACTAAACACTTACATTCAGACTAAATTTTTATGATCATAATGAAGTCTTACGATCAGAGGTAAGTCTTATAGTTAGACTGAAGTCATGCGATCAGAAGCCAAGTCATATTAATCAATAAAAATTATTATGTTAAAGGCTTATGATAAATTATTACACTAAAGGGTTATTATGAATAATTACGAAGAGATAAAAGTCTTATGAAGTATAAGACTTATGAAATCTGAAGTCCAATGAAGATGGAGACTTATGAATCTAAATATTTATGATGTTTGGAATTTTATCCATATTTTATTATATTTTTGTATAGGTTTTTACCATTTTAGTATTTTAAGTGAAGTCTACTCCTGCTACAAAAAGTAGTTATGTCTTGATGAAGAAAGAATGAGTTATTTATAGTTTATATTTCCAAGAAATCATGAAGTTCCAAGGAACACCATAGATACTTCAAAATGACTATATCTATTTTTTATTCTTTTGGATAAGAAAGATAAATGTAAGGAAAATAGCATTAATTTATTATTATTATTTCCTTTACTATAAATAATACAAATTATATAGAGAAGTTCAAATACAAAAATAAGTGAGTAGTGTATATTCAAGAGATACAAAAAAATAATGTTTTATCATAGTCTATTTTTCAAGATATTATTCTTCTATATCTAGAAATAAAAAAACACTACTATTTTGAGATTTATAGTTCATCTACTACAAAAAAAAATATTTTATAGATTCTCATTACATTTTTATTCTTTATCTGAAGTAGTTTTTTATCTACTTTCGGTTTCTACTTTAAATTGTGTGTTAAAATAGTTATATGTTATTCTTTTGTTCTCTATTACTATATATTGGAACTTCTTGTAATAAGTGTTGTGTAAAGGTAGTGTATAGGTCTTATAAAGGGAGGGAGTAGTTGATAACTCTGGTTACCTTTGAATAATTTTCAATTTCTTACACCCAACTATCAAGATCCTTAGAAAAAGAACATTTTTAGTGAAAATCACCAAGCTCCTAGAGCGAGTGTTGGTGGAGTGGACTAAGGGATCCTTATGCCACAAAAATATGTAAATCTCATATGTCCCACTATTTATCTTCTAATTTTTTTCTATTTTATATGTAATTGAGAAGAGTAGGTCATGTTCAAACCGATTTTAAGAGGGTTTCTTAAAGCATGATAAATTTTTTGATGAACTCAATTCACCACCCCTCAGTATTTACAAAACTCTACCAGGACCCTAATTGGTAGTAGATAAAGTGAATATTGAGTTCTTAAACTTCACCAATTGAAGTATGAATTTTAATTTTTAAATTTTCTAAATTGGTAATCATTAAACAATTAATTCTTATAAGAATATATATCTATTTTAATGAAGTTAATTATGGGTTTTAGAATACCAAAATGATTATATATCTAATGAGTCTTGGTCTTAAAGTCTATCTCGTTGATATAAAACCTTAAAAAATTCCTCCAGGTGAACCGAAATTATGTTATAGTACTCAAGAAGAAGAATATGATTTAATTTAAAGAAAAATGAATGCTATTATATGTGGTCTTTGTCTAGAAGAATTCAATTGAGTCTCAAAATTCCATACTAAAAATGATATGTAATAAACTATTATTATAGACGATGGGGGAACTAACAATGTAATACAACTAAAGTAAAACACTACTAATATAAATATTGACATTATAACAACTCATAATTCAATCGACCTATAAATACATGATTTATATAAAGGGTTTCAATTTCTTACATTTCCAAGATATTTTATGGTTAGAGTTTTAGATAATTGGAAAAACTATTACATAACATAGTGGACATTTCCCCACCATATATATTTTTTTTCAAATTTTTTTCCTATTTTTACACTATTGTTGCATTTATGAAACT
This sequence comes from Viscum album, assembly GCA_963277665.1. Classification (NCBI taxonomy): domain Eukaryota; kingdom Viridiplantae; phylum Streptophyta; class Magnoliopsida; order Santalales; family Viscaceae; genus Viscum; species Viscum album. The sequence continues at coordinate 1,844,113,277 of OY728136.1, forward strand.
TTTTCTTCATTAAGGATGTGTCACCATTGAACTTTAGATAATCTGTACACTTAGTTCATATGAAAATAATTTGAAAACATGGTATGAACAAAACAAAGGTTGTTAAAACATGATAAATCATGAAAAAAAACCCTTAAAATTTATAATATCATGAAATTTTCCTTTTATCATGAGTTTATTTTATTACCTTCTAAAATAAAAATATTTCCTTTAAATACCATAAAAATCACTTAAGAACATATAGGTATATTTAGAAATTATCCTTACATTCACCCTTAAAATAACCCTTATAAAAGAACAACCATCATAATTAATTCTAATATATACTCTAGGAGTAACTTAATTCTAATTAACTCTTTCAATTTACATATTCCATTAGAGATATATTTTGGTCTCACCCATCATCATAAATATATTGAGATCACCCATAATCATATAAAATTTTCCTAAATCATATAATTATAAAAACACAAAAAATATTTCATTTACATCATAAAACCACTTAAAATATTCAACTTAACCCATATGTAGAATCACTTTCAGGATTCATGTAAAAATAATGATTAAAATCTTATTTTCTATTGAAAACTAATTAACAAATTACTTAAAGAGTGGGAAATAGGATATTTTCTTAATAAAAATATAATATTATTGTTGAAACTTAATAAAATATAATGACTATTATTAAGGTAAATGGTTATCATGTGGAAATCATTTAAAACATTACTTTTTAGTTTCATAAAAAGAGTCAAAAGTGAACAATACAGAAAAAATTTAAATGATTCATTTTTAACACTATTATAAAAATTAAAAGATAATTTAAAATTGATGTAAATAAATTATTGTATTTAAATTAATAACATTATTGAATTTTTTTAATAACATAGATATGAAAGAGATATTTTAAAACATTTTAAACAACATTTTAAATAAAAATCCATTACCTCATCTCCTGACACACCACACACATCATTTAATTTACCAAATAATAAAATGGTGTTAATTTTATACTTTCCTAATAACCCTTTATATGTTCATTAACTTATCATAATCCTTTTTATTTTATTTATTACCATGTATTATAGAGTTACTAAATTGGTTAAGTTTACGTTTGATGTTTTGGGTTCATTTAGTTTATAACCTCAAAATAACCTTAGTGAGTTGACCATTTTAAAATGGGTCATGATTACATTATCTATATAATATTAAAAATTATGTAATTATCATTTTTATAAATTAGATACACTTTTATACCCATGCATGTAAATCATTCAAGAAAAAAATGAATCATATTTCATTTTAATGGTGGCAATCCACATGTACACATGAATGACATTATCATTTTACAATAGATGGAATGGTAAGAAGGTAAGTAATAAATTATCATTAAATAATAATAATAATGTCACGAAAATATTATATATTAATTAATTCCATCTTTATAACTAGTCATGTGAGGTGGTGATGGAAAACAAAATACTTCCTTTCATGGAGGTGGTAGTTCATACGTACACATAAGTGAAGTTTTCATTTCCCCTAAGATATAAAAAGAAACGAAGAAGGATTGTAACTTAAAAAAAATAAAATTATAATATATGTAATATACTCATGTTCTTATTTCAATATTTTTGAATAAAATTTTATGGGTTTAAAAGAATAATTAAAAATAAAAACTTTAGGTTTAGAGTTATAACTGTTATTTGAAAACTTCCTTTGGATAACACCTTAAGCCTTCTAGGTTTGGTTATTTAGTGTAAATAATAAATATAGAATATAATTATGAATGTTTAAAAGGTATTTGTATAGCTATTTGTGGATATAAAATTCACAAGGTATGTAAATAAGAGAGGAGAGCTGTGTGTGTGTGGGGGGGGGGTCCCTTTTATAAGTGAGAAGAGTGAAATTCTTGTAATTATTCAATGTTTTAAAATATAATAAAGTATTAATAAAGGTAAAGTGGATATAAAACCATAAAATTTAAAATATAGTGTGATTAGGTTTGAATACCATCATCCAATAATAATTAACAAAATATTTTGGGACCTTATCACTTGTTTTAACCTTAATTAACTTGTTTTACCCTTTATCATTGTAAATAATTTTTACCGTGGTAACTATTTAGTATAACAAAGAATGAAATTTACCTCATTACTAAATTTAAACTTAATTATGAATAATATTAAATAAATTTTTTAAAGATTCTATTTTTAGAACTGGGATAAATTAATTTTAATATAATCACACAAAACACAGTGATTTTTTTAGAAAAATGCCTTTTAAGATTAAAAATAAATTTATGAAAAAATAAAGTATAATTTTATTCAAATGAAATTAATTGTTTTATTTTAATAAAATTATACTAATTTATTTTTAAAACTAGTTTAAAATATAATTTAATTTTCTAAATAATTGAAATGAAATTATAGTTTTAAAAAACATATTGATATTTTTTATTCCTCTTCTAAAATAAATATTTTCAAAAAAAATTACAAAAAATCACCCTAAAAAATATTTAAAATTATGATATAAAAGTTTAAGTTCATTTAATAAATTTAAATTTCATAAATTTATAATTTTAAATTTTAAATAAATCCATACAATTTAGTTAGAATTAAAATATCTCTTTTTTTATTAAAAAATTACATAAAATTATTATAGTGTACATGAATCCATAAAATCTAATCATGAATATTAATAAGACATAAAATTGAATTATTATTAATATTACTTGAGTTGTCTCATTATTTTACCCTTAAAGAAATCATGTCATCATAATTTTATTTACTACTTAAATAAGTGATGGTGTTTTTACCTCATAACCTTTTTTATTCCCATGATGCTTCTAAAATCATATGGTTCTTACATAAAACATTAAACGAATGAATCAAATTATTCCAAAAATCCTACTCACTATAATTTAGAACAAAAACTATCTTTTCCCCATAATAATGATTTTCTTCTACTCATACCACTTCTAGAATCAAAACATGAGATTCATCAAGAACATATTTCTTTAACATTGAGTCATTTAATACATCATGTACATAGGATAAACTCAGAGGTAAGAAAAATAAGAATGTAATAGGTTACACTTTTTCTAGAATTTCATATGTATCAGTATAAGGTGGACTTAATTTTCCATTCCCATCAAAATACAAATTTGTTTCCAAGGATATAATTTAAGAAAAATGATCTGCTACCTCAAATGATTGATCTTTCCTACGATTAGCTGTATAAATTTTATACCTACTCTAAGATTCCCTCATATGGTATTGAATAATATTTACCTTCTCAGCCATATATTCTACAAATAATATTCTTAATAACTTCATTTCACTGACTTAATCCCAATATAATAGAGTTTGACATTGGTATCCATATAATGCCACAAACATTGCCATCAACATACTATAAAGAAAACTGTTATTATAATGAAATTTAACCAATGAAATATGATGATACCAACATATATAATAAAAAAAATGAGAAATAATAAATAATATCATAAAAAGTTGTTATTTTCTATTTAAATTTAAATTATATTGAGGATAAAGATCTACACTAAAATTTAATTTAGAAACCAATGACTTCAGTAGCCCTTAATAAAAATTTGATGTTAATATGGGATCATGAGAAGACACAATAGAGATATGGACTCCATATAACCTGAATATTTATTTAACATAAATTATAGAAATTTGATCTAAAAAAATGGTATCTATAATAGGTATAAAATTCATAGATTTAATCAAAAATTCAATAATAACCCAAATAACATTATTACCTTAAGAATTCTATAGAAATCCCACCAAGAAATACATGTATTTATTCTTCTATTTCCATTAAAGAACCAGAAAATGATTAATCATCTCTTTTGGTAGTTTTCACTCAACTTTAACATATTTATTAGTCAAGTATTTCATATTAAAAAAATAGTGTATTTTTTTCATTCTTTCCCACCAGTAATATTCCTAAAGGACTTTTTACATCTTATTACTACAAGGATGAATAGAAAATTGAGAGATATGAGATTCAATTAATATTTAATTATTTAATTGGGAATCCCTCAGAACACATAACCTCTTTAAAAATATGATAGCACATTTAATATCAATATTAAACTCAAAAAAATTACCATTCTTGACCAATATTACAATTTCTCACAAACCAAAATCTTCTTTCTGATCCTTGTGAAATATTTATTCCAAAGATAATTGTATTAATACTTTATCTAGAAGATAAATGGTTTCCAAATAAAGAAAATCCATACAAAAATTCATTAAATAATCAACTAAAGGATGATGTTATTAATTTATAATGGTTAATTATGTATTATATTGACTCAAGACATTAGTTACCTTGTTTTTTGGATGGTTGCTAATAATGCAATCAAAATATTTTATTTGTTATATCCATGTTATCTTGTTATATATATATTATTATATTATGGTAATAACCCTTTAATTTTCAATTTAAACCACTTTTTTATTCCTATAAATGTGATTAAGAGTTCAAGAAAGATTTTAGGATCACCTAGGGCTTGTTCAGAGCCTGAAGATACGGTTTTTGGGAAGAATAGCTGAGGTTCACAGTTATGGAACAATTAATGATAATTTAAAACCTCATTCATGTGGGCCCTAGAGAGTGTCACATGGTTTAGAAAATCACACACCCAAGGGTGCATGAACGTTCAATAAATTTCATACTTGTTTTAGAGGGTTTTTCATGGGTTAAGAATGGTTAGGCTAACTGTACACCTAACCGTGAGAAGGGGTAGTTCCCTTGGAGAGTGTTGGTGCATGGTTGATGCATGGTTTAGAAAATAGTATGAAAAAACCATGAAACTTTTAAGGATGTTTGAAATTACCATTTCCCTTTATCCTTTAAATATTTTAACATTTGTTTTCTCCCCAATTTTCATAGTTTCTCCTCTATGCCTGGAAACTCCCTAGATCTTCTCTTCTAGGACTTTTTATATCTCCATAAATCAATATATGATTCCTTTACTACCAGTCATTTTGTAAGAATATCAGTAATCTCTTTAATCTATTACCTCTCTTTCCTCATTTATCTTTTTATAGGGATTGCAAAATCTATGTGAGCTAATATACTCTATTTTCATGGTATTCATAATTTTCTCTATTTTCCCTCATTCCATCCTCAATATGAGTCTAATAATGGATGAGTGTTCACACAATTCTATAATATTGGTGGTCAATACCTTTTCCATCAAAGTTTTACTCATTTATAAATGTTTCAATTATTCTACATTCTGGAATCTACATGCATTAATTTGAAATTAATTAAATTGTTAAATTAGTTGAAGTGACTATAACTTGACCTATTATGTTACCTGTTCACCATATTGAAGGATGGAACCTCACTAAGGATCACCCCTTTGGGTGAGTCCTTATTTTCATAAGCCTTTGAAACCCACCATACATGTTGGATTTAATTTTAAAAGAAATTTAAATAAGTTATATTGAATTAATAGTTGTAATATAGTTTCTAAAGTACCAATTACTTGGACCCTTTTTGTTTATGTATAACATGATTAAAATGTAAGAATACCCTTATTAGCCTTTTATCATTTACAAATGAAAAGGTTATGTTTTGAATAAAACAAAATGGTAAATATTAATAAACAAAAAATGTCCTTCATTATTTTTAAATAGTTCCAATTTATTATAGATATTTTTTTTTGTTAATGAATTGGTCAGAATTGAGGTAGACATGGACATAAAAGGGAATTCCTTGATCACTCAGGGGATGCCACCCTGATTCATTGAGCTAGTTTCCAATAGATATACCCACCTTAGAATTCATTCATTATCTTAGTACAAAAATGCCTCGACATTGTACTAATTATTCATTTTATTTATATCCAGAAATTAGAATGCCTCATATTTTCTCCTTGGATTAATCTTATTGTATTCACACACGTGATTCCCTGGACCATCTCCTTGGGCTCTAATCATTCTTATCTCGGGATTTAATTTGGATTTTCTCTAAGGAATCTCTTAGGGATATTTTTCTAGTGGAATTATATGGGTGTGTCACTAGTATTACTCTTAGATCATTTTTCTAGGCTGCATGGCTATTTCCATAAGCTGGATTAACCTTGTAAGGTAAAGGATGCCTCAGTTTCACCTTAGGTCCTCCATAATTATTATTATTACATGATTAAACTTATGATATCCTGAGGTTGTGACTATTTAAAGGTTACCTATCTAGATACATATGGATGTGGCTTAAGAAGGTATAGTTTGTCAGACTTCCCATGAGGAACCCGATCCCAACATGGTTATTATTACAATTGTTTATTCATATGATTATCATTTTACCTGAATGGTTCTATATTTTTAATCAAAGACTGAATTTGTTATAGGAACCATTGGTGGTGGATATTTAGTTTTTTAAAACCCTTTTTAAGACACCTATTGGTACCCATAAAAACTTTATGGTTGCAGGTTAGGACAAGGGAAAGGGTCCAATGTTAGATGGTTGATCCATGTGATAAGGTGTCGTATGGAATTCAATATCTGAGCTTTGACTTTGGATTCTTTTAGAGTTTGATTATTTTTATTTATTTGTATTTTTTATTTTATATTCTAATGTATGCCTTATTCTAATATTTTATTGCACCATGAAATTATCATCATTTTGGTATATTTCATGGATATTGTGGATGGTTATTGGTTTATTATTTATGGATGAATTACTTATTATACTTAATATTATTATTAATTATTCCACTATTTTCTACCATTCTTTTATTCCACTATGCTAGAATTTAACCCAAGGTCATAGTATCCCCATAGACACCCCTAGGCCCTCGCTACCAGTGATCAACCTCTGGCATATAGAGAGGCATGCTTGAGGCTATGTGGCCAACTAGTTTGGGGAACTATTTAGTGGCTTCTTGGTTGGGATGTCACAAAGTGGTATCATAAGATTTTTTTCTTTTTTTTTCTTACATTTTTAGGTATGGAAGATCAAATACTTGGAATATGATGGAATTTAGTAGTTATACTATTCCTAGGATTATCTTAGCTATGTATAGGAAAAAATATAAATTTCCTAGGAGGTGATTTGTGGTTATGGTTTCCACATATTATCAATGTACTGATTTCATTGTTAGGTGACAAACATGAATTATGTAATTTATTATTATTGTGGATTTTAATTCAATTCTTGGATAAATATGGAAAGAATATGGTGTCTCATAAATCATTATGATGACTTGAGGATTCATATTTCATGAATTTTTCATACTATATTTATTATTCTGCATGCATTTATTGTAACATGTGTAGTGTAATTACTGTTATGTCAATTATCAGACTGAAATTTACTAAAGGGATAATAATAATTGGATTAATTCTTGTGTCTTAATCAACCTAAATAGAATTTTCCCAAATAGATTGAGGTTGGAGCCTTAATTAATAAAATATTACATATTTGATCCATGAACCTTTGGTTACACAAGTTGAAATTTTAGTTGGCTATAATTTCATAAATTTCAATTTCAATTTAGAGAGTGTGTGGGGATTTATAAACTGGGAATGATGATTCATTTAATTAAACCATCATGAAATTATAGTCTTGGTTACATGTAGTACCATTTGTAACTTATAAAGCACTGGAATTTATAATTTGGGAATGATAGACCCATCTAACTAGATCATGGTAAATATATTCATGTAAATGTAAAATATATGCATAAAAACACTTTTCAATAGTTGATTTATAAGTTTAAATATAATTGGTTACTAAAAAACTGGGGATTCCAATTAAAGTTTAAAGGGTTTTTTCTCTATAAATTGTAATTTAAACTTTGTATGATCAAACCCCTATAATTAGAATATGGAATCTAACCAATACCCCGATCTTAGAGATTGGGTAGTTGGGTTAGTTGGTCATGGGTTATAACAATTTATTCTTATTCTTATACCATGATAAATTTATTTAATCTTTATTTGGTTTTGAGGAATGTTCTTGTAATTTATATATATATGAATCTATGATGTCCTTAGATCAAGTGCTAGGTGGTGGTGATGATCATGCTCCTAAGGTGGTGGGACCTGACCCTCTAGTAGTGCCACTGGTGTCACCACCTGTTATACCTCTTGTTATGCCTATATTGTAAACTTACTCTTACTTTTGAGAAGGGTTTTTATAATTAGTGTTCTATATAGAGGGATCTCCCGGACCCACATAGACTATATTAGAGTTGATGAGGGAATTTTAGCAGAAACACCCACCTACTTTCTTGAAGGAGGGTGGCCCAAATGACAAAAAACGTTGGTTAGAGGCCATATTATCTATGCTTGATAATTCAGATATGGATTCGAATAGGAGGGTCAAGTTCGTCACTTATATACTGCATGGCTCTTTAAATCACCAATGGTATGTGATAAATTTAGTTAATCAGCATTGGGGTATGTTTTGGGGAGATTTACAATCTCATTTCTATGATTACTTCTTTACCGAGATACTAAGTACTGATCAGGAAAGATGGTTTATGAATCTGGATTAGGGAACTATGTCTGTTATATACTATTCTACTTGTTTCATAGAGATTTAGCACTTTTCACCCAGTTTTTTTGGTTAAAAGTTATCTAAAGCGATGTGATTTGAGGATAGGATCAAGTATGCCATCTGGTCTTAGTTAAATATCTTTCAACTGACAATTATTTCCAAGATACCGAACAAAGACATAATTATTGAGTGAAACTCAAGGGAGGATAATGTTACAGAGTAGGGTGGTTATGTACCAATGTATGGTAGTACATCTAGTGATAGGAAGTGTTGTCTTGAGGGTTCTCAACAGAGCAGTTGCATCTAGAGAATCAACATCGTTAGTCCTATTATACGCCATTAGTTTTGGTGATAGGGTCATGTAAAGCCTCATTATGATCAAGAATTAGTGTATTTATGATATTGAGGTAAAATGGTACGTATTTAAAGATTCTTATGTCCCTTGCCATCATTTCTCATTGGGAAAGGATCCATAATAGCTCTACCTTTCAGAGTGGAAGTAGTAGCACCACATCAGGCAGGGAGTTGGAGTACCACTACACTACTAGAAATAAGATCTATACCAACAGTTTTGGGAAAACCGTTGGTATAGTTCACTAATTTGGACCTATACCAACGGTTTGGACAAAACCATTGGTATAGGTCACTAATTTGGAGCTATACCAACGGTTTTGGGCAAACTTTTTGTATAGTTCAGTAATTTGGACCTATACCAATGGTTTTGGGAAAAATGATGGTATAGGTCCATTATAGAGACCCTATACCAACAGTTTGACCTCAAAACTTTGGTATAGGTCCCCCTAATACCAACGGTTTTTCCAAAACCATTGGTATAGGTCCCAAAATCCAAGAACTTATACCAACAGTTCTCAAAACCGATGGTATAGGTACATGTATTTTTAATGGAATATTCTTAAAGAGAACATTAAATAAATAAAAATTTAAAATACTTATGATAATGAATATATATATTTATGAAATTATGTTCACAAAAGTACGTTATGTTAGTGGTTAGGTTGTTCAATCACAAACAGGAGGTGCTGGGACCAAAACCAACTGTCTGATTCTTTTTTGAATTACATATACCAATGGTTTTATGGAACCGTTGGTATAGATTTTCATATTACTTATACCAAAGGTTTTGAAAATCGTTGGTATAGACCTATACCCATAACTTACTAGCTAATTGTTCTCCAAACCGTTAGTATAGGATATACCAACGGTTTGGAGGCCTATACCAATGGTTCCAAACCGTTGGTATATGGTATTTTTTAGTAGTGCTAGGTATACATAAAGAAGAGGTGGACATGGTTAAGGAGATTATAACTAGGATGTACATTACCAGTATAGTGGACCGACTCTAGTTAGCTAGGTTATATATCCAGGCCATGCATTGGGTCATATATACATAGTATAACCTTTAATTGAATAGTAGGGTTTTATAAAATCTATAGTGAAAGGTATTATTTTAGTAGTCTACACTTAAGTATCTTGTTGACTTGATACAGATGATTCACACTCTTTTATCTCTATGACTATAGTGAAAGGTTTTGGGCTTAATATTTTGTTTTTATGTGGCATGATGGAACTTGATACTCCATTTTAATTTTTATTAGAATGTGTACTGTTGTGCAAGGAATCCCCCTTTGAGGTTGGCAGCTATTGTTTTTATGGGACCTCTTTGTCCTTAGGATGACAAGATTCGATTTCATTCTTAAATGGATTGTTTGGTCCCCTATCAGGCCTACATAGTTGTCTATCACCACATGGTATCATTTACATCACTATTGGGTGACCGTTATCTTCATAAGGGTGAATGATATGTCTAGACAAGTACTGCTAGACCAGAGCAACCTGGGCTATAAAGATTGAAAAATAAAATCGATATCCTATAAATGGATTATCAATGAACACTTCAGGATGATTTAAATTCTATATTAGATTATATCAAGGATTTTATAATCGATTCTTTTTATAGACTACCTCCTCAGAGAGTGGTAGAGTTTAAAATCGAGCTAGTGCTAGGAGCAGCACTGGAATCCATTCCTCCTTACAGGATGGTTAATACTAATTTTTATGATCTCAAAAGGTAGCTAGTAGATTTGGAAGCTAAGGGTTTTATATATATTGGAATTTCACCTTGGGGTTCACCTGTCCTTCTCACTACGAAGGAAGATGGTATCCTCATGATATGAATGGATTAGCGTAAGTTGAATTAGTTTTTTTATGAAGAACCAGTATCTATTTCCTCACATCAGTAACCTATATGAGTAGCTATGAGGATATAGGGTTTTATAAAATATCAATTTGAGTTTAGGATACCATCAGGTATGAGAGTATCTAGTTATGCCATTCGGTTTGAAGAATAATCCTTCTTTTTTTCATGGTTATGAAAAATCATGTTTTCCATCCATATCTGGATTCATTTGGGGTGGTCTTTATGAATGATATCTTGTTATATTCTCATAAACTACATGACCATTCCAAACATATTGGGATCAGAATGATTACATTGATAGATAACCCACTATTTTCAAAGCTCGCTAAATGCCACTTTTGGATCGACAATGTGTATTTCTTGGGCCACATAATCTTAGAGGTAGGAATATCTATTGACCCAAAGAAGGTGAGATAATTAATTACTAGGGATGATCCTAATAACATTTTTGACATCCAAAGTTTCTTAGGGATGGGTTCCTACTATAGGTGCATTATTCTAGACTTTTCATGCCTGGATGCACTGCTTGTAGTTTTGAAAAAGAAGGGAATGAAATTCATATAGACTGAAGCATGCAAGAAGTACTTTTAGAATATGAAAGAAAGATTTAATTCAACATAGACCCTAATTTTTCTTGATCTGTAAAGAAGATATATAGTTTATTATGATTCCTCCAGCATCAATCTAGGAGTAGTTCTGATGCAGGGAGATTGGTTCATAGAATAAATTTCTCTTCAGTTGAGGCTACATTAGAAGAATTACTTGACGCAAGATCTCGATCTAGTAGATATATACAAGGCCTTTCAATATTAGAGGAATTATTTTCTTAGAGAGTGGTCTAGAATGTTTATGTACCTTAAGATCCTCAATTAAATATTCATACAACATGACCTAAATATCAGGAAATGAATATGTGTGGAACATCTTCCATCCTTATATATGGAGTTTTCTTATATGCCTAATAAAGGTAATGATGTAGTGGATGCTCTGAGATGGAGGACACATACATAAAATGTTTAGGAGGCTAGTAGTGAGTGGAAATTGATGGCCTTTTTTTCTGAGAGGCACATAGAAATCCCAGAGAATCAAAGGAATCCTATCCTTATAGGTTTGGAATTGACCTTTACACACAAGGAGAGATTAATGATTAGGAGGATTTGATATGTGAGTCTTATTCCTAAGTTTGGGTAGTAAATCCTTGTTTTACCATGATTTATCATGACTTACACCACTAGTATTATCTGTCATTGATGAAAATGAAGATGGAGGGTTTTATTTCTTAGTGTTCCACCAGTAAGTAGGTGAAGGTGGAACGCTAGAAACTAGTAGGAATTTTACAGTTGTTTCCTATTACGAAGTGGAAATGGATCCACATTGCCCTGTATTTTTCAAATGATTTATGAAGATTATCTTAAAGAAGTGATGCATTATGGGTGATCATTGAAAGGATAAATAAGGTTGATCAATTTATACCTACTAAAGAGACCTTTTTAGTGGATGAGATTGGAAGGATCTATGTCAGAGAGATTATCTAACTTCATGGAGTTCCACAGACTATTGTGTCAAATAGAGATGCTAACTTTTCTTCTCATTCATTGAAAGGGTTAAAAAATGATCTCAATGTACATGTTCTTCTGAGAACAACATTTCAACCCCTGAATAATAGGTAATATGAATATATGATACTAATATTTGAGGAAATTATTAGATAATGTGTCCATAATTTCATAGGTTCATGGGAATAAAACATACCTCTTAAAGATTTCTCTTACAATAACATCTTTTATGTGAAAACAAAGACAACTATTTATGAGGCCTTATATGGTAGGCTATGATAATCACCCATATCCTTGTTAGAGGTTTGAGAGGAAGTGATACTGGGACCTCATCTCATTCAGGAGATATCAGAGTAGGTACAACTTATTTAGAATCATGTGACAAAAATAATTCTAGGTAGAAATATTACACTGATCATTGTTGATGGCCACTAGAGTTCGAGGCTAAGAATTGGGTATTCTTTTGATTTTCACCTAGGATGGGTATAGATAATTTCAAATAAAAGGTAATTTGTCACCATATTATGTAAGGACCTTTGAGATATTGGTGAGATTCAGGTTGGTAGCCTATTAAATAACCCTTACTTAAAGGTACCAAGATATGCACAACATATTCCATTTATCTTATCTTCAAAATTACTAATCAAACTCATCTCATGTTTTATAACTTGAGGATATTGAATTGGGAGTTGATTCTTCCTCTGAGGAGTATCCTATATAGATCATAGAATATAGAATGAAGGCTCTATAAGGTAGGTATATTCCTTTGGTATGAGTTTAATGGAAGCACTACCGAATAGAGGATGAGACCTTGGAGTGATAGGCTAATGTACATTCCTAGTGGATATATATTTTCTTATATGATATTTTTCCACCACTAAAAGTGAAATTATGGTTGAACTATTCTAAAGAGTGGAGATTTTAAGATCCCAATTTTTATCTTTAGGTATAAATCCTATAATTTTTATCGTGAACCTATTATTTATTCTAATAAATGTGTTTAAGAGTTTAAAGAAGGGTTCAAGAGAATCTTGGGATTGTTCAGTGCCCAGAGGTCCATTTTTTGGGAAGAACAGCTGAGGAAGATGATTTGCACATGGTTAGTGATAATTGTGAACCTCTACTATGTTATTCTCTTGTAAAATAGTTCACCCTAGGATGCATAGCCATGCAATAAATTTCAGACATATTATAGAGGGTTTTTTCATAGGATTCACATAGTTAGTCTAGCCGTGAGCTCAACCATGTGAAGGTGTAGTTCTCCTAAATTGTGTTGGCACAAAATTGGTGCATGTTTTGACCTACCATATATCCAAAACAATGAACATATTAAAGTTTGGTGAAATTACACTTTTTACCTTAAAAATTTACATTTTTCCCTTATTTTTCTCCCTAATTTTTTCATAGCAACTCCTATTTTCCTTGAAGCTTTCTAGATCTCCTCTTATAGGTTTTTTGATATCTCCTTTTATTAGTGTCTGATTCCTTCATTGTCGGTTATGATGGAAGCATAACAGTAATATTATCAATATATTTTTTCATTTCCTTATTTATATTTCCATAGGGAATGTTAATCCCATTTGAGATATTATTCCCTTTTTTAGGGTATTCATACTTTTCTAAATTTTCTCTCTTTTTATCTCAGATATGAGGCCAATATTGGGAAATCATTCCTCTACCACTATAATGTAGGTGGTATATATATTTTACATCAAAGTATTTCCATATTATAAATGTTTATGTCACACCACATGCTAAAAAACCATACATTTATTTGAAATAAATTAAATTGTTAAATTATATTTGGGGACTATAACCTAGACCTATTAGGAAACATGTTCACCTTTATAGAGGTTAGAACCTAACTAAGGATCACCCATTTGTGTGAGTCTTAATTTACATAAGTCTTTTAAACCCATTATACATTTTTGATTAACTTTTAAAAAGAAATTCATTTAAGTTATAATGGATGAATAATTGTGATATTGTATGGAAAGTACCAACTACTTGGACCCTTATTGTATATATACAACTTGAATAAAATGTAAGAGCACCCGTATTAGCCTTTTTATTTATAAATGAAAAGGATATGTTATGAATAAAATAGAATGGTAAAGTGTCTTGGACTAACACATGGACTTTATTATTTATAAATGGTTTGAGTTGATTATGGAAATTTTTCTTATTGAAGGAGTGGTAAAACTTGATCCATCCTTGGATTCCCAAGGGAAAACCTTGAACACTCAGGGGATGCCATCCCAATTCATTAATAAAGTTTCCAAGGGTGATTCCAACCATAAAATTAAGTCTTTGTATTCAGTATGGTATATAAAATTCATTTTATTTATATATACAAATTAGAGTTACATGGATTATCACCTTGGATTCAACTTGATGTTTTCACACATGTGATTCCTTGGATCATCACCTTGTGATATATTTATACATAGCCCTAGAATTAATTTGGATGTACTATAAGGACTCAGTTAGCGATATTTCACCAGTGGAATGACAAGGGTGTATCGCTCAGATTACACTTAGACCCTTTTTCTAGGATGAATGATTATTCTCGTGAGCTAGCCCAACCTCCTAAGGTCATGGATTCCTCAGTGTCACCTTGGTTCATCCATCATCATTATTGTTAGATTATTAATCTTATAATATCATTGGGACATGCCAGTTTATAGGTTACCTACTCAAAGAAATCTGAATTTGATAGAAGTAGGTATGGTCGACTAGGCTTCCCATGAGGAACCCAAACCTGAAATGGTTATTATTTCAATTTATTATTAATATGATAATAATTTTTCCTACAAAAAGTTATATTTATAATCATAGATTGTATTTTTTATAGACACCATTGGTGGTGTCCTATTGAGTTTTAGTCACACCATATTTAGGCAACTGATTGTTACACAGACAGACTTCAAGGTTGTAGGTTAGGATAAGGGAAATAGTGGGGCTTTGGATGGTTGAACCATGTGATAGGATGACTTATGGGAGTAGTGGATCAATATTAGACTTGGTATTCTTGTATAGTTTAGAATTTTTTCTTTCTATTTATTTTTTATAGCATGTAATAATGTATTTATGTTTCTAGTTTTTTATAGAACAATGAAATTATCATCATTTTTTCATATTACATAGTTATTGTTTATGTTCATTGGTTTATTTTTTTAGGATGAATTATTTTAATTAATTCATATTATTATTACATATTCATATATTTTGTTATATTTTTATTATTCTATTATTCTACACTCCAACCTAAGGGTATAGTCTCCCAAGAAACAGACCATAGGCCCTCGCTGCTTGTCAAAATCCTCTAGCATACACAAAGTCATACTTGATTCCATGAGGACAACTAGTTTGGGGAACTGTTTAGTGTATTCAAGGTCCGGATGTCACATATTGGCCTTATGATCAACTATTTTTGAGTGAATATATACTTTAAAATATTATGGCCATTTTATATTTCACATTTTACCCTATATAAAAGATTACTAAAAAATTTTCTAAATAAAAAACCACCGCCACATTCTCAAGATCATGTGTTGGATATTTTTTTTGATGGAGTTTCAATTGATGTGATGTATATGAAATTAAAAATTCATCTTACATAAATACATAACCAAGGCCCTTCAATGAAGTATTACTATAAATAAAAAACAAAAAATTCCTTGATGGCATTGTTAATAATATTGTATTAAACAATATTATTTTCTATTCATAAAAAACATTCATCACATTATTTTATCTAGATGAATTTAACATCTTTATTATTTAACTTAATCAGTTGTCTAGATAACTAATCAAAATTTTCAGTAAAATTTCAGTAGTAATCCACTAATCTAAGAAAAACTTTAAATCATAGTGACATTTTTCTGTCTTTCCCACTACTCCACCGATTCAATTTTTTAAGGATCAACAATTATTTTATCTTTAGAACCAATATTCCTAAGGAATGAAATATTCTACCACCAAGATTCACATTTAATGAATTTTCCATACAACATATTTCATTTTAATGTTTGAAAAACAATCCTTATATATTTATTATAATCTTTATAGATTTTAGAATATACAAGAAATTAATCATTTTAAACCAACATAAATTTATCCAAATAATCCTAGAAAACTCTATTAATATGATTCACGAATACAACATGTGAATTCATCAACCCAAAGGCGAACCAAAAAATCATAATGGCTGTAAATAGCATGAAAAAATATCCTTCGAACATCCACTTACTTTAATTTCACATGATGTAATCCAAATCTAAAATTAATCTTGGAAAAATACTAAGCACCCTAGATCTAATCAATTAGGTCATCAATATTATGAAATAAATACTAATTCTTAATAGTAATGTTATTGAGTGATATATAATCAATGAAAATACTCATAGAACTATCTTTATTTTTAATAAACAATATTGGATTATCCCAAGGTGAAGTGGTAGGGTGGATGAAACCCTTATTAAGTAATTATTGTAACAACTTTTTCAATTCCAATAGCTCTATTAGAAAAATTTGATAAGGAGTTTTTGAATTTGGATTAGCATCTGGAACTAATAGATGGTAAATTAAAAATCTTGATCAGAGATAACAAAAATTAAATCACTAGGAAAAACATCTAAAAACTTATTTTCCACAAGTATGTCACTAATCTACACAAATTATTTCTTTTCAATTACATGTGAAAGATAACTTTCGCCCTTATATTTAATCAATTCATGATCTTATTGATATATTATCATAGTTAAGAAGTCATTATTATATTCAAATTAAAAATCACTATAAGGATTAGGTAATAATTATGTCTATAATCTATCTTAATATGTTAAGATGAAATCTAATCCATACCCGGAATCACAAAAATCTCTACTAAGGTTAAAAAAATAGATTTTTTTGGAAAAACTATTCCAAATATTATGATAAAAAGGATCCTATAAATATATATTTCTTTAATACTTCCAATAATAGTTTTTAGAAAAAGTTATTTACTCATTTCTTATGGTGATAATCCATTTTATTGGAAAAATTATCATATATAAAAGAATTCATAGAAACTCAATCAAAAAAGACCTTGGCATAATTTGTGTTAACAAGTAGTGTGACTTTAACCACTTAATTTGATAGTACTTCACTTTCTAAGGTAGTCTTGAATGATCAGACCACACCATTCGATATATGATCATTTTGATCTCCATTATTTATATTTTTATTTAGAAACAAACCTACATAATGAATCATATCATTAAAATTAAAACATTTTATGGAAATCTTATCAAACTAATTCATACTATTAAAATTTATATCCCCTTTATAAATATGATATAGAAGTACCATCTTACCCCACCAATATCTAATGAAATATTCATTAGAATAATTTTTTACCACACTTAATAGAAGAGGGAATATTATTTATCTTACCTTAGAATTTAGTTAATGAATTATTCCACATTTTTTTAATATTAATTTCTTATTTTCCTTTTTTATATAAAATCAAAAAAATTAATTTAAAATTTCTCAACACATTGAAAAATTTCCTCATAACTTCCAAACTATTGAGCAACTAAATACCTCCATAAACTTAGTTTCAATATCAAGTATAATCGATCAATTTACTCTCATGGTATAAAAAGATGTTTGGTGCATACCTAGAAAATCTATAAAATTTTCAACATAAGAAACACTTGAATCCTCCTCCTTATACATTAATTCAAATAGATATAATTTACATTCTATATAAAACATCTTTAGGAAAATATTTCTTTTTTAAAATATCCTTGAATATTTTCTACTCCATGGAATCAATATCATATTTCTCCTTAATATTATTATTTAAAGAAAACAACTAATTGAATTATCCTTCAAAATGATAAATTGAAAGAGTTACCTTCTAAAGGTTTTAAAATCCCAATACATTAAATATATTTTCTAAATAATTGATTTATCCTTCATCTATAACTAGTTATGAATATCCACCAAAAGATGGAGGGTAATGTTTCATAAAATGTTTCTCTATATACATTTTCTTCAATGAATAATTTAGTAACTACCTTATATGGGTTCCAATATTTAAACTTCATATCAATTTAGTTAACATAACAAAAAATTACTTAGTTCCAACTGAAACTATTCCCATTTGCTGATTTAGAAGGATTTCATTTTAAAGTTTTCATCTACTTCATTTTCCATATTCCCTCCATAGAATATAATTATGAATAAATACATATTAGTTGAATCAAATTTATATCCTGAAACACTATATCATGGAAATATAACCATAAATTGTAATATCTTAAATGTTTCTTTTAGAATCATCCTAACCTATATAATTATCAAAACCCTTTTTTAATACCAACTATAACACCCCCTAAAGTAATCAACCCATAAACAAATGATTTATAACAAGGGTTTAACTTTCTTGTATTTCCAAAATATTTTAGTTTTAAAGTTTTTGAGAATTTGGGAAACCATTAAATAACCTAGTGGAAATTTCCACACAATATTAATTTTTTTCATAAAAAAGGTTTCAATGTTTGCATTATTGTTTGATTCATGAACCTTTTATACATATATGATGTGTCACTATTTACCATTCTATAATCTTTTCATAGACTTAATAATTTTAAAAACATTTTAAAACATTATATGTGTAAAATAAATATTATTAAGGAATATTAAAATAAAGGAAACCCATTATTCCCTTTAAAAATTCATGAAAACCCATAAAGAAATTTTCCTTTTTACATAATAAACCTTGAGCTCCAAATAACCATTGATTACACATGAAATCAACAAAAAAATCAAGGTTTTAATCAAAAATTTATTAAGTATAAGGACAAATCATATTAATAAAATTTACTAAGTAAAACATGATAACTCAATAAAAAACCCTTCACCTTTAGAAGATCATAAACATTTCTTTAATCATGAGTTCATTTTTTTAATTTATGAAATTGCAAGATTTCTTTCAAGTCTCATAGAAAGCATTGAAAATCCATGTAGGTATCTTGGGAAATTATCTTAATATTCAAAATTATAATAACCCTTAAAAAATAATAAAAATCATCATTGATTATAACATATCCCTTAGGAGTAATTTAATTTTCATTAACTTCATAAATTTACCTTTATGTATTAGAGAACTATGTCAGGGCCACCCTTCATCGGAGCTATATCAGGCTCACATGCCTTCAAATTAAATTCCAAATAACTATTTCATGAGAAAAACACATAAAACCTTTCATTTATATCATAAAAACTCTTAAAATACTTTTTATAACACATATACAAAATCACTTTTAGGCTTCATGTAAAAAATATAGATAAAAATCATTTTTCCTTTGAAAACTATTAAAACGAAAAATTAAAAAAATGTGTGATAAATATGATATTCTTTAAATAACTATATAAAATTATAGATAATACTTTATAATGAATAATATATATTATGTTAGAAAAATGTGATCATGTGGTATATATTAAAAATTATTCCTTTTTGATTTTCGTAAAAAAATTCAAAAGTGACCGGTATAGAAAATGTTTAAAAGATTCCCATTTAAAACGTTTGAATAAGTCAAGGATAGTTGGTAATTACTTTAAAAAAACAATTTGATTATAGTGAATAATATTATTGAAACATTTTTAATAACATGGATATGGAAGTGAAATATTTTAAACATAAATAATAATGTTTTATAGAATAATTCCTTACCTAATTTCATGATTTACTACATACATCCTTTACTTTCATGAATAATAAAATTTCATTGATTTTATACTTTATTAATAATTATTTTTAGGTTTATTACCTTATAATAATCCCTTTTTATTTCATTTATTACCATTTATTATATAGTTAATAAATCTGTTAAGTTTACATTGGATGTTCTGCGGTCATTCAGTTTACAACCTCAAAATAAATTTGGTGTTATGGCCACAATCAAAGGGGTTATAGTTCCTTTATTTATATAATATTAAAAATATAATAATTATAATGTTTTTACTTTATATAAAATTATAGAACCATTCATGTAAGGTCATCATGAAAAACGAATCAT
The DNA here is from genome assembly GCA_963277665.1 of Viscum album. Lineage (NCBI taxonomy): Eukaryota > Viridiplantae > Streptophyta > Magnoliopsida > Santalales > Viscaceae > Viscum > Viscum album. The sequence continues at coordinate 1,844,133,664 of OY728136.1, forward strand.
ATCACTTTGTGGAGGTGGTAGTCCACACATATGCATGAGAGATGTTAAATTTTCTAACAAATGGAATGGTAAGAAGTTAAGTAATATCTTATTTTTATAGAATAATAACAATTTCATAAAAATATTAAATATTGAGTAATTAAATATTTATAATCATCTGAGATAGGAAGTGTTGTAAAATTTAATACATCACTTCCTTGAGGTGATAGTCCACACGTACGCATGAGCAAAGTTTTCAATTCCCATAGAATTGAAAAAGAGATTTTAATGGGATATAACCTTATAATAATAAAATTTTAGTATATTTAATATATAGATGATATTATATAAGTATAATAATATAATACTTAAAGGTGGTAGAAGAATAAATAAACAAAAAACACTAAGTTAAGAGTTATAAATTTTCTTTGAAATCCTCCTTTGGCTTACACCTTAAGATATACTGGATTGGTCATTTTTAAAACCATTATATTTAAATATATTATTTATTTTAAATGATCCAAATGTGTTCTACAGCTTTATCCATATGCAACTCCAAACTTAAATAAAACCGTTATATATTTAGATAAAATATAAATATTTAAGTGTGACCATTAAAACCCAGAAATTAAATTAGTGTTAATTAATAGGAGTAATCATTTTATGAAATAAATTTTTTAAAAAATTGGATCCTATTTTAATTTGAATGAAATTTAATTAGTTTACCTAAAAACATATAATATCATTTATAGTTTAGAAAATTATTTTTCAAAAAATTTCGTTTTTATGCAATATGCGTTTATAATTCAAGAAATGTATAATTAATGATGATAAATTATATTTGATATTAATAATTGGATAGAATCAATTTAGTTGAAAAATGATATGAAATAAAAATAATAACAATTACTTTTTAAGAATTTCATTCTCCAATAAAAATGACTTTACGTTTTATTTTATGATTTTACATAAAAATTGAAGTTATAAATTTTTACATAAAATTTTACATGATAAAAATCATTTTTTTGGATTTCTAATATCAGTATTCTATTAAGATTATTTTTTTGGGATTTTTCTGAAATAACTGTTTTTTAAGTGAATAGTGAAAACAATTTTACCTAGAACAATCAATTTTTTGACATTATCATAATACAAGAATGATATTTTTTTTTGAATTTTTTTCTATAAAATATATATTTATAATTAAAATATGTTATTTAAAATTACTATGATATTTTTATAAAACCCATGTATTTCATTTTGGACAAATAAGTAATATTTTATTCTAAAAACTAAATTTATTTGATTATATTAACAACTAATTTTCATCACATGTAAAAATTAAATATATAAAAATTAATTTCATGTTCTAGGTCAACATGTTCATATTATATAAAAAGTTAAATTTCAATTTTTGGAATAAAAGCATGATTATTACTAAGATTAAAGTTAATGGTCATGATAAATGTAAAATATTTATTTTCAAAGAATTATTTTATTAATATTGTGTAATTTTTATCTAATTAATTAAAATAATATAATTTAAACAAGGAATATAATATTATTTTAAAATACATATATATTTATAATAACCCACATTTAATTTGTTACCAATTCTAAATATGATTAAATACACATAATGGTCAAAACACCACACCTTTACAAAAACTACTTTTCTATATATGAAATATTTTAATTTAAATGTTAATTTTATTTTATTTAGAAATAGAATTAAAATAAATTGATATTAAATTTTTATTTAAAACTTAATATTTTTGAAATAGGGTTGCCTTTTTTTTAAATAAAATATAAACTTGTTAGTTAAAAACTTGTTACCAAGGTAAAAAAATGTTAAAATATAAAAACCCATGTTAAAAAAATTGAAACATGTTTGAAACATGTTTGGAAAGTCTTTTTTGAGGATATATTGACCCATTAATACCCAAAAATACATTATTAATAAAATTTATAGTTATTGACCTTGGAATAGTGTAATGACGTCATGGAAGTTTAAATGGTCTTCCCAAAGGTGTGTTTTTCTTTAATTATAAAAGGGATCACTTACACCACTCCATGGTTACACTTATCATTATAATTTCCCTTCAAACTCTACCAAAAATTACTCTCCAAAAATTAATTTTCTTATCCTTAAGAACATGGTCTCTATAATTTATCTAAATCCATTCTTTTCTAATAAGTTATCTAAGATAGGATCTAGTCTCCAATGTAAGTATTAAATTATTTATAATCTTTTATCCTCAATCATCCCATTACAAATATATTTTATAAATAAAAATTTAATGAAATTAGTAAAATTATTATACTGATATGTTATTATATCAATGGAATAACCATTATTTATTCTTATCCATCTACTAGTAAAACAAAAGCGTTATTAGTGCATTGCGCGGACTACCGCCTCCACATAGCGACATATCCCATTTTTCATAACCTCTATTAATGGATGGTAAAAAATATGTAATGTATAAATAAATATGATATAAATAGTATAAATATGATTATGAAATTTCAAATTATCATATACCTTAATTCCTTATATTTCTTTAAGAAATGAAAATGTTAATTGTGTATTGTGCGGTGTACCGCCTCCACAATGTAATGTTGTTTATTTTATCATATTGATATTAATTATTTATAAAAACCAATTAAAATATGAATCAAAAATTTTAAAAAATATATTTAATATAATCATTATTATCTTATAATGATATTAAATTGTTCCTTAACCATACTCACCCATTGAGATATAGTGTGTTCGTGTTTGGTTCAGTTTAACCACCTGCTTGAATTATAATACAAAACTATATCATGTATGACTACGATAAATTAAATATTAGTGTTATTATATGATAATAATAATATAATTATTGAATTTTGTTTCAATAAAGTTTATATCAATTTTATAACTTATGATTAAAATATCATCTTCGATCGCATTAATCTCCGAATTAAGTTGACACCAGTTCAACTTTCACACAAGCATAAGAAAAACATTTATAATAAATAAATCTATCATGATAATAATTGGTCCATATTAAATTAAATATTTAATAATAAGGTTCCTAATAATGTTACTGGTATAGTTAACTTGACTATTTAGTATGTTAGGTGCATGTGTAGAATAAATCTAGAAAAAGGTAATGACTTTCATCTTAAATTCATCTTTTTGAGGCATATTTGGTATTATGTTGCTAATTTAATTTATTTGGGGTATATAATTCATATTTTAGATATAATATCATTAATTTTTATTTAAAAATGGTTTTTTAGTTTAATTGAAATCCCACTCTTTTAATAGGTTTTGATTAAAATGTTACTCAAGTTGAAAGGGTTCTTTGTATCAAACATTAATTCCTTGAGACATTTTTATGTTGTGTATCATGTTTTTATTTAAATGGTTTAATCACTACTGATTTATATATCTTTATCATTTTTTTATTCATGGTAAATACTAATAAAAAAAATTACTTTTCATCAAATAGATTTTACTCAATTATTACCCTAGTTGTAAAGATATCGGAAATGCAATTTTATTTCATTGAGTATAACCATCCTCTTGGAATTAAAATTTGGGTACAATATACCAATTAATTATATTTTTTGGTATTGTGTTTTATTTATTTTAAATTACATTTCTAGGAAATAATAAACCTTTTTTAAATTTTTATCATCGTATGGAGTATATTACTCATAAGGGATATTAATAACTCAAATCTCCTTTCCCTGGGTTATACTGTTTCATCATGAAATTATTTTTTCCATGTTTAGGTTATTCCAAGATAATATTTTATTATATTTTAATTTATCAAAATCTATATGGAAATAAGATATTTTTATAAAAATTAATATTTTGACACTCTTCTTATAAGGTTAGTTTTGAATAAGGGTATTTTGAAAATAATAAAAGGGGATTTCATTTCACTTTATTATGTTCTGTATTTCTATAAAAATTTCTATAAGATAAAATTTATGTATTTTCATGAATATATTATTTTAGATTATTATTAAAATCAATGTTTTTAAATATTTTTTTCTTGACCTCTTGAAAAATATTTTTGGAAGTCACCCAAAACACTATCTTTTGCATCTATGTTAATTTTTTTGTAAAATATCTTTTTAGTTTTCACTTATACTTCCATTTTAATTTTCAAAAATATTTACAATAATAGGTTTTAGGTTTCAATAATTATATTCTAATATGTATTTATTATTTTGGGCAATGAACTCACATCACAAAAAAAATCAATTTCCGGTTAATAGAGAAAATTTATGCATATATTTTTAATCCAATAATAATGAATTGTTAATTTTTTTAAATGATAAAACCCATTTATTAAATTTTTTTATTAAAATAATGGGAAGTAGAATAAAAATGAGCTAAATGGTAAAAGGTGCTTAATTTGGGATTTTTGGCATATTTTTACGTCAATGGTATTTTATCCATTTCATGAAAAATATACTACCAAATTTAGTGATTCCTTTTTTTAGAATAAATAATTTATTTCATTCAACTTTGACTTCTGGACCAGGGTCTGATTCTGCAATATAGAGGCCTTAAAAATCAATGATATTGAAGATTTTTCCAGATAGACAGCGTGGACACCACCACCGTAACAGAACCACATCTCAAACAACACACCTTAAATTCAGGTTATTACACCTGGGATAAAACGAGGACACAAAGTAGCACCTAGAAAAAAAGGGAGTATGGATGTTATTATGGGTTCTATTGGGTGATATAATTTTGTAGGAAGCTGCCTAGAACCTTCATCCATAGAAATAAACCTCTATTGAAAAAATCATAACTCATTTAACAGGTGAAAAAATGAGCTCAAATTTTGAAGGTTAACAGAAAACACAGTTTTGAGCAACTTTCATGAAGGGGTACATGCGTGAATCGGAAATTTAATGGTTCAAATATGTGAAAACTTATGGAGAAAAGATTATTCTTATAAAAGGAGAGGAGCTCCTACATCTCAAATCATTAATTCTAATCCCCACACCATCCGGGGTACCAAGGAGAGGAGGCCAAGGGCCATTTAGAATTTTTTATTTCTTTATTTTCATTTTATTTTTAGTTTTATTTAATACTTTAATGCATTTATCTATTTTTTATATTAAAGTGTTCCCCTTTTTTCTTCCACCCCTTTTCACTTCCAACTCTAAATCTCATTCCATCTCTTTTATATTTCCATTGTGAACTCTATGAACTTCACCATGGAAAGTGAATAACTCAAGGCTTTTACTTGGGGGAGGTTTCCATAGTGTTATTTATTATTGCACTAAAATTTAAAAATGTTTTAAATCTATTTGTGTTGGTGGCGGGAATATTGTATGGGTACGTCAGTCATCCACTATGACACTATTTCCCAATCAATTTATTTTCTTTGATTAATTATTTTCCCCTCTTTTCTCTTAGGTAAACCCTTCATATGGTGGATTTGGGGTTTCTATATGGGATGAAATGGAATACAATGGAGCCGGGTCTTTTTGGGATAACATTCTCAAGTGAGGTGTTATACTAGTTGACTATTGGAGGAGGTGTGGTTTGGTGTGCTAGAGGTAGACTAAAATCACAAACTCCTTTAATCAATGGAAATTAATTCATTAATGAGGTTTCATAAAATTAATTATCAAATTTAATTTAAACAATAAATAAATAATTAATGAATCCGTGTTATCCAACCTTAGGACCAAGACCTTTCTTCCTTGATTTTATTCTATTTGAATCTAGATTTGAATTATTTATTTCATTATTTTAATTTCATGTTTTCCAAAACCTTTAAAAAATTAATTTTAAATAAATATTAAAAAAATAAAAAATAATTAGATAAGTTGAATTATAATTAGGGATTAAACCAACTGTGACACTCCTCAAGTGATATGACTTGGGTCAAAAACTGTTCTGTATTAGAAATATAAATGTGCTTTTTCTACACCCTATGATAGGCGTGTGTAAAAACTAGCACCATTGCTGGGGAGATAAACAGTTATTTCAATCACCTTTTCAAAATTCACATTTTTTTAAATATTTTTCTTTGTTTTCTTTATTTAAATAAAATATCTTAAAAATATCGCTTCCCATGATATTTTCAAATGACTATATTTTCAATTCTGGGAATGATTAATCATAGGTGTAAGAACAAGAAATAAATTATACCGAGGAAGAACTCCAACGAAGGGAGGAATCTCTTATGGTAATGTTTAAATAGTTTCAAAAATTCCAAGATACATGGATCTCACAATAAGTTTTAATGAGCATGATCGAAGAACTCCAACATGACTTGGAATGATTCAAGGCCAAGATTGAAGTGCCCCAGTTTTCACTAAATAAATCTAATAAGTAGAGGCCAAACTTGAGGTATAAGAGACTGAGTACCTACCTTTATCCAATGATAATAAAATTCCAGAGGAACTTTACACTAAGGAAATTATTCTAGCCAAATCTACTCAGGGAAATGATAAAATATTTAACTCAAACTCATTTGATTTTATTGAATCTGATTTGAGTATAACTTCCAACAGTTTTGAATTTTTTGAATTAGAAGAATCTTATTATTCCTTAGAGGATGATGTGAAAAAAAATTCACCTATTGAGGAACACCTAAAGATATCAGAAGACATTGAACATCTACAGGAGGAGCCCCATCATGAAGAGATCCAAGTTGCTGATCCTGAGGAAATCAGACAAGAGGTTGAAACCACCAAGAAGCCAGCACTGGAAGATAAGATGATTTTACAAGTAGAAACATAGGAGAAGGAGGCTCCATAATTCATCCCACCCCCACCATGTAAGCTTTACCATATTTAAAAGGGTGAGGATCTGATGTACTTGATACATGGATTTCTCCTCAACAAAAAATAACTACAAGCTAGGAAAAGCTACATGTGGTGGTTCAAATCAAATAAGCTTCATCAATGCTATGATTTTGGATAATAGCTAGTATTATCCTCTAGAGATAGTAAAAATTTAGGTACCACTTGGGGGATCATACCAAGATTTATCCTTACATGTTTTTTATATTTCAAATTCATTTTATATGTTAGTCCAGCATGCGGCCCACTCATCCTTATCTTTTTGAGCTTTAATGACATGATTCCTACTCTTAAGTGAGTAATTCTTTTTTGTAGGTTTATATATATGAAAAGGAATACATAAATAGAGGAAGAGGACTGAAGGCTTATTTCAAAACGGAGTTTAATTTTAATGTTTAAACATTTAATATCCGTACATTTTTTGGGTCCAAAACATGTTTTGAGTTTTATAGATAAAATTGCATGTCTACACTTGAATTATGTATTTACTTGAATTAACTAGAAGACGTGATTTTCATAGTAATATTGTGATTCCATGTTTTAGATTTAAATTTTAATGAGATTTAATGAGTAAAATGGAAAACTGAATGTTTAAAGTGAAGCATAGATATTGAAGTGGTGACTCATGATTTAATGGAATTTGTTGATTTATGTAAATGAAATTTCCCTACAAATTTTCATACATTGAATTTTTGAAATTCATGTAAATTAATTTTTTGTTATTAATCATGCCTTGAGTAATTGTCTAACATCATTTGTTTCATTTATGAGTGTATTTATAGAGAAAGTACTTCCTATTTATTCTTGAGCATATTTCTTGAGTGATTTTTGGACATGTCACAGACCAAAACTTTCATTTTGACCTGTCGGAACTATGACTGTGCAAAAAAATATTTAAAATTATTGAAACAACTTTTAAAAAATACCTTATCCTTAAAAACCACCTTTACATCAATCCTTATTTTATCCCATAGAGACCATGAATGACCTTTATAGGGATGAGCCATGTTTCAATCCATTTTTATCCATTCTTACCATACTCTTCGTATTTTCATGATATTTTAAAGATAAAGCATGGGGATGAAGAGAATAATGGTGTAAGGGATGTTATAAATTTTAAAGAACAAGTGAGGGGGTGTTATTGTGGGAATTTTTAAAGGTTTTGGAATCATTCATTATACTCTATTGTTTATCCCTCTTGAATTAAGAAAATGGGAAAAAAGAAAACAAGATCAAAAAAAGCGGAAAACTTTGTTGTGATTGTAGAGAACAAAAAATCACCATTTTATAGACCGAAAATATTCTAATCATATGTGGTTAGGTGATGTATTTGAGGTTTGATATAATTATAACTTTCAAAAAAAAATAAAAAATAAAAAATTTAAATAAAAAATCAAGAGGGTGCATTAATAATTCATTATGATTTACTCTGATCGTGACCTTACTTTGAGTTTTGGGGGAAGTGGTTATTACTACTTTGAAGGGGATAATTTCATTACACTTTTTGATATATTGCATTGTACTTAAGAGATAACCTCATCCTTGAGCCTTAATTTTTAAAACATCAATTCCTACCAACCTTAAGACTTAGAGTTATTTGAACCTTTATTAAAAATTCCTCATGATTTTATATGCCTTTTTTCATTACAAAGTGGATAAATTAGTTATTTTACAAGATTATAGATAAATTGCATGTTCTCATGATATGAGAATAACTCTACATGAATTGTATCATGAGAGACGAGAGACAAAATTCAAAGGTGAGGTAAATCATGATGTGGCATGTTTAATAATAATGAATTGAGAGGCTTGAATGAATAAAAGAAGAAGTCCCATTATTTTTCAAAGGGGAAAAGTAAAATATATGAATTAAATGTTTCTTTAAAAATTAGGAAATTAAAATGATATTTTTTGTTTATTTTTGAAAATTTGATTTGACATTTATTTTTTTTGATTTCATTACATTAGAATTTGAATATTAGTAACATTGGTTTCCTCTTAATTCCATGTTGAGATTTTATGATTGAGGGCATGCAAGGTTTAAGTGTCGGGGTATTTGAAAGAAAAAATTTATGTGTATATTTTTAAACCAATAAAAATGAATTTTTGATGTTTTTAAATAATAAAACCCTTATATTTAAATGTTTTATTAAAATAATGGGCAATAGAATGAAAATGAGCTGGTGAAAGGTTCTTAATTCTTGATTTTTGATAGATTTTTACGTCAAGGGTATTTTAGTCATTTACTGAAAAATGTAATTTCAAATTTAGTTATTCTTTTTTTTATAATATTTATTTTGTTTAATTCAACTTTTTCTTCTAAACCAGAGGTTGATTCTTCCATCTAGAGTCCTTAAAAATCAATAGAGTTGAAGATTTTTCCGGGTGGAGAGCGTGGACCCCACCACCGTAACGGAACCAAATCTTTCCTTACACACCTTCAATAAAGGTTATTCCAATTGGTATAGAACGCAAAAACATAGAAACAGTTATATAAATAATTTTACAGAGTTTTGAAGTCATTAAGAGTGTCATTAAATGTTATACTTTTAGAGGAAGCTTCTAGGAACCTTCTTCCAAAAAAAGAAACATCCAATGAAAAAATCATAAATCCTACAACCGGTGAAAAAATGAGCTGAAATTTGGGGGATGAACTTCAAACACATTTAGCAAAAACTTTAATGAAGGGGTCTATATGTGAATCGACCAATTAATTTGTCAAAAACGTGACTACTTTTGGAGGATAGATTCAACCTATAAAAGAAGAGGAGCTCATACCTCTCAAATCATTCCTTCCCATCCCCACACCATACTGGGAACCAAACCACACCTCCTCCAAAAGTCAACTAGGATAACACCTCAATTGAGAATACTATCCCAAAAAGTCCCACCTCCATCGTATGGGATAACATTCTCAATTGAGGTGTTATCCTAGTTGACTATTGGAGGAGGTGTGGTTTGGTATTCTAGAGGAATACTAAAATCACACAATCTTTAGATCAAAGAAAATTAATTCATTAATGAGGTTTCATAAAATGAATTATCAAATTGAATTTAAATAGTAAATAAATAATAAATGAACTCATTTTATCCAACCCTAGGACCAAGACCTTTCTTCCCTAATTTCATTATATTTGCATCTAGAATTGAATTATTAATTTAATTATTTTAATTTAACATTTTCCAAAACCTTTAAAATATTCATTTTAAATAAATATTAAAAAACAAAATAAAAATAATTAGTTTAGGTGAATTAGAATTAGTGATTAAACAAACTATGATGCTCCTCAAGTGAGATGACCCTGGTTAGTCACTATGCTGCATTAGAAATATAAATATTCTTTTTCCACTCCCTATGACAGGAATGCTTCACCCATTCCCTTCTTGGGTGGTATTTTTCAAGAATTATTTTATTGGGATTTTTTTAATCTAGTTAAAAATAATTTTATGTTTCCTTTATTACACTGGGGTAATGTTATTTGTTAACCATCAAAAGTTTTTACTTTGGATGGGTTTTGACCGTGTTTTTGTAACATCCCAAGTAAGTAATGAATAATAAATATTTTTTATCTATGTCTATTAATGATTAAGATAATGTTTTAGAGGCTTAAAATGAAAATAAATACAATCTTAAGCATGGAATACACTAATATTCTTAAAAGATTGTTTTACTGCCTTTTGATGGAAGACCCTTTTTAAATCAAACTTTTGACAATTCTATAATCTATGTTTGTCAAAATAAACTTATTCTTTATGATTGGGACATCAAAATTTACTTTGTGTGAATTTTTGGTATTTTTCTGACAATGTTCATTTTTTAATGAATAGTGAAAAAATACTGCATTTTACATCAAAACTGCTTTTTAATCTAATTTATTTATATGATTATATTATCTTTTGAATTGGGTTTTAAGTGTAATTATAATATATTTTTACCATTTAATCCAATGGTGGTCATTGGAATCAATTTCACTTTGAAATTGGACTTAAACTGGTGTTAATCTTTTGATACTTATTGTTTCATAAAAACACGCTATTTGTCATGACAACGAGAATTAATTATTAAATTAATTAATGTGACTTATATGTTTTGAATTTTGTAAAATAGACTTCATTTTTGAATTCGGAATATCAAATATAGCTTAGGGTTAATTTTTTGTAATTTTCTGCAAAACTTCATTTTTTGATGAATAGTGAAACCACTAAGTGGTACTTATAAAAACTGATTTTTCCGTTTAAATGAAATTTTGTCATCATTGTGTTTTGAATTTCAAAAATCCGACATACATGGTTGTCATTAAGAAGTAAAATGTGGTTCAATGGGATTAAAATAATTTTTTGGTGAATAGTAACTTATCAAGTTCTTAATCGCAATTAGTGGTAATTAGTGTAGTTTAAGGTAAAAATAATGTTTTAATAGTATGAGATGAGATTGAAACATGTCCTACCCTCGTTGTATGTGTCATGGACGACCAAGACAAGCCATGGGTCAACTTGGGGACCCCATGGAGCCACTTTGGTTGGGAAATGACATAAATAACTTTTTCTTTAATGTTAAAGTAAAAATGACACAAACATGAGTTATGTTACTAAAACAATTTTTATATAAGGTTATAAAAGTCAGATATTTGACTATAAATATTAATTAGAAATCTAAAAAGATTTCCTACATCATAGTATTTTTTTATAATTTTTAGACATTAAATAAATTAAATTATTTATGACATCATGATGATGCAACGATGACCTCATTATTTAAAGATTTAAATAAAATGGAATGTTAATGTAAAATATAAAACCTACACATGGCCAAAACCAATTAGATGAGTATATTTAGAACCCTTATCACATTATCATTGAATTATATCAATGTGGGACCTTTTGAATCCGAAACTCATTTTAAAATAAAGTAAATTATCTTTACTTTCCAAGAGTGCCCCTCCTCTCCTCTTATAAAAGGCCCCCACCTCTACCTCCTTACCCACACTCCCAAAGCCTTTGACTCGGCCAACCCCTGCCCCTTTTGTCTCTCCACTTCCCTCTCTTACTTCTTGAAACCTCACTTTGGGCAGAAGTCTTCTCAAGGAAGCCTTTGAGCTCAAACCAAAGGTAGTTACCCGATTTTAAGGTAATGTCTTCTTTTGAGTCCTTTTGTTTTATTTTGCTTCTCCAACCCCTTAAACTCTTTTTATTATTTTCTTTTGTAACAACTCCAGTATCCTCAATATACTAGGAAGTTGTTATAATATGTATTAGAGATACACTTACACACACCTACATCTAATGGTTAACGAACATACTGTTTCTGTGGATGGTGAATTTATGCCTCCCGAAACGATGATTGTTCAACATTATTTTAACACCTTCAATGGTGTCCATTAAGATGTAACTATATTTATATATGATATATAATATGTTTATGTTTTACTTAAGCTTCTGTTTTTTTCTTTTTGGTCATACCTTTATGGTTTTCATTATGGGTAAACGCGATATCTTCATTTAAGTACGTGCAGACTACCGCCCCCTCAAAGTGATTTGATTTGTTAAATACCATATGTGGGACGTATAAAGGATGGAACTATGATATTATATATGATATTATACTGGAATTATAATATACCTTTATATCATTGTGATTCCATTCTATAAAATACGAAATAGAAATGAAAGTAGCGTTCATGCGTACGTACGGCTTACCGTCTCCATGAACGGTGCATTTCATTTCTTAGCCCCAAATGTAATTTACTATTATAAGTACATATATATAATGGATATATATGATGAATGATACATCTAAATGATGAATATAATTCTGGAATTAAAATATACATACCTCTCATTTATTTTTAATTCCATTAATATGACATAGAAATGAAAGTAGTGTTCATGCGTACGTACAGCTTACTGTCTCCATGAACGGTTCATTTCATTTCTTACCTCTAAATTATTATGAAATATTATAAATACATGTATATTCTGGATATATATGATATATATGATATCCAAATCAGGAATTTCATTCTAGATATAAAGAACCTTTGACCACACAAACAACATGTAATTGTAAGAAGTCCACTTTCGACTTAAGAACCAAATATCGACAAAACAAACACTATTAACTTAAATGGTTACATAATGTTTATAACATGGCAATAAGTGATATAAAAGGAATAATGAACTTGAAAAATTTTCTTAAGCAAGTATAAATTAACTCAAGTTTATTATTCAGGACGTTAAAGAATGATCGAGTCAAGTCGGACCCAAGGTAAGGGAACTTCTTAACCCAATTTCCATTATTTGGGTTAATCTCCTACTTTCAAATTATGTCATGATATTATTATGTCCTATCTTGTATTTGTACTTTATTTATGTGTATTTATAGTGAATACACATGATATATCTATTTTATTTAAAAAAATTATCTTTGTATGGGACTTCGTCTTAATCTCCTTTAATTGAGGCATATTTTGTTTTATACACAACCTTATTTTATACGGTTTATAAACCCCTTTGAATTTTACATTTATTCAAAATGAATCTTTTTTATACGAAGCATTTAATAAACAAAAAAAGGGAATGTTTTTGTCGTACGTATACGGCGACAACGACTTCTCCGCCGCCGTGACCGTTATTTGAGTTTCAGCTTCCTCTACAAGCCATACCTTCTTTTTAAAAGAAAAATAAATACCATGTCTTAATTTTATTTTATTTTGGTATTGAAAATGGTTTTCATAATATTTTTATATCAATGTGTTGTATTGATATCTTGTGATTTAAAGGTGGAAATGTTACGTTTCCTTTATGCATGTTTTATGTGATACGATTATGTTGAGGTTCTTGGGCATTATTATGAAGACGGGTGGTTCCGTGATAAACTAAGGGCGGGTGAGCCCGATATAGCTCTCCAATGCATTGGGTAAAGCGAAGGAGTTAAATGTTAAGGTTTCTCCGAAGAGATTTAGGGAATATACTGTGATAGGTATTCCAAACGTAACCAAGAGGGTTACTCCCTACGTGAGGATGTTATGAATGCCTCAGGTTACCTTTATGTATTATGATTTCTATGATTTATTCATGATTTGTTGAGGTATGTTAAAGTGCATATATTTTATGGGTAAAGTATGATTTCATTCTTATGTATATATGTACCCATGTTTCCTTTCCATATTTTTATATCCCTTACTGATCTTTTTATGATCATCCCAAGTTTTTTTTTGAAATGTTTTTCACAGTTCAAGGGAAAGGTACATGATATGATGATTGTGTCAAGGAAGTGTCAGGAAAGAATCCATGTTTTATTTTAAATATGTTTCCATTGATGGGAAAGAATAATACTATCTTTATGTAACCACTTTTTTTATATGTGGAATGTAATGCTAGTTTTATGATCTAATTCTCTAAAACTCTAAACCCGAAAAGATCCTCAATGTGTAATCTTGTAATAACTCAAGATTAAGTAAGGTTTAAGGCTGGGGCCTTATAGTTGGTATCAAAGGTCAGTTTAGATAACTTTAGGAGTTAGAATTCTATTAAATGATTATCCAATTTTTTTTTTGAAATGATATAGTATTTGAAGATTACCATGTTTCTTCATCTAAGATATGTTTGTTCAGAATGGTTTTCCGTAGAGTAAATAGGGAAGCAGTGCTAGGAAGGCATACCGAAGGAAATAACCTTCCGAATCAGCATCCTGAGATGGTCGGAATTGGAACTAAACAGTTTGTTTCAGTAATGGCGCAGTTGACTCAAGCGATAAATGGTGGTGGTATCCATGCACGAGATCAGCCAGATCAACCGCAGAGGAACATGTCAGTGGTGGAACATTTCATGAGGCAACATCCCCCATCATTCAGAGTATCATCTGACCCTGTGCTAGCTGAAGGGTGGATTAAATCACTGGAGAATATTTTTGATGTCATGGGGTTTTCAGACAATCAAAAGGTTAGTCTTTCTATTTACCGTTTGGAGGGTGAGGCAGATTAGTGGTGGTCTATGGTTAAAAATATCAGGGACGCTGATGAGATTGATGCTCTTGACTGGGATGAATTCAAAGGTATGTTTCTTGAGAAGTATTTTCCTAAGGCTGTTCGACTTAGGATGGAAAATCAATTCTTGGAATTGAGGCAAGAGGAAGACTCAGTGGCTACATATGAAGAAAGGTTCACTCGATTGGCAAGGTAAGCTCCAAATTTTATCCGAGACCTTGATAGTAAAATCAATCGTTTTTACTCAGGATTAAAGCCAAAATATCAAAGGGCATTAGCTTCTCGTGAGTTTAAAAGTTATGAAAAGCTTGTTCGATGTGATGAGAAGGTGGAAATGGAGTTTGCCGATGATCAAGTGTTCTATAACAACCAACAGAAGAAGAGACCGAGGTGGCAGGAGAAAGGTAAGAATTCTTCAAAAAAGTCTGATGGTAAGAAAACTAAGTTTCTAGTTTGTGATAAATGTGGAAAAAGGCATGCTGGGGAATGTCTTCTAAATTCTGGAAAGTGCTACCGATGTGGTAAGATGGGACATAAGGCTCGTGATTGCACTGAAAAGGATCAAGGTGAAGGTAAGACCAAATTTGATTTACAGTTAGTGAAATGTTTTAAGTGCAATGAGATGGGTCACTATGCAAATGAGTGTCCAACAAAGAGCTTTAGTGATGGGAAGCAGTTAGACTACAAGCAGAAAGGGGTGGTGAAATCCTTTGAAACTACTTCAGCAGATGTCGGGCCATCAAATGAAGTTGTATCAGGTACTTTGTTTGTTTTTTCATATTATGCCAGTGTGTTGTTTGATTCGGGGTCTATACATTCTTTCATCTCTGAAACATTTTCTAGTAAAATGGGAATACCATCTCAATAAATGACTCCTGAACTTTTTGTAAAAACACCTGGGGGAAATGTTGAGGCAAAAAGAATTTATAAGAATCTTCCTATCCTTATCTGTGGAAAGAACCTATTTTCAAACCTTATTGTTCTACCTCTAGTAGAGTTTGATGTTATCCTGGGTATGGATTGTCTCTCTATTTACCATTCTAAGATTGACTGTAGAGCTAAAGAAGTTTCTTTTCAGAAAGACTTTCAGTTTGTGTACAAGAATGAACCCTTACTGTTGATAACTTATCAAGAGGCCAAGAAACTTGTAAAAGATGGAAATGAATGTTACCTTGCACACATCGTTGAAAATAAAAGAACTGTTCATATTAATGATGTGTCAATGGTAAATGAGTATCTTGATGTTTTTTCTGATGAGTTTCCTGGAATAATACCAGATCGGGAAGTTGAATTTACTGTTGACTTAGTTCCTGATGCTAAGCCAATTTCAAAACCCCCTTATCGAATGACTCAAATTGAACTTTTAGAGTTGAAGGAGCAATTGCAAGATTTATTAGAGAAAGGTTTCATTCGACCTAGCACATCACCATGGGGTGCTCCTGTTTTATTTGTTAAAAAGAAAGATGGTTCAATGAGACTTTTCATTGATTATAGAGCCTTGAATAACATCACTGTTAAGAACAAATATCCTTTGCCTCATATCGATGATTTGTTTGATCAACTCCAGGGAGCTCAGTATTTTTCAATGATTGACTTGAGATCGGGGTACCATCAGCTGAAGGTAAAGGAATAAGATGTTCTGAAGACCACGTTCCATACAAGATATGGCCACTATGAATTTGTAGTAATTCCTTTTGGGCTAACCAATGCACCTCCTGTATTCATGGACTTAATGAATAGAATTTTCCATGAGTTCTTGGATAAGTTTGTGGTGGTTTTCATTGATGATATTTTGGTGTTTTATAAAAGTAAAGAGGAGCATGAAAGACATTTAAGGTTTATATTTCAAACCTTAAAAGAAAAGAAACTGTATGGGAAATTCAGCAAGTGTGATTTTTGGTTGCAACAAATTTCTTTCCTTGGTCACATTGTTTCTAAAGATGGGATAACTGTTGATCCTGCAAAAACAAAAGTTGTGGAAGACTGGCCAAGAACCACAAATGTAACTGAGATTCATATCTTCCTTGGTTTGGCAGGCTATTACCGAAGGTTTGTTAGAAATTTTTCACGGTTATCTAGTCCAATGACTAAGCTAACTCGGAAGGGTGTTAAGTTTATCTGAACAAAAGAATGTGATGATTGTTTTCAGGAATTGAAAAGAAGATTGGTGAATGCTCCAGTTTTGGCACTACCTTCCAGGAATGGTGAGTTTGTTATATACAGTGATGCTTCATTGAAAGGACTTGGTTGAGTCCTAATGTAGAATAATCAGGTAATTGCTTATGCTTCACGACAGTTGAAAAATCATGAGGTAAATTACCCTACATATGATTTGGAATTAGCTGCTGTTGTTTTTTCTTTAAAAATTTGGAGGCATCATTTGTATGGTGTAAAGTGTGAAATATATACTGATCACAAAAGTTTAAAGTATATATTCACTCAGAAAGAGTTGAACATGATACAAAGGATATGGCTAGAATTAATCAAGGATTATGATTGTGGAATTCATTGCCATCTGGGAAAAGCAAATAATGTGTTTGATGCTTTGAGTCGAAAAAGTAATGCTTCATTAGCAATGTTGCGTTTGGAACGTGATCCTTTGGTTAAGGGTTTAATGAACTTTGGCATAGAAGTTGTGGGTGCAGGGAGTTCTTCTGTTTTGTTTCAGGTATCAGTGAGATCATCTCTATCAGATAGAATCAATCAAGCACAGAAGCAAGACAGTGAGTTGCAGAAAAAGGTAGAGTTGGTTCAGAAAGGTAAGTTGCCTGAATTCAACATTGACAATGATTGCGTTTTGAGATTTGGGAAGAGATTGTGTGTGCCTTGTGATTCACAGTTTAATAGAGAGTTTTTATGTGAAGCTCATAGTTCTCCGTTTTCAGTTCGTCCTAGCAGTACTAAGATGTATAGAGATCTGCGGGAGTATTACTGGTGGGATGGAATGAAAAGAGATATTGCTGATTTTACTGTGAAGTGTTTGACTTTTCAGAAGGTTAAAGCAGAGCGGCAGTTACCAAAAGGGATGCTTCAGCCTTTACCAGTGCCAGAGTGGAAATGGGAGAATATATCCATGGACTTTGTTGTGGGATTACCGAAGACATCTCGAGGTAATAATGCAATCTGGGTTATTGTTGATCGCTTGACTAAATCTGCTAATTTCCTTACTATACGAGATAATTTTTCCCTAGATCAACTTTCCCGTTTGTATCTTAAAGAGATAGTCAGGTTACATGGAGTTCCTATCTCCATTGTATCTGATCGTGATCCCAGGTTCACTTCTAACTTTTGGAAAGGCCTTCAGAAGTCGTTGGGTACTGAATTAAATTTTAGTACAGCTTTTCATCCTCAATCAGATGGGCAGTCAGAATGAAAAATTCATACATTAGAGGATATGCTACGTTCTTGATCTATGGATTATCAGGTAAGTTGGGACCAACGTCTTTCTTTTGTTGAATTTTCATATAATAATAGTTTTCATTCCAGTATACAGATGGCACCATTTAAGGCATTATATGGGAAGCGGTGTCGAACTCCAGCTTTCTGGGATGAAGTGGGTGAAAGGAAGTTGATGGGACCAGAATTGGTAGAAGAGATGGCAGAAAACGTTCAGCTGATTCAGAAGCACATGAGAACAGCTTAGAGCAGGCAGAAGAGTTATGCGGATAACCGGAGGAAGGATCTATCTTTTGAGGTAGGTGATCATGTTTTTATCAAGGTTTCTCCTTGGAAAAGTGTGATGAGATTTGGTAAGAAAGGAAAGCTGAGTCCAAGGTCTATTGGACCATATGAAATTCTGGAGAGAGTTGGATCAGTTGCATACCTGGTGGCTTTACCTCCGAGTTTACCTCAGGTACACAATGTTTTTCACGTTTTGATGTTGAGAAAGTATATACCAGATCCATCTCATGTTTTGAGTCTAGAGGTAGTTCAGCTGGAAAAGAACCTATCTTATGAGGAACAACCGGTCTAGATTCTTGACCACAGGGAGCAAGTGTTACGGAATAAGGTGATTAATCAAGTAAAGGTTTTGTGGAAAAACCACATGATGGAAGAGGCAACATGGGAATCTGAAAATGCAATGAGGGATAAGTACCCCAATTTATTCGATAAGTAAATAAATTGCGGGGACGAAATTTTCTAAAGGGGGGAAGGATGTAACATCCCAAGTAAGTAATGAATAATAAATATTTTTTATCTATGTCTATTAATGATTAAGATAATGTTTTAGAGGCTTAAAATGAAAATAAATACAATCTTAAGCATGGAATAAACTAATATTCTTAAAAGATTGTTTTACTGCCTTTTGATGGAAAACCCTTTTTAAATAAAACTTTTGACAATTATATAATCTATGTTTGTCAAAATAAACTTATTATTTATGATTGGGACATCAAAATTTACTTTGTGTGAATTTTTGGTATTTTTCTGACAATGTTCATTTTTTAATGAATAGTGAAAAAATACTGCATTTTACATCAAAACTGCTTTTTAATCTAATTTATTTATATGATTATATTATCTTTTGAATTGTTTTTGAAGTGGAATTAGAATATATTTTTACAATTTAATCCAATGGTGGTCATTGGAATCAATTTCACTTTGAAATTGGACTTAAACTGGTGTCAATCTTTTGATACTTATTGTTTCATAAAAACACGCTATTTGTCATGACAACGGGAATTAATTATTAAATTAATTAATGTGACTTATATGTTTTGAATTTTGTAAAATAGACTTCATTTTTGAATTCGGAATATCAAATATAGATTAGGGTGAATTTTTGGTAATTTTCTGAAAAACTTCAATTTTTGATGAATAGTGAAACCACTAAGTGGTACTTATAAAAACTGATTTTTCCGTTTAAAGGAAATTTTTCCATCATTGTGTTTTGAATTTCAAAAATCCAACATAAATGGTTGTCATTAATAAGTAAAATGTGGTTCAATGGGATTAAAATAATATTTTGGTGAATAGTAATTTATTAAGTTCTTAATCGCGATTAGTGGTAATTAGTGTAGTTTAAGGTAAAAATAATGTCTTAATACTATGAGATGAGCTTGAAACATGTCCTACCCTCATTGGATGTGTCATGGCCGACCAAGAAAAGCCATGGGTCAACTTGGGGACCCCATGGAGCCACTTTGGTTGGGAAATGACATAAATAACTTTTTATTTAATGTTAAAGTAAAAATGACACAAACATGAGTTATGTTACTAAAACAATTTTTATATGGGGTTATACAAGTCAGATTTTTGACTATAAATATTCATTAGAAATATAAAAATATTTCCTACATCATAGTAGTTTTTTTATAATTTTTAGACATTAAATAAATTAAATTATTTATGACATCATGATGATGCAGCGATGACCTCATTATTTAAAGATTTAAATAAAATGGAAAGTTAATGTAAAATCTAAAACCTACACATGGAGAAAACCAATTGGATGAGTGGATTTCGAACCCTTATCACCTTATCATATAATTATATCAATTTGGGACCTTTTGAATCCGAAACTCATTTTAAAATAAAGTAACTTATCTATACTTTCCAAGAGTGCCCCTCCTCTCCTCTTATAAAAGGCCCCACCTCTACCTCCTTAACCACACTCCTAAAGCCTTTGGCTCGGCCAACCCCTGCCCATTTTGTCTTTCCACTTCCCTCTATTACTCCTTGAAGCCTCACTTTGGGCAGAAGTCTTACCAAGGAAGCCTTTGAGCTCAAACCAAAGGGGGTTACCCGATTTTAAGGTAATGTCTTCTTTTGAGTCCTTTTGTTTTATTTTTCTTCTCCAACCCCTTAAACTCTTTTTATTCTTTTCTTTTGTAACAACTCCAGTATCCTAAATATAATAGGATGTTTTTATAATATGTATTCTAGCTTCACTTACACACACTTACATCTAATGGTTAACGAACATACTGTTTCTGTGGATGGTGAATTTATGCCTCCCGAAACGATGATTGTTCAACATTATTTTAACACCTTAAATGGTGGCCATTAAGATGTAACTATATTTATATATGATATATAATATGTTTATGTTTTCCTTAAGCTTATTCTTTTTTCTTTTTGGTCATACCTTTATGGTTTCCATTATGGGTAAACGCGATATCTTCATTTAAGGAAGTGCAGACTACCGCCCCCTCAAAGTGATTTGATTCGTTAAATACCATATGTGGGACGTATAAAGTATGGAACTATGATATTATATATGATATTATACTGGAATTATAATATACCTTTATATCATTATGATTACATTCTATAAAATACGAAATAGAAATGAAAGTAGCGTTCATGCGTACGTACGGCTTACCATCTCCATGAACGGTGCATTTCATTTCTTAGCCCCAAATGTAATTTACTATTATAAGTACATATATATAATGGATATATATGATGAATGATACATATAAATGATGAATATAATTCTGGAATTAAAATATACATACCTCTCATTTATTTTTAATTCCATTAATATGACATAGAAATGAAAGTAGCGTTCATGCGTACGTACGGCTTACCGTCTCCATGAATGGTGCATTTCATTTATTACCTCTAAATGATTATTCAATATTATAAATACATGTATATTCTGGATATATATGATATATATGATATCCAAATCAGGAATGCCATTATGGATATAAATAACCTTTGACCACACGAACAATATGTAATTGTAAGAAGTCCATTTTCGACTTAAGAACCAAATATCGACAAAACAAACATTATTAACTTAAATAGTTACATAATGTTTATAACATGGAAATAAGTGATATAAAAGGAATAATGAACTTGAAAAAGGTTCTTAAGCAAGTATAAATTAACTCAAGTTTATTATTCAGGACGTTAAAGAACGATCGAGTCAAGTCGGACCCGAGGTAAGGGAACTTCTTAACCCAATTTCCATTCTCTGGGTTAATCTCCTACTTTCAAATTATGTCATGATATTATTATTTCCTATCTTGTATTTGTACTTTATTTATGTGTATTTATAGTGAATATACATAATAGATCTATTTTATTTAAAAAAAATTATCTGTGTATGGGACTTCGTCTCAATCTCCTTTAATTGAGGCATATTTTGTTTTATACACAACCTTCTTTTATACGGTGTATAAACCCCTTTGACTTTTACATTTATTCAAAAGGAATATTTTTTATACGAAGCATTTACTAAATGACAAAAGGGAATGTTTTTGTCATACGTATGCGGCGACAACGACTTCTTCGCCGCCGTGACCGTTATTTGAGTTTCGGATTCCTCTACAAGCCATACCTTCTTTTTAAAAGAAAAATAAATACCATGTTTTAATTTTATTTTATTTTGGTATTGAAAATGGTTTTCATAATATTTTTATATCAATGTGTTGTATTTATATCTTGTGATTGAAAGGTGGAAATGTTATGTTTCCTTTATGCATGTTTTATGTGATACGATTATGTTGAGGTTCTTGGGCATTATTATGAAGACGGGTGGTTCCGTGATAAACTAAGGGCGGGTGAGCCTGATATAGCTCTCCAATGCATTGGGTAACGCGAAGGAGTTAAATGTTAAGGTTTCTATGAAGCGATTTAGGGAATATACTATGATGGGTATTCCAAACATAACCAAGAGGGTTACTCCCTACGTAAGGATGTTATGAATGCCTCAAGTTACCTTTATGTCTTATGATTTCTATGATTTATTCATGATTTGTTGAGGTATGTTAAAGTGTATATGTTTTATGGGTAAATTATGATTTCATTCTTATGTATATATGTACCAATGTTTATTTTCCATATTTTTATATCCCTTACTGAGCTTTTTATGCTCATCCCAAGTTTTTTTTTGAAATGTTTTTCACAGGTTAAGGGAAAGGTACATGATATGATGATAGTGTCAAGGAAGTGTCAAGAAAGAATCCATGTTTTATTTTAAATATGTTTCCATTGATGGGAAAGAAGAATACTATCTTTATGTAACCACTTTTTTTATATGTGGAATGTAATGAAAGTTTTATGATCTAATTCTCTAAAACTCTAAACCTGAAAAGATCCTCAATGTGTAATCTTGTAATAACTCAAGATTAAGTAAGGTTTAAGGCTAGGGCCTTATAGTTTTACCTTTAATTTAAATGAGTAAAAATATTATAATTTTGTATATTGTAATTCTAATACTGATAATTATGGGAATGTTGAGTATGCATTGTTTAACCATACACATCCTCCCACCAGATGGATTATGAATATGATATCCCTTTTATTAACATGGTAAAAATTATTTATATTATTTTTTATTATTTAATACTAATGTTATATGATTATGTATTGAATGTTCATATTATTCATTATATATATAGATATATTTTTATTGCTCAAGGTTCTTTAAAAAATTTCCTAAAATTTGTTTTTGAATCTTATAGTGAGTAAATCAGACTTATAAAAGTGAATATTGAATCCAAAAATCATAAATCCCATCAATAAATCTATAGGTCTCATGGGACAAATCAATATGGGTTTTGGTGTAAACCTCTCCCCATATTAGTTTAGTGTCCTGACATAATGCCTTGAAAACATGTTTTTGATGTCTGAAATTATGAATTACATCAGTATGAGATCAATAATTTTTTTATACATGTTTTCATCTATACTCATATATATATATAATGCTCTTAGTTTCATTTGATCATGGAAATATTTACATTATATTCTCCTTCCACATTATGTATTTCATGATTATGTCTTTGATAGATTTAATTATATGTTTCACTTACTAAGTGCTTAAGCTCAGTAACTTATTATATTTCCATTCCATGGGTTATGAGTAAATGTAGAAAAAATGGTATGTTCAATAGGATAACACATATGGAGGAGTTTTTAGAATATTTTGAAGACTCATTTTGGATTAAGTAGTTTCATATAAAGAATATGGGTTTTATTAAATTATGTTTTATCTAAATTCACTAAATCCCTAGAACTAAAATGTATTTGGAATGTATGTAATTAAATATTTGTTTTATGTCATGTAATTATGGGATATTTATGTCTGAGAATATATATTTGGTATCAGATACAATATGTAAATTATTTGTTTATTTCCCTAGATCTAGGAGTGGGGGTCTGAGGTGTCATAGTTGGTATCTGAGTAGAGTTTATATAACTTTAGAGATTATGATTTTTAGGATAATTTAAGGATTGATAAGTTAAACTTGATCACAATTTCAAAGGTATAAATGAACATTTAGGATATTATAGTATTTAATTCTAAGTGAATAATACCCATTTTATTTAGGGATTAGAATAAGATAATTTCAGTGAAAACCCTATGAAAAAGACTAAGAGATATTTATAAGTATAGGATAACATCCTAAAATTTTGGAATGTTTTTAGTATGTGGTTTTCCTAGAAATTAAATCCTTTTCTAGATACTAAAAGTGGATGTAGGATCCAAAATAGATTTACCTAGGGGTAATAACCCCCAAGGGGTAGATTGAGTGTATGGAATCAACCTTAGTCATTACATATTCTAGTGATTGTAAACTAGAATTCACATTATTAAAATCCTGTGGATCTTTTCAATTTAGAGTTTTATATAATTAGGAAAAACTATTACATAGTAAAACCATATATTGAAAGTGTACACTTATAACCAGTATCCATTTTTCCTCCAAATAAAATGTTTTAAATTAAAACATGGTTTCTTTTTATGATAAATCTTCACAATCTTCACCTTGATC
Source organism: Viscum album (assembly GCA_963277665.1). Classification (NCBI taxonomy): domain Eukaryota; kingdom Viridiplantae; phylum Streptophyta; class Magnoliopsida; order Santalales; family Viscaceae; genus Viscum; species Viscum album. Next base: position 1,844,158,196 of record OY728136.1, read on the forward strand.
TCATCCTTTCCTCTCTTCTCCCTTAAATCCAGTGAAAAAATTTTAGAAATTAAGATGAGAAAAAAATATTATTAAGGGAAATAAAATAAAGAAAACTTTTAGTCCATTGAAAACCCATAAAAACATTTTCTAAAAAACATACCTTTTTACCCGAAAAAAGAATAATATTTTTAAAAATAACATTATCTTATCTTTTGGAAATCAGAAATTTTCATAAAAAAATCATAAGAAAACGTATAAGATATAAGTATGTAACTTGGGAGATCATTTTATTACTTACTTAATATTTAAACTTCTGGGATACCATATGATATAACACTCACATCTACCATAAAATAACTGTCATGGTTAAATATGGATGTAACCATCAGAGTTACACTTTGAATAACCATCATAGTCAAAATACAAAATTCCCAATGCATTGGAGAGATATAATGGGATCACATATCCTTAGTATATAATATAACAACCCATTATCATAAAAAATTCCCAAGAACCATAACATAATCATAAAACATTAAATCTTGTATCATAAAAACATTCCGTTTGGAAAATCACTTATTTTAAAATATTATTGCACACATATAAAGGAAAAAGGTTTTTTTAAATAACCATGTAAGATTATAAAGTATTATTGAAATAATTAAGAATTCATGAAATCAAGAAAATCAGTCCATGACATATAAGTTAAAAAATAATCATTTTGAATTTTTTAAAAAGAATCATTGAAAGTGTATTTTTTTTAAAAGAAAGTCCCTTAAAAATATAATATATCTGAAGTGAGAATTAATCAATGAATAAATTATGTGTATCTACTATAAATACACATAAAATAAGTGAAAATAACAAATAAAATAATCAAAATTCATTTCAATCATTATCTAATAATGACATAATTAATGAAGTATAATGTTAACCCTAAGAATAGAAATTGGGTTAAGAATTACCTTACCTCAGCTTCAAATTACTTCAAACATGTAAAAACCTACTATAAAATGGTTTAAATAATGTTATTAGTATATTAAAAAACTATATTCATATTTATAAAACTTTATATTATCATTTTATAACATATTTCCACCCATTCATTAATAATACTTCATTATTTTCATTGTTTCATGTGATTTTGTTTTATGGTTTCATGGAAGGTTCATTTCTGTATAATTATAGATCTTATTGTAAAATAGAAATAATACTTCAGATGTGGAATTAATTGGAATTAAGACAATTCCATAAATATAAATTTTCCCATAATTTTTTTTTCAAACATGAGGATGATTAATTTGATAAAATGTTAACGATAAATGTTCAGTTTATTTTGGTTCTTTTTCAGACAATTAGAGACCGGTCTTATTTTATTTAATATTATGTCTATATATTAGTTACATAATACTAATTATGTTATAATATACTTATTAAATTATTATTTAACCCTAATAATAGTTTTATGACCATCCTTGAAGGCAGTAATGGAATATAAATAATCATTATCCATGGAGACAATTCACCGCCATAATTTGGAAAATGGTTTCGTTTCTTTCAATAAGAGAAGATGAGAAAATAAATGGTTATAATATATTCAATTAGAAATATAAAATTATATTATATACATGGTAACTTATTTATTATTCCTTTATGGATGAAGTTGGTGAGGAGAAGGTAGAAAAAGAAAATAAATTAAGAGAGGTGGTTTGAGAATGTTACCTATTGAATATCACCTCCTTAAAGGATCCTTTAATGAAATTGAAATTATTATTTTGGCAAGAACTATAGAACATGAAAATTTTTAGAGTCTGTAAGAGAGTTTTTGGTCGATATTTGAAGATATTCAAGGCTTGTGAGGAGAAAGGGGGTGGAGTGGAGTGATATATATTGTTGGGGAGGGGTGGTTTAATGTGATTAAATAATGATTATTTTATATTTAAATACACCCATATTTGAGTGGAATTAATTCCAACTAATTAGATTGATAATTTTTATTTTAATGTTTGGTTAAGGTTGACAAAAACATAAACCACCGTTTTAACGTTGTAGTTTTTTGGTATTTTAATCTTTTACCTTTTAACATTAAAATGTTTCATTATTTTACTGATACGGTGGAATTTTTTTTACCATGGTAACTTTTTTATTCCTGAAAATGAAAATGACCTTAATACCTAATTATTAAAATTTTGATTACAAATATGGATTCCATTTTACCAAATTTAATTCATTGAGCTGAAACAGGTTAAAATTTATTGAAACAAATTCTAATTACTAAATTTGGTGTAGTGAAACAGTATAAATATACTAGTTGAGGGCATCGATTATTCTTTCTATACCAATTATATGTTTTCATTTCTACTTATAACCACTAATTATAATGGTAAAATTATCAACAAGGGGTAAATTATCCAATGTTCATATTGACTAATGATCATACTTGATCAATAGTCATATTGGCCAATGGTCATATAATGGTCAAACCAGAGAACCTACAGGGAACAAGCTCCATAAGGAGGATGAGCAAGGAGATTTCACATTATCAGAAGCTAAATGGATTGCAAGAATGAGAGGGTATGTCACCTGCCATCGGGGAAGCCTGTCCATGCATTAGAAAGCCTTGCCGAACAGCCATGCGAAGGTAGAGAGATGATTTCATGATGAATATTCTAGGAAGGAGCAGTTCCAAATAGTTAGTTTGGATTTTATGTAATGTTTGAAGCCTAAGAGCAATGAATTCCTATAAGTCCTATAGGAAATGTAATACTTATGTCAATAATCCTTGTAAGGGTTCCACCTCACCCCTTGAAAGGTGGATTATAAAAAATCAATAAAAAATGAAGGCCTTTGGGCCATTGGAGGATATAATGGTCAAATCCCAATGGTCACATTTCCCTTTATACCCTATAAATACCACTTCATTCTTTCACTCAAAATGCACTACAATTTATCCCTAAGGTTATACATTTATTTCTTAAGATATTGATATGTACACTAATATTTTTTTTATATCTATATCATTTTTAGTGGGTGATGATTCTAGTATATTGGGGTGATCCTTATTTTCTAATTTTATATTTTATATTTCATATTTTTTTTCTGGTTTTAATGTTTGGAATTTTAATTAGTTTCATAGCTGATTAATGAAATGATCATTGTTAATGAGATAAAATTTAGTTGGTTTCTATTTATTTTGTACATGTATAATATTATATAACATTTAATGAACATTTATTCAAGAAACAAAGGTCATTTAAAAATTTTAGGTCGTTACAATCTCCCCCCCTTAAAAAACTCCTTATCTGAAATTTCATCTCATTATCTTGGTTAAAAAAAGGTGAGGGTACTTCTATCTCATTGACTTATCTAGTTCCTACATTATATCTCCATATTTACGGTTCCTCCACAACAATTTTACATGGTGGGAATTATTGTTGGGTAAAACCTTGTCCCTATAGTCCAATATCTCCACCATATACTCCTCATAAGAGATGTCAAATTCTAGTTGTACCACCTCCGGATTTAGTATATGTGAGGAATCATATATGTACATACTCCAGAGAGATAAATGAAATACATCGTGAACTTCAGATAGATTTTGTGGAAGTGATAGTTGATAGGCTACTACTTCTATACAATCAAGGTTTTCATAGGGGCCAAGTACATAGGGCTAAGATTCCCTTTCATTCTAAACCACATGAATCTCTTCCATGGTGACATCCTAAGGAAATTTTTGTCTCCAACATCAAACTCTAACTCCCTTCAAAAACTATCAACATAGTTATCCTGTCAAATCTGAGTATCCTTTATATCTTGTAGGATAAAATGAACATACACTTTCATCCCTTGCACAAGATCGGTGTAGTGACTCGGGTTTTTGGCCCTGTCAGACTTTGGGATATTTCTACGAATAATTCCAGAGCTAGGCGCGAAGACGGCGTGCGATTCCGAGGCCCGGTGTGCCCGGAATTAATTTTATAAAAATATTAAGTATTTTTATACTATGCACGTGGCGAGGGTGTGATATCTCCTAAACAGTAGCTCAGAACGGGAATCTGAGGGTACGGTTGCGTCCGGAACGTGCCGTTTACCCTAGGCGGGGTGTAAACTTTGCGGGCGCGGGCCTGCGGTGAGAAACGCCACCAGGGGCATTTCTGTAAATAAGTAGCAACTTAGTGGGCGAGCGTCGGCTCGAATAACTTCTGAACGGAGTCTCGGATGGAAAATCTGAGACCGCCGTTGCGTTCAGAACGACGCGTTTACCCTAGGGATGACCTTACTTTTGTTCGCATCGGGCGTCGGGTCCGAGGCGAGTTTGGCGTCGGCGGGCGGCTGATATAAATATCAGCGCCCCCCCTTTTAATCGTTCTTCGTCGTTCTTCGCCGTTCTTCGCCGCCACTCCGCCGAATCGAGCAAACGGAGCGCCCACGAGCTCAGAATTTGACGGCGGGCGTTCCAGGAGCGCGCAGCGGAAGCTCTGGAGCGCAGATCTGAGGCAGAACGTCGGCGTTTCGCCCGCGAGGTAGGCGGTTTGAGTTTTACAATCCCGGATCCCGTTTTTGTGTTGTTTTTCTTCAAATTTTCATATGGGTTGTATAGTTCGGGTCCCGAGCTTTCCGAATCTTTTTTCGGATCTGAATTTGGAGCACCGGGGTGCTCCCGGTGGCTCCCGGAAGTTTTCCGGCGAAAACCCGGTTTTCCGGCGGCGGCCATTGCGGAATCCGGCGACGGCGCGGCGGCGGTTTCCGGTGGCGGCGGCGGCGGCGCGGTTGTTTCCGGCGACCCTGCGGTGGTCCGGCCAGTTTGTTCCGGGGGTTCTTTAAACCCCCGTAACTCGCAAACCGTAACTCCGATTTGTGAGCCGTTTGCGGCGACGCACTCCTTACGTCGAGACGGACCTTTTGACATCACTTTCAGAATTTTATGGTTCGGGATCGTGGCCCGGGAGTTAGAAACGTCGTATAAAATAATATTATTTTATTATTTTACAACTTCGGGCCGTTGTAACTTCTACCCGGAGCGTCCGATTGACGTGCCGTCAGTGGCGTTGTGACACTGATGGTACGAAGGACTTTTTGAGATGGTTTCCGGGTGTTGGGACTGAGAACGGGGTGCGGGCCCCACGAGGCCGGGTTTTGGCGTTTGCAGAGAAACGCAGCTTTTGCACAAGGAGTCCGATTTTGGCAGATGAATAGTCAATCCTGTGTGTTTTTCCGAGAGGATCGCAATGTCGCGATCCGTTCGACGAGTTTCGGAATCCAGCCGTGGGCCCCACCCGAGCCGGCCTTCGGTGAATAGTACCTTTTTCACTGGGTGTCCGTTTTGGGCGAGCGAGTAGTCGATTCCGCTTGTTTTTTCGAAGGGATCGCCGTGGTGTGATCCACCCGATGGGTTTCGGGATCGTTGTGTGGGCCCCGCACGAGCTAGCTACGGTGAATAGTGCCTTTTTCACCGGTGCTCCGTTTCGGGCGAGTAAACAGCCTATCCTCCGTGTTTTTCCGCGTGGAACGTGATGGTGGCCTCAGTTTTGGCTTCGGAGGTGCGCAGTGTGGCTTTGAGGCGAGTCGCTCGGGTTAGCGATGTTTTGACCAGCAGTGGTTGAGGGTTCTCCCTTGGTTCGTTCCTACGAGGGTTCATGTGGTATCACAACCTTCGTATGGGTTTGTGATCCTCTCGATGGGATGTTTAAACTGTTAGAGTTGTGGTATCCCTCCGGTGGGCCCGGAGTGGATCCTCTAGCATCTTTACCCTAGATCAGGTTCTTGGTATCGCTGTGACCGCTTATTCACGGGCAGTGATCCCCTATCTAGTAGGTTAACCCTGTAGGGTTTGTGGCATCATCGGGAATATGATCCCCTACGCGGTGGGTCGTGCATAGTAGGGTTGTGGCATCGTCGGGTTTACGATCCCCTACTCAGCATGATGTTTATAGTAGGGTTGCGGCATCGTTGGTTATACGATCCCCTACTCAGCGCTTGGTGTCGGTAGGGTTGCGGTATCGTTGGTTATGCGATCCCCTACTCAGCGCGTGGTTTCGGTAGGGTTGTGGCATCGTCGGTTCGATCCCCTACATCGTGAGTTATACCAGATAGGGTTTTGGTATCGTCGTAGCCATCTTTATATGGACGATGATCCTCTATCTGAGTGTGGAGCTTCTGTCGAGTGCCAGATTAGGTTGTGGTATCCCCCAGTGGATCCTGGGTGTGATCCCCTATCTGTGGGAACTACGTATGCCAGATCGGGTTGTGGTATCCCCCAGCGGACCCTGGGAGTGATCCTCTATCTGTGAGCTACGTATACCGGAGTGGGTCTTGGTATCCCCCTAGCGGACCCTAGCGGCGATCCCCTCTCCGAGGAGTTTGGTGGTTATGTTGCTACAGTGAGGTTTCCTCAGAGATGCTATCCGACGAGCGTGGTCTCTCGGGTGAGTGTCTGTGATGTTTGCGAGTATCTCGATGGAGTGTATCTCTCGGATGAGTGTCATCTGGTATGACAGTGTTCATGGTGTACTCTCCCTGTTGTGGACAGTTGCTGGTGATGAGGTCGGTACCTCTTGTGGCTTTGTGGCGTGAGCTGTGTATATCTGGATTGTTCAAGGTGTATGTATGGGCATACACCTGAGCTGAGCTGAGCTGACTTGTTGTGTTTAGCCGAGGATGGCCACGAGATGGAGTTTCTCTCTCGTCTGGGTTCCCTCTGGCTAGGTTGAGCGGACTGTTGCCTTTCAGTTTCTCCCTTGGGTTTTGGGTTTTTGGGGTGCCTACTGAGTATGTTTATACTCACCCCTGCATGGGATTTGCCCGCACATGTTTGTGTCTTGTGCAGACCACATGCCTTTTGACGGAGACCCAGGACGACCCAGAGCAGGCGGAGCTTAGTGAGCGAGTTGACCGGGGTGTTTACCGGAGCTGTGCTGAGGGAGCTTTCCGGCGGGTGTTTGTGGCAGTGTTTCCCTTCTTCAGAGCAGGTTGGACGCACTTTGTAGTTTTCTTTTGGTGGGCCCTGTTTTGCCCTTGTACTTTAGCTGTTGCACTCTGGTTTGGGATAGATTGTATGCATGCATTTACTTTTCAGTTTCTATATCTCTGCACTGTTGCATGGAGGTGTTTGTGGGTGCGTGTGTACAGGTACCTTAGGCTAATGCCTCCCATGTGTGTGATAGCCTACTCGGCGCTGGTCGCCAGCCCCTGGCCTATTGGAGGCGGGCTTGGGGAGTCGCGGCTCGAGCCCCGTTGGGTCGGGTCGTGACAGAGTGGTATCAGAGGAGGTTCCACCTTTGGGATCTCTGAGCGTAGCTGGTCTAGCTGTGAGCTTGTTTTGGGTTGCATAGCGGTAGTGTTAGGATGTTTCGAGTTCGACTTTCAGGCCAGGGACTCCAGTGTTGGTGCGGCGGCCGACGTATCCATACACTAGGACTCTGATAACTTGCCTTTTGACTCGGGACATTCGTACACTGGTCGCGGGGACATAATGGTGCATGCATCATATAGGACCGGGTTTTGGGTTTTCCTTGTCCTTCTTGAGTCAGCTCTCCAGATATACTCTTTGACTGTGGTGTGTCTTGAATGTATTTCAGGATGCCTCCACAACGACAGCCAGCGAGGGTTCCACAGCAGGATTGTGCTGATGACCCGCCCCGTGTAGTGGCTGTGGAGCAGGGCGCAGGTTCTGAGGTTGCACCTCCAGGTGGTCTGCCAGTTGAGCCACCACCTGTTGAGAAGCTGGTTGTGCCGGTGGTGCAGGACGAGGTTGCACGCAGGCTGAGTGCGCTACACGAGTTCCAGAGGCAGCGACCTCTGAGGTTCCGGGGTGATCCAGACCCCGAGGCAGCTGATGACTGGCTTGAGACAGTCACCCGAGTTTTCCGCCTAGTGAGGACACCTCCAGATCAGATGGTGGTCCTAGCGGCGAGCCTTCTGCATGGTTCTGTCGGGCGATGGTGGAGTTTGGTGACGCAGTCCCATGACGAGGAGACGCTCACGTGGGCAGAGTTTGAGCGGCTCTTCAGGGAGGAGTTCTATCCGGTGACGCTGAGGTCAGTGCGGATCCAAGAGCTTCTACAGCTTCGACAGGAGAGCCTGACTGTGTCGGAGTACTCAGCGAGGTTTACAGACCTGTCACACTACTCCCTGGATATGGTTCGAGACCCGTTCTTTAGGGCTCGGACCTTCGAGCAGGGCTTACGCCGGGATATCCGAGCAGGTGTGGTTTCCCTGTGTCTGCCCACCTATGCTGGAGTGCTGGAGCGAGCGCTGGTGGTGGAGAGCTTTCTGGCCGAGCAGATCTCGACTGTTAGTGCTGGGCACTCGAGAGCAGAGACTTCGTCGGTCGGATCGGCATCTGGTAGCCGACGTCAGACACAGGGGTCTGGACGTGGCCGACGTTTCAGGAGGCGACCCCAGGATGGGGGGTCTGAGCCTCGGAGCTCACAGGGCTCGCAGGCCAGTTTTGGCCAGCCGCAGGAGAGGCGGTGTTACGCTTGCGATGGTCGGGGACATCTTGCTAGAGATTGTCCGACCCGACGTGCTGCTGAGAGGGAGCCGGTCGATGGACCGCCTTGGCAGAGGCATCGTCTTGATCAAGGAGGTCCGCAGGGCGTCGGACGTGGCGTCGGAGCTGGTGCAGCGGGAGGCGGTGGTAGACAGTACCAGTTGCCACCACCCCCACCCCCAGGTGGTCCACGCCAAGCTCAGGGAGCTGGTGGTCGAGGGCGAGAACAGCTGCATTCCCTGGAGGCAGTCGACCCAGAGGCACCACAGATGGATAGAGGTACGCCTTGTGTCTTTTCTACTTACTGCAGTAGTTTGTCAGACACTGTTTAGCGGTACTCTTTCCTTTTGTTGCTTGCTCGAGTTTTGTTCAGGGCGTTGGTAAGACCCTGAGTGGTTGTTGTTGGTGAGCTCGCTGGTGTGTGAGACCCAGTTGAGAGTCCAGTCGCTTTCCCTATGCTTAGGGCTTTTCGGGGACGAAAAGTTCTAAGGGGGAGAGGATGTAGCGACTCGGGTTTTTGGCCCTGTCATACTTTGGGATATTTCTACGAATAATTCCAGAGCTAGGCGCGAAGACGGCGTGCGATTCCGAGTCCCGGTGTGCCCGGAATTAATTTTATAAAAATATTAAGTATTTTTATACTATGCACGTGGCGGGGGTGTGATATCTCCTAAACGGTAGCTCAGAACGGGAATCTGAGGGCACGGTTGCGTTCGGAACGTGCCGTTTACCCTAGACGGGGTGTAAACTTTGTGGGCGCGGGCCTGCGGTGAGAAACACCACCAGGGGCGTTTCCGTAAATAAGTAGCAACTTAGTGGGCGAGCGTCGGCTCGAATAACTTCTGAACGGAGTGTCGGATGGAAAATCTGAGACCGCCGTTGCGTTCAGAACGACACGTTTACCCTAGGGGTGACCTTACTTTTGTTCGCATCGGGCGTCGGGTCCGAGACGAGTTTGGCGTCGGCGGGCGGCTGATATAAATATCAGCGCCCCCCCCCCCCCTTTAATCGTTCTTCGTCGTTCTTCGCCGTTCTTCGCCGCCACTCCGCCGAATCGAGCAAACGGAGCGCCCACGAGCTCAGAATTTGACGGCGGACGTTCCAGGAGCGCGCAACGGAAGCTCTGGAGCGCAGATCTGAGGTAGAACGTCGGCGTTTCGCCCGCGAGGTAGGCGGTTTGAGTTTTACAATCCCGGATCCCGTTTTTGTGTTGTTTTTCTTCAAATTTTCATATGGGTTGTATATTTCGGGTCCCGAGCTTTCCGAATCTTTTTTCGGATCTGAATTTGGAGCACCGGGGTGCTCCCGGTGGCTCCCGGAAGTTTTCCGGCGAAAACCCGGTTTTCCGGCGGCGGCCATGGCGGAATCCGGCGACGGCGCAGCGGCGCGGCGGCGGTTTCCGGTGGCGGCGGCGGCGGCGCGGCGGAGTCCGGCGGCGACGCGGTTGTTTCCGGCGACCCTGCGGTGGTCCGGCCAGTTTGTTCCGGGGGTTCTTTAAACCCCCGTAACTCGCAAACCGTAACTCCGATTTGCGAGCTGTTTGCAGCGACGCACTCCTTGCGTCGAGACGGACCTTTTGAAATCACTTTGAGAATTTTATGGTTCGGGATCGTGGCCCGGGAGTTAGAAACGTCGTATAAAATAATATTATTTTATTATTTTACGACTTCGGGCCGTTGTAACTTCTACCCGGAGCATCCGATTGACGTGCCGTCAGTGGCGTTGTGACACTGATGGTACAACGGACTTTTTGAGATGGTTTCCGGGTGTTGGGACTAAGAACGGGGTGCGGGCCCCACGAGGCCGGGTTTTGGCGTTTGCAGAGAAACGCAGCTTTTTCACCAGGAGTCCGATTTTGGCAGATGAATAGTCGATCCTGTGTGTTTTTCTGAGAGGATCGCAATGGCGTGATCCGTTCGACGAGTTTCGGAATCCAGGCGTGGGCCCCACCCGAGCCGGCCTTCGGTGAATAGTACATTTTTCACCGGGTGTCCGTTTTGGGCGAGCGAGTAGTCGATTCCGCTTGTTTTTCCGAAGGGATCGCCGTGGTGTGATCCGCCCGATGGGTTTCGGGATCGTTGTGTGGGCCCCGCACGAGCTAGCTACGGTGAATAGTGCCTTTTTCACCGGTGCTCCGTTTCGGGCGAGTAAACAGCCTATCCTGCGTGTTTTTCCACGTGGAACGCGATGGTGGCCTCAGTTTTGGCTTCGGAGGTGCGCAGTGTGGCTTTGAGGCGAGTCGCTCGGGTTAGCGATGTTTGGACCAGCAGTGGTTGAGGGTTCTCCCTTGGTTCGTTCCTACGAGGGTTCGTGTGGTATCACAACCTTCGTATGGGTTTGTGATCCTCTCGATGGGATGTTTAAACAGTTAGAGTTGTGGTATCCCTCCGGTGGGCCCGGAGTGGATCCTCTAGCATCTTTACCCTAGATTGGGTTCTTGGTATCGCTGTGACCGCTTATTCACGGGCAGTGATCCCCTATCTAGTAGGTTAACCCCATAGGGTTTGTGGCATCATCGGAAATATGATCCCCTACGCGGTGGGTCGTGCATAGTAGGGTTGTGGCATCGTCGGGTTTATGATCCCCTACTCAGCATGATGTTTATAGTAGGGTTGCGGCATCGTTGGTTATACGATCCCCTACTCAGCGCTTGGGGTCGGTAGGGTTGCGGTATCGTTGGTTATGCGATCCCCTACTCAGCGCGTGGTTTCGGTAGGGTTGTGGCATCGTCGGTTCGATCCCCTACATCGTGAGTTATACCAGATAGGGTTCTGGTATCGTCGTGGCCATCTTTATATGGACGATGATCCTCTATCTGAGTGTGGAGCTTCTGTCGAGTGCCAGATCAGGTTGTGGTATCCCCCAGCGGATCCTGGGTGTGATCCCCTATCTGTGGGAACTGCGTATGCCAGATCGGGTTGTGGTATCCCCCAGCGGACCCTGGGAGTGATCCCCTATCTGTGAGCTACGTATACCGGAGTGGGTCTTGGTATCCCCCTAGCGGACCCTAGCGGCGATCCCCTCTCCGAGGAGTTTGGTGGTTATGTTGCTACAGTGAGGTTTCCTTAGAGATGCTATCCGACGAGCGTGGTCTCTCGGGTGAGCGTCTGTGATGTTTGCGAGTATCTCGATGGAGTGTATCTCTCGGATGAGTGTCATCTGGTATGACAGTGTTCGTGGTGTACTCTCCCTGTTGTGGACAGTTGCTGTTGATGAGGTCGGTACCTCTTGTGGCTTTGTGGCGTGAGCTGTGTATATCTGGATTGTTCAAGGTGTATGTATGGGCATACACCTGAGCTGAGCTGAGCTGACTTGTTGTGTTTAGCCGAGGATGGCCACGAGATGGAGTTTCTCTCTCGTCTGGGTTCCCTCTGGCTAGGTTGAGCGGACTGTTGCCTTTCAGTTGCTCCCTTGGGTTTTGGGTTTTTGGGGTGCCTACTGAGTATGTTTATACTCACCCCTGCACGGGCTTTTCCCGCACATGTTTATGTCTTGTGCAGACCACAGGCCTTTTGACGGAGTCCCAGGAGGACCCGGAGCAGGCAGAGCTTAGTGAGCGAGTTGACCGGGGTGTTTACCGGAGCTGTGCTGAGGGAGCTTTCCGGCGGGTGTTTGTGGCAACATTTCCCTTCTTCAGAGCAGGTTGGACACGCTTTGTAGTTTTCTTTTGGTGGGCCCTGTTTTGCCCTTGTACTTTAGCTGTTGCACTCTGGTTTGGGATAGATTGTATGCATGCATTTACTTTTCAGTTTCTATATCTCTGCACTGTTTTATGGAGGTGTTTGTGGGTGCGTGTGTACAGGTACCTTAGGCTAATGCCTCCCATGTGTGTGATAGCCTACTCGGCGCTGGTCGCCAGCCCCTGGCCTATTGGAGGCGGGCTTGGGGAGTCGCGGCTCGAGCCCCGTTGGGTCGGGTCGTGACAATCGGGCCCCAAAATCATTTTATCACCATCTTCATCCCAAAAAGTGGGAGTTCTACATCACTTCCCATATAAAGCTTTATACGGTTCCATTTGAATAATTGAGTAGAAGTTTTTTTGTATGAGATCTCACCTAATGAGAGGTGTTTATCCCATCCATCATTAAATTTCATTGATCATTTTATCAAAATTTCCTCATGTTTCTAAATAGTCATTTCAGATTGGTCATTAGTTTGGGGTGATAAGCCATATTGAAATTCAATTTAGTACTCAGAACATGTTTAAGACTTATCCAAAATTTATATGTGAACCTTGTATCATGATCAGAAACTATAGAATGTTTCATACCATGCAACCTCACCACTTTATTTTAGTATATCTTGGTAAGTTATTGAAAGGATAATTCTTCTGGAATATAGATGAAATGTGCAGTCCTGGTGAGTTGGTCCACTATAAACCATATCACATCATTTACTTTGGATTTCTTTGGGAGACCAATGATGAAGTCCATGGCGATATCTTCGAACTTACCTATTAGTATGGGTAGTGGTTTCAATACCCCTTTAGGATGTTGTCTCTTTTCCATCACTTCCTGACACACCAAGCACTTTGTATTGTAGAAATCAATCTCTATTTTCATATTATCCCACCAATAATGATAAAAAGTTCTCTATACATTTTACTTCTTCTAGGATTTATAGATAATGTATATATGTGATATTCATCCACCAGATCCTTCTTTATCTATAGGATAGATGGATCATAGAGCCCTATATAAAATTTCAAAAAACCTTCTTGATCAAAATTGAACTCTAGAATCTTTACATTCTTCACAACCACTATATTATTTTGTAACAAAGTATACTCTCTTTGAGAATTATTGATTATCTTTAGTACTTATGGTTGAGAAATCATTTGGGATGGTGTTGATGATTCCCCTTCTCTTTTGATTCCCATGTCCAATTTTACTAGGTCCTTGATCAATGGATATATTTGAATACCCATCATTTCCAGCATAAAAGGGTCATTCCTACTTTATGTATCAGTAACTTTTCTTCTCTTTTAGTGTGATAATGAATTAAATAGTCATAGTATTTAAGAAGTTACAACTATATCCTTTATCTCATTTTCAATTCCTTAGCATGATAATATACTTAATACTTTGGTGGTCTATGTATATATTACATTTCTCCCCCTAAATATAGTGCCTCCATATTTTCAAATAAAAAATAACTACATCTATCAATATATAATGTATAGGGTAATTCTTATCAGGAGGCATTAACTATCGAGATGCATAAGTAATAACCTTGTAATTTTGCACGAGGATTCACCCAATCCCTTTCAAAGATACATCTCTATAATATTGAATCCTTCTATGATACATGGTTTAGTTAACACATGTGAAATAACCAATCTCTTCTTTAGTTCATAGAAACATTCCTTACACTAATTTGTCTAGATTAACTTATTTCTTTTTCAAGTTAACATTGTTAGTGGATTATAAATTCATGATTTTTTTCAAAAATATCCAATTATATCCTGATAAATCAATGAAACTATGAATCTCATTTACAATTTTTGGGTTAGGACACTCCTATACAACCTTTTTCTTCATAGGGTCAACTAATATTCCTTCATGGGTTACAATGTTCTCTAAGAATGCAAGTAGTTCTAACCAGAATTCAAATTTTCTAAATTTTCCAAAAATATTCTCATTCGTTATACTTTTCAATATAACCCTTAGATGATCCTTATGATCCTCAAAACTTAAGAAATATATCAGAATATCATCCATAAAAAATAACATGAATTTATCAAGGTATTCCTTAAATACTAAATTCATTAAATCCAAAAATATATGAGGTCCATTAGTTAATCTTAATGGCATTAAAACAAACTCATAATGTGAATATCTTGTGTGGAAGGTAACCTTTGGAATATCTTATTTATTCACTTTCAATTGATGATATCCATATTGGAGGTTAATCTTGGATAATAATTGAGCCCCATGAAGCTAGTCAAATGAATCATCAATACTTGGGAGAGGGTACTTTTTCTTCATCGTGATCTAATTATTTTATCTATAATCAATGCATTAATACATTGATCCATCCTTATTCTTCACAATGAGAACATGTTCTCCCCAAGGATACACACTTGGTTAGAAAAATCCCTCCTCTAAAATATCTTGTTGTTTCTTTATTAATTCCTCTAACTCCATATTTTCCATTATATATAGGGTCTTTAATTTATTCATGGATCTATGAATGAGTTCTATAGAGAAATTTACCTCTCTTTATAGGGTAGTTCCATGTAACACTTCAGGAAATAAATCAATGTATTCTTGAATGATGGAGACATTATATATCATTATACATTCATTTCCCTCTCCATCTTCACTAATAATCTCCATAAATAAGGCTATGTTCTCTGCTTTTAGAAAAATATCAGGTCAAGATATCTCTCATTTGAATATAAATGTAGGTTTCCCATTCAAGACTAATGAAATGTCCTTTATTATATATTTTATCTTAGCATTATACTTTGAGAGCCATTTCTTCCCTAGTATAGTGTCAAATTCCATAATGTGAATGAATACTAGGTTTGTGATGAGGTTGTATTGGCAATAGTTAATAATATGGTTTCTATACACTATTTATGTGAGGATAATCCCTCCATAAGTCCAGAATGATAATTATAATTCTATCAGTATAGGGAATGATTCTATATTCATTGTGAATTTGGATGAAATAAAAAAATGTGTAGAACTAGAATCAAACAAAGTATTTTATATCTTTGAGAGAGCAATGAGAGTTCCTTCCACCACATCATTTGGATCATCTACTTCGACCTTCATAATAGAAAATTACAAACCTATATATATTGTATTGTAATAAGTTTGATAGTGGTTCCACTAAATTATCTTGTGATTTTTAAATTGATTGGTAAAGTTCCCAATTTTTTCACACATGAAGCATTAAACTTACTAATGGGACTTCACCGTCTTCTCTTTGTCTTTAGTGTTGAGAAGTTGAGGATTCACCTCATCACAAATGTCTCTACCCATATGGACATCGATTCTACACTTGTAGCACTTTAAAATCCCAAGAAAGAAGTTTCCCAAATACTTCTCCCCACATTTATTGTATATACAAAGTTCCACTTTCTTTCCTCCTCTTTTGTAATTAAAATTATTCCCTTAGTTTGGTTCCATTTCACTCTTATTTTAATTTGAACTATCTGACTAATTCATCTCTCCAAAGTCCAATTCAAACTTTATAGAACACCACAATATCTCCTCATAGCTTTCATTATCTTTATTTTCTATATTCCTCTATATATGGGGTCTCATTACACTGAAGACTCTATCAAATTTTCCATTATGATCCATAATAAAGATATAAGTGTATCAATAATGTCTTTTAAAGTTAATCTCATATCTTACCACAGATTAATTTTCTTTTTCATTAGTTTTATGAGTTCCTTCTACATTTTTTTGCATTAAAAGAGGAAATTATTTATTGAAATTTTTTCCAGTTAACTCTTCCCACTCAATAGCATTGGTATCCCTTCTTATTTTCATGTTTTTAATTAGCATCAACCAATAATGAGCTTCTACTTATAATTGTTATTCTTAAAGGGTTAATTTAAAGTTCTTTAAAAAATGGAGTACATAAAAGATAATTTCTATAGATATTATCTATTATTAAGCAATCAATGGGAAAGTAGATCCAAAAAACAATGTGGACATTAACTTATAAAGGGAATAATGTAATGTTTTTACTGTCAAGATGAATCTGGTGTCTCAAATTGATTCAAGTTATTATTTATAACTTGATTTAGTTTATTCTTTATCATCATGAAGTTTTCCATTCTAGCTTCCATTAGAATTTCATCAGTGCATCGTCTGTTGCACTCGTCATTTACACTATTCCTCCTATTTCCCTCCATTTTTCTAAAATTAGAAAAACATTATGAAAACAAGTTAATTTTATGAATATTATAATTCTAAATGGTTTTTATTTCATAGAACACATGCTTAAATATGTTATTAATATTCTCTAACAAAAAATATGTTTTCTATTTATCCTTCACAATGGTTTATAAAAATATTGTGATAATCTAATAATATCATCTGGGAGTGTCAAACCAGTTGTGCAACAAGGCCCATTATCATGCACCAGTTCCTATTCAAGTCTATCTCAGAGTGGTTTTTTCTGGTGTCACTACTATGCACATCTATTTTAGATCCACATCCACCTGTAGTATTTGGATAGGGATTTATTTTTCTAGAAACCAAGTACTTAATACTTACCAAAATACCAAGATGCATTTCAATATTTAAACTTTCCCTAGGGTTATTCCTAAAATTTTAAAATCAAAATTCCCACAAATAACTAAACCTTCCTTTGATGCAACCTATGGAATACCACATTTTATTACATAAAATTTCACAACATGGTACCAATAGAGAGTCTTTTAATATTTAGTTGTAACGTTCCGTGTTTCGAACCGGATGAAAAAATACAGGAAATAATTTTTTTTGTTAACTGGGCAGGTCAATTTTAAAAATAGAGCATCAGAACTTTTTATTACGATAGTCGACACTACAACATTGATAGAATAAAAATATTAAGTTTATTTTATTCATATGTATATTTGTTTCTTTTCAAAAAAATTTAATAACTCTCAAACGGTATGTCGTATGAGAAATTTGAGGTCACCGTTAGGACCGGAACGCCATGTTTACCCTAAGAAGGATATAACCTTGATTCACATCGGGTGTTTGGTACCCTCCACATGATAATTAAATCTTTATTTTTAATTAATTATATATTTCGTTTTTTATATAATAAATAACTAATTTCTCACAAACGGTCCATCGAATGAGAAATCTGAGACCACCGTTAGATCCGGGACATGGGGTTTACCCTAGGCAGGGTATAACCTTTGCGAGCGTTGGGCATTTGATCATATTGAACCCGAAGATAATTTATTTGCGTTATAAATATTTTATTGGCAATTAAAAATATTAATAATTTTATTATTAATATTATTATTTATTTTAAAGTCAATAAATGAAAATGAACATCTGCAATTAATAAATCACATTGCGGTGTAAATAGTAACTGTGCAATATAATAAATGTGATATTAATAATTATTCGAATTAAATACAGTTGCACAATCAATATTTATTAAACAAATGTTATTTTTTTATTTATTGTTATTATTTTTTAAAATATTAATGGTCTCATTGATAAGTTATATTAAATAATAATAATTTTAATTATTTTAACGTATTGACCTAAATCAAGGTGTGGGACTTTTAAGTTTCAGTTGTCCTAATTCTTCAAAGCGACCCAGGGCGCGCATCAGCGTACCATGCTGTGGGTCCCGAATAGCTATTAAAATTAATTAAATGATTTCTTAGAAATCATGTAAAATATTACGTTGCGCCCTAGTGCAACATTTGTGTTAAAAATAATTAAAAAGTATGAAAGGAATTTTAAAGTAATTAAAAGATGTGGAAAAAAGAATGAAAATAAATAATAAAATTAAAATCGGGAATGAGATGAATAGAAAAATAATTAAAAATGGGTTTAACCATTTTATTTTTTTTATATTTACTTTCCTTTTTTCATCCCTTTTTTATTTTTATTTTATTTTATTTTTCCTTTTTATTTTCTTTCCTTTCCTTTTTTATTTCTTTCTCCTCTCCTCCTCTCATCCTCCCCTCCTTTGCATGACACACCACTCCTCCTTAGGTGGTGCACAACACCTTCTCCTCCCTTCAGAAGATCGTCGCGTCTCCGTTTGTCATCGATTTTCTTCACCGTCAGGTGTGTTGTAAATCTCTCGGTAAGGCTTATCCCACGCATCAAGAATCATACAATCTCTTTCTCTATCCTTTGTGTAGTTTTCCATGAAAGGATTTTACCCTATTTTAGGGTTTTTCTAAAATCATCTGTTCTGTTCTGTTTTAGGTCAATCAAAGCCTACCACAGATCATAGAGTCATATGCGACCATAGGGAAGGGTGTCTACTCTCTTTTCCTCCATTTCGTTGTGCTTTATAAAAATGCATGATGGTGCCGTTCGTCGGTGCCTACCAATGCTGTGCAAATTCATCATATTTATTTAATTTAATTGTTTTGCCAAATTGTTGCAGCCCTATTCTTCGTAAATTAAATTGTTTAATTTTCTACAATGTGGTTAGACACCCCTTTGGGTGTGCCGACGTGGTTGGTATAAATTCTGTTAGCCCGCGTATTTAATTCATTTAACTGCATGTGTTATGAATCATATTTTTGTTGTATTTAATTTAAATAATTATTTTATAATAAATAAGTAACATTGATTTGTTGAATATTTGGAAGTTATTGGTGCTGAATTATTTAATTATTTAAATGTGCATGTCTGGACATTTAATTTAATTAATTACATGTGTTGTGCAACATAATTTTATTTTGTTTAATTTAAATAATTATTTTAGAATAATTATGAGCCTTGAATTGTTGGATCTTTGATAGTTGTTTGTACTGAATTATTTATTTATTTAAATGTGCAGGCCCGAGCATTTCAATTAATTAACTACATGTGTTTCACATCCTATTTCTATGATGTGTAAATTAAATAATTAATTTAGATTAATTATGAACTTTGGAATTTCTGGATATTTGGTAGTTGGTTGGGATAATTATTTATTTATTTAAAAGTGCATTTATCTGCTTATGTTGATTCAGTACTTTGCCTTGTTAAGATTGATATGCTGAAATATTTAATTTGCACTGTGTGATGTACATGTGTACCTATTTAGTTTCAAACTACAATTACATATATTAATTTCATATCTTCTGTTGTGAATTCATTAATTAAATTTAGGGAGGGGAAAGAAGGTGGGTCCCATATTAAGGTCCATGCTTAGACCCTCTGTTCCTAACGGTTACCTCTATGCACCGGGGGGCGGTGTCGTTGGCTTTGCCTGACTGAGACTTCCCTGGGCTTTCTAATACTTATGGGTGACACTGGTTCTAAAAGGGCCCATCAAGAAAGATCTGTAGGCAATGTGGTTAAGCCAGTCTCAGATGATACTTGACCCCTTTTTGTGAGATTGGGACAAACTCATGGTAAATCCATGCCTCGGGTGATACTTAATCTTTCAAAAGATTGTCTTGGATGGGCTCAGTGGTATTAGATAAATTGGCGGATATTACATAGTGATACCTTTGGGATGGTCTCAGACTCCAACTCTCAATTTGAACCTTAATAATGATGCACTTAAGGTTTATATTATTTCCATTTGAGTCACTTGAGAATTGAGATATTCTTCTGATATGTGGAAGTGCACCTGGTTGACACTTGAATTAGACCCCAAGTTAAAGCACAAGCTTGGGTTATACCTCTTTCTGGTTTACCTTTTTTCTTTCTAGGTTTTATATATATATGTGTATATGCATTCTACTGACAGGTACCCTTTCAGACTACTGGCTTAGGCTGAAGCGGGTTATTAGGAACGAGTACCGTTTGGAACCCATGCCGACTTATTTATTCCATTGTACTTAATTAATTATCTGAAATTGTTATATAATGGCACACTACATTTTATCATTTCACGAAATGGAAAGGTTTAGACACCTTTGGTGCCGACCTACTAGGATTTAATCTCACACCCTTCTTGATTTTCGTTGACACCTGAGTAGATTATAGGATTATAGGTATTGACAAAAGGAAGCATGCTGCTTCTGATTCTTTATTTATTGTTGCTTCTTAGGATGGAGACTGAGGTAAAGGATCGAGCCTTACTCATGATGCAGTTGTCACACTTTGTTTCTTTTCTTTTTAGTTGATAGCATGCTTTGGTTCTGTTTTCTGTACTTTCATTTTAGATATACATCATGGCATGACATCATTTTGTGAGATTTCGCACTTGATTATTATTCAGTTGGATTATTAATATTTCTTCTACTGTAGTTTATTCATTTATATGATTCTGCTATTTATTATTAATTGTTTTTACTTCCGTTGTGTATTACCTATTACCTATGAGGGCATAGTCTCCCCCACTAACACATTAAAAATTCCCTTGTTACTAGTCGGTAGCCTCTAGCATTCAGGGAGATGCGCTTGAGGTCATTTAACCCATTGGTCCCACCACCGTTATAGAGGTGAGCTGGTTCGGGACGTTACAAAGTGGTTTCAAAAGTGGTATTTTTCCTTTATCTTACTATTTTGGGTTGGTATATAGGAGACAAGGAATGTGTTGGTGCTTGGTTAATAACCGTTCCTAAGACTGATCGCCCCATGTACGGGAAATGAACAAGTTTCCAGGGTTGGGATTGATGTTCATGGTTTTCGATATTACAGTTGATATGATTTAACCTCAAGTGATTGGTGTAATTTCCATTGCTTATGAATTTATGGAATTTATGATATTTTACCCTTGGCCTATTAAGGTAAGGATAAAGCATTGCATGCATCACAATAGGCACATAGAAATTCACATTCCATGCATATTCCCATTCTATGTAGTTGCATTTTAGGCTGCCTACTCATTCAAAGTGTGTGCCTTTAATGTATTCCATGTTCTATAATTATTTATCATTCCTTTTTAGATACCATGTTTTAGTGATATATTTATCATGCTAGTCTGTTTCCATGCTGCCTATTTAATACCATGTTTTCCTTGTATCATGCTTCTATTCCAATTAGCATGTCTCTGTGATTAAAATGTTATGCTTATGTGATTACAACATGTCTCTCTCTGTTAGCTTCTTGTAGTGACCTACAAGCTTGTTTGTTATGTAATTGGTTTCTTTGCTAAAATTTATTGGTTGCCTTTGAATGGGATCCAAATGCCAAAAAATATAAAGTGTATAGTCACTTATTAGGTTGATAGCCACCGATATATCTAGGATGATATGTGTTGGAACATGTTCTTATTTCAAATTAATTCGTTAATTACCTAAAGGCACAACTAGGACCAAGTAGGCTATTTGGTGTATGTTCCTTGTGAGATAACCCAATATGGGTGTTGTGACTCTTAATAATTAAACAACTATTTTTGGGTTGCATTCTAATGAACCCAGGTTAGATTAGTTGGACCCCTATAGGTCGCCTTATCTTATTAAAAGAAATTTATGTGATAGATTGCCTAATTAATGATGTGATGTCAATTAATGTAAAATGTTTTAAAATGGAGTTTTATAAAAATTACTTGTTTTTCCCTTGAGGTTTTGGTTAAGATCAAGTACCTTGTGTTTTGTTTTAAAAAATGATACTTGATGTTTTGATTACATCTTTTGATGATTAAAGATTAAATGTGATTAAATATAAAGGGCTTGGATATGGAACCTATAGAAATTTCCTCTATTTAAGACCCTGATATAAGTGTAGTTTGAGTTTCTCCTTGAGTTTCTTTGGAATAAAACCTTTCACATGTCATTGTCCCTAGTCAGACCCCTTGCTTAAAATGACACCCCTGTTCAGACGGGTGGTCATGTTTTCCTTGACTTTTGTTTCAGGCTTGAGCATCGAGTAATGCCCATTTCCATTAGGTTAGCATGCCTTAGGAATGGTCAGTTTCTCCTTAGGTCGTTTGACCCTCTCTTCTCTATAGTGAGGGATGATTCAGTATGTAATCCCCTAAGTTAAAAGTCATCCTGCTTCTATATCACCTCGGGGTAGTAAACATTCATGTACGCGGTGCCATCGAGTTCTTAATGTTGTGATGAACTGGATGAATTTAGTGTAATCGTCAAGTCTTACGCTATTAAATACGTTTCAGGTCATCTATGTAGTACAATGACTTCTCTGTTAAAATAATAAAGTTCATCCTAATGCTCGGGATGAAATCTAGAGTCCCAGGTGTTTTGACACACCGGTTAGTTTGGTTGGGTTTTTATGCCAGTTTTTTAAACGTTTCCCTTCTAGTAATCTCTAAATACTCTTAGTGTACTCTTCCTTAAGTAACGAGCATGTCCCCTATATTTCCTTCTTCCTTGATACACTAAGAGAGAATCGGCCTTACTCCATGATAAAGCTTTAAAAGTCATTGGGCTTGTTTAGGGTAGTTTTCTCAGTGTTTCACGTTGATGCTTTGTTCTTATTGAGGCTTTGGTTAGTCTGGGGTGACCCTCAGATTTTTGTGTAGGAATTCTTTGGGTGAAATATTGTACACCAGTTGTTCATCTAACTTGACCGCCGGGCCGATGGTGCTCTGGAATCGGTCAATGTTTCTATATGGGCATCTTTCCCTTGTACCAATGTCTCACTCATAAACATAGAGTATGGACTACCTTGCATTAGTTCCTTTCCCTCATGTCGTGATGATCTTAGGTTACCCTAGACTTGTTGTCAGAATCAGTGATGCCTAAATCAAGGAACGTCACCGGAGGTCAGGTATGAACTTCAGTGGATGTGTTTATGGTAAATGTGAGATACCACTGAACAATACATCACAATTTAGTCTATAAAACACCTTCCATCTAAGATGAGTATCTTCTTCAATGGTCGAACAAAGTGTCTTGACTAGTTCTTTCTCTTGTTCAATAAAGTGGTTAGTGAATGTCCTTTTCCTATCACGTTGTTAGGTGAGATGAGTGCGGTTTGTGTAGACCAGGTCTTTTCATAAAAATCTAGATCAACTTCGGCTTTAAGGGTGATAGAAAATCAACCGTTTTATCTGTTTCTAAAATCACGTGAGAAGCATTGCAAGAATGCTTGATAGCGTGTCTTCTAAGAAATTCTGAGGTGGAAGGTGTTGTGACTCAGATTTTTCCTCTTTCTGACTTTAAAACCAAATGTGGGAAGTAAATTTGGCTAGAAGTTAATGAGATGACAACATGATCATGTCTCTAAAAAAGGGATTGGATAAATACTGTCTCAGTGTTTCAGTTGGAGAATGAGCATTGGCTCAAATCTTAATGGTTTTGTGTCATTTGCCTAACCAATGTTTGAGCATGCATTGGGCATTTAGATACACAACACAACCTTTTGTATGAGACTGCATGACCATGTAGATCGGGTGAGGGTTAAATTGTTCCCGAAGGCTTCTCGGGGATGAGAAGTTCTAAGGTGGGAAGGTTGTAAAGTTCTGTGTTTCGAATTGGATGAAAAAAAATAGGAAATGATTTTTTTTCGTTAACTAGGTAGGCCAGTTTTAAAAACCGAGTGTCAGAACTTTTTTTTCGGATAGTCAACCCTGCAGCATTGATCGAATAAAAATATTAAGTTTATTTTATTCATATGCATGTTTGTTTCTTTAATAAAAATGAAATAACTCTCAAATAGTGCGTCGTATGAGAAATCTAAGGCCACTGTTAGGTCCGGAATGCCTGGTTTATCCTAAGAAGGGTATAACCTTGATTCGCATCGGCTGTTTAGAACCCTCACACATGATAATTCCATCTTTATTTGTAATTAATTATTTATTTCGTTTTTTATATAATAAATAATTAATTTCTAAAAAACGGTGCATAGAATGAGAAATCTGAGACCACCGTTAGTTCTGGGACATGGGGTTTACCCTAGGAAGAGTATAACCTTTGCGAGAATTGGACTTTTGATCATATCACACCCGAAGATAATTTATTTGTGTAATAAATATTTTATTGGCAATTAGAAATATTAATAATTTTATTATTAAAATTATTATTTATTTTGAAGACAATAAATGTAAATGCACATATGCAATTAATAAATCACGTTGTGGTGTAAATAATAACTGCACAATATAATAAATGTGATATTATTAATTATTCGAATTAAATACAATTACACAATAACTATTTATTTAATAACTATTATTATTTTTATTTATTGTTAGTATTTTTTAAAATATTAATGGTTTCATTGATGAGTTATATTAAATAATAATAATTTTAATTATTTTAATGTATTGACTTAAATCAAGGTGCAAGCCTTTTAAGTTTCTATTTTCCTAATTCTTTAAAGCGACCTAAGGCGCGCGTCAGCGCACCTCGCTGCGGGTCCCAGATAGCTAATAAAATTAATTAAATGATTTCTTAGTCATCATATAAAATATTACATTGTTTCCTAGTGAAATGTTTGGGTTAAAAATAATTAAAAAGTATTAAATGAATTTTATGGAAATTAAAAGAGGTGGAAAAAGAATGAAAATAAATAATAAAATTAAAAGCAAGAATGAGATGAATAGAAAAATAATTAAAAATGGATCTAACCATTTTTATTATTTTCATTTCTACTTTACTTTTTTCTTATTTTTTATTTAATTATATTTTTCCTTTTTCTTTTCTTTTATTTACTTTTTTATTTATTTCTCCTCTCCTCCTCTTATCCTCCCCTCCTGTGTGTGGCACACCTCTCCTCCCTAGGTGGTGCACACCACCTTCTCCTCTCTTCGGAAGATCGTTGCGCCTCCGTTCATAATCCATTTTCTTCGCTGTCAGGTGCACTGTAAACCTCTCAGTAAGGCTTATCCCATGCACCAAGAATCGTATGATCTCCTTCTCTATACTTTGCGTAGTTCGGCGTGGAAGGATTTTACTAGATTCTGGGGTTTTTCTAAAATCATATGTTCTGTTCTGTTTTAGGTCAAATCAAAGCCTACCGCGGATCATAGGACCATCTGCGACCATAAGGTAGGGCGTGTACTATCATTCCCTTCGTTTTAATGTGCTTTATAAAAAGGCACGATTGTTCCATTAGTCGGTGCCTACCGACGCTGTGCAAATTCTTCATATTTCTTTAATTTAATTGTTTCACCTAATTGTTGCAACCCTATTCTTCATAAATTAAATTGTTTGTTTTTTTGCAATGTTGTCAGACACCCCTTTGGGTGTGCCGACGTGGTCGGTATAAATTCCATTAGCCCATGTATTTGATTCATTTAACTTCATGTGTTCCACAACTTATTTTTGTTGTGTTTAATTTAAATAATTATTTTAAAATAATTATGATTATTGAGTTTTTGTATCTTTGGTAGTTGTTTATACTGGATTATTTAATTATTTAAATGTGCATGTTTGGATATTAATTTAATTAATTTCATGTGTTGCAAAACCTATTTTTATTTTTTTAATTTAAATAATTATTTTACTATAATTATGAGCCTTGAATTGTTGGATCTTTGATAGTTGTTTGTATTTATTTATTTAAATTTGCATGCCCGAGGATTTAAATTAATTAACTTCAGGTGTTGCACAACCTATTTGTGCGATGTGTAAATTAAATAATTAATTTAGATTAATTATGAACTTTGGAATTTCTGGATCTTTGGTAGTTGGTTGTGCTAATTATTTATTTATTTAAAAGTACATTTATCTGCTTATGTTGATGTAGAACTTTTCCTTGTTAATATTTCTATGCTGAAATATTTAATTTTCACTGTGTGATGCACGTGTGTTCGTGTTTAGTTTCAAATTTCAATTACATATGTTGATGTCATATCTACTGCTGTGAAAACATTAATTAAATTCAGGGCTGGGAAAGAAGGTGGGTCCCTTATTAAGGGACACACTTAGAACCTTTGTTCCTGACAGTTACCACTACGCGCCGAGGGGAAATGTCGTTGTCTTTGTCAGACCGAGAATTTCCTGGGCTTTCTAATACTTTTGAGTGACACCAGTTCCAAAAGGGCTCATCAAGACGGATCCGTTGGCAATGTGGCTAAGCCAAACTCGGATGATACTTGACCCCTTTTGTGAGATCAGGACACACTAAGGGTAAAGCTATGCCTCATGCAATACTTGATCTTTTGAAAGATTGCCTTGGACATGCTCAGTGGTATTGGATAAATTAATGGATGTTCCATTGCAATACATTCAGGATAGGCTCGGAATCCAACTCTGAACTTCAACCTTAATAATGAGGCCCTTAAGGTTTATATTATTTCTATTTGAGTCACCAGAGAATTGAGATATTTTTCTGATATGTGGAAGTGCACCTGGTTGACACTTGTCTTAGACCCAAAGTTAAAGCACAAGCTTGGGGTATACCTCTTTCTTTTTTACCTTATTTCTTTCTGGGTTTTATATATACACGTGTACAAGAATTCGGCTGATAGGTACCTTTTCAGACTACCAGCTTAGGCTGAAGCAAGTGATTAGGCACGAGTATCGTTTGGAACCCGAGCCAATTTACTTATTCCATTACACTTAATTAATTATCTGAAATTGTTATATAATGGAACACTGCATTTTATCATTGCACGAAATGGAAAGGTTTAGACACCTTGGGTGTTGGCCTACTGGAATTTTATCTCACACCCTGCTCGGGCGTCGTTGACACCCTAATAGATTATATGATTGTAGGTATTGACAAAGGGAAGCATGCTGCTTTCGATTCTTGATTGATTGTTGCTACTTAGGATGGAGACTGGGGTAGTGGACCGAGCCTTGCTTGTGATGCAGTTGTCGCACTTTTCTTCTTTTCCTTTTAGTTGATAGAATTCTTGGGTTCTATTTTTTGTAATTTCATTTTTGACATATATCATGGAATAACATCATTTTGTGAGATTTCTCACTTGATTATTATTCAGTTGGATTATTCATATTGATTATGCTTCAGTTTATTCATTTATATGCTTCTGCTATTTATTATTAATTGTTGTTTACTTCTTCTGTGTATTACCAATTACCTATGAGGGCATAGTGTCCCCCACTAACATGTAAAAAAGTACCTTGCTTTTAATCGGCAGCCTCTCGCGTTCGGGGAGAGGCGCTTGAGGTCTTTTAACCCACCAGTCTGACCATCGTCTTAGAGGTGAGCCGGGTCGGGATGTTACATTAGTTTTCTAGAAATAAGGTAAATAATACATGAAAATATATAACATTATTCTAATATACTTGAAATAAATATTCAAGGGTTCACACTAGGTTACTTCTACTGCATATCATATCCTGGGGACATACATCAAAGGAAACGAGTGATCATAAATCCCAATAAAGGAATAATAAAGAGAGACATATAATAAGTTGTCTTGATACATATCAATAAGAACAAGAGGCATACTATTAAGGAATGAGAAATATGCATTTAATAATAATAATAACATGAATAATAACATGGAAATAAGGATACAACATTTAAATGAGGCATTTATAAGCATATCACCATGGTTTTTCACTAAGGTGTCATAAATAAAAATTATCAAGGTTATTCACCAAGGTATCATAAAACATGTCATCTATAGAGATTAAATTTTTTTACCCAATGCATGAAAGAAATATCAGATTACACCCTTAATATGTCTTAATTTCATGTGATCCATATAGATCATAATAAATTATTTCATTAATAACCCATGGAGAATGAATACCATGTTTATTATAAAAATAATGGAATAAAAAAGTCCTTAAGGACATGATCTTTACATAATTTTTAACACATGTAAAGGGAATGTGGGTTTCATTTATGTAAATACCCAAATAAATTACTATTTTTTACATCTAGTTTAGTACCAATTTAAGATAAAATAGGTTTCAGTATTAAAATAAAAATAAAAATAGAATTTAACTAGTAAAAGAGAGAAATTAAAGAAATAAATTTATCACCAAGACAGGTGTAAGAACCCTAATCTTCTTTTCAAGTATGTTTTTTTTTCTTCCCTAGTGTTTTTGAGAAAATGAGGAGTTTATGAAAAAATTTAAAGTACACTTCATGTACATATATGTATAAGTCATGTACTCTTTTTCCACATGTAGCCGTGTGCTGTCCGTGTAACACCGAGCACACATGTGTGTGTGGTGACCTCGAGACCACTTTATGTGGGGGTCGGTAAGGACAAGTACACACCATGTACTTCTAAATTACATGCCGTGTACATTCTATTTATTTCATTAAACAGACTGGGGTCGTGTTTAATTGGAAGAAGTGTCTTATTCTTTGATTTCTTTTACTGAGAGTGTCTGTATGGCGTTGATCCTTCCCCAAGACCCTGATTAAGCATCCTTTCTCTGAATTGAACTCCATTAGCTGCATTGAAATCACATCAGTGAGGTATGTATTCTTCTTTAACCTCATTTCTTAATTTCTCTTCTCTCATGAGTTATCCTTAGTTGAACGTTTTTAGTGTTTTTATAGATCTACCACGTTCTAGGTTGATCCAAGGGCCAATGCCAGAGTATATCGATCATACAATGCTGAGGTAGGTGGTTTGTGTCTTTTCGTAGATAGTCTTTGGGTTATATGTGCAAGAGTGCCCAATACCACTTTTGGGGTATTACGTGTTTATAGATTTGACCCTATTATTGCTTGCTATGATTTATATTCTTGAGTAGGGGTCAATTGAATGTAAATATAGTTAATTTGTATTCTATGGATGTCTTGCCCATGCTTGTATTTTTTATGACCATTTGGTCATGCTTAGCCTGTTATCCTGCTTGCTTCACATTCCTAGTGCTGATAGGATGGAGCAATATTATTTATCTGACAAGATGTTATGCTGTAGACTGTTTAGCCAAGTAGTTCTTGAGGTATAATTTGGCTGTTTTATATATCGTTGTTCTTTATTTACTTACACAGGGTTGTGAGAACAAGGTGTAGTAGACCATAGTGAGAATGTATATTGAGGGCTTCTCTAGAGTGTTTGTTTACTGTAACGATGTGAGACCATAGGGGGAATGGACATAAGTGCTTCCTTAGAGTGTCTGTAATTCTTCGATGCAGGCCATAGGGGGAATTAGACATTGATTACTTCCCCAGAGCACCTTTTAGTTACTAATATGAGACTATATGGTGAATTGACGGTGAGTTCTTCCTCAGAGAGTCTGTGAAAAAACTAAACCAGAGGGGTTAGACTGTGTGTACTTCCCAGAGGGTTTCTTGTGTTTGTTTTGGTTGGACCAGAGGGGTTAGGCTGTGATTACTTCCCATAGGGTTTCCTACTTATGATAGCTAGTTACTTGATATCTGATAATTGAATGCATTTGAAACTATAGGATTGTTTACTTTTGAGTACTTCTTTGTTTACATCTTCATTTTGATTATATTCTGTCATATATATTCACTGATTGTTAGGAACAGATCTTTCGGTGGTTGCCTAATGGGATTTAGTCTCACACCCTATTTGGGTCATGCTTTTGGGCCCAAACAGATCATATTACAGCAGTTATAGATAAGGACAAGCTCCCTTCTACTTGAGGAACTTGATTGCTGTGGAGCTGGGGAGCATGGGACCAAGCTGAGGCTTGCAATGCTGTGGAGTTATTTTTTTTCTGTTTTCTATTGAACATTGGTTTATTATGGTATTCCAGCATTGTGACTTGTTTGGATGCTTTCTTAGACATATGTATCTTGCATCATATATATATATATATGTGTGTGTCTACGTGTGTGTGTGCGTGTGTGTGTGCGTGCTCCTGTTGTTTATTACTTCTGATGTTTACCTCTTGCATGTTTTACTGCTTTTTCTATTTCTATTTGTTTTACTTCTGCTATGTTACTCTTCTAATGAGGGCATAGTTTCTCCACTATCACACCCATGGCCCTCAATTCTAGTCGGTAGCCTCTGACATTCGGGGAAATTCCCTTGAGGCCATGTGACCAACCGGGAACGGGGCACCTCTGGGCGGCTTCCAGAACTAAGACGTTACAAAGTGGTATCATAGGAATTATTTTTTTCTTGAATTACTATTTGGAGCCTATAGCTAGGGATAGGAAAGAAAAGGTACTTTGTAATAATATATGCACGGGAGTAGCTCACCCATATACAAGGAAAATCCAATTTACCTCGTTATTTCAATTTTTCTGGTTTTTCAATTTTATAGTTGATTTGATTTCTCTATTGGGTGATTCACATGTACTGTGTTGTTATTTTTGATGTTTTTGAGGTTGTATTTTTGTTGAAACCTGATGATATGTGAGTATGCCATCTCATGCCTTATATAAGAACTTGATAGAGATCACATGTCATGCATTCCTGCCATGCGATTTAGTGTGCATTAGTGGTTGCATGTTGTTGTGATAGATGTTGTTCTAGATATGCATGCTTTTGTGATAGATGCCTTGATAGAATACCTTATTTTTGATAAGGTATTGGGTTGTGTAAGGTTTTGTTTTAATGGAATCCAAACATGGTTCTTGAGGTGTTATGGGCCCTCATGGATTGGAATTTTTTGGATCATTGTATTGTTTCTCCTTGAATATGACATGTATAAGATGCCAAGATTTGATTTGCAGGGAGTATGAGCCCTCGCGAATTAGAATTTGGAATTTTAATGTTCGTTTCAGTGTTTTTTTGGGATCCTAGAGTAGTTTTTGAGGCTTACTGTCTGAAAAAACCTAGAATACACAGTGTGTAATGATGAATCCATGCTATGTGACCTTCTATTCGAGAAGGATCTATTTTTAATAAGTACAAGATGTGTTTTGTATGTATATGCCATGTAGTCTCTAACTGTGTCACTGGCTGTGTGAGCAGAGACACGAGGTTGGGAATCTTGGTGGGATACACCGTGTACCGGATGTACACGCCGTGTTGTGTAGACCACGTGTCCACCCGCGTGACAAACAAAACAGATGGATAAAACATAGTTATACACATCGTGTCAATATTGAACACGTTGTGTATTGTATCCTAGTTATCCGGCCATGTAGCGAACAACAAGGGTCGGTGAAACCTTTCTAGTACAGGTCGTGTCTGGCACTAACACACCATGTAGTCTTGTTCTAAGAGAACCATGTGGATTAACTGTGTAGAAGAACTTTGGTAGGGGAAGAGGATTGAAGTAAACGCCATGTGTTAGGACAACACACCGTGTGTATGGGGTGTTACATGACCTGGGTTGGCAGAAGTACACGCCCATGTGAAGGCTTAAGGGAACACACAATGTAGTCATTATACAAACCATGTATCCATGTTTTGAAAAACTTGAATGATTTCCTTCCCATGTTCCCTTCTCACACATCTATGTTTCATCCCTTCTTAATATTGATCTAAGTTGTGTGATTGACCTTGCAGAGTCATGCCACCGAGACGTCCTCCAATTGTATGCCAGATTCAGGGTAGTGATCAGACACCAAACATGGTAGATCAGGAACTACCAGAAGGTCCTCTAGTTGTTCCAGTATTGGCACCAGCCATCATTCTGGACACAGGTGCTGATTCATAGTTATGAGATGGATTTATGATGTTTATGAAGACCTTACGAGGAGTACCGCATCCTATCCCCTCTATGGTAGAACTGGCGCAGGTCTTTCAACAGTGGCATCCTCCCATGTTCTCAGGGTATGGAGGAACCCAGGCTGTAGAGTCATGTCTAGAAGCCATGATGATGATCTTCGAGCATCTGGAGACGCCTCTAGAGAGAAGAGTGAATCTTTCTATATACAAGCTTTGGGTTTCTGCAAAGAGATGGTGGGATGTAAACTCACAAGAAGGATTCCAGTAGTTTATGACATGGGATAAGTTCTAGCATGGCTTCTATGACTACTTCTACCTGGAGACCTTGAGGGCCGATCAAGACCAAGAGTTCATGAGTATGGAGCAAGGTACTCTTTCTGTTATGGATTATTCTTCTCGCTTCATAGAGATGCAGTGCTTCATGCCTATTCAAGGAGGTGATGAGTTATTTTTGTAAAGGAAGTTTGAGGATGGTCTTAGGAATGACATCTGATCTTAGGTGAACATCTTTAGGTTAACTTCTATCACTTCAATAGTCAACCGGGTGCCAATCACGGAGTGAAATCTGAGGGATTCTGGAGTTGTGAGCCAGGGTGGCTCGACACCTGGAGTTGGTATCCCTCATACTTACAGCAGAAAGTGCCGCATGGAGTCTACGCATGGAGATCTGAGGAGGCAGAACACTTTTTTGGTAGCTTGGTGGTGTGCTAACAGTGTGAAAAGAGTGGGCATACGAGTTCACATTGCCCGAGAGACCAAGTGGAGTTCCAATATTGTGGAAATATGGGCCGTCTTCAGTGCTTCTGTTATATCTTCTCACCAGCACCTGGTGATAGGGGTTCTTCTATGACTCCTCATTTGTGAGAAGCACTACCAGTTTCTCATCAGGCAGAGAACTAGAGTTCTTCTAACCGTTTAGGATGAGGTGGAAGTCATGGCTGTGGTAGCCAGTTTCCATGATTCTAGCGACAATAGGGTGGATTGACTCTAAGTGGTTAGGCAAGGTCGCATGGTGGTGGTGTATGTCAGACTTTTGTGATGGAGCATACCCAGTAGGAGAAGGTTCCCAAACCCTTAATAGTACGAGGCACAATCCTAGTTGCCTTAGTTTTAGATTCTACTCTTTTTGATACTGGGGTTTCCTATACCTTTATATCTATTGATGTTGTGGAAATCCTTGAGCTCTATATCTTTTCTTCTACTGATATCTTGATGTTAGACACTCCATTGGAGACAAAAAATGCTAGTTTACAACAGTGCAAGGAGTTCCCTCTCGAGGTTGGTGGGTGTCACTTTCTATGGGACCTTAATGTCCTAGAGATGATAGGCTATGATGTCATTCTCAGAATGGACTGTTTATTTCCCTTCTAGGCTTTTGTCGGCTACTATCTCCGTAGAGTGAGTTTCACATCACTTGATGGTGGATCGTTTCTTCATAATGGAGAATGGGATGTCCAGGAGAGCAGAGCAGGACCCGATCATCATGGGTTGGGAAGAGTTACATCCCAAATTTCTATTCTTTATCTGGATGACAAGGGGAATTAACATATGGACTTTCTTCCGGTGGTGGATCGTTTTAGAGATGTCTTTCCAGAGGACTTTTCAGGTTTGCCTCCAGAGAAAGAGGTGGATTTTTCTATTGAGCTCGTACCAAGAGCAGCACCGGTGTCCATTCCTCCTTATAGGATCGCTACACTAGAGTTGAAAGATCTCAAGAAGCAGTTGGAGGAGTTGCAAGACAAAGGTTTCATCCGACCCAGTACTTCTCTTTGGGGTTCGCCTGTCCTGTTTGCAAAGAAGGCGGACAATACCCTTAGAATTTGTGTTGATTATTGAAAGTTGAACCAACTGATGGTCAAGAAATGATATCTATTTCCGAGGATTTATGATTTATTTGATGAACTTCGAGGAGCCTAGGTGTTCTCAAAGATTGACTTGAGGTCTGGTTACCATCAGTTGCGTGTTAGACTATCAGATGTACCTCTTACAGCCTTTCAGAGAAGGTATGGTCTATACAAGTATGTAATTTTGCCGTTCGGTCTCACGAATGCACCTACAGTTTTCATGGAACTGATGAACCGAGTGTTCCATCCATACATAGATTCTTTCATGGTAGTCTTCGTGGACGATATCTTAGTATACTCTCACACTCGACACGACCATTCCACACATCTTGAGTTCATTTTGAGTACACTGAGAGAGTATCAGTTACATGCTAAGCTCTCAAAATGCCACTTTTGTATGGACCAAATTCACTTCTTGGTTCATGTTATCTCAGAGACAGGAGTATCAGTAGACCCAGAGAAAGTGATAGCAGTAGTTTCCTAGGAGCAGCCAAAGAATGTCTTTGAGGTACTGTGTTTTCTAGGGCTGGATGGTTACTACAGACGTTTCATACCTGATTTTTCATGCTTAGCAGTACCACTGACAGGCCTGACTAAGAATAGAAAAAGGTTCTTTTGGTTAGATTCTTGTGGGTCAGCCTTTCAGGAGCTAAAATGGTGGTTGAATTAAACACCGATACTAGTATTTCCAAAGCTGGGAAAAAGCTATACTATATACTATGATTCATTAGGTATTGGGCTGGGAGTAGTTATTATGCTGGGAGAAGGATTCATTGCGTACGAGTCTCTGCAGTTGAGGCCACATGAGAGGAATTAACCGATGCATGATCTTGAATTGACTGTAGTTGTTCATGCTTTACACTGTTGGAGACACTACCTTTTGGGAGAGCATTTTGTGATTTTCACCAACCAAAAAAGTCTCAAGTATATCTTCACTTAGCGTGACCTGAATTTGAGACAGAGAAGGTGGGTTGAGTACATTCAATATTTTGACTTTGAGCTTGCCTACACACCTGGGAAGGGCTACACTGTGGCTAATGCACTGAGCATGAGGACTTAGATACTTACAGTTTAAGAGGACCATAGTGAGTGGCATCTTATGGATCTGTTATTTAAGATGCATCTGGAGGTGCACAATAGGCAGGGGCATACTTTTCTTTCTTCTATAGATGTTACCTTGACTCTAATTGATCAAGTGAGAATGAGGCAGCTATAATATTTAGAAGGCATTGTCTTATGGGAAAGTGTGTCAGGAGAGGACCCTATTCCTAGATGGACTATAGGCGATGATGATATCTTGAATTTTCAAGAGCGCGTGAGGGTTCCAGTAGACTTACGTGAGGAGATGATGTGAGACATTAATTCATCAGTTTGCGCAGTTCATCCTGATGTCACTAAGATGTATCGTGATCTACCCCATCAGTATTGGTGGCTAGGTATGGAGAGAGATGTTTCTAGTTTTGTTATGAGGTGTTCCACTTGTCAGAAGGTGAGGGAGGAGCATCAATGACCAGCAGGGCTTTTGTAGCAGTTACCCATTCCCAAGTGGAAGTGAAACTATGTTGCGATGGATTTAATGAAAGGTTTACTGAAGTCACCTCGAGGGAACAATGTAGTGTGGGTTTTCATTGAAATACTCACGAAGGTTGATCACTTATTTCCGATCAATAAAAATTTAGTGTTGATGAGCTGAGAAGTTTGTACATCTGAGAGATTGTACATTTACATGGAGTTCCACACTCCATTGTTTCTAACAGAGAAACTTGTTTTACTTCTCAAGTCTGGAAGGGATTACAGAAGGCTTTGGGTACACAGGTACTTCTGAGTATGACATACCATCCCCAAATAGATGGCCAGTCTGATCATACGATTCTGGTGCTTGAGGACATGCTTTGAGCATGAATCTTGGATTTTGGAGGTTCGTGGGAGAAGCACTTACCCCTTGCGGAGTTTGACTACAATAATAGTTTTCAGGAAACTATTCAGATGACACCTTATGAGGCTTTGTATGGAAGGTCATGCCGATAACCCTTATGCTAGCTGGAGAGGCAGTTATGCTGGGACCTCGTCTTGTACAGGAGACCACATAGCAGATAGAGTTGATCTAGAAAAGGATGGCTACTATATTGTCTCGACAGAAGTCTAATGCTGATCAACGGAGATGAACTTTGAAGTTCAAGGTTGGGGATCAGGTTTTCCTGCGTGTCATACCAATGTTGGGACATAGGAGGATTAGGAGAGAGGGTAAGCTTTCACCTTGGTAATTCATGCCGTTTGAGGTGTTGGAGAGAGTTGGGCAGGTTGCCTATCGGTTGAATTTACCTCATAGGTACTAGTCTATGCACGATGTCTTCCACGTTTCTCAGCTTCGAAATTACTTCTCAGACCCATATCATGTTTTTTAACCCGAGGAGGTTGAGTTAGTGGTGGATTCATCGTCTGAGGAGCATCCTATCCAGATTGTTGATCGAAGTATGAAAGTTCTCTATGGCCGGTCTTTTCCTCTGGTACGAGTGATATGAAAGAACAGGCGAGTACCAGACAAGACCTGGGAGACGGAGGCTGATGTATGATAATAGTGGATGGAGATTTTCAAGGAATATTATTCTAATCCGCCTTCCTAGGGAAATTCAGGGGTGAATTTATTTAAGTGGGGAAGTTTGTAAGAACTCGAATCTTCTTTTCAGGTATGTTTTTTTCTTATCTGGTGTTTTTGAGAAAAATAAAAGTTTCTGGAAATTTTTTAAGTGCACACCATGTACTTATATGTACACTTTGTGTAATATTTTTCCACACGTAGCCATGTGCTGGACATGTAACGGCCGAGCACACATTCGTGTGTGGTGAACTGGAGACCGCCTTATGCAGGGGTCGGTAAGGGCAAGTACACGCTCTGTACTTTTAAAGTATATGTCGTGTATGTTTTTCCATTAAATGGACCAGGGTCACGTCTAATTGGAAGAAGTGTCGTCTTCTTCACCTTATTTGATCAAGAGCATCCGTATGGACCCATTCCTTCCCCGAGACCCTGATCGAGCATATGTTCTCTGAATTGAACTCCGTTGCCTGTGTTGGAATCACATCAGTGAGTTCTCTCTTCTTATTGAACCTCATTTCCATATTTCTCTTCTCTTGTGAGTTATCCTCAGTTGAATGTTTTCAATGTTTTTGTAGATATACCACACTCTAGGTCGATATAAGGGTTGATTCTAGAGTATATCGATCATACAACGTTGGGGTAGGTGGTTTGGGCCTTTTCATAGATAGTCTTTGGGTTTTATGTGCAAGAGTTCCCAATACCCCATTTGGGGTATTGCGTGTTTACGGATTTAACCCTGTTATTGCCTACTATGATTTATATGATTGAGTAGAGTTCAATTGAATTTGAATAGGGTTAATTTCTATTATATGGATGTCTTGACCAAGCTTGTATTATTTATGGACATTTGGTCTTGCTTAGCCTGTTAGGCTGCTTGCTTCCCATTCCTAGTGCTGATAGGATGAAGTAATATTATTTATCTGACATGCTATTATGTTTTAGACTGTTTATCCATGTAGTTCTTGAGGTATAATTTGGCCATTATATATATCGCTGTGCTTGATTGACTTACACAGGGCTGTGAGAACCTAGTGTAGTAGACCATAGGCGAATGGACATTGAGGGATTCTCTAGAGTGTATGTTTACTTTTACGATATGAGACGATAGGGGGAATGCACATGAGTGCTTCCTTAGAGTGTCTGTAGTTCCTCGATGTGGGCCATAGGGGGAATTAGACATTGAGTGCTTCCTTAGAGCGCCTTTTAGTTACTGATACGAGACTATAGGGGGAATTGACAATGAGTGCTTCCTCAGAGAGTCTGGGAAAAAGCTAAACCAGAGGGGTTAGACTGTGTGTACTTCCCAGAGGGTTGCTTGTGTTTGTTTTGGTTAGACAAGAGGGGTTAGGCTGTGATTACTTCCTAGATTGTTCCCTACTTATGATTAAAATATTACCTGATATCAGATAATTGAATGCATTTGAAACTGTAGGATTGTTTACTTTTGAGTACTTCCTTTTTTACTGCTTCATTTTGATTATAGCCTGCCATATATATTCACTGACTGTCAAGCATAGATCTTTGGGTGGTTTCCTACTGGGATTTAGTCTCACACCCTATTTGGGTCATGATTTTGGGCCCAAATAGATCATATTGTTGTAGTTATAGATAAGTTAAATATCCCTTCTACTTCAGGTACTTGATTACTGTAGAGCTGGGGAGCATGGGACCAAGCTGAGGCTTGCGATGTTGTGGAGTTGTTTTTTTTCTCTTTTCTGTTGAACTTTGGTTTAGTATAGTATTCCAACATTGTGAATTGTTTGTCTATTTTCTTTGAAATATATATCTTGAATCATATATATATGTGTGTGTGTGTGTGTGCTCATGTTGTTTATTACTTCCACTATTTGCCTATTGCATGTTTTACTGTTTCCGTTATTGCTATCTGTTTTACTTCGGTTGTGTTACTCTACCAATGAGGGAATAGTTTCCCCACTATCACACCCATGACCCTCACTGCTAGTCGATATCCTATTTTGTTTGGGGAAATGTTCTTGAGTCCATGTGACCAACCAGGTATGGAGCACCTCTAGGCGGCTTCCGGAACCGGAACGATACAACAGGTATAAAACGTGGTTTAAGAAAATGATGGAATGAGATGGTAAAAGGGTATACCATTGATAAAATAGAATTTTTATGTAAGGGTATAATAAAAATGGTAAAAAAATCAGAGTAACTATATCAATTATAATATATATACAAATAGAGGTTCTTGAATTAAATAGAAAATAAAGATAATTCCCTTACGTTGAAGTGTTACTCCTAAATCATGAGAATTGAGATCTTGGGGGCTTGAGGGAACCTTGGGAGGACTCCTCAAGAAGAAAAATTACAATAACATCATGGATTATGGATTGGGAGTGAAGGTTATACGTTAAATGGGTGGGTATTTGTAGCAATAGTGGATGATTTGTTTAATAATTTCAAAATATAGGCCTTTGAAATCTAGTTTATAGAAACTGAAAAACCACTGGCTTACGCATGGTTTTTACCATGGGTTTGGAAATTTTGGAAACAATTATGTTATTTTAATCCACTATAATAGAAAATAATTTGTATTACTTATTTTGGCATAAAAAAGTAATGTTTCCACAAAGTAATGTTTATAAATTCATAGTTTCCATTTTAGAATTTGAAATTCACTTGCAGGTTTTGGAAATCAATTAAAATATAATAAAATACTTAATATTAATAAAATAACATATTTTAGGTCATTTATTGTGGTTAATTAATTGTTACATAATTATGACATAAATATTAATTCATTAAACATACCCAAAATTCTAAACTGTATTTTTACTATTCATAAAAAAATAAAAGTGTTTTATAAAATTCTCATAAATTAACCCTAACATAATTTTAATGTGATGAATTTAAATATGGTGTTTATTTTATATAAAAATTATCTAAATATAATTATTTTATCTTTTAAATATAATTTTTTTATTTATTAAAAAAATATCTGTTTTTTAAGGAACATTTATATTTATGACACTTATAAAAAATTTCCGTGGAAATTATAAAATAATTTATTCATTTATATTTTGGTGTGAGTGTTTTAAAATAATATTTTATTAAAATATATTTGATTATAAAATTTTATATATTTTCTTGAAAAACATAATTATTTTCTCTTTGCGTCCAAAAATCAATTTATCAAATTCATCTCAATTAAACATATATTTTATTAAGAAAAAATATTCTTAAAAGGAATTTATAGAATTATAATTTTATTTATACTAAATAATTTATAATTTACATAACTAAGGCCTTGACATATGACCCCTTATTACACCCTCATATGCCTTAAGGGTGAGGCGTGCCATGGTCATAGTTTCATGGGGTTGCTCGACTAACATCGATCGAGTGGATATATCCACTAACTTGAATTTATACTATAGGAAATTTTATTAAATCTTAAATTCCTTAATCTTGGATTGGTCTTGGTCAAGGGTGAACCCCAATGATGTTACCTACCTCCAAAATTTGGAAAAATGGGCTTTAAACATCAGGAATCTACTGGTTGAGGTTATTCATTCTTCATTCTGTATCAATTACCCATTATCATTACTATATATAAATACCAAGTATAATGATAAAATTAT
Source organism: Viscum album (assembly GCA_963277665.1). Taxonomy (NCBI): domain Eukaryota; kingdom Viridiplantae; phylum Streptophyta; class Magnoliopsida; order Santalales; family Viscaceae; genus Viscum; species Viscum album. The sequence goes on from OY728136.1 coordinate 1,844,197,745, forward strand.
CAACCAGGGTAATCTTTAAAATGTTATTACTGACCAAAAGTTATATAAAATTAGTATCTTATTTGTCACATTTCCACTTATACCCTACAAATACCACTTCATTCCTTCACTCAAAATTTAATACATTTCTTCCCTAGGTTATACTTTTATTTCTTAATATGTTGATTGGTTTTCTAATATTTTGTTTTATTTTTGTAGAAATTTAGTGGGGGTGATGATTCTAGTACATTGGGATGATCCTTATTTTCCAAGTTTTATTTTCTATTTTTATATTTTTTTTCTAGTTGTAATGTTTGGAATTTTAGTCGGTTTCATAACATAATAATGTAATGATCATTTTTAATGAGAGTTTTTTTTGTTTATCTTTATTTTTTTACATCTACAATATTATATAATATGTAACCAACACTTATTCTAGAAAAATATTTCATTTAAAAATTATTGGTCATTATAAAAATCCTCAATACAAGATCTTTCAAACATAATTTATTACTAATTTATAAATATGAATTACCCATTTTATTGGAATTGTTACTTATTTATAGAATCAGTTGACCACTATTTTTGTAATGTCATTTCTATGAAGGATTAAATCATTTAATCCTTATATAACTTCCCATATGTTTTTTATGAACCTTAAAACATCATGAAATGATATTTATATGGTAGCACCAAAGACTGATCACCTTATTTCATTCCTATTGATCATAACAATAATTAATTCTATACTAGATGGAATCTATCTAGTTCTCTTAGGGACTTGAGTATAAGGAAGATTAGTGATGATATACATCTAGAAAGTGTTCTATAGAATTTTCTATTTAGTATTGATAAGATTATATAAAGGGAAAATATTTTTCACAACACAATTAATATTCTAAAAAATTATACAATATTATTTATTTACATAGATTAGGGAATTAGTTACTAAAAAAAATCCATTAACCAATCTCTTAGTTATAAGTAAAAACCCACATAAAATAATAATAATAATAATAATATTATTTCCTTAACATGAACACAACTCATGAATATTTAAATATCATTTATTGATTCATATTATAATAAATATATCACTTCTTCTAAACTCTATCACGATAACACCCATAAATATTAAAAATGATTACATTTAAATTAGTCAATGTGTTCGATACCTTTCTCTATATGGAAAACTAAACTAAAATAAAACCACAATATTTTTTAATGAATATATAAATATTAAGTATTGTCCTTAAATCCTAAACATTTAATTATTAGTAATTAATTGTAGAAACATATTTATGAAATATTTATATAAATTATATAATTGAAACTGTTAATATAAATGAAATTTAATTAGTATAGTTGAAACAACTAATAAATTCATTTTATGCTTAAAAATATATATTTTCTAAAATTGATGTTTTATTTCAAGAAAATTTATGTATTATGATTAAATAATAATAAAACATATTATATTATGAATAATATATTTGAAATAAATTACTCAGTAATGATTGGAAAGAAGAATAAAGTAAAACTAATATTTTAATAATCTATTTTTCAATATGAATAGTTCTTCACTATATTTTGGGACTTTATTTAAATAAAGAATTATAAGATTATAGAAATTTAATTTTTAAAAATTAAAAACTTTTTTATTAACAATAATAATATAATATTAAGATTAATTTTGTGTTTTTTTATAAAAAGAATTATTTTTTTGGTCAAAATTGAAAAATATCATTTTTACAAATAACATGACTCTTATTACATTATTGGCATAAAAGTTTGAATTAAAAATTCATGAAATAAAATTAGAATACAAAATATTTATTTTAAATTAGAATTTATAATTTTAAAAATGTTGGTTTTAATTTATAAACCCATATTTTTTATTTTATAACATATTTAATGTTCTCTCAAAAATTATTTTTAATACATTATAAATTTTTATTTTAAAATCAATTTTTGCAACTTTTTTAAATTGGATAAAATTAAATGTATTTAAAATTTATAATCCATGGGTTTAAATTATCTAATAAGAATATTTTTATATTTAGTTATAAATATTAATTTAGCATAGGTAAAAACTAGTTACCATGATAAAATTTAAAACCATAAAAGTATTAATTCAAGGCATAAAGGGATTAAAACATGAATAAAACTTGTCTATAATTGATTAGATGATGTTTTTATAGACATTATCTATTCCCTAGTGCATTATTTAGAAATATTTTATCCACTCGACATTTTTAACATATTCTCCCTTTATATTTAGTTGAAATATATACAAAAATGTCATTCCCACAACTTATAAAAGGGGAATATTACCACCCATTAAATTAGACACTAAAAATTAGGTTTCCACTTTGAAAAAATAATTTTTTCCATCCCCTAAAATAATATTTCACTCTATTGAGTTATTGGTCACATGATATTATCTGATTCAATCCATTTATAGGGGATCGTCTAAGGAAATCTCAACGCGATCAATGTGAGTAATCATTTTAAAAACATTTCCTTATCTTATATATTTATATTAAAAATATAATTTTTGAATAAAAATTTAATTAAATAAGTATTGGTAATATACTAATTTTTTTCAATATATGAGAATAATCAATAATGACATTTATATTTTCTATTAATAAAAATGAAATTGTAATTCATGGTTTATGCATACTACCACTTCCATGATGCAACGTATTTTCATTTTCCTTAACCACCATATAAGGATTTTTATTAGGATGTTATTAATAGATAGAGATGATTTTTTGGTATAATTATGGTTCTAGTATAGTATATTGGTGAACCTATTAATGATATTATCATTTGTTGACAATATCTTTTCTTTCTTTGTAATGAATTTATATAAATTTTATTATATTTATTATTCTTTCCAATTATGATACATCACACTAATAAATTATAAATTAAATCATTATTCTTCTTTTATAATGATATTATAACTAAACCATCTCTCAATCTTCATTAATCATAGTATGTTAATGTTTGGATCAATTTAACCACCTACCTAAACTATACTGTGCATTTATATCATGGATGGCTGTGAGAACTTATTTACCGATATAATATTATAGAAATATTTAAATAATTTTTTGTTTTGTTTTTTAAGGTTATATCAACATTTAACTCATTAATTAAGGAAAAACCTTTCGCTCATTAAGAATCACCGAAATAAGATCATTGTTGATTTTATCTTCAAGGTTTGTAATAAAAACAACCATGAAATGAAATTATAAATTTATAAACTACCATGAAAAATATATTAAATTACCTTATATTATATAATAGTTATGGAATTTGTAGAAATTGTATATACCAACACCACTCTTATAAAAATAGTTCAAAGTTATAAAAATTACACACACCTGGTGTTAATAATAGGTAAAAAAATTTATATGTATTGAGTGATTTTAAATGAAGAAATTTTTTTTATAGTTATTAATAAGGTTATTTATTATTTTAATAGTTAATTTAATTTAGTTACTTCTGATATTTGGTATAAGTACAGAACGAATCAAGAATAAGGTAAGGGTTTTCGTCTTGAAATCCTTTATTTGAGAAAAACTTAGTATCATGTACCAAATTAAATTTTTGTGGTGTATATTATACCTATATGAGATATCATATCATGAATTATATTTTAATAATAGTATTTTGAGTTCAATTATAGTTCCTCTCTTTCATGGGTTTTAAAAAAATGTTACTCAAGTAGGAAGGGTACTTTGTCTCAAACCTTAGTTCCTTAATGAATATTTATGTTACACACCATGTTTTCCATTTAATATAATATTCACTTAAAATAGATTTATATTTATCATATATATTTTTATTTATGGTAAATAAAAATTCAATTCAGTTTCTTTTCATCAAAAGGATTTTGAGTCTACTATTTCCCCATTTGTAAAGCTTTTGGGTAACTAAATTTTCATTTATTGAGTCATGATCATCATATTGGACTTAAAAGTTTGATACATTATAAGAATTGACTATATAACGTGTTATTATATTTTTTCATATGAATTTTAATTTCTACCATAGAATATACCTTTTTAAAATATATATTACATCAATGAGTATGTTTCTTGTAAGAAATACTGATAAATCAAGTCTCATTTCCTTGAGTCATATTATTTCTTCAGGAAAATATTTCTTCTATTCTTGGGTAATCCCATAATAATAATTTTTTATATGATATTTTGTAATCTCATTTGGGAAAAGTTATCTTGAATAAAAATTAATGTTTTGTTAATCTTCTTATAATGTGTGTTTTGAACAAAATAATTTTGAAAATAATAAAAATGGGTTTTCCTTTATCTTTGATATGTATTTTATTCTTATTCTAATTTATCTAACATAAAAATTATGAATTTTAAAGTATCCATTATTAGATATTATTTTTAATGTAAATGTTTTTGAATTATTTCAAGTCACATTTTCAAAAGTTACCTTTTAAATTTACATGTAATTTTTTATTTTTTTTCAATGTTAAAAACGTTTTCTAAATGCACTTTTAAGACTATTGTTATATATCACTTATAATTTTAAAAATGAATTAACCTAATTTGGTTTATTTTTCATGATTTACCCACTAATATATATGTATCATTTGGGTGATTGAACTCAAAGTATTAAACAATTATATTCTTTATCCATTCATTTGTGATACCATTTAAAGAATTATTTTGTGAGGGTGATTTTAATTTATATCAACACCCTTATATATTTCCTTTATTTCACTAGGGTTATGTTCTTTTGAAACTATATATTCATTCTATTTATGGGTTATGATCATGTTATTCCTTTTATCGATATAAGGAAAATGATAGTCATTTCATATATTTTTATTCCTCTATAGAATATTATTGGAAAGTTGACTATGTATTGTTTAACCTCACACCTTATTTCTATCGATGAATTACGATCATGTTATTCCTTTTATTTACATGGATAAAGTATTAAAATTATTTATGATTATTGAATCCTGAAAAAGGTTTATTTTATATTGACACTCCATATTTTTTATTTTATGGATAATCATATTTTTATTGAGCTATAGTTTTCTTAGGGAATGGTATGAAATATATTATTGAATCTTAATTTAATTGACTTAAAAAAGTGATGGTTGGGTCCCACAATTATATAACCTCATGATTCACCAATAAGTCTCAAGATATAAAAAAACTTTATTCTTTTGGTACACCTATCCCCATATCACTATTGTTACTTAGAATAAGGCCTTAACAATATGTTTTCAATGTATAGAATTATTCATTCCATAAATATGAGATTAATATTTATTATCTTCTATGTTTCCATTTATTTTAAAAGATATTTTATCCTCTCCATTTCAGTTGATATTGAAATTATTCAAAACATTTATTCCAACCATATTATGTTTACGATGATTATGTTTTGACAATTTTAGTTACATGTTTCCCTTAATGATAATTTTATCACACCCATTATTATGTTTCCATTTACCTAGGTTATAAAGAAAATAATTACACATGATATTTCTAACAGGATAGTTGTATGGAGAATTTATTAGAGGTTTTTAATAATTAATATGGATTTAGTATTTAATTATATAGTGAAAAACATTTCTAATAGTTGAGAAAGAACACGAGGTTTAATTATTAACTTTTTTCATACTTATCTGAATCTTTAAACTAAAAAGGTTTTGGGAGTATATATAAGAGAGTATTTTATTTATATAAGGTAATTTTGTGATAGTTATTTTTGAAATTTTGAAGTTGGTATCAAAGCTAGTATGTAGAGAATGTGTTTATGGAACTAGATTTAGGAGTACTGGTCTAGGGCATCATATTTGGTATTAGAGAGGGGTTTAGATAACTTTGGATATTAAGATATTTTTTAAATAAAAGTTATGGTTTGATATGTTAATTTTGATCACAATTTCCTCGGTATATATATCCCTTTATTTTAGTTGAGGTAATTTTTAATATTTTTTGGATTTTAGATAAAATTAATTTAGGGAAAACTATAGGGATAAGAATAAGGGATAATTCAAAGTGTAGGATGACATTGTGATGTTTTGGTAAAGTGGAGTTTGTACAGTTATTCTAGAAATTACATCCTTTTCTATATACTACAAGTGGATGCATGATCTAGAATATATGTACCTATGGTTAATAACCTTAAAATGATGGATTGGGTATTAACTCAATCGCCACCTGGTGCACGACAAAGAGTTAAAACAGTATACTTGATTTGAAACTCCCATGAGATATGTTTTGTTTAATCAAAATCTCATTATAAAACATTATGAGGGATTGGAATTTGTTTAGGTCAAATAAAATACTATGAAATTGATCATCGGTAACATTGATTGGAACATAGAGATTCATAAGTTACGACACATATTAATTGATATGTGCTTTCCAATATAAGGGATAAGTTTTATTTTGAGAGTATAAATTTCAATGATTTTTGAGTTTAGAATATTTTAATAATGTTCATGGAAATTTGGGATTTTTATTTTTAGTATTAGGTAAATAATTATGATAGAACCCAACTCAATGTATCCAAGGTTGAACCAAGAATGATGTAGGTTAAATTAAGAGTGATATAAGTTGAGACAAGTTTGATACAAGTTGAATTGTAAGAACTATAGGAAAACATGATAGTGTTATAAAGTGATACATCTTGATATAAAATATTACTATGGTTTTTTAAATATAATTATCTTATAATTATTGTCACTCCTAATAACATTTTTTTTAGTAATGGTTGATGCCCAAAGGATCCAAGTTAACTAGGGGTTGCATAGACAATGAAAAACTTTACAAACAAACAACCCATTAGAATGGGAAATGGAGGGAGAAAAATTATGGTTATTATAAACTATATATCATGAAATATGATTAACAATGTAAATATAATATAAGTCCCAAAAAATATAAAGAAGATATATATTTAATCTCATGAAAGATAATGTGATGACGATAATAAATGATAGAAGATCAAATTTACAACATGTAAAAAATATGGGAATAGACATGGGGGAAATTTATTTTAAGGGACATGTAAATGTCATAATTGTCGCGATGAAGTCCATCAAACATAAAAGTGTAAGGTAATGGTAGAATCTACAAAAATATGTTGCTTCAATTTCATGAGTGTTGGGTATTATGAGACTCAATGCCCTAATCCAAGGGACAACAAGTGACATATTCAGAAATAACCATGCATATAAGGAAAAAAATATAAAACTACTACTAATGAAACAAATAGTGAGTTTTAACTCTAAAATTTTAAGTTTCCTATGTCCTATAAGTATTCAAAAAATTCTAGATATAGATTTAGAAATAAAAATACCTTGTGATTTGATTATTATATAAAACATTTTAAAGATTTGTGGAAAGTTATTACTTATGAATCGTGATATTATTCCCTTAGTATATTTTTTTGTGAAATTAGGAATGGGTTAAATCTATTTATAAATATATTATGATTTTTTTATATATAAAAAATCTTTCTACATCCTAAATAAACACCAGACCATCTAGTTGTGTTTAGTTAAATATGAATTCCCTATAGAAATTACTTCAATATTATGATTCAAATGGTGAGGTTTCAATTTATTTAGGGGTATATAACATCCTAAAATCTTAATATTATTATTTTTTTAAAAAAAATCATTGTGTTTGATATCAAGGTCCACATACACCACTAGACAAAAAAATCATTAAATATTTTAATAAAAATATAAATATTAAGTATTACGGTTAAAATACAGACATTAAATTAGCATGAATGAATATGTGTAAATTATTTATGAAATATTTATAGAAATAAAATAATTAAGACTTTTAATATGAATGAAAAGCACTTATTATAGCTAAACAACTATGTCATCATTTTTTCTAAAAAATATTTTTTTATGAAATTAGTTTTTTATTTAAAGAAACTAAATATATTATGATTAGATAAAAAGAAAATATGTTTTTAATATTAATAATATATTACCAATAAATTAATTAGTAATTTATAGGAAATAAGAATAAAAAATATTTCACATTTTAAAAATATATTTTCCAATATGAACAGTTTTCTACTACATTTTGGGTTTTTATTTAAATATTTAATTATCAAATTTTTGAAATATAATTTGAGAAAGTGTATTTTTTATGGATATATCCTAATAATATAATCTTATGATTATTTTTTGGGATTTTTTTAAAACAAAAATTAGGTGGATTGTGAAAAATACCATTTTTACAAATAATGTGACATTTATGAGATTATTAGTATATAAGTACGTTTTCAAAATTCATGAAACCATATTATAATTCCTAATATTTATTTCATATGTGACTTTATAATTTTAATATTTTTTTAATTTACAAACTTGTATTTGATTTCTGAGAACATAAATAAAATTTTCTCAAAAAAATTAATACAATATAAATTTTTATTTTAGAATTAATTTTAACACTTTTATAAATTGAATCAAATGAAATTGTTTTAAAAATTATAATAATAGGTTAGAAATTATCAAATAAATACCACTTTATTTTTATGTATAATGATTAAGTTTCCTAAGCTAAAAACTAGTTACTATGGTAAATTCTAAATTGGTAAAAGTAATAATTCAATGGTCAAAGAGCTTGAAACGTGATAAAATCATGTCTATAATTGAGTTTATGAGTTTTGGATTGACATTTTATCTTCTAAAATCCAATAATTCCAAAATTTTCATCTAATTTACATGTTTTCCATGTTCTCTATTTTTATTATGTTGAAATAATTATAAAAAATCCATCCCCGCCACTTGTAAAAGTGGCAACACACCGCCCCTTCAATACCAATATAAAATTTTTGTTTCCCCTTGAAAACATTCAAAATTTCCCCTTATAATAGAATATTTTTTCACTATATTGATTTTTTGGTCATAAGATATTAGCTTATGCCATCAATTTTTAAGAGATCTTCTAAAGAAATCTCGAAGATGTTTATATGAGTAATCATTTTTTACTTAAATAGTTTATTTTATAAAATTATTTTAAAATTATAATTTTAAAATAATTATTTAATGAAATCAGTATATGTTATATAATTAATGTTATCAGGCCATTTTAATAATCAGTAATCACATTTTCCATTTTATATTATGAAAAAATAAACTGTAATTCATGTTTTTTAAGTAGTACAGCCTCCATGAAACAATTTGTTTCATTTTCCTTCATCCACATACATGGATGGTTGTGGGGATGATATTGAAAGATAAATATTACATTTATTATATAATAAAAGTTCTAGTATGAAAATTTGTATCACCAATTTATTATATGATAAAAAATGATTATATATTATTTAATTGTTTAAAACACTTGATGTAAGGGGAAAATGATCGCTTCTTTCTAAGTTATAAATTTATATAAATTATATTATATTATTAATTATTTAAAATTATGATATATTAAAATAATAAACACTAAATAATATAATTATTCTGTTTTTATAATTATATTACAACTAAACCACCCCACAATCATCAATTCATCATGGTAGGTTTATGTTTTGGTCAGTTTAAGAGCCTCTATAAACAATACTATACATTTATATAATGGATTACTATGAGAACTTATTTTATAGTATAATATTATATATATATATATAAATATATCTAAATATTTTTTTCTTATTTTAAAGTTATATCAACATTTAACTCATTAATTAAGGAAACACCATTCGTTCATTAAGAATCACCAAAACAAGATCATCGTTGATTTCATCTTCATAGTTTGAACCAAAACTATAATTAAAGGAAATTATAGATTTATAAACTATAGTGTAACATATATTAAAGTACCTTATATGATCTATTAGTAATTTATGTTGTAAAAATAATAGATACTAACACCTCTTTTACAAAACTAGTTCAAATCGATAAAGATTACTTACACCCGATATTGAAAACAGGTAAAAACTAATATATATATATAATGGTTGTAAATAAAGTGTATAAATAGTTATAGTTATGAATAATATTCTTGGGTATATATTTAATTTACTTAATTTAATTATTTAGGAGTCTTGGTGAATGTGGAGAATGAATTTGGATATAGGAAAGGGTTTTTGTCTCAAATTCCTCTCTTTGAGACATATTTGGTATTGTGAAAAAAATTTCAATTATGTTGTGTATATACTAACTATTTTAGATATCATATTATGAATTATATTTTAATCATGGTATTTCATATTCAATTACAAGACCTCTATTTTAAGGGTTTTTATTAAAATGTTAGTGAAGGCTCAAGGGTTCTTTGTAACAACATTTTATTCCTCAATAAAAGTATATATTATGAACCATGTTTTCTTTATAATGGTATATTCAATTCCCATAGATGTATAATTATTGTATATTTATTTTTTTAATGGAAAATACAAATCCAAATTATTTATTGTTTATCAAATGGATTTAGAATCAGTTGTTACCCTGGTTGTAATGATTTTTTGTTACTCAATTTTCAATAATTGAGTTATGATAATCCAATAGAATTTAAGGTTAGGTAAATTATAACTATTTATTATATTATTTGGTATTATATTTTTTTTATAAATTCACATTTTAGTAATTTAATACACCTTTTTGAAATATTTCTTACTTCAAGGAGTATGTTGCACATAAGGAATATTTATAACTCATGTCTACTTTCCTTGAGTTATATTACTTTATCATGAAGTTCATTCTTACATTCTTGGTTTATCCCATAGTAATTTTTTATTATTTGATATTTTATAATAATTTTTTAAAAAATGAAGTCTTAATATGAATGAATGTTTTTTGGTCTTCTAAAAATGTGAGTCTTTAACTAAGGTTTTTTGAAAATAACAAAAAGAGGCTTTTTTCTCTCACTTTCATATGTTTTTTCTTCATATAATCATTTATCAATAATAAAATTTATGTATTTTAAATAATCCATTTTTGGAAAAAAAATTAAATCAATTTGTTTTAAAATCAATCACATTATCTTTTCAACTGTTACCTTCAAAAACAACATTTAAACTTGTATTTTATATCAACGTTAAAAATGTTTTCTAAAATCTCTTTTAACTTTTATATTCCATTTCCCTTATCATTATAAAAACAATTACTTAAAGGTTTTTTATTTCATAATTTATCCACTAATATATATATCATTTAGGGGATTGAAATCATGGTATCAAACATTTTGATTCTTAATCCCTTCTTTTGTGATCCCTTTCAAAGTATTCTTTTACAAGGGTGTTTTTAATTTCAACACCCTTTTATGATTCTTTTATTTCACTCGGGTTATGTCCTTTTATATCCATACATTTTTTCTATTCATGGTGTAAGATCATGTTATCCATTTTATTCACAAGTGAAAAAGTATTTGTATTCAATTTATTTTTATTCCAATATAGATGATTACTTGAAACTTGACTATTTATTATTTGACCATACACTTTCTTTATCTAGATTAATTGTGAAATTGTTAGGACTTTTATTTAAATGGAAAAAATTATTAACATTCTTGATGATTATTGACTAATAACACAAGTTGATTATGTATTTATATTTTGTATTTTTCATTATATGGGTAGTCATTTTTTATTCAGTGAGAGGTTCCTTAGGGAATGGTATGAAATGATTTATTGACTATTATGGTGAATTAATTGGACACAAATACTTGAATATTGGGTTCCAAAACTATATAGACCATTTATGCATTTATAGTTCTCACGTGACAATGTAGCTTGGGTTTTGGTGTATACCTCACCCCATATCAGTATAGTGTTTTGACATAAGACCTTGAAAACATGTTTTTGATGTCTGGAATTATACATTCCATCAATATGAGATCAATAATTTTTTACCCCCATGTTTACATTTACTATAATGTATTTATAATTATCATATTTTCAAATGATTATATAATAATTGAAATCATTTATTACTACCATATTATGTATACCATGCTTTTTTATAGCCTCAATAATATGATTCCATTACTGAGAATTTGAGCTCACCCTTTATTATTTTTTCATTTACCATGGTTGAAAATAAAATAATTAAAAATAACATATCTAACAAGATATATTATATGGAGAATTTTAAGGATATGTGTAATACTTATTATGGATCAAGTAGTTACTTATATAGTGAAAACATGTCAAAGTGCTGAGAAATGACATGTGATATATTATTTTATTTTTCTCCCAAATTCTATAATTAATTAATCATATAATGTATTAGGAATGTATGTAATGTAATATTTTATTTATTCCATTTAATTATAGGATCGTTATGTTTGATAATTTATATATCAAATTGAATCTAGTATGTAAGGTATGTGTTTATGTAACTATATTCCGGAGGGCCAGTATAGGGCATCATAATAACAAAACTCATCAACCCTACTTAGAATTTATCAAACCATAAATAATGATTATTTATATTAATAAATAAACATCACTGTATTATTCCCTATTAAATATTTATGAAATAAAAAACCCGAAAATAATTATTATTCATAGGAACATGAGAATGATATTTTTTCTAACATTAACTAAAAATATAATTTAACAACTATAGATACACCTAGTGTGTGATCCTCTAGGATATTTATCATTAGAATTAAGGTAGTTGGAACTAACTCAAGGATAAATTTCTATAAATATGTCATGGAAACTAGAGATAAATATGTTAATTTCATTGTAATAAATATCACCTATAGATTATAACCATGTAACAAAATACATTTATATCAATATCTCTTCAAGAAGGATTCATGATTGTATCATCAACCTATAAGTTTGATATATATTAATTATAATTTACTAAAATATACATTTCATAATACCTATATGGACATATAATTAATTATATAGTTCTATTCCAATCAAAGTGCCTTACATATCTACTGACATAAATTGTAAGGGACAAATACTTTCTTGACTTAATCATTTATGACATATCATTCTTGATGCACCCAATGTATGTTACCTCACTGTGAGAATATTTCTTCATGGTTTTTGTCAACAAATAAAAGTATATATCTCATGATATAAATTAATAATAATATATAGTCTAAGGACCAACACACACAACTGAATATAGGAATATCCAATGGAACATATAACATGTGTCATTTCTATGGGTAGGTCTATTCTCAAAGCCTCCTCTCATATAGGTTACTGAGTGAGATATTTATAAGAAAAAGTCACAATGTCTCAAGAGTCTCCTACACATGATATATTTAACCATATATTTACTATTATATAGGTTTCATTTCACTAGAGAACATATAATTAAGAACATTTTATACACACTTCAAGTTTCTAATTATATCAGGGTACTCCTATAACCTTTTAACGAGACAAATACTCCAAGAACATTATAACATTAATGTTAACATAATAATACTTTTAATGTGATATGATATTTATTATTATTCATGAATTTTAATATTTAAGTAATAAAAGGTATATTGTAGTTAGTTTTAGGTTACCAACTCCAATATAATATTAATTAGACTATAGTAAAATGATAATGACTTTAAGTTACATAGATCTCACATTATATTCCTGAATATTAAGAGATAATTTTTAGTCAAAGTTTTAGTTTTATAAATACATTATCTCTTTATGTTTTGAATTTCATGGGATGTTTGAATTTTGATACTAGAGTAGGGGTCAATTTAAGAACCAAGATTAGTATTGAAATTCCAAGAGTTGGAGAATCTCAAAGAGGTGTTTTTAGATGTTTAACAGATATAAAGAGTTTTCTTGAGTGATTAGGTGAGAATTGGGAGCCTTTGGTCAAATTTTGGAGGGTTTATCTCTTGTTGAATGGTTTGTGTTTCCTGGTTTGGTGAAAACAAAGAAAATACCCTTACATTCTATGTTTCTAGTTAATTTTTTTTGTTTATAGTCAAAATTCATAGAATGTACATGGTTTATAGGAAAATATTTATATTTTAGTGGAAATCATGTGGGTTTATTTTGTATTGAAATTTGAAGAACAGTTTTAGATAAATAATGAGAAACATCCAAGTCAGTTACAAAGTGTTTTTCATAGTTGGCGCACAGTTCAATAAACTATGTTGCCAAACAAAATGAGGTGTTATGGATTAAGATAGTTATAACCATTATGTTTACTATATATTTTGAAAAACTATGCATACAAATCCTATAAAGTGTTATATTTGTTTTAAAAATAGGGATATGACCATTTTACCCTTGTTAGTTCTAAACCCCACCCCTCCTCCTTCTCCCTTGTGTGTGCAAACCAAGGGGTCTCCTACCCTTACTCTCCTTAGAATAATCATTCAATAGGGGTTTTTATGGAATTCCAACAATGTTTTGTGGTGATTTCTCTTCTCTTATTCCTATATTATTTATCCCATACTCTACTACTAATTTCAGTTCTTCATCTTAGGTTTTTTAGTAGATATTCCATCATATCATGGTGGAATCATTCCAATATGATGGTACTTTCTCTCATAATAGCTAGAGAATTTATTAAGTTGATATATTCACATCATTTACCATAATTTTAATGAAGGTATGTTTTTCAATTATTATTTATGGGGTAATTACTAAGTTTTATAAAATTAATAGAAGAATTGATGAGTAATGTTGGGGATTTGGTGTGTCTTAGGTACAGGTGTGTGTTAAGAATGGTTTGAAACTCATTACTTTATGTTTTAGTGAGAATATTTCATCTAGTTTGATTTAGGCCTTTATACCTATACTAATTAAATTACAAATTTATTTTAAATTACTATCATAAATTATATAATTAATTATAATTATTTATAATTATCTATGTAGTATATTTATAGATGGAATTCCCTCTGACTGAATGGTTTGACCTCAGATATGAGTTTGAGATATAGGAACCCATGTTAGGTGTTTCTGCTGTGGTATGGCCTAGGGGACCCCAGTGGTACCCCAATATTCTAATGACCCTAGGGAGGTGTAGTGTTGGGAGTAATTTTATGCCATCTATAAGTGAAAACTTATAACTTGAATTGATGATGGGAGCCTAGTATGGTCATAGTGACATAGATAAGTTGTGTACATAATAGAATAACTTGGTTTATATGAGAAGGGTTTGTCTAGAGGTCATACCTTTTTATTCCTAGTGAGTACCATAAAGTGGATAATATCTCCAATATTTATATGACACCATAAGTTGGTTCCTATTCCTCACTATTTTTGTGACACTGCCAAGGGGATGTTGGAAATAATGTTTATTAATACTTTTAGGTGGATGTTTTCTCTAACTATATATGATATACTACAAGGTGAATGATATCCCCATTTCTTATTTATAATTTCAGGTGGATTCAGACCCCCACTACATATTTGATACTATTGGGTAGATGATCACCACCACACTTATTGATACATACATATTGATGTTGTCCCACACTACATATATGATATTACCGAGTGAATTCTGGACCTCATGCTTGTTAATACTTTTGGGTGGATTCTATCCCCTTCTTCATGTGTGATATAATTGAGTGGATTTTGGCCCCCATGTTTATTGATACTTCTGGGTGGATGCTAGCCCCCACTTTTTATTTATACTTCAAAGTGGATGTTTTACTCAAACTGTATTCCTTGAGATGAACCAAGTGGGTCATATTTCTCCTGAGTGATCAATTATATTCATGAGATTTTGGATGATGACATGTATCCCCGTGATGATAAAATATATTCTTATAAACACCTTGACATTGGACAAAGTAGGTTTGGTCGATCTTAGGTGTCACCTTAGAACCCTATAATCATTGGTAGTTATTTTCTAATCTATTATCATTGTTTTTTTATTTATTTAGAGCCGATCAAATGTGTATGCACTGTATTTATTGGTTATGATTGGGACCCCATTGGTGTTTCTTTCTTAATTTTTCATCATAACCAAAATAGGTTTTGAGGACACTTGGGTACCAAAGTAGACTTCATTTTTCATAGGTTTAGGTAGGTTATAAGTTAAAAGATGCATGACTGAGTAAGGTAGCTCAGATATATGCTATTGAATGGGATGAGGTGACTCTAAAGGATGGTAGTAGATCCTTTTGTGAATTTGTATTCATTTATTTATCTTTTATATGTGATCATCCTAATGGATGATCAGTTTATGTATACTGGCATAACAATGCGTCTATATGACTGTATTCTACTTCATTTCATTTATTATATAATGCTATGATTTATTATTTAGTAATCATCTGATTATTGTTATATATGTTATTTGATTATTTTACACACTTTTTTCACTCTAATATGAGGGTGTAGTCTCTAAAAGGTTACACCATAGACCCTTATAGATAGTCGATAACCTCTAGTATATGGGGAGGTCCTTCGGAGATCATATCTTATCCACTGGTATGGACACCAGTTGAGTAGTCTAAGGTTGAAAGATGTTACATAGTGGTTTTAAAAATCCAGACTCCAATAATCTAAAGTCAGTGTTTACTTTATTACATTGGAACAATATACAAGGTAACCCATTACAAAATATTGATTTATTTAGTAGTCTTGGAAGGATAAATAAATACATGATTGTCATATTATATTGGAAAAATTAAAACACAACTTAAATACTTCTTGAAAAATTTCTCATTCCACTTTTAAATCATTTAAAGAATCCTTCTTTGTATCCTGGGGAAATGAAAAAAAATAAAGGGTTATCTCAAATTCATATTAAAGAGTTTATTATTATGGAGGATATCATGAATATCTAAGTCATGAACAATATGATGTAATAAATAATCAATAATTATTCCAAATAAAATATAACTTGAGAATGAAATATATCTAATGATAATAGAAACATAGTAATCAAAATGAAAATAAAAAATGATTTCTCAATGATATAATATATATAAAACCAGACATCCTAGTCATTTCATCGAGGCTTTAACTAGTACATTTTAATTAAATGGATATACATACCCCAAATACTCAAATTATAAGTAAGGCATGCTAAATTGTTAGCCACATCATACCTAACTGATCCAAGAAGAAGACATATAATTCCAGGCCACTCCCATCACTAAATCATCATAAAAATTTCATTTAGTACTTTACTAAGACATTATAATTATATATACTAGTATGCACCAAGTGATACCCATTAATATTTGTCTCGTAAAATATATTGATGCATCGATGAGCTATATAATTCTGGGCCCCACCCATCACTTAATCTTATCCAAATAATTCCTCACATATTGAATGGTAAATAAAATACATAGTCAATATACATTAGTAATCAATAGATATTATTAATTAATTAGTTATAAAAAATGAAACTATTCCCCACTCAATATAATAACTTTCTTATAAGATCAATTTTCAAAACATTTAATAAAATAACATCATTTTATTTTGATATAAAAAAATTCATAGAATAATAGGAACAAATATTACTTTGAAAACCCTCAAAACATTAAAATGAATCTAAATAATTATGAATATTAATATTGGAAGGAAAATACATTCATGTGGAAAATGTTAAAAAATATATTCTTCTCTAACTTTTGTAAAAAAAGAAAAAAATGACTTGCATGGAAAAAATTTAAAAGACTAATTTTAAAATATTTATAAATAAGGTTATAAAAAATAAATAAATATCCTTAAATACGTTTTTATTGTAGAAATTTTTTTTTCAATAATTATAATTTAGAGTTAGAGGAAAATGATCCCTGACCAAAAATGAGAAATAAGGTTGGATTTTATTATAAAAATTATTTCAATTGATTAAAGTACCAAAGAGAGTTAAAAATATAAGAAATAATTTTAAAACCCTATAAATAACCAAATTCTAATAAAATATATTCTTTTTAGAGATATTAGGCATGAAATTCACTCAAAATAATTTAAAGATAAACAATCCTAAATAAAAATGAGATTGAAAAATAAACCCTAAATTCTAAAATCCACTTGGTCGAACATGATCTAAACTCAAATATAATAGATTTATATTTATTATAAATATATATCAGAGTCATAATTATATTTATCTTTCTAGATAACATTAACTTATAATTTCTTATTACACATTTATTAATAATTATTTGTTAAAATCAATATTTTTTTGTTAACTATTTTTTTCGCACATGATTTGGTTGATGGTTTTAATCATTGAAATTTGATCATGGTTTCATCATCTCTAAAATTATATAGATATAATTTGTTTATCATTTTTTAGTGAAAAGTTAGTATAGTTCAACATGTTGTAAAAAATAGACTGAAATTAAGAAAAGTTTCTTCTTATGCTCATTTTATGCGATTAAATTTTATGATGACTGTTTACTATTAATATTATTAATATAATGAAAAAATATACTTTTAAGAACCTTAATAATGTTATAAGAATCATATTCATACATTAAATACTTTTTTATAATCTTCCATGTAAGGATGTGATTAAAAATGAAATAGGTAATTCATTGAGGTGGTGGTCTATGCATACACACATGCTACAGTTTCAATTTATAATGAATGGGAAGTGTAAAGAACCTTAACCTAGTAAGAAAAATTAAATTTTTATTTCATTATATTTGTATAATATATAATTAATTGCATCCCAAAAGACCAAATAGTTTTTTATTCTTGGTAAACTAGATACATACTTGAAAATCATATTATAATAAAAAATATAAAATATACAGTGTATTTTATTTGAGAATGCTATATTTCACCTTAGAATATCCCCACATATCAATCATAAAAAACATCCTTGTATCCTATGGAAGATAAAACATTATAAAGAGTTGATCTCAAATGCTCAATAAGGGTATACATGTAGTATAATATTTGAATAAATGAAGCATAATCAATCTTGCTAGGTAAATACCGAAACACTTTGAATTTAATCAATAACATGATCTTCATACAGAATAAATAAATAATGATCAAATAATTTTATTTATGTAATTACATGAGATTTAAAATTTTCCACATATATTCTTACTAGTCGTATAATCACTTGGAACAAAAAGGATTTCTGATGAAAGAGAGATAAAAGGTAAGGTTTTCTCAGTAAATTTAAGTAAAAAAGAGAGTTAAAATGCTACTATTACATGAAAGGGTCAACAATAAACAAGGGATAATAAAATAGATTATTTTTAAGATATAAATATCAAAATAATTATCCCAAAAGATATATAAACATAAACAATACCGAATAATGATTAGATTGTGCAATAAGCCCTTACCAATTTGGTAATGTTTGAATCGTAAGCCCCACGAAAGAAATAAATTCAAATGAAACTTTTAAATACCATGAATAGGAAGAAATTCATGATATAAAATATAAAATGAGTATTATATGCACCACATAAAATAACTAAGCGGTGAATATGGAATACATCTCAAAGAAGTAAAAGTGAGATGAGAAGCCCTTACATTAGGTCTGAGTTACTTCGTACATGTTCAAAATACCTGTTTAATAAATACATATTTATTATAAATATATTAAATAACTATAATTTTATATTTTATACTATATATCATTTACTTATAGTCTTTTATGACCCTTTTATGAACAATTCACTGTTAAAATAACTGTTTTGGGTAATAATTACTTTGTTTTTCGTGTATGTTTTGTTCGGTAATTTCGGCCCTTTTACTCTGATCATGGTCAAATAATATCCATAATTTGTAACATTAAATAAATATCATATATATTCATTGTATATTTATTTATTATAATCCATAAAAGTTAAGTATTGAAGATAAATTACACCATTCATGGAGATGGTAGGTCGTACGTATGCATGAACTTTGTTCCCATTTTCTCGATATATAGAACTAGAAGAAAATAAAAATAAAATTAAACTTTATAGAATTATTATTTTATATATATCATATATATTAATAAAATATATCCTTATTACCATCAATGATAAAAAAATAAAAATAGTTTACAACGCTACGTGAAGGCGACAATCCACAGATACACACATGCAACATAATGGATTTATAATTGATTGGAAGGTAAGAAGTTAGACGTGATATTATATTTTGAGAAGCATGGTTAGGTAATAAATATAAAATATATTCATTAACATAAAACTTAAAACATTCCATGTAAATAATAAGAAATAAAACAATTCACATCACTTCGTGAGGCGCTAATCTGCCATACACATGAGCGATGTTTCCATATCCCCCCATGGAATGAAAAGTAAAAAGGTATATGTGATATCATAATTATATAAGTATAATAATTTCATAAATATCATATAATAATGTTAAATCCATCATTATATCCATCTGTGAATGGTGGTGATGGAAAATAAATTACTTTGGTTCCAGAGGCGGTAGTCCATCATACACATGACACTACCACAGAACTGGGTTTCCAAAGCATCACCTTTTAATAGCGCTAAAAAAAGTGCTATTAAAACTGACCCTTTATCAACCATTTTTTAGTGCTGTTAAAGGGGACCCCTTTATCATCACTTTTTTAGTAGCTCAGGTAAAGGGGGGATTTATCAGCGCTTTTCCCTAGCGCTGATAAAGTGTATATTTCAAAAAAATAATTTTTCATGAAAAATAATATATTGATATATAAGTATATTTCTATTGATATAAATATAATATATATTTTTAAAATATGTTTTAGATAAGTATAAATTGACTAATACATTTAATATATAACAAATTTAGTGAAAAATTTCATTAAAATATTTTAAAAAATATTATTAATTAATAATTTTCTAATTATCATCGATTAATAATCATTTAATAAAAATTTGAAGACAAAAAAACAAAAAAATAAATAAAAGATCTAAAATAAGTTGAAAATGTAACCCAAACTACAAACAACCAATTTTTTTGATCTGGGAGTATATTTGAGCTCTAAAACATATCTAATCAAAGACTGTGACAAGATCTAATAGATAGTGACCCAAGGGAACATTATGTTACATATTTTGAGGCAAAAAAGGCCCAGAAGTCCTGCAAAACTGATTTTTAGTCAGCACACCTCAATATTTTAAAATTAAAATAGATATAACTTCTGATTTGGATGTCCTCTAGGCCTGTACCACATATCATATCTAATATTGTTTCATTTTCTTCGATTTGAATGGTTTTAAAGTTGAAATGGAATTCTAGATTAGAAGTTATGGTCGTTTTAACATTCTATGTCTTTTAAAATACACATATATATGTATTTATTCATAAATAAATAAATATATATATATATATATTTCTGTCTATGTGTTGTATATATGTATGTATTTATTTATCTATTTATTTATTTATAAACACACATAAAAAACATATTTTATAAATGTATTTAAAACTAATATCTTAAATATATATTAATTAATATAAAAAAATATGAATAAAAAAATATAAATAAAAATATATATATAAATAAATATTAATATATATTAATAAAAAAATAAAAATATATATATTAATATATGAATATATATATATATTAATATAACTAAATATATTTATATTAAAATGAATCTATATTAATATATGAATAAATATAAATATAAATATATATATAAATAAATAGATATATCATTAAATGGAGAAAAAACTAAATGGATTAGTGGAAAAGGTGTAGGCACGCGAGGGGGGAGGTCTTGAGTTTAAGTTCTGGTGGAAGTAGGGGCGCACGGGCAAGTGGGAGGGGGTTGCGTGGGCAAGTGCAGCATGCAGTGAGATGGAGGGGGCTCCGCCAAGCACTGATTTGGGGGGGGGGGGGGTCAATCACTGTTAAAAGCATCTCCCCGCACATTATATATTTTTTTACACATTTCTAGATGTTTATTTACTTTTATTATTTCTTAAAAAATCACTGATAAAGGACGTTTTTATCAGCACTTTTTTGAGCACTGATAAAAGGTGCCTTTATCAGAGATTTTCTGAGCATTGATAAAAGGGACCTCCCCCAATCTTCACCTTGATTAATAGTTCTTTTCTAGCGCTGTTAATTCCCTTTTCTAGTACTGATAAAGGCCATATTTTCAATAGTGTGATCAAGAGTTTCATTTCCAATTTGATAAAAGTAGATTTGAATTTGGGTTTTTACATTAACATAAAGACATATAAGTATATTGTGGATGCAGTAGTTATTATATTACCATATTTTAATATTATTTTAAGTAAGTGGGAGAAGAAATAAAAAAAATATATGTTTAAGAATCCAACCTCTTCTTAAGAGAAATTCTTTAGGTTTATACCTCAAGCCTTTTTAGAAGGTCTTTACAATCAGAATATGTCCTCTAGGATGTAGGGATGGAATTAAGGAATGTATTTAGTTAGGTATTTTCTAATCCAAAGGGTCATTAATTGTAAATAGGGTAGGATGGGGGTGTTATTTTATGATTGGGGGAGACGAGACACATGGTTTTTTTGAAAGATAAAGTGATACCATCATTTTTCACATTCCATGAGCCACTAAAATGGGTAATCATAGAAATATAGTGGTTATAAGGTTTAAATATGTCTATCAAATTAGTTTTTGAAAAAATTTAGGTCATTTTTATCCCCTGTCTTCTATGTTTAACCCCCTGTAAACCCGTTATTAGCTTAACTATGATAGATAATTTTTACTGCTTTCACTATTCATAATGGTAAAAAAATAAGTTGACCTTATTAAATAATATAAATCATTATTATTCAATATATTTGATCATTTTTTTAAATTAAATTAAATAAATTTTCATAATTAAATTTAAAATGAAATCCACAGACATGACAAAAAAGTGATTTTCTAAAGAAAACATTCAAAAGTGTAAAAAATATATGTGAGAATTAAACATTAAAATGATTAAAATGAACTAAATTAGTGAAATTTTAATATAATTTTACTAATGTAACTATAAAACCAATTTGTCTTATAATTTAACCTTGTAAATAATTTAAATTAAAAGGATGTTTTCAATAAAAATTAGTATTTTTCACAATTCATTGATAAATTAATCTTTTCGAAAAATTTAAAAAAATGCACTAAAAGGTAATTTTTATATTTATATTTCAAAAATTATATTTATTTGGTCAAATTAATTTTATAAAAGTTTTAATAATTAATTTTTAAATATGTGCGCAAAGCGCGACTAAACTACCTTTTAAAAAATACTATTTTTCAAAAAAAATTTCTTTTTTTCAAATGATAGTTATTTTATTCTAATCAACAGATAACCATTGAATTTATTTTATAAATTTTAAACCATATAATATTTATAATTTATTTACTCTTATTCATACCCTCCATCTCAAGGACAAGGTTATAATGATCATTTTTAAATAATAAAATTTAAATAAAGTATCATGTTTCATTTAAACCTGGCGTTGCATACATCAAAAGCTATCGAAGAGATTGAATTTATTTTAAAATAAATATATTAAAAAACATAAGAATTTTATATTCTTGTCTAATATCATTTTTAAGAGTTTCAATTCATATACTCTATCTAACATGAGGCTCCTCCTAAAATATCAGGGTGTTATATTCTCTCCACCATCAATAAATTGCATCGTCATGATTTAAATATGATCTTAGTAATCAAGGGTTTGAAATTGGAGAATACCATGTGTTGGAAACCCACATTATAAAATGGGTTAATAAAACATACCCTTGATAAAATAGAAAGTGAATGTAAAAAGGTTATCTAGAAAAACACATAAATAGGTTTTCATGTAGGAGAGAATTGATGTGTAGTGAAGATATAGACATGGAAGAAAATAATAAATAATTATAGAGTGATAGAGATTATTGATCAAAATACACTGAATGATAAATGTAATGTTATGGAACTAAAAAACCATAAATATGTGATTATTTAAAAGATCATTTGATTCATCATATATGAATGTAATATGATAACATTTTTGTTTTAGGATCCTTTTCCCAAATTTGAGGAATTTTTTTACTATCTAAGAACATAAAGAAATATACTTACTTATTATATTTATATTTAATAACAAAAAAATTATCCTTTGGTTGTGATTTTATTAACTTACACTTTATCTCTTACATTAAGAAATGAATATTTAGAAATGATTTTTTCTATTCCTAAAACATAAAAATTAACATTTAATAGATTATAAGATCCATAAAAGAGTGTAAAAAACTTCAATATACCTCTAAATATTTACCAAAACAAAAATGGTTATAATTATTAATCCAATATATTACATTAATCTCTAAAACTAAATAGTAATACCCAATGATAAACTTAATCAATTATATAAGTTTTCCTATAAAATTGTTTTAAGTAAAAGTATTGTCCTATTAATCAGAATATCATGTTGGCCAGTAATAGGTGATGAACCCTTATATACCTTAGGTTGTGGGTTCAATCCCCATAAAATTTTTGGATGTGAGGTTTGTCACCCAGAATGTGGGTTTTCCATTTTCTAAAAAATTATATGTCTAATTCCTATAATTTTAATAAATATTAATAACCCATAATTGCCTCAACATCAAAGGTTAGATAAAACTTAAAGGTTACCAATTCCTTCACAAAAACCTCTTTACCATTATTATCTAAACATCAGACACTTATTAAGGGTTATCCTCTATAAATCATGTTATTTCCATAAAGATTAACATACCACTGAATAACTTTTCTTGGTCATTGGTACCATTCAATATATTCTATCAAATCCTTAAGAAAAATGTATTAAATTACAATATTTATACATTTGATAATTATAATTCTATAAGATCATTAATAAAATACTCTCATAATAGAATTCTTGAATCCAAACATAATAAAACTAATCTTTTTTGTCTTATTATGTAGTAATACTATAAGATCGACCTAGATCCCATATATTTTTAGGTATATTCCCTTGATTCTTGGGAAATTAATTTTAATAATTCCCCATATCCTTATAGTTTAAGTATTTCTCATTGGAAGATTATTTATTAACCTTGAAATCAAGATCATGGTGTCCTTTCTCTGCACACATCCCCTATTCTCTTTGTGCAAGTACCAGAGTGTTATTTATACACTTATCACTTGGGGGAAATCCATCTAACCCTTATTCCAATTATTTGAATTTTTCTCTACTGTCCCCTTATTCTATTACTTACATTAAAATACATAATACATAGAAAATTATTTCTCATTATTTATACCACATGATAATATGTCCTCGTATGATGAAAACTTTTGGGATACTAATTCCATTTGAAGAATTGACTTAATATCATCAAATAAATAGTCAAGATTACTCTTTGAATTATGTATATAGGATATAGAATTCATTTATAACCTTTTAAATTTGGATTTATATTCATAAACATTTTCATCTTCAGTTTATCTTAGATTTAGGAATTTTATCTCTATATATTCTTGTTTCTTGCAAGGAAAATAGTTTTCTAAGTAGAATACCCTAAAATCTTTCCATTACATTTTTGATATTTCTTCTTCACACTTAGTTTTTTGAATATATTACCACCATTGATCTACATATCATAAGATAAAATAAAACATTATGAATTTTTTTTCCCTTTCATTATTTCCCAAAGTGAAAAATATATTCTCTAAGAAACATATCCATTACTAAGCTACAAATAGATTTTTAGTCCCATTAAATGATTGAGGTTGATGGTGCATGAAATGATCTAACATTGTTACACCACATGGTGGATCAAAAAGATTCCATATATAGGAAATGTTATTACTCATAACCTGAGACAACTTTTCTAGTATATTTATAATTTGATCTATTCCTATTGAAGTTCAAGCTTTATGTTTATTATCATTCCCAATATAGAAATTCTTAATAAATTATGTTAATTGATATGGTTCCCATTACCACCACTAGGCAATATTTATAAAAAATGGTATACACAAGATTAGATTATAACTGTATGAAATATAATTTATAATAAGAAAACTAATGAATTAAATAATGTAAATTGAAAAAATTGTCCATATCTAATCTTAATATCATAAACAAGGTTTCTTTGGGAAGGTTATAAAATCATAAAAATATTTCTAGATCCTTCAGAATGGTTGGTAAAGAAAATATGAATTAAACCAAGAATATACCCATGGAGTTTCAAACCAAGTGTTCATTAATGACCATTTTTATATACCACATAATGATTGAGTAAATCCTAATACAAATTTTTCAGAGTTATTACCCCTAAGAACATTTGTTCCTAATCCATGTCTACTTATACTATCCAGACAGGGTTGAATTTCTAAAAAAAATCACATAATATCTACCTTACCAATACTTTAGGATATTCTTATATAATTTTTTACAATTTATATCATATGGTTATTTTCCATCTTATATGGTTTCCTAAATCCAGTTCCCATGTTTTCTACTAAACTTCCTATGATACCAATTATAAATTCCTTGAACATATTATCCCATGGTTGATTGTTACTTTATTACACTATTATAAGATACAAGTAATCAAATATTGAAGGATCAAATAATTTAGTAGACTTTATAGACAAGATACATTCTTGAAATTCAGATTACAATTTAAAACACAAAACACAAAAAGTGTTTTTTAGTGTTCTTTATTCCCCTTATCATATCCCTATATATCACTCATAAAACACTTCTTAGTATCCTAGGGAAAATAAAACATAAGAAATGGGTGAGGTCAAATGATCAGTAAGGGTATGAGTATAGCCGA
Organism: Viscum album; assembly: GCA_963277665.1. Lineage (NCBI taxonomy): Eukaryota > Viridiplantae > Streptophyta > Magnoliopsida > Santalales > Viscaceae > Viscum > Viscum album. Next base: position 1,844,224,404 of record OY728136.1, read on the forward strand.
AGTAATGAATAAATAAATCATATTCAATATAGAATGATAAATAACTAAAACACATTAAATTTAATCAATAACATGAGAATAATATCTGAGGAATAAATAACGATAAAATAATTCCATATATGTGATCCCATGAGCTTGAAAATTTTCCATATATAATCTAACTAATCGAATAATAACATGGACATTAATGAATAATATTATAATGAGGGAATTCATAATTCTAGACATCATAATGATAACTTCAAGGATTTTTCCTAATACATATTACATAAATGGGTAAGGCCTCATCCAAAATCCCAAGCTATTTTTTCTCATGAGACATATCGATACATCAAGGTGTTGTAGTTGTCCCCACTCATTATTTACTTATTCCAATTCATTCCTCATATGAATGGGGTGAAACATAATCAATATGAACATTTGTCTTGAAAAATTTATCATATAAAATTTTAATAAATTCCCTAATTAATAAACATAATCATAAACCATTCAAAGTAATATGTATAATGGTATAAAAATAGTACATCCTAGTCAACAGAGAATAAATTATCTAGTGAAATAATAAATACGACATCATTACAACATATTACCTGTTATTCATGAGAAAAAAGGGGTTTTTTCATTGATTAATATAAATATTATTAAAATTTCCATAAAAAAATCTTTCGGAAAATTTCCTTCCCATTTTAGAAACAAACTTTTAAAACTAAATGTTAAATAAAATTTGAAAATACTTTTTGAAAATAATTTTATTTTAAAATAATATAGGAAACTTTTTATAAAAAATTAAAATATTGAGTGGTCAATACGATTGGAAATTTAATACATTTCATATAAGTTTAAAAAATTTTCCTTTCACAATTTTGGTAAAAGGAAAATGACCATTATTTGGAAAATGAAATGAAAATTCATTTCAAAATATTTTTTTAAAAAGTGAAAATTGTTAAAAATTTATTTAATAAATATTTTTATTATGTCAAAAATATTTTTTAAAACATTTTTAGAAAACATGGTTTTGGAAGAAAACGGATTTTTGACTGAAGAGAGAAATAATGCCAAATTTTCTTAAATACGTTTTGTCAATCACATTAAGTACCTAAGTGAGAAAATGATATTATTACTTGAAAATTTATCGAATCACTATAGGATAATAAAATATATTATTTTTAAGATATAAATATAAAATAATTCTCCCAAGATAGACTTAATCATAAAAAATCTAGAATAATGATGAGATTGTGAAATAAACCATTACCACTTTTGTAACATTTGAATCATAATCACCAGGAATTGAATAAGTTAAAAAAAATATTTAAAATAAATCAAGAGTAATAAATTTATTATATAACATATAAAATGAATCTTATATGCATCACACAAAAAAACTAAGTGGTAAATGTGGAATATGTCACAAAGAAGTAAAAGTGAGATGAGAAAACGTTACCTTAGGCTCAACTTTCTTCAAACATGTTTCAAACTCTTATATAATAAATATAGATTTATTATAATATATTATAGAAAAATAATTATATATTTTGTACCATATATGAGTTACTCATAGTCTTTTATGACTCATTTATTAAGAATTATTTATTGAAATAACTATTTTGGATGATAATTGATTCATTTTTCATGTATGTTTTGGTTAGGTAATTTCATTTCTCTAACATTGATCCTGATTACATAATCTAAATAATGTGAAATATGAAATAAATATAATATATATTCATTATGTATTTATTTAGAGTAATATATAAAAATTAATGACAGAAAATTATTTACACCATTCATGGAGATGGTAGGCTATACGTACGCATAAAGGTTGTATCCATTTTCTCAATATATGAAAAAATGAATATTAATTCAAATTTAAAGAATTATAATTATATATATATCATTTATATTAATCAAATTGATCCTTATCACCATCCATGTAAAAACAATACTAGAAATTAGACCATTAGTGACCGCCATTGGCGGTTCTAATGGTCTTTAGAGACCGACTTGAGACCACCAATGGCGGTCGCATTAGGCTCATCAGTGTAGGGATACAGTGACCACCAATGCTAGTCACATTAGGACCATATGTGTAGGGATACAGTGAATTCCAATGGCGGTCGCTGTAGGCTGGAAAAAAAATCAATCATTAGAGACCTCTATAGGCGGCTGCTAAGCTAGGAATGTCTTTAAAGAAAATTACAGTGATACTTCTCAAACAACAAAAAAAGCTAAAAACAGAAAAAAAAAATCAATTAAAAATAAAAGAAACACCATGATCCTAAAAAAATTATTGAAATACTTCTTCACAAATCCAATGATCCAAACAACTCCAATCCATTCCAATATTCTTCTTCAATAATCCTATAATAAGATATAAAAGTAACAACTAAAAAAAGAAAAAGAAAATTGGACATATTTATTTAGTTAGTGTATATATATAATAATATTATTGGGATATTAGGCCATTAGGCTGTAAGGGCGTTAGGGCGTAAGGGAGTTATGGCATTAGGTAATTTGGCCATTTGGGCATTTCACCAATTGGAAAAGTCTCCAATTAGCCAATTAGCCATTATCCCAATAGGCTAATACTCCATTAGTACATTTGGTCATTAGGAAAATATGCTAATATTCCATTAGGCCAATAGGACATTAGGTAATTAAGACAGTAGTCTATTTGGACAATTGTCAATTAGACCCTTGGTCCGTTAGGCCGTTAAACCATTTGGGCATTTTGTCCATTTGGGCATTTGGGAATTTGGCCAATTGGCCATGTATCCATTTATCCAATTGTCCATTAGCCCAGTTTGGAAATTAGACCATTAAACTCACTACTCTACTCTAGTAGGGACCTACTGTGTTGCTCGTATGCGATGAGGTGGTTTTAAAGGTGGTTTGGACAACCATTTAGCTGCGTTCACTTGACATTGAACTATACATAGTAAAGTTTAGAACTGAATAGCCCCCTACCAACCCCTTGCAGCCCCCACACTCCCCCCAAACTCCCCCCCGGACAACCTCCCCATACAACCCCCACTCCCAACCCCCCCAAACATTCCCACTCACACCCCCAGACACCCCCCCTCCACACCCGGAACAACATCCCTAGACATCACCCCCCATCCACCACTCCCAACCCCCCATGGATAGACCCCCCCCACACACAGTCATCCCATACCACCCCCAGAAATCACACCCCATCTACCACTCCCAACACCCTTATGGACAACCCCCCCCCCCCCCCGCACACACACATAGTCACCCAAGACTACCTCCGGGCACCCCCCCCCCCAAAAAAAAACTCCCCCAGACAGCCCCCACCCCTAAACAACCCCCACCCCTAGAGAGCCCCCAACCCCACCCCCACCCCTAGACAGCCCCCCCAAACCCCGAACAGCCCCCACCCCCACCCCACCCACCCCCGGACAACACCCCCAATCCCTACTCACAACCCCCCTGTGGACAGCCCCCTCCCTCCCCCCACACTGACCCAGTACCACCCCCAGACACCCCTAGACTGCCCCCTCCGGACAGCCCCCCCCAAAAAAAACTCCCCCCTTCCAGCTCCCTCCCAACCCAAAAATCCCCCCCCTAACAGACCCCCCCCCCCAAAAAAAACTTCTCCTAGACAACCCCCCCCCCCCCAAAATCCCCCGAAACAGCCTCCCCCCTAGAACCCCCCCCCCCACGCACCCCAAACCACCCCTGAACAGCCCCCTCCCCCCCAAAAAAACTCCTTCGGATAGTCCCCCCAGACACCCCCCAACTCCCAGCCACAGACCCCCCCCCCCCCCAAAAAAAAACTCCTTCAGATAGTCCCCCCAGACACCCCCAACTCCCAGCCCCAGACCCCCCCCAAACTCCCCCAGACAACCCCCCCCCCCCTCCAAATCCCCCCCGGACCCCCACATGCACAACCCCTCTACCTCCACCTAGAAGCCCCCAAAAATAGATTCAATTTCAGTTAAACAAGCATAATGTGTCATTTTTATTATTATAAAATTATAACCAATACCATATTCAGAAAAAATGACTCTTAATTCTCTATCCAATTAATTATTAATTAATTCAGGCTTTAAATTCTTTACCAATTTCTATCAATAACCACATGATAATCCACTGCATAACAAAACATACTAACAAGAATAGTATATATATATTACACTATCTAGAAACAGGGTAGGAAAACTATTATCATGGTATAATGTAGAAACATTGGCCATTTGGTGATAGGTCATTTTTTCATTTGGTAAAAAGGCCATTAATCCATTTCTTCATTAGGAAAATAAGCTAATCTTCCATTAGTCCAATAAGACATTAGGTAATTAAGACGTTAGTCCATTTGGACAATTATTCCATTGGGTCATTAGGCCGTTCAGTGGTTGGGCCGTTAGGCCGTTGGGGGATTTAGGCCTTTGGGGCATTTTACCATTGGGATGTTGGTCCATTTGGATGTTGGGCCATTGGGGCTTTAGGCTGTTGGGGAGTTAGGTCGTTGGGGCATTCAACCGTTTGGGTGTTGGGGCGTTAGTCCATTTAGGCCATTATGAGGTTTGGCCATTTGAGTCATTGGGCTATCCAGACAGTCGGCCGTTAGGACAATAGGCTAGTACGTCATTCGGACTTTAGGACAATAGGCCATTAGTCCATTAGTCCATAAGGCCATTGATCCATAAGGCCATTGGTCCATTAGGCCTTTGGGCTACCTAGCCTAATTCTTATCGTGTAATGGGGATTCTAAAAATTATCTATCACAATAAAGTATCCAATTTCTAATCATACTCTTCAAATTAAAAAACTTTGGAGTTTTTTAAAACATAAATTGTTCTAATCTCAAAAAATTCTACATTTAAAGTCTAAATCAATATATAACATTAATTCAAAAATAAATATAAAAGAAACACATCTCTTGAATATGATGTGTCATGCATGGTCATGGATGCTACCTCCATTCAGTGTGCTAGGGGCATACAACAAATAAAAATTATTAATATTTTAATAAATAAAATAATAGAAAGTAAATAAATAAATTCAGTATAAACCGACGTTATATGATCCCATGCACCATCACCCAAGCACACATATTCCCGCAGCATTCTAAACTCAGTGATCAATTTTGCATTTACCTCCTCTAAAGTGCATAACTGTGCCTAAAAATTTGATAGATGTTGTGTCATCCAAGAAACAACAGGACCAACAACCTCAATGCGTGATACTACAGAACAAGGAATCCCTGTTACATAGGTCAAACTATATCCATTCCATTCACGACTAATAATGTGATGTAATATCTCATCCCTTCGCATGAGAAGCTGTCGCCGACCCTCTGGAAGCTATTCTAACTCAACTTCAAATTGTGAATATTCAATATTTAAATATATATACATATATAAGTTTATATACATATGCATGTAATTATTGGTAATGAGTACAATCACTTACTGTAAGAGATGCATTCACTGGATCATTTTGATCACGAGTTCTCATCCACACCGACATTTTATCAGTCAATTCACCTTTCTCCCGTAACTATGTACCAAAAAAATATAAAAATAAAACACAAAAACATATTAAATAATAAATTAAAAAATGAATAATAAACACATCATGTAGGATCTGAGACACGAGATGAGTCCTGAACATGTGAGGTGGTCCCTACAACGCCCGATTCTCAGAATGACATGCTGACAGCTCCTACATTCAATTAATTCAAATTTTAAACAAATATAATATCACCAATTCTTGAAATATATATACCAAAATAAATATACTAACTACAACTGCCTCAGTAGTCTAATATGCAGCTAAGTCTCACCCACTGATATGGGAGAACACCTCTCGAGACTTTTTCCAGAATGTCTAGGGAACCCATGTTCGCGACCCATTTCTCCCTCTTGACATTAAATTTATAATATTTTCACATCTTACAACATTTTCCCATACACACTGGCTAAAACTCAATGGGGAACACTTTCATATTATTCTATTTAAGAAAAAAATTACACATGTTAGTATTTTTTAAACAAAGGGAAGAAACTAAAATGGTCCTCTAACCTGAACTTCCCTCTAAAGCCGATATAATGTATCCTAAGGGATAAAATCCCAGTCATGTGTGGTAAATGTAAATCGATGTGAGTCACATATGATATGACCCAGATGAAAAATAAATTAAGGGGAAGTTATTCCCATAGGATGAAATCTCTTGTCAAATGAAACATCAAAGGTTCTGTTATAATTCCATGATGAAATGTCACGACCAGGGCCTCTCTTGCAAAAGGAAGAAGTCATTGAGTCTGATCCTATTGAAAACAATTTTATACATAATTTGACAGATGTGCATATTTATATATATGTTGAGCAATTACATAAAAAAATAAACTTAGTTATATTCAAACATACCTCGACCCTGAGACATAGATGGCTCAGATGTATGATGTGGATCTGCTGCATGTTCCCCGGACATGCCTGCAGTCATAGAAAGCATTATCAATGGGACCATCCAAAGTGTCAAAAAGATAAATTGGATTTTTTTAATAATATAAAACTTGTAAAGTTATTAATAAAACAAAAATATGCTCATTTATAGGCAAAATACAAGAGGGTAATAGGGATGAATATTTCTTTACAAGTGACAAATAAAGTGCATGAATATCAACTAAAAAATTTGAATTTGTTTTAACTATTAGTGCATGGGTAGAGTAAAGAATTCGAAAAATTTGGGAGTAGAAAATTTCCTATAAATTCACCACATCATCAAGGGTGGATGTTTTCATGTTTAAGAAGAGAAACTCCCCAAATGGAACAAAAAATATTGAGGTTTCCACAAAAAAATATAAAGCAAGTAAATTTGGTCTGACTACTTCTAAAGAGAAGAAAAATAGATTTTTTTCCACTATTGGTGTCATTGGATGTTCATAAATAATGATTTGGAGTGCTGAAATAACGTGTTATCATGTGAAACTCAAAGGACTAAAGTAAGGGGGATAAAAACTGAAACAAAGAGAAAACCCATTGGATAACTGAAAGAAACACAAAAAATGCAGAATTTGTCTTGCAAAAAATAGATTTGATTATTTTAGAAACATTTGTGATTACTAAAAAAAGTTGGTCATTGTTATTAAGAGTGTTAGTATGTACCAATCGAACAAAACTCTTATGTTATTGAAAGGAGAATGCCACAACAGGGGGTGGGGCTGGGAGTGGGGGTTTTCTGGGGGTGGGGGTGGGGGGTGTCTTGGTGGAGGCGAAGGGGGTGTGCAGGTGGGGGTGGGGGTGGGGTGGGGGTGGGAGTGGGGGTTGTCTGGGGGTGGGGGTGTCCAGGTGGAGGGGGAGGGGATGTGCAGGTGGGGGTGGGGGTGTTCAGATGGAGGGAGGTTTTAGGGGGGGGGGGCTATTTGGGGGTGGTTCGGGGTGAGTGTGTGTGTGTGGGGGGGGGGGATGGGGGGTGGGGGAGATATCTGGGGTTGGGGTTGGGGCTGTCCAGGTTGCGGGGGGGGGGGGGGGGGTTTCCAGGTGTGTGTGTGGGGGGGGGGGGTGTCTCGGTGGAGGGGGAGGGGCTGTGCAAGCAGGGGTGGGGGTGGGGGGCTATCCTGGGGTGGTCTGGGGTGAGTGTGTGTTTGTGTGTGGGGGGGGGGTGTTGGGAGTGGGGGTTGGGGGGTGATGTCTAGGGGTGGGGGCTGTCTTGGGGGAGGGGTTGTCTAGGTGGAGGTGGAGGGGCTCTCCAAGTGGAGGGGGTGGGGGTGTCTAGGTGGAGGGGGCAGGGTTGTGTAGGTGGGGGTGGGGGAGGGGTTGTCCAGTTGTGTTCTGGGTTGTGTGTGTGGGGGGGGGTCCACCTGTGGGGGGAGGGGTGGGAGTGGGGGATGGGGAGGAGGTACTATCCGGGGGTGGGTGGGGGGGGGGTTGTTTGGGGGGAGGTGATGGGGTTGTCTAGGTGGAGGGGGAGGGGATTTTCAGGTTGGGGGGTTGTCCAGGTGGAGGGGGTGGGGGGATGTCCGGGGGGGAGTTTGGGGGGCGGGGGGTGCATTTCAAGGTGGGTTTGGGAGTGGGGGCTGTCCGGGGCTGTGGTGGTGGGGGTTTCTGGGGCTAGTGGTGGGTGATATTCAGGTGGAGGGGGAGGGGCTGTGCAGGTGAGGGTGGGGGTGGGGGCTGTCTGTGGGGGTTGGGAGTGGGGTCTATCCAGGGCTAGGGGGCTGTCGAGGTGGAGGGTGAGTGGCTGGGGGGTGGGGATGTCCCGGGGATGGGGGAGTGTCCAGGGGCTGGGGGGGTTGATTATAAATAATAATAAATAAAACTTCTTATATACCAAATTAGTTTTGGTTTGTTTTAAACAATTTAAAAAAAGGATTTAAACTGAAGAGTTTGAAACCAATTATACCTTTCATTAAACATGAAAATCGACTATTTCTCCTTCAAAGGCTACTCTAACCCAATAAATATCTTCTTCACATGAAACTAGGTTATGTTGATCAAGATATTGGAAAAAAAAGGAACAGTCTCAGGTTCATCTTTTTCAAATAAAAACACTCATCGTTGGGAAATTTTCACAACAACTTACCAACTAGGATTCGAAGGAAAAGTAACAAAGAATACTTGATCCGCTTGTGATGTCAAAATGAAAGGTTCATTATCAACTTTTTCATTTATGTATAACATATAGTTAAAATTCACCAATGTAAACTGGTATTGATCAACTTTACTTCCACTCATTGGATCAACCCAATTATACTTTAATAATATTTACTTCAAACCATGTTCATATACAACTTCAATGATGTTTTTCAATTGACCATAGTAATAACCAGAATCAACGAATGGACAACCGATTCCACTGTTTTGTGTTTCGCATTTGTTGACAACATATTTAATGCAAAATCTAAAACTGTCAGCATCTATTGTTTTATAACGATGAGCCGATATAGATGGAACCTTAGCTAGTTGAAAAAATTCTTCAATTAGCATGGGGTCACATAAATTCCTCAGGTTAAGAGCCTACATAATTCACAGAATTCAATAATGATTTCTAGAAAAATAAACTAGTGTAAAACTTCACTCATAATGAAAATCTATTTATACGTGCAAAATCCTTGAACTAATAATGAAATGACGCATAATGAGACTGTTGAATTTGATACTCAGTCGCATGAGACATCTCTTCTTTTAGATCAATAATGCATTCACTATAAATGGTAACACAATGTTTAAATGATAAAATTATGCAAACAAAACATGTAAAAGTTAAACAATAAAAGTAATAAGACACTTACACATTAATGGTTCAACTGATTGAGTATTGAACAAGATATATCGATGCGCTTTTATCCACTCGATGTTGTCCATATCAAATACGGTTCCTTACCCAACTGGGCCTTCATGAATCTGAGATGGCTTATCTAATTTTGTTTCAACATCTATAAGATATTCTCCACAAAAATTAGTACACTCATCTATAAAATAAGCATTGGATATTAATTCCTTCAGATGAGCTCTATTGCATACAAATCATTTCAATGTATTCAGATACTGCTCAATATGATACATCCACCTGAATTGAACTAGAATAGAAGACATTACTTCATCAGTTAGGTACACTATCAAGTGAACCATAAAATTGAAAAATGAGGGGGAAAAAGTTTCTCAAAGTGAAAACACATTAGTATAATTCGTTTATGCAAACATTTTAAATCACTCATTCATTGATTTATTAAATGAAGATGTCTAAAATAATTACTCATCTCAATCAATGGTTGAACAACATTTCCGGATAAATAATCACAAATTGTGATTGGAATTAACTGTTGGTGTAGTATGTGATTGTCATGAATTTTCATCCCTTCAAATGACCTGTTCATCAAATTCAAACACTTTGAAATATTAGGAGAGTAACGATGATGAACCTTGATCATATTCAAAAAGGAAATAAATGTCTCTTTATCTTTTGTAGTCATCGTATACTGTGCAACATGTATATATTTTTTATTTCCCTCAGAAAACTATAAATGAAATTGTTTCCTTAAACCCATTTCTTTTAAATCATGACGTGCATTAACATGGTCCTTTGATTTTCCACCAACACCTAAAATGGTCTACAATATATTATCACAAACATTTTTTTCAATGTGAATGACATACAAATTATTCTTTAGCCTATTAGTTTTCCAATAGGGGAGACTGCAAAAAATAATTTTCTTTTTCTAATTGTGACTATGCTGTCTGCCCGCACTATGAATATTAGGTAATGGATGAGCCACCAAATCCTTAAATTAATATACCATGTAGATGTTTTCTTCCTCAATTTGTGATAACATTTCGACCCCTATCATGATCTTTGGTGTTGGGAATAACTCTCTAGAACCATCAAATGTCACTCTATCCTTTCTGAACCAGTGTTGAGGAGGGAGAAAACATCTATAACCCATGTATGCCTATTTTTTGGAATGTTTAATCCATACATATTTTTTAATTTTTTTTGCAATAAGGACAAGAAAATTCCCCTTTCATACTCCAGCCTGATAAATTTTAATAAGATGGGAAGTTATTGATTATCCATAATAAATTAGCCTGAAGTTTGAACATTTCATTCAATTCACAGTCATAATTCATCACACTATATCCCCAAAATTCATTCACCTCATTAATCAATGGTTGAAGGTAAACATAAATCTTATCCCTTGGAAATTTAGGTCCATCAATAAGAGTAGAAAGTAATATAAATTGTTTCTTCATACAAAGCCATGAAAGAAGATTATATGGAACCAACACCACATGACATGTGCTATGAGTTACACCAACCATAGACTTTAATGGATTGAAAATATTTTCTTCCAACACTAATCAGACAATATGAACATCTTTAGAAAAGTTTGGGTGTCTCTTATCAGAATCCTTTCATGCACGATAGTATATTGGGTGGGTTAACATATCACTTTCTTGATTTCTTTCTACATGTCATCTCATTTAATTAGAAACTTTAGATGACATAAAAAATATTTTCAACATCATCTTTAGGATAAAGTAATGCATTTTCTTTATGAAAATCCGTTTTCCCTACTTCGTAGACTGACTTTGATGAGTCTGATTTCCCCTATTCTATTTCCACCTAGAAGTGCCACAGACCGTACAAATATCCAAATGGGAAGTTTCTTTTCTAAACAACATACGATTGTTTTCATATGAATCTATGGTCTCATATGTAAAACCTAAGTTCTCTGTCAAATTATGATCATAGAAATACGACTCAATAATCTTAGCATTGATAGGAAGAACCTTTTTTAATAACACCAACTACATGTCGAATTATGTGTCTTACCACTGATTCAAAGTCTTCAATTGAAACCACTCCACAATAAATGACAATTTATTGTAAAAATTACATCCATGATATAATTCTGTTTTTCCATCATCAAGTACATTATAAAACCTCCTCGAATCACAATATGCATTAGAGTAAGAAATTATCTCACCAGTATCAAAATTCTGGATGTCAATTCCTTCAGGATCCAACCCACATATAGTTTTAGTATGAATTTTATGCATTGGACCATTCATCCTTGCATCAATAACCATATGAAATATATATGTATTTTGAAAATGAATATATTCTTCTTCAGGAAGTGTCCAACTCGTATAATTTTTCAGAAATTTGTTCAAGAAATGGAGCTCTATCATGGTATATCATGTGAATTGATATTTGTTTTAATATTTTCTACATGGAAAACTAATATAGTCACTTTGAAATAATGCATAGAACTTAATAAACTTCATAATGCCCTTGAAATATTCTCTAGACGTTTAATTATGAAGATCAATCCAACTATTATCCATAAAAATATCTGTATAACAAAAATTGACACAAAACTTCCTATTACATGCATTTTTCATATCAAATATATTTAAAATAAAGACTGACCAATTGCTTCTGAACCATTGATATTATAAACAATTAACATCTCTGAATAATAAACAATATAATAGATAATGTAATGGAAGTTAAATCCTATGTCATCTCCCCCGGGTTGGTATGGTAAATATAATAATGATTATATATTCAAAAAACTATATTGAGAATTAATTTGGTCTATAATTCCATAGAGTAAACATATTTCAATAAAGAAATATTATAGCTGTAGAATATCATTATTCAAACATCAGGTATACTAATTTTTCTTCAAAAATATTTAATTTTTCACAATCATTGGTTAATTTTTATCCAAAGATAACTTATTGGGTCATCCACAACAAGCTTGTCAGCATTGAATTGTGAATTTCAGGTTTGGTTGTCAAATGTGTTTCCATAAAGCGACTCATCCTCCAGTAAACGTGATCAATTTGGTCTCCTTTAATATATTTTTCTTCATAATATGAAGTTGGATAGATCACATGTCATAAAAAATGACATTACTTAACTCATTTGATCAGATGGGTCGGGGAGTCGATCTGATAAGAAACGAAGTATATAATATATTGGGTATAATAAAAAAATAGAAAACTAACATGAACAATAAGGATTCTATGGTCCACTAATATCATAATTCATAAATTTTGATACACTATAATCAAAACATATAAAGCAACTATAGCTATATAAATTCAAATGATAAATCAAGAAAAATTAAACACAAGATATAACCTGCATGCATATGTGGTACATGAAAAAATTCATCAAATACCAATCTTGAACTATCAACATTAGTGACTAAGTTAATGCCTACAAAAAAATCAATAAATATAATTTGTGATGAAGGTGACCAAAATAAATTAGTGATTAACAATCTTCTCAAACACAGAGAAACTGTATCCTTGTACAAATAATGTCTCACTGCCACTTAGATTCACACTGCCTTTGTGACATCAGAGGTAGTAAATATTAACCGTCAAAGATAGAAATCAATCTCTAATTTATGGAAAAATAACTGATCTATATCAAGGATTACATCAAATATATACAATTCTAGAACAAAAAAATACCAATCTATATTTACTTATGTTATCAATAGATAATATGTGGGAAAATGAATGTGATGCCACATGCTAAGTCACAGGGTCCAAGACAGTGTTCCTCATGGCCTCAAGAAGGTATCCTTTTATGCAGGATGTTTGTTAACAATAGTAAGGGTCTGAATGTAATGAGTGTAGAAAATATACCCTTGGTATCAATAAAAAAGGATAAATAATAACATAATAGAGTCAATAAACAATGAAAAATCAAGATCCATGGTTGGTATATCAAGTCACATAGTAAAAACCCAAATAACCCCAAAGTGCTAGGTCAATAAAAGTATGGGAAGTAACAATAATGTGAAAAAAAATATTGATACATCACTCTAAATTCCACCCCAATTCCACCTCTAAACACCATTATCCGTATCTTAGCCCCTATCATCAGGGCATTTCCCTTGTATCCTAGACTATGAATTCTTCACATGCATCGAGATGCCCTTGCATGGTGGGAATATGAAAGTAGTAGGAAACAACCAATTGTACTTAACACATGTTCAATGGTATAAGAGTTTATGTTGAGATAATAAATAGATATGCATGATATAAAACACACAACCATGTTCGAAGTGGTCATGTGCTAAAAAAACTTTGGCTTCATGATGGAAATGTAGTTATAACAAAATTCATGAACTTAGTCAACCACAATGTCCGGTCATGTATTCCAAAACATAAAAAGGTAAGAGTATAAAGTCAAATCATAGAAGTCCAACATGCCTCATCTCTCTCTCAATTAATCCATAAGGACAGTACATTTGTACACTCACTTGGGCCATTGTATCTCAAAACTACATCTCAAGTCATATCCTTGAATACCATCATGCCCCATTGTCACCTCAAGTTTCAGATCACATAAGTATACCATAACCCTATGTGAGGCTAAAAAAAATAAAATATACCCTGTCATCTATCTCAATCCAATATTCATGGAACATACATCATCTTATCATGCCCTCCCTTAAGGGATACTAAGCAATGATGAGTAAACTAGTAACATTGGTACCATGCATAGAACAACACATAAATAAAATATAGAAATTACGTCACATTTAACCATGGAATATCATATAGAGGAAAAAAATATAATATTAATAATAACATATAGTATCGAAACACATGTGATCAAACTCAAACATGGGTCTCATAGGCTATGCAAGCACACAAATGCGGTCAAACCTCAAACATTTTCTTATGGGATACACACACACACAAACATGTGAAAACTCAAGAATGGTATAAATAAAACAACAACAGAACTTAATATCAATCCAGTCAACAAATACATGGACTATATATTTTATATAACTTCCAACCTCAAGTAAAGTGTGAAGTATTCTCATACATACACTGCCAACACACATTGTTTCATAATTATTCATTCACACAAACCTGTATACACATGAACATAAATTTACATACTTTTTATTCACACAAAGTATTTGTATAACATTCATGCATGCCAAATTTGTGCTGTAAATTTCCCAAAATTAAAACATTATAACAGAAATTAGAGTATAACTGATATCACAACAAATTCCGAACAGAGGGTAGCTAGAGGTGGTTTTTTGAGGGAGAGAAGGGACAACAAAGGAGAGTTGGAGTCGGAGGCAGTGTGACCAGGGAGGGGATAGTTGGCGAGGATAGTAGAGAGATGGAGGATGAGGCAGTGAGGTGGTGGCAGTGTAGCGAGGGAGGGGATGAGCGTTGTGGTGAGAGAGGGGATGGGAAACGACGTTAACGGGGAGCCGTAGGTGGATAAGGTGTATAATTGGTGTTGTGGCATTGCCAGTGTAGTGAGGGAGGGGATGGGTGGTAGCGGTGGTGCGGCGAGGGAGGGGACGGACGACTGTGGGGGGTAGGTTTTGGGATCAAGTGTGAGGGGGGGGGGGATGTATTTTTTTTATAAGCCTTGAGAACTCCTTTGGCGGTCGCTATAGGGTACCAATAGAGACTTCCAATGGTGGTCTCCCATGTAGGTAGTTTCCACAACCTCCTTTTCTAGTAGTGAAATAAAATGAAAGATACTTTACATTGCTATGTGGAGGTGGTAGTCCCCACATATGCATGTGCGGCGTTATTGTTTTCCAATGGATTGGAATTTAAGAAGTAAGATATGATATTATATTTCTTGAAGTATATTTAGTTAATAAATATCACATAAATTTATTAATTTTAACCATAATACATTCCTTGTAACACATATGAGAAATAATTAATCACATCGCTTCATGATGCAGTATTCCTCCGTATACATGAGTGGAGTTATCATATCCTACCCCACAAAATGGAAATTAAGAAGGTTAAGTTATTATTATAATTAAATAATTACAAAAATTTCATAAATATCATATAAAAATTTTAAATCCATAATTATATCCATTCTTGAAATGTGGTGCTGAAAAACGAATTATACCAGTTCATGAGACAGTTGTCCATGATACATATAATAAATAGTTTTGTTTCCCATTTGATGGAAGTAAAGATGGATATAGGTTATTAAATTAACCTAATAACATATAATTATATAGGGGATTAGTTTTTTATTATATTATCATATTTTAAGATGATTTTAATTAGGTGGAAAAATAAATAAAATAAATACACTTGTTTAAGGATTTTACCTCGACTTCAGAGATCCACTTTAGGTTTATACCTAAACCCTTATTAAGAGGGTTTAATAATCAAAATAAGACCTATAGACTATGTTTATTTAATTCAATATGGTATATTTTAAAAATGAATTTTATAAAATTGGCCAAATTTAAATTTTATTGTTGTGCCTAAAGCGTGATTAAACTGTTTTTTTAGACTACCGTATTTCAGAAAATGTTTATTTTTATTTAAAATAAACATTATTTTATTTAAAATCAATATATAATTATTGAATTCATTTTATTCAAGTGTACGCCATGTAGTTTTAATAATTTAGTTAGTTCAATCCACACCTCCCAACATAACATATATTTTATAATGGTTGTATTTAAATAATAATATTTTAATAGAGTATCACATTTCATTTAAAACTACAATTTCATTACTAAAAATCTATCTAAGATATTGAATTTATCTAAAAATAAATGTATTTCAAAATTTGGGGGTGTTACATTCTCATCTAAAAATAATGTTTCATGTCATATACACTATTAAACGTGAGGTTCCTTTTTAAAATCATAGGGTTTCACTAGAAGGAAAGAAGGTAGATAAAGGTTTATCTATTTAGAATCATAATCATGTCACAATTATGTTATTTATTCCATAAATAAATCTTCAAAAATATCCATTCAAGATGGTGATGAAAAAATAAATGCATCATTCATGGAGGTGGTGGTCCACATGTACGCATGAGTGACAGTTTCATTTTCTAAAAGATGAAAAAGAGGTAAATAATGGTTGCTACATAAATATAACAATTTTCATGTAAAATAATGAAACATATGTTATTATTTTAATATGGATATATATGTTTTGGAAGGGTGAAAGAGGGAAACTAGAATGGAATTAGTTAATATGATTACCTATTTAATGAGTATCCACCTTTATATCTATCAGCAATCCTTATTTGTATTGATTTTTTATGATAACCAAAACTTAGTCAATTATGAGGGTTTTAAGAACTGATTGGGATATATATTGGTCAAGATAATGTACTTAAAGTGGGTATAGAACTGGGCTGAGGAGGGGTGACACTTTTTTAAATAATATTAACTTTAAAATAACATGAATTTTTTTTCTCAAGGTTATGTGAAAGCAAGGTAACCCAAGTTAAAAAATATTTTTGGTCAACATTCATTTATTAAATAAAATTAGAGATATAATTTTTTTTATATTTTTTTCCATATCGCATAGTATTAAACCCTTTTAACCCATTTGATCATTACCATAGTGACTAACTTTTACTCTGGTAACACAATTTTATAACTAAAAATGAAATGAACCTTGTTAACTAATTTGAATGTGTTAATTACAAATATTTAATTCATTTTATAAGATTATATTTTTATATGTGTAAAAAGTTACTTTTACTATATCTATGCAAAATGAATGGAAAAATAGTTTTTATAAAAATATAAGTATACAATTTAATTTACCCCAAAATCATGTATAAAATTGATCCCCATGAAATTTATTAGTTTATGAAAAAATGAGAGATATTTAAATTTAAACTCAATCCCAAAAAAATGAACCTTGTAAATACTTAATCAAAGAAAACTATAAAAATATTTATTTTATTATAATAAAAAATCACGTAGGTTTTAAAATTCAAAACCTAGGTTTATAAATTCAAAAATATATTTTTATATATTTTTTTCATAATCAAACATATATTTAGTATAAAATAAGGTTTTATAAAATTTTAATTCATTATTATATCATTAATATTCCATAAATGGTATGGTATTTGTAAAAATGGTATTTTTAATATTAAAAAAACAACAATTTCTTGAAAAATATTAAAATTTCAGCCAAAGAAAAATATGATATTATGAATAAAAAATTGAATTTTATTTTATAAAACTAAAATTATAAAATTATAAAATTTTTATTTTAAGTAAAAAATATATAAAATACAATAAAAAATGCTTTTAAGAAAATGTTATTGTTTAGCCACGAATAATTAAATTAAAATTTCTTATAGTTGTTGAACAATTGAATGGATATTATAAATTTATTTTTCTAATCATTACTTTAATTTTATTAGTACATTTTATTGATACCATTTTTTTATAATTATTAAATTCATCAAAATATGTAATTCATCAAAATAGTTTCTTTAGAATTGATATTATTTTCCTAAGTAAAATAGAATCCCTATAATTTTACAAGATATTTTAATTTATCAATCATGTTTAATTTTACAATCTTGAAATATATTTAATTTTTTATTATAACAAATCATTAGTCACCTTAGTTCAGTGTTTCATGTATGACAAGTTACCAGACATACTTGTTTTAATAAGAGGATAATACATACCAAAATACAAGGATTTCACATTCACCCACCTTAAATAAAATTTGTCCTTGAAATTTTATTTTTTTGTTTCCAAAATGAATGTATTTTTATGTAGGTAAAATATCAAATTTATATTTTATCATGATAAGTAATTTCAATGTTTATACTAGGAAGCTTAGTGTTTCTTAATTCTATATTTCTAACCATGAATATACAATTATAAGACTCATACTCTTGAATAGATTTTCAAAATAATACCTTAATAGATAAGTGATATTTTATATATAATACTTGATATATTTATCTTCCACTTTCTTTATTTTTAATAATTATTTTACCATCGAGATAGAAAATATGAGAAAATATACTTGATTTATTTCCACTCTATAAGTGTGATTTCATCCTTCAGTTATGTTTCAATCAATTTTCAACCTCTCCTCCATATCATATTTTAATTGAAGATGAGGAATTTTTTATGCTTGAATCATGAAAATCAAATTTTAATGGATCATAATATCAATAAAATAATTACAAGTTATTCCTCATATCTATAGGAATTCACTTAAAGAAAAATAGCGAGTATGAGTAAATATACCAACTAATGAAATGTTCTAATATTTTAACTGTAATATCATTCATTAAAAACAATACCACAATTTCAAAGTAGGTTATTTTATGATTTATCTAAAAATTCATGAAATACCATTACTCAAAATGAATTAAACCCAAAAATCAGAATTATGTCAAAGTCAACTATAGGAATTAACACTAAGTTTATAACTAGGGAATATCTTTGTATCTTAACCAAGACTTCCAAATATATTCTCATTGTAACCATATTATAACTAAGATTCATGATAAAAAACTACTTAATCAAAGTGATGAAGTATTATTCAATATTGTCAAAAAACATCCAAGATATAAAATAGTTCATAGATTCAATATAAAATAAACCATTATCTGAAATTGATTTTACAATCAAAGTACACATTATCACATCTTTAGGTACTTAATATTCAACTATAGTAATCATATAAACTTCAAATTTATCCCTTTTCCTCTTCTGAGGTAAATTCCATTAACGCTTGAGAAATTTATTTTAATAATTTCCTATCTCCTTACTAGTAAAACACTATATACAGGTTACTTCTTTCTCACCCTTGAATTCTTGAACCTTAATGGTTTTGTCTTTAAGCTTTTTAAAAACTCTCTTTCCGTTTTATAAATTATTAAGGTGTTTCCTTCCACAATTATTATGTGTTATAAATTCCACCCTGACCTTTTTCTTATTTTCTATATTTATTTTTCCTTGTTTCTCAATAATCATCGTATTCACTTAATTAACATTGAAAATATATGTCTTAGAGAATTCCTTCTCTAACACGGTGAAACATGACACTATATCTGAAAATGTTTAAATATTTTTAGAGAGTAATATCTTTATAAGGCTTGGATTTATCACATCAATGAAGTAATAAATATTAATTTTATGATTACATATGTAGTCTATAATATATTTTGAAAACTTTATAATTTCAACATCACATTCAACAATGTTTTCCACTTACTTTTGTCTTAAATTTTAAAAAGTACTTCACAAATCAAATTTTTATTCAAGAGAAAAGTATTTTTAAAAGAATATTTACTTAAAAGACTGTCATTATATTTCCACTGTATTATTTTTCACCTTATTGGTTTGAATCAATGACTACTATTGATTAACATCTCTGTTTAAATGATAAATTGAAAGGATAAAATTCTTCCTTCCACTTCATCCCAAAGTGATAAATGTATTCTCTAGATACTTAATGTATTTCCAATATACTAATGTATTAGTGGTTCTATTAAATGATAGTGGTTTATGTTTCATGAATTAATCCATCATAGTTTCATTATACTATGGAGAAATATGTTTCTTTGTAAATAAAATGACATTTTTCATAATTTTACTTGTTATATTTATAATCTAATCATCTATAAGTCTATAACTAATGACTCTCATAGGAGATAAATCCCTATATAGATTATATTTGAGGATATTTTTTATATTCCTCTCAATATGAAAAATATATATGCAATGACTGAAAATTATTTTTTTTATTAAAAGGAAATTTTAAGGTAAAAGTGAGAAACCGAACGTTACAACACTTACCAAACAGAAACAGACATAAAATCAGAAAAAAACCTCTTCCAAGCATAAACAACTACCGTTCACCCCAAAGAAGGCCACTCGACGATCCCATGCAATCATGGTCCCTCCCAATGGCAAGCCACCCCTCTGTATCCACCACACCCCAAATGACCTGCAGAGGGGAAAATATCATGATCTAGCCTAATTGGTCAAGCTGACCCTCCAACAGTTCCTCACATAACCAAGCCAATGACTCAAAAAAGAAAAGCTATGAAATAAGTAAAAAAGAGTCATTGCAAATCAGTTGAACTCTACCATAAACGGTGTCTCTAAATAACTTCCAGGATAACTTAGATACCTGCAACAGGGGATCCCCACTTACCAGGTCTTCAAGGGAAGAGGACAGTTTATTCCATACCTACAAATACTCCTCGAGACTAATCAACCCCTTATTAAAACCTCCGACCAAAATAGCATCCTGCTTGTCGACCCAAATATATTGTTCTTCATTGAGAACCACTTCAAGACTTCGGCCCATCAACTTGGCTGCCTCTTCTTCCGAGGTGTTGAGAAATAACACCTGCTCGGTCACCACATCACCCGAAATTAAAACCTAATTTGAGGAGAGATCATGCTGTCCAGGTGACTTTGGGCTAAACCTTCTCTCCTTGTCCAGCTTCTCCAACATTAGCTTCTTTGATGACTGTGTCTTCATAGGAGGAGGTAAAGTGGAAAAATCCTTCCTACCCCTTCTCCTTCTCTTACTCCTGTTACTCCTAGAATCAGTTTCTTCTTCTGATAAGCTTCTGGTGGTCACAGCAGGTTCAGCTTCCCCTCCACCCTCCTCACACTTTGGATAAGCCTTCCCTAAGATCCGGCCTTCCAAAAGTAAAACATCGGGGTTTCTCCCGTTGTCCTCATCCTCCTCAGCCAAGGCAGGTGATTCAACTTTGGATTCCTCCTCAGCCAGCATTCCAAACTTATTGCTCAAGACAACTGGGGTCCGGACTGGAGAGGTATCCCCTGACAAATAGGAAGAACCCGAACCCCTTGGATCACCCCGGTTGGTCTGGGCCTTCCCCAAGACACAAGTTTCCCCCTCCCCTGAACCCTCCTGAAGAGCAGGTTTCTCGAAACCCCTGCCCATAAATTGAGGCCGGGGATTCTAGTCCACCCAGCCTCTGCCTGTACCGCCGGTGGCCTCAAGACTAGTAGCTACCCCTGTTGGAAGTGAAGACCTCACCAAATCTCCATCTTCAAGACCATGACCCTCTTTCCCCAAGTTTTTAGACACCTGGAAGACACCCAAATCCTTCATGAGACCTTCAAACACAGACCTTACCTGAGGCTCTATAACCATTGAAGCCTCCTTCAGACCTGTATCTGCAGACCCCGCCTGTCCCGAGCCAGAAGGATTCCCTGCCAAAGCAATGGGGGGACTGATAACCTCCACCCCAGGTTGGCCAGGAGACCCCTGCACCTGAACACCCCGAATAGCCTCCACAAGACCACGAGTATCTTGAGTGCCCTCCTTTGACTTCATCTTGCCCACCACAGGCTCGGAGCCAATGCCAGGACCAGTTCCCCCAACCTCAACTTGAACTGGGTCACTCTTTCTCAGCAAAGGCGTGTCAACCATAGTCGCCAAAGCCCTTTTGTGACACTCCTCAACCTAGTGTCCTTGTTTATGACTTAACGAACAGAACATGGACCAGGATTCATAAAATACATTTTGCACGTACCTGTATTGCTCCTCAATCACAATCCAGACCTTATCCGGTGGGGGACGAGAGATCTCCATTTCAACGCATTTACGTGCAAAAATTGGATGTACCATTGAATCGGTCTTCCAATCCGCACAGAGAAAACGACCCAGAGAATTACCGATAGAACGGAGGAGCGCTGGATTCTGAAAAGGTAGCGGTAACCCCTGAAGTTGAATCCATATTGCCGAAGTAGAGGAGTCGTGGCCCATATGCAAATCAAATGTCCAACAATGAATATGAAAAGGAAACCCTATAAACGACCTACTAGCACGAGACCAGGCCAAGGCCAAGTCGTCTTCATCAGCTAGAAATACCAGAATCTGCCACGGCCCAAGGAGACCAACGACCGCCCGACGGCCTAAACCCCAATCATGATTCACGTACCTCTCGAAAACCACAACCGGGGGTCTGCGACGAGTAAACTTAGCAACCAGAGACGTAGAAAGGAGCGACGAAGCTTCGGAGAATTCCTTGGACGAAACCAAGACCACTGGATGGCATCATACATGACCAATCAGTTTATTTATATATTAAAATTGAAACATAAAACATAGTTTATAAAATTCTTAAAAATGTTATCATTACTCTTTAAAATAATTCAAATATTTCTTCTTGGTTCACTAGGGAAAGAAAAATAAAATAATATGTGAACTCATATTCCTATTAAAAATTTGTGTGTATCTGAATATATCATAAATATAAAAGGTATAATCAATATGGAGTAGTACATCATCAATAATTGTTCTATATAATCAAAAAATTGATAATGAAATATATCCCTCCATAATAAAAACATAGTGATAATGTGGAAAATAATAACTAATTTCTTAATTATGGAACAAATAATTTTAGACATCTTAATATTTTTATTGAGGGCTCAGCTCAAATATTTTCATTAAATTGGAATGTATACACCGAATACCCAAATAATTAGTAAGGCATGCCAAAACAGTTTTCTTATTTGACCCACATGATTTATTAATAGGATATATAATTTTAGGCCCCAACTATTACTAAATAATTATAAATATATTATCAAGGACACATCCAAGACATTATAATTGTGTGGGTTGAAATTATCTAAGAGATTAATATTCTTATTTTTCTAACAAGAACTACTGATGCATTAAGGGGATATATAATTCTGAGGCACACCAATAAATCCTTTTATATTAATATAAAAAAAATGTTTTAGAATAATTTTAATAGTTATTACATTGCAAAACCATAAAAACATGTAAAGGAAGACAAGTAACAAAGAATGATCCTAATAGTGGGAAAATATATTCATTCAGAAAACATCAAAAAATATATTCTTTTCTCATTTTTTTGTAAAAAAATTCCAAAAAACATTAACATAATTTTTTTTAATATTTATTTTAAATTATTGGTAAAGAAGGTTATTGAAATTGGAAATATTCTATAAAATAATTTTAAGTATAGCGAATTACATTTTTTATGAAATAAGAATAAGTTGGACATATAGGAAAATATTTGTAACCACAATATGGAAATATGGTCAAATATTGTTATAAAAATTATTTCAGTTGATTTGAGGACCCAAGCGAGTCAAAAAATTTAAAAAAAATTAAAATCACAGAAATAACTAGATTATGAGAAAATAAAATGGTAATAATCATATATACTCACACAGAGGCATGTAATGAGAAAATGACATCATAAAATCATGGTATTATAAGAATCTGGAAAAAATATAAAATCTGACATCATAAGAATTATTCGATGAAAAAAACCAAGACATTGGAACATATTTATCTTAGGGTAACAACCCATGAAATATACATGGTATTTCAAGAGATAAAAACATTACCCAATTCATTATAGGGATACTAAGGTTCACCTTTCATATCTCTAACTTCACACTTTTCACATCGATCATATAACTTAAGAATATATTTTATAATTTCAATCCCATGGGTAATGAATGTGGGTTTAATACATCAAATTACCCAATCAATGATGGATAATTATATCTATGTGAATAACCTTGAATGAAAATAGTATTTAGTATTCACAACATAAGGACATGGCACCAAAAAATCAAGGGATGTGTTTGATAGTATGACTGGAGTAAATGAATGTTCATAGAAGGGATTAATGGGAGAGAGGAGTAGTATCTCATTAAAAGGGAATAATTTGGATATTAAGTGAATATTATTAAAACATAATAACATATCCAATTAGAAATAAAAATTTCTCATATTAAAGGAAGTTCTTAAATTGAAATGAGGAGTGATAGAAACCTTATATTTAGAGGTTACTTATTAATGCTTGAGAAGATCTCCTGGGAATCATATGAACTTCTTGTGAGGGATCTAGATAGGTAAAATTAGATAAAATTCATGATTCAAGGCTTTATAGTTGATAGTATTGAGATAATGGTTGGGTATTTAAAGTAAAATAGTGGGGATTGATTATTAATTTCCAAACTTTTCCATGGAAATATAGTTTAAAAAAATAAAAACAATGGACTTCATATGGTTTTATCCCATTTTATTTTACATGGAATAATTTTTTATATTTTATTAGTTTAAGAATATAGCCCCTTAAAATAATAACATTCATGTTGTGGAAGTGAGTAATGTTTGTAAATAATTGTTTTTAAAATCATAAAATACCATCTAGGTTTTGGAAGGTTATTCAGAATTTGAAAAAAATATTATCCCATTAAGATACCTTATTTTAATGATTTTTTTGGTAGAGGTAACCCTTTATAGAATTTATCACATCACTTTTAGGTTATTATGTTTTCATAATACGTACCATATATTCGTACTCTATTTAGTTTTTAACTAAAATTTCAACTGTCTCTAAAGATTTTTCAAAATTCACCATTTTCTATTTTCAAAAATATAATTTTAGAAATAATATTTATTTTTACAAAAATATTTTCTAAATTTTGGAATTTAAAATTTTCTTTGAAAATATTTATTTATTTAATAATAATATTTTTTATGGCATAATAGATATTATGACCCTTAAAAAAATTTTCTAGGACATTTTAAAATTATATTGTCATTTATATTTAAAAAAATAGTGTTTCATAAAACTATTTTATGAAAATGAATTTTACTTAAAATTATTGAATTTAATATAAAAGTGTATTTTAATTAAAATTATATATATTCTAAAAGTATAATAATGTTTTATTTATATCCAATAATCTATTTACCTTATTAATCTTATATTCATGTTCATTTTATTAAATATAATAATAAGGAAAATATGATTGAAGAACCCCCAAGTATATCTATAATAAGAATATTATACCTTTAAACTACTAAGGTTTAAATTCTTAACACCTTATTGAATTGAAATATTACCTAACGTTAAGAAGGGAAATGATGGTATTTTCATGGGTTGTCTTAACTAACATTGATCTTATGGTGATCTCTACTATATTATACTTCTAACATACAAGGTTCTACTCAAGAATCATTTTTTTGAAGCTATGTTTGGGCTTGGTCAAAATGTGAACCCTAGTGATTCTACCCCCTCTCAAGCTCTAGTAAATTTTATTCATAAAGAATTATTTCTATTAGTTGAGGATAACATTTCTCCCCAATTCATTAATTATTTTTATTAATTGGCCTGAATATACACTGATTTTAATATTCTCATTATAAAAACTACATTAATTAAGGTCATAATTCCCAATGGTCATAATGTACAATAATCATAATACCCAATGATCATAATTCCTGATAATCATAATAACCACCATCCATATGCCCAATTTCCATAATTCCCAATGGTCATAATTCCCAATGTTCATAATTCCTAGCGGTCATAATTCCCAACATTCATAATGCCCAAATATCATTATGGTTTTCTACCTTCTATAAATACAAACTATTTTATTCATTAATGATTATTTCAATTTATATCAATATTCAATGTTATTTATTGTCAAAATGAATATTACATTTCAAACATTATATTTTCTTTTTATTGTATTGTTTTAAGGTGCGATAATCATATGAGATTAAGATGATCCAATTTTTCCTACTCTAGTCATTTTTTCCTATTTTTTCCATTTTAATATTTCTTATTTTACTGGTATAATTTTTTGACCAAATGTAATATTCTAAATTAATGAAATAAATTGTAATCATTGTGTTTTATATTATATTATATTACTAAATATGTAACACACACATATATAGAAGAGGAAATCTATATATAAATTTAATTGGTCGTTAAATTCTTCCCCCATTAAAAACATCACCCTAAAAATTTCATTTCACACATTAAAAAATGAGGTTACTTATGTTTTATTACTTTTTTAGGTTCCAATGTTTCCTCTTAAATCATATGGTTCCTCCAAAATAGATTGACTAGGTGAGGCATCTTATTTTGTAGAACATTGTCTCTACGATCCAATATCTCCCCTGGCTACTCATCATATGAAAGATAATTCTTCCATGGTACCACCTCTGGATTTACTATATGTGAAAATTTGGCAGGTACTTCCTTAATGAAGCTAAAGTGTTCCATTATATATCACCATATAAGAAAGTCACAAGGTTTATCAAAAAGGGGATGATAAGTCCTAAATACATCAACCCATTTTTTAATAATGCTCACATTAGAGATATGTCATATCAACTGGCACTCCAACCTAACAATTATCAAGTGTATGATGTGTTCTATGTATCATACTTGAGGATGTTCCTACTAAATCCCTTGCATATCATAAATCCAGATGTGATGCCTTTAGAGAATGATCTTTTATATGAGGAGAAATCAGTGATGATCTTGGATCATATGGAAATAGTTATATGAAATAGTTCAAATTAGATATTCAAATTACTAGGATTGAACCGTAAACCAATAAATTGAAATAAAAGACTTCATTATTTAAAATGTTATAATGCGCTTTTAGTTTCCTTTGAAATTTTAATAATGAACATGATAAAATGTGGACATATATAATAAAATGGTTGAGGTATAAAGCCTAGTAAAGGATTAATAAAAGCATAAAATTAATAAATAATAATTGTGATTCAAGTGGAATATCATGATAATATAAAAATGTAAGAATCATATATACTCACATAGAGGCATGGCATGAGAAAATGGCATCATAAAATCATGATATCATAAGAATGTGGAAATGATATAAAATGTGCCATCATAACCATATATCCAGTATAACCACTAAGACATAATAAAATAGTTCGTATATACTAACCATGAAGACACCATACACGATATCTCATGAGATGGAAATATCACCCAATGCATTGGAGTGATATAAAAGAAAAACCTTCATATGTCTAACCATACATGTGACACTTTGATCTTAAAACATAGGATCACATTTCATTATTTAAATCCCATGGGTAAGAAATGCATGTTAACTGTATGAAATTACCCCATAACTGAAGGACGGTTATATATAGTTGAATACCCTTGAAGGAAAATATGGGTTGGTATTCAAAACACAATGGAATGACAGGGAAAATAATGGTATGATTTCGACAACATAAAAGTAGTACATAAAATTTCATGAAAGGGATTAATGATAGATAAGGGTAGTATCTCATTAATAAGAAATCATTTTGACAGTAAAGGGTGATTATGAACACATGTGAACATAATAAAATGAAAATAAAAATCCTTTTAATAAAGGAAGTGCTTGAATTGAAAAGTGGAGAAAATGAACCCTTACCTCGAGAGAATTCTTCATAAAGACTAATAGAATCTCCATGGAACCATAGAAATTAATTGGTAGGGCAATAGAGAGGGAAATGATAGGAAATTACATTTTATTTAAATATGTTTTATGATTTTTTAAAGAAAATAGCTATAGGTTAATTTTTTTTTAAAAAAATATGCAAAATTTTTCAACAGAATTTATCTTCTATTTAATATCCAGCAAAACTGTCATTACAACAGTCTGGATTCTGATAGAAGCTCTCACCCATAGATCCCTTTTATAAGAGGGCATGCCCTATAAATCATTTTAAATTTCCGATGTGGGATTTTGGCTCTTCGTTTCCTATGTAGAACATTCTGTATTTCTGATGTGGGATTCAAAATTGTTTCAAGTATGTGGATTTAAAAGCCTATAAAATATAAACTATAAGACAAATATAAATGTAACTTAAAACATGGATTAAAAATATATGAAATAGTGGAAAATAAAGATAATTTCATAAAAAATGTTGATGAAAAATAATTTATAAGCTTTCAAAGACACCTACTTGAAACTTAAAAATATTTCAAGTACGTGACTTTGAAAACCTATTAAATATAATCTATAATAAAAACATAAATGAACTTAAAACATGGATTAAACAAATAAAAATAGTTGACAATAAAATTAATTTCTTAAAAAATGTTGATAGAAAATAATTTATAAGCTTTCAAAGGCACCTACTTGAAACTTAAAAATGTCCCAAGTATGTGACTTTGAAAGCCTATAAAATATAAACTATAAGACCAATATAAATAAACTTGAAACATGGATTAAAAATATAATAAATTGTTGAAAATAAAAATTTTAAAAAAATGTTGATGAAAAATAATTTATAAGCTTTCAAAACCACCTACTTTAAACTTAAAAATGTTTCAAGTATGTGATTTTGAAAGAATATAAAATAAAAACTATAAGACAAATATAAATGAAACTTAAAACATGCATTAAATATATAATAAATAGTTAATAATTAATTAGTTAATTAGTAATACAATTTTTAAATATATAATTATTAAATATATAATAATTTATTAGTTAATCAGTAAAATAATTATTAATTATTAATTATTAATTATTAATTATATAATTATTTAGTTAATTAATAATATCACTATTACTCATTAACTAATTAATTAGTAATATAATTATTAATTATATAATAATTAATTAGTTAATCAGAAATATAACTATTAATTATATAATTAATTTTTTAGTTAGTAATATCATTATTAATTATATAATAGTGAATTTTTAATATAATTATTAATTAGACAATAAATAATTAGTAAATTTTTAATATAATTATTTATTATATAATAATTAATTAGATAATTAGTCATATAATTATTAACTATAAAATAGTTAATTAGTTAATTAGTAATATAATTAATAATTATAATTATTCATTATTCACCATTAATAATTAATTAGTTAATTAGTAATATAATTATTCATTATAATTAATAATTATATTACTAATTGATTAATTAATTACTATATATTTAATAATTATATTACAAATTAACTAATTAATTATTATATAATTAATATTATATTACAAATTATCTAATTAATTATTATATAATTAAATATTAATAATTACTAATTTACTCAATAATTATTTTATAATTAATAATTTTATAATTAATAATTATATTACTAATTAGCCAAATAACTAATTAATAATTAATAATTACTAATTACTAATTAATAATTACAATGAATAATTATAATGAATAATTATATTACTAATTAAATAATTAATTATTATATAATATTTTCTAATAATTAATATTTAACAATTATAATAAAAAATTATAATTTATAATTACATTACTAATTAACTAATTAATTATAATATATTATTTTTTAATAAATAATAAATAATAATAATAATTAATAATTATAATTTATAATTATATAAATAATTAACTAATTATAAAAAGGGCCTCAGCTCTATCTTTCTCAAAAAATTAACAAATTAATTATTCTATAATTAATAATTAAATTAAAAATTAACTAATTAATTATTATATAATTAACTATTAATAATTACTTATTAACTAATATATTATTATATAATTAATAATTATATTACTAATTAACTAATTAATTATTATATAATTAATAATTATATTACCAATTAACCAATTAATTATTATATAATTAATAATTATATTAAAAATTAACTAATTAATTATTATATAATTAATTATTAATAATTACTAATTAACTAATTAATTATTACTAAATTAATAATTATATAGTTAATAATAATATAATTAATAATAAATAATTAATAAGTATTAATTATAATGAATAATTATAATGAATAATTATAAAGAATAATTATATTACTAATTAACTAATTAATTATTATATAATAATTTTTAATAATTACTCATAAATAATTATAATGAAAAATTATAAATTATACTTATATTACTAATTCAGAAATTAACTATTATATAATTAATAATTATATTACTAATTATCTAATTTATTATTATATAATAATTTTTAACAATTAATAATTATAAATTATAATGAATAAATATAATCTATAAATATATTACTAACTAATTAATTAACTATTATATACTTAATAATTATATATTACTAATTAACTAATTAATTATTAACTAATTAATTAT
The DNA here is from genome assembly GCA_963277665.1 of Viscum album. Classification (NCBI taxonomy): domain Eukaryota; kingdom Viridiplantae; phylum Streptophyta; class Magnoliopsida; order Santalales; family Viscaceae; genus Viscum; species Viscum album. Next base: position 1,844,254,621 of record OY728136.1, read on the forward strand.
TAATAATTACTAATTAGCTAATTAATTATTATATAATTAATAATTATATTACTAATTAACTAATTAAATAATTTCTTAGATGTTTAATCTTTGTTTTAGCTTTAAATTATATTGGTCTTTTAGTTTATATTTCATTATCTTTTAAATCTACATACTTGAAACATTTTTAAGTTTCAAGTAGGTGGTTTTGAAAGATTGTAAATTCTCTTTCATCAATATTTTTTAGGAAATTATTTTTGTTTTCAACTATTTTCCTATATGTTTAATCCATGTTTTGATTTTCATTTATATTGGTCTTATAGTTTATATTTTATAGGCATTCAAAGTCAAATACTTGAATCATTTTTAAGTTTCAAGTCGGTGATTTTGAAAGCTTATAAATTATTTTCCATTAACATTTTTTACAAAATTGTTTTTATTTTCAATTATTTCTTAATTTCTTAATCCATGATTTAAGTTTCATTTATATTCATCTTCTAGTTTTTATTTTATAGTCTTTTAAAGACACATACTTGAAACATTTTTAAGTTTCAAGTATGTGTCTTTGAAAGCTTTAAATTATTTTTCATCAACATTTTTTATGAAATTGTTTTTACTTTCAACTATTTCTTATTTGTTTAATCCATGTTTTAAGTTTCATTTTATATTGGTCTTATAGTTTATATTTTATAGTCTTCCAAATCCATGTCTTTGAAACAGTTTTGAATCCCACATCAGAAATACAGAATGTTCTGCACAGGGAAGAGAGAACTAGAATCCCACATCAAAAATGCAAAATGATTTCTAGGGTAAGCCCTCTTATAAAAGGGATACCTGGGTGGGAGTTTCTTTCAAAATCTAGATCGTGGTAAGAACAATACTATAGGATATTAAATATCAGATAAATTCTGCAGATTTTATTTGTTTTATTATATATATATGTATATAAACAAAACAAAACAAAAATAAAAATAAAATAAAAAAAATCAAAAAATACTAAAAAGTTTTTTTGAGGTTTAGAAGAAAGACGACAACGACACTGCACCTTTAGTGCATATTTTTTAATTTTTTTTACTAAAATATTTTTTAAAATATTTTTTAAACCTATTTATAAAAAATTGAGGAAATTCATAATTAAAATATTTATATTGAAGTTTAATGGGATAATGGGTTTATATTTATAGAGAAAGATATAATATTCTTTATTAATTTCCAAACATAGGTAGTATGCACACTGTTCCTAAAAAGTAAAAAATCCATTATCCTCCCATGGGGTTTTCTTATGGTATTTTCCAAGGAGGAGTGGAATTTACTATTTTATTACTTTAATAATTTAAATCCATAAAATAATATCATTAATGACGATGAAGTGTGTTGTTTCCATAAATAATTTTTTTAAATCTTAAAAATACCTTTCAGGTTCCGAAAGGTTCTTTATAGTAAAGGAAATGTAATATTATCACATTAAAATACCTTATTTTAATGAAAAAAATATTTTTATTCAATCAAACCCTGTATAGAAGTTATTACCTCACTTTTAGGTTATTTTGATGTCATCCAAAATACCTTATAATCTTATAGTATTGAATTTTTAACTAAAAAACAATTACCATTGAAAATTATATAAAAATAAAAAACTAAATAATATTGATGTAATGATTTTAAAAAATGATAATTATTTTGTCAAGATATTTTTATAAATATGATAATTTTATCTTTTAAATAAATACTTTTTTATTCAAAAATAACCGTTTTTATGACATAATTAATTTTTGGCCATTATAAAAATAACCCTTTACATAAAATATTATATTATCATTTAAATTTAAATAAATCGTGTTTTACAATACTATTTCATGAAAATAAATTTTATTTAAAATTCTTGAGTTTATCATAAAATTTCATTTGAATTAAAATTATAGATTTTCTAAAAATAAAATTATCTTTTTTTGCATCTAAAAAACTATTTAACAAATTCATCTTATATTCGTGTGCTTTTTTAAATTATAATAATAATAGGATTAAATAAATAGCTATTTTATTCCTAAAAATAAATTTATATGCTTATAATATGAAGGTGTAAATATATAAAACCATAATACATGAAAATATTCCCTAAGGGTAAGTTGTACAATAGTGGTACTTTCATGGGGTAGATCAGCCAATATCGATCTACTGGTGAATTATAATAACTCATAATTTTCCCATAAGTGGTTACACTTATGCCTCACTTGTTAAAGCTCTACTTGGGCTTGGTAATGTATAAACCCCAACAATGCTACCTACCTCACAATCTATAATATTTAAGCTTCATATGACATGATTCTACTAGTTGAGGCCATTGTTTCTCCCTTCTATATCAATTATTTCTCTTTATTTCCATTTCTATACACTAATTCTAATGGATAGATTATAAAAACTAAATTACCAATAGCCATAAATCCTAATTTTCATAACACCCAATGTTCATAATTCCCAATGTTTATGATTCTCAATGGTCATAATTACAACTGTTCATAATGCCCAACGATCATAATTCCGAGTGGTCATAATTTCCAACAGCCATAATGACCAATGGTCATAATAGTTTTCTACTTCTCAAAAATACCAAATATTTTATTCATTAATTTATTACTTAAATTTATATCAAGGTTATTTTTTTTATTTTAAAAATTAATATTACATTACAACATTTTATTTCAATTTGAAAGTGTTGTTCATGAGTGTGACGATCCTATGAGATTAGGATGGTCCAAATTTTTGTATTCTAGTCATTTTATTTTTTTCTATAAAATTTTCATTTATAATATTATCCATTTTACTAGTTTTAATTTCTAACAAATGGTAATGTTCTCAATTAATCAAATAAATTGTTATCATTTTGTTTTATATTACACTACATTAGTAAATTTGAAACACATACAATATAAAAGGGATATTATATATATAAATTCCTAACATGTTATATTCTACCCCTTCAAAAATTTCACCATAGAAATTTCATTTCATACCCTAAAATAAAATAGGTTAATTTTAATTTCACCACTTTTTTGGGCTCCCATTATTCCTTTTCAAACTTATTATTCCTTCACAGTAATTTGACTAAGTGAGTCATCATTTTTCTTAGAACTTTTTTTCTATGATCAAAGATCTTCACTGTATGGAAATTATATAAATGATCATTCTCCAATTGTACAACCTATAAAATCCTTTTATTTTTTTCAAATATTCTTAAACCCCTATTTTAATAATTCTTTAGTTGGGGTTTATTTGAGGGTACTTCAAGTGAAAAATTGATAATTTTTGAAAGTTTTGGGGATGAGCACAGTAGGCTCATGGTTTTCCCAAATCGCATGCCTTGCTAGAGAAAACCATGAAAACTAAGTTAGTGAGGTTTTTCTTAGTTAAGGAATGATTTGGCTATCTATTATACCACCTAGGAGAAACCATCCAACCAATTTAAAATGGGTGCATGTCTTGGGCACACAATTTGGTCTAATCATGTGGCCCTACCCAGGTAACAGTGCATACAAATTTTTTAATCCATTTTTTTTAAATTCCCAAAAACTTTTTAGGTCCCCAATGGATAGGTAAATACCCATTACATATTCTTATTCCTTAAAGTCTCCCATGAATAATTTTTCCCCTCTACACCCCTCCAGAGGTTGTTCTAATCTAGGGGAATAACATTCAATCTTCTCCTACCATGTTACCTCTTCATTTTCTCTATCTCCCACTCTATCCTCTTTCCTCAAGATTTTTTAGATCTCCATTTTGGTTGGAGGATCTAATACATGCTATTTTGAATCTTAAACCTAGTTTTGATCCTTTGTTTTACATTGATGACCTTCCTTATTGGTGAATCCTATTTAGGGTGTTATGATCCGAGATCCCATGATCCAGAGATAAGTGATTCTGTTTTGATTGGAAAATTTGATTAAACCCTAAATTTATTGATTTAATTTCAATTGTTTTATTTGAATCTAATTTCTTTAAATTTCTTTTAGTTATTTTATTAAATACCCGATTCCATTTAATTGGGGGATTTGGATTTGAAATTGGATTTTGGAATTATATTAGGGAAAACCCCAATTCCATTGAATTGGGGATTTATTGTGAAATTGATGGAAAATTGTGAAATTTAATTGTGGAAATTGAATTGATGAAATTGATTTCAAATTGTTATAGAGTAAATGACTTAAAATGGTTTTGTTGGAAACATTTTGGGTTTATCTGGGAAAAGTCATGTTTTTTATTAAAAACACGTGAGTTGTTTTTTAAATGGAAATCAGAATATTTGAAATTTAGAATGGGATGAATTGTTTTTTAAGTATTCTAAAGATAAATTTCCCATCATTGTTTATGTACTAGAGCACATGCAAGCCTTAGGTGGTTAGTGAGTTATTCAAACATCACTCTACTTTTTACAACATTCCAAAACATAAATTATACACGTCACATCCCTACAATATGGTGATGAAGTCACCTTTGTCTGCTCCAAAGGGGAATGTGTATACATATATTATCATGTCAATTTGAGTCTGTAGAGTCCCTTAGCCTGGAACTATTGTACCTTTCGGTGTATGATAACATTTCTTTCTTATTTTTATTTGAAATGAATATATTCCATTATTGTAAACTATTTTAGATGCCTTATGACTTTATATAAATCATTTTATGTAAAAAATTATTAATCCATTTGTTTAAAGTATTTCCATCATTTGAAATGTAAAGAGTGATTTGTTTAAATATGATTTTGAAATTCCAAACCTGTTTATTTAAAATTTAAATATCTTTATTTGGTTAATTAAATGTTTGCATATCTTATGGAATCTATGGTAAGACCCTACTGGATTTTATATCACACCCTACATGTTCCTTTTTGTGTTTTTAGATTATATCCTTACTAGTTTGAGTAGGGTAAAATCACCACTTTCAGGTGGTTCTAGTTGTTGATCTTTGGGCTTGGAGAGTTGAGTCCTCTGGGGAATGGGTTGTATTTTTTGTTTTCTGGTATATTCCATTAGAAATTTGGGGTTTTTACCGATTTGGATTATAGTAAACTCATCTCTATGAAGTTTCCTTATATTCATATTGACTTGTTTATATTTCTTCCATGATTTTTGTGGAAAATTCATTCCCACTTTCATTTTTGTATGATGAAAAGTATTAGTCACCAACCCATGGGGATTGGGGATTCCCTTCAAGATATTTCAAGACCAACTTGGTTATCAGGTTACTAGGGTACCTGGGATAGTTCTTGATAAAGTGGTATTAGAGAAAGTTTAAGTTTCTAGTCTTGAAGTCAGTATACATTTTGTAATCTTGTCAGGACCTGGGAGGTAGTTGCAGTTGAGTGGCTAACTAGATCTCACCACAATGAACCTTATGTCACCAGGTGTGGTTTGGGAAAGAATTCTTCAGGGTTAGTTCTAGTATTTTCTTTACATTTTATTTGTATAGATTTAAATCAAAATATTTTTTTTCTATTTTTTGGGATTGATTTCCCTTGTTTCTCTATTCGAGCACTAATTTTATGTCTTCAATGTTTTCTTATAATTTTTTTTGTAAAATCATGCCTTTGAGAAGACATGTGAATTGGTTCCATGTATAATATATGGATGAACCTCAATATGAAAACACTCTTATGGACCTGAGTCTAGTTGAAGTGATTGTGTGTATTTTCCAAGCTCTTGGACATGCACCACCCCTATTTCTTGTTTAGGCTCCAACTGTGGAACCTCATAGGGAAATTATACATATTAGTTCCCAATATTTCTTCTTATAGAATCCAATAGTGTTAAAAGTCTTAAATGGTCCTTAAGAGGATAAATAATGTTTTAGTATAATGAAGCATTTTTTTGGGTTATCAGATACACTTGATGAAATCAAGGTGAATTGAACTACCTTCGTACTGGAAGGACTGAGTAGAAGATGTTGAGACACAATTGTGATAACGAAGAAACATGATGGATTAGAGTGGAAGGACATAAAGGTTATTTTCACCAACAATATATATCCATATTTGATGTTGTTGTCCAAGGACACTATGTTTTTCAAACTTGAGTAGGCTAATAAGAACATGATATATTATACAAACTATTTTGCTGATCTTGTGAAGTTTTCACTAGAGATTGTATTGAATGAGAAGATTAATGTTCGACGGTTCGAGTTGGTACTTTGATCAGATATCTATTCTTGGATTTCCTTACTAAATATTCCTTATTATATTGATGTGTTGGATAGAGAAATGATGGTAAATATCGACCTGGATGAAAATTCAGGGTTATTAGTAGTTCATTTTTCTCCTAGTGGAAACATGAATTCCTCTAATGGAAAGAGTAATTATGATGATTCTTATGGTGGTTCTTGAAAATAGGTCATTCTAGACCTCCAATAGATACTAGAAGAGGTAATTTTATTTTCAACTAGTGTGACATGCTTGATAATTCAAATAGAGTTTTCAGGGAGGCACCCAAGATATGTGGATCATTCAGATTCTTGGGAGACTTATGGAAGTTCTTCCATGTTTATTCCATTCTGATTAGTGGCACATGGTCATCTACATCTACCAAAATTATGGGGAAACCAGATGATTCATGTACAAAGGGGTTCTATCCATTAGAATCTAGACCGAAGCTTCTTCATGCAGTGTAAGAGTCTAAAGTAAGTAGATACGGGTCCAACAACTATGAGAGGTACCATTATTATTGATTCATCATTGGTGATTACCTTATGTTATACTAGTACACATCATTCATTTATTTCAACTAGTAATTTTAATCTTCTAAGTCTAGATATATAGATTTTATCTTTTATGATGGGTATTACTACACCCCTTAGAATAAAGAGAGAGAAGGGTCTCCATAGTCCCTCTTGTGTTTTCTCCTTTTTAAATTTTGATCATTCTTGGAGTTTTTGGGTTCTCAACATAAAACCACATGAAATAATTTTTAGGATGGATTGGAACATTTCAAATAATGCCCAGATTGATTTTTAGCTTCAACAGGTCCCCTTTTCTAAACCCAAAGGTGTATATCATATCTTTCAAGGAAAATGGGACCCAAGGTTGGGTAGGTCAAGAAATTCTTATCCAGAGTTGGGTAAAGTTATATGTGTGTTCACCTTTGATCTATAGTAAGAATCATTAAGCTGTGATATCCCTCTAATTATCTTCAAGTTTCCTAATGTGTTCTCTTCTGACTTCTCTAGTTTTCCACTGGTATGGGAGGTGGAGTTTTCTATTGATTTAGTGTCTTTTACTCAACTAGTTTGTATTCCATCTTACTACATGACACCAACTAAAATGAAATAGTTGAATACTCAGTTGTATGATCTTATAGGGAAAGGATTTATGCACCTGAGTTTTTCACCATGGGTGATGCCTGTTCTCTTTTCTAAGAAGGTTGATGGTTCACTGTGCCATTATTTCGATTATCAAAAACTCAATCAAGTTATAATAAAGAACAAGTATACATTTCCATATATTGATGATATATTGAACCAATTGAAAGGGGTGAAGTGGTTATCAAAGATTGATCATCATTAGGGTTTCCATTAGATGAGGATAAAAGAATCTAATGTTCATATAATCACTTTTTAGAGATTTTATGGCCATTATGAGTACCTTGTCATGTCATTTGGTCTTACCAATTCTCCTATAGTCTGTATGGATTTTATGAATAGTATTTTACACGAGTTTCTTGATACCTTCTTGGTAGTATTTGTGGATGACATTCTCATTTATTCTAAGTCTGAGGAGGACCATGTGCTTCATCTGAGAGTAGTTTTTGAATTATTGATAAATCACTAAATTTATGCCAAGCTATCAAAATGTGATTTATGGATTTGGAAAGTGAAGTTCTTAGGACACATGGTGTTAGAACATGGTATCTCATTCTATCCAAAAAATTTGAAGGCTATTATGAAATGGGAGAAACTGAGAAACATTTTCAAGATTCAAAGCTTCTTTAGTTGAACTGGATATTATCATCAATTTTTAAAGGAACCCTCAAAGTTAGCCTCTCTGATGACTTCTATAACTATAAAGAGAGTGTTTTTTTCTTCAGATATAAAATGTTAGAATTATTTTTCTAAGATGAAGCATATTTTGAATACTTCACTAATGTGTACTCTTCTAGAGGATGAGTAGGGCTATGTGGTCTTCTGTGATGCATCAGGTTCAAGTTTAGGCTGTTTTATTATATAAGGTGATCATGTCATTACTTGTGGATGTTTTCAATTTAGGAAACACAAAAATAATTATCCGACCCATGACCTTGAACCTACAATAGTGATGTATATGATTAAGATTTGGCGACATTACCTTTATGGATAAAGGTTTATCTCATTTTCAAACCACATTATATTGAGTTATATCTTGTCTCAAATATATTTGAATATTTACCAGAGGCAGTGGGTGGAATGTCTGCTATCTTTTGAGTTCAACCTCTACTACACCCTGAGGAAAGGTAATTTCTTTGTAGATTATTTGGGCAAGAAACTTCCAACCCAGGAAGTGAAAGAATCGCCAAAAGAGTGGAACTTGATGGCTCTCTTTGCACAATTATATATTGGAGTCCATGAATTGGTCGACGAGGTTTCTTTGGATAGTGTTAAATTGAAATATTATGTTCTTTAGATGATTATTTAGGATTAACAACTTTATGATGAGTTCTTTATCATTAGATACTCTCTTTATGGTGGGGAGACCTCACCTGACTGGTCATTCTCCACCAAAGGAATTCTATGTTATTAGAATTTCTTTGTTATTCTGTCTGTGGTAAGGAAAGATGTGATGAGGGATTTCTACAACTCCCAGTGGTATGTACACACAGGAACCATGATGATGTTATATGATAGTTGGTATATGTTCTGGTGGCCAGGTATGAGATAGGGAATTGCTGAACTTTTCTATCATTATTACACTTTCCAATAGGTTAAGTCCAAGATTCATGATCCTTTGGGTTTTCTTCAACTACTTCCAGTACTAACATTGAAGTGGGATGAGATATCTATAGAGTTTTTGGTAGGGTTTTTTCATAACCAGATAAAAAATAATGTGATATGGGTTGTGATCAATAGGATGAAAAAATCTACTCACTTTATACCTATTAGTGAGATAACCAAAGTTGAGGAGTTGGGAAATCTCTATGAGAAATAGATTTTTCACTTTCATGGAGTTCCATATACCATAGTATCTGATAGGGATCCCTGGTTCACTTATTTCTTTTTCAGAGGCCTTTTAGGAGGAACTGGGAACTCATGACTATTTTAGTACAAAATACCATCCAAATTTGGATGGGTAGATAGAAAAATCTATTCAGTTTCTTGGGGATATTCTACATGCATATACTCTTGAATTTGGTGGGGCATGTGATGATCATCTGTGACTGGTTAAGTTTTCTTATAATAATAGTTACCATTCTATGATCAGAATGGATCCTTTTGAGGCCTTGAATGGTCGGCCTTACAGATCTCCATTGTATTGGATTTATATTGGTGAATGTTCCTTGCTGGGACCAAGAATTGTTCAAAAGACGACAATAAATATACATGTGAGAAAATTGTCTTATCGATTATCACTTATACCATGAATGAAATTGATACAAAACATATTTCTTGTATCTTAGCTATGAAAGTATATATTTTATCCATATCATGTTCTGAGATGGACTGATCTTGAAGTTGAACATGATTTATCTGTGATAGAACATTCGATCAGGATATTTGATTTTGAAACCATGGTACTTCATGGGAGGATGATACTTTTGGTTCAAGTGCTATGGTATCACAGTTTTTATAGTCATAAGATATGAGAGATAGAGTCACTAATGAGAGAGCATTTGCATCATATTTTTTGTCAAGGAATATTCTTTATAGGATTTTTTGGGCACATAAATTTTATGGTGGGGGGGGGGGGTGTTGAAACATTATTTTATGGTTTTTAGTCATTATTAAACATCTCTTTTAATAATGTTTGTTTGGAGTTCGTTTAAGGGTGCTTAGGTTGAAAACATGGTCATTTTTTAAAGTTCTAGGGGTGTGCATGGTTGGCACATGGTTTTTCCAAACCATGCACCCTGCTAAAAAAACCATGGAAATCAATGTAGTGAGGTTTCACATGGTTGGTGCATGGTTTGAATATCCATAAACCCACATAAGAGAAATTGTGCAACCCATTTCCAAGGGCCTCATTACTAGGGTGCATGGTTTGTTCTAATCGTGCAGCCTTGCCCATTTAACCATGTGTACGAGTTTTTTTAATATGAAAATGGTTTTAAAATTCCCAAAACCCCTATTTTAGGTCCCTAATAGACCTGTATGACCTAATTATGGATTCTTCTTCATTGGAGTCTCCCAAGATCATTTTTGGCCCCTCTACACCCCTTTGGAGACAATTTGAAGCTATTAGAATGATGATTGATCTTCTCCTGGTAGGTTTCCTCTTCTAATTATCTCTCTACCACTCTCTCCTTTTTACTCTCTAGGGTTTTTATAATGTCCATATTCGTTGGAGGATCTAATCCCCATAATTTTTAATATTAAACCTAGATTTTATCCTTGGTTTTCCATTGACTACATTCCTTGTTGGAAAATCCCATTTAAGGTGTTGTGATTCGAGATCCCGTGATCTTGTGGTAGGTGGTTCAATTTTCTTTTGCCAATTTGATTAAACCATAAATTATATGATCTAATTTCAATTATTTTATTTGATTCTAACTACTTGAAATCATTTTCAATTGTTTTATTAAAAACAATTCTATTGAATTGGGGATTTGAATTTGAAATTGTATTTTAGGATAAAATTAAGGAAAAATCAATTCCATTTAATTAGGGATTTACTATAGAATCGATGGAATATTGTGAAAATTAATTCTGGAAATTGATTTGATGAAATTAATTTAAAATTGGGGTTGAAAAAATTACTTAATATGATTTTGATGGAAACTTTTGGGTTTTATCTTGAAAAAAGACATGTTTTTGAAACTCATGTGTTGGTTTTAAATAGAAATTGGAATATTTGAAATGGATAATGGGATGAATTTTATTTTAATAAGTCTTAAGATAAATTTACCATCATTTTTTATACTAGATCACATGATATACTTAGGTAGTAAGTGAGTTATTCGGACAAAATTGTATGATTTACAATATTCTAAAACATAAATGTATCATGTCACATCTCTAATGGGATGGTGATGAAGTCACATTTTTTTCATACCAAATGGTAATGTTTATAAACATAATTTTAGGTCACTTTGAGTTTGTGGTGTCCCTTATCATAGAAATATCATAAATTTAGTCATATTAACATGTTTCTCACTTGTTTGTATTTGAAAATAATATATTCCATTATTATAAACTGTTTAACATGAATTCTGAATTTATATAATTTGTTTTATAAACACAGTTTATTAAGACATTTTTTAAATTATTTCCATCATTTTAAATGAAAAGAATGATTTTTTTAAATATTCTTTTGAAATTAAAAAACTCTTTATTTAAAATTTAAATCTCTTTATTTGGTTAATTAAATGTTGTAATATCTTATGGAATCTATGGTGAGACTATATTGGGCTTTTATCTCACACCATACCTATGGTTTTGGGTGTTTTTAGATTATCTTTTTCTAGGTTCAAGTAGAGGAAAAGAACGACTTATAGGTGGTTCTATCTATTTATATTTGGTCTTATAGAGTTGAGTCCACTGGAGCTTGGGTTTTTCTTTCAGTTTTATGGTACTTTATTGTAGTACTTTGGTTTTGTTTACCTATTTGACTTTTTGTGTACTTTTCTTTGTTTAGTTTCTTTGTATGCATACTGATTTTTTTTATCTTTCTTCCATGTTGTTTGTGTAAAATTCAATCCAACATCAATTTCGGATGATTCAAGGTGCTAATTTCCAACCTCTGGGGATTGGGAATGCACTTTTGGCCATGTCAAGACCATCTAGGTTATTGGGATACCAGGTTACTCGGGCTTGTTCATGACACGACCTTTGAATTTAGTAAACATGATGGATCTAGTCAAAACTTCCTCAATAGGGATATATGGGCACAATATGCACTTAATAAAGTTTATGTGGGGGTGTTATTCAATAGGCCACAAGTGTGATGTGATCAAAAATATAAAAGGATCCAATCTATCTAGGACTTAACTTTCCCTTATTCCCAAACCTTGTGACTTTATTCCATGGTGATATATGAAGGGAAAATTTATCTCCAACCTTAAACTCTTGGCATCATCAATGATTTTCATGGAATATTTTCTATTTAATTTGTTATGATTTCATATAAAACTGAATGGTTCAACCATATCTAACATATATTATAAAATTTCAGTACCCAACAAAAAAATTCATCAGATCTCTATGCATCATAGTGCTCCTAGGATGAATATATAAGGACGAGCTGTATACATCTTCCAAATTTTACTCTTTAGTTCAGGTCAAGGTAATATCTAAATACATTATTCATTAAGTTCATTTATATTAATGGGATATTTTTGATTCCTAATGTAATCATTATGAATTCATTATTCTCATATCTTGTACAAAAATCATTCTTGGGAATATCGTTTTTCTTCACCTATACATTGTAATATCCCAACCGAAGATCCAACTTAGAGAAGTGCTAGGATTCAGGTATTTGATAAAATTATTTATCAATCCATGGTAATTGATAATTATTCATTACCATGATCTTCTTGGGTTCACAGTAATCAATGAATAGATGTATTATCCCATCCTTCTTCTTGACTAAGAGGACTGGTGCACACCATGGTGAAGCACTTGGGAATATAAATCTATTATCTATATTTTCTTTTAGTTAATTATATATTTGTTTGAGTCAAATAATAGGAATTATATATGAAGTTTTTTATATTAGTAGATCTCCAGGTAAAACTTATATTGAGAACTCAAACTCTCGATTAGGTATAGAGACTTGCAATTCTTCAAGGAATACATTGGTATATTCCCTTATAATGTTCATGTAATTAAGAGTGATCCTCTACTTTATCTCCATAATTTTTATTAAATACTATTTCTCTTAATTTAATGATATCAATGTTTGAGAAGAAGTTTCAAAAGTATATTAATCCTCCTCCTTCAAATTTTGTAGAATCAAAGGATGTTTTGGGATACATAAGGTGATTTACATCTCATAACATTTGATGTTGGATCCATATAATTCTAGACAATACATTCATAGTAAAACATTTAATTGCCCTAAATGGAGTATGAAAAGGATTGATAGGATATTTATCCCACAAATATTGACTGAGGAGTAGTTATATTATTGAGATTTAATTAATGAACCATTTTTAGTTTTCACTAACAGTTCAACTTCCTTGATTTCATGTGGTATTTGAAAATTTATTCTAAACATTCATGATATGAAGGAATTCATATAACCGAATCAAATAGTATGTTTTATATTCTTGAATGAATTACTAGAATACATGTCACCAATTCATTATTAGGATCCACCAAAGGAAAAATGGTAGCATAATCTTATTCATACTCTCTTTGACATAAAGGTTGTTATCATTGGTTATCATTGACAATCCCAATCTTTGACCAATGGTTTTTTTTATTTTTTGTTAACTAGGTGTCTAAGTCCTAAGATTGAAAATTAATAAATAATCCACACTCTTTTTCTATAAATTCCCAACCATTATCCCATTAATCTTTACACCAAATCCTTATAGAATGGATTTACTCTCATCTTTCCTCTCTAGATCCCTACCAAGGAGTTTCTAAGGTTTTTATAAGCTTATCCAAAGCTTTAAAAAGAAACCTCTCTATTTAAGGGTTTTCTCCCTACAATTTTTAATTCAACCACTCCCTCAATTATAAGACTTTTTATTTCCAAGTTGTTATATTATCATGTTTTTATAATCATCTTTTACTATCTCAATTATTCCCAATCAATTTAAACCCTTATTTCTCATTATCCCTTTATATGAACTTTTTTGTACTCCCATTATTCTATCAAAATTATTCCTTGATTTTTCATGCCATACCCTTAGGTTATGAATTCCCACCACTATTTTCATTCAAGTTCATTCACCCTTATATATCAATCCTTTATTAACTAAGAACTTATATATATGAAACCCACATTCCTTACTCATGGGATTTAAATAATGAAATATGTTCTTATGTTATGTGATTGACGTGTCACGTATAAATTGAGACATATGATGGGTGTCTCAAGATAGTGCTTTAATGTGTTGGGTAATGTTTTCATATAATGAGATACCATTTATGGTTTATGGTTAATTATCCTAAAAACCCTATGTTATGGTGTCTTGGTGGTAAACCTTGGATTATTATTTTGGAATAATGTTTTATGTTGTTTCTACATTCCTTTGATAACATGATTTTTATTATGTCATTTTATCATTCCATGCCTCAGTGTGAGTATATAAGATTATTAACACATTATGTTATCATGATATTCCTCATTACTCACAAGTATTATTTTTCATCATGTTATTCATTAATTATTTACTTACTAGGATTTATAGCTCACCCCTTTCTAGATGTATGTCCTAGGTCATCCTATGTAGTATTAAAAGTTAAAAGAAAACTAGAGCACATTATAATGATTTACTTAATGGTGTTGTATTTTATTTTATTTTAATGGGTTATATATCTAATTCCCCAAAGAAAATAGGCCTATAAATTTTATGAGATTGTATTATAAGGATATTATGTTAAAAATCATGAAATAAAATGTATTACAAATAAGGTTGTTATATCTAGTATAAGAGAAAGGTCTAGTTGTTTTTGTGGCTTAGGATTGATAAAATATTATTAAAAACCCTAGTGATAAGCTTATATATAGTAAAACATAAATAAAGTTTTATAATTATAGATTATGTCATTTCCTAGAAAATAAATCATTATCTAGATATTAGAATGTGGATGAGATAGTGTCATAGATGAAACTAGGGGTAATCACTGTGAAAAAGGCTAGTTGATCATTGAATAGATCTTTACTTGGTGCATGATGAGTGGGTGTAAAACTATACACCTATCTAGAAAATCTTGGAGAATATTATTTCGATAAATAATATTCTATTTAAATACTATTATGAAGTATTTATATACAATTCTATCTTATAAAAATTAATAGTAAATTGACTAGGGATAACATATATTGAAACATAGATATTTATAAGTTCGTGTATATATTTCATTCCTTCTTAGTTAAGTATTTTTCCTTTTAAATTATTATTGTATCATGTATCCTCATCCCAAATTTTTATTTATTTTAGAAAATAGTGAAAAATAGTAAGAATCATGGAAAAAACATATGTGATGGGTAATGCGATTAGTTACCTATTGAAATACTTAATTTAATAGGAGAGAGAGGTGAAAATTTTATGAAAGTACCAGAATAGTTGAATCCAGTTATGAGTAATAACGTGAATCATGTCAAACTCCCTCCTTCCCCTAATAAAGAGTAAGATGTGGTTGAGTCATTTATGTGAAAAAATACCTTCAAATTTTAGTATATATTATAATCCCTTAATTGTGTTGAAATTAATTAACTCTATTGACAATATATTATCAGTCCATAAATGATCTAGGAAAGAGAACATTAAATTGGATGTTTATCCACTAGGGGGAGAAGATGATCGATGGTTGAAACTGATCACAAATAAAAATCCTAAGGAGGAAATTGAATCAATGGAATGGAATATATTCAAGAAGATATCTTTCAACAAATATTTTCTCCACACTTTTTATATTAAAAAAGAGAGGTGATTCATCAGACTCAAGAAAAAGAAGGAATAATATATTGTGTTTTAAAATGGAAAATTCAAAAGGATTTCAAGTTATGCCTTTGGCTTTATCATTGTCCCTAAAAGTAAATTTTATTTCTTTTTTATTAGGATAAAGATGAGTTTATGAAAATCATTGGAAATTTGAAACTTTTATAACTATGAATAAATTTTTTAACATTCCCATAAATTTGAAATGGATATTGGATATTCTCAGTGGTACCATCAAATTAGATCTAATAATTTGAATATAGTGTTTAAATTTGGAGGTTCATTGAATAATACTCATGAAGGAAAGAGATTCCAACAGCTCACATATCAAAATTTTGGAAAGAATAATCTTAGGAATTTTCTAAAGGTAATTAGAAGAAACTATAATTTATAGAGGAGGGGAATCAAGATTATTAATTCTAAAGGAAGATGGAAAATACCTCTGAAGTGGAAGAATAGAATAATATTTTAATGAAGCCTCAACCCATGGTCAAATGTTTCAACTTCAAGGAACATAGAAATTTTGAAAACCACTGTATAGAGAAGGATTATTGTAGATAACTGATAATAACAATCTCCAAGACAATGAAAGTTGTGATATGATTTTTATACCTTTACTGCTAAGGTGCATCCTGAAAATGAATTGGAGAAATTTATGATCATTATTCATTCAAGAATAGTGAAATTAATATTTGATTCTAGTTCTACGAATTCATTCATATCAGGAATGTATATTATAACTATTCAAACACCACCTAAAAACATGGAAGTCAAGTTATAAGTAAAAATTGATAATAGGTTAATCATTTCATCTCAATAATATAACTCCTACCTATATAATATTTTTTGGGAAAACCATGATAAAACCATTTCAAACTCTATTTAGTGAATTTTGATGTTATACTAGACATGGATTAATTGTCCTTATATAGGTTCAATGTCACCGGTAATGAGAAGTGAATCCCCCTTTGTATCCTAAATCATCCTTTGGTTCTATAGATGTGCAAGGAGGAAAAAATAACAACTTATAAAATCAAAAGTGTAAAATCCCGACTACGGTTCCACATTTCAGTGCCCTGAGTCAGTTGGTTATGTGACCTCAGGAATGCCTCCCCATACAGTAGAGGCTGCCGACTAGCAGCGAGAGTCTAATATATTACTTGGGGGAGACTATAACTTATTTATCAAAGAATAAAAATAGTGGGAAAAAATAAAAAATATCCAAATATAATAAAAATTGATCAATGTAATTCTATAATCAATAATCATCCAATATCAAATGATTAATCCAGAAGAGAAAAATATGAATATTAACCAAATCCATATATATGTCATAACATATATGTTTCATGTTTAAAATGAAAACCCAAAATGAGGATACATTGAAAACCCTAAAATGGGTCATGAAAATATGTCTAGTTCCCCCATCCATGATCCATCCCAACTAATCCATATAACATAGGGCTCTTTCCCTTATCATGTCATGGAAACATGAATTTCATTCATGTACTGATCAGGCATCCCAGGTAGGGTGTGAGTACAACTCAGTTGACCACCATAAATGATGTCTAAAACCATATCTAGTCTATAAAAATTCATTCAATTATATAAATAATAAATTACAAATGAATAAGTAAGAATTTATCACATTAAATTATTATTTAATTATTCACATAAATCCAAAATTTCATAGTGGAACCAGAAGCAATAATACCTTCTTCAGACCATACTGGTGTCTGAACAGTCCACCAAGGGGATATCACATTTCATTCTATCATGGGTTTCTATTAATCATTTAATTCTATATCCACAATTATACAATGTGGGAGTAGAGAAATTTTTTGGAACCCCATTAGTATTTGGAGAAGAATTCCCTATCCCACAACTCAGTGATCACATGTAATACATACATACATATATGTATATATATATATATTGGGGTCCTAGAGAGGTAGCCTGACACTACATAGGTATTTGGAGAAACAATCCCTATCCCAAAACTCATTCGCAAATATCCCATCTCATGGTTCCATATTTTAAACCCATCTATCAACTATTTCCATAAATCATTATTCAACCCATTTCATAAATATATTTATCAACCATTTATAATTTGTAATTCATAATTTCAATCATTTCAGTACATCCCATGAGTTTACAAAAATTTTATAATCTCATTAATCAATGAATTTCATAATATCATTATTCTATAAGTTCCATAATCCCATTAATTAATGAATGAATTAATTAAATTCAAAATTGTGATTTCCCATCATGGAAATTGAAATTTCACAAATTTGTAAACCCAAATAAAATCAAGGCTATAAGAATAGAAAATTATAACTTATACCTCAAGATCATTCATGAACATTTTCCCAAATAAAATCCCTAATTAAATGTTAAAAGATTTAAATAAAAAATGAATGGAAAACCTAGGACCAATTCATAAGACCAAGAGGCAAAGAAACAAGATCCATTTAAACCAATATCTAAAAAATAGAAAAAGAAGGAAAAATCAACCCTCTTCATCAGGAAAGAGAGATGAGAGATATGAAAAATTAAATAGGGAAGATATTTTATATTTTAGAGGAAAATATCTATCAACTGAATATTCAATTCATTATGAAATGGGGTTTTGGAACATTTGAATCCTCTCTAGGGCATCCAATAACAATGGAAAATGATTTAGATCAAGTAGGGTAAAATGGGGATAAAAACCTGGGTGTTCGAGAATTTTAATATATTTTTTGGGAATTAAAACCTACGTGCATGGTTTTATAGGAGAAGGTTAATGGTTTTCCAAACCTTGTTCCTAAACCATGCATCTCTATTGATGATGTTCACGATTTATCCTAAGTGGGAACATAGTTTCAAAATCCCTACACCAGCCATGGAAAAACCCTCTATCAGAGGGTGTACGGTGTGGGGAGGGATAAGACATGATTTTACTAAACTATGTTCCAATTGTGTGCCACCTTCTATCCCTCTAAAATGGGGAGTACAATATCCTGTTTCAAATCGCTTGGTTTTCAAAAACTATGCACCAACCCAGCACAACCCCGTGGGATTACTAATTTGTCCAATTTCACTAGAAACAACCCCCAAAAAACCTGAGTAAGGTATAACCAAATAAAGGGTAATAGTGTGACTAAAAATGAACATGAGGAATATCCATAAAGGTTAAGGTCATACAATCTCCCCACCTTATAACATCTTGTCCTAGAGCTATATTCCCAAGCATCTCTAAGACCTCAAGGTAAAAATGTCAGTCTACTGAGCCTGCATATCCACTTCCCTCTCCCTCACTTCATCCAAATCATGAATTTTTTTCAAAAATAAATGTACTATCAGCATGGTATTTTCCCACAACACTTTCTCACTATGATCCATAACATAAATTGGATGCTCGTTAATGGATGCGTTGGCCTCATGCTCAACATCATTGATGTCGATCACATGAGGAGGGTCAGGGTGATACTACTAAAGTTGTTCCATATAAAAAACATCATCCATTTCAATATATGTATATAGAATAACTAATTAGTATTCCATCGGTCTAATCCCCTCTGAAATCTCAAAATTTTCCGCAAACCTAGGTGAAAATATTCTTGTCTTTGAATCCTATGGTGACCCAATCTAGGTGACACCAAAAAAATACACTATCAAACACTATAAAATAAATGGGTAAATGATGTCAATCAGCATACAAAATATTCCTACTCAGAGCTGTATCCATACCTTTCCTAATCATATAGACCTAATATGATGTCTCTTATACAAGACCAAGTCCTAGTAGCTCGGACTCACCTGCCTCCATCAAACGTTGAGGCAATCTATATGTCCTAACATAAAGAGCCTCATATAGTTCCATCTGAAGAGTCTCTTAATTATTATGGTCATAGGATATATCAATGAGAACTATGTTATTCTCAGAGGACCCACCAAAATTGAGAACAAATACCTGTATCATATCCACCAATACCTGTATAGTATATTCTGACTACTAACTTGTCTATAGGTGGAAATCCATACTCAAGGAAATGAATGATTTATATAACCCCTTCCAGAATAATAAATTAAAGTAAAGATCTTGTTCTAAAATACTACTCCTTGGTACCCTATATAAATGGAATATTTCTCAAAGGTAAATTCCCTCCAACTAATCCATTGTGAAAGTTTCCCAAATAGAAAAGAAATGGGATACATTCATCAATCAGTCCAAAATCACCCATATAGAATTATTCTTTCGAGGTATCCT
Organism: Viscum album; assembly: GCA_963277665.1. Classification (NCBI taxonomy): domain Eukaryota; kingdom Viridiplantae; phylum Streptophyta; class Magnoliopsida; order Santalales; family Viscaceae; genus Viscum; species Viscum album. Next base: position 1,844,274,646 of record OY728136.1, read on the forward strand.
CGGATGAACCACTGTAAATTAAATGGTAATGTCTTACCACTTCCATTTTATAAGGGGAAACAAATTCAGTAATCCACCAAGTCATTTAGGATCATCCTTCACCTGCTAAAAGGTGCAACATCATGTCATGAAACTAGTAATCTTCTTTTTCATTCCCAACCAATAATAATTTCAATATAGGTTATGGTACATTTTAGTAAAACTTGGATGGACCTCCCACTTCAAGGAATGAAACTCATGCATCAAATATTCTTTCATACACATGGGAACAACAACACGGTTCCAAAACATTGATGACATTATCCTCATCTATAGTTTAATATTCAGGTGACTCCCCACCTTCAAGGATTTCCCTAAATTATAAACACCCCAGATCCTAATACCACTTATCCCTAATTTAGCTCAAAAGTATGAACTAAAAAAATAATTATTTGAGAGTTATATGATACTGGACCTCCTTAACTATTATATGTATTTTATATAACAAATTCACCATCTTCCACTTAGAACTAGACTCCTGAACAAGCCGAGTCTATGTATTATACTAAAACCATAGAAAAACAGTTTCCCTTCTTGAGCATATATTATAGATCAAAATCAAACGACTTCATACACTCAACCCACCTCTACACCCATAGATTCAAATTTCATAGTAGAAAGATATAGTTTAAGATTTTTTGATAGATATGTGAAGTAATATTTTATCCCAATGGATAATTCCGCCAACACTTCATGAAATAAACCACTCTAGCTAACTTGAGATCCTTCATAGGTTAATTTAATTCATATGGACTCAAATTTTGAGACCCATACACCACCACTCGATCTCCCTACATCAACACTACTCTAAGTCTAATTCCTTATGCATCATATAACATGGCATACTCCTCACCCATCTTGGGTAGAATAAATTAAGTACAATAGTAAAAAACTTCTTCAACTCCTAGAAATAATTCTTACATGATCAAGACTATTCAAACTTGACCCCACTCTTGGTAATTCCCAAAAGTTGTGGAGAAAAGTAGGAAAAGTCTTAGATGAACCTTTGATAATAAAAATTCAAACCAAAAAATATATTATTGCCAAAAAATATTAGGATCCTCCCAAGAGAATACCCCATGAACATTCTCTAGGTCCACTGACACAAATTACTCCAAGATGATCTGACACAAGAAGTGTACCCTATCAATTCATAATTGAAACTTAGATAGACTAACATATAGTTATTGCTCTATTAGTGAACTCAAAACGATGTCAAGATATTAGGAATGATCATCATTAGTCTTGGAGTACACCATGACGTAATCCACAAAAAAACCACAAACTGATATAAGTACTGGTGGAAGATTTAGTCCATCAAGGCCATAAACATAGCCAGATCATTTTTCAGCCTAGACGACTTCATGATGAATTCATATAGGCCATACCTACTTCTAAAATAATTCTCTGGTATTTCAAAATATATAACTCTCAACAAATGATACATCGATCTCAATTCAATCTTGGAGAACATACAAGATCCTCTTAATTAGTAAAATTGATCATTAATATGTGAAAGAGGATACTAGTTCTTCACAACCATCATGTTCAACTTCTGATATTTAATACATAAACATGTGTTTCTACTAGTTATCTTAACAAAAAACTAGATAAATCTAAGGTGATTTACTCCAAAGGATAAATCCCTTATCCATCAACTCTTCTAGCTGAGTATTATGTTCCTACACCTTTATCTATTAAATTCTATAAGGTTCACTAGAAACTTGTTTGGCTCTAGGTGTGAAAAAAATTGTAAACTCAACATCCTCCTCAAGTGGAATCTCTGAGAATTTCTTAAGAAATATGTATTGAAATAATTCCAAAATAGGTGTAAGGGAACAAGGTTTTACACAAACATCATTGAATAAAAGACTTAAATCTTAGGCAGTGATCTCCCATAGTTGTTGATGAACTAGCCCAGTATAGATAGTCTGTATATCCCACTCTCCACGATGAACATAACTATTACCCTCAAGAAATATAATTGTTAATCTCATATGAAAGAAGTCAATGTGGTCTTGGTATGATACCACCCAGTCCATAACCAAAATCAAGTAAAATCCCAACATGTCATGTAGGAAAATAACCCAATAAAAACTATACTACCCAGACTTAAGAGAACACTGCTTATATAAGTATAAGTCCTTTGACTGCATTCCAAATGTTGTGTCGATAATAATAAACCCACTCATAAACTCTAACTTAAAACTCAAATCGGTCACAATTTGAGAAGATATAAAAGAATTAGATGATCTTCTATCAAATAAGGCACTAGAAATTGTAAAATCTACAAGAATAATACCTATGACTATTGATAGATCAACCTCGCTATTCACATGGCTGAACTACATTCAACTATTCAACCACTTTTCTTTATTCTATAGTCTGATTCCCCTAATCTTCCCCAATCTGATGATATGGTCACCCTTAATCTAAAGTACCACATCCACTTCCTTGACTGACACAGCCAGAAGAACTCCAAATGCCTGACTGATATGGGGCAGAAGGCCCCCTTCTAGACTATTCCTAGATCTTATGTCATTACCCATTGGTCGAGGGTTTTAGAAACACCTCTACAAGTGAACCATCATTCCATAATCGCATCACTCCACTAGTGGTCATGGACACTGGATAAGACTATTTTTTGAGCTACCACATTTGTGTTAGTATATTCATTTTATACTCCGAGTAACTGATCCTTATCCCTGTCCAATTTGGTTTCTATTCCCCTTATTGAATGTATTATAGAGACTCTTCCTACTATCAACATACATACCTCAGGGTCATCCAGTATAAAAAACCTACATTCCACTAGAAGACTCCTTCATGTTCCCCTTAGAAATGAGATCCATGTTTACCACCTATGAAAACTTCTTCAGTTGAAAGATGTTAACATGGGGAAATATATCAGATTTAAGAAAATATTGAAAACATTTCACCGATGTAGCCTCATATCATACCAATACTTGGAAAAAGTTAAAAAAATAGTGAAGTGACAAGCGTAGTCCATCATGGACATACTCCCCTTGTATAACTGCATAAACTATATTGTTCTCTCTTTCTTGACTGTATCTGGGTAGTAGTGATCCAGAAACTTCTCCTAAAAGTATTTCCATGCCATATTATCCAACTCCTCATCCCAAGTCTGAATATCTCATTAACTCTTCACTTGACCATATAACATATAATCTTCCAACTTAAAACTATTCTTAATAAGAGTTTATAAAATTTTAAGGATCGTATTTATGAAATCATTCAAGAACTCAACTTCCTTATGTCCACCCTATATAAGGATGGTCAGAGGGAGATACAACTAAAAATAGCATTTCAATTTGTATATATTATAAATAACCTAACCTGGGTCTCTTATATAAACAATATAATGTGTGAAAATTTATCAAGTAACTACTCTCCGTCTCCTTCACATGGAACTATCAGAACCTCTATCTCCACTTTTGAGGTTCATTTCTAACTATATCCCCATATCATCTTAATGACAAGCATTGTCATGGATGTATATCTCTACCATTCCAAACACACATCTTAGTAAACATAACACATATTTAACATGGTTTAATAAGATAATTTCACATAAATCTATAACAATTCATCCCTCATATTTCACCACACGGTCAAAGCTGTGGGGCTATCACTACCCTTAACCATCCCTCACCTGGGTCATGGCTAACATAGGGTAAATATATTAAAATTTCATGGTTTCCCATTATACACCCACTTTATCCATTTTAAATTACCACATTTAAAATAATTTAACATTTTCAATTTCTTATTAGGTTCTATTTTATTTAAAATTACTCAAACAAAGAAAAGGAGTTCCAATTTAGCAACTCACCAAAAACATTATTTTCCATGCGTTCTTAAAATGATGCATGTCACAATAAAATTCTGAGTGCCTAGAATGATGCATGTATACTCAACTGTCATTATTTAATGATCCATGAGTAAAATATCATAAAAAATAACATAACAAAAAAATTCATCAGACAAGGTGAAATAACATTCAATTGTAACAACAAAAATCACGAACATCAATCCCACTCTTGGTACTTCGATTTTCCCGCACACCTGGGTTAGCTACTCTCATGAATGAGCTCATGACCAAGGACCGACTCATCAATGTATCCTTTATTCCATTCCCAAATAGTGAGGAAATTGAAAAGAAAAGAAAACCCCTTTGATACCACATTGTAATATCTCAAACCAAGTACCACATGATGGCGCCCCTCGTGGGTTGGTTACATGGCCTCATGCATACCAACCCATATATGAAAGGCTGCTGACTAGAAGTGAGGGTTTCATATATATTGTGGGGATATTATACCCTCTTTATAAAATCCGTTCAATAGGAAAAATAAATATACAACAGACAAAGATAATAAACAATGACCAATACTATACTATAATAAATAATTATCCAACATCATATGATGCATCTAAAATAGGAAAAGATGAATCCAAATAAGTAGATATTTCATGTCATATATGTTTCAAGTGTCAAATAAAAACCCAAAGTAAAGAAACATTGACAAATCCCTAGTAGGACACTACATCAAGTCTGGTTCCCTCGTCTGTGATCCATCCCAACTCATCCATCTAACATAGAGCTCTTTCCTTTATCATGTCCTACAAACATGAAGTCTATTAGGGTACCAATTAGACATCCCAAGAAGGGTGTGAGTAAAACTCAGTAGGCTACCACCAAAAATATATAAAACAATATAAAATATGTACCAGTGTATTTAATTGTTTAAATAATAAACTATAAATGAATATGAAAATATTTTTCACATTAAATTATTCTTTAATTAACCATATAAATACATGGGTTCACACTGACACTTGAACCAATAATACATGCTTCTTACCATGAAAAAGTATGAATCATCCACCAAATGGAAATCATATTTTATTCTATCATGGGTTTCCATTAATCATTTAATTGAAAATTCACATTCATACAATTGGGGTCTAGTTCAGTCTGGAACCCCATGGGTATTTGGAGTGGTAGACTATGTCCCACAACTCTGTGATCACATGATATATATATATATATATATATATATATATATATTTGGGGGCCTATATCAGAATTATATCACCCTATGGGTATTTGGAGTAGTAGTCCCTATCCCAAAACTCAACCACAAATATCACATATCATGGTTCCACATTTTCAACCCATCTATCAACCATTTCTATTCATCATTATTCAACCCATTTAATAAATTCATTCATCAACCATGCATAATTTATAAACCATCATTTCTATTACACCATCACACCCCATGGGTTTCCATAAATTTTATAATCCCATTAATCAATAAATTTCATAATCTTGTTATTACGTCACTTCTATAATCCCATTAATCAACTAATTAATTAATTCAATTGAAAATGGGATTTCCCAACATATAAATTATAATTTTACAAATAAATACCCCCAAATAAAATCAACAATATAGGAATTTACAATTAAGCCACCTACCTTAATATTATTAATGAAAATTTACCAAACCAAAATCCCTAATTAGATGTAGAAAGATTGAATCCACAGTGATGCAGAAGAAATAAGAGCAAGTACTAAGACCAATACCCAAAGGAACAATATCCATTAAAACATAGATCTAAACTATTTACAATGGAGAAAAATTCACCCCTCTTCACCAGGAAAAAGATATATAAGAGAGGGAAAGTCAGAAAAGAAGATATTTTATACTATATAGAAGATAATCATTCAATCTTATCTTAGATTATTTAATAAATAGGTTTTTGGATCCTTGTAATCCTTTTTGGGGCCTCCAAAAATGAAGAAAAATGATTTAGGATGAGTAGGGGATAATGGGGATAAAAACAGGGGGGTCGAGAATTTTAATAAAATTCTTGGGGGAATTTAAAACAATTTGAAATGTATCATTGGTGGAGGTGCATAGTTTTCCAAACCATGTGCCTTAACCATGAACCTCTATTTATGGGGTGCATGGTTTCTCCTAAGTGAGCACAGGTGTTGAAAAACTGTGCACAAACTGTGAAAAACCCCTCTATCTGAGGGTTCATGATTTGGGGAGGGATTTTTCATGGTTCATACAAACCATGTGAAAACATTAGGCCATCCCTTTTCCCTCCAAAACAGCGAAATTGGTTCCTTGGTCCAAACTAGATGATTTTCTCTAACCGTGCACCAAATTTGGACAACTTCATAGGCTTAAAAATTTGTCCAATTTCACCTGAAATAACCCCAAATAAAAACCCAACCAAGTCATAAACAAAACAAGGGTAAAATAAAAACTTAAAATAAACATGATTAATCTATATAAGTTTCATGATATTATAAAAAAGTTTTATAAAAAAGGAAGTGCTTGAATTGAATATAGGAGCAAGATAACCCTTACCTTGAGAGGTTTTTTCTTGAAGATTGGGAGGAGCTCCTTAGAACCTTATAAACTCCTTGGTAATTATAAATATAGAAAACATTATGGGAACTTCATGATGAATGGATTATGAGTGAATATTAATGGGAGAATGGGTGGTTATTTAATGAAAAAGAGTGGTGATTGTTTATTAATTTCCAAACAAAGGCCTTGGACACCTAGTTAATAAAAAATAAAAAACCATTGGAATTACCATGGTTTGGAACATGGTATTTGATATCGAGGATTTTTTTTAAATATTTTATTACTTTATGATCCCATTAATTTAAAATAATATCATACATTAGGTGGAGGCGAGTCATGTTTAGAAAGAATTATTGTTAAAATATTAAAACGTCCATTATGTGTTGGAAGGTTCTTTATTGGTTTGTAAAAATAATATTATCTCTTAAAAATACCTTATTTTAATGAAAAAACTCTATTTTGGGTTGATAAATCCCTTATTTAATTTACCACATCACTTTAAGGTTATTACAATTTCATCATATTTACTGTATATTCATATCATATTTATTTTTTTTCAAAAAATTGACTATCTAATAAAATTATGAAAAATATACCATTATCTAATATCAATGTGCGGATTTCAAAAATGATATTTATTTTATCAAAATAATTTTCTAAATATGATAACTTTAATTTTTGAATAATTTTTTTACTGAAAATAATAGTTTTTATGACATAATCAAAATTTTAAACCGTATAAAAATTATATGGGACATTTCAAAAGTATATTATTACTTATATTTAAATAAATAGTTTTTTATAAGACCATTTTATGAAAATAAATTTTATTTAAAATAATAATGATAATTATATTGATGAAACCACAATTACATTTCTAAAAGAAAATTACACATATATAATATTAAGGTCTAGATATATAAACCCTTATTACACTAACATACACCCTAAGTGTAAGGTTTTGGATGGTGGTAATTTCATTGGGTGGCTCAAAAAACATCTCTCAAGTGATTATCTATACTAACTGTAACTTTTTCCATAGGTGATTATGCTTGAACCTCACTTATTGAAGCTTGGCTTGGGTTTGGTTAAATGTGAACCCCAACGATGTTACCTCCCTCTAAAGATCTAAAAAATTAATCTCTTCAAGATTGATTCTATTGGTTGTGGCCATCATCTATCCCTTATTATCTATTAGTTCTCTTAATTACCCATTATATACACATATTCTAATAGTTACATTTGAAAGGATATATTAACAGATGTCGTAATCCCTAGTGGTTATAATTTCCAATGGTCACAATTATTAACGATCAAAATGCTCAATAGTCATAATGGAATTCTACATCCTATAAACAAATCATATTTTATTCATTCATTCATTATGAAATTTTTATAAATGTTCGATTTTATTAATTTGAAAAAATATTATTACATTGTTAATTTTTTTCCCTTTTTTACATTTTTAATGATTGTTCTAATCCTAGGAGAGCGAGATGATCTAAATTTTTCTATTTTAGTTTTTTTATTCTATTTTTTCTACCATTATAATATTTTTCATTTCACTTGGTTTAATTTTTAACTAAATGTATCTTTCTCGATAAATGAAAAAAGGGTTATCATTTGGTTTCATATTATACTACATTACTAAATATTTCACACATACATATATAAAATAAAAATATATAAAAAATTCTTGGAAGTTAAATTATCCTCCCTTCATAATTTTTTCCCTAAAAATATAACTCCAAATCCTAAAATAGATTATGGTACTTATATTTTATTGCTTATTTGTGTTCTTATGTTTCCTTCAGAATATTATTATTCTATCACAACATTTTTACTAGTTGATTTGTATTGTTTTATAGAACTATGTCTCTATGATCCATGATCTTCATTTGTTTCTCCAAATAAGAAATATCATTCTCCAATGGAACCGCCTATAGAATAAATACATGTGATGGATATGGTAGGTACTTACTCAAGAGGGTTGTGTACACATAAAGTACATGATAAATGTTAGCTGGTTTGTTATTTGATATGCTAAAGATCCGATGCTATTAGGAATATCAAAGGGGATGATGTATCTCAGAATTAACTTTCCAATATTCTAAAAATTCATGGCTATATTCCATGCTGATATATGAAGGAACACATTGTCTACTACCTTAAACTCTAGGTATCATAAATGATTATATGTATATATTTTCTATTTAGTTTTTGTTGATTTCTTATAATGTTGAATGGTTGGAATCTTATGTATCATATTTGGGGAAATATTAATTTCTATCAGTTTCCTTTCACCAACTTCATCCTAGCATAGTAGAGTCTAACACCTTTTCCTATAGAAATCCTCATAAAGTTGGATTTGGATTAGATAATTGTAAGTATTTTTATATGTGAACTCTACCAAGGGAAAGTGTTGATCCCAATATCATTGGAATTCCAAAAAGCATGTTCTCAACAAATCCTCTATAGTTCTAATCATTTTATTTTATTGGCCATTCGACCAAGGGTAATATGTAGTATAGAAACTCATATTTGTATCCAATGATTTATAAATAATTCTCTTGAACCTATAGGTAAGCCTCATATCTCAATAATATATAATGGAAATTGGTAATCCATATATCCTTTCCACTTGTCTTGTGTATATCTCGATGATTTGGTCAAGAGAGAAATATTCATTGATTAAAATGAAATGCACTGACTTTATAAGGTGATTAACAATAACCCAAATGTAGTTATGGATTTTAGATTTCCTAAGGAGTCCTATAATTAAATACCTGGATATTTTTTCACATTTCTATACAGGTATGGGTAATTGTTACATCATGCCCTTTAAAACTTTATTTTTTAGCCTTAACATGTTAGAATATAAAGCATCGAGATACAATATCTATAATTTTCTTCATTATGTTGTCCCAATATAAGTTTCTCTTCATAACCCTATACATATAGGTGCTATATAAATGAATAGAGAGGTATGTGTTATGTGAATCATACAAAATCAAACTCTTTTGATCTGGTTTTTATGGGAAAAATATCATAGTTCTAAACCATATAATTCTATCTTTATAAAAATTAAAATATATAATATTAACTAACTTTCTCTGAAGCTCCACATCATATATATAATCCTCTTTGATCTTCATATGTATAGATGTTTGAGATGTTATTTTAGTAAGTTAGAATGATATTCATTCAATTATTATTCCCATTCCTATCCTTTTCATGTCCAAGAATATCAGATTCCTATCAATTCATATCATGGATATGGTTACAAGATCCTTTTGAATCAAAGCATATTTCACTTTATTAAACTTCATAATATGGTAATGGATTAGACAACGAAAATCCTTGATTATCTTTAACCACCTTTTTGGCACATTTTAAGTTATTTTTGTGTGAATATATTCTTGAGGATATCATGGTTCATATATAAGCCTCAATTCTCCCAATATAGGTAATGTTACCAAATATTTAATGAAATGATCACTACATCCTACTCTATCTCATTCATTATATAGTTTTTATTATGGATATTGAATTATAGAGAAGAATAAGCTATCACTTTATTGTTTTTAGGAGTAAAAAAAACCGTTATTAGATGAATCAATATAGATAAAAAATAGTTCCCCAATTATGTGTAGTGTTAGAATATTTTTAGTGACTATCTATTTATTTAAATCATTGAATCACTTTTCACATTAATTATTCTAGAAAATATTTAAACCCTTTTGAGTTATAATGGTTAGTGGGGTTGAAAATCATGAAACTTTTCTCAAAAATTAACAATATTACCAAACTAATCTAAGGAAAATATAGATATGTATTAAATATTCTGGTCTCGGGAATTATTTAATAAGCTCTATTTTTAAAGTATCCACATATTCACCCTATTTTTTTTATTAAATGACCTAAGAAGTATATATTTTATAGCCAAAATTAACACTTTTTCTCAATTTATTTAGTTCAATACTCAAAGTATCCTCATGTTCCACCTTGATTTTGGATTATATGATACAATATTCTATAAATATAAGCAAATATTTGTCATGGTATTCTCTAAAGACTCTATTCATCAAGTCCATGAATATTTCCATACCATTGGTGAGTCTATATGGAATCACTATGAACTTGTAGTGATCATGCCATACATGAAAATAATTCCTTGGAATATCATCCTTATTCACATTTAATTGGTAATATATTGACCAAATATCAACCTTAGATAAGTAATTGGAGCATGTAACTGATCAAACAAGTCATTAATCTATGATAGTGTATACCTGTTCTTTATTATGATCTTATTCAGTTTATTATAATAAAGGTAGAGACACATTGACCCATCACTCTTATTTATAAAGAGGATAGGTTTAACCCATGGTGAATCACCTTGGTGTGTAAATCCTTTATCTATTTTCTCTTATAGTTTCGTCTTCACTTATACTAGTTTAATAGTGTCCATTGTATATGCAGTTTTGGGAATCGAAAAATATTTATCTATAAGTTCAATTGATAACTCAAAATTTCGATTATGATGAAGACTAATAAATTCTCCAATCAATACATTAACATATTATTTTAGAAAGGGTGTGTCATTAAGAGTGAACCTATACATTATCTCAATCATTTGAGTTAGATATGTGTTATACTAACATAATAATATCTATGTTTGAGAAGATGTTTCCAAAATAGATTTATCCCCCTATTTGAACTTGTATATATTTAGAGTATGATCTGAGATATATAAGGTGAATTTCTACCCACGATAGTTGATGTGAGCTCTATATATTTACATCCATTATATGAAAAATATAACATTACATTCCACTAAATTGATTATCATAAGGTCTTTTTGAATATTTATCCTTAAAATATTGAATGGAACGAATTTATATGATATATATGTATTGATTTCCCTATTTTTAGTTTTCATCAACAACTCAACTTCCATGTTTTCAGGTAGTGTTTAAATAGTTATAATAAAAATGAATGATATGGAATAATTCATTTAACTATAATAAAATAGTACAATATCTATTCTTGAATGAATAATTAGTGAACCTGTCACCACTCTATTTTTGGATCCACCTCAGTAGTAGTGGAAGCATAAGCTCACCACTGATCTCTTGGACTTGGATGTTGTTTTCATCAGTTATCTTTAACAACCCTTGGTTTCAAGAAATTATTTCTATTATCCATTTCTTATATCTAGTTCCATGAGACCACTGAGAATCACCATTCTACATCTCAAATGTAAGGTCAAAAAAACAATTTACGCATATATATCAATGTCTCTAATTGATAAATTTTTTCATAAACTCAACTCTAGCCAAATAAATAAGTGGTCAAATTCACTTTTAAGGCCAACGATAATGTTATAAGAATACCCTAAAATCCTTATAATGTTTTATTCATATAACCCAATGGATTCATCATATTTTCTTTCTAATCTTAAGTAATTCCATCCCAATTTTTGGATGGAGAGTACATGGAAAATATTTGTTGATAAATATCTTCTCGAATCCATCCCATTCCATATCTTTAATTTCATCTGTAGGATTTGTATTCTAAATCTGTTTCCACATTTAATCAAATTCTCCCTATAAGAAATAAACAACCACTATTACATTGTCCTTATCATAGAATCTGAGTAAAGATAATGTATTCTCAATGGATCTAATATATTTATTTAAAATTTGGAAGATCAAATCATTATTTTCTATTAAAAAATCATAAAGTACACCAGTATACAATAAAATTTCAAGGAGGTCTAAAATAGTTCAATACAAGTTCATCAACTCTAAAAAGGATAATGCACTCTGAGCATAGGGATCCAATACCAGTGTAGATCAATCGAGGGGAATCAGGATCTTCTTTTGTAGTCAAGAAGTCGGCGACTTTGATTGGGGATCATAAGATCTGATAAAAGTTAGAGGCATTTTTCACATAAATTACTCAACAGTTACTTTCACTTTCTTTGATGAAGGGGAGTAAGACATGATTAATTTTATTATTCATAACTTGATTTAGTTGTGATATTACTACCATAAATTTCTATGCTTTCTCACCCATTGTATTTGAAATTTAATTAGGTTAATCATCACATTTCTCGTTACATATGTTGCTGACATGATTACTCCTATTTTCCACTATTTTATTAAATAAAGGAAATTTCTGGATGGGGTTACATGAAAAAATAATAATAGAAAAATTAAATCTACTTAACTTAGATAGAATGGAATATATTCCATAACTTATGAATCTATAAGTTTTATTCTTGGTTATCCATTTTAAATTTTTTGTTAAGTTCTCTAATATAACATTGTATTTAAATCCTTTATAATTGTTTTTGAATAGAATATGAATTGTACAGATAATATAACCCAATAGTTTCTAGACATGTGTGTAGTCTTAATACCACTAATTATGTACTAAGTTAATATTTATCTAATGCTCAACCATTATTTTTTGGGGTGATTACCCCTAGGTGCATCAGTGCAAGAAACATATCCACTTTCCAATATCTTGACTGGGATGAGATTTATAGAAAACTATATACTGTATACTTTATAAAAAATTAGTTATGTTCACTTATATTTATACACATCGCTAGGGCATTAATGAATGATTTCTAAATTTTAATACCACAAATTAACTTAAAATTTCTCTGATTCCAACTCCAATGAATCATATTTATAACACATTTTATTTCACACTTTCTAATATAAAATTTGTATTATGCAATCCCAAAAAATTTATAGTACTAGTGTCCTTGTAAAATTATGCACACAAAACATTATCATAAAATAAAATAAAACATCATTATTTAAAACTTCATATTGTGTACATTTCTTTTAAACACTTAATACAGCACTGGATAACCTATGGAAATATATAATAAAAGGGGTGAGATATAAAGCCTAATAAGGAGGCAATGAAATCATAAAATGATGATAACTAATATAAGTGAATAAAAAGTAACATCATGATAACATAAATAGATAATAATAATACATACTAATATGGAGGCATGGTATTATGAAATGACATCATAAAATCATGGTATTATAGGAATTTTTAAACAACAAAAAATGTGACATCATAAGAATAATTTTATGGTAACCACCAAGATATCATAATATGGTCTGATTTAGAAAACCACTTTCACACAAAACATGGTATATCATGTGATGAATGCATTACCCTATTAATTGGAGAACTATGAGGGAGCACCCTTTTTATATTTGACTTTATGTGTGCCACATCGATCATTTAACATAAGAACATATTTCAGTATTTTATTCCCATGAGTACGAAAAGTGGTTTTCTTACATAGAGTCACCTGATAAATAAAATATAGTTATAATAAGTTGAATACCCTTGAATGGAAATAGGGATGGGTATTCACAACACAAGGGTATTGCATGGAAAATCAAGGGATAATTTCAACAGCATAACGAGAGTACATAAAATAACATTAAAGGAATTAATGAGAGATAATGGTGGTATCTCATTAATAGGGAATCATTGGGTATTATAGGATAGTTATGAACTAATGAGAACATAACCAATTATAAATCATAATTCTTCTAACAAATAAAGTTCTTGAATTAAAAATAAGAGGGAGAGAACCCTAATTTTGAGGGGTTGCTTATTATGTTAGGGAGAAGCTCCCTAGAACCATAGAAACTACCTATAATGGATCAAAAGAGATACAATTAGGGCAAATTTATCCTAGATGGTTGGGTAGTGAAGAATAAAGGGATAATATGATGGAATTTATAGCAAATGATAGGATATTATTTATTAATTTAAAAATGTATTTCTTAGACACCTAGTTAAAAAAAATAAAAAACCATTGGCCTTTCCATGGTTTTCCCATCTTATTTTCCATGGGGAGTGGTTTTTAATATTTTATTACAATAAAAATATAAATATATAAAATAATATAATTCATGATTTGTAAGTAATTCATGTTCATAAAAAATTAATGTTTTAAATATCAAAATATCCTTTCGGTTTTGGAAGGTTCTTTATAGGTTTGGAAAAAGAATATTGTCTTAATAAAATACTATATTTTAATATAAAGAACTATTTTTTCAATAAAACCATTTATAAAATTTATTAAATAACTTTTATTTTATAATAATGTCATAATGCTTACTGTATATTCATATCATAGTTAATTATTCTCTAAAAATTTGATTGTCTCAGAAAATTATGAAAAATTTTCCATTAGAAAATTTCAATATAATGATTAAAAAATGATATTATTTTTATTGAAATAATTTTATAAATTTTATAAAATTAACTTTTAAATAGAATTTATTATTTATTAAAAATTAATAGTTTTTATGTCATAATAAACGTTTTGAACCTTATAGAAATAAATATGGATATAATAAAATTATATTATTAGTTATATTTAAATAAATATTATTATAAAACACTATTTCATAAAATTATATTTTATTTAAAATTATTGAATTTATCAGAAAAGTGTATTTCAATTAATATTTAATATTTTCCAAAAATACTATTATGTTTTATTTTTATATAATGATCTATTTATCAAATTCATCATATATGCATGTTTATTTTAAAAATAATAATGAAAATGGGATTTAAGAAACCATTAATTGATTTCTAAAAAGGAAATTACACCTTTAAAATAATAACATTTATATACCTAACCCCTTATTACATCAACAAACACCTTAATGTTATGATGTGTAATATTTGTGCTTTCATGGGGTGGCTCAGCTAGAATTTATCATGTGGTGGTCTCTGATAACATTAAATGTTCCTATATGTAGTTCCTCTCGAGTTTCACTTGTTGTTGCTCTGTTTGGGATCAGTAAACAGTGAACCCCACTAATGATTCCTCTTACCAAGATCTATAAAATATGATTTATATGACATGGTATTACTATTTGAATTAATTTTTTCTCCCTTATATATCAAATAGTTCTATTAATTAACATTAATATATACTAATTCTAATAGTCACATTATAAAGACTACATTACCAATGATAATAATTCCCAACGGTCCTAATGAAATATGGGCATAATTCACAATGTTTATAATTCCCTAGGGTTATAATTTCCAATGGTCATAATTTTTTTCTACATCCTTTAAATTCATCCCATGTTATTCATTAATCTATTAATTAAATTATTATCAAGGTTTAATATTCTTCATTTTCAAAATGAATATTACATTACTAATGTTTTGTTTCTAATTTACAGTTTTTTTGTGAGTGTGATAATCCTCAGAGATCAAGATGATCTTAATTTTCCTACTCTATTCATTTTTTTATATTTTTTTTCTTATGTAATATTATGAATTTTAATAGGTTTAATTATTAACTAAAATTAATGTTCTAAATTAATTAAATAAAGTGTTTTCATTGTGTTTTAAATTATACTACATTACTAAATTTGTCACACTTACTTTAGTTTTATTTTTATATATCACAAGTTATCATAAATACTGGTTATATTTATTGAAGAATATACTAAAAACTCAAGGTTTCAGGGTGGTATCATAGAATCCATTTATCTTTTCTTACTATTTTGTGGAGATGGTAAGCATTAGATTTATAAATGTTTCAAAGTTTTTTAGGGATCTCAAATTAGTGAATCGTATAAATGTTTTCTAGTGGGAAGTCTAGGATACTAGGGAAATATAATTATTGTTCCTGGATTTTGATGTTATAGTTGAAATATTTATTCAAGATGATGCGTATATTTTAGGATCCTATTTTGGTTTTAGATCTCAGACCATTAGTATGAGGAATTTTTACATTCATCATTATTGGAATGTATGAATAAAATTAAATAAATATTATTGCATGTGATTGATATCATTGATGGTGAGGGTTCAACTATGTAATGTTTTAACAAAAAATTATGTAGTGTTTTTCTATATAACTTGTTAGTGGAATTCTACTCAGCTGAAAAATGATTTTTTTCTATAATGATAGGTTATGTGAATATTATAGAGGTATTATCCATGATAATTACTATGTATCCCTTCTATGTAAGGTAAATATAGTACCCATTAGTGGGTTGATATTTGAATTTGATTCCTTGATACTAGTTTGGAAATGGAAGTTGGTTAAGTTACTTATAGTTTCAACAATAACCTATTTATTTTTTTCTCATATATATTCTTGATGGAATTATATTTAAAAAACCCTAAAATAATATCTTACTTGATACATATCATCATGAGATGATGAAACTATATTCTTTTATATGGGATTGTGGTCCTTGAGGTGGCAGTCTAGTATATAGGTTCTCAATGAGGATGAGGTCATCGGAGTGGCTAATGGCTTGTCAGGAGATTTTTGCTATGTATATGTGTATGAGAAACTTATAGTGGTTGTTTTAGATTGTGTATTTAGATATGTTTTTTTTATAGGAGAGTGGATGTTCCCTATGAACAATTACCTATGTGAGATATGATTTATGGACTAGGTTGGAGTGCCTAGGGACTTTGAGATATAGCTTATGATATTGGTCAGCTGAGTGATATGTGAGGATAAATTGTCAGAGGGGTTAGCTTGAAATTTTAATTTTACTTAGAGATAAGAGGAATGGGTAGATTCCTTTTGAATGATATCCATGCATGGGAGGTTCTACCAGGTATATGGTATAGTCATGGTGATGCCTTAATCTTTTTTGAAGTAAATAATTTGAGGTTATTTGGTATCGATGTTTGTTTTTGATGGGAAGGATTGAAAAAACCTAATATTATATGATATATTTCTCTTTAAATAAAATATCTTTCATATATATATATTGTTACATTAAACCCTGATATTTTAAAAGGACATTATGTTGGATAAAGTATATGATATGCAATACCGAGCTTAAACAAACCATGAAATATTGTTATATGACTTTTATAACCTAGTTGTTGAATTGGTGGGTATGAATAGAAATAAAGAAACAATGAAATATATATTAATATATTAATAAAGACAAATTTTTTGATTAATTATTATAAAATATGATCTCAATTTTATGTAAAGTCATTTTATTCATTAAAAATGAGTTTTCTTTAAACTTGAATTTATTTATTTTCGTCAGATAATATAATAATTAATTTCTAAAACTTTTATAAATTTTATTTAATAAAACTAATTTTATTTTCAAAATCATTATGTAATAATTATATTATCGGGAATTTTTTGAATTATTTTTCAAAGATTGATTTTTTAGTGAATAGTGAAAAATACTATTTTTATTGAAAACTGTATTTTTGATTCATGAATTTATGAAGCTCAATTTCTTTTAAAAAAATTTAAAAATTTAATTATTACTATTATATTATAAAAAATTTAATTTATTTCATTGAAATCAATTTTATGGTTTAATTTTGTATAAAAACATTGAAATACATGAAAAAGGAATTTGTATGAATTTTTTTCTTGCATTTTTTGTTTTTATCTAAAATTAATTTTTTCCACTTATTGGAATTTAATATTGAAAAATGGATCCCATATTTTTAATCATAAGTTTAAATGTTTTAAAATCTGGATTTTATTATTTTTCATTATTAATAGCAATCGTTGAAATTTTTGTTACCATAGTAAAGGGTAAATAATGCAATTATGTTTAAAATAATACGATAAGGACTAAAAATGACCCTAAAACTTGCATTTATCCTATTGGATGAGTGAGGTTTGTCCATTTCTATACAATTTTTGAACACATGGAGACTCAATTCTGCATTTATTTTATTTTCACCTTTATAATATTTAACTAAGACATATTGATAAAAATTTCACTTTCCTTCTTTTAATATATATAATATTTTATGATAATGATAATATAACTTATACTGAGTTATAATTATTAATTTTGAATATAAATTATTTTTTATCATGGTAATTTATTTATAATTTTTTATTTATTAAATGGTTACCTTATGTGCTTGAAAATCATTAGCACAACGATAATTTAATTAATACAAAAATAACTAAATGATTTTAAAAATATTAAAGGTAACATAATTTGAAATAATTATTATGTTCCAAAAAATTTATATATGGATATATCATATTAATTTTTTTAAAGGATTATATTTAAATTATAACTTTTTATTGATATATTTAAAGTCAAATTAAATGAATAGTTCCCAAATTGACATTAATTAAATTTTATAATAATTTTTTTATGAAATTAGTTAAAAATATCATAAAAATTATATATTCCTCTAAATTAATGAGATATTATTTTTAACATCAACCATGGTCAATTTATAGGTCATTTTTCTTTCTTATGAAAACATTCGTGACCCTTAAATGATAGAAAACATTAATATTACAGTAATTGTCGAAAGGGATAATGAGGGTTTAAACTAAACGATAAGGTTGAAACTGTAACAAAAAAGGTAAAAATTTTATTTTATTAGATTAGTTAGACTCATATTCCACTTATAATTGAATTATATCAATTTGGAATCATTTGGAAATGAAAAATAATTTATATTAATTTACTACTTTTATGAAATTCCAAGAATGAACCTCCACTAACTTATAAAAGAAAAGAACTTATATCATTTATTTGAAACACTTTGAGCCATATATCTTAACCAAACCATACCTAATTATCTTCCAAACATTATTTTCCATGTTTTGGAGGGTTTTTTTCTTCCTTAAATACCCACCCATGCATCCTTTATATGAGATCCGAATAAGGTTTCTTTAAGAGAAGGTAATCATCTATACCGACTCTTTCAATTTTATTTCTTATTATAAATCCTTTTAATATGTTTTAACTATTATAAAATAATAAATATAGTATCATAAAAATTAATTGATTTTATTTTTAATATTTCACAACCATTTTCTCTCTATTTTCCATCCAATGAAAATTCAAAACATTCCTTCCGCGTACGTACAACTTACTGTCTCTACATAACGGTGTAATTAATTTTCTAACACCACTTTAGTTGGATGGTTATAAAGATGTAAATGAAGAATATATATAATATTTATGACCTAATTATTATTCTATAATTTTAATATCATACCTACCTTATTACCTTCCATCCCTTGGAAAACGATAATGTCGCCCATGCGTACGTATAGACTACCACCTCCACAATGAAATGTTTCCCTTTTAACATTTCATATTTATATGGATAGTAATAAGGATTTAATTAATGAAAATATAATATGTAAATGATCTAATAATGATTCCGAAATGGTTAATTATTATTTATCTTTCTTTTTTCCATCTATCAAAAAGTGAAGACATTGTTCATGTGTATGTATGACCAAGCATCTCCATGAATAGTGTAATTTATTTTTCTATATCATTATCTAATTGATGACTAAAAATATCTATATGCTTATTATATATGATATTTACATCATGAATAAAATTATAGATATTACTGAACCATGAACAAGATTCAAGGACGGAAACTATTGAAGTAAAACATATATGAAAAATGATGTAGTTAACATAAAAAATCATGATAATAATGAATTATTGTTAAAAAATGGGTCATAAAATGTTATAAGTGTATATATATGATATTATATATATTTTATAATGTTATTTTATGTATGTATAATAAATATAAATGTATTATACGTGATATTAAAATAACATACAAGGCATTTCAAACTTGAGGTAAGGGATTTTGGTCACAATTTCCACTCTATTGAGACATATTGGGTATTATGTGCCATTTTTTACTTTTATGTGGTGAATATAATTATGCTCTGAGAAATTTAACATGAATACATATTTATTAATAATTATTAATTGTTTGATTAATTTTACTCTTTCATGAGGAATATGTTAATGAAAATATGATCTTATTTATTTTTTGATCGGGTATATTTCTCTTTCATATCCTCTTTTTTCAAAACATGTTTACAAAATTCTTTTTTATTACTCAAATTATTTATTAAGAAAATTTTAAATTATCTTTTAATTTTTATGTGGTTTTAAGGAAATCATTATTGTATTTTTCATAAAAGAATCATTTTCAAATATTTTTACAAAACTTAAAATCAATGTTTTATTTTTAGTGTATACAACATGAAAGGACGTCCCCACCATAAAAACAATTAAATTATATCTATCATGTTCTATAAGTTTTCAATGATTTTACAAATAAAAATCTTTTATAAATTTTTTTTCTTAAATATTCTTATATTATTTAAAATAATGGATTTTACTAATGAACATCTCTCATCTCTTGATTAATTCTCATGGTGTATATTCTGGCTTGGTGTGTACTCTATATGAAACGGTATATGTTGGACGGATTGTATACCCCACTACACATGATGTAATCTATTATTTTACCTCATGAAAAAACAAAACTAAAGAATCTATGTGTAATCTTTATGAAAATTAATGTGTTAGATGTAATCTACTCCATTTATATATCTTGTAGTCACAACTGGAACATGTTCATCAAATGTCCGTAAATATAATACGTATAATAAATAAATATTTTTCACTTTGACAACATGGTTTCCATGATTCACATGGGCCAAATCAAGTAGGGTTACATGGCATGTACCTCAGCTACATATTGTGTTACCCATCAAACCTGGTGACATATGGTCTAATAATATATCATGTGTAATGACACCATATAATATTATACTAGAAAACTCACCACGATCAACATAGGCATATATTAGGGTGGTTCACCAGATTATGTGACATGTACTTTTGGAGTTAAATTCCATGTAAAAGTTTCATCTAGTAAAAATCATCGACATCTACTAATTATATCTTTGGTTATTCATCATTTTTTCATATCTTATTCTTAGTCATATGAATGTTAACAAACACGTTATGTAAACTTTTGGATTATAAAATAAAAATATTAGAAATGAAAACTAACTTAAATTGAATAAATCAATCAATGACCATTAAATAATTATAAATTAATATATGATCACTCTAATACCACTTGAATTAACTAGAGAACATTCAATACGATTGGAACCATTCACAAAAAATGGTTTTATTGGTTTTTAGAGATTTATTCTTAGAATTGGATATACCGGAACCCCAGAATCCTCATTATATGATCTTTAATATACAATTTATTATTAATTTATAAATTAAAATCACCTCTTGTATTATAATTATATCATCATTGTTGAATTGATTGAACACTATTTTTATACCTTCATTTCTATGAAGGATTAAAGTGTAGAATTAATTTAGTAGTATCCACATGTTGTCTACAAATGTTAAAACATCCTGGATAAGTCATTTCATGATGATGTCAAAGATCGATCGTCATCAACCATTCCTATTGATCACAACTAGAATTCATTCTATAATAGAATGAATACATATTGTCCTCTCTAGGACTAGAGAGGGAGGAAGAGGATAGATTATGTTCATTCTTGGGAGTGTTCTAGAAACATTTCTCTCTCCACTTGAAAGAATTCTATATATAGAAAATATTTCGCACAACGTAATCGATCTTATAAGAAATGATATAACCATATTTATATACATAGTTCAAAGAAATAGTTTTCAAAAAAAAAGTACATAATCGATATCTAAATTCTTAAAAAATCACACATAGAATAATAATAATAATATTATAATTATTATTTTTATATAATTGACATGCATAAAACTCAAATATTATTAAATACCATTTATCAATTTAAATAATATTAAATATATCATTTGTTTTTGACCCTTTAACTCATCCCATCAATCATATTTTTAATTTATCAAACCTTGAATAAAAACTATTTATTTAAATAAATAAATATCATCGTATTATTCATTAAATAAATATTTATATGATCAATATAACCTAAGTAATTAAATTTCCCTTAAAATTTTGAATTATATTTATAATACTATTAAATAAAAATATAATTTAACCAAGGTTATATATTAATTTAGTGTGGATCCCTTTAGACCACTTTCTTAGTGGTCTTTGGAAAGATGGAATAATGTACAAGATCAATATCTAGTAACACATCATGGACCCATTGAGAGAAACATTAATGTAAAAATGAAAAAAACCTCTTATAGATAATCACAGTGTAATATAATCATTTTCAATTTATATCTCATAAAGTATGTTGCATATATATTTCATCAACCTATAATCTGGATATATCATTAATTTAATTTCTAGAAATGAAACTATCTATAAAACTACCATATAATTAATCATATAGTTCCATTGCAAGAAATTTTTATGATATATAAAAATCCATTAACTCCAAAAGGACAAATTATTTATTTATGTATTCATTAATTCTTTATCATTAACGACACACCCAACATATCTACCACATAGTGAATATATTTCATTACAATTTTCATCAATAAATCAATGTATAATGCTTTATATATACATTAATAACAAGATCAAGTCTAAATAATAATACACACATCCTCAAATAGTAATATCTAATGACATGTATAACATGTAGAATTCATACGGGTAGGTCTATTCTCATAACCACCTCTCTTGGAGATTTCCAAGTGAAAACTTTATAAGAATAAGTATCAATGTATTATGATCCCTTTACATTTGATAACTTAGATCATCTATCTACTATAATATTTTTTAATCTAGTAATAAAACATATATTTAAGAATATTGTCATAGATTTTCAAGGCTCTCACTATAGTGGGGAAATACTATAAACTCTTTATATTAAAAATACTCTAAGGACATTATCACATTAATTTTATGCATACTAACTCCCATAATTTGAATGAATATTTATTAATATTAAATACTTTGAATATAAATATAATTAAAAGTAAAAATTAGTTGATTATAGGGAACTAACTCAAAAATTTCTTCAAGAAGGTGGATGAATCATCATGTTAATGCGTGGATTACCAATGTTTTGACTAAGTGATGGTCAGGAGCTAGTATCCCCTTTCTTATATTGACTATTTGTTTGAACAGGTAAGGGAACCAAGTATTTCTTCAAATTTGACTTGAGATTATGTTGTTATCAGTTTTTGGTGAGGCATTTTGATATTCTTAATATTTATTTTAGGATGATTTATGGTCTTTATGAGTATATCATCATTATATTTAGTTTAAAAATGCATGGATAATGTTTTCTGACCTAATGAGTCAAGTATTTCATCCTTAGTTAGATTTTTTTGTGATTTTATTTATCAATTATATCATGTTATTTAACACAGTGTGATAGGATCACACTCTGCATTTGGAGATAGTTTTAAGCACACTAAGATAGAATCAACTATATTCCAAGATCACAAACTATCACTTTTATATCGAGGAGGTTCTATTCTGAGGAAACTTAATATCAGAGGCTTCCATATCAGTAGAACCTATGAAGGTTGGGTTCATGGTTTCTAATGGGTGACCCAGTAATGTTTTTGAGTTTGATAGCTTCCTGGTTTTGGCAGGTTATTATAGGAGATTCATTTAGGATTTTCTCAATTGGAAGCACTGATGACATCCTTGAACAAAAAGCTGGTGAAGTTTAAGTGGTCCAATCCTTATGATAGATCCATCCAGGATCTAAAGGGAAATTTGACTTCTATATAAATTATAACCTTAAATGAGTCATGTAAGAAGTATACCTCTATTTTGATAAATCATGGGTAATTCATAAAGTCACTCGAGGAAAAGATGAGAGAATAGTTTCCTATGGATCTAGTAAATTGAGGCTATATGAGCTGAATTATCCAACTCATGATTTTTTGTTGGAATAATTACTACAAAACATGCCTTTAATAGTGCTAAAATTAGCTATTTCAGTGTAACAAAGCACTGAGTACAAGAGCATGATTAAAAATCCAAGTCATTTCCCAATGATAGAGAAGCACTGATAAAGACACATTTCATCAATTGTAAAAAGGTTTTGATAAAGGGACCATTTATTAGTGTTTTTTATAGAATATAAATGATCTCATTTATCAAAACTTTTAGAAGAGATGATAAAGGGTCATACCATAATGTGTTGTTAAATTTATAACACACTTTAGAAAAAGTAACAACAACAAAAAGTAGGTTTCAAATATAGAATTTAAATGAAATAAAATTTTAAACAAAAATAAAAGAAAAAACTATTAGAAGCATTTCAAACATTGGTTTGTACCATTACATGAGTAATAAAAAATTATCACAGGCCTTTAAAAACATTAATGTTCCTTTATCTTTGGCCCCTAACCCCTGGTCATTGAATTTTCGAATAAAACACCCCAGATTAAAATATAATTAATATGTATAAAAAAAATTATTATTTTATTAATAATATAAAGAATCAAATTAAACAAAAAATGTCAATTTTAAATCAAACTTTGATTTATACCAGAAACATCGTGTATTAGATTGAGTTGTGACTGATTCTTACACGTCACACTATTTCTTATTCATCTTCAAGAATTATATATTATAAAATTAACTAAATAATTATAAAATAAAAATTATAAGTAAAATAATTAAGTAATAGTAGATAAAATGATGAGAAAAAAATCAAAACTTGTTTTCTCAGTTTTTGCGATGTGATTAATGTCTTAAACTAAAATGGCACTTATATAATGAAAACATTAACTTTGAGTAATATCAACCACATAAAGTGTCATATTGAAATTAAGAAAATTTATATATTTCATAAATGAATTATATATTGTTTTCTTAAAGAATAAAAAAAATATGTATGTCTTTTCTAGGTTTTAAGTATGTCACTTTTTTTTTACTAAAATGTAATTTTAAACTAGAAACACACACTTTGAGTCATACCGGGAACATCATGTGTCAGATTGTTTTCATACTGATTCCTACATCTCGAAATGGAATTATGAATCATTTTATAATTATTCTAGACAAATTGAGTGAGTTTTCTTGATTTTTAGCGAGTATTACATTTTTAAACTAAAATGTCAACTTTAAACTAAAAAGGTAAACTTTGAGTCATATCAATCGTATCATGTATTAGATTGTGGTGTGTATGATTCCTGCATTTCAAAAATCACTTATGGATCCTTTTCATAAAGTATTATAATAATATGAATAGATTTTCTCAGTTTTGAGTATGTCATTTTTATTTTCTTCTAACATTAATGTCAATTTTAAATAAAAAGACACACATAGAGTCATATCGGTCACATAGTGAACCAGATTGAGGTACAATAATTCCTAAATGTAGAACTTTAGTTATGTATCATTATAATAAAATATCATAAATAGTCTAAATTAATTTTCATTATTTTGAAAATTTCACTTTTCCTTTTTTACTAAAATGTCATTTTAATCTGGAAGCACTTACTTTGAGCCATACTAGTCACATCATGTGTCGGTTTGACATATGGCTAACAAAAACGACTTATGAATATTTTTTCATAAATTATGACGACAATATGAAGGTTTTTTATTAGTTCTTAGTGAGTGACATAATTTTTGAACTAAAATGACAATTTTAAACTGATAATTGACATTTTGAGTCATACTGGGAACACCGTGCATTGGATTGTGGTGAGGATAATTACAACACTTCAAAAATATCTTATATATCATTTTAATAAAGTATGAGAAAAATATTAATGCATTTTATCAGTTTTGAGTTTGTTACATTTATTTTATACTAATTTTAATGTAAATTTAAAATAAAAATTCATAGAGCCATACCAGTCACACCATGCCTTATATTGAGGTGTGGCTAATTTCTACATATCACAAATCCCTTATGGGTCAATTTACTAAAATATGAAAACAATATGATGTTTTTTTTCAATTTTGAGTTTACAAATTATCTTTTTTACTAAAATTAATGTCAATTTTAAATAAAAAGACAATCTTGGAGTCATACCGGTCACACTGTTCATCATATTGAGGTGAAGTTGTTTCCTACATATAAAATAACTTATGGATCATTTTACTAAATTAGCCAAAAAAATTGAATGTGTTTTCTAGGTTTTGAGTATGTCACTTGTCTTTTTTACTAATATTTTATTTTAAATTAGAAACATGCACTTTGAGTCATACCAGTCACATTGTGTGTTGGTTTGACATGAGATGAATTCTAAAATTTCAAAAATGAATTATTAATATTTTTTGCTAATTTATCAATATAATACTAGTGTGTTTTCTCAATTTTCAATGAATGACACACTTTTTGAACTAAATTGTCAATTTTAAACTCATAATGTACACATGGAGTCATGTTGGGAACATTATGATTCATTTTGAGGTGTGGGTAATTACTAAATTTCATAAATGACTTGTTGATAGTTTTCCTAAAGCATGGAAACAATCCAAATTCGTTTTCTTTGTTTTTGAGTATGTCACTTATCTTTTTTACTAAATTTAATGTCAATTTTTAATAAAAGACACTCTTTGAGTCATATAGGGCACATCATTCATCATATTGAGGTGAGGATGATTCATACACATAAAAAATGACACAAATATCTTTTTAATAATGTATATAATTAATCTAAATTCATTTTCTCATTTTTTGAGTTTTTCACTTGTCTTTTTTACTAGAATTAATGTTAATTTTAAATAAAAACACACAATTTGAGTCATACTGGTAATACTATGCATCTGAATGAGTCTATGATGATTCCTAAACATAAAAATGAGTTATGGTTATTTTTAATATTTCATCAAACCAATCATAATACTTTTTATTGGTTTTGAGTATATCACTTTCCCTTTTTATTAAAATTAATGTCAACTTTAAATAAAAAGGCACACATGGAGTCAACTGATCACACCGTGGGTTGGATTGATATGAGATTTGATTCCTACACATAAAAAATGACATATGAATCATTTTACTAAAGTATAAAAACAATATAAATCTATTTTCTTAGTTTGGATTATATCACTTCTCTTTTAACTAAAATGTCATTTAAAAAATGAAACAACTACTTTAAGTCATACTTGTCACATTGCATGTCAGCTTGATGTGATACTGATTCATAAACATTATAAA
Organism: Viscum album; assembly: GCA_963277665.1. NCBI lineage: Eukaryota > Viridiplantae > Streptophyta > Magnoliopsida > Santalales > Viscaceae > Viscum > Viscum album. Next base: position 1,844,302,063 of record OY728136.1, read on the forward strand.
CGAATTATGAATCATTTTACTAAATTATTAAGACAATAAGAGTTTGTTTGATCATTTTTTAGTGAGTGACACACTTTTTGAAACAAAAATGTCAAATTTGAATGGATAATGAATACATTGAGTTATACCGGGCACAACAAGCATAAAATTAAGGTGATGCTTAGAACAACCCTGCTCTTTATTTCATACTTAAAAATAATTTATTACATTAAATATTATCTTGATAAAATATAGAATATATAGAGGTATAAGGTCTTTGTGGATTAGGAACATTACATAATAACTTAGAACATAAAACACAACATATTTATTGAAAACTTCTTTTACATGACCACTACATTCCTTCGTAATTAGCATTGCATGGGATAACCTGAGAACATGAATAAGAAAAATGGTCATCTATAAATCCAATTAATGGAGTAAAAAATCATAATATGAAGAATATATTATATGTTAGGCAATAGGCATATCAATGGAGCACAAGAGAAACATGAACCTAAAGGTATGATATAGCTTGATTATCATAACATGGAAATGTGGAATCAACATTTAACAAGATATTAGCATGATCCAAGGATATTTTCACATGGAGGATAATTAAGCCCTCATTTCACTTGAATTAGAATGAGTAAACCCTCATTTCCTGTGACGTATCATGATACTAATCTTTACCCATTGTATTAGAGCGCTATCAGGGTGCACCCTTTTTAATCATTTAATTTCATGCATAAGTGTGCCACATGGATCATATAACATGAATTAATTAATCATAATCATTTATTCCATGATAAATGAATTTGGAATCAATACATGAAACTATGTAATCAATAAGTAAATTTTGATAAAGGTGAATACCCTTGATAGAGATATGGGCATGGTATTCACTATACAATGACTTTGTCTTGGAAAATCGTGATGCAATTTCAACTGCATAACAACATGAAATGAGAATTAATAAAAATTGTTGTTGAGAGATAAAGGGGTGTCTCATCATATTTACATAAAATTTACATTAATGGGGTAATATAGATACTTTTCCCAACATAGGTAATGGAATTTTGATTAATAATACAAAAGAATTTCTTGTAACTAATGAGAAGAGAGAAATTCCTTACTGAATTTTGGAATGGTAACAGGAGTAAATGGGAGAATTAATGAGAGATAAATGGTTCTATCATCATTAAAACATAATTAGTGCAGAATGGGGGAAGTAATAAATCATACCACAACATTTTAAATTGAAAATAAAAGGGAATAACAACATAAAGAAACATGGATAAAAATGAGAAAGGAAGTAATTCCTTACTTGGAAGTGTGATTCCAAAGGCTTGGGAGAGGCTTTAGAGAGGATTATAGGGAGCTTGGGGAACCTTGGGAGGATTCTAGAGAGATGAGGGAATAGTTTTGTCGAGATATAATGGCTTTGAGTGAATTGGAAGTGGGATCTTGGGTGGGTTTATATAGGAAACTTGATAGAATTATTTATCATTTTGGTTTTGGACGCCACACATTTAACTAATCAAAACAACAAACCATCCCATAGTTTTCCCATGATTTTTTCAAAATGGGAGTAGAAAACAATATTTTATAAGGCCAATGGCCTAACTTCTTAAAATATTATTCTTTCTTATGTGGAGGTGATTCACACTCTCAAGAAAATCATTTTAAAATTAAAATGTTTTATAAGTCTTGGAAGGTCCCTTAAGGCACCATAAAACAAAAAAAAAACAAATCTAAAACCACATTATTTTAAAGGTAAAAAAAATATTGGATGAAAATACATTTTATAGTATTTTATTACCACAATATTGGGTCATTATGATGTTATAAAACGCCTTATATATTTAAACAGTATTTAATTTTTACGCAAAAAATCGACTGTCTCAAAAAATTATGAAAAAATAACCATTGGATAATTTCGATGTCCTGATTCTAAAAATAATATTCATTTTATCTAAATAATATTCTAAATATAGTAATTTTTACTTTTAAAATAAAAACCGATATTTATCGATAATTCATGGGTTTTGGAAAAAATGACTTTCAACCCATAATAAAAATTACAATTGTATTAATAAAAATTATAAAATAATTTATATTTAATAAAAAGGATATTTAGTAATAATATTTCATTAAAATAATATTTAATTCAAATATACATTAATTCATCAAAATATATTTCTTAATTTAATATTAATTATATTTCCTTTAAAAACTATTTACAATGTAACAATTATAAAATGAATATATACTCTATACAAAAATAATTTACATAACCATAGTTATATGCTCTTATTACATAACCCCTTATAACACTAGCATAAGACCTATGGGTAATGTGTTTAATGGTGACAAACTCTTGGGGTGGCTTGGATAACATCGCCCGGGTGGTAATCTCTATCAACTTACACTTATCCCGTTGGCGGTTCCGTTTGAGCTTAACGTGTTGAAGATCATCTTGGGCTTGGTCAAGAGAAAATCCCAATGACACCACCTCCTTTACAGGCTCTGAAAAATGGGATTTGTATGGAGAAATTATAATGGATAAGTCCATTGATTCATTTGTCTGAGGAAATTAGATTTGTTAAAGCCATATATTTATATTAATCATGTGATCACTGTTCAATGGCTATATTATCAATAGTAACAATTCTTAATGGTATTTCGAAATCCAAAATCATAAAACCAAATAAGTTCATATGTTTTATATATCCATTTTATATAATACGTCATTTAATTAGATCAAGAGGGTTTTTCCTTGATAAAAGTTTGGGTTATTACAATATCCCCCCCCCCCCTTAAGAAATTTCACCCTCAAAATTTCCATTTCCCACATCAAAATAGATGTGGGTAAATCTACTTCAACACTTATTCTGATTACCATGTTGCCTATTCAAACTTATTGTTTCTCCATAACACCTTGACATATGGCATTGTCTTATTTCCTAGAAATTTTTCACTACAATCTAAAATGTTCACCGGATTCTCTTCATAGGAGAGGTCATTATCCAATGGTACCACCTTTGGATTGAGTACATGAGATTGGTCTAGTATGTACTTTCTAAAGAGTCCCACATGGAATACATCATGTACTTGAGATATTTTCGGTGGGAGTGCTAGTCGATAGACAACTTCTCCAATGCGATCAAGGATTTCAAAGGGGCCGATGTACCCTGGAATAATCTTTCCATACTTCCCAAATATCATAAATCTCTTCTATGGTGATATGTGGAGGAATACCATGTCTCATAAATAAAACTCTAGGTCTCTTCCACAATTATCAGCATAACTCTTTTGTCGACTCTGAGCAGATTTAATGTGCAATTGGATGGTCTTAACCTTCTTTTCCATCTCTTCGACCATTTTTGGGCCTATGAGTTTTTTCTCTCCAACTTTATCCCAACAAACTGGTTTTCTGCACCTTTTCCTATAAGGGGCTTCATAAGGACCCATTTAGATACTAGAGTAGAAACTGTTATTGTAAGAGAACTCACAAGAGGAAGATCTTGATCCCATACTCCTTTGATGTCTATTGAGCATGTTCTCAACATGTACTCAAGTGTTTGGATAGTTCTCTTATATTGGACATCAGTTTGAGAATGATAAGACGTACTGGATTTCAGCTCAGTATTCAGCGCATGTTGAAGAATCTTCCAAAACCTAGAGATTAATCTTAGATCTCGATCAGATACAATAGAAAGGGGTAATCCATGTAGCCTTACCACTTATCTGATATATAAATTTGCTAGTTTATCCAATGAGAAATCCTCTCAAAATAAAATTATGTGTGCAGTATTTGCAAAACGATCCACAATAACCCAGATATAACTGTTTACTTTGGATGTATTTGGAATTCTAGTGACAAATTACATAGTGATGTTATCCCATTTCCATGATGGTATGGTTAATGGTTGCATTATCCTGTTATACTTCTCCCTCTCAGCCTTTACCTGCTGACATACCAGGAACTTTGACGTATACTCAATGATATCCTTCTTCATGTCATCCCACTAATAATGCTCTCAGAGATATCAATACATCTTTGTGCTTCCTGGGAGAATGAATAAATTCAAACTATGTGCATCATCCAAAAGTTCATTCATTAACTACAAATTTTATGGAACAAATTATCTTGACCCAAATCTCACAATTCCTTCTTCATTAACATTGAACTCCAAGGACTTCCCTTTTTTCTAATAGTTTCCACTTTCTTCTAAATTCTAACACCATCCTTTGGAGAATCCCTTAACCTTTCCAAAATAAAAAATTGAGTAATAATTTATGAAAGAATTGATGATGTTACCTACTTTATTATTCTCATGTCCATCCTTATCAAATCTAAGAATATTGGATCCTTTTTGAAATTATCATTAATGATAGAATCTATGGGTCCTTTCTACTTAAAAGCATCCACCACATTGTTCACTTTCCCAGGGTGGTAATTGATTGATAAGTCATAGTCTTTTATTATTTCTAACCATATTTATTGGCACATATTCGATTCTTTCTATGTGAATATATACTTGAGGCTATTTTAATCCATGTATATTTCACACTTCTCCCCAAAGAGTTAATGTTTCCAAATTTTCAAAGCGAATATTACAGCATCCAACTCCAGATCATGTGTTGGATATTGTTTCTCATGAACTTTCAATTGCCTTGAATCACAGGCAATGACTTTATCATTTTTCATCAACACAAAACCCATTCCCTTCTTTGAAGCATCACTAAATACTATAAAAAGTTCTCCACTTTGGATTTTGTGAGCTTAGGTGTAGTGATAAGCCTCTTTTTTGACACCTTGAATCTATCTTCTCATTCTTAACTCTAAGAAAAATTGACTCCCTTAAAAGTTATCTTGGTAAGAGGGTTTTACAGTCGTGAGAAATTTCTCACAAATCAGTGATAATATCTAGCTAACCCTAGGAAGATACAAATATCTGTTACTGATGTTGGCCTCAGCCATCCCTAAATTTCAACTGTCTTAGAGGGATCCAATGATATCCCATTTCTTGTGATGATATGACCCATAATGAGACCTAATTCAACAAGAACTCACACTTTAAGTACTTTTCATAGATCTTATAATTTAGCAAGGTATCTAGTACAGTGATTAGATTCTCCTCATGCTCCTCCTTTAATTTAGATTATATTATAATATTATTTATAAACAGTACCACAAATTTGTTAATGTAATATCTAAATACTCTATTCGTCATGTCCATGAAGATTTCCGGGGAATTAGTGAGTCTGAAAGTCATTACTATGAATTCATAATGCCCTTATCTTTTACGAAAAGCAGTCTTGGGGATATCCTCCTTCTTCACCCTTACTTGGTAATATCTCGACTACAAATCCACCTTGGGGAAGTATTGTGATCCACATAGCTAATCGAACGAGTCATAAATTAATGGAAAAGGATAATTGTTATTTATTATTATTTTTTGATCTCACGATAATCAATACAAAGGAACATTGACCCATTTTCTTCTTGACAAAGAGGACTGGTGCACCCCATGGTGAAGAACTTGGGCATATAAACCCTTTTATCAAAATTATTCTGTAGTTATTTCTTCAGATCCTCAAGCTCCACAATAGAAATTCTATATGGATTCTTAGATATTGGAATTTCCCTAGGTATAAGGTCAATTGAGAATTCAACATCTCTTCTAGGAGGAAGACCAGGAAATTCCCCATGAAACACATCAGCGAATTCCCTCACAATAGGCATGACATCAAGGATGGTTGCTTCCTTAGACTCAATCATCTGAGCTAAATTCGCATGCCCATAGGGAATTAATATCCAAACTTGATATGATGGTGCTAAAGAAGATTCATCCTCCTCCTTTCACTTGTAAATAATCGGGGGTCGATTATCCATATGGAGAGTGATTTCCCTCTCACGAAAATTTATGTTGGTTCTATATAAGTAAATCCAACCAATGCCGAGAATTGCATAAAATTCCACCAAAGTGAGTATGGTGAGGTTATACAAGAAGTTCAATCCACAAATTATGATAGGGAAGGATTTATATTCATGGCATGCAATGATTACCCTATTTACCGTACTCACCGACTCCATTACATCCATGATTTGTGGTGGTATTGGGATTGTTCTACTAAACTTTTGGGATATAAAAGAATGCGTAGAACCAAAATAAAAATGTAAGTTCACTATTACTAAATTAATTACTATCATACCTATCACCACTTCATTTTCGGGGTTCACTTCAACGGTGGTGATGGAAAAATCTCTCCTTTTCTGCCTTGGATGTTGTTGGTTGCCTCTGAAAAACCTTGGATTAGGGCACTGGTTTGCAAAGTTCCCTAGTTCTTTTCAGTTGAAGAAATGAACAATATGTTGAGGAAAAAACAGAGCAGTCCTATCCTCTATCATAGCCGTGAGTGTTTCTTGTCGGCAGTTAATGGATAGGTTTCCTTCTCTTCCAGACATAAACCATTTCCTCGTCCCTTTCAGTCAATTTTCAGGTGCTTCTTTCCACACCTTTGGAAATTGGGGTGATGGGTTTTTTTAGCACCATTTGATTTATCCATCAGACCTATTGAATTGAATAATACCTTATGCTTCTTATTCCCATGATATCTCTAAGATTTTCCGATCTCCATTTTGACTTTGAGGGAACATCATACAATTTCCTCATAGCTCTTGAAGTAACTGATCGCTAGGTCTTTCTATATGCTAGGTTTTATCCCACCAAAGAAGTGGTCAACCTTGCATTTGGGGGTAACAAAAATGATATAAACATAACGTGTAATCCTTGTAAAGTTTTCCTTGTATGATCTGATGTATTCTTCATATTTTTTCTTGAGGGAATGGAATTCCCTTTCCATCTTAAGTTGGAGGGTGTGAGGACAATATTTGTCGAAAAACTTTTTCCGGAAATCCTTCCATTCTAAAACCTTGATATCTTCCGCAGGCTTCATATTTTTTATCAATGTACACCATTTATTAGCTTCACCTTCCATACGATAAGAAGTGATAAGTACCCTCTCTTGTTCAGATTGTTATAGGATAGAGAAGATCTTCCCAATGGGTTTGATCTATTGTTTAGAAATTGAGGGATCGAATGAACCCTTAAAAGTAGAATGTATTTTTATTATGAAGCTCTCGATTGTGAATTTTTCTTTATTAAGGGGGGGGGGGTGAATGTTCCTCTTGACCCATTTATCTATTCAAAACGTGATATAACTAAGAGAGTATCTTGACAAAGTTCGTGATTCCTACTCCCATCGGAATGGGTATCCCATTAGAACAATCCTTACATTTATTTTCGCATCGGTTTTTAGCTCGATTCCTCCTATTACTGACCATTAGATGGAGTAAAAGGAAATTTAGGGATAACACATAAAGGGTAATCCAAGGACAAAAACAGATGACTTATAAATTAATTTCAGTTCCTTAACTTATGGATTTATATGCTTCAGTCTATGTTATCCATGATATACTTCCCAACATATATTCTTAGGGGAATTTTTTTTATTCCCTTAATAATGGTCTATAATAAGATTATGAATTTACCAAAGCATATCTCCTGGGAGTGTCGTAACCCAAAGTGCATCAAGGCCCATTTTCATGCACCCGTTCCAATTCGAGTCCAGCTCAAAGTAAAGTTTTACGGTTTTAACCATAGATACATCTATACTAGAGCCGCCTCGACCTACTCACATCCAGAAATAGATGTATTTTCTTGATAAACCACTTAATAAATACTAACCAAAATTTATGGATGTTTTATTATACTTAGTCTTATCCCTAAGGTGTCTACAAGGGTTTTCTAATCCTAATCAAGAAAATATCTAAACCTATCCTCTGATGCCAACTTTAAAAACCATTCTATTTATTTCACACTTAAACATAATGTATTACATAAAATATTCACTTGATAATTGATATAATATTGAGAGGTATAGTGTCTTTGGGGCTTAGTAACATTACATAATAACATAGAACATAAAATAGAACATCTTTATTGAAAACTTCTTTTACATGACCACAACATTCCATTGTACTTAGAATTGTGTGGGATAACCTGGGGACATGAATAAGAAAAATAGTGAGCTATAAATATGAGTAAGGGAGTAAACAAGGCTAACATAAAGAATATATTATATGTTAGTAAATAATCATATCAATGGAGAATAAGAGAAACATTAACTTAAAGGCATGACATAGCATGATTATCATAACATGGAAATGAGGCATCAACATTTATCATGATATTGGCATGAGAGAAGGATCATTGCACATGGGGCACGGGTAAACCCTCATTGCACATGAATTAGTATGATAAAACCTCATTCAAATTGACATATCATGATACTAATCTTTACCCAATTTATTGGATATCTATTAGGGAACACCCTTCTTAATCATTTCATTTCATCCATAAGTGTGCCACATAGATCATATAACATGGATTCATTAAACATAACCATTTATTCCATGATAGAGGATTATGGAATTAATACATGAAACTCTATAATCCATAAGTAAATTTTCATAAAGGTGAATCACCTTAATAGAGATATGGGCATGATTTTCACTACATAATGACTTTGGATTGTAAAATCGTGGTGCCATTTCGGCAGCATAACGACATGACATGAGAATTAATAAAAATGGTCGATTGGAGATAAAGGAGTGTTTCAGAATATGTAAATAAACTGGATATTAATGGGTAATATGGATACATGTTCCAAAATATTTAATAGAATTTATATTCATAATACACAAGAATTTCTTGAATGTAAATGAGAAGAGAGAAATTCCTTACGGAATTTCAGCATGGTAACGGGTGTACATGAGAGGAATTAATGAGAGATAAAGGGGTATATTATCTTTAAAACATAAGGAGGGAATTATGGGGGATGTTATAAATCATAACCAAACATTTGTAATTGAAAATAAAAGGGAATAATAATATAAAGAAACTTGGATAATAATGAGAAAGGAAGAAATCCCTTACTTGTAAGTGTGATTCAAAAGGCTTGGGAGAGGCGTGAGAGAGGATTTTAGGGAGCTTGGGTCACTTTGGGAGGATTATTTAAAGGGGATGTAAGAGGTTGGTTGAACTCCAAAGGATTTTAGTGAAGAGGAATTGGGTGCTTTAGTGTGTTTATATAGGAAAAGGGGGGGAATTCTTTATTATTTGGGTTTTGGACACCACACATTAAACTAATCAAAACCACAAACCAAACCATGGGGTTTTCCCATGGTTTTTTTCAAAGGGTAGTAGAAAAAATTATTTTATAAGTAAAATGGTATAAATTATTAAAATATTAGGCTTTCTTATGTGGATGTGAGTCATAATCTCAAGGAAATCATTTTAAAATTTAAAATGTTTTATAAGTCTTTGAGGGGCCACTAAGGCACAGTAAAATTAATGTAAAAAATATAAAATCACATTATTTTAAAGTTAAAACATATATTGGCCGAACATAGATTTTATATTATTTTATTACATCACTATTAGGTCATTATGATGTCATAAAACACATTATATATTTAAACGGTATTTAATTTTTACCCAAAAATTTTACTGTCTCAGAAAATTATGAAAAATTCACCATTGGATAATTTCAACTTTCTAATTCCAAAAATAAAATTCATTTTATCTAAATAATTTTCTAAATATGTGAATTTTTAATTTTAAAATAAAAAATGATATTTATTGAAAAATTAGGGGTTTTCACAAAAACGGATTTCAAACCTTAATAAAAATTAAAATTGTATTGATAAAAATTATACGATAATTTATTTTTAATAAAAAGGTAATTTAGTACTAATATTTCATTAATATATTATTTAATTCAAAAATCCAATAAATCATCAAAATTTATTTCTTAATTTAATTTTAACTAAAAATACAATTTTTTTTAAAAAAAACTATATATATAGTAAAAATTATAAAACGAATATAAACTCTATACGAAAATAATTTACATAACCAAAGTGATAGGGTCTTGTTAGATAACCCCTTATAACACCTTCATAAGGCCTAAGGGTAATGTGTACGATGGAGACATACTCTTGGGGAGGCTCCGATAACATTGCTCGGGTGGTAATCTCTATCAACTTCTACTTCTCCCGTAGGCAGTACCGTTCTAGCTTAAATTGTTAAATTTCAACTTGGGCTAGGTCAAGAGAGAATCATAATGATGCTACATCCTTTCTAAGCTGCGAAAAATGGGATTCTTACATATAAATTCTATTAGACACTGCTATCGCTTCATTTTTCTGAGTAAATTGGATTTTTTAAAGCTCTATATTTATATTAATCATGTGATCTCTGTTCAATGGGTATATTAGCAATGGTAAGAGTTCTTAATGGTATTTTTAAATCCAAAATCATAAAATGAATGTGAATTTGTTTTATATAATAATTTTACATAATTAGACATTTAATTAGATCAATAATAATTTTCATTGATAAAAGTTTGGGTCTTTACAATGCTAAATACTACATGTCACAAATGAATTTTGGGTATTATTCTTAACTTATCAAAAAAAATTGATTAAGTTTAGTCAATTTTTTGTATGCCACAAATTTTTTTGCTAAAATTAATTTCAATTAAAAAAATAAACACTTTGATTCATATCAAAAAATCTATAAATTTTATAAATGTGTGGATAAATACAACACGTAAAAATTGACTTATGGATAATTTTCCTAAAGTATCAAAAAAATGAATGTGTTTTATTTGTTTTTAGAATATCACCTATTTTTTTTACTAAAATTAATTCCAAGTTTACCATAAAATAAAATTTTTGAGTCACATCACATGTTTTATTTTAATGGGTATGATTCATAAATTTTGGAAATGACATATGGAACATTTTAAAAAATTATGAAGACAGAATGAATGTTTTTTTATCAGTTTTGATTATGTGATGTGTGTTTTCAACTAAAATGTAAAGTATAAACTAAATAAAAGTTTGAGTTATACCGAGCACATTGTGTATCAGATTGAGGTGAAAATTATTGAGTATGTGATGTGGTTTTTTCATTCAACTATCTACACCAAGAATTAAAAGAATAAAATGTTCCATTTGAATGGAAGAGGAAACCCCATGCAACATAAAACACCTCATCCAAAATCAACATGTTCACTATTTTCTGTATTTCTACAGATAGTCAAAAGAAAAATATGACTTTCCAAAATGAATATGGAAGAAACTAAATAAATATATGATAAAAATGGTAAGGAAATTTAATTAAAAATATGAAAAAATTGGAGATAAAATTAACTAAATAAGTAGTAAGAATTCACCTTTTTTATGACGTATATATACATTCTCGACCCTTTTCCTTTTTTTCTATTATCGTAGTTGCAGTCTCCAAGTACAATATCCCAAAATTATGATCATCTTTGAACAAACTAAAACAAATCGAGGAAATTAATCCACTTATACAATAAAAAAAATCTTATGTTATTAATACTAAAAATAAATAAATCAAACATTAATATGAAACAATATATTAATAAAATATCAATTTTAAACTGAAAACACACAATTTGACTCATACCAGGTACACTTGGTATTGGGTTGAGGTATTATTGAATTCTACAAGTCAAAAATTATTTAGAGATTATTTTCCAAAAGTATTAATATACTATGAATGGGTTTTATGGGTTTTGAGTATGTGCCTATCATTTTTACAGAAATTAATGGAAATTTTAAACTCAAACCACTCAATTTGTGTAATATCGTTCACACCATACATCATATTGATGTGAGGTCAATTCCTACACAAGAAAAATGAATTATGGATTAGTTTTCATAATATTTGAAAACAATACGAGATAGTTTTCTCAGTTTTGGATATTTTGAAATGAATTTTAATGTAAAATGGTGAAATTCTATTCAAAATACGTAATTCGAGCCATACCGACCATATCATGTCTCAGATCGATATTTAGTTAATACATACACATGAAAAATAAATTAATGATCATTGTCCAAAATTTTGAAAACAATCCGATCTTGTTTTCATATATTTGACTATTTAAGGTATGTTTTAAACTGAAATAACACTTTTTGTATTAAAAACATGTACTTTGGGTCATACCTGCCACATCGTGTGTAAGATTGATGTGTGATCAATTTTTACTCAAAAAATTTTACTTATGAATCATTTATTAAATTTTGAGAATAATTTGAGACCATTTTATCACTTTTGAGCATGTGACTTGTGTTTTGAAATATGTTTAAATTTAATAAAATTAGAATCAGATAAAAAAGAGAAGTAAAATAACTAAAAAAGAATATAAAATGTTGAGAAAATTAACTAAATAAGTAGTATGATGTCCCCTATTCCTGATGTCTTTATACATTTTAAAACCATGTATTCTTCCCATTTGTTTCTAAAAAAAATTATTTCCACTATTATACTTCTCCTTGAGAAATAGATCAAAAATAATATATAATCATTTTGATACTAATTCTTCACACCCAAAATATATTTCTAAGTTCATAGCCTATACTAGATCAAAAATACGGTAAGAAATCACCTAAATTTGATGTCATAAAACCTTCCAACACCATGTTTTTCCCCACTCATATCTAAACAAATTCAATTCAACTTTGGAGTATGTAGGTTTAAACAATATTATTAGTAACAAGAAAATATAGACAAACAAACAATTAAGAAATATTTTTAATGAAATTTTAACTACCATAAAAAATTATATCTTCTGAGATGATGGTATTTTCATGGTTTATGATCTCTCAGATAAATTTTCAATCATAATATACACAATATTTGTTATTATATTACTTTAAACAATGTTGATGCATTGTCCAAAATAAGTAAATTATTTTGAAATATGTTTTTGATGCTAAATACTTCTATATATACCCTAATTTTTTACATTTGAATTAATTCGTAGGCTTTTTATATTCAATAACTAACTTCATTCCATGATTTAGCTTATATTTAGCAAACTCCTTATTATAAAATGTTTTTAAGCATAGACTAAAACATATAATTAAAATATTATCTACAAAATATAGATTTTTTTATTACAAATTCACAATACACATCATATGTGGTCATTCTGTTGGATATTCATGAATTGGATACAAAAAATAAATATTTGGGGCATCCAGATTAAGTGTGATCAACATCTTGTGCTTCCTAAAAAACAAAAACAAATAATTAATGAAAAAAATAAAAATATAATTTATGGGATTATATTGAACAGCTTTTCCCTAGCATTGTTGGAATAAAAAAGAGACTATTTTATATTTTTTTCCCAAATGCATCATTTAACTCATTTTCTCTTCTTAATTTCTTCCTTCTCCAAATAAATTTCTTAAGTATAAATGATATAGGGATTACTGAAACTAAATCATTATTAAAATATTTTTCCATTTATATAGTATTAATATAAAATGCTTTTTAAAATATGAATACTTTTTAACTTTAATGAACATATTATATCTGTATTTTGGATAAACGTATTATGAAAATTTAAATTATGTATGTATTCACAATTGAGACTCCCAAACAATCAAACTTGAAAATCTCATTTATACCATCGAGACTAAATTTGTCTCTAAGGAAAGTTCCAAATATTTATTCTCCAATTGAAATTTAAGACATATCTCCATATTTAAATGTTGTATCTTCATGAAGTAGTGATGATAATAAATTTTTCTGTGGAATTGGTGGTGATAAGGTGCTCTCAAATAGTCCCTTTTTATTTCTTAGATGATTCAATAGATTTTCTTGACCTGATCTTCCATTTCCCCATTAATTTATCCTTTTATAATATCGTAACTCACTTCAAACTTTTTTTCATCAACGGTTACCAGTTTTTCATATAAGAAATTTTATTAAATAAATTCCTCATGTATCTTTATATGATTAGACCACCATGCTACAAAAGTTCCAATAGCATCATAGAATGTAGTAATATCTGGATCATCAAGTGGAACAAGAAATTTGGTAGTTGGATCCTATGATACCTTAACTCACACTCTTATGTGGTATCTTGGGAGTTATTTTCTCTTATCTTTTATCATGGGATATTATCCCCCATACCCCTCATAATAAGGTGGTGCATGGGTGTCTACTGATAAAAATCACATAAAACTTTACCATGTAGAATTTTAGTAATATAATGTTATTATAAGTTGTTTGATTCACATTTAAGTAAAATAGCAACGAGAAAATTTATTACTTTAGGTGAGGTATATGGTTTTGGAAAATAAGTAGCCTCAAAGTGTGTTGGGTCATTTGGTTGTTTATTTGGAGATCATTGTTCCACCATTGGGTTTCTTTGATCTTTTCTCATATATTGTTCTACCATACCAGATTTTATAATAATAAATTTAAAAGAATCTATTTTTTCATACAATCCTTTCATAATATTATATGTATCTTCTTGTGGTTTTTCGCCTCAAAATTTGTTTAAGGAGGCTCTCCAAAACCTACACCACTAACACGTCTATGTTGTTCCAGAAACTTCAAAACTACTAAAAGTAGTTTTTCATCTAGTATGGTCGCTAATGATTCTTATTTCTAAACAGTAAAAAAACATATGAACATAAATTGATATTTTCATTAACTATTTCACCCTCCTTATTTACGCAAGCCTCTCATATCACATGACGTGGGATGGAAGTGACTTTAGATTTTTATATATCAATATATATATATATATATATATATATATATATATATATAATGTAACATATATGTCTCATATCACATAAAAAATTTCCTACTGATTTAAAATACATACCAATTTCTTCCCTATTGAAGCATGCCCCATCATTTATTTGTGATATAGGTAAATTGTATTTGATGCAGTTCTTTATTTTCATCATTCTTTTTTTTATTTCATTAATTAACAGTTTTTAATCAAATTAGATTAAAAAAATAATGTAAAATAATATATTATCTAATAAAAAAATGAAAATGAATTCTCATCATAATGATTGATTAAATCATTCTTTGTTTCTGAATTTATAATGTGTGGAAAACTAAAATGTGGGTGGGGCTTTACTTTCCGCACAATATCACTAAGATATAACTTTGTAAGAAGAGTCTAGAAGCCTCTATGGAGTTTTCCTATGGACATTAATATGTATTTATTATAGAAATATTCTTAAATGAATGAAATATGAAAGAAATAATGAGAATAAAATCAACATTTCATTATGTAATGTTTCGGTAAAATAGATAAAGTATATTGTAACATTACCTTTATATCTTTTCAAAGGCTTTCCTTTGTTATAGAATGTATGTGGCACCATGAATATTTATCAATCGGTACAATCAAATTTTTTTGACCCTAACATAAATAATGAACTTTGACTTGTTAGGTTTAACAGGTTGTCAACGTTGATTCCACCCAATATCAAATTTTATACCCCTACTTATTGTCTAGATAATTTTATTCATTGTAATGTAGTGTCGTTATTTTTTTGAAAAAATGTTGTTGATCCCATAATAATTCTTCAGTTTTATCATCAAAATACTATTATTCACTATGATTGGTAACATCATCATGTGTAGAAGACATTGTCTATATGAGTAGTCAAACATTTATTCCAGATTATGTTAATACAATAGAGAACATATAATATTATGAGTAAAATAATATTATATTAAAAAACACTTTAACCTTCTCATTGAACTATTTTTCTTTTTTTAATGTTGAAGGGATTCAAGTCCTCTATTGAGAATCTAAATACCCTTTTTGTTTCCCCCAATAACACACAAGAAATTTTATACATTAGGATCACCATGAAAATATTGTGATCTCCCAATGAAAGGTTTAACCTCGATTGAATTTTCATTTTACCTTATAGTTGTTAAATTCTCCAGTAGGATAATTGAGGAATTAGTTTTTTCTAGATCTAAGACATAAAATACTCACATTTCTTGTGA
Organism: Viscum album; assembly: GCA_963277665.1. NCBI lineage: Eukaryota > Viridiplantae > Streptophyta > Magnoliopsida > Santalales > Viscaceae > Viscum > Viscum album. Next base: position 1,844,317,986 of record OY728136.1, read on the forward strand.
TACCATTATGAAAAACTCATCCTTTTCCCCCACCACATAGAAAATCACCTTCAAGAAGCCCATTTCATCAACATTCACTACACTACTATTTTAAACCCATTTGAAACTGAAAATTTTCACTTGAAATGTTATATAATCTAACTCATATATCTATTCAATAATTATGGAATATAAATAATTCTCATAAATTGGATTTCTATCCTTGGAACATGATATGTGAATCTCTTCCACCACAAACATAACTCTACTAGTTTTCATCATACAGTAGTAATCGTGTTATTTTGTATAGAATATATGACCACTGGTTACAAAGACATTGTAAGATATCACATTTTACTTTAGTTCCCTAGCTAGCCATTAATGTTTTTCAACAATTGAATTCATATTTTTATATAACTCCTTATAAATATGATCTCAAAACCATCCTATAAATCATTCATTATGTTTATTTGATATCAAACCTTCATCCCTTGATGGATTCAAATCTCTATTAATTTATTGTTGGGTTTCAAAATATGGATCAAAATAATCACTATTATGCAAAATGTAATGGTGAGATTACTCCCACTTTATACTGGTAATTTTAGAAACATCTATTTTGGAAATCCCTTCACCCATAAGCATTTTTTGTGAAAATGATTTGGGATATCGATGCTATCAACATCTGATAAGAAATCAGAACAGAACTAATCAGATTCGTCAATAATATATCATTCTAAAATAAAATTTTTTATGTGACTTTGATTCATGATATACCCTTTCAAAATATTCATATATCATTAAATGAGTAACATCCATATATAATGGAAAGTATCACATAATTGAACCTCTCTAACCAAGTGAACCATCAGTTAGACTATTATATCAAAGAATGATGGTGGGAAGAACATCACTAATTAAAATAATATGAAAAAAAAATCATTACTCATGGCTAGAAACTTCAATCAGTGTATAAATTTAATGTATATGACTTTAAAAAAATAAGAAGTCTCTCTTTTATGTATGTCATACATTTTTAGGCAGAATACATCCTAAAGTAATTGGAATTAATTCCTGCATAAAAACATGATAGTCGTGGGAGTTTTGTCCCTAAAAATCAAAATTATTCATTGAAATGACATTCTTGATATTATATGAATACCCCACTAGATAATTTACACCATTTAGTAAAATGATAAATTGTAATTTTTCCAATCAGGATATATTGTAAGCTGCTTAAGGAAGAAAAGTCATCCCTTTACCCTTCACTGGTGTCAAATATTTTCTTATCCCCATGTCAATAATATCCAAACTAACTGTGGTTCCATCTTTTTTTTCAAATAACATTTATTAACATACCAATAACACTATCAAATACATTTTTTTCTACATGAATCACATCAAGAAAATGCGTGATGTACAAACAATTCAAATATAACAATTCAAAGAAAATTGATCTATTTTACGACTTAATTTCATAAGGATTTTAGGAAATAGTTTACAAAAAAATAAATAAATACATTTCACTTTATCTAATAATTGATCACTTTTTAGTGAAGATGGTGTTGTACCTTGTTTAGTATTACCATTGAATGCATTCATCCTGAATCATTATTTATATCATTGAGGTAAAAAAATTCAATGTCCTAAAAACACAATATTTGAGGAACATTTCAAATTAGTTGAGTGTGTGCATTCTTGATAAATGGGGCACCCCAAAATTCGTTTAATTCAATTGCATGAAAAAATTCCATAATCTAGAAACTCATTTATCAACCCATACAATATGAATCTCAATATAAATTTTTCACTTCTGTGATCATCATAAATTATAACACATGAATCCCACATCAAAACCAAATATTTGATCAATAGATCCAAATAGACATCAATATCATTATTAGGTTTCTTTTATCCATATATAATTAGATACCACATAATGTATTTTCACTTTATGCATAACCATGGTGGAAAGTTATAATTGACCAACATGACGTGCGATGTACTAAGAGTACTTCTATATAAACCAAAAGGATTTATTCCAACTGTAGATAATTAAATACAAAATTTTCTCGACTCATATCCAAATTCAAGATACTCATGATCAATTTTCATGCACTAAGAAGAATACATTTGATGACGTAGGTTCCCATCTTCAATTCTTGTATCTTCATTCCATGTCAATTTACTCATGATTTCCAAAAATCCATATAGTATTCTAAACCATGGAATTATATGAATGTACCATAAAACTTGTAAAGTACTTGATACATTTCTCTTGTATTGATCTACACCATAAATAGATAATTTTATGAGTGATTCATGGTCCTTAAAAAATAATACACAATGATCTGTAAAAGCTTGTATTTTTTAGAGATCATTCCCATTGAAAATAAAATTTATTTAGGATCATATTTTCGACCAGGACTCCTATTTTATTCTAGTACCATATCATTTTGGAGACCAAGTAGTTTGGTAAAGTTGGTGTCACTCCATCTGTTGCCAAATTTTAAATTATATAACTTCAATATAGCTGATAATGTTATGAATTTAGTACAACCGATATAAATTGACTCTTATCACATATATTTATCTTCTCAAAAAAATTTGGACAATCATAAAGTTCCTCATAAATTACCACTTTCATTTATTCCATGTGATATCCATCATAATTTAAACTATTATTCTTATAAAATGGTCTATAAACCATAATATCATCCCAATCAGTGTGAAAAATTATTTTTTCTCAGTTTCTAGTCCATTATTTATAGATCTGATATATTCCATGATAAATGAAATGTTATTACTACTCTTATAGACTAATTATTATTTAATAAAAAAAATATAAACATGAACAAAGTACTTGATAATGGTTCTTATGTATGCTATATTGCAAACTTGATGAAATATTTAACTCCATATTCATACTATGTTATCATACAATTAGAATGAATCAATTTTTTATTCATATTAATCCTATAAGGATCATTTAATATTCATTTTATATAAAAAATAAATAAATAAAAATATTATATTCATTATAAAATGTGGAAGCTATAGATAATTCTCCTAAGGGGAAGCCAACATTAAATTATTTCATATAATTTCAGTATTCTTTAAAGTAAATTGATAATTGAATTTATGAAAATAATTTTTCTACTAAGGTAGGTTTTATCCTCTGAATTAATCCAAAATTATCACTAGTACCTAGTATAAGGTGACTACTAATCAGAGTAGTTAAAGAAACATAGGTTCATGTTCATAAGATATGTGGGATAGCATCAAAAAACAAAATAAATTATTAATTTTTGGGGAGAAGAGGTTGATGAGGATGATAGTTTTCTCTTTAAATATTAATATTCTTGAGATGGGAGTTAGTGAAGCACCATACAAAATTTCTTATTTTAGTTCCTAAAGATTAAAATTTTCTCAATCACACAATGGTTCGACAACTGATTTGATCATATAATACATGTTCACAGTGACCTTAATCTTTAATACCCCCTACCCAATCCCAATGGGTTGAGATATATAATAAAATTTGATCAATTATACATTTACCACTACCCCTTGTATAGAAATATTATTGCATTAATACTACAATATGAACTCCTAGAGGAATTAGATGCATGATTTCATTGTCCCACTTATTGTAGACACTATGGAGAGGATCCTGGTTGGTATAAATGGAATAAAATATCATGTTATTGGGAGTGATTCATGATTTATCTCTCAATCAAATGCAGTAGTTCTATCCTTATAACACTCTATGATTTAAGTATACACATTCTTTTAAATAAATACTTTGTTGGGTAAATTTTATCATAAGAAGTACTAAACTAAAACAAACTACAATATTCCATATTATAGTGATAGGTAATCATTAACACATTATGACCATAAAATGTGAAACATCATTATAAAAATTACTATAAGAATAAAACCGCAAGAAATTAAAATTATATCAATATTATTTTTTATAAATATCATTTATTATAATTTGATATATATATATATATATTCATTTGAAATAATGACTTAATTTCTTCCAATACCCAGGAGTTGATGAATTTTAATGAGGTTGACTAATAAATATGATATTATTAAAATAATCAATGTCAAATACATTTTCCATGTCACATTATTAAATCACTATCTCATTTTTTTAACATGGAACACATTTTTTTAAAATGTTTTCCAAATTCCATATTGAAACCAACTGCTTTACAAAACACTTTATGAGAGACCAATTTTTTATTATTATAACATATTAATTGAAAATTCAAAATCTCATCTCAAAACCACTTCCAAAATTTAAAAGGATGATTTTTTAATTTTTAAAACCCATCATGAATTTTTTTTTATAAATTCCACATGAAAGCCGAATATTTTCTTTCAAAACACTTAATAAGATATGAACACTATTTTCTATAAAAACTGATTCCATCAAGAGAAAAATTTTAAAATCATATTAAAATACCATTAAAAAATTAAAATTTTGAAACCATTTCATAATGATTTTCATTTCAATTATCACATGAAATTCCAAGATAAATCCTTATAAAAATACTTTACAATCCCAATACAAAATTTTAAATTTAAAATACCATTTTAAAGGGCCAATTGGGAAATTTGACAAGTGAATAACTTGAAACCATATTCAAACCATTCTTTCAAGATATGAAAACCCATTAATATCTATGAAAACCAAGTCAAAATTCAATTTCTTCCATAAAAACTCAATAAGTATAATTAATACTATTATTAAATAATTAAAACACCAATATTCAAACCATTATTACAAGATTATAAAACCCATTTCTATCTATGAAAACCAAGAAAAAATTAAATTTTTCCATAAAATCTCAATAAGTATAATTAATAATGTTATTAAATAATTAAAACACCGATATAAGCATCAATAAATCAATGGTTCTAAAATTAAAGGTCAAGTATGGGGAAAATAACAAGTAACAAGAGTATATAATTAAATCCTCAAGAACATAGAGAGGTGGACCCCAAGGCAAGATCACATGCCCTAAAAATCAAATCCACAACAAAAATAAGAAGGTAGAACCCCCAAGGGTGTAGCCTAATATGTGCGCAATGAGGAATAAGGTGAAAATGAGAGGTAAAAAATAAATCAAAGGAAGAGGAGAAGAAGAAGGAACCCTGAATAGTCAATTCTAATCCAGAATCACAATAAAAGGTTGAAGATAATTGGTGGAGGAAGATACTAGAAACTTGAAACCCATGAGAGCATTGAGGCAATAAAACACTGCACTAATGAACACTGCAAAACCTAAACATGTAAGCAAAAAGAGTGGAGGAAAAAATAGAATAACTTATATTTTAAGCTTAGTTCATATGAGAGGAGATTTAGGGGGAGAAATGGTAGTAGTGGACTTCCATGAAAGCGTGATAGGAGAAACTAAAATAGGTTTGGTTAGGGTTCTTTTAAACATAATGGGGAGGGTTTTATGTTACTAAAAAACATACACCCTAGGTGAATGATATATTACTAAAAAATACATCCCGTGTGAATGATATATCACTAAATTCCTTGGTGCATGATATATCACTAAAACATAGTCCTACAATGAATAATACTGAACCAAAACATAAACCTTCATTTAATGATATATCATAGAAACATATCTACCAGTTTAATGATATATCACTAAAACATAACCCCATGGTGAAAGATACATCACTAAAACATAATCATGAAGGTGAAAAATCTGTCCCTAATGCAATACATAAGGTGAATGATGTATCACTAAATCACAATCCCCATGTCCCTAATAAAGTTGGAAGACATATCACCAGTGTACCAACCAAGATTAATGATATATCACTGAAACCACATATAAAGTGAATGATTAATCACCACAATTATAACAATATATGGTAATTTAATCACTATAAATACAAATAAACCATTACATATTATAGATATGGTGAATGAATTATTTGGTGAAATTGGTTTCCCTAGACCCAAATTGTGATGTAATTTGATTTCCACTACATGTATACAATTTTTTATTCAAATTTGTATCTTTCCATAATAGTTTTTATACTTATACATCCACCATATTTATATTAATTTACTTAGATTATGTGTCTTATTAAAGGTTTATAGAAGATCCCATGATATAATGAGAACATATAGATATTATGGAAGTAATATTAATGTAATTTCCAATGGTCCAGATACATCATACTGACAGGACATAGATGGTGTGAGACTATTAGGTTCTAGGGTCTCATAATCATTGATACTTATTCCCATGATGTTCGCACATAGTGATCTCTAGTAGTTGAGATCATGATAAAAAACCCACAAATAGAAATACCACGTGCGTCAGGTGTCATTGATTATTCCTATCTATGAACATCTATATTGGTCTCTTAACTTGATATCATTATCAAAGTGTTACATTTGATCTCATACTTTGATGTAAGTATAAAACCATGACAATGAATTTGTGTATAGGTAGTTTTTTTGGGTATGTCATTGGTGGTATGACATTGATTGAATGATCAGGATAGGATTTGTCACTTCCAAGTTGAGAAAGATATATCTTAGTCCCGGTGGATTAAGATGTTTGTACCTTCATAAATCCATGTCCATGGTAGTTGAATGTAAGTTTATTCCATTATATCAAAAAAATAAAGTAATAAAAGGATTATGACACAAGTGTGCATCCTTATTTATGAGATATCATATGATAAAGAGATTATATTTCCCCATGTGTGGTCAAAGGTTGGTAGTCATTGCTGTGAATTTTTCTTACCACTTTATGTGACTTGATGGGTTTCTAGAACCCTCTCTTGGTTTGTGAATTTTTTTTACTACTATTAAGATAAAGGTCTAGAGGTTCACACATAATAGAACATTTGAGAATCTTTTATATTCTGCTGAAGAGGAATATAGGACATGTTGGGCCCACCATGGGGTACAAGTGTTATCCATGTTCTATCAATCAGCAATAAATAAATTAATTAATTATTATTAAATTGAAGAATAATTGGGTTGAATTTATTTATTACATGTATTTATAAGGTATTATGTAAATACAAGTATTAATATTATATGAATGAATATTTATATAATATTCTAGATTTATTTATTAGTACCAGGAATTAAAAGTCATGTTAATATCTTAGGATTATCACATAATATATTTAATATGCATTAAAAGTATGTGATAAAATATAAATAATATTTATGATGTAGTTTATAGTGACATAATTAATTATTTAGAACACTAATTTAGTGAATTTATGTTACACAAAGTTCAGTAACCCTAATTGGGTAATATGAAAATTCACTATATTAGTGAAGAGAAGCTCTTCCCATATGATTATTAATTCCATTAAAATTGGGATATTATCTCTCCTCTTGATTCCTATAGAGAGAGTATCTCAATTGAGAAAATGATTCAAGCTCATATTCACATATCAATGATAATGGACTATGGTTATCATCATTGCATTGAAGTGATCGTTGAAGTTCCATGATAGCACTAGAAATATGAAGAATATCACACAATAAGATTCAATAACCATGTGTGGACAATCTATAGAGACTCAACATAAGATCCTTATAATAGCTGAAATCGGCATCTTGTGATAGACTTGTATGAAAAAAATCAAAATGAGGTATTGGTTCTTTTTTTAAAAAATTGATTAAATCATGTGGGATCCTCAGATCATACCAGGGATGAATCACCTAAGACGACGAAGTTTCTTCACTCTAGTGATGGAAATTTTTTAAATTTTCAGCCCACCATCTTCTATAAAGCACCCCGGTACCTTCAATTAGTATCATAGTGAGACCATGGTTTTCTGAGAAAAGATAAATTAAATTTAGTTAAATTTAATTAGAGGGTGTCAAAATGCCTTTAATGAATCTGCCTCTACTTTGATCCAATTTCGGATGATAAAGTTATGGTCATTTAAAAAATAATGGATCACAATGGTTGATACTCAGATGTAAGTTTTTTTATTCTAATTATTCTAAAGAATATATTTTATAAATATACATTTTTCTTCATGTTCTTGAATATACCAAAATTTGGCCAAGCATCAGGAAAAATCAGGTCCCCAGTGTTTATCGGCATGTGACCCAATAATTTAGGTCAATATAATTTAATATATTATTATATTGATTTTTTTTTTCTCAACAATACAACTAGAATGTGTGGAAATTTTTTTAATGTTTCCACATTTTTCAAAATAATGTTGTGCCCTTTTTAATACAAACAAAATATTACTAACACAAAAAAGGGGCATGGACCAAGACCCTTGGTCTACCACCTCTTCCCCTACCCAAGCTCAGTGCCCTCTCTTCTTCCTACCTCCAACCTGGTCAAACCTTAAAAGAACCCTATCTTGATCAAACTTGTAGTGGGAAACTCTCCTCTCACTCTACTAAACCTTCATGGCTATGTCATCTACCACATCTCATAGTGTTGCCTTACCATCAACCAGAGTTCCACCCACCATGCCCCATTCTCTACCAGCCACCACTATCTAAATATTAGAGCCACGAACGCTATCTCCACCTCCATGGGTGTTCCCATCGAGCATGACCCCAATGTTCACCACATCTCATGGTTCCACTACCAACCTCCATGCCCAAACCACCCCATGTCACACTCACGAGGTCCCACCACCACTTTCCTTTATAGGCCACCAAGTTCTAGATCTAGTCACCTTCCAACCAAGAACCACCATGACCATCCCCTAACTCCACTTCCATGCTTGGATTTAGAGGCTCTGGCTATATGGAACTTTGTTTTATCTCACAACTACCGACCGAGGATAGAGGTTACACCTATCACAAGTTACACGGGGCCTACGAGACCCAAATTTTCCCACCAAAGAGTCGGGGTAGGGATGCCCGACCTAGAACGGGTTTGGGAAGGCCTGTTTGGGTGAGGATACCCCTATACAGGGTTTTCATGGTCTAAATGGGCTAGTAGTGCTATGGCCCAATATTCAAAGGTTCAAGGTGGGGTTTTCAAGTCCGGTTTAAATTTAAAATCAAAATTAATTTATTTTATTAATTTAATATTAGATGTAAATTAAATTAATTAAAATTAATTTTTGTTTTTGAAATATTTTTTTAATAATTTGAAGATATTAAATTAAATATTTTAATTTATTTTTTAGATTAAAAATTAATATAAAACTGGAACCTATAAAATAAATTAATTGAAATTATTTAAATTCATTTAATTTATTGAAATACTCTAATTCTTGTTTAAATGTATCACAATTTAATTTTTATTGTGCATTTATTTTTAACCTACTAGTCTTGGGCATAGTGACCTACCAATGTATGTTTAGTTTTTTAGTTATTTATTTATTTCATTTGATGATTGTAATAAGTAGGTAATTAAATGATGATTTTCACTTCATCTTACCTTCATTAAAATATGTATAAGGGTCTATGTGTCCAATGGACCTATTGTACATTGCACACCTAGTCCCCCTCACATATACATGAGTATTTTCGTACATAGACAATGATGTTAAAATATGTAGACCCCACCAAGTCAAGGTGGTAATTTAGAGAGGGGTAGATTACATTGCACTAGGGATGAGTTGTGATATGAGTTTGGAGTTGACTTAGGTATGGAACCCCCTAGGTCATGATTGTTATTTTATGGATCAATCATAGTTAAAATCTCAATACCAATCGGATTGAATGTTTTTTCTTATGAATTGTATGTTATTTTATGAAAATTCTTGATTATTGGGTGATCATATAAAATAATGAACAAGATAAAATGCATAAAAGTGTGAAGAATATTTTTCTGGTTCATGTTCCTTTGTGAGCATGAAAATCTATATTGAATATAACAAATAGAAAATTATTTAATTCTTAAGTAAATAACAAAATACCTAAAATATATCTTAAGTAATAATGCCTTACATTGATCACATTTAAACAAAATCGGATGTTTGGGGTTCTCTGCAGCCATAGTTGAGAGTGACTCTTACTATTGGAGAGTTCTCTTTAGAGTATTGGGTTGACTTAACTAAATTTGGTAGTCAAGGGTCATCCATAGATAAATTTTCATCATGTTATAGGCAAGGAATTGCAGGAATCTAGTTATGATTCCACTAAGCTAGGAAATTACTCAACAATCAAGGAACTGCTAGTTAAAGTGAATTTCTAGCCTAGATCCGACCTCAAATCCCTCTAATTACTGATGTAGTGATATTATATAGACTGTGATGAGAGGTTTTGATGATCCTTAACACTAGAATACTCAAGCGATAAAGTATTCTGAATCTAATAGTGAGGTCTATTATCGTTCGATAAAATGGTGGGATACATTTAAATGATATTGAAATTAATTAATCTTAAATGTACAAAATGTATTCAACATAAAGTATTGACTGAAAAAAATTGTTCTAGATCTAAAATGGAAATCACCAAAACCACAAGTACATGATCACTATGATCAATTTTGGATATAGGGAATATCTTAACCGGTAATAACATCTGGGATTGGTACAAGAACTTGTGCATGGTACTACACCAAAAATGAAGCTTTATGTGTTTGAATACTCAGTTCATGTTGATATTACTCAAGGAGAAATCAAGGAGGATAAATAAAAATGAAAAGAATCATGTGGATGAAGCACTATTTGTTCAATGCATCATATTCTCATCCATGTCCAGTCAATTGTAGAAAATGCATGAGGATAAGGATGCCTACAATATGTTAACCCATCTATAAGAATTATATCAGGAGGGAGCAGGTAAGAAAGTTATGTGATTTCTAGTTCCCTTTATAGGTGAATGATAGCATAAATAAATCAGGTTGGACCTCATGTACTCAAGATGATCGGGTATATAGAGAGGCTTGAAGCCCTTGGGTTCAAATTAAACCAAGAACAATAAATGGATCTCATTATTTTCTATTTACCACTAATCTTTTTGACTTTCATATTTAATTATAACATGAATAACATGAAAAAATAACTCTTAGACCTTTTGGATTTAGTTCAACAAGCTGATAGGTATATGAAGAATACCAATTCATCAGTCATTATGGTGAACAACAGAAATAAGGGAAAGACTATGGGGTCTAAGGCCAAGTCTATGTCAAATACACCTGTGCAACATCTTTTTAAGAATCCAAAGATACAGATATAGGACAATGAGCAGGATATTGTCTTCTTTTTATGTGGCAAGAATGGCCACTGGAATAAAAATTTCAGAGCTGGGAAGAAGAACAAAGCTGACACTTCTACTTCATGTATTTTTTTAGTGAATGTAATCTTTCATTATCGATAAATTGGATATTTTATAAAACATGTGGATCCCACATATGTATTCATATATAGTTACCAAGAATATTCAAGAATATTGTAACATGATAATTGGATATCTGAGATTGAAATGGTGCATGTTTAGTATCCTTAGAAGTGGGAGATTATAGCCATAATTTTTATAGTGGTTTTGTTCTTTTATTGAATAATTGTTATTATGTGCCATCAGTAACCAGAAAAAAATCTCAGTTTCAAGTCTAGACACCATGAGATTTTATTACAAGTTTGGAAATAAAATTTTTCTCATTTATAAGGAAACATGTGTTATGGTATGACACATCTTAACAATGGATTTTATATACTTGAACTTGAAAACTCAATAATGATAGTTAATGAAAAAACTGGTGATCATAACTCATATGACACCTACATATGGAACATCAAGGTAGGTTATGTAAACAAGAATCGATTATAGAAATTACATCAAATAGGGTATTTATACTTGGTTTAGTAACAACCCTTGGATGTATGTCATGGTTTTTATAAGGGAAAATGACCAAATCAATATTTTTTGGGAAAGTATAATGATCTAGTGAACTAATGGAATTTATTCATACTAATGTATGTGGTCTATTTCCAGTAGAATAACGAGGTGGGTTTTCATACTTCATTAATTTTATCAATTACTATAGTTAGTAAAGATATATATACTTATTGTGGTATTAGTCAGATTCCATTCATATTTTTAAGGAATATCGACATGAAGTATAAATCCATCTTGGAAAAAAGATTAGGGAACTTATCTTAAACCGGGACGGAGAGAATATTTACCAATATTCCATTGATCGCTTGAAGGAGTGTGGAATTGTATCCCAACTCACTTATCCTTATAAACCATAGTGGAATGGTGTTAGTGAAATGAGAAATAATACCTTTCTAGACAAGTTTAGATCAATGTCGTGTCATGAAACTCTTTCATTATCCTTTTGATAATACGCTTTGTCGACTGTAGCATATACCCATAACCAAGTACTAAAAAAAGAAAAAGATGTGATTCCATATGATTTTTGTTATGTAAATAAACCCATTCGGTCACATATATGTTTATGGGGATTTGATCCTTTTTTCAAGACTATATCTTGTGAAAAAATAGTATCCAGAAGCAAAAATTGAATATTTATAGGTTATCCTAAAGAAACCAAATGATATTACCGATATAAACTTTCAGATAGAAAAGTGATTGTGGTAAGACAAGCTACATTTCCAGAAAGGGGAAACATTTTTAATGGAAATAGTGAGAGAAATATTGAATTTGATGAAGTTAATGCTCTGGATGAATATGATTTGGTACAAGACCAATATCCACAAGAGATAGTGGGAGATGAGGGGGTTCCCGATACACAAATACTGCATAGGTCTACTTGAGAGGGTATAAAACCATAGCATTATTGTTTTCTTATCATCGAGTTAGGTTTCACATTTATCCTTAAGGATGATGAACCTCTAACGTACAAGTATATAGTAGAAGGAAAGGATGATGGTAACTGAGAATATTCCATACATTCTCAGATAATGTCCATATACCAAAATCAATTTTGGATTTTGGTATACCATCTATATGATGTAAAACCCATTGGGTGAAAATGGGTATTCAATAAAAAGCAGGGAATGGATGGTAGAGTTAGTACCTATAGAGAAATACTGGTGGAAAAGGTTTTCAGACAATTTCAAGGAATAGACTATGACGAAACCTTCTTACCAATATCAATGTTGAAATCCATCAGAATATTGCTTTCAATAGAATCTTTCTATGATTATGTCATTTGACAAAGGGATGTCAAAAATACTTTTCTATTTGGTAAGTTTCTTGAAGATGTCTATATAACTCCACTCGAAGGGGGTTTTAGGTAAAAGAATGTCAATAAGGTGTGAAAGATGCATAGATCCATTTATGGATTGAAGAAAACATCACATTCATTTAATGTTCGATTTTATGAGGCAATAATAGAATTTTGTTTCATTAAAAATGAATGTGGGCCTTATGTCTATAAAAAATTTAGTGGTAATTCCATCATTTTATTAGTATTTTATGTTGATGACATATTAATAATGCTAAATGGTGTGTAACTCTTATAGTCAGTTAAGATTAGTTAAATTAATAGTTCTCTATGAATGACTTAGGTGAATAAGTCTACATTTTAGGGATAAAGATATATTGAGATAGATCTCAGAGGATACTTGGGATAAGTTAAAGTACCTATATTGAAATTCTACTCAAATGGTAAAATAGGGAACAATCCAAGAGAGGGTCTTTACCCATGTCACATGGAATCAATATCTCCAAGAAAATGTGTCCAAAAACATAGGAGGAGATTGAAAGAATGAATATAATCCCTTATGCTTTAGTAGTGGGTTCTATTATGTATGTCATGTATGTACTTGGTTTGATGTTTCCTTTATTTTAATAGTGGTGGGAAGATATCAAGAAAATATTTAAGAGTTGAATTGGGAAGCTATTAAAACAATATTAAAGTTCTTAAGGCATATAAAGGATATGTTCCTGGTGTATGGAGGATATGAGGAACTAGTAGTGAGATGATACCCTGATGCTATATTCTAGATAGATCATTATGATCTGAAATCATAGTTATGCTACATATTTTTCCCGAATGGTGGTTTAGTGAGTCGGATAAGCTCCAAGAAATCTATGGTCAACGATTCTATAGAAAAATACAAATTTATAGTGGCTTCTGATGAATCAAATGAAGTATTCTAGATAGACAAATTTTTCTTTGACATTGGTATAATGCCTAGTAATGTAGATGATGTTCAAGTTTTTTGTGATAATACTCCTTCAATGGTTCTTTCCAAGTATCCCTAGTCACATGAGAGGAAAAATGATATAATTCAAAAGTTCTATCTTTTAAAGTATTTTACTTAGAAATATGGAGTCACAGTTAACATAGTATCCATAGAGGACAATATGGCAGACCCCCCTCACTAATTCCACATCTCAACAGATTCATGATTCTCATATGAGATCTAGAAGATTCATAATTTTTATCAGTTGGCTCTTGTGAAAGTGAAATATTTAATGTGAGTTCCCTAGAACCAATTTTTGATGTACTATGATTACCAATACATGTATATAGTTTTTTATTTATACATGTGTTTATATTTCTATAATAGTATTTAAAATTTTTCCTCCACAATATTTAGAGTAATTTACTTAGATTACATGTTGTTTTAAAGGGTTATTATAGATCCCATGATATAATGGGAACCTAGAGATACTATTATAGTAATCTTAAAGTAAAATACTATGGTCCAAATACATCATACTGACATGACATATATGATGTGATACTATCAGGTGATGGGGGATCATAAGCATTGAGACTTCTTCTAATGAAGTATACACTTTGAGATCTCTAGTAGTTGAGATCATGAGGACAAACCCACTAATAGGAACACCACATGTTTCAGGTGTTATTGGTTGTTCCTATCTATAGACACATGTATTGGTCTCATGACTTTATATAATTATAAATGTGTTCCATTTGATCATGTATATTGATGCAAGGTGAAAACCATGACAATGAATTTTTGGTGAGGTAGTTTGTGTTGGGTATGTCATTGGTGGTATGAAATGGATTGAATGATAAAGATATGATTTTTCACTTCTGAGTTGAGGAAGAGATATCTCAGTCCTAGTTGATCAGGATGGTTGTTCCTCCAGAAATCCATGGCCATAGTAGGAAAAGGTAAGTCTTTCTTGGTATATCAAAATATAATAAAGAAATAAAAGTATTATAACACTAGTGTGCATCCTTCTTTTTGAGATGTCGTATGAAAAATTTACACAGTGCATGTCCGTAGTTTTGTAGTAGTATCTATGAATTTTCATTATCTTTTTAGGGGCCTTGATGTATTACTAGACTACGCTCCTTATCTGTGAATTTTATTCATTAGTATTTAGATAAGGGCCTAGAGGGTCACACATAATACTGCATTCAAGAATCTTCTCTATTATGTTGAATATGGGTATAGGTTATGGTGGGACCCACCCTAGGGTTTTACTGGTATCCATGTTCTATCAATCACCAATAAATAAATAAATTCATCATTATCAATTAATGAATAATTGAGTTGAATTTATTTATTACATGTATCTACAATTGATTAAGTAAATAAAGGATTAATATTATACGAACAAATATTAATATAATATTCTAGGTTTGTTTAATATTTTTCAGAGTTATGAGTGGCGTTAATGGCTTAGGATTATCATATAATATATTTAATATATATTACAAGTATATGATAAAATATAAATAATATTTATTATGTAGTTTAGAACATCATAATTTATTATTTATATCAATTATTTAGTGGCATTTATTACATGAGGGTTGGGAACCCTAATCAAGTAATATGTAAATTCACTATATAAGTGGAGATAATCTCTTCCCATATGGATATTCATTCCATTAGAATTGATAGCTTCTCTATCCTCACTATTCCTAAAAATTGAGTCTCTAAATAGAGAAAATGATCCAAGTTCTTTTTCATCGATTGAAGAAAGAGGATAATGTTGATCTTCGTTGCATTGAAGTGATTATCGGAGCTCCACACTAGCACTTGAAATCTAATAAAAAATGCGTGTGAACATTCGAGAAGAATGTATGGATGATCTAGAGGGATTCTTATTCATATCCTTTGAGAAAAAGACGTCATCATCTTGAGTAGTATTTGTATGTATCAAATCGAAATGAGGTATTCATTCATTTTATTTTTGTTCTATTATTAAATCGCATGGGATCCTCAGACCATACCGGGGCTAAATCACCAGAGATGATGGAGTTTTATCTGTCTAGTGATGAAAAAAATTTAAATTCCTAGCCCACCAGGATCCACAATGTTTCCTAGTACCTTCACTATTACTCTATCCATTGGTCCAACAAACATAAATCCTCTCTAGGCTTCCCACACCCATGTCATAGTACACCAAGTACACATATAATATGTATATCCCTTCCTCATTATATCTTTGTGTCCCAAGAGATAACCCAACTCTTAAGAATCATTCTAAAAGGGAACTACTCCTACTAAAGTCTCATAACAAGTCTATCTCACCACTTAGCCTAACCAACATGAGTTCCCATCATGAAATAATACCCATGGTTTACTTAAATGGATAAAAAAACAATCTCAGGACAATGATACCCCTCATGGTGCCATTACCTACGTATCAACTAATTATTACATGGTGGCATAATCATCGCTGGTCATGTATTAACACATGATGTTTTAAGGATCAATAAATATCTAGATAATCCATTCTCATCACTTGAAAAACAAGTAATACACACATGGTTCCATTCCAATCTATGAGCATGCAAATTCCGATGCCCCTATATAAAGAGGCTCACCAAAAAATAATCTATAGGATCACCCCTATCCCTCACACTATATAAGAATATCATATTAATACAAGGAATCCATAGGTTATTTAGGATATTAATAATAAATATAAACCATCTTTAGGTAAAAATTACCCTTTATCTAATCCTCTCATATAGGAGATACTTTAATTAATGGAAATGTCATAAAATAAAACACTCAAGGTATTACTATGAGTGTAAAAAGGCTCCTTAACCTCACCTCACATAAGGGATACAATCCACTCTTCCATTTTGGGTAACTCACACCCACATTCCTACACTTATAATATATAAAATATATGTATAACAATATAAAAGGGTGAAATTTGGAACAACATAACTCAAAAATGTAGTTATACCATAACGAAATCTCACTCCATCTTTATCCAAGTGATCTTGAGACACCAACATCCATTACCATCCCCTACATCATCCAATATTCATTATAATCAATTATAAACTTCATAATATCATTTTTAAAAACAAATTCATAATTTTTTTGGTAGAATAGAGGTAAAAATCACCAGTAAGGAATCCTTGCCAAAACCTTCAACAATAAATAGTGGACCCACCTAGAATACCCCTAAGCCCAATATAGAAAGAATACCCATTAATAAATATTATCTCATCATCCAATTCCATCTCAAATTTGTGGAAAAGAAAATAATAATTAATAACTGGATTAACTCAATAAAAGTGATATGAAACCACATGGTGTTACCCTTTTAGATCATCATTTAATATCCACTAATAAAATATCTCTAAAAAAGATATTCTACCATGATATATGGAAGTCAAAATTCGGTACAAAATCCCAACCCATTGGAATTAGAGAAGAAGGAAAAGAGAAATAAAGGTAGGAAGAGATTAGGGGGTCTAACCTTTATTCAATGAAGAAACAACCTATAGCATCCCTAGATCGAGGGATAATAGAGGGAGAAATAGGGGGAGAGGAAATAAGCCTTTGCTCTAATCGATGGCCACTAAATATAGAACCATGGGTGGGTTCCAAATATTAAAATGAAAAATGGACATTTTAATCTATTAAAAATATGGTTTTGGATGGTATCAAGTACCTTGTGCACAATCACTAACCACTTGGTTCCTAACTAAGGAATATATTTTGGGGATTAGAATCCTATGTAACTTCCACTAGGTAATTATTTCAACCCAACCTCATACCTACTTCATAACTGTAATCACTAAACTTATTTTTCAAACTATTAAACCCCCAAAACTAATTTTTGGTATCCTCCATTTGAGATAATTCCTTAATAACATCTCTTAGAAAATTTTAAATAAGTATAAAAATACCAATTCTCATCCACAATAAAAAAATTAAAAATATTCATAGTTATCTGATCATTGGAACATGAATTTTCTAAGAATCCACCATGACCTAATGTTACAAGTCATAAATGTTTTTATTTTTTTTAAAATAGTATTAGTTTCATGGTTTGTAATATATCATATATGGGTATATATGGGAGTGGTTTTGGAAAATCATACCTGTTAAAGTGTTAATCACTCTTACTCTCACATCTTGGTGTGTGTGTGTGTGTGTGTGTGTGTGTATTATTTATCAAGATTTAGGAAAAATGAATGTTACTTAGTCCATTGATGATTGATCATCAGGGTTACATAAATGGAGGGATATGCCATGTTCTCTCTCTATCAAATACCCTTTTTGATATTCATAGAAAACATTTATATGGTTTATTAGAAACTATACAACATTTAAAATCCATTATCACTATATAATTATATAAATCTAACCCAAATATCAAATACCAAAATACCTAGAAAACTAGGGTCACATGATATTCCACCATAGGTGGGTTGGGCCACCTGAATGCATGGAAAAATTAAGAGAGGTGCTGGTAGTTTGATTGTGGATATGGTCCAATTAATTGGACTTAGGAAATGATATACTTCATCATTGTAAACCTTAGTTCCACACAAGCAAACTAATCAACATGTTTTTTATTGTCGAGGTTGACTACCCATCAAGGCCCCACCATCACAAGCCAAAGGTCATTTTTTAGCATTTTTCATCCATAAACACTAGTAACAAACAATAACAAGTACCATCACCATATGAATCAGAACCACCATCACTATCAATGAAACATTATAGAAACCATTGATATAAACAATAGACCATACCATTACTAAGGGAGGCTACCTAGGCTACCATCTTATGTACTAAACTCTACTAGAATTTTTCACTATGTTATCATCGTTTCACCTCAACTAGTGAAACAAATTGGCATAACAAAGTTAATCTAAAGATTTAAAATCTATAAAGTTTAATTTACACAAAATAATTCACAATAGGTAATTAGGGTACCACAACCAAAATAAAATAAAAACCATTAGAATAACAATGAAACACCTACACCAGTACAAAGGAATGAGTTTATATTGACGGGGAGCACTATTCAATAGATCTGCCTCGCATTCACTCTATCATAATAGTTAATAACTACAAAAAAATCACATTTGTTAAACCATAGACACTCAAAATACATAAAATATTCATCCAAAATCCCCAATATATATCATATGATATCTAAATCAAGAAAATTTAATAACCAAATTTAAGAAACAAACATTATGAACTAGGAAAAAATAGTAGGTCCAAATGGATTTCTATTAGGAGACAATTGATGCCCTAAACTATGATAAGTCTCCCATGATCAACAATAAAACCTCACTAAATTACAATTATCAACCATAGAAAATAAACCCCTAATGAGAACATAAATTCCAGTAATATTGGAATCACTAGTGGGAAATACATCACTATATGATAAACATGAAACCTAGGGGTCAAGGGAGCTAGAGTAACACCACTAAAGGTAGGGGGTACCACCAATAATACCAAAGGATCCATAAAAGATAATACATAGGTCGATGAGGAGTGGAACTACTATTTTAGGTCTAGGATTCACACTATGGTGATAAATAATAAGATATAACTCTAACTAGATATAGAAATAAAAAATACACCATATAAAAGTAATGGGATCCATATAGACAAAAACTAGGAAGAAATTTATAAAATGGTTATAAAAAAGGTTATAATTGTACCATGAGAAAAAATCCTTATAAAAATAATAAATTAATGATGAAATATAAATAAAGTGTACACCTATTTATAGGTTATATTAACAAAATAAAAACCTAAAAGATTGACAACTACCTTTCAATGAAGTAAAGTAAGTGGTAAGAAATTATAATGAGAATGTAAATATAAGTTAAAACTAACTGAATTTGTGAGGATAAGATCATACTATGTGAGTACAAATCCATCTCCAATTGGGGTTTTTTATATTTTTAATTTCATATTTTTTTATGTTTTTGAGTATCTTGGATGGATATGTTTTGTTTATCTACTTGTTATTTATGTTTTATCTTTCCTTGTTTGTTTTGTTTCTACTAAATTTTCTATAAATTATTTCATTGAGAGTTGTTTATGGAATATATATTTGGTTTTAATGAAAATCCATTTAAATTTCATATAATTTTCTTTACTTTAAAGGAAAATTATTCCCTAAAGATTAATTTATAACCCTTTACACTAGTTTCTAGCATATGATAATTTGGGAACATTATTGAGGAAATGTGGTGGTTAATTTTGAGTCTTAGGTACCTATAATCTAGGTAAGGTCAATAAAAAATATCATCAAAGAATACATTTTAAATTTTGAGTCTTGGAAATTATAGTAGGGATAGATAATAGAATGGTCAAAGATGAAGAGATAACTATAAAGTGTTTTAATTAATCTTCTTATATAAATACAAGATATTTTTATAAACCCTTGATAACTGTGTTGAAAAAGGGGATGCTAAAGAGTATTTAAGGGGGATTGAAGAGATCTTGAGATTATTTAAATTTCAGTCTCCCATTTATTAGATTTTGTGAATATAGTATCATTATTTTCATAAGTAGATGATGTTATATCACAATACTATATTAGGTAATGTATCATTTAGATAACTCTCACAATTGGATTACACTATGACACTGTATTATGAGTTTTTTATTAATAATTTACCAATTTTTTTGTGTTTTGTTTAATTTAAAAATTCTCATGATTTTTATTGAGAATGTTTGGAATTAAAAATATTATAAATGGGTATATAAATTCAAGGTAGGATAAAACTAAATTTTGTAATTGAAAAAATTGGTGGTTTATTATAATTA
The DNA here is from genome assembly GCA_963277665.1 of Viscum album. Lineage (NCBI taxonomy): Eukaryota > Viridiplantae > Streptophyta > Magnoliopsida > Santalales > Viscaceae > Viscum > Viscum album. Next base: position 1,844,338,914 of record OY728136.1, read on the forward strand.
AAAAATATTGTAAAAAAGTTTGAGAAAATGAACATGGTGTTGTTTATAATTCTTAGGGATAAAAGGAAGTTCTCAATAGTGACAATGAAGAATAAAACCACATAATAATTTTTCAAAGCACATTATTTTCATTATAATTAGACATAGTTATTCAACAATGAGTTAAAGGATTATTTTCATCAACTACAAGATTTTTTGGACATAAAAATGGTTATTGTTTGATAAAACATATCATATACAAGAGATAATATAATTTTTTTGGTTTGAATAGGAACATATATAGTTTTTTTCAGGGGTTTTAGAGAGTTATATAATTATAATGTATACATAATTAATAAAACACATTATGTATTCATTGACCATGTCATATTCTAGAGAAACCATTTTGGGTTTTTATCATAGTTATTGATATATTTATTTTAATAATGAAATAAAAACCATTTATGGATTGAAAGTTAACAATTTGTGCTTATGATAAAATATTTCATATTTCAAATTAAATTTGACTCTATTTTTTGGAGTCTTCAGATTACAATAGTGGGTTTTGAATTTGTGGTTATCCATGTGAAACCTTATAATATTTTAAAACTTTTTGCTATATTTTATTTAATGTTATAAAAATTTAGAGTTCCACTTGGAGAATGGGTGAGATTACAATATAAATATTTCAAAAATATTCAATGAAATAAAAGGGATAGTTTTTTAATGAATAATAGTTGAATAATTAATTGGTTGATTGATGTCACTTATAGATCAAGGAAGAATATCATACTTTTTTTGTTATACCCTTAATTAATTTTTTGTTTTATTATTTAGATTTTATTCTCTTGTAATTTATGGGATGTGATGTTATGAGGCAGTAATTAAAATGTGAGGCCTCTGAGCGGAGGGATCTTCTTCTTTGGTGCGCGTCTAGGGTTTCTTCATATGAGTCATCTCCTCCCCGCCTCTGGAGTGGCTCGATGTGGCTTGGAGGCTTGGAATCAGCCTCATCTGGATCTCGTCTCAGAGGTATCGTGGATCGGTGATGGAATCTTTTGGATTTTGTCTCGGAGATGGCGTATTGGAGATAGTTTCAGCATGGTTCCTGGGAGGCTTAGGTTGTCTTCAGCTCTCATGGCTTGGTGACGATGTGAATTGGAGATGGATCTGGTGGTCTTGATCTCGTCTTGGAACTGGTGCGACTCGGCGGGATCCAATGGTCAGGATCCTGATGTCGGTTCCCGTGGCTGGCTCTCGACGTCTGCTCTGAGCGACTCGGAGGGGGGAGGTTTGATTTTGGATTAGTATGCTTTGATTTTGATGTGGTGTTTCTGTTGGAGTTCTCGTGGTGGTGTCATCACCGGAGGGGCCCTGTCCCCCGCTGGTACCTTCTGCCTCCTGTGGTTTGACTGATTTGGAAGCCAAAGTGGGTTCATCCGAGGCTTTTATCTGATCGGCTTCAGCCCAGAGCGGCGTTGCTTGCTCAGATATACTCGGTTCCCCTTAACGGTGATGCTCCATCGATGTGCTGTTGGATCTTCCAGTCCTGGGTGATGAAGATTTGGCTTCTTACTCCTTGGTTTGTCGTCCTTTTGGGTTGCTGCGGATGTGTTCGAAGGGTGCCTTGGGGTTGCGATGTGTTTCTTCTAGCTTCGGTTCCATCGGTGATTGCTGTGGGAGATTTTATCTTGTCCCTACCCATTTGTTTGTTTTTCTGCTACTACTGGTAATTTGGTACTCTAGTGGTTTATTTTTTTCAAGGATTTGGATGTGGTGGTTGAACTTGTCAAGGTTTTTCATGTGTGGAAGTTATTTAGTTTGTATGTTTCAATTCTGAAGGTGGGAAGATAGTGCTGCTCGACTCGATTTCATGGAACAGGACCAGAGGAGGATTCAAAGCTGGTGGTTCACCTTTACAGTGATTTTTGGGTTCGGTTTTTTGGGAGGGTATGGCGTCAGTCATCAGATCGGGCCTGTGCTTTGACATAAGACACTTGCTTGCCGATTAGCCTTGCAATGTTGGAGTGCTTCATCTTGTTTTTATACTGGGAGGGGATGTTATGGTTTTTAGTATGGTTTTCACTCTTTCTATCTTCTAGGTATGATTGTCCTAAGTCCATGGAGTTCTTTGGGTTCACCCCTTCTTCCCTTAAAAGGGGGATTTATCAATAATAAAAATATTTGAAGGACCTTGGGCCGTTGGATGGTAATTTATGGGATGTGCACTGTGATTGTCATGTGATATCATTATAAATAGTTAAATATTATCTTCTTACTCTATATAATCTTCTTTGATAATATGAAAAATATTTTTGGATGTATGACATCATCCCCCTATCATCTTTGAATATTCAGTGAAAAGTTAAAAAATGATGTCTATGTTATTTCCTTTATCATTTTATCTCATTTACTTTTAAAGGTTTAGTGGATTATATTATATATAAATTTTAATTAGAGAAAAATTTTGTGTGAGAATTTTTTTTGAGAATTTATTCTCCCCTCCTCTTAGTTAAACTAATTATCACTTGGGTATATTAATTGAAATTAGATATTGGGTTCACTCTCAAAGATCTTGAGTAAAATGAGTCAAAAATAAGATAATTCCTAGGTTTCATAGAAAGTGATTTCATATATTCAAGGAGTGGATGATTCTATAAATTTTTATTTTTGGGATTGGAAATAATTGTCATCACTAAGAATGAATTTATTTCACACAAAATCGGATTGGTTTATATTTTTTTACTTAAGAAGAATATTGAAGGTGATGTAAGAGTGTTCAATGCATTTAGATCATCATGATTGGAAAAGTAACTAAAAAAGGTGAGGTTTTCAAAATAACTGATTCTATTTTCGAAAAAACTACTTGTAGTTCATAAAGGACATAAGAAGGTTAGAGAGTCAAAATTTCTATATTTTCAGGATAAATTTTATAATATGTGGATGACTAGGGATGAATATGTGTATATATATTTTACACAGTTTAATAATGTTTTTATCCTTATACATAGCTAATAGGAATATTAGAATATTTTATTTTTATAAGGAACATGATGAAAATTTTACCAGATAAATTAAATGAAGTGATTTGTGTTCTTAAGGATCAATATTTGGATGAATTCAAAATTAAAAAACTCAATAATATCTTCATTTATTATGAGATGATAAGAGATCAAATATTAAATAAAAAATGGATGACCAAAAAAAATATTTCTTTTAATGAAATTAATTGTTTAAATATCAATGATCAAATAAATATCATGATAAAGATTCTATGTTTGATAAATATGATATAAATTTAAATAAGTTCATGTCATTTCTCTCCAATGTATTTCACAAAGTAAAATGTAATAATAATAAAGAAATTACTTTTACTGTTTGAATTTTAGAAAAATTGATATTTTTCAATTAGTTTCTCAAAGAATAATCATGAAAATAATGGGTATAATCAACTATAAATGTTATAAAAGAAATAAAAAAAGCTTTATGATAATAGAAATAGAATAAATTGCTTTAAAAGAAAATATAATGTGATTAATTCATAAAATATATTTAAGTTTCTATATAAAAAAATGTATTCGGTGGTGATGAAAATGAAGTGGAAGATATTGACATGGTTGATGAAGGTGATCATGATTTCATAGAAAACTATAAACACTTTAATAAATAATTTAGTGAAGAATAAAATGATTAATAGAAAAATAAGGCAAAATAAACATGTAATGAGTATATTCTAATACTCAAAATCATGGTTTTTATTGAAAATATTTCAAAATTTTAGAAGCCAAATTAATATCTTGATAAAACCATTTACACATTAAATAAAAAAATAGATGATGAAAAGGAATAAGAATTCTTAAATAGGATTGAATATTTCAATTTCATTCATAATGAAAGGAATAATATCCTTGATGATATGACCACTCTTTTGGTTATAAAGAAATATGAGGTTCCCACACATGAATCAAAGCTACCTGTACTATAAAATATCTTTAGAAAATTTAATTAAATTTTTATGAATTATGAAAAATTAATAGGAAAATCATAAAAAACACTGGTTAAATTTATCTATTCAACTAATAAACTTAATGAATGTAAAAAAATAAGTGAAAACATACCTTGGATATATAAATAAGAATATAAAAGAAGATTAATACATGGAAATAAGAAGAATACATTTTTTTATCCTAGAAAATATGGTACACACATCATTATACTATGTTTGTTTTTTAAATCTTAATAATAATGGTGTGTGAAATAAAGAGTTAATTTCTAAAACCTATAAAAAATACCCCAAGAAGATTATCGGTAAATTTAATGATAATATTTTAAAAAATTCACATATTTTCAACCATTGTAAATGAAATAATAATATTTAGATTAATATAATTTTTAATACAAGAGAAGATTTTGATTTGAGGGTAGATGTTAATAATGTAGAGTGTGCGGAAAAAAGGCTTAAGTTTTCTAGTACAATATATATTTATATAAAAAATTTAGTTTCTTTTGTTTTAAGGGTATGAAAATGGAGTATATAAGGAAGAAACCAACACAATATCTTAAATAAGATGTGAAATTGGAAAACCACTTTAGTGCACTTTTGGAGACTTGTGGTAAGTAAAGACAATAAGGGAATATTGTCAATGATTGTCTTAAAATACTTATAGATTAGATAAATAAAAGTGTAAAAATTAAATCTCATCATAAGATGAGTGATAAAAAATAATAAATCATAATTTAGGTCCCTTGAAATATATCGAAGAATAAAAATTATTGGATCTTGGATTGTGGTTTCTCAACACACAAGACCAAAAATAAAAATCATTTTAAGGCATTCACAAATATTAAAAAGTTGATTTAAATTTTTATGATGATATATCTTTGAATTTTAAATAAAATTTAAGTACTAAAATATATGATAATAAAATAGTTCCAATATATTTTCACCTTTTTACTAGACTTAGACACAATTTAATGAGTTTATCTCAATTATGTGATAGTGGGAAAGAGGTGATATTTTTGAAATATGGATATATCATTAGAATATTAAAGGATAGAATATTATCCTGATTATATGTCAAATATGTGGTAATTTGATCTATGAGAATTAATTTTTTTTTATGTTTTTCAATAATACTATATGGTGAATAAAATTATAAAACCTATGGAGAGAAAACAAAAGGTCAAATAAACTCATAAATTTTGGTGTATGTGGCTAGATGAGTCAAAAATAAAAAAAGAGATATTAATTTCATAATTTTTGTTGATATTGTATCTTATATTACTTATTTTTGATTTATGTTTAGTAAATAATAGGATATTGATAAATTTAATGGTTACCATAGAGATTTTGAAAAAATAAACAAAATATGTTTTAAAAATATTTAAATCCAATAATAGATCTAAATACAAAATTTGGGAGTTTAAATCATAACTTGAGAATAATATAATAAGAAATATAAATATATCTCTATACATTTTTCTCTAAAATAGAGAAACTAAGTGGTGGAAAGAAAGTTTGGATGACATTAGAAGGATTGTGTTATTGGATCATGGAATATCAAATTTCTTTTGGAGACAAACCATACCAGGGATTTCCTTTTTTCAAAACTGATTATTTATTTGACCAAATTTATTCAATATTATTTATGCTATTTGGTTTGAAAAAATTATAAATTGAAGAGTATTAGAGAGTTTTAATCCATTTATATATCAATATTAAAGGAAGTTATTTGGTAAAATTTTATATAATAGATGATGGGGATATTTTTATTTGTTATAAACCTAATGGGAGAAGCTATTCAAGTTATAAAATAGAATATTAATAATATAGTAGACATATTTGATGTTGTTTTATTGGATGGACTTGGTTCATCATGAACATCATTATCATTTAATTTTGAGATTCAAGAGTTCTATAGGGAAAAAATGATTAGTATAGTTTATCATATGTTGCTATATATAGTTGCATAAAAAAAGTTCATTTTGTGAATTTAGTTAGTGACGAGGTCTTATAACAAATTGGATAAATGTTTGTAAGAAGTATAAATAATATAAAGAATCTCAATATTATATGATATATTAGTAATGTTTTTAAAAATTAGAGGACTTTGTGTATTTCCAATCACACAATCTTACTTTCTCAATATGAATTAAAAAATGTTATGGAAGCATTGAAAATGGATGGGATAAATTATATGAAAATGTGTTAAATAAAATAGAGAATAATGAAAAAAATTAATTGGTTTCACATACTAATTATATGAATGTGAGTGGGTTAAAATGTAATTCTTGGAATAAACTAAATGATAAAGGTGAGGTAGAACTCAAAAAATTATTGCTTTTAAATGATATTATTAAGTAGTGGGTATTGATTTTAATGATTCTTTTTATCAAGTTTCAATCCTTTGATTTATAATAATATTTATTAAAATTTGTGTTCATAGAAATTAAATAATTTTTCAAATGGATTTGAACTAGACATTATTGAGTTTGTAAGATGAATAAATATTGTGTGATCTTAAACAAGAACCTCATACATGAAATTAACATGTGGATTTTTTCTTGAAGATCATGATATTTAAGGCTATCATGATGGATAAAAATATTTATTCTAAATAAAAAGTTACAAAATCATTCATTTTGGTAGTGTATATTGATAAAAATATCATTTTTTAAATAAAATTAACTTTTATGAATAATTTTGGGACCCATATGAATAAAAAATTAGAAATGTCAATGATGAAATAGATAATAATTTACTTAGATATCCAAATTCTGTAAACAACTAATTATATTTTTTATCACAATGAAATATACTTTTTGAGTTATTAAATATGTTTTGAATAGAGGATAAAAATAATGTATCAACTTACATAATTATTAGGACTAAATTTTATAATAAATATGATGGATAAGATTTAGATTAAAAGGTGGTCACACTATTGATTATAATTTTGTTTTATTTTATGGTGTCAAGACTGATCATTCTATACACTATTACATTATGTTAATGATTCAAAATAAATATAAAGTAATCACATATTATTACAAAAATTATAATCTTGAATTAATTAAAAGGAACTCTTGAGTATGTATTATGGTATGTTAATGATAAATAAATCCATATTTATTCTTTTCTAATGTGGATTGGTTAGGTGATTTTTGTGATCGAAATTCAACTTTTTAGGGAGAAATCACAATTAGAGGAAGATATTCTACCTATAACTCTAAGAAGAAAAATTTATTCATGTTTAGTAAAATTGGATTTATAAATTTTGGGACATAAAAAGACACAACACAAATAGATGAAATCTTATCTTGAGGATTTAATAGTTGAAGTCAAATATCCATTGGTTATTAGCTGTGACAACCATAATGAAATAATATTTTCAAAGAATGTAGTGTAATATTAAAGGTAAAAACATATTGATATCAAATATAATTTTATTAAATAGATGGTTCTATGTGGTGATCTAGACAAGGAATGTATTTTAATAAAGTATCAAGCTATAAATATATTAAAAATACCTTAAAAAGGAAACATTTCAACGCATGATTGTTTTTTTGGTAGTATGTTCTTTACCAAATAACCCATGTGATTATGTATTCTATATTTTTCCTATTATTATTTTTATATTTTTTAATGAATAGGAACAATAATTTGGAGTCTTACTATCAAAGGGGAAGAATTCATAGTTATATATAGAGAGAAAAATGGTATAAAGAAAATTTTAAGGGGAATTTGTTTGAAAGGTTGAGACAAGTCGACATGTTAAAAGTATTTTATGGTCAACTAATGTCACCAATAAATAAAAATGAGGGCATTGAAGAACACTTGTTATGTGTGTTGGGAAAGAAAATATTGAATATTTTTTAGGGAATATTTAATATCACATAATATGATTAATAAAATATTCTTATGTTTATAAGACATGGTCAATGTAGCATCATCCAATACACTAAGATATAAAATTATCTTAAAAAATTATTCTATTTTGTAAATTGGAGTTTATATAGATCTCATATTGGGATAATACTATGTATTAGTTTCTTAAGTTATTGATTTATGGGTTAGAAACTTATTTTTTATATTATTAATTATTTATGTGCTTATGTATTTTTCTGAGATTTATTGGAATTAAATAGGTTGTAAAGAAATAAAGAAATTAAAGGGAGGAGAAAACTCTGTTATGGAATGACAAAAAACATGTTTTGGTTTATTCCTATATAAATAATCTTTATAATAATTATAAGAATATGTATGTGGTTATTCTCATATTTCCAAGTGTTGAAAGGAAGAGATCATTGGTGGATTTGAGGTAGAAAACCAAATCTTAGATTTCGAAACCACAACATTGTTTATTAAAAATAGTTGTGTTTATTCAACATGGTATGAAGGATGATTTATAGAATTCACTATAATTTGAGACTTAAAAAGATTGTTTGATAAAACACGTCATGGTGAAGAGATAAAACGCCTATGGTTTAATGAAAAATATCAACATTATATTTTTAGGATTTCTAGATAAGTAATTTAAATAAATTTTATAATACATGCAAAAAAATCAAGGTTTCATTGAAAATTTTATAGTCTAGATAAAGAAATCCATTGTTTTGTGATCACAGTAACTTATAAATCTATTGAAATAATTCAGGAAAAACTACACCATGGTTAGGAGGTCAACATGTCAAGTTTGTGATAAAATATCTGAGATTGCAAAAGAAAAATGCTTCTAAAATTTTTGGAGCATTAAGATTTAAATGGTGGTTTTCAGATCTATGGTTGATGGGTGTTACCATGTTATGGAATAGAAAAAAAAATTCAATTTTTAATAAATAATAAAAATAGTGTTTTCCTTCAATAATATGTGATATATTCACTCATATATTTCCAAAAAAAATATATAAAATGGATATTTTTTTAGAGAAAAATACATACACATATACTCTATGGATTGAAATAAATTATGGATGAACTAAAAATAATTTTCTTACCTTCATAAACTTATTTGTTATCATTAGTTACATTGTTTTTATTTTCTTATATTTTAATTTTTGAGAGGAAGAATTTGATTTTCAAGAGAAATCATTATAATGTTTTTATGACTATCTTTCATCTTTATTCACCCTTCTTCGATAATTAGACAAAACTACATGGCATATGATATCACCCAGTGAAAACCAAGGATTAGACACTTATAAATAGTTAGAAAAAAAATGTAAAAACATGATGTGATTATGTTATTATTCCTAATTTTATCATCACTAAAAATTTTTATATGTTGAGTGGATAATTATATGCACTAAATGGTAACATAAGTAAAGTTTTATGTGGAATTTTTTTTATGAGCACATATTCATCCCAACACCAATTTTCCTCATTCTCAAATGGGTTAATCTTTTTTAGGGGCTCTATGAATGAAAATAATTTAAATAATACCTTATAGAATATTGTTCCCTATATGTGTCTTAAAACCTGATTGTTTTTGTGTAAACTTGAACAATTAAAGTAATTAATTTATGAAAGGTGGATAGTGACACTTAAATTTAAATGGAATTCTATATTAATGTTTTATGACATGTGTATATATGATTTTTTTGGTAAAACATTTAATTATTTTACTATCATATGGGATCCTCTATATAGAGAATATATTCATGAGAAAGGATCCATGGAAATAGAGAGTGTTTAATATTTCTTTGTTCTATCAATCCTTATAAATCATATTCATAGGAGAGGGAAAAATCAAGAGTATGCCAATGAAGTGAATTAATATTAATGGTTTAAAAAGAAGAATCCTCCCGTATATAAAGGATATGGTAGGGTTTATGAAGATAAATATTATCCAAACATAATAAAATAGATCATATTGTTTATTTATACACTCGAGAGATCAAATGTGTGATTTTTTATTTATATATCTGAGGGAGTAGCTCATAAGTGTTGGGAGATATTTTTGGAATAAAATTTTCATGATGATTCAATAAGTCTTATATTTCATAATATTTTCTATAATTAGTTATATCCTAAGATATTGAAATTAAGGAAAGATTAAGATTTCATTGAGTTTGAATAATTAAAATTGATAGTACTAAAATATGTGAATAGTTTTATAGAAATGGATTGTTTTAAACTAGTGGTATTCTCAAATGATAACCTGAAGGTTAAGATACAAATTTTACCTGAGATTTGGTCAAAGGTTATCTTCATTAACCTACCCACCTATGCCACAGTTGTGAATAAAGTAGCTATATGAGAGAAATATATAATGAATTATTAGAGTGAACGCACATTTCATTAAAAAATTGTTGGAGTTAAACACTTTCAAAGTATATAAAATAGAAATTAGAATGAAATCAATTAAAGTGGAAGCTAAAGGAGTATGTTAACCTCGAATGTATCTTAGACGAGGATACAAAATGGGTGTTATCAATGTGGTAGGATGAAATATATGAAGCAGAGCTATCCTAATGATCCAGTGATATGTTATTAGTGTAGTATAGAAATATAAAGAAGTATTTTTTATTAGTAATCTATTATCGAGTCTACCAACCATTATAAGTATTAAGGATGCTTTATTAGAGACCAATGAAAGATAGTGTTATGTCACATGTCTGGATAAGTAAAAATAATTGAAAATAACAATCTCAGAAGAATTTGGGTGAATAATTTTGATGTAGAGTATATGATGGAAGAATTGGAACTTGTAACTTTGAAAGAACAAGTTACTTTTTTTAATTACCCTTGGAGTTTTAGGTAAAATTTTTAGATGAAATTTGAATTTTCAGTCCTTGAGGAGAGTATGTTTGGAAAACTAAGATTCATATCATGAATATAAGGGTTAAAAATAACTATGGGATGTTTTTGGACGTGAATCATAGACTGATAGTTGTTTTATGTTCTCGGGTGAGCATTTTAGTGGGGTTTTGGTGACCCCCCCCCCCCGCAAATATTTATGCTTAAAGATGGTTGGCTACATCATGACACATAGGTCACCCCATAATGAACCCCTATGTAGGAATATGGATTTTAATTAAAAGGTTTATTAATGAACCTTTTAGCCAAAATGTGATGGAATTTCATGAGGATTCACATTGTGAAGGGTGTGAGGGTTTCTTCACAAAGCATAAGGCCCTTCACTATTTTTCATGTCACACCAGAACTTTGGAAAGTCACATTGTGATGATTGATTATTGAGGGGCTGATCCTTTGTGCCAGGGTAGTCTCTCCAAGAACCATGAAGTTTACACCATAATAGAGGAATGAAAATGTGTCATTCCCTTTACTTGGGGGTAGTAACATCATAACCTAGAAGGGGAACACCACAACATAAGTGATTAGATATTTTTTCATAGGGGAAGACATATAATTTAACTTTTGGTATCATTGGGTTTTAGGTTGACTAGATGATGGGAGAGGGATATTTTTTATAGACCTATCACTTTTCTTCCTCTATTATTACCCCTTTCAAGTTGGGTGGGGTTTAAGGTATTTATATATAAATTCCATGTATTTTCTTACATTTTTTTTATTTAATTACCATTTACATTTTGAGTTATGAATTCCTATAAGATTTAATGAAGATTTGTGTGTTTTTCATTCTTAGGAATGTTTAGGAGGTGCCGGTAATGTCCTTGGAAGGCTTCAAGAAAAATAGGCAGGTGTTTAGCTATTAATCTATAGACTAGAGTAGATTCATGTTGTAAAGTATTAATTCACACCATAAAAATGATTAGAAGAAGGGAGGAATCCCCTGCCTAAAAAACTCACAGCATGAACTATTGTTCATGACCTGAACCCTACTGTGTGGATTATTTTTCATATTTTAAAATAATTTATTTATTAATAGGGGTTTATGAAATTGATTAAATATATTCTTCATATGGTTTGCTCAATAAAATCCATTTCCCCATGGACCCATTCCCTTCTAAAATTATTTTCCATAATTTATGAACAAATTTGAGTTATATTAGTTGAAATTTAAATCTATAAATGAGTTTATCAGTAAATTCCCATACTTTCTAGGTGATCTCTCAAAAATTTAATTTAATTAACCTATTTCTTAGGGTTTATAATGATTTTCATATTTCAATCGGTTTATGATGAGGTGAAGGATGGTTTTGGATAACTAGTTTTCTACAAGTATAAGGTAGATGTTTTATATGTTATCTCATAATTATTGTGTGACTTATGAGTGTTTTCTTTTTGTGGTCACACTGACCTTACTATGTGTTCAACCAAACCTTATAAATAAATGTATTTTACACTAATTTATGATAAGGAACCTCACAAAAGGCCACATATAGCCTGTTGTTGAGTAGACTAGGACTTTAGCCACTACTTGAGGTGTTCGTGACTTGGAAAATAAGAGTGGGTAGTTAAAGATATAACCCTAGGGGTACCTTGTACTTATTATATGACTATAGGTGTGTAATTATGGATTCATAATACATGCAGTAGCACCCAATGGACTTTTTTATCATTTGATACCTAATTTAATTAAATTAATTGAACTTATTGATAGATTTATGATATAACTTATTTATATTAATGGTCTAGAGTGCCTTGGGGTAGCCCACTCCCCCACACACATTGTGACATGTAGTTTTGAGTTCCATGGGTCAGTACCCCTTAGATTAATCATGCCTTGTGTCTTGGAGTTCCACGGGGAAATCCTCCTCAAACTCACTATCACTATTAATTTGGGTTTCCTTGTATTTGATCCTTAGATCCAGGATAACTATTTATTTTGGGTTCTCTTGGATTTGATCCTTGGATCTAGGATGATTACAAATTTTGTCTACCTTGGATTTAATCCATAGAGATGGTATGACTACTGATTTGGGATACCTTGGATTTCATCTATAGATCTTGGATGAGTAGTTATTTTTTCTACCTTAGATTTTACCAATAGAGAAAGGATGAAGAATGATTTATGTTTCCTTGGATTTGATTCTAGGATCCCAGATGACTAATAATTTGGGATGCGTTTTATTTGATCATTAGAGTTGGAATGATTACTAATTTGGGTTTTCATTGATTTCAACCTTAGTGCCAAGATGACTACTAATTTGGGTGGCCTCATATTTTATCCTTAGAGCTAAGATGAAAATTGTTTTGGGATACCTGGAACTCATCCCATGGATATTATTGTTCCTTTATTGGTTTTATAGACATAGATATCTATCTTAGACCGAATTATGTATGGTTGATTCTGGATATCCCCTTTGAACCTAGGAATAAACATGGGTTATTTATTTTAATTTTCTTTATTTATTATAAACATAATATTTCTATTATTACTTAGACTAGATATTCTTATATATGCCATTGGTGGTGGCCTAATGATTCATAATCACATACTTATCAAGATTGTATTTATTACATGAGTAGAATTCATGACTATAGGGTATGATAAGGGAAATATTCCTATGAATTATAATTGACCAATACCACTTGGATGGATCATTGGAGTATGGGGTCAGGCTAGGAATTGGTACTGTTTTGGTGAAGTTTCACTGTTTTTTTATTTTGTTCATTTTGATATTTTTTTGTATATGGTATTCTAGTGTATGACTTATTGTCATGTCTACAATTCACCCAGTTAGAGAATGGGTTGTTATTATTTATAAACACTTCCTTGCATGTGTATTTACTATTTATCTTGAGGATGAATGTGATTATATTTATTTACTATCTTGTTTTACTCTTATATGAGGTTATAGTCACCCCACCATACCACCATAGAACTACCCTACAAGTCAAAAGCTGATGGTGTTAAAGGAGGCATGCCTAAGGTCTGAGTAACTCTTTAATCTAGTTACTAATCAGATTAAACCAGTTCATGGCATTAAAAAGTTGTATGATATCTATTTTCCTCTTTTCTTGTGATTTGGGAAAGGTAAACAGAAGAACGGATGTTTTCTAGACATATTATGAAAATAAATGCCTAGTATTTGTAGAACCACATATGAGGGAAATGTTATGTTACTAGGGATGAGATGGATGCAATATTTTTTATTTTTATAATTGGTTTATTTCACCTTGGGTGATGTACATGATTATGAGGTTATTAGTTTATAGGGCGATTTATCTTGGTCATAATATTAAGAGATCACATGTACATGCATAATTTTAGGAATTTTAGAGCCACATGTCATTCATGTTATTTCTTATTATTGGTTAAATGGATAAAAACATGTTACTTATTTACTTACATTCATTATTAAGAGACATTAGATAAATAAAATTCCAATTATAACTTATAATGTGTTTTACTCTATAACTTTTTATTCGCATTTCATTTAATTGGGACTAAAATTTTAATTTTTTTTGGTTAAATAGATAAAAGTTTATTACATGATCACTTATTTTTATTATTATGTATAATTTGATAAATTAAATTCCAATTACAACTTATAAATAATTTTTCTCTACAATATGTAATTTTTATTTCATTTAACTGCTTTTTGGTTATAAAAATTATGGTTAAAAAAGAGGAAATGTGTGATTATATGGAACTCTTATATCTGATGTAGATTACTTTTGTTTGTGATATTGGCTATTATCAAGTGTATTTGGGGCTTGTGGGAGTGTCCATGTTGCGAGTTCTTATGGTATTTGATGTGGGGAGTACAGATGGCCATGCCTGTTATCACTTTATATAAATTGTGATATCTATAACTAGAGTATCAATGTGTTCTGTGATGTCTGTTTGGAATTATATACAAATTAATCCATGATTTCCTTTCGTTGAGTACTAGGAGGGTGGTGATGATTATGACCTAAAGGTTATTGGGGTAGAACCTCCATCAGTATTGAGTTATATGGTTGATGATAAATTATGAGTTATCTTTTTATGATAGTGTATGAAATTGAGAGTGATCCTCCTCACATTTAATTGGTGATGTAAAATATGACAAGAGAGTTTCAAACATAGTACCCCCATTTTTTGCTGAGGAGGGTGGCTTATAATAAATTGAGTAATGGGTTAATTTTATCTTGTTGATCATCTAGAATCTTATGATACCTCAATATAAGAGGGTTAATCTGGTATTTTATATGATTCTAGGGTAGGTGAAGAGATTGTGAGATGTGTTAGTCCATTTAGGTCCACATGTGGGGCTATACTAGAAGGACTTCTAGACTCATTTATTTATAAACTTATTCCTAGATACCCTGAGGTCTTATAGGGCTTAGAATTTTATGAACCTCCTGTGTGGGAATATGTTGGCCATGGACTATATTGATCATTTCAAAAAATTGATTTTTTTATTCTATGATAATGGGGGAAGATTTATTCCAAATGATATGTTTCAAAGATAGACTATGATATGGTATTTGGGTATAGGTGAATGTTTTTTATCTTTTAGAATTTTTGGAGTTAGGGAACTAGGATCTTATATCAAAGGAAAACCATATCAATGTTTGGGGATCAAGTATTGTAGATTATTTTGGGGGTGGAATGGTGGTAGGTGTTCATGTGGTGGGAAGTGTTCTTGGGATAGGTCACTATAGAGTATTAGCAGGAATATTATATAGGGTGGTGAACTATCCTATCCCCTAGAGAAGATTGAACTGTGTGGTTCCATCAGCGTGGCATGGTCAGGTACTATCATTCTTAGTGTTACTGACCATGGTTAGAGTGTTGAGCCTGTGTAAGAATAGGGAATATATATGGATTATGTAGGAGAATAGATAATACACATAAAAGTGGAGGTAATGGGAAAGTGTAGGTATTTAAATATTTTTCAGCTAAATTGTGGCAGGTGGGTATCTATATTTCAAAAGTCCATTTGGGTGGGGTAGTGTGCATAGTGCCCAAGGCTATAAGTAGTAGTGACAATATGGTAGTTCAAATCAGGGATTTTAGGCTAGGAATTAGGACCTTGGTTTATTACAGATACATGTTATAAAACCTACTCCTATATGCTAGGATATGGAGCCTTATATGGTCTAAGGTAAAGTATTGGTAGCTTCTACTTTAGCATGTATTCTATTTAATATAGGGTATTCACATTCCTTTGTATCTAAATAATTTATGGAAGGACAAGGGATAGATGTAAAATACTTTTATGAAATTATGTCTATTGAAATATCCTTGAGAGTGTGGTCAAAGGGTATTCTCAAGTGTAAGGGGTGTCCCCTATATTTTGACAAATATGTATTCCTCTGGGATCTATTTGTGTTGTAAATGATATACTTTGATCTAATTTTCTTGATAGACTAGTTAGTATGGTATCTTTCCCACAAGAACTATTACCATTGATAGGTGTCTTTTATATGACTTGAAGGTATAAATTATATTCATATTGGATAATGGTATATCTTGGAATGTCATTTAGGGAAAGACCATCGACATCTATGTGGGATTACAACCAAGTTGGTTGGTTTGGTGTTGGATTATGGGGATGCACAACATGGAATTTTCCCCTTTTTGATCAATTTCAGTACTTTCTATGTGACTTATCAAGACATACATATGAGGGGGAGGTTTATTTTACCATTGACCACATGTTGGGTGTAGATTTTTTTTCTTTTATTCCTTACTAGATGGATCCTATAGATATTCAAGATCTTAAGGCTCACATAGATAATTTAGATTCTTTGGAATTCATTCAAATGATTATATCCCCTTGGGGTTCTCCTATCCTATTCTCTATATATGAAGATGGTTATTAGAGATTATGTGTAAACTATCACAAGCTGAATCATATGATGGTTAGAAACTATTGTACACTTACTTAGATTGATGACATATTTGATCAGTTTAGAGGCACCTATGTATTATTAAATATTGATCTAAGTTAAGGTTATCACCCTGTGAGGGTGAGTCCATAATATATATCTTATAATTATTTTAGTATTATGTACATCCTATAAAATTATCAAGTTATGATGTTTGATTTGATGAATACACTAAAAAATGTTCATGGATTTGATAAATCTAGTTTCTAGACATATTTTTATATGTCTGTGGTGATATTTATTAATTATATCCTATTGTACTCAAAGTAAAGTTAGGAATATACATGATATATAGATATCTTATGGAGTAGACTTAGGAAGCGTTGATGTTAAGCTAATCTCTGTAGGTGTAACTTTTGGATCAATGAGGTATACTTTTTGGGACACTTGATATTACATATAGGGGTATCCATAGACCATGATATGTTCAAATATGTTGTTTATTAGGAGCACCCCAATAATGTTTTTGAGATATATAACTTCATTAATTTAGTCAATTTTTACTAGAGATTCATATAATACTTTTCCAATTTGGAAGTACTTATGATATTTTTGACCAAGATGTGGGAAAATATAATATAGTAATATTCTTATGGGTGTTCATTTAAAGATCTAAAAATAAAACTATCTAAAAAATTGATTATAACCCTACCTAAATAAGGTAAGGTGTACACAGTGTATTTTGATTCTTTAGGGGTCGAGCCGAGATCTTTTTTGGTGCAGGGAAGTTGTGTGGTTATGTACGGGTCCATTAAATTATGGATACTTGAGTAGAACTACCATATGAACAACCTAGAGATACCTATAATAGTGTATTCTTTGAGATATTAGAGACATTAATTACTTGTAGAATTGTTTTTATGTAAAAAAATCATAAAATATTGAGATATATGTTTTCGTAGCGGGACCGGAACCTTCATCGGTAGAGGTGGTTCATGAATCTTCAATCCTTTACCTTTTAGTTGGACCAAACTCATGGGAAATGTAACGTGGTTGTAGATTCATTGAGCTGAGAAACTCAAACATAGGTAGTCCAGGAGTCTAGTGGTGAGTAGAAGCTGATGGATATCTAATCTAAGATGAGTTTGGCCATTTAGGGGTATTAGGGTCAAGTAACCCTCACATATTTTTCTATTGGTTCCCTTCTTCTCAATAGAATAAATATGTTAAGGATGAGAATAAAAATACCACTAATATTATATATATATTTTTCCCATTCTTGAGTCAAAATAATATTATTTTACTATGGATTCCATGATAGGGTTGTTGAGGACACCCTAGGGATGTGAAGTAGTTTGGGTAATAGTTGATCAAATGAAGAAGGTATATCACTTTATAATGATCTAGGAGGTATTTTAAATGGATGAGTTTGGAATTATCTATAACTGTGAGATTTTTCACTTACATAGGGTAGGAAAGAGTATCTTCTCAGACAAAGATCCCCACTTCACATCACAATTTTGGATAGGGTTACAAAAATAACATGGTATGAAAGTAAACCTAAGTATTTCCTGTCATCCACATATAAATGGATAGTCTAATAAGACTCTACAGATCATGGAGGAAATTTTTAGATCATGTTTCTTAGATTCTGGTGGCTTCTAGAAGAAAAACTTGTCTCTAATAGAATTATCAAATTTCAATAGTTATTTGGAAATGATTCAGATGACACGTTATGGGAAACTATATGTTAGGTTTTGTAATTCACTTCTATGTTGGTTGGAGACTGGTGAGGAAGTGATTATTGGATTTAGTCTCATGCAGGTTACTTCATAGAATATTTAGTTGATCAAAATGTAGAGGGTGACTACCTAGAGTATGTAGAGATCTTATGTAGACCAGAGAAGTCAACATCTCGAGTTTAAAGTGGGTGACCAAGAATTCTTATGAGGGTCGCTATGGTTGAGACACCTTAATTTTTGGAGATAGAGGAAAGTTTCACCCTAGGTATATGGGTTCATTAAATATTGTGGATAGAATCTATCCAGTGGCTTACCGGTTGGCCCTTCCACAATGTTTTGGTGTTTGGTATGATTTATTTAATGATGCATAACTTTGATGATGCTAATCAGATCAATCTCACATGAACAACACCAAGGATGTTGAGCTCCAGTTGGACACATCCTATAAGGATCATCCATTGTGAATAGTATATCATAGTAAAATGTCTCTTCATAGTAAGTTGGTTCCTATGGCACATGTCTAGTGGTAGAATGAACACATAAATGAGGATACATGGGGGTGGGATTCTGATATATCGATCCAATGGATGGGTTTATTCACTAATTAGGCACATAAATTTCTAGGATAGTATCCCAAGAATGAATTTTTACATTGTAGGGTGGTTATAAAACAGAAAACCATAAGAGGTGTGAGTTCCATTGTGTTTTTATGAAATATTATGTATTCTTCCTACGAATGAGGTTTTAGGGTGGTTGGGAATATCCTATGAAGGATTTGCGAAAAAAAGAAGTTTTATAGATGTATGATGTACTAGATTGGTTATATGAAGCATTGATTTGGGCCATGAAAATGACTGATAGATGGGAGGATCCCCACTACCTCAAGAACTGATGACGTGAACTATTTTTTATGTTGTGAACACTATTGTGTGGCGTTTTATGTTTTTAATTTATTTATTAATTAATAGTTTATTTTATAAAATAAAGGAGAGCTCCACCTTGGCTTATGCACTTGAAAAACTCACTTTACACTTGGTCCCCTCCTCTTAAAGAAGGTTTATACCTTGTTTCTCCACCAAATTGAGCACCATATGTTGTGATAAAATTATATAAATGATTCTATCAATTTTTACCCTTCCATTCTTAGTTTATTTCACTTCCATGTCGGCTCTCTCTATTTTTTTCTAATGTTCCCTATTTCTAGGGTTTTATTTTTATTTTAAAATCTCTACTGTTTTATCTTGAATCAAAGGTTGTCACTGGATGGAAAATCATCTAAAATTATAGGATAAGTCATTTTTAATCTATCCTAAAATTTTCTCTCCATGAACGAGTGTGTGTTGTATGGTCACTCTGACCTTTTAGTGAGTTTGTCCAAATATTATAAATAATATTAGTTTTCCATAAGTTATAAGTTTGAACCCCTCAACAGGCCATGAATAGCCTATTGGGGAGTAGACCAAGGCTTTAACCACTACCTGATGTGTGATTGAATTAGTAAATAAGAGTGGGTAATTAAAAAGGTGACATTATGGGTGCCTTGGACTTATGATATGTCTATGAGTATATGATAGAGAATACCTAAGATATACACTAGAACCCAACGGACTCATTTATAATGGGAGACCTGATTAAATTAAATTAAATGAACTTTTTGGTGAATTTATTACGTACCTTATTTGTGATAATGGTTTTGAGGACATTAGGGAATCCCCCCACCCCAGGACTTATTTTTTACATGTGGTTTATACTACATTGGGGTAGACCCTCTTGGACTCTATAAATTTCATATTGGAGTGCCTTGGGGAAAACCCCCTTGGGATCACTATTTATATTGATTTTTAATGCCTTTTATTTGATACATATATATAGGATGACCAATTATTTGTGATACCTTGAATTTGAACATTATAGCTAGAATGACTGGTGACTTGGGTTTCTTTTTATTTGATCATTGAATCCATGATTATTAAAAATATTTAATACCTTGAATTTGATTCATGGTGCTAAGATGAATATCCATTTGGGATGCCTTGGATTTGATCGTTAGAGTCATGTTGACTACTGATTTCATATTCCTTGGATTTTATCCTCATATATGAAATGACCACTAATTTCAGATGCCTTGGATTTTATCCTTGGATCCAGGATGATAACTGATTTTTGATACCTTTGACTGATACTTAGAGCTAAGATGACTATTGATTTAGGACACCTCGGATTTAATACTTGGAGCTAGGATGAACTATGGTTTAGTATGCTAGTGACTTATCCCATGGATCTGGTTGAGCCTTTATGGGTTTTATGTCTTGGTACATCTGACTTAGGGAAAAGCTGATATGGTTGATTTAGTGTGTTTCTATGGAACATGAGAATCAATGGGGTTTATTTATATCTATTATATTTATTTATTATTCAAATGAAAAATAAATTATTACTCCGAAAAGATGTGCTCGTATACATCATTAGTGGTGGAGTATTGATTTATACTCACACAACTATTTAGATTCCATTTAGTACCTAGTTAGACTTCATGATTTATTGGTGGGACAAGGGAAATCACCCCATGACTAATTCTTGATTTAGACTATTATGATTTTTCATGGGAGTATTGGACTAGGCTAGAACTTGGGATATTTTTTGGGGAAGTTTACTAATATTTTCTGGTTGTTCATTTTTGTATTTTATATATATAGTCTTATAATGTGTTAATACTTAACATGTATGAATTTCCTCTTATTATTACATGGGAAGGATTATTTAGAAATACTTACTTGGATGTCTATTTACTACTTATCCAGATTATGTATATGATCTCCTTTATTTATGCTATTTTTTTACTCTGATATGAGGGAATAGTCTCCATACAATACCCCCATAGACTCAAACTACTACTCTCCCACCTCTAGAATATTGGGAGGAATTCCTGAGGTCCAAGTAACTCTTTAGTTCAGTTACTAATCAGAGTGAACTAGTTCAAGGAGTAACAATTCCTTTATCCTTATTCCACTTTAATATTTGTGGATTTCATTATTTTCATTGATAAGGTTATATTGAAGATTCCACTAGATCTTGGGTGAATCTGGTGAGGATAATGGGGCCTTTACTCCACATGACTAGTAGGCATCTTAGAAGGATGAATACATGAGGTTTCATAATATTTCAATAAATCATCAATACCCATTGAGTTTTTTTATTATTCCCCATAGTATTTATTTAAAAAATTAATTACAATTGGTTTTAATTAATTATTTTAATGTTATGGGATGAGATAGAATATTGGATGGTGGTATGAGCTTTGATAAGGCATGGAAGGGCTTGGTCATGGATGAGTGGAGGTTAGCATGGATAGTAACTATATTTTGAAGGTATGTGGTCCTTATAATATAAATTCATATTCTTTTTATGAATTATATTGCATGAATGTATATTTTCATAGGAATGAAAAAATGTTTAGCGGCCAAGAGAACCCTAAAGAATGATAAAGGATGGTTTTGAGAATATATGAGTTAGAACAAGTTCTTTTAAGCACATTGGGTAAATTGGAATCACCTAGAAACTACATAATCATGAGGAAAAGTGGATGGTTTAATTAAATAGAGACATTGTATAGATATTGGGGTTCAAGATGAGTTAGGAATAGCCTTTGTGGAATTTTATAGGTCTAGTCAGGAATATATGAGAGTCCCAGTCCTAGTGTTGATGAGATATATAGTCTTAAAACCAGTGATAATGATTAAAAACATCTTGAAAGTGGATAAGATCCATTTAAACTGTGACATTAGTTACATTCATCATCTAGAACAAGACGTAATGTAAAAGAGAGGGGGTTTCTTAGAGGGATAGTTCAAGAGATCTCCTTAGTGAGATATGAGATGATACCCATGTAGGGATTGTGAGGATTGTGAGAATTGTTAGATAAATTTTCATTAGGTTTCTTGGGGGTTTAGATTGAGTTTTCTTGTGATGGTCATTGGTTAATAGAATCAATTTTAATATAGTATTTTGACGAGGTTTGGTCCTGGAATTGAGGATAGGGTTGGTAAGAGCCTTTCAGATATGAAATCATCCTATAATAGTGTATGTGTGTTGGATATGGATTTGTAATAATGAGTAGATATTGGTATGGGTTAGAAGGAACAAATGGATTCTATAACTGGAAATTTGAGAATGCCAATAGGACTAACATATTATGAATTTTCTACCAACATTTTCTTGATAAGATGAGACTATGTGGATAGAGGGAATTTGAGGCATGTTATAGGATATAGGGATAAGTTCTGAATTAATACCACATATATGAAAAACTTGTGAGATCATTGGATGTTTTTAGGCCTCGATTTTGGTTGAATGAATTTCTTGACATTGTTTATGTGATTAAAAATGGATCTAGGTGTGAAAATGGTAAATCCTAAGGTATTGACTCACCTCGACTAATAAGAAGTTTGTGGAACCTTACCTTGAGTGAGAAATAAATTTTTTAATGTGATTTCAGACCTACCATGAGTGATGTTCTATATAGTGGCATAAAAAATTAGTGAGAAGGTGTTTCTCTAGGAAATATTTATGGAGAAGAAAATTCTGGGTAATGATGTGTTATTGAACCTTAACTTGATTATAATGTAGTGGTCCAGATAACGACCTCATCTTGAGTGAAAAGATGTTGTCATGGACCTCTTTCATTAAGAATGATATTCAAGGGATTGATGTGGCACTCGTACCTACCTTCGGTGATAAGGAAGTGGTTGGGATGTAATATTGGGCCTTTCCTTGTGTGATATGGTAGATGATGGAACATGATGGTTGACCTCCCTTGAGAGATAAATAATGGTCAATACATGGATGAAGGACCTCCCTTGAGTGATACGGAATAGTATGATACTTTAATGAAAGACATTACCCCATGTATTCGAGTAGTTTTCAGGACTTAGTGTGTTGGAACCACTTTGTGTATAAGGTTGTATTTGTTGTCAATAGTTGTCAATGAGGATCAAAATGAAGTAGATCAAGAAGTACTCCAATGAAATTGAGGAATGGAAATTCAGATGATTGTGAACATGTGTCAAAGGTGACACATTGTTTACAATAGTGAAGAATGGGGATCTGATGAAGACCATACAATTATTCATGATTGCATAAGAACCATGCTAGAGCCTACTTGAAGAATTGAATCATATGTTTTACATGAAGTAAATAATGATGGTTGAAGAAGAAGACAGTGTGGAAGGGATTGGAATTATGAGATGGTCATGCACTTAACATTGTCTCAAAATATGATGATGCTAAAGCTGTTATATCAAAGGATATATATCATGATAGTGGAGTTTGTGATGAAAGAAAAAGAGTTATTGAAGAAGACATATCATAGACAGGATGCATTCTTGAAGTCTTGTGATTGTTGACAAAGCAAACAATCGGCATACAAATTTATGGAAAAAGAATATTTTATGGTGGCATGTCAAGTTCAAGTGTTGTGGTTAACGATCCATGTTTGATTCAAGAACTTCGACAAAGGAATGGATGATCGGGAGGCAGTACAAAAAGAGCAGATACAAGGTGGCGTCGTTTCCCAGTGTTTGCCAAATTTTTGGGCCTAAAAATTGACAAATGGAGAAAAGTGTTTCTGGAAAAAGAGACTTGTGCGCCGTGTACTTGAATAAGAAGAAACTTGTGCACCATATGTTTTTCAATATCAGAACATGGAAAAATTGCAAAGGGATAAGGGTCGCGCAAGTTTTGGGTTGGTCGCGCAAGTGACCTGCGCGCCATGAAGAGACTTGCGTGCCGATTCTTAGGAGGTTTGGAAACTTTCTCGCCTATTGTTTTTCAAAATCATAACTTCAAAATATGGAAAAGGAAAGAAGGTCACACAAGTATTGGTGTGGTCGCGCAAGTGAGTAGCGCGACAGAAGCTTGGGAGGATGAGCTGCGCACCGGAACCTGCGTGTCAAGGGAAGACTTGCATGCCACCGCGTAGGGGGTCCAGTTTTCCTATAACTAGAGGACCACCCCTCCTCATTTCCCACAGAGTTCAAGACATAGAGATTTTTCAAGCTCTCGTTGCGTAGGTGGTTGAGCTGCGTAAGTGGTAGTTGAGGCGTGCAAGTAGAGGTTGCACGCCCAAGGCAGTTTGGGAGAGAAAGGAAGTGGGTCACACAAGTTTGTAGTTGGAGAAGGAAGCATCGCACAGGTGATTTAGTGACACTTGCATGCCAGTTTGGACTTGTGCACCGAAGACTTGCATGCCGTATTGGGACTTGTGCTCCTAGCTTGGAGAAGAGCGCCAGGTGTTGTTGGAGTATGCCCATCTTCTTGGAGCTACAAGAAAGCTAAAATATTGCTCGATACCTTCAGTGCAACAGATGATGTATTCGTTTGTGAAGACGGAAGAACAGTGAACAATCGGGTTTTTTGAAGTGAAGTGGTACCGCACACACATGACTAGTGTTTAACATCCTCTTTGTGATTTTCGAAGAGAAGAAGAATGGTTTGTGCAACTAAACTCAGATCTGCATAGAAAAAGGGGAATATATCAATACACTAAGGTTTTAGTATTGGGAATCAAAGGAATGGAATAATAAGATTTAGTGCATTTAGTTATTTCCCTAAATAAGAATATTTAATACAAAATAGAATTAACTCAGAACCATGATGCAAGCAATGTATCATACTGAACAGGAGAAAAAGAACTACATGTCTATATGTTGAAGAGACCTTCATGTATATAAACTGAGTGTGACTTCACCAAGGGTAGTGAGCCAGGGGGAGTCAATGGGAGTGACCTGAGGGAAGCAGTGAGCTATCCCTGAACCTTTGTAAAGGCAGTGATCCCAGGACAGAGTGACTGTGACCGAACCTTTGTAATCCATAACTAGTGAAGATTAGTGGAATTTGGTAAGACCGACAACTTGTTGGCATATTCTCCTGGGACGTAGCCCTTAGTGGTGAACCAAGTAAAAATTGACATGTCATCTCTTAGAATGTGAATGTTTCATTGCTGATCATATCCATCATATATGTTTTTCTAGTTCCTACCAACGTGGGAAAAAGATCCACATCTTTAAAAAGAAAATGTTGACACCTTGATTCACCCCTCCCCTCTTAGGGTGTCCTGGGGTCTTACATAGAGACCCCTCACACTGAGTCTTTGGGTATAGGTAAGGTAAAAAGGAATGAGGTGGATGGATTCTAGCCTATGAAAAATTAGGTAATATTGGGAATCATGGTTTTCTGGTTAGGACATGGTGACCCAATGAACATGGATTCATTGTGTCCTGGTTATCACATGATGTTCCAATGGGATTTTGTGTGCATATTAATTTTTTATCATTTGTTTTCCTCATTTTTAAACATTTATAATGGTGTATATTATGGTAACATGGTGAGATCCCACTAAAATGTATTTTTTACACTTTTAATGGCCACTATGGTGTGTGTGTGTAGAACTTATATCTACGTACATGGAAAATCACAAGATGTTTAGTGAATCGGGATGGGATATATTGATGTGGTATTAGAGACTATGATGAAATAAGGTGAGGGTATTGTAGTATATCCTCTTATGTGTAATGTTATTTTTTAAAATTTTTGTATATGGTCGGACTAGTGGGTGATAAGTGGAATATATGAATATATGACTTCCACTTTATATATTGATTATAAAATTATTTTTTATTTGATTATACACACTCTAATGTTTCTAGGGATTGTTTTTAGTTATTTTCTACTATTTTTATTCTTTGATTCAAGTACATAGACTACCTAATGTATGATTTTGGACCTCGTCAGAAGACATTTTCCCCTCGCATATAGGGAGGAATGCTTGAGGTCAAATAGAACCTCGAGCTAGGAAACTGATGGGTGATATATGTCTAGGTCATTAAAAAATTGTATCAAAGTATATTTGATTTTTTCTTACAATTTAGGATATTTTAGACAGATAATATGGATATTTTAGATCTCATGATGGGCCTTGGGATAGTGCATCATATGTGGAATGTAAAATTTATATTACATACATTTTTTGTGTGTGATTTGTTTTTACTGAATAAATAGGTTTATTTATTTAAAGTGTTAATAACAACTTATATGGTGCTTTCCCATATATTTTATTAGTGTAATTCAACATAAATATACTATGTTTTTTACTCGTGAGTGGTTTACTGTAGATAGTTTATGTGGATCCTAGTGGAGGACATTCTCCAACGACATATATACAATCCCTGCATTAAAGGGATGTATAATGACCTCTAGTGGGTTGGTACAGACATTTATTTCCTTGGTAATAGAACCATGACGGGTTTGGTGTAGGTGAGGTACACTAGGGATATAATACTATGGTGGGAATATGTTTCCCTAAGGATATGGACACCTTTGTAAGGGTTTTGGAAAATCATGTGAGATACCTTTGGATTTTGAGAGGTGAATAATTATGAGTGCTTCTAGTATCGAGGTTAGGTTTTTTGGGAATGATAGGTTGGATATTTAGCACTATTGATTCCATATTAACTTTCAAGCATCAAAACAGAAGAGTGGGTCAACACTTTATAGTTTTGGAATGATGTCTGGGTGGTGGGTGATTAGCCTTAGATTGAGTGGGATGCCCCAATCTTGTTGGAAGAAAGCATCAAGGATTGTGTGTGGCAAGGTAGATGGGTTAGACACGTGAGCCTAAGATCAATAAGATGTGAAACATTGGTGCATGAGCCCAATTGTGTGATCACATTGTAAAAGAACGTACAACTATTGGTTTTGTATAGGATTGAGTTGAATTGTCAGTAAGTACCTATGAAAGGTTCTTCAAGAGATTCACTCTACCTTGAAGAATGAGAGTGAGGGTTCTCATGGATTTTTGGGCAAATCACTATAAAAATAATAGTTCTTACAATAAGTTATTTGAGATGTATTTCCATAAAAAAGTTAATTATGATGAGAATCTATCACAAAAAATCTGTTGTAAAAATTCACATCACAATTACAATTATTAAAAATGGCCAGTCACAAATAACAGTAGATTGATACAATTTACGGCAGATTTACAATTTAATTGAAAATAGTATTGTAAAATAATTATTTTCAATGAAATGATAATTCCATTTAAAATAATGATAAGAAAATGAAAAATAAAATATATATTTAAAAATCAATATTAATAATAATTTTATGTTACACTAACGTATTAATTTTTTATTCTTAAAATAAAAATAAAATTTAAAAAAATATAATTAAATAAAAAAAATTAATAAAACATCACATAAACATAAGGAATAATAAATTATTAAAATATAATAAAAAATAATTAAAAATAATATATAAAATTAATAACTATTAAAAAATAAATTTAAAATACATATATTTGAGAGTTTTTTTAAAAGTATGATAAAGAATAATAGGGAGATAGAGGTGTTGAATGGGGTGTGGGTGCAGCTATATTTATATTTTAATTTATTTTTTATGATGGATTATTCTATTTCAAAAATACCATCTTTTCAATTATTGGTGGTGAATATTCACAATATAGTATGTATTTTGCAATTTTTATTTTCAAAGAAATAGATACCCATAAAAAAGTGCCCACCATAAATTCTTTTCCCACCCATTTGAAAAGTATTTAATATGGATATAATTCATCACAGATAAGCTCATAGGGAAAGGGTTTCTTAGGATGAAATGGGGGTGTTTTTCAAAAATTACCTTTTACATTGAGGTTATTTATAATAGAATATGAGAATCTATTACAAATTACATCATCAAGAATGGGTTATTTTAAATAGACACACCCATTTTATTATAAATAATTCAGGTCAAGGATTAATTTTGATGGAATTGGAAATTATATTGCAAATAACCACTTTGTATTGGGCATATTTATGATGAAATATGAAATTATGTCACTATAACTGCTTTTTGGATGGATTATTTGTGTTGGAATAAGGAATTATGACCTAAATAATTCATGTGTGGAGGGGTTATTTGTGACATAATTTGTTATTTTTTCAAAAATACCCCCTCCAAAGAACATGTATTACTACTAAAAATGTTAGTGATATATATTATTATATTTCTAATAACTATTTAAAAATATATTATTTGTGGTCAATTTAAATTTTCCACCACAAAAAAGTTTTCCAAGAAACTATTTGTGACAGAAGATAAATGTTTTTTTAAATAAACCATATAAAATAATTCAATTTTTTCTATTGTGAATGTCTTTCTGTTTAAGGAAAAGTTCCTTAAGGGTCACAAGTTGTCCCCATTGTCATATTGATTATTAAATGACCTTTTATGGGTTGAGTACCGATGTAATTGATGAGATACTCATGGACATGGAAGACCAAAGATTCTTTGAGAATATGAGGTGTCCCTCTATAGTGAGAGGGGCATCGGGAATGGATCAGAGTGTACTGGAATGGTCGATATGAGCCTTTCCCTTTGCATAGTTTATCAGGGAGGTGTGATTAGTAATCTGGATTCATGACACACATGTTATGATGGAATCTATCTCGTGTTTCACTCAACGAAAAATGTAAGGGAAGCCATATAGTGGGGAGCACACCCTTGGTTTTTAGAGGGTTTGACCCTCATTAGGGGTTTATTTTTTAAATGTTAAAGATGATGTTATTGGTGAGTTATTAATGGTTTATGATGAGAGTTAAATTATGATTCTCTGGTATGATTGGGATGTCCATATGCATTCATTATGTTCGGTAATGGACAGAGTTTGGGACTTGTGGACTGAGTGCTTTGGTTATTTGAGGTGATGATGAGGATAATTTTGTGGAAGGGGTATCAAATCGATCATAGAGGTATAAACCTTGAGTTGTAAGAGTCATGGATATGGTGTTATTAGATGTATAATGACTGAGATGTAACCAAGATACTGGTGTTCAAGAAATATTTAATGTGATCTAGTTCCTCAGTAAACAACATATTCAACATTCAAATGTGATGTTGGATAGAGTCTGTGTATTGGAATTAGGCTCAATATATATTCTAATGTAACTTGAGAGTATTTAAAATCAAATAGGCCTTAAATTTCATGAGGAGAGCGTGCCTATAGATTTTTATGGTTAAGTATTATAACATATAATTATACTAATTTCTAAGTTCTGACTTTGATATAAGTGTTTAGAATATTTTGTGATTCCATTGAGAGTTAACGCATCGTGATCATGATATAAGATGGTATGTTGGTGGGTATTGATGAGAAGTTTCCATATAATATGGTCCTAATATGGTCAATTGGTTCTTTTAATGGAATTGGGTACAGTGAGGTGGAAACAACATTGAGTGTATCGATGGACCAATAAAAGTTTGTTTTTATAGGATATTTCTATAGTGGGTAGCACCAAAGCCCAAAATAAACCATTGTGATAAGATACCTATCTGAAGTAATTCTATAAGATTTAGAATGAATAGGATGATGAAACCTTGGTGTCATAGGGTATATGGTTGTGTTTGAGCATTGTCTCAGTGTTGGTGATGAGAAATTTGCTTGGAATCTGATAAGTAGTGTGCCTTGGTGTTTGTATTTCCATAGAGGAATTTTTTAAGTGTTTTTAGGTATAATGAAGAAATTTATTAGTTAATTTATTAATGAGTGTGGTTTATAGTGATGAAAAAAACTTCTAGGGTATAAAATTTTTTTGGGTGGGGAGTTTCTAATGACCTATAGATTTATAGGTCGTTATTTTTTGGGACAATTTGAATTTTTGGTTCAAGAGTAGTGTACATTTAAATAATTGGGATTTAGATAAAAATTATAAGTGCTATAACATATATAGGATATATTGTTAGACATTTATAATAGTTTGGGTGGTATTTTAGGTGTTTTTGTGTGCGTTAGAGTATATTCAGATGCACTCCTTTTTTGTTTTTAGGTGCATGTGGAAGGTTACACCATGACCCATAGTTCACATTATGATGAACCCTTATCTGGGTCTTTGTATTTTCCTGAAAAGGTTTATTCACCCCATAACTCCTTTTTTTTATGTTATGAAAACCTTCAACAAGGATTCATTCTATGAACGGTGTGGGTTTATGTCATGAAGCACTAGGACCCACATAGATGTAGGGGTCACGTTGTGTCCCATAAGTTCATATCATGATGATTATTGGATAAGGGATTGGGTCCTCAACCTAGGGTAGTTTTATAATGATACATGGGGTCATGTTGCAACATAGGTGGTAGAGGTGTTGATCTCTCTACCTCGGGAGAGTCACACTATGACCTATAAGGGTTAAACCATGATGTTTATGCTGGTCAATTTTTTAATAAGGGTAGACTAGTAATTTAAAAAATCAAAACCCTTTGGTTTTAGGTTAACCAAGTGATGTTACAAGGCCATTTCAGTTGGCAACACCCCTTCTATTCCTACCCTTTCCCCATAATATAGGGTGATTTTGGGGAATATTCATAATAATTACATGTTTTTTCTTTCATTTTTTTCTCTATTCATCTTCCTCTTTGATAGACATTGATTTTGTTTGTCTATGAGAAAGGGTTTTGGTACCGATTCCACCGAATCATGGTGGAATTAGGTGAGGAAGATGGTTATTTTGATCAACATGTCTAGAGAGGATCCAGGAAGGATGAACTCATTAAGTTTAATGTAATATTGATGATATGGTTATGATAAGTGAGATTTTATAGGATTTTACAACTATGGACTAATTTTAATAATTAATTATAATTGGGTATGATTAATTATTTTGATGTAATTTTGTGATATAGAAGCTTTGGTGGTGGTGAGAGATTAGACAAAGCATAGATGGTCTTGGTTGGGGATGGGTGGATCTTGGAATAGTTGGTAAGGATATGTTGGTGGTAATTAGTCCCTATAATATAATCTAATATTCTTTTTTTATGCATGATTCTTTATGCCTACATGTTTTCATGCAAATGAGAAAAGGGTAAAATAATGAGAGTACCCTAGAAAAAGATAGAGGACATAATTTATCCTCCAAAAATTAGAAAAAGTGATCTTAATAACTTTGGAAAAATTGGTCTTTCTCAGCATCTTTGTAACAAAGGAGAGAAGGTGTCAGTTGAATTGAAAAGAGACCTCAGGTAGGTCTTAGGGCTTTAGGTGACTTGGGGATAAACTATATGGGATTTCCTAGGCATATTTAGGAAGGAATGATAGGCTTAAGCCTTGTTATTGAACTTTCTATTCCTATATGTATTATTATTAATCAGGAACATTTCATTATGATAGACTAAACAATCTATGTCTATAATAGCTAGAGGTTATGCTTATACATAAACGAACAAAGGAGAAAAGTGAGATGTGATGAAGCAAATTCTATTATTACCTAGTGACAAAGAAGGTTGGAAAATGATTTTATTATTACTTAGTGAAAAATAATGTTATAGGTTTATTCCAATATCATTTAATGGAAATTATAAAAAAGTTTAACATTCATGGAAAAATAAGTCATATTCCACATGGAAAAATTTGATAAATAGATTAGACCTAACAACCCTACAATATGTTGTGATTGATGTTCTTATATTCAAGTTAACGAAAAATAATGATAAAGAAACACTATCAACAATTGATTAAAATATGTTTTGGAGAAAGATAGAAAGTGGGGAGAATTAATAATTGATATTAAGGAAAAATAAATTTTTGAATATTTCAAAATTCATCCAAAAAATATTACAAGACAAACATATTATTATTAGATGAATAATACTTTTTGAATGATGTTTTCAGATGTGATGATGGGTTTGATTATTCCTTGGGATCACTTAGATAATTTGTAGAAGTATTTGAGGAAGTATGGAATTTTAATGAAAATTTGAGGAAAAATGGATAATTATTGATCCTTATGTTTGAATTCATAAGGATCATATTATTCTATATAAGGATAGTGTAGAGAAGGATTTTGAGATAAAATGGAAAAGGTATCAATTTACCCTGTGAATTTAAGGGTAAAACTGAGCAATTTAAGAATCATCCATACTTATATTGAGTCTTCACAAAGAATATTTTAAACATTTTTGAGTCATTTTGGGACTTAAGATGTAAAAATTAATAAAGTCCTGAAGTGGTCCCTATGAATATAAGGATGATTTTTAACTACATATAGATCATATATTATTTGTGTAAGAGTTATATGGGATCTATGGAAGAAATTTGAAAAAGGCATTGTTACTTTGTAATGATAATTGGAGGTTATATGAGGATCATTAATTCTTATGTTTTTATTTAATATGAAGGAATTTTAAACATCATAAGGATTATTCCATGTTTTTAAGGATGGCTAGGAAATTTTTAAGGATTTTATTAGACTTCAAGATTATATTTTAGCATTTCGTAAGGATGTTTGGGAAGTTGGTAAGGGTGAAGTTCTTAATATGAATGTTTCATAATTTATGAGAAACAAAAAATTAATAATTCATAATTATGAATAGATGAGATAATTAAGATGATGCACAATATCTATTATTTAATGAAATAAAAATTACAATAAGAGTTTGAGATTCAATATAAGATTTAAGAATAACTAGTTAAGGAAGATGCTAGAGTTTGAGAGTGTCATGTTGTAAAAGAGGAATATTATAAAAACTTTGGATACTACCAAGTACACATGGATGAATAATTTAAAATAATTTAATTTTAGGGATTCTTGGAGATAAATAAGATGTGATTTTATAATATCATGTGGAAATATTCTTGAATATTAAAGAGGATTTTAATGAAGTCCTTGTATCTAATTAATTAAATTTGAAAGTGAGAATATTTTTTTCTACAGAATAATAGGGTGTTTCTATAATTAAATATAGAAATAAAAATCATGAAATAATTTTTTAATATAAATAGAAAATCTGGTAGAAGAAAATAGAATCAATAATTGATACATTAAGAGAACCCCATTCGGAATTCAAAAAAAAACTTCTATGTTTTGAATAATATGGTGATATAATTTCATTCAGGATTTTCATATTCATAATAGAAGAATAACTATGTTACACCTATATTATATAAAGGAAATTGAGAGGAGAATGAGGTCAATTCCATGTATACCAATTCAAATACTATAAAAAATCTGTGAAGTATGCACAACTGTATATAACTTATGACATCATAACATCTATAGAAGATCTTGAAAGAAAGGTCAAGGAATCCTTTAAAATACCAATACATAAGGACATGAATTAGAAAAAGATTGATATTTTTACTATATCTAGAGATAAAATTAGTTGAATACATGTTCAAGGATGGTTTAAGTGTACATTTTAAGAACCATTGAAAGGAAATATAAAGACCCAATTAGAAGATATATTAAAATAGTGAGATCTAATATAAAGAACCTATTGGGATTCGACCACTAAAACACCTAGGACTTGGCATTTCAAGATATTTTATAACATAATTTTGAGTAGATAGTTGATACCTGTAATCTTGTTGATTTATAGTGTAAATCCATGTCTTATAACTCGACCAAAACATTGAAAGGTGTAGGCTCAAATATCGAGGTTGAACCTTGTAAATCCTCACATTTTTTCGTTTATTTTTTCTAGATGAATATGATAAAGGATAAGAAAATTCATAATGATAGTATTGAGATGTTAATTAGTCACAAAGTATGGTATAATAGAAAAAATTGTTAAAAATAATGGGATCCCACATTCACCCCATCCCCCTCTTGGTGATCTCACCAGACCGGGGAACTTTAAGTGGTGTCAGTACTAGAAAAGTTTCATTTGGAAGATCCAACCATTATTAGAGATTTCATGATGCATCATTAAAAAACAAAAGGATAAGATAGTAAAATAAATAAACAAATATTCAAAAGTATAAGAAGGATCATAGTGGTAATTTTTCATCTACCAAATATGATAAAAATTATCCTCTTAAATAAACTTGTTTAAGATATAGAGAGTATAATGTGGAAAAGTTTATTTAGATAGTTGAATAATTCCTCTCTAAAGTTGATAAATATCTATATAAAGTTATCATTGAAAATTATTCTTACATATTTGGTTTTATCAAGGGACTTCTTTATGGAAATACACAAGTATAAGGGGGGTATTGAGAGATAGAGAAATATTTGGCCAACAAGTTTAAAAAATTTAAGACTCTAAAACAACAGGTTGAAGAAAAAGAAGAATATATGACACTTTTTAATGAAAATATTTCTATTATTTAATAAGTCTTTAAAATTAGTGTTTTTTATACTTTTATAATTAAAAAAGTATGTGTAGAAGTTATCCATACACTTGAAAATTTCTCAAACACTATATCAATGTTAAAACTATTCTATTATATGTTAAGAAAAAAAGATTAAGATATCTTTAAAACACATTATATGAAGTAAAAAAATGCATGATGATAATATTAGGATGATGAAGGGAAACCTGGAATAATCTGTGAGTTTAGTTGAGGAAAAAAACTCTATAAACATGATGTTTCTTGAACATGAGGTAAAGCTTAGAAATATCGAATCAAGCCCACTTAAAATATCCCAATATATTAAGAAGAAATATATCACCCTAAAATCCTAAAAAAGAAATTATATCAAAAAAGGTTTTATAATAATGGGAAAAATAACTTGAGATCTTTTATACAAGAATCTATATATATCTATCAGGGAAAGGTAACCCATAACCAAGAAAATATTTCATGTGTAATGTAGTTTTGATTTTATTTATAGATTTAAAATCAAAATTTATGAAATTATGGATAGTGAAAATTTATGATAAATGAACTAATTTCTTATTTGAGGATGTTAGTAAAAATTATAAAATAATCTCCCCAAAAAAAGATCAAAAGAAGGGAATTTTTTTCCAAAAAAATCATGTATCTAAATCTAGATAGACTATTAGTAGAGGAAACAAGACGGTTTATTGGTCAATTTGGGAACTATTGGAGACTCAGGCATAAGATTATTGAATATTTGCATAATATATCAATATATGGAGAATGAATAAGGTATTCATTAGAAGATATAAAATCAAAAAATAATATATGACATGTTTTACAAGAGTAGAATTCATAGAATAGGATAAAACAATCCATTGAGAATAGATTTAAACTTACTGATAATGTATAGGATAATTTATAAATAAATTTTCATTATGAGTTTTTGTACTGGTATAAATATTTTAATCATAATTTAGATGTTGATCATAATAGAACACCACAAATGTAGAAGCAGAAAAAAGGTTAAGTATTCCCATGGGATGCAACAAGGTAAAGAAAAGTTTTAAACAAATTGCACCTAAGAATAATGTTGAATATATCAAATCCAAGAGGAGATTATTTTATGGAACATTGAAAAAATTATATTGATGTTTTAATTAAAAATGGAAATATAAAACCAAAATGGGAATCAATCCAAGAGAGACATAATATGATTTGTTTAGTGATTGTAATCCTAGAAAAGACTTTATAGAGTATCCTAAAACAGAAACATAAAAAATGTTATGAAACCATGTAGAAACTCCAAGAAAGATACTTTTACCTGGAAGGAGTGAATGATAGTTTTTAGACTAGTTTTAAACATATAGAAAAATGGAGAAATTACATGAAAGTACTAAATGAAAATTGGTTGTCTTATATAAAGATATCAAATTTCAAGAGATATTTTCTAAGATAAATGACCCTAAATCCATGAAGGTCCATGTGGAATGTGAAATTTTTTTTCATAATAAAAATAATAGTATAAAATTCATAAAAAATCAATAATAAATTATATGTAAGATTAAATACAAATTAAAAAAACCATTATCTATTAGTTCATTTTTAGAAGGGGTGAATAAACATATTCCACCAAATAGAAAATTTAAAAGAAATAATAAACTCATGTTACCCAAATAATATTAGAACTAGAATAAAATTGGGATCTATCATGAGGATATCTCTTAATATTCAATATAAAAAGAGTATAAAATCTTTGTTGAGAGATAACTATCAACTTTTCTATTATCATTAAGGAGAAAAGAAACCCCCTTCTTATTACCTTAACATTTGTTGGTTGTACTGATATATCACTGATTAAAGGAGATAATATAAATGGGATATATATGAGTGTTTTAATCATTATACAATAAGAAAAAATACCCCTCCATGGTTCCCTATGGATTAAAATAAACCATGTTTAAATGATGAGTTCATCCCCTGAGAGGGATCCTCCAAGGAGGGGAGGATTTCAAAAAGAAAAATTATTTTTATAAATCTTAATCTAGATAGTAAATAACGAGAATATTATGAGAGATTTTATAATAACACTTTACATCCTTGATTTAATTTTATAAAAAGATAATTATTAAGGAGGAGTATTGGTTAATGAGTAATATTGGAGAAAGTTGTAGTTTTATTCCTTTCACTTAAACTGTTTTGAAGAATTTTTTAAAATGAGTGTAAGTTTTATTTATTGGTAAATATATTTGAATAACCCTACATATAAGAATGTAGAAATGATATAACATGAAGAATTAATTACTAGAAAAATTTTATACTTTGGATAAATAACTCTTTTTTTACATCAGGTTAGCCCAGGTAGGATTGGAGTTGAATAGTTGTAAGATCATTGCTAAGACACATGTGATATCATCCTTTCCTCAATATCTTTCTTTGAGATATAATTATAAATTAATTTTGAATAATAATATATTTTGAAAATAATTTATGGGTATTGATTATGTGAGATCCATCCCTTATATTCTATTTTCATTTCTTGTCAACAAGGGGGATAATAAAAATGCACACATATTTACAAAATGATTTTAAGGTATTGAAAACAAATTAAAAGGGGGGATTAAAATTCCAAAGCATGGATTATTTTTTTGTAAATAATGAAAATTTCCATTATGATATATTTTTTATTATGTGTTTGGAATATGTAGAGGTAATTCTCATAAATAAATGATAAAGGGATAAAAGTGAACTAATATGAAGACAATGACCATATTTCTTAGTGGAATACAAGGTTAGAAGCTACTGTAATTATTATATAGTTTAAATTAGTTATAAATTATATTACCATTATCATTTAATGGAAAATGAAGATAAGTTTCATATTTATTCTTAATGAAGATAGTTTCTAAATGGAATCTTTTTATAAACAGATTCAATGTGCTATCCCTTTAATGTGTGACAATTTATGAAATGATCTTTAAGTCAAAGAAAAATTCTGATGAAGGAACATTGCTTATAATAGTTTTAAAGATGTTTTAGAGGAATCCATCTAGCGGTGAATTGAATAATTAATATTAAGGAAGAAAAAAAGATGAAGATGTAAGAAACCATTATAATGATGTTTTAAGACAACGATATTGTGATCAAATTAAGAATTTTTTTTCGGATATTTTGATATGAGCTTAAGTGTTTGAGAACTATTTAGGTTCAATTGAAAAATTTCATTATGTATTTGAGGAAGTCTTGGATTTCAGTGTATAGGTGAGGGAAAATAGCCAAGTATTGATCCTTACATTAAAATTTGTGGGGATCATATAATGATTCATAAATATGGGGTTTAGAAGGATTTTAAATTAAAATTGAAAACATATAAAATAAACTAATGAATGTAAAGATAATACTATATAATGTCATGACCATTAATCCTTTTGTTTATAATTTGAAACGATGATAGGAAATATCAAAAGATTCATTTTAGGACTCAAGATGAGAAAAGAAAAAGTCATTTTGGATATAAAGTGGAAATTTGATAAAGTAATTGAGGATTAATAATGATAACTGAGTGTTGTGTAAGGATCATTTATCCATACATTGTAAATTATTAAGGTTGAATTTGAAACTTCATAAGGATGATTTAGAGTATTTAAGGATTATTGGGAACTTTATAAAGATGTTCTAGAATTTTGGAATGATGGATGGGAAGTTTTTAAGGATGAATTTCCAACTATAAAGGTTTCATTCTTTGTAAGAAACTGAAAATATATAAATTATAGTTATGAACAAAGGAATTAATTCAGATGATGAAAAAGATCTATTCTTTAGTGAAATAATCATCATAATAAGATTATATGATTCAAGATGAGATTAAATAAGAACCATACAAGGAAGAATTTGTAGTTTTATCATTCCATGTCATAAAAGAGGTTATATGTCACAATGTTGAACACTTCCATGAATTTTAATGAAGCATTAAAAATAAATCAAAGTTAAGATTTTTTAGAGATGTATAAGATATTATATTTAAATATAGTTTGTAATCCCGACACTTGAATTGGATTTGAATGTATTACATGATTCATATTAAATGACTTTTAAAGTGGGAATATTTCATACTATTGAAGATTAATTAATCTTCATAATTTAATATGGAAAAAATAATCATGAAATATTTTTAAAATATAAAAATAAAAGAATAGAGAAGAAAATAGAATCAATATTTAAGATATGAAGAGAACTCAGATCTAAATTTTAAAGAAGATAACTTTGGTGTATCGAATAAGAAGGTGAGTTGATTGTATTTAGGATGTCCCTATTCATCGAAGAAGAAGAATGCCTTTGATACACATTTCTCATTGAGGAAATTGATAGGATAAAGAGGTCCACACAAAGTATATTTTGTTAAAGGTACTTGAGAATGTAATAAGTATGAAAATATTTCTCTGGCCAATGATATTGTAATAACCCATATTTTTTAATGGAATTTCCCTTTGGATTAGATAAATGTGTCGAATTTTGTAATATAAGATTATATAAAGCACATGAACCACATGGTAGAAGCAAAAACTTTTTACTATGTCCAATTCAGCATTACATTTATAGAATATATATAGTCCAAATAGTATAAAGTGTTACAATGGGAGAAAAAAGAGAAATTCAAGATTAATATATTACAAAAAAAGGGATATACTTGATCCCATATAATGATTGCACCCACAAAAAATTATATAGAAATGAAGTAGAATATTCAATATAAAAAATTAATTTCACAAATGAATATATATATATATATACATATATAAATTTAAAATGAAATATAATTTAATAAAGAATGAATGAAATACTAGGTATCTATAGAATTTAGGGAACTGAGATGATTGTTACAATTATAACCGTTTGAATAGTAATTTGATCATTGAAATAGTAATCTGACTCTTATGAATAGTAACATAACTGTTAAAATAGTAACCCCGCCTATTTATTTGATATTTAATATTTAGTTATCTTATAAAATTAAAATATATAAAATTTTTAGCATGATAAAAATACATAAATCTTTTATAAATGATAAAATAAGTGTTTGGATTTTTTTAAAACTTATATGTTTTATTGAAATTTTTATGATAAATTTAAAAAAATAAAAGAAATTATATTTTCATAAAATGATTTTATAGAACAATACTCTATTTTGTTAAAATTATAATAAAATTTTATGAGACCGTGATTAATTTTCCAAAGTGTAGGAAAATTTATTATAATAAAAATTTTGTATTTTTGAAATTAATAAGGATTTTATCTAAATATGGAATTTATTAAATTTAGAAAATTATTTTCCTAAAATGGATATATTTTTTTTAATCTATTCGTTGAAAAATGGTTAGGGTGACTTTTTTATTTTTTCTAAAATAATTGAATTTTTGAAGAGTAGTGAAATACAAAAAAATAATATATTTAACATTATAAGTTTAATATATAAATAAAGGAATCATAGATAAATTAATCAGCCATTATCTTGAAATCACTTGCATAAATTACTTTATATATTCACAATACTCATTGATGTTGTTATTCTTGGTCCAAAATAATAAACTAATGAATATTATATTTAAAAACTCATCTATCGTCCTCTTATAAATACCACCCTTTATACTCACACCTTATAAGAATTTGAACTATCCCAAAATATACACATTTACATCCCTAGAATTTATTCTTATACTTAAAGTGTTCTATTCTTTCCAAAAAAACATCCCATGGATCCTTAATGGGGTATCTAAGAGGAGGATCTAAAGGGAAGAGGTAAAATTCTCAACTAAATATCTTTTGATTCTTTTATTCTTCTACCTCTAACATATGAATTTAGTCCACCTTTAAATAGAAAAAAATTATCCTAAATATAATAATATATTATTATTATAGTGTAATATCCTTCCTTTTACCACCACTTAATTGATTTTAAAATGAAAAAATGTTCATATTATGGTCAGTCAACAACCCCAATGAACAAAAAAATTTATTTTCCACCACCACCTTCATGGATGGTTTAAATTAAATTATTATGATTAAAAATTAGAATAAAAATTATATTTTATTTTTTGTCTTATGACTTAACTGTTAAATACTCATAAATTTAAATAAAATCATGTAAGTTCTTCATGGTTGGGAAACATGCCTAAATGAACTAACCGTATAAAAAGAAAACCTATACTCTCTAAATCACGATTATTTAGGAATATTATTGGAAAATTATTGGAAAATAAAAAAATTTAAACATATAGTTACACATTATAACCATACCATTATACCTCTATAGTTATGAAACTACTTCACAATGAATTTCAATAATCATCCACAAGCAATGCGACATTAGAACCATGAACCAAACAAACTTCGGAAACTGGAAATTGACATAGTATTTCAATAAAATAGTTCACAACTAACATTAAAGATTAATAATAAATATAATATAATATGAATATAAATAATTTATTTAAGAAATATTATTTTATTATTTATTATATAAAATAAAAGTGAAGCGATAACCTTGACCCAAGGTAAAGAAACTCTTTGAACAACCCGCTTTTATTTAGGTTATTCCTTTTCTCTCTCTACCCCATTTTATATATTAAATTTTTTATTAAACCTTATATATTATTAATTTTCATATATATATAGCATTCATATAAACATAGGTCATCCTTTTTTATTTTTTTGGGATAAAAAATCTTTTTATATACTCTTTCTACGTATTTATTTTAACCAAACCACGCTTATAGGAACTTTCTAGTTATCATTTAATATTATGAACCACCCCAAGATTTTTTTTAATCATAAATTCTTTTCTATAAATACTAATTATTTTATGGAGAAAATATTTGGTTCATTTTTGGTTTTATAAAAAATATGATTCACTTACCATCTTTAAAGACTCCTTACTATTTTTTTAAAGCCTCGGTAAGGAAGTTCAATTCGAAAACAACTTCTCGGCCATTTCTCAGGAAGTTTTCTTCAAATTAACGAACTATTTGATAACTTTTCTTATTTATACAAATATGAATTCTCAAAATATTAAATTAATTCCTCTCTTATGAATCCTTATGAGGTGTCATTTAATTATAATTTTAGACAATATTATGCAAGATATTTCATTCCATGGGTATTTATAAGTATTTTACCTTATGTTTTATATCTTTTTATGGAATAAATATATGTATACATGTTATTATGGGTGTTCCTAGATAGATCTCCAATACATTGGGTAATTTTATATCTCATGAGATTATATTTATGGAATTTTGGGTTAAACCTAATCAATTATGGGACTTTTTCAACCATTTTATGAAGTCTTAGTCGTGATCCTTCAATTATGATTATGATATCATGTATTATGATAGTTCCCCTTTCCTATTATTTCCTGTTATTATGATTATATCTTCCTTATGCCATTATACCATATTATTATTCATGATCCTTGTAATTTATGATATTATGTTATTCCATTTGACTCATATGATATTCTAAATTGTGAGGCTTATTCCATTACTGAGATTTATATCTCATCCCTTTTGTTTATTTATTCCCAAGGTTATACTTCTTGGTTTGATTAATATGAAAATAGGATGGGTGAAATTCATTTAAAATTTGAAACTGAAAAATTCAATACAATTATGTAATTAAGTGATAAGATAAAATAAAATAATAATTATATATATATATATATTGTAGAAGAAAGTTCACAAGATAAATGAAATATCAATTAAATGAAAAAATGATTTATATGATCTAGGTGATTAAAATAACTAATAAAAATATATAAAAATGACTAATTTAATGATAAATACAAGGCACTCAATTTTATTAGGGATTTTGGAAATAGGTAGAAATCATTCCCTTATCCCCCACCCAAATTGAGTGATGGTTTATGAATTAGTGGAATTTAAATTTTATAATATCCAAGAATCCTAAAAATAACATATGCCCTTAAATTTATCAATTGGTATTAAACACGAAATATGACCTTGTATTTAGTGATTTTAAATAAACCCAAAATAAATACACTTTATTTTGACAGGAAGAAATAATGAAACTCAAATCCCTTTGGTTTCAATGGTAACTAAGAACTTAAAAGAGAACAACAAGAGAAAAATATATATTAGAGAAAATATCGATAAAGTACACAGTCTTAATTTTAAAAATATAAGATAATAATATTTGAGAGAGAATGAGAGGAAAATATCAGAGGAAAATTATGTTTAACAATTAATCTTAGTGGGAATCTCTAAAGAATTATAGAGTATTGAAATTATTAAGTCTAGAGATTGATCATGGTTGATTTACTGAAGAATTATCACATCATCATTGGATAATAAGGCTCTATTAGGGTCTATTTTTAGCCTCCATGTTCTATTATATGATATTTAAGGTGTAAATTATCGATATGATTTATTGGATGTTTTGTCAAGGCAGACGGGTCTATATTCAATGTAGGTTTTGACCACCAATATCAATAGAATCGGCCAGCCGATAGCCCCTTTGAGTAGATTCTAGGTTGGTAATATCTTTATAGGCTATCACAGACCCCACCAAGTAGCTTCTATATTCCACAAGATAATTGGAAGGATACCTATAAAAAAATAAAATTCTATATAGACATCATCGGCTAGTTAGTTATGTCGATCAACAAACTGATGGAATTCTAGTAGGTTTGGTGATTTCATTTTGATCTACTGGCTGGTTGATGGTATTTTATCTTCTAAATGGTAATTTTTCCTAGTGAATCTCATCAAAATGACCCTCCACACAAGTTTTTTTTCATTTATTTGGTCCATTTATTCCCCAAGATGCTTTCCAAAAATAATAAATAAAATATTGAGAATTGAAATAGATAGAAACATCAATAATTTCTATGATCATTAAAAAATATAAGAGAGTGAGGTAAAATAATATACCCATTATTTATTATCATAATAACATAAAATAAAACATGAATAATTTATATATGAAAATATTTATTTTAAATAAATATATCCAAGGTATTTTTTAAAAGAATTTCAATTTTTTATACTGAAATTAAAATAGTATGTTAAAATCGTTTTCAATACTCAGAAATGACCAAAGTAATTGAATTTTAAAAAGGATTGAAAATATTTAAAAAATAAAAAAATTTATAAATTAATTCAAATTGAAAAATTTATTATAATTTTATCTCCCTTTGTGATTCTAAAAAAACATAAACATGGTTATAGAAATAAACATTAACATAAAGTGATCCAATGAAAAATAGAGAAAGAATTGAATTTTTAAATATGAAAACTAAAAATATAATTTGAATTTATATAAGCATTAAAATTTTCAAAAGAAAAATTCAAAAAATAAAAAATTCTTACTTTGTGTGATAAAAGTATCAAAAACTATATTTCAAACCTATAAAGAAATCATGAAATTTTAAGAATAAAATAAATTTTTAATAATCTAATTTATTTATAAAAATTATTTTCTCCTTTAGGAATATTTCATAATTTAAGAAAGGGTTGGATCCCCCTA
Source organism: Viscum album (assembly GCA_963277665.1). Classification (NCBI taxonomy): domain Eukaryota; kingdom Viridiplantae; phylum Streptophyta; class Magnoliopsida; order Santalales; family Viscaceae; genus Viscum; species Viscum album. The sequence goes on from OY728136.1 coordinate 1,844,383,013, forward strand.
AATTAATTATAAAAATACAATGATCTAAAAAACAATTATATTTATGAGGTAAAATTAAAACTATTAAATTTTTAAAAATATCACTTTAAAACTTAAAATGAATTTAAAAAATAAATAGATAAGATTAAGTGGCATAAGAAAATATTAATAAATACAACTACCAAAAAAATTTAAAAAAATAATTTCTAAATTTAAGTGATTTTGAAATAAATTAAATATTTAATAGACTTTGAAAAAATTTCAAAAGATATGATATTTTGGAAAAAAATAAAGTTATAACAGATTTTGTAAAAACAGAAATAAATAATAGATAACCTCTCATATTAATGGATATAAAAATATCTCATAATTTTCATGTGTATTATCCAAAGTGTGTCCCCCATGAATGAAAAACCAAGTGTGTAGTATAGGCCCACTACTCATGCCTAGGGTGAAGACATGGTTAATACTCAACTAGACCTTTGGAGGTTAATACATCTTTGATCATCTATTCCAAAACCACATCTAATTTCTTTGTATCCATACATGGTTGAATTTTCTAGGATAATCATACTCACTTCACATTACCAAAATTAATGATTATAATAATAATAATGAAGACATTACCATTATCCTAAAAATCATAAAAGATGTGAGATAAAAAATGATAATACAAAAGAGATAGAAAACCAATTATATCCAATAACAACGAAAATATATCCACATTTAATAATCAATATATTCGAAATAAAATATATTATAATACTATTTGAGAGAAGACAATTTTCCCTAACTTTAAGATAACTCGATATTTGAAAATATTAAGTAAGGATAAACAAAAATCTCAAGATATTGAGTAAAGGTAAACAAAAATTTGAAGATATTAAGTAAGGGTAAAATAAAATGGGTCTTCAACATTGAAATTTAATAAAACAATTAAAGCATACGAAGTGATTTAACAATAAAGAAAGGAAAACCTTTAGTGCAATTAATCTTCAATTTTTACCCTTTGGTGAAACCAAAAACATTATCCCCTTTTAAATTATCAAAAAGAAACTCATTAAAGGGGTTATATGAACTATTCAAATAGAATAAAAATAGTTTAAGTAATAAAAAACTCATAACATGGATTAAATAACTAAATTATATAATCTATATAAGAAAGAGATCTACGCATAAAGGTTAAAATAGATATCCATAGTGAGATAAAAAAATTCATAACAAGGATAAAAAAGTATTATAAAAGAATAATAGCTACAAAAAATTATAAGAAGAAATATATTTTTCAAAATATTTCAATAAAATAGATATCTCCCCATTTGATATTGCCTTATGTTAAGGATCAATTAGAGATGAAAAACTAGGAAAACTAGAATTTATATATATAATAAAAGAGTGAGTGTATAATATAGAAGGGAATGATAAAGAAGTAGAATAGGTAATGTATAATGTGGGAAACGAGTTATTGATATAATACTAATTTTTCCCTTAAAAAATAATTGATTTTTTCCTAGCTCAAATGGGTATAAAGTGAGAGCCTTGGCTGCTCAAAAAAAAATTAAAAATAATGACCGGAATCCAAGATAAATAGAACTTTAAAAAACTATAAAAAGATTAAAAAAATAAAGATTAAAATATTTATTTGATAAATATCACAAGATTTTTAATTGAATTAAATTTAAAGATAAAAACTTAATTCAATAAAGGATCAAATGATCTTTTAGTCATTATAAACATCATTCAAGACTTAAAAATAAAAATAAACAAAAAACCAAGACATGGTAAAAACTATATTCAGTTTAAAAAAATAATTAAAATGAAAAATTCAATAAATTATTTACTTTGGGATTAAAATAATTATAATAATAAAATAATATTTATATTAAAAATTTATTCCATTAATTAAAAAATAATAGAAAAAATCAATTAATCCCAATATTGAACATAAAAATATTTTACATAAGATTTAAAAATATTCTGATGCTCAATGAAAAATTCAATAAAAGATAAAACAGAATTATGATATCCATTGAAATTGAAAGGTTATAATTTTTAAAAAGATAAATTTTAGTTTAGAAAAAAAATTCAAAATAAAAGGATTGAATAAAGATCATTCTTAGATTAATCAAACAGTTTGTGACATAAATGAACCACACCTAGCTCTCCCTTAATAATAACAAAAAATTTGAGGTTGAGGGGTTCTAAGAGTGAACCAAAATAAAAATATTAAATCTTATTTAAATCACTAACAAGTAAAAAAAACTTTATAAATGGTGTAATTTAGAAAAACAACAGTATAAATTCTAATGATCTTACTTCTTGAGTTATACTCATAGTAGTCACCACACATGTGTCTCGAGAACCCTCTGTCCAAGTACCATGTAGCTCCTTGTTTTCTTATCTTAATAAATAATTTATAAAAAATAATCATGAAGACTTTGGTACCCATATGAATTTCGGTCCACAAATGTTATCTAAGAGAGATTTCTGGATCTATATTTGGTTAGAATATGATTTTATATAATAATTTCTAAAAAAAATATTATAAGAGATATTTATTGATTTAGGGATACCATAAAAATCTTTTTTTACAATCAAATTCACAAATAAAAATCATTTTTTTAAAATAATTTATAAATTTTTTTTGTGAGTATCTATTTATAAGCATTGTATTATTTTTGGGTTTTTTGCTTGATTATTGAAACCAAAACCAAAAAAAATTGTTCAATCTTTTGGGAATGAATAAGTTTATTTAAAAAAAATTCACCTTAGGTGAACTTATAAAAATAATTTTTGAGTTACTTAATTATAGATTCTAATTTTTAAACATCATTTATGTCTTATAATTGTAAGGATAAATCCTCATTTACTTTATAAATTGATTCTATTTTTAAAATAACTTGATTTTATTTCTTTTTTAGTTCTATAAATTTTGATTTCATTTGATAAAATACATCCACTAATTATTTATAATATAATTTTCTTGAGGACTATAAAGATTTTGAATAATTATAAGTGGAAGAATTAGGATACAAAACTTCATAACATACCTCAATTTAAGCTATGATATATTTGGTACTTCCATCACTTAAGTTGTATGAGGAGATGGGGTAATCAATTACACTCCAAGTAGTGACTTTTAGGGATTTGTTATATTTTCCATCTTTTTCCCATATTATTTTTTATATGAAGCACTCTAGTTTGATGGGTCCCTTTTTTCAATTATAGAAAGTTACCTAGATTTCTTTTTAAGCATTCTCATTTTTATTATTCTGAAAGGATCTCTTCTTCTCCCTGATATTTTTTACATTCTTGGATATATGTTTTATATCACATTCACTTCTAGAAGAATCATCATCAATTTCTTTAAAATAAATTATATTTTTTTCCTCCACTTACTTTTTCTTATTTTTAATAGTGTCTTTTCATGGTGGCCTCATAGGTCACTAGAGAACCAATGATTTCATTAAATTCCATGTTCTTGATATCTTTTACTTCTTAAGTCTCTCTTACCATGGGTGTCTATGTACTTATAAAAATAAAATTTATTTTCTTAATAAGATTTATATAAAAAGTGCATCATCAAGTTACATTTTTCAATTTCATATGCAAGAAAAATGAGTAAAAATTTTAGAAATTTATTTAATATGGTGCAAGATAAAACATTAAAAATATTCTCTATTTGTTTCAAATTTGGTATCTTTAACTTTATTATTTGCTTCATGAGTAACTTCATGTTAATTTCAAAATTTCATGAGAAATTTTATGAGTGGAAACTCTATTAAATTCATTTCAATCTAAATCACAATAAAATAATTCATGGATTTTCTATCTAGTTCATGAGAGTAAATTTCATTAGGAGTGCACTTTTCTCTAATTATTTAGTATGTAACCATGTACGACAATTTACCAAATATAATAATTTTTTCATCATAGAAAATTAGAAATGTGATTTTTCCAATTACTATAGTCTTTTATATCATGGAATGGTAAGTGAAATATTGATTTTCCTTAGAGAGAACATTGGATTTTAGAGATAGAATCCATTTTTTAAGGATCATTATTTGAAACTGATTAAGATTTTTATAACACAATTTGATAACAAATACCTCCTTTGATACTAATTGTTGGTCAGAGTAAGATAGAAATAGGGGTTAATTTCACTTAAAATGTTAACTAAAAGATGAATTATAATTATGAAATTAATAAATAAGTTATAATGAACAATTTAATATATATATATATATATATATATCTATTCTAAAAGAAAGCACGCAATGGAAATTAAATATTACTAAAATGAGAAAACTATTTATAGGATTTATGTGATTAAAATGATTAAGAAAATCATATTATAATTGATTAATTGATCAATTTATTTATAGAGAAGAAGGGATAAATTTTTTTTAATGTAAATGTAAGATAAGTTAGACAATTTAATTTGGGGGTTTGTTAATAGTTCAAAATGAACCTCCAATGTCTCCCACCCAAATTACTTAAGAGTTTATTAATTTATAGACCTTGACTTCAGTAGTAGACATAAAATCTAAAAAAGAACATAAAATAATAACTTTATTTTTATCCAATTAACCTGAAAAAGGACCTTGGTTTTAGTGATTTTCATTAACTAGAAAATTGATCCACTTTATTATAAATTGAGTAAATAAAAAAATGTAAGTTATTTGGTTTTAATGGTAACTAAGAACATAAATAAAAAGAATAATATAATTATTTTTAGGAATAAATTCATTGAATTTAAAACTCTAAATTCATACGAATATAATAAAAAATGGATGAAATTAAATTAAGTGGAAAATAAAATGAAAATTAGTTTTAACAATTAAGTGTAATGTATGTCTCTAGAGAAAGAAAGAGTACTGATAGAATTAATACTAGATATTGATTGAAGTTGACTGTTAAAATAATTGATGCATCATAATTAGTTTCCAACACTCATTGAGGTCTATTTATAGCCTTTAAATTCCGTCCATGGTCTTTGGGGTTTAAATTATTCATAATATTCATTATACGTTGAGTTAAAGAAAGAGAGACCAAATTCAATGTAAGATTTTACCACTTTTGTCAACGCAACCAGTTGTATAGTATCCTCCTTTATGTAGATAGTGGGATACCTATATCATTCTATTCTATGGTATAACTCACTGGGTAGCCTCTAGCTTTGATCAGGTGGATTGTGGTCTATCTACAAAAAAATCTGGTTCACTTCAGAACTCATCGACTAGCTGGGGGACCTCCAACAAGCCTTATGATTCTTTTTTGATCTACTGGCTGGTCAGTGGTCTTATACTAGCTATAAAATGGTTTTTACCAATAAGAGTCATTAAAGTGGCCCTCCAAACTCATTTTTATTCCTTTATTTTGTCTATTGATTCCCTGGGATGATGTCCAAATATAATAAATTAAATGTAATAAATTTAAGTAGTTAGAAACATGGTTGGTGTTTTTCATAATTAAAACATTTTAATAGAGTGAGGTATAACAATATTATGTAGTTTGATATAATAAATGTATTTTGGAGGAAATTATGAAAATTAAAATAAATATGATGTATTTTTTATTTTCACATTGAAGTATTATGAACGTAGTCTTCCAAAGACATTAGGCCTGTAGATTATAGGGTTGTGTTTATTGGATATTTATGTTACAAATCATGTAATAATATGTGAAATAGGATTGGGTCACTATAAATATCATTATATCTATAGGGTATCATTTGATAAAGGTTGGGAAATAATTTATAATCCCAAGACATAAGGACATTAATGGGAATATGCCAAATCTATACACTACATCAAGAGACAAGATAAATTGAAGACCTATTCAAGAAAGTTTGTGGAGGAACTTTAAAGAAATATTGAGTGACAGAATATATACCCCATCTAGAGTTGGTAAAAATCATTTCAAGAGATATCTTCAATTGGTGGGAGCCAATATTAAGAATCCATTGAGAGGGGGGCTACTAAATCGTGTGGGGGCAGAAATTTTAGGAGATAATTTGATATACTTTTTCCAAAGATAGTCTATACTTATACTCTTGTTGATTTATATTTGAAATCGAAGTCCCAAAACATAAAACAAATATGGTATGTAGTAGGCTCTCATATTGTTCTTGAACCTTATAAATCCATGTGTTCTTTCTTCATCTTCTTACATATGACAAAGGGTGGGAAAACATGGAATGTGATGATAGAGATATTAACTGGTCACAAAGGCTAGTTTAAAATAAATAAATAATAAAAATAAAGGGATCATTGATTCATCCACACCCCCTTTTAGTGATCAAACCCTACCTAGGCACTTTATTAGTGATGGGAAAGATAGTTGTACATCTCATGCTAATGAGTAACAACCTATTGAGGGTGGATATGATCCTTATAACTTTTTACATGATAAATATAATTTGTCTAGGACTAGATGTATGGTGAACTGTGGGGATTTCCACTGAGTGATGGGTAGATATCTCTCCCAATGGAGATGTGAGATGAGTCCTATGTGGGGGTTGTGTGAATTTTTGGAAAACATAGCATTGATTTTCTAAGGCGGTTGATGTGGGAAATATCAGGATAGTACCAGGTTAGAAATAATATTTGTGGTAAAATATTTTAATGAGGTTAGTATTGTGTATTGAGGATAGTATTAAGAATATCCTTTAGGTTTTGAAAAACTAATAATGGTATTGGATGTGTGTTGTATATGGCCTGGTTCCGATGAACTGAGATCAGGATGTGTTTGAAGGATCGAGTGGATGACATGATGAGTAATATGAGAATTTCAATAGGACTAGAATAATATTCATGTGAAATAAAGATAATCTTTAGGATATGGACTTATGAGGTTGAATGCAAATAAAATCGTATTATGGGACATGATGATAGGTTCTAAGTGACCATTTCCTATGTGATCATCTAATAATCTTGGGGGTGGTTTGAATTCTAAACTTTTGGTTACATGTGGGGGTTTACAATGTGTGTGTGTGTGTGTGAAGTAAAATAGATCTTGTCATGGCCACTGATAGATCCCATGTATTATCCTCAACTTGAGTGATATGTTTCTAGAAGAACCATACATTAAGTGAGAATGAATAGGTATTGATGTTATGTTAGTCCTACCTTGAGTGATAAGGTAGTTGTCTTCATAATGTATTCACATTGACTGAGAAATTGTTTTCATATATAGCCTTAAGTGAAAATAATGGTCTATGTTGTGACTTGATATCAGACCATGCCTTGAGTGATAAGTTGGTGGTCAGGATAATGGCCTCATCTTGAGTGATAAGATTTTTTCATTTACCTCCTTGAGTTATAAGGATGTAATAGGTATTAATTTGGAATGAGACCCTTTCTTGAATGATAAGGTAGTGGTAGGGACATGATAGAATCCTCTTCCTTGAGGGTAATTTAGAGGCAAAAACTAGAAGGGTTTCCTCCCTTGAGTGGTAATGGATGGTTGGGAAATTCATATAGGACCTCCCTTGAGTGACAAGGGATATTCTAGGACTTTTATACCGGACCCACCATGTATATTCTTATAGTGGTCAATACATGGTGATACCTAGCAGTGAGAAATTGGATATGGGTACACATAATAAGTTGTATTAGGGATGGTTTATAGTGGGTAATGTTTTTAACAAGAAACATATTGAAAATGGGTTTAGTTGAATAATATACATGCGTATTTGGAATGTGTGGGTAAACCTGTATATAGATATGAGTCATACCATAGTTCATTTTAAATAAACAAAACACATGTCATATGAACAAGTATATTGTGATGTCCTTATATGAAATTCCATGCTATGAAGTCTGTTATAATTTATGAAGTTTACTCTAAATTGAACATTACACATAACACATAGTTCCCCATGTTCTAATACTATACTCATGAACACCCACTTCCCTCATCAAAATTTTCATCTGACATTTCTGACTATTCTATGTTGAGTAACTCAATTCCCTATAAACTCTATCCAGTCACCCATATCTCACTCACCTACTTCCATCCTTCTATATTGGATGAAACCCCATGACTCTCCATCCTCTACCTCTCTTTATCTATACCCAATAAACCTACCCATCCACCCATGCTTTGTCTACCTCCCTCCCACTAAGCTAGAACTGATGCACCAATTAGGTCCCTCCCTCCCATCAAACTTGACATGCCATCCACCACCTCCCTCCCTCTCTTTAGAGTCATCACCTCAAACCTATAGTAAATCTTATTAGTGACTAGTAGATGAAGGTTGAGTGATTCATTGAGTATTATCTTGAATATGGTAGTAGTTTAAACTTCACCAGATGTGTGATGACTAGATGAAGACCCTTGGAATGATCAAAGCATGAAATTTTGATGATGAGATTCTTGATATGATAGGTATCAACTAAAGATAAAGGTAAATAGTATATACCAGGCCAATACAACTATGGATGAAGAATTTATTCTCAATTCATTTCAAGAGAGTTAATTGAATAGGATTCTACTAAATTTTGATGAAGTTGAGTATCGCTTTGAAGAAATGGTATCACTGGTTTATTATTTATTATTTTTGAGCTTAATTTTCTAATAAAATTCATCTATAAAGGACAATTATTGATCGAATTTGGAATATGGTGCACAATGGGTGTTATATGTAATGACCTAAGAAGTTTTGACCAACTAATGAGGCACGAAAGTTATAGGAGAATTAGGTATAAATCAATGTTGATCTTTAAGTGAGCTAGATAGTGGATCAATCCTTCAAAATGGTTTGGATAGAATGAGATTGGTGATACCCCTCTAGAATTAACATCTCCTACATCCCTCATTTAATATTTTTCATTTTTCTATCAATCATATGAGATTTACCCCTGATTATTCAATTAACATTCCTAATACACCACTGACAGATAAATACTTATTATTTTTTATTTTTTTTATTTTTCTTATATTTTTTAACCTAATATTATATAAATAAATATTTTATAATATTTTTAAAATATTAAAAAACCAAAAAAATATAATAATAATAAATATAATAAAAATATAAGTTTCCCATAGGCTTTCCCATATTTTTTGTGAGCTGGGTAAGACTTGATAAATGAACCCATTTAACATATATGATTTTGAAATCTCAAGCCCATGTGGGCTTATATCACAATATCCCAACCCATACAAATTTTGTTCCTACTGATATAAAACCCTAAGTCTTGAGGTAGGGTTCATATTTTAACATACCAAGTTTTTAAATGGAAATATTGTCTTTGATAGCAAACAAGACATGAAACACCGAGATTAAATGAAAATAGAATATTGTTATTATGTGACCGCTATAACCAAGAAATAAAATTAGAGAGAATTAATAGTATTAAATAAATTATGAAATATAAAATAGTTGACCTCATTAATTATTTTCTAATTAATACTTATAAAATTTTGAACTTATTTTTAGTAAAGAGATTTTATACTCTTTCTTCAAGAATTATTTTTATTGATTTTTTGAGTAAACAATACAATTAATTTCTAGAAGTTATATAAATATTTTTTAATTAAATAAATATCAACTTTTAAATAAATATATCCAAATTATATTGTGATAAAATTTTGATAATTTTCTGAAAAGTTATATTTTTCATTAAATAGTGAAAAATATCACTTTTTATTAAAAATTGTATTTTAATTTCAAGTATTTACAAATTAAAATTATATTTTAGATTAGTATTAAAATTTAATTATTTTTAGTTTAAAATAATCAAATTGGGGTTTTGGAAATGGATTTTATATTTCAATTTTATATAGAAACATTTTATATTTTGAGAAGGCAATTTTCTAAAAACTTGTTTTCTATTGCATTTTTTAGTTTAATTTTAAATTAAATTATAAAACATATATGTTATTAATTTTTAAAAATGGATGAAATATTTGGATTCATACGTTTTAAATTTATTAAATTATACCCTATTTTTTCTAATATGAATAAGTAACCTTTTTAATTTCTATAACCACGGTAATGGGTAAATTGGGTAATATGGGTTAAAAATAAGATTATAAAGACTATAAAATGACTCTAAAACATTCCCCAATTTTATTTTATAATTAATTTTTGTTTAATTTTTAGTGAATAAATAATTACATTAAATTCTTACTCTAAGTTGATGTAGTAATAATTTAATTAATGGAAAAATAAAAAAATGATTTTAGAAAATATTAAAATACATGAAGTTGGGATAATTAATATGATAAATTAATTTTATAGATTACCGTGACATGTTAGAAAGGTAATAAAATTATTTTTTTCTAATTATAAGTGTTATCATGATATAAGTAATTTCAAGGTAATGAATAGTTCTTAAAATTGGACATTATGAATATTTGATAGTAAATAATATTTTATTAAATGATATAAAAGTAAAAAATATTTTAAATTATATTAAATTATTGGTTTACAGTTTTAAATTTAATCCTTGATTAATTTATGGGTATTTCATTATTTTATTTTATATATATTAACCCTCAATGTGTAAAACATATTGTTGTCACGATAAGAGTTAAAAGGGTCAAATAAGGGTTAAAACAAAAAGATAATGGTACAAATATAATCAAAACTTATATAATTTTTCTTATATGTGGGTATTGAGACCCATAATAATTTTAATTTTAAATTAATAAGTTCAGATCCATTTGGAATTGAAATTTAATTTTTTTAATTTAATATTTTTTGAAATTCCAAGAGTGACCCTCCCCTCTCATAAAAGGGTACATCTTTATCTAATTTATTCACTCATAAAAATTCTTATGGATTAACTAATATGTGCCCAAATTTATAAGTATTATATTAATATATTTTTATAAAAATTAAAACCTGCAGACCATGTGACACCCATCCCATCTTGAAAGGTTGTGGGAATTGAACCCACAACCGAAGGGCGACAAGGGTGCATATCCTACCATTGGATTATGTGAAGTACAGATTAATATGCATTTTTATTTCTAGTTATATTATTTGATGTATGATAAATAAGTTTATTTTTTTAACTTATGAATTATCAAATAGATAACCATACGATTGGAAAATAATTTTGTGATTAAGTGATTAATGTTATTTCAAAAGAGGTTTGCTACTTTGGGAACTATATATTATTAAGGTAAACTAAATAATATAGGATTTTATTTGACAAATAAAGGTTGAATTATATTTTGTAATAATATATGATTTTATTATGGATTTATAGGGGTTAAATTTATTCATGTAAATATTTAGAATATCTTGGAGATTATGTGATTTTAGTCATTACTTTTTGGTATGAGAAACTAAGAGTGATTGATGTTATTTGGATAATTTATCCTGGAGGACTATGTGATCAAATCCTTCTGATTTTTGGGATTTAATAATCGTCTAGAATATTTTTAAATAATTTTAAGGATAATTATTTTTTTAAGAATCTATGGGTAAATTTTGTTATTACTGCTTAATTTTTTGTGATTAAATTAGTTTTTAACATATAGTAGTTTATTCTTCTTGATGAATTATATTATATTATCCTAACCATTTTTATTTTTTAGTTCCTAAATACAGGAGGTATATATTTCCATCCTTTTGAGTATTTTATGATCTATAGAATTTTATTCTATTGATTTAGGCATAAAAAATACATACTCATCATTTGGATAAAAAGATTAGTTATTGCTGTAAATTTATTCAAGGATGAAACTCTAATTCCGCAACTCTAAGAAAATTATTTTAAAAAAAATCCATTTTCATTTTTTAGGAAATTAATGGAAATTTAACCCATCATATAGTTAAGGTTCTATGGTAGTTAACTTTCTCATGACCATGTTCTCTATCACTCTCTACTTGTATTTGAGTGTTAGATTTTCTATTCCATGAACATGTTTTCCTATATGAAAACCTAATCGTTGTTATCTCAGGTAACAGATATACTTTCTTTTCTCCCTTATCAAGTGGAAGTTTAATAATTACTTTTCATGATATTGGATTAAAAAAAGATATTTTGAAAACTGAAGCCTTAATTATTGATTCATAATACAAATTTGTGAGGAAATAATTTCTATATCAGGTAGAATGTAACATCCTATGTATTTAAAAGTAAAGACTATGTTCGATTGCAAACAAGATACACAACATTGAGCTTAAACGAACAACTAAATATTTTTATTAGGTGACCATTAAAACATAGTCATTAAATTGAAATATTTGAATAATTTTCACTAGATTATGAAATATAAAATGGTCCAAATCATTAATAATTTATAAATTAATTCTTATAAAATTAAAACTTTAATTTTAGTAAATTCATTTTATACACTTTATTCAAGAATGGTTTTTATTTCTTTTATGAGAATACAATATAACTAATTTCTAGAACTATAGATATATTAATTAATGAAATAGATATCATTTTTAATCTATATATTAAAATTATCTTATGGTGAAATTTTTAGAGTTTTTTTTAAAGATTTATTTTTCAATAAATATTGAAAAATTTTAATTTTTAATGAAAATTGTATTTTATTTTAAAGTATTTACAAATTAAAATTTTATTTTAGATTATTTATAAAACTTAATTTGTTACATTGATTAAAAATAATTCAATTATTTTTTTAAAATAGATTTTATACTTTTATTTAGTATCAAAGCATTTTATATTTTGAAAATCCATTTTTTCAAAAAAACAATTTTTCATTGCTTTTTTTAAATTTATTTTTAAATTAAATTATTTAACATATGTGTTTTTTATATTTAAAAATAGATTTTTTTATGAATCATAAGGTAAAAAAATTAAATAGGTCCCTTTTTTGTCCAATATGAATAAGTAACCTTGGTAATTTTCATTACCACAATAAATAGTAAATTGTGTAATATAGGTTAAAAATAAAATGATTAGGAAAATAAAATGACCTTAAAAAACCCCAATTTTATTTTATGGGTAATTTTTTTATATAATCATTAATGGTTCAGATATTTGACCATTTTATCCATTAGGAAGTCATTATGACCCTTATAATATATTATTTAAAGAAAAGTCAAGGATGTCACATTCATGATTTTAATAACTATAACATTCTTAATATATCTTAATGCAAATTATATCTTTGAATAAAAATATTATTTTTCAAGCTAAAATATTAATATTAATTATTTCAATTTATTTTTAATTTTTAGTAAAGCTATAATTACATTAAATTCTTACACAAAGTTGATGTAGTAATTTTTTAATTAATAGAAAATAAAGTAAATAATATTAAAAATATTAAAATAAATATAATTTTAGATAATTAATGTGATGAAAAAATTATATTACCTTGAAATGATAGTTATGTAATAAAAAATTTCGTTTAAATTATAAATTTCATCTCAATATTATTAATGTCAATGTAATGAATAGTTTTTTAAATTGACATTATGAAAATTTTATAGTAAATAATATATTAATTAAATGATATAAAATTTATAAAATTCATAAATTTAGGAATCTGATTGGGATAAGGTTTTAAATTTTATCCATGATCCATTTTCGGGTCATTTGGCATTTTATAGTAAATATCTTAAACTGTAAAGAGTAAAAAATCATGTTGTCACGGTAAGAGTTAAAGGGGTTAAATAAGGGTTAAAACTAAAAGATAAGGGTATAAATATAGTGAAAAATATATAATTTTTCTTGGATGATGGTATTTAGACCAATAATCTTATTATATTCTAAATTAATATGTTTTTCCCATTTTAAAATGAAAATTAATTTATATTAATTTAATATTTTGGGAAACTCTAAGAGTGCCCCTCGCCTCTCTTATAAAAGGGAACCTCTTTATCATAATATTTCAAACTTGAAACACCATTTTGTAGAAAATACCTATCAAAATTACCTCATATAATCTCTCCCCTCATTTAATGGGCCTCAATTTAGGAATAACGGCAACCTTAATGATCTTAAGGTGTTAAAAAGAAAGTTATCTATAGAAGATGTATCATTTTAATCAAGTGTTTTTGTTCTATTTCTTATTTCAAATAATTTATGTATTCTAAATCCATGATAAAATAGTAAATACAGTATTATAAATATAATTATAATTTATTATTATATTTTATGTCCCGTATCTATCTCCCTTCCATAAAATGGGAAAATAATTCATCGTTCATGTGTATAGCGGACTAACTTCTCAAGAACTGATGCAATTAGTTTTACATTCTTACATTTCTATGCACCAAAAAATGATAACATCATTCATGTGTATGTGTGGACTACCACCTCTCCAAAGCGATGTGATTTATTTTTCATCACCACATCACATGGAATGATATATATACATATTATTAAATATAAATAATTAATATGATATTTATGAAATTATAATCATTGTGTAAATATAATATGATACACACCTTCTTTCCATGATGATCATTGAAAAATTGAAACATTACTCATGCTTATATACAACCTACAATGTCCATGGTTTTATCATAGTTCATATTTCATATCCATATTTAATGGATTGATATAAAGGATTAATTTATTTATAAAAATGATAATTATTGCATGATTATTATTCTGGATATGATGGACTAATTACCAATTTGACTATATACATCATACCAATGTCATTTTGGACTCAAGTACCGAATATCGTCAAAATGTCTGACATGAACTTAAATAATTAAGTACTTATTATAACATTTTAATAATTTATATAGAAGGAATAATAAATTTTAAAAGTTACTCAATAAATTAAATAATTATCATAAGTTTATTATTTAGGAAGATAAATGGAATATGTGATAAAATGAACTCGGGATAAGGGATTCGTTAAATCAATTTTCATTAATTGGGTTTAACTTATACTTCATTGATTATGTCATGCTAAGATTATTTGTGTAATGAAATTTCATTATTTTATGTTTTATTTTCACTTATTTTATGTGGATTTGATTCTGATACAAATAATATATTCATTTTTTAATGCTCACATAAATTATATGATATTTGTTAGAGAATTTATTTTAAAAAAGCATATTTTTTAGTTCATATTTCAAGTATTTTTACAAAAGTATAAAATAATATTTTTAACTTCTATGTCATTAGTAGTTTTTCCTAATTTTAAAATAATTTAATGATTTGAGGTTTCCTTTACATGTTTCTAAATTTATTTCTAAATAAAATGGTTTCTTTATGATGTGTATATGTTTTAGATTTACAAAATTGGTAATTGGATATTGTAAAGTGTTTTTCACATGGGTTTAAGATATCTTTAAATGGTTTTATTCATGATATGGTTCTTGTATATTTTTTTATGATTGGAGAGCCCAGATAGAATCATGTGATACCATTATAGATTATATGATGGGTTCACCCAGATATTGCTCCAATAAATCGGGTAATAATAATTTTCTCTAGATAATTATATTAGAATTTGTGCATATGGTTATTCCAATTTATTATGGTTTTTGTAAGGGTTATGTAAGGTTTATATGATGATAATATCCCAAGGAACCTACCAAACTTTTCTATTCCTGATAATTATTTTTCATGGAAATGTATTTATTTTATAAGATAAGATGATGGTTTTTTAAAATAAAAAATAATTCTTCTTATGGATGAAAATATATGCTTTTAAGAAATGGTTTTAATGGGTTTTCATGTTTTTCACCAAACTAATGGTTTTCTTTATTTTATCCCATACTGAGATTTTTGTGATCATACCAAGTTTTAAAAAAATTTCTAGAAGTTTTAAAGATTAGTAAGGAAAAAAGAATATGTCACGATGAACGTATTGAAAATATTTCATGAAAGGAAAAAATGATTTATTTTAAAAGGGTTTCCTTTGGCAGGAGAAATGGATACTAAGTATAAGCTTCAACTTCAAATGTAATGGTTTATTTATTTAAGAGCTTTTCCTAATTCTTAAAAACTCAAAACCTGAAATATATTGAGAAAAATCAGTTTCTAGTTTTATAATACCAAGAATATGTATTATTTAAAGTTGGGTCCTTACAATAGGTATTAGATCATGGTTTAAATAACTTTAGTGATTATCATGTTTTCTTAAGGGTTAGGGATACAATTATGGGTTTATAATTTTAAGTTTTATAATATGTTTAATTATTTATAAACCCATTTTGGGGATTTGTGTTATGAAATTTTATGTTTACTAACTATATTTTTTAGAGACATTTATTTTTTAGTTAATTATGGGTAATTTTTTGATTCAAAATGAATGCTATGAGATAACCTTTTAGATTAATAATTTATTTAATATAGCATATATTAAAGTTATTTTTAATAAAGTTTCTCACAATTTTGTAATTTTATAAGTATTATATTAATATAGTTTTTTAAAAAGGAAAATCTGCAGACCGTTTGAAAACCCATCGCATCCGGTAAGGCTATGAGAATTAAACCTAGAATCAAAGGGAGACAAGGTTACATCTCTTACAATTGTCCTTTGTGAATTATTGGTTAGTATTTATTTTTCCTTTTAGTTAAATTATATAATGAATGATAAATAAGTTTATTTTGGTAACTCATATATTATCAAATAGAAAACCATGGGATAGAAAAATGATTTTGAGATTAAGTGATTAATGTTATTTCGGAAGATGTTCACTATTTTGGGAACCCTATATGATTAAGGTAAATATAATAATAAGGGATTTTATTTTATTAATAATGTTTGAATTATATTTTTGAAGCATATATGATTTAATTATTGATTTATTGTGATTCAGGTTTTTATTGAAATATTTATCATATCTTGGAGATTATGTGATTTCTGTAATTAATTTTTGGTATGAGACATTAAGAGTGATTGATGTTATTTTTAGAATTTATCCTGGAAGACAACGTGATCAAATATTTATAATTTTTTGGTTGCATTCATAATTTAGAATATATTTTTAGACTTATAAAGATAGTTATTTTTTGAATGATCTTTGTTAAAATTTAGATATTACTACTTAATTTTGGATATTAATGAAGTTTTTCATCAAATACTGGTTTATTATTTTGGGGAAATTATCTTATAATATCCTAATAATTTTGGTTTTTGTTAATTCTTAAGGACACGTGGAATATGTTTTAATCATTTTTTGAGGATTTTTTATCTTTAGAAGTTGATTCTACTATTTTAGGAATAAAAAAATTATACTCATAATTTAGAAAAAAAGATTAATTTTTGGTGGAAATTTAATAATGTATGAAACTCTAATTCCTCAAATCTAGGGAAATTATTTTCAAACAAAAACATTTTTTATATAATTTTATTTCTAGGAAATCAATGGAAATTTAACCCATCATAGATTTATGGTAATGTAGTGGTTAACTTTATCATGGAAATGTTCTCTATCACTATCTATATATATTAGGATGTTATCTTTTCCATTTCATACCCATATTTTCCTACATGGAAACCTAATATGTGTTATCTCAGGTGACTAATGTGATTTATTTTCTCACTTATCAAGTTGATGTTTTATAAATCCTTTATATGATGTGGGATTTGAAACAAAAATATATTTTGAAAATTAAAACCTTAATTAAATATCCCTAATTAAAAATTGTGAGGATATAATTTTTAAAATATGGGGTATAATGTAACAACTCATGTTTTTAAAAGAAAATACTATGTTCGATAGCATATAAGATACGCAACACTGAGCTTAAACGAAAAACTAAATATTGTTTTTATGTGACCATTATAACCTAACCATTAAATTATAAGGAATGAATAGTATTAATTGAATTATGAAATATAAAATGGTCCAACTCATTAATAATTAATTAATTAATTATTAGAAAATTTAACACTTAATTTTAGTAAATTCATTTTATACACATACTTAAAGAATAATTTTTATTACTTTTATGAGAAAAAAAATATAATTAATTTTTGGAAAATTTATAAACACTATTTAATTAAATAAATATTATTTTAAAATCAACATATAAAAATTATCTTATGGTTAAATTTTGATAATTTTCTGAATGGTTTTATTTTTCAATTTATAGTGAAAAATATGGTTTTTATTAAAAAAATATTTTCTTTTCAAGTATTTAAAAATTAAAATTATATTTTAGATTAGTTTTAAAATTTATGTATTCCCATTTTAATTAAACTAATTCCATTATGTTTTTTAAATAGATATTATAATTCAATTTAGTATAGAAACATTTTATATTTGGAGAAGACATTTTTATGAAAAACAGTTTTTCATTATGTTTTTTCCTGTTAAATTCAAAATTAAATTCTATACCTTTTGTGTTTTAAATTTTTAAAAACTCATTCCATATTTGAATTTAAAATTTCTAAATTCCTTAAATATTTTAATTTTTGGGACAATTAGTATAAATAACCTTGGTAATATTCATTACCACAGTAAAGGGTAAATTGGGTAATATGGGTAAAAATTAAAATGATCAGGACTAGATAATCAATGTAAAATTTTCCCCAATTTTATTAGATGAGTAAATATTTTCCATAATCATTCAAGGTTCAGATATATGACCATATTGGGCCATTATGAAGTGATTATGACCCTTATAATATTTTATTTAAAGAAAAGTCAAAGATATCACATTCATGATTTTAATAACTATAATATTTTTAATATGGTGTTATCTAAAAGATATATTTGACTATAAATATTTTTTTAAAATATAAAATATTTATATTTATTATGGTAATTTATTTTTATTTTTTCTTTAATAAATAATTACATTAAATTCTTACACAACACTGATGCAGTAATTATTTAACTAATTGTAAAATAGAATAAATAAAATGAAAAATAAAAAAATAAATATATTATGAGATAATTAATGTGATTAAATAATTTTATATATTACCTTAACTTGATAGGTATATAATAAAATATTTTTTTCTAACTATAAATCATATTTTTATATTATTAATTTCAAATTAATGAATAGTTCTAAAAATTGACATTATGAATATTTTATAGTAAATAATATTTTTATTGAATGATATAAAACTTTTAAAAATATTAAATTTGGTAAAATATGAGGATAATGTTTAAAATTTTATCCATGATCTATTTTTTGTTATTGGTGTTTTATAGTAACTATATTAACCCTCAAATAGTAAAAACTGTGTTGTTAGGGTAAGAGTTAAAGGGGTTAAATAAGGGTTAAAACAAAAATATAAGTGTATAAATATAATCAAAACCTATATAATATTTATTTTATGATTTTATTTAGACTCATAATAATATTATCTTATAAATTAGAAAATATGAAATTTTTAATTAGTAATTAATTTATATTAATATAGTATTTTGAGAAATTCAAAGAGTGTCCCTCTCTTCTCTTATAAAAGGGAACCTTTTATTCATGATCCTTCACACTTCAAAACCAAATTATATTTGAAACTAGCCACTCAAATTCCTTCCTAGAATCCGTAATATCATTATAGTTTCCTTATTTTAGGCATAAAAGCAACCTTAGTGGTCTTAAGGTGGAAAAAATTGATGTTCTCTAAAGAAGATGTATCATTTTAACGAAGTGTTTCTATTTTATTTATTCTTCCAATTCCTTCAAATATTATTCAAACATGTTAAAATAATAACCCCATTATAATACATATACTTATATGTCATTATTTTTGTTTCAAGACCCATATCCATCTCCCCTTGCATCAAATGGGAAAAGAATTCATCATCTATGTGTATGGTGGACTGCCTTCTCATGAACCGATGCAATTCATGTTCTGTCACCATATCTCAAGACTGGTTATAATTATGGAATTAATGTTAAAATATTATATTAATGATATATTTATAATACCTAAAAATTAATTTATCATTTAAATTATTAATTTTCCATGCATCGAAGAATGATAACTCTGTTTGTGTGTATGTGTGGAATATCACCTTGGTGAAGTGATGTGATTCATTTTTCATCACCAAATCACAAGTAATGATATATATAAGTAAGTTTAAACAATTGATAAGATATTTTTTTTATTATGATAATTCTATAAAGATATAATTAAAATTAACTTTTTCCATAATTAACATTGAAAGTGAAATTGATTCGCACGTACGACCTACCATCTCCATGATTTTAAAGTAGTTCATTTTTCATATCCACAATTAATGGATTTATTTTAAAGAATAATTTATATATATAAATTATAATTATTTCATTATTATTATTAATTATATTAATTAATAATTATTACTTTTAATATACACATTATACCAAAGTCATTGTGCACTCAAGTTCCAAATATTGTCAAAACATCCGATGTGAACTTAAATAATTAAGTACTTGTTATAACATTCTAAAAAATGATAAAAAAATAAAATTGAAAACGGTTCTTAAGAAATATATAATTTTATTAATTTTATTATTTAGTAATATAAACATAACACATGATAAAAAAGACTTAAGGAAAGGGATTCCTTAATTCAAATTCCTTTCATTGTGTTGAACTTCTAATTCATTGATTATGTCATTCTACTGTTATTTGTGTAATGATAATTAATTATTTAATGTTTTATTTACTCTTTTTTATGTTTATTTACAATTGATAAACATAATCTATTAATTTTATTAACTCTCACTATAATGATATGATATTTTGAAGAGAATTTCCTATAAAAAAGTCCACATTAAAGTTCCTCTTTCAACTACTTCATCAAAAGTATAAAAGAATGTTTTTAAACTTAAATGGATTGCATGATTTTTACCAATTTTAAAAATTTTCAATTCTTTAATGTTTCATTTATAATTTTACATATTTTTTTTTAAATAAAAAAGTATTTTTAGTATGTGTGCATATTTTAGATTCAAAAAGGTATTTTGATATCAGAAAGTGTTTTGAACATGGGTTTAAAAGAGATTTAAATGGTTTTATTCATGATATATTCCTTGGACATTTTTTATGATGGATGTACCAAGATAGTTCTAGGTGACACCATTATAGATTATTTAATGGGTGTTCTCAGATAGTGCTCCAATGCATTGGGTAATTAGTTTGTTCTCTATAAAATAATATTAAAATTCAGTTATATGGTTATTCCAATTTATAAGGGTTTATGTAAGGGTTCTATAAGGTTTCTATGATGATAATTTCTCAAGGCACCAACATAATTTTTATATTCTTTATAATGAGTTTTAATGTAAATATATTGATTTCAAAATTTTATACAATGATTTTTAAAAGAAAAAATGATTCTATTTATGGATGAAAAGTCATGTTTTTTAAGAAAATGTTTTAATGGTTTTTCATGTTTTCACCGAACTAGAGGGTTTATTTCTTTTATCCCTTACTAATCATTTTATGTTCATACCATGTTTTAAAATTCTTTTAATAGGGGGTAAAAATTAGTATGGACAAATAATATTTTGTGATAAAATTATTAAAGATATGTCCAGAAAAATAAAACATGTTTTAAAAGGGTTTACTTTGGTAAAAAAAATAGATAATGAGTATAAGCTTCCACTTATAATGTATAAGTTTACTATGTAAGATTTTTTCCTAGTTCTTGAAAACTCTAAAACAAAAAATATCTTTTGGAAAATAAAGTGATTTCTAGTTTCAAAATAACTAGAATTTGTATTGTTTAAGTTCGGGTCCTTACTGTTGGTATCAAAATAGGGCTTAGATAACTTTAGATATTATGATATTTTCTTAAGTGTTAGGTATACCCTTATTGGTTTATAATATTAATGTCTATCATTTTTTAAATTAATTATAAACCCCTTTTAGGATTTAAGTTATGGAATTTTATAGCAAATAATGATATCTTTTAGATACATTTTTATATAATTATGGGTTATTACATTATGGGATGAAAAATAAAAGGTATGAAATAACCATTCGGGTTAAAAAAATTCATTAATGTGAAATATATTAAGGTTATTTTTAAGGATGTTTATCATATTTTATTAGGTTTATAAGGATTATATTTATATGGTTTTAGAAAAAGAAAAACTTGTGAATCATGTGAATAACCATCATGCCACCAAGGCCTTCAGGTCGGTTAGGCTTTTAGGAAACTTTAAGGCCTTTAGGCCACCTCAAGGCCTTTAGGCCTCCTGATGTGTAGATGAAAATATACGGATTATAAATGGAACAATCTCTATAAGTGTATTCAAAGAAAGGGACATTCACCATAGCAGAGCAAAACAGATTTGGAAGAATTAGAGGGTATGGCATTTTCTATCGGTACTGGGCCTATTCACCTCTACAAAGGATATCTAGATGAATATCTATGAGTTTATGACAATATAGACCCTGGGGGGGCGGGTATGTTTCATGTAGTCATAGTCTATAATGAATTCCTCTAAGACCTTCGGGTCCTGTAATATCATGAAGTCTATGGTCCATATAAGGGTTACCCATCATCCATTAAAAGGGGGATTATAAAAAATTAATAAAAACAAAGTACTTTAGGCCACTTAGGTTATTTCAGAAGATGTTTATTATTTTATGAACCACATATTATTGAGGTAAACATAATTCAATGGTATTTTATTTGGGGAATAAATGTTGAATTATATTTTGGATGCATATATGAATTTATTGTAGATATATGATGATTTAAGTTACTTATTGAAATGGTTAGAATATCTTGGAGATTATGTGATTTGGGTTATTAATTTTTGGTATGATTCACTAATAGTGATTGATGTTATTTGGAGAACTTATCCTAGAATATTATGTGATCAAATCCGTCTTATTTTTTGTTTTATTTGTAGTTTGGAATTTTTTTTGAAATTTTAAAGATATTTATTCGTTAAATGATCTATTTTGAAGTTTAGGTGTTAATATTTAATTTTGGAGATTAAAAGATTTTTTAATTTCATAATGGTCTATTATTTTTAGGGAATGGTCTTATATTATCCTAACCATTTTTGTTTTTCTTAATACCAAAAGTCAATAGGAATATATTTTCATCCTTTTGAGGATTTTTTTATATATATAATATTATTCTAGTGATTCAGGAATAAAAATATACATAATCATAATTTGGAGAAAAATACAAGTTTTAGTAGCATTTTATTAAAGGATGAAACTTTAATTCCTAAACTCTATGAAAAGGATTTTTAAACAAAACCATTATCCTTTTACTTTTATTACTTGAAAATCAATGAAGATTTAACCCATCACATATTTTTAGTTTTGGGGTGGATAAATTTTTCATGAACATGTTCTTTATCACTCTCAATTAGTATTTGGTTTTTATATTCTCTATTACATTCCCATGTTTTCTTACATGACAACCTAATATGTGTGATCTCATGTGAACAACGTACTTTTTTATCCCTCTTATCATTTGTATGTTTTATAAATCCTTTTTTCAATGTGGTATTTAAAAAAAGTTATTTTGAAAATTCAAAACATAATTATATTTCCTAAATTCAAAATTGTGAGTTCACAACTTTCAAAAGGGGTGAGGGGATATTGCAATATCCTGAGTATTTTAAATGAAAGACTATGTTCAATAGCATAAAATATACTCAACATCAAGCTTAAATGGATAACTATATATAGTTATTTTGTGACCATTGTAACCTAGGAATTAACTTAGAATAAATTAATAGTATTAACTGAATTATGAAATATAAAATGGTCAAACTCGTTAATAATTTATTAATTAATTCTTATAAAAGTAAACACATAATTTTAGTAAAGCAGTTTTATACACTTTCTTCAAGAATGATTTTTATTGATTTTATGAGAAAAAATAAAATAAATTTCTATAACTTGTAGAAATATTATTTCATAAAATAGATATATTTTTTTAAATAAACATATAAAAATTTTATTATAATGAAATCTTTATAATTTTCTAAAAAGTTTGATTTTTCAATGAATAGTGAAAAATACTGATTTTTATTGAAAATTGTATTTTATTTTCAGCTATTTACAAATTAAAATTATATTTTAGTTTAGTTTTAAAAATTATTTTGTTAATTTTTATTTAAAATAATCCAATAATACTTTTTTTAATTTATTATAGAAACATTTTCGATTTTGAAAAGACATTTTTCCTAAAAAATGTTTTTCAATTTTTTATTTCATCTTAATTTTAAATTAAATTATCTAACTTATATGTTTTAAATTTTGAAAAAATCATAAAATATTTTTATTCATAAGTTCTAAATTTAGTAAATAGGTCCCATTTTCCAATATTAATAAGTAACCCCTCTAATTTTCATTACCACGATAAATGGTAAATTGGGAAGTATATGTTAAAAGTGTAATGATAAAGACAAAAAAATGACCCTAAAACATCACCAAATTTTATTAGATAATTTATTTTTGTCTATAATAATTTAATGATCATATATAAGACCATTTTGTCCATTAGAAAGTGATTATGACCCTTATAATATTTTATTTAAATAAATGTCAAAGATGTCACATTCATGATTTTGATAACTATAGAATTTTTAATACAGTGCTATAAAAATATATATCTTATAATATGGATATTATTTTGAAATTTAAAATATCTATATTTATTATGATAATTTATTTTTTAATTTTTAGTGAAGAAATAATTACATTAAATGCTTACATAATGTAGATGTAGTAATTATAAAAATAGTAGAAAAATAAAATAAATAATATAAAAAAATTTAAATAAATATAATTTAATATAATTAATTTTATTGATGGATTTTATATATGATCATGAAATTTTAATTAGTTAATAATTTTTTTTTGATTTATTAGTCTAATCTTGATATTATTAAAATCAAAGCAATAAATTGTTCCTAAAATCAACATTATGAATATTTTGATTTAAATAATATTTTTATTAAATGATATAAAATTTATTACAATATTAAATTCAACCAAATATTTTGGATAAGGTTAAATATTCCATCCATGTTCCATTTTTGGGTTTTTTTCATTTTATAGTAACTATATTAACCCTCAAAGAGTAAGTATCCTTGTTGTCATGATAAGATTTAAATGGGTTAAACAAGGGTTATAACCAAAAACTAAGGGTATAAATATAGTAAAAAATTATCTAATTCTTTATATGATGTTATTTTTACTCATAATCATATTAATTTCTAAAATAATAAGTTTCTTTTGATTATAAATTGAAATTTAATTTTTTTTAGAAATTCCAAGAGTGTCACTCACCTCTCTTATAAAAGGGTAACTTTTCTTCACAGTAATTCCCACTTAAAACCCCAGATTATTCATCCAATACCAACAAAAATTATTTTCTATAATCCCCCATCTCATTTTACTGGCTGTATTTTAGGAATAAACCCAACCATTGTGGTTTTAAGGTGATAAAAAAGAGGTTGTCCGAAGAAGATGTATCATTTTAATCAAGTGTTTATGTTTTATTTATTTTTCCAACTCCATAAAATATTCTTCAACAAAGATAAAATAATAACTCAATTTCACTTAATATACTGAGATTTAATTATTTTTGTGTCATGACCCATATCCATCTCCCCTTCCATCAAATGAGAAAATAATTGATCATCTGTGTGTACAAAGGAATATATTTTCACGAACAAATTTAATTTTTTTTCTATCATTGTCTCTAAATAATGGTTATAATAATGAAAGTAATGTTGTTATATGAGATTCATGACATTTTTGTCATTATGAAAAAGTAATCTAACATTTACATTCTTACATTTCCATGCATTAAAGAATGATAACGTTTTTTGTGCATATATATGGGCTACCGCCTCCACGAAGCGATGTGATTTGTTTTTCATCACCACATCACATGAAATGATATATATAAGTAAATTTAATTAATAAATATGATATTAATTATATTATTATAATTATCTAAAGATAAAATTATACTTACTATTATTCCATAATTATCATTGAAAAATTGAAACGTTACTCCCGTGTATGTACGGTCTACCATCTCTATTATTGTAACATAATTCATTTTTAAAATCCATATTTAATGGATTGATTTAAAAGTATAATTTATTTATAAAAATTATAATTATTTCATTATTATTATTATTTATATGATTTACTAATGACCATTTTGACTATAGTTATCATTCCAATGTAATTTTGGACACAAGTACCGAATATCGTCAAAACATCTGATGTGAACTTAAATAATTAAATACATGTTATAACTCGGTAATAAGTGATACAAAAGGAAATATAAATATTAAAAAGTTACTTAATAAAGTAAATAATTAACATAAGTTTATTATTCAATAAGATAAATGGAATATGTAAAAAATAGACTTGGGATAAGGGATTCCTTAAATTAATTTATATCCATTGGGTTAAACTTCTAAGTAATTGATTATGTCATTCTATGATTATTTTTGTAATTAAATTTTATATTTTTAATTCAGACTTCAACTTTTTTATGTGTATTTATATCCTATAAACTTAATCTATTCATTTGATTAATTATCACTTGAATGATATGATATTTGTATGATAATATCTTTTAAAAATATCTTTTTAAAGTTCCTCTTTAAAATATATTTCCCAAACTCTAAAATAATGTTTTTTAACTTATATTTAATGATAATATTTTACCACTTTTATAATTTGTTGATTATTTTATTTTTTCTTTATAATTTTTCATAGTTTTTTAAATAATTTTTTTTTATGATTTGAACATTTTTTAGATTTAAAAAATGGTATTTTCATATTAGAAAGTGTGTTCCACATGGGTTTAAAAGTGTTTTCAATGGTTTTATTCATGATATGGTGCTTCTAATTTTTTTATGATGGGTGCACCCAAATAGAGACAAGTAGTCTCAATATAGATTATAAAATGGGTGTGCCCAGTTAGTGCTCCAATGCATTGGGTAATGAATTTTTTCTCTGGAGAATTATATTGGAAGTCAGTCATATGGTTATTCCAATTTGTAAGGGTTTTTGTAAGGGTTCTATATGGGATCTATGATGATAATATCCTAAGGAACCTACATGACTTTTCTATTATTAATAATGTGTTATTAGGGAAATATAATTATTTCAAAAGTTAATATTATGATAGTTTTTAAGGAAAATGATTCTATTTATGGATGAAGAGTTATGTTTTTTAAGAAAGGTTTCAATTGGTTTTCATATTTTTCACTGAACAAATGGGTATCTTTCTTTTATCCCTTATTATGATTTTTTTCTCATCCCAATTTTTAAACTTTTTTATAGGTATTAAAAATTGGTAAGGAAAATGAATATGTCTTGATGAAAGTATTTATGATATGTCATCTAAAGAAAACATGTTTTATTTTAAAAAAATTTCCTTTGGTAGAAAAAAAGGATATTGAGTATAAGTTTCCACTTGTAATATATGTGTTTACTATGTAACTGTTTTTCCTAATTATCTTTAACTCTAACCCTAAAATATATTTAGGAAAATAAAGTGATATATAGTTTTTAAATTACTAGAATATGTATGGTTTAAGGTCAGGTCCTTACACGGATCATATGGAATGAGGTAATCGGATTATTTCTTAGGATGAAGCATGTATAGTCGGGCATCATAGTGTCCTGGTTAAAACATTATGACCTAACATTCATGAATTCATGGTGTCCTAGTTAGCTTATGATTTTTAGATGCACTTGCATATGCATATTTATTTATTTATTTGTTCCTTTTACTCATATATATAATTATACGATAGTGTACATTAGGGGAACTTAGTAAGACACTCGTGAGATGTATTTCTCACACCCTACATTGGAACTTTTACTTGTGCGTGTAACATATGTATACTTATAGGTTGTATCATAGTACATATGGTGGATTTGGTTGGGGTAGCTTGATAGGGTATTAGAGACTAGGATGAGGTGATTCTTAGGGAGGTAAACAGATCCTCTTATGTACTCTTTTCTTTTATTTTTTTTATTTATATGATCATCTCAATGTGTGATCAGTGGGACATATAATTTTATAACACATGGTACTTTTATTTTAGCATTTTTTTTGATTTATTATGAAAAATTTAATGTTGCAATAGTTCTTTTTGTTTTCAACTGTTTTCTTTTTCTAATTTGAGAGAATAGTCTCTCGGATGTATGATTTAGGCCCTTGCCACTAGTCAGTAGCCTATGGTGTATGGGAAAGTTTTCATGAGGCCATATGCTTTTTCAATCCATGAAACTTATAATTTGTCATCCGCTAGGGCATTACACTTTTACTATTTCTTAAATCTCTATAATGCTTCATATGTGTGAATTTAACTCATTGATGTTTGCATGAGTAATATATTAATTAAATTTTCATATTGAATTAATACCTTATCTTAAGAAAATTCAAATTTCTCTTGGATAAAATGAAAGATAAGATAAGGTTTCAAATGTTCTTATTGTTTTATTATGATTAGTGATGTATAATTATAGAAATTTTTTTATTTATAGAGATGTGCACATATGATCTTATAGTTTAAATGGATTAGATGGTTAATTTTAAAGACTATATTGATTTTTTTGATAAATTTGTTTATTTTATTTCCCCTAATTAAATTTTTTACACTTTTTAAGGATAGTGGAAAATTAATGCAACATAGAATAGAAATGTTTAAGACCTTGGAACTATAATAATTAAATTAGTTTTATTGGTTCTTTAATCATTAGAATGAATCAATCAAATTTGATTTCACATTATGGTGGTAGATTTTTTAGGCAGGTTTCTTAAGGAATTATCTAGATTTCTATTTAAAATATATGGCCACTTCTCTATTTTATTATTTCCATATACAATTATGGTATAATATGCTTCAAATCATATAGATACTATAGATTTTTGATAACTAAATACTCGTTTAGAAGATATGGAGGAAGATGATTTATCTAACCAAGTGTGTCTTATTGGGTGGAATTGGTTCTTTTTTCTAAAAAAAGAGATGTTAAACTGTGGTTGTGCAATAACCACTAAAATATAAACTAGATTGTGGTGAAAAATATTTATCATTAACCTTGAAATAATGATATAGTAGGTCAATTAAATTGTCATGGATGTTTTTAAAAGATCAAGTAAAGTCTAGGACACCACCAGTTGAGGGTGAAGGGACACAAATAAAAAACTTGGTTTATCTAGTGTTAGAGTTTTAAGTTTACTAGCCTAAAGAACTACTAAAAACCTCATTTTTAATCACTAGAAAAATTGATGTAAAAGGGGGTCTTTAATAGCTCTTTTTTAGTGCTATTAAAGAGGATCTTTAATAGTGAAAAAAACACTATTAAAGGGTGCTCTTTTATATCACTTGTAAAAGAGAACATATAAAGGGGGGGGATTATCATCACTAGTAAAAAAGTGTTAATAAATGGGGGCCTTTATTAGCAGTTATAAAAATATATTGTTAATGGGGGAGTATTTATCATAGTTTTAAAAAAAATAGTGATAAAGGGGGTCTTTATTAGCACTTTTTTAGAAGCACTGATAATGATCCCCCATTTATCAGTGATTTTTTACTAGCATATATAAAGGTTATATTTCAAAAAATATATTTCTATAAAAATAACATATTAATATAAATATAATATATATTTTTTAAATGTTTTTAGGTAAGTATAAATAGGCATTGACACATAATATATAATATATTTAGTGAAAATTGTTTATAAAATAATTTAACAAAAATATTTTTAATTAAAAATTTACTAATTATTATTGATTAATAGTATTTTGTATCAATTTAATGATTAAAAAATAAGAAATTAATAAAAGTCCCAAAATAAGTTGAAAGTGTAACTCAAACATTAAACATTTATAACTTTTGATTCAGGTGACCCTTTGGGATGTACCATATATCAAATTGAATTTTGTGACAAGATCTAGGACTTAGAGAATGAGGAGACCCCAGTCAATTTTTTCATGACCAAAAAAAGCCAATAAGGTCACCAAAACTGAGTTTTTAGTGAGGGTACCCCAAATTCTTAACATTCATTGGATTTTCATCCTTTTTTAAGGGGGTATTTTTTCCATTTTTAGTGAGAACTAAAATTATTCCTAGGGATTATATTCATATTGATATTATGGTTTGAATTTTTATCATTTTTTATAATGTAATGTTATTTACAATTAAATATATAAAAATATAAAAATATTTTTTATATATTCACACATAAAAATTTAATTGTATAAATAAATATTAATGAAATTACATATATAATATATTTCTCAATATATAAACCTTAAATAAATAAAAACTAATATCTATTTTATTTAAAATAAAAAATTATGAATATTTATATACGTATAAAATTAATGTACATTATATATATGTATATGAATATATATATCTGTGTGTGTATTTGTGTGTGTATTCGTGTGTGTATGTTGACAAAAAACTATATATTTATTTACATATTCTAATATATGTATATAAATATTAATTTATAATATATGTTAATTAATAAATAAATGTATCATTATATTTATATATGCACATATATACATATATATATGTATGTATGTTTTTATTTATAAACACACACATACACACAAACCGAAAAATATTTAATATATGTATTTAAATAAAAAAATAAATAAATATATGTATAAAAAAGTAAATATATATATATATATATATATATATCATGAAATGTAAAAAACCAATATAAGTGAGTGGAAAAGGTGTTGGCGTAGGAGCTGGAGATCTTAGATTCAAAACTTTTTGGAGGTAGGGGCATGCGTGGGCTGGTGGAATTATCAAAATCACTGATAAAGGAGGAAGCAATAATAAAGGGGGGAATCATTGATAAAAAGGTAATGGGAAAAAATATTCCCTGTATGATTGAGGCCTATAATAATAATTTTTTAGCACTGATAAATACCACCTTTATCAATTCTGAAAATGTTGATAAATGTCCCCTTTATCATTGCTTTTTTAGCACCTTAAAAGGGGGTCTTTATCAGCACCTTTTATGAGTACTGTTAAATCCAAACCTTTAACATCAGTCACCTTATCTTCTCTCCTATAACACTAATAATTCCATTTTACTAGCATTTTTAAAGGCTTGATTTAAAGTAACTTGAGAGAAAATTTCTGACACAACCTTCAGTAGAATGTAAAAACATTATTATTTTTTAATGATGTTGTGTGGGGTTTATAATTATCCTATTATATTTATGTATTTGATGAATCGTGTATTTCATAATTATTTTGACTCATTTATTGTCATGATTGGGGATGATATCTTGATTTACTTGGTATTTAAAGAAGTGCATGGGAGGAATTATATTATTATTTTTAAGATGTTATGAAAACATAAGTTGTATTAATATACATCAAAATTATATTTTTGAATATAAGAGTTATGTTTTTAGGGTATTTCATCTCTATTAAAGGTGTTTCAATTTACCTATAAAAATTATTTGTTGTAATATATTGGGTATGACCTAATAATTTTTTTGAGATGTGAAGTTTCCTCATATTAGGTTGATATTCAAGGTATATCATTCATGAATTTTAAAATCTAGTAACACTAATGATTAAATTGTCCTAGAAATGTAAATTTTGAGTGTTTTGAAAAGTATTGAAGATATTTAAACAATATAAAGAGAATGTTGTATTCTATCAATAATATTTTAACGCATTGAGGGATGTTTTGGAGTTCATTCTTCTACAATAGAAAACATTTTTTCATATATATCATGGTAATTATAACCACATGAGAAGAATTTTCCAATTCATTATATGGAGTAAGTGGTGGTTGTTCATTTCTTTATGAGTTAAATATATTCCCTATTTTGTGATAATTTTTTTGGTGAATTCATATATTAAGTCAGAATTATATTTTCCCGCAGATAGAACTAAACATGAAGCAAAGAATTTTGATTTAGTATCTCTAGAATATTTTTTTTAATTTTATATATCTGGAACACTAGTTAAGTGTATTTCTATAGAAAATGTCTTGATTTACGAAAATAAAGTGGTAAAGTAATTGTCAATTTTGTGAAAAATAATTAATTTTATGGTGGATATGAACATGGATATTTTTAAAGTAGGGGACCATATATTGTTATATCATATTAAAATCACTTATGTTCTTTTGGAGTATGTGTATGAGGGAAATATCAACTATTATTGAATATAATAAGATGATTGAAACCCAAAATAATATGGATACCATTTATGGGTGGTCAGTATCATTAGATTTGATACTCTATTTCAAGGATGGGATGGTGGATCCCTTAGGTTTTAAAGAAGAGGTTTTGAAATAACTTTATTATTTTATTTAATTGGTTCATCCCAAATTGATTAAGTTTTACCAAAAAATCAAATTGAAATTTTTGTGGTAAAAATGAAGAGAGATATGAAAATATTTATGTCTTAAGGTCTTATTTTTAGAAGGTAAAGTATTAATAATTATGACCTATAGAACTTTTGAAACATTTCCATGTTTTAATGTGTAAATAAGATAATGTTATAAAGGATTTTATAGTTAGTTTTCTATAGTCACTGTAGAATCATGACACTATCTAAGTAATATTATAATTGCTTATGAAATTAGTTCACTTCTCATTCATTCAAGGTTTTATTTATGTCAAATAATTGGGTAAGTAGTATTTAAAGGAAGTTTTGAATTATCATGGTGTTCTCTTAATTTATCATTTCATAAAGAGATTCTTAGTTAACATAAAGTTATTATAGAGAATTATGAAAAGTTATGGGTAATTGGTTACAGATGAGTACACCATATCATCTACATATTGTAGAAAATTGGAGGGGAAATAAAATCTTTGGAGGAAATTTTTGAGCTTGTGTGTAATATTTTTCAAGATTAAAAGATGATAATATACATTTAGTGAAATTTTATTATAATAATATTTATCAAGTGTCAATCTATATGAATCATTTCAAATCATAAAATGGGGTACTATATCAATCACTGTTATGTTAGGATAAGGAGTGAGAAGTCTGGTTTTATTCCTAACATAGTGTACCAGATTAAGAATTGTATTCATTTAATCTGGAATATCTTTATGACATGAAAAACTCATTATAAAAATAATGTTAAAATTCAATGACAACCAGTAGAGTTTGTGTTTTTAGATTTGGTTTTTTTGAGTGTTTCCATGTTTGAAACATCAAGGAAACAAGATGAAACGGAAAATATAACTACATTATGTTGTTTTATTTGAAATCATTGAGTTAATTAGGATTGTGGAATGTTGATTAGTGATCATGACTAATTATTCTTCAGTTCAAGACATGTTTCATATTTATTAAATAATTACCAATGAAACATGTTTCATTTTCTACATTGGGGGTCCAATGATTTGGAACCAGTCACAACCTTTGTTTATAGGTTGGTGTAGATTATTGATAAATAAGAGAAAGTATAGACAGAAAGAATCATTATATTATATCGAGTGTTATAAAACCACAATCAGTTCCAACTGGAAATATTAATAATATAATATTACATGAAAGAACAGTGGATATAATTTTTTTAATAAGTGTTAGTACAATTAATTTTTTAAGATGAAAATTTTTATGTTTTACATAATTATAAGATCTTTATTTTTAGAGTGTATTTAATGGATATGGTGGAAATGTTGTGTTTATTTTTTACTATAAGTTTAGAGTGGGAAAAATATTAACTATATAATTATTTTAATATTTAATTATATAAATATTTAATTATCCTGTAATTTAATAATTCATTATGTGCTTTTGAAATATGATATATTGACTTGGAAATTGATTTGGTGAGTTGTGTTGAATTATATGGTTTACATATAGGTTGATAGCATGGATATTATTATAGATTAAATAGATATTTTAACAATTGTTTATGTATAGTTGAAGTCTCTCCCATCAATTTTATCTATATTCACATATCTATTTTTTTTTGTGGCCGTTGATGTTTAGAAAGAAGGTTATTAAAGATCATGGATTTATATATATTATCAAGGTATGTTCTAAAACACTATCATATTATGAAATGAAGGAATAATTTTACTAATAATCCATCCTTAATTAATAGAAACCATCTTTTTACCATTATCTCTCTAAAAGTAATTAATATGTTATATATGATATTTAGAATGTGGGTTATTCCACCTACTATATTATTTATTCTCTAACTTGTCTCTTTTTAAACATTAAAACAATGAGTTACATGGGTGTACTATCAAGTTTATTAAGGTTTTTCCACTCATTAGAGTACATTCAGTTCAATCTATAGAGTAACATGAGGTTCATCTTGAAAGGGAACTTATTCAACTAAATTTTCATGGGAATCATGCTGAATGTGCATGTGTCATGCCGGTTCATGGTGGTTGTGTTGAATTTGAATGTGTTGTATTAAATTAACATATTGCAAATATTCATTTTACCAATGTGAACATATCGAATATAGATATTCTTTTATATAAGAAAAATATAAGAAATCACACTTATTACCATAGTAACATGACCTACTTTTATTTGAATAATATAACAAAAACTTATCCATAGTAGTTTAATTAAATAATATAGATCAAATATCAATGTTATACATATTCCATGAATAAAAAATACTATTATTTTGTGTTTTTAAACTTTATTTGTAACTAACTTTATGGATTTTTAATCCATCTATATTTTAAGAATTTAATTTCATTATCTATTTTATGAGTCAGTAAGCCAGAAACATCAAATCATCTGATACTTCAAATTGAATATCAATTTTTATGATCTATAATATATGATAAAAATTATTAAATTTATAAAATATATATTTCAATATATTATATATATAGTAATAAAATTATTCATAAACTTTCATGATGTGAAAACCATTATATTCTCTATTTATTAACAAATTTTGTTATATATATCTCATTATGTGTTCAACTCCTCAGTAATATCTTTATGTGTTTCCTTTGTTCATCAATGAATGGATCTATAATTTACCTATTTTTAACACATGTAAATGTACCTATGATAATACCAATTATTTTGTGTAATATTTGATGTATTCCCAACTAGTAAACCTAAAGTAGGAGAATTGTTAATTTATTATTAGGTTGAGATTGACTTGAGAAGAATTCAACTTGTCCAACTTGGTAAAATATTATCTCAATTGCATCAATGTACATAAAACAAAAGTTATGACACTCATATACTAGTTAAAATTTTGCTAAAAATCCTTATAGTTGGGATTTATTTTCATATATGAATTACAATGATCAAGGTACCTAATGACGCAAAATTTAAAAACATAATTTAATATATAGATGATGATTCAGAAAATGAATTATATACTTATTGAGAAAAAAATATAATTAATATACTTCTTGATGAGATACATCAATTAATAATGTATGGATCCTCCTAATTTAACTTCATTGGATAAATTAATAGTTAAAAACATCATCCCCATAAAAAATCAATGGGTAGAAATAAATTTTAAATTTTAAATTGTGTTAGTAAAGTTATTTACTAAATATTTTCAATATTAATTAATTTTATATTTTCCCACAATATTTCTTAAAAATTTACTAAAATCAATTACATTTTTAGATATTGTTTAGGTAAAAATTTAGGTAATGATAATGGTAGTAACTAATTTAGAATAATATATGAATAATTAATTTTCAATCCATGTAAATTAAGATACTTTAACTCAAAAAATATTTAAATTTTTTATTTAAGATTCATAAATTACTTTCATTCTCAAATTATTTTATTATTATTTTTAAATTACACTTTGGGTTGAGTGGGAACAAAGTAAAAACCTACAGTTAGATTAAAAACATACAAAAACATAAAACATCAATATAAAATAAAAATATAGGGACACATAGATACAAAATGGTCTATCTAGATAACCAAAACCTGACCATTCAAAATTGAATCATCAACACTGAATATAGTAGGCTAGTATAATAAAATAAATTATGCATTGTGGAGAATGAGATAACAGAGGTCAGACCTCTCACCCCTCATCACTACCTCAGGACCCTGCTAATCCTATCAACTAGAGAATCACCTCTCACTTCTAATGACCCTGATCAAAACCATTGAAATTATCCAACCCATTACAAAATATTCATGAAAACATTATAGTGAGAATAAATCAAACCATAACTACCACTATATGAAGATGATTACACCATATAAGCTCATAGAAATCCATCATAGTGAACTAACTTTGAATAAAACTAGAGTAGAAAAATTATGGTAGCTACCATTGAAGCACACATGATATACCATCTCAATTACCATCACATAATGTCAATATTTATAAGGTTTCCAAAAAAATTAAATGAATAATCTTCAGAGAAAAACTCATGGTTGAACCTAATACACACCTACCCTAATATTAATTTGGAAAGAAAAACCCAAATAATGGTATGGGTAAGATAAATAATAGAATAAGGGAACCACTAAATGAATAAGACAATAGGGAAACCAAATATGGAATATAGGGGACACCATCAATAATGAAGAGCAAAGAGTGACTAAAATAAAAAAATACAAAAATTGGAAGAAGACACCCTAGAAGGTTTCTCGCCTATATTTTGATCCCAATATAGGCTCTACAGATCATCTTAAACCACCATGATAAGAAGATATATTAACACCACTATGGTCTAGAAGTGAAATCACTAAGATATAAAAGAACTATCGAGAAAGACACTTGAGATTTCTATAATTCATCTACCTTATACATCATATCAAAAACCATGAAAAAGATAAGGAAGTTGAAAATGGATGATGTAGTACATGAGAACCACATTCCAACGATGGAATTTGGGGATCATGACCAAACAAGGAAGACAAAAACTATGCATAAAAAATCATCAGAACAACAAAGGGAGAAATTATCATGGATAACACACCATTGTCGAAGTGGAAAATTTATAGGATGAATAAGGAAGGGATAAGAAAGGGGGGTTGAATAAAAATTGATGTTCAAGCATGCCATCAACCCTACATGAGAGGGTCTTAAGAATAAACCTTAGGCAAAGGTGAGGGGACAGAGAGAGGGGGGTATGGGAGAGAAAGACACTATAAAGTACTTTGATAATATTTAATATTTGAATTAATATATCATTTTTCATGTTTTTCATTTATAAAATTATTGTGACAAACTTCCCAACCACATATTCTTAAATATCAAACATTATATTCATTGATTATGAGTACTTATGAGCATTAGTATATTTAATCACATCCCCTTATCATTAGTAATTTTAAAATCATATTATCACAATAAATTATACTTAGTATGCATAATTTTAATATTAAGATGTATAAAATTAATTTCCTAACATATAATTTTTAAAAATATACTTATTTTAATAATTTTTTATTTTAAATTCAACTGAAAGAGTACATCAAAATTATTTTTCATAATATTTTAAATGATTTATTCCAAAATTATTCTGAAACATTTACTAATTATGTTATTATTTTTGAACTAATTATTGACTTTGGTGGTGGTATGTGATCAATTTTTCCATTGAATCATTACATATTAAATAAAAATCTATAATATTCAAAATGAGATATATAATGACACGTGATATACTATTTTTTCCTATAAACTAGTCATTGAGTCTCAAAAATAATGTTACAATTGGATAATACATGTTTTTGTGAGTGTTCAAATCAAATAGTTTTCCTATTCCATGAAAATTTCTAATGATATACAACACAAAAGTATGTATTTTGAACATTTTTTTATAGATGCATCAAATGTTTCAACTCTATCATTCCAAAAAAACATATAATTCTTGAATGAGTGGATAAGGGAATATGTTGATGTCATTTATAATAATTGTCTCCTTGTAAGAAAATTACATTATTGAATATATTTTATTGTATAAAAATCTAGTGAGATTGAGTTTAAGAGAATAAAACAATTAAATATATGTTTTGATTAATATTAGATATCATAATTGGGTTAATTCCATCAGTATTCAATCCCAATCATACATTCCAAATATTAAAATATAAATTTGTATATAATGAATCAAATGTATTCCATGATTTAAATTCTCTTTAATTTCATGATATATCATTATTTTATTTTACATATCATTTCAATTTATGTTCTCATCAATTTTAGATGGAATTAATAATATTTAAGTCACAGTTTTAAAGGAAAATATTGTAAATGTTTGACAATGTTTTTCTTTTTCTACCTTTTCTTAGTGGTAAATTGATTCATACATTCATTATTATTAATTTAATTATATATATAAGTTTAATATTAATTTTAGTCTTTTTTTATGAATATTATCTTTAATACATTATATAATCATTGAGATCTACTTGTTCTTTTATATAATTGAATCCAGTATTGTAACTAGTTTTTTATCTCAAAAAATGACTGAGGAATATTTGTTTCACAAATGTTTGATGTAATGATTTTAATATTAGAGACAATTATTTATTTTTAATTACACAAAGGCACTTTATATGGTACAACTTTAGTAGAAAAGATAGTTTGGAATACATATAAAATGATTTATAAATTCTATAATGACCAACAAATAGTGGGTTAATATTATTGTATAATTTTTTTATTTTTATACTTAATTTTGTTTATTTATGTCTATATAATTATTTAATAGAGTATTAAAGGAGAAAAATGTCGAATTGAAGAATCATGTGAGTTTTTGGGATATAAAAAATTCCCATTACATCATTAGTAGAGGCCCATTTGATGTTTGGTTGGAAAATAATGGTTAATGAATCAATAAATTCCACCACCTAAGTTTCATTGGTGTTTATTGGAATTTTGGATACTTAATAGAGTTTTGATGATTTATACTGAAGTCTTGGTGGTGTACCCTAACCCCACTTTTAGAACTTGGATATTTTGACTATTTAAAATGGAACAATATCAACACATTCTTATTTTTTATTTTTAAGAAGTAGTAGATAAGTGGAAGGTGCCTCATGGCACTCAAGTTCTCATATCCTTCTTCATGATCCAAACTACTTATAAATTGATGGTTTCATGATTGACTAATAGATAAGGTCTTATCTCAATGATTCTAATTGAAGGAAACCCTAAATCAACAATTTCCAAAAAAATAGTGATGATCCATCTAAATACAATTTTTAACCATTTTTATAGGTTTTTATGAAATATAATATTTAAATTAAAATGAGAAATCAATTTATCCCAAGTTTATTTATGTTAACATGTGGTAATTTTTCCTTAACATATTCCATGGTTAAATATGTGTTTCATGTGTGATTATGTATGATGGATTGGGTAATTATACGTGTTAATGAGTGGTATGTATTACTTACAATATTCATGTAATTTTTTTAATGATTTAATAAAACTTATCACATACAGAGGAATTCATTAGAATCCTTAAACCTAATATCACTATGTGATACAAAACTAAAACCATGTGTAATCAAAATAAAGAAAATATAACTTGTACTGATGATAGCCTCATCTAATAACTTCAATCACATTCTTAATAACTATCACTAAGGCATATCAAATTAATCTTCCCTCTATGTTATATTTATAGTCTAATCCAAATCGCCCTACATTTGGGGAAGATTCTATATAACTCCTAAAATATTCTAGTACCTCTTAATGGATATGGGAGAAGGGGAAAGTGAGATTTGAGAGTGATAAATCAGTAATAAAATCTTATTAAATCTGAGAAATACACTATCTCAATGAATATTATTACTTATATATCCCTTGTGG
Source organism: Viscum album (assembly GCA_963277665.1). Classification (NCBI taxonomy): domain Eukaryota; kingdom Viridiplantae; phylum Streptophyta; class Magnoliopsida; order Santalales; family Viscaceae; genus Viscum; species Viscum album. Next base: position 1,844,422,625 of record OY728136.1, read on the forward strand.
ATTCTCCTTTAGTATCCATGAATTTAAACATACATTATGAAATATATGAGTAGATAGAATGCAGTTAACCCATTGTGTAACTCTCAACCATCTCATTCCACAAATATTTCATCTTTATAAATGTTTAATAAATGATTTATTATAAGGAATAATATATTAACATTAGTAATTAATTTCTAACTACCTTATCAATTATAAGATACCACATAAATTTTACACTATGATTTAATGCACTATAACATACTAATTTCACATAATACAATTAGAAAATGCAGTGATATAATGATATCTACATATCATAAGTAATGATATACCCACAAGGAATGAAACATGTGTTCTCATTATAGAGATCATATAATTTTAAATCCCATATATCATCTCAAATGATACAGCCTAAAACATCCTTATCATTTAGGCTTCTAGGCATATATTCGGAAAACTCACACTTTTACTAAAGACTTATTTACAATGTGCCATTTCACTATTTATTATATCACATATAACAACATATGAAGTCATATCAAAAAATCCTTTGATATATCTTCAAAAACAATTCGAAATCTAACATAAAAATTCATTATGTATCACATCGTATGAAATACTATAAGAATATACATCAAAAAAATCATTTGGAAAAACTCTAAAACAATTTTAGATAAACTATATGAGTTTTATAAAACTAAATACCCATTTAGTGGACCACAAAGTTGTACCCCCTGAGCCTTTATATCATTGAAAAAAATATATGAATTAATGAATTCATAAATATATTCAAAAACTGACACTTAAAAATCATTAGCTCTTTACAAGCTACAAAGGTGTCTGAGATGATCTCCATAAAACACATGTATCTCTATACCTATTTCCACTATTTGTATCATATACAAGTATTAATAATCATATAAACCCTTTTTCCAAGTCACAAAGTGACCATGAGACACTGATTATGTCAATCCCATATATCCTCTCCATATATCCTCAATTATCTGAGTATAAATTGACTAAGTCAATGAATACATCACATATCATTCATCTATGAATATTACCACATCATTTATCACTCTCCTAAATATAAAATCATAAAACATTCACCCAATCTTGGTATATCCATACACTTTCTCAATCCATATTTTTTGAGAACCTAAATTTAACATTCTTCATGTGAAAGGAAAAATATCATCTTGGTTAAGACTCAACTGATGACATTATCAATAACTTTCCCAACCATCCCTGATCAACTAGGACTCGAGGATTTTTGTAAGAAAGGTATCAAAGTATAAAGTTTATCATTATAGGTATCTTTCCAAACTCACGTATGATGATTCCCAATCAAACATGCACCCCTATCATACCAAATACATGGAGTATGATACACCATATGGTATACTTAGTGATTTATCTAGAAAAAAATCTCATTTTATGCCTCAAGATCATATTTCATATCTCTATATAAAATTTTTCCCATTATAAATTTAACATTTCATAATAACCTATATATTACTTGACAAACATAGGTTGGGGATAACTCATAGTCAGACTTTTAATAGGTTAATTATCATTTCACACTACGAGTATATACAATCTATATGAAAAAATAATAAACTGGATACTGTATTTTTATATGACATGATACATTTTATACTCATAAAATTATTTTAATAAAATTAACAAAATTATACATATATGTATGTATAATTTTATCTTATATGATAAACCATTATAATGGGAATATGTCTAAAAAACATTTATGGTTTTTCTAAAGTCATTACATATCTATGTAATTGATACTATATAATATATATGGCCATATAATAAATACCTCCCACTAAACACTTTTAATGAGTAAAATCTACGATTTTTTTAATAATAGGGAGTATAATGAAAAAAATAATATGTAACTCTTCAAACAAGGTATTCAATATTATTTACATTACAACATTAAATATTATGATGTGAATAAATTTTTTTTATACTCAAATATTTTTTGTTCACTATAATCATAATTCTGGGAAACTTTCTGTCAAACTTTTTCCTTGATATCATTTTGGTATCAAAATGTAACTCTTTCCATTACTCTTTACCAACACATCCTAAAATATTTTAGGATATTAAGTGACATTAACTTTGATTTTTGAAAAGAATAATATTTTATTTATTGTTATTTTACTTTTATAAATCTAAAAATAGTATAATTATCTTCTTAGAAACTATATTCTCTTAAAAATAGCATGCTAAGATACACAAACTATTTTGTGTTGGTAATTGTAACTTATTTCCTATAGTGGGAATATTTAAAAAATAAAATTTTGATATCCATACCTTATATGATATTCTATTATTTTGTATTAGTATATTGAAATAAAAATTTTATTTTAAAAAAATACCACAAAATATGGTTTGATCACATCATTTATATTTTATCAAATAACATGGATAAAATATTTTTCCTAGAAAAAACTCATATTATATTTATATTATTATCAAATATGTTATAGTTTTTTTATGAATCATAAACCATTTGTATAAAGAACTATCAAATAATTTTATTCATAATAACTATTTTTTGACAAACAACATCTCTTATCATATAATATAAATGAGATAATTATACACACTCTTCACATAGATTTATCTGAGCTTAATATAATCCATTATATTTGAATCAGTGATTTTATATCCCTTTTCCTGATCATTTGAGTATAAACTACATGATTCAATAATTCTTTCCTTTATTTTTAATTCCAATATATTTACAAAAAAAATAAAAATATAAATTTGTATCATATACCCATGAAAATCGAAGAACTGATTCTAGAACATTGATTCTCGACATCGTCCTTCCACAAATTTTCTCAAACCCCCTTCAGGTATCCTAAAAAAATCTATACTATAAAAACATTATCCTTCTTCTTAAATTCTCCTTTAGGTTTTTTTGTTCCTAACTGGAAACTCACAGAAGCATTTTTTAACTTTTTACTTGACTTTTCTTCTTATGGTTTGAACTTTCACCCACTTGAACTCTAAATACAGTATAAGAAAATGGTAATCTCATACCCAATTCTTCTATCTTAAAAACTATGAAAAAAATTGGTAAATTTTTATTGAACTCATTTATTATTATTGAAACCTTTTCAATAATAATTCCATAATAAATTCGAAATATAAATCATTCTTTAAAGTAAAACTTCATTATCTCCAAGTAATTAACATGCTCAATCATATCTATTGCATGAGAAAAGACTTATGATTCTTCCATATGATTTCATCTAATAAATTGGAAACCATTAGTGAATACATATATTATTCTCATAAGAATATACATATACTTTTCAAACTACTTAAATAGTGGTTTTCTTATGAAGGGGTTACTCTTAACACAAATAATTTCTTAAGAAAAAATTTAAAGTTTCTATACCTGTTTAAGAAACTTTCTTGCATTAATATTATCCTTTATTTATGATTTTTTATAAAGTAATATTTGATTATTATTATTCAATTCTTCTATAACATAATATTTTATCATGTGATTATCATATTTTATATTAATTTAATAAGGACTTTTATTAAATGTTCTCCAACTAAAATGATGATCCCTTTTGAATTACATCATTTCCATTCATGGAAAAAGATCCATATATCTCTACGCTTTGGGCTAATTTATAATTTCATCAATAAATTATTTAAATAGTCCATCATGTAAATAATATCACATATGACTCTTGGATAGCTAAGAAAAATAATCATTACCCAATCCATCATATAGAAAAACTGAACTCTATTCGTCTAGTATCCTAATACTATTTGCATTTCCAAAATAATTTTAACCTAAATAAAACTCCAAAAAAGGTCACTTGATCCATTTATGGTAACCTATAATTTTCTTTCCTTACACAAGATAATCTAGGAGAACCTAACTTTAGCATAACTGACCTGGTTGGATGATCAAGGTTATGACAAGTGTTTTGTTTGGAACAAATTAGGTATTTAATATTTTAAAGGGGGTTTTATTTCATGAAATTATCTCATTTTGGTCTATTTAAATGTATACATGCTTCTAATTATTTAGTTTGGAATCATTATTCTTTTAAACAAATCAACCTTTTAAAACCATATTGATGTGTAACTATTTACAGAACTCACGAACAAGAAGAGTTTTGTATCATTTTTTACAATTGGTAGCTTACGGTATATAAAAAATAAACATTAATTATTTTTATTATTCAATTATATCCTCATATTATAAGAAACATTAAACATCAAAACATTCTATTACATATTTTATTATTCTCATGTGATATTTTCATTTGAGACTAGTGGAGTCATGTTTAAATATAACCCTAATATCATCCCTATGATACAATGATTTTTAATGTAGAATGAAATCGATGTTTTCATTGGACAACAATCCTTATATCATAAGTTACGATATATAAAAAATCAAAGTAATCACTCTATATCACCTCTTACAATATTGTAATATCATATTGGGTGACTATATCAAAGCATATGATATTATATATCATATGACCGACCACAGTTGATGTTTTATATATTTTTTAATGACATAAAACATAATATAAAATTATAAAATAAAAATTCATATTTTATTAACAAAAACAATACTATATCCATTTAATCTTCATTTTATGCGTGATTTTGAGAATCAAGAATCACAGTATATCTCTAATACCATTGTTTGGTTTCTAAGAATTGAATAACACTTTTTTAATATAGTAAAAGATCTTAGAAAACTCAGACCCAAAATCATCATTCCATAAAAAACTAAAACCATGCATAAAAAGTGAATAACATTTATTAGTTGAAATAATATTACCTCCAAAGAGTATACATGGGATAATCTAAATCACCTAGTTTATATATGGGATTATCTAAAACTCCCATTATATATGTTGAGTTAATGACTCTTATTTATCCTTTAGTTTTAAAAATCACAATATACTCAAGATTCAAGGGAATTAAAGTGAAATGTTTTTCTTGTGTTTTGTCAGTGTAGGTATTATCTTTCAATATGAATGTTTTATTTTACTAAATTGGGTCATATTTCTACCAAAATATGATAAAAATTATAATTATGTGATAATTTAATTCATCAGAAGATATATTTAGATCACATATTCATTGGAAGATGGAATGGTTCATCTAATGTAAATATAACTATACTAAGTGATATCAAAATGTTTCTATTACATTTGGTTACAATGGAATATATAAATTAAATCAATATCTTCATAGAGTATAAGATATAAAGTTGGAGATAAATTGAGCTTCCTTTGGCCATTTTTAGGTATTCATTATCTTGATGCTTTGAGAAATTTCAATTATATTTTTTCAGTGAGTTTTCTACAAACAGATAAAATTGTATGAGGTTTTCTTGAAATTCTCTTAGTTTCCTTTGTAAGATTTATTTTTTAATCCTTTTTTATCAAGGAGGTCACATGGCTAGGAACCTATAATGATTCTAATCCATTGAGGTCGGTTAGATTTTCTGGATATGAAGTTTTACCTTTCAATAGGTTAATATTAGATTAATCCCTTATATAGACTTGTTTTGAATCATTAGATCAAGGAGGTTCTTGGGGATAAAGAAAATTATTTCTATAAATTCTATTAAAGAAATATCTAGGGAAGAATTTTTTGCGGTCAACAAGCTTGAATTGGGTAATTTCCTATGTTTGGACTTGGATACCCTGGTTTTGGTTATCAAACCACCCACATCTTTAGTTTAAAATAAAAGAGTACTCTGGATTTAATTTTTTTTGGTAATAATATCTTTTAGGGGTTTTTGGATTTTTGTTTGGAACTATGGGTATTTTTTTACATTACAGTATCGTTTAATTTTCATTTGTCTTAATAATTTTACTTGTTAAATTTTATCCAATGATTTTATTATTCTTGATGTACAATTACTACATTAGTAAGATATATATACTCAAATTAGTTTGATTTTATCAGCTGATATAAGTTCTGATTAACTAAACACTTGAGTGGGATGAAAATTATATGTTTTCTTTACAACTTCAATTCACCCCTCTTATGGTTTAACATGTAAATTCTTATCAAGTCTTCTTATCTATGACAATAGTATTTTATTACCTATCAATGGATATGGGATAAGGATTAAGAGATGTTTGGGAGGTAAAAATTGTTAATAAAATCTTAGGAAAGATCAAAAAAACACCATCTCAATGGTTACTTCATACTTATATATCCATAGTAGATTCTCATCAAGAATCCATGTATTTACTCAGACATTATGAAACAAAAAAGTAAATACAATGACGTTAAAATACTTTATTGACCTAAACCATCTCATTTTCCTAGTGTCTCATCTTTTGAAGTGTTTAATCAAGGATATATTAGGTGGAAGAATATATTGACATTATCAATTAATGTGTGTATTTCTTATCATTCACATGATTCCACATAAATCATGAACTATGATTAAATGCATTATGATATGACCATGTGACACAATAATACTGGCGTAAGAAGTGATATTATAATATCTACATATCATAAATAATGATATACCCACAAGGTATAAAAATTATTTGGATTCATGGATATCATAAAATATGATTTCCCTTATATCATATTATATGATATATCCAAAATCATTTTGTGCATGTATGATTTATGGAATATCACTATCACTTCTATGGATATGTGTATGTTTCACATGTTTTAGTGTTTATAGGATTGGGTAATTGATAAGGGAGACCTAAAAGAGGGTATAGAGAGTCTAGAAATTAGGTAATTAATGGGTGTAGAGTAGGTAGGTTGTGGGAGTTGTTATTCATATGTAGATTTATTTCTAGGTCATTTGATTATAATATTCCATATTAAGTTATGGAAATTTGTTAAATTGGGAACCTGATATGAGTGTTTGGGCTTGGAAAATATAAAAAATGAATCGATATGGTCTTGGTGTCTATGACCAATGTCTATCCAAGGTCTAAGTAATTTTTACATCATTGACAATGTGATTAACCTAAGAGGATATTATTTTAAATTTAAATGTTGTAGTCTAAGGGACCTAAATTTGTTTAATGAAATATGAATTGAAATGGGGAGATAAAGTTGGATGATCATTATTTCAGTGGCATAACTGAGGGCCTTGGGAGAAGGTACAAGATGAATAGTCTAGTTGGGAAGGCTAAGAATAGTATGTGGGTTGGTTATAACCTATTTTATTGATTGATATTTCTTATGTCGATTTTATATTGGTTTATGTATTGAATTCAATTATAGTATTATGATTGATATTTGTGGTTTTATATATAGGGTAAATGGAAATATAGTCTTGAGGGATGGGGATAGAGATTATTCTTGGAATTGATTCTTAACTTATATTGATTATATGTATTGGTTATAGATTTTTGAATGTTGTCAAGTGTGATATATGTTACATTAGGACCCTATCATTGTATTGAGGGTTAAAAATATTACTTTTTAACATATAAGTTGAAAAATATTTTGTGATTTCACAAGATTAATATGTTATCTCATATCTCTAGACAATATGTGATATAAATCATCTATGTTATGTTGTGTCTCCTAATTTGATGTGATAAAATATAGTTATGTTAGGATATATATCATTACTTGATTTGATGCAATTTAACTATTTTAGGACACTTATACATGACTCATAACATGATAAAATGATTAGGTCATATATTTTACATCGTGACCCCTAAATGGGACTTGATGTGGTTCTATGGTACTTTGATTATCATGACTTGTTATAAGTGTTCAAATATGGAATGGTTGAGTATTATAGTAGGTTGATAAGCACAAAAATACTCAATTGAATTACATTATAGATGTTTATCTATCTAATTTAATTCTATTCATCATTGGAATTTACTCACATAAATTTTGTAGAAGATTTCTAGGGCTCATTATGGTACCCTACTGAGTTTTGTATACACACCCTACACATGAATCCAACTGGAAGTGAAAACTTCATGTATTATGATATATTTAAGTAAAAGGTCTCAATTATAAGTAGTTGATATGGTAAATTATTAACTAGGAAATTGGACAATTGGTACTGGATATGGATTTAGTGCTTTTGGGAAACAATTTCTCCTGTTTATTTATTTTTCATACAATACTATATATATTCGACCAACCATGTAAATTATATATGAAAGTATGTATAACATAATATGGAATTACATGTAGGGTATGTTATTGTATTTTTTTATTTTTGTGGTTATCCATACAATGTGACTCAAAATGGGTTATTTAATTTCAATGTTATTATTTAGTTGCATATTATATTAAACAGTTCTATGTAGATGATTTTAGGTAAAATAAATCCCAAAAGAAAAATTGAGAATAAATATCTACACTACTATATATTCAAGTTTATTCAATGCTGCTCTTTATCAATGCAAAAAAACTGATAAAGGCGATCCTTTTATTAGTACTAAAAAAACACTCATAAATGGAACCGTTATTAGTGAAAGAACATATATTGATAAACATTTACCCTTTATCAATGTTTTTATATAATTGATAAATATGACCATTTATTAGATCTTTAGTTAGCGCTGATAAAGTGTGACCTTTATTAATGTTAATAAAGAACTAATAAAAGGGGGTATGCATAATTTATTTTATATATAGATATTTATTTATTTTTTTAAATATGATTTATGTAATAATAAGTATATAAATATTTGTTTAAATATTAAATATATATAATAAAATATATATAGTAAAATATATATTATCCACCCCCCACAAAACATGACACGTCAAAAAAACACATCCATGAAACAAACCCAGGTGAGATGACCCAAGTCATTATATATATATATATATTATTTATATAACGATAAGTTCATGTATTAATATAAATATGATTTATATAACTATATTATAATTAAAAATTTATTATCAATCTTGTTTTCATAATCTTATGTATAAGAAACTGTAAAATTTATATTAATCAAAAAAATGTGTAATAATATTTTTTATACATTAAAATTTTATATGTAAATAAAATATATTAAAATTTTGTTTATGAAATTATATAAATATTTTAGGATCGAAATAATGATGTAGATTCTCAATATAAAGTGGGGGTTAATTTTATAGTTCAAAAATTCCTTTGGAACCTTTAATGTTGGTTAAAACTTTTGATTGTTTAACAAAGTTAAACAAGGTAAATTCACAATGCCTCTTAGTTCTACAAACTTGCTAGATTCTAGAAATATGGTTCTGGAAATGAAACTTAAGAAAAGTTTACAAGGAAAATGATTATACCTTAAAGTGTATATAATATTACTAATCAGAGTATACAAGTATAAGAAAGTATTAGATAGTTATACTTTTTTTAATAATCAAAATGCTGTGGAAAATAAACTTGAAACAATACAAGTAACAAGTAAGAAATATTTTGACCAAAAGAATAGGGTATCCAACAACCTTAGATAAAGGTCCCTTTATTTATACATTCAATAAACTTTGTCTTACCCACACTAGGGTAAGCCCTCTATAAGAATATTAGAGTTTGTCTTGCTATCCCCGCAAGCCCTCGAACCAAAAGGTAGTCGGCACCTCTGTCTTCTTTATCAAGGAAGTCCTCGAACTTTAAGGTAGTCGGCATCTCTGTCTTCCTATCCCCATAAGACCTCGATTTTACATAGAAACAATTAGAGTCACACAAAGAAATATGAACAAGATGTTTAGTACTCAAAAAGCATGAGAGTCTCTCTCTCTAGAAATCACTTTAGCAGCATGTAATATCTAGAGTTGTAAAATTGTATTGAGCTCGTTCAAATGAGATTATATTTATAATCAAATTTCCAACAGTCATCTCCCTCCTCCAACGGTCATATATTTCCTTGAATTTCAGAGATACCTATACACATGTCACTCAAACAATGGTTGTTTAGAAACAGAATACGCGAAATCATTTCATAACTATAATAAGGGTGAAAATATGGTTTCTCTATCAAATCAATTTTTCGAAGTCCAAGAAAAAAAATAAAATTCAGAGTCTAAGTGGAAAACGTTCTGAGCCTATATTACATGGATATTTGGATTCTGTTTTTCAAGGAATTTGGAACCTGAATTCTTAAGAATTTAGAGTCTAAATTTTAAAGAACTCGGAGTCTGAATTCTATGGAATTCAGAGTCTGAATTATAAGGAATTTTGGGTTTGAATTATATAGAATTAGGAGTATGAATTCTAAGGAATTAGGAGTCTAAATTCTAAGGAATTCGAAGTCCAAATTATAAGGAATTTAGAGTCTAAATTATAAGTAATTTGGGACCAGAATTATAAGGAATTCAGAGACTGAATTCTAAGGAATTTGGAGTTTGGATTCTAAAAAATTTGGAACCTGAATTCTAAGGAATTCGGATTATGAATTCTAAGGAATTCGGAGTCTGAATTCTAAGAAATTTGGAGTCTTAATTATAAGGAATTTGGAACCTTAATTATAAGTAATTCATAGTTTGAATTCGAAGGAATTCAGAACCTGAATTCTAAGGAATGTGGAACCTGAATTCTAAGGAATTCAGAGTCTGAATTATAAGAAATTCGGAACCTGATTTCTATGGTATTTGGATCCTGAATTCTAAGGAATTCAAAACATAAATTTTAAAGAATTTAGAGTCTGAATTTCAGAGAATTCAGAGTCTAGATTTTAGAAAATTTGGAGTCTGAATTTTAGAGAATTCAGAATCTAAATTCGGATCTTGAAAATAGAATACTCTATATCTATGTATTTAGAGAATTTAGAGGTTTTAGATGTGAAAATGAATCTTACACTTAGGAAAAAAGAGTTATATTTAGAGAGACTAAAATATGAAAAATGAAAAATAGGTAAGGATTAATTTCCATGGGGAAGGAAAATTTTCCTTATTTAGGAAAAACATCAGGGAAATAAAATTTTCCTTAAGATAGAGCATTTGTGACTTTCAAAACATAGAGGAATGTGAAAGTTATAAGAAAACCTTATTGACTCAAAAATCTCCCCATTTTTGTAAATCACAAACGTCATTACTAAAAAGAATATAAGGACTTTGAAATTTTTATGATCTTCAAAAAAACTTATCTCCCATTACTTATGGATCATAATGAATACGAATAAATCCCCCTTAGGCTTTGAAATCCCTAAGGATCGTATTATTGATTTCCTAAATGAGATTTTACATTTTATTTCATACAAAAATATTCACGATAAATACTCCCCCTTGGATGAACTCCCCCTTACTTAGGGAAATTTATTCTTTACATAGTATTCTTTTTGAAATTCCTTTCTCCCCCTTTGTGATTTTTAAAAAGGAATAAAGGGAATGGAAAAGAAAATATGGTACCTGAAATATTAGTACTAAACAACCAAAAATATGAAGGGCAACAAGAATTTAATTATGATTAAAAGAATTTTTAATACATAAAAATACAATAAAAGATAATATTTGGAATGAAATTATCCCTCCTTTTCTTTTGACATCATCTTCCTTACAATATTATTAAGCTTCTTAAGTTCCTTGTGATCATCTTCCTTGCGCTTGAGTAGCTGATCTTGATCTTCACTTTTCTTTTCAAAGGCCTTAATTTTTTTTATTGATCCTTAAGCATGTCAGTCTGAGTCTTCAAGGCTTCTTCTTGTTTAGAAAGTTTTCCCTCAAGATCAATTATAAGATCCTTTTCCCTCTTCCAACTCTGAGCAACTGGATATAATTTCCCATTCAGTTATTTCACTTCTTGCTTCTGAGTAGTTTCTTCAAGAGATAGCTTTTCTTTAAAAACACCTAGTGAGATCTTTGAACTTAGCATCCTTGGTTTCAAAAGAATATTTGAAATTATCTTGAAACTCATTGATAATTCTCATATCTTCAATATTTTTCCTTGACCAACTAATCATATTCTTATAATATCTTTTATGGGCTTCCTAATTAATGAAAAATGTTTTGAAATCGGCCTCAATTTTGACAAACTTATCCATCACCATGGATACTGAATCTGTTTTATGATTTATGGAATTCTGAAGCATTTGGCATCTTGAATATATGGTTGCAAAATATCATAATAGTACCAACCATATTCTTCAAATAATGAACAACAAAGTCATGGACAGGAGAAGAAGATTCTAAATTTGAATGCTTTTATGAAGAGGATTCCTTATCAAGCACTTTAGCTTTCCTCTTTGATGAAGCAACTGCATCTTTCTTACTAACCAAAGACTTGGTAGGAGTATCAACCATCACCTACTTACCCTTATCTATTTTTGAAATGATCTGATCATCTTTTGGTGATTCATTCTCACTTTATGATAGCTCAACAATTTTATCTTCATCAAAATTTTCCTTCTCAGCTTCTGCCTGGGGTTCTCCTTGATGAATAATATCATGATAACTAATTTCTTCCTCGAATTTCTTATTGAATTATTACTGATCATTTTCATACTTTCTAGGTGTGGAAATCTTAGAAGATTTATCTTCAGAAGTTCGGATGGAAAACTTCTCGGAAGGACTTTCCTTCTTATGATAATCTTCCACTTGTCGTATCATGTCATTAGTTTCACCAATTCCTTCTTATTTTTATTCTTACACTTCTTGTTGTAATTCTTCCTCAACATCCTCTTCCACTTCTATTTATACTTCTTCTTCTTCTTCTTGATGTGGTTCCAGAATCACCAACTTCTTTCTCAGAGTCTTTGAAAGTAATTCTTTGAAAAACGATTCTGGTACCAAAATATTCTCGGAGGCTTTTTCAGTAGCCTTAATATGAGATTGAATGATTTCAGCTTCATAAAATTTCATTTTCTGCTTCTTCTCTTTCTCTTGTTTCTCGAGATCTTCCACATATTTCATCTTCAGGGACTTTTCCTCAACAAGATACAGGAAAAACTTAGGATCCCCTTCTTTGTAGTTTTTCTTGTCTTCTCTCCACTTAGCCACTACTTCACCAGGATAGTATTTTTTCTTCTTCGGCTTTGGAGGTGCAAACTGAATTTCCTTGGCAACATAAACTTTTTTATCTCTTTAATTTTATTCACTTTCCTCTTCCCTCAACCTTTCTTAGAGGTTTTAGCTACAACATATTTCTTTGATAAATCTTCAACTTCTTCAATTGATAAATCATAAAAATCTCCGAATTCACCAGAAAATCCAATTTTCATTCTCCTTAGAGTGCCATCGCTTATCAACATTACCCTAAAATTTATTGACATTGATTTGAAGGAAATTTTCATTGATTCTAAACAAGTAACAATTATCTTTTATAGGATTTCCAGATATTCTCAATCATAACCAAAATATACTTAACCAGATTCAGCTTCCGGAGGTTTACTAAGAAATCCAAAACATACATATCGCTTTTCATCAGAGTATCTTTATCTCCTTTACTTATAATGATAAATCATTGAACCCAATGTTCTATAATCCACAAATTTGTAGAAATATGAATAATATTTAGAGTCTTAACTACAACCAAACCAAGGAACTATATGGACTTTTCCTTATCAAAACATCCTATATCATCAGGTAACTTATGGGAACAAAATTCATCTTCTACTTCGTATGTTATTCCAATAAAACTGTCCTCCTTAGAATAATAACGATAATAAGACTTACCATAACTCTTGAAAGAAAATTTTTCTTTGCCTCCTTGATTGACAAAAGATAAAAATTCATAAAACTCCACTAGCAACTCCGAAATCACCAGATCCTCGGCCTAGGGTTTTGATATAGCAATACTCTCCTAGCCATTTAACTTGATGTTATTTGAGATTATTGAATCATACTTACTAAAGAAGTCTGGTTCTACTAACCTTTCATGATAAATCTTCCATTCAGAGATTTCTTTTACGGTTGACATTTCATTTTGAGGAAAGGATTATGTAGACATTCAGAACTAAGGAAGACCTAAGAAATTCAGAATTGTCTTAAGTAGAAAGGGAAGAGCTTCAGCACTCAAGATCTTTGGATTTGATGTGGGACAACCATCAGGGGGTCCTTTATATAGGCAATTGAAGCGACAATTCAACTTCACCAATTGATCCAACGGTTGAAAACTTCTTGAGAAGATCTGACAGTTGAGATGATAGCCGAAGAAAGATTTTGATAGATTCTTATCTTTTGAGGTTTTTATGAAAAACATATGTATTTAAGAAAACGTAAATCTGAATATTTTGAAAACAAAAAGAAAATTCCAACAAGTAAAAGATGATTATGAAAATTTATGAAAAGAAACATACCTTTTGGATTGATAGGAAGATTATTCATAATAAGGTAAATTCTTCATGTAGAACATTTGATTTTGAAAATATTGATTACGAAAATTTATAGATTACAAAAAATAAAATTAGATTAAGAAAAATTTAAATTATGAAAAAATTTAAATTATGAAAAATTTAACTATGAAAATTTTAACAAACAAGAAAATATACTCTCCCTATGAAAAGGATTTTGTTACTATATGGAGATAGGTTTCACTAAGAAGTTAGTAAGGAAGATTAAATTGTGGTTATCATTCCTAAATTATATTTAATTTATTCAAATCTTTCATATGGTAATTATTTTGTGAAAATATCAGCAAGTTGATCTTTCGTTCCGATAAATTGAAGAATGACATCTCCTTTTTGTGTGTGATCCCTAAGAAAGTGATGTCTAATATCTATGTGTTTTGCATGAGAGTGATGTGAATGGTTTTTGCTTAAGGTAATGGCACTAGTATTATCCCACAAAATTTTTGTTTTGGAAAAACTCATACCATAGTCTATGATTATGTGCTGCATCCACAATACTTGAGCACAACAACTTCCCGCTACTATATATTCAGCTTCAGTAGTGGAAAGTGTTATTGAGTGTTTCTTTTTACATGACCAAGAAACTAATGAATCTCCTAATAAATGAAAAGTTCCATATGTACTTTTCCTATCCATTCTACATCCACCAAAATCATCTTCTGAAAAACATTTTAAAACAAACTCATTTCCAGGAGTATAAAAGACTCATAGATCCGTGGTTCCCTTTAAGCAGCAAAAAATCATTTTCACTACATTTAAGTGATATTCCTTAGGATTTTATTGACATCTTTCACATAATCATAACTAAAACATTAAGTCTATATGACTAGATGTCAAGTTATGTAGACTTCCTATCATACCTCTAAAAGATGTTTGATCTACTCGTTTCCCAGCTTCATTAAGATCAAATGAATTTGAGATACCAATGGGAGTACATATACTATTAGTGTTTTCATATCCATAATTTTTAATATGATATTTAATATACTTATGTTGGAATATACAAATTCCTTCTGGTTTTTGAGAAATTTAAAAACCAAGTAAAATGTTAACTCAACCATCATACTCATTTCGAACTCAGATTTCATTGGATCTAAATAGGAATCAGTTAAAGATTGCTGAGTTGAACTAAATATAATGTCATCAACATAAATTTGAACAATCAAAACATTTTTCATATATTTCTTTATAAAAAGGGTTGGATCATCATTTCCCTTAACATAATTTTTTTAAAGAAAAAATCATGTAATTCTATCATACTAGGCTTTTAGGGCTTGTTTAAATCCATATAAATCTTTAGTAAGTTTAAAAACATATTTAGGATGTTTTCTATCTTCAAAACTAGGAGTTTGTTCAATAAAAAATTCCTCTTGAACATAACAATTAAGGAAATAACATTTAACATCCATTTGAAAAAGTTTAAAATTAATGAATGCTACAAAGGAAAGTAAAATACAAATAAATTCTAGTCTAGCTACTAGAGAATAGGTTTATTCATAGTTTATTCCTTCTTTTTGATTAGAGCCTTTAGTAAACAATATATCTTTATTTCTTACTATGGTTAAATTTTCATCACACTTATTTTTGAAGACCCATTTTACTCCAATAAGAGAAGTTTCCTTAGTTCTTTCAACCAAGGTCCATACTTTATTCCTTTAGAATTCATTTAGCTTATCTTGTATAGATTTTATCCAATCATCATCACCTAAATCTTTATCAATGATTTTTGGTTCTAATTGGAAAAGTAAATCTAGATGTTCTATTTAATTTCTTATAGAACTTCTAGTCCTTACAGATTGATTTACATCACCAATGATACTATCATTGGGATGGTTCTTAAGAAATAAAGGATTTGGGTTTTTTAAAACATGTTAATCAATGTATGGTAGGGAGTCTTCTAGGGTAACTAATTCAGAAACATTTTCTTGAACATTTTCTTTATCAGAAGGATCTTCTATCGAGGGTTGATAATCAATTTTTGAAAACACATATGAAGATGTTGGTTGAGGATATTTAAAAAAAGGATCAGTTTCATCGAATTTAACATGTACTATTTTTTCAATAGTATAAGTATTTTCATTGAAATATTTATAAGCCTTAGAAGTTATAGACTAGCCTAAGAAAATTCCTTCATCAGATCTTGGTGTGAATTTGTGTACATTATCTTTAGTATTCAAATTGAATACCTTGCAACCAAAAACATTGAAGTAGGAAAGTCTAGGTTTTCTACCATTCCATAACTCATAAGGAGTTTTATTAAGAAAATTTCTAATCAAAACACGATATATAGTATAGCAAGTAGTACTTACAGCTTCAACCCAAAATTTTTTGGCTACCGAATATTCAATCAACATGGTTCTTGTTATCTCTTGAAGAATTCTATTTATTATTTCAAAAACACCATTTTGTTGAGGTGTTCTTGGTGCTGAGAAGTTATGAGTAATGTCTTTTCAACTACAAAAAGTTTCAAAATCATAATTTGGAAATTCTCCTCCATGATCACAATGAATAATTATCAATGGAAGGTTTTTCTCATTTTTAACTTTGGATTTAAAAATTTTGAAATAAGAAAAAGCATCATATTTCTTTTCTATAAAATAGACCCATGAAAATATAGTGTAATCATTAACTAAGAAAAATACATAATATTTCCCTCCAATGCTGCCAGTTTGTGTTGGACCAAAAAGATCCATATTCACCAACTATAATGCATCAGTGGTTGAGACTTCACCGACTAATTTAAAACTTGATTTATGTTTCTTTCGATATTGACAAGGATCACAAACTTTTGAATAATCAAATATAAGCTCTAGTATATCCTTAACTAGTATTTTCTTAGAGATTTTTCATAGGTTCCTAAGGTTACAGTGTCCTAAAAGTCTTTTCCATAACCAAGAATGATCTTCTATTGCACTAAGAAAAGGTATATCTTGGCTCCTAAGGTCTTCTAAGTTTAGTGTGTAAACATTCTCTTGCCTATGGGCAGAAATAATAAACTCTTCCTTGGAGTTGTATACTAAACACTTTTCATTCCTAAAATTCACAAGGTTACCTTAATCACATAATTGAATTATGCTAGTGAGGTTATGCTTAAGACCCTTAATTAATAAAACATTTGAAATCAATGTTTCTCTCCCTTCCTCCTACGGCTAGGGTTTTGCATCGGGTCATCTTCCTTCCCCCTCTGGCGTGGATCGGCCTCATCGACGGTTGTTTTTCTTCGTTCTGGCATCATTGGGTTCTTGCCTTGTGTGGATTCGCTTCTCCTGGAGCGTGGTCATGTTTAGCATTCCAGATTCAGACTTCTGTCTCAGATATGGTTTTCTTGCTTTCGATCATGGCACGCCATGGCTGGTGCTGATCTTCCTTCTGAATCTGAGATTTCTTGGTAGCTTTGGTTGCTTGGTGTTGGATTTTGTGTGCCTCATGGTGTCTCTATCATTTCTTAGGACGAATTCTCTCTTTGAAAATGGATGTCCCACTGAGGGCTTCCACTGCATTCAAGATGTCTGGCACAGACTCCCTGGATTGGTGCTTGGAATATCTGCTTGGTGATGAATTTCCTCGTCTCTAAGGGGTTTTGGTTTTCGGTTATCGGCGCGTGTTGGACTCTGGATCTATCTGCTGCGTCTTCGTTGTTTGGTTCTGGGTCCGGTGGCCTCTACGATAGCCTTAGTGTGCCTCCCGGCATCGCGATCTCCACTCTTCTTCACCCGACTTGACATCAGCATCTGGTTTGCTTCATTTATTGAGGTCTCTTCTTTTGTGTGGAGGGGGGAAGCCCTAGATCGTTTCTGAATGCTACTTGTGTTAGGATGTCGGCTGCTGTTGTGTGATTCTGGTGATGGTGATTTTGTTGTTGTTGCTTTTGGTTGTCAGTGGTATTTGGATGAGGAGTTAATGGATGTTGGTGATGCGGTTTAGTATGGTGCTGAAAAATAATGACGCTGAGGATTGCTTAATGGTGCTTAGAGCTAGAGTTTTTTTTTGTTTGGATTGAAGGTGAAATACTTGATTGAATGGTTTTTTATTTGAAGGTGGGAAGTTTGTGATCCAGATGTGTCTTCATGGACAGTATTTAGAGATGGTTTAAGAGCTGGAGATCCTTCTTCGTATTGTTTTTTGGATTTGGTTGTTTGAGAGGGATGGTGCAAGCCATCGTATCGGACCTGTGCTTTGACACAAGACACTTTCTTTCCAATTATCCTTGCAGCGGTGGATCGCTTCTTCATGTTCAAATGCTGGGGAGGAGATATATCATGTTGTTATTTAGGTTCTTCTCTTTCTATCCTTCATGTGTGATTGTCCTATGTCAATGATGTATATGGGTTTCCACCCCCTTCATCCCTTAATTGGTGGTTTTATCTTATAATAAAAAAATCTGAAGGCCTTCAGGCCGTTGGATGGAAAATGTTTTTCCAAGAAGAACAATGTTACCTATACCAATAATTTCTCCCTAAGCATTATCTCTAAAAGTTATGTTTTCTCCTTTCGTCTTGATAATATTTTCAAAGAAGTTTTTGTTACCAATCATATTCCGAGAACATCCACTATCCATGTACCATGTATTTTTTTGGTACTTTATTTACTTTCCTGAAAATAAGAGTTATACTTTCGGAAGCTAAAGTTTCTTGGATCCAAAAACATCAGAAATAAAAATTTTAGGAATCCACATTTTCTTTAAAAAATTAGCTTTATGAAAACCTAATGACTATTTTTTGTTTGAGGAACAATTTTTTCCCCAATTCCCACCACACTGACATTTAGTGCATAATAGGTAACTTTGAGGTACATAATAATTTTTATTAAAAAATGGTTTTGAATGAGTATAACCAAATCTAGAATTATTCCTTAGAGGTATAATTTGGGAATACATCTTATCAAAGTTTTCCTTACCTAAGTTAATGTTTTAAAAACACTTATTTAAGGAAAAATATTTCTGACTTTAGCTTAATAACTATGTTTTATCCTCAAAAACATTAGTTTTAGCACTATAGTTCATCTCGAAAACATTTTTCATAGAAATTACTTTTTCTAGATCCTTAGAAAGTTTATCCTTATCAGAATTAACTTCCTCAGGGGTTTTTGAAATACTTTCAAAATCATAAATTTTCTTATCAAGTCCTTTATAAATATCTAATACTTCTTTAGTAAGAATATAAATCCTAGAATTTACCTTATCAAGCTTCTTATTGACTTTAGAATTTTCATTCTCAAGGAACTTAGAAAACCTAGAGACTTATTCTTAAGTAGGTAAAGTATTATCTTCATTAGAAGAAGATTCTTCATATGAGGATTAATAATATTTACTATCACTATAATTAGTGTTCAAGGATACATTGGTTATGGATTCATCACTATGTACCTTAGCCATTAAACAATTATTTTCAATAGGTAGCTTGGATAATAGACCAAGATTCTTCTGTCTAGAAGATTTATACTCTGAGGATTATTCAGAAGAGTCACCACCACTTTCCCTCCAGGTTTTATTGGATTTCAAAACTTTCTTAGATTTATCCTCATAGTGCTTTTTTATATTCCTCTTAGAATGATTTTCCTTTCTATCTTTTCTCTTAAGAATAGGAAAATTTGGCCTTATATTACAATCTCTTTTTCATTCATAACAGGTGACTTCTGAGTCTTTCTTGTTCTTTATTTATTTCTTATTTTATCTAGATTGAAAGTTCTTCTGTACAACAATATTTTTCATCCTTCGGTCAAGATTGGAAAACTCGTTTTCTGAAGATTCATTTCCACTAGATTCGGATAGAATAATAGTCCTCTTAGATTTGGATCTTGTAACTCTCTCAAGAGTCCTGGATTTCATATGATTTGAAGTATTTGTAAAAGAAACAATTCCATTTCCATTCATCTTCTTATTTAGATCATCATCTCTTTTCATTCTTGTCTCATATTCAAGAAGAGTTCCAAAAATCTCATCAAGATTAATCTGTGAGACTTTCCAATTCTGATTAATAGATGTTCTATTTGACTCCCACTCATTTGGCATGATATCTATAATCCTTTCCACAAGTGCATCATCATCTAAACCTTTTTCACCTATGGATTGTAAAATTTTAACAATGGTCATAAACCTTTGTGGTACCTTTCACACTGGTTCTCCATAAGGAAAGTAGAAACCATGATACTCAGCTCTAAGCATAACTCTTCGAGTTTTGATAAATTTGGAAGTTCCAAAGTGAGTTACTTCAAGATTATTACAAATACAATTTTCATCTTTACAAGAAGAAATCTGGATATATATATTCCTGGTCATGGAACACAACAAAGTATTGCGTACCTTATATTTAAGTTTATATTCTGACTATTATTAATTAGTAAAAGTTCTGACTTCTTTATCAGTAATCTTATAATCTCCAGTAAGCATTGCAAAGTTGTCAACTCTAGTATTAATAACAAAAGTCTTCATACTATCTCTCCAATATTCATAATCATTCCCAAAAAAAGGTGGTCTAGTAGGATTAAGATTTCCAATCAAACCAACATTCATTCCTACCATCTCAATGAAAATATCTTTCCTTAGAATCTTGTTAGTAATAAAAGTTTGTAAACAAGGGTAAAAATATTAAGCAAGGAAAAATGTAGAATAATGAAAACTGAGCAAGATAACTTATATGTAAATATAAGTATTTCAAATACCACCTCTGATACCAATTTTAGTATCTAAATAATAATGTAGATACTCAATATACAAGAGGGAGGGTGAATTGTATACTTTAAAAATTCCTTTGGAACTATTAAATTTGGTTAAAACTTTCTATTTTTTATCAAAGTTATGAAAGGTAAATTCACAAGATCTCTTAGTTCTACAAACTTGCAAGATTCTGGAAATATGGTTCTGGAAATGAAACTTAAGAAAAGTTTACATGGAAAGAAGATTCTACCTTAAAGTGTATAGAATATTACTAATCAGAGTATACATGTATAAGAAAGTATAAGATAGTTATACTTTACTTAATAATAAAAATGCAGTGGAAAACAAACTTGAAACAATACAAGTAACAAGTAAGAAATCTTTTTACCCAAAGAGTAGGGTTTCCAAAAACCTTGGATAAAGGACCCTTGATTTATACTTTCAATAAGGTCTGTCTTACCCACACTAGGGTAATCCCTCGATAAGAATATCAGAGTCTGTCTTGTTATCCCCATAAGCCCTCAAATTTCAAGGTAGTCAGCACCACTGTATTCCTTATCAAGGAAGTACTCGAACATTAAAGTAGTCGGAACCTCTGTCTTCCAATCCCCGGAAGCCCTTGATTGTACATAGAAATAGTCAGAGTTGCATGAAGGAATTTGAACAAGATGTCCAGTACACACAAATCATGAGAGTCTCTCTCTCTAGAAATAACTTCAGCAGTATGTAATCTCTGGAGTTCTAGAACAGTATTGAGATCGTTCAAATGAGTTCATATTTATAGGCACATTTCCAATGGTCAGCTCCCTCCTCAAATGATCATATTTTCCCTTAAATTTCAAAGGGACTGATACACATTTCACTCAAACAATGGTTGGATATAAATAGAATTCACAACATTGTTTTATAACTATAACAAGGGTAAAAATATGGTTGATCTATCAAATATATTTTTTGGAGTCTGAGAAAAAAATAAAGTTTGGAGTCTAAGTGGAAAAAATTCGGAGTCTATATTACAAGGATATTCGGATTATGTTTTTCAATGAATTCAGTGTCTAAATTATAAGGAATTCAGAGTCGTAATTCTAAGGAATTTGGAGTCTCAATTCTAAGGAATTCGGATTCTAAATTCTAAGTAATTTAGAGTCTGAATTCTAAGGAATTCAGAACCTAAATTATAAATAATTCAGAGTCTTAATTATAAGGAATTAGGATTCTGTATTATAAGGAATTCAAAACCTGAATTCTTAGAAATTCCGAGTCTGAATTCTAAGGAATTGGGAGTCTGAATTCTAATGAATTCAGATTCTAAATTCTAAGGAATTCGGAACCTAAATTCTAAGGAATTTGGAGTTTGAATTCTAAAAAATTAGGAACCTGAATTCAAAGGAATTGAGAATATGAATTCTAAAGAATTCAGATTCTAAATTCTAAGGAATTTTGAACCTGAATTCTAAGGAATTTGGATCCTAAATTCCAAGGAATTTAGAACCTGGATTTCAGAGAATTCAGAGTCTTAATTTCAAATAATTCATAGTCTAAATTTTAGAGAATTCAAAGTCTGAATTTCAGAGAATTCAAAATCTTAATTTAGATCATAAAAACAGAATACTCTAAATCTAAGTATTTATAGAATTCCAAGGTTTTAAATGTGAAACTGAATTTTACACTTAGAAAAAAAGTTATATTTAGAGAAACAAAAATATGACCAATGAAAAACAGGTAAGGATAAATTTCCTTAGGGAAGGAAAATTTTCCTTAATAAAGAAAAACATCAGGGAAATAAAATTTTCCTTAAGATAGAGTGTTTGTGATTTTCAAAACATAGAGGAATGAAAAAGTCATAAGGAAACCTTATTGACTCAACAAATATATGTTAATTTTATTGTTTTTATAATATATGTAAACAAATGTAAATATAAATACATATAATTTTTATATAAACATTTATATATTATTAAATATTATTTATATAAAATAAAATATATATACTTTTTTTATTATTTTATAATTATTTATAATAACAATATATATATAATTATAATTACACACATGCACACACACACACACACAGATATATATATATGTGTGTGTGTGTGTTTGTGTGTGAGAGTATATATGTTAAAATTTAGTGATATGAAATATATAAAATAATATCTAAATAAATATAACAACACATTAAATATAGTTCATATTTGAGTTTATATATTTATATTCATATTAAATAATTTGAAATATACACATAAATTTCTATGTATGTGTATGGATGTGGATGTGTGTGTGTGTGTGTGTGTATGTATATATATATCTCTATGTTTGTGTGAATATGTATCTGTTATATGAGTATTTATATGGATATATGTGTTGTGTAGGTGTGTGTATATGTGTACATGTATGTATGTATGTATGCATGTGTGAATGTATATGTATGTGTATCTATATGCATGTATGCACATGTATGTATATATGTATATATGTCTATGTATGTGTATGTTCATGTTTGTGTATGTGTATGCATGTGGATGTATATGCACGTATGTATGTGTGTATGAATGTGGATGTATATATGTATGTATGTATGTGAGTGTATTCATGTGTATGTTTATGTAGTATGTGATTGTATATGTATGTATGTGTATGTATGTGTATGTAATTGTATATGTTTGTGTGTATACCTGCATGTATGTGTATGTGCATGTGTGTGTATGTATGTATATGTGTATCTGTGTGTATGTATGTGTGTATGTGTATATATGTAATGTGTATGTCTGTGTCTATATATGAATATATCAATATATAATAGGAAACCTCATTTGTTTTTTCAATTTGACATATCTCATTATAGAATGTCTACACACACAAACATACACACATATATAGGTACACACAATCACAAGAAAATTCATTAGGTTTTTTGAATATAATTAATGAAATTTTATATAGATATATATATACATACATTTAAAAAAATTGTAATCTATTAATTTTACAATATTTATTTATACATTTTTATTTATTAATATTTTATATTTTTAATATTTTTGTGCAGTTGGGGTTTTTGTTTTGTGGTAATCACCCTATAATCCTGCATGAAAGACCCAAGTTCAAATTTGGTAGGGGGAGGGTTTTTGTAGGTATTGTGGTAGTGTTGCAGTATCAGTTTTATTCACCAGATTTGTGCTTTCAGACCACTTATTTGGGTCTTTAGGCCACAGTTCCATTGGGCCATAAAAGTCCTTCATAGCACAGAGCCTTCGATCCACCATTGAATGGAAGCACATTTCATGGTGGGACTTGAGAATAAATCAATCCAATAGGTATGTGGTGTAGTATAACAACATGTAGGTGGTGCCAGATGGGTTGGCTTGGAAGAGGGTTGTGCATGTTGGTAAACAATAACTAGTCTTCCACTCTCATAGATTTTTAATATGAGATGGAGGATTTCTCTTCTATGTGACAATATACATTGTTAACTAGTATGATGTCACATCAAGATAAGCATATGATTCGGTCGGGTTCCACACAGGCATAACTGAGTGGGTGACTCAAGATATAAATGGGTGTGTTGGAACCTATCATTTATCCATACTCCCATATGGATTTCTAATATGGGTAAAAGGGGTGCCATGCCATGGTGCATTAGAGGGAATCACGATGCAACAACTCTTGGTGGGGGAGGAGACACAACTTTCATAATGATAATATGGTGTGAAGGCTACTGATAGGGGATGCAACATGATATAAGACTTATGACACGACATGATGTGGGCTTCTCATTAGGACCTTAAATTTATCACCATTGGGGGCCTTTGACCAAAACTCAACTAGGAGATTGGGCCATCAAGAACTTGGGAATTTGGGATATAAATATGAAATAAAGTAAGTATGGTGGGAACTTGTCTTTTCTTACGGGGTGGGATTAAGCTTGAATCACTATGGTGTCTTGTTGTGTGTGTCATTTTTCATTTGTAATTCCCTCTACCTGATATATATAAAAAATATATTTATAATTTAAATAATTAATATTTATTAATTTTTACTTTAATAATTTTGAATTTATATCTTTATAAAATTATTATTTATTCATGTTTATTTATTAATTTATTGTAAATATTTTTTAATTAAATGTAACTTATATTATGTGTTATTTTTTATTTTAATATTTCTTAATTTTTTATATTTTTTTACTGATATAATTAATATTATTTATTCATTTTTTTAATAATTTTATAATTTATTAAATATTAGTTTTTAAATTTTATTCATTTTTAAAATTTATTAAATTAATATTAATTATTGATTTATGATATTTTCTATAATTTATTCTTTTTTTATATTTAGTTATTTAATATTTTTACAATGTATTCAATTTTTTAGATATTAATATGACTTTAAATATTAATATTTAATACTTTTAATAGGTTCTTAATTTATATAATTTATATTTATAAATTTATATTTAATATATATATATATATATATATATCTTTATATAATTACGTTTTATTCACTATTAATTAGTAATATATTAAAAATCCATGATTTTTTAATATAATTTTTAATATATATTTATATATATATATTGTTAAATAGTCTAAAACATGAATTGGTCACCCATATCATTCCCCTTGGAAATTTATTAATGTAAATCAAGGTTACAATACATGAACGAGGTGTAATGAGCTTACACCATTAGGTAATTGTTGGAGATACATGCAGAAGTGACATAAAAGCACCTATGAAAGCACACAATGCATCATACCTACTAGAATACAGCCTTCCAGTGACCTAGAAATCATAAAATCCAATGAAGGTATCCATTCCATGTGGACACAACAAGAATATGTATCCTCTATGAGAAAAATCAACAAAATTTATGAGGTGCATCAATCATCTTGTATGTAGCTGCTAAGAGAAAAATTTTAGGACTTCGCCCAAAATGAAAAATTGTTGTGATGGGAATGTAGTATCAACTTTATTTTTGAAACATCCAAGAAAAGAAGTATCCCATAAACATTGATATCATACACTCCATATAGACATAGACTGTGAGTGATGAGGAGCATCTTGTCTTGATCCTTCCATATCCAAGTAACAGTGATTAGACTCTTTTATAATCTATAATAGTATCCCTGTTGTCATTGTCCCGTCTCATCCAAATTGGACTCTATAGTTCCCTCATGCTCCACAGATAACTTCAACACAGTAGCACCTTTTATCTTGTGTAGAGTCATGTTCATATAAATTACGTCACTTTTTATTGGTATAAAAGAGACAGTATCATCGATAAAAAAAATATCTAAATAAAACTATTTCAATTTAGATTGGAAAAAACATGCAACATATCCTTTCCATATGTATCCACTTCTATGATATCACCACATGAATTTGTAATTTTATAAATTTAAAATCCAAAAAAGTTCATGTAAGTAGTATAGAAACTATTTTCAGTTAGTAGAAATGTAAACTTGCATGATAATAGTCACAAAGAACTAAACATTAAAAGATGCATCACTCCCATGTGTAGTAAGAATGCCATGATTTTGAAAGAAAAAAATCAGACTCTCCCCTAGATAGGAAAAAAAATCCATAGAGATTTCTAGATGCATCATCAACTTCTCAAAGAGAAATAAAAAAAATTGGCATTGACACTCACCCATTAAAATCACAACTCTATATTTAGCAGACTTAATAAAAATTTCAAAAAGTGAAAGAATAGATATCATCCAAAACAAAATATATAAATCTTGAACTTATTAAAATTTCCTATAACAAATAATAAAAAATTCCATGTAATGTAACATTAATCATGATAAAACAAGAACATAATCATGACCATGAAATATCCCTAAATTTAAAATTATGATTTCAATTAAATCCATTCTCCTTAGAGAACATCATTCTTTAGGTGTATTTATTATCCACTAAAATTTATCTATTTCTATAAATTGGGATTTATATAAGACATTCAATTCTCAGATATTTATTCAAATACAAGAACCAAGTTGATTCCAGAAGATTTTATCGAGGTGATGTAGACTTGTGAGTAGCCTATGAAACCAAAATTTCTATTTTGGATATTCAGGACTACCACCTCATGTTTCCAATAGGAATGATCATGGTTTTAAAAGATTTTAATTATATTCAATCTATTACCAAAACCATTATTTTTGTATCCAAACTTGATATAGATTAAATTATTTTAAAATTTGGGAATAAATGTTATTTATTTTATAAAGATAACATTTTTTGTAAGTCACATTTAAATACTGGTCTTTAAATGTTATATTGCATAAACCAATTAATGAAAATTGATAACAAAAATAATTCACATGATTCATACCACAACCAACTATAGAATCACCAGCAATTTCATATAAACATATTTTTTTTACTAAACTACACCATGTTGGTTATTTAGATTCATTTGGTCTAAAACCATTTAGTGTACATCATGCATGTTTATAGTGAAAAAAGAAAAAAAATTCCCTATTTAGTGGAAAAGGGGAAAGGGATAATGATTTTATTAAATTACTTCATACTAATGTTCATGGACCATTTTTACTGGAGGAAAGGGGTGGGTAATTATACTTTATAAATTTTACTAATGATCTATATTGATATAGATATGTCTATTTAAGGAGGTATAATTTATATTACTTTGAAATACTCAAGGAATATAGAAATGTATTTGATAACTAAATAGGAATGAATATTAAGAAACATTACTTAGAATGTTTTGGAGAATATCTAAATTAGGATTCGTTGATTATTTAGAGGAGTTTGGGATTCTATCTCAACTCACTCCTCCTTATACACCTTAGTGTAATAGTGTAAGTGGAATTAGGAACTTCACCTTTTTAGACATGGTGAGATAACTGATGAATCATGTGAGTCATTCAATATCATTTTGGTGATACATGTTTAAAATAATGGAATACATATTAAATTGAGTTCTAACTAGTGAAGGAACCAGTATTCCATATCATATTTGGTATAGAAATAAACCCATGTATGGCTATGGGCCTTCGGGTCATGAATTTGCAAGTCATGTCGGGCCTTGTTCTTTAGGCCTAAGGGATATGTACGGGTTCCTCTTTAACCCTTAAAAAGTGTATTATCCATAATAAAATAAAAACGAAGGCCTTCGGGCCATTTAGAGTCATAGTGTGGGGTTACAAATCATTTTTTATGTCCATTTATGATCATAAACTTGCACCCCTAGGAACTAAGTGTATCTTTTTTAGGGTATCATATCGAAATGAAAATATATCACCAATATGAACCTACATAAAATATATTTGTGGTTAACAAACTTCCCACATTTCTTAAAGGGGACCACATCTCAAAAAGATATAGTGGGACTGATATAGGCTTCGATAAAGTTTAGGATCAAGATATATAAGAGTTGGAATAGGAATAGATTCCATAAATCCCCATGGAAGAATAAGTTTTAGAGACACAATAACTGACTAGAATTATAATAGGGGTTAGAGAACCTAAAATATATGGTTTTATAGTTATTTAGTATGGTGAATCATTATTAAATGATAAAAATAGTCCTTTAACCTACAAGGAATTAGCAAGTGGAGTATATTGTTCCAATTTCCAAGAAGATGTGAATTTGGAAATAGATTTCATGCATGATATACACGTCTTGAATTTAGTATATTCATAAGTGATGTAAATACTTTTAGTTTTAAATGGGTATTAAATAATAAACTAGACATGGATGGAAAATTCAGTACATATATGGCATGAATGGATGCAAAAGGGTTCAAACATCATCATGTTTTGGACTACGGAAAAACCATTTCCCCAATTTATATGATGAAATACATTGTAATTATAATTTCTATAATGGATTTCCATCCCTATGGTATTTTTAAAATAGATTTTAAAATAGAATTCCTTAACGGGAACCTTTAGGATGATGTCTATATGACACAACCTGAAGGGTTTGTGACTCCAAAATATTCCAACATGGTATAAAAATAATATTGATGCATTTATATATTAATTCAAGAGTCCAAGTCATGGAAATTCAGTTTGATGAATCCATAATGAAATTCAGTTTCATATAGAATGAATGAAATCCTTGTGTCTACAAATATTTTAGTGAGAGTACAGTTGTTTTCCTAATAGTTTATGTTGATGACATACTCCCTATTTGAAACGAAATAATAGTATTACATTCCATTAAATCCTAGTTAAACACGTGATTCTACATTAAGGATTTTGGTGAATAATTATATATTATTGGGATTAAAATCTATCATTATATATCCAAGAGGCTACTTGGACTAATTCAAAGTTCATATAATGTCATCATACTGAAGAGATTTAGTGTGGAACAATCCAAGAGGGTATTTTTTCATGTGTCACATGGAATGATTCTTTATGACAAAATGTGTCCTCAAACACATGGGAAAGAAAAGTAATAACTAGGATTCCTTACACATAATTGATTAGGTCATTCATTTATGATATGTTATGTACCTGGTTAGATGTCACCTATGACTTAAGTGTGGTATAAAGATATCAAGTTGACATATGTGACCTCCATTGGAGGGCATTAAATATTTTACTCAAGTATCAAAGGCATACTAAGGATGTGTTCCTAATATATATAAGATATTAGGAACTAGTCCTCAGAGGCTCTGCAGATGCTAGTTCCCAAATTGAATAAGATGATGTAAAATCATAGTTGCGGTATGTCTTCACTTTTAATGTTGGTGTTGTGATATAAAAGAACTCAAAGAATGTTGTGGTCATAGATTTTACAATGTATTATGTGTATATTGTGTCTTATTTGGTAGATAAAGAAACAGTTTGGATATGAAATTTCATCTAAGTTCTTGAAGAGGTTCCAAGAAGTAATGACCCAATCACACTTTATTATGATAATACTACAACATTGGATCGTACAAAGGATCCAAGATTAAATCAAAAGATGAATTGCATAATTTGAAAGTATCATATCTTGCCGGATTTAACTAAAAGTGGTGATGTTTCAGTGAGTAGAGTATCCATATAAGAAAACATGGTGGACCTTTTAACTGGAGCCTTAGATCAGTGGAAACATGATCATCATGTGAGGTTGAGTAGACATATAGTTGTAAGCAGTTTTCCCTATTCCAAGTGGAAGTCTCTTGGAGTTGGTTTTATAAAAACTATTATTTGTAATAAATATTAGTAGATTTTAATATCAATAAAAACAGCTTGTTTTATATTGTTCATTATTCTACAACACTTTAATGTAATAATTTCCTAAACTATTTTTCTTGTTTATAAGGTCTTTGAATTTCCCCCTATGATGAGAACCTAGAAATACCATGACGGTATTCTTAAATATAGTTATACCGTAGTATAAAATTCAATGATGGGATACATAAAATATTAATTTTTTGGTCTGAGAACTTGTAAGAAGATGATAATTCTTCTCATGAAGTTCACTTTTGGTAATTTTCAAGATGGGAGATTATGAGATCATACCCTCCTCTAAGAATTATGTATGTTTATGTGTCATTGAATATTCTTATCTGCAAGAATTTGTAATGTTATTGAGACTTTAATATTATTATTAGTTCATGTTATGACTCATTTAATTTGATGTATTTTTTAAACCATGGTGATACAATTCATAGTGAAGTTGGATATGTTGGGTGCATCATGAGTGTTGTGTTATTAATTAATATGTCGATAACGAATTTGTACCTTATATCTTTTTGTAATTTGATATCTCTTCTCTTTTATTGAAATGGAACCTTCATATTAAATTCCATGTCCAAGGTGTAATAATGTGTCATGGAAATATGTAATAATAATATAGGTTGATGACACGTGTGTGGGATATATTTGATGAGATATTATGAAAACTTGATTATATTATATAGTGAGATTTCTTATTTGGTTATTATCATTATGACATTAACTTCCTTCCCTTGGGTTTGATAACCCATTTCTAGATAGTAATATTGAAATTTAGATAAGAATGCGTAATTTCAATGAGAAATAATCTTAGAGGGTCACAAACTAAGGGATTTTTTTATATCGGTTAAAATTTATTTGAATTTAATTATTAGAATAAATAATATTATCTTGGTTATGAAATAATTTTATTTGAGTTTTAATTATTATATAAATTAAATAAATATTTATTCACCATGTAATTATTAGATTAAGAGGATATATAATATATTTATTTATTTATTTAATTGGATGAATAAATATTCAATTAAATATTTATTTCAATATTAAATAATTTTTGAGGAGGATGAAATGGATCAAGATCAGTTCTGGTGATAAATATTAATTTAAGGGATGATAAAATAATAATTATCGGTGTGCCAATTACCACATTCCCTAAAAATAATAATAATATTATTATATGGAATGGGTTCACATAAGGTTTATTTAGTTATTTAAGGGTCTTTGTGAAACTAAATAATATTTTTACATTAACCCTAACTCTATAAATATATACTACGCCTATTATGTAGGGTCGATCGAATTTAAGAATTGTTGTGCTCAAGGAATTCTAAAGCTCTCTCAAGACTAAAGAACACTTTAGATATTCTCCCTCCTCCCTCACCATCTCAATGACAAGAGTGTAAGGACGATTCTTTAAGTTTGGAATAATAATCATAGGGATAAATATTAATACAACAATATGATAGATCTTCCACACTAGCACCCGAAAACCCATCTGAATTTTTTAAAGATCAAAGGACCACATGTGCATCACTTATATGGGGTCTCTACTTGGGGTTCTTCATATAAAACCACAATAGACTAAAAAGGGTTTTGGATGATTAAAAACATCATCATATAAAGATCCAAATATGAGGTATTCCATCTTCTAATATATTTAAATTTATTATAAATATAACATAAAAAATATTCCCTCTTGGTTCTAACCTTTATTTGTCAATATTTGATAAAAAAATTGTTGGGAATGATGTTTACATCATGAAAACTTCTCAAACGATTTATAAAATGCAAAAAAAAAATAATCAATGGATATATTTCAAAAAAAGGCACTTCTACTTCATCCAAAACCATTACTAAACACCCAACCCAATACTGATCTACCTAAGGTCGATCCACGTAGGCCCAGTCACATCAGATGAGGAGGGATCACCCACCCCAAGTAAGTACAATGATCCCATTGGCTCAAATTTTTCAAAATGTTCCTCTAATGCTTGTGAGAGAAAAAAAATAATTATAATCAAATTATAATTTATTGAACAATTCAAAACATGTTATACAATATGGAATAATTTGTGAAAATATCACAATGTCATCACACCCCGCTTGAATTGAAGCCAATTGCTCATGGGAGGTCTTATTGGGTCTCCCACACCATTTTCAGGTAGGTCCAGAATGTATGTTTCCAAAAAAACTAATTAAATTTTATTTAATTGAAAAAACATAACAATTCACCAATGCGATTTAACATTGGTGAAATGATGGACAATGGTATATGGAAATCACATAGGGATATCATCTTCCTATTCTAGATTAACCACCACCCCTCCTCAAATTCTTTTATTTCTACCATGATCTAATGGAATAAGAACCAACCTCTATGCTAAAAGAAAAATAAATTATAAATAAATAATAATAAGATGATAATAGATTACCATAGATAGATACATACATTGAATCGCTAGGAAAACACCTAATGAATGAACAAAATGGAGAAGAACTAAGGGGGAGGGATCCTTAGTTGGTTGGGATAGCATGGTCAAAATTAGAGGGAGGAGGAGGGATGAACCCTCCAAAAATACAAGAGAACAAATAGTAATATTAAGTCCATTGGCTAGCTGATATGGGTCCACCGGCTAGACGGTGGCACCCTTGTACAAAGGGGTTCCACTGTCTAGCCACTAGCTAGCTGTTAGCTACTGTAGTTTTCACTACACTAGTTTGGATACCCTATGCTTCTTCTAATGAACACTTGAGCCTCCTTGAAACTAATTAAACCTCATTCCCCATCCAAAATACCATCCCATAGGGGTCCTAGCCTTATTAATTCAATTTCTAATCTTGATTCAAAATTCATCCCCTCCACTAATAAAAAATTCAAATTTCCCCTTACTTTCCAATTACCTTTACACATGAGGAATTAAAAATATCTTCAATAAAATAAATCAACATTTTAAATATTTTTATAAGTGAAACCTACTCAACAAATAACTTACATAGGTGTAACTTGAAATGAAAACTCCTCATAATATTGAATTAATAAAATATTGACATGTATAAAATTGAATTCAAAATTCCTCAACTCTCTTATGAATAAATCTATATAACTAGATTATATAAGTGAGAATAATAATTATATAAGTTATACTGGGTCACATGTAATAGAAAACCAATACTTGAATTTTTCATGGAAGATTCGTCTCATCAAAAACACTTTTCATAATTGAGACTTCACAATTCCATTATTTATTTACAAATGGATTCATATTTTAATTATTTTCATATTATTGCATGATACTTGCATAAATTAAATCATAAAAACATAATTCTCGTGTAATTTAAATATATTCTCATATCAGATAACATAAAACTTATCTAAAAAATTTATTTAACTATTGAAACAATTTAAAACTTATTTATTAGGATATAAATTATTCATTAATAATAATTATAATAAAACCACAAATACATATCTTTAAGAAACTATTAAATATAATTAGTACCAACCTATTACACACCTAAATTATATTATTATTAACACAAACATTAGGTTCTTGTGAGAATTAAAACTAATATATTTTAGGATTAGAAAAATTAAATAAACTCACTAGTAATATCCCTATTTTTAATGATAAAAAACTCATAAAATTAAATAAAATTTTACTTATTTTATAAAAAAAATTATATTACATATGATCTAATTTTATGAAGGAAAATTGGTTTCAAATTGAAAATAACTAAAAAATTAATATTTTATAATGAACTTTAATTGAATGAATAACAATGATAAATGAATTTTAACTAGTATTTAATTTTATTAAATATTAAATTAATAAAAATAGTGAATTAACCAGTAAATAAATAAAAACAATGAAAACAAAAAATAAAAAATGGAATGGGAATAATTTTTTATAATAAGAGGACACTTAAGGCTTAAAAGATTATAGTTAAATTTGTTGTTTCTCTTAATCAAAATTCTTTTCATATTTTTTGTGTGTCTATTAATAGAATTAAGGTCTAGATGGTATTCCAATACCTATGAATTTAGTGGCTCAATTTCCTTTATACAATTAACTTTATTATTAGGACAATATCTCTTATGAAAAGGGAATCTATCTATTGTCTTCATGGTGGTTTTTAAATGTCATAACCCGGTCATGTATTTTTATTTCATCTTACTTCCATAAATTATATTCAAAAGAATCTATGTATCTTCAATTATATCGGATAAAATTTAATGGTCACCCTTATTATATTTAAATTCATATATATTAGTTCCAAAATAATTCAATCTCATTGCAATACCCACTTATAAGAAATCATTAATGGATTTTTATCCGTATACGACATTGAAAAATATTTCATCTTTTATCTCTTAAAACTGCTATTTATTAGAAAAATCGTGAGTGTAAGCATACAATTACTTCTCCCATTTTATATCAAATCTGTCTAATGTTTCCTAAAACTTTATTTCACTATTTGATCATTTCATTAAAAAATTATAAAATAGTGTTCTCTTTCATCAAAATATTTATGATAATATCCAAATCTACCTTTATTTCATATATAGTATTTTTAATTATCTAAAAACTTTCATCAAAATCGTTTATATCATTAGTATCAAAATGAGTTTCAAAATAAGAAACAAAACCAGTGGATACAAATTCACTCTAATTCTATTTTAATATTCTACATTTAAATACTCAAATATTTTATCATGTTTTCTAAAGAGGCGATATTTCCATCAATCAAATTCTTATCAGTAGTGTATATAGATTTCAGAGAACTCATGATGGTAGAGATAATTTATTCATCGTATCCTTAAAAAACCTTTAAATATCCAAAATTTTATACACATCATAATATATTTAATCCATATACACTCCTCTAGTTAATATTTTGTGACCATACTTTTATGAACTATAGTAATGTATGCTTAAATATTAATTTTAAATTTTTTATTGTAAAAAAAATTAACCTACATATAATTTAGCTCATAAATTTTATATAATATAGTTATAAATATGTCTAATAGTTTTTCCACATAACCCTTTAATAGGGTGTAACATCTCTTTATACTTAGGCTAGTTTAACATATCATTCCTATCAGAATCAATTTACTCTTGATTTTTTCTTTCTTAGTAATTTAATATACTAAAATAAATAATTACGTTTATGTAAAAATGTCCAAAAGATTTACCAAGATTTTCATCAAAGTTATTTTTTGATTTAGTATCAATTCTACTTTAGCATCATCATCCCTATTTATATTTTCTTATAAACATCAACAACATAACTATCTTAAACAATGATATCAGAAATATTGTTCTCAATATATCCAAATCAATCAAAATATCCCAATATTTTTTTATTTATCTTCAACACTATCAATTTTTTATACTAATTATACTTTATTATACACTAATATGTTATAGTCATTAGTTATTTTAACTATCTCAATATTTTTTCTAATAAAATTCTCTTGAACAGTAATGTTTTTATAATTATTTTCATCACTAACATCTGTATCTATTACTTATTCAGTAAAATAATCAATTTTTTAATCATTAATATGTTGATAAAAATTTGGATCAAAATATAAAAAAATTTGATTAGCCTCAGTTATAATATTGTTTTGATAATAAGGCTGAAAAACATCTTCATTTCCCCCAATAATACATTTGTATCACCTCTAGCTCTAATATCCTTGGCAATAATTTCTCTCTCTTTTTCTGTTCTCACATCCTCAATATTTTCTTGAATAACCTAAAAATATCTACAACTAATACTAGATCATCATAAAACTCACCATCTTATCTAACATTTACAGTTAAACTAAATTATTCATCTTAATAATCATCATTAAATTAAATTTTCTCTCTTAATCAAATCATACTTCCTGGAAATTTTATTTAATAACCTAAAGAACACCTACAACTAATATTGAACCATCTTCAACCTCTCCATATTATCTAACTGTGGTAGTAAAACCAACTTTTTAATCTTGATCAACTCTATTAACATTATATATGTCAATGGATAACCCCCCTTAAAATTTATAACTTCTTAAACTTTTTTTCATCTATATCACTCTTATCTCTCTCAAGTATAGAAAATTATTCATTATAACACCCTATATTTTTAGTATTAATTCTTCTTCAATATATTCCATAGGTTTTATAACTTATCTTACATAATATATTTAATTCATTAGGATTAAATATTATAAAACAAAATCAATAGTAATACATTATAATAATTTTTTATGAAATGTGATTATATAAATTACTAGAGGAATATAACCACAAGTAAATAAAAGAACTAAAAGCTTTAAATTTTCCTCCTCATAGTCTCCCATGAAGATAATTCCATCATTTATAGTTATGGAAATAATGTAAAACTTTCAAAATATTGTAGATATTGTTTAGAAACTATATAGGAGGAATTACTTTAGAGATGTATATAATGAAATATATAAGAATTTAATAGGGTGAGGTGAATGTTATATGGTTTTTGGGAATATATGGGTTTTGGGTATATATGTTCATTGAGAATGTATGGTTGTTGGATATATATATCCTTTTAGAATATATAATCCTTGGGTATATAGATAGCCACTATGTAAAATTGATTAATGGGACAAATTATTTTCATTAAAATGTTTGTTGAAAGAGAGTTATATACTAAAATAATGTAATTATTGTTATAATATGGTCATTTATATGATGAGTATAAATAAAATTAATCACTTTGTGAAATTTATATTTAAAAATAAAGGTTATAGAATCAAGTAATAAAAGTATTCTATTTGGTGTTTATTTTTATATGTTTGGGAATAAGGAATTATCACTAGGGTTTACACATGAATAAGCCCAAGTTAAACTCTAACAAATGTGGATTAAGCAAAATAATATATGATATAAGTTCAAGATCAAGGAAATCATTAAGTAATTCCTAATAGATAAATCAACATCTCTGACTACCACTACTATTTATCTCACCATTAAGGCTTATGGAAATATTTTTATGTGTTTTTTAAGAATAATTTAGAAATTTAAAATATTTAATTATTATTGTGATAAATTATATTTCAAAAAAATACTATTAATATTATAATGTTTATTTTAATATATTATGTATTTTTATTAAATATATCACATTTAAAAATTGATTTTAATGAAATTTAATATTTATATATATGAATGGATTTTTATTCACTAAATTATTAGTAATTGTTATGAAATAATAATAATACCATGTAGTGTTTAAATTTTATTTTTTCAATAAAATTATTTTATACATTATGTATTTTTATTTTAAATTTATTTCTTTTATCAATTTTGTAAATTTAATTTAAGAAAATTTATTAAATATTTGGAATAATCACATTGAAATTTCTTATGATGTAATATTTATTTAAAAAAATATTTTACCGAGGTAAAAAGTGAGTTACAGCGATAATGGGTAAAATGAGGTAAATGGTAAAAATTATTAGTAAAGTGATAAAATATCTCTAAACAATGTAACAAAAACTTGTTGATGAGATAATTAATGACATATACTCATATTTTTTACATTTTTAGTCACATTCCATGCAAAATAGTGTTTCTTATACATTAAGGAATGAGTTTCTGGATAATAATGATCTTCAGAAAATTGGTTTTTAAAAATGTTTCGAGGCAGGAAGAGAGATATTTTCTCCCTTACACCTCATTTATGCTTATGATATCCTTATTTTTTGGAAATCCTATAAAAAATATTTTATATTATCTAAGCCACTTGTGTTCATTATGAATAAGTTTTTGGACAAACTATTATATGGAAAAAAATTCATTTTCTTTAGAGAATGAGTCTCTATAATAATGAAAAATAGGATTTCTAGAACACATGGTGTTAATATGGGGACTCTCCCCACCACTTATCTTGGTTTCCCACTCTTATGGAAAAAATTATAAGATTCCATATTGAAAATCTATGTTCTAGAATGATCAAGCAGTTGAAAAAATAGAATGGAAAAACTATGTTACAAATTTGTAGAGCGTGTATGGTCATTTAGATCATCATTTAAAAACATTTCTATGATTTATATCAATATAGATGAAACATAGTCATTATCAAGGATATTCATCACATGATCCTGAATTTTATATGTGTTGGATATGTTCATGAATTGAAATTAATTATTGTTTCCTAGAAGGATTATATAAAGCCCATTGAGAGAGGGGGACTTGGCATCAATGATCTAGAAAAAATTAATGATTCTATTATCACCAAATTTACGTTGAACCTTG
This sequence comes from Viscum album, assembly GCA_963277665.1. Taxonomy (NCBI): domain Eukaryota; kingdom Viridiplantae; phylum Streptophyta; class Magnoliopsida; order Santalales; family Viscaceae; genus Viscum; species Viscum album. Next base: position 1,844,461,078 of record OY728136.1, read on the forward strand.
TAACATTTAATGATTCTTATATTGAATTCCTATCAAAAATATTCCATGCAAGGTTGCTGATTAGATACCCAAATTATCTTTCCTCTTCCACCTGGCCTACATATGACACACCAACAATGATCTGATGGGAAGCACTGAATGGTTAGTCAGAGCGTAGTCAACTATGAACTTTTGGAGTATTCCATGGCTTGATAAACCAATTGAATATATCATGGATATTCCACTCAATAGGAATAACCTTTTAATTATTGAGTTCTTTCACACCAATCCCATATATTACATGATTATACCTCATAAGATCTATCTTGAAATGCAGAGATATAATTTCCTGGATAGGGACACTATTATTTGGACCCCAAATTTGAATGACCATTTCAATACTAAAGACCTTTACAAAATAAAATCTGAAGGTAATATATTCACACCCTTTAGGGTTTCCAAACCCTGAATTCCCCTCATCCATCAAACATGGTCTTTGCTTGTGTGGAAAATCTAGAAATGGTGGCTGCGTGTCTATGATTGAACGTAGTGAGCTAATGTTCAAATTGGTTAATTTTGTCTTTTATGTATATAAGAGGTATAAATTATTCTTCACCTTTTTATCAGAATCAGTTTCATGTAAAAACAATGGGATTAATTTTAGAAAAAATTTGGTATCTCTATTTGTAGAAATAACCAAATTAAGGACCTCTTCATGTCCATTAATGATGTTTCTTTTCATGAGAAGATATGAAACCTACTGACCTTTGATTCCTAAGCTAGAATTTCATAAACCTAGTGAGCTATGAATAATTTGATCTTTAATAACCATCCTATCTCCACTCATGTGGGCATCATTTCCATGCATCGTGTTATTTTCATTATGTCCATAATCCAAACAGGTTCTATGGATAATTATTTTTATGGTCTTAACACACTTATGTTTATCGGTGTATATGGAAGGGAAATAATTCCATTGATATTGAAATACACCTATTGGATACCACCAATCCCCTCAAGTATCAATGATAATATTTGTGGTGCATCTTATGGAATTCCAATAACCTTGGGGTATGGGGGTGTTTTTCACACTTATCATGGATTTTTTATAGGATAAAATTGTCACTATATTTGAAATGGTACTTCTTATGAGGAAAAACTATGGGCTATGGTACAAGATATTAATCATATTCTTTATCATGACTTGGATAACCTCAATATTGAGTGATACTTAATAGTTTATATTGAATCCTTATGGAAAAGAACTAGTAATTTGCTATGGAGAGTTCTCCCATGCTGAATTAAATGTATTCAAGAAACTACCCATCTTAAATTTATAGTTTCACATGCTTATATAGAATCCAACCAAGTGGTGGTGGGTGCACTATCAAATAAGGTAATTATATAGATGATCTCGATGTGGTCATTTAAGATTCATGAAAATTGGTTGTCTTTGGTAGATATGAATATGTGGGGTTTGATTTATTCCAAACTTTTTAAAACCCATTGCAATTCTTGACTCTCTTTTTGATAAATTTTAATAAATATTTGGACTGATATTTTTTAGATACTCACTTATTGAGTATTTTTAGAATGATACTTATTCTTAACTATAAAAGGAACCTTCCTCCACCAATTCCAAATCACAAATATTTTACTTTTTACTCCTTAATATATACCTAAATTCACTTTATAATAAGCCTTTATTACATTTAGAGGTCTCTTGTCACAATAAATATTCCCAAATCTTTTATTTCAAATAAGGTCCTTAAAGGATGATTCAACTATTAAATGTAAGTATTATCTTCTCCTTAATTATTACTTTTATCTTATTTCCCTATAACTTCTTGAATGTAATTTAATTCTTTAAAAACATTGAATTGAAATCAAAATTCTTATATATAACTGATATTACAATAATACAGAAAATATATTATTACTCATTCATTTGTTATAGAATATCTATGTTTTCACTGCTTCAATCACCCACATAAATGATGTAATATTATTTTTATCATTAATGATTATCAAAAATTAAATACTGATAATATATTATATTATTTAAGAATTTATGTTTTATTTATTATTTTATAATGCTAATATATAAAAGTTTATTAATTATTAAAATAAATTGTTTTGTTTTATTAAAAAATCATAAACTAATGAAACATCAATTATTCATTATAAATCCTACATGTAGTTATCATAGAATAAAAATAATTACACCAAAAACATTATAAAATGTATATTCTAGTACCATAAATATTCTATAGATATTGAACCTAAGAAACTCTTTATATCTGGTGTGAAATAACATTTCATAAAACTCATGTATTAGATAACTTGTCTTACACACATCACTGAATTTAAATGGATTATAACTTATTCTCTGAAGGTAGATTATTATAATAAAAAACAATAAAACATCACAAGATAGATAAATGAAACATAATTATAAAAATTATAAGACGATTAATACCTCATATAAATAAAAAAATTGAAAGATCTAAATATTAATTATCATGATACCACCAATTATAACTATATAATAAAATAGAAAACATTAGAAATATGATAAACATATTAATAAAAGAAATAATTTAATATGATGAATAATTTTAGAGTAGTAGTTAATGTTATATATAGAAATAGAAAATATAAGTGTGGATGTTATAGGATCATTGGGAGATATGGTTTTTGGGTATATATGTATGTTGGTAATATATGACCATTAGGAATATATATATATATATTGAATATAAGAGTGACTAATGAGATGAATTTTATTACTAATAAAAATAATATTTGATTTTAAATTTAAATAATCATGATATGTAAATATTTTAAAATAGACATTGATATGGTGGGTGTAATTAAAAGTAATCATATTGTGAAATGTATGTTTATTTAGAGAAGTTATGGCATCAAGTAGTAGAATTATTCCATATACATATCATTTTTCTAAGATGGCGAAGAAGGTAACATCACTAGGTTCTTCCCTGGACAACCTAAGTTGAACATCAATAAGTGTGAATTGAGCATAATCATATATAGGAAATTTTCAAGATCATCAAAATCAATTCAATTTTTATGTTATCTGAATCACCACCCATGACTATAACTATTAAAAATTTCACCCTTAGAGGTAATGTGGAGGATTTGAAGTGCTTTTAACCATAAGTTAGAATGATATAAATATGTATTTATTAATATAATAAATTGTAACGACCCAAAATTTTATCAATGGAAATTTACATTTTATAATTATTTCATATAGTATAATCACATAATATCACATTAAGAACTTAATAAAAACATTAGAAATTAAGAACGGATTAATTAAGATGTATTTCTAGAAGTTACGGAACCTATACTAATGAAATAGTAACCTGGCCTTTGGAATAGTAATTTTACCATTATGAATAATAAACCAACCAAATAAAAAGAAGCCTCACCCATGAAAGTATAAATGAAATTATGATATAAATATATCATAGTATATGTAATAAAATGCTTTAAAATTATAAATTAAGTGTTGTAATTATTGTAAGTCATAAATATTTAATTACAACTTCAGGATTAATTTAATAATTCAAAGGAAAATTAATTTTCATAAAATTTAGTAATAAATTAAATTTTTCTGTCTTATTATTTTAAAATAATTTTATGTGACCTTATTTAATATTTCAAAGTGTTATAGAATCATTTATAATTTAAAAATCTGTATCTTTTAAGTAAATGATGATTTTAATTAAAAATTAAATTTCTCATATTTAGAAAAAAAAATCATAAAATTGAGTTCAGTTTTTAACTCTAAATTCCAAAAAATGTGTAGGGTTTTTTTTCTATATTTTTCTAAAATAATTGAATTTTTATTGAATAGTAAAATATGAAAAAAATTTATAAATGCTAAATGCACGAATTGTTTAGTCATTATTGATGTAAGAATGAGGTAAGAACGATTATTTAGAAATAAAATGCACTAGTTACATTATTTAGTCACGCAAATCAACACTATTTCATGTCTTGATCCAAAAGAATAAAATAATAATTAAAATAATGAGAAAACACCCCTCTTTTCCACTATAAATACCACCCCCTCACCACCTATTCTCCTCACACCTTAAAAGTTTTTAGCCCTATAAAAATTCTGACAAATACTCTTCTGAAGCCCCTCACCCACATCCAAGATCTCTCAGACTCATAAAAATACCAAAACCTTTTCCCTATGGAGGTTTTCAAAGAGTATAAAGTTAAGAGTTAATTAGTCTTTCCTTTTCTTTTTATTTCTTTTCAAGTTCATTTCTTATTCTCTCATCACTTAACCTCATAAAAATTATATGATAACTCTATTAAATCACATATACTATAATTTTATTATTATAATGTAATAATTTATCATTAAACCCCTCTCCTCTCACTTTTATTCTAAAAATGAAAATGTCGTTCATGAGATGTTAATTTATCACTTTCAAGGACGAAAAATCTACTTTTTCCATTAACACCTTCAAGGTCAGTCATAAAACCATTTTTATGGTTAAAATAATTTATAACATATATATTACAGCCTAAGTAATTTTTTTAATTATTATATGCACAAGATGTTAAATAATAAAATAAAACAAGTTCATTGTGAGTGAAAACCACCCAAAATAATCAAAATGATTATCAATAACATTTTATCTAATGATTTATCCAATCCCAAAATAACCAAATAACTAATATAACCATTTAAATATATATATGTTCATTAATAACTTATAACATCAATTCTGGATGTTTACTTCCATTTTTCGTGAACTTCTATACTCTTATACAAGCGAACCAATCATGAAAACTGAGAAAATGAGGACTCTTGAACAATGAAACTGAAAAATGTAACTCATAAAAAGTTCCTTAAATTAACATAATAGAATTATAATAAATAAATTTAATCTAGAAAATGTTTTTGAATTATTAATTAACAAATTTAATTTTATTATTCAGGATATTAAGATCATGTTCATAACCGTTTTGAACATAAGGTAAGGGATTCTACCTGAACGCCCATTTTTCCTTCTGGTTACTCTTTTTCTCTTTTTAATCCAATTTAATTGTTATTTATTTTATGTAATTATTATGTATTCTCTGTATTTTCTCTAAACTCATGTATCATGATCATATCATCCTTCTTTGATGGGGACATATGTGTTTTAAAATGGTTCCCTTTTCAATTATTCTCGATAAACAAGTGTAATTCAAGGGAACATCTTGATTTATTACCAACTTACAAGTGAACTACATAATATGTTTTAATCCAAATTTTTTTTTTAAAATCACTCATTTTATAATGAAAAAATATCTTTTTATATTTTGGGATTTATGAAAATAAATATGCATTTTCCTCTTTAATTTCTCTTTAATATTTTCCTTAAACCGCACTAAAATGTGTCATTTACAAAGTTTCTTAAACATTACTTTTACATGTTTTCACTTAAATTTTACATCAATTATCATGATCTATGTATATTTTCCATTATTAATGTCCATTTTTGTAATTTATTCTTTCATGGAAACATTTATTATATGCTAATTTATTATGCCTTGTGATATGATTGTGATACCCATTTTTTCAATGGGTAACCCTTATGTTTATTCTTTATGTGGAACACATATTCATGAACATGATATTATAGTTGTTACAAAATATCACTCCAATGCATTGGTTAATTTTTAGTCTCATGATATATCATGTTGGGACAGGGAGTAAACCTGATTCCTTTATGGGACTTTGTCCACCATGTTATATAGTTTTGACAGTTAGCCTTAACTCATGTTTATGCCATGTTATATGTTATTACCATGTTAATATGATTCTATGATTATATGATACCATGTATTACATGTTATTATTCCATAGGTTTATTCATGTTCTATGACTTTTAGTTCATCTTGTTATTCCTTATAACCTGTGTGATATGTTTTATTCCAATACTTATTTCCTTACTATGATTTTTAGGTCTTCAATTTTTTTGTATTCCCTAGGTTATTCTATACAGATGAATGAGCTCAATGGAATTTAATATCTCTTTGTGGAGATTAAATAAAATATGTTTTTATTTTGGTTTAATGGTGTTTAATTATGTACCTAATATTCCAAGGATACTATACTTTAGGATCATTGTCTTGTAATATAGTGATTAATTATGATTAAAATCCTGTAATGTTTTATGTAGAAGGATAGGGTCACTATGGTTTGTATGAGAGGAAAAGTTTAGTTATTATTGGGGTTAGAACTAGAAAACTCTAGAGAAACCCTTATGGATAATACTAAGTATGATAAAACATCTCAAAATTTTGGTTAGTATAAGGTAGGTGGTTTATCAAGAAAATATATTTGTATCTAGACAATACAAGTGGATGTGGTTTTGGAACAGATGTACCTAGTAGTAAAAACTCTGGCAAGGTGTTCTGGGCCGAACATGGGATAACCAAGTACACGAAAATGGGCCTTAATACACACCTAGTTTGACACTCCTTAGGGATATGTTTTGGTAAATCCATAAGCTCATTACAAACCATTATTAATGGAATAAAAAATGACCATGAGAATATATGTTAGGAAATAGATATTAGATAACCAATATTGAAACCTAGGGAATCACAAGTTTATACTTTTATGTTCAAAGTTTCCTTTTATTATGATTATTAATTAAGTATTCAATCCAAAAAATTGTACTTTATTTTTCTTATTTAATGGATGTAAATAGAGGAACTCATGATAAAAATCAATGTGATGGGAAATGTGATGATTTTCCTAATGATATGCAAAATATGATGGGAACAGGTGCTCAAAACTTCATGAGAATACTTACTCAACTAGATCAAGTTATGAATTTTAACTTGAATTGGGTGGTACATCCTCTTTATCCTAATAGAGATAAAGTTTTAGTTAAATCCATTATTCAGAAAAGGTCTCCCATGTTTAGTGGGTATTATGATCCTCTCATAGAAAAATGAATTAACTCCATTGAGAAGATATTCTCTATCCTCCAGTTCTTAGAAGAAGAGAATGATGTGCTAGAAGTTTATCATTTTGATGGGGAAGTGTATCAGTGGTGGGAACTGGTCAAAAATAGGATGTTGAAGGAGGTAATTGATTCTAAAGAATGGGAATATTTCAAGAAAATATTTTCCAATAAATATTATCCACGAACCCTCCGTCTTATGATGTAAGGGGAGTTCCTAATACTTAAGAAAAAGGAAGATGAGTCTATCGGGTGTAAGAATAAAACTTCACTAGGCTTTCAAGATACACCAATATCTTTTTCATGAACATTGAAATCAAGGTGAATCATTTATATAATAGATTAAAGATGATTCTATGAAAAATTTTGGTGATATAAGGCTTTGACAGCTATGAGAAGATTTTAAATTGTTCTATTATGTTTGAAATAGATATTAGAGACTCTTAGTGGCCTCATGGTCCTAGGGATACGAAGAGGAAAATGAAGTTTAATATGGGTGGATCGATATATGAATCCCATAATCAAATGATCACCCAACATCCTACATTTAAAAAGTGTGAGAACAAGTATCCTAGAAATTGCTTAGAGGGATCCAAGATATGCTTTAAATGTGGAATAAAATGACATATTGGAAAATAACTTCTAAAGGGATATAAATAATCCAACTAATGTGGAATAAGAAGGTAATTTCTGAATAAATACTCAACATATTGTACTATATTACAACAATAATGAACATGGGTATTATGTGAACCATTTCCCTAAGCGAAGGGTTATTGTAGAAAATCAACAACAACAACCTCTAAGGTGACAAGGAAGGGTATATGATATCACTACTACTGAGGTGGATCTTGAAAATGATGCAGTAATAGGTACACTTGTTATTCATTCAAGAATAGAGAATATATTATTTGATTCTTGTTCTACGAATTCTTTCATGTTTTTCTATTTTATTAGAAATATTCAATCACCACCTCAAAATCCGAAGGTTGAGTTATTTGTGAGAATATAAAATGGGGTAATTATTGCATTACAAGTTTATAACTCCCCCTCGGTTGATGTTTATATACTGAACCTCCCATTAAATCTTTTAATACTTTCTTAGGTAGAGTTTGATGCTATATTGGGCATGGATTGGCTGTTTTTATATAAATCCAACATCAACTGTCAGGAAAGGGATATCACTCTTCACCTCCCAAATATTCCTTCAAATCTATATAAGTATAAGGATGAATATGAATCTCCTTCAAAATCATCATATCGGTTGTGGAGTTTTTATTATTATGAGAAATAATATATATCTCAAATGATTGAGACAAATGAGATAATCATGCTCGAATACATTCCCATTATGAGGGACTACCCTGATGTGTTCCCCCAAAGAGTTTCTTAGTACTCCTCTTAAATAAGAGGTTGAGTTCTCAATTGGACTTATTCCTAGATCAATTCCTATTAAAAATAAACATTATAGAATGGAAAATATTGAGCTGAAATAACTAAAGAATTAGTTACATGAGAATCTATACATGGGTTTAATACACTTGAGTGCATCTCCATGGGGTACACCTGTCCTATTTATCAAAAATAAGGATGGATCAGTGCATCGTTGCATTTATTATTGTAATCTCAACAAAATCATGATAAAGAACAAGTATCCCCTACCTTAGATATATAATTTTTTGACTAGTTATGTGGGTCCAGTTATTTCAATAAAGTGGAACTTCAGTAAAGATATCACCAATTAAAGGTGTTGAGGGAATATATTCTAAATATTTTCTACTGAATCGGGTATGGAAACACTGAGTTCATAGTGATGACCTTTGGACTCACTAATTCACTGAAAATTTTCATTGATTTAATAAATATATCCTTTATATATTACCTTGAAAAATTTGTGATAGTCTTTATCGATGATATTATGATATACTCCAAGAGAAATTAGAAACATGAGGATTATTTGAATACTATACTAAAGAATTTTTGAAGGTAGGAACATTATGAAAATTAAAATAAATGTGAGTTCTGGATGATGGAAGTATAATTATTGGGGAATGCAATCACCAGAAAAGGGATATATTTGGACCCTTCCAAGACAAAGTCAACTGAAGAGTGTCCTAGGCCAACATCAATAACAAAGATACATAAATTCCTTGGTCTAGCTGGGTATTATCTATGATTTGCGATGAACTTATCACAATTTCAAAACCCAACAATCCAGATAACTTGAAATTTAGTGAAGTTTTTCTAGACTAGTGAATGTGAAGGCAACTTTAAATAGTTGAAAAAGAGGCTTATCACTACACAAGTGCTCACAACACCAATAATTAAGGAACTATTTGTGGTATATGGTGATTCTTCAAGGAAGTAATTAGGTTGTGTACTTATTTAAAATGATAAATTGATAGCCTATGCCTTGAGGAAGATGAAAATTCATGATAAAAACTATACCATGCATGATCTATAGTTGGCAGTTGTGATCTTTTCATTGAAAATCTGACAGCATTATATCTATGGGGAGAATCTTGAGATATATACTGATCAAAATATTTCCAAATATATATTCAAACATAAGGAGATTAATATGAACCAACTAAGATGGTTAGATCTAATCAAGGATTATGATTTCTCAATTCACTACCATCCTGATAAAGAAAAGAAGGTGGAAGATTCTCTACGTAGAAAAAATCATGCATCATTATCAATGGTGAGAATTTAAAAGGATCCAATATTCTTATACCTACGAAGGATGGACCTAGAAATCATTAAGGAAGGAAAATCATCAATCATTTCTCAAATGATTTTTCAACCATACCTTATGGATAAAACAAAGGATTATCAAATGAATGATGTGAAAATTCAAAAAAGGTTGGAAGAAATCAGATATAGGAAATCCTTCAAGTTCAAGATCAATGAGGATAGATTCGTAATATTTGGGTCATGACTATGTGTACCATTTAATATATAGATAAAGAAAGATCTTCTAAATGACGCACATAGCTCATCCTTCTCTATTCACCTAGGGAGAAAAATGATTTATTGAGATCTCTTAGAGAACTATTGGTGGAAGAATGTGAAAAAGGAGTTTGCTGAAAATACATTAATCTGACAGGTTTGTCAGCAAGTGAATGATAAAAGGAAAAAGTCTAAGGGAGTGATGAAACCAATACTCATACCAATATGGAAGTTGGAGAAAATTACTATGAAATTTGTCACTAGACTTCCATGGACATCCAGAGGAAATGATGCTATATGGGTTGTTGTGGATTGTCTTACAAAGATAGCTCACTTTATCCCAATTTGAGAGAAATTATAACTAGATCAAATTGAAAAAATATACAACAAATAAGTGGTAATGATTCATGGAGTACCACTATCAGTTGTATCCGATTGAGATATGAGATTCACCTGTAGATTTTGGAAAAGTATCTTACATGATCTAAGAACTGATCTGAACTTCAATACAGCTTGTCACCCTCAAACTGATGGTCAATCTGAGCAGACTATTTAGATATTGTAATACATTTAAATATTATGTTATATAGACTTAAAAGGAGGATGGGAAAAGTATCTACCTCTATTTTAGTTCTCTTATAATAATAATTTTATCTCGGGTATATAAGTGGATCCATATGAATACCATTATGAGAAAAGATGTATAACACTAGTGTGATGGGATGAAGTCAGTGAACGTAAGCTTCTAGGACTAGAAATGGTCCAAGAAATGATAAAAAAGGAAAAAACCATTCAGAAACATGTCAAGGAAACCCAAAGTCCTAAAAAGATCTATGTAGACACTCATTGATTAGACCTCGAGTTTAAGGCTAGAGACATGGTATTCCTTCAAATATCTCCATAGAGTAGAATCATGATATTTGGGAAGAAAGGAAAGCTAAGTCCCAGGTACATAAACCCCTTTGATATTCTTGATAGTGTTGGAATTGTTCCCTATTGACTATCCCATCCACCAACCATGACACAAGTACATGATGTATTCCATGTATCCCTCTTGAGAAAGTACATACCTGATCCCTCACATATACTAAATTCAGATGTGGTATAGTTGGAGAAAGATCTCATGTATAAGGAGTAGTTGGTGAAGATATTGGATCATAGAGATACAGTTCTATGCAACAAGACCACTCACCTTGTCAAAGTATTATGGAAGAACCATAAGTATGAATAGGAAACATGGGATCCTCAAGAAGTGATTAAGGATAATTACCCTCACCTGTTTTTCCCTTAGAATGTAAAATGAAATTTTGAGGGTGAAATTTTGTATGTGGGTATGAATGTAACAACCGAAAAATTTATCAAGGGAAGTTAACTTATTATAATTATTTCATATATTATAATCACGTAACATCACATTAATAACATAATAAAAAATTTATAAATAAATAGTTAATGAAATAATAGGTATTTCTAGAAGATAAGGAACCTATATCAATGAAATAGTAACATGACCTTAAAAATAGTAATACGACCCTTATGAATAGTAAACCAGACAAATGAATAGTAACATCCCCCATGAAATCACAAATAAAATTTAGGCATATTATAAATTAAATTATGATATAATTATATCATAGTATAAGTAATTAAATATTTTAAAACTTACTAATTAAGTGTTGGCATTTCTATAAGCCATAAATATTTAATTAAAATTTTAATATTAATCAAATAATTTAAAAGAAAAATTATTTTCATAAAATTTATTCAAAAATTAATATTTTGTTGTCTTATTATTTTAAGATATTTTTTTGAGACCTTATTTAATTTTTCAAAGTGTTATAAAATAAGTTATAATTTTAAAATATTTACTTTTTAAGTTAATGATGATTTTAATTAAAAATTAAATTTCTCATATATAGAAAATAATTTTCATAAAATTTATTTATTTTTTAATTCTAAACATTTAAAAAATTTTAGGGTGACTTTTTGTATTTTTTCAAAGATACCTGAATTTTTGGTTAATAGTAAAATACTACAATTTTTTATAAATTCTAAATACATTAATTTTTTAGTCATTGTTGATGTAAGGATGAGGTAAGAACAATTATTTTTAAATCACATTCACTAGTTCCTGTATTTAATCACAATAAAAAACACTATTTATTATCTTCATCCCAATTAATAAACTAATGGTTAAAATAATGAGAAAACACCCCTCTCCTCCATTATAAATATCACTGCTCACCACCTATTCTCCTCACACCTTCCATGCTTTGAAAAATGTAAAAAATATTCCCAATACTATTTCCAATCCCCTCCCCCACATAAAATAATTCTTGGTATCATCAAATTACCAAAACATTTTCCCTAAGGAGGTTTTCAAGGAGGATAAATTCAGGAGGTAAATTCCACTTTCATTTTCTTTTAATTTCTTTTCAAATTATTTTCTTATTCTCTCATATCCACTTCTCATCCAAATGGTATGACAACTCTAATAATTCAAATATACTTGTTTTTTATTATTATAATGTAATAATATATCATTATACCTCTCCCCTCTCCCTTTTATTTAAAATTTTAAAACGTCGTTTGTGAGATTTTAATTTATCAATTTCAAAGATGAAAAATTTTTATTTTTTATTAACACCATCAAGCCTGGTTAAAAATAAAATTTAAGGTTAAAATAAATTATAATATATTAGTTAAATACTATTTAATGTTATATAATAATTTTATACACATTATTTTAAATAATAAAACAAAACAAGTTTGTTGTGAGCGAAAACTAGCCAAAATAATCCAAATGATTATCAATAATATATTATCTAATGGTTTATCATCTCCAGAAATAAAAAAATTAATTATATAACCATTTAACATTATTTATATTCATTGATATCTTATAACTTCCATTATGTGTTTCTATTTCCATTTTACATGAACTTACATACTCTTATACAAGAAAATTGATCATGATAACCGAGAAAACGAGCACACCTAAATAATGAAATTGAACATTATAAATCATCAAAAAGAGAATAAATGAACATAATAAAATTATAATAAATAAATTACATATAGAAAATTTTCAACATTTATTACCTAATTAATTTAATTAAATTATTTTGGACATTAAGATTAAGTGCAGAACTGTTTCAGGCATAAGGTAAGATATTTTACCCGAACCCCCATTTTTTCGTTCAAGTAAATGTTTCTCTCTATTTACTCAAATGTAATGCTTATTTATTTTGTTTTATTATTATATATTTTGTTTATGTTTTCTAAAATTATGTATACATATCATATAATTTTTCTTGTATTCAGAAATACGTGTTTTAAAAAGGTTCCCTTTTCAATTATTCCTAATATGCAAGTCTGATTCAAGGGAACTTCCTAATTTCTAACTCACTTCCAAGTGCAATCCATAATTTATTTAAAGACAAAATAATTTTTCTAAAATCACTCATTTTATCATGAAAAACTATCTTAGTTCATTTCTGGTTTTATAAAAACAAATATTCCTTTTCAGCTTCAAATTCTCTTTAATATTTTCCATAAACCACACTGAAATGTTTCATTTCTAAAGTTTCCTAAACACTAATTTTTTATGTTTTCACTTAAATTGGACATAAATTATCATGATCCCTAACTATTTTCCCTTATTAATTTCCATTGATTTTTTTAATCCCTTCTTTCATTGAGAAAATTTATGATATGCTCATTTGTTATGCCTTCTGACATGATTATGATACTCATTTCTTTCCATGGGTAACCCTTATGTTTATTTTTCATGTGGAACAAATATTAATGAAAATTTTATAATTGGTAAACCTAGATAGTGATCCAATTCATTTGGTAACGTTTACCCTCATGATACATCATTTTTGGACATGGAGTGAACCAAATTCCTTTATGGGACTTTTTTCCACCATGTTATATAGTCTTTGTAGTTAGCCTTGACTCAGGTTTATGTCATGTCATATGCTACAACCACATTCTTATATTTCCATGATTATATGTTCCCTTGTTATACAAGTTATTATTCCTTAGGTTTACTCATGTTCCATGCCTTTTATTCCATAATTTTATGCCTCATAACCCATATGCAATGTTTTATTCCTATGTTTATTTCCTTATAGGGATTTTTAGCTCATCCCATTTGTTCATGTATTCCCAAACTTATTCTATAAAGATGTATTATCTCAATGGAAGTTAGAATATCATTATGGTTATTAAATAAAAAATATTTTTATTTTGGTTTCATGATGTTTAATTATGTACCTAATCTCTCAAAGACACTAGAATTTACGATCATTCACTTGGAATTTGATGTTTAATTATGTTTAAAATCATGAAATGATTTTTTTAAAAGGGTAAGTTCACTATATACATGATATTTTTAAAATATATATTTATCTTATTAGTATTATTATGCGTATCTTTATACATTATTCATTATTATTAAATTAAAAATTTTAAAGAATGAATTTAATAGAATTGATTTATAAAATTCAAGGAATGATTAGTTACTAAAAAATAATATATAAGAAATAATTAATGATTTATAAGGTAATAAAATTTAGTTATCCATGTTCAAAGAAATATGTTTTACTTGAAAACGTTATTTTATTTAAAAACATTGTTTTATTGTATATTTTTAATTAAAATTTATATTTATCAAATTTAGAGTATTAAATTTTTTAAAACCTATTGTGTTTGTATGTATCTGTTAATTGTTTTTGTAAAATTCATATAATTCTTATTAATTTACACTAAATAATAATAAAATCAATATATATTTTAAAAACCCTTCTCTAAAAATTTGTTCTTGTGCGTGAGGGATTTTTATTTTAAAATAAATTTTAATCACCTTTATAAGTTTAATTTATTAAAATGGATTTCATATTTGGAATTTTCATGTCAAAATTAGATAATAAGGTAGATTATATTTTTCAGAAAAAAAAAGATATTGAGGTAAAAAATAGATTTACCATAATAGAGATTAAAATGAGGTAAAAGGGTTTAAAATGAGTAAATTAATAAAATATATCTAAATATTATCTATAAATTAAGTGGATAAAGGAATAAATGGTGGATAATAACACTTTTTCATTTTTTAGCCACTTTTTCTAGGAAATTACATTCACTATACATTAAAGAATGAGTATTTTTGGAAATTCCACTTAAAGTCGACTATAAAAGAACCCAACTACCACTCACTCCAGTCATCACATATTATTTGGTTTAATAACTAATTTATACTAAATTTACATCTATAATAACCCTCTATTATATTTGGGGGATTCTTGGTATAATAAGGTTCCCCAAATTCATTAATTCAAAGGAGTTCCATAATGAAAGATTCGATCCTTCTATGTTAATATTATGTTTTTATTTAATTATCTTATTTATCTTATTTATATACCTATTCTTTAATATTATTCAAATCTTAAAAAAAATTATATCACTATTCTTCTATAAAATTGAAATTGTAATGGCATGAAAATATATTCTTTCTCATTCTCTTGTGATAACACGTTATTGTTTGGTTTGATTTTATAGCATATATGAATTATTTTATAGTATTTCCATCATGAATGTTTAAGAAAACTTGAATACTGATTATATTTCATATTATTTGTGAATTTAAGTTATGTTTTAAATTATGATATGGTTATATATAAGAATATTCATTAATAAAATCAATTATTTTTATTGATTTATACTCTTTCTTCTTTGACTCATTCTTATATGTTTATTTCATTTTAACCCTTTTATATCCCAAATTTTATTTTTTATTTCCTTCATATAAAGTTTTATTTTCTTATCAAAATATCATTTTCAATTGATTTCTTAATTAATAAAAATATGATGTTGTAAATGATAACTTCACCCTCTATATTTTGTAATTTTCTTTCATAACCATATTATTTATTATAAAAAGCATTTATTTTATTATTTTTATATTTAATTATGTATTATGTTTTATAAATTTAATATTTAT
Source organism: Viscum album (assembly GCA_963277665.1). NCBI lineage: Eukaryota > Viridiplantae > Streptophyta > Magnoliopsida > Santalales > Viscaceae > Viscum > Viscum album. Next base: position 1,844,477,020 of record OY728136.1, read on the forward strand.
ATTCATATCTATTTAAAAAGAAATTTTATAACCCTTTTAACGATGTAGGTTGCTTCAAAACTATAAAAAATTATAAAGAAAATATTTCTGATTTTGTACAATTTTTTATCTATCACTCCATATTAATTTTAATTTTAATTTATCTGTTTTCAATGTTTCAGTTTTTGGACATTAATTAATAAAATAATTTCATAAAAACATTTTATCACCCTTTGAGATTATTTTTGAAAGTGTCTTATCTCTTTATTTTTAAGACAATATTGATATATCTTTATGAAGACTATTTTTATGATTTCTCTTTCATTTTATTTTTTTTCAAGAATATTTTTTATCAATTAATATTTAGAATCCATCATGTATCCCCCTCTAAAGGATCTTATGATATGATTATTTTTGGAGATAAATTTTTTTGTATCATCTGATCCAATTCTTGATTAATTCATATGTAATACCTTATAAAACTGTTCTATAACCCATTTTATTACCATGAGTTAATAAATATAAGATCTATGATTAATTTTATGTGTCACACATTTATAAATTTTATCATTAGGTTATGAGTGGTCCCAAAATTATACCAATCTCCAATTATTTGTGAAAATTTTTATATCTAATGACATTACTATATGAAACTGGTGGTTAACTCAGTTCACTATGTTATGAGACATGTGTGGTTATCCCAACCCATTATGATATGGGACATATGTGGTTAACCTAGTATTCTAGGACAAGAATGACTCGGTGGTTAACCAAAATATATGTTATGATTTTCTATGTTTGTTTCAATGCCACATTCCAAATTTATGTCTCCATGGATCATGATTATTTTCTTATAATCTTACATTACTATTCCATATTAAATGTTAGGAATTCATGATGATCCTTTTATGGTTTCATGTTTCCATGCTTTGATCAGTGAATATTTTATCATGAATTATAATCAAATTTTATGTTTCAATGATCATATTCCATTAATAATTCCATTTTTTCCATGATAATTTTCTTCTCATGTTTATGATCTAATGATATGTTTTCCTTGAATTATAGATATACTTTTCCCTTACTAAGAATTCAATATCACATTTTTTCCTATATTTCCATTTTTGAAAACTAATTATGGATTTTATTATATATTATATTTATATGAGGAGATATTATATAAATAATGGTTTCAAAATAAGTGAATATAGTATTATGAAATAAGTTTTTTGTGTATCTACTCTCCAAATATATGAAACCTTTAAGTTTATTGAGTGTGTTTTATTTATGATATATAATGTATAATTATAAAAAATGATTTATGGTATATCTAATTCATGTTTTGGGTCGTCTCAATTGGTATCTAAGTAATGTTTAGTTAATTTTATTGTATATTTTATAAGTATAATTGAAGAAAAATATAGTGCAACCTAGGTTACACAAAATTATCATAGGTTAAAATGAAGGTTCCATTATAAAGGAAACATTAGGATTGAATTTTCAAATTCATATTATTATTTTCCATGATTTATTTAGGATATTATTATTTATTAATCACATTAACCATTTTAGTTTTAGTAAATGGATAAAATCAAAAGGAAATAAGTGAATAAAAATGCAATATTAATTAGATATTAACCAAAAAAATATATAGTATGGGTGATGGTGTGAAAATAAATTATGGATATTATATATTAGGTTATGAGTAATAACCTAAACTATATATATCTCCAAAACATACTAAGTAAATAAAAACTCATTATCAATTCCCTTATAAAATAGTGACTATCATCCTTTAGTATATATTTTGATCCCCTAATTTCTAAGAATGGATCAATATGATAGAATAGAAAAAATCCATCAATACATAGAGAATTAAAATATATTTTTTATCACTTATATGGTAAAAAAGACCCATGGAAAACTTTGATGAACAATTCTTAAGGAAAAAAGAAATAAATTAACTTGATGGAATAAGAAAATTTTAGGAAAATATTTTTTTTTAAATATTTTCCCTAAACTCTTCACATCAATATGGATTATTCATTCTTTTATATTAATAAAAATGAGGGATAATTGACTAGTTCATAGGAAAAAAACTTCATAAGATTTACAATAAAAAATTTTGGTTTTATTATCAATCCCAAAAGTAAAATCAATCATTTTTTTGTCATAAAATCGAGTCTCTAAAAACCATTAACTATATGGGAATTTTTTAGCTATAAATAAATGATTTCATGTGATCTTAAGGATGAAATGGAAATTGGATACTCTCATTATTCTCATAATTTTAGGAATAAGAAAATTAAAATAGAGTTTCATGGAAGTTTAAATGATAAAACTCATAGAGGGAAGAATATTTAACTATCAACAAACTGAAAACGATAGAAGAAACACTCTATAAATTACCTAAAAGGAATGGTTAGATTATTTAAATTTATAATAAAAGGATATAAATAACACTAGTATCAAATATATATAAATAATATAGTTAAAAAATAGAGTAAAATAAATTTATACTTAATGTACCTTCGATAGATCAATGTTTCAAATGTGATGATTTTGTGTACTATTTAGATAAATGGTCCAATGGATGGGATAAAGAGGAAAATTTGAGTTTAAATACTCTAATACTAAGGGATAAAGTAATAGATTTCAAAATTACTACTAACAATGTGTATCATGATAACAAAATTATAAATGGTTCAATTATTGTTCTTTCACGATATAAGATCATGAACATTAATGAGGTATGTTTTTGTTTTAATTTAGGTTAATCCTTATAAAATGGTTAATGAAATGCCTCCCAGAAGTAGGGAGGGTATTGAGAGTTTCTTGGGGGTTTAGGGCATGAAAATGGGGGAAAGGGGTCATACAATTCATGGATTACAGTTTGTGAATAGTTAGTGATAAACAAGAACCATAACCATGTCCCCCTTAGAAGGGGGATGCATGGTTTATAAACCATGAAATGGGGCCCTAGAAACTGTTTTGGCTTGGAAGAAGACAATCACGCTACCTACACATGGTTTGGAAAATAATGTGGTCTCCCCAAAAAATTGCATGATGTGGTTTTCTAAGGGATAGAGGAGACCAAATGATTAGAAAACAGTTTAGAAACCCATACATCCAAACCCTGTACCTCATTAGATGTGTGAAATTTCCCATTTTTACCTAATGATCCTTATATAACCTAACCTTATTTTTACACTGATTTATACTTTATCATAATGGTGTTCAAACAAAACCATCCCAACTCAACCAAGGGAAGTTCTCCTTCAATCCTAAGGAAATTAAGGTTTTTTTTATTATTATTTGAGTCCTTGGGTAAGTCTCTAACTATGTATCCTTCTATTTTCTAGAAAAATATATTTCTAGTTGTTTTTATTCCTCCAAAAACTGATGAGACCTAATTCTAGGGAGTTATGTTTTTACTGATGTTCTAGATTAAATCATGGGATGTGGTTGGATGAGTGTGTGTCTACAAGCATAAACTAGGTGGTCTATATTCTTCCCCCATATTAATGATTTTGTTCTTTTTTATGTGTCTTTCCATTGTGTTTTCTTACTATTAATTTGTGTACGTGACAAATAAAATTAATTTTGTATTTAAATTGATGTGTGAGACCCTTCAAGAACCACGTTGGGTCCATTGACAATCAAAAGACTCACCCTATGGCCACCCACGAGGTCTTTCACTCTATTGAGAATGGTGAAATGAGTTATTAAAATGAAAATTTGATCATTTTATGATTATACCATTAGAAAGTAATTTTTAAAGGTTAGCATGGTATAAGGGGTCATTTGGAATAACACAAAAAAAATAAATGGGTTATGAGATGATTAACAGTAAAAGTGTTAAATGGTTAAATGGGGATGTCCATATTATGGAATGGTTTGAATTAAATTCTAAAGAATGTGGTAATGAATAAATAGTAAAATATACTAGTTATGAAATTGAGTTAAAGGTGTCAGATGTAATGAACTATGGAATTTTTGATAAATGAGAAGGTCCACCTTGTTTTTATTATTGATAAAAGGTCATTGATGATGAACCTTGGAAAAGTACGAATAATGGTATGGTTTGGATATTGGACTGAGGCTCCACATCTTTGAGTTGGGTCATAATTAATATTTAGGCCCAACTAATGTAAATCATGGTATTGTAAGTTGGACTGATGCTATAAGATATGATGGTTTGGAAATGATATAGGTAGGTGGACTAATGATTCATACACCTATGGATTTTATATTAGATGGGAACATGGACAGATGCTCCAAGGTACATTATTTTAAAATGAATTGATTAATTAATTATCTTAGGAAATAAAAAAATTAAACCTTTACGATGTATGGTTATGACTTCTAGCATGGGATGAAGTACGTTAGATTGGATCAGGTGTCACTTGGAACCTGATGTCTAATATGGTCAATTGATAAATGTTTAAATTATGAAATCAATTTAATTTACTACATTTAATACTGTTTATTATTTCTTATTAATACACTACTATCTAACTATATATTTCTTTGAACATCATTGGTGTTGGCCTATTGAGTTGTACTCACACCCTTCTCAGGCCACCATTATAACCCGAGCATATTTCATTATTGTAGTTAAGGATAAGGTAAAATATACTACGATATATGGTTGAGTTAAGATTATGGGATGGATCATGGATGAGGGAACTAAACTAATGTTGGAGACTATTTTAGATATTTTAATTCTTTATTTATTTTTATTTTCTTTTGACACGTGATACTATTATCAAATGGCATGATTATTAATTTGGTTTGTGCGAATTTACCCATTTTGGGAATTAGTTATATGATATTTTATTTTTTGGATATTAGTCCATTATGTTTAATATTATTTCTTTTATTTTATCACTATGATAAAGAGTTTATAGTCTTTCCATGTTTTATATTAGACCCTCACTGCTAGTCGACAATCTTTGGAATATGAGGAGGTTTGAATGAGGCCATGTAATAAACTGGATCAGGGTACCAATTTAGTGGTATCCTAGTTGGGATATTATAAATTTGTATAATAGGATATTATTTTCTACTTTTTTACTATTTTGGGAAAGGTAAATAGGATATTGGGATGTGTCACTCCATTGAAATGAGTTCAAGAATGGGAGTAGTTGACCCTTAGAGGAGCTTATCAAGGAAAATCAAGACCTGGAGGTAACTTATATTCAATGGAAGTTATATAAAGTTAGTCATTCCAACTTTTTTAATTTTATTTGGAATGACTAGGCTTACCCCATTGAGGTATGATGTCATTTTGATTTCGTGTACTTGGTTTCCATATTTTCCCTTAAATTTTATTTCTTGAAATAAAATTTTAAAATTAGTGATGAGTAGCTAACCCAATGTGGGGGGGAAATCCAAGTTCCTAGGGTAAGATTTCTTTTCATGGTATTTATTTTTTATGGTTAGATGTTATTTCAACTTTTTTTATACACTTGTTGTGTGTGGATATTTTTTTTAGATTTTATTTTTGTTTTGGTATGATGTGAGGTTTGTTTTTGAAAACATCATTTTAGTAACTCAGATATTTATGTGAGATGCATCACATTAAGAACACACGGGAAAGAATGTGATGGTGTATTTTTTGAGTAGGGGATTGGGGATGTGGGAAATGAAAATGGTTTTTATTTATTTATAGTTCCAATGAAAATTGATTAATAAAGAGGTTTCAAATAGTTTTAAATTTAAAATATGTTTAATAAAGTGGTAAAAATGGTGTCAAATTAGGAATTTGTATTTTTGAAGTCTTGTTTACCAAGAGTTAGCCATGAACCCAGATAGGGATGGTAGAGGGTAATGATACTTTTGTGGTTTTATTCTTTTGTATAGTGTATGCAGAGTGACTCATCTATGGCTAGTTGTAATGTGATGTTCCAGAACTGGTTCACTCATAAGTAACCATACTCGATTAGCCACTTGGTCTCAAGTGGTTCTCACTGTATTCCATAGGATTCCAGGTATAAGTGACTTACTAGGGTGTGTCCATGGGGATAATATTACCTCATGTCATAGTAGATTAAAATGTTAAAATATAGGTAAAAAATAGAAAAATAATCAATAATAATAGGATAAGTAGAATTAAATCATCTAGACATAATAAAATGATGATTAACCATAATATCCAAGTCATATAAAAATAAGTATGATGTCAGGATTATATATAATATAATGATCATATGTGGAAGTAATAATATATACAATATAAGAAAATAAAAAATAAAATTTATATATTTAAACTATATCTAATAGAATCCTAATACTAATATCATTCCTATTATCTAAGCTTGTATGCTCTAAGAAAAGAAAACATCTAAGACAAATTGTTTTCCCTTGTCTCTATATGTATCCATGAAACCAGTCCGAGTACCAGTTGAAAACACAAACCAGGTGTGATATATATTCAGTATTATACCACCAATGGTGTCTATAACATGTCAATATTTTAAATATAAATATATAAGTGTGCATGAAAAATAATAAATAAACTGGTATAAAAACAAGTTTGTACTTTAATTCCTCATTAGAAGCCCAACTGACCATACCTGCTTAGGATTAATCCATATTTTTCTTAATAAGTAAGATATAATAGTTCAAGGCTTAATAATATTATAAGAGTAATCAAGTAATAGTAATAATTATGGATATCCCAAGTTTAAAATAAATTATCCTTAATCTTAGAAGGTTAGGCCTGCTCATAGGGAATAATCGTTCGTCCTTTCCAAAGGTTCTATATATAATCCAAGGGGTAAACCCTTTGCATTCCATTGAATTAAAATATCTAACTTGGTCCATGGATAATTTCCAAAGTAAATATTGGGATAATAATGACTGGAGAACAAAGTGATGATCCAAGGAGTCATATGTCCAAAGATATCAAATAGTATCTAAGGAGAAAATCCATAGAATTATAATTTCTGGATAAATATCTAATGAATTTTTGGTACTATAATTATGAAAACATGTACTAATAATACAAAGACTAAATTCCAATGTGGGTATCTCCCTTCGAAACAAATTCAATGAATCGAGGTGGCATCCTATGAGTGCTCAAGTAATTTTCTGAGGAATACAAAGCTTGCTAAAGTCTAACCACTCCTTAAATAGGAAAAGATCCCTAATCATTTGGAACAATTTATAAATATTCATAATCCACGTATTGATTCATGCCACATTTTCATTATATATAATTCAATAATTCTATTTTCATTTACAAATTAAAAAGTTTTGTATGGTCATTCTTATATTTTAATCATGTTGTACATAAACAATAAGGGGAAAAATAAAAGATACTTTTCATTTTATATCACAATTATTAATTTATTATAAACTAATCAAATTCAATTTTAAGATTCAATCCAAAATATCTAATGGGTTTCAAAGGATCATGTATATAAGGAATCACCCAAAGGGGTGATCCTTGGTGAGGTTCCAAGCTAAAACAAATGTCAATGGGTGTCATATAAGGTCTAGGTCATATTCCAAAAAGCTGCTCGAAAAATTAATTAATTACAAAGTAATGAAAAAAAGATTATGTCTTGTAAAACAATAAAAACATTTATAAATAGAAGAGGATTTTAGGGAAATGGTATAGAACACCTACCTTATAGCGATAGTGAAACACTCATCGAGTATCATCCTCATATCTGATATGGAATGATAGTAACTAGAAAAATAAATTAATACCATAAAAATAGGGAATATTATATAAAGATTAAACAAAATTTAATATGGTGAGATAAACTTAGAAATGAATGTAATGAATTGAATCACTTATTATTGGATAACCAATGTAAAAAATGGTGTTCTGATCAGAGTTTGGATTAGGTGGTAGCTCAAAGCCTACCTTGGTTGGACATGGGAGGTCCCAACATGTGGGAGAGGTTACTAGATAAATGATTAAAGAAAGAGGGTAGGTATAATTATGAGATCTTGAGTGAAAATGGATAATTTTACCCTTCTTTAGTGGGTCACATAGTTTGGACAAACTGTTCACCAATCGTTCATCTCCATTGCCTAAGTGTCACTAAGGGTGTGGTCTTGGTTCATTTTTTGGCCAAACCATGCATATCCCATGTTCCCTTTTGTAATTTTCTATAGTATATTGTAAAACCATGTGGCTTATTATGAATATTTTCAGGTTGTATGGTTGATTTGCACAGTTTCTACTAATTGTTCCCCATCCATTCACCTTAGGTAATTTCAATAAAAGTTGGATCTATATACTTAGAAAAATCTGAATATGATCCCAAAAAATTCATAATCATTTAAAAAAAATTATAAGGTTAAAACAAATATTTAAACTAAAACTTAAAGAATCTATACCCTATAAAATATTAGGTATGTTGTATGTAACCTCTCATCATTTTCATAATTATGAAATTGTATATTATGTGCCCAGAAACATCTATTTGGAATTATAGAGGGATAACACCATAATTACTTTTACTAATGGGGAGATAAGTTGGTATTTATAAGAATTATCCATTAGTAATGGGACTATATGCTCCATTAGTTTCATATTGTTTGGAAGAAGATCAGTTCTATGATAATTTTTCTCATTTTATATAGTTTATGGAAAGAGGCCTAGGGTGGGATTCACCGAGTATGTTTGATTTGACAAGGGAGTTACATCTATAGTTCCCTATGATGTCTGATAAAGAGGTTGGATCTAAGGTAGTTGATTTTTATATTTAATATATGTAGGTAATTTTGGACCACCTGGAAACTTCTACAGAGAATATTTCTAAGTTAGCAACTTATATATTATGTGGACTAGTGAAGTGATGGTGGGATATTTAGGCTTGGGATGAGTAGTTGGAGGGAATGGTATAGAAGGGTTTCAATGATAAATTCCTAGAATAATTTTACCTCGATACCCTGAGTTAAGAGAGAGCTACAATTTTTATACATTTTAACTAGGGGACTATGTAAGTTGTGGATTATTCTAGACACATCACAAACTTGAAGTGATTTTTTCTAACATTGAAATGAAATTAGGAAGTTACAAAAAAAGTGTTTTAATGAGGGTATTAGATGTTAGATCAAGTCCCAAGTGAATATCTTCTATTTGAATAAGTATTTTGAGCTAGAGATTTGGGATCTCACCTTTAAGGGGAACCTGAAATATGCCTCTAGTGGTGGATATAAAGTTTCTATTGAGAGATCTGGTGGAATGCTTCTAATTATAGTAATTTTTTTTATTTTAACCTTTACTATGGTGGTGGTATAAAAGGTAGCTAGGGGAGAGGGTCAGTTTGTCAAGATAGTGATCAAGTCCTCAACTATTAGTGTTCCAGACCATGCCACATGTGTGGTCAGTTCCATCGACCACTAGTGGAGTGACAAGATTTTGTTGGTATGGGAAATTTATAGTTATTTTGTAGGAACCCTTGATAGATGGGTAGTGATGGAGGACCTAGGACAATACAGAGCACTATATGAGGTTCTTCTACCCCATATAAGTCTGGCAGTTGGAGTTCCATCAACTATATCTATTAGGGTGTAGGTTGTGGTACTTAAGGAAAAGAGAATACATATTATCATATTAGTTCAACACATGGGAATAGAACTACAACTTATGGTAGGTGAATAGTTCAATTTCATATAGTTCAGAAGGCACCTGTAAGAAAGTACTATTGAGTTTTAGAGGTATGACTCTTTTCTATTATATAATCTCTAGTAATTTATTTGACATGGGGGATTCGCATTATTTTATATCTTCTAGGTTTTTGAATGGTTTGGGTCTTCTGGGGGGTATGTATGAGTTCATGATGATCGAAATGATGATGAGGATTTAGTTGTCGGGAATCCATATTTTTAAAGGGTGTTCCCTCAAGGTTTGTGGGTACCATTTACATTGGAATTTGAACATTACTAATATTTCATGTTTTTATTTGATATTATTAATGGGCTGGTTAGTTCCACATAATCCTCACATTGTCTTTTAACATTGAAGGATAACATTCAAAACTCTTGAGGGTGATGTTTATGTTCATCAAGTGGAATGGGATATCCAGGAAGGCTATGTAGGGATATTTCTTCTGCAACTAGGTGAGTTAAAAACCCAGGTTGTGAGTCTCTTACATAATAATGGTGGAGTGTATCATGATGTCTTTCTTATAGTAGTGGATCATTTTTAGTATGTGTTTTTTGGGGAGTTATTATTAATACCACTAAAGATAGATATTTAGTGAACTATCGAGTTGTTCTATGGTTCTAATCTTTTTTCTATTCTACCTTATATGATGGAACCAGTAGAGCTCCAATATCTTAAGACTCATATTGAGGGGTTAGAGGCTAAAGGGTTCATTCTTCTAAGTATGTCTCATTGGGTCTCTCTAGTTTTATTTTCCAAGAAGGATGAAATAAAATTTATCTTGTGTTTCTATTACAATAAATTGAATAGGATGATATTGAAGAAATGATATCCGAATTCTTGTATTTATTATCTCTTTGACAAGATGACGGGTCCTTGTGTGTTCTATAAGATTGAATTAAGATAAATGTATCATCAATTGAAGGTGATATATTCTGATGTACCATAAACTGCTTCCTAAAGTAAGTATGATTTTTATGATTTTTTTGTGATATTGTTAGGGCTAACAAAAACTCCTTTGGTGTTTATGGCCTTGATGAAATGAAACTTTAACCCATACTAGGATTAGTTTTGTGGTTGTAATTTTTTATGATATCTTAGTATACTCTCAAACTCATGATGATATTTCCAAAAATATTAACATAATCATTTTTAAACTAAGAGAGAATAATCTATATTATAAGATATCTAAGTGTCATGTTTTGATCTACATGGTACATTTCTTAGGTCACATCATCTCTAAGGAAGGTCTATTAGTGGACCCTAAAAAAGGTTGAGTAGTTTTTTCTTAAGAATATCCCAAGATTTTTTTCATATCCAATTAATTTTTGTTTTATCCAAATACTACCAAAGGTTCCTAAAATAATTTTCTAACATAGAAGCACCACACTTGGGCCTATCCAAAAAGTGTATAAATATTGAGTGGTCTGTGGAATTTGGGAATGCCATCTAGGAGCTAAAGAGGCATTTGATCACTGAACTAATTCTAATATTACCCAAACGTAGTGAGGTGTGTACATTGTATTTTGTTGAATCAGGGATCAAAATTGAGGGAATATTTATGCAAGGGGATCGATTCATGTCAAATGGGTCACATAAGCTGATTCCATATGAATAGAATTATCCTACACACATTCTCAAGTTGGCCATAGTGGCTTATGACACTAAATGTAAACAACATTATCTATTGGGTGAGATATTTATTGGTTAGACTAATCATAAGAGCCTTAAATATATATTTTCTCAGCATGATATAAATCTCTAGAAGTGAACATGGTTTGATTATATGTAATTATTCTATTTTTAGATATTTTATACATCTAGAAAAGGGATCAATGTTATTGATTATTTGAGTTAGAATATGGAAACTCAATTGGTTTAGTAGTCTGGTTCTGAAAGGTAGATGATGTCCTTGTTCACTAAGATGCATATCAGTTTTTAGGAGGATCTGTAATAGATGACTCTAAAGTCTTTATATACCCTAAACACACTTCTAAAGATGAATCAAGGAAAGGCAATATGAGGTTCAAGAGTTCCTTTTGTTGAGGTACAACTTTGATGGTGGAGAGCTACCTCCAAACTGGACCATCAAAGTTGATGATATTATCTATATTCATGGTCATTTTATCATTTCTACTTGTATGTAGGTGGATATGATGCATGATTTTCATTCCTAAAAGTGGTGAGTGCACCTTGGATTGACCAAAACGTACCACAATCTTTATATAAATTATTTTTGGTCAAGAGTGAGAAATGAGATCATAGGTTTTGTGGAACAATTATACACTTTTAAATATGTTAAGGTTAAGCATCATTAGCATACTTGTATGTTATAACTATTTCCCATTCTGGAATGAAAGCCAGATTATGTTATTATGGATTTTACAATGGGTTTTTTGAGTACTCCCTAAAAGAATGACGTGATATGGGTGATTGTGAGTTGGTTAAAAAAGGTATCCCATTTAATACCATTTTAGGAGACTTTCACTATTGATCATATTGATGACCTGTAGGTGCAAGAGATAGTATGATTTCATGGGGTTCCCCAGACTATGATTTCATATAGGGACACTCATTCTACCATATGATTCTGGAAATTCATGAAAAAGGAATTGTGTACTTGGGTAATTTTGATTATAGCCTTCAATACACAGAAGGATGGACAATTGGAATGTACTATCTATGTTTTAGAGGACAAAATGAGATTATGAATCCTTAATTTTGGTGAATTGTGGGAAAGACCCCAAGAAAGTTTTGTGTTTCCAATAAAAATATTTATTATGGGGATATTCAAATGGTACCATATAAGGCCCTATATGATAGGCCATGTTGATCACCTTTGTATTAGATGGAATCTGGGGAATCATATTTATTGGGATTGAGTCTTTTGTATAGTACATAATATAATGTTCAGTTGATCTGAAAGAATATGGTTGTGGACGATAGTAGAAAAAACTCACATGATGATCAACATCAATAGACTCTTAAGTTTGTAGTGGGTGACCTTTTGTTCCTTCATGTGTCATTTTGGTTGGTTCACCATCAAATTTAGAAACAAGACAATTTGGAACATAGGTATGTTAGTCCATTTGATATTATGGAGTGGATCAGACAATATCATGTCAGTTCCCTTTTCCATAGTGGTATAGTGATATAAAAAATGATTTTCATGTGTCAAAAATTTAGAATCATCACCCATAACCTTATCATTTTGTTGATGTTGATGTTGTTGAACTTGAGGATCATATATCCTTTTAAGAGAATCTGAATCATGTTATGGCTCACAGTGAGAAAACAATTCGAGGTAATACTGTGACTTTAGTCTAAGTGTTGTGGTAGTATAGTCATGTTTATGATTAATATCAAGAGATAGAAGCTAATATGTGTGACTAAATTCCTGACATTTTTACCTCATGGGATTATTTATGATTGGGAGAGTAGATCAAGGATGATTTGTTATAAGGGATAGTTTGTAAGATCCTGAAATTTGATGAGGTACTTTTTGTTTCAATTTTGGTTAAATTCCCTTTAAAATGGTTATTTAAATGCCTCTCAAGAGTAGGAATGTTTTTTGGAATTTCCTAGGGGTTCAAGGCATGAAAAGGGGGGAGGGTTCATATAGTTCATGGAGCATAGTTGTAACATGGTTAGTACCAAATGTACCTCATAATAGTATATTCTATAGAAGGGAGTGCACAGTTTGAAAATCATGCAAGGGAGCCTAAAAACCATGTACACAGAGATATATCTAACTACACATCCTATGAATGGTTTGGAAAACCATGGGGCTCCCCAATAAATTGTGAAAAAAAATTCAAGGAGACTACATAGTTGGTACAATGTTTGGAAAACATTGTGGCTAAATTATGTACATCGTTACAAGTGAGAACATTCCCATTTTACCCACCTAATAATTATATGATTTAACCATATTTTCATACCCATTTTTTCTCTAGAATGGGTGAGAACCAAACCCTCCCAACTCTTCAATGGGTAGTTATCCATCAATTCTAGGGTGTTTGAGGTGAATTTTGTTACGATTGAAAGACCTGATTAAGTCTTTGACTCTGTTTCCAAATATTTTCTAGAATAATATTTGATTGTTTGTTTTTGTACTTCTTAAACTCTTGAGACTAAATTCTAGGTAGTTATTCCCTTTTTTGTTGTCATTATATCTTGAATCAAGGGACTAGTTTTGATGCGTGTGTATCTATGAGAATAATGTAGGTGGTCTAAAAGATTTCTCCCATAGTCTTGAAGTTTTTATTATGTATGTGATTATTCCATTGTGTTTTCATGTTATCAATTTTTGTCCCTAACAAAGAAAAGTAATTTATAATTTAAATTGATGTGTGAGACCCTTCACATATGCTACTAGGTCCGTTGATGATCATGAGACCAGGTCTATGGCCACCCATGGGGTGTTCCACTCCATCGAGAGTAGTGAAATAAGTTTTAAAATAAAAAATGTAAGGGTTATTATGACTAAACCATTGGTACTTGAGTTTGGGATGTTAACATGGTATAATGGGATGTTTGGATTTACACCGAAAAGGTTAAATGGGTTATGAGATGCTTAAGGGTAGAAGTATTAAATAGTTAATTGGGTATTTCTATATTGTAGAATAGTTTGAATGAATGAATAATGGATATGGTTATAAATAAATAGTAAAATAGTCTAGTTATTAGAATTTATTCAAAGGTGTCAAATGAAATGAACTATGGAAATGTTGATTAATGAAATGGTGAACCCTTATTGTAATTGTTGATAAAAGGGTCACATATAATGAATCATTGAATGATATAAATAGTGGTATGTTTGGGATATTGTACTAATGATCCTCAAATTTGATTTGGGACATACTAATTATCTACACCCCATTAATGTAATGTTGGACATGGGTAGTTGGAGTGATTCTATAAGTTCCAATGGTTGATCATGATATGGGTTGCTGTACCAATGCTCCAATATTATTTATATTGGGAATGAGATGGGTACCTAGACTGATTATCCAAGTTAAATTGGGTTAAATTGAATTGATTAATTAATTCCCTCTTCACACAAAAAGTTAAACCATTATGGTGTATAGTTTGAACATCTAGAATGGGAAAAAACTTGTTATATTGGCTCAAGTTTCACTTAAAACTTGAGGTCCAATGTGGTTAATTGATAATTTTTTATATTATGAAATATTTTCATTTACTACCTTGACTATTATTCATTTTTTTCGTCTTTATATACTATTATTTGACTGGATATTTCTTTAAACACCATTGGTGGTGGCCTACTGAGTTCTACTCACACCCTACTTGGGCTGTGATTGGTACCAAAGAGGATTTCATAGTTCAAGTCAAGATAAGGTAAAAGTATATATGATAGATAAATGAATCAGGATTATGGGATAGAGTATGTATAAGGGATCCAAAATGATGTCATGACCCATTTTTGGGATTTTTAATTTTTTTTATATTTGGTTTCCTTTAACACATAATAGTATTATGACATGGAATGTTTAATGTTTGGGTTTATGGTTATTTACCTAGTTTTGAGAATTGGTTATATTATGTATGATTTTATTGGTTCTTGTTTTTTATGTTTTGTATTATTTTTTCTATTGTATCACCGTAATAAAGAGCCTATAGTCTCCCCATGTTTTAAGTTATACCCTTTCTATTAGTCTAAATCCTCTAGAATATGGGAAGGCATGCTTGAATTCACATAATGAACAGGATCGGGGAACCATTTTAGTGTCATCTATATTGAGATTTTACATAAGAATTATGAACACCTTACTTAATTACAGTTCTTCACATTCCTTCATATCTCTAAATTGTTCTAATAATATCAATTCCCCAAATAACATATTGGATGTTGATTTATTGGTATGATTTCATCTGAAGTATATAAATCTTCTTTAATTGAGGTTTTTATTAAAAAAAATCATGAAAATATAGTTATTATTCCCTTAGTATAATTTGATGGGATATGTGGAATAGATTGTCTCTCTCTTTATAGATCACATATCAGTCATCAGATTAGGAAAATTATATTTCATATCTCAAACCATACATAGATAAAAGAGAGATGATGTTATTATGTAACTAATTAATTAATAAGGGGTTTGATACAAAATAATGAAGGATATTTTTCTAAAGTGGTTGGGGAGTAACTCAACATTGAAGATATTCCAATTTTATATGAATATATTAATTTATTTTTTAAATAGTTGTCTAGTATTCTCCAAGATCATGAGGTTGAATTTCAAATTGTATTCATAACTATTTAAATTCTCATAAGAAAGTGTACTTATAGAATGTACCCTATTAAATTTGAGTAATTGAATATGAAACTTCAATTTAACTTGAACAAGGGTTTTATACTTCCAATTTCTTCTCTATGGGGTGATCTATTACTCTTTATTAAGAAGTAGGATACGTAAATTTTCCATTGTAATTATTGTAATGATCTTATAAATATCATTATCAAGAACAAGCATCCTCTACCCCATATTGTTGATATTTTGATCAAAATAGAAAGGCTCAATACTTATCAAATGTGAATATTTGATCTGGATTTTATCAACTGAGGGTAAAAATTTAGGATATATCCAAGATAGACTTCCACAAAAGATATGGATACTATGAATTCATAGTGATACTATTCAAACTTATAAAATCCCCATATGTATTCTAGGATTTGATGAATATAGTATTTAATGTTTACCTTGATAAATTTATAATGGTATTTATAGATTACATTTACATATATTCCAAGATTATAGAAGAATATAAATAATAATTGATGATGATTGTCAAAACCTTATAAAAGGTGAAACTATATCCTAAATTCATCAAGTGTGAATTTTTTCTAAAAAAATATATCCTTTTGGTTCATTAAATCCTGAGAAATGATATATATGTGGATTCTTCAAATATGAGGGTGATTTAATAATTTTATAGACTATCATCTATAACCAAGATCCATAGTTTTCTTGGATTAGTCATATATTATGATGCTTTGTGAGAAATTTATACTGATTCTCAAATGCACTAACCAAATTTACATAAAAGTTGGTAAATTTTATTTGGATAGAAGAATGTAAAGATGAATTTTATAATCTTAATAAGAGATTGGTCACTACACCTATACTCAAACTACCTTATATTGGATATAGTTTTATGATATACATTAATTATTTAAATGAATACTAGGATTTTGTCCATATAAAAAATGAAAATGTGATATCTTATGCCTTGTGTAAAATAAAGATTCAATATAAATATTACTTGGCACATGATCCAAATTTAGAAATGGTAATATTAATATTAAATATTTATAGGAATTATATTTACAGATATAATTTTGATATATATATTTATCATAATATATTAAATTATACCTTTAAACAAAATGAGTTTTACATACACCAATTTATAATGTTATAGTTAATCAATGATTATGATCACTAAATACATTACTATCCTTGGAAAGAAAAAAAATTAATTGATTCTCTGAGTATAAATGAGTGTGCTACTTTATAAATGATGAGGATTTAATGAGACCCAATCTTTACACATATTAAAAGGGTAGACATGGAATCATAAGTAAATGGATGAAATCCTATCTTAAACAAATTACTACCTAACTATCCATATATATATGAAGATCGAGAAGGAACAAATGGATTATATGGATCTAAATAATAAGGTACAAAATATCCAAAATATCAACCTTGAAAGAGATAGAGTTATAAGATTTGGAAATCAGATATGTGTCTTATCTTCTCCAGAACTATAAAAAAATTGGATGGTACACATTAAACATCATTATCTATTCACCCAAAAAGAAAAAAATATATTTAGATATCATAAGAATTTCCTATAGTGCCACAATATGAATTATACATCTTGATTCTTGGTTTTTCAACAAGTTAGGACCAAATGTCAAAAATATATGGGGTTATTGTAACTATTACTCATACTCATATGGAAATGGGAGAACATCACCATGGATTTTGATATAGATCTTCTGAATACCTATAAAGGAAATAATTTCTTTTCTATTTTTGGTTGATCAACATACAAATTCATCTCATTTTATTTCTATCCAAGGGGATTTAACACATGATAAACATGCTGAGATATACATAAATAAGTGGTAAGGTTTTATGGATAACCATTATCAATAATAAAAAATCAAAATACAAAGTTCATATGAATGTTTTGGATAATTATTCAATAAAAATTGTATGTAGAATTGAATTTAATTTCTATTTATCATCCTTAAACTGATGGCCAATCTAAAAGGATCACTCGTGCTTTGAAAGATATACTGATATATTTCTCAAATAATTTCAAAAGGGGTTGGAATTTACATCTCCCACTAGTTGAGTTATCATATAATAATGGTTTCCACTCGAGTATTATAATGGAACCATATGAGGATATATATGGAAATATATATATATATATATAAATGTAACTTTGAAATGTTTAGATAAAGTTGGGGGAGAGAATGTTATTGGGAAATAATCTTACCTAGGAAATGGTAAAAAGTTAAAAACAATTAAACAATTTATTGAAGGAGTGAAAATTCAACATAAGAGAGTTTTATATATTCACTGATAAGATATAGGTTTAAATTTTTTTGAAAATTTATTCCTTCATGATTATTAATTTCATGGGGACTGTATATAATCACTTAAAACTTGTTTAAAAGCTCTCATAAGTCCACCATGTGTGAAATGTATTTCTTTTGAAAAATTTCATACCAAATTCATTAGAAATACTGAACTTAGATGTTTTAAAATTGAAACATGATCTATTTTATAAGTAATAAGTGTTGGAGATATTTGATTGTAGTGATAAATTACTACGAAACAATACAACTTACCTAGTTAAATTTCAATAGAGATGTTATAATTTTCCTGAAGTATTGTTGGAACTAAAAAGATATAATAATATAAAATTACCATCATATGTTTTCTTAAAACTAATTAAATTTCGTTGGTTGATTTATTTTAATGTGGTAAAATTTAACACCCCATTTTTGGGAGAAATTATATTCAACAAAACCCATGAATTCAATAGATTTTATAACATGAAATACCAAACTAAAATGAATAATACTTTATTCCATAATGAAATAAACAATAATAACATAAAATATAGATAAATAAAACATATTTAGGAAAAATAAAAAAGGAATACAACCTAATGTAAATAAAATTAATCCATTTTTTAAATATTCAATACCACAATCACCCATATATATTATACCACTAAAGATAATTATATAAATAAGGAAAAACATTAGAAATGTGATAAAAATATTGAGAAAGTAAATGATGGAATATGATTAATGAATTTAATGAAGTATATAAGGTTATATAAATGAATTAAAAATATAAATTTGGTTATTATATGGTCATTATATAATTTATGGTTGTTGGGAATATATAGTCATTGGATATATATATTCATTTAGAATATATGGATGTTGAGTATATATATAAATTTAATAGAAGATTATTTAATATTATAAATTATACTAATAATGGAAATATTATTTGATAATAAATTAAAATATTCATATGATGTGATTACTATAGTGATACTATCCTTTTACACATATTATTACATGATTTTAAGCATAATTAATCATTAAATTACTAGTTAAGGATCGTAAAGTCTAGTGTCTTTGGATTACTAGGTATATAAAATTGAAAACATGGAAATAGAATAAAAAATAATTATTTTAATCCTCCATAAAGAGATCATAAATTTCATTGAGCTCCTACATCTAAAAAGGATAATCTGGGGAATACATGAAAAAAGAGATTTTCTTAAAAGTTGAGTAAGGGTATAATCATAGGAATAAAAAAATAAAATGGGTTAGAAGGCATTAAATGATGATATAAAAGGAATGGAACTTGAATAAACATAAGGAATCATAACATGTAGATCATGGGGATATGTAATCATGGAATTATAGGAATATGTAAATAATTCACAACATGAAATAAGCATTAGTTAAGACTAATTTCCAAGACCATTACACATGGAGGACAAAGTCCCATAAAAGAATCAGGTTCACTCCATATCCTAACATGATATATCATGAGACTAAAAATTACCCAATTCATTGGAGCACTATATGGGCGCACCCATCATAGAATGTTCATGATTATGTGTTCCACTTAAATAATCCAACATAAAGTTTACCCATGGAAATAATTGGGTAACACAATCATGTTAGAGGGCATAACAAAAGGGAATATCATAATGGTGTTCATAAAAGAATGTATTTAAATCATACATGGAAATTAATAAGTAAAATTGAAATAGATCATTATAATTTATGTCAAACATAATTGAATACAAGTAAAAATATATTTTAATAGACATTATAAATGAAACATTTTAGTGTGGTTTAAGGAAAATATTAAAGAGTGTTTTAAGTGGAAAAGAAATATTTGTTTTCATAAAACAAGAAATGAGCCAAGATATTTTTTCATGATGAATTTATAGATTTTAGAAAATTAATGGTTGATTAAAAAATATTATGTAATTCACTTAAAATGGGTAATAAAATGTGAATTTTCCTTTAACAGAACTGCTTTTCAGGATGAATTGATAAGGGAAACTTTTAAAAACATGTATTTCCCCGTAAAAGAAGGATGACATAATTTATATACATGATTTTTTAAAATTTAAAAAGACTTTAAAATAAGTAAACAAAAATAAAGAAACATTATATTTTGGTAAAGAGAGAGAAATAGTAACCTAAAGGAAAAAATGGAGGTTCTAGTATAATCCCACTCCTTATGTCTGAAAGTGTACTGCACTTGAAATTAATGTCCTGGATAATCAAATTAAATCCATTAATTAATTAATTCGGAACATTTTATACATGTATTTAATTTATTTTAATTTTGTTAAGTTTATTTATGGAATTTTTTATGGGTTATGAAATTCAATTTCATCATTTGGGAGGGTTGGCTTCCATGGTTTTCGTGATCAGTTTACTTGTTTACATGTATAAAAAATCACATAAAATTAGAATGATTGTATAGAATTGAATTTATATGTTATTAATGAACATAAAATATATTAATTGGTTATATAATTTATTTTGTTTATTTGGGGTGATGATAAGTCATTATATAAGATGTTAGTGATAATAATTTAGATTATTTTGGTGGTTTTTTTATCATCACAAATTAGTTTTGTTTTATTAATTAATATTATGTATATATTATGGTTATAGAAAATTAAATAGGTTTTAATACATATATTATAATATTTTTTAATCCTAAAAATGGTTTTATGATAATCCTTAAATTAGGTAAAGGATATTGAAAACTCATCATCCTTGAATGCGATAAATTAACACAACATGGATGATGTTTTCATTTTTAGAACAAACAGGGGAGGAGAATATGTTTGATGGTGAATTATTCCATTAAGATAATAAAATTCAAGTATATATAAGATACTAGAGTTTTTATTTCACTTGGATAAGGGTAGGTGAGGATAGAATAATAATATAAAATATATTTGAAAAGAAATTAAAAGAAAATGAAAGAGGATTTTACCTCTTGAATTTATCCTCCTCGAGAGCCTCCTTAGGGAAAAGGGTTTCGTCTTTTGTTAAGACCAAGAGATCTAAGATGTGGGGGAGGCTTGGGAATATGATTGGATAGAATCTATACAAGTCTTAAATCTTGAAATGTGTGAGAAAAAGGTGTGATGGGGTGGTATTTATAGTGGAGGGGAGAGGTGTTTTTTGATTATTTAATTCATTTGTTTATTATTTAGGATCAAGACAATTAATAATTTGAGAATTATAAATTAATATATTAAAATATTGAAGGATGGTTTTATATTATGGTCTTACATAATCAATGCATCATCCATGACTCAATAATTCATGTATTTGGTAAATACCATAAATTACCATATTTGACTATTCACAAAAATTTTAGCTATTTTAGAAAAATCCCAAAAATTAACCCTAAATATTTTTTGATGTGAAGAATTAAAAAATAGACTCCATTTTATGAAAATAATTTTCTAAATATGATAAATATTAATTTTAATTAAAATCATCATTTTCTCAAGAAATACCAATTTTAAAATTATAATTGATTTTCTAAGACTTTGAAAATTTAATTAGGGTCTCATAAAATTATATTATAAAAATAAGGGAATGAAATATTAATTTAAAGAATCTATTATATTAAAATAATTTTTTTTTTAAATGATTGTATTAATTATAAAAATTTAAATAAATATTTATGTTTTACAAAAATACCAATGCTTAATTTATCATTTTCAAAACATTTATTTACTTATAATATGAAATAACTATATTATATTTATATGTATAAGATTATTAAATTTAAATTATACATTAAGAGGTGAGGTTACTATTTTGTTATCTGGTTTACTATTCTTAAGGGTTACATTACTATTCCAAATGTCAAGTTACTATTCAATTAGTATAGGTTCCTTAACTTATAGAAATACCTATTATTTCATTCATTAATCATTTATAATGTTTGTATTGTGTTCTCTATATGATTTTATATGATTTATACTATATGGAAGAATTGTAAGAAGGGGGTTTCTATTGATAAAATTTTTGGTTTTTACATTCTTCCCCCCTTATGAAATTTTACCCTTGAAATTTCATTTTACATAATATGGTGAAAAAAAGTGAGGGTTCTCAAGCTTCATTGCTTCCTCTAGTTGCCATGTTTCCTCTTCATACTTATGGTTCCACTATAATAATTTGACCAGGTGAGTAGTCTTGTTTCATATAACTTTATCTCTATGGTCCAAGATATTCACTAGATTCTCCTAGTAAGAGATATCAATTTTCCACTGTTAAACCTATGGATTAAGTACATGTGATGGATCTGGTATGTACTTCCTCAAGAGGTATATATCGAATACATCGTGTACTTGAGACGCGGTTGGTGGAAGTTCTAGTCTATAGGCCACAACTCCAACAAGATCAATAATATTGAAGGGGACAATGTACATGGGGATTATCTTTCCTTTCTTTTCAAATCACATGAACCTATTCCATGGAGATATGTGGAAGAATACCAATTCTCCAACCTTAAACTTCAGGTCTCATCGATGATTGTCTGCATATCTCTTCTGGAAAATCTAGGAAACTTTGATGTGCTATTGAATTGTTTTCACATTTTGAACCATTTCATCAACCATTTTAGATCTTATCATCTTAAATTTTCCAACTTTATCCCAACATGTCAGTGTTATGCATCTTTTCCCTTATAGGTATTCATATAAAGCCATTTGGATGCCTGATTATAAACTGTTCATGTTAGAGAATTCAGGTAGAGGTAGGTGTTGGTTCCATACTCCTTTTTTTCCTTAGAACATGATCTCAACATGTCTTCCATCGTCTAAATATTTTACTCAAATTGGCCATAAGTTGGAAGAAGATATGTTGTACTGAAGTTTAGATCAGTGTTTATAGAATTTTGTATGATTTTTTAGAACTTGGAAGTGAATATTGGATCTTGATCAGATGCAATCAATAATAGTACTCCATAAAGGTTTACCACTTCTTTTATGTATATTCATGCTAGTTGATCCAATGATAATTCATCTTGAATTTACATAAAGTGAGATGTATTTTTATTATTATCCTTAACAACTCATATAGAATTGCTTCCTCTAGATGTATTTAAAAGATGAATGACAATGTACATGGAGATGTCTTCCCTTTTCCATGTTGGTATGGGTAACGGTTGCATCATCCATTTACACCTTTTCCTTTAAACCTTCACTTGATAACATACTAGGCACTTTGATATATATTTAGTGATCTCCTTTTACATATTTTTCCACCATTAATTCTCTCAGATATCCTGATATAACGTTTTACTAATTGGGTGAATAGAAAAGGTTGATATATGTGTGTCACTCAAACAATATTTCTTTATATATGTATTATATGGTACACATAGTCCGGACGAAATTCTTGAAACTCTTTCCTCCTGAATTTAGAACTGTGAGGTTTTCCCCTTTCTCATGGATTTCACCTACTTTTGAACGTCCACATAATTTCTTTGATCATCCATTATTTTATCTATGAGGGATTGTTGATAAATCATTTAGTAAAGTATTGATGAATTTCCCTTCCTTAATTATTCCCATGTCCATCCTTTTCAAATCCCAGAATATTATATCCCTCTCAAATCTCATTGTTGATAATTTTGTAGGATCCTTTTTTACTTAGATCATCTTCCACATTATTTGCTTTACCAGGATAGTGATGGATTGAGTAGTCATAATCATCAATTATATCTAACCATATTTACTAGATCATATCAATATCCTTCTATGTGAGTATATATTTTACAATTTTATGATTAGTATATATCTCACACTTCTCAGCATAGAGATAATGTCACTATATTTTCAATGAAAAGATCATAGATGCCAACTCTAGATCATGAATGGAATTATTTTTCTAATGAATTTTCAACTTCCTTGAGGTTTATCCTATCACATTATCATTTTTTATTAGTACACATCATAATAACTTCTTTAAATCATCGTTGTACACAAAAAGAGTTCTGCAATTTTTGTTAGTGTGAGCATTGGTGTAGTGATAAGAATTTTTTTAACTCTATAAAGCATTATTCACATTCACTAGTACAAAAAAATTCTTATTTCTGATCCATCATATTTAGTTGGTTTGAAAATAATGATAAGTTATTCAAAAATTTCCAATAATAAAAATCTAAAACAACAAAACTATGGATCTCCATTATAGATGTTGGACTGGGAAATTATTCGATTCCCTTTGTCTTGGATGGTCCATAGATATACCTTTTATTGTGATTGCATACCCCAAGAACGATACTTCATCTATACAGAACTCACATTTACTGTATTTTTCATAGACTTTCTCTCTTCTTAAAGTCCTTATCAAATTATTTAAATACTCCTCATGTGTCTCCTTTCTCTTTGAGTATATCATAATATCGTCAATAAAAAATACCAAA
The DNA here is from genome assembly GCA_963277665.1 of Viscum album. Lineage (NCBI taxonomy): Eukaryota > Viridiplantae > Streptophyta > Magnoliopsida > Santalales > Viscaceae > Viscum > Viscum album. The sequence goes on from OY728136.1 coordinate 1,844,501,680, forward strand.
AATTTGTCAAGGTAATATATAAAGACATTATTAATTAATTACATAAATATTTCTGAATCATTAGTGAGTCTGAATGACATCACTATGAACTCATAGTGTCCATACCTCATTTGAAAGTCAATATTGTAAATATCTTCCATCTTTAACTTTAATTTGTTATATATTGATTGAAGTTCCACCTTTAAAAAATAATTAAACTTGTATAGTTGATTGAACAAGTAATCTATCCATGGACTGGGATAATTTTTGTTTATAATAATTTTTTTGAGCTCATTATAATCAATACATAGGTTCATTGATTCATCTTTCTTCTTAATAAGGAGGACTGGTGCACCCCATGGTGAAGCACTCGGGCGTATAAAACCCATATACAAATTCTCCTATAACTTCTTCTTTAGTTCTTCTAGCTCAATGGTGCTCATTATATAAGGTTTCTTTGATATAGGTAGAGATCCATGAATAAGTTCAATTGATAAATCAATCTCTCAATTATGAGGAAGGTCGGGAAACTCTTTAGGGAACACATCAGTGTGTTCCCTCAGAGTGGGCATATCTTTGAGCATGATTATCTTCATTTCCTCAATAATTTGAGCTAGATATGATTGATTATAAGGAAATAATATCCAAAATTGAGATAATGATTCTAAAGGAGATTCATCATCCTCCATACACTTTAACATAATTGGAGGACTCTTTGTGGTGTAAAGAGTGATATCTATTTATCAATAGTTGATGTTTGATTTTTATAAATATAGTTAATACTTCCCCAATATAGAATCAAACTATACCAAATGAAGTAAGAAAATATTTTCAAGGAGGTTGAGTCTAAAAAAATTAATTGGGGAGGAGTTATATACTTTGGATGTAATAATTTCCCCATTTTTTGTTCTCATAGATAACCCATCCCCCATATTTTGATGTGGTTTTTAAATGGTTCTAATAAAATTTCAAGATATTAAAGAATGTTTAAAAGTTGAATAAAATAGAAAGTTCACTATTCTTTAAGTAATAACCATCATACCTATCACTACATAATTTTTGGGCTCCACCTCAATAGTTATGATACCATAAACCTTTACTTACTATCTTGGAGGTTGTTTTTTTTATTTCCTCCAAAAAACCTTGCCTTAGGGTAATATATTAAATAATTTCCATTTTCCTTGAAGTTGAAACACTACATTATAAGATGAGTATTTATCTAAACCTTCCTTTTTTCCGAATTAATGGGATTATTTATATCTATTCAGCAGTTATTATCAATATTCCCCTCTCTTCCACATTTCAAGAATCTCTTAGTTCCCTTTAAACAGTTTCCATGAGGCTTTTTCCCAAAATTTTGACACGTGGGATGTTGGGTCTTTTTCCATTATGGGATTTATTTGTTGATCCTCCCATCTTAAACATTATTTTTCACTTTTTTTCTTACGACCATAAGACCACTAAGAGTCTTTGATCTCCATTTTAAATTAAGGGCACAACAGACAATCTCTTCATAGTTGTCAAAGTCTAAAACCACCAATGCTTTTCATAGAATAAAATTTAGTCTCCTAAAGTAGAGATCTTCCTTGATTTCAATGTTCATGAAAAATCCAAAGGAATATTTTGAAAGACTTGTGTAGTTTTCATCATTTTCCCAGATAGACTCGTCTTCCTCTTGCTTTAGTATGAGGAACTCTATTTCCATTTTAAGATGATGTTTTTTGGGAAAATATTTATTCAAAAATAATTTCTTAAAATCTTCCCAATCCATGGAATTAATTTCCTTCTTGTACTTTGTTTTCTTGATCAGTTTCCACCAATGGTCATCTTCCTCATCAAAATAATATACTTCTAACACAACTTTATCTTCTTCTTAGCATTAGAGGATAGGAAATATTTTATCAATGGAGTTAATCCATTATTCTATGAGGTGGGGATCAAAATATCCACTAAACATGGGAGACCTTTTCCGCATAAAGTATTCAACCACAAATTTATCTTTCTTATGAAAATAGGGAGTTCCACATGATTCATGTTATTATTTATGACCTGATCTAGTTGTGAAAGTATTGTCGTGAAGTTTTGAACACCTGTTCCCATCATATTTTGGCATATCAAAATGGAAATATTAACATTTCCCATCACATTGATTGTTGGCACAAGTTATTCTATTTTCATCCATTAACTAAGAAAAATAATGTACAATTATGGGTGATTTAATACTTATCTAATAACCAGATCATAGTAAGCATTGAAAATAGAGGTATAAACTTGTAATGAGAAAGTTTATCCTATATTTTGATACACTATGTTTAAATCTAGGTTATCCATGGTGATAGAATTATACTGAGGGTTATTAATAAAGTTTTGTACTCTTAATCTGAAAAAATATCTAGACCTTCCCTTGATACCAACTATAAAAACCCTATCCTTTTACACATATTATTAATTTTTCTAAGTATAATTAACCATTAAATTACGATTGAAGGATTTTAGAGTCTAGTGTATTTGGTTGATTGGGTACATAAAACATGGAAATAGAATAAAACATATTTATATTAATAATAAATAAATATCTCCAAAATTATATTGATCTCCAACATCTACAAACAATAACCTGGGTAATACATGAACAAGGGTATGAGCTAAAAAACCATGTAAGTGTATAAAAATAGGAATAACACAAAGCACATGGGTTATAAGGGATACCATGATGACATAAAAATGCATGGAACTTGAATAAAAATAATAAATAATAACATTTAGAGCATGGGTACATGTAATCATGTCATCATAGGAATGTGGCAGCAACACACAACATGACATAAGCATGAGTCAAAGGTAATTTCCAAGACCATTTCACATGGTGAATGAAGTCCCATTAAAGAATCAAGTTCACTCCCTATCCCAAAATGATGTCTCTTGAGACTAAAAAGTACCCAATGCACTACATCACTATCAAGGAATTCCCATCATAAAATTTTTAGGAATATGTGTTCTGCCTGAAGAATCAAGAAAAAGGGTTACCCATGGAAATAATTGGGTATCGTAATCATGTCATAAGACCTAACAAAAGGGAATATCATAATGGTGTCCATGAAAGAATGGATTTAAACCATACATGGAAATTAATCAGGGGAAATAGGCATATATCCTGATAATTTATGTCAAAATAAAGTGAATACATGTAAAAATAGTGTTTAAGAGGGCTTAGAAATGAAACATTTTAGTGTGATTTAAGGAAAATATTAAAGAGTGTTTCAAGCGGAAAAGGAATATTTATTTTCATAAAACGAGAAATGAAACAAGATATTTTAACATAATTAAATTAGTGATTTTAAAAAAATAGTGGTGTCTTAAAACCGATTTTGTAGTGAACTTATAAATAGGTAATAAAGTGGGTAGTTTCCTATAATCGAGCTTTCTTTTTTGGAAGAATTGAGAATGAACCTTTTAAAAACATGTATTTCCCAATCAAATAAGGGTGATCCAATCGGGATAAATGATTTTGGAACATATACAAATAATTTACAAGAATTAAAAAAAAAATATAAACATTACATTGTGGTAAAGATATAGAAAGAGTAACCTGAAAGAAAAATGGAGGTTTGGGTAAAATCACTTACCTTATGGCCAAAAGTGTTCTTCACTTACAGTTAATTTCAAAGATAATCAAATTAAATCAATCAATTAACTAATTAATTAACTTTTCTAATAATATTTTATTTATAATATTATTATTAAGTTCATTCATATCCTTTTTGATGGGTTAAGAGATTCAATTTCATCATTTGGGAGTGTTGGTTTCCTTGGTTTTCATGATTAGTTTACTAGTATACATGTGTGGAAAATCATGTAAAATGAGAATAGTTATCCAAAATTGAATCTATACGTTATTAATAAGCATATAAAATATTAAATTTTTATATAATTAATTTTTTTATTTGGGGTGAGGATGAATCATTAGATATGATGTTAGTGATAATCTTTTAGATTATTTTGGTGGTTTTTGATCATCATAAACTAATTTTGTTTTATTAATTAATATTATTTATATATAATGGTTACAGAAACTTAAATAGGGTATAATAAATATATTATAATCTATTTTAACCATAAAATAGATTTATGGTCATCCTTGAAGGTGGTAAAAGAAATTGGAAACTCATCATCCTTTAATACTATAAATTCACAGATCATGAATTATGTTTTCATTTCAAAAAAATGGGGGAGGAGAAGAGGTATGCTGATTAATTATTCCATTAATATGATAAAATTATAGTATATATAGGGTACTATTGTTTTCATGTCACTTAGATAATGGGATGTGAGAAGAGAATAATAAAAAGAAAAGAAATTTGAAAAGAAATTAAAAGAAAATGAAATAGGATTTTACCTCTTGTCTTTATTCTCCTTGAGAACCTCCTTAGGGAAAATGGTTAGTCCTTTTGAGGCCAAGGGATCCTGGACTTGGGGAGAGTCTTCAGAATAGGATTGTTCAGAATTTTTTACATGGTTCAAAGTTTAAAAGGTGTGAGGAAAATAGGTGGTGAGGGGTGGTATTTATAGTAGAAGAGAGAGGGGGTTTTGATTATTTAATACTTTTGTTTATTATTTTGGATCAAGACAGTGAATAGTTTGAGATTTACCCCAAAATATATTAAAATAACGAATGGTATTTTGATATTATTGGCTTAAATCATCCATATATAATCTATGACTCAATAATTCGTGTATATGTTAAATATCGTAAATTACCACATTTCATTATTCACAAAAAAATCTACTATTTTAGAAAAATACCAAAAATTCTTCCTAACCATTTTTAAATGTGTAGAAGAAAAATGGACTCTATTTTATGAAAATAATTTCCAAAATATGATAAATTTTATTTTTAATTAAAATTATCATTTACTTAGAAAATACCAATTTTTTAATTATAAATGATTTTATAACACATTGAAAATTTAATTAATGTCTTATAGAATTATATTTTAAACATAATAAAATGATATATTAATTTAATGATATATTTTATGAAAATAAATTATCTTTTAAAAAATTATATCAATTATAAAATAGTAAATATATATTTATGTTTTACAAAAATACTAACACTAAATTTATCATTTTCATAACAATTATTTACTAATAACATGATATAAATATATAAAATATTTATTTATAAGAAAATTAAATTTTATTTAAAAACTCATAGGTTAGGTTACTATTTTATTGGAGATTTACTATTATTAAGGGTCACATTACTATTATAAATGTCAAGTTTCTATTTAATTGGTGCAGGTTCCTTAGCTTCTAGAAATATCTCTTATTTCATTAATTATTCATTTATAAAGTTTGTATTGTGTTCTCTAGGTTTTTTATTTTATTTATACTATATGGAACAATTTTAAGAATGGAGTTTCCATTGATAAAATTCTGGTTTGTTTCAATTAACTTAATATATCCAAGGATATGGTAGGTATAAAGATAAGTAACCCCATTTTAACATTTTTTGTAGAAATAAGGAAGTTATGGAATAAAATAGTATAAGTCCTTCATTCGAGGATAATTATTTTGAGATTTGGAACGAGGTGGTATCACTATAATTTTTTATTGAATAGGATTAGAACTTCAACAAGTATGGCTTGAGTGTAATTGTTTGTGAGAGAAGTTCAAGCTCAAAGAAATGACAACAAGATCCATGCTAGTTGAATCACCACCTATGACTACCATTATTTCACAACTCACCCTTAGGGATTTTGAAGAGACATTGAGGGCTTGGTAACTAAGAGATAGGATCATATCAAAATGTAATTATTAATGTAATAATGCTATTATAATGTTTTTTTTATTTTTATTATTAGTATTATTTTGTGTATTTTTATAATTTATGCATTATAATTTAATTTATTAATTTTAAAAAATTAACATAATAAAATGGATTGATAAAATTAAACTAATTATCATTAAATAAATAAATAACATCCTTAAAATAATTAAGTATTTATAAGGTTTAAAAAATATTTATTCATGATCAAAGAAATATGTTTTATTTAAAAACATTATTTTGTTATTTTTTTTATTTAAACATTAAAATTATCATATTCAGAGTATGAAATTTAATTAACTTTATTATTTATAGAAATTTAAAAAAATATATAAAATTCATGTAATGATTATTGATTGTAAATAAATAATATTAAAATCAAAAAATGTTTACAGAGACTCTTTTATGAAAAATTATTTTTAACGCTTTATGATTTTTTATTTTATAATTAATTTTAATCATATTTAAAAATATTAATTTAATAAAATTTTTGTTATATTTAGAATTCTTGTGTAAGAATTGAATAATTGAGTTATTTTCATTTTTTTGAAAAAAAAATAAGTTAACAAGTTAAAAAAAATGAGTTACCATTATTAAGAGTAAAATGAGGTAAAAGAGTTAAAAAATGGGTAAATTCATAAAATATATCTAAAAATTACCTCTAAATTATGTTCATAATGGGATTCAGGACATATCCTCGTCCTTTTTCCATTTTCTATGTAAAAGTTAATTCTTTATACATTAAGGAATTAGTATTTATAGAAATTCCACTCGAACTCACGTATAAAAGGCCCCTCCGCTATCCACTCCAAACCACACTTGTCATTAGGTTCTATCTCTATTTTTACCCACTTTTCCTCTCTAATTGTATTATATTATGTCTTAGAGTTTCTATTCATTAAAGGATCCCCAATTCTTTCATTTCAAATGGGGACTTTAAGGAAATATTTGATCCTTGAATGTGACTATTATACTATTATTTCTTTATATTCATTATCTTCTATGTAAACCTATTATTAAATCTTATTTATAAATTTAAAAACATGTAATTTAAATCATTATTATTTTATAAAAGTGATATTATAATAATATTAAAATATATTATTTCTCATTTATTCCATATTACACATTCTTATTTGGTTTGGTTTTACCACCTACATGAATAATGTTATAAAATTTCCATGATGAATGACTAATAATACTATTAATATGTGATATTAATCATTAATTTAATTTATATTTTAAATTTTTAAATGGTTTTATATATAGCTATATTCATTAATAAAATCAATATTTTATTAATTCAATATTCATGGAAATAGAGAATTTTAAACCATTTTTTTACGAATCGTTATCAAATCAAACATGAAAAAATAATGGGAGTATATAAATCTATAAAAAAATATATCATCTACATTATCATTCAGGAGGTGATTAACACATAAGGAAGGATCAAGGACTGAAACTTCCATACTAAAGCAAACACAAAACAAACAAAATAATTGGAAACCAAGGATTAATTTTAACTATGAATGGATAATAAATTAGTAATAAGAAAGTATAAATAAATGGTATGAAGTAGAATAAAAATAAAAAAATTTCTATAATAGGTGAATAATAAAGTTGAATTTATTGTATAGGAAGTTATCATGCATCAGGGTAATCAGAAATCCAAGGTAAAGTATTTTCATGGGGCTATCAACATTAATTGAGTCGTACTCTTTATTATTTGATCATGTTTATTTAATTTTTATATATTCTTTACCTTATAAATATAATATTTTATTTTCTAATTCTTACTAATTTAGTTTCATTTTAGTATAAAAATAACTTTTTTATTAATTTGTTACTTCATAAAGTAAGACTTTATTGAGGATAATTTCCACCCACTATATAGAGTATTTCTCTTACATGTCTATATTTCTTGTTATCATAAACCATTATATAATTAAATTTAAAGTTAAATATATATTATCTTATATAAATTTAATATTTATCATTATCTCTATTCAATATAAAACTGTATAATCTTTTTACCATTGTGGGCTACTTCAAAACTATAAAAACATTTATAAAGTGTTTCTTTCGGATTCTACGCAATTTTGTATCTTTAAGTCCAAATTTATTCTATATTACCTTTATTTCGTTCAAGGATCCATTATTGGGATATTAATTAATAATTTAATTTCTTAAAAGTATTTTTTCACCTTTTGAATATAATTTTGAAAGTTAATTATATCTTTATTTTAATGATAATAATATTATAACTTAAATAAAACTCATTACGTGATTTATATTCCATTGTCATTTTATTCTCTAGAAGATTAATTATCAATAACTATTTAATGTCCCTTATTTATCTCCTTATATAGTATCTTATTATATGTTTATTTTGGTTGATTTAATTTTAGGCATCATCTAATATAATTCTTGATTGATTCGTATATGATACCTTATTAAAATGTTTTATAAAACATTTTAATTCAATGCGATAATAAATCTATGATATACTATTTATTTCAATAGGGACACATATATGTGGTTTGTCATTTTTTAATGGGTGGTCCTATATTTATATATCCCTCCAATTCATTGGATAAATATTTATATCTCATGAGATTACTATGAGAAATGAATACTTAACATAGTTCAATAGGTTATAGGATATCAGTGGTTAGACGAGTCCATTATTTTATGGTAAATAAGTGATTATACTAGTCGAGTATGATATGATTTTATTAATGGATAACCTTGATATATGTTATAATTTTATATGCTGGTGATTATGCCACATTCCAAAGTTATTTTTCCAAGACTCATGAGTGTTTTCTTATAGTTTTTAATTCCTAATCCATGTTAACTGTTATGAATTTCTGACAAACTTTTAATGTTTCTAAGTTTATATTCTATGATTTATTACTAAGTGATCATGCCTTATGATCACTTATTATGTTTCCATGATCTTAATCAATTAATAATGTCATTTCTTACATGTTTATTTCTCTCATGTTTTCATTCTAATGATATGTAATCTCTTACTCTTTGATATATATTTCCCTTAATGAGTGTTTGAGCTCACCCTTTTCCCTATTTTTACATATTCTGTTCACTAATATAATTTTCTTCAAACTGTTATAAAAACTCTAAAAGGTATTTCTTTCAACTCATGTTCCATTTCATACCATTATATTTGTTGGTATGAGAAGAGTTATCAAGATGGGGTGAATTGAGTATCTATTCAAAATTTCTATTTAAAAAGTATTCTTAAAAAGGAGTTCCCTAATAATGATAAATACATCCCTATCAATCGAGGTTATACATTTATGAAATTTTGACTGTATAAATAACTTCTTAGAAGATTTATTAATTCTTAGTAATCTTAATATCAGTTATTAACATTACTTTTGAAGATATTATAATAAGGAAAAACAATTATAACTTCTTTCCAAGATTAACTATAAAAGTAAATTTAGTGATTTCTAAATTAAAAAGTAAAAAAAAGACAACTAAAAGTAAACAACATAGCGGATATAAAACAAGTGGTTCAGTCTCAAGCTGAGACCTAATCCACTCCACTTGCTAATCACCAGCCACCAAGAAGTTTATATAAATAAACTTTATCCACACCCTATATCGGGGTTAAAAAAAGTACACAAGACTGTCTAAGTGTCGCGACCTCTTCCACATTTCTTCATGGGTATAAACTAACAGGTCACACAAAACCTCTTCAACACTTATCTGAGTGAATGCACAAGTGTAACAAGATGTAAGAGAAAGGATATCTTGTATCCTTCAGTTTGATGCAAGAGACAGTGCATGTTTAATATAGACACACACATTTCTCGAAAGTTAAGAAAAATAATACACAACAGAGTAGAGATGATGAGATAAGGTTAGAAGTTCTCTGTGTGTTAGTCTATACAGCTCTGGACTTCTGGGATGAAGCAGATGCATAAATTGCGTCCTCTCGCAGAAAATAGAGTATCGTACGTCAGCTATATCTGGCTCATGTTCTTTGTGGATTTGATAAGGTTGAAATGTTCTCTACTATAGGATTTCAGTATGCTTGTTGTGTTCCTCGGAAGTGTTCGGATGCATGAAAGCTTGTGCTTCTTCGTTACCATGCATGCATTTGTTTTTCTGTTACATTATTGTCATTACAGTCACCATGATCACACCCCTCTTTTCTTCTAGCCATGTTGTTCTTTTTATTCTTGGAATACATGTGTTGGAGCTGACAGGATGCATGTATTTTGTAAAACCCTAATATTTCATAGTATGTTATCTCATTAAAGTAATTCAATAGTTTGCGCTACATGCAACACCAAGTTTGAGTGCACAAAAACGTACCAAATTAACCCTTAAAAAAGCAGTTATGAATATTATTAACTTCATTTTGAATCTTATATACTCTATATATTCTTAACATCCATATTATGAGTTTCTTATATATAATATAAGAAAAAATTCATGTTTTCAGATAAAAGAATTATTTTTCAAAAAATGAAATTTTAACGCCTTTTAATAGAGAACCCTTTTTAAAACAAATATTTAACACATTTATATATAAAATTTAATGAAATTAAATTCTTATTTATAATTAAGATATAAAAATTTATTTTTGATAAAGTTTTGGTACTTTTTTGATAACTATCACATTTTGACGAATAGGGAAAAATACTATGTTTTAATTGAAAACAACTTTTTTAAACGAAATAATTTATAGTGTTAAATTATGAATTTGAAAGGTTTAGAAATATAATTTTATTATATTTTTATCATTTAATACAATGTAATTTATTATAAGTAATTTCACATTTAAATTTGACATAAACACGTGTCAATCTTTGGATAGTTTTTACCTTTTAAAAACCCACTTTTTGGTTTTGATAACGAGAATTAATTTTAAATTAATAAATGAAAATTATATGTTTTTAATTTGGTAAAATATACTTAATTCTTGAATTAAAAATATCATAGTTATCTTAGGGTGAATTTTTTTATATTTTTCTGAAAACTTTAAATTTTTGATCAATAGTGAAAAACACTACGTTATTATTTAAAACCGACTTTTTATTTAAATAATTATTTATTTTATTTAAATTTATTTTAAGTCAATATATATATATAATACATATATAAGTTCAATTTAACTCACTGTATTCATTTTATAATATAATTAGATGTATAAAATTTTATTGAACTTATTAACCTCTTTTACCCACCTTCTAGGTACATTTGCAAATTTGCATAAAACTTAATTTTACCACTTTTGTGAGTTGAATTTATAAAATATGATAGAAAATGTTGACATCATTAAGTAAAATTTGGTTCAATAAGATGAAAATAATTTTTGGTGAATAGTATCTTTTGACTTTTATTTACGATGGTTAAAAGTAAATAGGGTAATTAAGGGTAAAAATGATATTATAATTACCATAACGCATTTAATAATCCTATTGGATAAGTGTAATTAGACCAAAACAAACCTTATTAATTAAATATGATCCTCTTTTGTTCACTTGGATTAGATTAGGACATTTATTATTATTTTATTTAAAGAAGAGTTAAAAGTGTAAAATTCAAAGTTTAATAACTAAACCATTTTTAATATAAAGATACACACAATTTAAATTAGACTATAAATATTCATTAGAAAGATAAAAAATATTTCCCACATAATGGTATTTTATTTATAATTTTGAGAAATTAAATAATTTAATTTATTTATGACACAATGATGATGTAATAATCACCTTATTAATGAAATATTAAAATAATTGATATTATAAATATCCAAATAAATGTAAATTGAGACTTATGATGAATTAAAATATTTTTATAGGATAATATGACATGTTATGGTTGATTAAATAAAAAATTTTAGGTGATAAGGCTGTTATGACTTTCACAAAAACAAACTACCAAATAGTGTCAAAATTGACATAAATTAATTTTTAAAAAAAATACTATATTATTGGTTGATATAATATTCCTAAAAATAAAATTTCAGGCCAAAGGTCTTAAATAATATTATATATGTCATTAATGAACCACTTGGGGTTATCTTGGAAGTTTATAGTAAGTTTATTAACCATATAGTGTAAGAATACAAGAAGACACGGTAAAAGTTACACTATTTTACTAAGAGTTAAATCTAAAAGATATGGTTAAAATGGTAACCTAAACCTGTAAAAAACCTATTGGTTGAGAGGTTTTAGAACCATACCCACCATATACTATATATATATATCATTTTAGATCCTTCATAAATAGGAAATTATTTTATTATAAAATAATATTTCAAGCTTTTCCTAAAGTGACCCTCACCTCTCTTATAAAAGGGTACTTCACCTTCTCTCAAAATCACACCTCCAAGGCCATTTGGATTAGAAAAAAACTTCCCAAATATCCTCCAAAATTTCCTCCCTTTTACCTAGAGGCCTTAATTTGATCATAAAGCCAACCTAAGGAGTCCTTTTGATCAACTCAAAAGGAAACACCCAAAGAAGAGGTATTAATTTCACCACCCTCTTTCAAGTTCTTTTCTTCTTACAATTCCTATTTATTTTTTCTTTCCATACCAAAATAATAAATCCATTACCTTATACATAATGTGATGTTATTATAAATATTGCATAAACCATATTTGTTATTCTTTCCATCCTATAAATGACAAAGTCACCATACGTGCATACGTACAGCTTACCGTCTCCACGTCGTGGTGTAGTTTGTTATTCAAACACTTAATTATTTGGACGGGTATAATAATGAGTATAACTAATGTAAATAATAAATATAACATGTTATTTATTCTGTATATATTATATACCATCCAATTATGTACGATTTTACCATCAATATAATGATGTTGTCGCTCGTGCGTACGTACAGATTACCGTCTCCACGACGCGATGAGATTCATTTCCATGTTTACCATTCAACAATGATTATAAAAATATTTATTATTAATAAGTATGTAATATATATCATAATAATTATATTGGAGATATATATATATATATCTGTATACTTACATATATCTTATTCACTTACTTCTGTTCAATATGATATGAAAACAGAAACAGTGTTTATGCGTACGTACGACCTACTGTCTCCATAAACGGTGCTTTCCATTTCATATATATATCTATTATATATATTTATATTATAAATATATATGATATATAAATAAAGGTTTATATTTTGTAATTTTTTAAATCATGATCTAAATGATATGACCAAAAATAACAAGTTAAAACATGTACGATAAAGAAAGTGATTATTACCCAAAATGTTAATTTAACATTGGAATCATTATTAAATGGGTAGTATAAAGTCATAAATGAATCATTAATGATATAATAAATATTAATATGGTTATGTTATAATTTAATAACATACTATGGTCATTATACAAGAGGTTAAATGTACTATTGACCAAAGGAAAGTGCAAGGTAAGGGTTAATTCCTCAATCTCATTATTATTCAAGATTGTTTATGTGTATGTTTTTAATGGGACATATTTATTATCCATATCCTTATTTCATAAAAGAGTTTTTAAAGGGATTCTTTTAAGGTACTATTTTACTAAAACATCATTTTAAATGTTTTAACAATTTTTTCTTCAAAACCTTTCTTATTAATGTCGATGTTTTCAAAATAATTTTAAGGATTTATTTATATGGACATGAATATTTTTAAACGTTAATTCATTTAAAAATTTTCAAAGTGGTATGGGACACTTTTATTTAAAAATATCTTTTAAAAGACTTCCTTTATAAATTTTGTGAATTTTAAAATGATTTCATGAAAAAAGGATATTTATGTCAAAGTGTTTAACTGGTCATTTTCAACTATGTCAACATCTTTTACTAGATATTATTCTTGATTGAGGTTGATTTATTATGATAAACATATTACATATTGTATTTAAGGTTTTGTGATATGTTTGACTGTGGATGTGTTATTTTTATACCATTCATGGTTTATGGATAAAGTATTGACATTTCATATGCTAGTTTTTATACAAATGTTTATGTTATGTTTAAACCTTTTTATATGAGGAATGCATTGGACTTTTTAAGTGATAGGTGGAGCCTGCTATAGCTCCTTGAGGCATCATTAGGTCTCATGAGACAAACTAGTTTCTTGGAAAAAGTCCATGAAAAAATCTTATTTTTAGTCTCGGTACATGGCCTTGACTATGTGGTTATGAAGTCTGAAATTATTCATTCGATCATTATGAAATTGGCTATTGATGTTTCATGTGATTATTCAACTAGTAGAATATCCATGTTAATAAGTAAATGGAATTATTTGATTTATATTTTCCATATTATACTGAAGATTAATTTTAAAAGGATTTTGTTATAGTTTTATAGATTACCTTAAATATTTATGCTTATTTATGAAAGTTTTGGCTATATTGTTATCTTTACTGGGCATCTGAGCTCACCCCTTTCTATGTTTTATGTTTCCCAGGATGTGAATAAGTATATTATGACAGACCTATAGGGATAGTATAAGGGATGTGAATGTGGTCAATGGAGACAATGTTGTTGTTGTTTTTCATTTTATAATGTAATGTAACGTTCATGTATGTAATCTATTTTCCAAGACTCCTAAACCGATTTGTCCTTCATGACTTGATTCCTTCTAATCAGGCCAATTTATTAAAATAATGCACCGACTCTGGGTAACTGGGATTGGGGAATTATAGTTGGTATCAGAGGAAGTTTAGAAACAACCTTGGAAATAGATTTAGAATAAATCTGATTAGAGAACATTACCCTAAGATAGACTTTGAGAATTAGTATAGAAGAACTTCCTAAAATTTTGGTAATGTTGAGATTTTGTGTATTTTACAAGAAATACATCCATTTCTGGATACAAGAAGGTAGAGGAGGCTCTAGCACAGATGTACCTAGGGGTAAAACCAAAAAAACACCTCTTTGAGCTAGACTCGATTGGGAATTGGGGCATGATAATGGGTCTTGTTGCACTCTTTGTTATTAAACTCTTGGGGGACATGCTTAGGATAATTCAAATTTTCATTACAATCCATTATGAAGGATTTATGAGTAAATGCTTCCTTAAAGAAAAAATTGTATGATTATAGATTATATACATAATCTTTTCTATTTACCTTAGTTATTTTACATTTTTGGAATTATGCATTGCTATTCATAAACTAACCTTGTCTATGACATTGTTTAGAAATGGCGCCTAGTAGAAGGAATGAGAATTTCATCAATATGCATAATTGAAAGATTAAGAAGGATCATATCTTTCAGGTTATTAAGCCAACATTTAAAAGGAAAATAGTCTCCCACGTATTCTCATCATATGAATAAATAGTATCATGTGTTAATAAGATAAGTAAAGAATTCTCTGAGTCATATGGCTTTTAAGTGAAGCAAGAGAATAAAAGGATGGAAGAGAGAAAGATAGATAAAGAGAATAGGGGAAAGAAGTATTTTCCCATATGTGATAACTGTGGAAAGAATCACCTTGGTAAATTCTTGAAGGTAATGGGAGTTTTTTATAAGTGTGGAGAAAAAAGACACCAAGTACATGATTTCAAGGTTAATAAAAAGCTTTCAAATGTACCATGCTTCATCTGCAAGGAGTTGGGACACTGAGTGAAGCAATGTCCAAATCATCAGAGTATACCCCAAATGCTGCTATTGGATAATAATCAAGTTATAATACTACCAAAGATGAAGGGGAATGATTAGATTTCTTATGTTGTTATTAAAGTACTGTATCATTTGAGTATTGTATTAATGATGTACATGTTATAATAATTATATAGTATAAAATGATTGTACTGCAGTACTATATCATTAAGGACTTGAGATTGTGTGGAACCAATAAAAGTGACTCAATAGTAGGTTAATTTTTTTGGAAAATATATGGTTGAGAGAAAGATACACCATAATTTGTTTCTGATACTGAGGTAGTGATTTTGGAATAATATATGATTGATTTGGATAAATTATATTGGATATTCTTGACTACCTGGAAACTGATTAATGATTTGTATATTCCATCACTGTTGGAGTTTACAACATGTTTGGATAGAAGGAGTATATCCAATATTCTATAAGAAATAAGGGGGCATGAATGTAATCAATAAGGTTTTATGGTATTTTAGGGTGTTATAGTGTTTTAAAAGAATACATGATGAAGTTATTCGCATGCTATTAATGGAAAAAAATGATCTTCATTGTGTTTACCTTCCTTATAAATTTTGGACTGTGAGTTTGGACAGAAGTATTTTGGATAAGTCTAAAGGTTAGAATATATTAAGTTTGACATTGAATAATATTGTTAAGGTTAAATTATTTCTTGAGATTATTTTTGTATTGTCATAAAAAGGAAAACCCAGAGGTTGGGTGACAACCCATCGTGTCCGGAAAGGCTGTGAGACTTAAACCCACAACCGAAGGGCGACAAGGGTGCATCACCTACCACTGGCCTACATGATGTCCTGGTTTGTATAATGTAGTTTTTTTAAATGGTATGAAAAATAAATTATAAATTTATTTTTTTGTAACCCTATACGATTTAGATAAATAGAATATATTTTTAATTCTATTATCTTTTAGAGTAAAAGATGATTTTGTGGTAGGAATTCGTTGAATGATGAAACTCTACTTGTCAATTATATATATATATATATATATATATAATTTTTTCTATTATTCAATGAATAAATTAATTCTTAAACTTTTGGGAATAGATCTTAAAACCAAAAATGTGTTATCCTAATACCTTATTTTTTGTTGAACCGACGATATTTTAAATCATCATAGATTGATGGCTTTGAGGCCCTCAATTTTATAATTTTTTGTGATTGATGACCTCAATCACTAAATATAAATATTTATGTTTTTCCTATAATTATGTGTCTTTAATTTCCACCAATGTTCTCTTAATCGAGAATATAATTCGGTGGTGACTTTTTCATTTCCCTTTCCCTCTTATTAAGACTAAATTTTATTAACCCAATTTCCGATATGGGTTTTCCACAAAGGTATTTTTCTGTTTTTTACCTTTAATATTATAAGAAAAATATCAAATTGCGAGGATGAAATTTATTGAAGTAGAGGAGAACGTAACACCACAATATTTCATAGTACGTTATCTCATTAAAGTAATTTAATAGCTTTTGCTACACGCAACATCGAGGTTGAGCGCATCACAACTTACCAAATTAGCCGTTAAAAAGTGTTTCAAGATAGTATTAACTGCATTTTGAATCTTATATACTCTATATGATTTTAACCTTCATATTATGTGTTTATTAGACATAATATAAGAACAAATTCATTTTTTCAGATAAAAGAAGTATTTTTCAAAAAATGCAATTTTACTGCCTTTTAATGGAGAACCCTTTTTAAAATTGATATTTAATACTTTAATATATTCAATTTAATTAAATTAGATTCTTATTTATAATAATGACATAAAAATTTGGTTTGGATAAATTTTTCGTACTTTTTGATGACTTTCATATTTTGACGAATAGTGAAAAATACTATGTTTTAATTGAAAATAACTTTTTTAATAGAAATAATTAATAGTGTTAAATTATGAATTTGAAAGGTTTTTAAGTATAATTAGATTATATTTTTATCATTTAATACAATGTACATCATTATAAGTAATTTCACATTTAAATTTGACATTAACACATGTCAATCTTTTAAAGTTTTTACTTTTTTAAAAACCCTCTTTTTTGTTTTGACAACGATAATTCATTTTAAATTAATAAATTAAACTTTTATGTTTTTAATTTGGTAAAATAGGCTTCATTTTTTTGAATTCTAAATATAAAAATTATCTTAGGGTGATTTTTTTGTATTTTTCTGAAAACTTTCAATTTTTGATGAATAGTGAAAAACACTACGTTATTATCTAAAACCAACTTTTTATTTAAATAATTATTTATTTTATTTAAATTTATTTTAAGTAAAAATACATATATAATACCTATATATGTTCAATATAATTCATTAGATTCATTTTATAATAAAATTATATGTATAAAATTTTATTGAACTTTTTAACCGCTTTTACCCACCTTTTAGGTACATTTGCAAATTTGCATAAAACATAATTTTACCGCTTCTGTGAGTTGAATTTCAAAAATCCAAGAGACATGGTTGAAATCAGTAATTAAAATTTGGTTCAATAAGTAAAAAATAATTTTTGGTGAATAGTATCTTTAGACTTTTATTTACCACGGTTAAAAGTAAATAGGGTAATTAAGGGTAAGAATGATATTATAATTACTATAACACATGTCCTAATTCTATTGGATAATTTTAATTCGACCGAAAACAACCTTATGAATAAAATATTTTCCTCTTTGGTCCACTTGGATTAGATTAAGACATTTATTATTATTTTATTTAAAGAAGAGTTAAAAGTGTTAAATTAAAAGTTTAATAACTAAACCATTTTTAATATAAGGTTACACAAAATATAAATTCAACTATAAATATTCATTAGAAATATAAAAAAATTTCTTAAATAATGGTATTTCATTTATAATTTTTATACATTAAATAATTTAATTTATTTATGACATAATGATGATGCAGTAATTACTTTATTAATGAAATATTAAAATAATTGATATTATAAATATCCAAATAAATGTAAATTGAGTCTTATGATGAATTACACTAATTTTCTAGGTTAATATGACATTTTAGAGTTGATTATATAAATTGTTTTCAAAGTGGTATGGTTGTTATGACTTTTAGAAAAACAAACTACCAAATAGTGTCAAAATTGACATAAATTAATTTTTAAAACAAATACTATATTATTGGTTGATATAATATTCCTAAAAATATAAGTTTCGGAAAAATGGCTTAAATAATATTATATATGTCATTAATAAACCACTTTAGGTTCTCTTGGAAGTTTAGAGTAAGTTTATTAACCATATAGTGTAAGCATACAAGAAGACACGATAAAAGTTAAACTATTTATCTAAGAGTTAAATCTAAAAGATATGGTTAAAATGGTAACATAAACTTGTCTAAAACCTATTGGTTGAGAGTTTTTAGACCCATACTCATCTTATAATAGAAATAAATTATTTTTTATCCATTAGAAACATAAAATAATTTTATTATAAAATAATATTTCAAGCTTTTCGTAAAGTGACCCTCACCTCTCTAATAAAAGGGTACATCCCCTTCTCTAAAAAACACACCTCCAAACCCATTTGTATTGGACAAAAACTACTAAAATATCCTCCCAAATTTTCTCCCTTTTACCTAGAGTCATTAATTTTATCTTAAATCCAACTTAAGGATCCGTTTTGATCAACTCAAAAGGAAACACCCGAAGAAGAGGTAATAATTTCACCACCCTCTTTCAAGTTCTTTTCTTCTTACACTTCCTCTTTATTTGTTGTTTCCATACCAAAATAATAAATCTATTACCTTCTACATACTGTGATGTTATTATAAATATGGTACAACCTTATTCATTATTCTATCCATCCTATAAATGACAAAGTCGCCATACGTGTGTACGTACGGCTTACCGTCTCCACGTCGTGGTGTAGTTTTTTATTCAAACACTACATTATTTTTATGGGTATAATAATGAGTATAAATGATTTAAATAATAAATATAAAATTTTAATTGTTATGTATATATGATATACCATCCAATTACATACGATTTCACCATCAATATAATGATATTTTCTCTCATGTGTACGTGTGGATTCTCGTCTCCACGACGCGATGAGATTCATTTTCAGGTTCACCATTCAACGATGATTATAAAAATATTTATTATTAATAATTATGTAATATATGAAATCATAGTGCTACTTGAGATATATATATGTATATACTTATATATATCTTATTCACTTACTTTCGTTCAATGCGATATGAAAACGGAAACACCGTTTATGCGTATGTATGGCCTACCGTCTCCCTAAATGGTGCCTTCCATTTCATATATCTATATATTATAATTATTTATATTCTAAATATATATGATATATAAATAAAGTTTTATACTCTTTAATTATTTAATTCATGATCTAAATGATACAATCAAGAATAACAAGTTAAAACACATAAGATAAAGAAAACGATTATTACTTGAAATGTTAATTTAACATGGAAATCATTATTAAATGGGTAGTATAATGTCATAAATGAATCATGAATGATATAATAAATATTCATATGGTTCTGTTATAATTTAATAACATACTTTGGTCATTATACAGAAGCTTAAACGTACCCTCGACCAAAGGAAAGTGCAAGGTAAGGGTTAATTTCTCAATCTCATTATTATTTGAGATTGTTTATGTGTAAGTTTTTACTGGAAATGTTTATTATCTATGTCCATGTTTCACAAAATAGTTTTCAAAGGGTTTATTTTAAAGGACTCTTTTACTAAAACATCATTTTAAATGTTTTAAAGATTTATTCTTCTAAACCTTTCTCATTAATTTCCATGTTTTCAAAATGATTTAAAGGATTTATTTATATAGACATGAATGTTTTTAAATGTTAATTCCTTTAAAAAGTTTCAAAGTGGTATGGGATACTTTTATTCAAAAATATCTTTTAAATGACTTCCTTTATAAATTTTTTGACTTTTAAAATGATTTCATGAAAAATGGATTTTTATCTCAAAGTGTTTAACTGATCATTTTTAACTATGTCAACATCCTGTACTGGATATTATTCTTGATCAAGGTTGATTTATTATGATAAAAATATCCCATATTGTATTAAAGGTTTTGGGATATGTTTTATTTTGGATGTGTTATTTTTATACCATTGATTTTTTATGGATAAAGTAATGACATTTCGTATGCTAGTTTTAATACGAATGTTTATATTATGTTTAATCCTTTTCATATGAGGAATGCATTGGACTTAGTAAGTGATGGGTGGAGCTAGTTATAGCTCCTTGATGCATCAGTAGGTCTCATGAGACAAACTAGTGTCTTGGAACAAGGCCTTGACAAAATATTATTTGTAGTCTTGGCACAAGGCCTTGACTAAGTGGTTATGAAGTCTGGCATTATGCATTCCATCATTATGAAATTGGCTATTGATATTGCATGTGATTATTCGATTAGTAGAATATCCATGTGAATAAGTAAATGTCATTATTTTTTTTATCTTTTTCCATATTATGATGAATTTTAAGTTTAAAATTCTTTTGTTTTAGTGTTATACATTACCTTAAGTATTTATGTTTATTTATGAAAGTTTTTTGCTATATTATTATCCTTATTGAGAATCTGAGCTCACCCCTTTCTATGTTTTATGTTTCCCAGGATGAGAAGAAGTATATTAAGACTGACCTGTAGGGATAGTATAAGGATATGAATGTGGTCAATGTATACAATTTTGTTTTTGTTTTTCATTTTATAATATAATGTAACGTTCATGTATGTAATCTATTTTCTAGGACTGGTAAACTAATTGGTCCTTCGGGAATTGATTCCTTGTAATCATGTCAATGTATTAAAATAATGCACCGACTCTAGGTAACTGGGGTCGGGGCGTTATATATTCTGCACCTCCTACCTCGTACTGTCAGTTAACATGTCTATAAAAACATTAATTATGCCAGTGCATTTAAAATCTTCAAATATGACCGTTAGAAATTAAACTAAAAAACGACAAAATAGATTAAGAAACGGTGTCACAGTCTATCTATATACGGTGTCTCCATGAAGTGGTGTCTCCAGGATACAGTGTCTCTTTCTTTGTCTTTGAGTGGTGAGATAGCTATGATGGCATAGTTTTATAGAGATTAGGAACTGGTATCATAGATACGGTGTTAGGATCACCGTGTCTGGTCACAGTGTCTAGATGGTCCTAGTGTTTGGATGGTCACAATGACTAGATGGTCACAATGCCTGGATAGTCACAGTGTCTGGATGGTCATGGTGTCTATATGGTTATGGTGTCGGATGTTCACGGTGTCTCGATGGTTATGGTGACTGGATGGTCACGGTGTTTGGATGGTCATGGTGTTTGGATGGTCACAGTGTCTGGATGGTTCCGGTGTCTGGATAGTGACGGTGTCTCGATGGTTACAGTGTCTGGATGGTCAGGGTGTCTGGATGGTTACGATGTCTAGATGGTTACAGTGTCTATATGATTACGGTTTCTAGGTCCTTTTCCAGAAAAACACTATTGGTGGTAGACTCATGGTTTCTCTGACTTATTCAAATATCTGTATATGGACTTAAACAGTGATATTAAAAGAGTGAATTAAACTTAATCATTAATAAGATAATTAAAAAAATAGTTTACAATAATTATTTAAGGCATAAAGAAACTAATAATCTGTTAACATGTTTCAAGGTAGATTAAACAGGATTAAAAGGATTTACAGAATTTATATGATTTTTGATCATTAAAACATGATTATTTCATGAAGATTCCAACAATCTCCCACCTTTTTATGATCACATATCATGTGAGTGAGAGATTTATTCTTATGTAATGTGTCTCTTCTTTAATGTGCATTTAGTGCATATAGAATACATATTTCTCCTCCTTTTGGGATTACCAAAATGAGTAAATAATAAGTAGACAATAAAAGTGCACAATGAATTAGATGGATAAAAGGTGTCATTAAAAATTGTAAGGAACAAGAGTATATAAAACATCCCCATAAAAAGATAGTAATAACTATTCTTCAACACTATCTTGTATTATCTTTTCCCTTGGCAGCAACATCATGAGAATAATCCATAGAAGCATAGGTAAAAGTGGGAAAAGGGAGTGAAATAGTGGATAGAGATAGAAAATGGAGTCCTTAAAAACATAAGGGACCAAGGTAGGTGCAGTAGAGGACCGGGAAAACTATTGATCAAGGATTATAGGAAGAATATTACTCAGAGCCTAAGAGACAGACATATATGTGGAGGGTAGGGTAGAGGATGAGAAGGTAGGCAAACAAGATCTCAGGGGTGCAGCTGCGGGAGCAACAATGGCAGTACTCTGAACATGAAGATAAGGCTACAAAAGTTTGATGAAGTCAGTAATAATCTCACCACCATACATTTTAGATTTCTCAAAGTCATCATTGTTTTCCATAAACTTATCCAACAAAGGAGTGAAATCTTTGAGATTTTGGACTTGAGTTTTGAAGGCTTGAGTTACAGGAGGGATCCTCAGATTCTCCATAAGGTAATTAAAGTGGTTTTTCATGTCATTCTTAGAGAAGATTCGATTGAAGTAGATGTCCACATTCTTAGCAATTTCTTGTTGATCATCATTGGAAATATTGGAGTGAATTCTCACCAAATCAAGAACACTGTCATTGTTCTTGATAACTTCATATAGATATTCCTTGGAAAATCCACTAAACACATTTTGAAGTTCTTATTTGACAACAGTTCGAAGAAGATCACTCTCTAAAGAGGGTTGACATGATTTTCCAGAAGTACGAGAAGTAGTGACAGCCGAGGTAATGGATTTGAGTTGATTTAGAACTTTATGGAGACATCCCTTATACTCATCGATTAACTTATTAAGACCAATAACCTGCTCATGTATCTCTATAACAATCTACATGTTTCTCTCAACTACCTTTTCAGCTAAGGAAGTTAGATGAGGTTGAATTTGTGAGGATACTTCCTATGGGGTATGAATAACAATATCCTCAATGGGATAAGAAACAGGTTCTAATATTGAGGTTACCACTCTCTGTAGTTCTTCAACCATGCCTCTTAGAGTTTTTACTTCATCACTAAGCAGTTTGTTCTCAACTCTGACTTCTTAAATCCAATGAATCATCTTGGATTGAATATGCCATATGACTTTTTTCCAATAATAGTGAAGAATCTATTTCACTCAGATTGGTTACAAGAGCCAGTTGGGTATTCATGAGTTTCTCAACTCCACCAAATAGGGTATCTTAAAATGATTTTAGATCATCCTTATTCACAAAGTTTGGAGATTATTGTGAGGGTTTAGGAATTGAAGCTAAGACAGGCTTAGGTTCCTTGGTAGAGATAGCTTCAGGTGAAGATGCCAGTTTCAAATGAAACATAGTTGAAAGATCAATTCCTTTAACTGAAAATTCCTGGGAATCAGTCACATCAAAATAACTAGGGAATTAGTACCTTGTATCCATTGAGCCTGGATCAATTGGATTAGGAACTTCAAAAGATTCCGGATTGGGGGATTCTCCCCCTCAATAGGTGCATCTTTCCAAAGACTGAGAGATTTAGATCCTTGATCTATTTCCATGAATTCATCCATAATTTCCTCAGCCATTTCATTTCTAGGCAACTAAAAGGCTTACTCTATTATCTCTTCAGTAGAATGAATAATTTCAAGAATAGATTATTCCTCTAAGTGTTCCTCAATGTAAGATTCTTGCACGATAGGAATATCTTCTTCTATATGCTCTTCTGCAACACTCTTTCCACTTACCTTAGCAATAGATTCTTCTTTTGAAGAAAGTTATTCTTCTAGATCAAAAACTTTTTCAGGAATAGGCACTTCATTTCCAAATAATACTTGAGGAGAAGATTCATTATCTTCCTCAACTAGAATAGTTTCTATTGGAGGTACAACATCCTATTCTTCTTCTTCCTCATCAGAATATTCAACAAGTTCATCTGGCTCCAAACCAAGATAAAAAATATCCTTAGGTCATGAAGGGTGTTCCACCGTATTAAACTTTTCATAAACTCTATCATTATCATCCACCCATGATTTCCTCGATGGATTTTAATTGATTTTTATTCTCTTTACTATAACTTTTGAAAGACATAACTCATAATCTTTTATGACTTCTTCATCTGGTCCAACCAATCCTATTTCATGAAGGATAACTGAGATAAGCCTTGAATTGAACAGGGAGTTTGACTTGGAGGTTGTTTCGATCAACTCACACATATGGTGTACAATATTCTTTCAAAGGATGATCTTATGTCCATTTATCAAAAGATGTATCAAAAATACATCATGATATTTGAGTACAACAAAATCCCCTTTTATGGGACTAATCAAATTCTGAAAAACTTAAACAAGAGTCTAGAATCACCATCTAGCTTGGTAGCTATGGCTCTCCTCTTAGTTTCATTTCCAGTTAAACTTCTCAAAGATTTTTCCAAAAAAAAAAAAGAAATCACTTGGAGGTTGAGTACCTCTCTGGTAGTCCTCACAAATACCCTTGTAATGTATCCTAATGCATGAGGCCTATAACCTCAAAGAAAAGGTATAAATCTAACCATTGATCCAACTTCACACAACATAACCATATTCAAAATCAAAAGATAATTGAACGTACTGGTAAAAATGGGAAACTAGCTTCGGATAAATAGGCATATCCTCCTTAGTAAACCAAACTATCCAGCCTTGATCTATTATCACTTTCAACACCAAAGACTTACTTGATAGAAGCTACTTAGGGAATATCATTTTTTCAGGTACCACTACTATGTTCACTAGGTTCAGATTCAAGGGGACATTAGGTGCTAACTTCAGCGTGATTTTCAACTTCTTCTTTGAACTATGCTTCAAAAGATTTTTTGAAGAAGGGTGTTTCATCCTGGGCATTCAAAAAAGGTTCGGGAGAGAGAAGGGTTGAAAGAGGGGTTACGGTTTGAGAGAAGAGAGCTCGAGTGAATAACGAGTGAAACTTCTTTTATTTTATCATTTGGGGATATCAAGTGTCGCCGGATAAAAATCACGAGAAATTAAAATCAATGAATTACCATGATACAAATTATAATTTATAAATAAAACAGTAAATAATTTTTACGGTGAGATCGTAACAAGTATTCACAATGAGACTGTACCAATCATTCTCGGTGAGACAGTAATAGGTGTTCATGGTGATACCGTAACAGGCATTCACGGTGAGACCGTAACAGTGTGATTTCTAAACTGTGAGACCGTATTTTTTGATATAGTAAGTGTCAGACGGTAAATAGGAAATAGTAATTGTGAGACCGTAAACATGGAGCAATAACTCTTATGATAGTAAAACTATAGAATCGTTAGAGTTATACAGTAATCTTAAGATAGTGACTTGTGAAACCGTAAACTATGAAATAGTATACTTACTACTTAAGATTTATCATTCCACATTCATGTATGATGCAATCTATTATTTTAGAATTTAGTGGTTTGGTGAATATATCAGCAACTTGATATTCAGTTCCAATGAATTCCAAAGTGATGTCACCTTTCTGATAATGATCTCTCAAAAAGTGATGTCTTACATCAATATGTTTTGTCCTAGAGTGTGAAACATGATTTTTTGAGATGTTAATAGCGCTTGTATTATTATAATTTATAGGTACGTGCCTGAATTGATATCCATAATCTAGTAATGTGTGTTTCATCCACAAAAGTTTTGCACAAAAACTGCCAGTAGCTATATATTCATCTTCTACAGTAGATAATGCAACAGAGTTTTGTTTCTTACTACTCCATGATACAATTGACTTGCCTAAAAAGTGACATGTTCTAGAGGTTCTTTTTATATCTAACTTACAACCACCAAATTCAGCATCAGAATAACTCACTAACTCAAATTATTGTCCTTTGTGATTGAACAATCCTAGATTGGGTGTATGTTTGAGGTATTTGAAAATTATCTTAATAGAATTTAAATGAAATTTCTTGGGATTTTCTTGAAACTGATCACACATACACACACTAAACATAATGTTAGGTTAGATAGAAGTTAAGTAGAGTTATCTTCCAATCATTCCTTTTTAAGTGGTTTGATCAATAAGTTTTCCATCTTCATCGCGATCCAACTTACAAGTAGTACTCATTGGAGTCTCACTACTCTTAGTGTTATCTAATAAAAAATGTTTTATAATATCTCAAGTATATTTTCTTTGATTTAAAATAATACCATCATTATTTTGAAAGATTTTAAATCCAAGAAAGAATTTTAGTTCACCCATTAAACTTGTTTCAAATTCATTTTGCATCATTTTAGAAAATTCAATACATAAAGAATTTTTTGAAGATCCTAAGATAATGTCATCTACATAGAATTGAACTACTAAAACATAATTCGAAATTCCTTTTATAAAAAGGGTTGGATCAGATATTCCTTTTGTAAAATATTTGGAAATAAGAAAAGTACTTAATCTATCATATCAAGCTCTTGGAGCTTGTTTTAAACCATATAAAGCTTTTGATAATTTAAAATTTTGGTTTGGAAAATGAGGTTTTGTAAAACCAGGGGGTTTCTCAACAAAGAAATCATCATCTATATACCCATTTAGAATTTCACTTTTGACATCCATTTTATATAGTTTGAAATTCAGATGTGCCACATAAGAAAGCATAATTCTGATGTCTTCAAGTCTAGATACTGGTGCAATGGTCTCTTCATAGTCAATTCCTTCTTCTTGACTATAGCCTTGTGCAACCAATATATCCTTGTTTCTAACTATATTACCATCTTCATCTACCTTATTTCTAAACACCCATTTAGTGCCTATGGTGAATGTGTCTTTGGGTCTTTCAAAAAGTTTCAAAACTTTGTTCCTTTCAAACTGATTAAGTTCTTCTTGCATAGCCATCACCCAAAATTCATCATTGATAGCATCATTAATTTTTTAGGTTCAAGTTGTGACAATAATAATTTATGTTCAACCTAATTTCTAAGAGAATCTCTAGTTTGGGTTCCTTTGTCTAAGTCTCCTACAACAGCATCTAAAGGATGGTTCTTAAGAGTTCTAATAGCTCTAGAAAAAGAAGGACTAGTGATTCCAAGTTCTTCAATAGGATCTGGTTCATTGTGACCAGAATCTAAAGAATTTCTAAAACTAGAATTTTTCATAGATCCCTTTACAGGATGGTTAGAGGATTTTGAATTAATGTCTAGATATGATACATCTTCCTCCAGGTTCCCTAGAGTGATATTAGGATCATGTGGATATGTTTCCTCTAATTTGACATGGACAGATTAATCCATACATTTAGTTCTTTTCTTAAACACTCTAGAGGATTTACAAGAAATTGAATATCCTAAGAAGATTCCTTCATCAATCTTGAATGAAAATTTTTCAATATTGTCCTTAGTATTAAGGATATTGACTTTTCAACCAAATACTTTGAAGTAGTTAAATTTGGGTTTTCTATTATTCCACAAATCATATGGAGTTCTTTTAAGGATAGGTCGAATCAATAATCTATTGATTATATAGCATGATGTATTTACAACTTCAATCCAAAAGTAAATAGGTATGTCATATTCACTCAGCATCGTTCTAGAAATCTCTTTCAGGGTTCTATTTTTTATTTCTACAACTCCATTCTGTTGAGGTTTTCTAGGGGTAGAGAAATTATGGATATAGCCATTTTGAGATTAGAAGGATTCAAACTCTTTATTTTCAAACTCACGGCCATGATCACTTCTTAAGGATTTAATTTTATTTCCCCTAATATTTACTAAAATTTTGGCATATTTGGTTAAATGAGAGTAGGCTTCACTTGTGTGATCCAAAAAAAGTCCATGTATATCTAGAAAAGTCATCTACAAGAATATAAACATAGTGCTTTCTAGTTAAAATAGAAACTATATATGGTCCAAAAATATCCATGTGAACCAATTCAAGTGGTTGAGAAGTTGACACTTCTTTCTTTGGTTTGAAGGAGATTTTGTGTTTCTTCCCTTTTTGACAAGGATTAATCACTTTATCATTTGGAAACTCAAGTCTAGGTAAGTATTTGACTAAGATTTTTCTAGTTAACCTTCTAAGGGAGTGAGTGTTACAGTGTCCTAGTATCTTATGCCAAAGATAAGACTCTTTGTAAAACACACTTAAACATGATGCATTTTGAGAAGCTAAAGAATGTAAGTGAACAAAATACACATTTTCATTTCATAATGCAGAAAACACTAATTCATTTTTAGAATTAAAAACATTGCAGGCATCATTTTCAAAATTTTACATGAAATCCATCATCACATAATTGTGAGATACTTAGAAAATTATATTTCAATCCATTAACAAAAATTACTTTTGAAATCAAAAATGAGATAGAGTTGCCAATTTGGCCAAGGCCAATAGTCTTTCCTTTGGCATTGTCACTAAATGTGACAAGTCCTCTATCAATTTTTATTAAGTTCTTGAAGCATGAATAGTCTCATGTCATGTGTATCAAACACCCACTTTCCAAGTCCCATATGATTTTACATGAACTCTATTACAAACTTTACTATAAAATAGTCAAATAAAAACAGATTTTGGTTCCCACACTTGTTTGGGTCCAGTAATATTAGTGACTAGTGCCTTAAGAACCCATATCTGCCTCATAGGTTTCCTATAACCATTATGTAAATTATTTGAAAAATAAACTCTATTTGGTCCAGAAAAGCTTGAAACAGTAGAGTTTATCATAACTTGATCTAACTGAATGTTTTCTAGAACTATGAGTAAATATTTATGTCCTAGATTTAGAAACAAAATTAGTTCTTTCAAAATATCTTTTACCAGGTTGATAGTCAATGCCAGTAGTATATTTAGGAGAAATATGTTTACCTAGAATTTGTACTAAAGTATATTTACCATTAATAAACCTTTTAATATCCTTTTTCAATTGCTCATTATATAGTTTTAGTTTATTATTCCCTTTGAGTAATTGATCATTTTTCTCTCTTTCTATATTGATTTGATTTTTAACAGTTTAGGTAAGAGAATGTTGTTTCTTTAAATACTTGTATTTATCTTTTATTTTATTGCATGCCTCTTCAAGCATATTACAATATTCAAAAATTTCTTCATTAGACATATTTTCAGAGTCACTCTCATCTCCAGAATAATAGTAATTGTGTATAGGTGATTCCAGTGTTACCTCAGATGTGTTTGTCATAAAACACATATTGTCTTTTTTAGCCTTCTCATCATGTGAAGATTCTGAGTCACTTGAAATTTCCTCAAAATCACTCTATGTTTCTTTCATTTCCTTTTATATTTTCTATATTTTTCCTCGTTTTTATTTTTGTACTTGAGCTTGGGAAATTCAGCCTTGATATGTCCCTTTCTCTTACATTCATAGCAGAAAATCTCATCAGACTTGTCACTTATTTTCCAATATTTCTTCCAACTTCATTTTTGATAATATATTTTCTTGGAGTTAGGATTTCTGAAAAAGTTCTCCTTCTTGAAAAATATCTTAAACCTTCTATCTAATTGAGACATCTCCTCATCACTATCAGGTGATGATTGTTCACTATTGAAACTTTCTACAGAAACTTCCAATTTCCCTTTCTCTTTGTGTTTAGAGGTGGTGGTCTTGAACGCAACAGATTTTCTTTTGGGTTCATCCTCCACTTCCTTTTCTACTTCCAGCTCCTCTTCAAACATCATCAGTTTTCCAATGAGTTCTTTTACAGGTATCTTTCTGATGTTGCATGACTCTCTAATAGAGACAGAGGTTACTCTCTATCTTTCAGGTAGACATATGAGAATCCTCATGATCTGTTCTTTGGTGGTGACTTAACTTCCAAGAGAAATCATGGTGTTGAAAATTTCGTTGAACCTGAGATACATGTCAGAAATAGGCTCATCAGGTTTCATTTTAAAGTTATCATATTTAATAGTACAAGTATTAAGTCTCATTTCTTTCACACTAGAAGTTCCTTCATGTGAGATAGACAAGGTATCCCAAATTTTATGGGCAGTTTTACATGTAGAGATTCTATTAAATTCCTCATCTTCTAAATAAAAGTATAAAACATTTATAACTTTGTAATTGTTTTTGTAGGCAGTTTTGGTAGGTTCATCCCAAGTGATTCTATTAGTAGTATGAATCTTATATTCATCTATAATTTAAGAACATATTTCAAAGCTCATACTTTCTCTATGCATTTTTAATTTTATATTCCATTGATAATAATTGGTTCCATTAAAGAATGGTGTTCTATTTTTGGAAGAACCTTCTAATCTATTATCCATAATACAGAAATACTTTACAAGATCTAGAAATTTAGAATTAACAGAAATTTATAGATCTTTAAAGTACAACTACAATCACAGTTGAATAGGGTCAAAAATAGAGTTTTACTAAAAAACCTTTGATACCAAATGTTGGTTATAGAAGAGCACTCAAGATGGGGGTGAATTGAGTATATATTCAAAATTTATGTTTAAAATTTATTCATAAAACACAGTTCCCTAATAAAGATAAATACAGCCTAGTCAATCAAGGTTATACGGTTATGAAATTTTGAATATTTAAATAACTTATTAGAAGATTGATTAATTCTCAGTAATATTAATATCAGTTATTAACATTACTTTTGAAGATATTATAATAAGGAAAAACAATTATAATTTCTTTCCTAGATTAACTATCAGAGTAAATTTAGTGATTCCTAAATTAAACAGTAAAACAGAGACAACTAAAAGTAAACAACACAGCAGATATAAAACAAGTGGTTCAGTCTTAAGACGAGACCTAATCCACTCCACTTAGTGATCGCCTTATATAAAAAAAATTGATCCACACCCTGGATCAGGGTTCACAATAGTACACAAGACTGTCCAGTTCTTGTGATCTCTTCTACAGTTCTTTGTGGGTATGAACTAACAAGTCACACACAACCTCTTCCACATTTATCTGTGGGAAAACACAAGTGTAATAAGATGTAAGAGAAGGGATATCTTGTATCCTTTAGTTTTATGGAAGGGAAATTGCATGTTTAATAAATACACACACACTGCTTGAAAGATAATAAAAATAATACACAACAGAGCAGAGATGATGAGATAATGTTAGAAGTGCTCTATGTGTTAGTCTATATAGCTCTGGACTTTTGGGATGAAGAAGATGAATAAATTGAGTCCTCCCATGGAAAACAGAGCATCGTAAGTCAACTAGAACTGGCTCGTGTTATTCATGGATTTGATGATGCGGAAATGTTTTTGACTCTAGGATTTTAGTATACTTCATGTGTTCCTCAGCAGTGTTGGGTTGCATGAAAGATAGTGCTTCTTTGTTATCATGCACACACTTGTTTTTCTATTACACTATCAACACTACAATCACCACGATCACACCCCTATTTTCTTCTAGCCACATTGTTCTTTTTATTCTTGGAATGGATATGTTGTAGCTGAAAGGATGCATGTATTCTACACCTCGTACCTCGTACTGTCAAGTAACATGTCTACAAAGAAACATTAATTAGGTCAGTGCATTTAAAAGCTTCAAATATGACTGTTATAAATTAAACTGAAAAACAAAAAAAAACAAATTATGAAATGATGTCACAGTATGTCTTTAAATGGTGTCTCCATAAAATAGTGTCTCCTTGAAATGGTTTCGCCTTCTTTGTCTTTGAGCAATGAGATAGCTATAATGGCAAAGTTTTATAGAGATTGGGAACCAGTAGCACAGATGCAATATTAGGATCACGGTGTCTGGTCACGGTGTCTAGATGGTCATCGTATCTAAATGGCCACAGTGTCTAGATGGAAAAGGTGTCTGGATGATCATGGTGTTTGGATGGTCACGGTGTCTGGATGGTCACAGTGTCTACATGGTTACCATGTCTGGACGGTGATAGTGTATGGAAGGTGACAATGTCTGGATGGTCACAGTGTCTGGATGGTTACAGTGTCTTGATGGGTACGGTGTCTCAATGGTCACAGTGTTTGGATGGTTACGGTGTCCAGATTTTTATGGTATCTATATGGTTGCGGTATCTATATGATTATGGTGTCTGAGTCATTTTCCAGAAAAACACAACCGGTGGCAGACTCACGGTTTCTCAGACTTAGTCAAATATCTGTATACAGACATAAACAGTGATATTCATAGAATGAATTAAACTTAATCAATCATAATAGAATTAAACAAAATAGTTTACAATAATTATTTAAGCCATAGAGAAACTAATCATCTGTACACATGATTTAAGATAGATTAAATAGGATTAACATGCTTTACAGAATATATATGATTTGTGATTATTAAAACATGATTAATATATGAGGAGTCCAACACTATCCATGTTTCTTATACTCTAGATTTAATTAATTTTAAATTTAAAATATTGAGAAGTTTTAATATTAAAATATGGAATTAAAAAGTCATTATGTTACCATTTATAAAATTATTTTCAAATAAACCTATGTATTTTTTTGACAAAAATATTACTAAAATGTTAAGAAAAATATTTCTCATTATTTCCATCACATTATCTTATATTTACAATGAATATCCCTCCCCTATTTATTATTTTTTATTTTATTTTTATATCACCCAATATTTTATATAGTAGTATTTTTATTTAAGGTGATTGAATTTTAGTATCATCCAATCCAATATCTGATTTTTTATGAGATACCCAAAAAAATGTTATATATCGAATTTTATTTCTATGGGTTAGTCATGTTATAGATTTAATAAATTTATGATTAATTTAATTTAACATACATTAATATGGATTTATAATTACATGATGGATGTTCTAGGAATTATATATCCCTCCAATGCTGTAAATGCCCATATTTTTCTCAAGCCTTCCATTGACATTTTATGGTGTTAGGTGATTCAAGAGAGTTTTCATAATTTTTAAATGTTATTTTAATTTTTTTTTACAATTAATAAAATTAATTTTAATGTTTTTAAATGTGAATTTTAAAATTAATGACTTATTTAATTCTTTTTTATTTTATTTAAAAATATTTTTAAAAAATACTGTAATTCTCAAAATGATATTTTTCAAAAGTATAAATCTATATTTTATTTTGTTTAAGATATTAAAATCGTATGAATGTATTATAATATATAGATTCAAATTCTTGTTTCTAGTTTTGATTTAGTATCTCATTTTAATAAATTAAAAGAAAAATTAATTAAAACAAAGGGATTTAAAACTAGATGTCAACAAGATAAATGAAAATTTTGAATTTCTAAAATTATTTCTAAATATTTAGGGATTTAAATTGGTTGTTAAATTGATATGAATTTATTGGAAATTTTGAGTGCTTCATTATGGAATATCTGGTAGAATTGTTATCTATATTTTAAAATTATTAATCTCCCTTCCTTTTTGGTTATCATGCTTCCTATTGAGCCTCTATGATCTAAGATTTATTCAAGAAGTATTTAATGAGTAGATGAACCCCCTTCCATGTATATTTCAGGTTGTGATCACCCTCTCTCTATCTCTATTTGTATAATGTGATAGGTAGGGGATTTTTATTCTATTTTATTATTTAAGAATGGTGGTGGTAGAATTAATGTATGATTACGATAGTTTATTGTTTATTTTTTGGTTATATATGTAATATTATTGGTTTTTTGGAGGATTTTGTATAATCTTGGATCTGGAATCAGAGTCCTTCTAAGTAGAGTTTCTTAAACTATTTAAGGTAGTGGATTTCTAAAATTTCATTTATATTCTGAAATTACTATGCTTGATATATGGTGGATCCGTCTAAGTTACCTAGTTAAACCTAAAGTACATCCTTTTATATCCCATTATACCAAATGACTAGAACTTTTGTAATTTTTCTACAATTGTTTAACCAATTTACTAGAATGATAGTGCTTCCAACATCCTTTTATTTAAAACACACCCATTAATATCATGAATAATTTCTTTAAAAAAACTTAACTTCTTCTAATCTTGATAAAACCAATATGATTTAATAGATGATAATTAAAATTTATTCCTTAGGCTTGCTATTTTGAATATGTGGTCCAGGGGAAGGTATCCTCTAACTTATGTGCTATATTTATTGACTCCCTATTTGTAATTAGTGTTTTATATATATTGAACAGGTTGATGGATTCTTATATATTCTCATATTTATTATTTAACTCGTATCTCAAGCTCAATTTTACAGAACTCTTTCCTAAGAGAAAGGATATGTTGTATGATTTCTCCTTGTATTGATTAGTTTATATTTATCTCTTACATGTTATAATTACTAATCTTATTTGCCTAAATATATAAATTTTATCTATTACTAAAAAAGATAAGTGGAAGATGGTGTGAAATCAATTATAAACCATGAAATGGGAATATGATTAGGTTGTTTGGATCTCTTCTTCTCTATAAGATATAATTGGTGATTTTTTATTAAATGTTGCTATATTGACTAGATAATTCGATCTAATATATATAAGAAATTTCAAGAATGAAATGAGAATGTAAATATAGAATTTAATTAAATGATATTGTAAGTATAATGTAATCAAAGTAGGAATGGAATAAAACCTGGAATGGTTAAAGGTATTGAAACTGGAGTTATGAATAGGATGTACGTTGATATTAATATTAAATGATGTTAAGTAAAGAAATTAGATTTTGATTTTGGGGTGTTGTTAGAATTGAGAGGTATATTTATTCTTATAGGTTCTATTCTTTTATTAAGTTTTTTGGTTGTTTTAGATATAGAGGATTATTCTATATTCTTTGTTCATATAGATCTACTAGGTATTATCCTAATCTATAATTAAGATTGTAATTGACCTAAATGTTATAAAGAATGATTAGTGGGGGTTCTTTTATATTAGCGGGGTAAATTGAAAGTTTTTTGAACTCATATTGATAGAGAGTATGTGATGGAATTGTTTAATGGTAGAACTTATATAGGACTCCTCTAAAGTGTAATATTTATAGAGTTGATCTTACGGTCGATCGATTTCTCTTATAGTCAATCCTTATAGTTGATTTATCGCATTGTGGATCCTCACGGTCGATTAGTTGTTCTTTAGTTCAATCCTTACTATAGATAAGTTTTTCGTGTGGTTGATCCTTATAGTTTTTCCTATTCATGGTCAATATTTATGATCAACAGGTTATTCAGAAGGTAAGTTAGTGGTTTCACTTACAGTCAATCCCCAGGGTTCTTCAATTGTTATTTTGGTTTATATTTATGGTCAATCTACTTTATGGTCTATCTTTATTGTTGATAAGTTGTTCATACAGTAATTCAATGTTTGTAATATTTTTTTTATCCTCATTTTCAACCAGTTCTTATTGCGGTTTTTCAATTTTTCTTATGAAAAAACCTTATAGTCATTGTACTTTACATTCGATCTTAACCATTTATAGATTGTTTGTAGAGTAAATTTGTTCCTTCTATATATAGTTGATCCTTATAAATTATTTTTCTCACATTCAATCCTCACAATAGACTAGTTTGTACAAGAAATCAATCTTTATTCTCAATTGGTTAATCATCAGGTTGATCCATATGATTGGTCTAATAGCATAATAGATACTCAAGGGAAATGGGTTGTTCTTATGGTCTCTTTTTTTCCTTGAAGTTATTCAGCACGGTCGATCATCACGGTCGGTGGTATGTCTATACGGTTTATTTTTTTATATAGTTTACCGACTCTTTAACATTGAGGTAAGTTAGATTAATAAAATTATGAGGATACATATTGGTGTAACTTCTATATAAATTAATAAATTGAGCTGAAACTGTTGGATGAAAATTATATGAATAAAAATGATTAAATAACAATAATTATTATGAAATATGACTCAATAATGACGTGAGTAAATGAAGTAGTAGATGGAACTTCCCTATTTTTTATGATATTTCCTTGAAGTGATGCTTATTATTATATCTACGCTTCTATCTATTTTTTCCATCAAAATACATGATTTTTGAATGTCACTTATGCATGTTTGAATGTTTTTATTATATGATATTTATGTGATGTTTTATTGGGATATTGTTATTTAGTGTTTTTTGGTAATGAGAAATTATGGGATTGAGTCCAAATACACATGGGAAGAGGATGTGGTGATTATGGTGTGGTAATTTGATGGCTTCATGGGGTGTGGGATATGAGGTTGAGGTTATGGAAAGGTATATTAGTCTTATGTGTTTATTATTTCTTGGTTCCAGATCATTCAGTGAGGGGTACTCCTATCATCTCATTGTTGGTCTGAGTTCAAAACACCTTAAGTTGAAAAGTTAGGGTCGTGAAAATTATATTTATTGTAGCCTCAGTTTCTTAAAATAAACATTATGTTGTTTTTTTCATTGACTTTCAATGGTTATTTTATAATAGAAGTGGGATGGTTAAAAGGAATGTAGAATAAACTATGGTAACTGAAGATGATGGGAATATCTTTTATTTATGATGGCTTGGATAGTGGTTATTTTCTTATAATATCGAAATATTTATCATTTTGTGGATATAGTTTATACTAATAGAAGTGGGGATTAATATTATTTCTATCTATGGTTGATTATATTTATTCTTGTTTTGAGTTTTGTCATACTTAGTGTTTATACTCATATCAATCTTGACACACTTATTCCACTTGATATTTTACATCTTTAAAATATGATCCAACTAAGTAATCAAAATTTCTCACCACTCTACAGTGTTCCTATGTTTCTTTTCAGGATACCTCAATAGAGAATGGGATCGTTGCTATTCGGGTAACTAAGGTGAAGCATAGGAGGTGGAGTGAAGCTCAAGAGCTCTATCATTCATTTCTTTGGATGTTTTTCATTCTGTTTCATAAAGTCATATCTGGGATTAAAAATTTTAAACTCTCTATTTATAATATAAATGGATTTTAATGATAAATCATTTATCTCTTCTTTGATTCTTTTTATAAGGGTAATGCCTCTCATATTTGTGATAGATACCTCCAATGCTGGTTACTGACCTAAGCCCAATTGGAGGTGGGATTTAGATTAAATACCCACATTTACTACTAGGCTAGGAAGGATACTAATAGAGGGGGTCATTGAAAATGGTATCAAAGATTATGATTGAGAGACATTATGAGTTTTGAGTAAGGCATAGGTCAGTATTGTAGGGTTCAGGTAGGAAAAACAAATTATATAGGCCTAGCATGTGATGTGGGAAGAGGATACAGGCTAGTACATGAGTATTTAGGGCCCTATTTTATCATATTTAAGGACCTTATTGTCCTAGTAAACATGTTTTGGTGGAAATTGTCTGATTATAGGGTACAAATTTAATAAGGGATCATACATCATTCTCTTAGATTCCATTATAAGACTAGGATGTTGATCTATGATTTTTTATTTGTGTGATTACTTATTATAACTTATGCTGATGTTTTATAAAAAATATAAAAAAATTATATCCCATTTTATTAGTTTTCTCATGGTAGTTTGAAACATACATTATTTTGAGTATATAACATGATTTGATACCTTCATTCTCTAACATGAAATATTCAATTTTAACTTAAAATTTAAATCATGATGAACCAGTAAGTACAATCTTTAAATTAAAGATAATTTTTTACATTGGGAGTAGCATGATGATAAGTTTTCATTAATGGAGAAGTGTGATTGAAATACTATTTTTTCACGATAAATATTCCCTATAAATTTTTCATTCAAATACTTCCATGTTTAGTTGAATCTTAAAGTATGATTTATGTTAGATAACCTATAAAGACATATTTTGAATTCAATACAAATTATTTGTATCATTCTTTTAAATTAATGAGGTATTCTATGAATTAATAATTTTGTTTTGTTTAAATTATTTTAAGGATATTTTCTCTTTGAATTAATAATTCCCTTGATGAAAAGAAAAGTTTATAATTTTATAGAAGTTCTTTTATGGAATGTTTTACATTTAACATTACTAATATGAAATTACATTTCTTGTAAAATAATTAAATCATGATTAATGAAATTATTATAATTGAATACATGTTCTATATGTGAAAATTTGTATTGGAAAACATTCCAAAATTATAATCCATTATTTTTTAACATATGTAAACTACTGAAGTGTTGATCATGTATGAATTTTACTAAAATCCATTAATTCATATTATAATATATAAAACATTTTTAGGTAAATTTAATGATTTTTTATAACACATGGTGTTTACATTATGAACTTAAAAGGAATTAATGATGCATAGTTAAATTAATAAGTGATGTGTTATTGAAAATAGTATATTTTATATTTATAAATGTTATTATTGTTTTAGGAAAGCATGCTACAATTTATGTCATGTTGATTATTGTTTACACCATGATAATATTTATGTAAAAGTT
The DNA here is from genome assembly GCA_963277665.1 of Viscum album. Taxonomy (NCBI): domain Eukaryota; kingdom Viridiplantae; phylum Streptophyta; class Magnoliopsida; order Santalales; family Viscaceae; genus Viscum; species Viscum album. Next base: position 1,844,540,538 of record OY728136.1, read on the forward strand.
ATTTAAATCTAATTAATTGATATAAAAAACATGTCATGTTAATTAAATAAACATGTTAAAATGGTGTTAGTAGTAAATAATTTTGATGCATGAATTTATTATCCATTTTGATATAATAATATGAAATTGAGTATTCCATGAATAACCTCAATGAAATACTACATATTATATTGCTTTAATATTTTGTGTTGGATTAAAAATTATTTCTCTCTTTAGTTATGTGTTATAATTTAATTCTTATGATGTTCTTATGTTATGTAATTTAACAAGCATTATATCTTCTAATCCAGAAGTAAGATATGAAATAAAATTCCATTATCTATAATATCTTTTGAAGATTATAAAGATGTTATATTTTTTCATATGATTCCAATACTATTCATTCCCATTGACATGTAAACATGATTATTCCATGTAGAAAACTATTTTAATAAATTGTCGAATGATGTATCTTGGGTTGGTCATTACTATCTTGATTAGTTATACATTATTAGTCTTACCTAGAATAAATTTTTTATGATAAATTTATTAATATAACTATAATTCTCATATATAATGATATATGGTGGAAGTGGTAATAGAGTTATAATATGGGATGTAAATAAAGGGTGTGGAGGATGACATGAAATGGTAATATATATGATAAATTGGAATGTTTCATGTGTTTACAGTGGGTTTAGGTTTGTGATTATGTTTTTAGTAGTTGATATACTATCCCTTGAGATTATATACTGATTTATGTGATGTGTGTTAACATGGGTGTTTTATATTGAATATAGATATTATATCAAAATTTCATTGATACATTGCATAAGAAAAGAAGAATGGAGAATCTTGAGTCATGGCCTTACTGGGTTTTCCATGGTAGGATATTATGAAGATCATAAGTGGTGCTTCTATTAATGAGTTTGTGAAGTGGAAATAATAGATAAAGGTTTATATTTAGTTGGTGAAGGCTTTTTATTAGTTTTGGGTTTAAATAGTGGTTGTATTTTTTGAAAGATGGCTTGAAGATGGAGGAAGATGAAATGTAGAGATCTGAATAGGATTCCATGGGACATGTTTCTTAAAATATTAGTAAATTTTTTTCATTTCTCACATGTAGATGAGTAATTGTATGAAGGGGATTTTGTATATCCAAAAGGTTTAGGATAGTTTGTGTATCATTGGGATTAATTATAAAAACCTCAATAGTCTATTTCGGAATTTCCTAACAAGTGGAATAGATTGGGTACAACACTTTGTATCCTTCTTAAGGACAGAGATTCAATGGTATATTGTTCCTATTCAGTTAATATCATGGGAAATGGTGAGAAACTAATAATAATTCATAAAGGTTAACCTTTCCTCAGTAATCACTCCATATCATAAGAGTGCCACATGTCAAAAGGAAACCTGAAAAGTAAGAAACAACTGATATCCCCCAAAAAAGGTCCCAACATAAAGCTTTGTCCCCTCATATATTCTCTATACCATACGTTACAACTCATCCATATATTATAGGGCCTTTATCCTTATCTATATCTGCATCTATTGAGTATACTTGGGTACCAATGGCAACCCAAGAAGGGTATGAGTACAACATAGTAAGAAACTATCAATAGTTTGTAAATAAATATCTTGTCTAAACAACAGTGTATATAGGCGTAGAAAAATAATATACAATATAATAAATGGAAAAATGTTTAACAAATAATAGTAACAAATTAACCTCTTTGGACCACGGGTTCCAAAGTGATACCCAAACCAACAAAAACTACCCCAACTAGTTTTGGTTGTTTAAACCATATACCATAGGGGTTAAACACTTTAATTTTGTAATCATTAATCAATTAATTTTTACGTACCAAGGAGCATCAATCCAAGTACCTACACCACGTCAAAACTATTAGTTCCCAAAGCTTCATGTTGTCACTCAAAACGATGGATATGGAGTGTCATGTCTGACATTTCAAAACAAGGAGGTAAGTCATCATTTCTAACCATCATATATCAATTATCTAAAGTCTCATTTCCATTATCCTTACCTATGGTTATGGAGAGTCATGTCTATCATATTAAATCATCCCATCAATAACCAATTTACAAGGTCCAACATACTTGGCCTTTTAGGGCATTAAAATAACAAGGGTGTGCCTTTTCAACATTCATTATTCCTTGTAGCCCTTTATATTCAACACATTTACCCAAATTCATGATTTAACTATTTTATAATTTATTCATATAACACAACCATTAAATGTTCTTTTAAACTATAAAACATCTTCTACATTCCCCTTTAACCATTTATCATTTTTTTCCTTTATCAATTCATAAACCATTTTATCCCTAAATTGATCCAAACTTCCTTGTATGCCATGCTAACAAGACATGACTAATTTAAACTCATAAACCCTCTATTACATCCTTTATAACCCATTTATACTATTTATAATGAATTTTAACACACAATGGGTTATCTTAGGTATGGTATCATGGTTATCAATGGACTAGATGGGGTCCGAGAAGGGTCTAACACATCATTTAAAATACCAATATATTATTATTAAAAAAAGAATAAAATGTGGATACCATTAGTGAAATAGAACATACCACATACACATGAAAAATTTTAGGACTATGGGAAATTTCTTTTAGACCCCCTGACTTAGGTTCATAGACAACCACTCATCCAATCCCAGCCATTAATTCAAGATAAAATGGATACAACCAAAAAAGCATAAAACTACCCGGAAATAGGTATCATGATATTTAAAATAATATGAATAACCAATCAAGTAATTATCCATTAAATGCATGTAAATGGACTCACTTACATGCCTAGTGATTTGAATTTTAATAAAAAACACTTCAAACACCATATAATCAAAGGAGATCCACCATTAGGAGAGAAGGGAGAGTTTATGTCACACCCTAGGCTATTGGGAGTAAAATTAGGGATAAATTTCAGTGAAAACATACAATGTTTTGGAGGGAAGAATAGTAGATTCACTAATTTTAATGAGGTTCATGGTATGGCTATGATATTTTACAAACTGTTCTATATCCGTGTGATCTCCTCTTTCCAAAGAAAAATCATGTCGTAGGGTTTTCTAGACCACGCATATGGTCTGTAAAATCATATGGACACCATGTGAATGTATCTGGACCCAACCCACATGGTTCTAAGAAACCAATCATTTTTTTTTTAAATTCTGCTCCACCTCAAACCATGTCACATGGTAATGGTTAATGGTTATTACTAATCATGCACTAATAGTGTTCCATGTGTTGTATGGCTAACTGTCTACACTTTTCAAGTCTCGAAATGCCGAGAGGCTTTGAAGACCTTCCCTACTCCCAGGAATCATTTTGAAATCCATTTAAAAATAGTTTAACCCAAATTAAAATAAAAAACATACCTCATTAAAAGGTAGGTATCTTAAAATATCCCCATAATATAACTGCTCATCCTCAATTTTCACTCCCCAGTGCCACTAATCCTCCAAGGTAAAAAGTGGGGATATCGAGACTGTAATTCAGTTTCCAACTACAATGTTTCCTCCTAAACATGACCATGTTACCACATTAATCAAACCAAAGGAATAATCTTCCCTATAAGAGTTTTCTCACTGTGATCCACAATACAAATCCGATGCTCCCCAAATGTTGTATTGCATTAAAACTCAATATCATCAATATAAATCGCATAAAAAAGATCGAGGTGATACTACCAAGTTTTTTACAAATGGAACACAACTTCATAGAACTATGCCATTGAGGAAGAGATAATAATATACACTACCATATTGATACTCTCCATCATCTGAAATTTCATAACATACCTAAGTCCCAAATTACCCTACTTATGAATCCAATAGTGACCTAGTATTGGTGACACATGAAGGATAATATTTTCACTCATAGTAAACTCAAGGGGTCGATAGAATCGATCGGTGTATGACTTATGTATACTCTAAGTTGTATCCATATGCTTCACGATCAACTATACATTCTCTAATTTCTCCTGCACAAGACCCAGTCCCAATAGCTAAAATTACCCTACTTCCATCAAACAAAAAAGGTGATCTATATGTCATACCATACAATGCCTTGTATCTTGTCTTATGAATAGTGTCATAATAAATATTTTTATAAGTGAAATCAATAATTTATAAGTGATTCTTATAGTAACCACAAAAATATTGGATGCATTCTTTTAGATTTCCCTTTAACACCTAGATAGTATTATCTAATATATCATACTTCTGTGGTTGGTTGGAAATAATCAAGAACACCTGAGTACTAAGTTCTTTTTATATCCTTTCTAGAATCTTGAATTAAAGAGGGGGTCCCTATATGAAAAAACACTCTAAGGATACCCCTTAAAAAAATATTATCTCCTAAAAATATAATCCATCTATCCAATCTATAGAAAATGTATCTAGAATCTGTAAAAAATGCTTCCTTGGTCTATTGATCCACAATCACCCTTATCACATCACTCTAATAAGGATTCCTTAGAATATCCACCATGAAATACATAGTAACACCATACCACTTAAATTATTAAAATGGAAAATATTGTAAAAGACTAAAAAAAATTATTATTATTTTCCTTCACCTGCTTATAGGTGTAACACTATGTCAGAAAACCAACAACATGCTTATTCATTCTCAACCACCAGTACTATCTATAAAGATCACAAAAAAATATTAGTCAAACCAGGATGAATCACACACTTTAGATAATGAAACTCACCCATCATATCCTCTTAAATACCTATAATCATATTAACCTAGTAATGAATTTGGGTGATCTCATTGCTATAGATGATCTAGTTATGAGGTATCTTACCACCATTAATGGTGTCCCTCAACAAGAGGCACTCTATATCATCATACTACCTCCTCTTAATTCAACTTAGAAGAGAGGGTTTAGTGGATAAATATGTTATAATCATCATCCTCCACTCCTCCTGAACATTTATATGAATCTCATCAAACAATTCTATAATATTCTACTCAAAACTATACTCTTGAACCTCTTGTTTATTTGTCTTATGACTCAAATAATCAACAACATTATTTCTTTTTACCAATGTAAAAGCTAGTTAAAAATGTAAATATTTCATTTAATAAACCCATATATATTTTCAAATATTTATATAACATCGAGAAAATATACATTTTAGGCTTTTATGATTGGTATAAACTGTAAAACTTTCACCTAGAAGACAATTTCACTAATAATTTAAGGGGTGAACCACTATGGCCAACTCAAAATCGTGCATAGGATTGTTCAATTCATGTTGTAGGGTCTCGATATTAAAAAATACATAATATAGTTATATTAAATATATAAATAACTTTATTTTCCCAAATATCCTTTAGTTTTAGATATTTAGAGAATTAAGAAAAACTCTGACATAGTAAAATCATACATTAAAGGTGAAAACTTATACTCAGTATCCATTTTCCACCCAAATGAAACCATTTTAAAATAAAAAATATTTTAATTTAATTTAATTAATTCAAAAATCTTATATTGACCGCATAATGTTTCCAAATATTCCTTAAAATCCTTTGAAAAATATTCAAAAACTTTTTATAAGCATAAAAATATTATTAAGGGATAAAAGAAATAAAATCATTAATTAAGTGGAAAACATGAAATCTCATAAAAATAGTTTCTTAAGAAAAATACCTTTTCATTTGAAGAGATAATAATTTATCATTTTAAATATATAATTATCTTACCTTTAAAAATCAATATATTTCCACGAAAACTCATTATCAAGCATAGAGAATTCATGTAAGTACATTGGGACATAATCATTAATGAACATTTAAAAAACCATTAAAAACCCCATAAAATTTTCAATAACCATTTGGAAGACTTCCAATATAATTCTACAAACAAAAAAAATTATTAACCAATGAATAAGAGCATTATCTGGGGGAACCCACCATATAAACTATAACGGGCTCACACGATACTATTTGGGTGCAATCAAAGTAAATAATTTCCAATGTCTATGTCATGGATAAAACCATTGAAAACTCTTTTAAAACCATATAAAAAGGCTTTCAAATATAAAAATAAAAATTTATTTAAAATAAAAATAAAAAATACCTAGAACATTGGAATTAGGGGTTTTCTTTGAAGAAAATATCATTAAAACATTTTTAAGGAAAATAAAATATTCATTTGAAAAAACTTATTTTAAAGAAAAACTATGCACGTATAAATGGAAACATTTTCTTTTTGAAAATAAAATTTTAATATTGTAAATAAATATTCTAAAAATTATGGTTTCAAGAAAGTGAGAAAATACACTCACGTTATATAAGATAATAACCCATTTTAATTTTGTAAAACGAGTTGAAAGAGGAATTTTAAAAGAGAACTTTTAAAAGAAATTCCCTTAAAAATCATATCATTGATGTGAGAATTAATAAAATTAATACATTATGTGTATCATGTATAAATCCAAATAAAATAATTTTAAATATACGTAAGTTAATTAAAATTCATTTCACACATAATATTACTATGACATAATCAAATAAGTATAAGTTTATCCCAATGAATGGAAATTGATTTAAGAAAATCTCTTACCTTGAGTCTAATTTGTCACGTATGTACTTTATCGTCCCAAATAATAAAATTATATTAATTATAAAATTTATTTAGAACATTTTTCAAGTTTATTATTCCTTTTATAAATCTTATTACCATTTAATAAAAATTAATTATTTATTTATGTTCATTTCAGATGTTTAGACCATATTCGGTTCATATGTTCAAAATGACTTCGATAGGTTGACTTTGGTCAAAGAGGTAAACATTACATAATCTAAATAATAATATTAATGAAATAATTATATCTTTTATAAATTAATTATATTTTTAAATTCAACCATGAAATATGGTCATGAATAATGAATTATGTTACAATCATGGATATGGTAGGTCGTACGTATGCATTGGTAATCTTTTCATTTTTTAAGGATCATTATGGAAAGAAGGTAAGTATAATTTTATCAGTATAGAAAGACAATAATTTCTTAACTATGATATTAATTATTTAAATATACTTATATATATCATTCATTTTATGTGGTGATGAAAACTAATCACAACACTTTGTGGAGGTGGTAGTCCACATGTACTCTCGAACAACGTTATCATTTTTCAGTGAATAGAAAGGTAAGAGAGTAAATTGTATATTATATTTTCATAATGATAAATATTTCATTTATATCATATATAAACCTAAATTCCATCATTATAATTAATCATGGTAGATAGTGATGGAAAATAAACTACCTTGATTCGCGAGACGGTAGTCCTCCATACACATGAATAATGAATTATTTACCCATTTGATGGAAGTGGGGATGGATATGGGTAATTAAAATAACATAATAAAAAATATGTATATATAGTATACTTTTTTTATTAGTTTATCATGTTTTAAGAATAAACAAAATATAAACGCTTGACTAAAAGGATACCTCTTCTTCAGACAATCTTCTTTTTTTAACACCATAAGAGAACTAATTTGGGTGTTATGATTAAAATAAGGCCTTTATAATGGGTTAAGGTATTATTAAAATGTATTTATGTAAATATTTGGAAATAAAAATGGTTTTTTATCTTTTAATAAATGAAAATAAGAGGTTTATTTTATAGTAAAGGGGAGCGGCACTCTTGGAATTTCTCAAAGTATTAAATTAATAAAAATTAATTATTAATTCAAATGTATAAAAACGTATTAATTTAGATTATAAAATGATTATATGTCTAAATACTCACAGAAAATAAAAAACATATAAGTTTTGACTGTATTTATACCTTTGTCTTTTGGTTTTAACCCTTATTTAACCCTTTTACCTCTTACCATGACAACTTAGTTTTTTTATTTTTTTGAGGATTAATATAGTTACTATAAAATTCCAGAATACCCATAAATGAATAATGGATGAAATTTTAAACATTATTTAAATAATTTGGAAAAATATAATATTTTTTTGAATTTTATATCAATTTAATAACTTATTATTTACAATAAAATATTCATAATGTCAATTTTAAAGACTATTTATTACTTTGACATTAATAATATCATGAAAACACTTATAATTCGAACTAAATTTTTTATTAAATCCCTAAATTCTCAAGTTTATAAATTTTTTATTACATTATTTATCTCAAATTATGTTTATTTAAATATTTTTAATAACATTTATTATAAATCTCTATTAATAAAATAATTACTACATCAGCGTTGTGTAAGAATTTAGGGTAACTATTTCTTCACTAAAAATTAGAAATAAATTTCCATGATGAATAAAAATAATTTATATTTTAACTATATGTTAATAGTTTAATATAACCTTTATATTACCCTATATAAATAATATTATACTGATTAAAAATTTGAGTGTGACATCGTTGAATTTTTTTAAACAAATATTAAAAAAGTCATAATCACATATAAAATGAAACAAAAGGAAATATATTAGAAACATTAATTATTATGTAAAAATATTACTCATCAAATAAAATTATAGAAAGTGTAATGAATAATCTATAGTCCTTATCATATTATTTTTACCTTTAATTGCCCAATTTTACCCTTTACCGTGGTAACAAAATTAACCAAGGTTACTATTCATATTGACTCAAAATAAAATGAGTCAATTTTATAAATTTCAACCTCATGATTCCAAATATAGAATAAATTTTTTAAAATTCTATAATAGAAGTTGTATAATTTTAAATTCAATTTAACCTGAAAAATGCACAGTTTTTTAGAAAAAAATTAAACATTTAAAATTTAAAATATTTTATACTAAATTAAATTAGAAAATACATTTAAAAAATCTTAATTTGATTATTTTAAACAAAAATTAAGAAATTATATTTGAAAAATAATCCAAAATATAATTTTAATTTTTAAACACTTTAAAATAAAATAATATTTTCAACAAAAATCGGTATTTCCCGATTCACTGAAAAATCAAACTTCAGAGAAAAATAATAAAATTTAATCATAGGATAATATTGATATTATAAAACCAAAAATGGTGTTTATTTTATAAAATAAATTTTATAAAACATCCAAAAATTAATTATAATATTAATTCATGAAAATCAATAAAAATCATTTTTGAAGAAAACATATTTTTTGATTATTAGAATGACTTTACTAAAAACTAAGTTATTATTTTATAATCATTTAACACTAAATTAATAAATTTATGGATCATTATATATTTCATAATTAATTTAATATTATTCATTCCTATCAATTTCATGGCTAGGTTATAATAGTCACATAATAACAATATTATTTTTTTTGTTTAAGCCTAATGTTGCATACCTTGTACACAATCCAACATAGTCCTTAATTATTAAAACTCGGGATGTTACATTCTACCTACACTCAATTGTAAAAATTTTCCTCCCAATTGTGAATTAAGGTTTAAAAACTAAGGATTTACTTTTCAAAATTCCTTTTTTTTTAATCCCACAATGGAAAAAAGATTAATAAAATATACATTTTAAAAGAAATAAAGGGAAGTGAAAAAGTCATTCGGAATAAAACAAAAATAGGTTTCCATGAAGTAAAACATAGACCTGGAAGAGAAAATACAACACCCAAGTACTGCTATAGATTGATAGAGAACATGGTCATGAGAAAGTGAACAATCACAAGACCATAAATCTGGTATGGGTTAAATTGTTATTGATTTCCTAGTAAGAAAAGTAAACGGATAACGTTTTTGTTTCAAGAACATTTCCATAGATTTGAGTAATTATTTTACTACCTAGAGTAAGAAAATAAGATAATATACTTACTTTAAAATTATAATTTAATCCTTTAATAAATTTCCCCCACAAACTCATATTTTTCTCTAAATGATGGGTATAAATTTTTAGTCTTGAAGCACTATAATCATCTTCTACAAATCACTAAATCCACAAAAGGATAAAAATATATTCCTCATGTCCTTAAAAATTAACCAAAACCAAAAAGGTTAGAACAGTATAAGATAATTCCCAAAACATAAAATTAATAAAAACTACTTTTAATCTCTAAAATTTAATAGTACTACATAAAATTCAACAAAGATCATTCAACAAATAACTATCCTTAATATTCTTTAAAATAGTCTTGAGTAATATTGAAACCAAAAATTCAGATGTATTTGATCACATAACCTTCCAAGATAAATTTTAATTTTTCCTCCCAAAATAACATCAATCACTCTTAATATCTCACACCAAAAATGTAATTTCTTAAATCAAATAATCTTTAAGTATGCTAACCATTTCCTTAAATAAACCAAGTCACTATATTTCAACAATAAAATAATATATATCTCAAAATATAATTCAACCTTTGTTGATAAAATAAAATCCCAAAATATTCTATTTACCTTAATCATATAAATTTCCCAAAATATTGGAAATCTTATAAAATAAGATTAATCTCCAATTCGCCAAATCACTTTTCAATCTCATAGTTATCTCTCTTATATAACATAGGTTCCCAAATTGTAACAACTCATGATTACCTAAAATCAGATATCATATGAACTATAAATTCTAAACATAAATTTAAACTTATATCTTCCAAAAGTAATGTAATTATTCTTCAATTACATATCATAAACTAAAGGGTTAAATATACCTCGAACAATTTTCAAAACACAATGAATTTATCCCAAAAAGTAGCAACCTTTCACTACACCACTTTTCATAGGTATATATATCTTATAACATATGTTACAAAATTTGGAAAACAAAACCTACAATAAAATTTTCCTTAGGGGTGTCATGATTCTCATAATATTGATGAAATACCACTATAATATTTTAAAAAAAACTCTATACATAAACACATCCTTTATCTAATTCCATAATACTTTATTCCTATAAATCAAGATATAGAATATGTCCTTATAATTTTTCTATATCAATCAATCATGATTCATATATAGATCATAAGAAAATAACTTATAACTTAAATATAGTCATTAGGGTCTTACTTTATTCTATTTATTTCTACTTTATCTTCTTGTAGGTAGTAAAAATCTCCAAAAATGAAATAGTAATGTCCTTTATTATATTTCTCTTGTAGAATTAAGTGTAAGAGTATAGTATTTGAAATAATATAAGATAAATTTCATGATACATACAAATTTTGGACAAATTAAAAAAAATTGGATAGATCAAATAGTTTCTTTCATGTTATTTAGATACTCAAAAATCATTAAAGATCATATAAAAAATAATTTTCCATGAAAGTGATAATTAAATCACCAATAATTTATTATAAGGATGTTTGAGATGCTTCTATATTCATGTTGAAAAAAGATCTTTAATTATTAGACAATAACAACATTAGAACATGAAATGAATTATTGTATATTAAAATGAAGACAATACCCAAATAATTTCTACAATACTTTAACCCTTAGATTATTTATAACTAATTTAATTACCCTTATAAATCCAATATACACAAATATAATTAATCATCAATAAATCCATCACTTAAAATCTAAAAATAGGTGTATAATACCTTGAAATTATAATCAACCTTCAACTTTTAAACCCATGATGAAATATATAACTCTTAAGAAAACCTCAAAGAAAGCATCCCAATCTCCAAAGCTATATAAACTTTCTCTGGTACCAAATATAAGGTCACGGACTTCAAAATACCTATTATAGTTATTCTTAATATATAAATCACTTTTCCCCAAATGAATTAGTTTTATAGTTTTAGAGAATTAGGAAAAACTTTGACATAGTAAACCTATACATTACAAGTGGACACTTATACTCATTATCCACTTTCACACCAAAGGAAACCCTTTTAAAATAAAACATGTTTTATTTAATGAAATAAATTCATAAATATGATATTTACCTCATAATTTTCCCTTATATTCTTTAAAATTATGTAAAAACATTTGAAACCCTAGAATGAGCACAAAAAACTCAATAAGGGGTAAAAGAAAGAAAACTATTAGTTTAGTGAAAAACATGAAAACACATTATAACCTTTCTTTAAAAAACATAAATTTTCATAAAATATAAAAATAATTTTCTATTTAAAAATATCATTATATTACCTTTTTAAATCAATATATTTCCATTAATACTCATTATTAAGTATAAAGAAGTCATGTTGGTTCCTTGGGACATCATCATCATATAACCCTTTCAAAAAGAATTAAAAATTAGAATAACCATATGGAAAACCTAAAATATAATTTTCTAGATAAGAAAACATTATCTAATTCATTCTAGTGGTATCTAGATACACCCAAAATATAAGTTATAATGGTCTCCCCGGTACTAAATGGGCGCACCCATTATAAATAATGTACAATGACCATATTAAAAATAAAATCACTCAAGAATATTTCAAACCCATATTTTAAACACTTTCAGCTATCAAAATACAATTTTCTTGAAAAAAACTCAATACCAAAATTCCTAGAACAAGGTAAATAGGGTTTTTATTTGAAGAAAATATCCTTAAAAAAAATTTATGAAAATAAAATTTTCATTTTAAAAACACTTATTTTATAAAAAAAATGTTTCTCACTTATAAATGAAAATATTTTCTTTGAAAATAACGTTGTAATATTGTAAATAAATCATCAAAACATTATGGACCCATAAAATTTGTAAAATCCACTCAATATTTATAAGTAAAAAACATTCCTTTCAACTTTTTAAAAAATAGTTGAAAGATGAATTTTAAAAGAGAATTTTTAAAATAAAGTCCCGTATAAATATCATATCATTGAAGTGAGAATTAATAAAATTAGCATATTAAGTTTATCAGCTCTAAATACACATAAAATAATTATAAATACAATCAAGATAATTAAAATTTGTTTCACATATAATATTATCAATATATAATCAAAGAAGTATAAGTTTAACCTAATAAATGGAAATTCAGTTAAGAAAATCGCATACCTTGAGTCTGATTTGTCACGTATGTACTTTGTATTTTTGAATAATAAAATTATTACAATTATTTAATTTCTTGAGAATATTTTTCTAGTTTATTATTCTTTTTATATCACTTATTACCATTCTATAACATGTACTTATTTATTTAAGTTCACGTTGGATGTTTTTACCATATTTGGTTCGTATTTTGAAAATGACTTCGGTATGATGAATTTGGTCAAATAGGTAAATATTACATCATATAAAAAATAATATACATGAAATAATTATAATTTTTATACATTAATTATACTTTTAAATAAAACCATGAAATGTGGTTATGAAAAATGAACTACATTACAATCATGGAGATGGTAGGTCGTATGCACGCATGAGTAACATTTTCATTTTTCAATGATCATTATGGAAAAAAGGTAAATATATTTTTATCTTCAAAAAAATATAATAATATCTTAAATGTGATATTATTTCATTATATATACTTATATATATCTTTCATGTGATGTGTTGATGAAAATTAATCATATAGCTTCTTGGAGGTGGTAGTCCACATGTACGCACGAACGATATTATCATTTTTTGTCAATGGAAAGGTAAGAGGGTAAGTGGTAAATTATCTATTGATAATGATAAATATTTCATAAATATAATATATAAACCTTAATTCCATCATTATAATCAATAATGATATATTTTTATGGAAATGAATCACATCATTTTGTGCAGCGACAGTCCGTCGTGCACACGAATGATGAATTATTTTCCCATTTGAAAGAAGTGTGGATAGATATGGGTAATGAAACTAATATAATAACATATAATTATATTTATTACAATATATTTATTATTTTAGCATGACTGAATAATATTTTAAGGAGGTTGAATAATAAATAAAGTAGAAAAACTTGATTAAAATGATAAATCTTCTTCCGGCAACCTCCTTTGTTTAACACATTTCAACCACTAAGGTTACTGTTATGCATAAAATATGATTCATATAATGAGTGTTAGGATTATATTATGTTATATAGTTATATATTGTATGATGAAAAAGGTTTTTTAAGTGATTATAAATGGAAAGAATAGGTGACCTTTTATAGGAGAAGGGGAACTCTTAGAATTACTAAAAATATTAAATTAATATAAATTAATTTTCATATACAAATGGATAATAACTTTTTAATTTAAAATAAAAGATTATTATGGGTATCAATAACCTCATAGAATAAAAAATTATAAATTTTTGTTTATATTACTACCCTTATCATTTTTTTAACCCTTATTTAGCCTCTTTAACTCTTACGGCGGCAACATAGTTTTTCAATATTTGAGGATTAATATAGTTACTATAAAATTTCAATAGACCTATAAATGGATCATGGATAAAATTTCAAACCTTATCCAAATAATTTTTCTGAATTTGAAATTTTTGGGAATTTTATATCTTTTAATAAAATATTATTTACTGTAAAACATTTATAATTTCAATTTTGAGAACTATTCATTACATTGACTTTAATAATATCATGATAATACTTATAATTCAAACCAACTAATTTATTACATCCCTAACAAGTCAAGGTAATATATAAAATTCATTTATTATTTTAATTATCTGATATTATATTTATATAAATATTTTTATTAACATTTATTAGATATCCTCATTAATAAAATAATTTTTGCATCAGTGTTGTGTAATAATTTAAAGTAAATATTTATTCACTAAAAATTAAAATTAAATTAACATGTTTAAGATAAATACTTTATATTTAAAATTAATATTTATAGTCTAATTTAACCTTTGTTTAACCCTAAATAAAAAATGAAATATTTATCAAATATATGAGTGTTACATCTTTGGCATTTGTTTAAATAAATATTAGAAATGTCATAATCACTTATAAATGGAAACAAAAGGACATATATTTGAACCATTAATTATTATGGAATAATATTACTCATAAAATAAAAAAAAATTAAGTTTAAGGGTAATATTATAGTCTTTATCATATTATTTTAACCCTTAATTACCTGATTTACCCTTTATTGTGGTAATAAAAATTACCAATGTTACTATTCATATTGAACAAAAATAAAGGGGTGTTATTTAATAAATTCGGAACAAATAGTACCAAATATGGAAACTATTTTACAAAATTGAAAACAAATAAGATTTAGAATATTATATTAATTTGAAACTAAAAAATACAATGAAAAAGAGTTTTTTCAGAAAAAATTATTTTTAAAACATAAAATGTTTTTATAATAAATTAAAGTATAAAATAAATTTAATAACCCATAATTGTATTATTTTAAGTAAAAATAAACAAATTAAATTTTTAAACTAATCCGAAATGGAAATTTAATTTTTAAATTCTTGGAAAGAAGATATTATTTTCAATAAAAATCGATACTTTCACCATTCATTATAAAAATTAAACTTTAGGAAAACCTCAAAAATTCACCATAGGATAACTTTGATAATATGAAACAAAAAATGAATTTTATTTTTTCAAATATATTTTTTAAAACTTTTAGAAATTAATTATAATGTTAATTCATGAAAAACAATAAAAACATTTTTGAAGAAAATGTATTTTTTGAATATTAAAATGTCTTAACTAAAAATTAAGTTATTATTTTATAATAATTTAACAATAAATTCATAATGAGTAGGATCATTTTACATTTAATAATTCAGTTAATACCATTAATTCAAGTCAATTTAATGGCTGGGTTATAACAGTCACATAATAGCAATATTTAATTGTTCATTTAATCTTGGAGTTCCATATCTTATATGCTTTTGAACAAAGTTTATCCTTTTAAAAATTCTGGATGTTACACATGTGGCCTCAACTATAGTGATTCATTCACCATTACATGGTCTTCCTGAATCAATACTTATCCATGACTGATTCAAGACGCATCACAATACAGAGTATATTACTTACCCGGTTCAGGTAAGATCAGAATTGGTGTTGTGGTTAGACACCTATTACACTCTTATAAAGCATAGTTTCATGATTAATACTATCGAAACTTTATTTCCTTGTTGGTCATGACTAAAATAGGTTCTTAAAAGTGATATAAATCTATAATAAACCATTTGGTAGTATCCCGCTAAACCCTAAAATCATCGAATGTAAAAAAATATTCTTATGCTGCTCCTAAGAAACAATCACCCGGACCTTCTTGGGGTCCACTAAAAAACCTTATTTCAAAATGGTGAGACCCAATAGATATACATTTTCAATACATGAATAAAACTTAGGTAGCTTGTCATATATCTGATTCTCTCATAATGTACTCAGTATAATGTCAATGTATTTGGTATGTTCATTTCTATTATAGGCGTACACTAATATTTTATCAACAAATGAACCACAAAATAATACAATAACTAGTGAAAGATTCAGTTCATAAAATCTATGAAAAAATTATGAGTGTTTTTAATCCCAAATGATATCATGACAAACTCATATAGGTTGTACTATATTTTAAAAGTTGTATGTGGTATATCATAAGGTATGAACCTCAATTAATGATACCCTGACCTCAAATAAATCTTTTAGAATTTTAAATAAACCCTAAGTTTTTCAAAAATATCATAAATTTGTAGAAGGGGATACCAGTTCTTAATATTCATCTGGTTCAACCTCTGGTAATCAACACATAACTACAATATTTTTACATCATTCATGGAAAAAACATGAGATACCTATCATGACGTAATCATCTAAATGAAAACCTTATCCCCCAATTCTTCCATTTAGATATTAAGATATATAACCTCCACTGGTTCCATTATATATGTTGGAATGGAAATTAGATCATCTCTAAGTATCTTTTCAATAGTGAACTCAATCGCTCTCTTAATCGGTGACCCTAAAAGGCCCTTAGGAAATACATCCTTAAATAGATCTGCTATATGAGGGAGAAAATCATGTTCCATTCAACTATAATATATCTTAAGAAATGAAACTTGGTATTTGATCACAACCAGTTTCTAATAGACTGTCCATGCAAGACCTGATTAGATATACCATTCTACGTGATGAACATATATGTTACCATTAGAAGAAATAAACATTAACATTAAATAGTAATAGTCAATGTGATCTTGGTAAAATACCAACCAGTATTTTCCTAGTATAAATTCAAAACCTATAATTTCATTAATGAATATATCCCATGGGAAATGGTACTCACCAAACTCTAAGAAACACTTCTTATAATGATATATGTCCTCCGAATATACCCCTATAATGGCATGTCGATCAATATAAACCCATACAATAACTTAGTATCCTAGACCTATCCATTCATAAACTGATTGTATAGTAAATAATTTGATGATAATGTAACAAAAAATTACTATAATGCATATAATATACAATAATCACACCTTGAATAGTAAACAACCAAGCCTCACTACCAATGAGTGCAGACTAAACTTCATGTGACTGAACTATCCCTCTACCCTATGTTCTTGTTTGAGTCTTATGCACTACAATACTCTAATAAAATTGATTCTCTTATCTTAGAGTACCTCATACTCCACCCTGACCAGTATGACCAATAGAACTCCAGCTTCTAGACTAAAACAGGGTAGAAGATTCCCTTCAACTACTCTATATTAGCTTAGGTTCTCTATCACTAGTCATTAATTGGGGGTTCCTGTAGAACCTATATATGTCACCCAACCTTCCACATTCTCCACATTATATTGGTGGTTAATGGAATTTACCTCGCATACGACTAGGATTTTCACACTAATAAAAAACTACACGATCACTGTCTTGAGAGGCAGATCCTCTCCCCTGGATGCTCTTCCCACCACAACCTTGTTGAAAGTTATCATAAAAATTATTCCCTATATTATAGGATTTAACACTAAATAGAACATTAGAAACCATATATATATTCCTATATCCCTCCTTTAAGTTCCATAAAGAAATGTGATCCTAACACACCATCTCATCAAACTTATTCAAGTGGAAGATATTTACCTGGGATTGATCTCACATATATGTCCATCCTGAAAATTTTATTCCCTAGATACCTCCTCCACTACCAATTTTGTAACAAAACACTACATTTTTATGAATCTTACAGCATAATCCATTACTAACATATTCCCCTAATTCAAACTCATTAAATTTTCCACCCTTTTCTGCCTCAAGGTATTTGGGTAAAAGTGTTCCAAGAACTTATATTATAACTCCTTCCATGACATACCCTATAATTGATCATAATTTACCTTAATATTCCACCAGTGCTTCAATGGAACCCATAATATATAAGACTAAAAATTAACCCTCCTACCCAGAGGAGTCTCTAAGTGGTCAAGCATCATCTTGATAGACTCAATCCTAAACTCAGCTACCTCCGGACTAACCACTATGGAAAATGTTGAAGGATGATGCAGTTGGAACTCCAAAGTTAGATCAAACATACTTGGTGTATCTCACATTGGATCTCTCTACATAAACTACATAAAGAGGGTGATATTATTATTGAACTACTCTTCTTCTCTATCACCTAAAACCAACACAGTCTCTAATCCCACTATCAAAGGTGCATTCTCATCAATTTCCTCCAATATCACTACTGGAAAATGTCTCCAAGGATCTATCCTTATAAAAATCCAAATGCATGTATTAGGTAACATAATATAAAACATACATATTAACATATAAATGGGTAGCAACAACTTGTAAACATTCTACTATACATATATCATCCCAACATACCTAACTACAATATTATCACTACACCCAACCATCTGTATCCAAGGACACAAGCTAATACTAGGAAAAACAATCTTCCAAGTTAAAATATTTATGTTTTAAACAATTTTAACTAATAAAATAATATATTTAAATTTTTAAACAATTGATTCTTATTTATTAAAAACCATTTCTTTAAAATCACAAAATATACTAAGAAGCACTTTATTTCCCACAACCCAGTTTTTTATATTCCATAGAAACACGACATAACAATATTTTCCATGTGTTCTCAATATGATACATGTCACGCAAGTATATAAGTTCCTAAAATGATGAATTAATACACAAATATTGTGTCATAAGGACCCATGAGTAAAATCTTATAAAATAGTATCACTCCAGTTTAAATAACATTTCAACTATAATAAATTAACATCAAGAACTGTAATCCCACCCTTGGAACTTGGGGTTTCCCCCACACATAGGTTAGCTACTCCCATGCACAATATCATTACAATGTTCCTACACATCCTAGTATCTTGTATAACTTTCCCAAATAGGAATGTAATAAAATATAACACAGTCTATTGATACCACTTGGAAATGTCATAAACCACATCACTCGAAATATGAGATGAACTAGTTCATCATGTGACCTTAGGTGCACCTCCTTATATTCTATATGTTATCAACTAGCAGTGAGGTTATAATGAAAATTTTGGGGAGACTATACCCTCTTTATCATAGTAAAAAATTTAAAAAATCATATAATAATCACTAATAAAAAAACTAGTAGATAAACACATATCATATAATCTATTCCAAAATGTGGTAACATACCCAAAAATCATTACAGTAAACATGTATTTTTAAAATAGTTCCACATTTCTAAAGGAAACCCAAAAAAGAAGGAATAACTGAAAAATCCCCAGAACAGGTCCCAACATCAAGATCGATCCCCTCATCTATGATTTATCCTGTAAGTCCCAAATCATCTATCTATATCATTTCCATTACCCTTATCCAAATATATAACTATGAATTTTTATCAAGTACCAATGGAGTCCCAATAAATGTGTGATTAAAAATTAGTAGTTCACTGCTAATTTTTTTAAAGAAATATCCAATCTAAACAACATTGTATTAAAATGTATATGAATGATAGACAAGACAATAAATGAAAATAAGACTAAAAAATAACATTATTCAATTATCCTTTT
The DNA here is from genome assembly GCA_963277665.1 of Viscum album. Taxonomy (NCBI): domain Eukaryota; kingdom Viridiplantae; phylum Streptophyta; class Magnoliopsida; order Santalales; family Viscaceae; genus Viscum; species Viscum album. The sequence continues at coordinate 1,844,560,487 of OY728136.1, forward strand.
TAGCCTATGGGTTCCAAAGTGACACTTAGTCCAACCAAACCTTCCTCATCCCTTCCTGATCATCTAAACCATATACCATAGGGGTCAAACAATTTAATTAAAAAAGGGGCCTTTATTAATCAATTCATTTATAGGTATCAAGGAGCATCAGTCCAAGTTCACACATAATGTCAAAAATCATAGTGCCTCAAGAATCCTATTGGCACTAAAACTAAGGATATAGAGTTCTATTTATGACATTTCAAAACACGGAGGCAGAGCATCATTCGAAACCATCCTATATCAAGGATATGGATTATTATGTACAACATTATTACCCATGGGTGTGGATCATCTTGTACAACATCATAGACTATCACATTAGAAACCAATTTCCAAGGTCAAATATAATTGAACTTTTAACACATTAAAATAATAAATTTGAACATTTTTCAAAATTAAATATTCCCAATGGCCCATTATATTCAACAAATTTACCCAAATTCATTAGTTAAATCTTTAATAATTTATTCATATAACACAACCGTTAAATGTTCTTTAAAACCATTTCACAACTTAAAAATTCACCATTAACCATTTACCATTTCTTTCCTTTATCGATTCATAAATCATTTAATCCACAAATTAATAATAAAAATACCATTATTCCATGATAACAATCCATGAAATAGGTATAACAGGTTTAAACTCATAAACCCTATATTCCAACATTTATAACCTATTTATAACATTTCTCAATGGGATGTCATAGGTCTTCTCTCATATTAATCAACATACCTGATGGGGTCTGTGAAGTTTCTAACACTTCATTTAAAACCCCAATCTATTATTCTTAAAAAAGGAAGAAAATTTTCAACCCATAAATGTAATAGAACATACCACATAAACATGAAAAAAATCAAGTCTATGGGAAATAGCTTGTAGACTACCTGCCTCAGGTTCGTAGATAACCCCTCACTCAACCTCGACCTTTGATTCAAGATAAAACAGGCAACAAAACAAAATTATAGAACTCTCTATAAATGGAGATCATGATATTTATAAGAATAAGAACAAATAAAAGTGAATCATCAATAAAATAGAAGGAAACAGAATTATAGATGTACCAAGTTCTTCGAATCGTAGGAAATAATAATTCAAACACCATAAAATCAAAGGAGATCTACCCTTGGGAGAGGAGACATAGTTCTAGTTTCATCTTAGGCTGTTGGGAGTGAAATGAAAGATAAATCTAGGTAAAAATATATAAATATTATAAGTTAATGTTAAGTTAATTTTTGGAAATTTAGTGACCTTATTTATAAATTTTTTATTTTGGAAGGGTCATAAGTTTAACCATTTATGGAATAGTTTAAGTTTAACTTTGGATGATGTTTTACAGATAATGTATTATTTATCCATATGATGATTTATTCAAATTGGATAACATGTTCTTACCATTTTTATTGATAAAAACTGGAAATAGAAGGAATAAATTATCATTATTTTGTGGATATTATTATATTTTAGTGCTTTAAGAGTTAAAAATTATACTCTTATAGTAAGAAATGAAGTATAATTTAATCATAGAGAAACCAATTGATGAAATTTTTCTTATGAAATGGAATGAAATAAAGTAAGTATATCTTCTCATAAAAATTACTCAATTTTTAGAAAAGGGTCTACAAATAAAATTTTATATATTTACCTTTATTTTTTATGAATGAATAGTCATTTAAAATATCATATATTTATGGATTCTTAGTTGTTAACTTTATCTTATCCATGTTCTTTATCAATCTCTACTAGTATTTGGGTGCTAGTTTTCAATTCCATGTATATGTTATCACTTCCCATCAATGTCCTCTTATATGGAAATATAGTTATATATTATTATAGATGACCTTAACACATCCCTTTATCTATTTCCAAGATTAATTTTTATTATACCTTTTTATGATGTGGGTTTCCAAAAAAGGTATTTTCAAATGTTAAACCCTTGATTACTGAGCACAAGTTCAAATTACAAGAATGTGATTTATTAAAGAAGGTATAATATAAAATATGAATTTTTTATGTAATATTTTTTTCAAATAATTTTAATTTATCTAATATATTTTACTCGACACTAATTTCAGATTGTGTTATAAGTAACACCGAGTTAATATTGTGTTACACGCAACACCTTGTTTAAAAAAATGTGACATGCTATTAAAATATTATTATTTAAGATGATAATTATCACATGGATATTGGAATGGATGGTATGAATAGTATTAACTAAATTATTAAAATATATAGTTTAAACATTCATATAAAATGAATTATTTTGTAACTAATTAATTAATAATGGAAAATTTAAAAATTTAAAAATTAATGAAATATTTTTCTAAAAAACAATTTTTATGTGGGAAAACATATGTCATCTCAATAAAATAAGTAAATATATTTTGTTAGCTTATTTTAATAACATTTATATATTATATATTCAATGAAACATATTAAAATTCATATTATTTGTCATTATATGATAATAAATCCAATTTTATGCATAAAAATATATTTTAATAAACAAACATATTTATCACATTTTGTAAACTTATTTTTTTTTTAAATGGTACTTGATAAAAATTTATTTGAAAAATGATATAGTTTTTTGAAATAATAATGTCAAAATTTTCTTAGGGTGGATTTATAATAATTTTCTAATAAGATAATTTTTTTGATAAATAGTTAAAAAATACTAGTTTTAATTAAGAATTTTCATTTCATTTATAGCATTTAAAATATATGAAAATTGTTTTAATATGGTTTTAAATGTAAAATTAGGTAAATTATATATCTATTAATCCCATTTAGGTTATTTGAATCAATTTCATATTTAATTTATACACAAAAACCTTTTAAACTTTTGAACATTTTCTTTATGGAAAACTAATTTCTTGTCAATCTACATGAATGATTTTAAATTAAAATTCTCCACTTCTGTAGAGGTAATTTGGAAAAATAGATTGAATATTTTGAATCATAAAAATTTATAATATATAATAAGGTCAAAATAATTTTTTTTCCAAAATGAACAGTAAAAAAGTAAAAATTAATTACTATGTTTATGGTTAAAATAGGTTTATCGGGGTTAAAATAAAAATATAAGGGGTAAACATTCCCCCAAACATTTCCAAACAACATTTTATGAAATATTTTCACCTTATAACATATAATTTTTTTATAATGTACCTTTTTGGAGATTTTTTTATGTTAAAAACTTTAGTATACTTTATTCTTTTCAAAAATTCTATATGTGTCCTCTCCGCCACTCATAAAAGGCCACTCTCTATCCTCCCCTCTTCAAACTTACAAAAGAATTTAGTTCAGAAAATATCTACCCAAATATATCCTCTACTTCCATATATTATTTATAGATTTAATATTTTGATTATTAAATCAACTTAATAATGATTTAGCTATAAACCTAAAGAGGTTCTCTGATGAAGAGGTAAAATTATTAAACTTGTTTTTTGGTTTTAATTAACTTCTACCTCCATAAAATATTATTAAAATATGATAATATAATAAAACAATTATCTCCCATATAATTATAATTTATTATGTTAATTTAAAAACCTATATCCCTCTCCACCTCTGACAAATGGGAAATGAAATTGTCTATCGTGTGTACGGCGGACTACCGCCTCGTGAGCCGATGTAATTCATTTTCCATCACCACATTTCATGGATGGGTATAATGATGGATTTAACATGTATATATGATATTTATGATATTATTATACCTATTTAATAATTATATCAAATATAACTTCTTACTTTCCATTACCTAGGGGATACGATAACATCACTCATGTGTACAGCGAACTACTGTGTTGCAAAGTGATGTGATTCATTTTTCGCTTACACTTTACATAGAATGTAGTAGGGATAAATTTAATTAATATATATGATATTTTTTACCTATAAATTTTAAATATAATATCAAATCTATATTCCAACCTTACTATCCATTTGAAAATAATAATGTCTCTTGTGCGTATGTGTGGACTACCACATCTATGTAGTGATGTGAAATATTTTTTCATTTTATTTTTACATGGATGGTAATAAGGATTTATTTGATTAATATAAATGATTCAAATGAAATATAAAATTATTATTTAAAGGTAATATATTATTTAACTTTATTTTTTCCATCCTTCAACAGAATGGAAACAATCTTCATGCGTTTGTACGGCCTATCGCCTCCATAAATAATATATTTCATTTCCAATAGATAAATTTAATGTATTGCACTATATAAATATATAATGATTATATTTTATATTTATACCATTGTTAAAATTATTTATATTAAGGAAGAAAGATCAAATAAAGATTAGAAAAAATTTAAAATCAATTCTTACATGAAAAAAATGTAGTTATTGCCTGAAATGTGATTTTAACCTGGAATTTTTAGTAAAAGAGTAATAAAAGGTCCTAAGAAAATCATATATGGTGTAATATATATAATTATGGTTCTATAATATATTTATAATAAACTTATATATTATAAATCAGGTTCAAACACGTACAAATTATATCGATACTTAAGGTAAGGGATTTCTAGTCTCTCTTTTATTTCTGAAAGACATATGTTGTAATCACCGCTCATTTCTTTATTGTGGTGTATATATTGACCCATTGAATTTTTATGTCATTAATATACATGTTTTTATGATATTTATGTTTTATTTTATTTTATCCTTCAATGGGTCTTATGATTCAAATGTTTCTAATGTGGCCTGATAATTTTTTTTAATTTGTATTCCTTGGGACATATGTAATGTTATGCACTTATCTTCTATTATGAGGTGTATATACATCCCCTTTGACATGTTTTGTCATTAATATACTTCTATTCATAATATTTAATTTTTTTATGTTATTATATAATGGTTCTTACGATTCAAAATTTACTAAAGTGGTATGGGTTTGATTTTACAATCTCACAATTAATTTGGATTGTTTATGATTATGCTTTAGATGATAAAATATTATAATAAATATCTCAAGAAACTCATCAATTTTATTATCCTCTGGTTATGTCATGATAACACATAATCTACCTTCATTTTACTCCCTTTATGTACTTGTTCTGCTAAAATAATGTTTTTAAATAAAACTGAGTTTATTTATCCCTTTGGTCAAAACCCCATTTTTCTATATCCATGTTTTCTAAAAATGTTTTCAAATATATTTTGATTCTCTTATGGGGTTTTTTAAAGTCATTTTTAGCCTTTTTAAAAAAAATTCAAAAAATTTTAAAAGGAATCTTAATTTCATGTTCAAAACAAGGCCTATTTGGATTTTATAGAAAATGTGAAAGGAATATTTATTTTAATGTGTACAAAATTTCTTGTTGTCATGAACACTCAGTGTTTTAAATCTTAATTTATATGTTTCAAAGGTTATTTTCAAATAAACGTATTTTTTAAAAGTTTTATGTTTTAAAAATATTTTTTTAATAGGGGAGAGTATATTTTCTTCAAGAAATTATTTAAATGATTTTAAAAGATTCATTTATAAGTTTCAAAGGTTATTTTCCTAAAAAATAATTTTTAAACTATTTTATTTTTTAATAAAATAAAAGTTTAAAAGATATTTTCATAAATAAAAATTTTAAATTATTTTTAATGATTCATTTATAATTTTTCAAAGTTATTTTTAAATAAATTTATTTCCATGATATTTTAATAATTTCTAGCTTTAAAAAGTTTATTTTCAAAGAAACGTTATTTTCTTAAATAAATGTTCCAAGTTATTTTTCTTTAAAAAATATTCCCATCTATGATGAAATCCTAATATGTTACTTAATATTGACTATAGATATCATCCAATGATATAATATTTATTCTTTCTATAGATCGTTTATGTTTATGATGATAAGATTTTTATGAAACCTATTTCATTTTCACATATTATACTATGATAAAATGTTTTATGAAACCCACTTCATTCATGGGTTCTGATATGATAAGTGTTTATAATATTGTGGCACACTTATTTATGATTTTAATTATGTGATGGTTGGTACCTAAATCTCCCACTAATGCATTGGGTATTCATTAATGTTCTCTGAACTCAGAGGGTACACAGGATGTTATCGCAAGCTTCAAAAATAGGGTACAATAGAGGTTATCTCAAAACTAAATTAGTTACACAGGTGGTTATCCCAAGACTAACATATTATGAATGTCTTGATGGGTCTCCTTGACATAAGTATTTATATTATTATGTGTTTTACACAACTCTTTGTCTTATTACAATGTTATGATCCTATGACCAATTTTCATTGATTCCTTTATTATTCATGTATTATGAATTAAAAATATTTATTCCATGCCTCATGTTTATGGTCTATGATATGTAGGGTTTTGTTTCCCAATGTTATTATTATGTTCTCATACCCTTATTCTCATGTTTTCCTTATATATCTCCCTTCTTAACCCTTTTTGAGCATATGAGCTCACACTTTATTATATTTCTTTCCCCATGTTATGATGATAGGAATTACTTTTCTATTTATAAGAAGGGTGATAGTTATGAGGGAATAAGTGGGAAATTATGTATAACTCTTATGAACTAGTTATTTATGGTTCTAGGTTTCCAAAGGCATTATATATTTATGATCCATAGGCATGTGATTGTGTAATGCAATGAATATTCATTTAAAAATGTGTAATATCTATTTATGAGAAGTTTGGGTTTTTATATTATAATAATCATAATTTGGTAAGATATTTATTAATATTAAAGTCTTTAAATATCTTGGAAATAAAAAGTCAAAAACTCAGTTTTTTATAGGGTACCAGCTCCAATAGTCTCTCACTTATACTAAAGCTAACTACTAACTAACCTGTTATCTCTCACATGATAAACATTATCCTTTTGAGGTATGGTTATATTTTTTAGGCCTTATACATTCTACTATGGTTTTATTTCTTACTGTAAGATCACCTATTTTAGAAAATCTCTCAAGAGGTGATATCACCGAGTATTTTATCTTTTATCTTATATCATAAACTTGACATATTAAATAATACCATAGTTTCAGAACTATCATATGATTATAATTTAATATCTTTATAAAAACTAAAAATCCAAAATAAATTGATGCTAAACAACTTCTTAAGCTACATCAGAATCTGCAACATACTCAATCAAAGTAGATTTGGAAACCAATGACTATAAAAAAAATCAAGTTAATTTACCTAGCCTTACTATGATACTATATAAAATTGATCTAAATATAGTCTAGTTTTATTTCCCCATGATAACTTTTAATCCTATTTCTCTAAGTACTAGGGAGTCATCTGGATTACTTTCTCAAGTGCTGTCAGAAAATTCTAATTTCTAGACTTCACAGTTCCCATGGCTTAGTTTGATATTTTTCATTTTTTCCTTATACATGAGAAATATAAAAAATCAATACATATTATGTAATATGATATAGATTCAAAAATACTCTTAGTTATATGGAATTATATTCATCACAATATTCTCCTCATATTCTTTCACACATCTTCTGGGAGATATTTTATGCCATGTGATAATCAATAATTTGGCCATCAATTATTCCATATCTTATTTTTCAATACCTTTTTGATACATGTACTATGACTAGATATAATAAATCCATTAGATCTATTTCTTAAAAAACAATTCCCCAGAATTTGGGTCACTAACTTTAATTCATTCTTGGAAAAATATATTTTCCTTATTATTATCTTACTATAAGGATAAACAATTATATTTCTTATGATATCAACATATATAAAATTAAAAACTATATTTCTTCAACTAACCTCTTATAGACACATGGAACAATTTAATTATTAATAAAACTAAACTCTCTAGTGTCTTAATTAAATGGATATTCTATTATTAAAATTCATAAATTAATCCATAAATGGATTTCTGTAACATATATACATTATTAGTTTTTTTTAGTGCCACAAACCCTTTTAGTTGTATCATATAAACATCTTTCATAGGGTTTCCTTAAATATATGTGTCCTTCATATCAAACTACCCAATATAAGGATAATATAACTTTTTTTTCATAATCAAACTACCCAATATAAGGATCATAAAATATATTTTTCAGAAGTATAATTCTAATAGATTCCAGCATCATGAAAGATAGCAGGTTTCATCATAGAACAAGTCTATACATCTCTTTAAACCTCTAGTAACCATCAAATACTTATTTTTACCAGATCAAATCATCTATTTTTGTTTTCTTCTTGATACCCAATAATGTATTTACATAAACTAAATAAATCTCCAAAATTTGGAAATGTATTTTTCTACATGGAATCCATTATTAAACTCATATAAGTTTTTTAATCTTATATTTTTTTCATTTACTTTTTCCAATACTATTAATTATCCTTATCGAATAATGTATCACCTGACTTGGTGAATATAAAACCACCTATTTTGTTTTAACTTTCCATTTCATTATGTTTCTCTTGAAAAACTCCTCCCCCTAAATCTTATTGAGGCTAGTGTTCTTATCCTAACTCATGTGCATCTGGAGATTTAACTTCATTGAATTCAAGTCTTATACCATTAAATTAAAATTTAAGTAGATCCCTCTTAAATAAATATATTAAATCTTGAATAAGTATTTTTAAGATAATTAACTTATATTAATTTAGTGTTTTCCTTGATGTAAATTTATAGGTAAATCCATATTTTAACAAAAAATTCTCATCAAAAACATTAATTTGTGACATAATGGATTATGATCATATTATAAATTATATGATATCCATTAGTTAATATGGTTGGAATATGGTTATATTTAATATAGGTATTTGGGAAACATGTATTTAAAGGCATTATAGAAGACTCTAAATACATATAAGACTCCCCATAAATACTTCTTATACTATAATCATGTATTTTATGTGACAAAGTAATTTGATTTTAGGAATATAACCACTCTATATTTAAATGAACGATTAATGATTGGTTAAAATATTCTCTAAATTTACAGTCTATAGGATATTATATCCTTTTCCAAGTGTAATCATTTATACACTAAGTATCCCTAAAATATCTTAGGGTAATATCATAAATTATTTGAACTGACCTCTAACTTATCATTAGAATAGTTCTTGTGGTCTTAATGAACTAATTATAGAATCTTTGTGGTGTAACTTTATTTCTAATGGTTTATTTTTTTTTGAAACTTAATAGTAATTATTTCAAATTCCTAATATTTTTATCTCTAAAGAGTCTAAACACCCTTATAGGTATATATTTGACAACTACAATATTTTTTACTTGAAAAATAATTATCTTTCCACAACAAGGTATGAGTCTTATATTTTATATTCATAATTCATTTTTGATATTGGATATTTGTGATTCAATCATTAAAAAACTATTATTTATGTAGTAAATTTCATAATAACATTTATTTCAAACAAGAAATAATGTCTCATTGTGTCTGAAATTAAACAATAAGATAAATGTTTTTTTAGAACTCAATACAAAATAATTTTTTAAATATAATCAATCTATTTGGAAATATGAAGTCATGTACATCTCTTTTATAACTTATGAACCACCATTTCTTAGCTACTTATAGACTTCACCTTACCTCTGGTAACATTTTTTAACTTCCTTGGTTCTTGTATTTGAAAATAAATATGTGAATTATATATTGTATTAAATAAAAAAAGTGAAAAATAAATATTACATGAAATGATAATTATACCTGGAATATAATTTTTTTATTGTTTATTCTTAAATCCATTATAGTTCCTCTTACAATGAACTTTATTACCTCATGAGAAGAAAATATCATCATTTTTACTACTTTTAATCTATATATTTTGTCTCTTTAATGGAAATTGTCAAAGATTCATTAAATTAGTTCCATTCATGGAATTTTAAACCTTTTATTTCAATTTTTTTCTATAATGGGTGGTAAACCATGTTTCCACCAATACATATTTACAAGATGAATCATATTCAAAATATTCTTAAGCCAATTATCCATACTATTTATCCTGTAATCATCAATGAATATAGTGAATATGGGTGTTAAAGATGATAATATGAGATTAATGGATGATTTCTTATCCATATGAAATTCCAAAGTAACAAATTGATCAATATAATTTATTATCTTGAAGGAAAGATCACTAACTAGGTACTCATCTTACAATTTATATTGGTATAGTGTAGTGACAATTCTGTTTAGTTTTACCCTCTCTTTCCCCATTTTCATGTTCTAGCAGATGAGTTATCATGGTGTATGCATCTGTGTATTTGTATTAAATCTTCACTTAAATATACATAACTGATATAATGATATAATGAACATTTAAATCATCCTCCATGTTTCCCTTGTAGGCATCCTTTCCACCTTCATATGCACACTAAGGTGTTTATTCAGGAATATGGGACTCTGCACATAATATCAATTTTCATATAATAGTATAGTGTATAAAAATGTATACCACCCTTGAAGATTTTTGTTGGTAAATACATTTTATTTTTTCATTAATTATTATATAATTACCATGGTTTTTCTTTCCAATTTATATAGTAAGTAAAAAATATTTTCATACATTATTTTTATTACCAAGAATGTTGTAATAAATTAATTTTATTAGTCTCTAACTATTTTACCAAATCCCAATATCCATCACCATTGGATTTAGAATATCTTGTCACGTGGATATTCTAGTACAAAATTTCTATAGTATATTTCTCATAAACTATATTATGGCCATGAAAATTACTCAAAGTTACTTAGGTAGGTGGTATTACCAACTACATTTACTTTCAATTCCTTGACTGGTTGAATAGACTCCCAAATCCCAAAATCCTAAACTCATATTTCTTCAACAATTTATATCAAATTTTATTTAAAAAACTATATACATTAAACTTAATTTCAATTTGGTCAATTTGACCCATTGTATTTGTTAAGACTCCCCTATAATTGAAAAGTGTCCCAAAATTTGTCCTAACCAAAAAATTAACTATGGGTGCATCTTAACATGGATGATAGAAGGTGATGTTTGATTAAATATTTTCTTGAGCTATTTTTGATTAACTTATTCATAAATATTATTTATTTTATTCTTTACATTATTCTTAATATTTTATGAATTTTAATTAATTTATTAACCATCTCTAATAAAATAATTTTCTGATAATAACTTTATTTTATTTTACCATGCATGATTTTTATTTATTTTTTCTATGTGATTCTATTTAATCGTAAAATAAAAATGCATTTCATAAATAAATAATCATTAACTTGAAAAATAAAATGAAAATTTGATATGATCATGATATTTAACTACTAGTTGGTTTATCGAGTAGATAATAAACCAACCATTAACCCAAGGGGAATAAATCCCTAAGATGGTGGTTGGCTCAAGTTGCAGCATTCTACAATTAACCTATGTATCACCTTGGTTAGTTTCACCATGGAATGATATTGAACTACTCAAATCACCTCATAGATTCATCCATTACATATGATGACTCACTCTTAGGTTAAGGGTACCAATGGTTTAGGGTTATATAAATAATCCTTTGGACATGTAAGCCCATACACAATGGGGGAAAGGATTATATGTAGATCATCATATTTAATTTAATAATAAATTTATCAAAAAATTCATGTAGTAGATAATTAAATGAAATATATACCCAACACATACGTAGGTAGGTGAAGTTCATGATCATCCAAAACATGAATAACTACAATTTAAAATTATTAGTTTTCATAACCTCACCCGTCAAGGCCCTCTTGGATAGTGGAAAGCTGAGTGTGACACCTCAAACCCACCTCAAATAGGCTAGGGGCTAGTGACAAGTGTAGAGTAGGCATAAGATAAAATTATAGGCCTTATCCTAATGTACGGGTGTGTTTGAACACAACCATATCCATGAATGTTTTAAGATGAATAAGAAAATAATACAACATTTTGAGTGTAACCATGAATGAAATATACTCTAGGAAAGAATTTGAGTATAATAGTGTAGTACAAAGTAAATAGGCTAAAAATAAACACCCAATAAGAAAATAAAGTCTCAACCAGACAACATCTATTAGGAGGGAGAATAAAAAGTGTCTGACTCATAATATCTAAGGATAACAACCAAACATGGTCAGCGCTAAGGGAGGATAAGCTTCACCAAAACCAGGTCCATGAATATCATTAGTTATCTACTTATCATTTGTATAAGTCACAACATGTGTGGGAAATTACAAAGTGGGTATGATTATATAAATACCCATTAGACACCCCAAACCCAAAAGGAATCAATAAAAGACACAATAGTTATATCAACCCATAAGAAAATGGTAAATAAAACATAATATATATGCTTAAAAAGAAACCCAATTGAAAATTAAAGGGTATCTCTACCTCTATAGACCATATAAGAATGCTGATCCAGCCTATGACTCCAAAGATATTCCTCCACTTCCCATCACTAGATGTAACCTCACCAGAATCTAAGCAGATAGTGCTGATCCTTGCTACTATACTATATGGTCGAGGGAGAACCAACTCTGATGGTGCACTCACTCCTCATCGTATCTCATTAATAGGGGAGTACCAATATAGGGATAGAGGATCCATGACCTTAGTATTATGGGGGTGTATTGACTCTACCCTTATAAAGAGTATAAGAAACATACACCCTTCTGTGATAGGGGAGTACCAACCCCAATATTTCTTTGGTGATCCAACCCAACTACTATCATCAGTCAAGAATTGAAGAAGTAATAATCATGTTCAAAGAACCTCATGTCATATCTCTAACACCCAAATGAAGGATACTATCTTGTACCATGTAGAAAACAATTCAAGATAGGCTCCTTAAAGGCCCAAAACTGAGTTTAAAAGAAGAAGATAGAAAAGGTGGAAGTATCGTACAAAAAGCACACAGTATATACTTGGGTTACATGGCATGTAACCTCTCCTAGATTCCTAAATGTTTCATCTCCCATACATGGATTTTTTATCCAGTTGGAAGTACACGTTGTGTATAACATTACACAACCCATATCTGTGTGCTTATCCCATGATCATGTACCTATCCCCATGCCCATGGGCCTATACATATTCCTCTGTACTTGTCCATATGCCTCTGTTCTTGGATTTATACTATTACATGGCCAAGTCTCCCCTCACACAGGGTGTCATCCCATGTTCTTGACCACATGACCATGCCACACTACATGGTGTGTACTTATAGTACACAGTGTGTAGTCCTCAAAAGTATTTCTTCCCAAATGGAAAGAAAACATAGTGTGTGATTCTAAACTACATGCCATGTGATCTGGATTTCTGTAAGGGAAGTCCTTACAAACCTCTCAAATCCCCCATTTTTCCCAATTACACATATATAAACCCAATAAGGGTATCTAGCAGTAATAAAAGTGTGTTAAAACCTTTAAACAACACATATATAGTTATTATAATATAAAACTCAAAATCTACCTTAAATCATGGTGAAAATTATAAGGATTATGGTTCAAAGTGATGCCTTAAATCTGCTTTACCTTGATCCAGTCTTGATTGTCGTCAAGGATGGAGTCTGACGATGTCTCTATTCCTCCTCAATTCATCTATCAATCATGGTAGTATAAAATCTCCCATTTCTCCTTTTTTCATAAGAAACAAAAGGCATGTGAGTTTTTATTCATTTAATTATCTAATTAATTTAATGGATTTTTTTTCATGTCTTCCAATGCCTCTCACCAAACACCTAACATCATACAACTTTATATCTCACCTAGGGTAAAACCTCTATTCTGGAAAAAAATCATGGCCACAGATTTCCCATTTGAGGTCCAAATAATGGGAAAACTATTTATTCAAAAAATTTGTATATGTTTGTTTTGAAATATATTAATAAATTTAATAAATTAATTTTGGGTTCCCATGAAACCCAAACATATAACCAACTCTACGGAAAAAATCAGAGATATGTATAGAAATATCAAAAGTAATAAACCAAAAAAATAGGATTCATTACATTCTACCCTCTTTCAAGGATTTTCACCCTGAAAAAGAACAATATAATTGATAAGGTGGGGTAATGTGCCTATAGAAATCTCTCACTCCTAAGAGATATCCTACACACACCCATTCATCAAAGTCACCCAAACTAAAGAAATGGTATGTTCATGAAGGATCCTCTCCTACTGATCTTCGGTTTCTACTAGGTACTCCGAAAAGTTGGTGTCATCCTAGATGTCCACCTCAACCTATTAAATAACATGTTGTGTTTTATGCATGTATCTCTTTAGCTGTGACACATGGAATAAATCATGCAATCGATCTAACTATTTGGGTAAGTCCAAGTGGAAAGAAACCTCACTAGCCCACTATAGGATATGAAATACCCCGATGAACCTTGGGGATAACATTCATCCCTTACCGAATCTTCAGATTTCTCATTGTGGGGAGAATATTAGGAAATAATGGTATCCCAACTCAAACTCAAAAGTACAATAACGTTGATTTATATAATATTTATATTGGCTTGGTTCTATCCTCATATTATTGTGGATCTCCTGAACCATTTTCATTATCACTTGCACCATCTCTACCCCAAAAAGAGATGTCTCGCCCATCTTAGTCTAGTATAAGGGTGACCTATAGGGTCTTCTATACAGAAAACCAAAAGTTTATATAATAACAGTATAGTGATAGTTGTTATTACAAGAAAACTCTACCAATTAAATGTAATCATTTCAGATCCAGTCAAAATTCAAGAACCTGGTTCTTAGTATATCCTCCATCACCCTAATATTTTGCATACTCATCTTGTCCATCTAGGGGTAAAATATTGTTCTCGTCCAAAATTGGGTCCCAAAATCCTCTAATAGGACCCTCCATAACCATAACATAAATCAAGCATCACAATCAAATATGATCATCATGGGTACTCCATAAAGTCATATGATCTCTTTCATGAATAATTTCCCCAAACACTCAACCAAACTCTTCTCTTGGATGATAAGAAAGTGTTATGTCTTGGTAAGTCGATATAAAATCACCTAGATAGCAAAATGGAATCTCACTTTCCACAAAATCTATCGATATGTCCTCCCACTTCTATTTTTGAATCTCTTGGGGTTGGGTAAAACCTACTGGAACCTGATGTTCAGTCTTTACCTGCTAACATTTTAGACACTTAGAGAAAAACTTAGTGACACTCCACCTCATGGAATCCCACAAAGACTACCAATTATGGTCCTTGTACATAATTTTCACACTAGGATTTATAGCCAAGGGGAAAGTGTGAAGCTCCATTTTCACCACTTTATGCATTGCGATCAGAACCACCATTTGTCTCCAAAAAAGGATAATGTGATCTCCTCCTTTAGAGATTACATATAGTGTTTCTATTTAGGATATATGGTCATA
The DNA here is from genome assembly GCA_963277665.1 of Viscum album. Classification (NCBI taxonomy): domain Eukaryota; kingdom Viridiplantae; phylum Streptophyta; class Magnoliopsida; order Santalales; family Viscaceae; genus Viscum; species Viscum album. The sequence continues at coordinate 1,844,575,939 of OY728136.1, forward strand.
TAAAACCAAATATTCTATGTATACACTAATACAAATATGGCCTTTATCAATGCATAGAATGGCCTTTAACAATACTAAAAACATTGTTAATCGATGTGTTAATAAAGGGGTCCTCTTTATTAGTGCTAAAAAAGTGCTGATAAAGGGGGTCTTTTATCCATGCTAAAAATGCATTTATAAAGGACCTTTATCAATGTTATTTTTAGTGTTGAAAAATTATACCTCTATTAGTTATGTTTTAGTACTGGTAAAGGGGATATTTATCAGTGCTAATAATAGTGTTGATAAAAGGTTACCCACCTGCAATGTGATGTTTATATAACAGTACACCAAACCTACAATTTAAACATTGAATAGCTAGAAGAAAAATATAATTTAAACAACACAATAGAACAAACCTACTATATACATTTAATTGACATCAGGAATAAAAACTATCCACCCATGGTATATACAAAAATAAACACAATTATTTTCATTTCAAACAAAATGTTTTATATAATTACATTTACAAATTTTCCAACAAACATTCTAAAAAATTAATATCTTATCTTTTGAAACTAGTGATCCCCTCTCAAAAATCACATCTATTGGTATCAGTTTCTGAACAAATCATCTCAACCTGTGAAAACGACTCCACCTATATAATAAAATAAATATTATATTAGTAATACTATAAAGATATAAATTAAACATTAATACAAAAGAAAACATTAATAAAATATCAATTTTTAATAAAAATGACACGTTTGGAGTTATATTGGTCACACCATGAATCTTATTGATATGGGGTTGATTCCTAAACATTAAAAGTGTGATATGGATCATTTTCCAAAAATATAAAAATAATCTGAATGTGTTTCCTCGGATTTGAGTATGTCACTTGTTCTTTTATTAAAATTAATGTCAATTTTAAATAATGAGACATTTGGAGTTATATCGGACACACCATGCATCGTATAAATGTGAGGACGATTCCTACCTATCACAAATTACTAATTTATTGTTTTCATAAAGTCTCAAAATAATCCAAATGTGTTTTCTTGGTTTTCAGTATGTCAGTTGTGTTTTTTTACAAAAATGTCAATTCAAACTGAAAACACACATTGTGAGTCATAGCGGTCACATCATGCATAATTTTGATATAATACTGATTTATACATGTCACAATTGACTTATGAATCATTTTCCTAAATTTTCAAGATAGTCTGAGCATGTTTGTTTTGTTTTTGGTGAGTTACACATTTTGAACTAAAATGTCAATTTTAAACTGATAACAAACACTTTAAGTCATACTATTCACACTATGAATCATATTGAGGTTTTTTTACTCCTAAATGTCACAAATGACTCATGTATAATTTTCTTAAAGTATTAAAACAATCCAAATTCATTTTCTCAGTTTTCAATACGTCACTTGTTGTTTTTACTTAAATTAATGTCAATTTAAAATAAAAAGAGACACTTTGAATTCTACCAGACACATTGTGTGTCATATTGAGGTGATTATAATCCCTAAATTTCAAAAAATATAATAGATATTTTTTATAAAATATCAAAACAATTCGAATGTTTTTCTAAATTTTCAGTATGTCACTTTGTGTTTTTAATTAAATTAATGACAATTTTAAATAAAAATAGACACTTTGAGTTGTAATGGACACACCATAAATTGTATTAAGTTTATTTGACTCTTACACATCACAAATTACCCATGGACTATTTTCCTAAAATATCACAATAATCTAAATGTTTTTGCTCAGTTTAAAGTTCGTCACTTGTTGTTTTTACTTAAATTAATGTCAATTTTAAATAATAGAAGACACTTTGAGTTATACCAGCCATACCATAAATTTTATTGAGTTTAGGATGATCCCTACATGTAAAAAATGACTAATATATAATTTTACTAAAATATGAAAACAATACAAATGTGTTTTCTCAGTTTTCAGTATGTCACTTGTTGTCTTTACTTAAATTAATGTCAATATTAAATAAAAAGAGACACTGTAAGTTTTAAATGCCACACCAAGAATAATATTAATGTTAAGTTAACTCTTACATGTAAAAAAGACTCATGGTTCATTTTCTTAAAATATCAAAGCAATCAAAATTCTTTTTCTTAGTTTTAAGTATGACACTTGTTGTTTTTACTAAAATTAATGTCAATTTTAAATAAAAGGAGACACTTTGAGTTGTATCGACCAAAATGTGTGTTGTATTATTATGAGTCTAATCCCTAAATGTCACAAATGACTGCTATATTTATATCCTAAAATATCAAAACAATCTTAATGTTTTTTCTCAGTTTTCAGTATGTCACTTATTGTTTTTTAATTAAATTAATGTCAATTTTAAATAAAAAGAGACACCTTGAGTTGTAACAGCCACACTGTGCATTTTATTGAGGTGTAGTTGACTCCTACATATCAAAAATTACTCATGTATCATTTTCCTAAAATATAAAAACAATCTGAATCTGTTTTCTTAGTTTTAAGTAAGCCACCTATTGTTTTTAATTAAATTAATGTCAATTTTAAATTAAAGAAGACACATTGAGTTTTATTGGAAACACCATGCATTGTATTGATGTGAAGATGATCCTTACACATCAAAAATGACTAATAGATCTTTTTCCTAAAATATCATAAAAACTCAAATGTGTTTTCTCAGTTTTCAGTACGTCACTTGTTTTTACTTAAATTAATGTCAATTTTAAATAAAAAGAGACATTATGAGTTATATCGGTAACAAAGTGCAACATATTGTGGTTTTCTTGACTTCTAAATGTCAAAAATGACTCATGGATCATTTTCCTAAAGTATAAAAACAACCAGAATGCATGTTTTTTTTTAGTATGTCACTTGTTGCTTTTCCTTTAATTAATGTCAATTTTAAATAAAAAAGAGACATTTTGAGTTGAAACGGTCACACTATGTGTCATATTGAGGTTAGGTTGACTCCTACACATCAAAAATTACACATGGGTCATTTTTCTAATATATAAAAACAATATTAATGCATATTATCAGTTTTAAGTATGTCACTTATTGTTTTTACTTAAATTAATGTCAATTTTAAATATAATGAGACACTTTGAGTTGTACGGGACACACCGTGCATCATATTGAGGTTTAGATGATCCATACACATCAAAAATTACTAATTTATTATTTTCCTAAAATATAAAAACAATATTAATTTGTTTTCTTGGTTTTTAGTATGTCACTTGTTTTTACTTAAATTAATGTTAATTTTAAATAAAAAGAGACACTTTGAGTTTTACCAGCCCCACTGTGCATCGTATTGAGGTGTGGTTGACTCCTAAATGTCTCAAATTAATTTTGGATCATTTTACTAAAGTATCAAAATAATTGGAATTGATTTTTTTGTTTTTCATTATGTCACTTGTTGTTTTTACTTAAATTAATTTCAATTTTAAATAAAAAGATACACTTTGAGTTATACCGGCCACATCGTGTGTCGTATTGAAGTGTGGAAAGTCCCTACACGTCAAAAATGACTAATATATCATTGTACTAAAATATAAAAACAATAAGAATGTTTTTCATTGGTTTTTAGTATGTCAATTTTTGTTTTTACTTAAATTAATGTCAATTTTAAATAAAAAGATACATTTTGAGTTGTACCGGCCACACCGTGCATCGGATTAAGGTTAAATTGATGCATACACACAAAAAATGACTCATAGATCATTTTCATAAAGTATGAAAATGACCATAATGTGTTTTTTTATTTTTATTATGTCACTTGTTGTTTTTACTTAATTTAATGTCAATTTTAAATAAAAAGAGACACTTGGAGTTCTACCGACTACACCGTGCATTATATTCACGTGGGGTTGATCCCTACACATAAAAAATTAATAATATATCGTTTTATTAAAATATAAAAACAATAAGAATGTGTTTTCTTAGTTTTCAATATGTCAATGTTTGTTTTTACTTAAATTTATGTCAATTGTAAATAAAAAGAGACACTTTGAGTTGTACCGCCTTCCTAGACATAATTTATAAAACCATTCTTAATAAACTAAGGTTATGAAACATAAAAAGGGTGATCATGGATGTTCAATTTGTGTAAAAAATTGTGATATAAATGATTATATAAGGATAACATGAGCATAAAGATGTTATATGGTGATATTAACAATAGAAATTCATACCCTGCATATAGAAGTCACATGTTCATGCTATTTGTGTACATTATTTCATAATGTATGCTGCCATTTTGTTTATGAGCACTTCTATATCATCTTTTTAATATGATTATTTTCTACATTCATAGTATTATAGGAAAAATATAAATACACAAGGGATTGATAAATATTTTAAATGAAATAGTAATTATCTTAGAAAATACCTCTTTAGGGGTGCTGGTTTGTTCATGGAATATGATCTCTCTCATAAATTTATAAATATAATAACTAAAATCTTTTCCATTGGTTTGTTTCGGACACCATAGAAACATTTAGGAGAATAATTAATTGGTTTTGATATGTGTTTTGATAGTGAAATATTATTATATATACCCTAATACTTATTTAGTTGTAGTACTTGTGTTCTTCCTTTTCCTTAGCCCCTAGTTGCATTCCTTTTTCAGATTATAGTGATGCATCACCATATAATAACAATATCATAATGAAAAGATAATATAAATTATATGAATTGATGTTTAATTCTAAAACATTTTATGTAGTGTATTACAAAATTGAAAAATTCCATAATGTGTGGATGGTTTGTTGGATATCCATGCAATGAATAAATGAATTAAATATTTAGAGTATCCAAATTTACTGCAATGATCATACAATGCTACCTAAAAATATGAAAAGGAATAAGTTATGAAAGAAATGAAAATAAATTTGATATGATTAAATTATAGAGTCCTACCCCTACATCATTGGTATTGAATAGAGTCTGTTATCTGAAATTTTTCTTTTAAAAGATTTTTTATCAAACCTACCACTATTTCATCCTTTTTTTCAGGTTCTATTTTAGCTTCTGATGTTGAGGTGATGTGAGTACTAACGAGTCCGAAATTTTTCTCATGGAAAAATACCTTCAATTTTTTCATATATATGCCTACCAAAAATATGAAATATATTTAGTCATAATTAACACATTATATCAGCTTTTGTAAAATGAAATTATTAGAACATACCTCATGTGTACATTTACAACTGGGCTTCATAACTAGTCATATTAAAGGATTTTAGTAGCACTCTCAAGACCAATGAAGTCTTAATCTTTATCACTATACATATTTCCTTCAAATTAAACTATGTTTTTCCACCAACTTGTAACTTTTTATCCACATGATCCTTGAATGATAGTAAATGTTGATATAGGATGGGTGGGGTAATTATACTTTCAATAGATCTTTTTGTTCAGTTGGTCGATCCTTTAGATGGTTTGAAGATGGTCGTTCATTTAATCCCCTTATCTTTTTTCATCTGTAATAACATTCATCAGTTTAGACCTTTTTCATTAACTATTAAAGGTTTAGCTTGAAAAGTAAATTAGAAATGAATACCTCTTTATCGACATGGTTTTTTACAAGATGTGATGGCCATGAGATGAATGTTCCAACATCTTTTTCTATCGTACTAATATCATCCTCTTGAATTGCCATAGGTAGATCTATGCTCAGATCATGGGATATGTTGATCGGCACTCGCACATGATCTGCTGGAAGTGGTCAGTTGTGTAGCATATCCTTTTGAATATTGAACACCATAGCCCCCACCGTAAGGCGATGGGTGGGTGTTGTTAGATATAAATCACAATAATTATTACCCTATAGAATATGAATATGGTAATGGTATATGTGTCTGTGTAATTCAAATTTCAAAGAAAAATTTATTAGAACATTGATTACATCTTCTAAGACAACTCTTTGAGGGGAATGGCTGGCTCCATAGCTAGTGGGGGTTGGGTGGGATCTTCACGTGGTTGGTATTCTGGAGTTGCTTCTTCTCTCTACCTATCCCTCATTAAAATTTCCATCATCTCCATATTCCATTGGAATTTTCTTTCAAGGGTATCTATTTTTTCTCTCATATGTTTATTTAATTCACTTTGATCAACCCCTTTTTTCTCAAAATATGTTTGCGATGTCACCACAAAAACCAAACCTATGATGCTTCCATACTGTTCTGGCCACTTCAAGTCTACTGATAGTTTTTGCTCATATGAAACATGGTTTTTTGATTTCTGTGACTATATTGAATAGAAAAAATAGGAAAATAAGTTATCATTGATACGTAATAGAAATTTAAAGCAAAACAAATTTATATTCTGTAATACTTACACATGATTCCCACACTTTTTGTATGTTCTAATCTACTAGTATTCTATATTTATTTACACATTCCTCCTTTCATAGTACATGGTATGGTATGGAAGTGGATTTGGATTTCAAGTCATCAATATACATATAAATAGAGAAACCTAATTATTGTGTTGTTTCATGTCACATAAAAGTATTACATTATATTTAAAATACATACCAATTTTTTTCAATTGCATCATCCCTCATCCTTGCTTTATGGTAGGGGGTACACTGGTTTTTTTGCTCATTCCTTATTTTTATCACTCATTTGTTGTTTCATAAATAAAAAAATCAATCAAATTGATTAATACATGTATCGTCAAACAACGTATTACTGGCCATAGTGTACCTGAAAAGACACATTTGCATGATGTCTAGTAAACGTATCCCATGCTTCTTGGGATATTAGGTGTGTATAGAAAATCAGTGGGTGTAGGTTTGTTTTCCCTTCAACATATTTAAGATTATGTCTTGTTAATATTGTGAAAAATCCTCTGTGAATCCTTCCAGCAAGCATTAATACATTCTTCTTATGGTAGTCATCTACTATAAATTCACTATTCAATGGATGATAAAGAGTAAGTCAATGTTTTGTTATATTATTTTTTAGTAAAATAAAGAAATGATATCATTATATTATCCTAATATCTTATCACACTAGTTCCTTAAGCTTCATCACAACATGGTGCCATGAATCTACGTCAATCAGTATGTGTTGCTGAGTGATGGTTCCAGTATAACTATTCAACATATCCTTTTAGAGGTTAACATGACTACCCAGATCATTCTATCCAATCTCATATTTTATTCTATTTTCTTTCACCTTAAGTATTATTTATAACACTGTCAAACTACAACACTCTTTTTTTGCAATGTCAGTCCTTTGTCACCTACCATTTCCCTAGAATCAACATTGTCAATATGTTCCGTTAGATTGGTTTCATCAGCACATGTAGATGGTTTTTGTACCTATGCATTGTGAGAAAATATAGGTTGATAGACCTGTTGTTCCTCAGGAATGGGAGCACCAGCACATGCAAAGGTCTCTCTTCTGCACTGCAAGTAGTAACAGCTTGAGAGACCTATTGTTCCTCAAGATTAGGAGCACCAAAAAGTGTGGAAGTTATTATCTACAGAAGTCGATTAACATTTAATTTAGAGTACATAAATGTATAAACAAATGGATAATAACCTGAGATAATACAATATATATTACAAAAAAATGTAACATGTTTATTGAACTCTATTTTTCTTTTTTAAAGGCTGAAGGGATTTGACCCCTCTCTAGATGATTCAAATCCCTTCATTGTTGTCTCCTATAACATAAAAAAGACCTTCTACATTGGTACTACTGCAAACTGATTTTGACTTCCCAATGAAAGGTTCATCCTTGGTTGAATTTTCATCTGACCCTTTAGTGGTTTTAGTTAATAATAAAACAATTGACCACTTTTATTTTTCAAGATCTGTAACATAAAATACTTTTACTTCCTATGATGCCATTATAAATAGTTTGTCTTTGTACCCTTTCTTACTGAAATCAACTTTCATGAATCCCAATTCATATATTTTAATGTAAATTCTATTATCAACCCACTTGCATTGAAAAATAGGCACTTGGAATGTTATATCATTCAACTTCTATATTTGTTTGATTATTCCAAAGTATAACATTTTCATATAAATTGGATTTTTTTTCCTTGATACTAGAAACATGCATCACTTTAGCCATGAGTGTAACTCCCCTATTTTTTATGGTACTGTATTCATCATACTCATTTGTATAAGACATATAATTATTAATTAAAACCCTTTTTAATATAATATATACACACTCGGCCCTCAAGTTATCCATCGAAGTTGTTCTGAAATTGAATATGTATTTTCATCCGGTTCCTTTAAAATATGGTCATGAAACTATCCTATAAACTATTTATTATGGGTATTTTATATCCATACTTAATCCCTTGATGGATTAAAATACCTAATAATTTCTTTATGGGTTTCGATATATAGGGAAACCTCCAAACTGTTATGAAAAACATAAAGGTGGGCCTGCTCCTGATCTGTAATATTGATTTTGAAAACATCTCTTCCAGAAATTTATTCACCCTTAAGCCACCCAGTGTGATGAGATTTCATTAAACCAATGCTTTCCACACATGATAGATATTCGATGAAAAGTTAAATTTATTCCTCACAAATATATCGCTCTGTAATAAAACCCACTATCCAACTTTTATTTTTTTACAAACTCTTTCAAAATATGCATATACCATTCAATGAGTTAAATCCATCTATAGTGTACGGGAACACATAGTAAAATCTCTCTCACCAAGTGAACCCTCAAATGAACCATCATATCAAATATTGTTGGAGGGAAGAACATTTTCAATTCACATAATATGACATCAATTTCTCTTTCCATACTCAGCAATTTCACCGGGTCTATAACTTTGTTGTATATAGCTTTGAAGAAGAAACATAGTTTGGTTAATGTATGATGTACATTCTTGGAAAAAAATAAATGTAAATCTATAAAAATTAGATCTTTCATCAAAACATGGAAGTCGTGTGATTTCAGACCCTTTAAATTTAAATCGGTCATTGACACGATGTTCTTCATATTCGATGAATGTCACTCTGAAACCTTTACGTCATTCAAGAATTTGAAAACCTGATATCTCTTCTACCTATAAAGTTTGTAAGTAGCTGGAGGAAGAAAAGTTCATTTTTTACCCTTCACTGGCACCAACTCTTCTCATGTTTCCATTTCAACCATGTCCAACCTAGCCTTAATTCCATCCTTTGTTTTGTTGTGTGCATTTATCAACGTTCTGATTACACTATCACATAGATTTTTTTCAACATGAAAAACATCAAAAAAGTTCCTAGCATACAGAAAATTACAGTATAGTAATTCCAAAAAACTGATATATTCTTCCAACTAGTTTTTGTAAGGTTTTTCAATAACAGTTTTCCAAAACTATTGTCCACATATTTTACTTTCTCAAACAGTAGATCACCTTTTAGTAGAGATAGTGTTGTACATTCTTCTAAACTTCCATCGAATGATGTTGTACAAGATTGGTACTTATGTCATTAGGGTAAAAATCCAAGATGTCCCAGAAACATGATTTTATATGAATGTTTCAACCTAATTTATTGTGTACCTTGTTTGTAGACGGGACACCCATGAGTTTCTTTAATGCTATATCCTGAAAATTTTCCCATAAACAAGAAATCCATTTATTATCCCATAAAACATGGATCTCAATGTGAAATCTTTATTTTTGTAAGAATCATAAATTGTAACACCTGAATCTCACAATAATTCCAGATCATAGACCAGTGGATCCAAACAAACATCAATATCATTACTTGGTTGTTTTGGTCCTGATATAAGCATAGATAACATGATGTGTTTTTGTTTTATAAATAAACATAGTGGCAAGTTATAATTTACCAACATAACCATCCATGTACTATGAGTGCTGTTTTGAAAACCCAAATGATTCACTCCATCTGTAGATAATGAAAGGTGAATATTTCTCGGCTCATTTACAAATTTAGGATACTCATGATCAATTTTATTCCACTGAGGGCAGTCTGTCAGGTGACATAGTTTCCCATATTTATTTATTATGTCTGTGTGACACGTCAATTATCCTACAGTATCCTCACTTCCATATAGGCACATAAACCTTGGAATTATTGGAAAGTATCATACAAATTTTATAGGACTGGATTCATATTTCTTGTATCGAGAATCACCACACTTCGGGCACTATCTAAGTGATTTGTGGTCCTTGTGAAATAGTATAAAGTCATTCCGGAAGGCGAGTATTCTTTCAGAGAGAATACCCACTAATCGTATCATTTTTTGTGTCATATGTTCAGCTCCAATGCTTATTATCTTCTGGGAAAATGTCATTCAAGAGAGCAAGTAATTTTGTAAAACTAACGTCACTCCATCCATTTCCTTATTTCAAATTATAAAGATTCACTACGATTGACAATGCTGTATATTTAGTGCATCCACCGTATAGTGGCATCTTTACACAGATTTTTAACTTCTCAAAAAAATTTGGGCAATCACGAAGTTCATCTTCAACTATCCTTGTCATTTCCTCAATATAATCTTGATCATCATTCACATATATAATCATATCCTCGATACAGTGGCATCTTTACAAAAAAAATCTATCTCCTCAAACAATTTTCGAAAATCATTAAGTTCATATTTAACTATCCTTATCATTTCCTCAATACAATTTTGATCATCATTCACATTTGTAATTACATCCTCAATATAGTCTTCTTCATTTTCAAAACTTGTAATCATATCATATGATCCATAAAATGTAATTTTATCCAACCCACTAGCTACATTCACTTTTTACCCATGTTTATTCCAACATTTATAACTTTGATCTATTCCGTGATAGATCAATTGTTATTATAACTCCTCTGGACTAACTTGTCTTGAATATAAATATCATAAACATCTACAAAGGATTTGAGAAGTTCCATATGCATGATATTTTGAAAACTTGATGAGATCTTTCACTCCATCTTCATACTATTTTTTTAAACTATTAGCATCCATACATTATTTTTCCATATCCTTACTATTTTATTTGGTGATATTAGTATTTAACAAAATAAATATACAAAACGTTGATATAAAAATTAACCAAGGCTAAAAGAAGATATAGGCTTAAGTGTCCTTTGAAAACTATTTATCAAATCACAATTGAAATCCCATTAAAAAACTAATCATTTACACAAATTCATCTATAAAATAACACACCCTTCTTAAAATAAACCAATCAGTTTCAAACACTCTTTCTAAAACCCCCAATTCTTTTTTTAAAGCATTCAAGTAAACTTCATGACCCAACGATCATAATCATTTAAAATGAACAAAAACCCTCTATATTTTACAAATTTTCATGTAAAACTTCACACACCCCTTGTTAAAATAAAACCAGTATTACATATGATTTCAAAACATTTGTATCCCTTTCTGAAATATAATCAAATGAGTTAAAAAACACTTGACATGCAACCTATGTCCATGAAAAGTGTTTAAATCATTTGAAAGGTATTTAAAACCAAAAAAGGTATTTTGAAAACATATAATTTTTTAAGAAACATTTCAAAATACTTGAATCCTTTTAAAAGATACACTTATCCATTTTTAAAATATTTAAATCCCAAAAGAGACACTTTAAAAACGATACATGAATCAAAAATAACTAAAATTTTATAAAATATAAATCTATAAAAGTTTTATCATGTCTCTCATGAATAAATAGTATGAATCCTATAGTTTAATCTCATAATACTACTGAGGAGTGAATAAGTGATAGATAAAAACATAAGTGTCACTTGACAATTATATTTTTGAACACAGTCATATCTCTTTAAAGTGGGTAACAATATTCCACTTGATTCTTGAATCATGTACTACCTGAGCTTGATCCTTCAAATATGGTACATTAGAAGAAAAAAATTCCCCTTCATGAGGGTATACATTAATTCAAAGTTAACAGAATATAGGTACTCATACCTTCTCCATTATCAATGGTTCATTTCACTTTATGACTAAATATATTTCAAACAATTTTTAGTGTATTACAATAACACATTATGGAAAAAACAAGTATTTACAAATCTCGGGAAGGATTTGGGAAGTTTCTCTTAAGTGTTATTAACTGTATGGACACATAAGAAACCACGTGACCGTCATGGATTGGAACAGTTCAAATCCTGACTCCTAAAACATCCCAATATAATCCATACTCATTACCTATCTCATTTAAGGTTAAGATTGGTATTTTTCTCAATATATAATTAAGATATTAGATGGATATCTCATGAACATCTAATCAAAGCACCTATAACACATTCTTGGTTAAGGCCTTATTAGCACTTCCAATCAAGAAGAATCACAGTTCTCCCTCTGGTAACAAAAGTGAACCCCTAACAAAATCACTATAATAAAATTCTCATTTCATGTTCCAAAGATTCTTATGCAATGATTTTTCTTCCCAATGAGTATTCCAAAAACACCTATATCACATGTTTCCTATGCATGTTGTCCCACTTTCTTATAGTATGTATCAGTTGTTCATCCAGTTTTACTAACTTCCATAATTTCATGGAAGTCTCCCCATTGAACATGTGGACTTTCTAACACTTGTATCATGCCCAGCTAAAACCTTTAACTTTTGATGAATAGTTAATGTCACTATTACTTTTCTGTGAATTAATCTTACATTCTGAAAAAATAATCCCAGTACAATTAGGAGAATAAATTAACATATGTCCATTAAAAACCAATATTTAAAAAACCAAAACTCTTATTCATAACTTCTGGACTACATACCATTACACCATCAACTTCTAAAAATCATATCTTCCAAAATTACCACATCTATAGGATATTTCACTATCTACTTCCTATATAAAAAATTTAGGGTGTGTTCTAGAGCCTCTACTTTTTTTAATTAATCAAAAAATTAGTAAGTATTCACATTCCAAATATTTTTCATGCTTGAAGACAACTTCCTGGAGACTACAGTATCACATAAATCTTCAAAAAAAAAAAGAACTATGGTACTAAACTAATAGATGGTATGATTTTCTATAGTCTATTTTCTAAAATCTTCAAAAATACTTTATAAATTAAATTACAAAGACTATTCATTCTCAGAAACCTCTGGAATCAAAATGATGATAGAATCATTATATGTCTCAAGAGAATTCTTACCTCTCCAAAACTCATTCATGAAGTTAACAACATCATGTCCCAAAATAGTCTAGAACATTTTAAAGAATATTTAATAAATAAAATTTAGGTTAGGAACATTTAATGGATGCATCAACCAAAATTCCACAACACACAACTAGGACCACAACCGCAACACCATACAAACCAAAAAAATGCAATTTCATATTTTAAAAAGAATCCCTTATTCAATTCTACTGGTTAATTTACGGGTTATCACAGAATTTGTATCATCCTGGGGCATTCATTCATTATCCAAGTATATGTAAGTTACCCATTTTCATATTCAAATGTTTAACAGGAACCAACCAACATGAAATTCATTTAGTTTGCGAACAAGGACCACTTATGACCATGATTTTCAGTGGGGTGTTTAGCTTGTACAATTCACAACATCACCAATAATATGAAACTGTAATAACATGAAAACAAACCCCATTTCCCCTTTTTTTTAATTATCAAGTTCTTATCTTTTATTAGGGTGGTGAAACTATAAACTATAGGAAAGAAATAGTAGATACCTCCCACATTATACACAAACAAAGAAAAACTAAGAAGAATCCCTACCTCAAAGAACTTTTTCAACTCGTCTGTGTATCGTAGGGAAAAGTAGGATGCCTTCACATGAAAACTGCACTACTAGAAATGTTGATCAACCTATTCTGGACTTGAAAATTATCAAAACACTTCTTAAACAAGAAACTCGAGAAAAACTGTGATGTAGCATCAAATTCTGGGGAAGGAATAAGAGGAAATGAATGAGAAAGAGGACAAAACTCCCCACATAGGTGTGGTTCAGCATGTGGAGGAGGTGCATTCTTGGAAGAGGAGAGGCGCATGGTAGAGGAGTCCTCCAGCGAAGGTGAGGCACATGGAAAAGGAGAGGCATGTGGTTGAGTAGAGGCACACGACGAAGGTGGTTTTGCGGTAGAGGGATTTGCAGTGGAGGAGAGGCGTGCGTCGGAGGGGAGGGGCATGATGAAGGTGGGTTCCCAACAGAGGGATTCATGACAGTGGATGAGTCTGAAGGAGAGGAGGAGGGGGAGGAAGAGGTGGTGGTGGTGTAGGGATCAGCTTCCGTGAGATCTTGAGGGGTGCGAGGAAGGAGGAGAAACTTTGGGTTTCTTTATAAAACCTGGTAAAACTTTTATCAACGCTAGATAAAAAACACTGAGAAAGGTATGTTTTATTAGCATTAAAATAGAAAGGGATAATAAATATATAATGTTAATAATTTATCTAAATTATTAGATATGTTTATAAAATTATATATATGATAAATAAAAGGATTTATTTATTTATAATTATAACTATAATATATATATATATATAGTTGTTTATTTATATTTATAAAATTATAATTTAAATAATTATAAAATTATAATAAGTATACTTATTATATTTATAATCATAGAAATATATATAATAAATATATTAATTATATATATTTATAAGATTATAGATATATATAATTATATTTATTCTAATTTTATATTTATTTATGTGAATATATATTTATTTATAATTATAATTATAAATTAATATATATTTATTTATTTAAATCATTATAAAATTATAAAAAAATTATATTTCTAATATTTATAATTTTATTAATATATTTATTATAATTTTATAATTATTTAAATATATCTGTATTTATTTATAACTATAAATATAAATATTTGTATTTATTTAACAATGTTTCTATGTATTTATAAATATATTTATAAATATATTTATTTAATTATATATAAAATTATATATGAAAATAATACATATATTTTTATAGCTATAACTAATAAATAAATATTTATTTATTTTTAATTAAAAATTATAATAAATATTTATTTATTTATAGTTGTAATTATATTTATATATATATATATATAATTATCAAATTATAACAAATATATTTATAATTTTATAAATATATATATAATTAATATATTAATTATAACTTTTCAATTATTTAAATATATCTTCATTTATTTAGAATTGTGTTTATAACTGTTTTGTATATATTTATAAATATTTTTATATAAATATATATAATTAATATATTTATTATAATTTTTTAATTATTTAAATATATCTATATTTATTAGGAATTATAATTATAAATATTTTTATTTATTTATAAATATTTGTATATACTTATAAATATTTTTATATAATTATAAATATATTTATTTATATATATATATATAGAATTATAATATATGTATTTATTGTAATTTTATAATTATTTGAATATATATCATTATAATTATAATTAAAAATAATTATATTTAAAATGTATTGATATATAATTAAAATTTAATAATTATAAATATAATAAATATATTTATTATTTAAATATATTTAATGTAATTTTATAAGTATTTTTCAGAACATAATTGTATATATGAGTAACATGAATTAATTATATTCCTAGTAAAATATACATAATAAAAAATGATTCATCAATGGACAACATGAATAATAAAAAAGGGTGTAATGTATAAATTGACATTTATGATGATACATAACATATATGCATGCATGATCAATATAATTATTGACCAAATTCATTGGAAACACATATATATTTATTTATTATCTAATAAATTTTATTATAATATTTAATTATTTAAATATATATATAAATATATATATATAATTATAATCTTATAAATACTTTATTAAAAACATTATATATATTTTTTGAATTATTAAAAATATATATTAATTATAAACATGATTTTTTATTTAATGTATATAAATAAATATTATTTTTGAATATAAATATAATAATTTTATATAAATTATTATTAAAACCTTTTATGAGTGTTTTTCTTAACACTGATAAAGGGTGCATTTATCAGCGGTTTCAGATTTGCACTGATAAAACAAGGTGCTTCCCTTCCCCCATTTTGTGGTAGTGATATCCCTAATGATTCACTCCCACATGATGAAGAAGCATCAAATTCACCAGCATCGACTAAAGAAAAATTTCACCCCTCTCCACCACCAGGGTCAGATGTAATGAAGCCCACTGATCATATGTCTCCTCCGCCGGGCAAGAACAAGACTTTCTACTGAGTGAATCTGCCACCATGGTTCCCTTCCCAGGGGTACAAACTATATAGAATTCATATTCCTATATGAAATCCAACCAAAACCTATGTCTCGGATAAAGATCTCTCTGAGTGAAGATATACCTTAGACATTAGAGGTATGAGTAAACAAAAAAACTCTTTCATAGAAGATAGTGTCTCCACATATTTAAGGAAAATAATACCACTACTATCTCTATGTCATAATTCATATAGTTCTACTTATGGGGCCTCAACTACCTCGACCCATAATAAATTATTGTCTACCTCTACATTGACACGCAACTCAGCCCAACTCTATAGGAATTTCAAAACACTATAAAATCAACACCCCCTATGTTAGTCTCAATATATGGGCACTAGTCAACCTTAGGGGGGAAAAGCCTTAAGATCTCATCTTCCTTTTTCACAAACAAAATTAGAGCTACAAAGGGGGACATATTGGGTCTAATAAAACCCTTCTCTTGAAGGTCCTCCAACTACACCCTCAGCTCCCAGAGCTCATTGAGGGCTATCTGATATGCCTCATAAGATATAAGCATGGTCTCATGATGTAATTAAATTCATAAGTCTATATCCCACCATGAAGGAATTCCAAAAAAATATTCATGGAAGAAATCAATATAATCTTCCAATATCACTAGAACCTAGATGCCTCAATATCCCACTATACCAAGGTCCAGACTCACCAACTGATGGGTGATGGGTTGCAGTTTCTTGCTTGTGATCCCCACTTGCTCAGCCGTGAGATCAACCAAGAAGTATAGTCTCATTATATCCATATAAATAATATAACTCGCATGGAATGATAGTTAATATGGGAATATACCATGGATAAACAATCCATACCCAATATTTCCTTGTAGGGTCTCATCACAAAAACTAAGAGGTCCCATGAGAAACTCTCTCCATTGAACACCAACTCACATTATTGACGTATGTGTGATATAATATAATTTCTCCTTGTAATAACCTCTAGAAATATCTACAGGGATAATGTCTTAGTAATAATTTATAGCTATCGCATGAGGAATATGAAAATAAAGGACTAGATCTCACCTGTTTATAATAATACTGGATAAAGAGCATAAAAGATAGAGATCATGCCTCGAATCATCTCACAAGCATCCAATTAATAACCCTCTATATCCTATAAATTCCAATAGCTACATTATCCATTCCTTTTGGTCTAGCATGGGCCACCTAGTGGTGGTGGTGGACCATCTCATAATTTCACCCTCCACCAAAAAATCCTCCCTTTAGAGCTTTACCAATGCCAATATCGGCATCGTCTCCCTAGGGTATCCCTGACCACGCCTAGGATATCCATAATCATAACACTGAATCTTTTATGATGGTATATCCACTGCCTTCCAACCCTCCTATACATGATGGGTTAGGTAATCATGATCCTTTTAACCTCAACCATCACAAACATAGCTTCACCCCTCTCTAGGATGAGTGAATCCTCTACACAGTTGTTGCATTGTACATCCATGTATCTAAGTCCAAGAATAAGTATGCTTCCTATGCCAAGACCTTAATGATTGATGCCTACTAGCTAATAGATACGAGTCATCCTCTTAATTCCCACTACTAGATCTGTCCACTCGGCATACCTCTTATAAGAATATCTCTATAATTAGACCATGCTCCAACACACCGACATACGTGGGTAGGCATAAGGATACTGTAACACCCCGACCCCAGTTACCCAGAGTCGTTGCCTTATTACATAACATTGGAATGATCACAATAAAGATCAAGTCTCGAAAGACCGATTAGTTTAGTAGCCTTGGAATAACTACATACATTAATAAAGTTTACATTACATCATAAAATGAAAACTACAACAACATAGTCTCCATAGTCCACACTCTTATTCCCTCATACTATCCCTATAAGTCATTCATAAAATACTTCTTCACATCCTGGGAAAAATAAAACATAGAAAGGGGTGGGCTCAAATGCCCAGTAAGGATAACAATATAGCGGAATCTTTTATAAATAAGCATAAACATTTAAGGAAATGTATAATTAAAACAAATGCCTTTTAAAACATGAACTTCAGCATAATATGGCAGAAATAAAATGAAATGATGCCATATACTTATTCACATGGATATTCTACTAGTATAATAATCACATGCAATATCAATAGCCACTTTCATAATTATGGAATGCATATTGCCAGACTATCATAACCACATAGCCAAGGCCTCATGACAAGACTACAAATAAGATTTTGTCAAGGCCTTGTGCCAAGACACTAGTATGTCTCATGAGACCTACCGATTCATCGAGGAGCTATAGCAGTCTCCACCCGTCACTTATTAAGTCCAATGCATTCCTCGTATGAACAGGTTTAAACATAACATAAACATTCATATTAAAACTAGCATACGAAATGGAAATACTTTCTTCATAAACCATGAATGGTATAAAAATAACACATCCACAGTCTAACATATCATAAAACCATCAATACAATATGGAAGTTTTTTATCATAATAAATAAACTTCAAATAAGCTTAAAATCCATCAAAGGATGTTGACATATATGAAATCAAAACTATTTGGGAGAAATATCTCTTTTTTTAAATAATTTAAAAGTACCATAATTATTAAATAAAAGATTTAATTTGAAAATATTTTATAATCTTGTAAGGTAATCTTCAAAAATTTTATAATGGCAGAAAATAGATGCACCCGCCGTAGAAGTTAAAAAAACATTCTTACCTTAATTCTGTCGAAAAGGTTAAAAGGGACCTTGTTTGGAAAATGAAGGACATATTCCTTTATAAAACTCTTATAAAAAGTCAATAAAGGGTATAAATGACTTTAACCCATATTCTAGTAAATAGTAAAAATGTTTTGAAATACATTTTTAAGAAACATGGATGTGGATGATAAAGAAGTCCCATTAGATTATTACGTATAAACAACCTCGGATAATAAAGAGATTGAGAAATAAACTCTTACCTTGTACTTTTCCTTGGTTGGGGGTAGGTTAACCTCCTGTATAATGGTGAAATAATTGTTATTAAATTATACAATAATCATATACTTTAATATGATATCATATATGATCTTTTAACATTTCTTTTTTAATAATATCGTAATATTATTGTCGTTTCGGGTGTTAACTTACTCATTTTCTTTTATATGTTTTGTTACATAAGGCATGTTTGTTATGGATAGGTTGTATCTTATTCATATTCATAATGATATTAAGTCCTTAAAAATTATTATTAATCATCAAATGAGAATTATACTTGAATGGATACGATGGAGAATGAATCTTATCACGTTCGTGGAGGCGGTAGTCCGTATGTACGCACGAGCGACAATATCATTATTTTGATATTAAAATAATATTTAATTGGATGGTATATCATATATACAGAATCATTATAATTTTTTATTTATTATTTACATGAATTACACATCATTATTATACCCATCCAAAAAATAATGTTTTGAATAACAATTACACCACGACGTGGAGACGGTAAGCCGTATGTACGCACGTATGGTGACATGTCATTCAAAGGATGGATAGAATACTGAAATATGGTTGTACCATGTTATAATAACATCAAAGTATATATAATATACTGGATTTATTATTTTATAATGGTAATAACAAAGAAATAAGAAGTGGAAGAAGAAAGGAACTTGAAAAAGGGTGGTGAAATCATTACCTCTTCTTCGGGTTCTTCCTTTTAATTTTTTCAAAAGGGCTCCTTAGGTTGGATTTATGACTAAATAAAGGCCTCTAGGATGAATTGGGGATGTTGAGAGAGTATTTGGGCAGAGGTTGGCCTAACCAGAAGGCTTTGAAGGTGTGAATTAATGAGAAGGGGGAGTGCCCTTTTTATAAGAGAGGTGAGAGGCACCTTTGGAAAAGCTAGAAATATTATTTTATAATAAATTCATATTCGGTTTATAATGGATCCAAAGTGGATTATTTAAAGGTTAAGGTGGGGAGAGGTCGAAAATAACTCAACAAATAGGATTTATACAGGTTTGGGTTACTATGTTAACCTTATCTTTAAGTATTAACTCTTAGTTAATTAGTTTCACTTTTACAATGTCTCTTTGTATTTTTATATTATATGGTTAATAAACTTACTATATACATCCAAGAGACCCCAAAGTGTTCAATTAATGATACACCTATCATGAAATAATTCTCTTGACCGAACCTTAGATTTTTAGGAATTGAATATAAATTAATAATATAATAGTTTTTTTAAAAACTCTTTTATGTCAATTTTGACACAATTCAATAATTGATTTTTGTAAAAATCATAACAGAATGATTACTTTGAACAAAGTTACTTAAATCAATCATAACATGTCATACTAACCTATAAATTATTGGTACTTATAAAAAGTCTCAAATTACATTTATTTGGATATTTATAATATCAATTATTCTATTTTTTCATTAATTAGGTAATTACTGCATCACCGTTGTGTCATAAATAAATTAAATTATTTAATGTCTAAAAATTATAAATAAAATACCATTATGTATAAATTTTTTCTATATTTATAATGAATATTTATAGTAGAAAATCCAACATATATAACCCTATGTAAAAATTTTTTTTCTAAAAGATATATGCTTATGTCATTTTTGTATTTATTTTAACTTAATTAAAATAAAGTGTCCCTATCACCTACAAGTGGCTCCATGGGGTCCCAAAATCGACCCAAATATGCTCATGGCCAGCCATGTATCCACAAATAATGTTAGTACACGTTTTTGGGTAATTTATTATTATTATAATATTATTTGTTTACCCTTATTTATCGGATTTACCCTTTAACCGTGGTAAATAAAATATTTACCGAAGTAATTATTCAAAATGTCTAAAAATAAAAGTTACCTATTTACACAATTTGTACATCCTGATTCCAAATATGGAATCCATTTTTTCAAATTCAAAACACAGAAGTGGCAGAAATTAATTTAAAATTAATTCTCATTGTTAAAACAAAAAGCGCGTTTTTAAGAGATAATAACTACCAAAAGATTGACACTTGTTCATGTCCGGCTTAATTGTGAAAATTATGTCCAATGACCAACATTGTATTAAATGGTAGAAATATATTCTAAATATACTTTAAAACCACTCAAATTCATAATTTATCACTATTAATTATTTCAATTAAAAAAGATGGTTTTAATTAAAATTTAGTAATTTTCACTATTCATCAAAATATAAATGTTATCTGAAAAGTTCCAAAATTTTACCCTAGGCTAATTTCGATATTGAAAATACAAAAATGAAGTCAATTTTGAGAGATATAATTTATAAAATTTCAAAAAGTGGTTATTACTATTCATAACAGCTAGTTTGATTGGTTGTGGTGTGTTTTAGAACCCGAAGTTGAGTACAACACACGCTATTGAAATATTCAAAGGGAAGCGTACCATGGAAGCTTGGGGTGTTACATTCTCCCCTCCTTCAAATAATTTCGTCCTCAAAATTTCTATAATATTACTGCATAAAAAGACTTGGGTGTTTTTTCATCATAAGTTCCTCGGGTTCTCACGTTGCCTCTTCCATTTTATGGTTTCTCCATAGAACTTTTACCAGACGAGTCGTCCGGTTTCTCAGCACTTGTTCTCTCGTGTCAAGAATACTGATGGGATTTTCGCAATAAGATAGATCGGGTTCCAGTTCTAATTCCGCATAGGTGAGTACATGTGTTGGGTCACGCATGTATTTCCTCAACAGAGATACGTGGAACACATCGTGAACTTTGGAGAGACTTGGCGGCATTGCCAAACGGTAAGCTACAGCCCCAATTCATTCTAGAATTTCGAAAGATCCGATGTACCTAGGACTTAATTTACCTTTCTTAACAAAACGTATGACTCCATTCCATGGAGATACCTTCAGGAAAACATGATCACCGACTTGAAATTCCAAATCCTTCCTTTAATTATCAGCATAACTCTTCTGCCTACTTTGAGCTTCTTTGATGTGGTTTTGGATTACCTTTACTTTTTCCATTGTTTCCTCCACCAGTTCCGGGCCTACAAGTTTTCTTTCACCAACTTCATCCCAACAGGTTGGTGTGCGACATCTCTTTCCGTATAACGCTTCATATGGTGCCATCTGAATACTCAAATGGAAGCTATTGTTATAGGAAAATTCTACCATAGGTAAATATTGATCCCACATACCCTAAAAGTCAAGTGATCATGATCTCAATATGTCTTATAAGGTCTAAATAGTCCGTTCTGATTGTCCATCTGTTTGTGGGTGGTAGGCAGTGCTCAAATGAAGTTCAGTATCCAAGTCTTTTTGAAGACTTTTCCAAAATATTGAAGTAAAACGGGGATCACGATCAGAAAAAATCGATAGGGGTACTCCAAGAAGTCTCACAACTTCATTAATATATAGTCTTGCTATCCGTTCAAGTGGTAAATCTTCCCTTATAGCAAGAAAATGTGCTTACTTGGTAAGACAATCAACAATGACCCATATTTCATCATTCTTTCTAGGAGTCTTTGGTAGCCCCATGATGAAGTCCATCATAATATTATCCCATTTCCACTCAGGTATGGGAAGAGGTCGCAATACTCCACCAGTTTGTTACCTTCCATCTTTCACTTGTTGAAAAACCATACATCTTGACACCAAATCAACAATCTTCCTCTTCATGTTGTCCCACCAAAAATATTCCTTCAAATCTCTATACATTTTGGTGCTCCCAGGGTGTATAGAGAAATTAGAACTATGAGCATCATCCAACAATTACCTTTTTAGATCAGGTATATTAGGAACACAAAGTCTCTTCCCAAATTTTAAAGTTCCTTCTTCATACACAAATTCTCTCAATCTCCCATCATTCACAGCTTTAATCTTCTTCTAAAACACTTTATCATCGGTATGAGAACTCTTTATCATTTCTAGTAAATATGGTTTGGAAACCATTTGAAAAGGCATTGATGTTTCACCTTCCATGGTGATTCCCATATCCAACTTTACTAGATCCATAAAAATAGGATCACTTTCAATTCTCATCATGTTCAAAACTCCATGATATTTTCTGCTCAAAGAATATGCCACCTTATTTTACTTCCCTAGGTGGTAGTGTATCGTTTAATCATAATCCTTGAGTAGTTCAAGTCATCTCCTTTGCCTCATGTTGAGTTTTTTTTGTGAGAAAATATACTTCAAACTCTTGTGATCAGTATAAATCTCACATTTTTCACCATAGAGGTAGTGCCTCCATATCTTCAAAGAAAAGATCACAGCTGCTAACTCGAGATCATGAGTAGGATAGTTTTGCTTGTGATTTTTCAACTGTCGTGATGCATAGGCAATAACCCTATCATTCTGCATAAGGACACAACCAAGTCCGTTCTTCGATGCATCACTATAAATAACAAACTCATCATTCTCCGATGGTAGAGTCAATATAGGAGAATTGACTAATCTTCTATTAAATTCTTTGAAACATTCTTCACACTCTTGTGTCCAAACAAATTTAACCCCCTTACATGTGAGCTTTGTTAATGGGTTATCCAATCGGGCAAAATTCTGGACGAAACGTCGATAATAACCTGCTAAACCAATAAAACTGCGTACCTCAGTTATACTCGTCGGTTCAGGCCATTATTGGATTGCCTTGGTCTTAGAAGGATCAACAAAGATTCCATCTTTAGAGACAGTATGACCAAGAAAAGAAATCTCCTGAAGCCGGAATTCACACTTGCTAAACATCCCATATAATTCGTGTCTTCTCAGAGTCTTTAGGATAATGTGCAAGTGATTTTCATGATCTTCATAGATTTTGGAGTATACCAAGATATCATCAATAAATACCACTACAAATTCATCTAGATATTCCTTGAAAACACTATTCATTAGATCCATGAATAAAGAGGGTGCATTAGTCAGCCCAAAAGGCATTACTGTAAACTCGTAATGCTCGTACCTGGTTTGAAATGTTGTCTTCATAATGTCTTCCTTCTTCACACACAACTAATGGTATCCAGACTGAAGGTCAATCTTTGAAAAGTATTGAGATCCATGCAGTCGGTCAAATAAATCATCAATGCGAGGTAGGGGATACTTTTTCTTTATTGTTATTGCATTAATCTCCCTGTAGTCGATACATAACCTCATAGATCCGTCTTTCTTTTAAAAAAAAGAACAGGGGATCCCTAAAGAGAAACACTAGGGAAAATAAATCCCTTATTACTCACTTCCTATAGTTGTTTCTTTAGTTCAACTAATTCCACAGTGTCCATTCTATAAGGGGTTTTCGATATAGGCCTTGATCCAGGAATTAAATCAATGGAAAACTCAAATTCTCATTCTGGAGGATGTCCAGTTAAATCTTCCGGAAACACATCTGCATATTCTTTCACAATAGTTACATCCTCTATTCAAACATTCCTTTCCTCACACATAGTCATTTCATTCTCTTCCTCCTCAATAATTGAAATTATTTGAGCTACTGGGGCTGGATCTAGATAAGAATTAGGTGGTGACGATTCTGCTCTAAAGGTAAGGTGTTCCTTATCATCATCATCAAAAATCGTAACCTCATTCTTCTTACAATAAATATTCCCATCATAGTCCAAAATCCAATCCATACTGAGGATTATATCAAACTCAATCATAGGTATGAATATGAGATCAGCAGATAAAGAACATTTATGTGCTCTAATGGGGAATGATTCACAAAACTTCATTGTAATGATACTTCCCTTAGAAGTTTTAACTGAAAACTCCCTTGTTAAATCAAATTGGAAATATCTAATTTTCGTAGCAAACTGGGAAGATATGAAACAATGCGATGATTCGGAATCAAATAATGCATTTTCTAAACATGAGGAAACCATTAAATTACCTGCCACTATGTCTTTCGGAGCTTCTACCTCCGCGGTATTGATAGCATAAGCTTGGCCTTGATCCCTTGGAATTTTCAGAGGTAAGTTCCCCTAATTCTTAGGATATTCATTTGCATAATGTCCCATATCCCTGAAATTGTAGCATTGGACATCAGTAGCTTCCTTCTTCCTCTTGCAATCACGAGTTTGGTGGCATTTTTCACCACACTTGTAATAGACTCCCATTCCTTTTAAGCAAGTACCAGGGTGTTTCTTCCCACATTTAATGTAGGATGGATATTCAACTTTTCCATTATTTCCTTTATTTCCATTCCCAGATTGATCAGAAGATCTCTTCTTCTTTTGATTTGCTTTAAAGTCATAAGACAAAGAGAATTCCTTCTCTATCTTGATACCACAAGAGACAATGTCTTCTTACAATGAAAAAGATTGTGAGACTAATGCTCGATGGAGAAACGTTTTAACCCATCAAAGAAACGATAAATCTTACTTCTTGGGTTACGTATATAATCTCCAGCATACCTTGATAACCTTGTAAATTTTGCCTCATACTTTGCGACATTCTCATCCTCCTTTTGTATCAGACTCAGAAATTGTCTTTCCATATCTGCTCGATGGTCACGAGGAAAGTATTTTTCTAAAAACAGATCTTTGAACTCCCTCCATTCCATATTTTATACATCATCATCTTCCTTTGTGTTTTGAATCAATGACCACCATTGATCAGCATCTCCAGTGATGCGGTAAACTGCCATGATAACTTTTTCCCTTTCACTACTCCCCAAAGCCTGAAATATTTTCTCTAGGGAACTTATCCATTGCTCAGCTACTAATAGATTTGTACTCCCATTGAATGTTGGTGGTTTCTGCCTCATGAAGCAATCTAACATTGACCCTCCACATTGTGGATCAGGGTGCTCTATACAGGTAAGGTTATTATTCATAACCTGTGTGAGTTGTCCCGGTATGGTGATTAGTTGATCAGCACCAGTTGCATCACCAGCTCCACTATAATTATCTTGAGTCAAAGGGAAATCCCTACATGGAGTGCATGCATTGATATGGTTTCCATTTCTTCTACTAGGTTCCATTTCGAAATAATGTCATAAACTAGATCAGTTTATGAATCAAAATACATAATTCCATAATTATAAAACACTTAACATAAATTGAACTATTTATGGGTATAATCCATAATCATAAAAATATTTTCTTTGAGGATGTATATACTCATAAACCCTTCATAATGATTTGTAAATAAAATGAGATTTATCCTAATCATATCCCCCAGGAGTGTCGTAACCAAGAGTGCAGCAAGGCCTGTTGTTGTGCACCAGTACTCGTTCGAGTCTAGCTCAAAGCTGTGTTTTCGGGTTTTACCCCTAGGTACATTTGTGCCAGAGCCGCCTCTACCTACTCGTATTTCTATAGGGATGTATTGCTCAAAAAACTCACAAAATCCTTACAATACCAAAACTCAAGGAAGTTTTTCTATACTAATCCTCAAAGTCTGTCTTAGGTCTATGTGCTCTAATCAGAGTTTATCTAAATATCGCTTCCAAGGTTTGTACTAAACTTCCTCTGATACCAACTGTAACGCCCCGACCCCAATTACCCAGAGTCGGTGCATTATTACATAACATTGGCATTATCACAAGAAAGATCAAGTCTCTAAAGACCGATTAGTTTAGTAGACTTGGAATAACTAGATACATTAATAAATTTTACATTACATCATAAAATTAAAACTACAACAACATAGTCTCCATAGTCCACACTCTTATCCCCTCATACTATCCCTATAAGTCATTCATAAAATATTTCTTCACATCCTGGGAAAAATAAAACATAGAAATGGGTGAGCTCAAATTCCCAGTAAGGATAAAAATATAGAGGAAACATTCATAAATAAGCATAAACATTTAAGGCAATGTACAACTAAAAAAAGACTTTTAAAACTTGAACTTCAGCATAATATGACAGAAATAAAATGAAATAATTCCATATACTTATTCACATGGATATTCTACTAGTGTAATAATCACATGCAATATCAATAACCACTTTCATAATGATGGAATGCATAATTCCAGACTATCATAACCACATAGCCAAGGCCTCATGCCAAGACTACAAATAAGATTTTGTCAAGGCCTTGTTCCAAGACACTAGTTTGTCTCATGAGACCTACCGATGCATTGAGGAGCTATAGAGGGCTCCACCCATCACTTATTAAGTCCAATGCATTCCTCATATGAACAGGTTTAAACATAACATAAATATTTGTATTAAAACTAGCATACGAAATGTCAATACTTTCTTCATAAACCATTAATGGTATAAAAATAAAACATCCATAGTCAAAAATATCATGAAACCATCAATACAATATGTAAGTTTTTTATCATAATAAATAAACATCAAATAATCTTAAAATCCATCAAAGGATGTTGACATAGATGAAATCAAAACTTTTTGAGAGAAATATATATATTTTTTAAAATAATTTAAAAGTACCATAATTATTAAATAAAACATTTAATTTGAAAATATTCTTATAATATTGTAAGGGAAGCTTCAAAAATTTTATAACGGCCGAAAATAGGTGCACCCTCCGTATAAGTTAAAAAAACATTCTCACCTTAATTCTGTCAAAAAGGTTAAAAGGGACCTTGTTTGGAAAACGACAAAAAGATTCCTTTATAAACCTCTTATAAAAAGTCAAAAAAGGGTATAAATGACTTTAACCCATATTCTAGTAAATAGTAAAAAAAAATTGAAATACATTTTTAAGAAACATGGATGTGGATGATAAAGAAGTCCCAGTAGATTATTACGTATAAACAACCTCGGATAATAAAGAGATTGCAAAATAAACCCTTAACTTGTACTTTTCCTTAGTTGGGGTTAGGTTAACCTCCTATATAATGGTGAAATAATTGTTATTAAATTATAAAAGAATCATATACATTAATATGATATCATATATTATCTTTTAACATTGCTTTGTTAATAATATCTTAATATTATTGTCGTTTTGGGTGTTAACTTACTCATTTTATTTTATATGTTTTGTTACATAAGACATGTTTGTTATGGATAGGATGTATATTATTCATATACAGAATGATATTAAGTCCTTAAACATTATTATTAATCATCAAATGAGAATTAGACTTGAATGGATACGATGTAGAATGAATCTCACCGCGTTCGTGGAGACGGTAGTCCGTACATACGCACGAGCGACAATATCATTCTGTTGATATTAAAATAATATTTAATTGGATGTTATATCATATATATAGAATAATTATCATGTTATATTTATTATTTACATGAATTACACATCATTATTATACCCATCCAAATAATAATGTTTTGAATAACAATTACACCACGACGTGGAGACGGTAAGCCGTACGTACGCACGTATGGTGACATGTCATTCAAAGGATGGATAGAATACTGAAATATGGTTGTACCATATTTATAATAACATAAAATTATATATAATATACTAGAGTTATTATTTTATAATGGTAATAATAATGAAAGAAGAAGTGAAAGAATAAAGGAACTTGAAAAAGGGTGGTGAAATCATTACCTCTTCTTCGGGTTCTTCCTTTTGATTTGATCAAAAGGGCTCCTTAGGTTGGATTTATGACTAAAGTAAGGCCTCTAGGATTAATTGAGGGAAGTTGAGAGAGTATTTGGTCAGGGTTTGACCTAACCAAAAGGCTTTTAAGGTGTGAATTAATGATAAGGGGGAGTGCCCTTTTTATAAGAGGGGTGAAGGGCACCTTTGGAAAAGCTAGAAATATTATTTTATAATAAACTCATATTCAGTTTATAATTGGTCAAAAGTGGATTATTTAAATGTTAAGGTCAGGATAGGTCGAAAACCACTCAAACAATAGTA
This sequence comes from Viscum album, assembly GCA_963277665.1. Lineage (NCBI taxonomy): Eukaryota > Viridiplantae > Streptophyta > Magnoliopsida > Santalales > Viscaceae > Viscum > Viscum album. The sequence goes on from OY728136.1 coordinate 1,844,604,993, forward strand.
TTTAGATAGGTTTGTGTTACTATATTAACCTTATCTTTAAGTGTTAACACTTAGTTAATTAGTTTCACTTTTACAATGTCTCTTTGTATTTTTATATTATATGGTTAATAAACTTATTATATACATCCAAGCGACCTCCAAGTGGTCCATTAATGATAAAAATATCATTATATAAGTCTCTTTTCCGAACCTTAGATTTTTATGAATTGAATATAAATTAATAATATAATATTTGTTTTAAAAAATCTTTTATGTCAATTTTGACACTATTCAATAATTGATTTTTCTAAAAATCATAAAGGAATTATTACTTCGAACAAAGTTAATTAAATCAATCCTAACATTTCATATTAACCTATAAAATTATTCGTATTTATAAAAAGTCTACAATTACAGTATTTATAATATCAATTATTTTAATTTTTCATTAATTAGGTAATTACTGCATCACCATTGTGTCATAAATAACTTAGATTATTTAATGTCTAAAAATTATAAATAAAATACCATTATGTAGGAAATATTTCTATATTTCTAATTAATATTTATAGTCGAAAATCAAACATATATAACCCTATGTAAAAATTGTTTTTCTAAAAGATATATTCTTATTTCATTTTTGTATTTATTTTAACTTAATTAAAATAAAGTGTCCCTATCACCTACATGTGGCTCAATGGGGTCCCAAAATCGACCCAAAGATGTCCATGGTCGTACATGTGTCCACCAATAATGTTAGGACACGTTTTAGGGTAATTTATTATTATTATAATATTATTTGTTAACCCTTATTTACCGGATTTACCCTTTAACCATGGTAAATAAAATATTTACTGAAGTAATTATTCAAAATATCTAAAAATAAAAATTACCTATTTACACAATTTGAATATCCTTATTACAAATATGGAATAAATTTTTTCAAATTCAAAACACATAAGTGGAAGAAATTAATTTAAAATGAATTCCTGTTGTTAAAACAAAAAAGTGTGTTTTTAAGAGATAATAACTATCAAAAGATTGACACTTGTTCATGTCTGGTTTAATTGTGAAATTATGTCCAATGACCAACATTTTATTAAATGGTAAAAAATATATTCTAAATATAATTTAAAACCACTCAAATTCATAGTTTATCTTGATTAATTATTTCAATTAAAAAAGTTGTTTTTAATTAAAATTTAGTAATTTTCACTATTCATCAAAATATAAATGTTATCTGAAAAGTTCCAAAATTTTACCCTAGGATAATTTCGATATTGCTGATCCAAAAATGAAGTCAATTTTGAGAGATGAAATTTATAAAATTTCAAAAAGTGGGTATTACTATTCATAACGGCTAGTTTGATTGGTTGTGGTGTGTGTTAGAACGCAAAGTTCTGTACAACACACGCTATTGCATTATTCAAAGGGAAGCGTACCGTGGAAGCTTGGGGTGTTACAGGACCAAGTTGGAATTGATTTCAATATTAATACCCATCTCAAAATTCTATTCTTGTAAGTATCTATATTATACCAAATCAAGTGAATAACATGTGAAATCATTGAACCTCATGACACACTTAGCAATAGTCATACCACCCTACTGTAGCTTGAGAAGCTTTTGTATGTGCATGGAGAATAAGATCATGGGTAAGTACTCATTGTGAAATAGTTTCTAGAAGTCTAACCATGGTAGTGTTGTCTCATCATGGTTCTACATAATCAGACTCTACCACTTCCTTGTTGATCTATATAGAAGACTATCCATAAGAGAAACCGTCTGATCTATCAGGGTTGAAACAAGCCTAAAAACATGGACCACCAATTCAAGACAATCCTTTACTACCTAAGGTTATGTGTCTTTGTGGAACCTAAATGGTTTATGATGTTGGAAATCACATATTATGATAATCCTAAATACATTATCATCCTATCCTATTGGGGTTATCGTTTGTACCACAATCAATCGATCATCCTCCCAAAACACTGGTGGAATATCCATGCACTTCTCAACAAGTGGTGGAACTACTCTATTCTCTCCTGGAGTAAACACCTCTTGATTGAGTCTCTAAACCAAGGCCTCATCACTAAATGGATCATTGACATGATCTAGTATTATAATTCAAGCTCTCTGTCATTATAGAGGAATCCTGAAAGTTACAAGATTTTCCATAATTAGATTATCATATTTAGGGATCTAACTCATAAGGACAGAAAAAATACCCAATCCTATATGATTAATGTACCATAGGTTCCCTATAACATGTGTCTTGGTATTCCGAATCGAAAAGAATGTATTTAGGGTAATGTTGAATGGATACATCTGTCGTCGCACCAACACTAGGTTATTTGGCCTAAAAACTGCACTCAAGACACAGTGACAACATTTCCATAAAAAATAAATCGCCTCATGGGTCCAATTCTAACCAATAACCTAAGAAAAAACTACTATTATACCACTCTTTCACGACCTAACCCACTGGGGCCCACCTGATCAGCGACAAGCTAAGTGGGACACCCCAAGCCTACCATTAATAATAAAATGGTTGGAAACAAGTTCCAAGTAGGAATAAATTGAAATGGAAGTCATTATACTAATATCCCCCCCCCACACACACACAAATATATCCATAAAAAAGTGAATATGGATAATAAAATACAAAAATAACTATAGTATAACCATTCCTTCAACAACCACTTGGAAATAATCAAAGTAAAATAGTTTAGTACAAAGTAATATTGGGGGGGGGGAATACATACACAACTAGAAAATTAAGTCATAACCTAACAACAGTTGGTATTAGGGAGATTTAAGAGTGCTTGAATCACAATCTCCAAGGTCGACCACCAAACATGATCATCTACAAGGGATTCTAAACTACATTAAAACTAGACCACTGGCATCATCATCGATATGCCTATCATCTACATAAACCACAGCGAGTTAAGTCAAATCTCATTTAGGGGTGAGTATATACATACCCAGTATGCACCCAAAAACCCAAAAAGCAACATAAGACACAACAGTCAGCTCAACCCATAAGCAATGGGTAAAAAAAGATGGCATATATTCTAAAAAATAAACTCAAGTGAGAGATAAATGGTATCTCCATCTCCATAACCCAACTAAGAACAATGACTCGTCCTATAAATCCAAAATTCCTCCTATGTTTCCTATCACTAGTTGTAAACTCACTAGAATAAGAGTGGAAGGACTCACTCCTCTCTATTATGATCCATAGTCAAGGGATAAGCAAATCACATGGAGGAAACTCTACCCACCAGAGCATGTTAATAAAGTATTACCACTCCATATATAGAGATAAAACTCCCTCTGTAGTGTGGGGGTACTGAATATACCTCTATAAAGAGTATGGGGGCCTATGTCCTTATGAGATATGGGAGTTTCAAACCAAGAATCTCTCTAGAGATCCAAACGGGACACTTTTATCAGGCAAGTGTCATTGAATGTAGCATCACTCTCAAAGAACCTCATTTGATATCTATAATGTCAAAACAAAGGCAACCATTTCATATCAAATGGAAAACCTCTCATGATAGAATGTTCGTAGGCCTAAATTTGAGTTGAGAGGAAAGAGACACACAAGGTGGAAGTCTCATACAAAAAATACATGGCGTGTAGCCTCTCTAGATTCATGGGCATGCCCTCTCCCACACATGACTTGGATGACTATGTGGAAGTATACAGAGTGTACCTAGGGTACATGGTTTGTATCACCTTACTCGAACCATGTCTGTGTACCTATATTATGACCATATACCAAGCTTCATTCCCATGTACCTGGAACTACTCCGGTGTACCTATACCTATGCCTACATACCCATTCATGTACTACTATACTTCCATGTCTCCCCTTACATAGGGTGTTAGCCCATGTTCTCAGACACATGGACAAGTCTCACTATAAGGAATTTACATCTAGTGTTAGTCTTTTATTCCCCAAAAATATTTCATCCCTAAAGAAAAGAACACACAACGTGTGCTCCTAAACTACACACCATGTGATCATGATTTCTGAATGGGAAATACCTAAGAACCCCCTGAGACCCCCATTTTTACAATATTACACATATATTGACCCTACAAGGGTCTTTATTAGTCATAAAAGGGAGATAAAAATTTTAAATAATATATCTATAGGGTTCAAACATAAAACTCAAAATCCACAAACCTTTTGGAAAAAACACCAAAGATTTAGGTCCAAAGCGATTCCATGAAGTTGCGCCATCCCTATCCAGACATGATCTCCGTCAAGGATAGAGTATTGTGGCACATTTCTTCCTCCTAATTTCATATGTCAAGCATTGGGAGGATAAAATTTCCCCTTTCATATTTCTACATATGAGAAAAAATGGTGGGGGTACTTTTATTCATTTAATCATCTAATTAATTAAATGAATTATTTATTATGTCTCCCCATGCCTTTCATCAATCACCTAACACCGAACAACTTTATGTCATACCTAGGATAAACCTCACATTCTAGAAACAACCATGGTTTTAGATTTCCCATATGGTGTCCCAAATATTGGATGAACTATTTATTCTAAAATTATACATGTGGGTGTTTTTCAATATATTAATATCTTTAATATATTAAATTTAGGGTCCTTTGACACCCAAACATAGTACCAACTCTGAGAAAAAAACTATATATATGTATAGAAATATCTAAGGGGCTAAACCAGAAAAACTGACTTCATTACATTAGCATTCATTTCAACTTCTTATTTCCTAAAATAAATTTATTGAATTAATAAACTAATTATGTTATTAAGTAATTAATTAATTTATCTTAATTATTTTCTAAAAAACCTTGATATTCCCATCCTTTTTAATTTTAAAAAAAATCTTTTTTTATTAAAAATTAATTAGTAAATGACATGTATTTATTGAGGGTATGACATTTACCCACCTCGTCAAATTAAATTCAGTCTATAATTTAATACACACACACACACTTGTAATATACATGTGGTGTCATAAGTTTCTCCCTTATATAATAAATGGAATGTATTTTCACTCACATGACATGTGACATACATTTTTTTGTGGTCCTTTTCATGTGCTATGTACTTATATTGTGTATATTACTACATTAAATATTGTAATATCACACGACATGTTGTTTTTTGGGTCAAGTTATATAGTTTTCACGCCATTTATGACTACATGACATGCCTGGAATATGCATTTTTTGTACCACTGGTAATTACTATGAAGTATGTAGAGTTTATGATGACCATACACATCATGTATTTTAAATATAAAGTAGAAAATGGTTGTTTAATTGTTTAATTGCACATGGACCATTGAAAATTCACCTAGCATTTAATTCGTGCATATGATGCTCTTACATGATGTGTACATATAGTTACATGCCATTTATTTTGGTCTATCATTAATTACTTAATTTTTTCCATGTATTTGACTTATAAAACATACATATATTAGAGTACACCTTTCATGAGTTTGGATGAGTTACATAGTGTGTATATCCAACTACACGAAATGTAATTCATTACTAGACACCCACACTATACACATAGGGGATCTAGGTTCATCACACATATACAATCACTTGTTACATTGCATGTATAATCTAGATACAAATTGTGTGATTCATTAGATTTCATGTTTCTCATATAGAAATGTATACACAACATCAGTATTAATTAAACATCATGTAGTTTGACTACACAATATCAAAAATGTGTGGGGTTACATGGTGTGTACACCAACTACATATCATATTCCCTTATCTAGTATCATGCCAACCAAAACCCAATAGGTGGTGTGTAATGATGCCACATACCAACCCCATACAAAATTCCAGGATTATCTTGGCTCTCCCTCATGTGGTTGAACATTTTCCCATATCATGTACTTTTCTATTACATGTCTTATATCTGTGTCAGGTATCAAAAATCTTTATCACCTATAGATGGAATATTTGAGTGATCTTCATCTATTCTTGGCCTATTCATGGTCATATAAAACAAAAAAAAAATAATGTTATCTCAACTTTTAAATTAAATAATGAAAAATAGAGATGAAATATCACTAAAAATAATGGAATTCAATCGACGAGTAATAAATAATTATAAATTAATATGCAGACACTATGATACCACTTGAAGGTTCCAGGGTATAGTGAAAGTGGTTGGGATAGTACCAAACAATGTTTTTTAATGGTTTCAATGGAAAAATCTTATGAACGTGAAAAATGAAACACCAAAATATCTTTAGAGAGTATATTTTCACATTTAATTTATAAACAGAATTATCTTAGCATGATAATTATTTTCTAATTGATGATAAATTCAATATTTTTACTCATATCATAATTATAGTGTAAAATACAAACTATAATTTTGTTATAAGTATCCACACATGATCTAAAAATGTCAGAATATTTTTTTTAACTTTGGTTACTAACCCGGAGGAACCAAGGGCCTTAAGTTATTTATCATTGATCACTAAAAGAAGTTTTTACATCTTGAAATAATTATTCTATTGTTCTATTGGTCTTGAGAGGGATGATTATTATCTCTCGTTCTTGAGATCATTCTTCAGATAGTTCACTTTGATCTTGGTAGAATTCTCTTTAATGGATTTTTTGTGCATAATAATTCTTGTAACCCTGGTAAATGATATAAAATAGAGTATATAGTCATGGATTAATATTTTATAATTGTGTTGATTCCATTCCTCAAATATTCTCTCTAATATATTCCCCATTTCAAATAATAATGATGATATTATTATATTCCATGACAAGTGCTAACTCATGAATATTTAAATATCATTTCATAAATAAATAAATTAATATATATATATGTGTGTGTGTGTGTATTTATATTGTATTAATTATAATATATCATTTTGATTGGGCCCTTAACTCAATCTTTCAAACTGCCTCAACATTTATAAAATCTTGAATTATAAATATTTATTTAATAAATAAATATCATTATATTATATTTAAAATAAATAATTAAATATTATATTCACTAAACTAGTGAATAAATATTTTTATATTCCCGTATATAAATAAATATTTATATTAAACATCTATTCATTACCTTTTTAATAGTAAACAAGAGATAAATAAATACTATATTCATTTATTCACAAGTAAATAATACTTAATATTCAACTCACATATATTTTTAACTCGAATAACTAATGATTGAGTTTATGTGATCAAATTAACTTGAATAATCATTAAACTACAAATAGGGAATAATATTTATTCTAACTTATAGCAACCCGGCCTTTTCTTACATTACTATTACATCATTTCAAAGATAAACAACATAATAGTATTACACATGGAGGATCCAGATGTTTAGTGTCTTGGGAAAACTAGGACAATACATAACAAGTACAACATCAAGCATAAAAATTCATTTAATCTCTTCTTCTATAGCTTCTTAGTAGCACTTGTCCTCTCCTTAGTACATGTAGCCACCTGAGGATATACATCAAAAGGGGTGAGCTAAAAGCCCAGTAAGAGTATAGATAAGAACAATATAGCATGGGGTGAGCATAATCATGACATAGGAAGAAGATCTTGAATATGAGAGGAGCATAAACATTAAACTTGAAATGTGGCAAAGCATAAAAATGAAACATCATGTCTTAGTGGTTAACTACCACACATAATTGTGAACAAAGCTAGCATCATGTTCATGCATCATTTCACATTTACTCATGATATTCATCACATCACCCAATGCATTGAAGTGCTATATAATTTTGGGCGCACCCGTCACATTTAAACATTGATATTGCGCTATATAATTCCGGGTGCACCCGTCACATCATAATATTATCATTATCATGCTTGCCACATAGAACACATATCAAACATTTACATAAATAACCCATGGAAAGGAATGGGTTTCATCTCATAATAACACATTCATAAGTTTTGGGTTCCCAAAAGAAATAGGGAACAACATACTTGATACAAGAACCATCAACCTTGAATGATAGGTAAAATGTGAGATCTTGAAAGAAGAGTTCTTTTGGAAAACATTTTGATGGACATAAAAACCAGTGACAAACATGTATATCCTAGAAAAGTAAAGGAAATGATGAAAAAATGATCTTTGAGGAGTAACCATATCAAAAATGGAGTGAAAGAGGGAGAACCCGAAGGAAGAAAATTGGGTTCGAGATTTCCCCTTACCTTGTACTCGAATGCCTCCATCTATTTAATGTACTGTATAATGACATTATATTCATTAATTAGAAATTAAATAACCTTTTATACATTAATAGGGTTCATTTTGGTTTCATTATTTCATATTATGTTCCTTTGGATGACTTATAGAGTTTAAAAACATTGATCGGGGGTGTTCTTTTTCATGGTTTTCTTGAGCGGTCCACTTGTATTCTTAATTTTATGTTTGGGTAGATCATGGGTAAACATCCAGAATGGATATTACATGTAATTAATGATATTACAGAATCTTTAATGATTTTATAATGAGTTATATTAAATCCATGTGTCCGAATCATTAGATAAGAATTTAATGATGGTTTTTTGGGTTAATTTGAGCGGTTTTTGGATCACAACGATCTTGTTTTAACATTTAACTTAGTAATAAGGCCATAGGTTATTTCCAGAACTTAAAATAGAACATAATACATATAAAACATTCCGTTTAAACCATAAAAATGGTTTCATGACCATATTGAAGGTATAAATGGAAGAAGAGAGCATGTTGTTATTGAAGGTGATAAATTATCACCACATGAACAACTCTCTCTTTAATAAAATAAAAGTAAGGGGGAAAGAGTGTGGGGTGATATAATATAACATTAGAATCATAATATTACAGTATATATGAAATACTAGATTTAAAGAACAATTTGGATGAAGATATATTGAGAGAGATCAAGAAAGGAACTTGAGCTTGAAAGGAAATTAAAGGAGAAGAGAGAGAGAAATTACCTTTAGAATCCTTCTCTTGAGATCCTCTTTAAGGAAGCTAGGCTTGGCCTTTTGATGAGACCAGAAGATTTTGGACGTGGGGGATGAGCTAGGGAAGGTGTTTGGGCAGAATTTAGATAATGCTTGGAGCTTGAGAGGTGTGAGGAAAAGAGGGAGTGAAGGGTGGCTTTTATAGTGGAGGGGAGAGGGGTTTCCTTAATACCAAATTGATTAGTTTATTAATTTCACCTACGACAAGGAATAGTGAGTCTTGGATGACTATGAATAGTAAATTTGACTTGTGAATTCGGTATTTGGGTGCTTACATCACTAGTTATGTCAGGAATAGTGGGTTCTAATTAAAATGTATTTATATGATAAATTAATGTATTCTACTATTCATCAAAAATTCAAGTATCTTAGAAAAATACCAAAAATTTTCCCCAACCATTTTTCGGCATGTAGAATCCAAAAATGAAGTCCATTTTTCAAAAATAATTTTCTAAATATTATTAATTTAATATTTAATTAAAACCATAATTTACTTAAAAAAACAGTTTTTAAAATTAAAACCGATTTTGTAGTTCTTTCAAAAATTACTTAGGGTCTTATAAAATTATCTAAAAACTATTAGACATTGATTAAATAATTTATGAATATATTTCCGGAAAATAAATATTAATTAATTAATTATAATTAATTATTTATGACTTATAAAATACCAAAAACGTTTACTAAGGTCAAATTATCACTTTCTATGATGTCTAAATTTTATTTTATTATTCATAGGTAATGTTACTCTTATTTACTATTCATAAGGTTCATATTACTATTCATAAGGGTGGGTTACTATTCATAAGGGTAGGTTACTATTCACCAAAAATTATTTTTGTTTCATTGGACTCCAAAAACTATCTTGAACACAACTGTGAATGTTGGGTTTTTAAAATTCCAAACATAGGGGTGACAAAATTATGTTTAAAGGTCACTTATCACTTAGTAGTTCATTATTTTGTGTTTTTATGACATAGATATAAGAAGGGAATTTTCCATTGAAAATCTTTGGGTCGTTACATTCTTCCCCCCTTAAGAAATTTCGCCCCCGAAATTTCACTTTACACAAATAGGTGAGGGTACTTCTCCTTCATTGCCTCTTCCGGTTCCCAAGTTGTTTCCTCAAACTTTTGGTTCCTCTACAACACTTTGACAAGGCGGGTTGTCTTGTTGCGTAGAACCTTATCACTTCGGTCCAGAATTTTTACCGGCTGCTCCTCATATGAGAGATCATCTTCCAACTGTATCACCTCTGAGTTTAGTACATGTGAGGGGTCTGGAATGTACTTCCTCAGTAGTGATATGTGAAACACATCATGAACTTGATCCATATTCGGTGGAAGTGCCAGACGATAGGCCACGGCTCCTATACGATCAAGGATCTCAAAGGGGACAATGTACCTTGGGCTTAGCTTCCCTTTCTTCCCGAATCGCATGACTCTCTTCCATGGAGATATTCGAAGGAAGACTTTATCTCCAACGTCGAACTCCAATTCCCTTCGACGATTGTCAGCATAGCTCTTTTGCCGATTTTGAGCAGCTTTGATATGTTTCTGGATGACTTGAACCTTCTCTGTCATCTCTTGAACAAGATCGGGACCAAGTAGTTTTCGTTCTCCAACTTCATCCCAACAGGTTGGAGTTCTACATCGCTTCCCATAAAGATCTTCATACGGAGCCATCTGAATACTCAAGTGGAAGCTATTGTTGTATGAGAACTCAACCAATGGAAGGTGTTGATCCCATCCACCTTTGAATTCAAGAGAGCATGATCTTATCATATCTTCAAGTGTCTTAATAGTCCTTTCAGACTGGCCATCAGTTTGAGGGTGATAGGCCGTGCTGAAATCTAATTCAGTACTCAAAGCATGTTGAAGGCTCCTCCAGAATTTAGAAGTGAACCTTGGATCACGGTCAGAGACAATCGAGAGTGGAACACCGTGCAACCTCACTACTTCCTTCACATATATCCTTGCAAGTTGTTCAAGTGAGAGGTCTTCCCGAATAGCGATAAAATGGGCAGTCTTGGTGAGTCGGTCAACCACAACCCATATCGCATTATTTCCTCTTGACGTTTTCGGGAGACCCATGACAAAGTCCATAGTGACATTTTCCCATTTCCACATGGGTATAGGCAATGGATGCATCATACCTTTGGACTTTTGCTGCTCAGCTTTAACTTGCTGACACAGGAAGCACCTTGATATATATTCTGCAATCTCCTTCTTCATGTTATCCCACCAGAAGTGTTCTCGGAGATCACGATACATCATGGTACTTCCATGATGAATAGAGAAAGTTGAGCTATGTGAATTATCCAATAGCTCCTTCTTTATTCCGGGTGATGAAGGCACACAAAGCCGCGTTCCAAACTGAATCACACCATCATCGTCGATATGGAACTCTTGCAGCTTCCCTTCCTTTACTGCATTCACCCTCTTTTGTATCTCCACATCATCCCTTTGTGCTTACTTAATCTTCTATTGGATAGATGGTTGCGCAATCATTTGGGCAAGGTAGGATTTATCCCCGGCCCTTACGATTCCCAAATCCATCCTTTTCATATCCAAGAAGATAGGGTCTTTCTCAATCCTCAACATGGATAGAGTAGCAGGTTCTTTCCTGCTTAGAGAATCAGCTACCTTGTTCGCCTTTCCAGGATGATAGTGAATAGAGAAATCATAATCCTTGATTAGCTCTAACCATCTCCTTTGATGCATGTTGAGCTCATTTTGTGTGAATATATACTTTAGGATCTTGTGGTCGGTGTATATGTCACACTTCTCACCATAAAGGTAATGCCGCCAGATTTTCAAGGCAAAAATCACGGCTGTCAGCTCTAGATCATGCGTCGGGTAGTTCTGCTCATGGATATTCAACTGTCGTGAGGCGTAGGCTATCACATTATCATTTTGCATGAGTACACAACCCAAGCCTTTATTTGAAGCATCACTGTATATCACAAAACTTTCTCCACTTTTCGGTAGTGTGAGTACAGGTGCAGTGATTAGCCTTCTCTTTAGCTCCTTGAAGCTTCCCTCAAATTCATCCGTCCAGACATACTTTACCCCTTTCCTTGTTAACTTAGTTAGCGGGCATGACAATCGTGATAAGTTTCTCACAAAACGTCGATAGTACCCAGCTAATCCAAGAAAACTACAGATTTCTGTGACACTAGAGGGCCTGGGCCATTCCTCAATCGCCTTTGTCTTTGAAGGGTCTACATAAATTCCCTCACTTGTGATCACATGTCCCAAGAACATGAATTGATTCATCCAAAAGTCACACTTTCTGAACTTGGCGTACAACTTCTCCTTTCTCAATGTCGCCAACACAAGTCTTAGATGTTCTTCATGTTCCTCCTTACTCTTGGAGTAAATGAGAATATCATCAATAAACACTACCACAAATTTATCGAGGTAATTTCTAAAGACTCTATTCATCAAATCCATGAAGATTTCAGGGGAATTAGTAAGTCCGAAGGGCATCACCAAAAACTCATAGTGCCCATACCTTGTACGGAAGGCAGTCTTATGAATATCTTCCTTCTTCACCTTTACTTGATGATATCCAGAACGAAGTTCCACCTTTGAGAAGTATTGAGCTCCTCTTAACTGATCGAACAAGTCATCAATCCTTGGGAGAGGATACTTGTTCTTTATGGTGATCTTGTTGAGTTCCTGATAATCGATACACAGCCGCATGGTTCCATCCTTCTTCTTCACAAAGAGCACTGGCGCACCCCAAGGTGATGCACTAGGGCGTATGAAACTTTTGTCCAGATTCTCTTGTAGTTGCTTCTTTAACTCATCCAGTTCGATAGGATCCATACTATAGGGGCACTTCGAGATAAGAGTAGCTCCGGGTATGAGTTCAATTGAGAACTCTACCTCACGATCCGGGGGAATTTCGGGTAACTCTTTGGGAAATACATCGCCGTATTCCCTTACGATGGGCATTTCCTCAAGTTTGGAACTTTCCTTCGTCTCAAACATTTGGGCGAGGTATGCTTCCTCATAGGGAATCATCACCCACACCATTGAAGGATTTTTCGAAGGATATTCATGATCTTCCTTGCATTTTTTGAGGAGCATGGGATGGTTCGGAATATGAAAATATATTTCCTTTTCCCGACAGTTGATATGTGCTCTATATAACAAGACCCAATCCATTCCCATTATAGCGTCGAATTCCACCAAGGGAAGTATTACGAGATTTGCTGAAATAATCTTCCCACATAAGTCAACAGGAGAAGAATCAAACACTTGGGTTGCAATGATTGCACCACTTGGTGTTTTTACAGATATCTCTACTTCAAGGTTTCAGGGATTCGATTCTATAGTTCTAGCAAACTTGCAAGATATAAATGAATGTGTAGAACCAGAATCAAATAAGACTTTTGCCATTCTTGAGTGAATAGGAAGTGTACCTTGTACGACTTCATTATCATGTTCCACCTCTGCAGTAGTGATGGCATAAGCCTTCCCTTGTTCCTTTGGCTTTGGTGGTTGTTGGCGCTGATTACCCTCGAAAGCTCGAGGTTTAGTGCACTGGTTTAAATAGTTCCCTAGCTCCTTACAGTTGTAGCATTGAACCACGAGTGGTTCTCTCCTTTCATCGGATACATTATCCTTCTTTTTCATGTTTCTTCGACACTCGTGAGATAGGTGTCCTTCTTTCCCACACTTGAAGCATTTCCCTTTCCCTTTGAGGCAGTTCCCATTATGCAACTTCCCTCATTTTTGGCAAGTGGGTCGTTGTGTTTTCTTCCCATCTTTATCACTAGATCCACCAGCTTGAAACTCCATCTTTCTTTTCTTATCACCATAGCCATGGGACCATTATCCAAACTCCATCTCCACTTTGAGAGCACACCGAACAACTTCTTCATAACTCCCAAAGTCTCGAATTGCAAGAGCTTTTCGAAGATGTGGTTTTAATCCACTAAAGAATCTATAAATTTTGCTATCATTGTTGATAACAAAACCCGAAGCATACCTTGCGAGCCTTGTGAAATTTTCTTCATAGGTTGTGACAGATTCTCCTTCTTTTTTCTTGAGCTCTATGAATTCTCTCTCCATCTTCGTGCGAAGAGTTTGTGGGAAGTACTTATTAATAAACATTATCTTAAAGTCTTCCCATTCCATCTCTTCAATTTCATCCCTTGGCTTGGTGTTCTTAATCGAAGCCCACCATTGATCATCTTCTCCATCTAGACGATAAACGGCTAGAGTCACCTTCTCCATCTCGGAACAGTGAAGAACAGAAAAGATCTTCTCCATGGAGTTGACCCACTGTTCCGCAACTAGTGGATCAGAAGATCCACAAAACGTCGGTGGTTGTTGCCGCATAAAACATTCGATAGCTAGCTGCTCCCTCTTTGGTGAAGGAGGACGTTCCCCGTTATTATGGTTATTATTCATAACCCGGGATAATTGGGTAAGCATCACCATGAAGTTTTGAACTCCACCTCCAAAATCATTGGGGATTTCATTCGGGCAATCGTTGCATTGGCCTTCACAAGAGTTTTTGGCCTGATTTCTCCTGGTTCCCACCATTTTCTAAAATAGAAAAGTTTAGAACAAAAAATAAGTGAACAAGTCATGAATAACTTATCCTTTTAAACAATTATACTAAAAAATAACATATGGGATCCCTAGGTAAATATCCTTGTGGGAATATTTGTACTTAGTCTCATGCTAGAGATTTTCTTTAGGGTTCACTAATCCTAATTCCCCAAATTAACTAAACCTTTCCTCTGATACCAACTATAGCGACCCGACCTTTTCTTACATTACTATTACATCATTTCAAAGATAAAAAAACATAATAGTATTACACATGGAGGATCCAGAGGTTTATTGTCTTGGGAAAACTAGGACAACACATAACAAGTACAACATCAATCATAAAAATTCATTTAATCTCGTCTTCTATAGCTTCTTAGTAGCACTTGTCCTCTCCTTAGTACATATAGCCACCTAAGGATATACATCAAAAGGGGTGATCTAAAATCCCAGTAAGAGGATAGATAAGAACAATATAGCATGGGGTGAGCATAATCATGACATAGGAAGAAGATCTTGAACATGAGAGGAGCATAAACAATAAACTTGAAATGTGGCAAAGCATAAAAATGAAACATCATGTCTTAGTGGTTAACTACCACACATAATTGTGAAAAAAGCTAGAATCATGTTCACGCATCATTTCACATTTACTCATGAGATTCATCACTTTACCCAATGCATTGGAGCGCTATATAATTTTGGGCGCACCCGTCACATTTAATCATTCATATTGCGCTATATAATTCCGGGCGCACCCGTCACATCATAATATTATCATTATCATGCTTGCCACATAGAACACATATCAAACATGTACATAAATAACCCATGGAAAGTAATGGGTTTCATCTCATAATAACACATTCATAAGTTTTGGGTTCCCAAAAGAAATAGGGAACAACATACTTGTTACAAGAACCACCAACCTTGAATGAGAGGTAAAATGTGAGATCTTGAAAGAAGAGTTCTTTTGGAAAACATTTTGATGGACATAAAAACCAGTGACAAACATGTATATCCCATAAAAGTAAAGGAAATGATGAACAAATGATCTTTGAGTAGTAACCATATCAAAAATGGAGTGAAAGAGGGAGAACCTGAAGGAAGAAAATTGGGTTCGAGATTTCCCCTTACCTTGTACTCGAATGCCTCCTTCTCTTTAATGTCCTGTATAATGACATTATATTCATTAATTATAAATTCCAGAACCTTTTATACATTAATAGGGTTTATTCTGGTTTCATTATTTCATATTATGTTCCTTTGGATGACTTATAGAGTTTAAAAACATTGATCGGGGATGTTCTTTTTCATGGTTTTCTTGAGCGGTCCACTTGTATTCTTAATTTTATGTTTGGGTAGATCATGGGTAAACATCCAGAATGGATATTACATGTAATTAATGATATTACATAATCTTGAATGATTTTATAATGAGTTATATTAGATCCATGTGGCCGAATCTTTAGATAAGAATTTAATGATGGTTTTTTGGGTTAATTTGAGCGGTTTTTGGATCACAACGATCTTGTTTTAACATTTAACTTAGTAATAAGGCCATAGGTTATTTCCAGAACTTAAAATAGAACATAATACATATAAAACATTCTGTTTCAACCATAAAAATGGTTTCATGACCAGATTGAAGGTATAAATGGAAGAAGAGAGCATGTTGTTTTTGAAGGTGATAAATTATCACCACATGAACAACGCTCTCTTTAATAAAATAAAAGGAAGGGGGAAAGAGTGTGGGGTGATATAATATAACATTAGAATCATAATATTACAGTATATATGAAATACTGGATTTACAGAACAATTTTGATGAAGATAGATAGAGAGAGATCAAGAAAGGAACTTGAGCTTGAAAGGAAATTAAAGGAGAAGAGAGAGAGAAATTACCTTTAGAATCCTTCTCTTGAGATCCTCTTTAAGGAAGCTAGGCTTGGTCTTTTGATGAGACCAGAAGCTTTTAGACGTGGGGGGTGAGCTAGGGAAGGTGTTTGGGAAGAATTTAGAGAAGTCTTGGATCTTGAGAGGTGTGAGGAAAAGAGGGAGTGAAGGGTGGCTTTTATAGTGGAGGGGAGAGGGGTTTCCTTAATATAAAATTGATTAGTTTATTAATTTCACCTAAGATAAGGAATAGTGAGTCTTGGATGACTATGAATAGTAAATTTGACTTGTGAATTCGGGATTTGGGTGCTTACATCACTTGTGATGTCAGGAATAGTGGGTTTTAATTAAAATGTATTTATATGATAAATTAATGTATTCTACTATTCATCAAAAATTCAAGTATCTTAGAAAAATCCCAAAATTTTACCCCAACCATTTTTCGACGTGTAGAATCCAAAAATTAAGTCCATTTTTCAAAAATTATTTTCTAAATATTATTAATTTAATATTTAATTAAAATCATAATTTACTTTAAAAATGGTTTTTAAAATTAAAACCGATTTTGCAGTTCTTTCAAAAATTACTTAGGGTCTTATAAAATTATCTAAAAACTATTAGACATTGATTCAATAATTTATGAATATATTTAAGGAAAATAAATATTAATTAATTAATTATAATTAATTATTTATGACTTATAAAATACCAAAAATGTTTACTAAGGTCAAATTATCACTTTCTATGATGTCTAAATTTTAATTTATTATTCATAGGTAATGTTACTCTTATTTACTATTCATAAGGTTAATATTACTATTCATAAGGGTAGGTTACTATTCATATGGGTAGGTTACTATTCACCAAAAATTATTTTTGTTTCATTGGACTCCAAAAACTATCTTAAACACAACCGTGAATGTTGGATTTTTAAAATTCCAAACATAGGGGTGACAAAATTATGTTTAAAGGTCACTTATCACTTAGTAGTTCATTATTTTGTGTTTTTATGACATAGATATAAGAAGGGAATTTTCCATTGAAAATATTTGGGTCGTTACATAACTATTAAATTAAAATATAATTTAACTAGGTTTCGGGATACACTTAGTGTGTGGTCCTCTACGCCTCTTTCTCAGTGAAATTATAAAAACTTACCTAAATTCTAAAATTTGAATCTATAAACACATAAAGATGCTAATAAAGTAAGAAGCTAATGTAATAATGAAAATGAACTCATATGAATGTTTATTATGTAATATCATCCCTTTATCATGATATATCATCAATAAGGTTGCATACTTCTTTCATAAACTTAAAAGGATGATTTATTACTAAAAGAAACTTTTTAATGAACTAACATGGATACATGTTTAATCAAATAGTTTCATTATAATCCAAGATCCAAATATATCATCATCCCTTAACTTGAAAGGTAAAAAATCTTTCTTAACTTATTTACTTTGTATCACTTATGACACACCCAACGTACCATACCTTTTCGTGAGCATATGTTATCTGATACTTCATCAATATATAAAATTACATGATTCATGATATACATTAATAATAATATTAAGTATAAGTACTAATAAATACTTCTGAATATTGAAATATTCAATGACACATATAATATGTGGAATTTCTATTGTTGGGTTTGTCCTCATAACCTTCTCTCCTGGAGATTCCCAAGTGAAAAACTTTATGATCATAAGTATCTTCCACTTATGATAATCTAGAACCTGATATTAAAAACATAATTTATTTAATTTCAAACATATTTCATCTAGACTATAATATATATTTTTAATAATATTTTTATAGCAATCTACGGTTATCATTAAATTTGGGAACTTTTATAACCATTCAATGTGAAAAATACTATAAGGATATTATCAAATTAATGTTATATAAAAAACACATCATGTGATAATATATTTATTAATATCTAGGCCTTTTAATATTCTGGTAATCAAAATTACAAATTTTATTTCTTCTATAGTACTAACTCTAATAGTTTGAGGGAGGGGTGGAGCAGAGTGAATAAAATTTTCACTATATAATGCCACAAAAACTTTAGTGGAAACCATAAAGAGTTGTATGGTAAGGTGTTGGTTCTGAGTGATTCCATTGGGAGGTTTTTAGAATTCACTGAGACTTTAATAATCCACCATAACTCCTTTGGACTCCTATCAAAACTTTGATGCTTTTCCACACTATTTTTTAACTAGGGAATTTGTGCCAAATTTATATTGTAATATTTAAATTTAATGGTTGTTTTTTCATTTAAAAAAGGTTATTTTGACGAAAATATATTTCTTTAATTTATCCCTTTATCTCTTTAACGTCAAGTGACTATTTATCATTAATTTCTTGGAGGAATTTTGATTCCCCAATGGTGTTGGGTTTCTCTCTATAAGAGCATTGAAAGTAATATCTTCTTATGTAAAGGTATCAAGGTTTAGTTGTTTCCTTATGTAAAACTCTATCTAAAATCACTTAACAATATCCCATCCAAAGTTTTACGTGTCCTCATAAGAACCCACTTGTATTACAGAAGGTTTTGACTAGAGGTGAGGAAATAAATCATATATTGAAGATATTATTCCCTTGATATCATTACCGTTGATGATAAATAAAAAAAAACATCATCCATAGAAAATAATAAAATAACACATAAAAAATAATATAACCGTGATATAACAAATATAAATTCATTTATACATTCATACATTCCAACTATTCATCCACCAAGTTAATCACATACATGAAATAAAAATAATAATATAAGTATTAGGAGGATCTATTTTAACATTCAGCATCACCCCAATCCCATCCCTGATCCCTATTGAGCTACTCCAACCTAATATAATGTACATCCAATGCTCAAAAATACATAACAAACATGAGTTTTGTACACAAACTAGGGTTTCCATAAAAGGTATGAGAAATAAATATTAGTAGGGTCTCACTAACTACCCCTAAAATATTCCATCATATACATGTGTATACTCAATGAAAATAAATAACATAAATATAATTGTAAAAAAAGCATCTGCATTGGGTCTTCATGTGATAAACAAGCCCCCATGACCCCAACCCTACCTATTTGGCCAACTCTAGAGAAGAAGTCACCTCATTCCATAAATCAGAGCCCATACATGAAGATTCATAGTAAGGTGTCATGTCATATCAGGGCCTCTACCCAGTTACTTAGGGTACGGTCAATAAAAACCCTAAACCAAATCATATCAAGTCTCGACCACTACTTTCTCAATTAGGGTAGGGTCCCAAAAAAACATCATGGAACGAAACCTTCTCACACAAAGTATTACTTTTTAGCACCTTCTCTCTCAAAGTGAGGCCATGCATTGAGTCTCATACCACATCACAATGACTACTCCCCTCTTCTATGGTGGGACCCAATAGTAAAAATTGGACCAATAACTTCTCACTCAAGGTTTCCCCTACCAGTACCTTGTCACTAAATGTGAGTTTAAACATCAAATATCATCATCAATGACATCATTACCTAGATTATACTATCTCACTCAAGTTGTTCCCTAGAAGTACTTTCATTCTTATGGAGATTCCATACATCTAGTCACATACCACATCACAAACTAGACCTTACCTTCTCACTTAGGTAAATATCTATTAGCACCATCTCACTCAAGGTGAGGCCAATCAATAAATCCCATCATTAATGACATCACAACATGGATCATAACTTCTCACTTTTTTTGGTCCCTATTAGTTTCATCTCACTCAAGTTGAGTTTATACATTGAGTCACAATAAAAATCACAACCTATTCCATACCTTCTAACTAAAGGTGGTCCCTACTAACACCATATTTCTCAAGGTGAGGTCAAGCATCAAATATCTCCTTTGAGTATACACATAGTCTAGAAAACACAAATAACAATCGGCATGGAATCAAAACAAATCCAAATACTCATCATGACTCACATGACCAAAATTGAGCTCTCATATAGCCTCTCATACCATCAACATGTCTAATACCTAGTAATCCCCATGGGATCATCTCTTTATATCCAACTTGATAAAATGATCATAATATGTCGAACCCATCATCATTCTCATCTCATCCATTGGGGAATAAACCAGGTTTCCCAAACCCAACTTAATCTATACTCATCAATATCAACCCACACTTTTCACACCATAGTGACCTCTCAGCCTGCAAGACCAAATTGACCTAGCCTTAAGAGGCTAGGTTTAATCCTCTATCAATTTCCACAACCCTTACTTGGGTTTTATATCACATCACCCTTAAGAGATATATTAATCCAATCACCTATATGAAACCCACCCTATCAAACTATATATATAGTTGAATGAATTATCCAACTCGCAACACCCACTAAAACACTACTCCACCCTTAATAGGGTGTTACAAACCAAGTGTGATACATTTGTTTGTCCCACCAATCATCCCTATTCCTAAACCCATCATACCAGCCCAACTAACCCTAGGAAACCAATATAGGTTATCAGTAACTCATCCCATACCTAAGACTTACCTTATGCCTTACATAAACCCAACTGGTATCTTCTCCACCTTAGTGATGTATCCATTAGATGATTTAAAAAATACACAATGTTCAGTGGATCCCTTGATACACTTCTAGGAGGATAAATGCATCATGAACCAAATAGAGTCGCCCCAAAACTGAGCACTTGAGATGACCTATGACATACCCGATGTGTATTCCCAATTGCCTTGGTCTAGAAACTAGTTCCAGTATCTCCTAACATAATCAATGGAGAAGATTTCACCCTATATATGAAAAAATTAACATCCAAATAAAATATCCAATCAAATTACATGCATTATAAATAAAAGGATACATAAAAATGAACAATAAATACATAAGTAGTAGTAAAAAAAGTAATAATACTAATAAAATCACAGTATATAAATAGAATAAGTTTAGGATGAGAGGCCATTATATAACCATCCCAACATAAAATAAAAATAACAACCTAAACTGAACCACTAATATCAAACTCCATGTGAGCCTTAGTCACCCAACACATCATAATAAAAATACTAAAAACAAATTGAAAACCCAATGTACCAAACCATAAGACCAATTCCAGGGCACCTGAGTGAAAATAAAAAGATCCATATACACCAATTGGTTAATACATGGTGTGAGTGAAACTGATCCCAATAGGTAAGCACTATAGAGTTCATGCAATTTCTTTAAAAATTAAAATTCATTAATACTAGTTTGAAATATAGTTTAGAAAATAGTTTTTCCATATATATGTATATAAAATCCAATATCACATTCATTAAAATTTATAAAATTCATTATCTTTTTCTCTTAAATGAAAAAAAATCACTTGAAAAAACATTTCCTAAAGCATCAGCCCATTTTTATACAAATTACCATTTAAAAATTACTTTTAGAAGCTATTTTATAAATTAAAATTTTAAATATCTTTATAAATATTATTAAAGTAACAAAAAATAATAAATAATAACATAATATAGCATCATGGAACCATTCCACAATAGGTGAGTGTAAGAAATAGGAAGACATAGTGTCATGTGTACTATAAAGTAAGGGAATACAAAAAAGTATGAAGTTCCATAAGTTTAATTATCAAGTAAACATGATAAGATCATAAAAAATATCATGAGGATACCCTATACATATTTGGTTTGGAACCATATGTGGGTCAGCTGATGCATTTCAATGTCTATAAACACTTAGATGATGGCAACTAGCCTCACTAGTGGGATACCCTTCCATGGAATTACCATACCATATGGGATCTAGTTCATATAGTTAGGTCTAGATAGATACATATATCATCACTCACAAAGACTCTTAAGATCACATTTATGTCAAATTATAAGAGGTATGAAATCACATGAAATAATAAATCAAAATTGGAGACTTTCATCTCACCTACTACACCCTCCCAATAAATAACCATGCTCATGTATCATTCATATTACAAGACATACTTTACTATAATAATTCCCTATAGGACAAAGTCAATGTCATATCAATAAAAAATATCCCCCTCGGGGTCATATTATAACAAGGGGATCAATAGGGTCTTACACACCCACATCTTTTAAACCCCATTTAAAATCACCAAATGGGACTTTGATAAAATGTAATCAAAATTACAATCCATTTATAGTCATTTGAAAATACATTTTAAAAAACTCTTTAAAAACAATACCAGTGAAATTTGTTTCTAAAAAAAATTCAAAACAATTTACCAAATCCATTTAAATTGAATTGAATAATCAACACACACTTTTTCATTAACCCCCCCCCCCCCCCAAATAAAAAAATACCACTTTATAATTAAAAAAACATGAACCAAATGGGATCAAATTATTTTCGAATATAACATTTTAACTAAAACAATTAACTAAATATTTTATTAATTCTTATCTATTCAAGTACAACTTTAAATTCCAGGTAAAAAAATACAATTTGAAATCAACCTTGAAAAAATTTTCAAATTAAACTCTGATATTACATAGAAAATTAATATAATAAATAAAACCTCTATAATCCTAAAGAATAAAATGTAATTTTAATTTAAGGAAATTAAAAAAACATACCTTAGTTAATTGATAATCAAGTCGAAAGTCGTCACCTAGGATGAAGAATATCTAAAAATAATTAAGGGAATACAATCAATACTTGGACATCAAATCCCCTATGAATTAAATACCATGAACACTAAAATAAAACTCAATATCCCCTAAAATTCACAAGATATAGGGAAACCAAAATAAAATAGAATGGGGGAAGTAGAAGAGAAAACAATAAGGAATAATGAGCTTAACTTGGAGAAGGCTACAATAAATAAGGTATAAGATCTATAAATCACTAAAGGATAAAGGGGAAAAACACCATGGAATGCACCCAAGTATGGTCAAACAAGGGGAGATAAAGGGGTTATAAAACCCTTAAATTGAGCCATGGGTATAAAAGGAAAACCCAAAAATTAAAACCTAGTCAATCTGAATGGTTAGGCCACACATCTGGGTAAACCATGCACCAACCATGTAGGCTCAACTAGATAGAAAAACCACACCCACACAATTTATCCAGATGTTTTTCCAAACTATGATCCAACCATGAAAAAAAACTATAAAATTACATAGCCAAATCACACGCTCATAGCATGGTTTTCCTAACCATGAACAAGTTGTGGGCTTACAAATTCTCTTGAAAGGGTGAAGCCTTATGGTTTCTACTATGATTTATTAAAACCATGTACAACTCATATATGTAAAATACTTTAAATTAAATATAAACTAAATACTTACCCATGTAGGGGTACCAATATGGTTAATCCTAAATTGTACATTCAAACCCATACAAAATAAAAAAATGTTTAAAATATTATAAACTCAATATAAAAACATATAAAATTTCAAATTTTCATAAAATTAAAGAAAATAATATAAAATAAATATTCTTATAGTGACACGAGGTGTGAAAACACCCCATCATTCCACTTTATGCCTCCATAAAGTGATTAAAATGAGTATAATTTCCTAATATTAAGACACATACACACCTTATGAAATGAAATGAGTTGGGTAGTGGAAAAACTAGGGAAGAGCTAGGGGATAAATCCATTAATAATAAATGATTCCCCTAAACCAAAATATTAATTTATCAAAATCAGAAGATTACTCCAAGGGAAATAAACAATCCCAAAGAAAGATCCCAAAACGAATGAACACTGATTATAGGTCTTACCACCATTTAGAAACTCTCTAAATGGTGTGATGAGAAGAGAGAACCTCACATGACCAAGACTTAACTCACGAGAGCACATCTACAATAATTTTCCAAAAATTACCCAAATCCATCAAATTAAAGAAATAACTAGGGAACCACCTCCAACTATCAAATAGTACATAACCATAAAGGAACTCAACAATCATCAAGAGAACACCCCGATAAAAATAACAAAGCACCTCTTCTATAAAAATCATTGGAAGGAAAACCAGCCATAAGATCTAAAAGAAAATTGATCTCACAAATATACATAATCAAGAATAAATATGGGATCTAAACCCTATGTATCTCTACTCAATGGTTAAACTAATACCTTAATCTCAAAATGTCATCGAACAATGAACCCAACAAGGCCAAAACCATATTGTGTCCAATTTACAAAAATAAAAATTCATCCTGATTACCCATGAAATGACCCATGGGTCACCCATTCTCACCCCATTAATAGATCAAACTCAAAATAGTTGAAATATAACAAAACTCACAGAGACATAAGAAATGGGAGCTAAAATGTAAATGCATGAACCAAAAACTAGAAACCTGAAACCAACCAAAAGCACAATTATAAGTAATCCTCAACCCAACATACTTATCAAGTAACAAAGAATACCCAAATATATAATTCATTACCATTTAAAAAAGATAAACTAATAAATACTTGATGGAAGATAAATGAAATATCAAAAAATAAATAAACACTCAAGGAAAACACAAAAGCACCCAAGAAAACACTCACTAGTGTAACCACTAAATCTCAAATCCAAACTGAATTTTCCAAGAGGAATTACCAAATATTATCACCCAACTCACTATATTAATAGAACTTAGATTTATATAAGGGGAAGAATGATGGTAATAGAAAAAAGTATGCGGTTGAAAAATGATTTTCTGATCCACCACTCCACTTTGAGTCTAGGTAGAGTCAAGAATAAGGAAAAGTAAATTCTAGGAAATGGAAGAGACCATATAATGAGTATTTATAAGGATAGACACCCAATGTTTTATTCAAACCTTTCTAGGATTCATGTATAAAGTAACATAAAACATTATCTTAGCTACTCATACCCCTAAATCAAATCAATCAATCCCAGGTCCAAAGGGACAAACCAAAAGCACTGACTTTCCAAAATCAACATATTTCAAAAACTCCCATTTTCTAAAACTTGTGTTCCATCATAATATAACACCTTTTAAACATATATAATAATTTTAAATTCTCATATGATAACACTTAAAATATAAATATTTCCATAAATTTTCATCATAAACCAAAAACTTTTATTATTATTTCACTTATTCTAATTTGAGCATCACTTATAGTCAGTGAACATTATATTTTAATAAAACTAAAATAAAATTCATATATTAATATTTAGTGCACCAAAAAGTATAATTTTATATTATGAATGTCAATTTTAAACTTTCTTGGTCAAAATATTCCTAGAATGAATTTTATAAATCTTCCCTTAGAAATAAGCTTTCATGAATAATTTAAAATGTAGCATTTAACTATTACACTTTTTATTTATAATAATTTAAAATAATATTTTTATTTAACAATTTATTAACTAAAAATTTAAAATAAATTAATATGAGAACATTTTTAGGTAAAAAAAATATTTTTCATAAAAGTGATTATTTTCTCAGGAAACTATTTTTGTTTAAAAAAGGCATATTTTCGAACCATATTAATTAATAAAAATAATATTTAATGATTAAAAAATTATATTAAAATTATATTATATATATATATATGTATTAATATAATTCCATATAATTATTATTATTATCTATATAGTTGATATAAGATCATCTTATGCTTTAAAATTCCTTTATTGAAAACTCTTTTCCGACACTGATTGCTGTTTTATTTTAAATTACATTTTTAATAAAATAATGAGATGAATTTAATAAACTGTATTCCATATTTATAATCCCCATAATTAATATTATTTAATAACTTCAACTTTATTTTTTCCATATTGATTAGAAAATTCATTAAAAATTAATTACTCCAGTTAAGGTTAAAATGAGATTGTGTGTGTTACATGCACTCGTGTTAAAATTAATTTTCCACACCTATAGAATTTTTAATTGATAAAATGGATTTAATATTTATAATTATTGTGTCCAAATTATCTAGTACTTTTTATTTAATTTTATTGTTAAAATATTAATTACTTAGGTTAAAAACTAGTTACAGTGGTGAAAACTAAAACGGTAAAAGTATGTAAATTTAGAGGATAAGAGAAGAAAATGTTTAAAACATGATTATTTTTATTTTTTGGAGGATTTTCTCAACCATAACTTCTCTAAAATCCATTATTTATAAATTTTTCAATAACTTTTTGTGATTTTGACATCCCATTATTGAATAGTTTTAGGTATTTTCAAAAATATCACTCCACCTCAATTATAAAAGGGCACTCAATTCCCAAAATTATTCACACATATAAATCCATTTGGATTGACCAAAACCTGAAAAAAAAATATCTCCCAAAAATCATTATATATAGTATATAGTTTATTTTACTACCAAAATACTAACCCTGGTGTCTTTAATAAGAGATCTAAAGGAGGTTTCTCTAAAATAAGGTAATCGACTTAATGAAGCCATTCTTTTTTATTACATATTTTACAACCTTCAATTATGTCTTACAAAATCAATATAATAAAATAATTATATAAAATATACTTATATTTCATTACGATAATGGAATAACCTATATTCATCTCCTCTTCCATCAAATGGGAAATGAAGTCATCGATCGTCTGTATGACAGACTACCAGCTCATGAATCAGTGTAACTCATTTTCCATAAAAAAATCCCATGGTTGGATATAATGATGAATATATTGTATATGTATAATATTTATAATGTAATTATACTTATGGAATTAAAATATCACAAATAACTTCTTACTTTCCATTCCTTTTAAATGATGATAACTCTAGTCATATGTATGGCGGACTGCCGTCTTACGAAGTGATGTAATTCATTTTTCACTTAAAACTTACATGGAAGGTAATAAGGATAAGTTTAGTGAATATATGTGATACATATAAAATTATATTGATTTTAAAAAATTAAAATATCATCGACTTCTTTACACTTTCACCCGTTAAGGGAATGACATTATTGCTCATGTGTGTGTACGGTCTGTCATCACCATAATGCGATGCGATTCATTTTCCATGTCAAAACATAATGAATGATTCTAAAAATAAATATAATGAGTAAATATGATATTTATAACATTAATATAATTCTATATATTATATATCTATATACTAGGTAAAATAATCACAACTTTAATAACAAAACACACCTGAGAAAACACGGAAATTAACACCAAAAATAATAAAAATAATAAAATATTATTAAGAAACAGGTGGTAAAATGTTATAAGAAGATCATATATGATATTATAAATATAAAAAAGGTTCTAGTATATATTAATAATATTATTAAAACCACTATACATCATGATAAATCATGGTTAACTAAAGGAAAGCATGAGGTAAGGGATTTTGTCTCAATTTCCATTTCATTGAGACATATTTGTTAATATAATACTATTCACTTTTATGTGAGGTATATACTACCCCTTTGATGTATTTAACATGGATAAATATTTATTCATGATAATTAATGTTTTGTTTCAATTTTATTCTTCAAGGGATTATAATTTAAAAGTTACCAAAAATGTAAAAATTATTGTACAATCTCACATTCTTTTGTAATTGTTAACTTTCTCTTGAAAAAATCACTTTCTTATAATAATTTTTAATTAGAAATTATATTTATCTTAAATATATATATTATTTTTTGATGTATATGATTATTTCCTAAACCACATACCATTTTTACATTGGCTTTTTAGTTTGAAATCTATTTGATTACCTAGGAAAATATTGATAAATTTGTATCCTTTAATCAATATGGATATTTTTGGATAATATATATTGAGTCATGAATCAAATATATTATTAAATATATGATGAATGATTTGTAAATTAATTTATGGGTGGGTTAGAGAATTATATAGCCCCTTGATGAGTCTACAGGTCTCAAGAAAAATCAGTTGGCTAAATTAAGTGGGTTTTTACCTATAGTTTTAAACTATCTTGTGAAAGGTCTTGACAGTAAAGGTATCATAATTTCTAAGCTCATGAAGTTAAATAATTAATAATTTATTTAATTTATAATTCATTTATTATTATTATCCAAGGTATTTTTTCATTGATATTATCTATGGATGCATTTCATTCCCAATTTTTTGATTAAATGGTATTTCTTTTCAATTATTTACCTTTCTATATTGATTATTATTTATTAAATTATGATAGTAAAGTTATTGATTAAATGGAATGTGTGTTTAGTTATTTACCTTTACATATTGATTATGCCTTACTAATTTATGATATATTCCATTTAACATAACCCTTACTGGGCATTTTTCTCTCCATTATTTTGTTTCATTTCATTGAGATATAAAGAAGAATCCTTTGAAAGAGTTTAGAGGATGTTTATAATTTTATTTTATTATGATTTTTATTTTATACTCAATTCAAAGTGGGTATCATGTATGTATATAGTTCTATAAAACTACTAAACTAATTGGTCCTTTGATAATTTTTCCCTTAAATATCTTCCAGTGTAATAAAGTAACCATTGGCTTTAGGACATTGGGGTTCGGGTTGTTACAGTTGGTATCAAATA
Organism: Viscum album; assembly: GCA_963277665.1. Classification (NCBI taxonomy): domain Eukaryota; kingdom Viridiplantae; phylum Streptophyta; class Magnoliopsida; order Santalales; family Viscaceae; genus Viscum; species Viscum album. The sequence continues at coordinate 1,844,633,998 of OY728136.1, forward strand.
AAGTTTAGTAGAAACTTTAGGACTATATTCAGTAAAACATAGATTAGGGAAAATAACCCTATGTAAGAATTTGGAGATATTTATAATTGTTGGAAAATAACATTAATGGTTTGGTATGGGATAGATTATGTGGTTTACGTAGAAATACCTCTATTTTTGGATTCTACAAGTGGGTTTTGTTCTATAATAGATGTACATCGGGGTAATAACTCCAAAAAAGGCACATCAATATTAACTCAAGCATTAACAAGTATAAGATAATGGGCCTTATTTCACACCTATTTTGACACTCTTGGGGGATATTATTTGTATAATTTACATTTTCTAAGAAACCATGTTTAAGAAACCATTTTCTAAGGATTTAAAAATAAATATATCATCAAATAAACCATGTTTAAGATTCGAAGATTAAAAATAAATAAATTTCTATTTATGTTATGTGTTGTACTATATTTAGAATTATAAATATATATTTAAACTTGATAATTTTATTATGTAATTCTATATATGTTATTATTAATAAATGGTGACTAAAATAAATAAGTTTATCAATACTCATGGCCAGTGTAGATATTTCATTACTGGGAAATCCAATACAGTTGGAATTGAAATAGAGTATATCATGTATATATTAGGGTATCATAATAATGTTATGACAAATAACATTTCTTGAATAGAGAAACCTATTGTTCCACAGCATGATTCTCTTATGTTGGATCACTTCATGCAACAGAATCCCCCATTGTTTAGTGGTACTACTAATACTATGGTAACCTAGTAATGGATTAAGTCCCTTGAAAAGATATTTTTGGATTTGGGATGAAATGAAGAGTAAAAGTGTATACCTTCAATATATTTCTTCAAGGGTGATTCTTATCATTTGAGGTCATCAATTCATAATACTAAAGTTGAAGAGGAAATAGAATACAAGGAATGTAAAAATTTTAATGAAACATTATTCAGAAAATATTTCCCTCATGAGCAATGAACTAAAATGAAGATAAATTTAATTATTTTAAATAAAAAAGGAAGCATAAAATGTTTCAGATTATGAATCAACCTTTACAAGGCTGACCAGGTATACTATAGACTATATACATAACACAAAATTCAATATTCACCATTTCTTTGAAGGGATTAATCCATGTCTCTGAAGGGTGATGATATCTCAAAAAAATCAGCATATAATGAAATAGTTTTATATTCCATAAAAATGGTGAAGGAATTTTCTAGATCCTATTTCTTCAATAGAAATAAATAAAATAATAGGGTAACAAAGCACCAAGAAAAACTGAATCCATAAAAAAAGAATAGGAGATCAAATAAATTTCCATCTTATGAGAACTATAAAAATAATAATCCTAGGAAATGTTTGAAGGGAATGGGAGTTTTTGATATATACAAAGATGAGGGTTGACAAGATAAATAATGAAACAGGAATAAAGAAATTAACTATTATAAAGTGCTTCAACTTCAAAGAAATGGTCATTATTCAGACCCATTTTCCAAGGTTCAAGGGATCTTACCATAGAAAATAATAATGGAATAAGGTTAGGCTTATGTGATCAATATAGTTGATGTATAAGTACCCAATGACATGTTGGTATGTATTTTAATCATAGCCTCGAATTTAGATAATTCTCTATTTTATTCTGGATTCTCACACTCTTTTATACCTTCCATGTTTTCTAATAAAATTAGATATTTCTTGGGTCACTTTAATAAGGGATTTTTTAGTCAAAACTTCTAGTGGAAGTCTCACTACAACAATAATGTGTTTGGAAACCCCCATTATGACTTGTAATCATGCTTTATTTGTGGACTTTATTCTTATACTAGTGCTTGAATTTGATATAATTCATGGTATGGAGTGACTTTCAAAATATGATGCAAAAAAATATTTTATGGAAAAGGATGTTATAATCCAGGATAAAGATGTGGAATTCCTTATCTTTAGAGTGGAGGATTCATCATTTAAGTCATGTATAGATCCACCCCCAAAATCTCTTTTGAATGATATTCTTGTAGAAATAGAGAAAATATATATATGGATGTAGAAGGTAATATTCAAATCTAGGGTGTCTCTATTATATAAGAATACAATGATGTATTTTTTGATGAATTTCCTTGAAATACACCAGAGTGTGAGGTTGAGTTTTACATTGATTTAATTCACGATGCATGACCAATATCAAAGAATCACAATAGAATGACCACAATGGAATTAGTGGAATTTAATAAATTGCTAGAGGTTTTGTGTTTTAAGGGATTTATTCTCCCTAGTGTTTCACCATGGGGATCCCTTATTCTATTTATTAAAAAGAAATATGGATCCCTAAGGATGTGAATTGATTATCGGGAGACCAATGATATTATGATAAAGAAAGAGTATCCACTTGATTTAATTTATAACTTATTTGATCAACTTCACATAGCATAATATTTTTCAAATATTGACCTTCATTTTGGGCATCATCAATTACTGGTAAATAAGGAATACATTCCAAATACATATTTTCATATAAGGTATGGATATTATGTGTTTATAGTAATTTCATTTGGATTTAAAAATTCACCCTATGTTTTTATAGACCCAATTAATAGAGTATTAAAATAATATCATGATGATTTTTTGTGGTATTAATTTATGATATCTTGGTGTATTCAAAAATGTATGAGGACCATGAGAATCAATTACGGATCATTATTAGGACACTTAGAAAGAAATTTGTATATGGTAAATTTAGTAATCATGGTTTATGGATTCAAGAAGTTTCTTTTCTTGGATATATTGTCTCTAAAAATGGATTCTCAGTTGATACTATAAAGATAAAAGAATTCAGAGAATGGCCTACACCAATGAATATAACTGAGGTGCATAGTTTCATTGGTTTGTAAGGTTACTATCAGTGATTCATTCAAAAAATTTCTTGATTGAATAAACCATTAACAAAGCTAAAAAGTAAAGGGTTATTTTCTTTTGTAAAAAGGAATTTGAATAATGTTCTAATAAATTGAAGAGGAGATTTTTCAATGCTCCAGTTTTGAATATTCCATTAGGAAATGATGGGTTTTTTATATATGATGATTGATTAAAAAAAGGTATGGGTTGTGTACTTATAATAAATGATAAAGTTATTGAATATACATTAAGGAATTTGAAGACTCGTGAATAGAACTATCCAACCCATGATTTTGAATTGACAATTGTAATCTTTTCTTTGAAGATATTGTTACATTATCACTATAGTGAAATATTTGAGATATACATGGATCATAAAATCCTAAAATACATATTTTCAAAGAAATATATCAATACGGAAGCAATGAAATGGATTGATCTACTCAAATATTATGATTTATAAATACACTACCACTTAGGGAAGGCAAATAAGGTATTTGATGCTTTGAGCATGCAGGATCATGGATTTATGACCTAAAAGATGATTGAGAGGGATCATATGTTCATGGATATAGTAAATATAGATATGATAATTATTAAGAAGGGAGAAAAATCTCTCCTTTTTCAAATGTTTGAAAACTCGTCTTTATTGGAAAATATAAAATGGCCTCAATCTAATGATGATAATTTTGAGAAGAAAACTAAAGTTGTGAATGATGGGAAATTGAAAGACTTAATTTGTGATGATGGAATTATAAAATTTAGAAATTGATTATATTTTCCACCTATACCTAAGATAAAAAGATAATTTTTGATGATTCTCATATATTTAATTTCTCTATACACCATGTTAGAACCAAGATTTATTGGGATTTGAGAGAAAATTTTTGGTTGGATAAAATGAAGTTGGAAATTATTGATTATGTATCAAGATAATTAGTCTGAAAACATGTAAAGACTAAGAGACATTATCCTAGATGATTCATATAACATCTTCTAGTTCCTATCTGGAAATGGGATGACATTACTATGGACTTTTTAATAGTACTACCAAATATTAATTGAAATAATGATTCAATATGGGTTATTGTTGACATATTAACCAAATCTACACATTTCCTTTGCATAAGATAATATTTACCTATTTATCACCTTGAAAGGCTCTATATTAATGAAGTTTTAAGACTTCACGGTGCACCACTTTTGATTGTGTCTAATAATTTTCCAAACTTTACATGAAAATTCTAGAAAAGTATTCATAAGACTCTTGATACTGAGCTTCATTTGAGAACTACCTACCATCCTCAAATTTATGGAAAATCTAAAAGGACTATTTAAAAAATGGAAGAAACATTGAGTTCACTATCACTTGACTTTAAATGTATGTGGGACTATTATCTACCTTTGGTAGACTTTTCCTATTACAATATTTTTCATTCAAGTATTCAAATGGCCTTGTATGAAGAATTATATGGAAAGAGATGTCATAATCTAGATTTTTTGGATGAAGTTGGTAAAAGTAAACTTGAAAGTCCAAAACATGCTAAATATACAACAATAATGTAATATACTATTCATTATCTCATTAAAGTGGCTCAAAGTAAGCAAAAAAGTTATGCTGATAATCGAAGTAAGGACTTCGAATTACAATAATAAGATCATGTTTTCTTGAAATTATCTCCATTTAAGGGTGTAATATGATTTAGTAAGAAGAAAAATTTGAGAACCATGTACATAAGAACAATTAAAATTTTAGAAAGGATTGGATTTGTGGCTTACTAGTTAGAAATTCATCCAAGCCTCTATAAATTACGTGATGTGACATATATATTATTATAAAGAAAGTATATTTTATACCTATCACAAGTACTCACATCTGATGAAATATAATTGGAACTTGATCTATCATAATATGAAAAGATAATATAGATTATTGATAATAGAGATAAAGTATTGAGAAATCAGATGACTTGACTGGTAAATGTGCATTGGATAAATCATAAAATAGAAGAAGTAACATGGGAACCATAGGATTTTATAAAGAATAACTACCCTCATTTTTTAGAAGGTAATATAAAATAAATTCTAAGGATGAAATTTTTGTAGGATGGAAGAATGAAACACCACAATACATTATCAAATATTTCCTTTAAAATAAATTCAAACTCTTTGATAGCTTGCGATGTACACAACTTCCAGACTAAATTACAGTAATTGAACATTATATTTTTAAAAAAAATATAATAAAATACACATTTTAATATTTAATAGCCCAAAATTTATAATTTTATAGGATAAATATAAATTTTAAACTTACTTGTTCAAAATAATCCTAGAATAAATTTTTAAAAATTTCCCTTAGAAATAATAATTCATGAATAATTGAAAATATAGTATTTAACTATTCATTGTATTATTTATAATAATGTATTATAATATGTGTAATTAAAAATTAATTAACTCTAAATTTAATATAAATAATGATAAGAATATTTAGAGGTAAAAGGAAATATTTTTCAGAAAACTGATTGTTTTTTCAGGAAATTTTTTTATTTAAAAAACATAATGTCTCTCCATATTAATTAATTAAAATAATATTTAATAATCAATGATTTATTTTAAATTTATAAATTATATATCTAATTATATTAATTTAAATCCATTTAATGTTTATTATTATCTACATTGTTGATATAAGGTCATCTTATGCTTGAAAAATTTCATTCATGATAACCTACATTTGACATGAATTGTTGGTTTATTTTAAATTAAATATTAATAATTAAATATGTTTAATTTAATAAAATTTATTAAATATTTTGAATAATCAAAATTAATATTATTTAATAATTTTGACTTAATTTTTATCCATAATAATTAGAAAATTCATTAAAATTTAACTATGTCAGTTAAGGTTAAAACGAGGTTTTTCACGTTATATGCGCTTGTTCTAAAATTATTTTTTCAAAAATATATAGTTTTTATTTAATTAATTTTATTTAATATTTATAACAATTGGTTCCAAATTATATAATTATTAACATTTTTTTAGACTTAAATGACTAACTACCTATGTTAAAAACAAGTTATCAGGGTGAAAGCTAAAATGGTAAAAGTATGTAAAATTAGAGGATAAGGGATGAACATGTTTAAAATAAGTTTATTTTTATGTGATGGTGGTGTGTAAAAACTATAAAATTCATAAAATCTATTATTTATACATTTTTGAGGCACTTACAGTTAGAGTGACTTCCCATTATTGAATAGTTTTGGGTATTTATAAAAATGTTACTCCTCGATTATAAAAGGGAACTCACTCCCCTCAATTATTTAAAACTATCAAGGCCTTTAGATTGACCAAAACCCGAAACAATATCTCTTAAAAACATTGAAACACATTTTATAGGTTTTGGTCTTCCCAAAATATCTACCCTAGTATCCTTAATAAGATATCCAAAGGAGGTTTCTCTACGAGAAGTTAATCAGTTTTACGTAGATATTTATTTTTTAAAACCATAAATTATGTATTAACACTTAAAATATACTAACACCAATAAATAAAATATACTAATATTTTATTATATTATGTTAATAACCTATATCCATCTACTCTTCCATCAAAATGAAATGAAATTGTCGATCGTGTGTACAACAAACTACCACCTCACAAACCGTTGTAACTCTTTTTCCATCAAAATATATCATGGTTGGATATAATGATAGATTTAATGTATATATATAATATTTATGATATAATTATACTTATTTAATTATTAAATCATATATACATTCTTATTTTTTACTCCATTTAAAACATGATAATTCTGCTCGTGTATACAGTGGACTACCACATCGCGAAGTGATGTGATTCATTTTTTGCTTTCATTTTCCATGTAAGGTAATTAGGATAAAATTAATGAATATATGTAATATATATTAAAATCTAATGATTATTTAAAATTAATTTATCACCCACTTTCTTACACTTTTACTCGTTAAGGGAATGGCATCATCACTCATGTGTACGTACGACCTACCGTCTCCACAAAACGATGCAATATTTCATTTTTCATGTCCAGCCATCATGAATGATTTTAAAAATAAATATAATAAGTAAATATGATATTTATAATATTAATATAATTATGGATATGATGTATCTATATTACATATACATGAACTAGAAATTTCATAACAAAAAACATATTAGAAAAGAAGGCATTTAACACCTTAATCAGTGAAAATAATGAAATATTACTAACTAATATGTGATAAAATATTATTATAGGATAATATATGATATTATAAATATGAATATAATTCTATTATAAGTTTATAAAATTCTTAAAACCATTATATATGAGTTTAAATCATGCTCTACTAAAGGAAAGAGTATGGTAAGGTATTTCGTCTCAATTTCCATTTCATTGATAAATGTTTGTTTATATTCATATATTCACTTTTATGTGGTGTATATAATACTTGTAATATGTATTTAACATGAATAACTATTTATCATTTATTATTATTATTTTTTCTTTTCAAATTTATTATTCAAGGGTTTATAATTTAAAAGTTAATAAAGAGGTGAAAATTATTATACAATCTCACATTCTTTTGTGATTGTTAACTTTCTCTTGAAAAAAATCACTATCTTTTGAAAAATTTTCATTATAAATTAAATTTATCTTTAATACACATATTCTTGTATTATGGATATTATTATTCTCTATACTGTATAAAATTTTTACCTATGGCCTTTACTTTGAAAGTTATTTGATTAAATATGGAAATTTTGATAAATCTGTATCATTTACTCAATACAGATATTTTTTTGATAAAAATTCTTAAGACATGTATTAAATAAACTATCTTGTGAAAATTTTTCATTATAAATTAAATTTATCTTAAATATAAATATTCTTTTATTATGGATATTTTTATTTTCTATACTGTATACCATTTTTACCTATGGTCTTTACTTTGAAAGTTATTTGATTAAATATGGAAATATTGATAAATCTATATCATTTATTCAATATGGATATTTTTTGATAAGGAATTTTGAGACTTGTATTAAATAAATTATTTTATATATGAGGAATTATTTGGACATAAAATTAAGGTTGGTTCTTGGAATTATTTATCCCCTTGATGCATCGACAAGTCTCATGAGATAAATTAGTTGGCGAAATTAAGTGGGTTTTTACCCTTAGTTTTAAACAATCTTGTGAAAGGTCTTGAAATTATAGGTATCATGATGCCTAAGATCATGAATTTTAATAATTAAGAATTTCCATCATTCATAATTTAGTTATTATAATTATCCATGTGATTTTTTCATGGATATTATCTCTTTATGGATTTTATTCTCAGTTTATTGATTAAATGGAATGTGTTTTCAGTTATTTACCTTGCCATTTTGATTATTCCTTACACAATTATGATAGTCAGGTTACTGATTAAATAGAATTTATGTTTAGTTACTTACCTTTCTATATTTGTTATTACTTATTGATTTATTATATCTTCCACTATACATAACCCTTACTGAGCATTTGAGCTCACTATTATTTTGTTTCCTTTCCCCAAGATATAAAGATGAATCCTTTGAATGAGTTTCGCAGATGTTGAGTATCTTCATTGATTATGTTGTATATTATATCCTCAACGTAAAATGGATATCATGTATGTATTTGGTTCTCTAAAACTTCTAAATTGGTCGGTCCTTTGAGATTTGAACCTTACATATATTACAATTTAATGAAGTAGACACTCACTTTGGGTTACTAGATCATGGGTCTTTATATTTAGACTCAAAACAGATCCCTTAACCCTATCTAAAACAAAATGAAACTCAAACTCAAATCCATATTTAAAAATCAAAAACCAATAGTTTACAAACAAAACCGAAAAACACTCTACAGCCATTATAAAATGAGTCTCAAAAAACACCTTATAAAATTTCTTTTTTCATCCCAAAACAACTTTCTAAATACATGACACAAAATCAATAAGAGGAAAAATTAATAATTCAAAATTAAATATCAATAAATTTTCACTCAATCAACATTAATTCAGCATAAAAAAATCTCTTAATTTATATTAATCCAATGGTAAACAACAATTGGAACATTCTAGAAACCAAATGAGGAAAAAATATTATGGATAGAGAGTTTCAATATGAATAATTTGGCCACACTGGATTGTAAACCATGAAATAACCTTATGAAATACACTTTCATGGTTCAAAACCCATTTTATATGTGTACCTCATGGTTTACCATACTATTTATGATAACCATGAAACCCTAGATCATTCACAATTTTCACCTTTTAAACTCAAAACAACCCATAAAATCATCAATTTACTCCTTGGGGACCATGGGATTATCTCAAAGCATAAAAATACATTAAATATATCCAAAATCAAACTCAAATTCAAGACTAAGATCCCAAACCCCCATGAAAACTTGAACCTTGAGGATAAAAAGAGCTCATGACACTCTCCCCACACCTACCTATCAAGTTCTAATGAAAAACCTAGTCTTCAAACTACCTGTTCATACACCAAATAATAATAGGGTATGATTTGATACTATTTTTTCCCAAATCAACCCAATTATCCATTGTAACGAGCACTCTATCCAACCTGTGACATACATTAGGTGTATTCCAAGTCACCACAGGTTGGTAACGAGTGTCAGGGTCTCATAACATAATCAATGGGAATGATTTCATCCTTTATATAAAAATAAGAACATCCAATTAAAACATCCAATAAGAGTACAAACAATATAAATAAAAAAGAGATATATAACTGAACAATAATTAAATAATCCAAAACAAAAAAACTAAGAATACTAATAACATTAAAATACATAAATAAAAGATGTCTAAGATGAGAGGCCAATACATAACCATCCTAATAGAGAACATAGTAATAACATAAATTAAACCACTACCATCAAACCACATATGGATTTTTTCACTCTCTTTATCCCAATAAAACTTCTAAAAATAACCTGAAATGGAAATATCCCAAACCAGATGACCAATTCCAAAGAAACTGTGAGAAAATCATAAGTTTAGTATACATCGATTGGTGTATACAGGGTGTGAGTGTAAGTAATACTGATATTTGATCCCCAAAAAGTTTATGTAATTTCTTTAAAAATGAAAATTAATTTATGCTAGTTTGAAATAAAATTTACAAAATAGGTTTTTATATATTTTTATCTAAAATATAACATCACATTCATTACCTTTTATAAACATCCTTTTATTTTTCTCTTAAATGAAAAAAAACACTTGATAAACTATTTATCGTGGCCTCAACCCCTTTTAACCAAATTCCCAATTAAAAATCACTTGTATAAGTCATGTTATAAATGAAAAATCATAAAAATATTTATAAAAAATTTTAATTTAACAAACTATAATCAATAATAACATAATAAAATACTAAAGTACCATTCCATAATAAGACACCACAAGCAAGGGTAATACATGGTACCATGTATACCAATCAAGTAAGGGAACAAAAAAAAGAAAGTTCCCTAAGATGAATAATTAAGTAAACATGGGAATATTCTAAATATATCATGAGACAACATTAGACATAATCATATTCTAATAATCTAAAATACTATTGATGCATTCCTAAGTCTATAACCACCCATTTTCTCTCAACTAGCCTCACTAGTGGCACACCCCTCCATGGAATTCTCATACCATGGGGAATGTATTCCATCTAATAGGGACTAGATAAAAATGTATTTCATCCATCACTATGATTCTAAGGATCCCATTCTTATAAAATGATAGGAGGTGAGAAATCACATATAACATTAAATCAAAAGTAGTGAAACTTATCTCACTTTCTATACCCTCATAATAAATATCCCTTCTCATGTATCATTTATATCAAAAAAATAATTACATTAAGCATTCCCCTAGGTCCACCTTCAATTCACATCAATAAAAAATATCCACCTTGGGGTTATAATATAATATGGGGCTCAAAAGGATCACACACATCCCCAAATTTCAAAAACCATTCAAAAGTTACAAAGAGGACTTCATTAAAAAGGGATCAGAATGACAAGCAATTTATAGAATTTTGAAATTCAATTTAAAATGACACTATAAAAACCAACCTATTAAAATTCATTTCAAAAACATTTACAAAATAATTCACTAGATACATTTAAATATAAATTAAAGAATGATCGCACCCTTTTTCATTAAAAATGACAAAAGAAAAAACACCACTTTCCAATTTAAAAAATTAACCTAAAAGGGGTCAAATAATTTTCAAATATACTATTATAACTAAAAATTCATTTGATGTTTTATTAATACTTTTAATTTCAAGTGCCACAAAAAATTACAAGTAAAATATTTTTTTTAATTAGAAATAAACATTTAAACCATATTCAAATTCAACCGGGTTATTACATATACAATTAATTTAATAAATATAACTTTTATAATCCTCAAGTATACAGTGTCATCCAAATTTTTGGAAATGCATGAAAAAACCTGCCATTGTTCAATGACAGTCAATCTAGAGGTTGGTGAATAATCAAACAAGAATCAATTGACAACAATAAATCCTTAGAAATCTAAACCCACATGCATAAAACATCAAAAACCATAAAATAAAACCCAAAAACCCATAATTTTTTGAGAGAGAGGAAAGATAAAGGGTAAGGGAAGGGAGAAAGATAAGAGAAAACAATAAGTAAGAAAGATCTTACCATGGAGAAATATGCAAGAAAAAATGTTTGGAATCTTGGAATTTTTAAGGGATGGTGGAAAAAATCACCAAACCATGCACCTTAGGATGATCAAATGAGGGGGAGGGAGAAAAGAGGTGGAAAACCCATTAAATTGACCTAGGGGTATAAAGGGGGGAAATAAAATATTAAAATCATGGAAAACCATATGGATAGGCCTCATGGATGGGTAAACTATGTTCCAAATATGAAAGATTCACTAGATAGACAAAACACACTAACACTATTTACCCACATCATTTTCCAAACCATGAACCAACCATGAAAAATCACACTATAAAATTTTAGATAAATATCGCACACTTGTCACATTTTTTTCCAAACCATGTGTAAGTCATGTGCCAAAAAATTATCACAAATGAGTGAATCTACATGGTTTCTACTAGGGGTCATTTGAACTATGAACTACGTGTTTCGTTCAAATAAATTATGTTCAAAATAAATTACAAAATTCCTCACTTAAGATTACCCACATAGTTTGTCCCAAATTTTTCACCCCAAATGTTATATAGGAACAAATTTTTCAAAAAATAAAATAAAAAATCAAGCATGAAAATAATAAAATTTAAAATTCACACAAAATTATTTAAAATGATTTGAAATAAATATACATATGGTGACATAGTGTGTTACTAGATTCCACCCTCTTTATTTTTATTGAGTTCTCTCAAACCTCATATATTTTACACAAACACATATTTTCAAGCATGCATGCACAATCGTACATAAGCATGAATATGATTTAGTATTATATGGACAACCTAAATCAAAAATGGAGTTACCCCCTTTATTCCAAGATCATCCACCACTACCTAAGATTTTACAAGCCTCTTCCAAGTATCTCTAGGATCCTAATACCTTTGTAAGAACCCAGATCTTCTTTTCAGGTATGTTTTTCCTTTTTCTGGAGTTTTTATGAAAAATGAACTTTCTGGAAATTTTCAAAGTACACGCCGTGTAATTTCTGAGTACACGCCATGTAATCTTCTCTGGCTCGAAGCCATGTGATGGTCGTGCCCGGGCCACACACACGATTTGTAGGGGTGACGTGGAGGCTGATTTTGGCGGAGTATGGAAAGGACCCAGTACACGTCGTGTACTCTAAAAGTAAACGTTGTGTACTATCTTTTTTTTACTAAATGAACCAGGGTCATGCCTAACACACAGAAACACCTCCTTCTAGGTCTCGTTTGTTCAAGAGCGACCCGTACGGCCGAATCTTTGATGATCTCCCACCCCTTCGTCTGTTCTCTGATTCAAGCATGGTCGATTGCGTTGGAATCGCAGCGGTAAGATCTTCCTTCTTCTTGATCTTCATTTTCTGGTTCCTCTTCGTTTCCGAGTTATCGTGGGTTGAGCATTTTGTGTGTTTTCTCAGATCTATAACGTTCTAAGGGGAATCAAGCGTCATGATTCACATATATCGATCTCCTAGGATCGAGATAGGTGGTTTGTGCCTTTCTGTTGAAATTCAATGAGTATTTTGTGCAAATTCCACAAATTCCCTTGGGCGGGGAATTGTGGGTTTCCTGTTTTTTCCCTGGTGTTTTCCTACTTTTCTTGATTGCTTTAGTAGAGGTTTATGCTTGTAAGTAGAGTAATTTATTTTGTGCTCAGGATGCTTTGCCATGTTTGTTCTGCCTGTTTGGTGTTTTTACAGATGCCATACCTAGTCGTAGGATAGTGGAACTGCTACTTTATTGTTTTTGATCCTTAGACTATTAGCCAAGTAGTTCTTGAGGTTTACTTGGATGATACACGTGCGTTGAGCATGTTTATTTTCACTCAGGACTGTGAGAACCTAGAGTAGTAGACCAAATGGAGAATTGACGTAAGGGCTTCTCCAGAGTGTCTTTAAATATTATGTGAGACCATAGGGGGAATTGATGTTGAGTGCTTCCTCAGAGAGTTTGTAGTTCCTCGACGCGGGCCATAGGGGGAATTGACATTGAGTGCTTCCCTAGAGAGACTTTAGTACGATATGAGACTATAGTGGGAATTGACGGTGAGTGATTCCCCAAAGAGTCTATTAATTTCATAATTGAACTAGAGGGGTGATACTGTGTGTGCCACCTAGAGGGTTGCTAGTACTTATTGGTTGAACCATAGGGGTTAGGCTATGAGATCTACCCAAAGGGTTACCTTTTTCCTTTGTTGCTGACTGTTTACTTGTGTACTTCTTTTTTTATAACTTTAGATTGTAGCTTCTTATGTTCCTGTTTACTGCTTCTTTTTTTATTACTGCCATGTGTTCATTGACTGTTAGGAATATATATTTGAGTGATTGCCTACTGGGATTGTATCTCACACCCTATTTGGGCCATGCTTTTAGGCCCAAGTAGACTATGCTGCTGTAGGTATAGATAAGGGAAAGCGCCCTTCTACTTCGGGTTCTTGATTCACTAGAGCTGGAGAGCATGGGACCGATCTGAGGCTTGTGATGCTGAGGAGTTTAATTTGATTTCTTTTCACTTTATTTTCAGTTTTACTTCAGCACGTTGGGTTGTTTACTTCTTTCCATAGACCTATGTACCATGTTGCATCATTATTATGTATCCATTGCTTCTGCTATTTACTTCAATCGTTGTATGTTGTTAATTGTTTCTACAATTGTGTCTGGTTGTTTTTCCGCTGTATACTTTACCGAATGAGGGAATAGTTTCCTCCACCGACTCACCGAGGCCCTCACTACTAGTCGGAAGCCTCTGGAATTTGGGGATATACGCTTGAGTTCATGTGGAAAACCGGGTACGGGGCACCAGTGGAGGGGCTCCAGATTCAGGTCGTTACAAAGTGGTATCATAGGGGTTATTTTCTCTTGATTTACTGTTTGGAGCCTTTAGCCAGGGGTAGGACGCATTCGGTACTTGGTGTTAAGATGTGCTTGGGAGTAGCTAACCCATGTATAGGTAAAAGCCATACTACCTCGAATATTACAATTTTATGGTTTTAAGATTTTACGGTTGATATGATTTCACCTAGAGTGATTCACATGTTTGTGTTGTTGTTTTTCTATTGCGGTTATATTTCTGTCGCAACCCGATGAGATGAGGGTATTCCATCTCATGCATCATATAGACACTTGTTAGAAATCACATGTCATGCATTCTTGCCATGCCATCTAGGGTGCATTAGCGATTGCATGTTGTTGCGATAGATTTTTTTTAGATTATGCATGCTGTTGTTATAGATGCTTGATAGAATCCCTAATTCCTTGTTTGAGGATTGTTTGTGTTCTACTTTTCTTAAATGGATGCCAAGCTTTGATTTTTGGGGAGTATGGGCCCTCACAAATCGGAATTTGGCACCTCCTTGACATGTTTTCTGTGTTTTCTGGGCTTCTGTGTAGTTTCTGAGCTACTTCCCAAAAAAACCCAGAATACATGACATGTAATTTTTGACTACACATTGTGTAGTTTTTCAACCATGACCCTGACTGTGGGAGCCGAAACACGGGTTGTGAAAAATCGCCAGGAACATGCTGTGTACGCTAGGTACACGCTGTGTAGTAGTGAGCATGTACCTGACTGTGTAACTAACAACACTGGCTGGGGAAGCTCGAGTAGAACATGTCGTGTTGGATAGAAACACGCCGTGTAGTCTCGTTCCAGGTTCACGGCCATGTCACGAGCAACACGGGTCAGTGTTATCTTCTTACATACATGTCATGTTTGTTTGGAACACGTCGTGTAAGGGTCAGCTGTGTACTTGTCCATGTCGCTAACAACACGGATGGTTGAAACCGTGTCTACTACACGCCATGTCCACCAGGCACACGCCGTGTAGTCTCGAGTTAAGTTAGACCGTGTGGGTTAGCTGTGTAAAGAGACTCGGTCAGGGGAATAGTTTCAAGTACACGTCGTGTGTTGGGTCAACATGCCGTGTAGTTTGAGGTGTTACACGACCTGTAGGGTAGGGGTACACACTCATGTCAGTGGCTTAAGAAGACATGCTGTGTAGTTTTTATACACATAGTTTAGTCGTGTTTTGAAAACTTGTGTGTTTTCCTTCCCATGTTCCCGTTTTGTACTCTTGTGTTTTTTGTCCTTGTTTTCTAATCTAAGGTGTGTTTTTGACATTTCAGGGTTATGCCTCCAAGATGTCCTCCAGTTGTACGTTAGTTGTCAGGCAATGATCAGACGCTAGATATGGCTGATCAGGGACTTCCTGCCGATCCTCCGGTCAGGCCATCCTTGGCACCGGCTGTCATACCAGTTGCAGGCGCTGATGTGCAGTTCATGGAAGGTTTTATAAGGATTATGCAGACCTTTCAGGGAGCACCGTCTCCTGCCACGACTATGTCAGACTTGACATGGGTTTTCCAGCAGCAACATCCTCTTACTTTTTCAGGGGAAGGAGGACCACAGGTTGTAGAGTCATGGCTGGAAGCCATGTTGACTATATTCGAGCATCTAGAGATGCCTCCAGAGAGGCGGGTCAAGCTCGCTACCTACATTCTTCGAGACTCCGCCAAGAGGTGGTGGTACGTGATCTCAGAGGCGGGTCATCAGCAGGTTATGTCTTGGGAGGAATTCCAGCGCGTGTTCTACGACTACTTCTACCCAGAGACCCTGAGGGCTGACCGAGCCCGAGAGTTCATGAGTTTAGAGCAGGGTACTCTTTCTATCATGTTGTATTCCTCTTGTTTCACCGAGATGCAGCGTTTCACACCCCTCTGGGATGGGAGTGGGGTGTTCTTGGAAAGGAAGTTTGAGGATGGTATCAGGCGGGAGATCCGCTCGCAGGTGAATCTCTTCCAGTTGAATTCCATCACTTCCATCGTCAACCAGACACTGATTGTGGAGCACAATCTAAGAGACTCAGGAGATACGGGCCAGGGAGGTTCTGCTTCCAGATCTATTTTTCCTCCAGATGACAGTAAGAAGCGTCGTAGGGAGTCTACGCGCGGTGATCCAAGGAAGCGAGATGCATCGTCAGGAATCCAGGTGATATGATACCAGTGTGGTCGGTCAGGGCACATGAGGCCGTAGTTCCAGAGGGACCCTGTGGAGTGCTGATCTTGTGGCAAGATAGGTCACCTTCAGCATTTCTGCCAGGTTTTCTCACCAGCAGCTGGTCGCCGAGATTCTTCCATGACTCCACGTTCAGGAACAACACCACCAGTTTCTCACCAGTCAAGGAACTGGAGTTCTTCCGGCCGTTCGGGACGAGGTGGAGGTCAAGGTCGTGGCAGGCATCCACCAGTCCCTCAACACCAGTAGAGAGGATCATCTCAGAGTGGTCAGGCAGGGTCACAGGGCCACGGGGCTGGCCAAACTTTCATTGTGGAGTAGACCTATCAGGAGCAGGATCCTGAACCTTCTAATGTTCGAGGTACGATTTTAGTAGCCTCATTTTATCTTCAACTCTTTTTGATACTGGTGATACGCATAGCTTTATCTCGGTTGCTGTTGTGGAGAGCCTTGGGCACTATGTCTTTTCTTCTGCTGACTCATTGACACTAGACACACCTTTGGGGACAAGGATATCTAGTGTATATCAGTGTAGGGAGTGCCCTCTTGAGGTTGTAGGGTATCGTTTCTTATGGTATCTCTATTCCTAGAGATGACAGGATATGATATCATTCTCGGGATGGACTAGTTGGTTCCCTTACAGGCAGTCTTCGACTGTTATCTCCACAGAGTGAGTTTCATTTCACCGGAGGGTGAATCTTTTCTTCATAGAGGCGAATGGGATGTTCAGGCGAGTTGAGTTGGACTCAAGCATCATGGGCTAGGAAGGGTAACAGGCCAGATTTCTAGTCTTTATCTGGATGATCAGGGGACTCCACAGCTGGACTTTCCCCCAGTGGTGGATCACTTCAGGGCTGTATTTCCAGAGGACTTTTCATATTTGCCTTCGGAGCGTGAGGTAGACTTCTCGATTGATCTCGTACTAGGAGCAGCACCGGTGTCCATTCCTCCTTATAGGATGGCTACACCTAAGTTGCAAGAGCTCAAGAAGCAGTTGGAGGAGTTGTATGCTAAGGGTTTCCTCTGACCCAATACTTCTCATTGGGGTTTTCCTGTCCTGTTTGCAAAGAAGGTAGACGATACCGTTTGTCTTTTTGTGGATTATCGTAAGCTAATCCAGTTTACGGTCAAGAACTGATATCCTTTGCCGAGGATCAATGATCTTTTCGATCAACTTAGAGGATCCCAATTGTTCTCGAAGATCTATTTGAGGTCCGGCTATCATCAGTTGCGCGTTAGACCATCAGATATACCTCTGACAGCCTTCAGGAGCAGGTACGGTCTATACGAGTATACAGTCATGTCGTTCGGTCTCACGAACGTGCCTACATTTTTCATGGAACTAATGAACTGAGTGTTCCATCCTTACTTAGACTCTTTCGTCGTGGTCTTCATGGACGATATCTTGGTGTACTCTCACGCTCGACACAACCATGCCACACATCTTGAGATCGTTTTGAGTACACAGAGAGAGCATCGGATTTATGCCAAACTATCGAAGTTTCACTTCTGGATGGATCAGATTCACTTCTTGGGTCATGTCATCTCAGAGGAAAGAGTATCTGTGGACCCAGAGAAAGTGAGAGCTGTAGTTTCATGGGAGAATCCAAAGAATTTCTTTGAGGTACGGAGTTTTCTAGGGCTGGCTGGATACTATAGATGCTTCATTCAGGACTTTTCTCATCTAGCAGCACCTTTGACAGGTCTGACCAAGAAGGGGTTGAAGTTCTTATGGTCAGATTCTTGTGAGTCAGCCTTTCAGGAGCTGAAAGGGAGGTTGATGTCAGTGCTGATACTAGTCTTTCCAGATCCTGGAAAGAGCTACACTGTTTATTGTGATGCTTTAGGTATCGGAAAAGGAGTTGTGCTTATGCAAGGAGATGGAGTCGTTGCGTATAGATCTCGGCAATTGAGGCCACATGAGAGGAACTACCCTACGCATGATCTGGAGTTGGCAGCTACTGTTCATGCCTTACACTTTTGGAGACACTATCTGCTGGGAGAGGCAGCTTTGCTAGGACCTCATCTCGTTCCAGAGACCTCAAAGCAGATAGAGCTGATCTGGAAGAGGATGGCTACAGCACAGTCTCGACAGAAATCTTATGCTGATCAGCAGAGACGACCTCTGGAGTTCGAGATTGGGGATCAGGTTTTCTTGTGTGTCGCACCGAGGTTGGGACACAAGAGGATTCTAAGATAGGGTAAGCTTTCACCGTGGTACGTCGGGCCGTTTGAGGTCTTGGAGAGAGTAGGTATGGTCGCCTATCGGTTGCAGCTACCTCAGAGGTACCAGGCCATGCACGACGTCTTCCACGTCTCTTAGCTCCGACGTTACTTTTTGGACCTGCCTCATGTATTTTAGCTTGAGGAGGTTGAACTTGAAGTGGATTCATCGTTCGAGCAGCATCCTATCTGGATTGTTGATCATAGTACGAAGGTTCTCCGCGGGACATCTGTTCCACTGGTACAGGTGCTATGGTAGCACGGGCGAGTACAGGATGAGACCTGGGAAAGGGAGACCGATGTACGATCGTAGTGGCGGGAGCTGTTCGGGGATCCTTATTCTACGCCATGTTAGGGAAATTTGGGGACAAATTTATTTATGGGGGGAAGTTTGTAGGAACCCGGATCTTATTTTCAAGTATGTTTTTCTTTTTTCTAGAGTTTTTAAGAAAAAAGAACTTTCTAGAAATTTTCAAAGTACACGTCGTATACTTTCTGAGTACACGCCGTGTACTCTTCTCTGGCTTGAATCCATGTGCTAGTCATGCCCGGGCCACACACATAGTGTGTAGGGGTGACGTTGAGGCCGATTTTGGAAGATTACAGAAAGGACCAAGTACATGTCGTGTACTTTCTTTTTTTTACTAAATAAACTGAGGTCGTGCCTGACCCACAGAAACACCTCTTTCTAGGTCTCATTCATTCGAGAGTGACCCGTACGGCCAAATCTTTGACGATCTCCCGCCCCTTCGTCCGTTCTCTGATTCGAGCACGGTCGATTGCATTGGAATCGTAGCGGTAATATCTTCCTTTGGCTTGAGCTTCGTTTTCTTATTCCTCTTCGTTTCCAAGTTATCGTGGGTTGAGTGTTTTGTGCGTTTTCTCAGATCTACAATGTTATAAGGGGATTCAAGTGTTGTGATTCACATATATCGATATCCTAAGATCGAGGTAGGTGTTTTGTGACTTTCTGTTGAAAGTCGATGAGTATTTTTTGCAAATTCCACAAATTCCCTTGGGTGGGGAATTGTGGGTTTCTTGTTTTTCCCCTGCTGTTTGCCTGCTTTGCTTGATTGTTGTAGTAGAGGTTTATGATTTTAAGTAGAGTAATTTATATTGTGCTCAGGATGCTTTTCCATGTTTGTTCTGCCTGTTTGGTGTTTTTCCAGATTCCATGCCTAGCCATAGGATAGTGAAACTGCTACTTTATTGTTGTTGATCCTTAGACTGTTACCCAAGTAGTTCTTGAGGTTTATTTGGATGATACACACATGTTGAGCATGTTTATTTTCACCCAGGACTGTGAGAACCTAGAGTAGTAGACCAAAGGGAGAATTGACGTAAGGGCTTCTCTAGAGTGTCTTTAAATACGATGCGAGACCATAGGGGGAATTGACGTTGAGTGATTTCTCAGAGAGTCTGTAGTTCCTCAATGCGGGCCACATGGGGAATTGACGTTGAGTTCTTCCCTAGAGAGGATTTAGTACGATACAAGACTATAGGGGGAATTGACGGTGAGTTCTTCCCCAGAGAGTCTATTAATTTCATAATTGAACCAGAGGGGTGAGACTGTGTGTGCCACCTAGAGGGTTGCTAGTACTTATAGGTTGAACCATAGGGGTTAGGCTGTGAGAGCTACCCATAGGGTTACCTTTTTCCTTTGTTTCTGACTGTTTACTTGTGTACTTATTTTGTTAGAACTATAGATTGTAGTTGCTTGTGTTCCTATTTACTACTTCTTGTTTTATTACTGTCATGTATTCATTGACTGTTAGGCACAGATCTTTGGGTGATTTCCTACTGGGATTGTATCTCACACCCTGTTTTGGCCATTCTTTTGGGCCCAAGCAGACTATGTTGCTGCAGGTATAGATAAGGGCAAGCACCCTTCTACTTTGGGTTCTTGATTCACTATAGCTGGAGAGCATGGGACCGAGCCGAGGCTTGTGATGCTGAGGAGTTTACTTTTTTTTCTTTGTACTTTGTTTTCAGTTGTACTTCAGCATGTTGTGTTGTTTACTACTTTCCATAGACCTATGTACCATGTTGCATCATTATTATGTATCCATTGCTTCCACTATTTACTTCAATTGTTGTATGTTTTTTATTGTTTCTGCTATTGTGTCTTGTTGTTTTTCCGCTGTATAATTTACCAAATGAGGGTATAGTTTCCCCACCGACTCACCAAGGCCCTAGCTGCTAGTCGGAAGCCTCTGGCATTTGGGGAAACGCACTTGAGGTCATGTGGCGAACCAGGTACGGGGCACCAGTCGAGGGGCTCCAGATTCGGGTCATTACAGCCTTATATCAAGATACTATATCCCAATAATTAATTAAAACAATCTTAAATTAATTATACAATTTTGAGCGAAGAATAAAAAAGACCAAAAAAACTCTCTGAGTGGAATATACTTATCAGAACCTCATGTAAAGGCACACTGAAAAATTATGGAATGTTCCTACCACAACAATGAATAAAATCCCCATCAATTGGTAAAAAAACATTTTCTAAACCTATTCCAACTTTGTGTAAACACTATAAAAATCCATTGATGATGTAACTCAAACCAAAAATGAGAAACAAGTGGTATCTATCCTATTTAAACATCCTATAGACACCACAACACAAATTCCCATAATATTCATAAAATTATACCATTATTTAATGAAATCATCATTAAAAACATAAATCAAATCATTAAAAAAATAGGGAAATTAAGGGTAGAAATAATGAATAAACTGAGGGGAATAACTTACCTCAATTCACTATAGAAACACCCAAGAGATAACCCAAATTAAAGGGTAATAAATGCAAGAAGAAGGAGGGGAGGAGCTGAATGAAATGGACCTCCCTACATGGTCGCTTAACCTGAATCTAAAAGGGGTCCAACCTAGCAAATTCAAACTTTCTCTACTTTAAAACTGAAAAACTCCCTATTGTGGCATAACCCATAGGTTTCATGATGCAGTTCCCATATTATAAGGTCTTCCCTATAATGTGACCTCCCTAATCATGTTGTGGAATGCCTATCCTAAGAGAAACCAAAATTATATTCTCAATTCTATCATAGTGTGGCCTTCTCCATTCACAATGCAACACATCCCACTATGAACCTCATCATAGAGTGACCCAAGGGTCACTACAAGACCATTCCATCACTCTCAATTTCTTGGAAAAGTTTGGAACCCTTAATTATCAACCCATAAACATCACTAGAGATAACCCTTAAATGTCACAAGTATTACCACACTTAACCATATTTAATACCTTATTCATATAATATAACAACCTAGGCTTTTCATATATAAATATCACATCTTTTTAGTTGAATATTAAATACATTTCACAAATAATTTCATAATGGACATAACGGTTTAGTGTATTTGTAGACTAGGTACACAATATTCTTATTTAATGATATATCTTAAATATAACCCATAAATATCTTCATTTTTTTTACTCTTCATAAACATACCCTACTTAAAACTTTTCTTCATAACCTGGGGAAAGAAAACATAAGAAAGGGTGAGATCAGATGATCAGTAAGGGTAAAAATGATAGATGTCATTTGATGATAATATGAAATAATAAGATAATAATAAGGTTATGAGATCATGAACATAACTTATAAATTTTATACCTAACCTGTTATAGATTATAAACATGAGTCAGGGCATAATAAATTATCATTCAAGAAGACATGATTCAAAAGAGTGTGAAATCATCATAATTTATGAACCATAATCTCATGTCATAAAATTTTGGCACCAACATAGGTATAAAAATCATTTCATTTTTCAAGGTTAACTAAAAAGACCATAAAACAAAGTGGATTTTTCCTAATCACCTATTATCATTGGGGATCAATCCCATTAGCATGTTTCCCATTATGGATCAATCCCATCATCCTGTTTCCCATTCTAAATCAAGCCTGTTGAATTGTTTACTATTCTTATCTCATAAGATATAGATATTTACCCAATGAATTTGAGGGAGATATAGTTATCACCTATCACATAATGAAAATCATACAAAAGTGTGCTACAATATCAAAAAACATTCATCATATCAGAACCCATAAAAGTAAATGGGCATCATAAAACATTCATCATATCAGAACCCATAAAAATAAATGGGCATCATAAAACATTCATCATATAAGAATCTATGAAAAAAAAGGTTTCATAAAATATTTCATCATAGCATAACCCGCAGAAAAGAAAAAGGTTCCATAAAAATATTTTCATAATAATCATAAACCATCAATAGGAAAAATAAATATGGTTTAATTGGATAATATCCTAAGTAAAACTTCAGTAACATTAAAGGATGTCATCTTAGATAGAAAAATATTTTGAAATATCACCTGAAAAATTTCTTGATAAAAATTACCTTTCTTTAAAAATCACTTTATAATAATAAAAATTCATAAAATATTTTGGAAATTATTTTCATAGAAAATAAACTTTAAAACTTGTAAATTAATATTTAAAACATTAAGTGGTCATGATGGTCAGAAATTTTGTTCATACGGTAGATATTAAAACAATTATTCATTTGAAATTTTCAATAAAATCGTAACAATAATTGTTTGGAAAATGGACTTAAGATTCCTTTTAAAACATTTTTTAAAAATTAAAATATGGGTAAAAATGAATTTAAAAAATATTTTATTATAGAAAAACTTTTTTTAATTCATTTTTTTTAAACATGGGCATGGAAGAAAAATGGTTTGTCAACCGAAGAGAGCAATAAAGTCGATTTTCTTTAAAAAATGGAATCTTATGTGTATAAAGAGAGGAAAAGTAAGGGAAACTTGATTTATAATTAAATAACCATAGGATAAGAAAAATAATTAATTTAATGGTAAATATATCATAATATTTCATCATCAAAATCATAATCATAAACAATTTCGATAAATAATGAGATTGTAATATCAAACCCTTACCACTTTCATAACTTTTGAATCATAAGCCCCATTATAGAATAAAATCAAAATAAAATTTAAATTTAATTTATATAAGGGTATTATTGATATAATATGTATAAGGGTAAGAATATACACCTCATAAAAGAATATAGTTTCATAACACAACATATGTCTCAATGAAGGCAAGTTGATAAAAAATCTCTTACCTTAAGTATCAGATTCTTTCGTGCACATTCAAACATCCTACATAATAAATATAAGTTTAATATAAATATACTAATAATATATAATAATATGACTCATAATATATATTATTTACTTTGGGTCTTTTATTACCTATTTATTAGCAATTACTTTTTAAAATCACGTTTCGAGTAATAACTATTTCATTTTTCTGGCATGTTTTGGTTTGGTATTCTCAGTAATTTTACTTTTATCATGGTTAAATAATCTAAATAATTTTAAAAATTATATAAATATCATATATATTTATTATATAAGTATCTAGAGTAATCAATTAAAGTTAGACATAGAAAATTAATTACACCATTCATGGAGACAATAGTTTATACATATGCATGAACGTTGTTTCCAATTTCTCAGTGCATGAAATGAAAGAAATGTAAATGAAATATTACATTTAAAAATAATTTTTATATCCCATATATTTAGGAAATTTACCCTTATTACCTTCCATGAAAATAATTAGTGAAAAATCAATCACATTGCTTCGCGAGGCGGTAGACCGTTGTACACATGAACGACATTGTCATATCCCCAGCAAAATGGATCATAAAAAAGTATATATAGTATCATAATTAAATAATTATAACTATGTAATAAATATAAAATATATTAATTTAATATATCCAAGTTACCATCCATGTAAAATATAAATAAAAAACACATCACATCAGTTTGCGATCTGGTAGTATGTCAAACACACGAGCGACGTTATTATTTTCCAACGGGTTGGGAGATAAGAAGGTAGATGTAGTATTATAATTAAATATGAAAAATAACATAATAAATATCATATATAAACATTAAATAAATCATTATATATATACATGAGAGGTTTTTATGGAAAATTAATAACATCAGTTCGTGAGGCGGTAGTCCGCCGTACACATAATCGACGGTTTGATTTCCCATTTTATGGAAGTGGATATGGTTATATTATGTAAAATTAACATAATAAAATCTCATTATATGATATATAATGGTGTTATTATATCATACTAATTTAATAATATTTTAATAAAGTTGAGTAAGAAATAAAACAAAATGCAAGGTTGATAATTTTACCTCTTATTTGGAGAACCGATTTAGGTTTATCACTAATGCCTTCTTAGGGGGTTTACTAATAAATAAAATGAATATGGAGGTGGATATGGAATTATGGAAGATATTTGGGTAGTTATTGGATAAAACAAATGCTTATAAAACTTTTAATAGGAGAGGACAGGGTGTTGGCCTTTATAAGTGGGGGAGAGGACACATATGGAATTTCTACAAACTGAGTTGCAATTATTATGATCCAATGTAGAAGTCGGTTCACCATTATAAAACTGTTTATTTCTGAAGACTTGATTTCAGTTAAAGTATGATCTCGATTTATTGAGGGTGTCGATGAACTGAGTTGAAGAATAATTTTTTCCCTTGTTTTGTGGTTTATAGGTTCGTGAAGATATTAGGGTACTCAATTATGGGAATCTTGCTTCATTCTGAGAGGATTTTTATCTTTCTAAAACATCTATTGATGTTCATGTTTTCTAGGAATATTTTTGGGGGTCCTGACCCAGTGGTTGATGTTCTCATCCATGTGATGCACTCTTACACTGCTTAGGTGGCCTTTGTGATGTGTGTCTCTAGTTTCTCCAGTTACCTCTAAGATTCGCTTTTCAGAAACCCCATTTTCCTCTACAATGCGCATTTTGGTTTCTCTAGTGGCCTATATGATTCACTTTTGGTTTCTCCAGTTTCGTTTTCCTCTTCCTCTTGATTTAGTTTTTTATGGTTTTGTTTTCTTACTGGTTTTTGATGTCTTGTTGGTTTTTTGACGGTGTTGTTCAAAGTGGTTCGTGATTTTCTGATGTAGTTTGGGGGTATGGAACCCATGGTTGTGGTTCCCAGCCTTGTGATGCACTCTTAAGCTTCCCCAAATTCATCTATGACGTGTGTCTCTAGTTTCTCCAGTTTAATATATGATGCACTTTTTTAGTGCTCTAATCGCTTTTAGGATGTGCATTTCAGTTGCTCCAGTTTCCCATATGATGTGCTTTAGGCTGATCCAATTGTTTTTTCCTACATTGTTTTTAATGATGATACATAAGATGGTTATTCACTAGTTGATGTAAATATGGATAATGTGATGAGATGGTGTTGAGATGTGGTTTTTCTAGTGATTCTTCTTGCCCATGTTTTCTGGGTTCTCTTCTCTAGTTCTAGGATTCCTCTATTATCTCTGATGCGGAGTAGCGTGGTGGTATTATTTGTCCTTTAGGATGTGAGTTCGACTCGAAATTTTAGGGATATCGAAGGAAATTATCATTTTTATGGTTTTTTCATAGATTTTTGGATTTGAATTTTGGAAAATTCATAGAGGCGGTTATTGAAATCTATTATGAGCGGGTTTTGATTTAGTTTTTAGAATTTTATTTTATTTTGAATCTTGATAGTGAAGAAACCAACACTCTATAAGGATATTCTTTATAACTGGAATAGATTAAGAATCATTTATATGAGCATGTCCATTTGGATTTAGAATAATGAGAGGTTGTGGATTTTTCATCGGTACCGGGCTCGTGCAACCCTGCGCGGGATAGTTTGTCAAGCGATCATGTGAGGTGGAGGCTTGATATAATAATGTAGTTGCTAGGGAGGGTAATTTCCCAGTAGTCTTGATTTGGGTTTCTCCTTGTATGATTTTATTTTGGGTTTCCTACTTTTACCTCAATATTACTTTGGAAATAAAAATTTAATTTTCAATCAAAAAGAAAATTTTCAATCAAACCTAGTATTTTCATTATTCATCAAAAAATTAATCTTTTTAGAAAAATATAAAAAATTAACCCTAATATTATTTTTACCTGATGATTCCATAAATTATGTTCATTTTTTCAAATAAATTTTCTAAAAGTGTAAAAAAATAAATTTATTTTTTTCACAAAAATCAATACAAATCATTTTTTTAGAAAAAAGGCATTTTATAAAGAATATAAAGACTTTACTAAAAATTAAGTAATTTTTGTTATCAATATAATTTATTTATATAAATATATTATAATTAATTTTTAAAATGTGTTTATTCCTATTAATTCTACCAAGTTTAATGTATTGGTAGTAATACTAGTGTTTAAATAATAATATTTATAGTTTTTCGTAGTTTATTAAAACTCAGTGTTGCATGTCACACAAGCTATGAATGAAATTAAATTTATTTAATAAATATATTTCATAAAGACTTAGGGTGAAAAATTATAACCCTTTGAAATTAATTTTACCCTCAAAATTACATCACTTTGGTACAGATAAAATGAGAATATGTTTTCTTCATTACATCCTCAGGTACCCACATAGCTTCATCAAGATGGTGGTTTCACCAAAAAACATTGACCAGGTGAGTGGTCTTATTTCATAGTACTTTCTCTATAAAATACATAATATTCAATTTTTATTCCTCATATGAAATATCATTCTCTTGTATTATGATATTTGAGTTTAGTCCATGTTAAGGATCATGTATGTACTTCCTCATGAGATATATATAGAACACATCTTGGACTTGAGAGAGGTTCGATGGAAGCACTAAACAATAAGATACCATCTTGATATGATTAATAATTTAAAAGTGACTAATATACCTAGGGCTTAGTTTTACCATAATTTTAAATCTCATTACCTTATTTTAGGGATACATTCTTAGAAATACCTTGTCACCAACTTCAAACTACAGGTCACTCCAAGGATTTTCAACACAACTTTTCTAGTGACTTTGTGTCGCACTTTTTTCTTGTCAAATGTCATTAACCTTCTCTTAAATTTTATAATACATCTAAATTCATAATAAATTTCTTTCTCTAAATATATTCTAATACATTTTAGTTATACACTTATTTCCATAAATGGATTCATAAGGATTCATATGAATGCTCGATTAAAAGATATTATTGTAATAAAACTCACCTAGATGAATGTTTTGATCCCAACCACCTTTTAAATCCATAGAATATTATCTTATCCTATCCTTTAAGGATATAATTATTCTTTTAGACTAACCATATATCTAAGGATGATACATAGTGCATAAAATTATATCTATATCTAGGGACTTCTGAATATTTTGCCAAAAATTTTAGGTATACCTCGGATCTTGATCAATAATAGTATAATGTTTTACTCTATGCAACCATAAAACATTCATATTGTATATCCTGGAAATATTATCTAAATATAAATATTATTTTATAGATATGAGGTGTGATAACTTCATAAGGTGACTGACTATATCCCATGTAGTATTATTCCCTTTAGATGTTTTGGGGAGTCTGATGAAAAAATCCATAGTGATATTTTCCCATTTCAATTTTGGTATAGATAATGGTTTTTGTATCACTTAACCATTTGTCTCTATGACTAAACTTGTTAAAAAATAAAGCATCAAGATACATACTCAGTAATATATCTATTTATATTTTTTTCACCAAAAATACACATTAATGTATGCCAATGGTAGGTGTTATACCATTGTATCCCATCGGTTATGGGTTCAATCCCTTTGGCCTTTCTAGATGCAACAAGTTTCTTCCCAGCTTACGGTTTATCCTTTTTCCAAAACTATATTAATTTTGTTCCTAAAATTCTCAAAAATTACAATAACCCATAATTACCTTAACATATAAAATAATACTAACCCTAGTTATTACCAATAACTTTAATCATATTCCCACAAAATGTAAAACAATTACTCTCAAATAATTTTTTTCACGGAAACATATACAAAATAAAATTGTTGTATTTCCACAAATATCCCCCAAAATATCCTTAATCTTGATAAACACCCATCATATAAAACCTCTAAAAGGGGTTTCTAAGACTTTGAACTTATGATCGTCCTTAAACTAATAAACCCATGATGGTGTCCATAGATCTTAAGTTAATCTTAAATGGTTACATATACACTTCCAAAAGATAATTCACTCTTTATTCCATAAAAAGTTTTAATTGGATCTTGGGTTCATCCTTGAACCGATAGAATATAAAATGTGATTTCATTATTTTATAATTCATGTACAGGGAGATAATAAATTCTCCAAATCACATCAAATTTCAGTAATATTTTCATAGGTCTCTTTCATACGAAATCAAATGTGAAATTCCTAACTAAGGAATAAAGAATAAGTGTTCCCTAATTATCAAGATTCAATTAAACCATTAGGATTCATAATATTTCCATTTTTCATTAGTCTTTAAATGTTGTTTGGGATTATCATCCACATTATCCATTGGATTGGGGAATTGATTCACATAATTACCATACTCCTTACATTTGAAACATTGGAGTGTTGGTGGTGCATTTTGTGGAGCTTTCTCTCTATTTGCATCATTAGATAAATTCTTCCCATCAGTTTGAAAATCAATTGCTCCATGACCTTCCTTCCCACACATAAAACATTTAGTATTTAACATAAGATATTTTTTCTATGTTTCCTTCCACACATCATGCATAAAAGAAATATCATATTCTTTTATCTATGGTTTTTAGATTTTTCTTTGAATTCCATATTTCTTTTGTTTTCAAACCCATAAGATCGATGGGTAACTCTAATCTCCATTTCCACCTTGATAGAAAAATTAAGGATTTATTCATATATAATAAATTCACTTGTGGTTAATTCACTTAAAAGACTTTGTTTTAATCCACTGAAGAATTAATCAACCTTACTTTCAATTTAGTCGCTAATGACAAAAGAGTACCTCACAAGTCATGTACAAGTTTCCTCATAGGATCCAATAGATTCATTATATTTATGCTTTAACTCAAGGAATTCCTTATATATTTCTATATGAATAATATTAGGAGAATAATTATTGAAAAATAAACTCTTAAACTCATCCCACTCTATAGATTCAATTTCATCTTGTTTCCTTTAATTCTTAATAAGATTCCACTATTGATCTGATTTGTCTTCCAAATAAAAAATAGGCAAAAAGATTTTTTTATTCTTTGAACATTGGAGAATGGATAATATTTTTCAATGGTACTAATAAATTTCTCAAAAACTAGTGGATCAATAGAACTAATAAAATAATGTGGATTATTCCTTATTAAGGAATCAATATAATTTTGTTCCCTCCATTGGTCGTTTAGAAGTTCATCACGATTCGAAGATTTAGAATGTTTTGTGAGGATAGAAATGAGATTTTTCATTCCAAATCACATTATATTTGGTTGATAATATGGAAAATAATTTCAATTTATATCACACTCAACATTAACATGGATACTTTAGGTTTCACCAATTGACTAAAAACAAAAATCATAGTGTAATAAACACTAATCATAATAATGAAAAATCATTTATAGGATTTCTAAATCACAACATCATTTTTTTAATCTATGACACCTTAGGTTTAACCTAGTTACTTCATGGTCATAATATATTCAAATTATTCATGATATTTTGTAAAGAGTTTGTGAATTTTCAAAGTATATCCCCTAGGAGTGTCGAACCAGCTGGGCAGTAAGGCCTATTATCATATACCAAGTAATGATCAAGTCAACCCTGATGCACCTTTTTTAGAGTTATTACCCCTAGGTACATATATTCCATAACCATGTCCAAATTTACTATCCATAAAATTATATAATTACTTGGAAACAACTTTCTCTATCCTTCAGAAATATTCTAGGATATTTTTTTATACATTGAATTATCCTTATATTTATCCTTATACATATACCTTCGAATCTCACTGAAGTTTTCTCATGTTAGTTTCCTAGAATTAACTAAACTTTTTATATAATATAAAATATAATGACCAGGGATTATCATACATAAATATCATATCTTTTTAGGTGAATATTAATTACATTTCATAAATACACACCCAGTGACTATAATGGTTTAGTGTCAATGGAGACTAGGTACACGATCTTCATATTTAATGAAATGTCTTCAACATTTCTCATCAAGTTATTATTTTTTATATTATTCATAAACAAATCCTACTTAAAACAATTCATCATAACCTATTTAAAGGTAACATAATAAAGGGTGATCACAAATTCTCAGTAAGGATAAATATGGGGGATATCATTCTATGATCATATGAAAGCATAAGATAATAATAAGGGTATGAGATCGTTAAAAAAACATAAATTTGTTTTACCCAACCTTTCATAGATCATAAACATGAGTCATGGAATAAACCATTATCATTACGAAAGACATGATTCATAAGAGTGTGAAATCATCATAATTCATGAACCATGAGATCATGTCATAAAATTGTGGTACCAACATAGGTATAGAAACAATTTCAGTTTTCAAGGATAACTAACAAGACTATAAAACATAGTGGATTTGGCCTCATCACCTATTTCCCTTTGTGAATCAAGCCTATCGGCTTGTTTCCCATTATGGATCAATCCCATCGACCTGTTTCTAATTGTGGATCAAGTCTGTAGACTTGTTTCCCATTGTTATCTCATGAGATATAAAGATTTACCCAATGAATTGGATGGATATATACATCTCACCTATAACATAATAAAAATCATTAAAAAATTTATATAATATCATAAAACATTCATCATATCATAACCCATGAAAATAAATGGGCTTTATAAAATATTAATTATATCAGAATCCATGAAAAGAAATGGGTTTCATAAAATATTTCATCTTATAATAAATCATGGAAAAGAAATGGGTTTTATAATAATTGTGTCATAATAAACATAAGCCATCCATAATACGAATAAAAATTTTATCATCAGATAATATCTCTAGTAAAACTTTAGTAACATCAAAGGATGACATCATAGATGGAAAATTACTCTGATAGATCACTTGAAAATTTACTCGAGGAAAATAACCATTATTTGAAAATCACTTTTTGAAACTAAATATTCCTATAAAAAAATTTAAAACCTTTTATTTGAAAATTAACATTGAAATTATAAATGAATATTTAAAACATTGATTTATCATAATGTAGGGAAATTCTATTCATGTCATACATATTAAAATAAAGGTTCATTTCAAATTTTTTATAAAATCCAAATAGTACTTGTTTGGAAAATAGTGTGAAGATTCCTTTTAAAACATTTTTTAAAAATTCAAACATGGGTAAAAATGAATTTAAAAAATATTTGGAGAATAGTAAAACTTTATTTAAATCATTTTTTTAAAACATAGACATGAAATAGAAAATGGTTTTCAAGTGAAGAGAGAAATAAATTCAGTTTTATTTAAAAAAATATTTTAGAATATGAAATGTATAAAGAAAAAAAAATTAAGGGAAAAAATTATTCTCAAGAAACAAAAAAAATTATAAGGCAATTCATTAATTTATTGAGAAATATATCATAATATTTCATCATTTAAACCATAATAAAAAATCCTGATAAACAGTGTGATTGTAATATCAAACCCTTACCAATTTGGTAACTTTTGAATTGTAAGACCCATTATATAATAACATAAAAAAATTTAAATATCATGAATATAAGGATATTAATTATATAACAGGTCAAATTTTAGTATATTCATCTCATAATAGAAGATATCTTCATAACACAACATATGTCTTAAAGAAAGAAAATTAAGACAAAATCCATTACCTTATGTATCAACTTTCTTCAAATTTGTTCGAACCTCATGTATAATAAATATAATTTTATTATATATATATTATAGAACCATACTAATATTTATTATACCATATATTATTTACTTATGACCTTTTATTACCTGTTTATTAATAATTCCTTGTTAAAATCATGTTTTTATGTAATAACTGTTTCGTTTTTCATGTAGGTTTTAGTTTGGTATTCTTGGTATTTTTAATTTAATCATGGTTCCATAATATCTATAATTTTATCCATGATAAAAATATCGTATATTTTAATTATATAAGTATCTATATTAATCCATTAAATTTAGAGATAGAAAATGAATTACAGCATTCATAGAGACGGTGGGTCGTAAGTATGCATGAACGTTGTTTCAGTTTTCTTGATGGATGAAATAAAACAAGGTAAATATATATATTAACTTTATATAATAATTATTATTTCATAAATATAACATTTATTTCTTAAATTTACCTTTATTACCTCTATGTAATTATTTATTGAAAAACGAATCACATCGCTTCGTGAGGTGATAGTCCACCATACAAACGAACGAAATTATCATATGCCCCACAGAATTGTAAAAAAGAAGGTATATGTGATATCATAATTAATAAATTATAATTATTTTAAATTTTCAAATATATTCATTTAATATTACCTTATTACCATCCAAGTAAAACATAAATGAAAAACACATCACATCAGCTCGCGAGGTAGTAGTATGGTGTACGCACAAGCGATGTTATTATATTATAATGGGTTGGGAGGTAAGAATTTAGATGTGGTATTATAATTATACAGGTATAATAATATCATAAATATCATATATAAATATTAAATACATAATAATATCCTTTTGTGATTGGTGGTTATGGAAAACAAATAACATTGATTCCCAAGGCGGTAGTTTGTCGTACACATGATCGATAGTTTCATTTACCATTTGATGGAAGACAAAATAGATATATGTTATTCTATTAAAATAATAATATCTAATTATATGAGATATATTGTTGTTATTATATCAGAATAATTTAATAATATTTTAAGGAGTTGGAGGAATAAAAAAACAAAACACATGGTTAAGAATTTTATCTCTTTTTTGGAGAACCACTTTTGGTTTTTACCAGAATCCATCTTAGGATGGTATCAAATTCAATAAAAGGAATTTGGGAGTTGTATAGGGAATTATAAAGATATTTGGTTAAGTAAATTTTAACTAATGGGTTTTTTAAGTGTGAATATGGGATGAGAGGGGTATCTTTTTATAAGTGGGGGAGAGGACACATATGGAATTTTTGAAAATAATAAAGTTTAGCCACATTTTTTACATTCCAAAATGATCCAAAAAGTATAATTATAAATCCTAAGAGGTTATAAGGTCTAAATATAGACATTAAATGGGTTTAAAAAAAATTATAGGTCATTTCACCCCTAATATTTTTAGTTTTACCCTCTATGAACTTGTTTTAACCTTAATCACAATAATTAATTTTTATTATTTATACTATTAATTTTTACCAAAAAATAAGTTGATATTATTATATAATATAAATTATTATGATTAAAAATATATAATAAATTTTTCCAAATTACATTCACAAAAGTTTCAGAATTTAATTTAAATTTATACCCACAAACGCAATGAAAATCGGTTTTGGAAAGAAAATTTTAAAAAGTTTAGAAAAATTATATAAAAATTCAATATGAAATTAATTCCAATGACATAAATTGAAATAATTATGATTTAATTTAGATAATTTTACTTTTTAAATGATTTTAAAAAAATGAAACCATATAAATTCTTTAAAAGAAAAGGTGTTTTTTAATAAAATCCAAAAAACACTATTCATCGAAAAAATAATTTTTTCAAAAAAATACCAAAGATTCATCCTAAGATAATTGTGAAATTTTGATCCCAAAAATGAATTTAATTTTTTAAAATTAATTTTCTTTAATTTTAAGAAGTTAACTTTATTATTGGTTCACAAAAAACAATATAAATCATTTTCTTGAGAAAAAATGTGTCTTTCGAATCATATGAATACTTTATGGAAAATTAAGTAATATTTTATAAATATAATTTATTTTTATGAAATAGTTATAATTAATTTTTAAAATTTAGTTATTCCTATTAATGATTCCAAGTTTAACGGCTAGGTAATAATGGTTGTTTTTAAATAATAATATTAATAGTTTGTCACTTTTTGTTAAAACTCAATGTTACATGTAATGCAAGATATTGAAGAAATTAAATTTATTCAAAAAACAATTTCATAAAAACTTAGGGTTTTACATACATGTTTTCCCTTATATATACATATTAATCCTTACATATTTAATTTATTATAGGAAACCCTCACAAAATAGTACCCTTATGAACTTTAATGGATTCCAAAACTTAGCCATTTTATTGAATAAGCTATGTACCCTTATGAATGGTGTTTACCCTTGCATACTATAGGGTACTCTAGTAATCATTACACATTTCCTTTTCCAAATACCCAATATATAAGGTTTATTATCATGGAATGAAACTATAGGTGATAGAATGATGTCTTCTGAACTTTATGTATCTACCCTCCAAAATCCAATACTTTAACTCTCACATAAAAATATGCCATTTCATGATGCCCAATAGTCATGGAATGGCCTATTTCCCACATGTTGTGGTACCCCCTTTTTATATAATGTGATTAACTAATCAACACTAATCACAACATAATCCTCACCCATCATTGAGGGATGATCCATCTGTATCCAAGATTCATAGCAAGGCCACCCTAACCCTTCTTTGAGACCAATATTTAAAATTCCTTCAAAACTTAACAACTTGTAATGATGTTCTCATTAAAAACTCTCAAAAATAAGGCTTATAATCCCTTTATAAATCCATGTAATGTAATATTACTTCTCATCCATCGACTATATTCATATATGTGCCTCATTCAAGAATCTGAACTAAACTAGAAAAATTTCCACATGTAACTGCCTTTTCTTAAAAGCATCAATTTGATCCTTGAAACATGAAAAAACATTAAAAAAACATACCTTATGTTTTTT
Source organism: Viscum album (assembly GCA_963277665.1). Taxonomy (NCBI): domain Eukaryota; kingdom Viridiplantae; phylum Streptophyta; class Magnoliopsida; order Santalales; family Viscaceae; genus Viscum; species Viscum album. The sequence continues at coordinate 1,844,669,760 of OY728136.1, forward strand.
CCATATTATTGATTCTAATTATATATAAGAAACACCATTTATTCCTTCTCTGTATGACTTTTCACAAAAATCCTTGGCCACAGCCGCCAATGTTCAATCACATCACCCGATTGTGATGCCTTAACACTAAGACGCATCACAAAATCATATAAACTAAAACACTAAATTCTAGACCTGACATTTCACATAGTTCCATGGATGGGGATTCAACCAACCAAATCCACCAGCTTATTCCACTAAAAACATTTATGCATCTCCTAATTCAAATTTTTCTTGAATCACACTAAATTCCACCCCAAGCACAATACTAACACAAAGACTCCATTAAAAAACACATCTGAATCCCAAATTTAGTATTCACAAAGGAAATAGATAAAATCAGATATACCTACCCACAGACATCCTAGTTTCATTTTTACTATCCTCCAAATAATCTCACCACATACATGTACCTTCTGACATGAGGGTCATATAACCACAATTGATTTGATTCTCCCCACCATAGGAGTATCATCATTGTTTCCCCCACTAAATCAAAGTTTATGATCTCCATATCCAACATCATATCCATTACTCAATATAATTATAGAATGTTATCAAAACACTCACACTTGAGTTCCAATAAAAAACACTAAAACTCATTCATAGCAGGCTTACAATAAGCATCGTCTTTGAAATTCATTAAAATTATCCCACAACAAGTGTCACACCCTCAAAAAGAAAATGGTGTGATTCCCATTATATGGAAATCATTACCCTTCTCCCTAAGAACTGACCAAGATAGGTTCCATAATCACATGCATGTCACTCATACTGATCCATGCACATCTTTAATCACACCCCAAGTGTGATCTTTAACTGATACCAACCATGCTACGGTTGCACTAAACTAATAACCCATATCAAGGAACAATCTTGAATAGACTATGCCATGATAGTTTTATCTAGCTCTAATTTTACCTATTATTGTAGAGGCATCACTTCCTATCCTTATAAACATATTATGCCACCATGCCTATAAGTGTATTACTTATCCACAACTGAATAGGCATCATGAGTAACCAACACACACTTAACCTCATGTATTGAGGAATTTCTAAAAAAAATATATACTAACCTTCACTTTTCTCCTCTAAGGTAGAATGATTTTCTAGAAACCATATTGTTGGTTCTTTACCACCATTCAACTCTCTCTCATCTAAACCAAAATAGGTACATGCTCATATATCATCTAATTACACAACTTTACTCACACTTCGATGATTCGTGTCCTATAAAACCTAGGCTCACATAATTAAACAGATGACCATACCATCCTATCATGTCTATCTCATCTAGAAAAAATCATGGTCAATGCTTCCTTTCAAATAGGATCAAGTCCAATAAATGATCTCCTTCAAATTGGAAATTTCTACAAAACCACAAGTTTATGCCCATGCTCCACCCATCCTAGACACAGCCATCAAGGATCATCATCCACTATCCCATCAAAAACCACACCAAAAACTAACAATGGTTAGCATTCAACTGATCGCACCTTCTAAACCCAACCTCGATACTAAAATCACTCTAACTACTTTAAACTTAAAAATACCAATTAATTCCATGTTATATACTCTCTAAACTCTCAAGGGTATCCATATCCTCAAAAAAACTCATTCCCATTCTAAAATATCTCTTAGGCATACCTCATTTGAATCAAACCATTAGCAAGGCATCCAATGCCTAAACCAACCCACAAAGGGTTACTATACATCCCTTACACTTGGGGGTATATATTTTTTAACCCTAAAATTTCATCTTTTCTCCACATGGGGGTTTTTGTTCTTAAACTAAGGATATCACATGCTCCAATAAACTATTTTTAATCCTCCTATAATTTTGTGCACAGCTCAAATGTTTTTCATGAAAAGGGCTTACATGAAAAGGAACTGTTGAAAGTAACTGATTTCATAGACACTAAAGGAATCCAATATTCCATAAAGGGGATTGACACACCATATTAGACCCTAAAACACATCCTTGAATGTCGTGAAAACCACTTATATGCAAAATTCATTGATAAATGGATGCCTTCTGCACCTCCCTCCTAATAGAAAAGGAAGAATAATCATGCATCATTTTTTTTGTGACCTAAATATATTTTTGTGTCAATAGACTCCCCTTTTGGCTATAAATATAACCACCACCACCCCCCCCCCCACCACCACCACACACACACACACACTCAAACACTTCAAGGGATGGTTATGAAATCTAAAGCATCATCTCTCAATCATGAAACCTTGACTTCCATGACAATCATGTAACCCCAAACTTCATGGAACACCAAAGGTAGAAAACTAGTTTACCACACTTGTATGGGCCCCATTTTAGCCTAGATCATGTTTGATATGTCCTCTCACAACTTCCCTTAAAGGTTAAATGGTTTTGTACCTGATATCTTTCCTTTGCGCAAGCCCAAGCTCCATGGAACTCCAGCAGTTTCACACACCTTTTACCCTTGTATCTATGGAACATACTTGTGTTGGAACACATGTTTCACGAAAATATATTTGTGAAAAAAAAACAACATAATTTCACAAAATAACATTCAATTCCCAGACCCAATGCCCACCTATTCTTCAAGTGCATCCTAGAACTGTAGCACCCAAACATTTTATGGTATGTTTCTATTAAATACATCTATTCATCACTGTGTTCCTTTGAAACAACACTAGGTTATTTAGGAGATAGTCAAAAACTATCCATTAAATATAAATTTTCCACTTCTATGTTTTGAATTTCGAAAAATGGTCATCTAGAGTTGTGATTAATAAGTCATTTAAAGTCTGATAGAACAAAATTGATTTTTGGTGAATAGTAACATACCCTTATGAATAGTAATATGACCCTTATGAATAGTAAATAATAAAATTATTTTATTTTCTTAAGGCAATAAGATAATGAGATCTTAATTAGTTTTTCAATGAGAAATAAAACTAATTGCACCTTTAAGATTGTTATTTTTCGAATTAACTATGAATTTATTTAAAAAATTAATTAATAATATTTAGAAAATTAATTTTAAAAAATAGAGTTCCTTTTTTAATTCTACATGTCAAAAAATGGTTAGGGTAAATTTTTGGGATTTTTCTGAAATTCTAGAATTTTTGATGAATAGTAAAATACGATAAAATACCGTATATACAAATTATCAGTAAAATACACTATTTAGGACATAATAAGTGATACAAGGCCACTTAGTTCGAACTCACATTCCATTATTACTATTTTAGGTCACATGAACTAAGACTATTCATAATCTTGGGCAAAAATAATATAATAATGATTAAAATAATAAAAAATACCCTCTCTCCTCCACTATAAAAACCCCCTCACCACTCCCTCTTCTCTTAACTCCTCTAATCCTTAAATATCCTCATAGTTCTATCCAAATACCATTACCTAGTCACTCCCCACAACCAGGAAGCTCTTGGTATTTCTAAAAGACCAAAATCCCTTCCCTTAAGGAGGTTCTTGAAGAATTTATTTCAAGAGGTAAAACACCTTTCTTTTTCTTTTAGTTTCATTTGAATTTATCTTCATTTGTTATCCTATCCTAACCTATTCTGTCCAAATGATCATGATAACTCCAGTATCATCTACATACTGGATTTATATCTTGTTAATGGAAGAACCATCATCAATATTCTTACTCCTTCCCTTTTATTTTTATAAACAAAATCAACCTCCATGAGGTTCCAATTAATAACCTTCGTGGACGACGAGGTTTTTTTCTTCAATCATTCTTTCATTACTGGTCATGAAACCATAATTATGGTTGAACCAGGTCATAACATATGTATTTTATCTTTATTAATGTTCTGTAATCTTTACACGCACATAATATGGAATAATAATACAAAACAAGTTTATTGAGCACAAAACTACCAAGCCAAATTCAGGTGTTTATTTTTAACTCATCAAATGAGTCATCCTCATGGTACATAACCAGAATCATTATAAGATAATTTATATCTTTTTAATTTCACTAATAATGTATATTAACAATTCTGGATGTTTAACCATATTTCAAACCAACTTCCATTCATGAATACAAGTAAACAAATCATGAAACCAAGTAAGAAAATGCTTCCAAAACAATAATATTTAATCTCTTAAACCCATAAAGAGTACATTAATGAATTTAATAAGGTTATATAATATCAATTACATGTTGATTAGGTTCTGGAATTATTAATTAATGAGTATAAATTTGATTATTCAGGTCATTAAGAACAATCAAGAACACACTAGAGCAAAAGGTAAGGGGGTTTCTCATCTCACTTTCATTTCTGTGATATTTTCATTGTTCGCCACTTATTTATTGTATGTGGTATATGTGTACTGAAATTTGATATATAATAACAGGATTCTATTAGTATTCATGTTATTCAATGATTCATTTGATGATCATTAAGTTCTGGTCATGTGATTCAACTGATTACATTATGGTAAGGGACTTCATCTCAACTACCTCTTTGTTGTGACTAACTTTGTATTGTGCACCTAATAATCCCTATGTGGTGTACCTACTGCCCATTTGAGATTGTTTCCAATCTTTCACTGGGGCGCATGCGCACATCCGTCTGTGGAGGAGGATACGCTGCGTTGTTGCCCCCGCATTCCCGCTTTCCAAAGGCGGGCATTATTCGCTCCTTATTCAGGGACGTCTGCACCTTGATCGAAACGGGATGATGGGATGCTGGTTCTTCCTTCCGTGGATTCCTCCTCAGAACTCATCGCCTAGTCTGGGTCTCCCTTATAGATTTAATACGTTATTCATGAAACTCTTCCCAGTTCCATGTTTCCATGGACGCCGGTTAATTACACTGCTTCTGTCGGGACATTCCAAAGGGTCTGGTCAGGGCAGCAACCTTCAGTCAGGGGATTAGTCACGTGGAGGCATCAGTAGCGTGTCTGGATGCTGGGGAACTGGCATGTCTATCTTTTATCCCTTGTCATAGGGCTTCTTGAGGGTGTGGAAGCCTGAGGCATCCCACATCGAGCGCGGGGAATTATATGCCATAGAAATATATCTGAGGTTTTCCTCAGCTTCTTGTGTTTAACACAGGGTATGCCGCAGGTTTAACGTCCATTGGAGATGGATCAGCCCGATCAGAGCATTATCTAGAATGGATCGGATTGAAATATTTCCCTTGAAGGGGTTCTGATACCGGGACCAGCCCATGGGCGGCTGCAAAGAGGAGCGGAATGGTATGATCTTGCCGGGATATGGCAGTCCGGGTGAGAATCAGGGTGGATGATGGAAAGTTGAATGAAGTGGAGGGGGAATAAAATGGGACCATCGCAAGGGCGACGGTAAATTTGGGCTTGAGCCTCGAAGAGACCTCCTACGTATCCCCGTGGAAGGGAATCAAAGTCTGCGTAGTTCGGGATGGTGCCAGCGAGCCGACATGAAGGTGGACCTTGGCCCAATGGGCATCGTCAGCGAGCCGACGTGAAGGTGAACCCGGGGGTCCACTGGTGGTGGGATTGAACCTCGTGAAGGCTTCCTACGTACCATGCCTTGACATGGATCAAAGTCCCCATAGTTCGGATGGAATGTGGAATACAATTTAACGTCATGCGGGACGGGGGTGAACCGACGTGAGTGAGGTCGGGATGACCGGGTGATGGGCTTGAACCTTATGGAGGCTTCCTACGTACCGTGCCTTGACTTGGATCAAAGACCACGTAGTTCATATGGTGTGTCGGCGAACCAACGCGAGTGAAGAACTTGGTCCAGATGGTGTGGGGCTTACACACTAGGTTGCCCAGGTGCTGGTGACTTGACGTGAAGAAGGTCAGAGTGACCAATAGGTGGTGGGCTTGAACCTCTGGGAGGCTTCCTATGTACCATGTCCTGACATGGATCAAAGACCATGTAGTTCAGGTTGGACGCCGGAAGGCCGACGTGAATGAGGAGGACCATGGGGTCCTAGTGGTGGTGGGTTTGGACCTCATGGAGGCATCCTGCGTACCATGCCTTAGCATGGATCAAAGACCACGTAGTTCAAATGGGCTTCGTCGGCGAACCGACGTGAAGGTGAACCCGGGGGTCTACTTGTGGTGGGTGTCGGCGAACCGACATGAATAAGGGACCTTGGTCCAATGGGAGATGGGCTTGAACCTCAGGGAGGCTTCCTACGTACCATGCCTTGACATGGATCAAATTCCACGTAGTTCAAATGGGTCACAACGGTTTGTCGTCGGACTGGGATGTAGTTTAACGTCATGCAGGAGGAGGATGAACTCGACGTGAATAAATGATGGGTGGTCTTGAACCTCAGGGAGGATTCCTACGTACCATGCCGTGACATGGATCAAAGACCTTGTAGTTCAAAGGATGGACGTTGTCAGCGAACCGACGCGAAGGTGGTCCTTGGTCCAATGAGAGATGGGCTTGAACCTCAGGGAGGCTTCCTACGTACCATGCCTTGACATGGATCAAAGTCTTCGTAGTTCAAATGGGTGTGCAGTTTAATGTCATGCAGGACACGGGAATACAGTTTAACGTCATGCTGGACGAGGGAATTTCCATAGACGATGCTTACTCTAAGCCCACGTGAGTCATGTTCGGTGTGAGAAACAAGAGGCAGCAAGGACCTGACGATCACGTCGTGAAGGGTGCGTCTGTGAGAAATGAAGAGGGGCTTACGCATTGGGCGACACATGGTGATGGGACTTACTCCAGGATGGAGGTCCTAAGTGTGGCAAAGCACAGCGAAAGAGGGATTTGGGACCAATGATGGGAGGTGCCTCTTTCTTTATCACGCCCTCCACTGACCTTGTTAGTGGGGAAGTACGGAGATGTAGGGGTGAAGCCTTACACAAGAGGGGCTAGGGGCTTACACCAAGGTGGTTTCTCTTCTCCCATGGACATACACTACTCCGAGAAGGAGGATATCATCCCTTGTGGAGGGGGTGACCTCGTCTCTGTGGAGATGGGTGGCGTAAGAAATGTCTGAGATGGGGGGACCCTATGTGCGAAGCACGGGGCCGGATCACAGTTTAACATCATGTGTTGAGGATGAGGTGATTGGAAGTTTAACGTCCGGCAGCTCGGAAAAAGTGGGTTCACTCTACACCCCTAGGACTTACATAACTGGTACCCTTTTCTCCTTGGGGGAGGGAAGGTACCAGTAAGGTCGTGGTCAAGGGGGGTCGTAGAGCGAACCATCGAGGGGTCCACATTAGCGTGTCTATGCAAATAAGCAATAGCCGTTAGCATGCCTATGCGAAGAAGCATTAGGTGAAGAAACGCTACGAGTGGTGTTGTCTGGGGGACTTTGAAACCACATCGTGCATACCTAGAGGGTCGCATGGGAAGAGGAATTTCCAAGAAAAGGAGTGTGCTTCGCGAAGTGGTGTGCCTTGGCCTTAGCATGGGGAAAAGGTGTGAGTGGAGGGTTCTTTGCGAAGTGGAATAGTATTCGCAGAGCACTGCCTCGCGATGAGGAGGTGCCTCACGAAGTAGGGTGCTACGAAGTAGTGTGCTTCGCGATGTGTAGCGATCCTGCCTTAGCATGGGGATCACTAGTACAGGATGGGTGTTTCGCGAAGCATAAACGCTCTGTGGCTGCCCGGGTTCCCTTGGGAATCCCCCTCCTTTGCGAATGCCCTTGAGCTTCGCGAAGGGCATCCCTCTTGGAAGAGGGGCTCAAAACGAGACAAAGTGAAGGCGTCACGCGAAGTAGAAGTACCTCGAGGAGCTCATGATTCCCGGGGAAAAGGGTGCCTCGCGATTTGAGAGTGGAGAAGCCGAAAGGTCAGATTGTCCATCCTCTGGGCTCAGGGGGAACCCAGTATTTATAGGCAAGGGGCACCGCAAAGCAGAACTCCCACGCCGCCTCTGGTGCTTTGCAGCGCGCTCGCGAACGTCAGGTCGTTCGCGGAGAGGTACCACCTCCGTTGCTTCACGGCGGGCTCGCGAACGTCAGGACATTCGCGGAGAGGTACCGCCTCCGGGGCTTCGCAGTGGTCTCACAAACGTCAGGACGTTCGCGAAGAGGTACCACCTCCGGGGCTTCGCGGGACCGCGATGCTTGGGGGGTGCTTCGCGGGGCCGCGATGCTCGGGGGGTGCTTCACGTTGGAGCTTCGCGAGGCAGCGTGCAGGGATTCTTTTTCATCCCTTCCTTTCTTGAAATATTTTGGCACCAACAAATTCCCCCCCTCAGACTTGGATCCGCGGAGGGTGAAGGGTCGAAGTCTAAGGGAAAATCTCCAAAAAATTTGGCGGTTCGCGATGCGACTTCACGAAGGGGGCCCACGGTGCTGACCAGGGCCACGGGATCCAGATGCGCCGCGATGCTTCGCGAAGCTCCGGGGTCACCACCTATAAATAGGGGGCCGACCTCTTTTGCCTTCACGCAATTTTCTTGTCCTTTTGCGCTCTCGATTTCACAAATCTCTGCGTACTCCGCGCCTGCTCTCCGCGACTTGAGCTTCGTGGCGATCTGTGGGTCTCCAACTCCACGACTGCGCCAAGCAAACTTCTGTTTACCGGCCTAGGTCAGACTCCATGTCTTGGTCTTGCAATTGACCTTCGTGAGCCGGCTTTGCGATCCAGCTTCGCGATCCTTTCTGAAAAAATTCTTTTCTATGTCGGAACCTAAATGGCCCATCGAGAAGCTGTATTGGGGGTGCTTGCAGATGTCGCCTGTCAGGATGAGATGGAAAACTGTACGGGCCTTGGGGAGATGGTCCGAAGCCACTCGGACCACATTTCTTTGACAGAGCTGTTATCGGAGGGTCATAAGAATTATCCGCAGTGCAAGAAGCTACCATTGTATGGATTCGGGTTGAGGGATGATGTCTTCAGCCCTGAGGCGAGTAGGGATGAACCAACTTGCTGGTTTAGGAGCACGCCATGTCAGCACCAATGATTCAGGGTGGCTGATGGTCATGCGCGGGAGGACTTCACACCCGTCACCGCCGACTATCTCTACAACCATGTTAACAATATTGACGGGAAGCCACTGCAACCGGAGACGTCCCCTCATCTCTACCATACTATTCTGAAGGATGCTTTGCAGGATTCGAAGAAAGTGTGGTCTGATGAGTGGGAACTGCGCCAGGGCGGAAACTTTACTGATGACTGGGCTTGGGCCTACTGGGTGGGTGCCTCATGCGAGGAGTTTGGGGTCGAGCTGAGGAGAGTGGGTTTATATGAGGCGGAATGGGCCTCCCAATTCCACATTTACCAACAGAAACAACTGATGTCAGAATTGCTGAGCAGATGGTCGTCTAGGACCAATACCTTTCACCTGCACCATGGGGAGGTGGGCATCAGCCTATGGGATGTCCACTAGATTTCGGGGGTTCCGATCTTGGGGGCCATGTATGATGAGTTCCTCCCCGTCATGAGTGTGTGGGAGGATATAGAGCAAATGCTGCGACTGGTGTCAATGCTGATGGCACTCGTCCCTGGAGAGGACAAGGAGGCAGTGAGGGACGTCCACTTTAAGAAGTGGTTCAAGCGCTTCCTAAATTTCCCAGAAAATCGAGAGTTCCCTCCGAGGCCTTGAACTTGTCCTAGGGAGACCCAACAGGGTAAAGAGCACTTGTACTGGCGGGTCTTGGAGGACAGCCAATGGAAGACTTGGGGTTTCAGTGTCAGCACTGAACAACAGCCAATAGTCAGACTGGCGATGTTCATTACGGCTCTCATCTGCGGTTGGATCCTACCGGTGAGGGATACCAGCATGTGGGTGCGGCCCAGCTCGTTTATCATGGTGTCCATGCTGGCCATGGGGCACCGGGTCAATCTGGGGATTCCAATGCTCGCCAAGCTGTACAGAATTCTATGGAACATTAGCGAGGGAAAGAATCCGCCAAGGATATGCGGGCCCTTCCACCTCCTGTATGGGTGGATTGTGGCGCACATCAAGGGGATCTATGAGTATCCAAACTCTATCTCACTGCCGAGATCAAACTTCTGCCCCTCCATCCTAAATGTGGCCGGGAGATTCCCGTTCAAACTAACAGTGTCGATGGTGTTGAACTGGGTGTGGAGGGTGGATGAGTTTAATTTCCACCCCTTCCCATTGCCGACGGGGATACTCACTGACGATGGGTGGGGAATGAAAGAGTACCGGGCTTACCTCCTGGACTTTCAAGGTGGATTTTTGGTGGCACGAGTGGATCTTGAGCCGCTCTGTGAACCGTACACCGCGCATCAGTTTGCGAGGCAGTTTTGGGGCCTCTAGTGGCTGACCCCGCAGGTCTACTAAGAGGTGCGTCACAAGGAGCACCCGTGTGTGATGAGGCAGATGTGGCTCATATTCACACGAGAAGATGAGAAGATGCGAATTTCATTGCCTCCATCCACCGCCGCTTTCAGATTGGTGAGGGAGTATTCCATTAGTTGGGAGGCTGCTTACCCAGGGGAGATGCTGAAGCATCCAACTATTCGGGTTGGTGATGGTGGACCTCCTCTATCCCGAGGTCGGGGTCGGAGGGCAGCTAGGGCCTCTCGCGGTGGCGGGGCTGCCATGGCGGCGAGACCCGAACCGGCTGAGGGTATGGCATCAGCGGTGGATCCGGTGATTTTGGAAGAGTAGGGCCATCCAGAGGGGCGGCCACCAAGGGGATTTCGTAGGATATCCACTCAGGCTCCGGGGAAGCGGCTACGTCATATTGACATGGCAGAGGATGCCATATTCCCGGAGGCCTGGGACATTTGGGATGTCAACCGGAAATTCCTCAGTCCACCTGAGATATGGGCACACTTGAATCACCTCGGGATGGAGTTACCGGGCATAGGCCCAGTCCGGGCTGGTTTCATGGCGTCTCCGACAGAGGCAGAGCAATACTTGGATGAGTTGGAGGATTACGTTCACTCCAGTGGTGTCCCTCGCCCAATGACAGACCGGGTGAGGGTACTGCTGGATCGAACGGTCCCCCCATAGTTGTCAGCCACCGATCTGAGGGAGCTCTTCCCTCTGCTGGAAGAATCATAGGACTCCTCTCGGAAGGATGAGGCTGGAGGAGGGAGCCCGTTGGAGGAGGGCGAGGTCGGAGATCAAGGCTCAGATTCTGACGATTTCGTAGAGGCTCTTGAGGTATCATTCTGAACTTATTTCATTATGGTCCATTCTTGGGTCATTATGGGCTTCTCACTGATGTTTAAGCCATGCAGGAGGAACTTGTACACAGGCCTCGTTCTCGCCCCTCGGCGGGTGATAATGTAGGACCTTCAGAACTCGCTCTTATGGTTGTGTCCAGTTCCGTGTCTGGTGGGACCAGAGCACCTGAGGTGGCTCCTCCGGAATCTCCAGACCTTCCAACAGTATATGGAGGGCCTCACCTCGGGGTCCCATCAGTATCGGCTCAAGAGCAGCACCAGGAGGTCAATCTCTGTAAGTTTCCTCTACAGGCTTCCTTGTCGTCATATGTAGACTATGCCAACTAACGTTTATGTCCCTCTCTGTCGTGCAGTTCTCCAACGGGTGTGGGATGCTGCGGCAATGCTAGTCGGGATGTCTGGTGGCATCCCTCCTAGGGTCATGCCGGTGATGGTGGCGATAGTCCCCCCATCTCCCCGAGCTGCAACACACATCATCACTGGCGGGACCACCAGTAGGGTCGTGCCCGAGGTCATTGAGGTGGAATCCGATGAAGAGGATCGACCGGTCGGTCCCACTTCTGTCGCGCCTGCTTCGGCGCCAGATGTCACGCCGGATTCAATGCCAGATGTAGATCCTGCTGAGGACTTCCTGTAGGTGTATCCTGCGTACGATCCTGAAAATCGCACATACTGGGACGAAACGGCCTCCGACGAGGAAGACAGCAGCATAGTCCACTACCGGTCATGGAAGCTAATCATGTGATTCATCAAGGACACCCCCCAATTTCTATGGCTGGATGAAATGGATAGACTTCGCTCGCGGCTGCGTGAACTGTGCGCTGGGGGAGTGGATGCCCAACGTCCTCATGCGCTCGTCTGAGATCTTATGGCTGAGAAGATCCGAGAGCATGATCGTGGTCTTAGCGTGGGTTGGCAGTGGAGGAAGGCGACTAACATCAAGAAGCTCCATGAGGCTGAGAGCGAGGTCTAATAGCTTCATACCCGGGCAGATGAACACTCAGCCTCTCTCAATGCACAATCCGAGCTGATCTCATGGTTAAAGACCCAGCTGGTAGAGGCAGAGGAGCATATGAGGCAGCCTTCTGGAAAGATGGATACCATTTAGGCTGGGGTCGAGAGGGCCAGAGCCAAGGCTGATGAATTGCACCCCGTCGCTACTGAGGAGGAGCGGGAGCTGAGTCAGAGGCAGCAAGTCTTGGACGCCTCAAGCCGAAGGGTGGCGGAGCTACAACGCTCTTTTGACGGGGTCAACCCGTCCATGGGGGGAGTCGACCCTCGAGTATTGTAGTAAACTAAAAACCCTGTATTGGTACTTTCGCGCTTCAATTTATTCCTTTGTTTTGAATTCCGTAGCACGCACGATTTCCACTATTTAAATCGGTTTGTTACATCAATACAATGTTTGCGGGACGTTCGGTGCTAATTCCCCAAGCTCACGTGGGTCAAGTCCGATGTGAGAAACCGGAGATAGTTTCCTTCTCGTCCCACCTAACATAGGAGTGGAGACCATGCTCCGGGCATCCGGGATTTGAATTACCAGTCCGGATTTCTGAAATATGGGAGAGGCTTGGCCGGAGAAGGAACTTCTCAAAACAGCTGAATTACCATTTCTTCAGCATGCCCTCATGCACGAACAGTGAAATGCCAGGGGCACTAAAATCGGTCCGAACAGATGGAAACGGGAAGCGTGAATTATGATACCCAAGATTTGGAGCACTGTGGGGATGGCGTGACAATAAAGGACAGCTGTTAACCATGGAGGAGAAGCGGTATCCTTACTGCGTTAGCCTGAAATGGGGCCAAAAAATGAGGGTCGACCGTTGACCATGTTTGAAACATGGGACCATGTCACAAATTTTGTCGGTCAATCTTTCGGGACATTGACCCAGGACAGTTGGTGGACCATAGGTCGAACATCCATACTGTTAGGGGGTCCTTCCAAACATGACCAGTCTTCCAGAACGTTGGCCCAGGACGGTAGGTGAGCCGATGCGGCATGAGACCAGGCCATTTGGGGGTCCCTTCAGACATGAAAGGGGATGAGGGTCCGAATAAGGGGCACGCAAAGCGTGGAATATGGAGTGATGGTTTGTCCGAATAGAATCCGACACATATGCAGTTACACCACCGTGGTGGGAGTACACCAGATGGGCGCGTTGGTTTGGTCATGGATCCTTCCTTCATTGGGACAGGGCCTCTCTAGTGAGGGGTCCGACCAGGGGGTCGGAAAGGGGAAGTATGGTATTGATGATTTCTATGGGCTGGACCCTAGGCAAAATACCAGGGTGTCTCTATGTATCCCATGAGGATGGGAATCAAGCCATACGTAGTTCTGGAGGAGTATTTTAACGTCATGCAGGATGATGAAAAAAAGAAAGGACTATGGGTTGGACCCTAGGCAAAATACCAGGGTGTCTCTACGTATCCCATGAGGATGGGAATCAAGACATATGTAGTTCTGGAAGCATAGTTTAACATCATGAAGGACGATGAAAAACCCGACCGTGTTGGTACACATCCTGCCAAAACTAGTATGCCCACGTGAGTCATGCTCGGTGTTGGAAACAAGTAGTGGTTGGACTTTCCCGACACAGAAAAGTGGAGGTTAGGGTGGAGAGACGCTTGGTGAATACCGGCCCCATGATACTAACACGCCCATGTAGCGCACTTAGATGCGTGAAGAGATAAAGACAAATATTTTGGAATTCCACTTGAACATGAGGAAGTGGAAATGTGTGAATCATGACGCTCGAGATTTGGATCACAATGACGGCGGCGTGACGATAGAGGGTAACTGTTAATCGTGGAGGAAATGCAGCGTCCATATCGCATTAGCCTAGAATGGGGACAAACAAATGAGAGTTGACCGTTGACCATGTTCGAAACACGGGACCATGTCGCAAATGTTGTCAAAGATCCTTAGGGACGTTGGCCCAAAACGATTGGAGGGCCCTTAGGTCCAGCATCCATGGAGATCCCTTAAGCCTAGTATCCATGTCGTCTGAGGGTCCTTTGGGATGTGGAAGAGGATGAGGATCCAAATATCGAGCTCATGAAGCTTGGTCATGGGATGAGGGGAATGTCCCCATGAAAATCCTACACTTCGGGCTCTTTGTCAAAACACATCTGAATACGACAATGAGACGTATTAGATAGAGGGAGTAGAGTCCTTTTCAATAGGGAGATCTTAGTTTAGGGTCGTAGAATTCAGACCAAAGGGTGGGAGGAAACATGGGAGGCACATGGTGGAGTAACTCAAACACCTGGCGTGAATGGGAATAGGGGGTGTGTACAGTACGGTGAACAACCCAACGTGAATGAAAATATAATCCCATATCACACCGCACGACCCCCTTGGGAGAGGTTTTAGGTCAAGGTACTGAAATCCAAAGTTAGGCTGGGCCTGCGGGGAAGTGCCCGGGTGCTCCTACGTATCTCATAAGAATGATAATCAAGCCTCACGTAGTTCTGAAAGGTGGCACAGTAAGGTACCAGTTCCAGGGAAAAGGGGAGTGCGGGCATGGCCCTTGCACTAAATGAAGCGGAATTTGATAAAACTTTTTTGTCGTTTAAGGTGAGTGGTTTTTTTTGTGAAGCGAAAGGCCTAGGGTAGTAGGTCGTGGTGTCGCCACAAGAATCAAGTTGTGATAGGCATTGACAAATGGCATGGCACGTGACCAATACCCAACGTGATGTCCTCTACAATGAGTTCATCACAATGCAGTGTCATTTTTCGTCATGCGGCCAGGACGATAATGTCACAGTTTAGGGTCGTGTGATAGGACCAAGCATGCAATTTAACGTCATACATCGCAGACGTAGCAGAGGAGATGCTAGGAGGGGAATGTGCACAGTGTCATGAAACAAAATTGATGGGTACATGATCCCACATCACACTGTACGCCACTCCGAGAGGGAGACTTCAGGCCGAGGGGCCTATATAGAGGTAAGAGGTGAAAAAAGGGGAGAGATACTAGCTCCCTAAATGGGATAGACCCAAAGACAAGGCGTCCGGGCGGTCCTACGTATCCCATGAGGATGGGAATCAAGCTGAACGTAGTTCTAGATGGATCTTAGTTTATGGTCTTAGAGCTCGGACCATGAATGGTGACAACTTCCTGAGTAAGCGCAGACGTCAACCGGATCCCTAAGCCCACGTGAGTTAAGCTCAGTGTGGGAAACAAGGGGGGTATCCTTATCTCAATACTTGGGCGTCCATCAAAGGGGAGTCGGTAGAGAGCCCTGAAGGACACCTTTGACGTGGCTTGTTCTCCCAACACGCGGACGTGCACGGAGGAAAATTACCAAGAGTTCCGAGACTCTACTTGGACCTGATGAGACTGGATAAGTATGTGAATCGTGTAACCTGCATTTTGGGATTAATGGGGTTGGCGTGGTGATAGAGGAAAACTTTTAACCATGGAGGAAAAAAAATCTCCATATCGTGTTAGCCTGAGGTGGGAACAACAAACGAGCATCGACCACTGACCATATTCGCAACGCGGGATTTTATCGATTTGTTGTCTGAAACCCTCGGGGGCGTTGGCCCGTAACGGTAGGAGAGCCCTTGGACATAGTATCCAGGCCATTATTGGGGGGTCCCTCTGGGTGTGAAAGATGATGGAATCCCTAATGCAGGGATACACAAAGCCTGGAAAGCGGGTGCGGACGTGTTTGTGTAAAGTTTGGTATTCCATGTAATAAACCAGAGTACCATTAGGCACATTGGTGAACCGCTGAAAAGGGTCAACGGAACAGCTCGGGAGGGAGAGGTATATGGCGTGTTCATTACAGGATTGATGTGAATGAGGACATAATCCCATACCACGCCATATACACCCCTCGTGGAGAAAGGGTAGGCCAAGGAGCCAAGGTGGGATGAAGATTCCCGAGAGATGGGGATGGACCCGAATCCTAGACATTCAGGTGATCCTACGTATCCAATGAGGATGGGAATCAAGCCACACGTAGTTCTCTATATGCAGTTTAATGTCATACGGGACGAGGAGGGGAGTAATATACCCCCAAATAAGGGAGGTGTATGGTACGGCGAATAAACCGACGTGAATGAGGACATAATTCCACACCACACCATACACTCCTATAAGAGAGGACCTGAGCCAAGGGCCCGAAAAGGCCAAGGGGCCTGTAGCTAGGCCTTGGTGAGGGAGGCATGAGGCTGGGCATCGGTCAGGACGGCTTGACTAACTTGCAGTTTAACGTCCTGCAGCAAGGATGGGTAAAGAGATAACTGTATTTCGTCCGGGGATGTGTACAGCATGGAAAGTAACCTGACGTGAAAGAGGAATCAATCCTACACTGCGTCGTGCAATCCTTATAAGAGAATCGGGGTCGTGGGCCCGACCACTAGCACCACCCGGAGGGAAGTTTGTCACTTCAGGATGGGGCAGAACGAGTTACTGCACTCGATGTTTGGGCCATCTCGAGGTGGACCCAAGGATCCAGGACACTGTTAACCATGTTCGAAACACAGTGTTCCTATGGTGAACTGATATGGGAGCAACAAATGAGCGTCGATCGTTGACAAAATTCGCAACGCAGGACTTGTATCGGCTTGTTGCTTGGAAACCCTCGGGGGGCGTTGGCCCGTATCGGTAGGAGAGCACTTGGGCGTAGTATCCAGGCTATTTTTGGGGGTCCCTCTGGGTGTGAAAAATGATGGAATCCCAGTCAAGGAGTGGGTGAAGCATAGCTGCATCCATCCACGAAAGAGGAAAACATCTCCAGGGGGGACGTGCAGTCGGGTCAAGGCTTGCTCAATGTGAGTTGGGGAGAAAGTGTGCACCCTGCCATATGTCTTGACCCGAGGGGAAGATTTTGGCTTTTGGGCTTGGCCAACGGACGATATGTCTGGGCGTTCCTAAGTATCCCATTAGGATGGGAATCAATCCATACGTAGTTCTTGAAGGCCATGCAGTTTAACGTCATGCGGTGAGGACGTGGGAGGATAGAATAACGGGAGTGGGCACATGGTGCAACCCTTACAATCCTTGTATGAGCGGGGTTGTATGAGCAGGGCTAAGAAAGCCTACTCCTCGCTACGCAAGGACCCTCTAAGGAAAATATTCCCAGGGTGGATAGTGGAAGAGAAGAGCTTGGGTATGGGATCAAGACGAGGCATCTGAGCGTTCCTACATATCCCATTAAGATGGGAATCAAGCCACACGTAGTTCTTGAGAAAAGAAGAAAGAAGAAAATTTCTATGGGCTGGACCCTAGGCAAAATACCAGGGTGTCTCTACGTATCCCATGAGGATGGGAATCAAGCCATACGTAGTTCTGGAAGCGTAGTTTAACATCATGTAGGACGAGAAATGTGTCTCAACTGGGTATATGTACGGTACGGTGGGTAACCCGATGTGAATGAGAATGTAATCACACACCACACCGTACAATCCCATAAGAGAGTCTGAGTCGACACAGGCCAAGGGGCCCGAGGCTGTGCATGGGTCAAGGAGGCCTGACTGGATTGCAGTTTAATGTATTGCAGTAAGGACGGGGGATGGGGGCCCGAGGAGGCCAAGGGGCCTGAGGCTGAGCCTCAGTCAGGAAGGCCTGACTGGCTTGCAGTTTAACGTCTTGCAGTAAGGACGGGGGTCGGGGGCCCGAGGAGGTCAAGGGGCCTGAGGCTGAGCCTTGGTCAGGAAGGCCTGAATGTCTTACAGTTTAACGTCTTGAAGTAAGGATGGGGGTCGGGGGCCCGAGGAGGCCAAGGGGCCTGAGGCTGAGCCTCAGTCAGAAAGGCCTGACTGGCTTGTAGTTTAACGACTTGCAGTAAGGACGAGGGTCGGGGGCCCGAGGAGGCCAAGGGGCCTGAGGTTGAGCCTCAGTTAGGAAGGCCTGACTGGCTTGTAGTTTAACTTCTTTCAGTAAGGACGGGGGTCGGGGGCCTGAGGCTGAGCCTCGGTCAGGAAGGCCTGACTGGCTTGCAGTTTAACATTGGAGTAAGGACGGGGGTCGGGGGCCCGAGGAGGCCAAGGGTCCTGAGGCTGAGCCTCGGTCAGGAAGGCCTAACTGGCTTGCAGTTTAACGTCTTACAGTAAGGACGGGGGGAGATCTTAGTTTAAGGTCATAGAGCTTGGACCATTTTGCAGTTTATCACCCTACAGGACGGCGGTGCAGTTTAAGGTCGTGTAGAACCATATAGTTTAAGTTCGTGTTGGACCATACAATTTAAGGTCGTGTTGGACCATACAGTTTAAGGTCGTGTTGGACCATACATTTTAAGGTCGTGTTGGACCATACAGTTTAAGGTCGTGTTGGACCTTCTAGGATCATGTGAAGTACTGCTTGAGGAACCTGAAGTGGGTGGGAGGAGTTACGCGCTCACCATCTGTGGTCACCAAGGAGTACTCCCCATTGGGGTAAACCTTATGGATGATATAAGGCCCTTACCATTTGGGTTCTATCTTGGGCGGTTTCCTACCGGGGATCATTGGCGCTCGAAGGTCCAGCACTAGGTCACCCTGTAGAAAATAACGGAGGAGAACCTTCTTGTTGAAGGCCCTCGCTATCTTATTCTGATTCCTTTCCAGATTTTGCAGGGCACGAAGCCGGTTCTCATCCAGTGCTTCTAATTCAGCTAGATGGATTTCGGAAACCTCATCTGGCGCCTACTAGTCATAGACTGTAGTTCGTAACGATGGTAGCTGGATCTCAATGGGTAGGACGGCCTCATCCCCATACACCAGGTAATATGGGGTCACCTAGGTAGAGTTGCGAGTCATCGTCTGATAAGCCCATAGGGCGTTGGGGAGCTTGTACGGACAAATTTTCTTATTCTGACCAACCATCTTCTGCAGAATATTAGAGAGGGTTTTGTTGAACGCCTCAATATGTACGTTTTTGTACACATGATAGCGGGAGGTATGGTTCGAACGGATGTCTTACTTGGCGTACAATTTCTTCAGCTCAACTACTCGGAAGTTGGTGCTGTTATCGGTGAGGATGGCGTGAGGGACCCCAAACTGGTGGATAATATTGGAGCTCACAAAGTCGACGATGGAACGAGCCTTGACCTCTTTGAGTGGAACTGCCTCTGACCACTTGGAAAAGAAATTTGTAGCAGTCAGGATGAACCTACACTGGTGAGCCGTTGCCGGTGGATATGGTCCCACTACATCAAGTCCCCATACCTCAAATGGCCAAGAGTACTTGGTGGGGTGGAGGGACTCCGGTGGCCGATGAAGGATGTTGGAGTGAACTTGGAACGTGTGGCATCTCTTGGAATACTCGATACAATCGTGGATCATAGAGGGCCAGAAGTACCCCAACCTCCGGATTTGATGGGACAGCTTCGGCCTAGTTTGATGGGCGCCACAGGAACCAGAGTGGACCTCTTGCATAACTTGAGAAATCTCTACTCCTTGAATGCAACGGAGGAGGACGCCATCGAAGCTCTGCTTATAAAGGATCTTTTCAAGACTGGGGCCACTCTGGAGGGTAAATTGTAGCGCGCGGCATCAGATTCGCTTGCGCTCGGCCCGATCGTCCGGGAGGTGACCATTTTGGAGATACTCGACAAAAGGTGCCCTCCAGTCGGGGGTGGCTTCAACCACTGTGTCTTACGAACCTAGGACCCCTAACGTAGAGTGCCTGATGGTGAGATTACTTACCTTCATGCCATCATTGTCCTCTTGGGTGACGGGGGCAATGACTCTCTGGTGTGCCACATGTATGATCAAATAATCTTGCTCGGGTTCTGCGAGTGACACAGCTAAGCCATCCAAGGAGTCTGCTTGACCGTTCTGTGACCGTGGGACATGGGTAATCTCTGGTTGAGAAGAGAACTGGGCCATTAGGTGGAGGGTGCACTCTAGAAACAGTACAAGATCTGGATTCCTGACGACATAGTCGCCATTGACCTGTTTGATTACCAGCTCGGAATCTCCTTTCACATGTAGATGGGGTACGTCGATCTCAAGGGCCAACTCGAGGCCGGTGATGAGAGCCTGGTGCTCTTCCTCGTTATTAGTACATCCTTATGACAACAGGAACGAGTATGGTAGGACGGATTGCATTGGGGTAATGAAGACGATACCCAGGCCCACTCTGTTGTGCTTAGGATCGTTGAGCCTCCTACCGGTGGGGCTCCAGGAGGCACCGTCGAAGTGCATTTGCCAACATGGGATGGTACGATCGACTGAGAGGATCATCTCATCAGGAAAATCCAGGTCCAGGGATTGATCCATGGAGGTTGGATGGGCAGCTAAAAATTCTACCAACGCATGTCCTTTAATGGCCTTCTGAGGTACGAACCTGATATCAAACTGCTGGAGAATCACCGCCCACCATGCTAGTCGGCCAGTCAATATGGGGTGGTTCAGGATGTACTTCAGTGGGTCTACCCAGGAGACCAATTGTACCACATGGTGCTACAGGTAATACCGCAACTTCTGTACAGCAAATACGAGCACAAGGTGTCTCTTTTCGATAGGGGAGTATCTGAACTCTGTACCGAGAAGCATGCGGCTGAGATAGTAGAGACTATTCTCAGTACCCTCGTTATTCTTTTGGGTGAGCAGTGCACTGAGGGATCATTCCAGGGCAGTCACGTAAAGGACCAGCGGCTTTACGGAGACGGGTGGCATCAAAACCAGAGGTTGGAGCCGATACTACTTGATTTCCTCGAAAGCGGTCCGACACTCCTCATCCCATTCATAGGTGGCACCCTTCTTCATGAGCTAGTAAAAGGTCTTACACTTGCCGGAAATATTCGCGATGAATCAGCGTATATAGGCTAAGTGGCCTTGGAGACCTCGAAGTTTCCGAATATTGCTCGGGGGAGGCATTTGGCTGATGGCCTTGATCTTCTCTGGGTCGATCTCAGTTCCTCGGCATCTAACAACAAAGCCAAGAAACTTCCCAGAGGTGACCCCAAAGGCACACTTCAACGGGTTCATCTTCAGGTGACGGGAACGGAGGAAACCGAACACTTTCTCAAGGTCTTTGAGATGGTCCTGGGGCTTGCATTATTTTACCACTAGGTCATCTACGTAGCATTCCACCAGCATCCCGAGAATCGGATTGAATATGCGATTCATGGCCCTCTGATAAGTGGCACCTTCATTTTTCAAGCCGAAGGGCATAACCTGGTAGCAAAAGGTACCTTGGGGAGCCCGGAAGGCAGTGGACTCCTCGTCCTCAGGGGCCATCCGGATCTGTTAGTACCCAGAATACCCATCCATGAAAGAGAGAGCTTGGGACCTGGCAATGGCATTAATCAATAACTTAGTCACCGGGAGTGGGAAGTCATCCTTTGGGCAGTGGCGATTAAGGTCACGAAAGTCGATGCAGACTCTGATCTTCCCATTCTTCTTCCTAACTGGCACAATGTTGGCAAGCCACTTGGGGTACTGGACTTTCTTAACAAAGTAGGATTTGATAAGCTTTTCAACTTCGGCCTCAACCATAGCACCATGAGAAGGGTACATCTTCCTAGGAGGCTACTTAAACCCACGATGGTTTGTCGGGAGGCCCAGACGGTGAACGACTACCTGGGGATCTAGTCCGAGCATCTCGTTGTAACTCCAGGAAAACACGTCACGGTGTTGTTTGAGAAAGTCTATGTACCACTGTCGCTCCTCGAGGGACATGGATACACTAATCAATGTGGGTTTCGGATCTTCCTCGCTACCAAGGTTCACCTGTACCAGTTCATCAACCGTGGTAGAGACGCCTTTCTCAAAGGCGGGGGGAGCATCCTCCAGGTCTTCCTCTCCACCCTTGGGGGGATTTCCCGTGACGGGAGATACTTCTGGGATATCAAAACCTGAGGGGAAGCTGGTGCCGGCTTGGGCAGCAGTGGTCATCATATCAGGAGACTCACTCTCCATTGAGACCATAGCAATGAAGGCATTCGACCCTGTCCCATCTGGCCTTCGGCCTAAGGGGCCACGTTTGATGACATCAAAG
This sequence comes from Viscum album, assembly GCA_963277665.1. NCBI lineage: Eukaryota > Viridiplantae > Streptophyta > Magnoliopsida > Santalales > Viscaceae > Viscum > Viscum album. Next base: position 1,844,691,830 of record OY728136.1, read on the forward strand.
AAGTGGTGACGTTTTGGCCTGAGTCGGTTGATTCCATCCCGGAGGAAGAGACACGTATGGCATACCTCCATTGTCATAATCTTGACATTCTGGTACCGCACAGGGGTAGGAGGTTCTGGGATCACCTGAGCCTGGTTGGTGTAGGGGTACGAGCTGATTTTCTGTCGTCGCTTGGACATGAGAACATGCCTTCCTTTCATACTTGAAATAACAAAACATTGCCCCATGTCAGGGGTCGTGGCCTCTAATCGGTGTATCAGGAGGATGTAGGTGTCATTCAAGCTTGCCCAGGGATCACTTGTGACCGGGGTTGGTTCATCCTCACTTACTACGATTTTCTTATCCTTACTCTTATAATAATCATCATCCAGATAGCGGGCCTCACAAGAGGTGAAAGGAGACGCATCTCCTTGGAGCACTCCTACTCAACCATTGAGGGAGTATTTGAGGCACTGGTGATACGACGAAGGGATTGTTGTGTGTAAATGGAGCCATGGCCTACCCATCAACGCGTTGTAGGTGGTGTCCTGAGAGACGACCATGAATTTGGTGCTGGCAATAAGGCCACTGAACCGAGTCTTCAGGCAGATCTTGCCGACCGGGGTTTGCTCGGTCCTGTCGTATCCTTGGATTCTGAGGTCAGAGGGAGTTAAATCATCTTCAGACAGACCCAGATTTCGCAGTGTCCGAGTCGAGATTAGGTTGATTCCGGAACTCGTGTCAACGAGGAAGCGGTGGACTTTAACACCATTGAAGTGGCCAGTGATGTACAGCGGGAGAATATGCCCCTATATAAGAGGGTCCTCATCTTCACCGGAGAACGAGATAACCGCCTGACATTCGGTGTTCTCAATTGTCTCAGCGTTGAAGGCTTCCGCACCTGATACCTCCGTCTCAAACTGAAGGGGGCTCCTTAGGGCCTCAGAAAGTGCCTCGCGCATTTCAGACGATATGCGAAGGGACTCAAGGATAGAAAGCCTCGCCGGAGTGCCGTCTAGGTGCTTCAGTACATCATACTTTCATGCCAAACGCGAGCCTCTGCTTATAGGAGGTTGTTTGCAGTTGGGGGCATAGAGGGTCCTGCCGGTCGAACCGGTGGCTGGCTAATGCTGGGTACATCCTGCTGCCTGCTAGTTAAAGCCTGGAGAGTAGTCACCAGACTAGGATTGGACAGTGGAGACTGGCCTGTAGCTGGGAAAGACTGACTGTGATACGAACGAGGCAGCTCTTCCTGATCTAGTAGCACAAACGGCGGTGGCGGTAGAGCTGAGGGCGTCAGATGGGGTTGTGCGTGCTGAGCTCTGCGCTGAGCCTGCTGTCTGTTCTCAGTAGCATGCACGGCTTGGCTGAAAGTGCCTGCTAACATGCCTCGACGACCGGCTTGGTTGTGGTTCCGTTGACGTTGACGTCGGTTAGGGACGTTAGGGAGGATAGCTTGGCATTCCCCTTCGTCGGGAGTCATATAAGGCTTTACCAACACCACGGTGTTAACAGAAGCGTACCCCTGGCTTTCGCTCGACGATTCATCCACTACCGGGCGGATTCTGGGAGGAATCCCCATTTCAGGGGGAATAAAGTCACCAAGAGTGCGGGATGACGAAGGCACTGGCGGAGCGCATTGTTTCTTCTTGCATCATCGCTGCTTGCCCTTTTGGGAAGAGGTCGACTGTGAAGGCGATGCAAAGGTACTGGATACTTATTCTGAAGGTTCTGGATGATTCAGGTGTACCCGGATGATACCATGGGCACAGACGATGGTTTTTCGAGCCATCCAGTCGTCGTATCTCTGGGACCCGTGGCTGGGAACCTGCTGCCACTCGCCTTCGCTGTCACTACTGATCTCTGACCCTGCAAAGACACCTGCTACTTATGTTGGTGTCGGGCCCAACCTGACTATGTTTTTGTTGACCTGGTCTTGAATCCAGTCTTTAAACACATAGCATTGCTTTAGGGCGTTCCCCAGAATCCGATGATAAGGACAGGAGTTGGGGTGATCGGTGAGATTCGCCTCTACCGGCCTTCTACACTCGGCTAGGCGCACAATCCATTGCTCCAGAGCACTTCGGAAGTAGCCAGGGACCTGATTTTCGTTGAACGAATAAGTCTGGTGCCTTCTTTCCGGATAGGGGGCCCTGGGGGCCTGGCCATGATGAGGGTCCGGAGGGGCCTGCCGAGGAGGCAGCGCCTGATTGTCTCGCCTAGGTGGAGGTGGAACATTGCGCGGGGGAACCTGTCGATTCTGAGGTGGTCGCTGCTGGGCAGGAGCCTATGCTTGAGGTGGAGGACCTCTGTAGGGTTGTGGGGATGGTGTCGCGGGCAGTAATTCCAGCTGCTTGGGGGCTTCTATTTGGGCCACCGCAGCGGGTTCGCCTCTGGCAGTCCTCCTGGCTAGGATCATAGTGGGCAACGAACATGCCTGACTAGCCTGTTGTAGAGCCTCCTCAAGGCGTTGAGCCTTATCTGAGAAATCTCGGAACCCTACAGGGTAGTTCTGGGTAATTAGGGAAGGTACCAGCTCCGTTTTAACGTTCCCTACACACATCGTCAGTAATTTCTCCGGATTCAGTGGCATATCGAGGGAGTATGTAAGTCCCTTCCACCGGGCGACGAAATCTGCGACTCGCTCATTAGGCCTTTTCTTGCACTTGAAGAGGTCTGCAATACTGGTATTCCGCGTGGTGGAGCTAAACTAGTATAGGAAATGCCGGCGGAGATCCTCCCAACCGTTCACCGATCCGATAGGGAGCTGGATGTACCAGACAAATGCAGGACCTTCCAATGTCTGCATGAAACATCGGAGCTTGGCGGCTTCTTGCTGGGCTGGAGTCCCCAGAATGGGGCCACATCTGGAAGTAAAATGGGACAGGTGCTATGGTGGGTCCCCTGTACCGTTGAAGGGTGAGCAAGTGGGGTTCCCAAAACCCGAGGGTGCGGGCATATCATCCACCCACGCGGGATACGGCTTGCCATCCGGTGGGACTGCCACCTGCCGTGTTTCCAACGCTTTGAGGCGGGCTATGAGTGCCGCTATAAGATCATCCGGGTGGGGGTCCCTGTCTTGATGGGGATCCCTAATCACAAGTGCGTTTATAGGTTATTCGACATGGTAGATGGCTTCGGTGGCTCGTGGAGCGACTGGCGGAACGGCCTGTGGGGCGACTGGGGGAACCCGGACTAGATTCTTCAGATTCCCCTGTCGTTCCGGAGGGTTTGGCGAGACGTATCGCGCCCTCTTGCCGTAAGTTCCGGCTTCTGCCCTATCTACGGAAGTATCATGATCAGGGTTTCCCTAAGGCATCTCGTCGGGGGGAATTTTTCCTGCCCCTGCTGCCTCGGCTTGGGATTACCATAGTCGGGTTGCCACTCTACAGCGTGCTCAGCCAAGAGTTCGTCAACCAGCCTCTTCTGCTCAGCAAGATTCTAGCGTAATGCGGCCTTCTCGTGATCTTCGTCAGTCTTCTATATAGAGGCGGACGGGTCGGAGTGCTTGATAGTTCTGACGTTCTTCTTACCCTTACCGGCATTTTGACTGAGTACCAGCGACTCAGTGGGTACAGGGAGGCCTAGAAGGTTCCTCTGCTGGCGGGTAACCCTCTCTGATGGGTCCAGCAGTGGTGGTACGCCCTCAGGGGGTAAGTCTCCATTGAGAAATTCAAGCTCATCCTCCTTGTCCACTATGTCAGCCATGTGGACCACAACCCCTCTCGAGGGCATGTCCTCAATGTCGCATAATGAATCGAGCTGCCATCGGATAGGGCTGAAGAGGAGAGCGGCATAGTGTCCCCAGCCACGGACTTGCACATGGGGGGTATCTTCCCTGATGACTCTGTGGAGTACTTTGAAACTATGAACACATTTCCGTTAAAGGGTGCTCTGACGGCCTGGTGTCTCAGGGTGCTGGGCCACATGGAGTGCATCCAAATTGATCAGGCGTCATTGCTCGACGATTTCTTCAAAGTGCTCTCGACTTCTGGGGTACATCACCCGCTCGTAACGAAGGCGGAAGTGTGTCACCCATAAGGTTTGGAAAAATCATCCCACTTCTTCTGGGGTAAGGGACTTTGGTGCGCGAAAGTTCGGCGCCACCGTTGGCCAAAACTTCTCTGGGAAGTGATCCGCTACGAGAATGCCCCAGAAGATCATGGGTTCTGACTCGGGGTCTGGCCCTGTATTTCCCCACTCGTCAATCGGGGGTGGCTGAGGGACCGGTAGCGGTACCGAGGCGGACCTCTGGGATAGTAAACTTAGCAGCGGAGAATACGGAGAACGAGCTGACTGGCTGCCGAATTCCGGGCCATCCTCTGAAGAGTGAGGTGACATGACCACGATATCACGATACGATGGGCTGATATCCACAGCTTCAGGAACAGGAGTCGCGGTTGCCGGCGACAGGTCATGTCATTGCTCTACCACCGTTGGTCCCCAAAATAGCTCTCTATGGCCTCTGGTAGAGGTAGAGGGCGCTTCTGGTGACAACGGTGGTGATTGCATGGTCGGGACCTGCGGAATTTCCACGATTTCTTCCTCATGGATGTACCTGCGGAGAGAGGTGGGAATCTGGTGGACCTCGCATTCCGGGAGAATGAAGCTGACACGCCTGGTTCCTGCCCCAGTCCTTGATGCGATGGAGCGGGGAGAAGGTTCCATCGTAGAGTCTCATTCCGCTTCAGAATCCGAGAAACGAGCTGGTTTGATCTCCACCCGCTCCCCACCAGGATTCTTCCTATGGCGGCGACGATCCGCTCTTCTATCCCGGACTGGCTCTTCGGGACAGGGTTGATTCTCAATATGTACTCTTGGGGCGGCGTTGGCGTCGTGGCGGAGAGGTCCCCCACTTGAGGTGGCCGGGGTGCAAGGGTCACCAGGGAAAATGTCGAAGGGTACATGGGGAGGACCTCCATGGACGGTGCGGGCGGAGCGAGGCTGACCATCACTCCCCAAGTTGTCGGGGCGTGGAGGACCTTTTCCAGTTGCAGAGAGGATGTAGGGAGGACCACCATGTTGGAGAAGGACCGGATGGAAAGTGCCTTCAGATCAGAGGTCGGGGCAGAAGGAGGGAATCCATACCCTGTATAGTGGGCGCGGGAGAGGTTTCCGCACCGAGCGTCACTGCCATGGGGCAGGTCTTCCTTTGGGATGGGGGTAGCACGAGGCATACCTCTTTGACGAGCTTTGGAGTGGGGAAATCCCACGCTCTGTGGAATGGTTGTATGGAGAGGACCTCCGTATGGAGTGACGTTACCACGGATTGGTTCGCGGCAATCATCGCTCGGGCCTGCGACCCCAAGAGTCAACCCAGCCTGCCCGTGGGGCGGCTGAGGCCTCGATCCCGGTCGGGTGAAGGAGTGCCCCTGCTCAGTGTATGCAGGAACTCCATGATGCACGTCGGCAGTGGCTTGGGCCACAGTAGTTGTTTAAGTCGACGTATCTTGGCGAGCTTCCTCAGCCCAGTCCCGGCGCTGACGTCAGGTCAGACGAGCTGGCGCAGGCGGTGTAGGGGCATGGCCTACCTGCTCTTCCTGCGAAGCTGGACAGCAGCGCTAACGCGGCCGAATGGGATACCTTTCCTGGAGCCCTTAGATTGGGACTCTGAGCGGGCCGGGACGGATGTCACTCGTCTCATCAGCATAAGGCAAGGAGTCGTCGAGGCGTTCCGAGGACAGGTTCCCAAAATGATTGAACGTTAGGGTGGGGAGCAGGGGCTCCCTGCGCGCCCTGTTAGGGCGGTGTTGACGGTGGGGCCTGGATTCCTCCAGGTCCAGGAGGGCCATATCCCGAGTTGGGATGACCCCTTTTTCCTCGTACCTACGTACAAGGTTGTTGATCACCCTTCGTTGGATGATCTCTGATGGGGAGAGGGGGCGTGGGAGCCCTGTATTCACGGATGTAGAGGCCTCCATGGTGGTAGCGGAGCCATGTGGGGTGGTTGTGACGGTATTTCCCCTGCCCCTACGTAGGCGAGTGGGCGGTGATTGTTTCCCCATAGTAGAAACCTGGTTCCTGGGAAACTGAGGGATCAACTCATCATCACTGCGAGGAAAATGATTGACAACCTGTGCCCCAGCATCCTTCCATTCTCCATGTCTGTAAGAAGGATCCACGCCAACACGTTGCAGAACGGAGTGCCCCACGTTCCACTGCCCCAACTTCCGGTGAGTTTCACGCCAGGCCTTCCATTTTCTTGGCAGGACCCGGTGTCGGATGTCTGGATCCAGTGACACATCAATCTACTGGTGTCTCAAATGCTAATAATCTACACATTGAGGAGAATAGATTCACGTCGGGTTCACCATTTCTGTTTCCGATGCTTTCGTCGGGGCGCGCGTGCACATCCGTCTGCGGAGGAGGACGCGCTGTGTTGTTGCCCCGCATTCCCGCTTTCCAAAGGCGGGCGGAATTCGCTCCTTATTCAGGGAAGTATGCACCTTGATCAAAACGGGATGATGGGATGTCGGTTCTTCCTTCCATGGATTCCTCCTCAGAACTCATCACCTAGTCTGGGTCTCCCTTATAGATTTAATACGTTGTTCGTGAAACTCTCCCCAATGCCATGTTTCTATGGACTCCGGTTAATTACACTGCTTCTGTCAGGACATTCCAAAGGGTCCGGTCAGGGAAGCAACCTTCAGCCGGGGGAGTAGTCACGTCGAGGCATCAGTAGCATGTATGGATGCTGGGTAACTGCCATGTATGTCATTTATCCCTTGTCATAGGGCTTCTCGAGGGCATGGAAGCACAAGTCATCCCACATCGAGCATGGGGAATTATATGCCATAGACATATATTTGAGGTTTTCCTCAGCTTCCTTTGTTTAACACAGGGTATGCCACAGGTTTAATGTCCAACGGAGACGGATCATCCTGATCAGAGCATTAGCTAGAATGGATCATATTGAGGGATTTCCCTTGAAGGGGTGCTAATACCAGGACCATCCCATGGGCGGCTGCGAAGAGGAGTGGAATGGTATGATCTTGTCGGGATATGGAAGTCCGGGTGGAATCAGGGTGGATGATGTAGAGTTGAATGAAGTGGAGGGGGAATGAAATGGGACCATCGCAAGGGTGACGGTAAAGTTGGGCTTGAGCCTCAAAGAGACCTCCTACGTATCCCCGTGGTAGGGAATCAAAGTCCGCGTAGTTCGGGATGGTTCCAGCGAGCCGACATGAAGGTGGACCTTGGCCTGATGGGCATCGTCAGTGATCTGACATGACGGTGAACCCGGGGGTCCACTGGTGGTGGGCTTGAACCTCGTGAAGGCTTCTTATGTACCATGCCTTGACATGGATCAAAGTCCCCGTAGTTCAGATGGAATGTGGAATACAGTTTAACGTCATGCGGGACGGGGGTGAACCGACGTGAGTGAGGTCGGGACAATCGGGTGATGGGCTTGAACGTTATGGAGGCTTCCTACGTACCATACCTTGACATGGATGAAAGACCACGTAGTTCATATGATGTGTCGGCGAACTGACGCGAGTGAGGACCTTGGTCCGAATGGTGTGGGGCTTACACACTTGGTTGCCCAGGTGCTGGTGACCTGACGTGAAGAAGGTCAGAGTGACCAACAGGTGGTGGGCTTGAACCTCTGGGAGGCTTCCTACGTACCATGTCTTGACATGGATCAAAGACCACGTAGTTCAGGTTGGATTCCGGAAGGCCGACGTGAATGAGGAGGACCAGGGGGGTCCTAGTGGTGGTGGGCTTGGACCTCGTGGAGGCTTCCTACGTACCATGCCTTCACACAAATCAAAGACCATGTAGTTCAGAGGGGCTTCGTCAGTGAACTGACGTGAAGGTGAACCCAGGGGTCCACTTGTGGTGGGTGTCGGCGAACCGACGTGAATAAGGGACCTTGGTCCGATGGGAGATGGGCTTGAACCTCAGGGAGGCCTCTTACGTACCATTCCTTGACATGGATCAAAGTCCACGTAGTTCAAATGGGTCACAATGGTTTGTCGTCGGACTGGGATGCAATTTAACGTCATGCGGGACGAGAATGAACTCGACATGAATAAATGATGGGTGAGATTGAACCTCAGGGATGCTTCCTATGTACCATGCCATGACATGGATCAAAGACCTCGTAGTTCAAAGGATGGACGTTGTCAGCGAACCGACGTGAAGGTGGACCTTGGTCCAATGAGATATGGTCTTGAATCTCAGAGAGGCTTCCTACGTACCATGCCTTGACATGGATCAAAGTCTTCGTAGTTCAAATGGGTGTGCAGTTTAATGTCATGCGGGACAAGGGAATACAGTTTAACGTCATGCTGGACGAGGGAATTTCCATGGCCGATGCTTACTCTAAGCCCACGTGAGTCATGCTTGGTGTGAGAAACAAGAGGTAGCAAGGACCTGACGATCACGTCGCAAAGGGTGTGTCCGTGAGAAACGAAGAGGGGATTACACGTTGGGTGGCCCATGGTGCTGGGAGTTACTCCAGGATAGAGGCCCGAAGTGTGGCAAAGCGCAGCGAAAGAGGGATTTGGGACCAATGATCGGAGATGCCTCGTTCCCTATCACGCCCTCCACTGACCTTGGTAGTGGGGAAGTACGGAGATTTAGGGGTGAAGCCTTCCGCAATAGGGGCTAGGGGCTTACACCAAGGTGGTTTCCCTTCTCCCATGGACATACGCTACACCGAGAAGGAGGATATCATCCCTTGTGGAGGGGGTGACCCCGTCTCTGTGGAGACGGGTGGCGTAAAAAATGTCCGAGCTAGGGGGACCCTACGTACGAAGCACGGGGCCGGATCACAGTTTAACGTCATGTGTTGAGGACAAGGTTCTTGGCATTTTAACTTCCTGCAGCTCGGATGAAGTGGGTTCACTCTACACCCCTAGGACTTACATAACTGGTACCCTTTGCTCCTTGGGGGAGGGAAGGTATCAGTAAGGTTATGGTCAAGGGGGGTCGTAGAGCGAACCATCGAGGGGTACACATTAGCGTGGCTATGCGAAGAATAAATAGCTGTTAGCGTGCCTATGCGAAGAAGCATTAGGAGAAGCAACGCTATGAGTGGTGTTGTCCATCGGACTTTGAAATCACATCGTGCATACCTGGAGGGTCGCATGGGAAGAGGAATTTCCAAAAAAAGGAGTCTTCTTTGCGAAGTGGAGTTCCTTTTCCTTAGAATGGGGAAAAGGTGTGAGTGGAGGGTGCTTCGCGAAGTGGAATAGTATTCACGGAGCACTGCCTCGCGAAGAGTAGGTGCCTCACGAAGTAGGGTGCTGCGAAGCAGTGTGCTTTGCGATGTGTAGCGATCCTGCCTTATCATGGGGATCACTAGTATAGGATGGGTGTTTCGGGAAGCATAAACGTTTCGTGGCTACCCGGGTTCCCTTGGGAATCCCCCTCCTTCGCGAATGCCCTTGAGCTTTGCGAAGGGCATCCCTCTCGGAAGAGGGGCTCAAAACGAGACAAAGCGAAGGCATCACACGAAGTAGAAGTACCTCGCGGAGCTCATGATTCCCGGGGCAAAGGGTGCCTCGCGATTTGAGAGTGGAGAAGCCGAAAGGTCGGATTGTCTATCCTCTGGGCTCAGGGGGAACCCAATATTTAAAGGCAAGGGGCGCCGCAAAGCAGAACTCATGCACCGCCTCCGGTGCTTCGTGGTGCGCTCGCAACCGTGAGGCCGTTCGCGGAGAGGTACCACCCCCGTTGCTTCGCGGCGGGCTCGCGAACGTCAGTCCGTTCACGGAGAGGTACCGCCTCTGGAGCTTCGCAGCGGGCTCGCAAATTTTAGGCCGTTCGCGGAGAGGTACTGCCTCTGGGGCTTCGCGGGACCGCGATGCTCGGGGGGTGCTTCGAGGGGTGCTTCGCGTTGGAGCTTCGCGAGGCAGCGTGCGGAGATTCTTTTTCGTCCCTTCCTTTCGTGCAATATTTTGGTGCCAACAGAGATCACTTTTCATTTTAAATTGTATTTATATTAAATATCCATAATCTCATTCCATGGATAGGTTTGTTTTCTGAACCGTATACCATTTTACATGCAGTGTTTATTTGGAAAGTTATTTTAATTATGGAAATATTGATGAATCTGTATACTCTACTCTATACGGATATTGAAAAGGAATATTTCTCTTGTATTGAATCAATTTATAAAGAATTATTTCTACATTAAGTGGTGGGTGGGTCCCGCTATAACCCCTCGATGCATCGGTAGGTCTCATGAGAAAAATTAGTTGGCGACAAACCCTTCGAGTTTGTTTCCAAAAATCAGATGAGTTTATGCCCACAGAACTAAAATGTTTTAATGGTATTATGGTTTCATATTCTAGATACATGAAGTCCAATTAATTAGCATTATCTTTATTCATTATCGGTTATTTTTATTATCCATGAAATTTTCACTGTGACAAAATCTATGGATGCAGTTTCATTCTCAGTTTAATAATGGCATTAGTTTTTCTTTTATTAACTATTCCATATTGATTATGTTAGATTGATTATGATTCACTTATTATTGTACTCATGCTTCCGTTTTTTGTAACCCTTACTGAGCATTTGAGCTCACCCATTTCATTGTTTACCTTCAACAGGTGATGAAGATAAGGACTTTTATTGAGTTCATGTGGTTTCCGTTTTTAGTTCTTGTTATGTATTATATTTTGTAAACTTTTACAATGTAATTTGAGCAACATCTATTTATCTAGTTTCTTTAAGACTACTAAACTGATCGTTCCTTCAGGATTTTCATTCCTTCTAACCATGCCAATATCACAAGTAATGCATCAGCTCCATCTTAGAGGGGTCGGGGTGTTATAGTTGTTATCATAGGAAGTTTAGTAGGAAACATGGAAACTAGCATAGGAAATTTATAGTGGGGAATAAATCCCTAAGGTAGTATTTGAGTATAAACATATAACAGTGTCCTGGTATTTTGGTAAGGAATATATTATGTGGATATTTTAAGAAATACTTCCCTGTCTGGATATGATCTGGTAGAGGCGGCTCTGGCACAGATGTATCTAGGGGTAAAACCCAAAAACATTGTTTTGAGATAGACTCGAATGGGAACTGGTGCACGACAATGGACCTTGCTGCACTCTTGGTTATGACACTCCCAGGGATATGCTTAGGATAATTCCCATTTTCTTTACAATCCATTATGAAGGAGTTAATGTAAATTTTTCCTCAGAGGAACCGTGTTTATAAGATTATCTATGCACAGAATTTCAATCTATATTGAGTGATTTTAAATTTGAGATTTATAAACTAATCTAGTGTATCCCATTATTTAGAAATGGCGTCTAATGGAAGAAGGGGAATCAATAATCATGGGCAAGGTAGGGATCTCCCTACTGAGCAAGTCAACACTGTCAATGTTGGAGCAGATCAGATCATAATTATATTGGGAAAACTTACTCAAGTTATAACGAATAACCATTCCACACTTTTTTTGGATCGTTTCATGCAGCAGAAGCCCCCATCTTTCAGCGGGACTACTAATCCAGTGGTTTTTGAGCAATGGATCAAGTCCCTTGAAAAGATATTCATGGAGTTAAGATGCAATGAAAATGAAAAGGTAGTACCGGCAGTATATTGTCTCAAGGGAGACGCTGATCAATGGTGGTCCCTGATTCAAAATACCATGGAGGAATAAGAAATAGAAGATATGGAATGGAGGGATTTTAAGGAAATATTCTTTGAAAAATATTTCCCTCGTGAGCAACGAACCGAAATGAAGAGGAAGTTCCTTGGATTAAAACAAAGGGAAGAAGACAGTGTGGAAGAGTATGAGGATACCTTCACAAGGTTGGCCAGGTATTCCACAGATTATGTGTGTGACTCAGCAGACAAGGTTGATCATTTCTTTGAAGGTCTTAAGCCAAGTCTTTGAAGGGCCCTGGCTTGTCAATATTTTTCATCATATGATGAAATTGTATCAAGTTCCATCAAAACAGAGAGGGAGTTTTCTAGATCAAACCTTTTCCAAGGAAACCAAGATAAGAAGTGGTACTCTGATAACAAAGGAAAAGGATAAGCACCAAATAAGATCAAGGGAACAAAGATGTTCCCCTTATGTGAGAACTTTGGTAATAATCATCTTGAGAAATTCTTGAAAGTCATGGGAGTCTTCTTCAACTGCGGAGAAAAGGGTCATTGATCTGATGAATGCAAGGGGAAGAAACAATTCAATGATGTTCAATGCTACAATTGTAGAGAGATGGGACACTATGAAAATGAGTGCCAAAGCGCTAAGGAAACTTGACTCAGAAAAGGCCAAGAGAGCAAGGGAGAGCCTTTGCAATTACAACCGCGGAGGTTGAAGTACCTAATAACGTGGTGGTAAGTACTTTAATTGTTTCCTCAAACTTAGCCAACACTTTATTTGATTCTGGATCATCGTATTCATTTATATATTCCCAGTTTGCTAAGAAAAATAGATATGTCAAATTTGATTTAATAAAGGAGTTCTCAGTCAAAACTCCCAGGGGATGTATCATTGCAACCAAGGCATATCGAATAGTCCCCCTCCAGACACCAAAACATGCTCTAGTTTCTAACCTTATCATCATACCAATGAATGAATTTGATATAATTCTCTTTATGGATTGGATGTCAAATTATGATGCGAAGATTTATTGTAATAAGAATGAAGTTACAATTTTTGAAAATGGTGTAGAATCCCTTGTATTTAAGGTAGAAACTTTTCCACCTAACTCTTATCTAGAACCACCGCCAGTAGCACTATTGAATGAAATACATAGAGAGGAAGATAAACAAATATCTATGGGTGAGGAAATAAATCTTCAAATTGAAGATGTGAACATAGTGAAAGAGTACATTGATGTTTTTCCGAAGGAATTACCTGGACATCCTCCAGAGCGGGAAGTTGAGTTCTCTATTGATTTAATTCCTGATGCAAGACCTATATCAAAGACTCCCTATAGAATGGCTACTGTGGAATTAGTAGAGCTAAAGAAACAACTAGAGGATTTGAGTGAAAAAGGATTTATTCGACCTAGTGTTTCTCCATGGGGAGCCCCTGTCCTCTTTGTCAAGAAGAAAGATGGATCCATGAGGATCTGCATTGATTATAGGGAAATCAATGATATTACAATAAAGAATAAGTATCTTCTACCTCAGATTAATGATTTATTTGACAAACTACATGGATCTCAATACTTTTATAAGATTGAACTTCGATCCAGATATCATCAATTGCGTGTGAGGAAGGGAGATATTCCTAAGATTGCATTTTAGAGCAGGTATGGGCATTACGGGTTTACAGTGATTCCTTTTGGACTGAAAAATGTGCCCTTTGTTTCATGGATTTAATGAATAGAGTTTTAAAATAATATCTTGATAATTTTTTTGTGGTATTAATTGATGATATCCTCATATACTCAAAAAGCTATGAAGACCATGCGAATCACTTAAGGGTTATTCTGAGAACTATTATAAGAAATAAATTATATGGGAAGTTTAGAAAGTGTGAATTATGGCTTCAATCAATTTCTTTTCTGGGATATATTGTCTCTAAGGATGGAATCCTAGTTGATCCTGTGAAGACAAAGTCGATCCAATATTGGCCCATGCTAACAAACACAACTGAGGTACGCAATTTTATTGGCTTAGCAGGTTATTATAAATGTTTTGTTATGAATTTTTTCCGACTGGATAACCTGCTAACCAAGCTCACACGTAAAGTAGTTAAGTTTTTGTGGAAAAAAGAATGTACAGAATGATTCGATGAATTGAAAAGAAGATTGGTCAATGCTCCAATTTTGACTCTTCCATCTGGAAGTGATGGATTTGTAATATATAGTTATGCATCAAAGAATGGACTGGGTTGCTTCCTTCTGCAAAACAATAAAGTTATTGCTTATGCATCAAGACATCTAAAGACTCATGAGAAAAATTATCCTACTCATGATCTTGAGTTAGCAGTTGTGATCTTTGCTCTGAAAATATGGAGTCATTATCTCTACAGAGAGAGATGTGAGATTTATACGAACCACAAGATTTTGAAATATATTTCACACAAAAATAACTCAACATGAGGTAAAGAATTTGGCTCGAGTTACTCAAAGATTACGATTGTTCAATACACTACCACCCATGAAATGCGAATAAGGTGGCAGATGCATTATGCATGAAAGATCATGGCCTTCTGAATCAAATGAGGATTAAAAGAGATTCTATGTTCATGGATCTACTGAAGATGGATATGGGAATTGTTAAAGAAGGGGAAACATCACTCTTATTTCAAATGATTGTTAAACCATCTTTACTAGAGAAGATAAAAAGTTCTCAATCTGATGATGAGAATCTTCACAAGAAAATTAATGCAGTCAAGGATGGGAGACCGACTGACTTCATGTATGAAGAAGGAGTTTTGAAATTTTGGAAGAGGTTATGTGTTCCATCAGTACCTGAGCTAAAAAGGGAACTATTAGATGATGTTCATAGCTCAAATTTCTCTATACACCTAGGTAGCACCAAGATGTATAGAGATCTGAAGGAATATTTCTGGTGGGATAATATTAAGTGGGAAATTACTGACTACGTGTCAAGATGTATAGTTTTTCAACAAGTGGAGGCGGAGAGACAACATTCCAAAGGAGTGATGAAACCTCTACCTATTCCTATGTGGAAGTGGGATAACATTACGATGGATTTTGTCACCGGACTACCGAGGACACCTAGGAGGAATGATGCAATATGGGTAATTGTTGATCGTCTCACTAAATTAGCACATTTCCTTCCAATAATAGAGGTTTTACCACTTGAGTGCCTGGAAATACTTTATATTAATGAATTTTTGAGACTTAATGGTGCACCTCTATCAATTTTCTCTGATCGAGATCCCCGGTTTACGTCAAAATTCTGGAAAATTCTCTAGAAGGCTTTGAATACTGAGCTTCATATGATTACCGCATATCACCCCCAAACCGACGGACAATATGAAAGGAATATTCAAACTCTAGAAGATATGATGAGGTCATGTTCTCTTGACTTCCAAGGTATGTGGGATAAATACTTGACTTTGGTGGAATTTTCATACAACAATAGTTTCCATTCTAGTATTCAGATGGCTCCATATGAAGCAATATATAGAAAGAGATATCAAACTCCAACTTTTTGGGATGAAGTTGGTGAGAGGAAACTTATAGGCCCAGAACTTATTGAAGAGACCACGACAAAGGTGAAGAAAATACAAGCCCATATTAAAGCATCCTAAAGTAGGCAGAAGAGTTATGCTGAAAACTGGAGAAAGGACTTGGAATTTCAAGTGGGAGATCATGTATTTCTGAAAGTATCTCCATGGAAGGGCGTCTTAAGGTTCGGTAAGAAAGGGAAACTGAGCCCCAGGTACATTGGACCATTTGAAATTTTGGGAAGAATTGGAGCTTTAGATTATTGTTTAGTGATGCCACGAATTCTCTCCAGAGTTCATGATGTGTTCCACGTATCATTGTTAAAGAAGTACATGCCAGACCCGACGCATGTACTCACATATGAAAAAATAGAACTGGAACCTGATTTGTCATACTATGAAAAGCCTATCAGGATTCTTGACCCAAGGGAGAAGGTATTGAGAAATCGAAAAACTCGTCTAGTAAAGGTTCTTTGGAGATACCAGAATATAGAGGAATCAATATGGGAACTAGAGGATTTCATGAAGAATAATCACCCACATCCTTTTGGTGGGCTTTATACATAAAATTTTGAGGTTGAAATTTACGAAGGAGGGAATAATGTAGCACCCCAAACATTTTATGGTATGTTTCTTTTAAATAAATTCTATTCATCACTGTGTTCCTTTGAAACAACACTAGGTTATTTAAGAGATATTCAAAACCTATCCATTAAAAATAAATTTTTCACTTCTATGTTTTGAATTTCGAAAAATGGTCATCTAGAGTTGTGATTAATAAGTCATTTGGAGTCTAATAGAACAAACTTAATTTTTTTGAATAGTAACATACCCTTATGAATAGTAATATGACCCTTATGGATAGTAAATAATAAAATTATTTTATTTTCTAAAGGCAATAATATAATGATATCTTAATTAGTTTTTCAATGAGAAATAAAACTAATTGCACCATTAAGATTGTTATTTTTCGAATTAATTATGACTTTATTTAAAAATTAAAATAATAATATTTAGAAAAATAATTTTAAAAAATGGAGTTCATTTTTGAATTCTACACGTCGAAAAACGGTTAGGGTAAATTTTTGGGATTTTTCTAAAATTCTAGAATTTTTGATGAATAGTGAAATACGATAAAATACCATATATACAAATTATAAGTAAAATACACTATTTATGACATCATAAGTGATGCAGGGACACTTGGTTCGAACTCACATTCCATTATTACTATTTTAGGTCACATGAACTAAGACTATTCATAATCTTGGGCAAAAATATTATAATAATGATTAAAATAATGAAAAATACCCCCTCTCCTCCACTATAAAACCCCCTACACCACTCCCTCTTCTCTTCACTCCTATAAGCCTTGAATATCCTCAATGTTATGCCCAAATACCCTTATCTAGTCACTCACCACTACCAGGAAGCTCTTGGTCTTTCAAAAAGACCAAAATCTCTTCCCATAAGGAGGTTCTCGAAGAAGTTATTTCAAGAGGTAAAACACCTTTCTTTTTCTTTTAGTTTCATTTGAATTTATCTTCATTTGTTATCCTCTCCTCACCTATTCTGTCCAAGTGATCATGATAACTCCAGTATCATCTACATACTGGATTTATATCATGTGAATGGAAGAACCATCATCAATATTCTTACTCCCTCCTTTTTATTTTTATAAACAAAATCAACGTCCATGAGGTTCCAATTTATAACCTTCATGGACGACGAAGTTTTGTTCTTCAATAATTCTTTAATTACTGGTCATGAAACCATAATTATGGTTGAACCAGGTCATAACATATGTATTTTATCTTTATTAATGTTTTGGAATCTTTACACGTACATAATATGGAATAATAATACGAAACAAGTTTATTGAGCACAAAACTGCCAAGCCAAATTCAAGCGTTTATTTTTAACTCGTCAAATGATTCATTCTCATGGTATATAACCAGAATCATTATAAGATAATTTATATATCTTTAATTTCACTAATAATTTATATTAACAATTCGGGATGTTTAACCACATTTCAAACCAACATCCATTCATGAATACAAGTAAACAAATCATGAAACCAAGTAAGAAAATGCTTTCAAAACAATAAGATTTAATCTCTTAAACACATCAAAGAGTCCATTAATGAAGTTAATAAGTTTATATCATATCAATTACATGTTTATTAGGTTTTGGAATTATTAATTAATGAATCTAAATTTGATTATTCAGGTCATTAAGAACAATCAAGAACACACTAGAGAAAAAGGTAAGGGGTTTCTAATCTCACTTTCATTTGTGTGATATTTTCATTGTTCGCCACTTATTTCTTGTATGTGGTATATGTGTACTGAAATTTGATATATAATAACATGATTATATTTATATTCATGTTATTAAATGATTCATTTTATTCTCATGAAGTTCTGGTCATCTGATTCGACTGATTACATTATGGTAAGGGACTTTGTCACAACTACCTTTTCGTTGTGACTAACTTTGTATTGTGCACCTAATAATCCATATGTGGTGTACCTAATTACCATTTGAGATGAATTTTAATTTTAAATTGTATTTATATTAAATATCCATAATCTCATTCCATGGATAGGTTTGTTTTCTAAATCGTATACCATTTTACATGTGGTGTTTATTTGGATAGTTATTTTAATTATGGAAATATTGATGAATCTGTATACTCTACTCTATACAGATATTGAAAAGTCATATTGAATTTGTATTGAATCAATGTATAAATAATGATTTGTATATAAAGTGTCAGTTGGGGCCCTCTATAGCCCCTCGATGCATCGGTAGGTCTCATGAGAAAAATCAGTTGGCGACAAACCCTTCGAGTTTGTTTCCAAAAAATCAGACAGGTTTCTACCCACAGAACTAAACCGTTTTAATGGAATTACAGTTTCATGTTCTATATACATGATGTCAAATTAATAATAATTCTCATTATTCATTATTGGTTATTATTATTATCCATGATGTTTTCACTGTGACAAAATCTATGGATGCAGTTTCATTCTCAGTTTAATAATGGAATTAGTTTTTCTTTTATTCACTATGTCATATTGATTATGTCAGATTGATTATGATTCACTTATTATTGTAATCATTCTTATATTTTTTTTAACCCTTACTGATTATTTGAGCTCACCCCTTTCATTGTTTACCTTCAACAGGTGATGAAGAGAAGGTCTTTTATTGAGTTTGTGTGGTTGTCGTTTTTAGTTCTTGTTATGTATTGTATTTTGTAAACTTTTCCAATGTGATTTCAGTAAAATCTATGTATCTATTTTCTTCAAGACTACTAAACTGATCATTCCTTCGGGATTTTCATTCCTTTTAACCATGCCAATATCACAAGTAATGCACTGGCTCCATCCTAGAGGGGTAGGGGTGTTACAAGAACACTATATTACTTGTTGTTCCTTAACATTGGTACCCCAATGCCTCTTTCTCCTATGCATAAGAACCCTAAGGTCATTACCCCATATTTTCACTCCTTGGTGGTAGTGCTTACACCATTCCCCACCTAAAGGCTCATGAATAGTAGGCAAGTAAGTCTTTAAGGTGGAATTATCAATGAAAATATTAACTTTTCCTGGTATAGGGTTATTTTGTTAGGTCTTCCACTCCCACTTCAAAATGGTCTCCTTAGGTGTAATCCCCACCAACATTCAAGTTGCATTGAGTAAAAATATGTAGCCCCATGTCTTAGTCGTACAATGTTAAACTTCATGACAATGTCCTCAGCACATGACATAAAACTATAACCTTGCCTCTTTTTATGAGCATGGGATTCCCCATATACGATCATCATGGGATGAAAATCATCCCCCTCTATGGTATGTCACCCTACAACCAGCACCCCTAGGCATCCCATATGTGTAAACCTCACACCATCCCTTGTTGATGATCCTTTCATGGCATGATCATCCTTACACCATGATATTAAACTACATGGAATTTTCTTATCACACGACCTCAAACAATGGCATTGAACTACTTGGGTTTTGATCCCTATTTCTTAAAAGGGTACGTAGGAAACCTCCTTGAGCTTCAATCTCAATATACCAAAATATCTGGTATACCTACTTGAGGTTCAATTCTGACACCCCAATACCACCACCAAATCCCATGTTTAAAATCATTCCCACTGGGGACACGCTTAACCACCTATCAGACCCCACAATAAATTAAATCTTTGACCTACCTATCCCCACAAGATGTTAAATTCATGATCTACTTATTCCCATCTGATGTTAAATCAGTTGACCTACCTACCCACACAATAAATTAAATAATTGAACTACCTATCCCCATACGATGTTAAACATATGACCTACATTTTCCCATAAAACATTAATTTTTTTACCTACTTGTCTCCACAAGATGTTGAACTTGTGACCTACTTGTCCCCACAAGATGTTAAACATGTGACCTACCTATTCCTACAAGACGTTAAACCTGTGACATGATTTTATATCTCTACCACGTTTAATAAACATGTAATACCTATGTTAAAAAACCATAGATTCATTATTCCCCTAGTGTCAACTACATAATGTCTAACATGGTATTCCTTAGGGACCATGCCTAAAATGCCTTATATGAGATGCCTATGAATCTAAAAGGATAAGACTTTACTGATTTCCAACCAACACAACATCTAGTAATTCCAAAACATGACCAATGTTTTTATCTTCTCTAATAGAAGGTTGATTACCTATTGAGACAGAATCAGTGTAATTAACTAGAATCCACATCGAGATGGAATTATGAATGAGTTTCATGGACATGAATTAAATCTATAACAGAGACCCAAACTAGGAAAAAATATCCGCAGAGAAATTCATTAAAGGAAGAACAAACATCCCATCATATTGTTTCAATAAATGAGTCAACATTTCTGATTAATTTGATGTAAGTCACCCACCTTTGGAAAGTGGGAATGCATGGTAATGACCAGCGCATCACCTCCAGAGGGAAGGATGAAGTGTAGCCTGATAGAAAGTGTCTGAAACAAAAATGGTGAACCTGATGTGATACTCTTCTCATTCTAGTACGGGTACTAGTAAAATTGGGGCATTGTCATATTTTCATGTCATCAGATCTTGATATTTGGCTCCAAGTCTCACCAAGAAAGTAGTGGGTCCATAATGAAACTCTCCAAAGACTTGGGGAAAATAACATTGGTAATTCTTGGTTCGTGACATCACCAATGTGGATCCCCTCTCAGATTCAAAAAGAATAGATGATTTTAGTGAATTTGGAATCACTTTCAATATATATGTATTGATGTTGGATTCTACATAATTTATAGGACTCAAGATATAAGAGATTAGAGACCTAACGCCAAAAAGCATAGGGGGATAATGTTGCTGCAATAGTTTTACACATCTATGTTCCTATTAGGATAGCCACCATGTCTTAATATTTTAGGAACCCATGCCCCATATCACCCTATTTGATCATCCAAAGTAGGGTGATCAACACCCTTGTTCATAGATATGAACAAGTAATAGGGATATGGCATGCTAGGGTCTTGAAACATTGTAAATTTTCTGACACCACCAACCATGAGGGCCATGTTGGGGGAAACCACCCCCAGTTCAAATGGAAAACCACTTAGGTAACCTCTCCCTGGTGTGCTATTATAGCTTTCTCCCCTATACTGAGGAGGTAAGGGATGTTTGATCTATACCAATCATGGCCACTTCTCATTAGCTACCTAGGAGGGATCCCACCCAGACACATCAGTGACAACACTGATTTGTCCCATAGGTAAATGAGTGGGTTGAACCCATCCCCACTCCACTAACCCTAGTTCAGAACAACCAGCGTTAATGCCAGGGGAAGTCCTATAACATTTCCTAACATGAGGCATCTTCTACTTCCCCAGTGGACCCTATTTCCATCGATGTATCTCATCACATTCCCATAACTAATTTTCTAGGATTTGTTTTTCCACACTTGGGATTGAGACCCCATATACCTATCAGGTAGACCAGGTAGACTCTCTCAGTCAGTGGTGCCACTGGAAATGATTACGGGTCATCCCATGATGAAAATTACTAATGTGGAGAACCTCTATGCACCACCACCAACCAACACGGTGGTTCTCCCCAAGCCAAATACATGCCTGCTCTGAAGGTCCATCCTGGGTTAGGAGTAAAATAACTACCATGGGGGTCATTCTTGTGGTGTAGGCTGCAACACACATTGGGGAACCCAAGTAACTCTTGACAGCTTTCACTTTGATATGACCTGTGTCTTTAGAGGATGAACCCAAGGAAGAATCATGTCACCATAGACCTCATAGATTATGAAACAATGGATTACTTGATGATAGAAACTTAAACCCCACTGACAGAGCTTAGGAAATAAGTCTGTCAACTAAGGCTTATGATCCCAAAAGCTAAGGTACATATGATTACCAAATATCTCAATAGGTACCTACTACTGTATGATGTTATGACCTCCTTCCAAGGACTCACAGTGAAACCTTATCTATCTCCATCATCATCTATCCTCTCTACCTCCACATTTGAAGTTTGAGGGATCTCAGAGTCTGGGTTGATGCCCATATATGGTGGTGAGCAATCTGTTGAGCCTCAAAGGTATGTTTCCTCTCTTTCAAATTAGGAGGTATTAAACACCTTATCCTATATGGATATGATCTTGAAGTTGGATCCAACTTAGAGATACATTCCAATATACAGTGGATGTTTGACCCATGTGGCACCCCCTCTCCTAGAAAATCTATAGAAAATCATATCTACATTATTTTCATCACCAGTTTCTTAGATTATACCAATCAGGTATTAGGCCAACCAGGATCCAGATAATCCCCATAGAAATAAACAAGATGAATTATGGGGACTATTGGTCAATGACTAGACATCATCTACATTATGTCCACCTATAACCCTGAACTTCATCATCTAGGAGTCCCTCGTAGAGGACTTCATGGTATGTTCCCACAAAAATATATGGGTGATGTTCAAAATCATCTAGGAACATCATCTAACCTACCTAGGAATCTAGGAGCACCTTGATTCCATTCACCAATAGTGCAAGAGGTTTGAGATCACAGTGCTCCTAGTAGCTCAGCATCCAAAATCATATGTCTACCACCTGAATCTCTATAAAACCTTCATTAAGATCCTCACTATGCTCCAGTGATTCATGTTAGGGTTATCACAACATGTGAATATTAGAGGATGGGGGTATTATGCTACCATCTATTTCATCCATATCCCATAGAAACAATAGTATCATCAATTTTTCCCTCTCACAAATAGTGAAGTTCCCCCTATAACCACATCATTGTGAATGTGGTCACTATTGACACTCTTAAGGATTATATAAACTGGGCCACTAATACTAGATATGGTATGGAGAACCCACCCCAAGGGATGACACTGTATAAATAATATCCTACTCATCAGCAGAGATTGGAATAATGTTTTTGGAGTCCCCCCAATGAGACATTTTCATCTTATTAGTGATATATTGACAAAGGAAATGGTCCTGGTGATCTTATTTTTCAATTTTAGACTACACTAGAGACTTATTCAGATGCTA
This sequence comes from Viscum album, assembly GCA_963277665.1. Classification (NCBI taxonomy): domain Eukaryota; kingdom Viridiplantae; phylum Streptophyta; class Magnoliopsida; order Santalales; family Viscaceae; genus Viscum; species Viscum album. The sequence continues at coordinate 1,844,714,538 of OY728136.1, forward strand.
GGATGTATGATTTTCTCCAGGAGCCAAAGGGATAAAAGAGGCTTACTAAATAGCTTACATCATAGAAATACCTAGTATAGAACAATGTCAAAAGATACCCTATATCTCCTCCAGTTAGTCACCCAATCCTTCTTAGCCCGGTTCCCAGATTCAAACCAATAAATCCCATGTATCTATTAAGGGTAGAATCTAGGGACCATGGAAAATGACAAAGATATGAGTCACCCACTCTATCATAGTAGTGTTCTTATCTTCTGTAAGACCAAGGCCAAATAGTATCCTTGGATAATGAGTTAGTCATAGAATTAGTGACCAAAAATACTCACCAGGATAATTTAATAGCTGCTCTCACTACTCGCCTTGAGGACCTGGAAATAGGGCATGTCTCAACTCAACCAGAAGGGAAGTTGTATCTAGTGTGGGTAGACTAGATGTGCCTAACACAAGAAATCAAAAACCTTATTTTCACCCTATTCAATAGTACATGAGACCCATTACAACATTTGGACCACTTCAACTCATGGTGCAGCCCCATTTTGATAAATCAAGAATAGAATGAGGTGACCAATATTTTATTATTTATCTAGAATCTTGAAGGACCTACATTCGTGTGGTATAACCAGTTGGCCTTGAGATCCATTTTGAGCCGGGAGGATCTATAAAGATAGTTCCTCTACCATTTTATCTCTACATTATGTAGGACTAACATCACTAACCTCTAAAAATTAATACAAAGGTTCAATGAGTGAGTTTTTGAATTCATTTATTGATGGAAAGGTCTCACATACTCGCTTGACATGCCACTTTTTTAGGAACAAATGCTCATGATGTGCATTGAGAATGTTAAATATGAGTTGGTCCCTACCCTCATCACCCTAAATTGTCTAAGTGGATACCTAAAGTTCTCTTAAAAGGCCTAATGTTTGTAATAATACTTTTAGTGGATTATGAAACATTCATGTCAATCACCACTTTCGACTTCCATAAGGAGTCCCATGAAAGTAGACACGGTTGTTGATATGAATGAGAAGGATCCTCAACCAGTATACCTACTGACCCCTTTATCGGATGAGCCTCACCAATTTCATCCATTCCATGTGTGTACTCATTTGGGACAAGCATATCCTTATAATGATAATGTAATTCTGGTACCTCGTCGGGACTAGGTACCTAGGGTTCCTTTCACAAAAATATGAAACAATAATTACTCCTTCAAATATGCATAGGTCCTAGGTTATTTAATTTTTACCCTAGAAAAAGGTGTCCTAAAATTTATATAATGTAGGAGACCCCAAGAGTCTGAACTTACCAATCATGCTGGTCACTTCCTGTATTATAGGATACTGAGACACACCATCAAATAATCCTTTGTCTTCAAATATTGGCTCTAGGACCAAGTGGTTCATGGTTTATTAAAATTGGGACATATCCTAGAATAATTGTAACATTTCTCTACTGACCTTGATAATAAAAACAAAGTATCTAGTGTGGGGTATTATATAGAAACCCTACTTTACATTACATAACTATTGCATCATTTTTAAGACAAAAAAGATATTAGATTAACAAATTCATGATCAAAAGGTTTGGTGTCTTGGGGATATTAGGATCATATATAACATAAAAATTATAAAACATAAAAATTTATTTCAATCCATTATAATTATCCTTAAAATATCATGTTCTTGAAATATTAATCACCTAAGCATACTTATCAAAGAAAGGGGTGAGCTAAAATCCCAATAAGAGTATGAATATGAGACAAGAATAAATATAACGAAGCTGATAATATTCATCATAATCATATGATAAGCATAAGATCACAATTACTATAATGAGGGAAACATGTGATAAAGGCATGTAATGTGGTTGTGTATAAAAAGGAAACATTATTCATAGTAGTAAAATACCACCCATAGTTATAAAGAAATTTAGGGTCATGTTCACACATAACATATGTGAATAATCATAAAATCATCATTGTGGAAAAATATATCATCATGTTAATGAATAATACATATTATCTCATAAGAAAAATCACATTACCCAATGCATTGGAGGTCTAAATAATTTTAATCCCACCTTTCACATCATAATATTTACATAATCATGCGTGCCAAATAGAATGTATTACAATCATAGTCATGAACTAAACCATGGAAAGGAATGGGTTTCATAAGTATTTCATAAATCATGATTCTATGCCTAAACTCGGGGTTCCTAAATGAAAAATATAAAAACATACTTGGTATAAGAATCATCATTCTTGAGTGAAGAAGAAACAACTCTATAGGTGTCAAATATGGGTTTTGGAAAGAATAGTTATTTTGGAAAATCTTTGTATTTGTTATAAAATCAAGTAGGAAACATGTATATCCTAGAAAATAAAATATAATAATAATTAAATGATATTTAAGTAACATTATAGGAGTATTAATTCCAAATATTTCATGAAATAGGGGTAACCCAAAGAAAATGAGTTGGGTTTGAGAATCTCCTTACCTTATGTGTGATTGTGTTCTGCAGTTTCACTTAATATCATTGATAATAAAATTAGATTCATTGATTACTTAATTCAGAACCAATTATAAATTTATTTTATTTATTTTAGTTTTATTAAGTTCATTTATGGATATTTTTATGAGTTATAGATTTCAATTTTTCGTTTCAGGAGTATTCGTTTTCTTGGTTTCATGGTCAGTTTACTTGTGTATAATTATTGAAGTTCTTATCAAATAGAAATAATTATCCAAAAGTAAAAATATTTGTTATTAATGAACTTACATAAGTTTAAATAGTCTTATATATCATTTGGTTTTTTGGTATGAGGTTGATTCATTTGATAAAACATTAATGATAACTGTATAGTTTATTTTTGTGGTGTTTATGACCATCACAAACTAGTTTCTTTTTATTTAAAATTATATCTATAAATTAGTTCCATAACATTAAAAAAGTTATAATATAAATATTAAAATATTTTTTAACCATAATAATGGTTTTATGACCAGTATTAAATGTGGTAATTGAAAACTAAAACTCATTGTCCATGAAGGCAGTGAACCAACATATCACAAACTATGTTTTTATTTTTAGAATAAAAATGAGAAGAGAATAAATTTCATGATAGATATTACAATAAAATAGTAATATTATAGTATATATATGATATTTTATTTATCATTTCTATTTTTATAGGAGAGGTGAGTATAGGTAAATAAAAGAAAGTAAATTAAAATAGAAGGATTGAAGATTTTACCTCTTGAATGTTATCTCCTTGAGAACCTCCTTAAGGAACATGCATTTGGTCTTTTGTTGAGACTAGTAGAACTTGGAATTGGGGAGGAGGATTGAGGATGGAATTGTATATAATATTAATATGATACATGGTTTAGAATTTTTGAGGATAAAGGGTGGTTTGGGGTGGTATTTATAGGGGTATAATAGGGATATTTTTTATTATCATATTCATTAGTTTATTATTTTGGATGAAGAATATAAACAGTGTTAATTCCTATGAATTAATATAGTAAATTTTTTAGGATAGTTTTAAAAAATGGGTTCTAACATCATCTATACATCATCCATGACTAAAAAATTCTTTTATTGACCGTATACTGTAAATTCTCATATTTCACTATTCAAGAAAAATTCAACTATTTTAGAAAAATCCACAAAAAACACCCTAAAAATTTTACAATATATAGATTTAAAAAATAAAATCTATTTTATATAAATAATTTTCTAAATATGAGAAATTTAATTTTAAAATAAAATCATCATTTATTTGAAAAATACCAATTTTCATATTATAATCTATTTTATGACCCTTTGAAAATTTAATTAAGGCCTCATAAAATTATCTTATAATTATAATAAAAAAAATATTAATTTATGAATCTATTTTATGAAAAAAATAATTTTAAATCATTATGTTAATTATAAATTTGTAAATAAACATTTACATTTTACAAAAAAAAAAGCAACATTTAATTTTTCATTTTTAAAAAATTTATTTATTTATACCATGATATAATTATATCATGTTTTCATGTATAATATAACTAAATTTTATTTTATGTTTTTATATGTGAGGTTTCAATTCTAATGGCTAGATTACAATTCCTAATGGTTATATTATTATTCCAATGGTTTAGATTACTCAATTTCTATAAATAGCATTTATTTCATTATTAATTTATGAGAATAAAGTTTTTATTGGGTTATCTATGTGATGTATATGTTTTTTTACATAATTATAAAATGGTAAATCCCATGGATAAAATTTTGGGTCATTATGTTCTCCCCCCTTATGAAGTTTCATCCTTGAAATTTTGTTTTATATACTAAATTGAAAATTTGTGATGGTATTTCTCCTTCATTGCTTCCTCTGGTTCCCATGTCACTCTTCATACTTATGGTTTCTCCATAGTAACTTTACCAAGTTAGTGGTATTTTTAGATAGAAAATTGTCTCTATGGTAAAAAATATTCACCGGATGCTCCTCATAAGAGATAATTTTCTAGCTATACTGCCTCTGAGTTCAGGACATGTGAGGGATATGTTATGTGCTTCCTTGAGAGGGATAAATGGAATACATCATGAACTTAAGAAATTATTGATGGAAGTGAAAGAGGATAGGCTACTAATCCTATGTGATTAAGGATCTCAAAGGGGCTAATTTACCTTGGGATAAGATTCCCTTTCTTTCCAAACTGCATGACTCTCTTCTATGGTGATATTTGAAGGAAAACTTTTTCTCCCACTTCAAACTCCAAGTCCTTTCGATGATTTTTAGCATAACACTTTTTACAACTCTAAGAGGATTTTATAAGTTGTTGTATGGCTTGAAACTTCTTATTTATCTCTTTCATAAGATCAATTCCAATTATATTTCTTTCTCAAACATCATCCCAATAAGTTGGAGTTATACATCGCTTCCCATATAGATCTTCATATGAATCTATTTTCATACTTGAGTGTAATATTTTTTTGTATGATAAATCAACTAATGGGAGATGTTCATACCATCCTCCTTTGAATTCCATTAATCAAGCTCTAGAATTTTCACGATAGATGTAATAGTCCTATAAAATTGTCCATCAATTTGGAGGTGATAGGTCATTCTAAAATTTAATTCAGTACTCAAATAATTTTTAATACTTCCTTATAATTTTGATGTGAACCTTAGATCATGATCAGATACAATCAAAATTGGAACCCCATTCAGCCTCCCAACTTACTTCACATATATCTTGGTAAGTTTTTCAAGTGATAAATCCCCCTGAATAATAATTAAGTGGGAAGTATTAGTGAGTTGATCCACTAAAACCCATATCACAATATTTCATTTGGATGTTTCAGAAGATCAGTGATAAATTCTATAGTGACATTATCTCATTTCTATGTGCGTATAGGAAATGGTTGCATAATCCCTTTGGATTACCATCACATTTCTTTAACTTTATGACATACTAAGCATCTTAGGATTTACTTTTCAATATCCTTATTCATGTTATCCCACCATATATTTTATTGATGATCATGGTAAATCATGGTACTTCTTGGATGGTTAGAGAAATATGAGCTATGTACATTATAAAATATCTTCTTCTTTATCTCAGGTGATGAAGGCACACAAATCCTAGTTCCAAACCGAGTCACACCATCATCATCGATGTGGCACTCATGTAGCTTTCCTTCCTTTGACACTTTCACCTTCTTTTGTAGTTCCAGATCATCCCTTTGTGTCTCCTTGATCTTATATTGGTTAGATGTTTGGGTGATCATTTGAGAAAGGTAGGATGTATTACTTTTCTTTATGATTTTCAAATCCATCCTTTGCATAACCATCAAATAGGGTCTTTCTGAATTCACATCACGAATAAGGTAGAAGGTTCTTTTCTACTAAGATCATCAACTACCTTATTCGCCTTTCCCAAATGGAAATGAATAGTGAAATCATAGTTCTTTATTATACCTAACCATATTATTTTATTCATGTTTATCTCCTTCTAATTGAATATATACTTTAAAATTTTTTGATTGGTATATATGTCACACTTCTCACCATAGTGGTAGTGTCACAAGATTTTCAAGGAAAATTTCATACCCACTAGCTCCAGATCATTCGTTGGGTAGTTCTACTCATGGTTCTTAAACTACCATGAGTCATAGGACATTAATTTATCATTATACATGAGTAAACTTTCCTAGACTTTCTTTTAATTGTAATTATATATCAAAAAACCTTTTCCACTTTTTGGTAGTGTGAGTACAGGTGCAGTGATTAGCCTCTTCTTGATCTCCTTGATGCTTTCCTAATATTCTTTTGTACAGACATAATTTACCTCCTTCCGTGTTAAATTAGCTATCAAGATTGATAATCATTAGAAATTTTTCAAAAAACTTTTTTAGTACCCTTCTAAACCAAGAAAACTATAATTTTATGTGACCCTAGTGGGTTTGGGTCATTCCTCAGTTGCCTTTTTTTAAGGGTCCATAAAAATTCCCTAAGTTGTGATCATTTTCCCCAAGAATATGACATGCCACATCCAAAATCCACACTTATTTAACTATATGTTTAATTTATCGTTCTTTAATATATATAGAACAATACTAAGATGTTCTTAATGTTACTCCTTTCTCTTGGAGTAGATGAGAAAATCATTGATAAACACCACCACAAATTTTTCAAAGTAGTCTCTAAATACTCTATTCATAAAATCCATGAATTTTTCAGGGGAATTAGTAAGACCAAAGGGAATCACTAGAAACTCATAATTACCATAACTTTTACAGAAATAAGTATTTTGAATATCTTCTTTCTTCGCCTTCAGTCGATGATATCTGTAATGAATATCCACCTTTGAGAATTACTGAGCTCCTCATAGTTGATCAAACAAGCCATCAATCCTTGGAAAATGATACTTGTTCTATATGATGATCTTATTGAGATTCTGGTAATTGATACACAACTGCATTGATCCATCCTTTTTTTACAAAGATTACTGGAACACCCCAAGATGATATACTGGGGAATATTAACCTTTTTTCAAATTATCTTACAAATGCTTCTTTAACTCCTCTAGTTAGATAGGGTTCATCCTGTAGATACATTTAGATATAGGAGTCATTCCAGGTATAAGTTATATTTATAACTCTACCACATGATATGGTGTAAATCCATGTAACTCATTGGGAAATACATCATTTTGTTCCCCCACAATGGTCATTTCCTCTAGGTTGATACCTTACTTTGACTAAACCATTAGAGTGTGGTATTCTTATTCACAAGGAATCAACACCCACAACATTGAGGGATTTTCCAAATGATACTCATGGTCTTAATGAAACTTGTAAATTAGAATGGTATGTTTATCAATATGAAAATCTATTTCCTTTTCCTCATAGTTGATGCTTTATCTATATAATGATATCCAATCCATGCCCATTATAGAATCAAATTCCACTAAGAGAAGTATTATGAGATTCACTGGAAGAATATTCCCACATATTCCAACATAAGAAGAGTCTAACACTTGGGTTTTAATGATCACAAAACTAGGTTTATATATATATATATATCTAATTCAAGGTATTGGGGCTTTGATTCAATAGTTCTATAGAACTTAAAGGATGTAAAGGAATGCATAGAACAAGAATCAAATAATAATTTTTTCCATTATTGAGTTAATAGGAAGTGTACCTTGTATGACTTCATTTTATTTCTCCAAATCAATAGTAGTGGTGGCATAATATTTCTATTTCTCCTTTTTCTTTGGTGGATACTATAATGTCCTGGTTCGGGAAGACGACCAGAGGTGCCCCGTACCTGGTTGGTCACATGGCCTCAAGCTCATTTCCCTGAATGCCAGAGGCTGCTGACTAGCAGCGAGTGCCTTGGGTGTGATAGTGGGGAAACTATGCCCTCATTGGCAGAGTAACACAGAGAAAGTAAAATAGATAGCAATAGAAGAAGTAGTAATAATACCATACCAAAAGTAAACAGCAAAAGTAATAAACAGTTGGAGCTCACATATATAAATAATTCATGATACATATGTCTAGGAAAGCATCCAAACAAATAAAAATGTTGAAATATAGTACTAAACCAAAGTACAAAAGAAAATCAGTAAACAACTCCACAACATTGCAAGCCTCAGATTGGTCCCATGCTCCCTAGCTCCATAGAAATCATGTACCTAAAGTAGAAGGGTTCCTACCCTTATCTATACCTGTAGCAATATAATCTGTTTGGGCCCAAAATCATGACCCAAACAGGGTGTGAGACTAATCCCAGCAGGCAACCACCCAAAGACCTATGCCTAATAGTCAATTAATATATATGGTAGATAGTAAAAAAATGAATCAGTAAGCAAGGAAATACACATAGTAACAATCCTACAAATTCAATTGAATTAATTTTCATATATTAAGTAAGTAGCTAACCAAAAGTAGGTAACAATCTGGAAAGTAATCATAGCCAAACCCATCTGGTTCTACCAAACAAACATAATAAATCATCTAGGAAGTATACATTGTCTATCCCCTCTGGTTCAGCTTTAGCAAAGACACTCTAAGGAATCACTCACCATCAATTCCCCATGTGGTCTCGTATCGGTAACTAATAGGCACTCTGAGGAAGCATTCAACTTCCAATTCCCCCTTGTGTCCCATATCAAGGAAACTACATACACTCTGAGGGAGCACAAAGTCTATCCCCCTATCATCTTGAAACGTAATAGTAAACAGAAACTCTATAGAAGCCCTCAACGTCTATTCTCTATATGGTCTACAACACCAGGTTTTCACGAACCCTTGTAAGTCAGTCGTGAACAAATGATATATGGAATCCAAAGTAAACATCAAGAAATAATTGGTTAAACAATCTAAATTATATCATATCATGTTAGATAATAATCACTCCATCCTAACAATACTAGGAATGGGAATCAAAGCAGTAGCCTAACAGGCAAAGATAGACCAAATGGTCAAAAACAAGAAAACATGGGAAAAACATCCATATCATGGAAAGATAACCCTATTCAAAATAATTAATCTCTATCCAAACAAACAAGTCATAGTAGGTAATAACAGGGCTAAAACCATAACCACACAATACCCTGTTCTTGGGTATTGGGAATTTTTGCACATAAAATTCAAATAATATCTATGGAAAGGCACAAACCACCTACCTTGGCATCATGAGATCAATATATGTGAACCACAGGCCTTGAATCACCCTATAATGTCGTAGATCTATAAAAACACTTAAAATTTTTGACCAAGGACAACTCATGAGAGAGGAGAAATCAGGAGATGAAGTTCTAGAAGAATGAAGAACTCACCGTGGTGATTCCAATGCAATTGAATGTGGTCGATTCAGAGAACGGATGTCGAGTCGGGGGCTCAGCAAAGATCTGCAGTCGTACGATCGCTCCTGGATGAGATGGATGAAGAGAAAAGGGGTTCAGTCAATTAGATGTGACCCTGGTCCATTTAATGAAAAAAAAGTACATTACGTGTATTTTAAAAGTACACGGTATGTACTTGCCTTTTTTGACCTCCACTTTAGGTAGTCTCTAGGTCACCACACACGGCCATCTACTCGACCATTACATAGATAGTACACGGTCACCCGTGAAAAATGGGTACACGGTGTGTACTTAAAGTACACGGCATGTACTCCTGAAATTTTCAAAAACTCCTATTTTCTTCAAAAACAACCAAAAAAGGAAAAACAAGTCTAAAAATAAGATATGGGTTCTTACAAACTTCCCCACTTAAATAAATTTGTCCCTGAATTTCCCTAGCAAGGAGGCGTAGAAGAAGAATCCTCAAACAGCTCCAGCCACTGCGATCGTACATCGACCTCCCTCTCCCAACTCTTGTATTTTACTTGCCCATGCTGTCATAGCACTCATACCAAAGGAACAGACCGACCATAGATAACATTTCCATTTTTATCAACAGTCCAGATAGGATGCTCCTCAAACGAGGCATCCAACTCGAGCTCAACCTCCTCAGGTTGGAAAACATGAGATGGGTATGAGAAGTAATGTCAGAGCTGAGAAACGTGGAAGACATCATGCATAGCTAGATAACTCAGCAGTAACTGCAGCCAATAGGAAACTGGCCTAACTCTCCCCAACACCTCAAATGGCCTGACGTATCTCGGCTAAAGATTACCCAATTTCCTAATCCTATTGTGTCCCAACCTCGGTGTGACACACAGGAAAACCTAATCTCCAACCTCAAACTCCTTAGGTTGTCTCTGTTGATCAGCATAATACTTCTATCATGACTATATAGTAGCCATTATCTTCCAAATCAACTCTATATTCTCTGTGGTCTCCTAGACAAGACGAGTTCCCAACATAGTTGCCTCTCCTACCTCCATCCAATATAAGGGTGATCAGCATGGCCTACCATATAAAGCCTCAAAAGGTTCCATATGAATAGTTGCTTGAAAACTATTATTGTATAAAAACTCCACAAGAGGTATGTGCTTCTCCCAAGAACCTCTAAAATCTAGGATTCATGCTCGAAGCATGTCCTCAAGCACCTGAATTGTATGCTCAGACTGGCCATCTGTCTGGGGATGTTAAGCTGTACTCAGAAGTACCTATGTACCCATAGCCCTCTAAAGTCCCTACCATACCCAAGAAGTAAAATGTGTGTCCCTGTCTGAAATAATGGAGTGTGGAACCCCATGTAGATGTACAATATCTCAGATTTACAACCTTCCCAACTCATCAACACTGAAGGTCTCCTTGATCAACAAGAAGTGAGAAACCTTCGTGACAGGTGGAACACCTCATGAAAAAACTAGTAACATCTCTATTCATACCTGGCCACTAATACTGATGGTGTAGATCTCAATACATCTTGGTGACTCCAGGATGAACTACCCAAACTGAGGAATGAAAGTCTCACATCAACTCCTCACATATGTCTGTTTGCACCCCCACACGTCCATGAAAATTCAAGATCTCATCCTTTCCTATTGTCAATCTAGGAATAGGGTCCTCTCTTGACACACTCTCCCATAAGACTAGGCCTTCTAAATATGATAGCTACCTCATTCGAACTCGATCAACAAGAGTAGAGGTAATAACTAAAAAAAATAGAAATGTATTCCCTTATCTATCATGCACCTCCAAATTCATTTTATAAAACAAGGCCATAAGCTTCCACTCACTACTGGCCTCCTAAACTGCCTGAACCTAAGTCCTCCTGCTCAATTCATCAGCCACTGCGTTGCCCTTCCTAGACCTGTAGGCAAGCTCAAAGTCAAAAGTTTGAAGGTACTCAACCCACCTTCGTTGTCTCAAATTCAAGTCACACTTAGTGAATATATACTTGAGACTTTTTTGGTTGGTGAAAACCACAAAATGATCTCCCAAAAGGTAGTGTCTCCAATAGTATAAAGCATGAACAACTGTAGCTAAATCGAGATCATGCATTGGGTAATTTATCTCTTGTGGCCTCAAATGCCAAGACCCGTATGAAACAACTCCTTCTCCCTATATAAGAACTACTCCCAGCCCGATACCCAATGCATCACAGTACACAGTATAGCTCTTTCCCGACTCTGGAAGAACTGGTATCATTGCTAAAGTCAACCTCCCTTTCAGATCCTGAAAGTATGTCTCACAAGAAGAATACCACAAGTACTTCTCACTCTTCTTAGTCAGACCTTTCAGTGGTTATACTAAGCATGAAAAGCCTGGTATGAAATATCTATAGTAACCAGCCAGTCCTAGAAAACTTCATACCTCAAAGACGTTCTTTAGATTTTCCCAGAAAACTACTGCTCTCACTTTCTTTGGGTCTACTGATACTTATATCTCTGAGATAACATGACTCAAGAAGTGAATCTGATCCATCCAAAAGTGGTATTTTGAGAGCTTAGCATATAACTGATGCTCTCTTAGTGTACTCAAAAAAATCTCAAGATGGGTAGAATGGTCGTGTCGAGTGTGAGAGTACACCAAGATATCATCCATGAAGACTACCACGAAAGAAACCAAGTATGGATGGAACACTCGGTTCATCAGCGCCATGAAAAATGCACACGCGTTCTTGAGACTGAATGGCATAACCACATACTCATATAGACCATACCTACTCTAAAAGGATGTAATAGGTATATCATATGGTCTAATGCCCAACTAATGATTACTAGACCTCAAGTTGATATTTGAGAATACCCGAGATCCTCAAAGCTGATCAAAGAGATCATCAATCATCGACAAGGGATATCGGTTCTTGACCGTAAACTGGTTCAACTTCTGATAATCCACACAAAGTCTGAGGGTACTGTCCACCTTCTTTGCAAATAATACAGGAAATCCCCAATGATAAGTACTGGGTCAGATGAAACACTTTTCTTGAAACTCCTCCAACTTCGTCTTGAGCTCCTGCAACTCAAGTGTAGCCATCCTATAAAGAGGAATGGACACCATTGCTGCTCCTGGAACAAGCTCAAAAGAAAATTCCACCTCTCTCTCTAGAGGCAAACCTAAAAAGTCCTCTAGAAATACATCCCTGAAAAGATCAACCACTAGAGGAAAGTCCATTTGGGAATTCCCCTAGTCATCCATATATATACTAGCAATCTGGTCTGTAACTCCTCTTAACCCATGATGCTCGGGTCCTGCTCTGCTCGCCTGGACATCCCACTCACCCTTATGAAGAAACGATCTGCCCTCGGGTGATGTGAAACTCACACTACGGTGATAGAAATCGATAAATACCTGTAAGGGAACTAACCAGTCCATTCTGAGAATGACATCATAACATGTCCTCTCTAGGACATAAAGGTCCCATAGGAAGTGAAACCCACCAACCTCAAGGGGGCACTCCTTGCACTAAAGTATACTAGACGTTATTGTCCCCAACGGTGTGTCTAGCATCAAAATATCAGCATAAGAAAAGATACATAGCTCAAGGATATCCACAATAGCAACAGATATAAAGATATGGGAATACCCTGTATCGAAAATAGCAGAAGCTAAAACTAAGGCAATTAGGATCTTACCTCGAACTGTAGAGGGTCTGGGATCCTACTCCTACTGGGTCTTCTCCACTGCAAAATTCTGGCCTGCACTACGGTCCCGTGACCCTGCCTAACCACCCTGAGCTGATCCACCCTCCTATCGCTGAAATCCTGGAGACTAACCACCATGGCCGCAACCTACACCTTAGCATGAATGGCTGGAAGAACTCCAGTTCCCTACCTGATGAGAAACTGGTGGTGCTGCTCCTAAATGCAGAGTAATAAAAGAACCCCTAACGATGACCCATCTTTCCGTATGATCAGCACTCCACTGAGTCTCTTGGGAAATGTGGTCTTGTATGCCCACTCTTTCTACATGGGTATCACACCACCAAGCTACCAAAAGATGTCTCTCACCTACTATGATCTTTGCACGTAGACTCCTTGTGGCACTTCCTGTTGTCAGTAGGATGGATATCAACTCCGAATGTCAAACCGCCCTAGCTCACCACTCTAGAATCCCTCAGATTGAGCTCAGTGATCAGTTCCTAGTTGATTATATAAGTGATGGAAGTCAACCTGAATATGTTCACCTGAGATCGGATGTCATGCCTGAGACCATCGTCAAACTTCCTTGATAGAAATAACTCATCACCTCTTGGAATAGGCATGAAGCACTACAAATCTGTGAAGCGAGAAGAATACTCCATAAAAAAGGGTACCCTGCTCCAGACTCATGAACTCTTCGGCTCGATCAGCCCTCAAAGTCTCTAGGTATAAGTAGTCATAAAAGGCACGATGAAACTCATCTCATTCCATAACCTGCTGGCATCCCACCTATGAGATCACATCCCACCATCTCTTGGAGGGGTCTCGAAACATATATGTATCGAGCTTCACCATCCTCTCTAGAGGCATCTACAGATGTTCAAAGATAGAAATCATGGCTTTTATCCATGACTTTTCATCCTGAGGTCCTCCTTCCCCTATGTAGGTGGGAGGATTATGCAGCTAGAAAACTTGCGTCAACTCTTCCATAGAAGGGGAAGGATACGGTACTCCTCAGAAGGTTTTCATGAACCTCATAAATCCATCTGGGAACTGTGTGTTAGAACTTGTGTCTGGAATGATGGTTGGTGCCAAGATTGTCACAACTATAGGATCCATTGGTAGTCCCTGATATACTATATCCAGTGTCTGATCACTACCTTGTAACTGGCAAACAACTGGAGGAAGTCTCGGTGTCATGAATCTGCAAAGTCAAGCGCACCCTTAGATCAAGATTAATAGGGAATAAAGCTTATAAGTGTAATAAGGGGAAAATATAAAGAAATCATTCAAGTTTTTCAAAACATGGATACACGACATATTCCCTTAAGCCTTTACATGGGCATGTACTTATGCCAACCCGGGTTATGTAACACCCCATACACACGGTGTGTTGTCCTACCACATGACATGTACTTGAATCCTCTTCCCCTGTTTGAGTTCTTCTACATGGATAATTCACACGGTTCTCCTAAAACAAGACTACATGGTGTGTTAGTTCCAGAAATGACATGTAGTAGACAAACTTCACTGATCTGTGTTGTTCGTCACACGACCGATTACATGACTCACCCTACAAGGCGTGTTCTATATGGACACAACATGTACTATAAGGATTCCACCACCCCGTGTTTTTTGTTACATGTCTGGATACATGGGTTATACTTCATGGTGTGTTCAAATTTGACATAGCTTGTATAACTTATGTTTTATCCATCTATGTCATTAGTCACACGAGTGGACACATGGTGTACACAACACGGCGTGTACAACGATATACAGCGTGTTCCACCAAATATTTCCCAACCCCATGTCTCTGCCCACATAGCTAGTGACACAGTTAGAGACTACACGGTGTGTATATACATTACACAGTGTACTTTAAAAAAGAAGTTCCTTTTCGAAAAGAAGGACACGTGGCGTGTATTTATCATTACACGCTGTGTATTCTGGGTTTTTCCAGACAATAAGCCTTAGAAACTACTCCAGAACCTAGAAAAACATTTAAACGAACATTAAAGTTCCAAATTCTGATATGTGAGGGCACATGCTCCCCCTGAATCAAAGCTTGGCATCTTATACATGTCATACACAAGGAATAACAATACAATTATCCACCTATTTCTGATCCACAAGGGCCCATAACACCTCAAGAACCAAAGTTTGGCATCCGTTCAAACAAAACCTTACACAAACCAATACCTTATCATAAATTAGATATTCTATCAAGGAATCTATCACAACAAAATTCATATCTTACACAACATCTATCACAACAACATGCAATCACTAGTGCACCCTAAATGGCATGGCAAGAATGCATGACATGTGATTTATAGCTAGTGCCTATATGAAGCATGATATGTCATACCCTCATCCCATCGGGTTGCAATAGAATTATAACCATAATACTATCAATGATAATAGCACAAAACATGTGAATCACCCAACGGTGAAATCAAATCAACTTTAAAATTTAAAAACTATAAAAATTGAAATAACAAGGTAGATTGGATTTTCCCTCTACATAGGTTAGCTAATTTTAGGCACAAATTATTACCAAGTACCTATTCCTTCATATCCCTAGCTATAGGCTCCAAACTAGTAAGTCAAGAAGAAAGGAATCCTTTGATACCACTTTGTAACATCCTAGTTCTAGAAGCCACCCAAGGGTGCCCCATACCTGGTTGGTCACATGGAATCAAGTGCATTTCCCCAAACTCCAGAGGCTGCTGACTAGCACCAAGGGCATTGGATGTGATAGTGTGGAAATAATGCCCTCATTGGTAGAGTAACATAGTGGAAGTAAAATAGATAGAAATAGCGTAAGCATTAATAATACCATACCAAAAGTAAATAACATAAGTAATAAAAAGTTAGAGCTCAAATATCTAAATAATGCATGATACATATGTCTAGGAAATCATCCAAAAAAACACAATTCTGGAATACAACACTAATCCAAAGTACAAAAGAAAAGCAGTAAACAACTGCACAACATCACAAGCCTCGGGTTGGTCCCATGCTTCCCAGCTCTATAGTAATCATGTACCTGAAGTAGAAGGTAACTTGACCTTATTTATACCTACAACAATATAATTTGTTTGGGCCCAAAATCATGACCCAAATAGGGTGTGAGACTAATCCCAGTAGGCAACCACCCAAAGACCTGTGCCTAACAGTAAGTGAATATATATGGAAGGCAATAAACAAAATGAATCAGTAAGCAAGGAAGTATACATAGTAACAATCCTAAAAATTCAATTGCATTAATTTTCATATATCAAGTAGATAACCAAAAGTAGGTAACCCTATGGGAATTACTCATAGCCTAACCCCTCTGTTTCAACCAAACAAACACAAGCAACCCTATGGGAAGTACACACAGTCTAACCCCTCTGATTCAGCTTTAGCAAAGACACTCTGAGGAAGCACTCACCGTCAATTCCCCATGTGGACATGTATCGGTAACTAATAGGCACTCTGAGGAATCACTCAACATCCAATCCCCCTATGGACCGTATCAATGAAACTATAGACACTTTGAGGGAGCACAAATTCCATCCCACCTATGGTCTCCCAATTTAACAGTAAACAGACACTCTGGAAAATCCCTCAGCATCCATTCTCTCTATGGTCTACTACACCAGGTTCTCACGGCCCTGTGTAAGTAATTCATGCACAAAAGATATGTGGAAACCAAAGTAAACCTCAAGAACTACTTGGATAAACAATCTACAACATATCATATCATGTCAGATAATAATTACTCCATCCTAACAATACTAGGCATGGGAATCAAAGCAGCATCCTAATAGGAAAAGCTAGACCAAATGGTTATAAACAAGAAAACATGGGAAAAACATCCATAGCATGGAAAGTTAACCCTATTAAAAAAAATTAACCTCGATCCAAACAAACAAGGAATAGCAGGTAATAACAGGGCTAAAACCATAATCGCACAATACCCCGTTCTTAGGTATTGGGCATTTTTTCACATAAAATTCAAAGACTATCTATGGAAAGAAACAAACCACCTACCTCAGTGTCTTGAGATTGATATACATTAACCTTAGGTATTGAATCATCCTATAACATTTTATATCTACAAAAATTATTAAAATGTTCGATCGTGGATAACTCGTGAGAGATGAGAAATCATGAGATGAAGTTCTAGAAGAAGGAAGAAATCACCATGATGATTCCAACACAATCAGTGGCAGTCGATTTAGAGAATGGACAGTGAGTCGGGGGGTCTCAATATAGGTCAGTTTCCATACAGCCGCTCCTAGATGAGACGGACGAAAAGAAAAAGGGTTCTGTCGATTAGACGCAACCCTAGTCCATTTAATGAAAAAAGAAGTACACAATGTGTATTTGAAAAGTACACAGCATGTACTTTCCTTTTTCAGCCTCCGCTTTAGGCGGTCTCTAGGTCACCACACACAACCATGTACTTGGCTATTACACGGCCAGTACACGGTCACTTATGGAAACCGGGTACACAACGTGTAATTAAAGTACACGGCGTATACTCCTGAAATTTCCAAAAAACTCATCTTTTTATCAAAAACAACCAGAAAGTAAAAAAAATACCTAAAAAGAAGATCTGGGTTCTTACAAATACTAACATTTTTTACGTTCAAGGACTCTAGGTTTAATGAACTTTATTGTATAGGGCCCTTTCTCCCTACATTTGAAGCATTGAACCATGGGTGGTTCTCTCTTTTCCTAAAACACATTGTCTAGATTATTTATGTCTCTTAAACATTCATGGGATTTGTTTTCTTCTCTCCCACACTTATAGCATTTCCATATCCCTTTTAGGAAGTTCCCATGATGCTTCTTCCCACATTTTTTTATAGGTGGGTGGTTGATTCCTCTTTCCTCCATTATCATTTGACCTGCTAGTTTGAAACTCCATTCTTTTATTATTATCACCATAACCATGGGACCATTCTATGAACTCCATCTATACTTTTAGATCACATATAACCAATTATTCTTTACTACCAAAGTCTCGGATAGATAAATCCTTTAAAAGATTTGGTTTTGAACCACTAAATAATCTATCTATTTTTCTATCATTATTGATAACAAGTCCCAAGGCATATCTTGTAATCCTTGTACAGTTTTATTTGTAAGCCATGAAGAATTCACCCTCCTTTTTCTTTATATATATAAATTATCTCTCCATATTTTTATGAAGAGTTTGAGGGAAATAATTTTAAAGAAATATTTTATTAAATTATTACCACTCAATATCTCCTATTTCATCCTTCACCTCGGTGTTCATTATCAATTCCCACCATAGATCCTGTTCTCCATCTAAATGATAGATGATACGAGTCACCTCATCCTTCTCAAAAAATTAGATCACAGAAAAGATATTCTCCATTGATTTAACCCACTATTCTACAAAAAGTGGAATAAAAGATCCACTAAATGTCAACGGTAATTTTTACATAAAGGAATCAATGGTTAGTTTATTATTATTATGTGAAGGAAGATGTTCCACATGGTTCAGGTAATTATTCATATATTAAGACAACTAGGTAATAATTTCCATGAATTTTTGAACTCCACGTCCCATGAAATTATGGATATCATTTGAGAAATCATTTCATTTTTCGATACACCAGTTGTTGGGATAGTTTCCCCTTGTTCCCAACATTTTCTAAAATAAAAAATATTTGAACAAAATGTAAGCCACAAATTCTTGGATGAATAATTTATTATTTTTCACAATTAACACTAAAGGGATATCTTATAGAATCCATATGTTCATAATTTTTCTAAAACAAATATTCTTGGATATATTTAGTCTCATCCTAAGGGTTTTCACTAACATTCTCTAATACTACTTCCTAAATTAACTAAACTATGCTATAATACCAAGTTTAGTGACCCTAATTTTCATTGCATAACTATTACATAATTTTTAAGATAAACATAATAGAGTTACAAATCCAAAATAAAAAGGTTTAGTGTCTTGTAAAAATTAGGTTCATACATAACGTTAACATAATAAAACATAAAAAAAATATTTAAATCCTTAATCATTATCTTTAAGATCTCATGTTCTTCCTAGTACATGTAATCACCTGAGGATATACATAAAATAATGGGGTGAGATTAAATCCTAGTAAGAGGATGAATAAGATAAAAGAATCAATATAACATTGGTGAGAATAATCATTATCATCATATCATAAATTTAGGATCATCATTAATATCATGAGGGAAACATGTGATAAATTCATAGAATGTGGAAATGCATGAAAATAAAACATCATGTCAGAGTGTTAAAATACCATACATAGCTTTGAAAAAATTTAGCATCATGTTCAAAAATAATACACATTATATCATGAGATAAATCACAGTAACCAATGCATATAGGGTAATATAATTCTAGTCTCACCCATCACATCATAATATTTACATAATCATTCATGACACATAGAACGTATTATAATCATAGTCATGAACTAACCCATGGAAAAGAATAGGTTTAATAATGAATTCATCAATAATTATTTCATGAATAAAATTTGAGTTACCAAATGAAAAATTTAAAACATAATTGGTATAAGAATCATCATTCTTGAGTGAAAAAAAACAACTCTAGAGGAGTCAAATATTGTTTTGTAAGGAAGATTTATTTTGGAAAATCTTTTTACTTGTCATAAAATCAAGTAAAAAACATGTATATCCATGAAAATAAAATGTAATAATAATGAAAATATATTTGAGGAAAATTATATGAGTATTCATAACAAATATTTCATGAAATAGGGATAACCCAAAGAAAATGAGTTGGGTTAGAGAATCTCCTTACCTTATGTCCGAATTTGTTCTGCATTTGCACTTAATAACCGGGATAATTAAATCAGGTTCATTAATTAATTCATTAATTGCCTCTTATACATGTATTTTATTTATTATAATTTTATTAAGTAAATTTATAGCTATTTTGATGAGTTATAGAGTTCAGTTTCTTCATTCCAAGAGTGTTCATTTTCATGGATTCATGGTTGGTTTACTTGTGTATAATTATAAAAGTTCTTTTCAAATGGAAATAATTATATAGAATTTAAATTATTTTTTATTAATGAAAATAAAAAATTTTAAATGGTCTCATATATCATTTAGTTTTTAGATATTGGGATGACTCATTTGATAAAACATTAATGATAAATGTTTAGTTTATTTTGGTAGTGTTTCCGACCATCCCAAACTAGTTTCATTTTATTTAATATTATGTCTATAAATTAGTTCTGTAACATTAAAAAAGTTTTAATATACATAATAAAATTTATTTTAACCACAATAATATTCTTATAAACATTCTTTAAGGTGGTAATGAAAAATGAAAACTCATCATCCATGAAGGCAGTGAATCGACATATCACGAACAATGTTTTTATTTTTAGAAAAAAAAAGAAGAGAAGAGATTTGATGATGGATATTCCATTAACAAAATAAAATTATTTTACATATTGGATATTTTATTTATCATTACACTTTTTATAGGGGAGTTTATTATAGGATAATAAAACGAAAAGAAATTAAATGAGAAGGATTGAGGATTTTACCACTTGAATGTTGTCACCTTGAGAATCTCTTTAAGGCACTTGGGTTTGGTCTTTTTTGGAGACCATTAGCTCTTGGAAGTGGGAAAGGGTCTTGGGGAGGGAATTTGGAAGAATATTGACAAGATATAATCCTTGTAAAGTGTGAGGAGAACAGGTAGTGAGGGTGGTAATTATAGTGGGAGGAGAGAGGTATTTTTTATTATTATATTCATTAGTGTTTTATTTTGGATTAATATTATCAATAGTGTTCATTAATATAACAAGATATAGTAAATGGTTCAGGATAGTTTGAAACAATGTGTGATTACAACATCCATACATCATCCATGACTCAAAAATTCATGTATTTAGCTTATAATGTAAATTGTCGTATTTCACTATTCACCAAAAAATCAACTCTTTTAGAAAAAAACCCCAAAACTCACCCTAACCATTATTAAACATGTATATTTCAAAAATAGACTCCATATTATGAAAATAATTTTATAAATATGATAAATTTATTTTTTAAATAAAATAACCATTTATTCAAAAAAATGTCAATTTTAATATTATAATCAATTTTATGACCCTTTGAAAAATTAATTAAGGTATCATAAAATTATCTCTTTATTATAATTCAACATAATATTAATCTATTAATCTATTTTATGAAAATAAATTTTCTTTTAAATCATTATATTAATTATAAAATTGTAAATAAACATTTAGGTTTTAAAAAAATAGCTACACTTAATTTAACATTTTTAAAATGTTTATTTACTTATACCATGATATAATTATATAATGTCTTAAATTATAAGATACCTTAATTTTATTTATAATTTTTTAGGTGAGTTTACTATTCTAATAGCCAGATTACTATTTCAAATGGTCATATTACTATTCCAACAATATGGGTTCTTTAATTTCTATAAATACCACTTATTTCATTATTTATTTATGAGAATAAACTTTTTGTTGGATTCACTGGGTGATGTATATGTTTTATGAAATAATTATAAAAAGAGAAATTCCATTGATAAAATTTTGGGTCATTACACAATAGGCTCCTAACCATGGAACACAGAAGTACAATGACAAGTTGGCTTGTAAGATAGTAGCTCACACCCATGGAATCATTTGTGACCTCTTGAAAAAGATAGAACCTAATACGGATACCACACCTCCTCCAGTTACTACCTCTTCATCTATGCTACAGTCTTCCAAGTCTCAAAATAACAATCATCAAAAATGTAAGTGAAATCAGACTCCTCCATTGGTGGTAAAACTAATCTTCACCCTTGGTAACTTCATGAATCCTGAGTTGGGAGATGTTCCTAGAGTATGTTATGATTTGGAGTATTCTACCAATGTGGGGAAATATGTTGGGCAAAAATTCCTCAAGTCATCATTGAAGCATTTTTGAGGTGATTGTGTTTGTTGACAAAGTGGAAATTTGTGTTGTGATTGTTGACAAAGCAAACCATGACATACAAATTTGTTGACAAAGGGGATTTCAAGGTAACATTTCAAGTTCAAGGGTTTCGGTTAACGATCCATGTTTGATTCAAGAACTTTAACAAAGGAATGGATGATTTGGAGGCGGTATAAAAAGAGCAGATACAATTTGGTGTTGTTTTCCAGTGTTTTCCAAATTTTTGGGCCTGAAAATCGACAAATAAAGAAAAGTGGTTTTTGGAAAAGGGACTTGTGCACCATGTACTTGAAGTAGAGGAAACTTGTGAGCCATATGTTTTTCAAGATCAAAGCATCAAAATATGGCAAATGGACAAGGGTCGCGCAAGTTTTGGAGTTGGTCGTGCAAGTGATTTGCACGGCAGGAGACTTGCGTGTTGAGACTTGCACGCCGAAGGGAGACTTGCACGCCGTTTCACAAGGTGTTCAAATGCCTATAAATATAGGTCAAACCCTCCTCATTCAGTATGAGTTCAAGACTTAGATAAAATCAGAGCTCCCGTCACGCAGGTGTGGTGGTCGCGCAAGTGGTGGTGGGTCATGCAAGTAGTAGTTGCACGAAAGTTGTTTTTTGCACGCCCAAGGTGGTCTGGGAGAGGAAGGAAGAGAGTCGCGCAGGTTCTAAGTTGAATAAGGAAGTGTCACACAAGTGGTTTGGTGACACTTGTGCGCCAAGCTTTGAAGAAGCGCTAAAATTTTTGGTTTCACGTCAATATTGGTTTGGGCGTAAAAGGGTGTGTGTCGCACAAGTTTGGAGTTGGAGAATCTTGTGTCGTGCAAGTGGTTGAGGTGGAATTGCATGCCAGTTTTAACTTGTGCTCTGAGACTTGCACGCCGGCTTAGAGAAGGGCGCCAAGTAATGTTGATTCACGGTAGAGATTCAGGGCTGCGTGAAAGCTAAAAGATGGCCCGATTCCTTCGGTGCAAAGTGAGATTCATCTACGGGTGAAAGTTGGACTTCAACAGAGCATCCAAATACAATAAAGGATGTGTTCATTAGTGATAATGAAGAGACCTATAGGTCTATAAACTGTGAGTGGATCCTTTCCAGAGCAGTGAGAAAAGGAAGAGGAAGAAGGTGATCCTCTCCACCAGTAGTGATCTAGAGAGAGAGAAAAATAGAGTGACCGTTGGGAAAGAAGTGAGTTGACCATAAACTTTGTAAAGGCAGTGAGCCTGGGAACAGAAGTGATCTATCTCGAACCTTGTAAACAGTAGTGCGCTATTAATGGATTTGGTACATCGGCACATTGTCGGTGTATGCTCCTTGGGCGTAGCCCAGTGAGGGTGAACCAAGTAAAAAATTTTGTGTCATGAGCATGCTTTATTTTCTGTTTATATTGTGAAACGGGAAAGAGATATAAGAGTGTTTTTCTTAAAAGCGAAACAAGACCAGAACAGAAATTAATTTTAAATTAGTCATACCTTGATTCACCCCCGTCTTAGGGTATTCAGCCTTGTGGACCTAAAAATTGGTATCAGATGGAAAGCTTGATATTTTTTCTTCTCTCAATGGAGGTCACCAATCATAAAGGGATTCCGATCTTCGACGGGAACAATTTTCAGCTATGGAATAATTGGATGCAACACTACTTCCGATCTTTGGGAATGGATGTATTCACAGTAGCAATGCATGGCATAATAGTTGATATTAATAGTGGTGCATTATCAAAAGATGAGCATAGAGATTTGGATGCTGATGCCAAAGCAATCAATGCCTTAGGGGGATCCCTATACAATCCTATATATACAAAGGTGATGTCTTACAAAACATCACATGCCATGTGGGAAAAGTTATTGAATATATATGAAGGGGATACAAAGGTCATAGATGCAAAGTTGCAAGTGTTGTGGAACAAGTATGAAGATCTGAGAATGAACCCAAATGAATCTTTTGATGAATTTTTTGACAGGGTAAATATTTTAGTGGAGGAAATGATAGGTCTTGGAGAAGTTATTAAAGATATAAAAATTGTGAAGTGCATCCTGAGAAAACTTCCACCTCGGTTCAATCTAAAAGTTTCTTTTTTGGAAGATAAAGAACTGAAAGAGCTGATGTTGGATAACCTGCACAGCACCATTATTGCATATGAAATGAGAAATGATGATAACGACACTATGGAAAAGAGGAAATCCAAAGAGGTGGAATTTAAGGCCATGAAGAAGCACACCATTGAATATTCTCATGAGGACGAAGAAACAGATAAGGTAATGTCATTCCTCTCCTCAAATCTTCAAATAAGAAAAGGAAAGTTCAAAGGGAAACTTCCAGTTTCTTTCTTTAGATGTGAAAAAGTTGGTCATATTTCCACAAGGTTCCCCCAAAAGTTTCAAGAAGAAAATGATTAAGATGAAGTTGAAATTCCCAAGAAGATATCTTCAGCCTATGTGAAAGGGAATAAGTAGTTCAAGAGAAATTTATTCAAGAAGAAGAATCTTCTTTCACAAGAAATAGACAGTTCAGATGAGTCTAAGGTTGAAGAGGTGGAGGAGATTGAAAATTGCAGAGATCGTGGAGAAAATGCTATGGTGGTAGTCATCGGTAGTTCTCAAGAGAAGAACGAAACTGAAGGTGATGATGAAGAAGAATAAGTTGAAGGAAGAATAGATATGCAAGCTGAGTTAGAGACTTCTTTTAAGGATATATATGTTTGGAGAGCCAAAAAAATAAATCTAACAAAGTTGTTCACAATGACAAACTCTATATGCAGCAGTAAGAAGAAGAGAAGTATGAGTTGATGGAAGAAATTGAGAAACTCAAGTTATCAACATCAGAGAACTCAGAATCAGTTAGTGAGTATAAGCTCAATATTTAGGAATGGAAAAGGGAGATAGATGGATTGAATAGAAAAGTGAAGGATCAAGTCAAGTGTATCGAAGATATTGAATAATAAGTGGTCAGTCTACGACGAAAAATGAAGGATCAAGAAAAACTTATGACCCCCAATGTGATATCAGAAAAGCAGGTCATTCAGAAGATAGAAAGGATGAAAGAGGAGGCTAGTAGTTCAGTAGAAGTAAAGTAGCAATTGAGCTCAGATTCCAAGGCCGAATTAGGGATTGATCAAAAACAAAAAGCTGTAAATATGGATGTCAGACCGCAAGCATCCACTCCGAGATTGAAGGTTGATTTGGGTAGAAAATAGAATCAGAATATTCAAAGACCCCAAAGGGAAACACATAGTGAAGAAGTAACACGAAGGAATGCACCTTATATCAGGTGTTATTGTTGTGTAAAGATGGTACATTCATAGTATGTGTGTTCTATAGCAAAGAGATATCGAAGGGAACAAAACAGAGGTGGTATCCAAATAGAGATTGGTTTTCCAGAACATATTTCTAAGGACACTATTTTTGGTGTGGAGGATTTGGGAACATGGCTAGGTAATGCACATCGACCATACAAAGAAATATGCCAAAGCAGAATCAAAATGTTCGCAAGAAGCAGACCAATAAACCAACAGGTCAGTTAAAATGCAAAAAATAGATTTGTGGCTTTGCAAGATGAAGCTAGTTCATCATACTCTGAGAAAGAATAGAATTCTCAATTCATGCTGAGTGTGAAAGAAAAAATATGGACCAAGAAGAAGAAGAATGAGAAGGTTGTGGTGGTAGAAATTTCCCTTAAGGCATCAGATCTCTCTGGTGTGTGGATCCTTGATAGTGGTTGCAAATCTCATATGAAAGGCAATAAGGATATTGTTACAGGCATAAAATATGAGAAAGAAGGAGTTTTCAAATTTGGAAACGATGAAGGCCTGAAGATTGTTGGCTCAGGAAAGGCCAAGTTTGGTTCAAAGAGATGAGACGTGTTGATGTCTTGGTAGTAGAGGGTCTTAGTCATAACTTTCTCAGTGTCAGTCAACTATGTGACTCTGGTCACTCTATCCTATTTACCAAGAAGATGTGTGTTGTGAAAGGAAAAGATAGAGAAGTCGTTTTATAGGGAAAAAGACAAAGGGAAATCTTTACCTTGTAAGTGGGGAAGAAGATATGTGTCTTTTATCCAGAGAGGAAGAATACAAGTTGTGGCATAAGAGACTTGGTCATCTATGACAACCATCTATGGAAGATCTTGTAAAGCATGATGCTACTAGAGACCTTCCCAAATTATCACGTGATCGTACTCATACGTGTGATGCTTTCCAAAAAGGGAAGATCATCAGAAAGACATACAAGCCAAAGGAATAGAAATTAACTAGAGTGCTCAAATTGGTGCATGCTGATGTTTGTGGACTGATCTCACCACGAGCCATAAATGGGAAAAGTTACTATGTCCTTTTCATTGATGATTATAGCATAATGTCCTGGGTATTTATCATTACCCATAAGAGAGAAGTGTTCAGTTGTATTAAGCAGTATAGGAGGGAATCAGAAAGGATGCTTGGGCAGAAAATTCTGAAGTTTCGTATTGATAACGGTACAGAATTCACAAACAGTCAAGTAGAATACTATCTCAAGAAACACGGGATAAGGCATCAAGTTTCATTAGTGATAACTCCCTAATAGAATGGCGTAGTTGAAAGGAGAAATCAAATCATCAACAACATGGCAAGAATGATGTTTATTGAAAAGGACCTACTGGATAAATTTTGGAAGGAAGCAGTTTTGACATCAGTCTATATTTTGAATAGGTCGTTGTTATGTCCGAAGGAAGGGAAGACTTATTATTAAATGTGGTACAGAAGGAATACAATTTTGAAATACTTTCGAATCTTTGGAAGTAAGTGCTTCATTCTCAACAAATAAAATCACAGGAAATTTGAGTCACGAGGAGATAATGGGATATTCCTTGGCTACTCAGGGAAAAGCAAAGCATATAAATGCTTCAACAAAAGGATGGGAAAATTTTTTGGGAGCAATGATGTCACAATAGTTTAAAATGAATAGAATACTCAACGACTCAGTGAACAGTTTCCGAATGAAATTGATGAGGAGGTAAGCAACATAGGGGGAGTAGAAGTGGTAGAGGCTGACTCAGAAGAAGATACTGATGATGAGAAAGAGGAAACAAAATCTGAATCTGCAAAGAATCCAAAGAGTCGAGCTGAAATTGATAGGGAAAATATCATTGGTGATCAGACGGCTCCAGTTCAGACTCGAAGAATGAAATCATCATAGCAAATATCATTTTTATCTCAGGTGGAGCCGAAATTTTTTTCCGATGCAGCTGGATATGAGTACTGGGTTCAGGCTATGAATAAAGAATTAGACCAGATTGATAAGAATCATACGTGAGAGATTGTTTTGAGGCCAGCAGATAAGAATTTCATCAGGACTAAATGGGTCTTTTGCAACAAAATGAACGAATATGGAACAGTGATTCGAAACAAATCATGACTGGTGTGCAAAGGATACTCCCAAATATAGGGTATTGATGTTGATGAGACATTTGCACCAATTTCAAGGTTGGAGAAAATCAGATTATTTATAGCCATAGCAATTCAAAGAAAGTTCAAAGTGTTCCATATGGATGTCAAATCTACATTTCAAAATGGGGTTCTGGAAGAAGAGGTGTACATTGAGCAGCCAGATGGTTTTCTCATTCATGAGGATGAGAACAAATTTTTCAGGCTGAAGAAGGCGTTGTATGGGCTGAACCAAGCACCAAGAGCATGGTACTTCAGGCTTGATCAGTACTTGAAGAAGATTGGTTTCCAGCATGGGGGAGTTTATTACAATCTCTATTTTATCAATGATAGTAATCAAAGTATGATGGTTTTGGTTTATGTCGATGACATAATATTTGGCGGATCAGATGAAGCTTATTGCAGACAGTTTTTCGAATTTATGAAAAATGAGTTTGAAATTTCAATGATTGAAGAGATAACATTTTTCCTTGGTCTACAGGTGACACACGGAAGGAATGGAACTTTCATTTCTCAATATAAATATTCCAAGGAGGTTTTAAGATGGTTTGGAATGGATAATTCCAAGGAGATGAAGACTCTGGTTTCTAGCCAGATGAAATTATCAAAAGATGAGGATGGTAAGGCTGTTAATATCACATAATACAGGAAAATTATTGGAATTCTATTGTAATTAACTGCAACAAGGATTGGCATTGATTTTTTCACATGCCAAGCAGCAAGATATCAGAGTAATCCTAAGTAAAGTCACATGCTTGCAGTAAAAAGAATACTTCGGTATATCAAGGGCATGTATGAAGTAGCATCTTGAAGATATGGGATTTGAAGTGAGGTCTCCGATCGGAATCCTGTGTGATAACTCAAGTGCTATCAATATTAGCAAAAATTCAGTTCATTACTTAAGGAAAAAGCACATTGAGATCAAATATCATTTCATCAAGGAGAAGGTGTAGAAAGGGCTTGTGAAGTTGGAGTATGTGCCTATATAGCTACAGGTTGCATACATTCTGACAAAGGCCTTACCCAAGGAAGCGTTTGAAAGGCATCGAATGGCTCTAGGAGTTCAATTGACTCCCCACACTTGAAAGAGTCTAGATGTGGAGCCCCCTCTCCCTAAGGTATGATGTGTTTTTTCCTAATGTGATTATATGTGTTCTCTACTCTGTTACAAACTGCAAAGGAGTGACATTTGGGTTCGTTGACAAAGGGGGAGAAAATAGTCATTGTTTAAGGGAGAGACAGTGTGGATATTTGATAAATCATGATTTATATTGGGAGAAGCTGACAGATGGATCAGAGATCATCTACATACAACCAGGGCCTATCCTCCCAATCCAATCTTTCAGGATTGCCTCTATAACTTACTATATTAGTTGACCATTAAAATTAGCCTTGACCATGTCACGATCATCTACATACAACCAGGGCCTATCCTTAGTCATATAGTGCCCGACCATCAAATTTTCAAAGTAGACCACCTAACCAGAAGCAAAATATCTCCAGTACTAGACAAGTCTCGGTACCTCATACAACGGTATCTACTACACCCCTTGGTAAATAATGACCCTATGCAATCAAAAATATTCCCCTAGAATAGAAGTATGATGTTTTTAAGAGCCTCCCCATCATACCTATGAGTCTATTGATTAATTAGTAACTATACCTATAAAAATAAATGTGTGAGACCCTTTTTGAAGCCTTGAAAATACCCCTTCAGATCTAAACTAAGGTATCCAGCACCGAGACCTACTATGAAGAAGATTCCTAATGAGAGGAATGTCAATTCATTATCTCATTTTATATAGAATATGAGGTTTTCACCATTTAAGGAGAACCTACACCCAATAAATATCACAGGCTAATTTAATGGCATATAAATCCACCACTTCCTTGTGGATACTAGCTTCAAGATAAATCTCATCCCAACATTAATTCTCTATAATATGTGACTTATAGAAGAATATATCACTCCTTCTAACATGAAAAATCATGGGTATGATAAGAGTGACTAGAATCCACATGCAAAGATTTGTCTAAAGCATCAATTCGGTTTCATGGTATCAAGCATTGAATTTATGGTAGTCTTGTAGGATACGGCCAACAACGCACTACTGGGAAGGCCCTAAATTCATTTTCATGTAGCGATCACCTCTTTGTACCATCAGTGCCTCAAATAATCCATGGATGGTCGAGTAGGGGTACTCCAAGGTGATTCATCCCCATTTGAGTCCCATGAGCCCCATTATCAGGATGCTGGTTACTAAAAAAGGGAAAGAAAATAGGTCCAAAATGATGGGGTTGAGAACATAAAATCCCCCAATGATCTAACATCTACTATAGTAAATCCATGGGTTTACTTGAAAGATATATTTGTTCTACCAATTTAATGTTTTTGACCAATGAAACTAGACCTAGAAGTTTGTTTCATTATCTCTAAGAAGAAGGAGTGCTCACAGATTACCACGTACTCCTACACTATACAAAACCATATAATATGAAAAGACCCTACTCCTACGAAGTACCAAGAAGTTATACCCATGGCCACTATTCCAAAACATTCTTTTATGTTCTATAATGTAGTTCTGACTTGATGAAATTCAACCCATCATTATTTCTTCAATGTTAAGAGTGGACCTCACAACTAGAAACCAAAAAATATTGGATTTACAGCTTTTGTTGCAACAATCTTTGTATAATGGGAACCCCTTGTTGAGGATTCTATATTCACCTAATTAGACACAAGTTATCCCTTAGGATCAACTGATCCAGATGAGTTAATTCCTTCCTCTAGTCCTCAAATCTCAGATGATAAAGAGATCTTGGATGATTCCCCTCTTGCATTCGAAGAGGGTTCCACAAAAACTATATATGAGTTAACTCATGTAAATTTCAACATAGAAGAAGATATTAAGCTAACACTGATTAGTGTAGTTATGTATTCAGAGTAATATAAGTAGTATGTGGAACTATGGAAACACACCAAAACATGTTCTACTAGAACTACAAAGAGATTCTAGAGATTGACCCTCAGGTTCCCATTCATCACCTTGGCCTCCCAATGGGTCACCATGGGTTCAAAAATCCTCCTAGAAAGATGAACCCCTCTCATGGTTTCATGGTTGAGGCTGAAGTTCACAAGATTATTAAATCAATTTTTTTTAGAGAGGTCCAGTACCCCAAATTTATTTCCAAGATTATAATAGTCAAGAATAATAATGGGAAGATAAGAGTCAACATTGAATTTCAAGACCTCAAATACCATTGACTAAATGATGAATTTCCCCTTCTGATGTTAGATTTATTGATTGTCCTTATAGTTAGGTTCTAGGACCTCTCCTTCATGGATGGACACTCTGGTTATAATTATATCCAGATATCCCCCAAGGATGAGCACTCCACCACCTTTAGGGAACCCCAATGAACTTTCCTCTATTAAGTGATTCCTTTTATCTTAAATAATGTTGGTGCTACTTACCAGCAAGCCATGTACCACATCATTAAGATAATTATAGGGATGTTGGTGGAGTGTTATGTGAATAATCTATTGGTCAAATACCACTAACATCGGAACCATATCAAGTATATTGATAAAGTGTTCATCTTTCTCAAAACCCTGACACTTGAAGATGAACCCTTTGATGTGTGAATTTAGGGTTAACTCCGTAAATTTTCTCAGACTTTTCATAAGATATAGAGGCATAAATATTGAACTAAAGAAAATCAAGGATATAAATCAAATGAATATACTAATAAATATTTAGGATTTATGAGGCCTATAGTGCCACTTAGCCTATAACCATCGATTTATTGAAAATCTAGATGGTGAGTGTAAGACCTTTTCAAGGAACATGAAAAAAGAATCATTTACCAGTGGAATGAGGACAACCAGACTACATTTGAGGATATTAATAAGTACATACTACAATCTCTAGTTCTGATGCCAATCATATTAGGTAAACCTTTGGTTATTTACATTACCACCCTAGAATGGTTCCTTGTCTCCCTTCTACCCAGAATAGTAATTAGGGAAAGGAAACAATCCTATATTATCTCATCCACATTCTCCTTGACACAAAAAAATAGATACTCCCCCATTGAGAAGATTTTCGTTGGTATTTTTAGTTTAGAATTTGTGAAATTATTGGTAGCACCATGAGATATAGTTGGTGTTTTAGGTTTACCAGCTAAAGTAAATCCTCAATATTACCACACTAACAGGATGATTGGAACACTTGGTGGTAATCCTCCAATAGTTCGACATCAGGTTTGTCTAACAAAAGGCCATAAAAGGCCAAGCACTGGAAAAATTCTTGGTCTCACATCAATACCCTGAAGAACTAACCATGGATATTTATTTTCCATAAGAAGATATTATCTCAGTGGATTAAGTAGTACCATATTGGAAGATTCATTTCAATGGTGCCTCATGAAGTTTAACTGGTAAAAGAATCAATGACCCCATACTCGGTAGGGTTGGCCTTGGGATCATTTTCATTATTTTGGCATAATACATCATGTGGTACTAATTCATATTATTAGAAGGTTTCACTAATAATTAGGAAGAATATAAGGCTCTTATTACTGGTCTCGATTTTTCCCTCACAATTGATGTTCCCTATTTTCTTATGAAGGGAGACTCTAATCTAGTCATCAAACAAATCAACGGTGACTACATCGTCATAAAGAAAGATCTTGTACCCCTATTAGAATGTAATCATTAGTTGATGGACCAATTCCATTTCTAGATGAAGTTGGACAATTTTTTTTAAAAGGTGGTGTCTCAGTAAAAGACCAAGACACAATTTATTAATAAGAAGGGGATATTACATGATTCTGAAGTTAGGGATTTTTTTACAATCCCTTTAACAAAAAGGTAGGAACTTAATAGGTAGATCCTCCTTCCAAGTAATGTCCTGACTGTTACCCATGTTAGAAAGACCATCAGCAACCTTATTCGTTTCACGAAAGGTGTGTGTGGCAATGTAGTTGATCTCTAAGAGTGAAGCCCGGAATCTCATCCAGAGGGTAGTGATCGGCTAAGCTAGATGTATTTCTCCATTCTAAATAGCTTGGACAATGTTGGTTGAGTCACTATCAATCCAGATGTTGTTACATCCTTTTTTCTTGATGAAATCCATAGCATGAATCACACCCATCAATTCAACATGCAAGGACGAGGCTGTACCGCAGCGGCCAAAGAAGCATCCATGGAATCACCCATTAAAATCTCTGAAGATATCACCACAACCATAAGGTCCTGGATTTCCTTTGGAAGCTCCATCAACATTCACTTTAATCCATCCTAGAAGTGGATTTTTCCAGAATACTTCAAAGGCGCACTTCGGTTGTCTATAGATACCATCAACTCTGAGGTGAAGAAGTATCTCGAAATCACCAACGGAGTTGTCATAATAT
Organism: Viscum album; assembly: GCA_963277665.1. Classification (NCBI taxonomy): domain Eukaryota; kingdom Viridiplantae; phylum Streptophyta; class Magnoliopsida; order Santalales; family Viscaceae; genus Viscum; species Viscum album. Next base: position 1,844,747,429 of record OY728136.1, read on the forward strand.
GATTTCTGTATCTAATCGGCATCCTTAATGTCCATTCAAATTCACGTCTGTCCTGTATTACTAGGTTGTATAATGGTTGAGACAATACTTTTTCAAGGTTGGTTGCCTCTATTACATAGCCCATATAAGATAACTTGGTCATTCATGTTTCACATCAAAGGGTCATCTCCCCCACCACTTCCAAAGATGATGAAAATTAGTACGTATAACACCTAGATATTGGTACTTATATAATAGGGCCCTCAAATTCCCCCATAGTTTAAAAACTTCCCAATTTTATGACACCCTTCATTAGGTATCTCCAGTATGGAATTCTTCTAATGGACTGAGCCAAGCATGAGCGACTCTATCAGCATGAAGTGAATTTTAACCTCCAAAGTAGACCTAACCTTGACCAAACACTCTACAAGTTTGGATTAGATGGAATTATCCTCTATTACATCCAAGGTGGTGAGATTCCTCAAGTTATGCAAGAGGTCCATGTCAGATCCTATGGATCCCATCAAGCAGGATTGAATCTATCCCACCAAATCGAAGTTTGTGATAATTTTGGCACACCATATTTCATATCTATATTGAGTTCACCATGGGGTTTCATTCATGAAAAATATACACAAAATTTGTGAATAAATTATCATAGATTATCCACAGTACCAAATTTTCTTGTCTCTTTGCAGTTTGGGGGATTGATGTAGTGGGTCCCAACCCACTAGCAATATCTCGATAGTATAGGTTCATTTTGACTGCAATAGACTTATTTTCTAAATGTTTAGAAGTATTTACCCTAAAATAATTCAAAACCTGGTCCATTATTGATTTTTGGATGTCTTACATCATCCACCAGTTTAGGGTTCTTTACAATATTATCACAAAAAATGTCCCTAAATTTTGGGCTACCGAGATGAAGAAACTGTATGCCATGTATAACATCTTGTCCCACCCTACTTCCCAATACAATGTAAAGGAGAATGGATAGATCAAAGTGTTAAAAAACCCATCTCTAAAATCATGTATAATATGGTGGATTAGAACAAAAATATTTGTCCCAATATTCTCCTTAATTCCATTTTGGATTATCAGAAAACAAATAGATATAATATCCCTACGACACCATACTCCCTAGTGTATGAAACAGTGCCAGTTTTACCTATTGAGGTTCAGTTTTGGTCACTCAGAATGGTTATTTATAACCAATATACTTCATATAGAATAGAGTAAGTTTTTCTATATGAGTTGGAAGATATTGAAGAAAATAGGCTTCATGCATTGCATAACCTAGAGAGGCGTTAGAATAGGGCGGCAAGAGCACTCAACAATAAGGTCTATCACTACTCCATCCTCCAGGGTGGCATGGTATTGTCACTGATAATAATGATGATACCAGGAAAGAAGATTCCAATGTTGGATCCCAAATGGTAAAAGACTTATATTATCCATAAGGTATATTTCAATGGAGCATACTCTTTTATTTACATAGATGGAGGAAATATCACACCTCCCACCAATGCCAAGTTCCTTAATAAGTACTTAAAATGAACATTAAGGTCTAAGAATTATGACCTTAAACTATTTTTAACAATGTTCCAAGCTTTATGACCTTAAACTAGTAGATTAACCTTTGATATGAGATCCATGACCTTAATCTAGTAGTATCCATAGTACGATCTGTATGAATCTAAATTAAAAATCCCAACATCCTCAGCACATGATATTAAACAGTAGACATACCATGTGTAATGACCTGTATTTTCATGAAGGTATAGATAATGTTTTTGATCAAATTCCTTTAAAAGGGGGGTCATAATGTTACCCAATGAAGTGACAAAGGTCACTGGGGTGTTCAGGGCTTGTTCGGATCCCGGGACCCAACAAATTTGGGAAAAAACTAGGTTGCACGGTTAGTAAAAACTATGCCCCTCATCCCGTACGGTCTCTACTAACCATGTGGAGTGAGATAGAGGAGTATCAAGGGACATAAGATTTTCCTAAAACTGTACAACCTAATACATATGACCATGTGAAAACTTAAAAGTTTTAACATAGGCCTTTTGCATGATTTGTGCATGGTTTGGAAAACCATGTATCTTAACTATGTAGGGTTTATCTTTGGATAGTGGCTTGAGTACGGTTTACCCAAGGTTTTTCCAAACTGTACATCCAAACTGTATGTCACCTATTTTGAGGGTGAAATTACCAAAATGTCTTTAATGATTCTTTTAAAACCTTTTTTTATTTTCTTCCTTCTCATTCCAGCAGATGAAACACTCATCCTACTCCCATGAGCTCCCAAGATTATCCTCTTAGGTATTGTGATATCTCCCACATCTGAAGTCCAAATCAAGTATCGTCAAAAGAATCAAATCCATATTGGTAAGATATATAATCCTTTCCCTTCCTATTTTAGTTTATATTCAGATTTTTGTGCTATTTAGTGAAATCTCATTTTCCCAATTCTTAGAGAATTGGACCAGTTCAATGTTTTTTTCCCAACCTACATTGATTTTGAGGCTTCCATTATATGAGGAGTATCTAATGGTCCTAAGGTAGGTTGTATTGTCATTTTTTCAAAAAGTTTTTGTGTTTTCATAGATTTATCATTATGTTTCCCACCGTCCTTTGTCATACATCACCTTAAAAGTGTTTTATTCATTCTTAATTATTATACACACCATTTTGTACTCTAGAGGATTGTTGTTATATAAATAGAGGATTCAAACCTTGATCATGAACACCCTTTGGGTGTGCCGGATAGATTTCCCCCTTTATGATTAATTGTTTCAATGTATGGAATTCCTTCTAACCATTCATCTTGGGTTGTAATTGAATTTTCCAACTTCTATAAAAAAAATATAATGAACCCAAGAGCCACCTAGGTGTTTGAATTTCTTATAAATAGAATTTACCATGGAGGTAATTTCCCAAAAGACTATGGAGCCTTCTAAGTGCCCCCATTGAACCTTGTAAATTGGTTTGTAATTTCATGCATCAATGAATTTAAATGCTTTGGATAATTAAATGTCTTAATTATATTGGATGTATTATTCATGATTGTTTTAATTTCCTTAAATTAATTGAATGATTTAAATAGAATGAATTATGAAATGCTGTCAAGGTCCCACCAATCATTTATTATTTTATTAAATGCATTTATTAAATTGTTATTCCTTGGTTATAATGGGATTGGTAAATATAAATAATGAGAGTTAATGCCTCTTAAATATTGTTATAAATATTATTATTCCTTGGTATAGGTTTTTTAATGATAATAAGGGTTCGGTTGGGCATGACGATTCACACTCCCTTATATCAGGTATTGAGCATGATGTCTTGCATCATTGACTATATATAGATAGTGGGCATGACGCACCACGTCCATTGCTTCGAGTGTTGACATAATGACTCACCAAAATCTCATGTGATGATCATGATGTCTCCCACTCATTATTATATGTAGGTCATATACCCTTTTGGATTGATTTTATAGGATCTTTTATACTGGTTATGTATTTATGAGTTACACCCCAGTCTAGCCAGCACCTAGTATTCCATGTATATGGCCACTTAAATCCACACATACTTGGTTCATATAAGTATATGAAATATAAAACAATACTATATATATATATATTATACTATATATATAGTGGTAAATCATATGCATGTTCTAGTCATGAGCCGAAGAAAGTAGAGTCGTCAAGTTCCTTTTAGGAACCTGAGCAGGCTATTATTTATTTATTCAGCATTTTATATTATTTCATTCATACTTGCACACTATTTAGCTATGATAAATACTTGGATTACTTCTAGACACCATTGTAGTGGCCTACTATGATTTCACCCTACTTGTGATGCCTTTGGTACCTGATTAGATTACTTATCCAAAAAAATGGATAAGGGAAAGTGGTGTCCTATAGATTCATGATATGATTTGCATATAGTTAGAGAATATGAGAAAAGTACTGGGAATATGATCAATATTCCAGTGGATAATTTTGTGTAATTTTTGTATAGCATGATTTTATATTCGCATCCCCTGTTCCCCTTTGGTATATTAGCATGCCATGGACACACGTATATGATACTTCCTAGTGGATTTTGATTATTATTACTTAACTCAGTTATTTGTTATTTTGTTTCTTATTTATTATGTATTTTGATATATATGATTCTATTAATGTATATTTATGGTTGTATCTGTAGTTCCAATATGATATAAAGGTATAGTCTCCCCATTGTACCACCTTCACACCATCGCTGCAATTTGGCAGCCTTTGGCATATGAGGAGGTTCACTTGAGGCTATATGACCCATAGGCTCAGGGTACGGGTTAAGTGGATCATGTTTTAGGATGTTACAAAGTGCTATCAGAGTGTATGTTTCCTTTTTCTTACTGTTAGGATACTAGATAGTATATTAGGAGTTAAAGGAATTTGGAAATGACCTTATTCCTAGACGTAGCTTACCCAAGAATAGGGGAAATCCAAATTACCTAGTATGGGAAATTTCAGTTATTATTTTCTCTTGTTATGGTTAATACAAATTCATAATTGGTTGATGCACACATCTTGTGATGTTATTATTATTATTATTATTATTTAAATTATGATTTCTATTACTTGCCCTTGTGAAATTAGTGAATTGAATTACTGCATCATTATAAGCACAATAAGACTAATATGTAATGAATTTTTTCATGCCATGTCTATTTTTAGCCTACATTTTCCTATTTCATATTAATAATGACTTAATTATTATGTATTGAAATGTGATAACATTTCTTACAGGTGATTAGAAAACATAATTAACACTTAAAGTTTCTGCCTTAACCTAACAGTGTTTTCCTACATTGGTTAAAGCAGACACTTTAAATTGTCAGTTATGGCACATTGATCCATGAACCATTGGTCGCATGGGTTGGAACACGTTATGGTGTGGGTTAAGTGGATTCCATATTTTGGTTCATAAGGAGTATGGGCCCTTATGGATCCTAAATGTTTATCCATCTAATTCAACCATTTAAAGATATTTAATTCCATAAATGAGCATAAAAATAATCAATTGAATATAACTTATAAATTAAATATCCATATTATATATGTGAAATAGAGACCCATACCTAAACTTATCCTTAGTAGTGGTAATTTGGTCTGTCTTTTGCATTTTTATGGACATTATGGTCTCTTCTATTACCTAGACCTGAATTTTGGAGCAAGCAGATAGGCTTGATCATTTCTATAGGAATTTTGTGTACCTATACTAGTTTTCTATCTATAATATTTTCAATTATTATGAACTTTTATAAGGTGCATGTTTGGAATTTTAGTATCATTCCCCATAATGTTATCCAGTCGTACACCCTGAAGGTGGTGATGACCATACACTTGAGGTGGTGTTCCTTGAGCTTCTAGTGGATCCTCCTACAATTCCACATGTGGAACCTCTTATTGTTCCTAATATAGAAACTGAAACCTAGTTCCATGAAGGATTTCTATATATGTTACAATCTTTGAAAGGTTTTTTTGAACTTCCCTGAGTATAGATGAGTTGAATTGAGAGTTCCAATAGTAGAATAATCTCATATTTTATAGGGATGGAGTACCATAATTTGTTGAGTCATGGATCAAATCAATTATTTCTATATTAGATCATTTGGAGATGCCTCTTGAGGGGAGGGTTAAACTTGCTACTTATATGTTGCATGATTCTGTGAAGCGGTGGTGGGAAGTCATTACCCAAGTATATCGACATAGAGATATGGTTTGGGAATATTTCTAGACATTTTTATGTGAATATTTATTTCCCTATACTTTTAGATATGATATAGATATAGAATTTATGAACCTACAATAGGTAGGTATGTCTATTATGGAATACTATGCTCATTTTAATAAGTAGTAGCAGTTCGTTCCTACTCTAGTAGGTGATGATCTTATGACCTCCAGTAGATTCGAGGATGGGATGGTATATGCCATCTATACATAGGTAAATTTCTTTAAATTGAAAACCATATTATAGATACCTAACTAGGACCTTATTACATAGTAAAATTTGATGGAAGCTAATGGTGTGAGTTAGGGCAGTTTTGCACCTAGATCTATCGATGATTCTTCTTATGGGTGAAAGAGGAATTTTGAGAAAACTCATGGAGGTAGCAGTAGTCATGATCCTCATGCTAATATATTTATGATATGTCATTAGTGTGGTAATTTGGGACACCAAAATCCTCAGTGCTTATGGGATCTAGTAGAATGCAGAGGCTGTAGTATGATGGGCCATATCCAGAATTTCTGCAGAACTTTTCCTTCAGTGCCTAGAGAGTAGGGATCTAATCCTACTTCATGTTTTGGAGTGGTGTGAGTAGGATCCCGATAGGTAGGAAGCTAGAATACCACCATCCAATTAGGGTGAGGTGGCAGTCGAAGAAGAGGTAGTCAGAATCATTATTCTCATTACCATCAAAGCAGGCATGCTCAGGGCAGTCAGGTAGTGAATCTAGGTTGTAGTACAAGCTAGTTAAATTCATTCCAGACTACATAGAATGAGCAGAGCACCATACCTTATAATTTATGAGGTAATATTCTAGTATCCTTCACTTTAGTGTCTGCTTTATTTGACAAAGGTGCATCTCACTCTATTATATATGAGACTATTATGGGAAATTTGGGCCTCAAGATCAAACACTTACATGTAATTATGATGCTTAATGCCCCATTAGGTATCCAATCAGAGGGAGCTCTCCATTTTAAGGACTATCCCCTCGATATAGGTGGATACCGATTCAGGTGGAATCCTTTCATCACCAATATTATAGGCTTTGATATAATCATTATGATGAACTGTTTAGTTCCCTATCAAGAAAATATTGACTTCTATTGTAGTATGGTGAAGTTTACATCACCAGAGAGTGTTAGGCATGTGCATAAGGGAGAATGGGATGTCAATGAAATTATATTTGGTCCAGATCAACAGAGGATTGGAAATGTGAAAACTCATTTTTTGAGTTTGTTACCGAATGACTAGGGGTTACAATTTTCTTTTTTCCCTCCTGTGGTGGAGAGTTTCAGGGATGTATTTCCTTATGAATTCTTTGGTTTACCTCTAGTTAAAGAGGTAGAGTTCACTATTTAAATAGTTCTAGGGGTAGTGATAGGGACTATTCCTCCTTATAGGATTGCACCTATAGAGATTATAGAGCTCTAGAAGTAGTTGGAGGATCTATAGGATAAATGTTTCATATGCCCCATCACTTCTCCTTGGGATTCACCAATACTTTTTTCTAAGAAGGTGGATGGTACCCTCATATTTTTCATGGATTACCATCAATTTAACCAACTCACAGTAAAGAATCGGTATCCATTTCATTAAATAGATGACCTCTTTGATCATTTCCACTGAGAAAGAGTCTTTTAAAAGATATATTTGAGGTCATACTATCATTAGGTGTGTGTCAGGTCATCAGAAATACCTCATATAGATTTCAAGAGTAGGTAAGGTATATACGAGTACCTATTCATGCCATTAATACACAAAACACACATGTAGTATTAATGGATCCTATGAATTGGGTTTTTCAATCATATCTAGATTCATTTGTGGTATTCTTTGTTTAAGATATCTTAATGTATTATTAATCTCGACAAAATCTTTCCAACCATATTGATATCATAATAAATACACTGATAGAGAATTAGATCTATGTTAAGCTTAGTAAATTCCACTTTTGGATCGATAAAGTACACTTCTTAGGTCACATTATCTCAGAGTCAGGAGTTTCATTAGACCTAGAAAAAGTGCGAGATGTAGTTTTATATGATAAACCCAAGATTTTTTTTGAAATAAAATGTTTCTTGGGTCTAGAAGGATATTACATATGCTTAATTTGGGATTTCTCATGTCTTGTAGCACCTCTTATGGGATTGAAAAATAATGGTATGAAATTAGTAAGGTCGGATGTTTTTGAAGAAGAATTTCAAGAGTTTAAGGGAAGATTAAATTCGGAAAAAATAATAATTTGTTCGGAGCTCGGAAAAATATATACTATTTATTATTATGCATCAAATATTGGGCTGGGATAGGTTCTAATTTAGGATTGCTGAGTCATCATGTACATGTATCATCGGTTGAGGCTTCATGATCATAATTACCCAATGCATAAACATGAGTTATCTACTATATTTTATTCCTTGTGCTTTTGGAGACATTATTTACTTGGAGAGAATTTTTTGGTATTCACTAATCACAAAAGACTCAAGTACATATTTACACAGTGGTATCTAAATATCTAGTAGCACGTGTGGGTTGAGAACCTATAATCATCTGATTTTGACCTTACCTACATGCTTGGGAAGGGAAATGTATTAGAATATTATCTAATATAGAAGACTCGGATACAAGCAGTTCAGGAGGATAGTGGTAAATGGAATCTCATGGACTTGTTTTCAGATATTCATATTGAGGTTCAAGAGGACCATGGTCATAATATCCTCTCAGCCTTAGTAGAAACTTCTAATCTTCTATAAAAAGTAACAATGATGCAATTCTATGATCCTAATGTCCTTTTCCTAAGGTAAAGCTTCTCGAATGATGACACATATTTGGGTTGGACTATTGATGGGGATGATACTTTACTATTCCATGGGTGTGTATGGGTCCTAGAATACATTAAAGAGGAGTTGATGTGGGAATTTCATGCCTCAACTCAGGTAGTTTATCACGGTCTCACCAAGATATATTGGGACTTATGGCACTAGTGTTGGTGTCTTGGTATAAAATGGTAGATTTCCATCTTCATCACCTGGTGTTCTACTTGTCAGTAGGTGAAGATGAAACATCAGTGTCTAGTGGGGCTTTTAAAGCCATTATCCATTTCTGAGTGGAGATGGAATGATGTTTCTATGGAATTCATGATTGGTATACCCAGATCACCTCCTAGAAATTATACATTGTGGGTTTTCATTGACTATTTGATGAAGGTCACACACTTCATACCTGTGAAAGCAACCTTCTTGGTGAATGAGTTAGGGAGGTTGTATATACAGAAGGTTGTATGCCTTCATAGAGCTCCATGGTATATCAATTATAATAGAGACACTAACTTTACATCATGATTCTGGTGGGGGTTTCTAAAATCCTTGGGTGCACAGGTGTTTATGAGCATGGCATATCACCCACATATTGATGAACAAATCGAGCATATGATTTAGGTGTTATAGGACATGATTTGTGCATGCGTACTAGAATTTAGGGGTTACTGGGAGAAATGAATTCCCTTCATTGAGTTTTCATTTAATAATATCATTTAGGATACCATGTAAATGGATCCTTATAAAGTATTATATGGTAGGACTTATCGTTCACCTCTATGATGGATAGAGGTATGGGAGGTAACTACTCTAGGAACATGTATCATGCAAGAGACTATAGAGTGTGTCAAATTGATCAGAAAGTGTGTGATGATAGCTCAGTCCAAATAGTAGTCGTATTCCAACAAACACTGCTAAACTCTTGAGTTCGGGGTTAGAGACTGGTTTCTCTTGCGAGTCTCACCCAAGTTGGGTCATAAACATATTCAGAGGTAGTTTAATCTTTAACCTAGGTTATTTGGACCCTTTGAGGTTTTAAAATAGATTAGACGAGTAGATTAACATATAACACTTCCTCAGAGATACCAGTTTATGAATGATGTATTTAATGTATCTCAACATTGTAAATATTATCCAAAACCATCACATGTCTTTCAACCTAATGAGGTTGAGTAGGATGTGGATTCTTCCTTTGAGGAGTGTCTCATCTATATTGTGTATTATAGCATGGATACACACCAAGGAAGGTAAATTCATTTGGTAAAGGTTCTATAAAAGCACAGACAACTACAAGATGAGACCTAGGAATGAGAAGATTACATATGAGCTCATTGACTGAAAATATTTACAAACGATGACTCTTTAGTCTTAGAATGCCAACTCGGGATGATTTTATTTGAGGGTAGGTTGTAACGACCCATATTTTCATGAAGGTAAGGCCCTTTTTTATTCAAATTATTTAAAAGTGCCTTATAATGTTACCCAATTGAGTCACGGAGGTCACTGAGTTTTCTGGGTCTTATTCGGTGCTTGAAATCCTGTAAATTTGAAAAACAAACTAGGCTACATGGTTAGTAGAAATAATAAGGCCTAGCACACACAGTCTATACTAAGAGTACAGGGTGAGACACAAGAGCAATAAGGGTCGCATGGTTTTTCTAAAATCATGTGACCCAAGGATCGTGAATTTGTGAAAACTATAGAGTTTTGATAGAGTATCTTCACATAGTTTGTTCATGGTAATGGAAAATATGAACCCTAACCATCTAGGGTCTCTCTTTAGACAATTTCTTGAGCACGATTTGTGAACAGTTTTCCCAAACCATGTGACCTATATTTTGAGGGTAAAATGTCTAAAATTCATTTAATGGTTCTTTTAAAACCTTTTCTATTTTCCTCCTTCTCATTCCAACAGATGAAACAGTCCTCCTCCCATGATCTCCCAAGATTCTCCTCTTAAGTATTGTGATATCTCCCATGTCTGGAGTCCAAATTAAGCACTTTCAGAAGCATAGGATCTATCTTGTTAAGATCTAAAATCCTCTCCCTTCTTATTTCAATTTATCTTCGAATCCGTTTCACTATTTAGGTATAGGCTAATTTTCCTTATTTTCGTGGAATTGGACCATTTATTCATTTTCTTCCAACCTACAATAAATCTAAGGCCTCCATCAGATGAGGAGTCATCAACATCCCTAAGGTAGGTGGTATCATCATTTTCCTCAAAAGTTTTAGTTTTTTTATAGTTTTACCTTTGTTCGGCACTCCATCCTTTGTCACATTTTTTCTTAAAAGTGTTTTATTCATTATAAATTATTATACACACATTATTATACTCTCGATTATCAATTTTATGTAAATAGAGGATGCTAACCTCAATCACAGACACCCCTTAGATGTGCTGGATGGATTTTACCCTTTATGATTAATTTTTTAAATGTTCTGAACCCCTCATAAACATTAATCATGGGTTATAATTGAATTTTACTACTCCTATTTAATTTTTTAATGAACCCAATCACCACCTAAGTTCTTGTCTTACTTATAAATGTAATTTTCCATGTAGGTAATTACCTAAATGACTATGGTACCTTCTAAGTTCCCCATTGAAGCTTATAAATTTGTTTTCTTCATATTTATTCATTGAATTTACATGATTTGGATAATTAAATGGATTAATTATATTTGATTTATTATTCATGATGGTTTTCCTTTCCTTAAATTAATTGAATGATTTAAATCGAATGAATTATGAAAATGTGGTAAGGACACACCAATCATTGCTTATTTTATTAAATGCATTTACTGAATTATTATGACTTAGTAATAATTAGCTTGGTAAATATAAATAATGAGAGGTAATGTACCATTAAAGTTGTTATAAATATGTTTAATCCTTTTTATAGGTTGTGGAATGATGGTAAGGGTTCATTTGGGCATGACGATTTACACTCCCTTACATCGGGTGTTGATCATGATGCCTCACACCATTGACTCTATCTATATGGTGGGCATGATGCACCACATCCCTTGATTAGGGTGTTTAAAAGATTACTCATACATCTTATTGAGTGATGTTCATGATGTCACCCACTCATTATGAGATGTAGGGAATGTACCCTTTTGGATTGATCTTATAGGATTATTTAGACTAGTTATGAATGTTCGGGTTATGCACAGGTCCATCCAGCACCTAGTATTCCAGGTATATGGCCAATTACATCCACATGTACTTGGTTCGTATAGGTGGATTAAATATATAACTATACTTTATATATATATATATATATATATATATATTATATTATATATATTGGTTGATCAAATACTCATTATAGCCATGATCTGAAGTAGGTAGAGATTTTAGGTGTCCTTGAAGAACCTAAGTGTGATAATATTTATTTACTCGTCATTGTATACTATTTAATTAAAATATGCACACTTTTTAACTATGATAACATATTGGATTGCTTATAGACACCATTGGTGGTGGCCTACTGGTATTTTATCACACACCCTATTCAGGCCACCTTTGGTACCTATGTAGACTACTTGTCTACAGGAATGGATTACAACAAGTTCCTTGTTATGGATTCTTGATATGATTTTCTTATAGTTGGATTATAGGAGCATAGGACCAAGCATATTCTCAAAATTATAGTGGATAATTTTTTTGTCCTTTTGTACTTTTTGTATAGCATGATTGTATATTATTGTCCCTTATTCCCCTTTTGTGTATCAGTATGCCATGAATTCATGTATATGACATTTCCTAGTTTAATTTGATTATTATTCCATTGATTTGTTGTTTATTCTTTTGGTTATTTTTTATTATGTTTTTTATATATATTATTCTATTTTTGTGTGTTTATTATTGTATCTAGTGTGCTACTCTGATATGAGGGTATAGTCTCCCCACTATACCACCTTTACATCCTCACTGCTAGTCGGTAGTCTCTAGTGTACGGGAAAGAGTGCTTGAGGCCATGTGACCAACCATCTCGAGGTATGGGTTAAGTGGGTTCATTATGTTACACCTTGTATAAACCCATGATGCCTCATATGGAAAGTATGAGATGAAAAAATCCCAACACCCTTAGTATACAATGTTAAATTTTTCCCCTACACAGTATGAACCTAGGATGCCTCATATGGTAAATATAAGATGATTCCAAATCAAATACCTCAACACAAGATGTTAAAATATATCCTTACCCTATTCAATATGAATGGGATGCCTCATATGAAAAATATGAGATTATTTAATATCCACTCTGAAGAGGATGTCACCCCTCAAACATCCATCTTCTATCAACCATGTTTCATAACTACATATGGATTGATTCCCATGACTTATGGGATATGTTGTGATTCTTGGATCTTACATATAATACCTAGACTTAGATCCAACCTATTTTAGGGCCTCCCCTAGTCCAAACCTCATGAATTTATACTACATTTAACTAGTTTTAGGATTACTTTGTGTGTTGTAAGGACTTCTTGACTCATTCATCACATAAAGATTAAATTATTTTATGCCACCAAAGAATCCTTTAATTACCTACAACCATAAATGTCCAAGAATTTTGACTTTAATATAGGTTCACCCTCCTCTCTATAGCCCATTCTTCACATAGTTTTCTTTACGCCTGGTATTTCAATGAACCAACACCCCCATCTCTTTTTCATCTCATCCTCAGTCAAAAGGAAAACCACTACTAGTGTCAGTATTATACCAGACCGTGTTCCATAACTATATGTGGATTGGTTTCCATTCTTATGAGATACATAGTAATGACCATACCTCTTATCATGGGTTTAGAATCCAACAATAACTCATTTTGGGGTCTTTCCTCCCTCTTCATCATAACTTCAACTTTTTTCCAATGTGTCTCAGAAGATTGTGTGGAAAAGGGTATCCTTGGACCTCCTTTCACATTGGTTTATCATGATTTCCTATCATATATGCCTATTTTTGACACCAACACCCTTTGGTATGAGCTCTACAACTATAAAATAGTAGCATCCATAATATGAGTTTTGTGACTCTAAACTACAAATCCTAATTTCCTCAACACATGAAATTAAACTATAGCCTTACCCTATGTGACGAAGATAGGATGCCTCATATGATAAGTGTGAAAAGAATGAACCAAAATCCTCAACACATGACATTAAACTATATCCTTACCCCATATAAACTTGGGATACCTCATATGAAATATGTGAGATGAACCAAAACCAATATCCACATCACATGATGTAAAACTATAACTTTACCCCATATAAACCTAGGATTCATCATGTGAAATATGTGAGATGAACCAAGGCCAACATCCTCAGCACATGATGTTAAATCTTAGCTTGACCCCATATAAAACAGAGATACCTCATATAAAGATGTTAGATGAACCAAAACCAACACCCTCATTACATGACATTAAACTATCACCTTACCCTATGTGATGAATATGTAATTCCTCTTACAAAAAATATTATATGACTCTATATCCTTTCCAGAGAGGACACTAACCTTCTAGTGTTCATCACCTACCATTCCAAGTCCTGGAACTATGTGTGGCTTGATTCTCATTCCCATGGGATATATAGTGATTCCCATATCTCTTATCATGGTTATATCCCTACCATTAACTCATTTGGGTTCTTCCCACTCTGATCTATGATTGATCCTTCATTACCCACATTTTCATTTAGTGTGTTTGAGCGTATAGTAAGATAGCCTCTAGGGAACAGAAAATTTACTCCAGGATATTTCCCACTTCTATGTATACACTTCATTATTTTTTCAATTTGGATAATATCATCCTTATGATATGAATAAGATCTCTAATGAAACTAGTGCCTTGACACACTATCTCACCTACTATCTTGGGTTGATACTTTAAAGGATCCTTAGTAATAGATAGTGGTTCTCATGTTTTGAACTCATTTAATAATTGATCCTACATTTTTGTACCCCATCCTTGACTGACATAGGTGTGGAACATATGTTTTGAACATGGTAAGTATTTTTTCTGCACCCATCAGTCATTCCCATTTTACTATCTAGGTCATAGAATTCATGATCTACCTTAATAGGACTTCCTTGAGCTAGTCACATTTACCCCTTATTGTATATACCCTCTATAAACAATGGGAACTCTACACCACTCCTTTTTTATCACATTGAGCATGGATCATGTGGACTTAGTGTTTGGGGAGGAATTTACCTAAGAAAGCTTGGGACACATGGGTTATCCTATGGTCTAAACACTAAGACCTTTAAATAGGAATCTAGGTCCAATCATTATAAAGTTAAATTGTGTTTGATTTGTCTCAGAGTTGTTCTGTGTAGTAGGGTATCCCTATATCTTTCTTCATGTTGGGTGACCTCTCTTTCATTCCATGCGGATTCCATGGAGACGCCCCCCCCCCCCCACACACACCACCAAGAATTATGACCTTAAACTATTTTCTACTCCTAGTCCAAGAACTATGACCTTAAAGTATTTATAGATTATTTTTCTGACTATAATGACTTTAAAATGACCAAGGAAAGATTCACATATGTCTGTCATGTTGGAAACCCATTGGGGAAAACTGAGTGAAAGTCATACTCCTTCCTTCTAGGTCACTTTCACTACCTGGTAAAAAGTAAGGGATTAAATAAAAAGGTGTAAAAGCAGTGAGAAACACCTTGGGATAAAAAAGAACCTAGTTGTGCTCAATGGACCCATATATTTAGTAAAAAGTTAGATCAATTTTCCTCATGAGCTTCTCTATGAGGTTCCACCCATGTATTCCCTATTCATGCATCCCACTACCTTGACTAAACATTATCAATTCCTAATGGTTCACACGTCATGGTAATAAGATGCTAAACTATGGTATGAAAATCCCAATAATATGATGTTAAACTATAAAATTAATCACCCTCATTGTATGATGCTAAACTATGTTTAAAATTTCATTTCTGCAAGACATTAATCTACAAAACCTCTGTCTTCATTGCATGACTTAAATCTATAAAGCATCTAAATCCCTTTATGGAGAAGTCTGTTCCCCCCTTCAGTTCTAGTCACTTACTACACCATTTAAGTTTCTCAATAGTCAAATTGAATCCATGATATAACTCGCCATATAATATGATTATAACCATTGTTTAGACTAACATGCTTACTAAATGTGCTCAAAGACCCTATGGTAAAAATTTGAGAGTGCTGAAATCTATCCTTAAATTACCCTAATTCAGCCCCACACTTTGTGTCCCCCTATATTTGGATCCCTATCATATTTTAGGTCTAGACTCACCCCCCTCCATAGTAATAGTTTCTGGACACACTAGCTCACCTACCATCTGGGGCACATGCTTTGAATGAATTCCAATGGAATTTTGAAAGGTCCGATGTTTCAAACATGGTCAACAGTCAAACCACATTTGTCTATCCCCATACCTGATGGATCAATAGTGGGATATATATTTCAAACATGGTTAATAACCATCCTCAATCATACTATAACCCCCTTTGTGTCCCAAATATTGGGAATCACATTTCATATTCTCCATCACTCCACATTGTTTAGGTTGAATTCATCGCCCTTAGAGTTTCCTCATTTTTGTGATAGTGCACATTGAAAAAGAAAATCATTTGTATAGAGGGACCCATTCTCCAACCAAGATTTTCCAGTCATAATACTCCTAGTGGTCAATAAATGACTGAAAACCTAAGTATTTGACCATTGTATGTAACTCTTATATGAATGATCAACCTTATGTTTTTTCCTTATTTCCCACACCATCAAGACTCAATGGGATTTGGGATTTATTTTTTATTATATCATTGATATGATTAATATGCTACAAAAATTACACATTTAAGGATATAATAAATTTTAAAAAAACTTTCCAAAAATATTGATAGGGTCATCCATATGTTGAAGCCTCTATTTTATTACAAACTAAGACACAGCTCTTTAAGTATCAGCACTAGAAATGGAGCACTTTAGCTTAACCAAACTCCTTCAAGTAGCCTCTAATGTCCATTGTTGTTCAACCAACCCATCAACTTCATATTTAGAAGTTTAGAGAACCTCTTAGGCATGAATTCATGACCAATATCACTCAAACCAGTAATCATATTCTAGATATTCTACCCCCACTTCCCCACATGCAGCTACTACCCACTGTTCCCTCAACTATTTGATGGTCTCTTTTTTAGTGCTGACAACAGCCTTTTACTTTTTAACCTACTCCTCTAATCGTCTGATTTCCTATTCAACTACCTGAAGCACCTTGGTACATTCATAATTCTCTTTATACTTGGCCACATCAAGTTCATGACACTCTATACACACCTTCTCAGTGATTCTCAGTGAGATAGTCATAGGATAGTGCTTGGATAGAATGAGTGTCAACCCTACACCCCTGGTTCCCAAGTTCAAAAGATAGTGGTGGAGGGACCCCATATGAGTCACTAGATTTACCTCTGTGATGCAGGTAATGAAATTACCCACACTTATCCATGCCCTTCACTATAAAATAGAGTTTTATTTAGAAATATCAATCCTAGAATCATCCATATTATCAAGAAATACAAGCTTATACTCTACAAAAGTCATGAGGATAGTGGTAGTAGGATCCCCCTTAGAAAGCCTCTCGGATGGGCTCAGATCCATGTTGAGAAGTGGGTATCCTTAATCTGACTCCTCACTAAAGGAAATAGCTTCAAAATCTCTAAGTTCTGCCTCCCCTAAAACCATACCGTAATCCACAATGAGTTTCTATCCTATGGTTAGGGTCTGCTCACCCCAACCAGTTATTTCTCATAAATTTGTTTTGGTTGCAGGAGAAAGCACCCCATATTCCTTGGACACACCTGATTATTAAGGATGTACTATCTCAAGCATTGTTTCAGATAGGGGTGGGATAGTTAGATCAACTTGTAACAACATACAAGGTTAGTATTACTTTTGAAATTAAATGAGACTTTTGTGGGGTGAAGGCTTGATTGATATCGACATCCAGGGTCTCAAATGGGAACTCCACCACCATAAACCCTTCAAAACCTATTGGTTCCTCAATAGTTTCTATGGTACCCCTCGGCACTATATGGATAGGCACTATATCAGATAGAAAAAAAATGTCATCATGGAGAAATCATATAGCTTGGGAAGATTGGAAAGGATGTGAATCAAATCATTATAATGAGGGGGTTTTAGGATCTCGATGATGACCCACCTTGAAAGACTCTCCTAGTCACTAAAGAGATCCATCATTGGGGCACTAGGGAAAGGCCCCCTAGAAATAACTAGGAGGACCAATGAATTAGGTGCTTCTCATCCAACCTCCTCCATGGATTCCTATCCCTTTGAGGCTTTGGAGTCATATTCTGTATAATAATATTCTAAGGTGGAATCCCCAATACTCAAGGAATTACTTTCTTCATTAGTAGATGCCCCCTATTTCTCTCCTGATTCCTTCATGAGTTAAGATCATGGGTTAGATGAATTTGTGGAAAGAAATGAAAACATGGATTAAAAAATTGATATACCAAAATGTTACCTTGTTAAATACAGGATCATTCATGTTATCTACCTTATGAGTGACCTCTCTACTTTCTTATAAGATTTCTTAATCATCATTGAATCCCTAGGACTCTTCTCCACTAGATCCATGCACTTTAGAACTAGCAGCTTCCCCCTCTTGAGTTGAAACTTCAACAAACAACTCTTCATTAGGTCTCACGCCAAACATTATCCACACCCAGGAAGTAAAGGTATATCCCTCCACTTTCTAGCTCGATAATCTTTCCATATCACTCAGATAATCAATCCAATCCTAAAATCTCACATGGGTTTTAATTCTAGTGAGCTTGAAATCTAGAATATTGATCCCCTCCTGGGTAATTTTCCCCCACACGTACTCCACCATCTAAGACAACCATAATCACCCCCATACCTTCCAAAAATTAGGAAAGTAATAATCACCAGTCGGCTTAACTAGGTATAGAAACTGCTTCCTTAGAACATCCCTAGATTATCTCATCTCCGTAATGGAGATTTTTGCTTCCTCCCACAGTCACTTCTACAAGAGTCTTATCTCATCAAAGGATGGATTCCTAATATACCCATGAACTCCTGCCATTTTTTATTTACCATAAGTCCTCAATGAGTGTATTTTTACCCCAAAGTTCATCCCATCTTCCACCCTACTACTCTAGTGGAATGCTTGGCAGTTCCATCCTTCTTACTCATTGGTGTAGAATCACATCTAGATACACCACTACCTAATCACTGGAATAAGTCTAGGAGAGGCTGATGTTGGGAGTGGATGGAGGAAACATGATTATTTCCTCAATACCTTTGGAAACAAACATTACCTAGAGTTAAAAAAGTATACCAGCATTCTCCTCTTCATGCACCCCCATGTATACTTACACTACCAGTCATTAGATGCATCTGAATTGTCAAGAAAAATGAGATGGGTTATATGGTTCATAGTATATCTTTCTATAAATCCTTAGGATCAGTACTCTACCTTTTAGGCATAAAGTTACTCTCTATTCTCTATATACCCCTTTTCATTGTAAACTATTTCATCAACTGGGGTTGGTAATGTCATAAAATTGTAATTCCCATCATTGTTAATTCTTATTGTCACACAAATCTTATCAAGTGTAACTAGTATGACTCCAGTAAAATTGAGGATATAAGGAAATATGCTAGAATTCAGGGGAGTAATCAGATTTGGGAATTTATACCCTTATAAGTGAGCTTTAACCCATCCATGTAACAATTTCAATGGCCCAAAAATGTGTCTAGGACTGTCCCTTCTCACAGTGTGTCCCAATTAGTGGTAGAGTCTAGCTAATGCTAGGATGCCCAGGTGGACATGATTCCCTGCCTGTTGGATTTATACCATCAACAATGTCCCTATTCGTAAAATTGTACATTGGTTCCTATAAAGAAGCATTCATTCACTAAAAAAAGTTTCCATGAATGCCGTATATCAAATCTCAGGGCACCAGTTCTTCATATTGTTCCCCCACTCCTAGTATCTGCCTTACTCTAGTATCATCTAGTTTGATCTCACCTACCTTCTCCAACATGATGCTAGAAACTAATTTGGACACCCTAATATCTTCCCAGATGGAACATTTATGAATATTCCTAACCATTTCTTGAATGGGGTATGTTTTTGGAATATAAACGGATGACCAAGAATCACTTCCAACTGATCCAGGAGAGTCCCTTCTATGATGGGAATCTAATCTATTTTTTCCTAAGAATTGTATTCTTGAATAAAATTATCATCATAATATCCCATTATGGGGATCCTTTTTATGTATTGAAGTCCCTATAATTTTATCTCCCCCTCCCCATGATGGATGTGGAAGGTGTTTGTATGTGGATAAGGTTGAATGAGAAGTTTTTACAGGAACTCCACTTAAAAATACACATGTAATTAGGAAATCCATATTGCCTCATAAATCCCTACATGGTGTATTTCAACCCTAGACTCATAATAGGTGAATCTCACATAGTACGCCCATTAATTAGTGAATCTTTCCATAGCTCACAAATCTCAATCTTCATCCCAACCCAAGAAGTTGTTATAGAGGCTTTACAAAAGGATTCTTGAATAATGGGAAGGTGTTTCTTTAGTCATAGGTTGTTCCCTAGTAACCATTATTTTTACCCACTTAAGGTGTAAATGGTGGTGGATTAATGTTCCCTTATTGTGTGGCTACTAGTAGTAATATTCCAGTAGCTAAGCTAATCATGGCAGGAAAACCAGAATCTCATCATGTTCAACTATATGGATGAAACACAAATATCATCTAGAATCCAAAAGGTTTAAAGTGGTAGTAAATATCTTAGAATATATCCTATTTGGGACTCCTTCAATATCCCTAGTAGATCTACATTATCAAAAATAACTCTTCTGACACATGAAATTTCAAGATTTCTAGGAATCTCTACCCTCCGAGTAGTATCAACAGCAGTGATAGAGAGTTATTCTCAGTCAACCATATCTTGTTTATTATAGAAATTAAAAAAAATATAGATCACACAACTCTATATAATCATTAAATTTGATTAGTTTCACATAAATGATCACTTATTTTCCAAAGATCATCCTATACATGAAAAGTATAGTTGCGTAAATGTGACTTGCACAAATGTTGCACCTGAGGAGTATGGGAGTTCACACAAAGGGGTGGAGTTCCACGCATGAGAGAATACTTATCAATAATGAAATTATATTGAACATACATGGTCCCCATAACACTATTTTTAGGAATAAAACCTCCAGGTTAACACACTCATGCAACAATTTTGCGCAACTCAAGAATAAAATTTTGCAACATAATGAAAACTCGCCCTATATTTTGGCATTTTCCCTCAGAACTGGACCTTCTGATATCTATCAGCTCCAATTATGAGGGGGAATTTTTATTCCAAAATGATTATTTTTCTCCATATAAGGTGTTTTTCCCTTAAAATAAGGACATCTTCTACTTCAGGTAACTTTTCTAAAGCATCCTTGAAGGTTGTACGCAACTTTAGAGTTTTTCATGCAAATGAATTATATATAAAAGGTGTCATTTATATAATCCAATTTCATGGAAACCTAGAGAATCCAATATTTTTTAAATGGTATTGGAACATAAGCTTATACCCTAGAATAAAACCTTGAATAATTCACAAACCACTTCCATGCAAAAGGCACTGATGAACCGATTCCTTCCATGCCACCATCCTAACAGCAAAGGCATGAGAATCGCACAACATTTTTTTACATGACCAAAAAAAATTATGCTCAAATATATACCTATTTCATTTATCAATAGAACATACCCATCCCACCCACCTTATAGGACAGTTTTGAAAGCTTAATCATCAGCTTTTGATCACACAGCCCAGACTACTATGATGATCATGCACCTCAAACTTCATGGAACACCAAAGGTAGTGAGATTGCATGACTAAAATTTCATGGGCCCCAATATATCCTAGAATGTGTTTGATATTTCCTCACACAACATACCTTAAAGGATAAATGGGTAAGTGCAGGATGAATTCCCTACATGCAACCCCAAAATTCATGTAACTCAAGAAGATAAACATACCTATACCCCGTGTATCTATAGAACATACCTATTTTGGAACCCGCATATCATGAAACTATATTTGTGAAAAAAATTATTTGCACAAAAAAACTTTCACATCCCTGACTCAATTCCCCCTATGCTTCAAGTAAATCCCGAACCATTACCTTACCTTTTTCTCATAAGAATAGGTACCCTAATGCCCCTTTCTTCTAAATATAGGCACCCTATTATTGGGCCCCCTGATTTACAATCCATTGTGGAAGTGTTTATTTTATGACCCACCTAGAGTTTCATGGTTAGTAGTCATATAATCCCTAAAGGTGGCATCAATAAGGTAAATGTTGACCTTTACTGGTGGTGAGGCCTTTTTACAGATATTCTACTCCCACTTTGAAATTGTCCCCCTATGTGTACACCCCCACAAATATCTAAGTTGCATGACATAAAACTGGCTAGCCCCATATCTTAGTCATATGATGTTAAACTACACGACAACATTCCCAACACATGATGTAAAACTATAGCCTTTCCTTGTTTGATGATCACAAGATTCCCCATATACGATCATCCTGGGATTCCATTACTCCCCTCCATGGGATATCACCCTACAACCAGCACCCCCATGAATATTATACACATAATCCCCACACTATCCCTATTTGATGCTCCCTTTTCAACATGATAATCCTTATTTTATGATATTAAACTGCATGGAATGGTTCTATCACATGACCTCAAATTGTGGTATTAAACTATATGGGTTTTAATCCCTATTTATTAATAGGGTATATAGAAATCCTCACTAGGATTCAATCATGAATTAGTAACACATCTGATATACCTCCATGAATTTCAATCATAACACCCTAACACCACCACAAAATCACAAGTGTTAAATCTCTCCCTGGTATCACACTTATCCACCTATCTGTTCCCACAAGACATTAAATATGAGACCTACATTACCCAATAAGGCATTAAATCTATGACATACCTATCCCCACAATATATTAAATCTATGAAAAACCTTTCCCCACAAGATGATAAACCTATTACATACTTATCCCCACAAAATCTTAAATTTGTGACCTACTTGTCCCAACAAAACATTAAACTCGTGTCGTATCTATCCTCACAAGATGTTAAAACTGTGACATAACTATCCCAACAAGACATTAAACCTATGGAATGATCCAAGATATCTACCAAACACAATAAAAATGGGATACATGTGGTAAAGATTCTCATATTCCTTATGCACCTAGAGTCAACTACCTCATGAACGACATAGGATGCCTTAGGTCTTGTGCATAAGATTCCACATATGAGATGCCTTTTAATCCAAAAGGTGAATATTTTTAGGTGTCCAACATTACCAATTTCTAGTAATTCCTAGATATTCCCAATGTTGATATCTTATCTAACCAAAGGTTTCTACCCTGTCAAGACAGAAGTAGTGTAATTAACCAGCATCCACCTCAAGATGGAACCGGGAACAAGTTTCAAAAACATGAATTAAATATATGAGGGAGGCTCGGACTAGGAAAAAAACCTCCAAGGAAGAAATGACATCCCATTATACTTTTTTGATAAATTAACTGACATCACTAATTAAATTGATGGAAGATTCCCCCATTTTGAATGTGGGAATATAGTACAATGAGCAGAGTGTCGCTGCTTAAAGGAAGGATGATGTACAACCCCTATGGAAAGTGTTAAAAAAATAGTCATCATTGAATATCATCCCAAGATAATATACATATGAATTTTATTTATAAAAACAATTATTATTTAAAACCATGATCTATATGAGTTTAATTCCACCAACAATTTACCTAATAAATCATTGTATAAATTTTAGACACTTTAAACAACTGAACCCTCTATCTTAAGAAAAAAATCACACATAAGAATATATATGTTGTTCTGATCTTACATGCCAAATATGATACATGAATACACTCCTCTTTAAACTATGTAAAAAGATCCAAAACCAAAAATAATTATCTCAAATCACCACATCATACTTGAATAAAAATATCAATGTTAATAGTGAAAGCCAAAAGCACAACCCAATGAGAATGTGTTTATAAATCTCCACCCAAAGTTCCATCACAATACCCAGCACATTTATATATCAAAATACAATCACTAAACTAATAATACAAATCAAAATATTCTACAATATAATTTTTTAACACCCTGGCTAAAATCATTTGACAATATCCTAGCTGGAGAACCACATAACCTCAAGTACACATCCTCATTTTACAAAGGATGTTAACTAGATGTGAAGAACTAAATCATATATTGGGGAGAATATTCTCTAAATATAATTACCATAAATAATAAATAATTAACCAAACATTATCCATAGAAAATAATCAAATTGCACATAAACAATAATACAACCATCTTAAAACAAATATAAATGTGGTCATACATTCATAAATTCTGACTAATTACCCACTTGGCCAATCAGATACCCAAAATAAACAAAATAATAAAATTACAAGGATTTTATAATAAAAACTCAAGCCCCACCTCAATATCACCTTTAATCCCTATCAATCTACTTCAGCCTGATCTACTACAAAATCTATGCTCAGAATCACATAACGAACATTAAGTCTATAAACTCACTGGAGTTCTCATATAGAATATTAGAAAAATATCTAAGTAGTGTCACACCATGTTCCCCTAAAATAAACCATCATATAAATGTGTATACATGAGGAAAATAAATAAAATATATATAATTGTACATAAGAATTCATATCAAGTCATTATGTTCTAACTAGGCCACCATGACACCCAACCCTACTTACTCGAAAAATGTTGGAGAAGAAGTCATCTCATGCCAAAAATCCTAACCAATAACTAAAATTATAGGATAGAGTGACATACCAAGTTTTATCCTCTACGATATTTCTTATGGTATAGTTGATATCAAACCTTAGTCTCATTATAACAAGTCTCAAACTCTACCCTCTCACTCAGGGTAGAGTCCCAAAGCCACTTCCTGGAATAGTACCTTCTCACTCATGGTGGTCCCTATTAGTAAATTATTTCGCAAGGTGAGTTCATACATTGAATCTCATTAAATATCACATTGAACACTCCCCACTCTCAAGGTGGGTCTCACTATTGAAATCTAGACCAATATTTTCTCACTCAAGGTGGAATCTTTTAGCACCTTTCCACTCAAGGTGAGGCCAAGCATCAAATCCCATCGTCAACCAAATCACAACCTAGACCATAAATTCTCACTAAAGGTGGTCTAGATCGGTACCTTATCACTCTGGGAAAGTCCATACATCCAATCACATGCTAGATCACACACTAGACCATACTTTCTCACACTAGGAAGTCCCTACCAGCACCTTCACACTCAAGTTGTGGCCAAACATTTGATCACATCATCAACCAAATAATATCCTAGACCATACCTTCTCACTAAATTTATTCTCTACCAACGTATTCTCACTCGAGATGAGGCCATACAACCAGTCACATACCACTGCATGACTTGGACCATACCTTATCACTCAAGCAATTCCTGATCAACACCTTGTCACTCAATATAAGGCTAGGAATCAAGTATTTCCATCAAGTATACACACAATAAAACACACAAACATAGTAACAAACATAGAATCATATCCCATCCACATGTTCACCATGACTCACATGACTTGGACCCAACTCTCAGTTATCCTCCTATACCATCATCATGTCTCATACCCAGTTAATCCCACAATCTAATCTTCCCACACCCAACCTGATCACATGAACACAATATATTAAACTCATCAACATTCCAATACTTCTTATAAGGTAATCAAAGAGGTTTCCCAAACACAAACTAGTCTCTTCTCATTTATATCAACCCTCACTCTTCACCCCATGGTGACCCCTTAGCCCAAGTCCCTACCTGATCCTTACCTCAAGAGGTCGAGTATGACCCTATACCAATTTTCATAACCCTCAATTGGGTTCCATATCATATCACACTTATGATATCCCTTTATCTCATCACCTAGAGGAAAACCTCCCCATAACACTATGTCTAACCCCAAATGACTTATCTAGCACATATCACCCACCAATACACTCCTCCCCCCTTAAGAGGGTGTTATCAACCAAGCGTAAGACATACGAGCATCTCACCTATCATATCAAGGCATAATATCCTCATACTTACGCAACTATCTTGAGAAAACTTACCTATGATATTTTTAAATAATCTCATATCATATACATACCACATTCCTCTCATAAACCCAATTGATATCTTTTCCCCTTGGAGACATAGTCATCAAGAGATTTCCAAAATACCCAATCTTCAATGGATCCCTCACTTCACCTCTAGGATGATCAGTACCACTCTCTTTATTTACCTAGGACAATATCAATCCCAATATTTCTTACTTGAACGTATATTCTCAAGTAGGAATGGATAATCATACATAAGCATGCATATTATTTAGTATTATAGGGGACCACCAACCTCAAACATAGAGTTTCCCCATTTATACCAAGCCTAGTTACCATCGTCTAATATCCTCCATGCATCATCCAATCATCCTTGGGATCCCACCCCCATATCATGTCACTACTTCCAAATGATTAATTATAATAATTTATAATTAATTTCAAAATTTTAACCAAAGTGTAATAATGTCCAAAAACTTATCAAATGATGTCTAATCACTATAATGTCGAGTAAAGACATACCAAAACCCCATGGAAGGATACTTTCACACATATAAACAAAATTTCTATCAATTAATACCCAATCAGATACTAAATTTAGACTAACTCGATGGAAATCCTTGAAAAAATTCTCCAGCATTGTACCTTCAATAAAATGATGATCAAAGGGTGGAATCACCACATCTTTAAACAACTTATATCCACAACAACATTAATCAATTTAATATCATAATTATTATATTATGATATAGTGGAATATTTATAAAAACCCTAACCCAAATCAAAAGAAAATCAGTGGATAATGAAGGGGAGTAATGACAAAAGGAATCAGTAGGAGATTACACATTTTATATATGATATTCTACCATCAATAGATTTAAACTTGAAATTTTCACTTTGTAATATAAATATAGGTGAACCAGAATTCATAAATAATATTTTTTTTGTAAGATTCTCATATTTTATCTTGTTACTAATTGGTTAAAAAAATTAATCAAATATAGAGATGAATTTGGTTTTCTCTATCCCAAAAAAAATAGTTATAATATTATTGGTATTCTATTTTCATAATCAATATAAAATTTTACAAAATCAATGCGTTGATCAATAGATTTTTCATTTCAATAGCTCTTTGATTAATTTTTTTATCATGTATTATTTATTTTAAGTACACTATTATTCAGAGAAATTGATTCCAACTATTTTTTAATATTCAACTATATCATCAAAAATAACTTAATATTTTTCTATTTATTGTAAAAAAATTATCGAAAAGCATCTATTTATTTTCAACTACAGGTATAGAATAATTCATGACATCTTTGAAACTATAAGTTTTGGAAAATGAGTCTTTACAAGAGATAAGACAAAATATATTTTTTATACCTTAATTTTTGGATAATAGATTAAAATTTAATTTTCACACTAAATTATTTGATTTTTTTATCCATATGTTAAATTTATATACCTGAATGTGGAGTGGGATATGCATTTTAAACTGATGTAAGTAAGTTTAAATCCATAAAAATATATATTCATCTAAAAAATCAAAGAGTTTTTTTTAAATTTAAAAGTGTTTTAAAGTTAAAAACATGAATCACATGATACAATTGAGGAAAAGATCACATAATAACATGAAAATGTAGGAATAAGAAATTTTTTAATCAGTTATGTGTAGGAATTAACCATTCATAAATCCTATTTTCGGTTTGGTAGGCATGACTTGAAGTGTAACTTTTAAATTTAAAATTATTTTTAAATTAAAATACATTCATTTCATGCTCAAAATAAGAAAAAAAAGATCAAATTATTACGAAATTATTGGATAATGAATGTTGATTAATATGTGTTGTGTAGGAATAAATCATGCGTCAATCCCACATGTGGTTTGGAAATAATGGATCAAAGTATGGTTTTAAAATTTAAATGTATTATCAGAGTTTAAAACATGAATATCATGATCAAAGCAATAAAACATGATTTAAATGATGTAAACCTATTATAAAATGGACATTTTTGAACTTGTGAAATGTAATAATTAATCTTGTATCAATCATATATTTGGTTTGGTAAGAATGACTCAGGGAGTAGTTTTTAAATTTAAAAGTGTTTTTTAAAGTTAGAAACATATACCACACACTAAATATGAGTAAATGAACACAAACTAATGTTAAATGGTAGAGAAATTATGGTAATTAATATTTTACTTGAAGTAATAAATAACACATCAATCCTACATGAGGTTTAATAGGATCGAATCAAATTGTTGTATTTTAATTTAAAAGTATTTTTTAAATTAGAAACATGTGTCACACACTCAAATTGAGAAAATGATATAATGATGACATAAAAGTGTAAGATAGAAAACATTTATTAATATATATCATTTAAGAATAAAATACACATTAATCACACGTTTTTTTGATGTGAATGACTCAAAGTGTGGATTTTAAATTTAAAAGTGTTTTTGATGTTAAAAACATGTATCAAATGACCAAACAAAGAAAATGAAATTTAATTGATATGAAATTATAGGATAAATAAAATTGATTAATATATGACACATGGGAATTAACCACACTTCATTACCACTTGTGGGTTTCTATGAACAAATCAAAGTGTAATTTTAAAATTTAAGTGTTTTAAAGTTAAAAATGTGTATCACATGCTCAAATAGAGAAAATGAGATCATAATGATTTTAAATTGTGATACAATGAATGATTATTAATATGTAACATGTAGGAATAAATCATGTATAAATCTCATTTGTGGTTTAGTATAAATAACTTAAATTTTATTTTTTAAAATTTAAATTATTTTTTAAAGTTAAAAACACATGTTATAGATCAAACTAAGAAAATGAGCTCAGACTGACATGAAGTTGTAAAACAATGAATTTTGATTAATATGTGGTTTGTAAAAATGAATCATGGATCAATTCCACATGAACCTTTTTTGGAATGACTCAAAGTATGTTTTGGAAATTTAAAAGTGCTTTTAAAGTTTAAAAGGTGAATTTCCATCTCAAATCGAGAAAACAATCCTAAAATAATGAGAAACTAAATGGAAATTTACATTGATTAATATGTTATTTGTAAAATTAAACTAGATATAAATCTCACATGTGATTTTTTCAGAATGATTCAAAAAGAAATTTTTAAATTTTAATATGTTTTTTAGGTTAAAAACATATTTTATACACTCAAACTAAGAAAATGATCTTGGAATATTATGAAAATAAAAATGATCATTGATTAATATGTGATATATACAATTAAACTCACGTCAAAACTATTTAAAATATGGTCATAATGAATCACAATTTGGTTTATAGATTTAAAAAATATTTTAAAGTTAAAAATATATGTTACATACTCAAATAAATAAAATGAGCTTCGACTAACTTAGAACAATATGAAAAATATTAATAATTAATATGTGATGTGCATTAATGAATCATTTTTCAATACCATGTGAAATATGGTTAAAAAATCTCAAATTATAATTTTTATATTCAATAAGTTTTTTAAAAGTTAAAAACATGAATCACACATTCAAACCAAACAAATGATCTCAGAATGACTTGAAACTATAGGAGGAAGAATGATGAGTAATATGTGATGTGTCTGAATAAAATTTATATAAATCCCACATGTGGTTTGGTGGTAATGAATTGAATTGTTTTTTAAATTTAAAGGTATTTTTTAAATTAAAAACACATGTCATGCTCTCAAATAGGAAAAAAATTATATACTAATGTGAAACTATATAAATATGATCTTTGATTAATATTTTTATGTGTATGAATAAAACATGCATTAATCCCACATGTGTAATGATCAAAATGAATTAAATCATATTTTATCTCATTTAAAATTGTTTTAAAAGTTAAATTTTTTTGACATGTTCTTAAACCAAGTAAACAATCTTGAAATGATATAAAGTTGTGAGATAATGGATTTTGATTAATATGTGATATTTTTAATGAAACATGAATCAATACCATATGAGGTTTTATGGGAATGATTCAAAATGTTGTTTTTAAATCTCAATGTTATTTTAAAGTTAAGAACATGTATTACAGGATCAGATCAAGAAAATGATATTATACTAATGACAAAATATGGAACATATAATAATGATTATTTTGTGAGATATTGGAACAAACCACACATCAATACAATCTGAATTTTTTTTAGAAGAACTCAATGTTTGGTTTTTAAATTTAAAAGTTATTTTATAGTTAAAAAGTGTTTTAGACACTCAAATCAAGAAAATGATCTTGGAATGACATGAAACAATAGGAAAATGAATACTGATTCATACATGACATGTAGGAAAATATCATACATCAATCCCATATGTGGCTAGGTATTAATGACTCAAAGTTCATTTTTTACACTTAAAAATGTTTTCAATTTGAAATCATGCACCACATGATCAATTAGTGTTTCATTTTATAGTAGAATATGATGTTTATTTTCTTAATTGATATATTTTTTCCCTTTTAATAGGTTAATACTTAGGTAAATTCTATATTATTATTATTATTTATTTATTTTCTTAGTTTAGTGGTGAATTTATTCAACATCCACTAAACAAAACCACTAAAAAAATTTATCAACGATTTTTTTGGAAAAAAAATTAAAAATAAAATAGTCACTATTTTTTAGTGGAAGTTTTATTTTTTTTAATTTTACATAAAATTTAATTTTCTAATATAAATTAATGCTAAAAAAAACATAAACCACCATCAAATGGGGGAAAATAAAACATTCTTAAATCTCTTATAAATATAACTAAATCACCTCTAGTATATCATTGATTATGATATACACAACAGTTTAAAATACCACTAAACACTCAAATAACCACAATTTTATTATGATTTTCCTATAGTGAATCAATAATTATAAAAAAATGATGATTCATCAATTTCACTTTTTCACATACCTAGTTTTAAGTATGTATATTTTTTATCCTTGTGTTGGTTTTATTTAGGTTTAGGATGTGTCAAATGTTTCCTAGTTGAAATTAGTGGAAATAGGTCATTTTTAGGTGTAACACGAGTAGCGCCACATTTTAGTGGGATTCATGTTTCACAATGAGATTTCCAATTAAAAATGGTGAGAACACCCAAGAAATCCATTTTCATGATTGTGGAGTGAGTTAAGTCTCCCTATAGACCATAGCCAAGATGTTCTCACTATACCATGCTGCAAGGTGTGGTGGGTCTAAAATAGACCATGTTTTTTCCCTATGTCATTGTCCATCGTTGTACTCATTCTCCTAGGCATATGGTGATCAAATACACTATGACTATGGTAGACACCTCCGCATTATGGTGTCAGCAATTTTAGATTTTTTAAATGGTAAAATCATCCACTTGGTCTTTCGAGAAAGTTATTACTATTGGTTATTATGGTATATGGTCTTTATAGGAGGGTATTTAATGAATATTTGAATTGTTTTATTCTATAAACCCCTTAGTGTTCCTCCTTTGTGATAATTTATGGACCCATGTGATTCCAGGGTGAGTTGTAGATGACTTATCATTATTCAAATGGATTATTGATGATCTCTATCTTCTAGAATTATTCCAAATAAGTTTTGTTGTGTGTTTAGACTATAGGAACCCTCATTCCCTTCAGTTTTCAATTTTTAGAAATTTAGTGTTTGAGGTATATGGAATCATGTTATCCCTTGATGTATTGATTCTTATTTCATGTATATATGATGTATTATCACAGTAACATAATACACACTTTTACCATTCTAATTAATAGTTTAATTGAGACCCTAAATTAATTGTGTTAGGATTCTTCATGGACCCTATGTTGTCTTTTGGTGTGCAAAGACCAGGACTTAAGCCACTGAATATGGAACTCAACCTTTGAAAACATAAATAGAACTAGGTTGGATATTATAGGATTTTTATTACCTTAAATAATGATTAATTTATTTCTAAAGATGCTTAGGGTGTACCCTAAATACAAGAGTATTTAATTAAATAATTTATTAATTATCACAGTTTAAATATCTAATTGATGAATTGTTGGATGATAGATTTTGATAGATAATCAGATAATAAAATGATGAACCATAGTTGAGAAATGTCAAACATGTGATTATAAATTGAATGTGTTATCATTTAATATATATATATATATATTACTAGGGGACCTTTATGTGATTCCAAGGATATGGTAGGCTTGTTATTATAATTATTACTATTCATGGACATGGATGTGATTCCAAGGATCTAGTATGACCATTATTATGATTATTACTATCAGGGGACCTTGATGTGATTCCAAGGTCTAGTAAGTCTATTATTATTCTTTTTACTATTTTGGAACCTTAATGCGATTCTAAGGATCATGTAAGCCTTTTATTTTGATTATTAGTACCATGGTACCTTGATGTGATTCTAAGGATCCAGTGTGATCATGATTATGTTTAATATGGTTGGGGGAACTTAGACCTATCTCTAAGTATCTACTATACCTTTTTACTTGTAAAAATGACTATAGTACTATGGATAGATACATTTGGAATTGGAAAAATTAGTTAGGGTTGACCTCGAGTTGCACTCTCGACCTGATGGTTGGTGGTTTATATTATTTATAATTATTATATCACACTTTATTTTTTTAATGGAACATCTATATATACCTTACTCAAAGTGTATATGATTTAGACATATTTGTTGGTGGCCAATTTAGTTTTACTGACACCCTTATCTGGTCATCTTTGGTACCCGAGTAGATTTCATGGTTACAGTTTAGGATAAGGGCAAGGCCCCTGAGTTTTATGGTTAACCAAGTATATTAGTATTGGATAATATATGGTGGGACTGGTTGTGGCCTCAAAACTAGTATGGATTCATCTTTTTTTGTATTGTTTTTTAGTTTTTATTAGTTTATTTTATATACCTATTTTTATTTCTTCATGGTTATGTGTTTTTATTATTTGGAAATTTCATGTTTGTGTGATTTTGATTGTACATGGTGAATGACATTAATATGATTTCTATTTTTATTTCAACTTTGGACAGAGATTATAGTCTTACCACGATATCCATTAGACCCTCACTACTAGTCAGTATCCTCTAGTGATATATACACACTCTTGAGTCTATGTAGTGCCTATATTTGGTTACTTATGAGTTAATAGAGTCAAAGATGTTACAAAATAGTATTAGATATTTTATTTTGTCTCATTAATTTGGATTATTAGACAGGATATAGGATGGTGTCAGGACATGTAATATACCTCATACAGGGGAGTAGATAGCCTATGTAAGAGGAAATCCCATGTTATAGAGGTAGGATTGTTGTTTTGGTTTTCTTTATTATGGTTGATTGATTACACCTCGAGTGATGAACTCGATTTATGAGATTTATCACTTATGATATTTTACTCATGGGTTGGTATAGAATGATGGTGAATATACATGCATCATGATAGGCACATAGGAATTTCAATTTTGGTTGTGTTAATTTATGATAAGTAGTTAAGTAAAAGTGAGTCCCTTGTGAGTTTTAAATTGTTGAAAATAAATAGTATAATGTTATTTTTTTATTACTCCCCTTAATTGTGATGTTCTAAATTTTCTATGATTTGGTAAAATGTATGTATTATTAAATTACTCTAATAAGACTTATAAAAGTATGATGATAGGGTGGAAATGTGAATTCCCCTCCAGTTATTATACCATATCCTCTAGTATCTTTAGAAAATATAACAAATGGAAAGCCCCAATATAGCTTATTATGAGTTATCTAGTCAATATAAAGAGGACCATAATGAGTTAAGTTAACTATATCTAACCTTAATAAAGAGTTTCATTTTTAACACCCACTGATCTTTATAGGAGAAGGTGGACCCCAACTAGTATAATTTTGGGACAAATTGGTGTATTTTGTACATTGTAGTATAATTGTTTTAATGATAACAAGAACTTTAATTTGAATATAACTTTTTTAGGGTTTTTTCTAGTATTTTTCTTGTGTTTATTTTATGTTATTATGGGAAGAATGAATCCTAACTGAATTTGTATTCAAAAGGGGTTGAAAGGTATTTTTCTAAAGCTATGTCAAACAGGTAGAATCAGCTAGTTGGCAGCATGATGCAGTACCTCCAAAACTTTAGGACCACCAGATAGTAGGTAGAAACAGACATAATGTATAGACTTCCAGTAGCATCATTGTATACCTGATGGTGGCTACCAACTATCTAGTGAAAACATTCTAGATACTTATAAGGTTTATTGTATTAGGACCAAGCTGATGATGAAGGTGTTTTTTATTTAAGTGTTGTCTTTTATTTTCAAGGTAAGTTTTGAATAAAGAAAATCACTTCACTTTTTTTTGTGGAAAAAATTATTTTTTGTTTGTTTTGGAAAATAATTAGACCCTTGTATTCTAAAAACTGGACTCATGTATTCAAAAAATTTGTTCTCAGGATGAGAATTAGAATGAAAGAAAGAAACTTGAGATAATGTAAAGTTATGATACTTTCTGATGTAATTGTGATGATTCTTTGCTGGTTTATATTTCATATAAATAATGAGTTAAATTGATAACTTGTGATGAAATCATGATTGAAGATAGGGGAGTGAAAAGATACTTTCAATCAGAAAAGAATCATATTCAGATTTATCGTATCTGGATGGAAGAGATAAATAATTGGTACCAATTGTTTTTCAAAAAAATCATATCCAAATTATTGAGGTTGTGTTGATTGTTTTTCAAAACAATCGTATCCATATTTAAGAGGTTATGATAATTTTTTTAAAACAATCATATCCATATTGAATAGGTTGTGCTAATTGTTTTTCAAAAAAATTGTATCCATATTGATTAGGTGGTGCTTATTTTTTTTCAAAATAATTGTATCCAGATTGAATAGGTTGTGCTAATTGTTTTTCAAAACAATTATATCTAGATTGAAGAGGTAGTGCCGATTTTTTTCAAAACAATCATATCTATATGGAATAGTTGATGTCGATTGAATATGTGGTGTTGATTTAGGATGGTGTCGATGAAAATTTGTTCCCTTGAAAAGTGGTGCCGATTGGAAAGGGTTGTCGATAGAAGAGTTAGATATGATGTTGATTTTTTCTCAAAATGACCGTATCTAGGTAAAAGTAAAAGAATAGACATGCTCCCAATCAAACACCATTATTTTCAGATTATTTTGTATTGTATCTAGAAATATCATCCTTATCAGATTGTTTTGTATCGTATCTAGAAATATCACCGTTTTCATATTGTATTTTATCATATCTGGGAAGATCATTGTTTTTAAATTGTATTTGATCGTAACCAGCAATCATTACCAGAATTATCTTAACTGGAAATGATCATAACCAGAATGATCATAACTAGAAATGATCATATTTAAGATGATCATATCCAAACCATTTGTATTCAGAAAAGATCATGCTTAGGTTGAGATGAAAAGAAAGAAGAAGGAATGAATGGAAAGTTACAATAATTTCCAATTGAAGTTAGATGATGCTAAATTTGACCCTCAATGAATTCAAAGTCATAAATTTATTCATAATTCAAGAACTGGTTTTCTAATGAATTATTATTTCTCAAGAGGTTCAAGAAAAAAGAAAATAAAAGGAGATTGTTGAATGAGTTGTCGAGGAGGATCTAAACTTTCACATACAAGATTTTGATTCAAATCAGTTCTGATAATCGTATTCAAAAATTGGAATGAGGAATTTGAATTATTTGATCAGACCCATGTATTCCTAAAAATTTAAATCAGTCTCACTAATTGAAATGATAGTCTGAAGAATAAGAGGTAAATATTGTGAATGTTTCAAGAAGAATCGAGAAGTATTGACGAAGTTAGAATTGCTCTGATATCCCAGGTGAAATTCAAATGTAGGTGAATTTGTGTGAGAGGGAAACATTTTCGAATTCATACAAAAACTCATTTTGGGTCACCTATAAAAGTGAAACAAGTACATTTTATTTTCTGACGATGGGTATTATTCATTGCAGAAGAGAGATAAGCTCCAATTTTTCAATGAGAGAAAGTGATACTGCTTCTATTCTGTATTGAATACATTTCGACGGGACTTTTATTTGTATGGTTTTGATATCAAGATGAATCTAAGGAAGTATCATACTAAGTTTCATCATACTCAGGGATTGGAGTGGTGATGATTCTACTTTATCATATTCTATCAGAAAATCAGATAGGGAGTATTGTTTTGTAAGAATCAGACGCAGAGGAATCGGACTCATAAAAGATCGGACTTAGTGTTTCATAAAAAATTCCAGGTGGTTCTTACCTTTATTTTGGATATGAAATTGATGAATTGTATTAAAATTTGAATACATTTGTTAAATTGAAAATAAGCACGGGTAACATGAGTTGTTACAAAATAATTGTATTTCCTTATTGTGCTAAGAGGATGCACATGAACTAGTTGTATTATTTCATAGTGCTACACGAGTGAAAAGGAAAATCCTACTCATTGTAATCCAAGGATTGATTTCTAGTGTATTGTACGGTATTGGATCATTTCCAAACCATAACAAGGAAGAAACTATTCTTATTGAATAGTGAACCATGTAAATATTTGTGTTCCTTTGGATGTGTGTTGATTTGTTTCTCAGTAGGGAATTGAAATCATTAATTGGAGGAAAAGGTTATTTCAATTTAAAAGAAACATAAAATAAAAGAGTATCACTGATTCACCCCCTCCCCATCTCAGTGATACAATACTCTAACTAGGCACTTTCAATCGGTATGAGAGGTAGGTTCCCTTCACTATACTTTTCTGATGGAAAACGTAAACTGTGTGAATAATAAAGGTATTCCGGTCTATGGTGGAAATACATATCATATTTGGAAAGATAGAATGAGTCCATATCTTATTTCTATCAGTTATGATGTTCTTGAAGATGAAATAGTTAGGTTTCCTCCCATTGATGATAGTGCTCCACTTACACCTATTGACAAGAAGTTTCTTGAGAATGATGTAAGGGCCAAGAATGTTATATTATCATCACTTTTGGAAAGTGAATTCATGAGAATGAAAGGTGTTACCACATCTAAAGTTATATGTGATAAATTTAAAAACATATACGAAGGCAATACAAAAGTGAAGAAGGAAAAGTTACAAATATGGAGATTGAAGTATGAAGATTTGAAGATGGGTGAGAATGAATCTATTGGGGAATCCTTTAACAGGGTTAATGACATTGTTAATACTATTAGATGTCTTGGTGAAAATATTAAAGACTCTAGGTTTTTTTAATAGATCTTGAGAATCCTACCTGACAAATTTGATGAAAAAGTTTCTTCATTGGAAGATAGAGATGCTAAAACATTTTCTCTTGATGATTTACATAACACTCTTATCACTTATGAAATGAGAAGAGATAATTATATGAAGATAAAAAAAAGTTGATAGAGAAATTTCTTTCAAGACTATAAAGAAATAAAAGTTAAAGAACATTGTTATTGAAGATGAAGCCGGTGATTATGACTCTGAAAATGAGGTATGTAAAAATCTCAATGAAATCATATCCTTGTTTTCTAACAATGTGAAAAGGGGTACAAGGAAATAAAAAGGGACACTTCCCTTGAATTGTTTTGAATATGCAGGTGTTGGTGACATTTAGGCTAATTTCACTCAAAGAAAGAAATAAAGGGATAGTCATATTGAAGAAAGAAATACAATAATATCATGGAAGAAAAAGGTATAAAAAGGAAAAGAAAATAAATTCTTCAAATAAAATGAATAAGTTTCTTGTCCAAAGATGATGAAGAATAAGTGAGTGATGTTGAATCTGAAAAATCCATTGATTATGGTAATAAAAATAATTTCATTACAAAATTTAATGATGAAGAATTTGGAATCAGTAATTCTGAAGAAGAAGAAGAAGAAACTCAACTTTAAATTCATTTGAAAGAAGAGTTGAAACAATGTATAAGAAATATCAGAAGGCCTGAAAAGCAAAACAAAAAAAGTTTGAAGATGAATGCTCAAGAAACCAAGAATGTTTTTCTAGTGAGGAAGAATATCTATTTGAATATATTGATTATTTGAAGAAGTTTTTTGAAGATAAAAAGAATCATAATGTGCATTTGGAAGTGAAGTTGAAGGAAAAATAAGAAGAGTTGGAACTTGTCCAACAAAAACTCTCTGAAGCTAAAAATAAAAGTCTAAGTTTCCAAAAATATATCACTGAAGTTGGTGAATGTTCTCGTAATGAGAAACTTGAGTAGATTCAACAAAATATACCTTTAAAGGGTGATAAGAATAATGGAATTATGTTTGAAAATAATAATACTGGAAAAGTTATTTATGTGGTCAAAGTGAAGAATTCTGAATTCACAAAACATCCTGAGTTCGAAAAGGTTTTATCTGGATCCAGAAAAGTTTCAAGTACTTATGATCCTATAAAGGTTGAAAAGAAGAAGAATAATTCAATTGAAATTGAAAAGAATATGGTTGAGAAATGTATTCACAATTTTGATCAGTATGGAGGTTTCAAAGGAAAATACACTTTCTATGGGTTTTGCTGGTATTTTGGGGGATTCATACACACAACAAATATGTGTTGGTTTAATCAACAACATTTATATTTTCTCACAAGTTATGGAAGACAGAGATTTAGGGGGAGTTAATCTTTTTAAAAAATTAATAATGATAATGTTTCCATGAAGAAATTTGAAAATAATGAATTAAAGATTGAAAATAGTTTCCAACCCTTGGAAACTATTTTTAAAATATTTGAACAATATGGAAACATTGAAAAAGGATGTCTTGTTTTGTTACCATCTCAGCAAAAGATTCTCAATTTTCAAAAGCCAAAGGTGAAGAATGAAAATAATGGAGAAAAGGGGCTTGTTGTTGAAACTGCATTAAAATCTATGAAAGAAGAACAACCCTGGATACTTGATAGTGATTTTTCTTCTCACATGATCGGAGACATGAAATTGTTGAAGGATTTGAAAGATTATAAATAAGTCACAGTGACATTTGGAAATGATGGATCGTTGAAATTCAAAGGTGTTGGGTCATCCATTATTGTAAAATAAAAAGATGAAATCTATAAAAATATTGTGTTTTGATGGGATGAAACACCACTTGCTATGTGTCTCACAATTGTGTGATGAGGGTAACAAGGTTATCTTCAAGAAAGATGGATTTGTTGTAAATAGTAAAGAAGATGGAAAGATTGTTACAATAGGCCAATGTATAAATAGAAATTTCTTTCAGGTTGGTGATTCACAAAACTCTTATTACAAGAGTATCATGGAAGATAATTGGTTATGGAATAAAATTCTTGGTCATATGTGTCAAAGAAACATCAGAAAGTTATCTAAAAGATATAGTGTTCAAGATAATATTTATTTTACAAGAAGAATATATTGGTGTTTCACTATCTTCTAGAAAGTAAATATTAGAAATTTTGTGTATAAGAAAGATTATATTTGTTCAAAACAACCTCTGGAGCTTATCCATTATGATATATGTGGGTAAATGAGAAAACAATCAACACATGGAGATAAGTACTTCATTAATTTCATTGATGATTTTAATTTCCTTGCTTGTGTTATGTACATGAAACAAAAATTAGATGCTTTGAAATTTTTTAAAATTTT
Organism: Viscum album; assembly: GCA_963277665.1. Taxonomy (NCBI): domain Eukaryota; kingdom Viridiplantae; phylum Streptophyta; class Magnoliopsida; order Santalales; family Viscaceae; genus Viscum; species Viscum album. The sequence continues at coordinate 1,844,786,986 of OY728136.1, forward strand.
CAGAAGAAAATCTGAGAAAGAATGTGAGTATTCTATGAAGAAGTTGAGAACTAATAATGGTGGTGAATACAGAAGTGAAGAGTTTGAAGACTATCTTGAGAATCATGGAATTCAGCATAAGTATAGCTATAAGAACCTGACCTTATTACATAAATAATCTTGAATTTATTCAAGAAAACACTTCCTTTAACATTGAATATCTTTTCAAGTTTAGAGCTTTAGATAATTAGGACAATACATTCATGATATTACATATTATTACAGAGTGGATACCATAAAAACAGTTTCCATTTTTTTCAAAATATAAAACATTAAAACATAAAACAAGATTCCTTGAAAATTCTTAAACATTTAACATGCCTTCCTTACTTGTATTACATGTCCATTAACCTATGAAAAATCATTTAAGAACTTGGGATGAGCACAACATCTCAGTAAGGGATGGAAAAGAAGGAAAGATCACATTAGTCCATGAATACTCATAATGTAAGAAAGCATTTTCAAAAGACATTATTGTCACCCATATATACTTAATTTGTGTAACATGATATTTACACAGTATCCACACAAAACATGAGAACATAAATATAATAATAAAGTTATCTTGGTGAATTACTTACATAATCTTGTAACCATTCTTGGAAACCTTATAATTTTTAACCCTCACGGTTACCTTACTTTGTGTAACCATCGCAGTCACACTTGGACTAACCATGCGGACGACCTCCAACTCACTCATACCCAATGAATTGGAGGGAAATATAGGTCCCACACTTAATCATAAATAATTCCCAATAACCAAAACATAATCAAAGAATATGAATGACTCCATAAAAACATTGCTTTTGAATTTCATAAAACCGAATTTTAAAAGAGGATTTTTAAATAAAAGCCTATTATAAATATCATACAATTGAATAGATAATTAATAGATTGGATGGAGTACATATATATACTTTAAATACACATAATGAAACATAATATAAACAGAACCCATCACACAAACAATTTAAAAATCACATAAATAATGAAGTAGAAGGTTAACCCAAAGAATGGAAATCGGGTTAAGAATTCCCTTACCTCAGGTATGTCTTACTTAAAACTTGTTTAAACCTCATGGATAATGGTTAAAATAGTGTTATTAATATTTTATAGAAACATTTCCATGTTTATAACATCTTATATGATCATTTCATAACATTATTTCACCCTTAATTGTTATTATTTTTCCCTTTGCACTGTTTTTGGGTGAGTTCTTAACATGATTTCCATGATTGGTTCATGATGGACATTCTTGTCGATTGGAAGTGAAACTCCATAATTGGAATGGAGTACTATTAACATATATATAGTAACATAAATTATTTCATTCGTCATTTTTAATTCTTACATAATGATGATTCATAAGTTAGAACATTAATGATGTTTGTTTAGATCATTTTAGTGGTTATTTGATAATAACAACCTCCTTTTGTCTTATAAATTATAATGATGAGTAAAAAATAATTCCAGAACCATGGGTGAGTCATAAAACATATATTATAACCTGGTTCAACCATATAAATGGTTTCATGACCAGACTTTAAATAATTAATGGAAATTAAAATCACATCATCCACGATGTCGATAATTCGACACAAACGGACAATGTTTTTATTCATTAAATAAGTGAGAGAGGAGAAGAATAATGATGAGTAATTTTCCATAAACATGATAAAATATAGAATATACATGATTTATGGAGATTTAAGGCCTCCTAGGTAAGGATATATGAATAAAGAATAAGGAAAGAACTCAAAATTAAAGAATAATTATGAAATCGCTTACAAAAATTCAGCAGCCTAACGGCTACGAAACATGGTTTTAGAAAATATTAAAAAGAGAGGGGACAAGGTTAAACCATCCATAAATGAATCATAATAAATATTAGATCAATAATAAGATTAAAATAAGAACATGGTATGGAAAATTGAAATTTATACCACATAAAAGAGAACTTGAAAGGAAAAAGAAAGAAATTGAGAATTTTCTTACATTGTAGAGTAACCCTTAAAACATGAAGGTTGGGACCTTAGGGGCCTGAAGAAACCTTGGGAGGACTAATATGAAGTTAAGGAGTCCAGATAATCATTTAGGTATAATTGGGAATGAATTCAATGAAGGGAAGAGTTGGTATTTATAGGAAAAGTGAGGGATTATTTTAATAATTTTCAAGGGACACCTCATGAGTGGTATTTACAAAACCATGGGCTTGCCCATGGTATAAGAAAATTGGGACACCTCACATATTATTTAACTATAAACAAGTCAAACAGATTTATTACATCATTATTATATCATTAATGATGTCATTAACACACCGAAACTAAAAACTGTATTTTTTACTATTCACCAAAAAATCAACTGTTTCAGAAAAATTCCCAAAATTCCCCCTAACCATTTATCAATGTGTAGATTTAAAAAATGAAGTCCATTTTTTGAAAATAATTTTCTAAATATTATTAATTTAATTTTTAAATAAAATCATACTTAATTCAAAAATTAACAGTTCTAATTCAGTAATTACTTCTATATCACAATGAAAAATTAACTTAGATGCTATTATCTGAAAGCCTTAATAAAATAAAATAATAATAAAATTTACGATTCATTAGGGTCATATTATTATTCATATTACTATTCATAAGGGTATGTTACTATTCACCAAAAAAACAAGTTGGTTCTAATAGACTCCGAATAATATACTGAACACAATTGAAGATGACAGTTTCTTGAAATTAAAAACATAGAAGTGGAAAAAAAATTATGTTAAAAGGATAGTTATAAATATCTACTTAAAACAAAGTTCCATGAATTTCTATTTATTTTTAGAAAAACTTGGGGTGTTACAATATCTCTCCATACACTCCCCAAAAAAATGGTTTTGCTGAAAGAAATAATATAAGCCTGGTAGAAATGGGAAGAACCATATTACTTGAGTATGGCATTTCTCATTACTTTTGGAGGCAAGACATGAGTAATGTTTTTTATATTTAGAACTGTTGTTTATACAGTCCACAATCAGGTATGACTCCCTATGAATTTTTTTATGGCAAAACTCCAAGTTTGAAGCACTTTAGAGTTTTCGGGAGTCCATGTATTATAAATAAGAAAGTTGGAAACTATGGTAAGTTTGGGCATAAAGATGAGGATGGAATATTTCTTGGATATTCTCTGAAAGGTAGAGGGTACATATTCTTCAAAAAATAAACAAAAAGAATTTTTTACTCAATTGATGTTAAATTGATTAAAGTATCTAAGAAAGAGAAACATATTCAGGTGGACAATGAAGTTAAGCAAGTTGAAGAAGATAATTATGATAAGGATACAGACAATTGTAATCCTAATAAAGGTGAAGAATCAGACTTAGCTATTTCAAGTGATGAGGAAGACAGTCTAAAATATTATCCAATGCTGAGGAAACATGTGTAAGCACAAAATATAATTGGTGATCAATATTAGAAGTTTCAAACAAGAAGAACAGCCAATTCCACTACACATACTTCTTTTTATTCAAAAGTGGAACCGAATGATGTGAAAGAATATTTTGAGAATCTGGAATGGGTTCAAGCCATGAATGAATAATTAGATCAGATTGAAAAGAATAATACATGGGAACTCGTACCCAATCTTGAAAACAAAAACATTATTGGTACAAAATTGGTTTTCTAGAACAATTTTAATGAAAAATGTAAATTTATAAGAAATAAAGAAAGATTGGTTTGCAAAGGATATTCATATATTGAGGGTGTTGATTTTTATTAAACCTTTTCTCCAGTGAAAATACTTGAAACAATTATAATCTTTCTTGATATTGTCGCATAATGAGGCTACAAGATCTTTCAAATGGATGTTAAATCTGCATTCCTAAATGGTGATCTTGAAGAAGATGTTTATATTTAAAAACTGTGTGTCTTTGTTTTTGTAAAATATGAAGGTTATGTGTGAAGATTGAAAAAGGCATTTTATGGCCTAAAACAAGCTCCAAGGGCATGGTATTCCAAATTGTATACATGATTAAGAAAGATGAATTCTAATAATGGAAGAGTGGATAAAATATTTACATCATATAAATTCAAGATTATTCCCTCATTTTAATTGTTTATGTTGATGATATTATCTTTTTTGGTAATGATGAATGAAGTTGTGAAAGATTTGCTGAAGAAATGAAGAATGTATTTAAAATGTCCATGCAGGGAGAAATGAAATACTTTCTTGGGTTACAAATCCAGCAAAATAAAGAATACATTTTTTTATCCTAAGAAAAGTATGAAAAATAACTTCTCAATAGGTTTGGAATGGAAAATTAAAAACCTATTTCCACACCCATTTCAGTGGGAACAAAGATTAGTAATTATGGAGAAGGAAAATAAGTTGATCAAAAAGAGTATTGGAAGCTGATAGGAAGTCTACTTTATTTGACTGCCTCAAGCCCCGACATTGTTTATGTTGTTACCTTATGTGCAATATTTCAAAGTTCTCAAGAAGAATCACATTTAATTTATGGAAAAATAATTCTTAGATACATCAAAGGCACAAAAAACTTTGGAATAAAATATAACAGCTCTAATTGTATTGAATTGTTTGGGTATTCAGATGAAGATTGGGCAGGAAATGTTGATGATAGAAGATCCACATCTGGTGGTGTATTCTTTTTGGGAAAGAATTGTGTTAGTTTCCATTCAAATAAACAAAATTTGGTAACTCTTAGTATGAATAAAGATGATTATGTTGCTGCCACTCAATCCACTACTCAACTTATGTGGATGAAAACATAATTGAAAGATTTACTTGTTGAAGTGAAGTTACCCTTGATATTGGGTTGTGACAATCAAAGTAAAATAAATCTCACCAATAATCTTGTGCAACATTCTCATTAAAAACATATTGATATCAAATATCATTTCATCGAAGAGAGTGTGGGGAATAATGAATTGAAGATGGAGTATGTTCCAACATCAGAACAAGTTGCCAATATTTTCACAAAACCTTTATCAAAGGAATCATTTTTTAAAATGAGTTTGAACATGGGTGTCCAACCAATTTCTCTTCAAGGTTTAGGTATGTATATTTTTTCCCTCTCTCATCTTACCTTTGGATAGTTTTTTCAAGGGGGGGAATTGTTTTTTTTTTCATAAATCTATTTCATTAAATAGAGAGTTATAGGTAAGCTATGAATTCAACATTGTTTTGTGATTGAACTATTTTAACTGTTTGTTGGAGTGGTTATAAGAAAATAAATTGATTTGTTTTACAAGAATAATGAAGAAAAGAAAGAGGTGGTCATCATAATTATTTTTGGATATTATGGTTTTTTATTAGTGATTCTTATTTCCTACAATGAATTAGCTCACATAGACTTAGAATTATTGATATTTAATCCATTTCTTGAAGTTACAAAGTTTAGTGATTTATAAAACTTTGTTGGAAAAATATCTAAAGGGGGATATTTTTAGGACCAAGTTGATGATTAAGGTGTTTTTTATTCAAGTGTTGTCTTTTTTTCAAAGTAAGTTTTGAAGAAAGGAAATCACTTCACTTTGTTTTATAGAAACAATTTTTTTGGGTTTTTTTTTTAAAATAATCAGACCCATGTTTTCTAAAAATTGGAATCACATATTCAAAAAGTTTGTTCTTAGGATGAGAATGAGGAGGAAATAAAAAAATTTGAGTGGATAGAAAGTTATGATACTTTCTGATGTAATTGTGACGATGATTTTATGATTTGTATTTCTAATAAATCATGAGTTATATTAAGAAATTTTGATGCAAGCTTGATTAAAGAAAGGGGGAGTGAAAGAGATTCCTCCAATTTTAAAAGAATCGTATTCATATTTATTGTATCTAGATGGCATAGAGAAAGAAGTGGTGTTGATTATTTGTCAAAACAATTGTATCCAAATTGGAGAGGTTGTGTTTATTTTTTTTCAAAACAATCGTATCCAGATTGAAGAGGTTGTGCTAATTTTTTTTCAAAACAATCATATCCAGATTTAAGAGGTTGTTCTTATTTATTTCAAATAAATTGTATCCATATTGAATATTTGGTACTGATTATTTTTTAAAACAATTGTATCCATATTGAAGAGGTCGTGCTGATTTTTTTTTCAAAACAATCATGTATAGATTGAATGGGGTGCCAATTTTTTTTCAAAAAAATTGTATCCAGATGGAATTAGTGATGTCGATTGAATAGGTGGTTCCAAGGGAAGATGGTGCTGATGAAAATTAGTTCCATTGAAAATTGGTACCAATTAGAAATGGGTGTTAATATAAGAGTAAGATATGATGTTGATTGTTTCTCAAAATGATCACATCTGGGTAAAAGTGAAAGAATATACATGGTACCGATCAAAGACCATTTTTTTAAGAATGATTTGTATTGTATCCGAGTAGATCATCCTTATCAGATTATTTTGTATCATATATGGGAAGATCATAATTTTCATATTGTATTGTATCGTATCTGGGAAGATCTTTGTTTTCAGATTGTATTTGATCGTAACCAACAATCATCACCAGAATAATTTTAATCAGAAATGATTGTAACCAAAATGATAGTAACTAAAAATGATCGTATCCAGACCATTTTTATTCATAAAATATCATGCTTGGGTTGAGATTAAAAGAAAGAAGCAGGAATGAATGGAAAGTTACAATACTTTCCAATTGAAGTTAGATGATGCTAAAGATAATCCTCAGTGAATTCAAAGTCATGAAGGTAGTCATGATTCAAGAACTGGTTTTTAAATGAAGTATTTTTTATCAAGATGTTCAATATAAAATAAAATAAAAGGAGGTTATTGATTTATTTGTCAAGGGGGAGCTGAACCTTCATATACAATATTTTGATTCAAATCAGTTCTGAGAATCATATTCATTAATTGGCATGAGGAATTGGACTTAGTTGATCGGACCCATTTATTCCTAACAATTGAAATTGGTCTCATCAATTGAAATGGGAGTCTGAAGAACAAAAGCTAAATATTGTAGAAGTTTCAAGAAGAATTGAGAAGCATTGATGAATTCATAATTACTTTGAGATTTTAGGTGAAATTCAAATGTAGGTGAATTTGTGTGAGTGAGAAACATTTTGGGATTCCCACCTAAACACATTTTGGGTCACCTATAAAAGGTAAAAAAGTACATTTTACTTTTTAAAAAGGGGTATTGTTCACCGTAGAAGAGACAGAATCTATGAGTTTTTAGTGAGATAAAGTGATACCATTTTTTTTATATTGAATACATTTTGACGGGAATTATATTCATATGGGTTTGGTATCATGCTGAATCTGAGGAAGTATCATATTTAGTTTCATCATACTCAGGTATTGAAGTGGTTCTAATTCTACTCTATCATATTCTATCAAAAATCAGACTGGCAGTATTGTTTTGTAAGAATTGGACTCGAAGGAATCAGACTCAGTGTTTCATAACAATTTCCATGTGGTTCTTACCTTTCTTCTAGGAAAGGAATTGATGAATTATATTACAATTTGAATACATTTGTTGAATTGAAAAGAATCACACGTAACATGATTTGTTACAAAACAATTTTATTGACTTATTTTGCTAAGAGGATGTACATGCACTAGCTGTATTGTTTCAGAGTGCTACACGAGTGAATGAGAACATCCTAGTCATTGTAATCCAAGGATTGATTTCTAGTGGATTTTATGGTATTGGATCATTTCCAAACCATACCAAGGACATAACTATTCCTATTTAATAGTGAACATTGTAAATATTTGTGTTCCTTTGGATGTGTGTTGATTTATTTCTCAACATATAATTGAAATCCTTAACAAGAGGTGAAGGTTGTTTTAATTGAAAAGAATCATAAAAGAAAAAAGAGTATCACTAACTCGCCCACTACCCCTCTCGATGATACAATACTCCAACTGGGATCTTTTATATTAATAATAGTTAAAAAGAATCCCACTCATCTTATAACAACTTCACTCTACCTTAGTCAACTCAAACATATCAGGAGACTATAAAAGGTTATAAAAGCTACCTCAAATCTCATTACATTTTCCACTGAATCAAAGTTCAAAATCTAAAATACTCGTAAAGCTCAAATTTGATCCAATTTTCAAGAAATATCCTAAGAGATTAAATTTATAAACTTTCACTCACCATTCAAAGGGAGATCGATATTTTATCATCTAAGGATATTAAGATGCTAAATTAAGAAGGGAATGTTCTTTAAAGACTTCATCCAAAGCACCGATGAGATTATTTTTCTATCTTTTTGTACCTCTTTCTCTCTCCTCTTATTGAGCCTATTTTTATAACCCAGTGGATGTAACAACCTAGAAAATTATAACCTTATATTTTTTTTATTAAATTGATTAATTTATAATAAAAATAAAATCTTTGTTTTATTAGTTAAATTGAATATTTAAAATTATATAATATGGTTTCAAATTATATCATCAACTATGATTTTATTTAAATTTATATTTTAAAACATAAATACTTCTTTTTATATACACAGTCTTATTTCGTTTGATTATTTTTGTTTAACGAGTTAATTTTATTATTTTTACTTATATGTTTAATAAAAATGATAAAAATAATAATGAAACATACTATCATTTAAATATATGGAATTATAAATATGTGTGTGTGTGTGTGTCATTTTTTTATAATAACATTTGTATAATATTGAACTTTTAAATATATTTTGGTAGTCCTATTATAAATTTTTAAAAATTATTAAATTGTTGTTATTTTAACATATAAAATGTATCATCATTATTATTATATGTGTAATTAATTATTAGTAAATTATATTTATATAAGATTTTAAAAAATAAAACATATTATATATATGTATATAGATATAAAATGATAAAACATATAAAGATAAAATGAATAATAATAGTAATAAAAAACAAAAAAAAACAAAATATGGATTTCCAATAAGGATTTTGGGTGTTCTTGTGATAAAGGAGAAGGTCATGTCACAAAGGGAGTCTGAGTTCAATGTAGAGAGGTTGAGTGAGGTTCGACGAGGTTGATAACGAATTCTTATTCATCTTCATGAGTTGGAAGTTTGAGCATGATGAGGAATCGAGGTCGATGCAGGTCCGAGAAACACTAGTTCATTCTTCATTGAGAGGAAAGGTAGAGTAACAAGATGAGACAAGTGCTAGTATAGGAGGAAGGATAGTGTTAAGAGGGAGTCCAGCTGAGGGTTCGAATCATTCATGGTGAGAACGTAGTAGATAGTTTGAAGTCTAAATCTGCTTTACGTAGAGGATCCAAACTAGATTTTGGGGGGAAACAATATATGGTTTTGGATTTGTGTTCCAATCTGAAGGTAGGAACATTTTTCAATATTTTCAATGTCAAAATCTTTTTCAAATATATTCAGTTTTCCACTTCTTCTTATCGACATCCATTTTTTGTTATCTTAAATTTTTATATCATCTTATAATTATTATACTAATGACTTTGTGTATCGGTTTTCAAAAATTTCAACTGATCTGAATGGTGATTTAGTTAATTTTAATTTCGGTGCTATCTTCCAATATCATACTATTCTTCTAAAATTAGATAAAACAACAAACATAATTTTCAATCTTGTTCACATACAATAAATTCATGTTTCTTTTCATTCTCACAGTTATTTGATACATTGAATTTTCTGTTCTGTTATTGTTTTCAATCTTATGAACTTATATATTGAATACATACAGTTCCATCCTCCATTTATATGTTGATTCTATGTCATTCTCCTAACATAGTTGGAACATAATATATATCTTATTATAAATATATAATCATATCCCTTCCATCATTGTGAAATCGTATAGAATCTATAAAAGCATCTTTGCTGCTCTTTTGGTCTTTAGAAAATTCACAGCTTTTGTCTCCCATGTGTTCTATACTTCTATAAGTATGTGAGACATAACATATGTGAAGATGAAGATTCGTTATGTAAATAAGTAAGGTATGGTTTTATTTTCAAATATTTTCCTTATTTAAAAAAAATTAATTGTATTTTCCATCATGTTTTCAAATTTATTAGTAAGGCATTTATTTATTCTAATATTTGAATGTTTATAGATATTTGTATCAAGATTATGTCGAAAACTGGTTTAGTGTAAGAAGAGTTTATATTTAACTCTATTGTCTAGTTTGGCGCAAGGGAAACTTTTTTGATTTATAATGTTTAATTTTATTTTTTATTTTTTTATTTTTATTTTTTCCTAATCGTAATGTATTTGAGTATATTTTAAGAGAAACATTTCTGTTTCAAGCATTTATTGTTTGAAAAATTATATTATTTTAATGATTTTAAACTTTGTAACAAAGATTATATTAGGTCTCAGTGATTCGGATTGCATGGATGATTTTCAAATATTTCTTCAAAATTTTATTATCCTAATAGATAATAATTAAGGAAATAATTATGTCAATAATTTCTTAAAATTTGACAGTGATTATTTATTGTATTTTCAAAATATATCATTTGAAATTATATTGTCAATTCCTATATTCAAGTATTACATTTACAAAAAAAAATTATTTCTATTTCAAGATTCAAATTTTGAAAAAAAAAATCAAAATCTATGTTATGAACATTTATATGGGTTTAAATTTATGTTTAATGATTTATAGAGAGTTTTAAACAATAAAATCCATTGTGTTAAATTTTCATTCATGAATGTCGATTACAAGATATGGTCACCATCTTATTCAATGACATGTCATGCATATGTATCAGTTTTATTATTTGTGTATAAATATAATGTGTAATCAATATATATAAAAAATTATTTTATGAGTTTGAGAAATGAAATAATATTTCATGAATGTTAAATATTCTTTTATCAGCATTCTATGTATTAAGCATTGCTTAAAAGTGGAAGGATTAAGTTCAGAATATAGTAATTAAAATTTTGTAAACTATGTATAGATACATACATATATATATATATATACATATGTATATGAACATGTTTACATGAATTTGAAAGTAGAAAACCAAGTGAAAATGCATATATAAGTAAAGAAAGATTAAAATGATTTCATAAAAACCAAGAACTTGGACGTTGTAAATATAGTAGGGCATTGGGGAGTGAAATCAATCCCTCAACAAGTGGGTTGGCCCAAGATAGCCTTCAATGTTTCATGTTTCCACATTCCACAGCATTTTGTTTTCCAAATCTTGCATAATGTTTTATAAAAATCACTAGATTATATTTAAAATAATTTTTGTACGCAAGTAATTTCAAAGGTGGTATATTATTTTAAAGTGTAAGTAATTTCAATTACATTTTCGAAAGTTATTTAGAAAATTTATGTTCAAAGAAACAATATCTAAAAATAATCACAATGATTTCAAACCCCTTACTAGGAAATTGAATTCTCTCCCTTTTTTTAATTGATTTTTCACAGGTATCTTAGAAGTTAAATTTCAGACAACTTCATTTTTAGAGTTGGCGTGTGGAAGCATAGTAGGAATCTATTTAATTTTTTTTCAAATATAATAAATGTAAGGTATTTTCTAATCCACTTGAACCTATAATAGTAAAAGGTCCTCGTTTTTGTAATATGTTTTGTAATTATTCAGTTTCTTTTTATTAAAAAACATTTCACAGCATTTTCAAGCACTGAGTCCAGAAAAGAGGTCTTGGTGTGTTATAATTGGTATCATAGGAATGGTCTAAATAACTTTTGAGATTAGATGTTGTCTTTGAGGAAAAAAAATCTACATGTCATAATTTTATTTGGATAGTTAAGTCCCCTTAGAAATTCTAGCTTTTCTTTGATTCTGGAGATGGAAATTCAGAATTTTCTAAAGTCCGATAAGTGAATTGTGGTGGTGAAATTCATTTATGAGGGGAGAATATAACAACCCAGAAAATTATAAGCTTATATTTTTTTTAAATCGATTAATTTATAATAAAAATAAAAACATTGTTTTATTAGTTAAATTGAATATTTTAAATTATATAATATGGTTTTAAATTATCTCATCAACTATGATCTTATTTAAATTACTATTTTAAAACATAAATACTATTTTTTATATATGCAGTCTTATTTTATTTCATTATTTTTGTTTAACGAGTTAATTTTATTATTTTGAATTACATATTTAAGAAAAATAATAAAAATAATAATGAAACATAATATCATTTAAATATATTAAATTATAAATATATATATGAGTATCATTTTTTTATAATAAAATTTGTATAATATTGAACTTTTAAATATATTTTGGTAGTCCTATTACAAATTATTCAAAATTATTAAATTTTTATTATTTTAACCTATAAAATGTATTATTATTATTATTATTATATGTATAATTAATTATTGGTAAATTATATTTATATAATATTTGAAAAAATAAAATGGATTATATATATATATAAGTATATAGATATAAAATGATAAAAAAAATAAAAAAAATAGTGATAGTAATAAAAAAATGAAATATGGATTTCGTATAAGGGTTTCGGGTGTTCTTGCGGTAAAGAAGTAGGTCACATCACTGAGAAAGTTTGAGTTCAATGAAGAGAGTTTTATAAAGTTTTGATGAGGCTGAGAATGAATTCATCTTTATCTTCATGAGTTGGAAGGTTGAGCATGACCAGGAGTCGAGGACGACGCTGGTCCGAGAAGCACTGTTTCGTTCGTCTTTGGGAGGCAAGGTAGAGTAGAAAGATGAGAAAAGTGCTGGAATAGGAGGAGGGAAAGTACTGAGATGGAGTCCAGTCAAGGGTTCGAATCATTCAAGACGAGTGCATAGTAGATAGTTCTGAGTCCAGATCTACATTGCATAGAGGATCCGAACAAGATTTAGGGGGGAAACAACGTATGGTTTTGGAGATGTGTTTTGATCTGTAGATAGGTTCATTTTTATTTTATTTTTTTGATGACCAAAACTTCTACAAATCTAGTTTTTAGTTTTCCACTTCTTCCTATCGACATTTTTTATGATTATCTTGAATTTTTATTTCATCTTACAGTTTTAATGCTAATGACTTTGTGTATCGATTTACAACAATTTCAGTTGATTTAAATGACGATCTAGTTTATTTTAATTTCATTGTTTTTTGTCTATATCATATTATCCTGTGAAAATTAGATAAAAAACATCATTTTCAATATTTTTCACATACAATAAATTTAGTTTTTTTTCATTCTCACAGTAATTTGATACATTGAATTCTCTATTTTGCTGTTGTTTTCAATCTTCTAAACATATATATTAAATGCATATAATTCCAACCTCTATTTATATTTTTATTCTATGTCATTCACCAAACACATTTGTATCATAATATATATATATATATATTATAAATATATTATCATATCCCTTCCATCACTGTGAAACTATATATAGTCTATAAAAGCAGCTCTGCTGCTCTTTTTTCTTTAGAAAATCAATATCCTCTGTCTCCCTTGTGTTTTCCACTTCTATTAGTATGTGAGATAAAGCATATGTAAATATTAAGATTCATTCTTCAAATAAGTAAGGGATGGTTTTATTTTAAAATATTTTTCTTATTTAAAAATTTTGATTTTATTTTCTATCATATTTTTAAATTTATTAGTAAGGGATTTATTTATTCTAATATTTCAATGTTTATAGTTATTTGTATCAAAATTATTTCTAAATCTGGTTTAGTGTAAGAAGAGTTTCTATTTACCACTATTTTATGGTTTGGCATAAGGTAAATTATTTTTGATTTCTAATGTTTAATTTGATTTTTTATTTATTTATTTTTATATTTTCATTATCATAATGGATTTGAGTATATTTTAAGAGAAACATTTCAGTTTGAAAATTTTATTGTTTGAAAAATTATACTTTTGTAATGATTTCAAACATTATAATAAAGATTATATTGGGTCTCGATGATTCATATTTCATGGTTAATTTTCAAATATTTATTTAAAAGTTTATTATCATGATAGATAATAATTAAGGAAATAATTATGTTAATAATTTCTTCAAATTTGATAGGGATTATTTATTTTATTTTCAAAATATATCATTTGAAATTGTATTTTTAATTCCTATTTTAAAGTATTAATTTTACAAAAAAAAACTATGTGTATTTTAAGATTCAAATTTTGAAATTTTATTTTCAAAATCTATGTTCTGAACATTTATATGTGTTTAAAGTTATGTTTCTTGATTTATAGTGAGTTTTAAACAACAAAATCCATTGTGTTAAATTTTCATTCATGAATTTCAATTACGAGATATGGCCACCATCTTATTCAATGACAATTCATGCATATGCATCAGTTTTATTATTTCTGTATAAATATAATCTGTATTAAATATATATATCTATAAATTTTCTTATGGGTTTGATAAATGAAATAATATTTCATGAATGTTAAATATTCTTTTATCATTATTCTATGTATTAATAAATGTTTAAAAGTGGAAGGATTCAATTCAGAATATAGAAATTTAACTTTCATGAAGTATTTATAGATACATAAATACATATATATATATATATATATAAGTATGTATATATTTATGTGAACATGTTTCCATAAATTTGAAATTAGAGAACCTCATGAAAATGCATATAAAAGTAAATCAATATTAAAATGATTTCATAAAAATCCAGCACTTGGAATTTGTAAATATGGTAGGGAATTGGGGATTGAACTCAATCCCTCAACAAGTGAGTTGGCCCAAGATAGCCTTCAATGTTTCAAGTTTCTACATGCCATAGTGTTCCGTTTTCAAAATCTTGCATAATGTTTTCTAAAAATCACTAGATTATATTTAAAACAATTTTTGTATGTAAGTAATTTCAAAGGTGGTATATTATTTTAAAGCGTAAGTAATTTCAATTACATTTTAAAAAGGTATTTAGAAAAGTTATTTTCAATTAAAATTTATCTAAAAATAATTTAAATTATATCAAACCCATTACTGGTCAATTGAATTCTCACCATTTATTTTGAAATTATTTTTTATAGGTATCTTAGAATTTCAATTTCAGACTGCTTTATTTTTGGAGTTAGTATACGGAAGCATAGTAGGAATCTGTTTTGTTTTTATTCAACTTTGATAAATGTAAGGTGTTGTCTAATCCTCCAGTACCTAGACCGGTAAAAGTACTTCGTTTGTGTAATATGTTGTGTAATTATTCAGTTTCTTTTTATTAAAAAAATTACATATCATTTTCAAGCACTGAGTCCGGAAGAGCAAGCTCGGGGCATTATAGTGGGTCTCACTTCTTATCCTTATTTTTTCCTTTTTATATCATGATCTAATCCTTCAAGAGAGAGTCAATTTCATGCATTGTAAAGGGATTGTAATTAAGTAATTAATATATTTTATTCTCTATCTATTTATTTTGTTTTGGGTCATCTGTTCAAACCAAGAGATTGATGTTTCTTATATTCCATGAAATGAAAGGGTTTTTTAAGTTCTTGGTTTTCATTAAAACAAAGGGTTTTTGGTTTCTTGGTTCCCATTAAAATTAAGGTGTTTATTAATTGAAACCTTTTGATCATTCTCATGGGGAGAAGACATATGGGTCCCTTCAGGTACTATTATCAAAATTATTACTAAATTTCTCATATCTATTTAATTTCCATACTTAAATTTTTCAATTCTTTATCATAATTTCATTATTTTATTTTTCACTACACATTAATTTGATTGAATCGATTGTTTTCTTTATATTATCATATCTTTTATAAAATCAATTTATTTATTCACATTAATTTTTTAAAAGGAAATTCACCCTTAACTCTTTTTATTTCTATGACACAATAATTGGTATCATAGGTTTTATTTGGTTTTGTTTCAAAATAACTTTTTGAAAATCATTTTCCCCAATACTAACATTTGGTATCAAATAGAATATTTTTTTTATTTCAAAATATTTTTTTCAAATATTTTTTTTAAATCATAATAGATTTTCAAAGTTTGATTTTAATATGGAATCTACTTCATATATGAACGCTCCATTATTTGATGGTTCCAATTGTTCATATTAGAAAAATAAAATGTCTACAATTCTTGGTAGTATTAGTTATCCCATTTTAAAAATGGTAATGCATTAGTAAGTTCCAACTAAAGAATCTGAAGAAAAATAGACTCCAAAAGATATTAATATTTTTGAACTTAATAAAAAAGATATGAATACATTACATTTTGGTTTAGATAAAAATGATTTTAATATAATATCTACTTATAAAACTAACAATGAAAAATGAAATTTTTTGGAAATCATACACAATGGAACCAATAAAGTAAAATACACTATGTTGCATATGTATCTTCAATATTTCAAAAGTCTCTCTATGCAAGAAAATGAATTTTTTACAAGAATGTTTTTAATTTTTAATCTCTTAGAATGATATTTTTAAATTCTTTACAAATTTTTTTAGAAATTCATTGAATATCTTTTTACATGTTTCAAAAAACCTTGTTTTCCAAAGTTTTATTTTTTTAAATTATTTTTTTATGAATTATTCTTATCATGATCATGAGCTTAATTATTAATATATTTATGGATTTTTTTTAGTTTAATTGTTTATCTATTTTTTATATGGAAGCATGAATACTTGTTTATATCATTCTATTATATTATATTATTTCTATAATCATATTTATTTGAAATTTCCTTTTTGATAATCACAAGGGGGGTAAGTTTTGTTTTGGGGGAAAAAGATAAAATAATGTTGGTTTCAAATGATGTTTCATGAAGTGGGAAATTTGATTCAAAATATCAAAGGGAGATACATGGTTACTCATTTATTTGGTGACTCATTAACTTTTATTTTTCTCTCTTCCTTATCTTGATTTTTATATCAAGTGTTTATGATCATAAAAAATGGGTTGATTATTGTTCCTTGTAGTACAATTTTTTAATTTTCACAAACACTCTAATTTGTATCTAACTTGTTTAATGGTTGTTTAAAGTGTTTTTTATGCTTCTATTAAGTTATTATTGAAGTATAACATCTTTTCTAAAGTTGGATTAAAAATGGGTTAAAAGGTATTTTTCTAAAGTTATGTGAAATATGAAACATTGGACATCTAATAGCATGCGAAAGTACCTATATAATTTCAAAAGTCCTATTGGCCATTCAATGAGGCTCACTAACTAAACAGTAGAAATAAATAGAATATATAGACTTCCCGCAACACCATTGGCTACCTAGTGGTGGCTATGAGGTATTCAGTGGTAGTATTATGGATCTTTCCACGGTGTATTGATGATAGTCAAAAATCATCATGATCAGCTCTTAAATACTCCACTAAACCTTGGTCCACTGATAAATTCTAGGAGGTTATAAAAAGAGAACAAGGAATCGTCAATTATCCACTCATTTTCAACTGAATCAGGTGAAAATGATAGAACACTCCCAAATCTAAAATTTGGTCTAATTCTCACCAAATATCCCAAAGTCTTAAAGTCATATAATTTCATTCACCATTCAATGGGGAGTCAATATTTCATCATCATACGATATTAAGGCATATAATCAAGAAGGGTTTGGTATTCAATGACTTCATCCAAACCACCAATTAAATTCATGTTCTATATTTTTGTTTCCCTTTATCTCTTCTCCTATTAAGAATATTTTTATAACCCCTATCTCTCAGTTATTATCCTTTTACCTCTCTATTTCTATCTTGATATAATTCTTCAATAAATAGAGAAGTTTGTGCATTGTAAAGTGCATGAAATTAAGAAAGTCCTATGTTATCTTCTCCATATATTTATTTGTTTCTTAGTTATCTGTTAAAACTAAGGTATTTTGGTTCTTATTATTCCATTAAAAGAAAGTTATTTTAATTTTATTGGTTTCTATTAAAACATAGGGTTTTTGGTTTCTGTGTTCCTATTCAAACTAAGGGGTTTATTGATTAAACCACTATGATCATTCTCATGGGTAGGATAGGTACGTGTACATTTGTGTATTATTATCAAACTTTGTTACCAAATTTTCTATGTCCATTTAATTTATGCACTTTATATTCAAAAATTCTTTCACATAATTATCTTATTTTAATATATTCTATGATTTAATTTGATTATATCAATTTTTTTATTGGCATGTCTTTTATAACGTTGATTTATTTATTTTATTTAAATTTTAAAAAGGAAATTCACCTAAACCCCCTCTTTCCTTTTATTGGACCCAATAGTGTAGACCATCCTTGACCATCTGGTGACTCTTTAGAAATGAGAGAAAATCATGAAGCTTACATGCTTTCATGATCAGTGAAGTGGTGGTGGGAAATCTTAGTTCAGAAAGATTAGTACATGGTCATGACCTAGAAGTAATTATAGACTATGATATTTGATTATTTATTTCCAATGAGCTTGAAGGAAGAAAATTCCAGGGGCTTCATACACCTTGAGTAAGGAAGAATATCTATTATGGATTACAACAACCATTTCACAAATGTGTAGTGTTTTTCTCCAATGTTGGAAGGGGATGAGGCTATCAGTGTGAAGTTATTTAAATATTTAATTAGATATAAGATTAGTTCATAGGTGAATATATTTCACTTGAATTATTTTTTAAGGTTGTGAACCAAGACCTTATCAAATATAGAATCCTTAAATTATTACCTAGGTAGTAGGCTTGATCTTCATATACGATAGCTGGTAATGAATCATCTGGCACTAGAAAGTGTTTTTATGAGAATTTATATTAGGGTAGTCAGGGAAGGGGTCCTATGTGATTTTTTCTATGTGAAAGGACTAGGTATAAGTGATCTCAGTGTGATCAACAACTAGTAGAGTGATGATCTTGTGTAAAAATGTGTAATTTACATAAGTTTTGTAGGAACCCTTCATAGATGTCCAGTAATGAGGTGCTCAGGTAGCCATAGAATCTTGGAACAGAATTAGATTCACTATAGTAAAAAAGGAAGTTGGGGCTCTTCAATTCATATAGGATGAGGTTGGGGATGTGGTACCCCAAGTCTAGGATAGAATATCTAGTGAATTAGAATAATATAAATTATAGGTTGGGAATAAAGATTATTTAATTGGACAACTTCGTGTTTTAGAGTCTACTCCATCCAATCAAGACATCAGACCTTCCACCATTCAAGGTATGATTCTAGTTTATTTTTCTTTATCATATTTTTTATTTGATACAAGAAACACCCACACTTTTATGGTTGTTTAATTCTGTCATAACTTATGCCTCATTATAGAGTGACTATATGGGTTAATGACCATAGATATGAGACTAGGTAAGTAGTAGAAGGGAATTTGTTTCTCTAGATAATGCACTCTCAAAGTTGGTGTTCATCGGTTTCTTTGGTATTTTTATGTGATTAAAATGAAAGGAACTAAACTAATTCTCAGAATGGGTTGGTTAGTACTGTATCAAGATCATTTAAACTATTACCATCATTGGATATTATTTACATCTCAAGATGGTAGTAATAATGTTCATGTGGGAGAGTGGGATTTATAGGTAGTGTAAAAACCATGCCCCCAAATCTAGTGGTTACTTTATTAAATTGGTACTAGATATAAGTGATCCCATCCTAAAGGATCGAATAGTTTAGTATTCTTAGAATACCAGATGCAAACTTTAATTTCACATAATATTTGAAAACATTAAAATAAAACATAGTATTTTATTTGAGTAATGTTGGGAAAAAATACCTCAAGGTATTATTGAATCATTTTTGAGGTGATTGTGTTTGTTGACAAAGTGGACATCTGTGTGGTGATTGTTGACAAAACAAAACAATGACATACAAATTTGTTGATAAAGGGGGTTTCATGGTGGAATGTCGAGTTCAAGAGCTGTGGTCAACGATCCATGTTTGATTCAAGAACGTCGACAAATGAATGGATGATCTGGAGGTGGTACAAAAAGAACAGATATAAGGTGGCACCATTTTCTAGTGTATGCCAAATTTTTGGGCCTCAAAATCAACAAATGAAGAAAAAGTGGTTTTTGGAAAAGGGAATTGTGTGCCATGTACTTGAATGATATGAAACTTGCGCACCTTATTTTTTTCAAGATCAGAAGGTCAAAATATGGAAAAGGAAAGAGAATCACACAGGTATTGGTGGGGTCGTGTAGGTGACTTGCGTGTCGTAAAAGGACCTACGCGCCAGTGCCTAGGAGGTTTGGAAAGTTGTGTGCCATATGTTTTTCAAGATCAGATCTTTGAAATATGGAAAAGGAAATAGGGTCATGCAGGTGTCTTGTAGGGGAAGAAACCTGCACATCGGGACTTGCGTGCCAAGGGGAGACTTGCGCGCCACCGTGTAGGTTGACCAAATGCCTATAAATACAGGACCACCCCTCCTATTTTTTAACGTAGTTCAACACTTTGAAAAATCAGAGCTCCCATCGCGCTAGTGTGGTGGTCACACAAGTGGTGTGTGGTCGTGCAGGTGGTCTTGTGTTCCAGTGTTTTATGTTGCACTCTGGTTGGTTGTTTCATACCAATATTGGTTTGGGAATAAAAGGGGTTGAGTCACGTAGGTTTGGAGTTGCATAAGATTGTGTCGTGCAAGTGTTTGAAGTGACTTGCACACTAGTTGTGACCTGCGCACTGATACTTGCACGCCAGGTTAGACCTACGTGCCAAGTAAGGTTGATTCACGGTAGTTATTCAGGGCTGCGTGAAGGATGAAAGATTGATCAATACCTTCGGTGCAAATAGAAATTCATCTATGGGTGAAAGTTGGACTTCAACAGAGCATCCACATACAATAGAGGATGTATTCATTAGTGATAATGAAGAGACCTACAGGTCTATAAACTGTGAGAGGATCCTTTCCAGAGTAGTGAGAAAAGGAATAGTAAGAAGGTGATCCTCTCCACCGGCAGTTATTTAGAGAGATAGAAACAGGGAGTGACCCTGGGGAAAGCAATGAGCTGACCCTAAACTTTGTAAAGGCAGTGATCCTGGAAATAGAAGTGATCTATCCCAAACCTTGTTAATAGAAGTACGCTTTTAGTGGATTTGGTACATCGGCACATTGTCGATGTATGCTTCTTGGATGTAGCCTAGTGAGGGTGAACCAAGTAAAAATTATTGCGTCATGTGCATGCTTTACTTTTTACATATATTGTGCAACAGGAAAGGGAGAGAAGAGTGTTTGGATTAACAATGAAACAAGATCAGAACGGGCTTTAATTTTAAATTAGTCATACCCTGATTCACCCCCCCCCCTCTCAGGGTATTCAGCCTTGTGGACCTAACAATTGGTATTACAGGTAGGTTGATATTAGTTCTTATCTCAATGGAGGTCACTAATCATAAAGGGATTCCAATCTTCGACAAATGTAATTTTCATATATGGAAGAATAGAATGAAACACTATTTCCAATATTTGGGAATGGATGTGTTTTCAGCAGCTATGCATGGTATCACAACTGATATTAATAGTGGTGCATTATCATAAGCTGAGAATAGAGAGTTTTATGTTGATTCCAAAGCAATCAATGCCTTAGGAAAAGCCCTTTCCAATCCCATCTATACAAAGGTGATGTCATGAAAATTGTCACATGCCATGTGGTAAAATATTTTGAATATATATAAAGGGGATAAAAAGGTCAGAGAGGCAAAGCTGCAAGTATTGTGGAACAAGTATGAAGATATGATAATGAACCCGAATAAGTCTGTTGATGAATTATTTAACAGGGTAAATGTTGTGGTAGAATACATGAGAGGTCTTGGTTAAATTATCGAAGGCATAAAAATTGTGAAGCGCATCTTGAGAAAACTTCTACCTCGGTTCAATCTGAAAGTTTCTGTTTTGGAAGATAAAGACCTGAAAGAGCTTACATTGGATAACCTACACATCACTCTTTTGGCATATGAAATGATAAATAATGATAACGATGCTATGGAAAAAGGGAAATCCAAAGAGGTGGCATTTAAAGCCATGAAGAAGCTCACTATTGAAGATTCTCAGGAGGAAGAAGAGACAGATGAGGTGATGTCATTCCTTTCTTCAAATCTTCAAAGAGGAAACGGAAAATTTAAAGGGAAACTTCCACTAGCATGCTTTCGATGTGGAAAGGTTGGTCATCTTGCAGCAAGGTTCCCCAAAAATTTTCAAGATAACGATAATGATGATGATGAAGTCGAAATTCCCAAGAATAAGTCTTCTGCATTTGTGAAAGGGAAGAAACAATTCAAGATAAATTACTTCAAGAAGAAGAATCTTCTTTCTAAATAATTTAAAAGTTTAGATGAGTCTAAAGATGAAGAGGATAAGGAGATTGAAAACTGCAAATATCATGGGGAAAATTCCATGGTAGCGGTCGTCGGTTGTTCTCAGGAAAAGGAAGAAACTAATGTTGGAGAAGAAGAGGAAGAAGTTGAAGGAAGAGTTGATATGGAAGCTGAATTGGAAGCAACTCTTGAGGATATAGACGTTTGGAGAGACAAAATGAAGAAATCCAATAAATTGGTTCATGATGAAAAACTCTATATGCAACAACAGGATGAGGAAAAGTCTGATCTATTAGAAGAAATTGATAAACTCAAGTTATCATCACTAGAGAACTCAGAATCAGTTAGTGAGTATAAGCTCAAGAATGAAGAACATAAAAGGGAGATCGATGGCTAGAATATAAAATTGAAAGATCACATAAATCATATCGAAGATCTTGAAGAAGAAGTTATCGGTCTACGGAGAAAAGTTAAAGACCAGGAAAAACCCTTGATTCCCAACACATTCTTGGGAAATTAGATCATTCCGAAGACTGAAAATATGAAAGAGGAGCCTAGTAGTTCAGTAGGAAAGAAGAAGAAATTGAGCTCAGACGTCAAGGATGATTTTGGGCTTGATTAGAAGCAAAAATCTATGGCAATTGAAGTTTGACCGCAAGCACTCATCCTGAGATTAAAGGTTGATTTGGGCACAAAGAAGAATCATAATATTCAGAGATTCTAAGGGGAAACTCATAGTGCTGATGTAAAACGAAGGAATGCACCTTATATGAGGTGTTATTGTTGTGGAAAGATGGGACATTCATAGTATTTGTGTTCCATATCCAAGAGATATCGAAGGGAACAATAATAGAGGTGGCATCCAAACAGAGAACGGTTGTCTAGAAAATATTTCTAAGGAAACTGTTTTTGGTGCAGAGGATTTGGGCACATGGATAGGTATTGTACTTCGACCATATAGAGAAATGTGCCAAAGAAGAATCAAAACGTTTGCAGGTAGCAGATCAATAAAACTACAGGTGAGTTAAAAATTCATAATAAATTTATGGCTTTGCAATATGAAGTTGGTCCATCATACTCTGAGAAAGAACAGAAGTCTCAATCCATGCTGAGTGTGAAGGAAAAATTATGGACCAAGAAGAAGAAAAATGAGAAGGTTGTGGTGACAAAAATTTCCCATAAGGCATCAGATTGCTCTAGTGTATGGATCCTTAATAGTGGTTGCACATCTCACATGACAGGTAGTAAGGATCTTGTTATAGGCATAAAATATGACAAAGAAGGAGTTGTAAAATTTGGAAATGATGAAGGCCTGAAGATTGTTGGATCAGGAAAAGCCAAGTTTGGGGGAAAAGAAATGAGACATATTGATGTCTTGGTAGTAGAGGGTCTTAGTCATAACTTGCTCAGTGTCAGTCAAATATGTGACTCTGCGCACTCTATATGATTTACCAAGAATATGTGTGTTGTGAAAGGAAAATATGGAGCATTTGTTCTACAGGGAAAAAGGACAAAGGGAAATCATTACCTTTTAGGTGGGGAAGAAGATACGTTCCTTTTATCCAGAGAGGAAGAAAATCAGTTGTGGCATAAGCGGCTTGGACATCTATGCCAACCATTCATGGAAGATCTGGTAAGGTGTGATGTTGCTAGAGACCTTCCCAAACTCTCACGTGGTCGCACTCATACGTGTGATGCTTTCCAATAAGGTAAGATCATCATAAAAACATACAGGCCAAAGGAACAGAAATCAACTAGAGTGATTGAATTAGTGCATGCTGATGTATGTCGACCTATCTCACCACGAGGTATAAATGGGAAAAGGTATTATGTTCTTTTCATTGAGGATTATAGTATAATGGCCTGGGTATTTGTCATTACCCATAAGACAGAAGTTTTAAGTTTCATAAAGTAGTATAGGAGGGAATCAGAAAGGATTCTTGGGCAGAAAATTCTGAAGTTTCGTACTGATAACGGTATAAAATTCATAAACAGTCAATTTTAAAACTATCTCAAGAAACACAGGATAAGGAATCAAGTTTCATCAGTGAGAACTCCCCAACATAATGGAGTGTTTGAGAGGAGAAATTGAATCATCAACAACATGGCCAGAATGATGCTTATTGAAAAGGACCTACCAGATAAATTTTAGAAGGAAGCAGTTTTGACATCGGTCTATATTTTGAACAGGTCTCTGTTGTGTCCGAAGGAAGGGAATACTCCGTATTAAATGTGGTATGGAAAGAATCCAACATTGAAATACTTTCAAATCTTTTGGAGCAAGTGTTTTATTCTCAAAAAAAATCACAGGAAGTTTGAGTCATGAGGAGATGAGGGGATATTCCTTGGCTACTCAGGGAAGATCAAAGCATATAAATGCTTTAACAAAAGGCTGGGAAAAATTATTGAGAGCAATGATGTCACTATAGTTGAAAATGAACAGAATACTCAATGACCTAGTGAACAGTTTATGGATGAAAGTGATGATGAGTTAAGCAACACAGGGGGAGTATAAGTGGCAGAGGCTAACTCAAAAGAAGATACTGATGGTGAACAAGAAAGTGTCAAGTCTGTGTCTGCAAGGAAGCCAAAGAGTCGAGCTGAAATTGATAGGAAAAATATCATTGGTGATTAGATAGCTCTAGTTCAGACTCAACGAATGAAATCATTACTAGAAACATTGTTTTTATCTCAGGTAGAGACGAAATGTTTTTCCGATGTAGCTGAAGATGAAAACTGGGTTCAGGCTATGAATGAAGAGCTTGATCAGATTGAGAAGAACCAGCCATGGGATATTATTTCAAGGCCAGCAGATAATAATGTCATCGGGACTAAATGGGTCTATCACAACAAGATGAATGAAGATGACACAATGATTCGGAACAAATCATGACTAGTGTGCAAAGGATAATCCCAGATAGAGGTAATAGATATTGATGATACATTTTCACCAGTTGCTAGGCTGGAGACAATCAGATTATTTTTGGTAATAGTAGTGCAAAGAAAGTTCAAAGTGTTCCAGATAGATGTCAAATCTGCATTCTTAAATGGAGTTTTGGAAGAGGAGGTGTATATTGAGAATTCAGATGGTTTTCTCATTCATGAGGATGCGAACAAAGTTTTCAGGCAGAATAAGGTGTTGTATGGGCTGAATCAAGCACCAAGAGAATGGTACTCAAGGCTTGATCATTATTTGAAGAATCTTGGTTTACAGCGTGGGGGAGTTGATTACAATCTCTATTTCAGCAATTAAAATAATCAAAGGATGATAGTGTTGGTTTATGTCGATGACATAATATTTGGTGGATCAGATGAAGCTCAGTGAAGACAGTTTTCTGAATTCATGAAAAATGAGTTTGAAATGTCAATGATTGGAGAGCTAACATTTTTCCTTGGTCTATAGGTGACACAAGGAAGGAATAGAACATTCATTTCTCAATCTAAATATGCCAAGGAGGTTTTAAGAAGGTTTGGAATGGAAACTTCCAAGGAGATGAAGACTCTGGTTGCTACCCAGATGAAATTATCAAAAGATGAGGATGGAAAGGCAGTTAATATCACAGAATACAGACAAATTATTGTAATTCAGTTGTACTTAACCGCAACAAGGCCTGATATTGTTTTCTCCACATTCAAAGCAGCGAGATATCAGAGTAATCCCATGGAAATCCACATGATTGTAGTGAAAATAATACTTCGGTATATCAAAGGAACCGTGGATTTCAGTCTGATGTATAATGAAAAATATCAATCAGTGTTATTGGGTTACAAAGATGTAGATTGGGCCGGATCAGTAGATGATAGAAAATCAACGTTAGGAGGTGTATTCTATCTTGGTGGATTGTGTATTTCTTGGACAAGCAAGAAGCAAGATATCATTTCATTGAGCACCGTAGAGGCTGAGTATATTGCGGCCACTCAATCATGCACATAGTTATTGTGGATGAAGCAGTAGCTTGAAGATATGGGAGTTGAAGTGAAGTCTCTGATCAGAATCCAGTGTGATAACTCAAGTGCTATAAATCTCAGCAAAAATCCCGTCCATCACTCAAGGACAAATCACATTGAGATAAAGTATCATTTTATAAAGGATAAGGTTGAGTAGGGAATCGTGAAGTTGTATTATGTGCCTATAGAGCTACAGGTTGCAGACATTCTGACAAAGGCCTTACCCAAGGAAGCGTTTGAAAGGCATCGACTAGCTCTGGGAGTTTAGTCAACTCCCCTCACTTAAGAGTGTGGATGTGAAACTCCCCCGCTCCCCGAGGTATGATGTGTTTTTCTCTAATGTGATGATATGATTTCTCTACTCTATTATAGACTACAAAGGAGTAACCTTTGGGTTCATTGAAAAAGGGGGAGAAAATAGTGATTGTTCAAGGGGGAGATAGTGTGACAATTTTACAAATCATGAATGATATGGGGAGAAGCTGACAGGTGGAGCAGCGAGATAGGGGAGAGAAATGAGGAAGGGGAGCGTTTTAAATCTGAAGATGCTAGAAGTGATCAATCAAAGACTAGATATCATGACAGCTAAGGATCGTGATAAAAGCAGAAGAGTGGTGTTGCAATGTGGTAAGAATATTTCCAAAAAAATGGTATCAGTTTGGTGTCAATAGTGGGTGTCAGAGTGGAAGTGATTCATTGATGAACTTTTCATTTACTCTTGTTTCTCACGTCGAGCATTGCTCGTGTGGGCTTAGAGTATGTGTTGAGTAAATCCTTGATCGCTATCAGAATCGAAAAAGGTGAATGGTGGTTGAAGAATTAATGATGTATCTTTTAATGGAAGAGTTGTCAACAAACCCAAAGGGGGAGATTGTTGGGAAAAAATCCCTCAAGGTATCATTGAAGCGTTTTTTAGGTGATTGTGTTTGTTGACAAAGTGGACATCTGTGTGGTGATTGTTGACAAAGCAAAACAATGACATACAAATTTCTTGACAAAGGGAATTCCAGGGTAGAATTTCGAGTTCAAGAGTTGTGGTCAATGATCCGTGTTTTATTCAAGAATGTCGACAAAGGAATGGATGATCTGGAGGCAGTACAAAAAGAACATATACAAGGTGGCACCATTTTCCAATGTTTGCCAAATTTTTGGGCCTCAAAATCGACAAATGAAGAAAAGTGGTTTTTGGAAAAGGGACTTGCGTGCCATGTACTTGAAAGAGAGGAAACTTGCACACCTAATGTTTTTCAAGATCATAATGTCAAAATATGGAAAAGGAAAGAGGATCATGCAGGTATTTGTGGGGTCGCTCAGGTGAATTGAGCGCCGTAAAAGGACCTGCGCGTCGGTGCCTAGGAGGGTTGGAAAGTTGTGCGCCATATGTTTTTCAAGATCAGATCTTAGAAATATGGAAAAGGAAATATGGTCGTGCATGTGTCTTTTAGGGGAAGAAACTTGCGCGCCAGGACTTGCGCGCCGAGGGGAGACTTTTTCACCATCGCGTAGGTTGACCAAATTCCTATAAATACAAGACCACCCCTACCCATTTTTAACGGAGTTCAACACTTTTGAAAAATTAGATCTCTCATCGCGCTGGTGTGGGGGTCGTGCAAGTGGTGTGTGGTCACGCAGGTGGACTTGTGCGCCAGTGTTTGAAGTTGCTCGTCGGTTGGTTGTTGTGTTCCAATATTGGTTTGGTCGTAAAAGGGGTTGAGTCGCACAAGTTTGGAGTTGCAGAAGATTGTGTCGCGCAAGTGTTTGAAGAGACTTGCGCGCCAGTTGTGACCTATGCACCAATACTTTTGCACTGGGTTAGACCTACGCGCCAAGTAAGTTTGATTCATGGTGATTATTTAGGGCTGCGTGAAGGCTGGAATATTGCCTGATACCTCGGTGCAAAGAGAAATTCGTCTGTGGGTGAAAGTTAGACTTCAACAGAGCATCCACATAAAATAGAGGATGTATTCATTAGTGATAATGAAGATACCTACAAGTCTATAAACTGTGAGTGGATCTTTTCCAGAGCAGTGAGTAAAGGAAAAGGAAGAAGGTGATCTTCTCCACCAGGAGTGAGCTAGAGAGAGAGAAACAGGGAGTGACCCTTGGGAAAGTAGTGAGCTGACCCTAAACTTTGTAAAGGCAGTGAGTTTGGGAATAGAAGTGATATATCCTGAACCTTGTTAATAGTAGTGCGCTTTTAGTGGATTTGGTACATCAGCACATTGTCGGTGTATGCTCCTTGGATTTAGCCTAGTGAGGGTGAACCAAGTAAAAATTGATGTGTCCTTTGCATGCTTTACTTTCTGTTTATATTGTGCAATGGGAAAGGAAGAGAAGATTATTTGACTTAACAGTGAAACAAGATCAGAATGGGATCTAATTTTAAACTAGTCATATCTTGATTCACCCCCCTCTTAGGGTATTTAGCCTTGGGGACCTAACAAGTACACCATAATTACCTTTAATATAACCCTTCATATCAATCATAATACACTTTATGGTATCCTAAGGAAAGGATATATAAGAAAGGGTGATGTCAAATTATTATTGAAGGTATTAATATAGTAGAATCTAACTAAATCATAAATAATATATCAAGAATAAATGATAATAAAATAATTTCATGTAAATATTCTCATGAGCTATAAACGTATCCATAGATATCATAACAAATAAAATAATCGCATAGACATTAATAACCAATTTCATAATGATATAATTCATAATTACATACATCTAAAACTTATCATTGAATCCTTACTCCAAGACATATAAAAATTCCATCAAGGAATTATTCTAAGACATCTACATAAATGGGTAAGGCATCATTAAAAACCCAATATAGTTTGTCTCGTGAAACCTATTGATGCATCAAGGGACTACAGTGGGTCATTCATATATATAAATAATTCTAATCCATTTCTCATATGAAATGGGAGAAACATAATCAATATAATCACTCGTATTAAAAAACTAGAATATGTAAGTTTAATACTTTCCTATAATCAAAAACCATCCAAAGTAATATGGAGAATGGTATCAAAAAGAACAACCCCATTAAAACTAATTATAAAAAATTAAAATAAATATGGTTTATGGTATCATAATATTATAATTTTAGTAAATCACTATATTCAATAAAGGACGTTGACATGGATGAAAAAACTTTCAAAAGTTTATTAGAAAATTTCTTAAGGAAAATACTCTTTTTACTTTGAAAATACTTATTTAAAATCTTAAAATTTCCCAAATTTATGGAAAAAAATTATTTGATAATAACCTTATAAAACTTTAAATTAATCTTTAAATAAATTCGTAGTCATGGTGGAGTGAAATTATGTTAATGTCAAATAAGTTAAAGAAATATTCCTTTCACACTATTGTAATAAAGTGAAAAATACCTCATTTAGAAAATGATAAGAAGATTCATTTTAAAACTTTTTTTAACAAGTAAAAAGTGGGTAAAAATGAATTTAAAAAATAATTTTATAATAGAAAAAACATTCTTGAAAATATTTTTATAAAACAGACATTAAAGAGAAAGTATATTCGTCCAGAGATAGAAATAACAATTCTTTATTAAAATCACAATTATGGGTAATAACTGCTTCGTTTTTCATGCATGTTTTGTTATGGTGGTTTAGGACCTTTAAGTTTTATAATGGTTAAATCATATAAAAAATATTAAATGTGACATAAATATCATATATATTTATTATATATGTATTTATAATAATACACAAAATATAGAGATATAAAAATGAATTACATCATTCATGGGAACAGTAAGTCGTACGTAAGCATGAACGTTGCTTTCACCCTTTGATTGATGGAATGAAATAAAGTTAAATATTAATTAAATTTCAAAGAATAATTATTATATAATATATATAATATATATTCATTAATTATATCCTTATTACCATCCATGTAAAGTGTAAATGAAAAACGGATCACACCGTTTCATGGTGGTGGTATCCAACACATACGCACGAGCGACGTTGTCATTTTACAACAGATTGTAAGGTAAGAAATTACATATAATATTTTAATTAAAAAATAATATTCATGTCATAAATTTTATATATATTCATTATTTCTATAATTATAACCATCCAAGTGAAATAGTGAAGAAAAAAATTATTACACCGCTATGTGAAGTCGGTAAGTCATTCGTACGCACGAGCAAAGTTTTCACTTCTCATAGGATATAAAAGAGGCGGAATATGGTTTTCCCATAATCATAATAAAATATAATTAAATTTATTATACTTTTTATATTATATTATGATGGTTATAACACTTTAAAAGGAATTAGAATAAGAAATAAACTTAAAGGACTCAGTAGAGGTGATTACCTCTTATTCAGTAGACTTCCTTTAGATCTATTCATAAGGGACTTAAAGTACGTGTTTTGGAATTAAAATAATCTATATAACCTGAATAAGGATTTTTTTAAGAGTAATTTTAAGGTTTTGGTTGATCTATATTTATATAATTGGTTTGAATAAGTGAAGGGGTTCCCTTTTATAATTGAGGGGTGGATCACTATTGTAATTTCTTAAAAGATTAAAATCTAATAAATCCATTATCCATCCCAAATGAATCCAAATGGACATATATTAAAATGTAAGGTATTATATGGTTTTAATATCATCCACCAATGAAATTGTTATATGTTTAATTGGTATTTTAAACCTTATATTTTGGTTTAACCCCTAAGTTAACATATTTTAACAATAATTACATTAACATGTTTTTCACTCTTAAAGGGTTATAATTTTCCATATAAGGTGAATTTTATCTCATAAATGGAAAAGGGATGAAATATTAGACCATATATTATCATAATTGTCCTATTTCAATATTTTAATGTTTTTTAAACAATTTAATAAAATATTATTTTCATAAAATATAGTTAATGTCAATTTTGACACTATTTATTTATTTTGACTTAAAAGAGATAAATAAATTTTTTGAATTAGATTATAATCATTTAAATCATTACTAATATGTTATAATAATATATTAAATTCATGTAACACTATAAATCATTCAAAATTTTAATATTTTTAAAATTATTTATTTTACTTTTTTATTAATTGAAGAAATGTTGCATCTACATTGCATAAGAATTTAAGGTAATTATATAATTAATAAAATTAGAAGAAAAAGTATATCGTTAAAATAATTTAATTAATCTAAATATATTTATTTACATTCATTCGTAATCTTATTTTTCCTTAATATGAACACATAAGATATA
The DNA here is from genome assembly GCA_963277665.1 of Viscum album. Lineage (NCBI taxonomy): Eukaryota > Viridiplantae > Streptophyta > Magnoliopsida > Santalales > Viscaceae > Viscum > Viscum album. Next base: position 1,844,818,431 of record OY728136.1, read on the forward strand.
TTTAAAACTAAGAGAATGACATTTTGTAACTTTATTTGATTTAAATATTATATTGGTCATATTCATGGACAAGTGTCCATTAAAAAAATAAAATTAAAGACTAAGGTGATAATGGTTGGATTATGTTCATAAAATAATATTTAGGATAAAAAATCATGGCCTTATCACTTAGTTTTAACCTAGATTAACCTGGTTCACCCTTTACTAAGGTGATAAATTTTACCATAGTTATTATTCATAATGCCTAAATACAAAAGGGGGATATTTAAAAAAAATAACCTCCTGATTCGAAATATGGAATAAATTTTACCAAATTCAATACCTATAATTGGAAGAAATTAATTTTAAAATAATTTCACAAAACGTGATGAAAACCTCTTTTTAAATAAATATAGTTTTAAGTATAAAATTGGATTTATTATTATCGCATACCTAGAAAAAAATATTAGATAAATGTTAAAAAAAATTATTGAATATATAATATATAAATTTTATTAAAATAATTCCCAAATGGTTATTAATTTAATTTATTAAGATAATAACATATCACATGCATAAAAATAGTGTTCCAAAAAACATTTCTTTTACTTTCAAATGATTTTTATTTTTATTTCTAATTAATTTATAACTGATGAATTTATTTTACAAGTATGTAGAATGTATACTTCTCAAAATTTAATTATTCATATTCATACCCTCTAATTTAATGGCTAGGTTATAATGGTATACTATATTATAGTCCATTTATACTTGAGGTTTTGTGTATCAAAAGCTATTAAATAGATGAAATTTATTTAAAATGAAATATATAGTAAAGTATTGGGGTGTTACATTACCCTAATTCAAAAAAATCATCCTCAAAATTTATATAATGTTTCTTCATGAAAATATTTGGTTATTTATTCATAATAATTTATTCAGGTTCCCATGTCACCACTTTTATATTATGATTTATCTGAAGTTCCTTTGCCACATGATCCGTCTGATTCCTCAACACTTGTTCTCTAGTGTCTAGAATATGGATATTCTCTTAAAATTAATATGGATTGGGTTTCAATTATATTTCTTCATAGGTGAGAATATGTGTTGGGTCTGGTATGTACTTTCTCAAAAATGATATATAGAACATATCATGTACTTTAGAGATACTTGGTTTCATTTTCAAATGGTAAGCTATAACTCTAATTCCTTACAGAATTTAAAAAGGTCCAATGTACTTGGGGATAAATTTCCCTTTCTTACAAAACCTTATAACACCCTTCCATGGAGTTACTTTCAATAAAATCTGATCTCCCACTTGAAATCCAAAATATTTAATTTGGTTGTCTGTATATATATTTTTCATTCTTTGATCTGATTTGATATGGGTTTGAATAGTATTTATCTTTTTCATTGTCTCTTCCACAAGTTCTAGGCCAACATGCTTCCTTTCACCAACTTCATCCCAACAAGTTGGAGTACAATATCTCTTTTTATATAATGCTTCATATGATTCCATTTGAATACTTGAATGAATCTATTATTATAGGTAAACTCTACCAAAGGTAAATATTTATCCCACATACCATGAAATTCAAGACATAATGACTTCAAAAAGTTTTCTAATGTTTTAATAGTACTTTCAGGCTATCCATTTGTTTGAGGGTGGTAAGTGGTTCTCAAATAAATCTCAGTATAAAGATACTTATGAAGACTTTTATTCAATTTTGATGTAAATAATGGATCAAGATCACACAAAATTTAAAGAGTTTCACCTTGATTTATTATTAATTAATTGATTAATATAGATCCTTTTAAGTTTCTCAAGAGTTAAATATTCTCTTGTAGTGAGGAAATGTGAATATTGGGTGATGTGGCCAATAATAACCCATATTGCATCATTTTTTATGATTCTTTGGTAATAAAGTTACAAAGTTCATAGTAATTTAATCCTATTGACTCACCAAACATCTTGACACATAATCATAAATTTCCAACTTCATATTTTACCACCAAAAAATAAAATCTATATACATCTTGGTGCTACTATAGTGTAAAGATAAATTTGATCTACGAGAATCATACAACAATTCCCTCTTCAAATTAGGTAATGATGGAACACATAGTCTCTTTATAAATTTCATAACTCCATCCTCACAAACAAAATTTTCCAATTTACCATCATTCACAACTTCAATTTTCCTTTGAAGATTCTCATCATTAGGCTGAGAACATTTTATATTTTCCAATTAAGATGGTTTGGAAATAATTTTTAAAATTATTTATGTCCCCTCTTTATTAATAATTATTATATCTATATTTACTATATCCATGAACATAATATCCCTATCGGACCTCATTTCGGTCAGAAATCCATGATATTTTTGACTCAATGCATCTTCCGCCTTATTTCCCTTCCCTAGGTGGTAGTTTATGTAGAAATCACAATCCTTGAGTATCTAGAGCTTCTATTTGTCTCGTATTGAGCTCTATCTATGAAAATTTATATTTTAAACTCTTATGGTCCATTTATATCTCATACTTTACACTATAGTGATAATGTATCCAAATTTTCAAAGAAAAAATTCAGTTTCCAACTCATAGATCGATCTTTCTTCTTAATAAAAATAATATGGGCTCCCCAAGTAAAAAAACTAGAGCATATAAATCCCTTATAACATAACTCTTATATTTATTTCTTCAACTATACCGATTCCATATTGTCTATTCTATAGCGATTCTTTGGTATTGGTCTTATATCAAGGATTAAATCAATAGAAAAATCGACTTCAAGCTCTTGTGTATACCCAAGTAATTTCTCTTGAAATACATCTATGTATTTCTATACAATAGGTACATCCTCTATTTAAAGGTTTAATTCTATATTCATAGATTGTGTCTATTATTATTCCCCAAGAATCTCACTCAGAAGAGCTAATGGTGGTGGATCTATACAGGACTTAAATTATGAAGACTCCCCTCTAAATATAATAATTATATATCCTCATCGTGAATATATTTCCTTATCTTTGTAATAAATTTTTTCATTATATTTTGAAATATAGTTCATAATAAAGATTATATAAAGATAAACCTTAGGTATAATAATGAATTTTGAAAATAGGGAATGTTTATGTGTCATAATTGAAACTTAATAACACATCCTTATTTTGGTGACACTTCCACTAAGAGTCTTGACTGATAAGTCCCTTCTTAAGGTGCTATGAAAAATATTTAATTTTCTTGGTAAAATTGGAAGATATAAAAGAGTTTGATGACCTAGTATCAAATAAATCATTATCTAAGTTTTAGGATATTATTAAATTACCTAACAAAATATCATTAGGAACTTAAACCTTAGTTGATGTGATCTCATTGGCTTAGTCTTGATCCCATGTCCTTTTCTAGGGAAATTTTCTTTAGTTCCTAAGAAAATTATTGTCATGACCCGTCCCCCGGGGCCCGTTCCGTGACTACCCCAAGCCCGCCTTTCATAGGCCATGGGCTGGCGACTAGCACCAAGGCGTAAATCCATAAATTGGGAAGGCATTGTCTTTATAACTGTAAACACACACAACAGAGTACAAGCTGGAAGCAAAACACTAAGTAAAACTGTATACAAAGAGTGTTGAAAGTAGAGGGGCCAGAATACAAGCCCAACAGGAAAATATAAGTACAATTGAAAACAAGTACAACTGAAAAGGACAAAATAGCCGAAAGGTAAAGAGCATCTCCTGGATCGTCCACCATGGATCCTTCCTGAAGGGTAGGTATAGATAGCCTCCACTACACTCCATGTCCGTATTTCTCCTCCGGGTACTGACTCATTGTAAGGTCCACCTCCGGGTACCATCCAATCCTGCTACTCTGATCCTCAGTCAATGTTTTCTGTCATCTACAACAAACACAACGAGGTTCGGGCATAGCCTGTGTAGGGGTGAGTATAACGATACTCAATAGGGACCCCTGGACCCCCAAGGTCTCTCAAAATCCAACAAATATAAACCAAAAAGTATGAAATCAACATATAACCTCACTTAGGTATATACCCATACATATACCTAAGTTACTAAGTAATCCATATCAATCATGAGGTAAACAAAAAATTTACTGACTCAGCTCAAACCAAGATTTGATTCTAGGGGTAGTATCAAGTAACATCCCCAAACACACTATTGAAACCTTGGTTGCTAGATTACTCCTACTCTATCGAGTATTGTTTTCCTACCATGTCACACAAAAGTGCTTCCCACTATCCTTGGACTACTGAGTTACTCCTCCTATCGAGTACCATGGGTCTACTGTGTCACACAGAGGTGCTCCCCATCATGGGTCTACTACGTCACACAGAGGTGCTCCCCCTCATAACCTGCTAAGGTACTCCACGTGTCGAGTACCGTAGGTCTATCGCATCACACAGAGGAGCTCCCCACCGTGGGTCTGCCGCGACACTAAGGCGCTCCCCACTGGGCTAGTCGAGTCACTCCGAGTCGAATCGGTCAGCAGTTTTCAGGTCTCATCCAGATACTAGGTCTCTGCGCTATGCTCACTCGTCTCCGGAAGGATTTTCTCCATGATCTGTAGGTCGATACTCCAACTATCATGAAGTCCCACCTAAAATTATCTCAAAGGTCCACCTCTTCATAGGGGTATCAATGCAACATACGACACGTCAATCAGACGCCCGGTCTGTGAGTTATTAGATTTTTAGTTCTAGGGGCCCGGTTGGATTCGAGTACGATCCAACCTAACCGTATCTCAACTTTACCCCAAACTATAGTAGGGTATACTCAAAGGGACCATCATGCTCCAATATTACTAGCGCCATTGACGGTTTGTCAAACGGTCGTCTGGTGCCAAAGATATGGCTAAGAAAGTAAAGGGTCGGTAGTGGGCCCGAGTCTGGTCTGGCCCAGTCGGGCTGACCCGAACCAAATTAGTCCCGACCGACTCAGTTTGGGTCAACCCGTGCTGACTCGATGAGTCCGGACTGGACCGTTGGGTGGGTCGGCCCGTTGGGTTTGTCCTAGCCCATTGGGCCCAACCCAGTAGGCCACGAGGGCAGTCCGGCCCGGGCGTGAGGCCGGTTTGGCCCGATGCACCACGAGGGCATGGCCCGGCACGGCTCGGCCAGTAGGGCGTGGCCATGGTTCGGCCAGGTCACCGCGATGGGGGTCAGGACACCATCTCGACAGGGAGGCCGCAAGGAGGCCAGGATGCCAGCTTGGCCGGGAGGCCTCAAGGGGGTCGGTTCGCCGGAGGCGCACAGGGCGTGCGCAAAGGCCGGCAGGGAAGCCAGGTAGTGGCTCTTCCAGGTGGGTCGCGGGCGTCCAGGCAGGGCGCAGCTAGGCAGGACGCAGCCGGGCTGGGTGCAGCCAGGTTGGGTGCAGCCAGGCGGGCTGCCGCCAGGTGGGGAACGGCCAGGCGGGGAGCGGCCAGGAAGGGTGCGTCCAGGTGGGGCACAACCAGGTGGGTGACCGGTTAGGTCGGGGTGCACGGGAGGCGCGGGGTTCGGTTGGGGAAGCCAACGGTGGTGCGGGCCGGGGTAGCTCGGCTGGTTCTCCGGTGGATGGCGTAGCCAGGACAGCTCGGCCGGAGGCTTGCAGTTCAGCCCGGAGCACCGGAGCGTTGTGGGGGCAGTGTGGTTCTTAGAGTCCGTGGGTAGCACGGCCTTTGTCGTTGCCGCCTTCTTCGTTTCGTCGCCTCATCGTCATGCCGAAGAAACACCACAAAGAGATCGGTAGAGGGAGTTAGGCCATGTTAGTTTGGCCCGCACCCTCCGCGTTTAGGGGTGATAGCAATTGGTTCATCAAAAGAGTAAAATAAAAAAAATTATTCACAATACTTCACATCAATTCCTTTCAAATGAAGATGATAAAAAAGAAAAGGAATATTACTCAAAGTAAACCCCCTTTACCTTTAATCGTTTATGGTGAAGTCGCGGGAAGAAGATGGAGTTGTCATTCGTCGCATCCGCCGCACTCTTCCACTCCCAAATTTGCACGACGGTTGGGGAAGTGGTTCCACGTCGGTAGGTGTCTGGGGAAGAAGTCGAAGAAGGATCCTCGTTGGCGTTCTTCGTTGGAAGAACACGTTCTTCATTAGAAGATGAGGTTCCTCGTTGAGAGTTTTCTCTTCAATCACCCAAGTGAAATCGTTGTGCCAAATAATCTATTATTTCGTTGGCACAAATTCAAAAGTGTAAATTAAATTAAAATGCTCCACCTCATTAATTCACGTGTGTTGGCATGAATTAATTGGGGATTTGGAACCAATTAAATTAAGGGAAGTTCAAGAGGCTTTCCCTCATTAATGAGGGAGAGTTGAGAGGTTATACTCTCCTCCCATTAACAGGGGTTGGGTAGTCCCCATGTCATAACCTCTCGCGGGATGTTATATTCAGGTGGGCCCCACCACCATACCTCTCATGGGAGGTTAAGGTGTGGTGGTCTGACCTGCAACTCCCATGATGATGTTTTAACGAGCAACACTCACATGGTGGCTCAAATAAAATAAAATTTAGCTCACTTTATTTTATTATTTTTTCAAGAAAACCCAAAAAATAACTTCTATTCTCAACTCACTGTCGTCAAAGTGAAAGTCTTATTAAGCGAATATCGGCACTACGAGTTCAACAGTACCCTTGGATTTCAGTTCTGTGCACCGGTTCAAAATTTATAAAATCTCACTCGTATGTTTACTGAACATACCCAAAAAAACTTCAGAAATTGATTCTGGGAACACCGGGCCTCAGAATCACACGCCATTAGAATTCGCGGACTTGCAAAATTCCCATGTATTTAAGAAAATAAATAACACGGGAATTCCGGGTCTTTACATTCTCCCCACCTCAGGGCTTTACATCCCTATAAGCTACAACTCAAACTAAGGGAACAATTGGGGGTACTGAGCACGCATCTAAGGCTCCCATTCCCATGTTCTCTCCTGGAGGTTCCCGTGCTACCAACGAATGCGCACTAGAGGTATTGATCATCCATGTAGGAATCGCTCCTGTCGATCCTAAAAATCCACTGGAACCTCCATAAAAGTCACCACATCGTCTATGTCCAGCTCTCCATGGTCGATGATGTGAGAAGGGTCGTGCACGTATCTCCTCAGCTGAGATACGTGGAAGACGTCATGAACTCGTTGCAACTAAGGTGGAAGATCCAGGTGGTAAGCCACCTCTCCTACTCTACTGAGGATTTGGAAAGGTCTGATGAATCTCAGAGATAACTTGTCGCCTCGGCCAAATCTCCATAGAACTCGTCGAGGTGAGACCCATAGAAAGATGTGGTCACCATCCTCGAACTCTAGAGGTCTCTATCTCCTGTCAGCATACGAATTTTGCCTGCTTTGTGTAGTCTTCATCTACTCCTGGATGATCTTCACCTTCTTTGTGGTAGCTCATACCAACTCTGGTCCCACTAGTGCTGACTCCCCAGGGTCAGTCTAGCACAAGGGTGATCTGTAAGGTCGCCTGTATAACGCCTCGAAAGGTGTCATACCGATGGTGGAGTGATAGCTGTTTTTGTAGTAAAACTCCACAAAAGTTAAGTGATCCTCCCATATGTGACCAAAGTCAAGGACACAAGAATATAGAATGTCCTCGAGGGTCTGAATGGTCTGTTCAGTCTGACCATCCGTCTGAGGATGGAAGGCGGTGCTCAGACAAAGCTGTGTCCCGAAAGCCTCATGCAACCCCTTCCATAGCCGGGAAGTAAACTGTGTGTCACGATCGGAAACAATAGATGATGGTACTCCATGTAGCCACACAATCTTCTTCATGCAGAGGCATCCCAATCTCTCTACTAAACCTTGCTCTATGATCTGTAGGAAGTGACATGACTTGGTGAGTTGGTCAACGATCACCCAAATCGAGTCGTGACCCCTGTATGTACGTGGAATTCCTATCAGAAAGTCCATGGATATCCCATACCACTTCCACTCTGGGACCTCTAATGGATAAACCAATCCTGCTGGTACCTGGTTCTCTACCTTCACTTGCTGAAAAGTGAGGCATCGAGAGACAAACTCGGCTACTGCCTTCTTCATACCTAGCCACCAGTTCTGTCGCTGAAGGTCCTGGTACATCTTCGCCACTCCTAGATGTACCTCTATAGGGGATGTGTGGAACTACCTCAATACTTCCTCCTGAAGTGACACTGGTACCATAGTACGTCCTTAGAAGAGGATGACGTGCTCCCCACCTTCAGAAAATCCACCAGGTTCCTGCCTTGTGAATATCTGAGCACGTCATGTCTCACAGTCAGCGTCTCCATGTTGTGTCTCCCTAACTCTCTGAAGAATTGGAGGAGTAACTATAAGATACTAAAGGAAAGATGCTTCATCTCGGTCCACAAAGGATATTTTTAAAGCAGCTAGCTGCTCTGTTGCCTCTCCTATCAGCTGTATACCAGATCTTCTGCTGAGTGCATCTACTACAACGTTCCCCTTCCCAAGAGTATAGACTATCTCGAAGTCATAGTCCTAGAGGAAATCAAGCCATCATAGTTGTCTCAGGTTCGAGTCCTTCTGATAAAATATATACCTAAGACTCTTGTGATCAGAGTACATAGAAAAACGTTCACCCATCAAATAGTGCCACCACATCTTCAAGGCGAATAACACTACTGCTAACTCCAATTCATGGGTAGCGTAGTTCTGCTCGTGTTGTCTCAACTTTTGAGAACCATACGCGGTCACTGCTCTCTCCTACACCAAGACACACCCGAGTCTGATCCCTGATGTGTCGCAGTAGACTACATACCCTACGCCTTCCTCTAGAAGTCTCAAGATGGGGGCACTAGTCAGCCTCTATCTTAGCTCCTGAAAGCTTTGTTGGCATCTCTCTGACCACACGAAGGGTTTCCCCTTCTTCGTCAAGGATGGTAGTGGTGCTGCAACTCTGGAGAAGTCTGGAACGAACCTCCAGTAGTATCCAGCCAAACCCAGGAAACTTTTTACCTCTTTCACACTTTTGGGTGGCTCCCAAGCAAGTACCGCCTCAATCTTTGCTGGATCCACTGCAACTCCAACCTTCGAGATGACATGTCCCAAGAAGTGAACCTCTTGGATCCAAAACTGGCACTTAGAGATCTTACCATAAATTTGGTGCTCTCAGAGCGTGTCTAGTACTACCAGCAACTGGTAGGAATTTTTCTCCTCAGTAGTTGAGTAGGTCAGAATGTCTTCGATCAAGACTATAAAAAAGCAATCGAGGTATGGCTGGAAGATCCTATTCATGAATCCCATGAACACTGATGGAGCGTTGGATACACCGAAAGGCATAACCAAGAACTTGTAGTGGTCGTACCGACACTTGAAGGTCGTCTTATGCACATCCTTGTCTCAAACTCTGAGCTAGTGATAGCCTGATCTAAGGTCTATCTTCGAGAACCACTATGATCCCTTCAGCTGATCAAAGAGGTCATCAATCCTCGGGAGTCGGTACTTGTTCTTCACGGTCACTTGGTTTAGGTTACAGTAGTCAACACAAGTCCTCAAGCTCCCATCCTCCTTGGAAAATAGAATCGAGGCTGCCCAGGGAGAAACACTAGGTCGGATGAATCTCTTCTCCTGGAAGTCCTCTAGCTATACCTGCAGCTCACAAAGATCTGCGGGAGCCATCCGATACACTGGTGTAGATATCGGTGTCATCCCGGGGTACAGGTCAATGTATAAGTCCACCTCTCTACGAGGAGGTAGTCCTGGAACATCATCAGGGAAAACATCCACATACTGGTCCACCACTATAGGATAGCTCGGACTCTCCACATCTACCGCTCCAAGGGTAAGGCAGGCCAACTGATGAGTGATTAGTTGAAACCTCCTCCGAGTAAGTCTATCATGTGCTGAAAAGGCTCCCTTATCACCAGTGAAGGTAAACCTAATCCCATCTATACGGACACGCCGCACTTTGTGCCTAATATTGTCGATCTGAGCATGGACAGTAGATAACCAGCCCATACCCAAGATGATGTCGTAATGTCTCGATGCTGATACTAGGAGATTCCAACCGAAGCTCTTGCCTCCTAGAGTAAGATCACACTTCTAGCACTAGTGCGTAATTTTCGAGTCTGCTCTTGTAGGAGTCTCTAGCCATAAGGATCGAGCCAACGGCTCCGTCGGAATATCTGAGATCCGAACGAGGGCAGTGGCAATGAAAGAGTGGTTGGCACCTGTGTATATATGAATTACAACTATGGTGGAGTAGACATAGATTGTACCTCAAATAATCTCTAGAGGGCCGTGATCATAAGCCTCAGCTGCCTAAAACTGAGCTCTCGCCTGTCCACCTACTCCCTGCGGTCGAGGTGGACCTCCGGGTGGTGGTGGTGGTAGTGGTAACACCTCGAAATGTCGCCCACCACCAATTGCACAACCATATCCTCTACTACGTCTGCCTGCTCCCTATGAACTACCTCGATCAAACCTTTTCCTCTGCCTCGGAGGTACCTCAACTATCTGCTGATCATCTGAATGGCGGGTCAGACAGTAACAATCCATGTGACACTGCCTACCGCTTGAGTAACACTGTCTATTCCTAACATGCATGTCACTACCCTGGGTGCCCTGCACAACTGATCCTGAGTCATGCAGTCGTCCAACCATGGGTCTGGTCCTCTTGGACCTCTACATCATCTGTCTATTTCCAGCTGCAGAAGACTCCACTGCATATAGACTAGTGGTGGGTCTCACTGCTGGAGACTACTCAGCAAGGAAACTCTCCACCAGAAGGGCTCTCTCTAGCACCCCCGCCTACATCAGGATGCTGGGTGAGATCATTGAAGCCCTGATCTCTCTCCTAAGCCCTGCTCGAAGGTTCGGGATCTGAATAATGGGTCTCGTACCATATCTATGGAGTAGCGCGAGAGGTCGGTGAACCTCGCTAAGTACTGAGCTACCATCATGCTACCCTGTTGTAGATGTAGTAGCTCCTATATCCGCACTGCACGTAGGGTGGCTGGGAAAAACTTCGCCCAAAACAGGCTCTTGAAGTCTTTCCATAGTAGCGTCATCACGTCGTGAACCTGGATCATCAAACTCCGCCATCTTCCTGGTGTTTCCTATAGAAGGCTGGCAGAAAGAATCACCATGAAGTTAGTTGGTGTCCCTACCAGTCTGAATACTCTCACCACAGCCTCCAGCCAATCCTCAGCTGCTTGTGGGTCCGTCTCTCCCTTGAACCGGGGTGGCCTATGGCGCTGGAACTCGTGCAACGCTCTCAAGCGGCGTGCATCGTCAGCTACTGGGGATGGTGGCATCGGTGGGACAACGGGTAGTGGTACCACTGGTGCCTCCATTGGAAGAGGGCCCTGCACCGAGGCCTCATCGATCAGTGCGCTATCTGCACGTACAACCCTTGGGGCTCTAGTTGGTCATCCGCGGGAAGGCATTCTGAAAGAAACATATGCGACACGGTCAAAGATTATATGTGGTGAGCTGACCTGGTTGATCTGACTTAAAGAAAAATTTTGAAAACACACATTCAATCAGTGTTTTCATGCACTGAGTTGGAAATTAGAAGTTAGGGTCCTGGTGTATGGATACGTCGGCCACCGCACCAACACTGAACTCTCTAAACTGAAAACCACACTCAATACCCTTAACACTATTGCTTCACAAAAAAGATCAGAGTCTTATGTTCTGCAGTAGAACCGACTCCTCTTATACCAATTTGTCACGACCCGTCCCCCGGGGCCCGTGTCATGACTAACCCAAGTCCGCCTTCAATAGGACAAGGGCTGACGACTAGCACCAAGGTGTAAATCCCTAAACTGGGAAGGCATTGCCTTTATAATTGTAAACACACACAAAAAAGTACAAGTTGGAAGCAAAACACTAAGTAAAAATGTATAAAAAGAGTGCTAAAAGTAGAGGGGCCAGAATACAAGCCCAACAGAAAAATAAAAGTACAACTGAAAAGGAAAAAATAGCTGAAGGTAAAGATAATCTCTTGGATTTTCCACCACATATCCTACCTAAAGGGTAGGTACATATAGCCTCCACAACACTCAATGTTCGTCCGTCTCCTCCGGGTACCGACTCGTCATAAGGTTCACCTCTGGGTACTGTCCTGTCCTGCTACTCTGATCCTTAGTCAATATTGTCTGTCGTCTGCAACCAACACAACGAGGTGCGGGCATAGCCTATACAGGGTTGAGTATAATGATACTCAGTAGGGACCCTGAGACCCTCAAGGTCTCTCAAAATCCAACAAGGATAAACCAAAAAGTATGAAATCAAAAGATAACCTCACTTAGTTATATTCTCATACACATATCTAAGTTACCAAGTAATCCAACTCAATCATGAAGTAAACACAAAAGTTAAAAACTCATATAAAACTAGGATTTGATTCTATGGGTAGTACCAAGTAACATCCCTAGAAACATTGTTGAAACCTCGGCTGCTATAGTACTCCTCCTCTATCAAGTATTGTGGGCCTGCCGTGTCACACAGAGGCACTTCCCACTATCCTTGGACTGCTGAGTTACTCCTCTTGTCGATTATCATGGGTCTGCTACGTCACACAGAGGCGCTCCCCACCGTGGGTCTGCCACGTCACACAAAGGCGCTCCCCCTCATAGCATGATGAGGTAATCCACGTTTCAAGTGTCGTGTGTCAGCCGCATCACACAGAGGCGCTCCCCACCATGGGTCTTCCACGACACCAAGGCACTCCCCAGTGGGCTAGTCTACTCACTCTGATTCGAATCGGTCAGAATCCATCAGGTCTCAGCTAGCTACTAGGTCTATGCTCTATGCTCGCTCATCTCCAGGAGGATCCGCTCCACGATGTGTAGTTCAATACTCCAACTATCATGAAGTCCCACATAGAAGTATATCAAAGGTCTGCCTTGTCATAGGGGTCTCAACACAACAGACGGTGCGTCAATCGGACACCCGGTCTGTTAGTTATTAGCTTTTTAGTCCTAGGGGCCTGGTTGGATTTGAGTACGATCCAACCTGACCGTATCTCAACTTTACCCTGAACTCCAGTGGGGTATACTCAAAGGTACCGTCATTCTCCAAGATTACCAGCTCCGCTGACGGTTCGTCAAACAGTCGTCCAGTGCCAAAGATATGGCCAAGAGAGTAAAGGGTCAGTAGTGGGCTCGGGTCTGGTTTGACCCAGTCGGACTGACCCGACCCAACTTAGTCTGGGCTGACCTGGTTCGGGTCGACCCGGGATGACCCGATGGGTCCGGCCTAGCCTGTTGGGAGGCCTGGTCCATTGGTTTTGGCCTGGCCCACTGGGCCTAGCCCAGCAGGCCACGAGGGAAGTCTGGCCCGGGCACGGGGCTGGTTTGTCCCGGTGCACCGCAAGGGGGTGGCTCAGCCTGGAGGGTATGGCCGGGGATGGTTCGTCCAAGGCACCGTGAGGGGGGCTGGGACACCGGCTCGTCCGGGAGGCCACGAAAAGGTTGGGACGCCGGCTCGGCCGGGAGGCCGCAAGGGACCCGGTTCGCCGGAGGCACACGGGGCGCGCACGGAGGCCGGCAGAGCGGCTGGGTAGTGGCTCGACCTAGCGGGCCGCGGGAGGCCGGGCGGGGCCCAGCCAGGCGGGGCGCAGCCAGGCGAGGCGCGGCCAGGCGAGGCGCGGCCAGGCGCGGCGCGGCCAGGCGCGGCGCGGCCAGGCGCGGCGCGGCCAGGCGCGGCGCGGCCAGGCGCGGCGCGGCCAGGCGCGGCGCGGCCAGGCGCGGCGCGGCCAGGCGCGGCGCAGCCAGGCGCGGCGCGGCCAGGCGCGGCGCGGCCAGGCGCGGCGCGGCCAGGCGCGGCGCGGCCAGGCGCGGCGCGGCCAGGCGCGGCGCGGCCAGGCGCGGCGCGGCCAGGCACGGCGCGGCCAGGCACGGGGCGGTCAGGCGGGTGTTCGGTGAGCCCAGGGTGCGCGGGAGGCATGGGGTTCGGTTGGGGAAGTTGGTGGTGGTTTGGGCTGGGGTTAGGGGTGTCCAGACCCGACCCGACCCGACGGGTTCGACCCGACCCAACCGGGTTGGGTCGGGTTGGGTCGGGTTGCTGGGAAAAAAACCCGGGTCGAGTTCACATCGGGTCACTTTTGTATGGGTCGGGTCGGGTCTCGGGTTGGGGTCATTTAGACCCGACCCGACCCGTGACCCAACCAAAAAAAAAATCTATCTCTCATTCTCTCTCGCCGCGGGCAGGCAGCCCCCCCCCCCCCCGACATTTCCTTCCTTCCACCCCTCTCGCTCGCGCTCTCGCCCTCCTCCTCTCCCCCCCGAAGAAACCCTACCCCCTTCTTGCTCTTCCCTCACGACGAACAACGGTCCTCCCTCCCTCCCTCACATGATTCGCTCGCTCGCACTCTCACCTCGCCAGGCATCAACCACTGCCGGCCTGCTCCTCCTCTCTCTCTGGCCAACCGACTGACCCCGACCTTCCCTCGCGGTACTCTCCCTCCCTTCCTTCCCTCGTGAGTTGTGGTCGGACAAAACCCTCCCTCCCTCTCCTACTTCCTCCTTCCCTGAGTTTCCCCAACCCCTGGCTTGCGGCGCCTCCTACTCCTATCTAAGAGACTAACAGCAGTAAGCATTTTTTAAAATTTTTAGTACTCTAACCCATTATTAGTGTTGGTAGGGCTTTGAATTTAATTTGGTTGTTGATTTTTTAGTATTTATCTTGATTTTAAAGGTGGATTAAAATAGGATTGACAAAGTTGGATTTTGGGTGTGCTTTGCGGCGGTGCCTCCTCTCCTCCTACTGCATGTTGCTTGCTGCGTGCGTGTGTGTGCGGTCTGGATTGGTTAACTAATTGGTAAGCAATTTTTATTCGAAAACCCTTATTAATGCTTTGAATTTGGTTGGTGATTTTTTAGAATTTATCTTGCTTTTACCCCATTGATGAGTGTGTTATAACCTATTGTTTATACTTGTGTGAGAATTCATTTGATTATATGAATTTTGATTCATGTTTCCTAGTTTTGGATGAGTCCATTTATTAAATTTAAGAGGGTGTGTGTTAGAGGTCAATTTTTTTTAATAATGCCTTTGGGTAGTGTGAATCTCACATTAGGGTAGTGTGCATCTCACTTTGAATCTGGATTGTTTATACATTATGTTGTGATCATTGATTATTTTTGGCATATGAGTTGTCACATTTTTTTATGTGCTTATATTGGATCTTTTTGAGTAAGAATCATGGTGGTGAGACTTGATTTTTATGATTATTATCAATTGTTTATAACTTTATGGACTTTCATTTCATTAATTATTCCCTTTGACAGCGGCTAGCGATCATGGAAGGTGATAAAATAAGTGGTTCTGATCCTCTAGTTGGCGCAAGAACCCAAAGTCATATGGGGTCAACTCCAACTACACATTCAATAGAAAAAGGAGGGGGGAGTAGTAACATACCAGTTGAAGAAAGTGAGGGTAATAAGTCTCTTGAAAATGTAAGAATTCCTAAAGCTACTACTGGTTCTAGAATTTCTCATGCTTGGGATCATTTTCATAAGAAAAATGGTAGAGCTATTTGTAATTATTGTGGAAAAGGTTATGCTTGCACATCTGGCCAACATGGAACTAGTAATCTGAATAGACATTTGATAAGGTGCAACAAAAATCCACACAAAAATCTTGACAAAAGTCAAACCACTCTTGGTCTTAGGAAGAAGTGTGAAGATGAGGATGATGGGACGGTTAAAATTTCAGTAGCTCATTTTAACCAAGAAGAGTGCAGAATAGCTCTTGCTAAAATGATAATCATTGATGAGTTATCATTTAAGTATGTTGAGAATCAAGGTTTTAGAGAATTTATTGAAGTTGTTCAACCTCAATTTCAAGTTCCATCTAGGCAAACAGTTTCAAGGGATTGCTTACAATTATATTTGGCTGAGAAAGAAAAATTGAAGTCTATGTTTGATATGTTCTCTCACATGGTATGTCTTACCACCGACACATGGACTTCAATTCAGAATCTGAATTATATGTGTGTGACTGCACATTTTATTGATGATAATTGGATATTGAATAAAAAAATCATCCGGTTTTGTCTTGTTGCGGATCATAAAGGGGAAACAATTGGTCGAGTATTAGAACAGACATTGAAACAATGGGGGATTGAAAGGATTAACACTGTTACAGTGGATAATGCTAGTTCTAATAATACAGCGATCAGTTATTTGGTGAGGAGGGTTAATGATTGGAATGGGTCTATTCTTAATGGAGAGTATATTCATGTTAGATGTTGTGCACATATTTTAAACCTTATTGTTAGTGATGGGTTAAAGGAAATATCGACATCAATTGCTAGAATCAGAGCTTCTTGCAAATTTGTGAGAAGTTCACCTTCAAGATTGGCTCTTTTCAAAAGCATAGCCGAGGAGTTAAAAATTCCTAGTAAACAGGCCATAATTCTTGATGTGCCTACTAGGTGGAATTCTTGTTACTTTATGTTGGATGTTGCAGAGAAGTATGAAAAAGTATTTATTCGCCTTGAGGAGGATGCAAGTTTTAGGAGTGCTCTTGTATGTGAAGGTGGGGCTCCTACAACATATGATTGGGAGCGTGCTCGTGTATTTGTCAAGTTCCTAAAATTTTTTTATGATAGCACTGTTGAGTTTTCTGGTTCTTTGCATGTGACATGTCACACATTCTTTCATACACTTTGTGACATATATAGAAAAATCAAGAAATGGATGAAGAGTCATGATATTACTGTGAGTGCAATGGCTATTACAATGAAGCTTAAGTTAGACAAGTATTGGGTTATTGGTTCAAATTTTAATTCTCTCTTGCTTGTGGCAGTTGTTCTTGATCCCCGATATAAATTGGAATATGTTCGGGATAGTTTTGAAATGATGTTTGATGATGAAGAAGACAAAAATCAGTTGATCAGCAAATTAACAGAGGTTTTGAATAATCTCTATGAGTTTTACAAATGTAGATATCCCATTGCAGTTGTTGGTGATAAATGTGAGTCCAGTTCTCATCAAGAGTCACATCATGATGCTAGTACCAATAGTGAGGATGATGGGAAATGGAAAGATGCATATAGATTAAAGAAAAGGAAAAGGCAGATGACACAACAGAGGAATGAACTAGAGAGATATCTTGAGATTGATGATTGTGAGGATGATTTTGAAGGATTTGATATTTTGAGTTGGTGGAAAGTAAAGGCAAGCAAATATCATGTTCTCTCATGCATTGCTAAAGATATTCTAGCAATTCCTTTAACTACAGTATCTTCAGAGTCAGCTTTTAGTACAGGAGGACGAGTCCTTGATCCATTTCGTAGTTGTTTGAATCCCAACACTGTTGAAGCATTAATTTGCTCACAAAATTGGTTTAGAAAGTCTAAACCAATTGACATTCGAAAGCAACTAGATGAAGTGGAAACAATTGAATCAGGTACTAGCATTAAAAATATTATGTTTTTTTTATCATTTTTCATTTTTCAATTATAAACGTTTGTTTGAAAAAGTAAAAGACTGACTTGTTATTTTTTTTGTTGTGTTTTTTTAAGATATGCCACCATCCATCACAATTCATGATCAGACATTCACTACCTAAAGTAGAAGATGCAAGGATGATATAGAGCACTCTTAATTAAGGTATAAATTTGTGATTATTTTACAAATTCTTTTCATAATACTGTCATCACATCACAGGGGTGGGGATGGACAATGGAGGGGCTGGGTCTGGGGGAGGGGAGGGAGGGGCTGGGTCTGGAGGGCTGGATAGAGGAGGGGCTGGATGGACAGGGGTCTGGGGGGAGGGGCTGCTTGGTCATGGTCTGGTGGGGCTGGACACTGGACAGGGGAGGGGATGGACAGGGGAGGGGCTGGGCTGGGTCTGGGGGGGCTGGACAGGGGAGGGGCTGGGCAGGGGGCTGGGCAGGGGTCTGGGGGGGAGGGGCTGCTTGGTCTGGTGGTGGGGCTGGACACTGGACAGGGGAGGGGATGGACAAGGGAGGGGCTGGGTCTGGGGGAGGGGGGTGCTGGGTCTGGAGGGCTAGACAGGGGTCTGGGGGGGAGGGGCTGCTGGGTCTGGTGGGGCTGGACACTGGACAGGGGAGGGGATGGACAGGGGAGGGGCTGGGCTGGGTCTGGGGGGGCTGGACAGGAGAGGGGCTGGGCAGGGGGCTGGGCAGGGGTCTGGGGGGGAGGGGCTGCTTGGTCTGGTGGTGGGGCTGGACACTGGACAGGGGAGGGGATGGACAAGGGAGGGGCTGGGTCTGGGGGAGGGGGGTGCTGGGTCTGGAGGGCTAGACAGGGGTCTGGGGGGGAGGGGCTGCTGGGTCTGGTGGGGCTGGACACTGGACAGGGGAGGGGATGGACAGGGGGCTGGGCAGGGGTCTGGGGGGGCTGGACAGGGGAGGGGCTGGGCAGGGGGCTGGGCAGGGGTCTGGGGGGGAGGGGCTGCTTGGTCTGGTGGTGGGGCTGGACACTGGACAGGGGAGGGGATGGACAAGGGAGGGGCTGGGTCTGGGGGAGGGAGGGGCCCGGATGGGTCTCGGAGGGCTGGACAGGGGAGGGGCTGGACATGTGATAATGTGTTTTAAAAAAGATCAATCATATTTTATTTTTCAATCAACTTAACTTGGATTATTTTTCAGCACTTATTGAAAATTGTTTATGGAACTTATTACTTGTAATAAATAGTTACACGATTCTTCAGGTGTCGGTGCGGCGGTGCCTGCGGTCATTGGATGAGTATGGGCAGGTGTTCCATGGATTTTGGGCACAACCACTTCTAGACCACCCATGAGAAGCTGCAGTTCTATCTTTGTACCAAGACATTGGTATGGTTGTTTTACAAGCTGTTTTTTCCCTCCTATCAGTTTTCCAAACAGTTTTTTTGTAAGTAAAGGTTTGAGGTTTTTAATTTCATGTCAAACAAGAAATTATTTGATAATGTAGAAATGAATTTATTTATATATTTAGCTCAGCATGAATGCTGATATATAGTTGCATTATAGTTTTCTGTCCATAGTGTTACAATTCAAATGCACAATTATTTTGAGTTTTATTATTTAATTTGGTTTCTCGACAGGGGTCTGGGGGGGGAGGGGTTGGGTCTGGGGGCTGGCCGCACAACACAGGGGTCTGGGGGGGCTGGGTCTGGGGGCCTGGACAGGGGTCTGGTCTGGGGGGGAGGGGCTGGGTCTGGACTCTAGGGGGCTGGCTGCACAGGGGGGGAGGGGGCTGGGTCTGCTGGGATGGCTGCATAGGGGGGAGGGGGGGCTGGGTCTGGGGGGTCGGGTGCACACTGCACAGGGGGTGTGGGGCTGGGGGGCTGGGTGCACAGGGGTGTGGGGCTGGGGGGCTGGGTGCACAGGGGGTGGGGGGCTGGGTGCACAGGGGTTGGGTGCACAGGGGTTGAGGCTCCCCCCCCCCCAACTGGATCTCTCCTCACATGTTGCTCCCCCTCAACTGGATCTCTACTCATCTGTTACTCCCCCTAAACTTGAGGTATACTTATAACATATACCAACTGGGGTACTGGGACTAATTTTTCTCTATATACATACCAACTTCAATTACTTCTTTTGCCTCGTCACCAGCTTCTGCAAGACTAGGAGTTTCAATAATCTGTTCTTGGTTCACATTACCAGCAGGTTCTATAATGGCATATTGATCATCACTAAAATGATCAAAACCATTGTCACTTCAAATACTTTCATTATTCCCATCATCTTTATTCTCAAATTCATATCTTTCACTTATACTATCACTTTCTCCACTTTTATCACCATATTTTTCATTTCCTTCTTCCTCATTACTAGATCCACTGCCACTTTCTTCTTCTTCTTTGTCTGCTTTATCTTCTTCTCCAGATTCCTCTTTTGAACCATTGGATCTGCTCATATATTCTCATATAATTTAATATCATCTCCAACCCACTCCATCATCTAGGGATTCCAGATTATCTTCATTTTCTTGAAAATTTTCTCACTCAAGCACACACCACTATAGGGGTTGGGTGCACTGCACATGGGCTGGGTCTGGGGGGCTGGGTGCACAGGGGTTGGGTGCACAGGGGGTGGGGGGCTAGGGGGCTGGGGGGCTGGGTGGGTGGGTGCACAGGGGCTGGGGGCTGGGTCTGGGGGGCTAGCCGCCCAGGGGGAGGGGGCTGGGTCTGGGGGGCTGGCTGCACAGGGGGGGCTGGACAGGGGTCTAGGGAGGGGGAGTGGCTGGGTGGGTCTGCTCTGGGGGGCTGGGGCTGGACCGGGGTCTGGGGGGGCTGGGTCCGGGGGGCTGGACAGGGGTCTGGGGGGAGGGGGCTGGGTCTGGGGGGGGCTGGGTGCATGGGGGGCTGGCTGGGTCTGGTGGGGGGATGGCTGCACAGGGGGGCTGGCTGGGTCTGGTGGGGGGCTGGCTGCACAGGGGGGGGTATCGCTGCACAGGGGGGGTCTAGCTGCACACAGGGGGGAGGGAGGGGCTGGGTCTGGGGGGCTGGCTCGGGCTGGCTCGGGCTGGCTCGGGTTGGGTCGGGTTGGGTCGGGTTCACCCAAGTAACCCGACCCAAACTGACCCGACCCGCAGAGGGTTGGGTTGGGTCGGGTCGTTCGACCATGAGTCGGGTAACCCGACCCCCAATGGGTTGGGTCGGGTCGGGTCGCCTACCCGCAAAGTATGAGACCCGACCCGACCCGACCCGTCCCGCCGGATTTGGGTCGGGCCCTAGAACACCCATGACCCGACCCGACCCGACCCATGGACACCCCTAGCTGGGGTAGCTCAACCAGTTCTCCGGTGAACAGCGCGGTCAGGGCAGCTCGGCCGAAGGGTCGTGGTTTGGCCTGGAGCACTGAAGTGTCGCGGGGGCGGCGCGGTTCACAGAGGTCGTGGGTAGCGCATCCTTTGTCATCGTTGCCTTCGTCATTCTATCGCCTCATTTCCATGCTGAAGAAACATCACAAAGAGATCGGCGGAGGGAGTCGGGCCATGTTATTTTTTTCCGCACCCTCCGTGTTTATGGGTAATAGCAATTGGTTCATCAAAGGAGTACTATGAAAAAATATTATTCACAATACTTCGCATCGATTCCTTTCAAATGAAGATGAGAAAAAGAAAAGGAATATTACTCAAAGTAAAGCCTCTACCTTTAATCGTCGATGGTGAAGTCGCGGGAAGAATACAAAGTCATTGTTCGTCGCGTCCTCCAAAACTCTTCCACTCCTGAATTCGCATGACGGTTGTGGAAGTGCTTCCACGTCGGTAGGTGTCTGGGGAAGAAGTCAAAGAAGGATCGTCGCAGGTGTTCTTCGTTGGAAGAATGTGTTCTTCGTTGGAATATGAGATTCCTCATTGAGATCTTTCTCTTCAGTCACCCAAGTGAAATTGTTGTTCCAAATAATCTATTATTTTGTTGGAACAAATTCAAAAGGGTGAATTAAATTAAAAGGATCCACCTCATTAATTCATGTGTGTTGGCATGAATTAATTGGGTAGTTGTCACCAATTAAATTAAGGGAATGTCAAGAGGCTCTCTCTCATTAATGAGGGAGAGTTGAGAGGTTATACTCTCCTCCCATTAATAGGGGTCGGGTGGTCCCCACATCATAACCTCTCGTGGGAGGTTATGTTCCTATGGGCCCCACCACCATACCTCTCATGGGATGTTAAGGTGTGGTGGTCCTACCTCCAACTCCCATGAGGAGGTTTTAACCACCGACACTCACATGTAGGCTCAAATAAAATAAAGTGTAGCTCACCTTATTTTATTATTTTTCCAAGAAAACCCAAAAACTAACTTCTATTATCGACCCACTACTATCGAAGTGAAAGTCTTTTTAAACGAATACTGGCACTACGAGTTCAACGGTGCCCTCAGATTTTAGTTCCGAGCACCGGTTCAAAAGGTATAAAATCTCACTCATATGTTTACTAAACGTACCCAAACAAAACTTCAGAAATTGATTCCGGGAACACCGGGTCTCGGAATCATGCACTGTCAGAATTCGCAGACTCGTAAAATTCCCATGTATTTAAGAAATAAAATTCCACTGGAATTCTGGGTCTTTTCAATTATTTTTATATTTCCCCATATCCTTACAATTTAAGCATTGAACATTGGTATCTTCTTTATTTCCCTTAAAATCATTAGCATGATGAAATTTTTCTCTATGCATAAAGAAAAAAAATTTCTTTTTAAGTATGTACCATGGTGTTTCCTTCAATAAGTATCACATGTTATAAAATCCCCCTTTATCTTCTTTGTCTTATCCATTTTTTCTCTATCATCTACTTCTTCTCTTTCTTTCATTAAAATCCATAAGCCTTGGAGAATTATTTCTCTGTATTAATATCACATTATATTACATCCTCATATAATGAGAATGTTTGAGACACTAGTTCCCTTTTAGGTATTTGATTTATCTCATCAAAGAAATGTTCAATATTTATCTTTATATTATATACATATTCCACAGTATGCATTTCTGACCTTGTAAATTAGTCTTCATACATAGAAACTTTTTCTTTTTCTTTTTTTCTTAAACTCATGAATTATCTCTCTATATCCACTCTCTACTCATGAGGAAATTATTTTTCCAATAATAGTACATTAAAATCCTCCCACTACATGTTTTATATTTCTTATTCATATTTAGTGTTTTGAATCAGTGAACACCATTGATATGCATCCCTCGGAAGATGATAAATTTCAATGAAAACCTTATCCCTTTCATTACATACTAAATTAAAAAATATCTTCTCTATGAAACTTATCCATTGTTTAGCTATAAATAGACTCATAGTTACATTTAATGATGGATCTTTTTGATGCATGAAGAAGTATAACAATGTTACACTTCATTGAGGATCAGTATACTGCTTTATAGGAGCAATGTTATTGGTCATAACTTGAGTCAACTATGCAAAATAGTTATAATTTGTTTATCTCTATCTGCATCTCTATCTTTAGATTCATTATCTTACCCAGGTGGGAAATCCCTACATAGATTGCATACATTGGTATGATTTCTATTCCATCCACTAGGCACTATTTCTAAATAATGGAATATGCTATATTAGATCATAACATTATAAAACATAATATAAAATTTCAAAAATAATAAAATACATAACATGAATTGAAAATTTATGTATATCTAATTTCAAAATCATAAGATTGGTTTCTTTGGAAATATTCTCAAATTAATTTGTAGGGTTATGTTCTATAATCTACGTTTTCCAAAATCCAATTCCCAAGGTTTATACTAAAATTTTATGAAGAAACTTTTAAAAAACCATCCCCAATAACCTATAGCTATTGGTTACTTTATTAAATTGTCACTAGATATAATCAATAACATCCTAAAGGATCAAATGGTTTAGTTTTGAAAACTAGATATATACTTGAATTTCACATAACATTTGAAATTTTTAAAATACAACATAGTATTTTATTTGAGTACACCACAATTCCATTTCTCATAATTCTTTATATTAATAATAATATACATTATAGTATCTTGGGAAAAGGAAACATAAGAAATGGGTGAGATCAGATTCACAGTATGGGTATGCATATAGTGGAAGCTAAATAAGGCATAAATAATATGGAATGAATAAATGATAATTAAATAATTTCATGAGCTATAAAATTATCCATGAATATCATAATAAATAAATAAATCACATGGAAATCAATAAACTGATTTCATAATTATGGAATGCATAATGTTGTACATATAAAAATTATTGTTGAGGCCTTGTTCTAAGACATCTGAAAATACTCTCAAGGCTTTATTCCAAGACATCTACATAAATGGTTAAGGCCTCATCCAAAACCCAATCTAGTTTGCATTATGATATCTACTAATGCATATAGGGGCTATAGAAGGCCCCTCCCATAACTTAATAATTCAAATTCATTCTTCTATGAAAGTTTTCAAACATAATCTATGTAAATATAGAACTTTTTTTTTGTTTTTTTTAAATAAATTATTTTTATTTGTTGACAGCTAATTTTTTGTATAATAATTTTTTTGTTTGTCAGGATCGGACACAATCCATCATAATTAGTTTTCATAAGTTGTTTAACGTTTATTAATTCAAACACCAAGGGAGATAAAAAAAATTATCCTTAAGAATTGTTTTTCCAGACACAGGTTTTCGAACCCAGGTTGTCGGGCCGAGTAGTACCAGATGCAGAAGTGGTTGGAAAGATGAAGTTATCGATCAGACGCACCATAAGTCTCAAGTCCATTGGTATGAAGTTAAAGATATATATTATATAATGTTTTTTATAATGTTTAAATTTATAGATTGAATAATTCATAATGTTGATGAATAGTTTTGAAAGAAGATAGGAAAGTCAGGAGTTATAATTTTTTCATATTTTCTAACCTCAAATTAGATGATTCTTTTCTAGTCATAGAGTTCTCATAAATAATGAAAAAGTCTCATGGTAAAATATTTTTAAGAATGGATGTTGTTTAAGGTATATAAATAGTTTATACTAGTTCCAGACACCAATACACAAAATATTAGATTCAGAAGTACTAGATACATAAGTTTTTATAAGTCTGAAAGAGTTATGGATGATGAGATTTGAGGAATTTCAAAGTTATAGAGTGAATATTACATCATAATGAGGTTTCCATCATAATTATAATTCCATCATTATAAGAATTCAATTTTACTAACTTTAATAAGGAAGGTTAACTAGATTGAA
Source organism: Viscum album (assembly GCA_963277665.1). Taxonomy (NCBI): domain Eukaryota; kingdom Viridiplantae; phylum Streptophyta; class Magnoliopsida; order Santalales; family Viscaceae; genus Viscum; species Viscum album. The sequence goes on from OY728136.1 coordinate 1,844,843,058, forward strand.
TCAAAGGATGAAGATCAATCATATCATGAATATGAACTAATTTATAAAATGAATGCTTCACACCAATAACACATTAGATGAAAATCATCGAAGTGATCTTAGTTACTAATGTTGATCAATTAAAGGGATATTAGTTATGAATATAATTAATGATTATAAATTAGTTGTATTTTCTTATAAAGGAACAAAGGGAAAGTTTAAGTTTACAAGCTATGGAAATTCTTCGTAATGAGATTAGAAATATATTCAGGTTGTGATGAGAAGTGAAAGATAGTCATATCATAATGATCTAAGAAATTTTGTCAAACCATAATGATATGAGAAAGAAATATTGATCACAATGAGTTTATAAAGAAAGGTAGATCGTAATGAGTTAATAAAGATAGTCATATCGTAATGATCTGAGAAAGAAAGGTGGATCGTAAGGAGCAGAGTAAGCTGAAGCTAAGGAAGTTATATCAGACTAAATAAAATTTATTTTTTATAGAATACTGACCTTGAATAAATATTTATAAGGTTTGAATAATTCAAATTTGAAGTTTAAATATGAGTGTTTTTGTAGTTTTAAAATTTGGGTAAGCGAGAAAAGTTTTTCAATTTCTAGATTTTGATTTTTTGAATCTCCTATAAATAGAAGCACACTTCATTCACATTTTATAACATTTTAGAAAAGAATAAAATGTGTACTGTTGAAGAATTATAGTGCAAGTTCCTTCCAAATAGAGATCTCGTTTTAAAATCATGCATCTATTGTTTTGTTTACCATATTGAAAAACATTGTCTTGAGAATATCATATTGAGTTGATCGGACTGAGGAAGATCATACTGAGTTCTTAAGTAGATTTTGACAATTACAGGTTGATAAAGGGAAGATCTCATTGATTTTATTGCGCTTATTTAATTAGATCGGGTTCATTAGACTGAAGGCCATTGGACTTAGGGTCATAAAACATGGGATCTTTTGTGGTGAAAATTGAACAAAGTATTTTTAATTTTGTTTTATCTCGATTATTTTATAAGAAAATTTTTTAAAGTGAAGGGATTAAGTATAATCTTTCTTTTCGAGAGATAGAATGTGTATAATAGTATTTTTCACAAGTTTTGTTCAATTATTCATAATATTGAATTTCCATAGACCCATGGGAGAAGTTATAGAAAGGGTGTAGGTTCTCACACTGAGGCCAAACCTTGTAAATCTCATGTGCTTTATTTGATTTCCTATTTCATCATGAATGAGTATTTATAAAAAAATAATAAGTATATGAACTTTAATAGGTTGGATGGGTTATGTTTTAAAAAGTATTGAAACATATAAAAAGTGAACAACTGATTCAACCCCCCCGCCTTCTCAGTTATTATTACATCCTTTATAAATTTAATTTGTATTAGAGGGAAGGTTCCCTTATTAAATACTTATCATAGATAATATCAATTCTATCAACAATAAAGGAATTCCTACATTTTATGGAAAATTTTATTATATATGGAAAAATAGGATGATTCCATTTCTCTTATCTCTTGGACTGTAAGTTTTTTATACAGCTATAATTGTATTTCCACCTATTGAGAAGGATTCCCTAATGACATTTACTGATAAGATAAATATTGAAGTTGATGTAAAACCTAGAAATTATATCCTTATGTCCTTATAAAAAAATTATATGAATGTGATGGGTTTGAAAACTTCACTGAGTATGTGGGACAAGATGGAAATTATTTTCAAAGGGAATACTAAAGTAAAGGAATAAAATATAAAAAACTGGTATTATAAGTATAAAGACATCATAATGATAAATGAATAAAATATTGATGAATACTTCACCAGATTAAATGAAATTGTTTGCAACATCATAGGATCCAAATATGTCCTGGAAGATTCAACAATTGTGAAGGAACTTATGAGAAACATTCCAAAAGGTTTTGATTCCAAAATTTCCTCTTTAGAAGATAAGGACGATTTATCTCTTGATTAATTTCATAATTTTCTATTTCTTATGAAATAAGGAAAGATCCAATTTTCAAAAAAAATTAAATATGAAATGGATCTTGATTACCTATCAAAAAATTAAAATACAATATGTTATAGAATTTTATCTTTGTGACTTTGATGAGAAATAGGATGATCGGTTAAATTAAAAAACCATGTCTCTTATATATAAGAACTATTGAAGACGAAGATAAAATTATGAAGGTAAAATTCCTATAAAATGTTTTGAGTGTGGTGGAATTGGACACTTTTTTTGAATTTTCTCAAGAAAAAAATTGGAGAATATCAAGATGATTCTGATGAAAAAATTCAATAGAAGAAGTATAACAAAAGTTCTAAAGAAGAAAAGTCTTCCAATAAATATAAAAAGAACCTATTCAACAAAAAGATAAGTATGTTTAGTATTAAATATGAATTAGAATCAACTGAAAAAAATTCTTCAAAAGATGAAAGTTCAAAAAAATCAGAACCTTCATTACAAAATTTTAGAAAACAAAAGATTCCTAAGATAGTGAAGAAGGTGGTCAAGAATCATATAGAGAGTATCAATTCAGAATAAAACTAGTTTCATGTCTTCAGAAAAATAATACACTTAAGAAATAAATTATATTAATGAAGAAATATTGTGAAGAAGTTTCTAAAGGAATAAAATATTTCAGTAAGTTGGAGGAAGAATGCATCTAAGAGATACTAAGTTACAAACTTATAATTGTTGAACTGGGAAAGATGATTGAAGATCTCAGTAAGAAGATAGAAAATAAGGAAGAATAATTTAAATAGTTTCAATAAAAACTTTCTAAGTTTAAAATTACCTTGAGGAAGATAGATGAAAACATTAAAAAATCTTTGGAAGTAAAATGTGAGACTTCTAAAGTTGATGAGAAAGCCCAAAACAAGAATCAGGTAAAATCCTCGCTCACCAAAAATAATTTTTCATCTGATTCTCCTAACAATTCAAGTTCTGAAAAAGGTGTTGGGAAAAATTGAGTAGATAAAGGATGTAAGAAACCTATCACATCTACAAAAGTTGAAAACTCAATTATAAGGAAATAAGGTCCACATCCTGAGTACAATAGAGAAAAAATAATTTGTCAACTTATGTAAAGTTTCTACAGAGAAATATCTTTCTTGATTATAAAATCAATATTTTATGTCTACTTTTTGTTTTTTGGAATCTATGGGCATAGGGATTATAATTTTTGATATAACATTTCACTTCCTGTAAAAATGTTTAAACAAAGATAAAGTAATGGTGGAAGAAGAATGAGAAAATTTATTAACCCACAAGAAGTTAGAAAATAAATAATTCATGATGTTATAAATTTTCCAAAAAAATAAATTTGAATGTCTAAAATAATTTTGTGGAATATGGGATTAGGATGTCCATTATGCTGAAATATGTATGACACTCCTTCTGGAAAAAGTTTCTTATGGTAGAAAAGAAAAGTAAGCTGGAAAAAATAAAATTGAAGAAAGAGCCTCTGTTATTTAGTCAGATTTTAAATAATATAAAAATAATAAACCATGGATACTTGATAATGGTTTTTCATCACATATGACATGTGATATGAAAATATTGAAACATATTTAAAGTCATGATGTAGGAGCAGTCACTACGGCAAAAAATGCATTTAGCGGCGGTTTTTTTTTTCGTTTCGCGGCGGTTTTAAAAAACCGCCGCGAAATCGTGCGTCGGGAAACTATTTGCGGTGCTTTTTTAGAGGCGGTTTTTTTATTTTTTTATTTTTTTTATTTTTTTTTTAATTTTTTTAATTTTTATTTTTATATATTTATTTATATATTTATTTATTTATTTATTTATATAATTTTTATTTATTTATTTATTTATTTATTTATTTATTTATTTTTCGTATTTATTTATATATTTATTTCGTATTTATTTTATTTATTTATTTTTCGTATTTATTTATTTATTTATTTGTTTTATGTATTTATTTTATATATGTATTTTATTTATTTATTTTATTTATTTATTTATTTATTTATTTATTTATTTATTTTTCATATTTATTTATTTTATTTATTTTATTTCGTATTTATTTTATTTATTTATTTTATTTTATTTATTTATTTATTTTATTTTATTTATTTATTTATTTTATTTATTTAATTTATTTAATTTATTTAATTTATTTAATTTCGTATTTATTTTTTATTTATTTTATTTCGTATTTATTTTATTTATTTATTTTATTTATTTATTTATTTCGTATTATTTTATTTACTTTATTTATCCATGCATGCACATACCATGCACATGCACATGCACATCCCATGAAATATAAAGAAATTCTGCATTTGGTGAGATTTGAACCCCTCCCTAACCTCTTGCATATTTTCCAAAGACTTTACCACTCCACCAAGCTCGTCATGTGGTTAATAAACAGAATTTAATATACTTATATATATTAATTGAAAAAACAAATAATACATAAATATTAGATATAAGCTCAATAATAATAAATAATAAATAATAAATAATAAATAAATATAAATAACAAATAATAATTAAATATAAATAATAAATAAATAATCAATAATCAATAATCAATAATCAATAATCAATAAGGAATAATAAATAATTAATAATTAATAATGAATAATAAATAATAAATAATAAATAATAAATAAATATAAATAACAAATAATAAATAAATATAAATAATAAATAAATAATAAATAATAAATAATAAATAATAAATAATAAATAAAGATAAATAATAAATAATAAATAATAAATAATAAATAATAAATAATAAATAATAAATAATAAATAATAAATAATAAATAATAAATAATAAATAATAAATAATAAATAATAAATAAATATAAATAATAAATAAATAAATATAAATCATAAATTATAAATTATAAATTATAAATTATAAATTATAAATTATAAATTATAAATAATAAATAATAAAGAATAAAGAATAAATAAATAATAAAAAATAACAAATAATAAATAATAAATAATAAATAATAAATAAAGATAAATAATAAATAATAAATAATAAATAATAAATAATAAATAATAAATAATAAATAATAAATAATAAATAATAAATAATAAATAAAGATAAATAATAAATAATAAATAATAAATAATAAATAATAAATAATAAATAATAAATAATAAATAAATATAAATAATAAATAATAAATAAATATAAATAATAAATAATAAATAAATATAAATAATTAAAAAATAAATATAAATAATAAATAATAAATAATAAATAAATATAAATATAAATAATAAATAATAAATATAAATAATAAATATAAATAATAAATAATAAATAATAAATAATAAATAAATATAAATAATAAATAATAAATAATAAATAAATATAAATAATAAATAATAAATAATAAATAATAAATAATAACTAATAAATAAAAACTAATAAATAAGTATAAATATTAAATAAAAAATAGTAAATAATAAATAATAAATAATAAATAAATATAAATAATAAATAAATATAAATAATTACTAATAAATAAATAAAAATAATAAATAATAAATAATAAATAATAAATAATAAATAATAACTAATAACTAATAACTAATAAATAATAACTAATAAATAATAACTAATAAATAAATATAAATAATAAATAATAAATAATAAATAATAAATAATAAATAATAAATAAATATAAATAATAAATAAATATAAATAATAAATAAATATAAATAATAAATAAATATAAATAATAAATAATTAATAATAACTAATAAATAATAACTAATAAATAAATTAAAGTATATTATAAATAATAAATAATAAATAATAAATAATAAAGGAAACACATGAAAAAGTATGAAAAGACGTGATAAGGGATGAAAAATCATGAAAACGCATGACAAAGGATGGAGAAGCATATGAAGAATGAGGCATTAGAAAGAATGAGAACACATGAAAACTCGTGACAACTCTGGAAAACTCCTTAATAATTCAAAATAATCATCATAATAACCCATAAAAAACCATTGATAAAGATAACAAGTCATGGAAACCCAAATAAACAGTAATAAATGGAGCTATCGTTAAACCCCGTCAAAACAGTCATAAAGAGACAAAAACATTGGACTCACATTAACAGAGATAACTTATGATCCAAGAGTCCGTTTTAGATCCGCGACCTGACAAATCAAAGATCCTAAAACGATCTTCGACCTGAAAGGTGAAAGAGTCTGAATGGACAGGCGGATCGGGAGTTATGACCATTTAAAAAAAAGCTGACGGGGAACGGGTGCTAGAAACGAGGCATTGAAAAACATAACAAACCTGATACCCACTAAAAAGGCTATAACATATGATCTAGAAGTTCATGTGGGCGCCGCAACCAGTCAAACTGAAGCTCATGGAACGAGGTATGATCTGGCAGGTGGAGGAGGCCGAACTGACACGCGGATCGAAAGTTAGGTCTGTTTGAAGACAAGTTCGATGGGACACGGGTGACAGAAACAGGGTTTTGGAGGCCTTCAGAGGGGTTTTGGGGTCTAAAAATACGACAGAAGCTTGCTTGTGTTGATCTAGTGCGTATCTCTCCTCGCTGACTTTGATTTGATATGTGGTAGAGCCCAAACAGACACCCGGAGTGAAAGTTATGGTCGTTTGAAGTTTGAGAACTTTTTTCAACTTTCTTATAACTCTAATATCTTTCACACCTTAGACCGTCTCATGGTTTTTATTATATGTGCATCTAGATCTCTTCATGAGCTTCGATTTGACTGGTCGTGGTGCTTCAATGGACGCCCGGATCGAAAGTTATGGTCGTTTTAGTGATTTCAGGGTTTCTAGTGTTTTTTTATTTTTTTCATTTCATTTCACGGCGGTTTTACCGAAACCGACGCTATTTTGCGGCGATTTTACCGAAACCGCCGCTAATCCTCGAGTAAAATTAAAAAAAAATTAAAAAAAAATTAAAAAAAATATATTTTTTTTCCGTTTAGCGGCGGTTTTTTCGCGGCGGTTTTAAAAACCACCGCAAAACGGCGACCCGAAACGCGTTTCGCGGCGGTTTTCTTGTAGTGAGTTACCTTTGGTAATGATATTTTCTTAAAAATAAGAGGAATTAGAATGGGTAAGATTGATGCAGAAAAGTTTAAATCTCATGGAGTTTTATTTATTGGTGGGATAAAACATAACTTACTTATTTTTAGTCAAATTTGTTATTATGTAAAGGAATTTATTTTAAGAAAATATTATTTTATCATCAGAAGTGTGAAATATGGAAAAAAATACAAAAGGAGAAAGAACCAGTGGAAATATCTTCTAAATATGAGAATTTAATAACTCGTGTTACTTGAGTTTTGAAGATAAAAACAAATTGTGGCACTAAAGACATAGGAAAATTGGGGAAAACATGAACAAAATTTATAAGTTCAATGATTTTTGTTATTTTTTATAATTTAAAAGAAGAGATGAAGATATTTTTGTTACTTGTCAAAAGGGGAGGATAACTAAAAAAAGTCATAAGAGAGTTGAGATTTAGTCTAGTAGTATTCTTGAATGTATTCATTACAATTTATATAGGATGATGATAAATCAATAAAAAAAGAGTATTTTTACTTAATCACTTTTATTGATGATTTCACTCGTATTACAAACATCATGTTTATGAATAATAATTCATTGGTTGTCAAAATTTTAGGTTTTTCAGGAAAAAAAATGTTGAGAGATAAATGAGAGTTTATATAAAGAAGTTGAGAATAGATAATGGTACCAAATTCACAAGAAATATTTTTGGATCTTATCTAATAAATAATGGTATCAAACATTAATATAGTTCTCCCCACACTCCACAAAAAAAATGGATTAGTAGAAATAAAGAATAAAAGTTTTCTGGAAATTAGAAGAATTATGTTAGGAAAGTACAAAATTTCAAAGTTATAATGTAAGGAAGCTATTAGTAATATTGTAAATGTTTAAAAAGGATGATTTTTTAGACCAAAAAATAACATTACTTCATATGAAATGTGGTATAAAAAACTTCATTGAAGTACTTAAATGTTTTTGGAATTCTATGTTTACTAAAAAACAGGATCTAGTAAAGTTTAATGAGAAAGATGAGGAATGAATTTTTATAGGTTATTCACCAAATGGAAGAAGTTACAAATGTTGGAAAAAATGATTACAAAGGTTAGTGGAATCATATGATGTGAAATTAATTGAAAATAAAAACTCATTTAAAAAAAGTTTTTGAGAATACTAAGAAGGATAAACTAGATATTTCCAATGATAGTGAAAGTAATTAAAAACATCCTTACCAAGATTCATAAGAATCATGTGATGAGGAAAGTTCATCAAGAAAATAAACTTTGAAAATTTCCACCTTACAAAAACATGTTGAGTCAGAAAATATTATTGAAAATTAGAAGGCTCCAGTTCAGACCAGAAGAAAGTTGATATTAGAAAATCAGACATAACTTATCTCAAAAGTATAACAAGAATCAGTTTCAGTGTCTATTAAACATAAATAATGGGTGGATTCTATGAATGAATCTTTATATCATATTGATAAAAATGAAACATGGGAACTTTTTCAACAACCATAAAATAAAAAATTTATCAGAACAAAGTGGGTTTGTAAAAAAAATTGAATGAGTATAGAGAACTTTCAATAAAGAAAGAAAGAATTTTTTGTAAAGGCTATGCATAGATGAAAGGTGTGTATTTTAAAGTAAATTTTCCCCATTTTCAGGATTATAAATTAGTATAAGTTTTTATTAGTGTCTTCACATCGTAATTACAAAGTTTATGAGATTGATGTAAAGTCATATTTCTTAAATGGTGAGATTAAGAAAGAAGTTCACATTGAAAAAACATGTTGTTTTCAACTTGATAATTATTAAAACAAGGTTTGTAGATTTAAGAAATCATTTTATGAGTTGAAACAATCCCCATGTTCCTAGTATTCAAAATTTGAAAATTTTTGGAGAATGTTGAATTTTTCTAAAGGAAAAGTTGATATAAACTTATATGTAAAAGATGTTGACTCCAAAAATCAAATTGTAATTGTATATATGGATGATATAATTTTTTGATGATATAGAAGATGTTTGTAAAATATTTTCTAGAGAAATTAAGAATGATTCTGAAATTTCAATGTTGGTAGAATTAACTTTATTCTTTGGTTTACAAGTTCAAAAAAAACAAAAAAAAACATTTTCCTATCTATGGAAAAGTATGTTAGGGAATTTTTGCAACAGTTTAGCATGGAATAATCCAAAGAAGTTTCTACTCCTATATCTATGAGAATTTTTTTTAATAAAGATGACTCTAATACATGTTTGAATCAAAAAGACTTTCAAAAATTGATTAAAAGTCTACTTTTCATTATATTATTAAGGCATGATATTGTTTATATTGGGAATTTGTGTGCCACATATCAAAGTAATCCAAAATAATCACATGTTATATTAGTAAATACAATTTTGAGATATTTTAAATCAAAAACTTCCCATGGTTTTTTATAAAAAAGAAATTTTGAGATGAAGTTTCATGGTTATACTGATGCCGATTGGGATGGAGATTGTGATTTTAGAAAATCAAACCCGTGAGGAACATTTTTCTTGGGTGAATGTTGTGTGAGTTATCATAGTAAGAAAAAAAAATTAGTAACTTTAAGCATATATAAATCTGAATATGTTGAAGCTACTCCAGATTATAATCAAATGTTGTGGATGAAATTTTAGCTCAAAGAGTTAAAAGTGAAAGTTTCTAAACCATTGAAGATACATTGTGATAATTAGAGTTCAATTAATCTTTCTAGAAATCATGTCTAATATTAAAGATCAAAAAACATTGATATAAAGTTTCACTTTATAAAATATAAAGTTTCTTTTGAAGATGTTATGCTAGAATATATCCCAAAAAAGTATCAAATTGTTGATATCTTCAAAAAAATCTATACCTAAAGAGATATTTGTGGAATTGAGTCAGAAACTTCATGTTCAGCCTCCTCCAATGAATTCCTCAACCTCATAAGTAACCCCCCCCCCCCACATCCCCACCATTCTTTAGATTGGGTTGACAAAAGGAGGAGAAAGTAAAAAACTTTGTACTTTGTAAGAAGTTTTTACTTATCATTCTTTTATGAATCTAAAGCAATGATTATCGTAAAATGGGGGAGAGAAAAAGAAAATTGAGAAAAGATAAAAGTGAGAAAAATGATAAAAGATAAAAGTGAGTAAAGTGATAAAATATAAAAGTGAGTGGGAGATTATCTTAACATGTACACAAAATTTTCTTTCCACCAAGGGATGGAATTCCTTCAAAAACATTACTTTATCTATTAGTGTGGTGTTAGGAAACTATCTTTTAAGAAAGGTTGTGTTTTGGTAAAAATTTAAAATTTGAGTTATGAAAAACTTTTGAGAGTTAAAAAATATGTCAACGAGTGTTGTAAACAAATCCAAAGGGTTACATTGAACATCCTCTGTGATTTTTTGTTTTAAAAAACTTTTTTTATTTATTAAAAATGAATTTTTTATAAGAATGTTTTTTGTAAAACTCAGACCCAGTACATCATAATGAGTTTTCATAAGTTTATAAATGTTGATGAATCCAAACACCAAGGGGGAGTTTTATCCTTAAGAAATTTTTTTATATACATAGTTTTCAAGATGCAAGATATCAGACTGAGCATCACTAGATGTAGAAGTGTTCAGAAAGATGAATTTTTTTATCAAACACACCATCAGTCTTAGGTCTATCAGTATGATGTTCAAGATCCATTAAACATGGTGTTTGTTATAAAGTTATAATTTTTTGAGTGAAGAAGTTGTAATGTTGATGAAGAGTTTTTAAAGAAGATATTAAAGTTAAGAGTTATTAATTTTTCATAATTTCTAACCTAAAATCATACGATGAATTTCTAGTCATGGAGTTCTCATAAATGATGATAAAGTCTCATAATAAATTATTTTGAATAATGGAGGTTGTTTAAGGTATCTGAATAGTTTGTATCGGTTCCAAAACCCATGACAAATAAGATCCAATCCATAAGTATCAGAAATAGAAGTTTTCAGAAGTTTGAAAGAGTTATGGCTGATGAGGTTTGAGAAATTTCAAAGTTGCAGAGTGGAGTTTCCATCATAATAAGGTTTCCATTATAATGATAATTCCATTATTATGAGGATTACATCAGACTGACTCTAAGAATGAAAGTTAACCAGAATAACTCTAAGGAGAAAGATCAATTGGATCAGGAACGAACACTGATTAATCAAATGAATGCCTCACATCAATAATACATCAGATATAGAATATTGGAGTGATCAGAGTTGTTGATTCCAATCCATAAAAGGGAGATTAGTTATAAAGATAAGTGGAGATTATAAAAGAGTTTCATTTGATTATGAAGAAACAAATGAAATGTCAAGTTTACAAGATGAGGAAGTTCATCACACTAAGTGGAGAAATATAGTAAGATCATGATGAGCATTGAAACATATTTAGATCTTAAAGAGATGATAAATAAAGGGAGATCATAATGATATGAGAAATATAGTCATATTATAATGAGATGAGAATAAAAGGGAGATCATAATGTGCTGGTAAATAAAGAAATATCATAATGAGCTAATAAATATAGTCATATCATAATGATATGTAAAAGAAAGGTCGATTGTAATGAGAAAAGGATATTTAAGCTGAGGAAGTTACATCAAACTAAAGAAAAGTGAGTTTGTTTAAGAAGATTGATCTTGAAGAAATCTGGAGAAGTTTTTAAAAAGTCAAAGTTGAAGTTTAAATGTTAGTGTTTTTCCTAGTTTTTGAAATTTTGGTAAGATGGAAAAGTTTTTGAATTTCCTATTTATTATTTTCTGATCCACCAATAAATAGAAGCACGTTTCATTCACATTTTTTAGCTTTTCATGAAAAAAGAAAATGTGGAGTACTAAAGAATTCGAGTGAAATTTCAGTTCAGGTAGAGATGACATTAGAATATTGTACATCTATTGTTTTGTTTACTAAATTGAGAAATATCATATTGAGTAGATCCTATTTATCTAATATAACTAAGGAATATTAGACTAAGTTTTTTAGTATAGTTTGAGAAGTGTGGGTTGAGAAAGGGAAGATCATATTGAGTCGATTTTACTAAGTCAATCGGACTTGGTTCATCACACTGAAGGCCATCAGACCCAGGTTCATCATACCTAGTAACTTTTGTTGATCAAATTTAACAAAGACTTTTAACTTTTGTTTTTGATCTATTTTTTTATAAGTAAACTTTGTAAACTAATGGGAGTCGGTATAATCATTCTTATCAGGAGATAAAAGGTGTCTAATGAGAGTTGGAACGAGTTTTATTCACTTCTTCATAATAGTAAATTTACATATACCCATGTTAGTGGATATGTAAAGGATACAAGCTCTCACACTGAGGCCAAACCTTGTAAATATCATGTTCTTTACTTTATTACGAATTTTTTCATGCATGATTATTTACAAAAAGAAGAAAAGGATATGAACTTTAACAAGTTCAAGGGTTAATTTCTAAAAATTATTGAAGCTTATAAAAAGTGAAAAATGGATTAAACCCCCCCCCCCTCCTTCTAAATTTTTATTTTATGATTTGGAACTTCATTAAACATTCATATTAAAAAACTAGCATAGGAAATGTTAATAATTTCACATAATCATAAACCATCTTGAGTAATATGGATAATGGAATAAAAATATTACATCCCCAATCAAAATAATCATAAACTATATGAATAAATATGTTGGATGATATCATAATATTATATCTTCAATAAATAATAAGATTCAAAAAAGGATTTTGAGGTAGATGAAAATACTTTCAAAATTTCACTGTAAAATTTATTGAAAAAATACCTTTTTCACTTTCAAAAAACTTATTTAAAATATAATAATTTCCTAAATATTAAGGAAATATTTTATTTGAAATAACATTTTAAACTTATAAATTAATCATCAAAGTAATTAGTGTTCATGATGGTGGGAAATTTTGTTCATGTTATTTAAGTTAAAAAACATTCCTTTCACACTGTTGTAAAAAGATCAAAAAATACCTCATTAAGAAAATGATTAGAATATACCTTTTAAAACATTTTTTAGTAGTAAAAAATATTTAAAAATGACTTTAAAAAAAATTAGTATATTAAAACATTATCTAAAAAAACCTAGAAAACATGGACATGGAAGATAAAGGATATTCAACCGAAGTGAGAAATAAAGTCAACTTTTCTAAAAAACATTTTCTCAATCATTTTAAGTACCAAATAATGAAATATTGTAAAATTACTTGAAATTACATTAATAAATACATTATAAAAATTTATATTGGGTTTAATATATAAATATCAAATATTTACCCAAAGGGATACTTAAACATAAACAATCTAAAATAATGATGATATTAGGAAATAAACTCTTACCCCCGCTATAATTTCCTTCATACATGTATGAAAATACTATATAATAAAAATATATTTATTATAAATATAATTTATAACCATAATAATATATATAATATTATATATTATTTACTCATAATATTTTATCACTCGTTTATTAACAATTCTTTGTTAAAAAAACTATTCTGGGTAATAACTACTTCATTTTTCATATATGTTTTGGTTTGGAAGTTTTGGTCCATTTACATTTATCATGGTTCCATAAAATGAATAATTTTAAACATGATATAAATATCATATATATTCATTGTATATGTATTTATGGTAATCCATAAAAAAATAGAGATAGAAAAATCAATTACACCATTCATGGAGATGGTAAGGCAAATGTACGCATGAACGTTGTTTTCACTCTTTGATGAATGGAATGAAATAAAGGTAAATAATAATTAACATTTATATAATAATTATTATTTAATATATATCATATATATTCATTAATTCTATCTTTATTAGGATCCATGTAAATATAAATTAAAAACAAATCACATCGCTATGTGGAAGTGGTAATCCACACATACGCATGAGCAGTGTTATTTTTTCCAAAAGATTTAGAGGTAAAAATTTATAAATTATATTTTAATTAAATAAGATTATTAATTTCATAAATATCATATATATTAATTATTTTTATCTTTATAACCATCCAAGTGAAATGGTGATGAAAAATGAATTACACCGCTACATGGAAGTGGTAAGTCGTATGTATTCATGAGTGATGTTTTCACTTTTCATAGGATTGAACAGAGATGGAATATATTGGTAACATAATAATAATAACATGTCAGTTTATTAATTATATTTTATATATTATCTTAGTATGGGTACAACACTTTAATAGTAAGTATAAAAAGAAATAAAATTAAAGGACTTAATAAATATGAGTACCTCTTCTTTGGTAGACTTCCTTTAGATATCTTATTATGGGAGATAGAGTATGTATTTTGGAATGAAAATAACCTCTATAAATTGTATAAGGATGTTGAGAAGAGTAAAGGTCACTATTTTTTCAATATATATGGCTCAAATTTGTGTAAATATGTAAAGGAAGGGCTTCCCTTTTAAAATTGAGGGGAGGGGCACTCTTGGAATTTCTTAAAATATTAAAATATAATATAGTAATTATCAAGAAAAATTTACTAAAAATGGAAATATATTATAAGATAAGGTATTATATTGTTTAAATAGAATCAAAAAATAAAATTTTGATAGGTTTAAGTTTAATTTTAAACTTTATCTTTTGGTTAAACCCCTTAGTTAACCTATTTTAACAAAAACTATAGTAATGTATTTTTCACTCTTAAAAGGTTATAATTTTACATATAAGTTAAATATCAACACATAAATATAAAAGGGATGAAATTTTATGCCATATACTATTCCATTAGTCCTATTTCAATATTTTAATGATTTTTAAATAATTTAATAAAATATTATCTTCATAAAATATCATTAATGTCAATTTTGAATTTATTCATTTATTTTGACTTAAAATACATAAATAAAAAAGAAGAAGTACATATATAATAATTTAACTAAATACTAATATTAAATTATAATCTAAAAAAAATTATAACACTATAACTCATTCAAATTTTATCACTTTTAATATTCTTAAAATTATTTATTTTACTTTTCTATTAATTGAAGAAATATTGCATCAGTGTTGCATAAGAATTTAAAGAAATTATATAATCACTAAAAATTATAAATAAATTTAAATCATGAAAATAATTTCATTAAGATAAAAATATATTTTCATTCATTCATAAATTTATTTTTCCCTATATGAACACGTGAAAGATATTTAAAACTAAGAAAGTGATATTTTTTAACTTTCTTTGATTTAAATATTATATTGGTCATATTCATGAACAAGTGTCCATTAAACAAATCGATTTCGATCCAAAGGCGATAAGGGATAAATTAAATTTATCAAATAAGATTTAGGTTAAAAAATTATAGTTTTATAACTTAGTTTTAACCTAGATTAACCAGATTTACCCTTTACCGTGGTGATGCATTTTACCACAATTATTATTCATAATGACTAAAAATAAAAGGGGAATATTTATGAAATTGTAACATATTTATTCCAAATATGGAATAAATTTTATCAAATTAAATACCTATAATTGGTAGGAATTAATTTTAAAATAACATGATTGAAACCACTTTTTATAAAAATACAGTTTTTAAGTATAAAACTGGATTTATTCTTATCTCATGCCTAGGAAAAAATATTAAATGAATTTTAAAACATTTTATTTAATATATAATATATATAAATTTAATTAAAATCATTATCCAATAGTGATTAATTTAATTTATTAATATAATAACACATTGTGTATAAAAAAATAATTTTTCAGAAAAACGCTTCTTTTACTTTCAAATGTTATTTATTTTTATTTCTAATTAATTGAAAACTAATGATTTTACTTTCAAATGATTTTTATTTGTATTTTTATAATTGTTCAAACCATATAATTTTTAAAATTTAGTTATTCTTATTCATACCCACCAATTTAAAATCAATGTTATAACAATATACTATATTATTATTCATTTAGACTGAGGGTTGTGTGTACCAAAATCAATCGAAGAGATTAAATTTATTTCAAAATAAATATATTGTAAAGTCTTAGGGTTTTAAAGGTAGTAATTTTTTGTCCTAACCATCAGTAATTGGGTGGAATTATAGAATATTTTTCTCAAATCATGTTGGATTATGAAATAACACAATAGGAAGCATATCCTCTAATTTTTTACTAGTTCTAACATGTTTTTTCATGATGATTTCTTGGGATTTCCACCCAAGAGGGAGGTATAGTTCTCTATAGAGATCATGTTGAGGGTGGATCCAATTTCTATTCCTTATTATCTAATGGCTCCAATGGATCTTTAAGAATTAAAAGTACATTTGAAAAACATGGAAGCCAAGGGATTTATCTTACCAAGTACCTTATCATGGGGTTATCTAGTCCTATTATCCATAAAGTATGATGGTTACTTAAGATTTTTCATGGATTATCAAAGGTTAAACAAATTTATTATTAAAAATCAATACTCAATTCTATATATAGATGATCGGTTTGATAACCTCAGAGGATCCCACGTGTTTTCCAAGATTTATTAAAGATTGTATTGTCACTAGTTGTGGGTAAGGCCCTCAGATATACCCCATACTAACTTTAGGATCAGGTATGGCCTATATGAGAATTTATTCTTATCATTTGTCTTTAAGAATTCACTCATAGTGTTTATGGACTTGGTGAACCATGTTTTCCACCCATTTTTGGATAAATTTGTGGTTATTTTTTTCAATGATATCCTCATGTACTCTAACTCGGAGGAGGAGCATGCACAACATCTTGAAATTATTTTTGAAACCTTGAGGGAACACTAGTTATATATAAAGATATCAAATTTTCACTTCTGTTGAAACAAAGTACACTTCTTTGGGAATGTGATATCTAAAGAAGAATTTTCAATGGACCCTAATAATGTGAGTGTAGTTGTTTCTTGGGATAATCCCAGGAACATTTTTGATATTCATAGCTTTATAGGTTTGGATGGATATTATAAGAGGTTTATTTCATAATTTTCATGATTGGTATCGCTAATGAAAAATCTCACCAAGAAAGGGGTGAAATTCATATGGTATGATTCTTGAAATAATTCCTTTCAAGAAATAACATCATTGATTTTGCTCTTACCTATGCCTGGTAAGAAATATACCTTGTATTTTGATATATCTAGAGTAGTTATCTAAGCCATATTAATAAAATACGATCACATGGTTACTTGTGGATCATGACATGTGAGGCTACATAAGAAAAACTATCGGACAAGAGGCTTGGAATTATAAGTTGTGGTTCACACTTTGAAAATTTTGCGGCAATATTTTTGGGTGATAGGTTCATGGAATATATGGACTATAAAATTCCAAAGTATATTTTCTCACTATATGATCTAGATCTTTAGCAACAGATATGTGTTGATTACCTACGAGACTTTGATTTTAAGCTAGCATATACCCTTGGGAAAGGCAACTTCATCGTCAATACTTTGAGTAGGGAAACCCAAACTGAAATTTTCCAGGTTTATTCCAATGAGTAGTAAATTATGGATCTTTTTATAGAGATTTATTTGGATATACAGGATTATTAGGGTCGAGCAACCCTTACATTATTATCCATTACCTATTCTCTTCTCAAAGGGATAAAGAGTAAGTAATTATTGGGTCCTAAGTGATTATTCATAAGATATGGTATGTATGGTTGGGTGACTCTGCTAGATTTGACCATCGATGGTGATGAGATACTTCATGTTAATGGTCATGTCTTAGTTCCCATGGGTATGCATGAGAAATTGATGAGGGACTTTCATTCTACAAAGTGGGTGGTGAACCCAAGTTAGAACAAGTTGTATTGGGACATTAACAGGATATTTTGTGGATAGAGATGAAGTATGAGGTAGAAGGTTTTATGATATAGTGTTCCACCTATCAGTAGGTGAAGTCTAAGCACCAACGGCCAGCTGGCCCTCTACAACCATTTCTTATACCAGAGTGAAAATGGGATGATGTCACTATGGACTTCATGACTATTTTAGCAAGAAAACCCTAAAATAATAAAGTTTTATGGGTTATCATTGATCGGTTGACTAACTCATTTATTACTGATTTAGGAAAAATTCATAGTAGATGAGCTGGGGAATCCTTATGTTTCATAGATAGTCCGCCAACATGGAGTACCTTGAAGTATAGTTTCAGAACAAGATGACCTCTTTACCTCATGATTTTAGAAGGGATTGAAACTGATACTTGATATATAGGTACAATTTAGAACTAATTATCATCATCAGACTAATGGATAGTATAAGTATACTATTTAGATTATGGAAGACCTGTTAATATAATGCATCTTGGAATTTGGTGGTTCGTGGGAGAACCATTTTTATTTAGTAGAATTCTCTTATAATTATACCATACATGTTCCAATTAATATGGATACATTTAAGGAATTATATGTTAGTTATTATTTCACCATTATATTGGTTATAATATGGTGAATCAGTAATCACTGTTCCAAGTCTAATTCAGGAGACATCAGAGTATGTTCAGTTGATTAGAAAGTGGTTAGAAGCCACCTAGAGTAGAAAAAAGTTTTATGTTGATCATTGATGGAGACCTATGGGGTTTGAAGTTTGAGACTATGAATTTATATGGGTGTCACCAATTTTGGTACATTTTTTATTTGGAAACAAGGAAAGTTGGTTCCTAGGTACATTGGATTGTTTGAGATTGTGGAGTGTATCAGTGTGGTGTCGTATGGGTTGGCCCTTCTATGGTGTTTCAGTTCCATGTATGGAATTTTTAATGTCTAAATAAATAAATTATATCACATTGATATATCTCATGTGATTAAAATTTATGATATCAATTTGGATACTGATGAAACTTTTGAGGAGCATTCTGTTTGTATAGTGGATCAAATAGAAAAGAGCCTATATGGGAAGATTATTCCTCCGGTATGAGTATTGTGGTAGCAAGGTAAAATTTAGGAGGATACATAGAAGATATAGATATACATGTACACTTCTATAAAAAATAATCTATATCCATGTGCCATATAATACCTTTAGATTTTATGAAATGTTTTTTTCAAATAAATTTAATTTCTTTGATAGCTTGTGTAACATGCAATACCTAGTTTTAATGAACCATAATATACTATTAATATTATTACCTAAACCTAAACATTTAACCTAGTCATTAAACTTGGAATTATGAATAGGAATAACCACTTTTATAATATAAATTATAATGGTTTTTTATAAAGAAAATATATTGATGAAAAAAAGTATTTAATTTTTAGTAAAGTCTTTATATGTTTTGAAAATACTATTTTCACAAAAAAAGTGTTTTTATTAACAAATAATAAAAGTAATTTTTTCCAATTTTAGAGAAAAAATTAAGAAATAAAATTAATTTTTTAAATCTAAAAGTCAAAATCATTGTTGAGTGAATTTTTTATAATTTTCTGAAAAGATTATTTTTTCGATTAATAATAAAAAGATATGAATTTTTATTAAAAACTTCCTTTTCATTTAAATCATTTACAAGATAAATTTTATTTTAAGATGGTATTAAAAGTTAAATTAGTTTAATTATATATATATTAATCTAATTTAGTTCATTTTAATCAATTTCATATTGAATTTTTATATTAAACCTTTCTATATTTACAAAAAAATTCTATTTGGAAGACCATTTTTTCATCGCGTCAGTAGGTTTTATTTTAAATTAAATTCTTCCACTTATTGAATTTGATAAAATTGATAATCGGAATAATAATTATTTATATTATATAATAATTTAAAATTAATATTTTTATAAATATTATTAAATATAATAAAAATTAATTATTACAGTTAAGGTAAAAATGGGGGTTTTCTCGTTAAATACGTATGTGTTAAAATTAATTTCTAACACACATAGTTTATTTATTTCATAAATTTTATTTAATATTTAGATTCATTAGGTATAAATTATCTAATAATTTTAATTTTAATTTTATTCTTGACGGAAAAATTATCTAGAAAAACAAAAATAGATTAGTTACCATGGTGAAATATAAAATGGTAAAAGTGAGTAAGCTTAGAGATTAAGGAACAACATGTTTAAAACATATGAATTTTTTTTTGGTGGGGGTTTTTATTGACCATATTATCCCTTTAATATTTTATTTATCAAATTTTTAGGAACATAGAATGAGAGTGACTTCCCATTATTGAATATTTTTGTATATTTACAAAAATATCACTCCTCCTCAATTATAAAAAGGGACATACTCCCCTCACTTTTTAACACCTGATAAACCATTTGGATGAACCAAACCCTAAAATAATATCTCCTTAAAATACTTATACATTTTCTAGAGATTATTTTATTTCAAAAATACCAATCCTAGGGTCCTTAATAAGATATCCATATGAGGTTTCTCTAAGTGAAGGTAATTACCTTTACTAGATTATTTCTTTTCAATTATTCTCTTATCACCTTCATTCATGTCCTAATAATTCAAATATAATAACATTATTATCTAAATATAATAATATTTTATTATTTTGATGGCATAACTTATCTCCATATACTATTCCATCAAGTGGGAAACAAAACTGTTAATCGTGCGTATGGCGGACTATCGTTTTGTGAAGCAATGTAATTCATTTTTACATCATCACCTCTAAAGACTGAATAAAATGATGGATTTAACTTATTTATATGATATTTTTGACATAATTATACTTATATAATTGTAATATCACATACACCTTCTTACTTTCCATTCAGTGGGGATACGATAATGTCGCTTGTGTGTACAGTGGACTATCGTCTCGCGAAGCGATATGATTTGTTATTAAATTAAGCTTTACATAGAAGTTAATAAGGATAAGTTTAATGAAAATATGTGATATATATTACATAAAAGATAATATATAAAGGTAATATATTATTTACCATTATTTTTTTCATTCATCTAGAAAATGGAAACATTGTTCATGCATACGTACGACCTACCATCTCCATGAATGGTGTAATTAATTTTTTATTTATAACTTTAATAGATTTCTATAAATACATATATTATAAATATATATGATATTTATATCATTTTTAAAATTATTTATATGATTTAACCATGATCTAAGTAAAATAAAAAAATACCCAACTAAAACATATAATAAAAATGGAGTTATTACATGAAACGTGATTTTAACATAGAATTATTAATAAATAGGGAATAAGAGGTCATAATTAAATTAAATATGATATGATACACATGAGTATGTTTCTATAATAGATTTATAATAAAATTAAATTTATTATATATAAATTTTATACATGTATAAAGGAATTGGAGACTTATTGTAAGTGATTATTATTAGTAGAATTATGGGATATACATATCCATATAAGTTTCTTTATTTCATGGGTCATAATATTGAAAAGTTACAAAAGTGGTAAAATTTTTATCATTGCTTATCGGGATTGTTTATGATTAAGTTTCTGATGATGAAATATTATGATCTACCACTCAAGATACTAATGAATTTTCTTATACTCTAGTTATTTCTTGAAATTAAATGTTTTAATTTCACTTTCCTATATTTATTTACTCTATATTACATAATAATTTCTTTTAGAAAAAGTGAATTTATTTCTATCTTCGGTCAAAAACCCTTTTTCTTCTATGTCTATGTTTTCTAAAAATGTTTTAAATAATTATTTACTATTATCTAATGATTTTTTAAAGAAATTTATACCTTTGTTTAATTTTAAAAGAAATATTAAAATGAATCTTCTTGTCATTTTTTAAATAAGGTAGTTTTGGATTTTGACATAAAATGTGAAAGGAATCTTTGTTTTAACATGTATGTCATGAACATAATTTTCCACCATCATGACCACTCAATTATTTTAAGCTTCCTTTACATATTTTAAAGGTTATTTTCAAAGAAAATGTTTTCCTTAATATTTGGGAATCTTTTTTATTTTAATTAAGTGGTTTCAAATAAAAAAGATATTTTCCTCAAGAATGTTTTAATGATATTTTATTCATCAATGACAACAACCTTTGGTGTTGCTTATATTTTAATAGGGATATGATTCAATGGTATCATCCTTATTATTTCTTTAGATGGTTTATGTTTATGATTATGATGATTTTTTTTATGAATCTTGTTCCATTTCCATGGGTTATGATATAATGAATTGATGAAATTTATATGAAACCTGATTCTTTTCCATAAGTTATGCTAAGATGAAATGTTTGTGAAACCCATTTCCTTTTTCATGGGTTATAACATGATAATTTTTTAATGATATTTTGGTACAGAAATGTATGAATTATGTAACAGGTTGGACCTATATCTCTATATAATAAATTGGGTAAAGTTTTATATCTCATGAGATAATTATGGGAAACATGCAGATGTGCTTAATCCTCTATAGAAAATAGGCTGATGTGCAGGATCCACTATGGGAAATAGGTGATGATGCATGATCCATTATAAAATTATAATCTAGTGTTTATGCATAATCTGTTATGATTTGATTTTATTGGATGTTAACCTTTAAATATGAAATTTTTTCTTTATTTATGATAGTGCCACAATTATATGACAAGAACTTATGGTTCATAATTTATTTATGATGATTTCTCACTCTTATGATACAGTTATTTTGAAATGATAATGTTTTATGCCATGGATCATGTTTATGATCCATTATTGATTGCATATAAATTTTTAATTTATATTTATAATATCATACCCTTATGATTATCTTATACTTTCATATGATCATTGATTGATATATTTTATGTTTACCCTTATTGATCATTTGTGCACACCCTTTCTAATTTTTCCTTTTCACAACTTATAAAGAAAGGTTTAAGTAGGGTATGTCTATGAAGAGTACTTAATAGAAGGATATTTATGGGATATGTTGAATATATTTCATGATATAATAAGATTGTGTAACTAGTCACCAATGGCACTAAAACATTATGATCGTTAGGTGTGTATTTGTGAAATGTATTGAATACCATCTATTAAGATGTAATATCTATATATAAAAAGCATGGGTCAATATATTTTGTATTAGAGAAAAGTTTTTGTTAACTTTTTGAAACTATAATGATAAATCTTTAGTGAGATCCCTAGCTATATATATAAGGATAATTCTAAGGATAAGTCAAAGTATATGAAAATTTACTATAATTTTGGTTAAGGATAGAGAAAGTGGTTTTTGAGAAATTACATACTTGTATGGATAATGAAATTAGATTTTACTCTAGAATAGTTGTACCTAAGGGTAATAAGTATAAAAAGGTAGAATTAGACTAGACTCTATCATCACCCAGTGTATGAAAATGACCATTTTTGCACACCTGGTTTGACACTCTCAGGATTTATGTTTTAGAAATTCAGAAACACCTTATGAACCATCATGAAGGATTTTAATAAATGATGACCATGTATATCCTAGGTTAATCCTAATGTGTCTTATATTTAATTAAGGGAGTCTTGATTTAGACATCCTATAAATTATTTTTCATGATTGATCACTCTGATTAAGGATTCATGATGATTATTCTAACAATTTTGGCTATAGAATAGGATTAGAGATAGTACAATAAAGTTGGGGTGGTAACAGGTATTATAAAATAATAAAGTAACATATTTGAGTTTAGTTATATGAGTTCATTTATATCATGAAAATTATCAAGGTAAGTTCATTATTGTCTCCAATAACTAGATATTTAATTAGTAGTGAAACCCCCAAATGGTATGATGATCGCATCTCAATTCAATAATTATTCTCCAGTTAAAGTTTGTGGGAATGTGCTTCCCCAAATCTTGTTATTTTTTCTTTGGCTAAATTTTATGTTATCTAAGGCATGGGTTGGATTTATCTATATAAATACCACATACATTTATGAGGAAGTGAAGTCACATTTTATATTCTAAATCAACCTATGATCATCTATCAGTGTGATGATAAATATGAAATTACGATGGAGAACACATACATTTTATGGGCCTTGATTCCCATTAAAAAGGTTTTTTTATCTCATATGTTTGTGGAGAAACTCAACATTGATGATATGCCTATTTTTTGGGAGTTATTTTATTTCTTTCCTGAATATTTTCCTAGTCTTCCACCGAATGAAAATTTTAGTTCTTAATAGAACATATAACTAGTGTCACACCTATTTCAAAGATTACCTATAGAATGGACCTGATTGAGTTGCATGAATTGAATAAGAAACTCTAGGAGAACCTTGATAAAGGATTTATTCATACAAGTGTGTCACAATGGGGTGCACTGGTTCTTTTTATTAAGAAGAAAGATGCATCGATGTGACTCTATGTGGATTATTGGGATATGAACAAGATCACGCTAAATAACAAGTATACTCTACCCCATATTGATGAGTTTTTTTATCAAATGAGCATATATTAATAATTTTACAAGATTAAACTTTTTTTTAGATATCATCAATTAAGTTTTAAGAAGGATATACCCAAGATAGTATTTTGTAAAATGTATGAACACTATAAGTATATAGTGATGTCATTTGGTGTAAGAATATGGTTTTTTTAAGGTAAGGATCCATTTAATTTAAATATAATTCCTTTTTATGGAACTAATATGAATTACCTTTGAGTTTAGAAAGGTTATGGGGGTGTTTGAGGCTTTTTTAGAGCCCAGAACCCCGACTGGTGGGAAAAAACTCACTGGACGCATGGTTAGGAGAAATTGTGCAGGGAAGGCCGCATGGTTATCAATAACCATGCAGGGATGGATAGTGGGGTTAATCATATTTCATGGTTTCCCCTAACCATTAGGGGATTCAGGACCATGTGATACCTCTATAGCTTTTGGCAGATTCATATCGCATGGTTGGTGAAGGTTTTTTCCAACCATGTGGCCAAATTGTACGCCTCTGTTTTTTTAGGTAAAAAGTACAAAATTACTTTAAATGATTAATAATATTACAACCTCTTCCTATTTTCTATTTATATTTACATAAAACCCTTCTTATTCAAATTGATCTCCCAAAAACCTTCTTTGATAGATTTTGATCCTGACTCATCATCTGGTGTCTGGTCGAAGCATTGTTCATCTCGTTGGATTCCTCTCAGTTTGTTCTCTATTCCTTTTTTTCCAATATCTATTTTTCTTACTCTATATAGAGTTATCTAGGTGTAGTATCATATTTCCTATTTTTAGGGTGTTTATCTATTCTTTTATTTTCTCTCAATCCAAATCAAATTAAGGGTCAATACTAGATGAGGAGAGTTGTACGAGTATGATACAGGTGGTCTAATATTTATCCCTTCAAGTCTTGATATTTTAAAATATGAAATATGTTCTATATACCAGTTTCACCATGTGTTTCCCCTAATTTTTATTTAACTTAAATTTCTTTCCTTTCTTGGAAACTAATTATTTTCTAGAACCCAAATCACATAAAGATCGACCACCTCTGAGTGAGCCATCCCTTTGGGCATACCCTCCTACATGCCTAATTAGATGTATTAAGTATATATATAAACAACCAATTGATGTGTTTGGTTTAACTTATAAATGATTATATCATAATTTTTAATGAATCAATGATGTGTTGAAGCATTACTAACATGTTTTTCACCAAATGAATTTAAATGAATGGAGGTGAGTGGCACAACCTCATCACCTAATTAAACAAAACAATGGTTGCGCCCTTGTTGATATTAAATAATAATGATAAATGGATTATACCATATCTTGTATTAGATTCAATGGTTATTTATAAATGATATGACATTATGGAATAACTACCCTTTTCAATTATAAATAATGTGCATGACAATGCTTGTTAATTATAATGAATGAGCATGATGACCCTTATGCATGTATTACATATATGGGCATTGTGTCTTTTCTACAATTGATATATACGAGCATGGAGTCCCTTTATAAATTTTATATGGGTATGGAATACCTTTATATAAATTTGAAATGGGAATAGATACCCTTATTATGATATGATACAGGTATGGAATCCCTATACTGTGACATGGGCATGGTATCCCCTACTTCTCTGATATTGGGCATGGTGTCCCTATTTTGTGATACTGGGAATTTCATCCTTATTATATGATATTAGTCATGGAATACCTATACTTTGATACTGGTAATTTCATCCATTACTAATTTGATACTGATCATTGTGACCCTTGACACTTTTAGAGATATTCCAACATGGGCCAAAGCAGGTAGTATCAACTAGTTTTTCCTTCAAGAACTAGAGTCAACCCATTTATAATTATTACTACTACTTTAAATTGTTATACCTTCACAATTTCATATTGTGGACACATACTAGGAATTTATAGGAACCATTGGTGGTGGCCTATTGAGTTTATCTCACACCCTATTTGGTTCATTGATGGAACTCGGGCAGACTATATGCTTGTAGTTGTAGATAAGGGGAAGTGTCCTCTTATGGATGCATGACTTCTTACTTATCTTAGGATGGGAGCTTGGTCATAGATGACCAGGATGGATCTTTGGATACTTGGATATATTTTTTTCTTTTTGGATTCTTCTTGTATTGCATGTATAGTACTACTACCTACTGCTTGTATTCATTTTTTTCTAATTTATAGATACACAAAATACATTATCATCATTTTTTATATGATTAAGTTTATTGATTTGATTATAATTATCAGTTATTTATATTATTTATATTTATATTTTCTTCTTCTATAATGGTTTACTAGTCCAGTTCCTATATTGTTTGTTATTTGTTGTTCCATATATTTATTTATTATTATACTGCTTTTGTTATTCATCTGATATTATCTTATCCATTATGCTCTAATATAGTAATGGGGGAATACTCTCCCCAAGGACACACCCCAAGACCTCACTACTAGTTGGAATCCTCTGGTATTCATGGAGATGTTCTTGAGTCCATGTATCCAATCGAGCTCAGGGCACCTCTGAGTGGAACCCAGGTCTGAGACGTCACAAAGTGGTATCAGAGTAATTTTTATTGCCGTAATATTTTGAGATAATATAAAGAAGATTAGAAATTCTATTGGAATTGGTAATGATTTGTGCATGGTATTATATACAGAGAAAAATAAAATTTCCTCGAATGGGTATTTTTGTTTTCTGTTTTTTTCTTATTATAGTTTATGTGATTCCACCATTGGGTGATGCACTCAAATTGTGATATTAATATTGATATTTTAGAATTATATTTTATCCTTAAAATGAATAGATGTGGGAAAGGAAGCATTGATCATAAATAATTTTAGGCACCATGTAGGAAATTCACATTCCATGCACATGTTGTTCCATATAGAAGCATTGTGTTGATTTCATTATCAATTATTTCCATGAGTTATTTAACTATTATAAATAGAATTATTATTGTCTAATGATTCTTATAGGGAATTGAAAAAAATATAGTTGGTACTTAGAGTTCCTTCCATGAACTAATAGTTTTTTCCTACATAGGTTGTATCAAATACCCTAAGCAGTCAACTATGGCACATTTAGTCCTAGAACATTGGTCTCATGGACTAGAACCTATTATTGTATGGACTGAGTGGATAGCACATTTTGGTTCATGAGGTGTATGGGACCTTATGAATTGGAAGTGGTGAACCATTTGGTTCAACCATTTAAATTGAAATGTAAATACAGTTTAAAATGGAATTGAATTGAAAACACATAGCTTGACCCAGTCCCAACCTTAGTAGTGGGTAGTAGGTAATGCTTATGTTATCCTATATAAATTATTATATCATCCAAACCTGAATATTTGATCTAGAAGAGGGGTTTGACTATTATATAGAAGAGATTTATACCAATTTTTTTTCTATATCTGTGACTTATTCCATTATCAAACTTAATTTTATGTGTGCATTTTGTAAATTTTAAAGTAATTCCACCATGACATCCTCTGGAAATACACCAGAAGGATGGTGGCGATCGTGCTCCGGATTTGGTGGGCCCTGAGATTCTATTTATACCTCCATTAGTGCCTCCTGTGGAACCTATTCTTATTATTAACATGGGTGATGCTGCTTTGTGTTAATTATATTTCATGCGGCTTATGAATACTTTATAGGTATCTCCACACTCTTCTTATTCTATGAGAGAGTTGACTTGGAAGTTCCAGCAGTAGTATTCACCCATATTTTTTGGGGATGGTATACCACAGGCTTCAGAGTTATGGATCAAGATGGTTATGTAAATACTCAATCATTTAGAGAAACCTCCTGAGAGGAGAGTTAAACTCTCTACCTACATTCTTATAGTATCTTATAAATGATGGTGGGATATTCTAAATTAGGTTGGTTAGTATCAGAAAGTGACATGGAGGGATTTCTAATTGAGATTATTTGATTATTTTATACCCAATTCCCTAAGGGATGATCATTCTAGGGACTTCATGAACCTGTAGCAGGGTTATATGACTATAATGGATTATTAAAATCATTTTATAGATCTGCATCACTTTGCTCCCATCTATACTACTGATGATCCAGTGAAAGTGAGACAATTTGAGGATGGTCTGGGGAATCCTATTCATTCTTAGGTAAATGTTTTCTAGTTTACTACCATATTTGATACAGTTAACCATGACCTTATCACCAATTAGAAGTAGAGGGAAGAAAATGGTGTGATCTATAGTGATTTAGAACCCAGATAGAGTAGTGGTTCTATTAGCGGTCGGAAGCGATGCTTTGAGACTGAGAGCATGAGTAGTTGCATCCAGGTGACATCTGTTGATAGTAACATGGTATGTCATAAGATGGGAATCCTAGTAATAAGAGGCCCTAGTGTCCCAAATACCCCATAGAGTGCCGATAATGCAGAAGTTTGGATTTTATAAAGTGATTTTGTAGGACCTTCCCATTTGTTTTGAGTGGGAGAGGATTTGTGCCAGCTCAACCTTTAGGATCATGTTATGTAGCACCTATCCATGCATGTATATGGAGTACTAATTGATGTATTGGAAGATGAGTATTTCATTATCTTGGTATCTATACTTTTTATATATAGTTCTAGAAGAGTGGACCCACTCTAGGTATTCAGGTTGTAGCATAGGGCCAGGTATCATTCCATGTATATTTAGTGTATCCTATAATAGAAGAGTAGGATGTTGGGACATCAACAATTTAAGTTACTATTCTTTTAGACTCTACTATCATTTCTAACTTATTTGATATAGGTGAATCACATTATTTCATAAC
This sequence comes from Viscum album, assembly GCA_963277665.1. Classification (NCBI taxonomy): domain Eukaryota; kingdom Viridiplantae; phylum Streptophyta; class Magnoliopsida; order Santalales; family Viscaceae; genus Viscum; species Viscum album. The sequence continues at coordinate 1,844,872,367 of OY728136.1, forward strand.
TTCACTTGTTGGGGTGAGTCTCAGACTTCATTTTGAGTATTCTTGTGGCGTTATGATGCTTGATACACCTTTGAGTATGTGATCAGAGAATGTATTCCAATGAAATGATTTTCCTCTTGAGGTATATAGCCATATATTCTTATGGAACCTCTTAATCTTAGAGATGATAATATTTGATGTCATTCTTAAAATGGACTGGTTGGTTCCATATTATGTCTATGTGGATTGTTTTCACTTGAGGGTGTTGTTTACCTCACTAGAGAGTGGTGCATATCTTTACAAGGGTGAATGGGATGTCTAGGATGGTAAATATAGACTATATAATCTCGGGTGATAGGCGTGAGCCACATGGGTCATTTGTTTTTGCATGAACATGTCATATTAGAGAATTATATGTGTCCCAAACTTTACTATCTACTAGGGTGTAGTATAGTAGAAGCCTGGGGTTGATCCCATGAGGAGGATGTTGTTATGTGGGGAGAATAAATATAATCTTGAATCCTTTGTAGGAGTCCTTTCTATATTGACTAATGTTTGGGAGTTTTCTAACTATTTTTGGATTTACTTCAATTGATTAAAGAGGGGTCGGGATCAAGTCTGAGTATCCAAATAAAGGTGATCCTAATTCTAATCTTGGAAAGGTCCTAACTGTTTAGTCTGTGAAGCAAGCAGTAGTCACTAGTTAACCTTGGTACAGTCTTCTAGTTCTACCTAGGATGTAACTATTCCATGGTCAGGAGGTTAGTTATAGTCCTAGATGCATTAAGCTCAACTTCTATTGTAGAAATTTTCCTAAGGTAATGGTCATAGTTGTAGTTTACTCTAATTAGGATAAGTTCATTCATTTGACTATCCGATGGTAAGGGTACAGTCGCACAAATGGGGTTTGACTGTTGGTTTATATCCTAATTACTAATCCTATTAGGTTTTCCAAGTTTTAGAACTAGAGGTCTAATTAAGATTCTAGATACATTGAATCTTGATCCCTACCCTTGATGTGTGTAGCTACTTATGATGGTAATTAAAGCAATAAAAGGGATAAAGTAAATCATAATAACTAGGCTAATGGAAATTAATTTAATAAACATGTAATGATATGAAATAAACATGAAATAAAACTTTAAATAATACCTTACTTGAAATTAATGAAATGGGAATTAAATGATTTGGGAATTGAAGGCATTGAAGAAAATGAATCCACGACTCTTTGATTGAAAATGTAAAGGAATTACAAAGAAATAAAGTGTTTTAAGAGGAGAAAAGAGAAGGAAATTTCGAAGGGAATCTAAAAGGGATAGAGAACTAATCCCAGCGCCTCCCCAATGTGCTGTCGAGCCGCTCCTTAAATAGGAAAAAATGGTCATGATGTGTACTTAATAGTCACTTCGTGAACCCTTGATTTGTGTTACTTTGACTAGGATATCTAGCGTGGCATGTGGATCTTCCACGAATTAATTAAGGTTGACCATGGTCACGTTGTGTACAAAAGGTTCATGATGTGTTCCCCATGGCCAGCTGGCTTTTTGCGTTAAATCCTCATAGCTTTCTTAGCTTCTGGTTTGACTTGAGTCATGACATATAGGAGGGATTCATGACGTGAACTGGAAATTTCTCCATCTTGATGCAGGTTGTGATCATCCAGTACACGACGTAAACTTGGCCATAATGGCGTGTACTTGGCCATTTTTATAGATTTTCTACCTTTCTTCCTTAGAATCTTGTGAAGCTCTATTTCTGCAATATTGGACATTAAACACGTACATTATCCTGTAAATAAATGAAAAACAATGGAAAATTTACATAAATATATATATATATATATATATATATATATGATATTTAGTCTTATCAACCCCCCCCCCACTTGAATCATTGCTTGTCCTCAAGAAGAATATCTCAACAAATATTTCAAAAGGATAAGAATTTTGTAAAGTAATAAATGCACGTTATGTCCATGAAATTAAATTAAGTGTAAGTAGAAAAGTAGTCAAGTTTTAATTTTAATCATGCCTAGTAAATTAGTCATGCCTCATAGTTTAAACTTTCAAAAAAAAATTGTTCTTTAAATCATAATCTTTTAACTAATCCTTAAGCTATATGCCCAGTTGTATTTTACCTCACCATGATTTTCTCTCATCATTTAGGGTAAAATGTAAGTAAGGTATGCTCATACCCTGATTCCATGTTCCTAACTATAGGCTTGCACTAGTTCTATCATCTCCACTGTGTAAAGACAAGTATAAAAATAATCTTGACTTTTAGAAACAAGGTTCTGATGACTCTGAGGCTATAGTTTGGTAGGTAAAATGTGAAAATTAGGCTCAAAAGTAGGGTAATATCTAAAGTAAAATGAAAATTCAACAAGATAATTGTGACAAAATTCATCCATCTGGTGAGTTAGGTCCATTCTACATTAGCTCAGGTTGGATCTATATGTATAGTAAGTAAGTAGATAAAGAAATGATTTGGTTCCTTTACTTTTTCTATTACATTTTTATTTTTTAAATGTTATTCCTAGGATAGATCTCACATCCATCACCTAACCACATATTATCTTTCAAGGGATTCATCGGTCTGGAAAATGGTTATTTTTTACCCTCTTAGTACACAACCCATATCAATTTTTTTCTTTTATATTAAATTTTTCAAAGGAACAGAATATGAATGAGATGCAAAAAAAGGGTATATGGATCACAACCAAGTACTCAGGTGAGCGCACTACACACCTCTGAAAGTGAAAGAATCCCATGCTATCTGAATGTTTCCCCCAAAATTGTTCAAAAATAATATTCAAGTATTGTACAAAGAGTAGGGTAGGAATGGAAATATGATTGAAATATATTTTCTTCTAACAATTCATTCATGGAAACTATAAGATAAACAAAGGATATATGTCAAGTAGGTCTCAGGTAAAATGGATATCAAAGGCTACCTCAATCATTTTAAAATTACACTTGTTCAGTAATTATTTTGATAAGATCTCAGTGCAAGTTCTAGTAGGTTTATATGTCCCAGGTATCTCTCAAGAAATATGATAAAAAAAGAAAATGATATTGAAGGCTTAGAATCCTCTCAGGTAATGAGAATAAAATAAAAACTGGCAATTATAAAGGGTATAAATCCTAAGTAGTGAGTCAATTAAACATAATTTCAAATATTTTAAATTTGAATTATACTTATAAACTCATTAATCATTCTAAACTTCCAAGCAGGGGTGAATCATGGTTCTTAACATTTTTATTTTTAACTTTATCTTTAATTTACATGGGCATAATGGTTTTAAAATTTTCAACATGCTTATCAATATGAAAAATGTCTCCTAGAATAGTGAGGACATGAAAAAATCAAGTGTTTCACTAGTGAGATCATGAGACCCCCCCCCCCACACACACACTTAAAAGAAGATAGTGTCCCCACTTTCTATTAAATAATGGGTGGGAGTGGTGTGGAAGTGATTTTTTATAATTTAATTGACATGGAAGTGATGAAAAAATTTAAAAAGTGGGAATCGAGAACTCCCTGAGATGGATTGGTATGCCATGGGGGTGTCCGAGCTATCTTAAAATTGATGTTTTATGCACCTGAAAAATATGTTAGTAGGAAAATCCTTCACTATCGAACAAATTTTAATTCATAGCTGTAAATATTTGAATAGTTGAAAAATAGGCAGGTGAAAAAGTAAGGGATAATGGTAACCATATTATTTATTGAATAAAAGTTTGTACAAATCACTACAATAAAACAATGAAGAATCCAAGACTCAAAACAAAACTCAAAAACAACTTTGGTTTTCCTCCCATAAAGTGCTTCCTTTAGAGTTGGGAGCTTGACTTCATTAGAGCTTAGTTGAATGTGAGGTTGTGGAAATTGCTCTCATGGAATGGTTCTTGAAAAATATTCAATTTTTTACCATTCACTTTGAATGGTGGCTATCCATATCATTGAATTTCAATTAATCTATATAGAAAAACTTGGATAACATCATAAGGACCATAACCTCTTGATTTCATCTTTCTTGGGAAAAGTTTCAATCTTGAGTTGAATAGCAGAACCTTATTCCCTAGGTTAAAGGTGCATCTTTCAATCCATCAGTCATGACATTATTTTGTTTTTTCCTTGTAAATTATTTCGTTCTCATACACATATTTACTTAATTCTTCCAATGTGGTTAATTACAATAACTGCTTCTCTCTAGCCTTGTCTAAATCCAAATTCAGATTTTTTATAGCCCAAAATGATCGGTGCTCTAGCTCCACTGAAATATGACATGGTTTTACATAAACCAGTCGAAATGGGGTGGTGCTGATGGGTGTTTCATAAGTCGTTCTATACACCCATAATGCATTTTCTAGCTTCTGACTCCAATCATTTCTTCTTGTATTGACTATTTTTTCTAGGATCTACTTTACCTCCCTATTTGACAGTTCTACTTTCCCACTCATTTTTGTGTGATAGGGGGTCCCAGTATTGTAGTAGATCCCATATCTTTGAATCAATTTTCTCACTATTTTATTGGAGAAATGTGTTCTGCGATCGCTAATGAGCAGTCATGGAAATCCAAAATGTGTAAACACATTTCTCCGAAGGAAAATTATTACTACGTTGGTAGTGTCATGAGCCGTTGATTCAGCTTTGAACCATTTAGATACATAGTCCACTACAACCATAATGTATTTATTATCATGTGATGTGGGGAATGGTCCCATAAAGTCGATTCCCCAGACATTGAAAACTTTAACTTTCAGCATGGGGTTTTTGGAATCTCATTTCTTTTAATTATATTCTTTGTCTTTGGTATTTGTCATAGTGGTGACAGAATCTCACGACGTCTTGATGCAATGAGGGACAGAAAATCCACTTTATAGGATTTTATCCATTATGCGCTTAGTTCTATGATGTCTTCTAGTTGGTTATGTGTGGCACATTTCGATTACATTCTATGCCTCTTCTTCTAGAATGCAATGTCTTAAAAGGCCATCAGCATGATGCTTGAAAAGTATAGGTTCATCCCAAAAGTAATGCTTGGCATATGAAAACAAAATTTTCCACTTCTGATAAGATAACTTTTGAGGGAGGAATCTTGTAGCAAGAAAATTGTCTATGTCGGAGAACCAGGGCTGGGTCTTGATATTAAATAAGGTCTCATTAGGAAAATTTGCGTCAATATCAGCCTTATTGTCTTTGATGATGGTAAGATTTGTTCTAGAGAGGTGGTCTGTAATGAAATTTTATGTCCCCTTTGTATATTTTATTATTATGTTTAATTATTGTAGAAAAATAATACAACATATCAACCTTGGTTTTATATCTTTCTTGGTCATCAAGTATCGAAGGGCAGTATGATCGGTATTAACAATAAATTTTGATACAACAAGGTAAGAATGGAATTTTTCAAAGGAATTCATGACGGCTAGGAGCTCCTTATTTGTGGTATTATAATTAATCTGAGCTTCATTTAAGGTATGAATTTAATAATAAATTGGGTAGAAGATGTTATTTGTACATTTTATTAGAACAACTCCTACAGTAAGGTCGTTGGCATCACACATAATCTCAAAATATTTTTCCCAATTTGGTGCAATGACAACTAAAGACGTCATTAGGCTATTTTTCAAAGTATTGAAAGCTTGTCGGTAGTCTTGATTGAATTTTAAAGGAACATATTTTGACAACAATTGTGTCAAAGGACATCCGACTTTAGCAAAATCTTTTATGAAGCATCTATAGAATCCATCATGCCCAAGTAAACTTTTGATACCCTTAACAGTGGATGGCTTAGGTAGATATTTGATAAATTGAATCTTTTTTAATCTCCATTGATTCCTTCTTTAAATATTTTTTGGCCAAGTATGATTCCTCCTTGAAACATGAAGTGAAATTTTTCACAATTCAGCACCAAGAATTTTTCTTCATAGAATTGAAGAACTAGTTATAGATTGCTGAGACAGACATAAAATGATCTTCTATAAACTGAGAAATCATCCATGAAAATTTCAAGAAATTATTCAGACATATCATGAAAGATGTGTGTAATACATATTTAGAAAGTTTCTTGGCATTACACATACCAAAAGACATGCGTCTACATGTAAAAGTACCAAAAGGGCATGTGAAGGTGGTTTTTGGCCAATCAATGGTGTTGACTGTATTTTGATTGTATCCTGAATAGCCATCCAAGAAATTATAGAAATCATACCCCACTATTCTTTCTAACATTTGGTTCATAAATGGTAAGTAAAAATGGTCTTCTCTTATGGTTGAGTTCAAACATATGTAATCCACACAAACTCTCCATCCAGTGATAGTGCGTGTTGAAATTAGTTCATCATCATCTATTCTTGTTACTATGAGTCCTCCTTTCTTAGGAATGACTTGGACAGGGCTCACCCATTCACTGTCTAAGAAAGGAAATATTATTCTCACATCCATGAGTTTCAACACCTCTTTCTTGAAAACTTCCTTAATGGGTGGCGTGAGCTACCTATAAGGTTTTAGTTTTGGCTTTTCATTCTCTTTGAGTAAGATTTTTTGAGTGTATTTAGTGGGATTGATCCCTTTAATGTCTGCCACTCCCTAAGAGATAGACTACTTGTGTCATTTGAGTATATCAACCAACTTTTCCTCTTGGTCCTAGGATAGTTCGGAGTTGATGATAACGGGAAAGGAGGAAGATTCTACTAGAAATTATTAATTTAAATTACTAGGAAGTGGTTTCAGATCTAATCAAGGGGGCTGAATGATGGATGGGGTAAATGATGTTACAACCTCTTTGGTGAGTGGTTCAATAAAGTTGACTTCCTCAAAGTCATAGTCTCCTTCTTTTTTTGTAAAAGAGTTTCCACTTTATTCCTTTATATCCATGTAAACTTCTCCATTCTAGGTGAGAGAAATGGCATGACAGTCCATATTTTCATCTGAGTGTTGCACAACTCTAATCAGATTGAACACAACTTGTTCTTATCCCACTCTGAATATGAGACATCCTTGATTTACATCAATCAGTGCCTTTCCTATAGCTAGGAATTTTCTTCCAAGTATAATAACCACATAACCTTCTTCTTCTATGTCTAACACCAGGAAATCATCTGGGAAAATGAACTTCCTGACTTTTACTAGCACATATTCCAGAATTCCTCAGGGGTATTTGATTGAGCGATCAGCTAATGGAAAAGATACCCTTGTTTGTTTGATCTCTTTGAGTTTGAGATTTTAAAAAGTACTCATTTGAATAATTTTAATTCTCTCTCCAATATAATATAGTTCTCTACCAAATTTTCATGTGCCTATCTCATAAGGGATTGAGAAGCTTTCAGGGTCTCTCATCTTTGGTGGAATTCTCTAATGTACCACAACAGAGTATTCTTTATTTAGGGATATGAATTTTAGGTCTTCTATTTTTATTTTTATTTTTATAATAATTGTTTTAGGAACTTGGAATAAATAGACATATGGTGAATAGCTTCAGAAAAAGGGATGTTGATATCTAATTTATTGAATATATCTAGGAACTTCTTAAATTGTACCTCCTGCCTAATTTGTCTCACTCTTTCTAGATAAGGAAGAGGTAACTAGTATGGAGGTGGGGAAACATACACATGTTATTTATATTGCTCAGGTATATGTTCCTTCTCAATTGTTACTTTTTCATGATTCAAGGTGGGAGTGACTTTATCATAAGGTAATAGATCTTCTTCTTACAAATTTTCTTCTTTGGGTTGTTGGAAGTCTAGAATCTTTCTGCTCCCCGTTACTACTACCTTAGATTCCTCTTGTGGGTATGTCTCAGTGTTACCAAGTAGAGTACTAGGTAATCTCTCAGATAAGGTCTTTGAGATTTGACCCCTTTTCACTTCAAGGTTCCTCAGAGAGGCTCTCTAGTTTTGCATAATTGTTTCATGGGTCATCATTCTTTGATCAGACTTTTGCACAAATGATGCCAGGAGGTTTTCCAAATTACTTTGCATAGGTTCTTACTGTGTTCTTGGATGAGGTGGATTAAATTGTTGTTCTCTTTGAGGTAAGGGTTGTTGTTGACCTTTTTTCATTATTAAAGGGTTTATAGGAGGATACCCTAGTGGTACTTAAGCTCTGAATTGGTTATGTCCACCTCTCGGTTGAAAATAACCCTGACTGTTATGAGGTTTATGATGAGCAAGACTCTACTGATAATATTGTTGCTACTGGAATGGAATTTTCTTTTGATTGTAATTGATGTAATTAAAATATTGTTTTTGTTCTTAATATACATATTTTCAGTCTTAGTATAGACGTGGGCCAGCACACATCTCGTAAGATTTCAATTCCAATATAGTGGTAGGAGGGGGTTAAGTAGTTGGTATTTGAAATGCTTTTAACTTTTTAGTGAGTGCTTCCACTTTCATTTTTGGCCTTGTGGTCTCATAAATCTAGTGGATTCCACACAATCGTGGTCCAAGATCACTCTAGCATATACTGGAATTGTGAGAGACCTTATTGATAATGGATCCTCCAGCTTCGGGAGTCTTAAACATGAGACTTCCATCAGTGGCTACATCAACAACATTGCATGCCACTAGCTAGAGTCCTTGATAGAAGGTTTGGATTTTTATCCACATATATAGTATATGGTGTGGACACTTCCTCATTAATTCTTTAAAATATTCCCATGCTTCCCAACCAGACTCTCCGTCAATTTGGTTGAAATTTTGAATGTCCATCCTGAGCTTCCAGGTTCGGATGGATGGGAAGTACTTGTCCAGAAAATTTTTGGCCAGTACATCCCAAGTAGTAATTGACTCGTGTGCTTGACTCTTTAGCTAGGCCTTGGATCTGTCTCTTAACGATAATGGAAATATGCATAGTATTATTGCATCATAAGAAACTCCCTAGTTGCGAAAGGTATTGCAGACCTCTAGGAAGTTGGCAATATGTTCATGCAAACATTTTCTTTGAAGACTACTAAATTGCCCCATGTTCTGGATCATATGAATGAGTCCAGGTTTTATTTGCAAATTATGGTCTTGTATATGGGGTTGAAGAATGCTAGGGATCGTACCATGGATTGATGGAAAGATATAATCCATGATCATATTCTCCTGGTTCATTATCAGGTGTTCTCTCGGAATGACTTGATGGTTGGGGTTTGGTGGGTTTGGTCCTGTAGGGTGGAATTTCTCAGCTATCACTGACTGGAGAAGAGAATATATATTCCTTTCGATCCTGAGATCAAAGGAAAAAGGTGAGAGTGCTTTAATATTACTTGAATGAGTCAAGGTACCTTGGTATATGCATGGGAAAAAGAGAAGAGATGCAAGAACGTATAAAAATGAAGGAAAGGGGTGAGGGAAAGGTAATCCTAGATCTAGACCAGAGTCCTAACACAAAGAAACAGTGCTTCCTCCTCAAAAAAGATGCCAAAATTTGAGAATTGTGAGCCACGTGGGTCGTTTTTTTCTACACGGGCATGTCATATTAGAAAATTATGTGTCCCAAACTTTACTAACTACTAGGGTGTAGTATAGTAGAAGTATGGGGTCGATCCCATGAGGAATATTTTGTTCTATAGGGAGAAGAAATATGGTCTTGAATCCTTTATAGGATTCCTTACTAGATTGACTAATGTTTGAGAGTTTTCTAACTATTTTTGGGTTTAATTAAATTGATTAAATAGGGGTTGGGATCAAGTCCGAGTATCTAGATAAAGGTGATCCTAATTATAATCTTGGCAAGGTTCTAACTGCTTAGTATGGGAAGAAAGTGGTAGTCGCTAGTTAACCTCAGTCCGGTATTCTAGTTCTACCTAGGATTTAACTATTCCATAGTCAGGAGGCTAGTTATAGACCTAGATGAAATATTATCACCTTCTATTGTAGAAATTTCCCTAAGCTAATGTTCATAGTCTTAATTTAATATATTTAGGATAGGGTCATTTTTTGACTATCTGATGGTCACAGTACAGTCACACAAATGGGGTTTGTCTGTTTGTTTACATCCTAATTACTAATCCAATTTGGTTTTCCAAGTTTTAGAACTAGAGGTATAATTAAGCGTGTATATACATACAATATTGACCTCTACCCCTGATGCATTTAGCTACTTATGATGGTAATTAAAGCAATAAAAGGGATAAATGAAATCATAATAACTATGCTAATGGAATTGAATTGAATAAACATATAATGATATGAAATAAACATGCAAAAATACATTAAATAAAACCCTACTTGAAAAGAATGAAATGGGAATGAAATGACGCGGGAATTAAAGTCGTTGAAGAAAATGAATCCATGGATCTTTGATTGAAAACGTAAAGGAATTACAAAGAACTAAGTTGTTTTAAGAGGGGAAAAGAGAAAGAAATTTCAAAGGGAGTCTAAAAGGGATATAGAGCTAATTCAATTGCCTCCCCATTGTGTTGTCGAGACACTCCTTAAATAAGATAAAGTGGTCACGATGTGTACTTAATCATCATTTCGTGAACCCTTGATCCACGTTACTTTGACCAGGATCTCCAGTGTGTCATTTAGATCTTCCAAATATTAATGAAGTTTGACCATGGTCATGTCGTGTACAGGAGGTTCATGATGTGTACCCTATGACCAGCTGGCTTTTTGTGTTAAATACTCATAGCTTTCTCAGCTTCTGGTTTGACTTGAGTCATGACATGTAGAAGTTCTTCATGACATGAACTATAAATTTCTCCAGATTGATTTAGGATTTTATAATCAAGTACACAATGTGAACTTGGACATCGCGACGTATACTTGGCCATTTTTTTAGCTTTACTGCCTTTTTTCCCTTGGAATCTTATGAAGGTCTATTTCCTATAATATTGGACATCCACCACATACATTATCCAGTAAATGAATTAAAAAAATGGAAAAGTCACAGAAAAATATATATAACATTTAGTCTTATCATCCGACTATGTAGATTGAAAACACAAATTGCTCACCTTTACATGGAGGATCTGGGATTACATCAAACTAAGTTTCCTCTAGGTGTCGATTGATTCAATGATATATTCCCTAACTACTTTTCTAGAATACCTACTAAGAGAATGTAGATTTTGTTATCTATATAGTTATTGGAGTTGTATCATTATCCATTCCTCATTACAGGATGGATACTGTTGATTTGTAGGATCTCAAGAGGCAGCTAGAGGATTTAGAGGCCAATGGTTTTATATAGCCCATTACTTCTCCCAGGGGTTCACCAGTCCTTTTCTCCAAGAAGGTGGATGGAAACCTTAGGATTTTCATCGATTAATGAAAGTTAAATCATATAATAGTGAAAATAAATATCTATTACCACACATAGATGATACTTTTTACCATCTTAGAGGAGAGATGGTTTTATTGAAGATTAGAATGGGTTATCATCATGTTTGAGTTAGGCCTTTAGATATTCCATGTACGTCTTTCTATAGTCATCATTTGTTATATGAGTATCTTGTGATGATGTTTGGTCTTACGAATGGGGATTTCATATTTATGGCTTTGATGAATAGGGTTTTCCATCTCTATCTGTACTCCTTTGTCATGGTATTCAAAGATTACATCTTGATGTATTCTCATACTCAAAGCGACCATGCCACTCATCTTGAGATCATTTTTAATGTAGTGAAAGAGAACCAGTTGTATGTTAATCTCATTAAATGTCACTTCTAGACCTAAAAGGTACACTTCATGGGTCACAATATCTTATAGGAAGGAGTTTTAATTAATCCAAAGAAGGTGAGAGTTGTGGTCACCTAGGAGTATCCTAAGAATGTCTATGACATATAGAGTTTTCTATGGCTAGTTGGTTACTAAAGGAATTTTAAATAGGAATTATCATGATTAGAATCACCTGCTAAGAGCTTTACTAATAAGGGTGTGAGTTTTCTTTGGTTTGAATCCTTTGAGATAGAATTCCAGGATATAAAAGGTAGATTGACTTTGGTGTCGATCTTGATTCTTCTAGACCCAGAAAAAAGTTATATAGTTTATTTTGATGAGCCGTGTATTAGTCTAGGATAAATTATGATGCAAGAATATAGAGTCATTGCATATGGGTCTTGGTAGTTGAGGCCTCATGAGAAGAATTACCCAATGCACAATCTTGAGTTTGCAGTTGTTGTACATGCCTTGCACTGTTGGAGGCATTACCTACTAGGAGAGTGTTTTGTGTTGTTTACAGACCACAATATCCTTGGTTATATATTTTCACATTGAGACTTAAATATTAGGTATTGAATATGGGTTAAATATCTATGGTCCTTTTAATTTGATATTTCTTATACTCCTAGTAAGGTAAATGTTGTTTCCAGTGCTTTAAGTAGGAGGAGTCAGACACTGGTAGTTCCAGAGGCCAATAGTGAATGATAGAAAATGGCTCTGTTTTTTAAGATTCATATAGAGGTTTAGGACCACCATGGATATTTTTTATTACATCTCTATTGATGTACTCTTAAATTCTATAGAATGTAAAGATTATGTGGTTTTTAGATCCCAATGGCTTGGTCCTATGAGAGTGTATTATTGGTGAGGACCCTCCTTCATATCAGACTATTAATGGTGAAGACATCCTGCATATACATGGGCATATTTGGGTTCCCACGGATATGAGAGAGGAGATTATGCATGATTCAAATGCTTCACAGTGGGTAGTTTACCCGAGTGTCTCCAAGATGTATAATGATATGCACCGATAGTACTGGTGTCTAGGTATGAAATATCAGATTGTAGGTTTTATCACTAGGTGTTCCACCTGTCAGTAAGAGAAGATAGATCACCAGTGACCTACAAGCTTTCTAAAACCTTTAATGGTCCCATAATGGAAATGCTAGGATATTGAAATAGATTCTTTCATTAGATTACCAAGGTATCCTCAAGGTAGTGACATAGTTTGGGTAGTCTTGGATCGATTGAAGAAATTATCTCACTTCCTTCCTATTCAGAAGACTTTCTTAGTTGATGAGTTTGTAAGATTATATGTATGTGAGATTATAAGGTTACATGGTGCCCCTCATACTATTATTTTAGATATGGAAACTCATTTTACATCTAGGTTTTGGAAGGGGTTACATAAGGCTTTGGGTATACAAGTGCTTTTTAGCACAGCCTTTCACCCTCAGACCGATGGTCAGTCAGAACGTACTTTACAAGTTTTAGAAGAAATTCTCTGAGAATGTGTCCTTGATTTTGATAGTTATTGGGAGAATCATATTCCTCTCATCGATTTCACCTACAATAATAGTAATTATATTATGATACATATGGATCACTTTGAGTCCCTATATGGTAGTCGGTGTTGTTCACCCCTGTGCTGGTTAGAGGTAGGAGAGGCAGCGCTACTAGGTCCTCGTCGATTTCAGGATAATTCAGAGTAGGTTTAGATAGTTAGAAATTAGATGTCTAATGCTTAGTCTAGAAATAAATCCTATGTCTATATTCATACACAACCTCTAGAGTTTTAGGTCAAGTATCATTTTTTATGGGTATCACCTATACTTTGGAATAGATGGATATGAAGGCAAAGTAATTTATCTTCGTGCTTTTTTAGGTTGTTTGAGATCCTAGAGAGATTTGGGATGGAATCCTATTGGTGGATATTACCTCATAGGTATTTTTCCATTCACGATGCCATCCAGTTTTCACAGCTTTATCGATATCATGTCAACCCATCTCATACTTTTGATCTCAAGAATGTTGAGATTGATTCTGATGTTTTTTAGGAGTATCCTATACGCATCATTGATCGTAGAATGAAGGATATATAAGGATGGTATGTCCCTTTTGTATGGGTGTTATAGAAGCATGTCTTGGTACAATACAATACTTGGGAGTAGGAGACCAACATATATGCTTAGTGTCCATAGTTATTCTCAGACAGTGTCCTGATGCCCTAGGAATGTGAACTCGGGGATGAGTTCCTTTAGGGGGGGAAAGACTATAAGAACACAGTTTTTATTTGAGGTATAGATCTATATAATTTTAGTATAATTACTTTTTACAGACCTAATATGGATTCCCTTTAAGTTTAGAAATTTTATGGGGGTGTCTGGGGATTGCTTGGATCCCAGAACCCCATCTAGTGGGAAAAAAGACTGGCCACACCGTTAGAAGAAATCATGTGGTTCAAGCCACATGTTTATCCCTCACTATGTGAGTCTAGATAGTGGGGTAAATTAGGGATCATGTCTTTCCATAACCATGACCCAGGGGCTACACACCCATGTGAGACCTCTTTAGTTTTTATCAAAGGCGTATCGCACGGTTTGGCCAACTGTGCGGCCAAACTATACGCACCTATTTTTCTTGAGTAAAAAGTCCAAAATTACCTTAAATTATTAATAATCACACCCCCTATTCATATTTTATATTTACATTGATTTAAAAACCTCCTTATTCACATTGATATCCCAAAACCCCTCTTTGATATATTTTGATACTGACTCTTCATCTAATTTCTGATCGAAGTACTGTTCATCTCATTGGATTCATCTTGGTACGTTGTCTGCTCCTTTTTCATAATTATATGTTTGAATTACTCTAAAATTAGTTATAAAGGTTTAGGATCATATTCCATATTTTTATTTCATTGATCTGTTCTTCCATTTTCTCTCAATCTGGATCAAATCATGGGTTAGTACTTGATGAGGAGAGTTGTACGAGTACGAGGCATGTTGTTGGGAAAAATCCCTCAAGGAATATTATTGGTATGTTTTGGGTGTGTTTGTGTTTGTTGAAAAATATAGATGACTGTGAATGAGCATGGATGGTGTTTTTCAAAGTATGTGTTTAAGGTGGCACATTTTCTTGGCGTTTTCCAAATTTTTGGCCTCAAAATCAGGAGTTTGTTTTTAGTAAAGGTAGGTTTTTGAAAATACAGTACATGGAATGGGATTTCTAGGAATAGTGTTCATATCACGAATTTTGGTATGTGTAATGGAAAACCATGTAGGAGGAATGGTTCATAGAAGGTGAAGAGTTTGTAGAAGCAATTTGCGGGATAGCATGTGGTTCGTGGTGAAGGCATACGATACGCTGAAGGCATACAGTACACGGAATAGGAAAGGTGGATTTGAGAATCCATGAAGGGAATAATTTGTGAAAACATGATGGTGATTTGGGCCTCTGTGAAGGAATAAAGGTATTATGCAGACCGCATAGGGAAGAATAGTTTGTGGGAGAAGCGGTATGCGATGGAGGCGGTACCACATTAAATATTTGGAAAATCTTGGATTAGAAGATTTTGTAGATCTATTTTTATATATAAGGATAGATAATCTCATAATTAATTATAGTGAATTCCATTAGAGAAAATCATCACTCTGTGAATTTGGTGAAGTCAGAAGAAAGTTCACGAGGGATAATTCTAGGAAGGGTGAAGTAGTTCACGCGGAAGAAATTCTGGTGAAGGATTTTTGTGAGGCACTATAGCCTGCAAAGGAAGAAGGGTCCATAGAAGGAAGGTGGTCCACAGAGGAAGAACTCACCCGAAAAAGCAAGGTGGTATGTAGAATAGGTATGTGTAGGTGGTTCATAGAGTCAGTATGTGAAGGTGGTATGCGACAGCCTAAGCAAAAGAAGTCCTCCAGAGAAGCAGTTTGCGAAGGAGAAATTGTACGCGAATTTGGAGGTAGTTCAAGGAATAAGAAATACATGTAGCATACCCACTACTCAGTATTCAGGGAAGCAAGGTGGTACACGGAGGATTCTAGGTGGTTCTTGGAGGACTCAAGGAATATTTCTAAATCACTAAAATAGTTCACAAAATAAATTTCCTCTAACCTAACAGTACGCAGAAAAGTGGATTTCATCTACAAGTGAAAAAGGAACCTCAACAGAGAATCTATCTGCAATTGAGGATGTGTGATTTCATGAAAATAAAGGGACCTAAAAGTCCATAAACTATTAGTGGATTCCTTCTAAGAGTAGTGAGAAAAGGAAGTGGAAGACGGTGATCATTCCCACCGGTAGTGATCCAGAGGAAGAGATATAAAGATTGACTCTTGGGAATGCAGTGAGCATACCCTAAACCTTTTAAAGGCACTGATCCTTGGCATAGAATATCTATCCCAAACCTTGTAATTGGTAGTGATATTTAGTGAATTTGGTACATCATCACATCATCTTTGTATGCTCCTTGGATGTAGCCTAGTACGGGTGAACCAAGTAAGAATCACTATGTCATGTGCATGATTTCACTTCTATTCATATATTGTTATGGGATAAAGAGAGAAGTGTGATTTTTTTTATAATGAAATAAGATCTGAAGGGGTAATATTTTTAATACGTCATACCCTAATTCACCCCCCCCCCTCTCAGGGTATTTGACCAAGTGGACCTAACACAGGTGGTCTACTAATTATCCCTTCAAATATTAATGTTTTATAATATGGGATATGTTTTGCACACTAGTTTCACCATGTGTTGACTTTAATTTGTATCTTCCTTAAATATGTTTCCTTTCTTGGAACCTAACTACTTGTTAGAACCCAAATCACATCGAGATCAACCACCTCAGAGTGATCCATCCCTTTGTGTGTGCCCTCTTACATGTCTAATTGGATTTATTGAGTATATAGACAAAGTACCAATTAATGTGTTTCATTTAAGTTCTAAATGATAATATCATAATTTTTATTGGATCAATGATGTGTTGTAGCATAGATAAAATGATTTTTACCTAAGGAATTGAAATAAATAGAGGTGATTGGTACGACCTCATCACCCAATTGAACAAAACAATGGTTGTGTGCTTGTTGATATTAAATGATAGTGATAAATGGATTATAACTTGGATCATATTAGAGAAAATGATTATTTATAAATTATATTACATAATTTCATGACAACCCTTTTCAATTATAAATAATGAGAATTATCCCCCTTTTAAATTATAATTAATGGGCATGAAGACCCTTGTTCATGTATTATATATATGGGCATGGAATCCCTATGATACAGTCATGCCATCCCTATGTTGTGACACCTAGTATGATATGATATGGGAATGTCATCCCTATGTTGTGACATGGGTATGGAATCCCCTAATTCTATGATACTAGGTATGGCATCCCTATTCTGTGATATTGGGCATGGAATCTCTATTCTATGATACTGGTCATGGAATCCCTATACTATGATACTGGGCATGGTATCCCTTGCTACTATGATATTGGGCATTGCGAACCTTAACACTTTCAAAGATATTCTGGTATGATCCAAAGAATATAGTGTTATCTTGATTTTCCTTCAGGAACCAAAGATGACCCATTTATAGTTATTACTACTATTTTACATTGGTATACCTATATGAGATCATATTGTATACATAGACTAAATATTTATAGACATTGTTAATGGTGGCCTACTGAGTTTATCTCACACCCTATTTGGGTGGCTGATGCAACCTAGGTAAACTTTATGCTTGTAGGTGTAGATAAGGGGAAGAGTCCTCTGACAAATGCATGATTTCTTACTTATATTAAGACAGGATCTTGGTAGCAGATGATCAGGTTGGAGCTCTAGATACTTTGATAGATTTTTCTTTTTTGGATTATTCTTTTATATCATGTATAGTACTGTTGCCTTCTCCATGTATCCATGTTTTCCTTATTTATATATACAATACATACATTATAATCATTTTTTGTAAGATTTAGTTTAATAATTTTATTATTATTATTAGTTTTTTATATTGTTTAGATTTATATCTGATTTCACTACGGTGGTTTACTAGTCCAGTAATTATAGTTTAATCTATCTGTTGTGCCCTTTGTTTATTTATTGTTATGTTGCTTCCAATATTCATCTGATATTATATTATCTACTATGGTATAATCTGGTAATGAGTTCATAGTCTCCCCAAAAACACACCACACACCCTCACTACTTGTCAGAATCCTCTATCATTCAGGTAGATGCTCTTGAGTCCATGTGGCCAATCAATCCTGTTGAACCTCTGAGTGGAACCTAGGTTAGAGATGTCACATTTGGTCTTACTGATGTCCCTACTATATTCATTTTTTTTTAATAAATACAGTCTTTATAGATTAACTTGATCAGTTTTTGGTATCCTTTCTAGATGATATTTTTGTCCATTCGAAGAGAAAGGAAGAACATCAATATCACTTGAGAATTTCTCTGAAGATACCAAGGAATGATAAGTTGTATAAAAATTTTAAAAAAGGTTAATTTTAGCTACAAAAGGTTTCATTTTTTGGGTTATATAATCTCAATAGAGGTTATTTTGGTGGATTCATCAAAGACAGAGGCTATTTATCATTGGACCAGAAAAAACACAGTGACTAAGATCAGTATATTTCTTGGTTTTTCTAGATATTATCAATGGTTTATATAGAATTACTCATGACTATCTAATCCACTCACCAAAGGGATACAAGTTCCTATGTATAGATGAATGTGAGGGAAATTTCAAAGAACTGAAGAGAATATTGGTCAGTGCACCTGTACTTACATTACCCTATAATAGAGAAGGGTATGTAATCTATAGTTATTAATTAAATAATGAATTGGGATGTGTTATTATTTATAATGATATAGTGATAGATTATGACTCATGTCAATTTAAGCTTCATGATAGAAATTATACAACTCATTTTGTAGATTTAGCTATGGTAATTTTTTAATTAATGATATAGAGGCATTATCATTACAAAGAAAAGTATGATATATACACTAATAAAAAAAGTGTAAAGTATATATTCACATATAAATATTTGAATATAAACTATATAATATGGTTGGATTTAATTAAATATTAATCATTTATCAATTCACTTCTACCCTAGGAAAGAGAACAAGTAACGGATGATTTGAGTCAAAATGATAATTCTAGCTTATCTATGATGAGGATCACAAAATTTCTAATATTTAAAGATTTTAAAAGGATGGATCTTTAAATCTTGAAGAAATGGGATAAATATTATCTTTTTTAAATAATTTTTCATCCATATATCCATGTGTGGATAAAAAAAGTGTAGAAGGATGATATGGTTCTACAAAAGAAGGTAAGAAATGTTCATGATTTAAACCTTGATTATGATTAAATGATATGGTTTAGGAACTGTGTATGTGTTCTATCTATACTATATTTGAATAAGGATCTATTAGAAGAGGCTCATGGTTTTTAATTCTCTATTCATCCTATAAGTTCAAAGATATATAAATATTTGAAAGAATATTTCTGGTGGGATAGAATAAAGAGAGATATTGTAGAGTTTGTATCTATGTTCTTGGTATATTAGCAATTTAAGGTTGAGATAAAAAATTAAAAGGGTATGTTACAAACATTACCCATACCAGAATGGAAATGGGAAAACATCATCATGGATTTTTTTTTCTAACTCCTCAAAACATCTAAAGGGAATAATGTTATATGGTTTGTAGTCAATTACCTTAAAAATTTCTAGAAAATTCATTACTATCAGATAATATTTCTCTCTGGATCATATTTCTAGCATATATACTAAGGAAGTGGTAAGGTTTCATGGAGTACCATATTCTATTATGTCTGATCGGGATCTAAGGTATACCTCAAAGTTCAAATGAAGTCTTTAGTAAGCTATGGATATGGAGTTGAGTTTCAACACTGCATATCATCCTTAGAAATATTGTCAGTATTATAGGACAATTAAAACCCTAGAATATATGTTGATATCTTTTTATATGTAGTTAAAATGTGGTTAGGATCAATAAATACATCTGGTTGAGTTTTCATACAATAACAGCTTTCAATTGAGAATTTAGAGGGTTCATTATGAAACCCTCTATGGAAATAAGTGTAGAGATACAAAAAACTGGGATGAAGTTAGAGAAATAAATATATTGGGACCTAATATATCTAAAGTAATAGTAGAGAAGGTTAAGTCTATTTAGATGCACATAAAATTAGTACAAATTTGGGATAAAAGTTATGCTAATAATAGATGATGTGATCTGGGATTTGAAGCTGGTGAGAAGGCGTTTCTAAGAATTTCTCCATGGAAGAAGATAATTAAATTTGGATAGAAGATAAAATTAAACCCTAGTTATATCATTCCTTTTGAAATTATTGATTGTATTGGGATATTATCTTATCTATTGTTTCTTTCAATGAACATATCTCAAGTCCACAATGTGTTCCATGTATCTCTCCTGAGGAAGTACATACTCGATCCTTCACATTTACTAAATTTAGAGTTCACACTGCTAGAACAAGATCTTTCTTATGAAGAAAAATTGAATAAAATTCTAGATCATATAGATAAATTTCTATAAAATAAGAGCACTCATCTAGTCAAATTTTTGTGGTGAAACCACCGGCTAAAGAAGCTATACAAGAACTTGAAGTTGTAATAAGGCAGATGTATACTCAGTTTTTTTACCAAGGTGATGGAATTTCAAAGGATAAATTAATTTTAAGGGGGTAGAATGTAACACCTATATATTTTATGAAAAAAATTAATAAACTTAATTTCTCTGATAGCTTGTGTTACAAGAAACACCATGTGTTAATGAACCGAGATATACTAATAATATTGTTATGTAAACATGAGTATTTTAACCAAGTAGTAAAACTTTCTGGAATGAATAGAAATACAAACATTTTAAAATTTTATTATAATGGTTTTATATAAAGAAAACATGTTTTTTAAAATGTACTTTATTTTAAATAAAGTCTTTATATGTTTTGAAAATACTATTTTCTCAAAAAAATATTAAATAATAATAAAAGTAATTTTTTTCAAAAGTTAGAAAATTTAGTTGAAAAAGTAAACCTAATTTTTGAAATATAAATGTCAAAATTATCTTTTAGTGAATTTTTGATAATTTTCTGAAAAGATTAATTTCTCAATGAATAGTAAAAAAATACTAATTTTCATTAAAAATCCTTTTCATTTTAAGAATTTCTAAGATCAATTTTATTTCAAAATGGTTTTAAAAGTAAAATTAATTCTATTATATATTTATTAATAAAATTTATTTCATTACAATAAATTTTATATTGAATTTTTATATTAAAACTTTCTATACTTATGAATTTTTTCTCTTTCAAAAACCGATTTTTCATCGTGTGTGTGGGTTTTATTTTAAACTAAATTCTTCCAATTCTGTGAATCAACATTGATAAAATGGATTAAATATTTATAATTATAATAATTTATATTATATAATTAGGTTAAATTAATTTTTTGTCATAAATGTTAGTAAAAATAATGAAAATTATTATTTGCGGTTAAGGTTAAAACGGAGTTCTATGTGTTACATACGCATGTGTTAAAATTAATTTTCAACACAAATAGGATATTTATTTATTAAATTTTATTTCATATTTATAATAATTAGGTCTAAATTATCTATTAAGTCTTGTTTTAATTTTATTCTTAAAGGTTAAATTACCTTGGTTAATAAGAAAGACTAGTTGTCGTGGTGAAAAATAAAATGGTAAAAGTGAGTAAACCAAGATATTAAGGAACAAAATATTTAAAACATGTTTATTTTTTATGGTAGAGGTTTTTATAGACCATAAAATCCATAAAATATTTTATTTATCAAATTTAGAGGCACATGGAATGAGTGTGACTTCCCAATAGTAAATAGTTTTTGATATTTACCAAAATGCCACTCCTCAATTATAAAAGAGGACCTCCTCCCCTTAATTATTCACACCTCATAATCCATTTGGATAAAAAAACCTGAAAATATATCTAAAACATCATTATCCTTTTCTTATAGCTTATTTTATTCCCAAAATACCAATCTTAGGATCCTTAATAAGAGATCTAAAGAAGGTTTCTCTAAGAGAAGGTAATTGTCTTCACTAAACTCTTTTTTTAATTCTTATCTTACCACCATAATTCATGTCCTAATAATTAAAATATAATAACAATAGTATTTAAAATATAATGAGATGTTATTATTTTAACTTAATAACCTATATCTATCTCTACTTCCATCAAGTGGGAAACAAATCTGTCGATCGTGTGTATGGCGGACTACCGCCTCACGAACTGATGTAATTCGTTTTCCATAACCACCTCTCATGGATTTATATAATAATATGTTTAACTTATTTATATGATATTTAGGAAATAATTATAGTTATTTAATTAGAATATCTCATACACCTTCTTACTTTCTATTCTCTAAGAATATGATAACGCATGTGTACGGCGGACTACCACCTCGCGAAGAGATGTGATTCATTCTTAACTTACACTTTACATGGAAGGTAATAAGGATAGGTTTAATGAAAATATGTGATATAGATGACATAAAAAATATTCTATAATTTTAATATATTATTTACCTTTTTTTCTTTTCATTCATTGAGAAAATGGAAACAGCGTTCATGCGTATGTATGGCCTACCATCTCCACAAACGGTGTAATTAATTTTATATCTCTAAATTTAATGGATTACTATAAATATATATATATATATATAATGAATATAAATTATATTTATATCATGGTTAAAATTACAGATATTATGAAACCATGTTCAAATTAAAAAGAATAAAAATATCAAACCAAAACATACATTAAAAAACAAAGTCGTTATTTCTTAAAACATGATTTTAACAAGGAATTTTTAATAAATAGGTAATAATAAGTCATAAGTAAATTTTATGTGGAATGATAAATATTATTATGCTTCTTAAACATATTTATAATAAACTTATATTTATTATATAGGAATTTTAATCTTGTATGAAGGAATTTGAGACATAAGGTATAGGATTTTTGGTCTCACTTTTATTTATATAGGCACATGACTTATACACCATTTTTTTCTTTTTTGTGGTGTATATACTTAACATGAATGTATTTTATTATTATTATCATGAAAATTATGTGATATAAATATCCATATTAGTTTCTTTCTTTCATAAGTCTTACGATTCAAAAGTTACCAAAGTGGTAAAAAAATATATGTTACAATCTCATTATTTATCAAGACTATTTATGATTAAACTTATGATGATGAAATATTATGATATAAACCCTAATAAACTCATTAATTTTACTATACTATAGTTATTTTTGGAAATAACATGTTTTCATTTAACTTTCCTCTCTTTATGTATTCAAGATTCTGAAAGAATGTTTTTAAAGAAAACCCAAATTTTTTTTCTTCAATCGAAAGCCCTTTTTCTTTCATGCCCATATTTTATAAAAATGTTTTAAATAAGGATTTAATATTATAAACTAATTGTTTAAATTAATTTTTGCCTATTTTTAAATTTTTATATAAAAAATTTAAATTAATCTTCTTTTCGTTTTCTAAACAAGGTAGTTTTGACTTTTTCTAAAAAATTGAAAGGAATATTTGTTTTCACGTGTATAACATGAATAGAATTTTTTACCATCATTAACACTCAATTATTTGAATATTAATTGAAAAAAAATCAATTTTATTTTAAAATAAAATTTTCTCCCTTTATATTTAGGAATTTTTTATATTTTAAGGAAGTGATTTCAAATAAAAAAGGATATTTTCCTCAAGAATGTTTCAATGATCTTTTATTCATCAATGACAACAAAATTTGGTGTTAATTATATTTTACCAAGGATATAATATAATGTTACCATCCCCATTATTTATTTGGATGATTTATGTTTATGATTATGATGAAAAAAATTATAAAAAATTTTCCTTTTCCATGGGTCATGATATGATGAATTGATGAAATGTTTATGAAATCTATTTCTTTTCCTTGGGTTATAATATAATGAAAAGTTTATGAAAATTATTTACTTCTTCATAGTTTATGAAATAATGAATGTTTTATGATCTTGTGGCACAAAAATTTATTTTTTATATAATGGGTGGGACCTATATCTCCCTCCAATGCATTGGGTAAAGTTTTATATATCATGAGATGATGATGGAAAGAAAGCTGATGTGCTTGATCCTCTATAAGAAACAAGTTGATGTGCCTAATCCACTATGGGATACAGGTGATGATACTTAATCTATTATAAAATTTTAAATAGGTGTTGATTCCTAATACATTATTATTTTATGGTCTTGGATATTATCCTTTACATATGAAATGGTTTTTATACTTATGATGGTGCCACACTTATATGACATGAACTTATGGTTCAGGATTGATTTATAAGGATTTCTCACTCTTATGGTTCATGTATTTTAAAATGATAATGTTTTATGTCATGGATCATGTTTATGATCCATGATATATTGGTTGTAAACTTTTTAAGTTATATTCATAATCTCATACCCTTATACTTATTTTATTTCTATCATATGATCATCAATTTATATCTTCCATGTTTACCCTTACTGATCATATGAGATCACCCTTTCATATTTTTCATTTCCCTAGATTATGAAGAAATATTTAAGTAGGTTATGTCTATAAAGAGTACTAAATGGGAGGATCTTTATGGGATGTGTTTAATATCTTTAATGAAATAATAATGTTGTGTAACTAGTCTCCAAATACACTATACCATTATGATCATTAGGTGTGTATTTGTGGAATGTATTTAATATTCATCTATTAAGATGTAATATCTAGGTAGGAAAATCTTGGGTCACTATAGGACATGTTTGTGGCTATATGACTAGTGACCATGGCTATAGGTTATAATCATGAGAATTAATCTCATGGATACTATTGGTGTGGTTATAACCCACAAAATATATCCATGGGAACCCAAGATATAGCTAAGGGTGGTTCCCATGGCTATAGGTCATCCATGTGGATATTGTTTATAGCCATGAGCATTTTCCCATGGCTATAAAGTGCCAAAAATAATAAAATTCACAGTTCTCAGAATTTGATCCTACATTCCCATCATTGACATATAAAGCCTTTACTACTCCTCTTTATCAGTATTTTTAATATTACATATATGAAATATGTATATATATATATAATAAATTCATAATATAATAATTATTACATAAATTCAAATAATTTTTCATGAATTACCTATATCTAATGGAAAATGCATGTGGTTATAGGAATCCTATAAGAATGGTCCAATAAAACTGTAGCTCTAGGTATTATCTGTATGGGGATATAGCCACAATATGGAAAGACTATATCAATAAGTTTCATCTATATGGAAAATATCCACATATATAACACTCATGGATATAGGTATCCTATATCCATAATTATTATTTTCCCATGGCTATATGGGACCTATATCCCCCAGGCTATAACCTATTTTTCTAATAGTTTTTGGCCTAGTGGCATGAGTTTTTCATTGATGGTGCTTTGTGAAGCTCACAAGGAAATCTCAATGATAAGTTATTATATGGTGGGATGATTGTCACATCCTTGGTTTATGGTATGTGTATTTTTTATCCTTGTAATGGTTTTATTTGGGTTTGGGATATTACATATAGTTCTTGGTGGATTAGGGTGGAAATTGGAAATTTTTAGGTAAAACATGATCAATACCACACCATGGTGAGATTAATGTTTCATTAGTAGATTGCCTATATAAAATGGAGATATTAACACACCTAGGAAGATCATGTTCATGAGTATGGAGTGTGGTAAGTCTCCCTATGCACCATAAACAAGATGGCATCACTATACTGTAGTGAAAATCATAGTGGGTCTAAAATGGACATGGTTTTTTTCATATGTTGTAGTTCATAGTTGTGGTTAGTCTCCTTGGAATGTTGTGATCAAATCCACCATGGATATGGTAAAAACCTCCACATTGTGGTGTTAGCAGTTTCAGATTTTTAAAATTACTGAATTGGTTTCTTGATCATCTGGGTAAGTTATAACTTTTTATTATTATGGAAAGTGGTATTTATATGAGGTTTTTAAATGTATCTTTGACTTATTTTATTTTATAAAACCCCTTGTCATTCCTCCTTTATTTTATGGACCAAGATGATTCCAGGTTTAGTTCTATAAGACTTATATTCATTTAAAAAACTAACTTAAATTATCTCTCTCTTCCATGTCTATTCTAGTTGTTTTTTGTTATGAGTTCATACTAGATGACCCCTCCTTCCCATGGGATTATGGATTCTATTTGGTTTCTGAAAATCTCAAATGTTTGAGGTATGTGGTCTCGAGTTATCCCTTGAGGTCTTGATGATTCATTCTTGTATATATGATGTGTGGCACTATCGACATGATTTTCCATTGGTCTTTTATAATTAATAAATTAATTTAGGCCCCAAATTAAATGTGGTGGGATTCTCCATGGACCCTGATCAGTACATTGGTGTGCAATAACTGAGATATGGGCCACTGAATATGGTACACTAACCTTTGAAAACTTAAAGGGAACTAGAGTGGAAAAGTTAGGAGTATCATGGTTGTTACTAATGATTAATTGGTTTCCAAATATGCTCTAGGAATACCCTAGATACAAGATTAGTGAATTAAATGATTTATTGATGATCAAAGTTTAGATGTTTAATTGATGAATCATTACACAACAGAATTTGATAGATAATTACAAAAGGAAATGATGAACCAAAGAAATTTCAAACATGTGGTTATGAATTGAATGTTTTATCATTATATATATATATATATATATATATATTGGGGTACCTTGATGTGATTCAAAAAATCTAGTATGCTCATTATTATAATTATTACTTTTGAGGGGCCTTGATGTGGTTCCAAGGATTTAATATGCCCGTTATTATTATTATTGTTATTATTGGGGGATCTTTATGTGATTTCAAGGATCTGGTATTCCCTTTATTATTATTATTACTATTATGGGACCTTGATGTGATTCCAAGGATCTGGTATGACCATTATTATGATTATTATTATTGGGGGACCTTGATGTGATTCCAAAGATCTAGTGTACCTGTGATTATGATTACTATGGTTGGGGGACCTTGTAACTAGTTCTAAGGGTCTAGTATTCCCATGTACTTATAGACATAACTATGGTATTATGGGCAAAGACATCTGGAACTTGTTGAAGTAGGTATGGTTGACCCTAGTTTCCACTCTAGATCAGAGGGTTGATAGTATATGTTATTAAATATCATTAGATGACACTTTATTTTATTACTATAACATCTATATATTCCTTACTCATACTAGATGTGATTTAGACACTATTGGTGGTGGATTACTGAGTTTTACTCACACCCTGATTGGGAATCTGTTGATACCTGAGTATATTTCAACGTGGTTGTGTGTTTGGGATTATTTGGATATTTCCTAGTTATGTGATCATGATGGTACATGATGTATGAAATTGATATAATTTCTGCTATTATTTCTTCTCTGATCGGAGGGTATAGTCTTCACATGATATCCATTAGACCCTCACTACTAGTTTATAGCCTCTAGCATATGGGGATATTCGCTTGAGGCCATATAGAAACTAGATTCGGTTTCCTATGAGTGAATTGGGATGGGAACATTACACACTTAAATGGGTGGATCCTTCCACTAACCCCATCAGTCTCAATATTAATCTCCATACAGATTATAATTTAAATTCATTTAACATAAACATCATGTAACTACTCACTGCAACATTTTTATCCATATTGAATTTATCTCTTTAAATTCTTTAAAACCCCATTTAGAATTAAATGTTTCATCATAGTACCTCATGTGAAATTTATTCACATATTTTCATTAGTAATGACCAGCATGATTATCATTAAGATATATTGTGAACTTGACAAATTAATTAATTCACTTAAATATTCCTTACACAATAAGAACACCATATCTTATGTTTAATTTATAAAAACTTTATTCAATGAACATTAATTTACATAACATTAAAATATAGAAGGAGTTCATATTTAATATTAATTGTGATATGTTAGTATGATACATAAACAAAAAACAAAACTATTAATATAAATAATTCATTATTTTTTCAAAAAATAATCACACAAAAAAATTGATGACATATAACTTGTGAATAAATAATTAACAATTAAAAATGTAAAAATTATTCCTAATATAATGAATGCTAATATCTCATATTTCAAATTTTATAAAAAAAAATAGTACATTTCAATTAATATAATTGTTCATGGATAATATTAATTTATAAAAAAATAAAAAATATAAAAACCATTATTAATTATTTTATTTTTAAAAATAAAAATTAGTAATTATTTTAACAAAAAAATATAATTATAAATATACATTGTAAAATTTACCTCGATAATTTACTTGAAATTTAATTTGTAAATTTTTTGTAGGAATTTTCCTTATAGTTTTTAAATGAAAAAAAATTACTTGAAATTTACATTATAAATTTTTTATTTATAATTTAATAATAGAAATATTTTATGAAAATTAAAATGCTTTCATCCAAACTCAAAAGTTACACTATATTTTCATTATAATTTTAATAAGTATAATTTTTCACCAAAAATTTTATCAAAAAATATAACAAATAACATTGAGTTTTTGTTATATATAAAGTGATTTTATAATATATAGGAAAATATAGTTTAGTGAAATATAAAAAAAAACATATCAAATTTAGAGGTATGCATACATGTTCTTTTTAAAGAACATAAATGCATGTATATTGATACATACAAGTGTATTCATACTTGTGTTTTTTAAACAATTCTTATGTATGTGATTGTAATTTCAAACAATGTGAATGTATGAAAATTGTACCCATGCATGTTTTTTTAAACATTATGAGTATAATTTATGTTGTTTTTTAAACAATAAATTCATATAGTTGAACAATGTGAATAAATATATACAAATTGAGTATAGTATGTTGCATAGAATATATGTTATGATACTTTTCTGAATTTGATATTTTTTCAAAGAGTTGAAACACCTAGATCTAGTTATTGAATGTGTTCAACAATATAAATGATTAGTTAAAACTATTGCTAAATTGGAATGATGCTACATGGAGTTTCATGCTTCTAGAACTTAAAAAAATTGCAGTTATACCTTGGAGGAGATCTTCTTTGAAACTAAAACTCTTCTTTGAAATTTAAAACTCAAAGACACATTCATATAGTGATTGAAAATATAAAATTGCATTCTTATAACTATATAATGCACTAGAGATTGCATGCCTAGAATAGGATAATTCACCTTGAGTGTTCCCTAAAAGAGCTTGTATAATGAACTTCTACCACTTGAGAGGCACTTGAAAACCACTAATTGAATGTTGCAACCTCATGAAAATAGAAACTTTAAATATTAATGAACAAATATGAACCTTTATATAAAAATAATTTAAATTCATTCTAGTAATTCATAATGGAAAATAATTTCTTATAGAATATATAATATTCATTTCCAATATTCATATAAAAATATTATTCCTCCATTAATTTAGAAAATAAGTGCATATAGAATATTCATATTATAAATTCATAAAAAACATAGAAATATAAATGAATATGAATTAATATAGAAAATATGTGCATACAGAATATGCATACTATAAAATAAGTGAATTTCTGGTATGCATTTCCAATATACATTACCTATATGCACTTATATAGAAAATAAATCCTTATAGGTAATGTATACTAGAAATGAATGTTGAAAATGCACTTATGTTCTATATAAGCGAATATAGGTAAGTGTATTACCAATATGAAATGTACTTATTTTTCAATATGAATTCTTATAAAATAAGTTCATGTTGGAATACACTTATAAAAATACACCTATTTTCTATATAAGTATATACAGTTAATTCATAGTGTAAAATAAGAGCATAAAAAAAATTCATACAGTATGAATTTCCCACTTATTTTCTATATAAGTGCATACATGTAATTCATAGTGGGAAATAATTTCATATAGGAAGGTATACTATATGCATTTAACAATTATTTTCTATATAAGTGTATATAGGTAATTCATACTACAAAATAAGTGCATATATGAATATGAATACTCTAAAATAAGTATAAACATGAAGTTAGATAGAAAATAAGTGCATATAGAAATAGTATAATATAGAAATAAGTGTATAAATAAATTCAATCATTTTATCTATGCATTACCTATATGCATTTCCATAAAAATTCATACATAAATAAGTTTATATTTATACTTATTTTCTATATGTGTACATAAATTCACTTAATTTATATATAGAATATAGAATATGTATAAAAAAATAAGTTTATATAGAAATGCACTTATTTTATATATTCATTACAAGTATTCATTTCCATGGAAATTCATATAGAAATAATTGAATACTAAAATTGGTTCATATTTATACTTATGTAAAAATAAGTTCATATATAAAATAAGTGCATATATAATATGCATACAGAAATAAGTGCATATTGAAATGCACTTATTTTCTATATACATTACCTATAATCATTTCCAAGTAAATGCATACAGAAATAGGTTCATATTTGTAGATAAGAATATTCTATATGCACTTATTTTTATAGGCACTTATTTTATATATTCATTGCATGTACACAAAACATAGAAATAAATATATAAATAAATACATATAGAAATTCAAACACCAATTGGCTATCTACAAAATTATAAATTCTTGGAAAATAAGTAAATATAGAATTGCGCTTTTTTCTATATAAGTGAATAAAGGTAATGCATACTAGAAAATAAGTAAAAATATTAATTAATACAATGTTAATTTGACACTCATTTTCTATATAAGTACATATATGTAATGAATACTGGAAATGAACTTATTTTCTATACTAAAAATAAGTGCATACAGGTAATGCATACAAGAAAATAAATGCATATTTGAATATCCATACTAGAAAATGAGTACAAATATGAAGCTATCTAGAAAATACATGAATATAAGATATGTATTATATATACATAAAAAACACAAAAAACGTAAAGGTGATGCATACCTTAAATATATATATATATATATATTTCTAGACTAAAAATACAAAATAAAAAAGAGAGAGAATATATAGAATGGAAGAGAATATGAAATTAATGAACAAATATGAAACTAAATATTTAAGTGGAATCAATTATTATGTTAAAAAATATGAACTCATATGAACAAATAATATAAAAAAATAATGAAAAATATGAACCTATATAATTAAGAGGAATCAATAATTTTGTTTGAAAATATAAAATTATACATACAATAATGAACAAATATGAACCTGTATAAAAATCATTATTAACAGAATAAATATTTTTATATAATAATGAACAAATATGAAATTGTATATTTTAGTAAAATATATTAGTTTGTTAATAAATATGAACCTATATGAAAAAATATGAATAAATATGAACATGTATTAAAATTACTGTTAAAAAATTATTATTATACATTAAAAAATACCTATATATTAAAGTGTAATTAGTTATTTTGTTAACAAATATGAACTTGTATGAAAAAATATGAATAAATTGGATTGAATATTTAGGTTATAAGAAAATGGATGATAAAAATAACTACTCCTCAAAAGTTAAATTAATGAAAAGATTATTGTAGCAGTACTGGATCTAAAGGATTTGAACTCAAAAGTAATAAACAGTCAATAAAAACACATAAGTGAATTTGATTAATATAAAATAGTTAAATTCACAAATAAACCAACCCTTAATTCATGAATCTTGGAGACGGTATGCATGAAATGTGAAATTGAAAGTACATTAAAATAAAATTTCATTAAATTGAAAATTTATATAGAATATGAATATTGGAAATGTATACAAAAAATTCATATTGGAAATGCATATAAGAAATTCATATAGAAAATATTTAAGACTAAAAATTTAAAATTAAAAGAGATAGAATATGCATAATCATAGATCATATGAAAAGAGAAATCAAAAGAGATGGTAAATGGAAGACTAAAAATCCAAAATGAAAGGAGAAATAAAAAAATATAAATAAATTGGTATAGAATATGCAAAAAGTACTTAAGGTTGAAAGAAATATCTATGAAAATTCTCCCATTTTATAAAAGGTAACTCATTGAGTTTTTTCAATGTCTTCATACCTAGTCAGTTCCTCATTCAATATCTCAAAGAGATTCAATACTAATTATAATGTCATGGTTTTAATCAGTGTTTTCCAATTTCTACCAGTTGTAGAACTTAAATATCTAAAACAACTTCAATAAAAATCCACAATAATGTAATAATATCCATTTTATTACTTCTCAAATATATATTTTGAACACTACTAAAATGGAATAAGGAGATCATACCATAACATGAATGAATTTCATTTCAGTATCTTGGAATCATTAACCCACTTGACCAAATGATAATAATGAATAAAATAAGTAGTTTTGTGAAAAAAAATAGCAGATTAATTATCAAGAACATACCACTATGACTTTTACAATCACTCAAAAACTATGAAATTTATTTCATTCAAGAATGTACCTCTATATATAGTAGTGGGATATCATTAAAGAACAAACCTAATTAGTAAATCCAAGAAATTATATAATGGGTAGTGAAATATAATTCAATAATATACCTAATGTCCTTCTATAACATATTAAAAAAATAAGTTCTTTGAGAGATAAAAGGAATGAGGAAGTGAATCAGTGCAATAATATGACATAATAATATACTGGAATTTTGGTATCAGGAATAATACATAACCAATGTTTTGGGACAAACCAATGGAAATTATGGGGAAGAGATAAATTAAATCTATATGTCTAAATAAGGTCTAATGGTTAGAGATGAGGTTATGGCGTGATTAGAAAACATTCACAACTAAGGAAAAATGGAAAAGGTAAGATATAAATCAAAAAAAAACTACCCAATAGTGAGGTTATATATTTTGAAATCAAATAGGGGGGTTATAGATCTAAAATCAAAGAAACATGACTTGAAATTCTTGTTGAATAGGGATAAAGAGTTGAATCCAAGGTGATGAATATGGTAAGAAATAGGGGATAGGGATAAGGAGGTTGGGGGATAGGGAGAAGGAGGTGGAGGTAGTGAGGAAGAGGATAAGATGGAGAGGCATAGGTGGAGGTGGGTATTCTGAGAGTCATATGGTTATGGAAATGATGAAGGAGTGGGGAGGTAGGGAGAATTGAGAATGAAGGGAGGGAGGATGGAACGGGGAGGATGGATTTTATGGAAAATAATGAAGGAGGTATTGACACTGGTGAAAAATTGGGTTATATCCACAGTCCATGACCATGTCTATATCCCTTATGATCATTGATATAGGTTATAACTACGGTCGTTCTATCTGTAGTGTCTATTGAAATGACTATCAACCATAAGGATATATCCACGGTTATGGTCTGTGGTTATAGCCTATGGTTATAGTATTTTACATGGAACTAGATCCACATCTTCACCCTATATCCATAAGTAGAGTCTTATGTCTATAACACTAACCTATAGCCATGGGTGACTGCTCGTGGCTATATTGTAGGAAAAAAATAAACCTCTATAGTTTTCAAACCCAAATCTCATGCTAGAGGGATAAGTTCCACTATTGCTCTACTAACACAGTTATTAAATATATATATATATAATAATTTATAAATATATTTATTGTTACTATTTAATTAATTAGTTTTTTTTTCCAATGCAAGTCCTATAACCATGAGCGGGATCTGCTCATGGTTATAGATCACCTATATCCACAAGCATGTCATCTTGTGGATACAAGGTTCTATGTCAGAGAATATATATCCATAATCATTTTGGCCTATAATTATACGTGACCTATAGACATAGGAAGATCCCTTTCATGGCTATAGGGTCTTTCCCACATCTTTCTTGGGGTAAATAGTTTTCATGTAATGGAACAAGAAAACCTATATCCATGGTCAATCCTAACCATGGTTATAGCCCAAATTTCCAATAGTTTAATACGGGTAGGGAAGATTACAAGGTTTATTATAATTATAGATGTTCATATAAGAGATATAAAATATGAAACTATGGGAATAATTCATACATCTTAATTTATATCATTATAAACTAAAATATTGAAAATATTAAAATGATACTGAAAAAATGGAAATTTATAAGTGGAGTTATTTCATTATTTTTTATTTAATTTTTAATAATAATGATCATAATAAAAATATATCAATCATATGTGGTGTAAATGTATACTAAAAATAGTTTTTAGTATTGAAATTTATGGATTTAACAAATTGAAATATTATTTTAGAAAAACTAAAGAAAATAATGAATAAATGATAATAAAAATGATAATACATTCTTTATTTACTAAAATAATTACACTAATAAAATAATTATAAAAAACTAAAACTATGGAATAGGTTTATTATGAAATTACATTACATAATAAATTATTTAATGTTGTTGTATATAGTTAAAATATAGTACTTATATATGCTGATAGTTAATTTAAAAAATTTATAGTGATGATATATATATAAAACTAACATTTTTGAACATGTCATAGTAGTATTTAACAAATTTTTTAACAATTGATACTGGAAAAAAATTCATTATTGAATAAATAACACTTTTCAATCGATACTGGAAGAATGAAACTATAAAATTTGTCTAAATATGTAGCTTCTTTATAGAATGTACTATGTAATAGTAATGTTTATAGTGAAAATGTTGCAAATTGATAGATTGAAACAGAATAATATAATACCACTTAATATAATGAAATTTCCAAGTCTCACAAAATTCAAACATTGAAAAGTAGTACAAAACATACTACAAAATAAATTGTATAGGTTAAATGAAAATATGTTATTTCATTACTGAAAAATGTTAGTGTTCAAATGATATAACAATATGGAAGCTCTTAAAAATGGACCTAGTTTTCATTAGCAAAAAATATAGTTGACTTTTAGTGATATGAAACACTATCAACATAATAAAAACCCTAGAACAATAGCTTATAAAGTTGTGGTTTTTTCTAATTCTCATGTACTTAGATAGTACTCAACCCACATCAAAATCCTTCTAGAATACCTCTATAAATTATTTCATTATAATTATATATATATAGTAATTCCATAGAAAGGTAATACAGTAAAATAATTAGATGTATCTCTATTATACCCAAGAAAATAATTGCAATGTGCAAGCGGTTTGGTCACTAAAATTATCTAAAAATGGTAAAGAAAATATCATAGTACCTAAATAAAGAAAAATTTAAAAATAATTATTGTAGAACCAGTTTAAATATATACTTTGAGGTTTATGTTTACATCATGATATAGGGGAGGATATGAGTCATTATATGTGGGTGGATGACTCTAAAAAAAGTTATCCATACATAGTGAAATCATTGTTCCATATATCAAAAAAATAGTTTTCATTAATATTCTAACTCCTTTCATTAGAATTTTTTGAAATTTAACCCCTTAAAGACAATAAAATAGCAGATATTATTGGAAAATATAACTACTTTCATCATTATTTTCATTTTTATTTTTTGACATTATAAAATAAAAATAAAAAAATGATATATATATATATATATGATGGAATCTAAAAAATTTAGAAATAAAAATTCTAAATATGTCACATAAAACCATTATACAATATATTAATATTTAACATATAGATATATCACAAATGGTGCACAAATTTTTGATGGAGTAAATGTGAAATTATTCTCTTATATAATAGTTGAAGTTGATATAACTGTAATAGAATATAAATTATGGTGAAAAATGATATCTGAATATGATGTTTACAAAACTAAAAACAACATTGAAAACTATTAAACAATAGTTAAAGTGGAAATATTTTTAATAGAATGCAAATTAATTTAACAAAAGGGTGATTAGATATGAAATTTTAATAACTACAATCCAATGTAAAAACATATTTAAAAAATAAATAGTAAATCTAAATAAAATAATGATACCATATATGATATTTATAAAAATTATGTGATAAATAACCAAAATGTAAATAGAGGGTAAGTATGATTAGAAATGGAAAATTAAGTCAAACAATATTCATGAAAAACATAACATTAAAAAAATTATGTGACTAATTTTCTTATAAATTGGACATCTGGTATTCAAAAAGAGGGAAAACAAATCTAATTACTTGAAAAAGAATATTTTTGAGATTACATATCTTCCCAAATAAAATAATTTGGTGAAAGGAAAATATTTAAAATATATGTTTTAGTAGCAAGTGATATAAGTGTTAAATCTAAGAAAGAGTTAAACATGGTTACTTATTATATTTAATTAATAATTATAGTGAATTAATGATAATTATAATGTTTCTTAGAGAGAAAAATATATATACAAGTATAATTTTTTATAAGGAATTTATGAATGAAAGTATAAAATTTAGTATCAATAATCAAATTTTACCTCGTGTACTAATTTAATTGAATTTTATAATGATTTTTTATAAAAATAAATCATGTATTTAATGTTATTTAAAAACTATTTTTAAATCATGAATTTTTAGAGTAAAGTATTGAAATATGAATAAGATTATATATAATTTTATGGAACAAAAATGATGGTATACAAATATATTGGTTCAATTAATATTATAAAATTTAAATAAGTAGTCTGAGATGTTATGGGTGAAACAATATCAAGGGTTATATGAATATTATTATTTAGAAAAAAAATTAAACCTAGAAAAATAAAAAATAAACCTAATTTTTTAAGGCACTAATAAAAAAAATTAGGGGTGGATAAATATCAACTACTAATAGAGTTTATTACTAAAACCATTTGACAACATTAAATAGAAAATAGATTGTATAAATGTTAAAGAATTAGGTAATACTGATAAATAGATTATTAGATTTTGTATAATATTTTTCAAATGAATAAAATAAAATAGATTTTAGTATACATGTGTTAAATCATTAAGAAATACCAATAAATTAAAGAAACTATAGAGAGGTAAATATAGAAAGGGTCCATATATATTATAATAGTTTTTAATGAACAGTGAAAAGTACATAGGGTGGAATCTATATAAATGAATTCGCACAAGTGAATTTTTTTCTAGAAAATATAAATAAGTGAAGAGATTGATAAAATGATTCAAGGTTGATACAAATAGAAATTTCATAGGAAAATTAACTGATTATACAAAACTTAAACTATAACTATAACTATAAAATTTTCACATAAATATTACAGAAGTAATGAATAAACTATATGATTCAAAAAATAAAAATATTATAGAAATGATATTGCATTAGTAAAGGTAGTAAGAAACTGTATTAGTTCTAGATTAAAAAATATATGACTACCCTTTTTATCTGGTACACTAATATTGAATTGTACTGAATAATGGATGAAAAACATGATTAGTTTTTGGTACTAGAAATAGAGTTTCAAATATCTTATAAAACACATGTCTAAATTTAATTAGTATCTGAATATCATGCCTTCTATAGTAGAGATCTGAATCTATGAATAATATTGAGTAACTAATTCAAAATATTGAATAACAGTTTTTAAAGTAAAAAAAATATCATGTTTATATAAATAATAAATAACCAATTGAAATAGAATATTTTAAAATCAGAAAAGTAAAAGTTAAGAAATTAAAATTCATATAATAGTTCTATTAATTAAATAACAGTCTATTATATCATGATAAATATATAAGATACATAATAAATAATAGTATAGCATATTTTAAATACATAATGGAATATATATAATATATAAAAACATATTTCAAAATAAGCTATTAAAAAATTTTATAAATAGTATTAGATTTAATTCAATATATATAAT
This sequence comes from Viscum album, assembly GCA_963277665.1. Classification (NCBI taxonomy): domain Eukaryota; kingdom Viridiplantae; phylum Streptophyta; class Magnoliopsida; order Santalales; family Viscaceae; genus Viscum; species Viscum album. The sequence goes on from OY728136.1 coordinate 1,844,910,010, forward strand.
TGAACTATCATAAAATTAATTTGATAATAAATTTAGATATTATAATTGAATCAAAAATTTCATAATAAAATAAATAAAAAATTCATATTGTAAAATATCATATTTCATAAGGGAAAAATATAATAAATAGGAGATCGTATTTTTTTAATTTTAAAAAAACACTTGATTGGGACCTTTATATCCATAACCAAATATAACGTGATTGTTACATAAAGTGATTTAGGAAATTTTGATGATTTATTATAGGAAAACATTCCACTTTTTCTAGTAAGAAAAAAAATTACATGACATAGATATATTATAAGATAGATAAAAACATAATAAAATCCCTACTTGATGTATAATGGAGTGAGAGGTAATGACAGGGTGAATAGAGTTGTGAACCCATATCCAACATATAAAGATAGAAATATGATACCTTGGGAGAATAGATGGTGTGAAAGTATATTGGGGATCTAAAATAAAACATAGAGTTTATGGTTCTAAAATTAATGAAACCCTTCCTGACATAAGAAACCATATATAGTACCATTGAAGCACTAAAAGAGGATGTTGGGGGTGAGGAATGGAGGAGAGGTAGATGAAACCCTATTTGAATGGGGAAAAGTAGATGAATGTGAGTAGGTGGATATGGGAATATGAAGGGGATGGGGAGAAGGGGTCAAAGTGGATGGAGATAAATATGAAGAAGTGGAGAGATGGAGGAAAATATGGTAAGGTAGGGGTGGAGGTGGGGATAGAAAGTGGTGTAGATTCATGAAGTTGATGAGGACAAGGGGGTTGGTGGTGGTGCAAAATAATCATCGGTGTGGGGAGGGTGGAAAAGGGAGTAAAAATTGGAGGTAAATTTTTTTAGAGGTGATGACACATGGATAGAAAATAAAAGGTTTAGTATAAGTAGTATTCCCCTTGCTCATTTTCAGGGTACATAGTAGCAGGTAATTTTTAACATGAATTTTTTAAGAGATATGGAATCATAAAACATTTTTAATTAATGTAAACTATATTATATTTATTTGTTTTAATAGTTGATTAATAAGTTATATAGTGAAAATATAGTATGTATTAATATTTTTTAAAGTAAAAAAATATATGAATACTAAGGACATGGTGTGTGTGGATAGTGGTATGAAAACTTTCTTATAATAGTTTTATAACAGGATATTATAGAAGATGAACTGACCACTATGTATATTATTTTCATCACTATAGTCTAAAGGTTCCTCGTCATTGAAAGTTTATGATAAACTATAACCCAAAAATATTTTATCATTAAAGGATTCTATAAATGATGAATTTTTGTGTAGTGTAATGAATTTAGGTCACTTTAATTTAAAGGGTTTTCATCACTGGACGATAATGGTATAAATTTTGTTGTAATTCTAACTCCTTGATAGGAATAATACACCTTTCATCTAATGGATGTGTTTCTAAACACTATGGTTTCTAATGTTATCACAAATATTGAGGATGAGGAATTTTTATTGAGGTATATGAGAAATGTGAGTAATTTTTCTTCTATTTATAAAGATATTAACATATTAATAAATTAGATGTGGAAGAAAAAAATCTATAAATACTAAAGGGAAATGTCAATAATGATTAATAATTACATATAATTTAAAATTTTATTCTAAAATTTAGTATGAATTATGATTAAATGTAAATATGTTAACAAAAATGTTAATTAAAAGAATACCTAGTGAATTGAAATAATTAAATTTATCTTAAATATTCCCTACCGAATGGTTCATATTTTTTAATAGTGGGTTAATTATGATTAAGAGTTATGATAAATATAAAATTATATTCATATGATATACCTAAAATAATATAAATAACATTATTGATGTGTTAAGAATAAATTAACCTTATAAGTATATTATAGTGAATCTTCATAATCAATGTCTAGAAATAAATTTCTCTGTAAGAAAAAAATAAATAATGTGATTAATAGATAAAACTTGATTAAACTTCACAAATTATTCATATATGAATGTCATGTGTGATTTTTTTATACATAGCTATCTATATTTTTCATGGTAAGAATGTGTATACTTTATAAATTGAATTCTAGTATTGTAAAATTTAATGCAATGTAACACATTGGTATAATATTCAAAATTGTATTTCATAATCAATATAGAACACTTTTAGTTTGAAAATATAATGAGAAGTATAAATAGTAAGGAAAGTATAAATAGTATATAGTAAAATAAAGCATAAGTAGTGATTTAAGAACTATCAACTCGAAAACGAGTATAACATCTTAAAATTAATGTAACAAAAAGTAGAATCAATATTTTGGAAAATATAGTCTACTATATTGGAAAATTTGAGCATAAGAATGGTCATAAGAAATGTGACCTTGAAAATGTGTATGTTTTGCCTTACTTGTACATTGAACTTTGAAACATATTTGAAAATGTGTAAGTATAAGAATAAGAATAATTGTAAGCATAAGAAAAATTATAAGCATAATCATAAGGATAAGAACTATCAAGTTGAGATTATATTAAATGATATAACATAACTAGTATATTTTTCATATTAGATAATAATTTAACTTAATATTATTCTCTTTTAATCATAAGAAGAATTTAAACATATTTGGATTAACTTGATGAAAACTATATATATAATTAAATCAATGATGCTTACTTAATATGAAAGGAATATTTTATAGAAGTAGGACATAGTAATAAGTTAATAATGTGGGTATTTTTCAGATATAATCAGTAATATGTTAAGTATTTTATGTTAATATTTTTCATCTTAAATCATTACTAAAAATGTAGTATCTTTTGTGAATATGATATAAGTGAATATGTAGTATCTTTTCTAAATTTAGAAGACACATTAGTATTAATAGGGAAGTAAATAATTCTTCCAATATGTATTAAATATATGTAGAATATTTTCTAAATGTTATGTGTTATAGTATTATAGTATCTATATATTAAAATTGAATCATATATAGAAGTATCATAACAGTATGTATTTTTAATATTTATTGGGATTTATATATTATAATTTTTTTAAAAATGTGTATCTTTTAGTATTTGTATAAGTATAAGTTCAATCATAAGCAAAGGCACTTTAATAATTTAAAAAAAATATGAATTTATTTGTGTCAGTATCAAAATTAGTATAAGAATAAATATAATCATATGCATGAGGATATATATATTTTTTAGTCTTATGTATTATATTTTTTCTATATTATCAGATTTAAAAAAATATGTATTACATGATTTTTATATTATAGTTATCATCTTATTTTTTATGATTTATATTAACCTAATGTGTTAATTTTTCTTATAATTTATCTATTTATGCATGAATGTTATTAAAGGTTTATAAAATTTATATTTATGCATGTTAATGATGAAGAAATTTCATAGATTTGATTCAAAATAAATGATAAATTATAATTTTTCCATAGATTAATCTATAAAAAATAGGTAATATTATTGATAAATAAATTGAATATATTGAATTAAATATGTTAATAATGGTTTTGGAAGTAAATGAATGAACCATAAAGACTAGGTGTACTATAGAGGTTTTAGTCTGGATAACTGAACTCATGAATTCTATAACTCTACTATTGTTACTTTATATACCAATAACAACATGCTTGTAACACCCTAACTCTAGAAACCCATAGTCAGTTTTTTCTTTATTATAATAGTATAAGATTCAAGGGATCGTACCATGAAATATTGATCAGTTTAGCAGTCTTGTAAAACTGGATACATGATTGATTCCCATATTACATTAGAAATATAAAAACATATCATAAGAAACATTCTTGTATCCTTTAAATCATTCATAATATACCTCTTCATATCCTAGGTAAAGGAAAAAAATAAATGGTAAGATCAAATTCTCAGTAAAGGTTATGTAAAATAGAATTTATCAGGTGAAAATAAGGCATAACCAATATTCAAGAGTGGATAATAAAAACACATTTTGTTCAATCAACAAATTTTTTCAATGAATATCCATGGATAATATCAATATAGAAATCATAGAGATAATGTAAACTAAATTATCAATATAGAAAAATGTATAAATCTAGTCATTCATAAACTTTCCATAAAGGCCTTGTCTAACTTATCATGAATCTTAGCATCAATTCCTCGCAACTAAGACATAATTCTTAATAAATGGGTAGGTTTAAACCAAATAATCATTTAATATGGCATGCCTGTTGTTTTGTCTCATGAGACCTACTGATGCATCGATGATATATCTATAACTGGGCCCCACATTTAACTTTTACATCTTGTTCATTCCTTATATTTTTAATTATCAATATAATTCATTCTCAAAGTACCTTATAATTCATTAATTATCTGTATTAAATCGAGAATATAAAACATAAATATCTCATCAGTAAATGAAATAACTTACTTAATAAGATTCATTCAATTGATACCATATATAGAAATGGTATGCATTTGAAAAAATCATCAAAGTAATATAAATTATTATAAATTTATCCATGATTTTAAAAATATGTATATGGAGAGAAAAAAAATTCAATGGATAATAGAGAGTGATAGAGAACATGATCATAAGAAAGTGAATGATCTCAGAATAATATAGAATCCATTATCAGTAAAAGATGATAAAATACAATTGATTTATCATAAATGAAGTTTTCATAGTATAAACAAACCTTTATAAAAGAAAAATTAAAATTAACTTCCTTCTAACTTCATGTAAGGATAGAGTTATAATTAACTTTTCAAAATTATTTTCATTCTTTTAAGAAAATAATACAATGTTATTTTGATATAATTTTAAATAAAAAATTAAAAAATATTGAGAAAAATAATTTATTTGAAAATAACCATGGAAAGTTTTAAATTAATCTAGATAATGTATAATGACTATGATGGTGGAAAAGGGAGATCAAGCAATATATGTTAAAAACATTCTTTTTGTATTTTTATAAAAAGTTAAAAATAATGCTTAATTATAACTTGTTAATTATTGATCCAACAAGAGAAGAAATAGAATATAAACATGTAAACCTCAAACATAACTAGATGATAATAAAATATATATTTTTTAAGAGGTTATGATCATATAATTTTACATAAGGAATTATGAACATAAATAACCCTGAAATAAAATGAGATTGTAATAGAAATACCTTATGAATTTAATAACTTCTGAATCAAAACCCCTTAAAAGAGTAAACAGGAATTGAAACTTTAAATAACATGAATAAATAATAATTAATAATATTATATGTAAAAGAGTTTATATATACATTTTATAAATGAAATTAGGCACATAATATAAACATATCTCATTGATGTGGAAATGAAATAAAATTACCCCTACCTTGGGTCTCCACTTAGATTTACATGTTTGATCCTCCTATATAATGAATTTAAATTTATTAAATACTTTCTTAATAAACCTTTTAATATTTATTCCATATTTTAAGATCCTTTAATATCTATTCAAAATTAATTCACTGAATATTTATTACTCATATCGACCACTTTAAGTTTGTTCAATCAATTTCTTCAAAATTAATTTGGATTATTTTTTATGGTTAAAGGTGTAATAAAATTGTTACATCATATATATAATGTTAATAATTTCATGAATATATTTTTTTCATTATATAAAATTGTATAATCACTCATTAATGGTGGTAATAGAAGAACAAATCACATCACTTCATGGAGGTGGTAGTCCACACGTACGCACGAGCGGTGTTATCATTTTCCAACAGATGGAAGGGTAAGGAGGTAGATGATATATTGTACTTATAAAATCATAATTATGATATAAATATCATATATGCTTAATTAATTATATATTTATAACCATTCAAGTAAAACAGTGATGAAAAAAATACATTACTACATAGGGATATTATGTCATATGTATGAATGAGTGATGGTTTCATTTTCTATAGGATGGAAAGGAGGTGGGAAATGGTTATACCATAATAATAATAACATATTTGTATATTTTTTATAATAGAGTTATTATTTTAGTATGGATATAATATAAATAGAGGAAGTGGAAGAAGAAATAAACTTTGAAAGAATCAGGTAAGATGAATACCTATTCTTTGAGAGAATTCTATTTGATTACACCTTAATCCTTATTAAGATAGTCATTAGGTAATACTAGAAGATAAATAAATAAGGGAAGGAATCTAGGAAGGTTTTTTAGGGATTTTCCAAGATATAGGGCTAAAAGTTTATAAATAAGGTAGGAGAAGAGGTTCCCTTTTATAAGTGAGGCTAGGGAAACACATGGAATTACTTAAAATATTTTAATAATATAAAGTAATTTTCTTATTAAAGTGGATAAAAATTGTCATAGATTCAAAGTTGAAAAGGGTAAGGTCTAAATATAATCAACTAATGAGGTTTGTAATATCCCGACCTAGTAGCCACTAAAATGGTGCCTAGATATAGTTGGTCACATGGCCTTAAGCACGCCTTCCCATACACCAAAGGTTTTAGACTAGCATTGAGGGTCTAATAATGGTACGGTGGCGAGATTATACCCTTATGATTAGAGTATCATAGATTTATAAGAGATAATAAATAAATCATCCAACAACATAAGTAGTACACATCAATACAAAGCAGCATAAGATTAATATAACAACTGATAAACTAGACACTACCAATAATACAACTATGCATGCATGTCTAGATGAGGCTACATAACTATAATAGTAAACAAATAGTAGGAAGTACAATAAAAATTAGTACATGTATGATGAAAGGAAAAACCCCTAAGGGATAACTCTAGGAGAATCATGAGCTTTGTACTAGTGTTGTTCTCCAAAATTCCATATCAAGGTACAAGCATAACAGCACAACCCTAACCTAAATATCTTGGTCTTGTAACCAATGAGGTATATTTATGTACCCCAGTGTAACGGTGGCCTGAAAAGGTGTGATATATACTCAGTAGGCCATTGTCAATTGTCTCTAAAGCTATCAGGTATATGAATATAAAATAGAGTAGTGTTCAGGTATGCTAGGTAAAGAAATAAATAAATACAAGTAAACAAGTCAGCTGAGGTTCCTCATGGACACCTTTCAAAACATACCTGCTTCAGCCTAAGCTGAAATATCTCTAAAATAGGGTTAACCAATACAAATATAACATGTATGTATATATATATATATATTATTTCTATGATATCCCAACTCTTTATTACGCGTTAAAACATAATTTATTACATAATATTACACTTAATACAAACCAAAAGATAGATAAGTCTAGTGTATTTGAGAATTAGGTACAATACATAACAATTTTAAAACATGGAATACATCGACATTATTTAAAACTTCTTTAACATTCTAAAACTATTCCAACATACTTAAAACTACATGGGATAACCTGAGAAATACATAAGAAAGGGGAGAGCTATAAATCCTAGTAAGGGAATAAAATAATAATAACATGAATAAGATAATACATGTTATAAAATAGTAAAATAAATGGGTCATAAAAGGAATGTAGATAATAAGGAATGATATAGAATACTAATCATAACATGGGAAATATGGCAACAACTTAAAACACTGCATCATAAGCATACGTTAAGGATAACTTCCAAGACATCATGATGAAAAAAGTCCCATAAAGGAATCAGGTTAAATTTTTTTTCCAAAATGATTTATTATGATACTAAAAATTACCAAATGTATTGGAGCACTATATAATTCTAGGTGCACCCATCACATTCATTTCATTCTCATTCTTAAGTGTTCTACAAAGATCATACAACATGGATTCATTTTTCATCATATTTTATTCCATGTTCAAGAAGTGTGGAATACATAAATTTAAGTCCTAAATAAAATAGTATAATTCCATAAATTAAAACACCCATGGTAGTAATTAGGTATGGTTATTTCCTACACGTTATTTTTGGCATGGATTCCTGAGGTGAAATTTTGGCAGTATAACGGAAGCACCTAAATATTAATGGGAGGGATAAATGAGAGTGAAAGGGGTATCTCGTCATTTAGAAATCATATGTGAAGTATGGGTAATATGTAAAAGTACACTCCAATTTTATTAATTGAAAATAAAAGGGTATAAAATGTATAAAATTCTTGAATAAATGGGAGAAATAGAGGATTCCTTATGAAATTTCAGCCGCATAACGGCGTCACATAGAAATTCATAAAATGGGTTGATGAGAGAGAAAGGGTTATCTCTTAATTTGGACATAAAATATTCAATAAGGAGGATATTTAATAACATATCCCATCATAATGAAATTAATATAAAAAAACATAAGATAAATAATATATTTAAATAAAGAGGAGAAAGGAAAAATCCCTTACTTGAGTATGTGACTCCAAAAGCATGAAAAGGGGCTTATTGAGAGATTGGGGAACCTTTATAGGATTATAGAGAGGGTATATTAAAGTAATTATGTTCTAAAAGTATTTTTATTGAATATAAATGGGATATTTGGTGGGTTTATATTGGAAAATAGAAGGTAATTCTTCAATATTTCAAAAAATTGGGCCTTAGACTATATAATAAAATAACCAAAACCCCAAAAATTCCCATGGTTTTTTACCATGGTTTCTGAAAAATAGGGTATTTCTTCATTATTTTATTATAAAAATGGAGAAACTTATTAAAATAATGCCATTTCTTATGTGGAGGTGAGTCACACTCTTAAATAAATTATTTTAAAACCTTAAAATATATTAATGGTTTTGGAGGATTCATAAAGGATTTATAAAAATAATAAAATAAAAATAAAATCACATTATTTTAAATTTAAAACAAGTATTTGGTCTTGTATACACTTTATTGTATTTATTACATCACTTTTGGTTCATTATGATGTCACAATACACACTGTATATTTATACGTATTTAATTTTTACCCAAAAATTTGACTATCATAAAAAATTATGAAAAATTAACCATTGAAAAATTTTGGCATTCTAATTTCAAAAATAATATTTATTTTATATAAATAATTATCTAAATATTTTAATTTTCACTTTTAAAATAAAATCTACTTTTATTAATAATTGTCGGGTTTTTTGACAATGACAGTTTTTGAACCCTTATAAAAAGTATGTTTTACTTCATAAAAAATTATATGACCATTTATATTTAATAAAAATTATTTAATGATAATATTTTATTAAAATATTATTTATTTCAAAAATCCATTAATTTTTCAAAATAAACTCTTTAATTTTATTTGAATATTACTCAAATATATTATTCATGTTTTATAGTATCAAAATAAAAAAATAATTTATAATGTAACAATAATATAATGAAAATATATTCATTATTATATAAAAAATAATGTAAATAATAATTTTTTTAGGGTCTTGATACATATTTATTTAATACACTAGCAAACTCCTTAAGATTAAGGTGTGCAACTGTTAGATTTTCTTGGGGTGGTTCGGCATGCATGGTTTGGTTCATGATCTTTATGAGCTTGAACTTATAACATAAACGGTTTTTCTCGAGATTAAGTTGTTGGATATCATATTGGGATTGGTCAAGATAAAATACAAGAGATGTTAAATTCCTTGTAATCTATGATAAATGGGCTTCATAGGGTATGATCCTACTGCTTGAGGCCATCACTTCATTTGTTTGAGTCAATTGTATTTGTTAGAACCCTATATTTATACTAGTCATTTAATCAATATTAAATGGATATATTAATAATGGTAAAGATACTTAATGGTAATTTAAATCCACTTGTATATAAAGGAGTTTATTTGTTTTATATAACCATCTTACATAATAATACATTTCATTAAATCAAAAGTGGAATTTTATTTATAAAAGTTTGGGTCATTAAAATCTTCCCCCCTTAAGAAATTTAACCCTTCAAATTTTCATTTACCACAATAAAATAGATGAGGGTAACTTTGTTCCATCACCTCCTCCGGTTCTCACATCGCTTCTTCAAACTATTTGGTTTCTCCAAAACACTTTAACAAGGTTCGTTATCTCATTTCATATAACTTTGTCTCTAAGATCTAATATCTTCACTAGTTTCTCCTCATATGAGAGTCCATTATTCAATGGTACCACCTCTGGATTAAGTAAAAGTGAGGGTTTAGGTTTTTACTTTCTCAAGATGGATACATGGAATAAATCCATGGATATATGCAGAGTAATACATTTTCTCCAACATCAATCTCTAGGTCTCATAGATTATTATCAAAATATCTATTTTGTTGAATCTGAGTAGCCTTGATGTATTGTTGAATGGTATTAACCTTTTCCACCCTTTCCCCAATCATTTCAAGACCTAGAAGTTTTCATTCCATAACTTCATCCTAGTATGAAGGTACCCTACACCTCTTCCTGTAAAGGGATTCATAAGGAGCCATTTAGATAATCGAGTGAAAACTATTTTTGTAACAGAAATCGACCGTAGGAATATGTTTATACCATCCTCCTTTTAATTCAATTGAGAATTCTCTCTACATTTCTTCAAGTGTCTTGATATTCAACACATATTGGCCATTAGTTTGGGGGTAATAATCCGTGATGAAGTTCAACTCAGTGTTTGGAGAATGTTGGAGAATTTTCTAAAATTTGGAGGTGAATCTCATATCTCGATTGGATAGAATAGATAGTGGTACTATATGCAGCCTTACCACTTCTCTGATGTATATTCGTGCAAGTTGATTCAATCTGAAATCCTCTCTAATTACAATGAAGTGTGAAATGTTTTTAAGAAGATATACCACAACCCAGACAGAACTATTTCCCTTGGATTTCTTTGGAAGTATGGTGACAAAGTTTATGGTTATTTTTTCCCATTTCTATTTAGGTATGGGTAATGGTTACATCATTCCCTTATAATTTTTTCTTTCATCCTTAACATGTTGAAATACAATAAATCTTGATGTATATTCCTCAATATCCATATTTATATTCTCCAACCAATATAGTTCTTAGAGATCTCAATACATCTTTGTACTTCTTGGGTGAATTGAGAAAATAGAATTATGTGCATCATCCAACGGTTCTTTCTTTAACTCAGGATTTTATGTAACACATATCCTTGACCCAAATCTCATAATTACTTCTTCATTAAAATTGAACTCTAAGGATTTCTATTTCTTTATAGTTTCCACTTTATTTTTAATTCCCACTTCATCTCTTTGAGCAACCTTTAACCTCTCTATAAGATATGGTTGAGCAATCATTTGTGAAAGGATTGATGATGTTTCTTCCTTTATGATTCTCATTTCCATCCTTTCCAAATATAAGTAAATTAGATCCATATTAATTCACATCAATGATATAATTATTGGATACCTTTTTCTTAGAGAATCTTCTACTTTATTCTATTTCCCATGATGGTAGTTAATTGAGTAGTCATAGTCCTTGATCATCTCTAACCATCTTTATTGGTACATATTCATATCTTTTTGTGTGAATATATACTTGAGGATTTTGTGATCCATATATATTTCATACTTCTCCCCAAAGATATAAAACCGCAAAATTTTCAAATTGAAGATCACTATATTCAACTCTAGATCATGTGTTGTGTAGTTTTATTCATGAACTTTCAACTGCATTGAAGCATTGGCTAAGAATTTTTCTTTTTTCATTAACACGCAACCCAATACCATCTTCAAATAATCACTAAATACCATGAAAATATCTTCACTTGTGGGTAGTGTGAGCACAAGTTAAGTGATAAGACTCTTCTTCAACTCCTTGAAGATTTCTCCATATTCATAATTCCAAGAAAACTTGGCTCTCTTCAGAGTTATCTTGGTTAGAGGGTTTTATAATCATAATAAATTTCTCACAAATTTATGATAATACCTAGATAACCCAAGGAAACTACGAATATATATATCAAAGATATTGTCCTTATCCATCCTTTAATTGCTTCTATCTTTCAAGGGTCCACAAATATATCATTTATTATGATGATATTCCCTAAGAAAGAGACTTCCTTCAACTAGAAATTACATTTGTTGTACTTTTCATAAATATTGTCCTTTCGCAAGGTCTTTATCACAGTACCTAGATGCTCCTCATTCTCCTCCTTTCTTTTAGAGTATATTAAAATATCATCTATAAAGAATACCACAAATTTTTCAAGGTAATCTCTAAATAATCTATTCATTAATTCCATGAAGATTTATAGAGAATTAGTGAGTCCTAATGGAATTACAATGAAATCATAGTGCCCATAACTTATATGGAAAGTAGTCTTGGGGATATCTTCCTTCTTCACCCTTACTTGGTAAGATCCTGACTAAAGATCTACCTTGAAGAAGTATTGTTCTCCATGTATCTGATCAAACAATTCATTAATCTGTTACATAGGATACTTGTTCTTTATCATGATCTTTTTGATCTCATGATAATCAATGTAAAGGCGCATTGACCCATCCTTATTATTGACGAAGAGGACCGGTGCACCCCATGGTGAAGCACTTGGGTGTATGAAATCTTTATCCAAATTCTTTTATTGTAGTTTCTTTAGCTCCTAAAGTTCCACAAAATCCATTCTATTTTTAGTCTTGGATAATGGAAACACTCCAGTTATAATATTAATTTAAAATTAAACCTCTCGACTAGGAGGAAGACCAGACAATTCCTTAAGAAACACATCAATGTATTCCCTCACAATAGAAATGTCTTCATGGATGGGTCTTTCTTTAGACTCTACCATTTGAGCTAGATACACTTTCTCACAGAGTAATAATATTCATGCTTGAGATCATGGTGCTAGAGAATATTCATCCTCCTCCTTTTACTTCTACTGAATCGAGGGTTGATTTGCAATATAGATATTTATTTCCTTCTTATGAAAATTTATGTTGGCTCTATATAGGTAAGTCTAATACATGCCTATAATTTCATTAAAATCCACCAAAGGGAGTATGGAAAGGATCACTGGGAAATTCATCCCACAAACTTTGACAGGGGAGGAGTTATATACTTGGGATGCAATAATTTCCCCATTTTCTATTTTCACCTACAACTCAACATTTATGATTTGTGGGGTTGTTTTAATAGTTCTACTAAAATTTCAGGATATGAAGTAATACATAGGACCAGAATCAAAAAGTATGTTTTCTATTATTGAATGAATAACTAGTATACCTATCACCACTTTGTTTTTAGGGTCCACCTCAGTGGTAGTGATGGAAAAATCTCTCTCTTATTGCCTTATAGGTTTTTGGTTGTCTCTAAAAACCCATGTCTTAGTGAATTAGTTTACAAAGTTCCATGGTTCATTGAAGTTTTAGTAATAAACAATTTATTGAGGTTTGATTGGAGCATTCATTTACTCCATCGTAGTAGAGAGTTTCTCCTATCAGTAATATCTAGCTATGTGACCTTTCTTCCAACACCTAAATAATTTCTTCATCCCCTTTAAGAAATTTCTAGGGTGCTTCTTTCCATACTTTTAACAAATGGGGTTTTGTAATTTATTCACACCATTAGATTTCTCCATCGGACCACCATAATTAAACCCCACTTTCCGATTCTTATCCCTATGATACCCTTGATATTCACTGATATCTCTTTCTACTTTGAGGTCACATCGAACAATTTCCTAGTAGCTATCAAAGTATCAGATTTCTAGGGATTTTCATAGACTAGGATTTATCCCACCAAATAATCAGTAAACCTTGAATTTGGGGGTTACAAAAAAGTTAGAGGCGTATCATGAAAGTCTTGTGAAGTTTTAATAATATGCTCTGATAGATTATTTATATTTTTTCTTGATTAAAAGAAAATTACTTTCCATTTTAAGTTAGAGAGTGTGGGGAAAATATTCATCAAAAAAAACATTTTCCATAATTCTTTTCACCATATCACATCAATATCTTCCTTCGGATTCATATTCTTGATCAATGTCCATCATTGATCAGCTTCACCCTCTATAAGATAAATAGCTAGTAGAACCTTCTCTTGTTCAGAACATTTAAGGATGGAGAATATCTTATCAATGGAGTTGATCCATTATTCCACGATTAATGGATTGGATGATCCCTTAAAAGTTAGAGGCCTTTGTCACATAAATGAATTAATCATAGCTTGCTTTCTCTTAGGGGGATTTGGGCACTCCTCCTGATCTAGGTTTATATTCATAACCTGATTCAGCTGAAAGTATATTTTCATGAATTTCACGATTCTTTCTCCCATTGGGTTGGTCATCTCATTGCAGTAGTCATAAAATTTCCCTTCACATTGATTTTTTACCTGATTCCTCTTATTTTTGGCCATTGGATAGAAAAAAAAGGAAAAATTTGGGATGAGTGTATTTAAACTTTTAAACATATAAAGGGGAATTTAATGATATTAAAGGGACATCTTATAACTTACATTTATTTCCTAAACTTTTGAATTTATAGGCTTCAATCTATGTTATTCATGATCAATTTCCTAACATATACTCTTATGGGAATTTTTTTGTTCCCTTAATAATGTTTTATAATGATCTTATGAATTTACCAAAGCACATCCCCTAGGATTGTCAAACTAGGTGCGCAGTAAGGCCCATTTTTGTGAACTAGGTTACCCTGAGTCAGGCCTGGGACACCTTGGAGTTGTTACTCCTAGGTACATATGTGTTAGAACCACATTCACTTATAGTATTCAGATAGGTATGTATTTTCTTGATAAACCACTTACTCTATACTAACCAAAATTTAAGGATTTTTTCTTATACTTAGTCTTATCCCTAAATCTTTCAATAGAGTTTTCCAATCCTAATACCAAAAATAACAAAACTTTTCCTTTGATAACAATTATAAAAACCCTACTCTTTATTACACATTAAAACATGATTTATTATATACTATTACACTTAATACAACCTGAAAGATCGAGAAGTATAGTGTCTTTGGGAATTAGGTACATTACATAACAATTTTAAAACATGGAATACATTAACTATTTTAAAACTTCTTTGATGTGATAAAACTATTTCAGCATACTTAAAATTACATGAGATAACCTGAGAAATAAATAAAAAAGGGGTGAATATAAAGCCCAATAATAGAATAAAAAATAATAAAATTAAGAAGATAATACATGTTAGACAACAAGGCATATAAATGGGGCATAAAAGTAACATGAATAATAAGGCATGATATATCATGATAATCATAACATGGGAAATGTGGAAAAAACTTAAAACACTGAATCATAAACATAGATCAAGGTTAACTGCCAAGACATCATGATGGAAAAAGTCTCATAAAGGAGTCATGTTAACTCCCTATCCCAACATGATGTATTAGGATATTAAACATTACCCAATGAATTGGATCTATATATAATTCTGTTTGCATTGGTCACATTCATTTCATTCTCATGCTTAAGTGTTCCACATAGATCCTACAACATGGATTCATTTTTCATCATATTTTGTTCCATTATAGAGGAGTGTGGAATATATACATTTAAGTCCCCAATAAAATGAGTATAATTTATAAATTCAAACACCCTTGGTAGGAATTAGGTATGGGTATTCACTACACGTTCTTTTTGGCACGGATTTCGATGGTGAAATTTTGGCAGCATAACGGAAGCACGTAAATGTTCATCAGAGGGATAAATGAGAGGGGTATCTCATCATTTAGAAATCACATGGTCAGTATGGGGAATGTGTAAAAAATACTCCCAAACATTAGGAATTGAAAATAAAATGGCATAAAATGAAGATTATTCTTGAATAAAGGGGAGAAATAGAGGATCTACTTTGATAAAGAGGAGAAAGGAAAAGATCCCTTACCTGAGTGTGTGACTCAAAAAGCTTGAAAAAGGGATTCTTGAGAGCTTGGGGAACATTTAGAGGATTATAGAGAGGATATATCAGAGTAAGGACAGGATCCAAGTATTTTTAGTGAATAGAAATGTGATATCGGTTGGGTTTATATAGGAAAAGAGAGGTAAATTCTTTAATATTTCACAAACTTAGGTTTTCGACTCTATATAATAAAATTACCAAAACTACAAAACTTCCTATGGTTTTTTCCCATGGTTTCTACCAAAGTGGGTAGATTTTCATTATTTTATTATCTAAATGGAATAACTTATTCAAATAATTCTCTTTCTTATGGGGAGGTAGTCTCACTCTTAAATAAATGATTTTAAAACCTTAAAATATAATAAGGGTTTTGGAGGATTCATAAAGGATTTATAAAATTAATAAAATAAACATAAAATCACATTATTTTAAAGTTAAAACATGTATTTAGTCATGGATACCATTTATAGTATTTATTACATCATTTTTGGGTCATTATAATGTCATAATACACACCATATATTTATACGGTATTTAATTTTTACCCGAAAATTCGACTGTCTCAAAAAATTATGAAAAATTCACTGTTGGATAATTTTGGTATTATAATTAAAAACATAATATTTATTTTATATAAATATTTTTCTCAATATTTGAATTTTCACTTTTAAAATAAAATCTACATTTATAAATAAATATCAATTTTTTTGACAATAACGGTTTTTGAACCCTTATAGAAAGTATGTTTGACTTCATAAAAAATTATATGACTATTTATATTTAATAAACATTATTTAATAATAATATTTTATTAAATAATTATTTAGTTCAAAAAAAAATTAATTTATCAAAATAAATTCCTTAATCTAATTTCAATATTACCTAAAAATATTATTATTTTTTTATAGTATAAAAATAAAAAACATTTATAAAGTAATAATAATATGATGAAAATATATTAATTTCTTTATAAAAAATAATTTACATAATAATTTTTATATTTTATTGATACATATTCCTTTAATACACCATCAAACACCTTAATAGTGAGGTGTGTAACTGTGATATTTTCTTAAGGTGGTTCGACATGCATGGTTTGGGCATGATCTTGATGAGCTTGAACTTCTCCCATAAAAGGTTTCACTCAAGATTAATTTATTGGATCTCATATTGGTCTTGGTCTAGGGAAAATTCCATAGATTCTATCTCCCTTGGAATCTCTGATAAATGGGCTTCATAAGGTATAATATTACTGGTTGAGTTCATCACTTTCTTTGTCTAATTCAATTGGATTTATTAAAACCCTATATTTATACTAATCATTTGATCACTGTTCAGTAACTATATTAACCATGGTAAAGATACTTAACATTACTTTATATTCACTTGAATATTAACCATATTACATAATAATATGTTTAATTAAATCAAAATGGAAATTTTATTTATAATAGTTTGGGTCGTTAAAATTTATCTCCTGAAACACATGAAAGGAATCCTAACTAGGTCATCATAAAATTCAAGTGTAATTTTAGAATAAACCCAAGAATGATATTTAGCTTGCATAATTCATCCCCTATTTTAATAAATTGGAATTCTGGTAATTATATAGAATGAATCTATATAATTTAAATAAGTGTCATCCTGGGCCTATCTAAGGTGAACCATATAGAGGAACCCATGTATCTCACCAGGATCCCTACAGGTACCCAACACCATAAGAGTCTATTCAAGCCAATCCATAAAAGAATCCCAAGTATCACTCTTGGTGTGGTGTAAAGCATGATCCTTTGACCCCAACCTAGTTATCTCACATAGGGGGCTAATTATTGCTCATGGCATGGCATAACCATTATTACACTGAGCCTATCCAAGTTAATTCCCCTAAGGAACTAGTATCTCTCATGGGTAAATAAACATTCACTCAGTGATCCCATCCAAGGGATCCTATAAATAATCCAAGTATCTATCCCAGTGTAATATAAATCAAGTAACCTATGACGTCATCCTTGGCATTTTATAAAAAGGACACCCATATCTCTCAAGGCATGATATAGTGTCAAATACATATGATACCATCCAAATAATTCTATAAAAAGAAACTTGAGTATCACTCAAGGTGTATTACAATACATTTAATCATTTAAATTAAATTGAGAATGAATTTCATGTCCATAATAATGCCTCACCATAATTCAAGTAATAAGAAATAAAGTGGACCATGTACTTAATCACCCTACACCACAAGATAAGTATAATTATAGAGGTCCATGTCCATTTACCATTTAAATCAAATAATGATCAAGGCCATGTAGTAAGGCATTACATACACTATTTATCAAATTCATTTTCTATCCCAAGACTTAATTCACAATTATCAACGGGGAACATAGCAAGATTGTACCATTCACTTTATATTTAACTAGAATTATAAATTTTTAAACACAGCCCAAACCAACCCCTTAAAAGGTGGTTTTTCCACAAGGGAGTAATAGGGTGTAGAATTATATTTGTTTCATATCTCAAGTAATCCATTTAATTATACATTGTCATTTTATAAGATAGCACACCTAAATAGGTGGTTTTAGTAGAAAATAGTTGCTTAATTAATAAGGAATTTTGGGAATACACACTAAGGGGGTGGTCTGCATTGAGGGTAGAAACCTCCAACGATTCAATTTAATAGAAATATTTATTAGTTCAAGGTGTTATGGTCTACATCAATAATTTAACATGTTAAAGGTGTCGCATGGAAATACTAGTGAATGACACAATGGCGCAAATTATAAATCGACTAAACTTGAGGAAAAAATCTATATGCCACCTACCTCATAATTTGGACAGTATACTAGTCTGATATCGAGGCTTGAATTGAGATGGTTTGAAAGAAATAAAAGAAATGGAAAAATTCCTAAAAATAGGGGAAATCATCTCATAGAAAGATAGTGATTAAGAAATTGAAAGAAATATAGGAAGAAAGGAAGAAGATTTGTAGACTCACCAAGGGATATCCAATGCACTTGACGGTGCTTGAGATGGAGTTCGGACAAAGAATGTCTCTCTATGGAAGGAAAAGAGGAGGAATCCCATAGAGGGATGTTGTGTCTGGATGAGGAAAAATTAAGGATAAATTATAAAATAAGTTAGGTAAAATGGGAATTTCACCCCTTTAAATGAGACATATGGTTTGTTCATATGATTGGCCAAACCATGCGCCAACCATGCGTGGGCTACTGTCTATGAAAGTGGCTCACACGATTTATACACATGGTATGGGAAACCATTCAGAAATTGTGCATTTCCCTTATATCAAGGAACGTACAAAAATCAAATGATCATGTGCCTCCTATTTCATAGTTAGACCAAAACTTGTGAGACTCCTAGATCCAATGGATCGGCTACAAAATTTCATTTGGTAGGCCATACGGTTTCAGAAAAACCATGTGCCCTTACTAGTTTCTCCTGAACTTGAGTTTATGGGGCCTGATACTACTGAAACTCAATAGGACACCTAAAATACCTCTTGGTTATTACATCAAGTCTAAAAAAACAAATTTTATTGTTATAAACATCAGAATTATGTTCCAAATCTTAGTTCACAATTTGTTTGTTTTGTCAAACTGAAAATTCAAGTTCCTTTAGAAAATTTCATCCAATCCAAAAAACTCAGGATGCTAAAATCCCCCCACCTTAGAAATTCTCATCCTTGATAATCCTTGTGTAAAAACCAAAAACTTCACCTGACCTACTAAATTAATGATGTTTTTTAAAATGGTAATATTTTATTTCTAAGCTCCCAATTTAGGACTAAGAATCACCTTAAACATACAGTACATAAGTTGTTAACCTTAATCCAATACTCACATTCCAAAACTGAACACTAAGACAGTGCTTATCTGAGCCCGTCTAATTGGAGACACAACCACACTATCTTCTATTTTACCATTAGGCCTATTCCACTACTCACCATAGTTTCTACAATTTTAGCCAATTTGGAGTCATGTTACTTCCCAACACTATAATTTTTTATTTAGGAATTCTTGTAGAATTCTAACAATGCTCATGGAATGACTATTGCTTGATCAAATAGTAGACTCCAAATAAACCTAAAATAACCTTAAAATATGGATTTTCATAAAATCCTCGGCCGAATAAATCTACACTCACCCCATCCAAATGATGTTCCAGAAATAATTCCTCACTGGCCGTATTTCTTAAGATAAAATAAATCTTGTTGAGCCACTTCTAGCCGACTATTCTCAAAAATACTTGTATTAGATGACCAGAGTATCAAACCTCAAAACATGAAAACTTTTCCTAAGAAACTTCATGTTTACTTTGAACTCATCCAATGAAGCATATTTCTAACTTCTGGTGATGTCCCAAGCCTAAATTTCATTTAAGTTGTCCTACCTCAACACAAACATGGGTGAAAAATCGATCCATCACACTTGGATTGTTACCCTTTAAAACATCCCATCTAAGCATAAATGAAGTCTGGGGTAACCTTTAAATCATCACTGGAGTCCAAGGAACTCCTCCAAGGAAATTTATACTCTATAATTTACAAGGGAGACATCAGTACATATCCAAAATGTCCATGTACCAAAATGATTACTAAGCCTAATGTTAGTCAGGTCAAAGAAAGATGGATGGCGCCATGAGTCATTCCAAGTCATTCTCACTTAGGAACCCAAGTATCACTTAAGATGAACCATTCCTCTAAACTTAACATGTTGTGAAAGCATAACTCCCATGGTGTTCCTTTATCAAAATAGAAGAGAATTTTAAATTATTATCTCAATGTATAACTGATACTCTCTCGGTGTATCCTCAATGATATCAATATTAGAGACATGATCATCACTAATACAAGAGTACACCAAGAGGATATCAAGAATTACCAAGAAGACCCAATACAATCTCATCACATCTAATGTTAAGTGGTCGGTATGGTTTTAGAAAAATCATAACCAGCCACATGAAGGAATCATTCAAACCACCATTGGTTGAAATCTGTTAAAATATATTTGATGATCCTACTGATGCATCATTATTAACCGATCACAAAAACTTTACCACTTGAGGATTTGTGTGATTACTCAAGAACCACCATTGAATTCCATTCTTGGATAATGTTTTTTTAAAGTTTGTGTACACGACCAACCATTTCATCGTCGTTCCACCTTGAAACTACTAAATATTTCCAAAACTCACCAACTCCAAGGAATTATAAAGTAGTGTTGACCATTTCCAAATGGACCCTTTATGGTTGTGTTCCTTCTAATCAGAAGGGCATAGTTTTCTATGATTTATGTGATGATACCTTCCTTAGAAGTGTCCTTATAATCAGATTTATTAAAAAAGGGAACTCATTCCATGGCACACATTCCATCAACCACTAACTATGGGTCCTGGAAATGGCCAACATGATTCAATAAGATTTGAACTAAAAAGATAGACAGACTAGACACTTACAAGTGCACTATGCCAAAATTACTTTAGACCTACACATGACACTCCTTCTGAATTACATCCACATATGCCATAGCATCAGGCATAAAGTCCTAAACCAACCAACCAACATGTCAAAACACCTGATCCCTTTTTATGAAATCATTCCAAGTATTAGGACAAAATAGATTTCCTTTAATTCCCAGGTCACTCTACCTCAAAGATGACCTATGATCAAAGCGTGGCATCTCAAAGATTAATGATTCCCACTGAACTCTGACTGTTCCATGTACTATTTTAGTAAATCAATGGGTACCGCATGTATCGACGCATGCTACCTAGATATTCATTTACACAACAGCACATTATTTAACACTATCCATATGATTATTGAACCTATAAATACAGTACCTGATAGCCCATAAAAATAATTGTCCCATAGTCATATTATCCCATGCGATTATAATCTGGATGATGATGTACCAAGTATTCCATCACTTATGGAGAAGAAGATGATGGGTCACATAGCCTATAAAGTGTCTGACCGTGCCCTAGGCATGTTTAACCCACTAAAACTGAGCATTACACAATGCTCATTCCCATAACAAGGGTCAAATACCAAATGACCACCCACTTATCCAATGTTTCATATTATAAATAATGGTACTACTTGGGATAAATGGTTCTATAATGAAACCTCATGTATTAAATGATTCACAATCATCTATTAAGGTTTTTAAGGTTTTGAGGGTGCTACCTACCTCAGTTATCTCCTTACTGAAACATAAAGCATCGAAACTATAAAGGTGTCATGACTGAAAATTCACTAGGCTTAAATTCTTATCATTTAAGTTTTTGGTATAGAAAAATGGTCCTACATACAATGTTAACATTTGAATCCCAAGTATTTGATAAGAAAAAATTAAATCTAACCCTTACCTAGGTTTTCAAGATGCAAACATCTCTATGGGTTTCGCTTTAATCCATTCCATTAGTTTTACATTTATTTTTTAACATTCAAGGATCAATATTATTAAAAAATAAAGTACCAGACATAATCTAAAATTTCTTGGTACCTTATTTAACTAACACCACAAAGAAACATGGTCATGTTATATTAAACTTCCTTTTTAAACATTGATAATTAATTGAAATTCTTTAATAGTTCAAAAATTTATCACGTAAATTTCCTTTTATCCATTTTATTTGCCCATAATATTATCATAATTGGGTTTATTTAAAGAAAAAATCAATTCTAATATATAGATGAAAACAAACTTTATAGGTTTTAATTGTAATTTTAATTAACTAATGCCTCATATATGTATAACACAAAAGAAGATAACATGTTTTCTATAAATTAAAAATGGGAATGGTCAAGTAAGATACCACCATACATCTATATGTAAATACATATTAGTAGCTATAGACACTTTAATTAACCATACCTATATATCATAAACATATCCCCAAGGTGTTAAGTACTAATTCATAACAAGATAAAGGCAACCTATGCGTGTCCCGCTTAACCATTCTAGTTTCATTTAAATGAGGTCCCATTTTATTTAAAACATTTAGATTTTTAAATCACCCTTAATGGGTTTATCTTGTAAGTAAAAGCACCATCACCGAACTACTTGGGTCAAGTCAAGTCTATCTAATAATAAATATGCCCTAACTGTCCTATTTGGGCCTAGTTGTGCTTTTTAAAATTTATCCATATGGGTCATCATGCCTAAGTCATATAGGTAAAAGCCTTTATAAAGGAAATAAATTAATTAAAAATCAAAGATTCAATAGATTTTATATTTATATGATGGTCTCAAGGTATAACAAGCTCATATACAATGGTCCGGTTATATGGGTTGTCATTTCCCAATTTATGAATCACCCATACACTTTATCAATTGTAAAGTAGATCCCATGTAATCATAACCAATATGTTACATCCCATGAAACCAATGGTCCATGGCTCAAACATGTCATGATTAGTTAGTTGAGGCATCACCATCAATCTATATGGGAAAACACCATTTAGGTTGATGTTGATGCTTTAATAACCAATTGTACATCACAATTATATCAATACATGATATCACTAGTAGTAAATTAAAATGTATAACCAAACAACCATATAAGTGTGGAATGTAAATGAAAAGCATAATAATTTATCACCTAAACATGTTAAGTAGTTAGGTATGATAAATAATTACATGTAAATGTTATACACCCAAGTCACATATTAAAAATATCAGGAATTCTAAGAAGGTAACCTACATGGAATAGAATATGCATGGCATGTGAATCTCTATTTACCTATAATGATGCATGTAATGTTACTCCCTTTCCATACTAGTACAAGGGTAAAATACTATAAATATTATAAATCAGTAAATAGAGGAAATTACACTAGTCACTTGAGGTGAAATCATAATCAATTGTAACAATGAACAACATGAGTATCAATCCCATCCATGGACACTTGGTCTTTTCCTCATATGTTTCTTGATCACTACCATGCATGGATATTTACCAAGAACTGGAACATTCCTAGTCTCTTGACTACCAACCTAAAATATTAAGACAAAGGAAACAAAACACCTCTTTTACCACTTTATAACATCTTGATCTGGGTGCCACTAAAATGGTGCCCAGATTCGATTGGTCACATGGCCTCAAGCGTGCCTCCTTATACGCTAGAGGTTATTGACTAATAGTGGGGGTCTAATGGTGGTACATTGGGGAGACTATACCCTTATGATCAGATTATTACATCGGTATAAGAGATAATAAATAAGTCAAACAATAAAATAATAAGTACACATCAAGACAGAGTATAGGAATATTAATATAACAATTGATAAACTGACCACTTATAATAATACAACTATGCATGCATTTCTAGATGAGTACACATAACTAAAACAATAAACAAATAGTAGGTGGTAAAATACAGCATAGTACATGTATAATGAAAGGAACAAAATCCCCAAGGGATAACTACATGAACATCCTGATCTCCAACCTAGTCTTATGCTTATAACTCCCATCTTTGGGTATAAGAATAACCCAAATATCCTAGTCCTATAACCAATGAGGTATATTAGGGTACACCTGTGAAATAGTATCCTGAACAGGGTGTGAGATATACTTAGTATGCCACCATAAATGGTGTTTAAATATATCCACTTTGTGACTATAAAATAAATCAGTGTTCAGGTATGATAGGTAAATCAATAAATAAACACAAGTAAACAAGTCAACTCAAGTTCCTCAGGGACACCTAGTTGACCATACCTACTTCATCCTAAGCCTGAATATCTATAAAATAGGGTCATCCTATATAGATATAACATGCAGATATATATATATATATATATATATATATATATATTATTTATCTCCAAGAACACAACCAAGGAAACCTAACTAGGCTGGCATAAAAGTTTAAGTGTAATTTTAAACTAAATCCAAGCATGTTATTTGGATTGGAGAATGTTTCCTTTGGTTTAATAAATTTTCATTCTTGGAATTATATAGAAGGAATCTATATAATTTAAATAAGAGGCATCCTAGGCCCATCCAAGGAAAACTATATAGAGGAACCTATGTATCACACCAAGATCCCTACAAGTACCCAACACTGTAAGAGCCCATCCAAGGAAATCCATAAAGGCATCCCAAGTATCACTCTTGGCATGGTGTAAATCATGACACTCTGAGCTCATCCCA
Source organism: Viscum album (assembly GCA_963277665.1). NCBI lineage: Eukaryota > Viridiplantae > Streptophyta > Magnoliopsida > Santalales > Viscaceae > Viscum > Viscum album. Next base: position 1,844,935,004 of record OY728136.1, read on the forward strand.
GGTATCTCACATAGGGGACTGATTATCGTATGTGGCATAGCATAACCATTTTCCACCAATCCCATACAAGGTAACTCCCCTAGGGAATCGGTATCACTCATGGGTAAATAAACATCTACTCAGTGAGCTCATCCAAGTAATATTGTAAATAATCCAAGTATCACTCACTGTGTAATATAAATAAAGTAACCTATAATCTCATCCTTGAAATTCCATAAAAATAAAACCCAATTATCACTCAAGGAATGATACAGTTTCAACTGCTTATGAACCCATACAAGGAATTCCATAAAAGGGAATCTAAGTATCAATCAAGGTGTATTACAATCCATTTAATCATTAAAGTTAAATTTAAAATTAATTCCATTTCCATAAGTATTCCTCACCATAATTCATGTAATAATAAATAAATTGGACCATTTACTTAAGCACCCCACACCACAAGACAAGTATAGTTATAGAGGTCCATTCTCATTTACTATTTCAATCAAAGAATAATAAAGGCCATGTAGTAAGGAATGCCATACATAATTTATCAAATTCATTTTCTATTCTAAGGATTAATTCATAATTATAAAAGGTTAATGTGAAAAGATATTACCATTCACTTTATATTTAATAGGAATTATATATTGTTAAACACAACCCAAACCAAACTCCTTGGTAGGTTTTTTGTTCACAAAGGAATAATAAGGAGGATAAGACTTTATGTTCCATATCTCAAGCAATCCATATAATTATCCATTATCAGTTTATAAGATAGAATAACTGATTAGGTGGTTTTATTATAAAATAGTTTCTTGATTAATAATTTATTTTGGTAGTACACATTGAGGGGGTGGTCCGCATTGAGGTGAGAAACCTCAAATAATGAAATTTAATAACAAAAATTATTTATTTCATGGCATTAGGGTCCAAATCAAGAATTTCACATTTTAAAGGCATTGCATGGAAATACCAACATGTGGAACAATAATTTAAATAATAAATCAGTGAAACTTGATGGAAAAATCTAAAGACCACCTACCTTGTACTTAGGATGCTCTATTTTTCCCTTATCGAGGCTTGAATCAAGATAATTTGAGAGATATCAAATAAATATAAAAATGTCCTAAAAGTAGGTCAAATCATCTTGAATAATGATAGTGCTTAAGAAATTAAAATAAATATATGAAGGAAGGAAGAAGAGTCATATACTTTCCAAGGGTTATCCAAAACACCTGACGGAACTCAAAATGGAGTCCATACAGAGAATATCTCTCCATAGAAGAAGAAGAGGAGGAAACCCATAGATGTTTGTTGTGTGTTGAGGAGGAGAAATGAGGGAGGGGGTATAAAAATGTTAGGGGAAAATGGGGATTTCACACCTTGAAATTAGGTGCATGTTTTTACCACATGGTTGGCCAAAATGTGCACCATCCGTGCGTGGGCTACTACATACGAAGGTGGCTTACATGGTTCATGCACATTATTTGGGAAACCATACAAAAATCATGAATTTCCTCTCTATCAAGGAACCTACATCAACCACACAGTTATGTGAATCTTCTCGCATGGTTAGACCAAAAAAAATTATACCCCTATCTAAATAGGATCAGTCAGATGGTTTCGCTGGGTAGGTTGCATGGTTTCATAGAAACCATGAAACCTTACTAATTCATCCTAAACATGAGTTTTGGGGGATTAAAACTCCCAAAACTCAATAAAAAACCCAAAAAACATCTTAGTCCTTACATTAAGTCTAAAAAACACATTTTTGTGTTCCAACTCTTGTAATTACGTTCTAAATCTCAGTTCAAAATTTGATCCATCCACCAAATTGAGAATTCAAGTTCCTCTAGAAAATTTCACTTGGTTCAAAAAATATGTGAACTAAAAGGTTTAATCAAGTGTGTTGTGTTGTCTTTAAGACTTATACCATTATTTTTAACCCTTTAAACCCATTTTTCGCTTAACTGACGTGATAAATATTTAACATGGTTACTATTAATTATGAACAATAATTAAGTTGACATTATTACCTAATGTTAATTATAATGATTCCAAATTTGGAATTCATTTTATATTATTCCACTCCTATAAGTGTAAAAAATTACTTTTTATATAATTTATCAAAACACAAAAAAAACCATTTTAAGAAAAAAAAATTAAGCATAAAAATAGTTTTATAGATAAATAAAGTATAGTGTTAATTAAAATATAATTAATTGAATTATGTTAAATAAAATTATATTTTTTATTTAAAACCAAACCAAAACCAAAAGGTACCTTGTAAGTATTTGATTAAAATAAAATAACTAAAAACAATTTTTATTTGAATAAAAACATTACTCAGATTTCCAAAATTTTAAGCATATATTTCTAAGTTCAAAATTATATTTTTATATGAATTATATTACTTTTTAATATATATTTGGTCTATCAAAAAAATTTCATAAACTTAAAAGTTATTATTATGTCATCATAATTTCATAAAAGTGATAGTTTTGTAAAATCCGTATTTTTCAATATTCACCTAAAAATAACTTCCTCTGAAACATCTAAAAAATTAATCCTAAACTAATTTTGATATGATGAATTTAAAAATGGAATTAATTTGTTCAAATTAAATTTATAAAATTTGGTAATTTAGGTTTTAATCACATTCTTGAATAAATATATTTTCATTGGGCTATATATTCTATATAAAGAAAATATTACTTAATATAATTGAATATTGAGTGTTACATCCTTCCCTCATTAAAAAATCTTCCTCAAAATTTACAAATTTTCACCTCATGAAAATATGTGTGTAGTTATTCATCATTACTTCTTCAAGTTCCCATGTTTCCTCTTCTATTTTATGATTTATCTAAATTAATTTTACCAATTGAGTCATTTGATTTTGCAACACTTATTCTATAGTGTCAATGATCTAGATAGGATCTTCATAGTAAGATAAATCAAGTTATAATTATATTTCCTCAGAGGTGATCACATGAGATGGGTATATCTTGTACTTACTTAATAAAGATATATAGAACACATTATAAACTTAAGAGATTTTGGGTGGGATTGTCAAATGTTAAGCTGCAACTCTAATTCTTTATATAATTTCAAAAGGCCCGATGTACCTAGGACTTAGTTTCACTTTCTTATCAAATCTTATAAAACCCTTCCATAGATAAACCTTCAAGAAAAATGATCTCCTTCTTAAAATTTTAAATCCTTCATTCGATTATCCACATAGCTCTTTTTCATAATTTGAGTTACCTTGATATGACTCTAAATAGTTATCACTTTCATCATTGTCTCCTCAATAAATTTTGGGCCTAAAAGATCCATTTCACCAACTTCATACCAAAAATTAGGTATATGAAATCTTTTATCATACAATGATTCATATGGTTCCATTTGAATGATTGAACATAAGCTATTATTATAATATAATTCCACCAAAGGAAAATATTAATCTTTCATACCTTTAAAGTCAAGTGAGAATGACCACAACATTTCTTCTAATGTATGAATATCCCTTTAATATTGTCCATTTATCTGAGTATGATAAGTAGTTCTCAAATTTATCTTAGTGTTGATAGTCTTTTGAAGACTTTTTCTTAATTTTGATGTAAATTTTGGGTCAAGTTATTATACAATCAAAAGAGGTTCACCATGAAGTTTTAAAACATCATTAATATAGAGACACATGATGCAATCAAGAGATTTATCTTCCCTTATAGTGAGGAAATGTGCAGACTTGGTAAGGTGATTGATAATAACTCATATGGAATCATTCATTCTTGGAGTCTTTAGAAATCTTATAAAAAGGTTCATAGTAATATCATTCATTTCCATACAAGAATAGGTAGAGGTTGTGTCACTATATTTTGTCTCTCATACTTTACCCATTGAAAAACCAATCATCTTTAAACATAATCTATAATTTCTCATTTCATATTATCCCACCAAAAATATTCCTTCAAATCCCGATACATTTTGGTTCTACCAAGGTGTGTATAAAAATTTGAGTTATGAGCTTCATCTAATAATTATATTTTTGGCTTAGGAATATATAGAACACATAACCTATTTCCAAATTTTAATATACTATCTTCATAGTTGAATTTTATCAACTTCCCATTATTCATGACTTAGATTTTATTTTTAGAATTCTTAGCATCAAGATGGAAACTTATTATTTTATTAAATAAGGATGGTTTAGAAATCATTTGGAATATATGTGTTGTTTTCCCCTTAAATAATGAATCCCATACCCAAATTTATTAAATCCATGAATATAGGATCTTTTTAAATCCCCATTTTATTCCAAAATCTATGATATTTCTTACTCAACACATCATCCACCTTATATGTCTTCCCATAGTGGTACTTCATTAATAAATCATAATACTTGAGTAATTATATCCATTTACATTGCCCTATGTTGGGATATTTTTATGAAAATATGTATTTTAAACTTTTTTGATATGTATATATTTCATATATTTCACCATAAAGGTAATTCTTCTATATTTTCAATGAAAATATTACAACTACCAACTCTAGATCATGGGTTGAATAATTATGTTCATGAATCCTTAACTAACTTGATGTATAGGTAACGACTTTATCATTTTGAAAAAGGACACATATAATTATCTTCTTTGATGCATCACTATATATCACAAATCCATCAATTCCTAATGGTAAATTCAATATTGGTGCATTGACCAGTATCCTATTTAAATCTTCAAAACCTTCTTTATATTCTTCTAATCATATGAACTTAACCCCTTATTTATTCAAATTTCCTATCAGGCTATTTAATCAAGAAAATTTTGGAACAAATCATTGATAGTAACCTATTAATCAAAGTAAACTATGTACCTCAATTATATTCATTAGAATTAGTCACTACATCACTACCTTTTTCTATGAGGGATCAATTAATATTCCATTATTAAAGACAATGTGGACAAGAAAGGAAACTTTTAAAATATAGAAATTTAATTTACTAAATTTTCCATATAACTCTTTTTATCTAAGAGAATTATGAGTGATTTTCAAATGGATATTATTCTCATCATATATCTTAGACTATATTAAGATATCATCAATAAATACCACAATTAAATTATCAAAATAATCCTTGAATAATATGTTCATAAGATCTATAAAAACATAGGGTTCATTTGTCAACCCAAAGGGAATTACTATAAATTCATAATGTCCAAACCTCATTAGAAATTTCATCTTTAGAATATCTTCCTTATTTACTCATAGTTGTTGATGCCCAAAAATAAAATAAATTTATGAAAATTATTGATCTCCTTATAGTTGATTGAACAATCCATCAGTGTAGGGTAGAGGATAATTGTTCTTTATGGTAATTGAATTTTTTTCCCTATAATCAATGTATAACCTCATATACCCATATTTATTATTAACAAAAAGAATAGGGGCTCCCCACGGTGAAACAAAAGTGCATATAAATCCCTTATCACACAACTCCTATAATTGTTTCTTCAGTTACACTAATTATACTATAGTCGTCCTATAGGGAGTCTTTTATATAGATTCTGTGTTAGGGATGATATCAATGAAAAACTCAACCTCATACTTAGGTGGATGTCTAGGTAGTTCTTTAGGAAGCATATCAATGTATTCCTACAAAATAAGTACATTATTTATTTTAAGTATGCTTTTTCCATTAATAGGTTTTGTCTACTATTCTTATCTAAGAATTTTATTAAGGAAAAATTCCAGAGGTGGATTTAGACATGATTCATATGATATATTATCCCCTATAAAGACAAAGGATTCCACATCTTCATCATGAATTGTAATCTCTTTCTCTTGTTAATAATTTTTTTCATTAAAATTTGAAAGAAATTCCAGCCCAATAATTATATCAAAATCAACCGTATTTATAATAATAAATTTTGAAAATAGGGTATGTTTAAGTGTCACAATGGGAATTGAATGACATTTTGTAATAAGATTTCCATTAGGGTCTGGATTGAAAACTCTCTTCTTAAGGTACTAGCGAAATATCTAATTTTCTTAGAAAACATGAAAGACATGGAAGAGTGAAAAGATCTATAATCAAGTAAATAATTATCTAAATTTGAGGTTATTATTAAATTAACTTAAAAAACATATTTTGGAACTTCAACATCAGATGTAGTAATCACATAAGCTTGTCCTTATCCCCTTGGCCTCTACTTTGGGAGGTTTCATTGACGAATGGGAAATTGGTTTGAATAATTCCCCATCTCTTTAGAGTTGGAGCACTAGATAGTAGTGGTGTCTTTCTTTCCATTACATTTATAAGACTTTTGACCCCTTTTAATAAATTTGAAATAATCTATTATTCCCATTAATCAAGTGCTTGGGTGTTTCTTTACACAATTATCATATGTTGGAAATCTCACCTTACCTTTCTTCTTTTTTGACATGTTTATTTTTTTTGGTGATCAACTGACCTCTTCTTTTCATGATTTAACTTAAGGATATAAGAACTATAAAATTAATTTTATATCTTGATTGCACTTGATACCATATCATAATATGATGAAAGTGTTTAAGAAACCAATACCCTTTGGAGACTCACCTTAATCCCATCAAATAAATTGTTAATATTTATTTCTAGATTACATATGTAGTCCATATCATGTCTAGATAATCTTGTAAAGTCAACCCCATACTCTTGAAACACTTTCTCCATCCTTCTACTTTAAATTGGGGAACTTCCTATCCATTTTACCTCACTATTACTGAGGAAATTATTTCTCAAATAATGTCACTTTAAAATTTATTTATTCTATAATTTCTATTTCATCAACATCTTTAGTGGTCTGGATCAATGGCCATCATTGATCGACATATCCATTCAAATAATACACTACCAGAATAACATTTTCCCTTTCATTGCTTCCCAAAGATAGGAATATCTTTTAAAGGTAATTAATCCATTATTCATCTACAAATGGATTAGTAGTTCCATTAAAAGATAGAATATTATGTCACATGAAGCGATCCAACATGGGTGAATTGGGTTCTGGAAAAACAGGTTTCTCTATACGGGAAAGGTTATTCATCACAACCTAAGTTAGCTACCCTAATATGGTCATGATCTACTCAACTCCAATACTAGTTGTATTGGTTTTCTTGGTAGGAAAATCTCTACATTGACTACGAGTTTTGATTCCCTTACTTATACTAGGCGCCATCAATAAAAAATGGAACACGGAATGAGTTAGCTCATAATCACCATGAATATTGAGCTATAAAATAAAAATTCATATAATGGTAAAAGTTCTCAAATACCCTAAAGATTATCATAATTCTCATGTTAGCTATGTTTATTTAAAATCTAGTTCCCAAGGTTTCTATTAAACTCACTTTGATTCCAACTATAACACCTTAACTCTAATAACCTAGAGTAGGTGTTTACTTTATTACATTAGTACAAGATACAAGGGATCACACCACATATGATTGATTGGATTAATAGTTACTACTAAAAAATGGACCTTTAACGGTGTTGACCTTTATCAACACTAGAAAAACCCGCTGATAAAGGGCACCTTTATCAACACTTTTCTATAGCATTGATAAAAGGTGTCCTTTATCAGCACTTTATTTATAGCACTGATAAAGGACACCCTTTATCAGCCCTTTTTTAGCACTGATAAAGGTCTCTAATAATTAAAAAATTTATTAATTAAATAATTATAGATAAAAATGAATAAATTTAATATACATATATATAAATAATAAATATTAATAAATAGAATATATAAAATATATAGATATGTAAAATGAATAAAATTAAATAATTAAACAATTAAAAATGAAAAATGAAAAATTAATAAAAATAATTAACATTTAATTAATTAAATTTTTATTGATAAAAATAAATAAATTTAATATACATATATATTATTAGTATTAATAAAGAGTATATATTAAATTTAAATATATAAAATGAATAAATTTTAATAATTAAACAAAAAAATTGAAAATGAATAAATTGAAATAATTAAACAAAAAAATAAAAATGAATAAATTAAAAAATTATTAAAAAAAATATTAATGAAACAATTATTAATAAAAATAAATAAGTTTAATATAAATATATATATTATTTATAAATAGTAATAAATAATATATATTAAATATAAATATAAAAAAATGAGTAAAATGTAATAATTAAAAACTTTCATATTAATGTCTTATTCATTTTTAATGGTTTTAATACAAATTTACTAATTAATACATTTAATATAGAAATATATTCATATATATATATATATATATATATATCAATGTATATAATATTTCCTAAAATATGATTTATATAATGCAAAATATTTATGTTTACATTAAATAATATATTTAGTGAAAAAATGGTTTATAATTAAAAATTAATATTAATAAAAAATACATATTATAATTACATCGAGTAATAGACATAATTCAATGTTGTTTTATTTTTCAATTTCACATATATCAAATGTGTGTTACATTGATTTCACATACATATATGTAATTAATACATTTTTATATATAACGCACACACACAAATATTTATGTAATGAAATATTATATAGAAAGAAATACACCAAATATTTTTATAATTTATTAAAATTTTAGTATTCATTTTAGAATTTCATTATAACGTGATACATTTAATATATTACGTTTTTAATTGGTATATTTTATTTATTTGTTTTTAATATTATTATAGTTAGATATTATTTATTTATTTTTAATATTTTTTACTTTTTATTTTTTATTTTTATTTTTTGAATTTAATAATTTTATATTATTTATTTATATTTATTTATTTAATATGTTGTAGTATTTTTAATATGTATTCATCTTTACTTCATTATATATCCATATTTTTTTAATAATTTATATTTAATTAAAAAAACTTATCCATTTTTTCAATATTTTTAAAGTGTGCTCATTTTTAATCATTCAATTTCACTCATTTTTAAGATGCACGCATTTAATATTATATATTCATTAATATTGTTAAAAATATATATATTTAAATGAATATTTACTATAAATGAATATTTATATTTAAATGAATAATTTAAATGAATAAATAAATATTACTATAATTAAATGAATAAATAAAGTGTGCATTTAAAGTGTGCATTTAATATAAATAAAGTGTGCATTTAATATTATATGCATTTTTTAAAGTGTGCATTTAAAGTGTGCATTTATAAATGAATATTTATAAATAAATATTTTTATAAATGTATATTTACTATAATTATAAATTTATATATTTTTAATTATAAATAAATAAATATTATTTTTTTAAAAAGTATTTATAAAGTTATAAAATTATAATAAATTTATTTAAATAATGAATATATTTATTATATTTATATTTATATTTAGGTTTATGATTATATTTATATTTATATGTATTTATTAAATATATGTATATAATTTTATAAATATATATAATGATGTAAATATATAAATATATTTTTTTAAAAGAATTTATATATTTATAATTAATTAATTTTATATTTAAATAATTATAAAATTGTAATAAATATATTTAAATAATGAATATATTTACTATATTTATATTTATATTTACATATATTTATTATATATATATATATTATATATATATATAATTATATAAATATATATAAGGATATAAATATATTTATAATTATAAAATTATAATAAATATATTTAAATAATGAATATATTTACTATATTTATATTTATTTATTTATTTATTAATAATATATATAATTATATAATAATATAAATATATTTATAATTATAAATAATTAATTATAAATATATTTACAAATATGGAGCTTTATCAGCACTTCTTTAGTGCTGATAAAGATGGAGATTTATTTGGACTAAAAAACTGATAAAGATGTTTTTTATTAGCGCTTATTAATTTAGCACTGATAAAAGGTATCTTTATTAGTTCTTTTTTAGAAGCGCTGACAAAGGTCACACCGATCTTTTTAAAAGAACCTTAACCATGACAGATTCAGTCACAATTATCAAGATCTCACAGAACTCCCCTACTGTCGGTGCTCCTCCTCTATGTTCTCTCGAACAAAGAAAGGCTATAATCCAAGGTATGTCATTTTCTCCACCTCATCTCTCTTTGATTACATGTTTAGGTTCTACAGTTTGTGTTATTGTGACGTCCTGGCCTGGGTTCCACATGTTGGTCCTCCGAGCTGGTTGGTCACATGACCTCAAGTGTACCTCCCCGTACGCTAGAGGTCACCGACTAGTAGTGAGGGATATCAATCATGGGGACATTATACCCTCTTTATTATAGTAATACCACAAAGGAAATAAATAAACAATATCCAAAAGACATAACCATTACCAGAATAATATCAATATCACATGATGATCAAAACAGAATATACAATATCCAAAACTAACAATAGATATGCCATGCCAAATACATGTAAAGTGTCAATATGAAAAAACCCAAAATAAATAAAGACACTCACAACTCCCCAAGTGGGTCCCGAATCACATTTGGTTCCCTCATCCATGCTCCATACCATATCAACCATCTAACATAAGACTCTTGGCCTTATCTTATCCTACAAACATAATTTTTATTTGGGTACCGATCAGGTAACTCGAGTAAGGTGTGAGTACAACTCAGTAGGTCACCACCAACGATGTCTGAAGTAATATCCTGTCAATAAAAGTGTATGAAGTTGTATAAAAAATAAATTAAAATTCATAAGTAAAAAATTTATCACATTTATTATTCTTTAAATTAACCACATAAACCATCAGGTTCTCGAGGACACCCAAATCAAAATGCCTACTTTTTTCCATGCCATAGTTTTAACCATATCACAATACCATGGTTATAATTTATCATATAAATTCAATTCATATTACGTCTAACTGGAACCATAGTCCAATACCAACAATTTGGGCCAAGATCACCATACCTAGGACCCTGTGGGTATTTAAAGCAATGGTATGTTACCCATAACTCATTTATCCAACAATCCCATAAGTGGGATTTTGAAATAACAGTCGGTGTCCCACGCTCATTTATCACTATGGTATTTTGGTGCAGCAGACCATGCCCCGCACTCATTTATCACTATGGGCTTTTGATGTAGTATATCATGTCCCACACATGTATATCACATATATCACAATATCACATATATCACATCAATAAATGTTAATCAACATTAACCCTCTCATCGCATTCACATCATGATATGTCATTTCAATTATCAAAAAAAATCATGGTCAATGCTTTAATCACATGGAAATAATATGAAAAATCACCATTATTCCATTTATCAACATTTAAACATATAACCCTTTAACTCATTAAGGATAATCCAAACATCACATAATTATCATAGTAAATTAATTCATAAACACATTAATCGACCAATTACACAACCCATTAATTAACCAAATCCACATTCAATTAATCAATCACTTCCACAATCACAAAATTTCATTAATTAATTCACCAATTAATTAATCCAATTCAACAATTACATAGTCCTAACATTCCATTAATTAATTAATACAATTCAAAAATTGAATATTCCAAATTTTCCATTAATTAATTAACAAGTTAATTAATCCAATTCCTCTTATTTCAATTTCCATAATTTATCCCTAACCATTATCACATGGAAATTTAGTTAGATCAAATCAATAATAAATGAAATTTCACAATAATTAAAATTAAAATTTCTCAATTACATATACATAATTTAAATCAATACTATGGTATTTTCAATTTAGACCACCTACCTTGAGATCCTTGATAAATTCTCGCCAATAGAAATCCCCAATTTGAAGCAGGGTGATCAAGAACACGTCGAATAACAAGATCTAGATCTGAATCCTAGATCTAAGATCAAATGGTTTAGATATATTAAAACCTATATCTAGATCCACAAAAACATAGTAAAACATCCCTTCAAAGTATGAGATAAAGAGGGTAGAATGGGAGGAAAACATACAGGATAAGAATCTCTTAATGAGAGAGGTGAAGATCTTCAACTCGGGATTTGATTTTCCAAGAACGGAGGCCAAAAGGCCTTAGAATCCATCTAGGAGTCTCCAAAAATTACAGAATTTATTTAGGGATGATTTGGGTTAAAATAGGGTGAATTCTGGGGGGTTTAAGATTTTAAAAAACAATTTTCAGAATATTGAAAATCGCTCGCATGGTTTCCTGGGTAGGGGCGCATGGTTTGCTAAACCATACACCTAAAGTTTTCACCACTTATAGGGGTTGAATGGTTACTTCTAATTGGTATAACAGTTTGAAAACCCATGGGTTAGTTGTGTGAATCCCCTCTTCTTGGGTTTTCATGGTTTCTTGGGTTGGGTGCATGGTTTCGGAAAACCGTGTGCCAACTGTGCACTACCCCTCTTCCTTCAAAAAACTTAAATTTTTCACTTAAACACGCCCAAGGTAAAACACAAGAAAAATGTACTCAAAAAATAGAAAATGAGTACACATAAACAAGACCAAGACATCTCCATAAGGTTCTGGATCTTACAATCTCCTCACCTTATAACAGATCATTCTTGAGTTGTACTCCCAACCATCTCTAAGATTTTTGAGTTAAAAAGATCAAGCCACGGATCCCACATATCTTATTCTCTATCCTAGGTTTCCTCCTGGACATGACCATGTTTTCACAATATATAAAATATCGGCACAATATTTCCCTGAAATACTTTATCAATGTGATCTAACACACGTATCAGATGCTCTTCAAAGGACGCATCAGTATCAAACTCAACATCATTTGAATCAATCACATGAGAAATATCAGGGTGATACTACCGAATCTATGACACATTAAAAACATCATTCATAGCACTATATCTATAAGGAAGGTCCAATTGGTATGCTACCGGCTAGATTCTCTTTATAACCTCAAATAGTCCAATGAACCTGGGTGCCAATTTTCCCTATCTTCAAATCTTACGGTGACCCAATCTAGTCAAAACCCAAATTAATACATGATAAATCACTAAAAACTCTAGGGTTTATCATCATCTATCAGCATATGACTTATACCTACTCTGATTTTTATCCTTCCTTTTTCAAATCAGTTGAACCTTCTTTCACGTATCATGCATGAGACTCGATCCCAACAGCTCTGACTCACCTGCCTCTATCCAGTATGGAGGTGATCTTCATTTACAACCATAAAGATCCTCATATGGTTCCATATAAATAGTTTCTTCATAAATATTGTTATAGGTGAACTATGAAAGTGCTAGTTGCTTCTCCCAAGACCCACTAAAGTCTATAAAACATAATTTTATCATATCCTCAGTCACCTATGTAGTACATTATGACTTCCCATTTGTCTTTGAGTGGAAATTATTACTCACTAGAACCTATGTTATCAATTACTTCTGCAAGCCCTACCAGAAGCATTAATTAAAATGAGAGTCACGGTATGAAATTATACTCCATAGCACCCTGTAAAGATGGACTATCTCTCAAATGTAAAATTATCCCAACAACTCCATTGAGAAAGTCTCCCATATAGGAAAGAAATCTTCTGCATTTTTCAAATGGTCCATAATCACCTAGATAGCATCATTATTCCAAGGTGTCTTTTGGAGACCCACCATAAAGTCCATGGTAATGTCATCCCACTTTCATTTCGGAATGGGAAATGGATGTATCAAACAACCAGGTCATTGACACTCATAATTCACCTGTTGAAAGGTGTCGCATTATGTCATGAACCCTGTTATCTCTTTTTTCATGCTTAGAAACCAAAATTATCATCGTAGGACACGATACATTTTGGCCACACATGGATGCACTACCCACTTCAAGGCATGAAATTCACACATCATCTCATCCTGCATACTCATAGTCACAACAACCCAATTACTGACATAGATGATCTCATCCTCATCTATGTTCCAACCTGAAGGTGTCTCCCCACCTTCAAGGATTTCTCTAAATGACAAACATTATGGGTCTTCATACTATTTGTCTCTAATCTAACTCAAAAGAATGGAATCCATTGAAATGAATATGAGATTCATCTTATCGTGGCTCTCCTGAACTAAAACATACATCTCAGATATTAAATTCATCACCTTCAACTCAGTACACAACTTCTGAATAGCTTGATTCTAAGTTTTCCTACTTAAATCATCAACAACATTGTTCCCCTCTTCAGTCATATATGCTTTCTCAAAATCAAAAGACTTCATATATTCAACCCAACTCCACTACCAAAGATTCAAACCTAATTTATAAAATATGTACTTTAAGTTCTTATGATCAACATACACAATAAACTTTCACCCAATAAATAATTCCACAAACACTTCAAAGCATAAACCACTACAGCTAATTCAAGGTCATGCATAGGGTAGTTCCATTCATGTGGCCTCAATTTTTGAGACCCATATTTCAAAACTCAATCCCCATGCCTCAACACTGCTCCAAGAATAATCCAAAAATAATCAGAAAACATCATATACTCCTCACCTAGCATAGTTAGGGTCAATATTGGTGTTATTTTCGAGATATTCTTCAACTCCTAGAATGCATTTTCACATGCTTCCAACCATTCAAACTTTATCCTCTTCTTGGTCAAGACTGAAAGAGGTGTTTCTAATCTGGAAAAGTCTTGGATGAACCTATGATAATATCCATCTAATCCTATAAATCTATGGATATCAAAATCATTCTTGGGTTATTACTAATAAAAAAACTTCTTGAACTTTCTCTGGGTCTACTTACACCCCTTCCTATGAGATAATGTGACCCAAGAAGTGTACCTGATCGATCCAAAACTGACACTTAGATATATTGAAGTATATAATATACACTCTTAGTGTACTCAGGATGATGTCAAGATGTTGGGAATGATCATCATGAGTCTTGGAGTACACCAAAATGTCATCCACAAATACTACCGCAAATTGATCTAGGAACGAGTGGAAGATTTGGTTCATCAAGGTCATAAACACTACTGGTGAATTCGTCAACCAAAATGGAATTACGATGAACTCATAATGGTCATACCTATATTTAAAAGTGATCCTCGATATATCATAAGCTCAAACTCTCACCTGATGATACCCTGATCTCAATTTGATCATAGAGAAAACACAAGCTCCCCTTAGTTGGTCAAAAAGGTTATTGATACGTGGAAGATGATATTGTTTCTTCATTATCATCTGGTTCAACTTCTGGTAATCAATACATAAGCATAGAGTCCTATCAGCCTTTTTATCAAACAAAATAGAAGAAGCCCAAGGTGATGTACTTGGATGGATAAAATGTGTATCCATCAACTCTTCTATATGAGTCTTTATATCTTGAACCTCTATTGGTTCCATTCTGTATGGTGGAATAAAAACTGGTTCATCCCCCGGCATGAGATCAGTTTTAAATTTCACATCTATCTTAGGTGTCCACCCTGGTAAGTCTTCAGGACATCCTAAAATTGATCCACTATGGGTGGAAAGATGTCCTTTTTACACCTCTATCATCCAAAAAAATAGTAGCAACCTGGGCAGTGATCTCCCCTAGTTACTAATAAATTGAACCTACACGGCTCACCTGGATATCCCACTCTCTATGGTGAATATATTTTTCACACTCAATAGACATAAATGTCACCCTTCTATGGTAACAATATATGTGTTCTAGGTATTCAACTAACTAGTCCATACCCATAATTAGTTCGAAGATTGACATATCTAAAATATAAATATCCCAGTGAAAATGATACTTCCGAACCTTGAGAGAACACTCCTTGCATAAATAGATGTCTCTTGACCGCACTCCCAAAAGTGTATCTAACATCATAACCCCACTCAAAAAATCCACCACCAGGCTCAAACCATTTACAAGTTGGGAAGATATAAAATAATTATAGGCATTAGTATCAAATAAGGCACTAGAAAGTGTATAAGCTACAATAATAGTACCTCTAACTTTCGATGTCCCAACCTTTCTATCCACCAGTATAGGTTGAACTACATGCAATTTTTTTACCCCTCTTCCTTGTAATGTAGTCTGAGTCCCATGAGTTGCACCACTCTAATGATATGTTCACTCTTTCCTAGAAGCATCATGTCCACTACCTATACTTACATGTCCATTATAACTCCATCTACTAGACTGATACAGTGTAGAACATCTCCTTCCCATACTATGGTTCTACCTAGCTTCTCCATCACCACCCATCTGTCATGGGTTCCTACAGAACCTCTGTATATGACCCATCATACTGCAAGCTCAGCACTCTACTAGTGGTTGAGGTAACTGTCTTTGGAAGTGTACCGAACTACCATACTAGTGACAGATCAGTTGAGTATGGTATTGAGTAACTGGCCCTTCCCCCTATCCAATCTGCTTCCCACTGCTCTAACTAACATTCTCATAACAATGCTTAATTATCTAGGAATAAATACCTCATGTCCATATATAATAAACCACTTATCCTCCACTGGAATCCTTTTTTAGGTTCCCCTCAGATATGAGATCCTTATTCACCACTTATGAAAACTTATTTAGCCTAATGATATTCACCTAGGACTTAATTTCACATTTAATCCCATTCTAAAACCTCTTTGTGACAGTCACCTCATCTCCTTCCAATGCTAGAATAAATCACTAAAAATATTTGAACTATCCAGTATAGTCCATAACAGACATACATACCTGATTCAACCTCATGAACTCAATTGTACTCTCCTATCTCAACATCTCTGAGTAAAAGTGCTCCAAAAACTTCTCCTAAAATTCCTTCCATACCATATTCTCTAATTGTTCATCCTAAGAATGGATGTCCCACCAATGCTTTTCTTTACCACGTAACATGTAAGTATTCAATTTGACTCTCTTCTCGATAGTAATCTCTAAGTGGTCAAGTATATTTCAGATAGACTCAATCCAGAACTCAAATGCCTCAGGTCCACCCTCTTAGGTAAATGTTGGAGGGTGTTGCAACTAAAACTCCTAAGTTATATTAGACATACTTTTCACAAACATTCTTAGGTCTCTTTCCATGAGTTATATGAACCAATAAAAAATTTCTTAGAACTTCTCTCTGACCTCCCCACCCGACACTACTGGTGCCTCAAGTTCCACTACTAGAGGATCATTTATATCCATAACCTCCTATTGTACTCTAAAAATAATAATCATGGATTAATATCTCTATAATGACAAATGCACATATCAGGACACATAACACAACTTTAATACATTTAACAAGAGGGTTTCACAACATCCATAACAATTTATTCCCCCTTTTCCCCAACCACATGGTCAAAATTGAGGTTCTTTCACTACTCTTAACCATCCTACATCTAAGTCATGGTAAACAAAATGGTAAAAAAATTATCATAATTTAAGTTTATTATTATACACCCATTTATTCACATCTTTCATCATTTTAAAACTTTCTATTAATATTAGGAACCTTTTTCATTTCAATTAGCAAGCAAGGAAAAACATTTTAATTCCAACAACTTGCCCAAAAACCAGTTTTTCCCCATGCGTGCCTAAATATGAAACATATAAAATAATAATACTGAGTGCCTAAAATTATTTTGGATACTCAACTATCATACCATTCTGATCCATGAGTCAAATCTCAAAAAAAATCAGAAATAATAATCACATCACCCCACAAGAGCATCACCCAAGGTGAAATAACATCCAACTATAACAACACACATCAATAACAATAATCCCACCCTAGGTAATTAGGTTTTCCCCAATATATGAGTTATATACTCCCATACACAAGCTCATTTATAAGGCCTAACTCTTCCTGGTCTCCTATCTACCTTTCCCAAATAGTAAAAAAGAAAAGGAAATAAAACTACTCTAATACCACTTTGTGATGTCCCAACCTAGGTATCACACACCAGTACCATGATATGGTTGACCACATGACCTTAGGAATGTATACTTATATTCCAGAGGCTTTCGACTAGCATCAAGGGTCTGATATAAATCATGGGGAGACTATACCATCTTTATCAGAGTAATACCATAGAAAAAATAAATAAACAATAGCCAAAAATATAACAATAACCAGAATAATGCCAATATCACATGATGAAAAAAATATGAAATACAATATCCAAAACTAAAATTAGATATCCCATTCCAAATACATGTTAAGTGCTAATATGAAAAAACACAAAATAAATAAAAACACTGAAAACTCCCCAAGCGGGTCCCAAATCACATCTAGTTCCCTAATCCATGCTTCATCCCATATCAGACATATAACATAGGACTCTTTCCCTTATCATGTCCTTTGAACATGAAGTATATTCGGGTACCAATCAAGAATCTCATGTAGGGTGTGAGTACAAATCATTAGGCCACCACCAACTGTGTCTAAATCAATATCCAGTCAATAATAGTGTGTGCAGTTGTTTAAAGAATAAAGTACAATGCATAAGCAAATAGTTATCACATTTATTATTCTTTAAATTAACCACATAAACCCTTGGGTTTATGAAGACACCTAAATAACAACACCTACTTCATCCAACATCAAATTCTGAACCATATCACAATACCATGGTTTTCATTTATCATATCAATTCAATTCATATTATGTTCAATTGGAACCATAGTCCAATTCTAATAGTTTGGGCCTAGATATCCATGCCTAGGACCCTGTGGGTATTTGAAGCAACAGTATGTGACCCACAACTCATTTAGTAAACAATCACCCAAGTGGGCTACTGAAATAGCATTCCATGTCCCACACTCATTTATCACTATGGGATTTTGATGCAGCAGACCATGTCACACACTCATTTATCACTATGGGATTTTGATGCAGCAGACCATGCCCTACACATGTATATCACATATATCACAATATCATATATGTCACATAAATCAAGGCTAATAAACATTAACCCTCTCATCACATTCACATCATGATATTCCATTTCAATTATCAAAAAAAATCATGTTCAATACTTTAATCATAGGGTTATAATATGAAAAATCACTATTATTCCATTTATCAACATTTAATCATATACCCCTTTAAACCATTAAGGTTAATCCGAACATCACATAATTCCTATATCCAATTAATTCATAAACATATTAATTGACGAATTACATAACCCGTTAATTAACCAAATCAACATTCAATTAATCAATCAATTCTATAATCACAACATTTTACTAATTAATTCAACAATTAATTAATTTGATTCAAAAATTGAATATTCCCAACATTTTATTAATTAATTCACAACTTAATTAATCCAATTCAACAATTTCATAATCCCAACATTCCATTAATTAATTAACCAATTAATTAATCCAATTACTCCAATTTCAATTGACCCAATTTATCCTTAACCATTATCACATGGAATTTTAGTTAAATCAAATAAATCATCAATGCAATTAACCAATCATGAAAATTTAAATTTCTAAAATACATACATGTAATTTAAATCAATACTATGTAATTTTCAATTTATATAACCCACCTCAAGATCATTGACAAATGCTTGCCAATGAAAATCCCCAATTTAAAGTGGAATGATCAATAACTCATCAAAGAACAAGATATAGATTTGAATCCTAGACCCAAGATCATATGGTTTATATCTATTAAAACCTAGATATAAATCCAAAAAAATAGAGGAAAACATCCTATAAAAGAATGAGAGAAATATGGGATAACATGAGGAAACCATACGGGATAATAATCTCTTACTAGGAGAGGTTAGAGTCTTCAATCTAGGCTTCAATTTTATAAGAACGGATGTTAGAATGACTTAAAATCCATTTGGGAGACTCAAAAATATAGATAAATCATTTAGGGACTATTTGAGTCTAAAGAGGGTGAATTCATGAGGGTTTGAGATTTTAAAAACTAATTTTTGGAATATAAAAAACTGTGTGCACGGTTTCCTAGGCATGGGTTCACATTTTTGTAAACTGTGCACCTAAACTATGTGCCTCTTATAGGGTTTAATGGTTACTTATAATAGGGTGCATGGTTTGAAAAACCATGTTCGATTCATAAAATTCCCCTCTGTATGGGTTCGTACAATTTCCTAGGATGGGTGCACGGTTTGGGAAAACCATGCACCAACCATGCACTGCCCCTCTTCCTTCAAAAAACTTCCAATTTTCACCGAAACGCACTCAAGGAAAACCCCAAGAAAATGATACTCAAAATAAGGTAAAATAGTACCTATAAATGATCCTGATATATGTATATAACATTTAGGATCTTATATTTATTGTGGTGTTCTCAACCATGACATACCCCAGTTATCTTATCTCATAACTCTTGTCATGATTGGCCTATCTCATTCTTCCTCATTGTTGTCATTCTTATCACTACCATAACTCATGAATATTTACATTTTTATCACTATCATTGTCACCATCACCACCATCATCATCAACTTCCCATTTTTCTTTGTCCTCTACCACTACTTCTCTTTGATAGTTATCTATTTTTTTTAATCATAGTTATGATTTTTTCACACATCTAATTTCTATTTTATTTGATATTTTTTTTATTTTGGTTTTCTTTTATGATTATTTGATAAAAGGGTGTTATAAGTCATTTTTATTTTCTTATAAATGGGTGTATAAGGTATATTTATTAGGTTCTATCTTTGACTAAATGATTATTTAATGAGTGTCAGGGTATGTTTAATTTTCTTGAATGATTATTTAACCTGTTTTATATTTGAGGAATTATTTTTTTATGAATGACTATTTGGTAAATATTATAATGCTTTTTCATGACATTTAAAGTATGTTTAATGTAACATCCCGGATCCGGGTGCCACTCAATGGATTCCCCAAACCTGGTTGGTCACATGACCTCAAGCGCATTTACCCAAACTCCAGAGGTTGTTGACTAGCAATGAGGCCCAGGTTTGATAGTGTAGAAACTATGCCCTCATTTGACAAAGTGTAGCACAGTGGAATAAAATATATAAACATACAACAGTGGAAGCAGTAAACAATATTCAATTGAAATGGAAAACTGAAATAAAAGAGATTCAGAAGTTATATATATAAAGATGCATCATGTCACTAATTCTATGAAAACAGCCAGAACAGGATACACTACAATACAATACAATACAATACAACTCAAAGTACAAGGTACAACCAAACAAAACAAAGAAAATTAAACAAAACGCAGCAGCATTGCAAGCCTAAGCTCGGTCCCATGCTCTCCTACTTCTCTGTTATAATCAAGTACCTGTATAGGGACCCTTTCCCTTATCCATACCTACAGAAATGTAATATGTTTGAGGTCGAAGACATGACCCCAAATAGGGTGTGAGAAATAAATCCCAGTAGGCACCCACCAAAGGCATGTTCCCAACTGTCGGTGAAAATATGCAATAGCAGTGTGCAAAAGTAAATGCAGTAAACTGGTAAGTACTCAAAAGTAACTATCACTACTAGTTTCATTGCCATCTTAATATTCATTTTAACCATTAAATTTAATAACATTATATGCTCATCAGAACCAATACCTTAGGCCAATCAGAACCTTTCCCTCAGGCTAATATAATAAAGTCACGCCCTCAGGCTTTCCCTCAGGCTATTATAATAAAACCACACCCTCAAGCTTTCCCTCATGCTATTATAATAAAACCACACCCTTAGGCTTTCCCTCAGGATATTATAATAAAACCACGCCCTCAAGCTTAGTAGTACCTTGCCCTCAGGCTAAACAATGATGCCCTCGGGCTAAAAATAACACTACCCTCAGGTGAAAGTAAGTGGGCCGAGACCAACAGATAAGTAAGCAATTATATAAAATTCCTCTCAAGGCAATTAAAAGCATGCTAGATTTTATGGTATACCCTTGGGTAACCTGGCCAAATGGCTAAACAGAGGAACACACCCCCAGGGTGGTCCTGGATCCAAGCAGTGATCCCAAACAGCAGTTATACATATTCATTAAACTACCTATGCAATTATAGGTATTTAGTTAAGCAAGGCCTCATCCATATGACACCCCCAACCTGGGTGCGTATCACAGTGGTACACAAAACACATAGCACTTGGAATGTAAACACCAGACCACCTACCTCGATCGTCTTTGATCGGTATACGTGAACGACACCTCCCGAATCGTCTAAGAACGATGTAGATCTGGGATAAAATAATTCTTGTTCAAATACAAATAACTTCCCTTAGAGAAATAATTGGTAAGAAAAATGCAAAGAGAAGGGAGAACTCACTTGTGTGGTTCTAAGGAGATCGACGGATACGGAATCAAGTTCCCGGTGTGTGGTCAGGAGATCCTCCAAGCTCCGGTCGTCCCCTTGAGCTCCAACGATGTTCTAAGCTTCCTCTGTGAACATAGGAGGCTACTTCCCATTTTAATCAGAAAAAAACTACACGGAATTTACTCTCAAGTACACGGTGTATACTTTTCTCATTTAATTGTTCCTCTAGCGGCTACTTTTTCCACCACCGAACTGTTCATCTGTCGACATGAGTACACTGCGTGTATTTCCAAATACATGGCGTGTACTGTCACTCAGCTAGCGGCTACTCCCACCGCCTTACTATTCACCTGTGGACTGACTACACAGTGTGCAAATACCCACTACATGACGTGTAGTCGGTTTTTACACCTTTCATCACTGACAGGGCTACACGCCCAATGTACTCATCCCACATAGCCAAAGTACACGGTGTGTGGAAAAGTACACAATGTGTACCCACAAATTTTGGTATTTTTCCCCATTTTCCTTATTTTCACAAAAACAATTAAGGAAAAAAGTAAAGGAAGAAACCCGTACCTCAAGAATAAGAACCGGGTTCTTATAAAATTCCCCCCTTAAAGAAATTGGTCCCTGGATTTCCCTTTCAAGGGTGGTGAAGATAAAGCTCAGAACAACTCTGTCCACTGAGCACGTACGTCATTCTCCCGCTCTCAGGTCTCATCCTGCACTCATCCATGCTACTATAGCACCCGTACGAGGGGAACTGACCGGCCTCGGAGAACCTTCTTGCTCCTATCAACGATACGAATCAGATGCTCCTCAAAGGACGCATCGATCTGAAGACAACCTCCTCAGGCTGAAAGGCGTGAGATGGGTCTGAATGATAACGGTGCAGCTGAGATACATGGAAGACGTCATGCATGTCCCGGTACCTCTGTGGTAACTACAAAAGATAGGCAACCAGCCCGACTCTCTCCAGAATCTCAAACGACCCCACATACCTCGGTGAAAATTTACTCTGTCTCCTGATTCGCCTGTGTCCCAACCTCAGTGAAACATGTAATAAAACCTGATCCCTGACCATGAACTCCAAGGGTCATCTACAGTGATCAGCATAAGATTTCTAACAAGACTACACAGTATCCATCCACTTCTGTATCAACTGGACCTGCTCTGATGTCTCATGCGCAAGGCATAGTCCCAATAAAGCTGTCTCACCTACCTCTAACCAGCACAAGGGTGATCAGCATGGCCTACCATATAAATCCTCATAAGGTGTCATCTCGATAGTTTCCTGAAAACTATTATTATATGAAAACTTGACTAGGGGTATATGATTCTCCCAAGAGCCCCTGAAGTCTAGGATGCATGCACGCAGCATGTCCTTAAGCACCTGTATCGTACGCTCTGACTGGACATCAGTCTGAAGGTGGTAAGCTGTGCTTAGAAGCACCTGTGTACCCAGTGCCCTCTGAAAACTCTTCCAGAAATGAGACGTAAAATGGGTGTCCCTATATAAAATGATAGAACGAAGGACCCCATGAAGACGTACGACCTCTCAGATATACAAATTCCCGAGCTTTTCAACACCGAAGGTCTCCTTGATCAGCAAAAAGTGATATACCTTCATAAGTCTATCCACAACAACCCAAACAGCATCATTTCCTCGAGGTGACCTTGGCAACCCAGTCAAGAAATCCATCACAACATCATCCCATTTCCACTTCGGAATGGGTAACTATTTTAACAGTCTGGCTGGCCTCTGATGCTCCGCCTTCACCTACTGACAGGTGGAACATCTCGCAAAAAAACCAGCTACTTCATGTTTCATACCCGGCCACCAATACTGACGTCTCAAGTCACGGTACATTTTGGTAACTCCGGGATGCACTGCCCAATATGAAGCATGAGATTCCCACATCATCTCCTCGCATATATCCCCTAGAACCCATACTTGTCCATTGAAACGTAGTACCACATCATCGCCTATCATCCATCCAGGAGGAGGGCCCTCACTTGCCACTAACTCCCATAGAATGAGGCCTTCTGATTCATATAGTTGTCTCATACTCACTCTATCCAGGAGGTTAGAAGTCACAGATAAGAAATAAAGATAGTTCTGCCCCTGATTATTGTGCACCTCTAAATGCATCTCAGAGAACAAAGCCATAAGTTGCCACTCACCACTAGCCTCATGAATTTCCTGTGTCTGAGTCTTCCTGCTCAGTACATCAGCAACTGCATTACCCTTACCAGGTGTATAGGAAAGCTCTAAGTTGAAGGACTAAAGGTACTCAACCCACCTTCGCTATCTCAAATTCAGGTCATGCGGGGTAAAGATATACTTGAGACTTTTTTGGTCTGTCTAAACCACAAAATTCTCTCCCAAGAGATAATGTCTCTAACAGCGCAATGCATGAACAACTATAGCAAACTTGAGGTCATGTTTCGGGTAATTCCTCTCATGTGGCCTCAACTGCCGAGACCCGTATGCAACTACTCGATCGCCCTACATCAACATTGTTCTCAGCTCAATACCATATGCATCATAGTAAACTATATAGCTCTTCCCTTGCTTTGGAAGTATCAGGATTGGTGCTGATGTCAACCTTCCCTTTAGCTCCTGAAATTCTGTCTCGCAAGATTCTGACCAAACGAACTTCACACCCTTCTTAGTCAACCCCGTTAATGGTGTTGTTAAGTGGGAGAAGTCCTGTATAAAGCACCTATAGTAACCATCCATCCCCAAGAAACTCTGTATCTCAAACACATTCTTAGGCTGCTCCTAGGAAACTACTGCTCTCACTTTCTCTGGGTCCACAGAAACTCCTGCCTCTGAGATGATATGACCCAGGAAGTGTATCTAGTCCATCCAAAACTGGTACTTTGAGATCTTAGCATATAGATGATTCTATCTCAGTGTAATCAATACGATATCAATATGGATAGCATGGTCGTGTCGAGTGTGAGAGTACACCAAGATGTTGTCCATGAAGACTACCACAAAAGAATCCAGATAAGGGTGGAACACACGATTCATCAGAGCCATGAAAATTGCTGGTGCGTTCGTGAGTCCAAACGGCATAACCAAGTACTCGTATAGACCATATCTGCTCCGAAAATCTGTAAGCGGTATATCTGATGGTCTAACATGTAACTGATGATATCCAAATCTCAATTCAATCTTCAAGAACACTCATTCTCCTCAAAGTTGATCAAAAATATCATCAATCATCGGAAAAGGATATCGGTTCTTAACCATCAACTGGTTCATCTTTCGATAATCAACACAAAGTCTGAGGGTATCATCTGCCTTCTTTGCAAAAAGGACAGGATAACCCCAAGGAGAATTACTGGGTCGGATGAAACCCTTTTCCTGTAACTCCTCTAACTATCTCTTGATCTCATGAAACTCTGGTGTAGCCATCTTATAAGGAGGAATGGAAATCGGTGCTACTCCTGGCACAAGCTCAATAGAGAAATCCACCTCTCGCTTCGGAGGTAGACCCGAAAAGTCATCCGGGAAGACATCTCTGAAATGATCAACCACTGGAGGGAAATCATTCTGACAAGTCCCCTGATCATCCAGATATAAACTCACAATCTGGGCTGTCGCACCACCTCTCCCACGATGCTCGAGTCCATCTCGACTCTCTTGGAAATCCCATTCACCTTTTTATAGGAACTCTCTGCCCTCTGGTGACGTGAATCCCACCCTACGACGATAGAAATTCACAAAGGCTCGGAAGGGAACAAACCAGTCCATCCTGAGAATGACATCATAGCTCATCATCTCTAATACATAGAGGTCCCATAGAAAGTGACACCCACCAACCTCTAGAGGGAACTCCTTGCACTGATGCACACCATCTGTTCTAGTTCCCAATGGAGTTTCTAGAGTCATAACATCAGAAGAAGAATAAACACAGATCCCAAGGCTCTCTACAATGGGTAGAGAAATAAAGCTATGTGTAGCACCCGTGTCGAAAAGTGTAGAAGATAAAATAGAAGCTACTAGAATAGTACCTCTGATAGTAGAAGGTCTGGGATCCTGCTCCTGTTGGGTCTATTGTACTGCATATGCCTGCCCAATGTCGTGGCCCTGTGACACAATCTGGCTACCCTGAGCTGTCCCGCGCTGCTGCTTCTGAGATCCTGGTGGCTGGCTACCACGGACACGACCACCACCTCTGCCAGTTTGTCCTGACTTATCCCAGTTGCCCGACTGGTAAGAAGTTGTTAGTCCTGCTCCCGCATGCGGAGTCTACATAGAACCCCTCTTACTATCCACTAGTACAAACTCCCTGCAAAAGCGCTGCAGATGACCCATCTTGCTGCAAGCTCAGCACTCCACTGGGTCACGGGTACACTGAGGTCTCTTGTACCCCTCTCTACCACACTGGTAGAAAATGACCGGGCCACCTTAAGTAATCACCTGGCTAGTAATGCCACCATGAGAGAAACTCATATGTCGCTTCCTCTTCCCAGTAGAAATAGTACCAGAAACTGGTGTCAAACCGCCCTGGCCAACACCACTAGCTTCTCACAGGTTCCGTTCAATAATCAGTGCCTAGTTCACAATAGCATGCATTGTAAGCAACCTAAAAACATTCACCAGTGCTCGGATGTCATATCGAAGACCATCCTCAAAGCGTCTGTCCCTCAACGTCTCATCACCCACCAGAACGGGTGCAAAACACTGAAGCTCGGTAAAGCGAGAAGAATAATCCATCACTGACATAGCGCCCTGCTGCAGATTCATGAACTCTCAAGCTCGATCTACCCGTAGCATCTCAGGAAAGAATAATTCGTAGAAGACTTCCTAAAAATCTTCCCATGCCATGTCTCGGTGATGTTCAGACTGAGTGGTAACATCCCACCATCTATTGGCGGAATCATGCAGCATATAAGTCGCGAGGTTGACCCTCCGCCCTGGAGGCGTCTTCAGATGCTCGAAAATAGTCTGCACTGAATCCATCCATGAATCTGAAGCATGTGGTCCGCCATCCCCTGAAAACATAGGCGGATGTTGCTGTTGGAATATATGCGTCAACTCTTCCATAGATGTGGCGGCCTATGGTGCTCCTTGGAAGGTTTGCATGAACCGCATGAAGCCTTCACAGAACTGCGCCTCTATGCCTGCATCCGGTATAATGGTTGGCGCCGCACCTGGCATTGCTGGAGGATCCATCAGTATCCCATGGTCTACCGTTTCTGGATTATAATCATTACTTCTCTCTTCATGAACAACAGGTGGTCACCTCGGCGGCATGACTCTACAAGGTCAAAAACATGCCTTAGATTTAAGTTTATCAAAGACTGAAAACTAGGGGACCAAAATAGGAATAGGAGGAATAAGTCATTCAAGATTTGAAAAACAAGACTACATGGCATGTATATTAACTACACAGCGTGTACCTGACTTTTCTTCCCCTTCCCGGGTCCTTCTACATGGCTTAGCCACACGGCTCTCTTCTGAACAAGACTACACATTGTGTATAATATCTACACAGTGTGTATGTTTTAATATCCAACTACCTGTGCCGTTCGTGACACGGACGACTACTCGGCTAATATTACACAGCGTGTTACACCCGCACATGGCGTGTACACCACTCCGTCTTCCCAGCCACACGGCCAGGTCCACACGGTCTTTGCCCGGTCAAGACTACACGGCGTGTCCCATAGGTACACGGCGTGTTCAAGAAGAGGTAACACCAACCCGTGTTTGTTAGCTACACGGCTGGGTCCCCAGGGTCAGACTACATGGTGTGTCCCATAGGTACACGGTGTGTTCAAGAAAAGGTAAAACCGACCCATGTTGTTAGTGACACGGTCAGGTACCTGGGTCAGACTACACGGCGTGTTCAAGGTGAACACGGCATGTATGTCTTAAGGTTTCATCGTCTGTGTTGTTAGTTACATGGGTAGACACCGGGTCTAAACTACACGGTGTGTAAAACTAGTACACGACATGTTTCCCCCAAGTCATTCCCTACCCTTTGTCCCCGCCCACATGGTTTATGACACGGGAAGAGACTAAACAACGTGTACTGAGGGTACATGGCATGTACTTAAAAAGTTTTCATTTCTTCCCGAACAGAAGTTTAAACGGCGTGTAATCATAGAACTACACGACGTGTATCCTGGGTTTTCTGGATAGTAGGCCTCTGAAACTACTCCAGAACCCAAAAAACACTGAAAGAACACCTAAGTTTCAAATTCCAATCCGTGAGGGCCCATACTCCTCATGAATCAAATCTTGGCATCTTATCTGTGTTATAAATAAGGTAAACAGCCAATGATCCACCAAATTCCGGTCAATGAGGGCCCATACTCCTCAATAACCAAAGTTTGGCGTTCATTCTATCAAGTCCTCACACAAAAATACCCTATCAAATAGCAGGTATTTATCAAAGCATATATCATAATAGCATGCTTTTCTAGCACAACAGCTATCACAACAACATGCAATTTCTAATGCACCTATATGGCATGGAAGGATGCATGACATGTGATTTCTAGCATGTTCCTAAATGATGCATGATATGGAATACCCTCATCTCATTGGGTTGCGACTAAAAGAGAACCCATTATAAAAATATAAACAGCACACCACAAGTGCGTCACCCAACGGTGAAAATCAAATCAACTGTAAAATTACAAAATCAGAAAAATTGCAACAACTGAGGTAGACTGGCTTTTCCCTATACACAGGTTAGCTACTCCCAGGCACAGTTTATTACCAAATACCTATTTTTTCATATCCCTAACCAAGGCTCCAAATAGTAAGTCAAAGAAAAGAACCCCTCTGATACCACTTTGTAACATCCCGGATCCAGGTGCCACTCAACGGGTGCCCCAAACCCGGTTGGTCACATGACCTCAAGCGCATTTCCCCAAATTCTAGAGGCTTCCGACTAGCAGTGAGGGCCCAGGTCTGATAGTGGGGAAATTATGACCTCATTTGTCAAAGTGTAGAGTAGTAGAATAAAATATATAAACATACAACAGCAGAAGCAGTAAACAATATTCAACTGAAATGGACAACTGAAGTAAAATAGAATCAGTAGTTATATATATAAAGATGCAGCATGTCACTAATTCTATGAAAACGGCTAGAACAGGATACACTGCAATACAATACAACTCAAAGTACAAGGTACAACCAAACAAAACAAAGCAGAGTAAACAAAACGTAGCACCATCTTAAGCCTAAGCTTGGTCTCATGCTCTCCTACTCCTCTACTACAATCAAGTACCTGTATAGGGACCCTTTCCCTTATCCATACCTACAGAAATGTAATCTGTTTGGGGCCAAAGACATGACCCCAAACAGGGTGTGAGAAATAAATACCAGTAGGCACCCACCAAAGGCCCGTGCCCAACTGTCGGTGAAAATATGCAACAGTAGTGTGAAAAAGTAAATGTAGTAAACTAGTAAGTACTCAAAAGTAACTATCACTACTAGTTTCATTTCCATCTTAATATTCATTTTAACCATTAAATTTAATAACATTCTATGATCATCAGAACCAATCGCTCAGGACAATCAGAACCTTTCCCTCAGGCTAATATAATAAATCCACGCCATCAGGATTTCCCTTAGGCTATTATAATAAAACCACACCCTCAGGCTTGCCCTCAGGCTATTATAATAAAACCATGCCCTCAGGATTTCCCTCAGGATATTATAATAAAACCACACCCTCAGGCTTAGCAATAAATTGCCCTCAGGATAAAAAACGATGCTCTCAAGCTAAAAAGAACACTGCCCTCAGGCGCAAGTAACTGGGTCGATCCCAAAAGATAAGAAAGAAATTATATAAAATTATTCTCAAGGAAATTTAAAGCATTATAGATTTTATGGTATACCCTTGGGTAACCTGACCAAATGTCTAAACAGAGGAACGCACCCCCGGGGTGGTCCTGGATCCAAGCAGTGATTCCAAATAGTAGTTATACATATTCATTAAACTACCTATGCAATTATAGGTATTTAATTACACAAGGACTCGTCCATAAGACACCTCAAACATGGGTGCGTATCACAGTGGTACACCAAACACACAGCAGTTGGAATTTAAACACCAGACCACCTACCTCGATCGTCTCTGATCGGTATACGTGAACGACGCCTCCCAAATCGTCCAAGAATGACGTAGATCTGGGATAAAATAATTGTTTTTCAAATGAAAATAACTTACCTTAGAGGAATAATTGATAAGAAAAATGCAAAGAGAAGGGAGAACTCACTTGTGCGGTTCCAAGGAGATCGACGGATACGGAATTGGGTTCCCGGTGTGCGGTCGGGAGATCCTCCAAGCTCTGGTCATCCTCCTGAGCTCTGATGATGTTCTAAGGTTCTTCTATGAACAGAGGAGGCTAATGCCCATTTTAAGTGAAAAAAAAACTACACAGCATGCACTCTCAAGTACAGGGTATTTAATTTTCTCATTTAACTGTTCCTCTGGCGGCTACTTTTTCCACCGCCGAACTATTCATCTGTCTACATGAGTACACTGCATGTATTTCTAAATACACAGAGTGTACTGTTGCTCGGCTAGCGGCTACTCTCACTGCCTTACTATTCACTTGCCGACTGACTACACAGCGTGTAAATACCCACTACACGGTGTGTAGTCGGTTTTTACACCTTTCATCACCGACAAGGCTACACACCCTGTGTACTCATCCCACGCGGCCAAAGTACACGGCATGTGACCCACAAAATTTGGGATTTTCCCCCATTTTCCTTATTTTCTCAAAAACACTTAAGGAAAAAAGGAATGTAATAAACTCGTACCTCAATAATAAGAACTGGGTTCTTACATTTAATTTACTTATTAATATTTTTACTGCATGTAAGGTGTGTTTAATTTACCAAATGAGTATTAATTTATTAATGAATATTGTTTTCTTGCATTGTGAATGGGTGTTTTGAAGGTATAATGGATTATGGATTTTTAATATGGAGTATTAATAATATATATTTAAATGATCATCCTGGGAAAGTTTTGATTGTGTTGATTGTGTAATTTTATTATTGGAGAATTTAGTTTATAATTCATTTTGAATAACATAAGAATAATATAAGAGTTTTTAAGATTTATCCCCCATTTATTTTCCATTATATATTTTAATATTTTTATAAAATTCCTCTGGGAATTTTTCTACTTAATCCTCATTAGGTTCCTATAACTATTTCATCAAAAAACATCATCACTACCCTAATGTTACTTTCTATAGCATCTATATTCATAGAGTGCACTAATATTGATCATTCTAAAATTATATGATAAGGAGAATAATATTAAAATTTATTTTGAATATAATTAGAAAAATAATAATAAAATAATATCCCTATTTAATCATGTTCATAGTATATATCACTTTTTATTTACTACATGAAGTGACATTTTCATTTTCAATATGATGTATGAAATCATATTACTCCTTTTGGATCCTTATCACTATCAATATTGTTTTCATCAGTAATATATTATTTCGAATGTTATTTTATAATTTATATTTATTTATATATTTTGAAAATAATAAGTACCATATTATATAATAAAAATAATGAATATTTGAGTTTTATTTTTGATAAAACTTTTAAAATCAATGTTAATATTTTTTTAAAAATGAATGGATTGTAATTGAATAACTCTAAGGTGAAATATATATATATATATATATTTGAAATTTGTTTCCTTTATTTTATTTGTGAAATATTTTTCATTTATTTGATTTTATTTTTATTTATAAAGTTAAATTTGAATTTAATTTTTCAAAAAAAAATATTTAGCACTTAAAATTTATTATAGGTGATAATGAATCATAGTTATATTACAACACTATGAATAAGTGATGAATATGAGGAAAGGGTTGATGATTTTTTAGAATTTTAAAAATAGAATTATCCAAAGAATGACCTATTTTTTCTATCTTTGGTTGAAATTTTTACATATGGATAAGTTAAAAAGTATAGAAATTAAAGATCATTGAATTTTTTATGGTTTTACTACATGTTACAACCTTGGATTTAGTATGGTGAAATTGGGTAGAATTCAAGATATATTAATAGTGAAGATTATCACGTTGATAAGTTTGATCAAATTGGATAATTTTTTTTGATATTAAAGTAGTGGAAATTGATTAGACACTAATGATCACAGACATATATGGTGATACAGAAAAACCATTGTATCTAGGTTGTAGAAGATTTATGGGTGAATTGATGAATTTATAAATCAAAACCTAGGTAATTTATTAGAAAAAGGTGTTAGGTTATTTATTAAATCATATCACATTCCCTTGAATGATCCAGGCTATGATATTTCATGGTAATAATCCCGTTCTAATTGGAATATAGAAAAATAGGACCAATAGTTTGATTTGGTTCCCACTTTTTTAGTTTCAACTAATGAGTCTATACTGGAAACCACATCTAAACCAAAAGGTGGTTACTAATTTGGATAGATCCATTTTTATGAACCAAGCATATGATAGTTACATTCCTTCATGGATCTTAAAATGATTTAGAGCTTATATAATTTCTATGCATGAACTTATATAAATTAAATGATGTCAATAATTAAAGAACACAAGTCCAATCTTTAATTTCATAGAATAAATCATTTTAAAACAATTAACATTTTTAATAGACTTTACATAGTAAACCAAGAATAAATATATAAGATATCTTATATTTAAGTATCGTATATTATAATATGATGGGTATTATGTGAGGTATAGGTATGTTATGTTAGAATGTGAGTTAATATAAACATATTGGTGATTCTCAATGGATAGGGTGAGGATGATATGAGATTTTTGTTGTTGTTTGTTCTTCTTTGTGGTTTCTTAGAAGTTGGGTTTAACTAATGTATTTTGGTTCCCATTGTATGGATCTTTACTAAGGGAACCAATTATGTTAAGACTTACTCATGTTTCAAATGAAAGTACTAATAAAAATGGATATGTTATACCCATTTCATGATTTGGATGCAATAAGTACATGTGATGGTTATCCCTGAGGGATAGTCTTGGATGATAGGGGTTTGAGGTTGAATCTCATGGTACCAATTGTCACGAACCAAGTCAGATCTCTATCCAACTGACGCTTAACCTGGTTTGTGGCAAGGCCCAAAGGACATTCTCAATCCCCACGGGCTGGCACAAGTGCCCAAGTATCAAAATAAAATCTTGGGAACAATTTATCTAAAATAATAAATATAAAACAACTAACTACTTTAATGAAAAGAAACTGAATTTACACAACCAAACAGGCCCTTAACACACTCCAAATTTAAAGTTTTATAACTTAAACCAACAACCCAAAAGAAACGACAATGAAAGAAAAACTAAAAATCCAAATCAAACCTCCAAGAAAGATGAGGTGCAACATCCACAAGATACATTCACTGAACCAACACAAGGAGGCCACTAACAACCTGAACCATCATCACTAAGCCTGATGCCTCAACTTTGAGTACACAAAGAACAAGATCTACATACACCCAAAGGTGTATGTAGGGTGTGAGCTAAGATCCCAGTAGGATTCCACTAAGAAAAAATTCCATGCATAAATATTAAATTACAAATAAATTTTAAGTTTAATAAATGAAAGGAAAGAAAAAATTGAACAATTTTAAAGAAATAGTTTCAATAAAAACAACTTCAAAGAAAAAAACATAAATTAAAAACACACATTTATCTTTAAGACAACCCCAAAGTTACACTGTATACCAATGGTGAGCGTAAAGTAACCAAGGATCACCAAATATGAGAGAGACCCTATAGGTAATAGAAAAAAGTGGGACCCTGTAACATCATATATCGGTGAAAAGTGGTATAGATACCACAATAAAATGCGTTCTCATGAACGAGCCACTACTAGGTAACACACCCATAACCTTGTGGTCTCCAATCATCATACCAAAGTTTATTTAGTGTTGTAATCGTTAATATAGCTAATTAAAACTGAGCCAATGTCACTTCCATATCACTAGCGCACTAGTCCTAGTCCTCCCACCTAGTTCTCAGGCTTCCCATTTGTGGATAATAGGTTCTAATTCCATGTCACATGTTATATTCAAATAAACACAACAAACGAGGTTCTATATATACCCAATACCACACTTTCACACCCAAATTCCACTTTGAAATAATACACACACTAAAAACCTTTCAAAACTCAATATGTATCATTAACACAATCAAATAAACCAACTGCACAATTAAAAAGAGACCATTTCATGATTAAACGAACCACTATAAATTTTATTAAATAGTTATAAGGGAAAATCATGACTTTAAACACAATAAAGTCACCATTTACACACCCAAAACATATTTCAACACCATACGTACTCAAACAAAATTTTAAAATGGTACCTGCTCAATATAAAAAAATTGGTAAAACCCTTACACAATTTAAAGAACACTTTTTCACCATTCATAAAAATTTAATAAACTATAAATAAATGTTTATGATAAAATTTAAAAGGAAATCACTTGGATCTACCCACTAAACCCACACAACTCCTTCGCTTATAACCAAGCACACACAACACCACGTCAAAAACCCAATTCATGCCACTTGAACAAATGAAAAACTAACCACACATTTTATTAAAACATGAACAATTGACTAAATATAAGTTTTCAGCCAAAATGCACCCATACCATATGAACATGCTACCAAAAAAATCCAACACATGATAAACATAAAAAGAACCAAATTCACACCAAAAAAAATAATCAAAGAACATGATAAATTAATTAAAGAATAAAAATAATTTATTAAATAATATTTAAATACAAAACCACCTACCTTAGTGTATAAATTCCCAAATTTCAAAGCGAAACTCAAAATTCTCTCCAATCCCACCACAAAAAACTCAAAAAAGACCCTAAATCAATAATTCAGACAAAAATCATGAGAATTGAACCCCCAAACAAAATAAACCCTAACCAAGAACCCTAAGGAGGAGGAAAGAAGGTTACTCAGTTGGTTCTCACTTGCGGTGAAGGATGAGGAGAAGCAAGGTGGTCCAGGAGGATACTGCGTGAGGAGGGGAGGTCGTGGCTGGTGAGGTAGCTTAAGGGAGGGGAGTCCATTGACCATGGGGGATCATTGGATAGGCTACACCGGTGAAGGACTGGCCAAGAGGAGGTCACTGGAAGTGGGAGATGGGTTGGTCAGTGGATGTGTCGCATTGTAGGGGTGAATTCTACCAGAGGGGATCATGACCAGGGTGGTGCTGGTAGGGAGAGGGAAGGTCAGTCGGAGTGAGCTACGCCTAGGGGGTTGCGCGACATGTTGGGGAGAGGGAGATAAATATGGGTGATAGGATTAGGGTAATGTAGGGGTGAGGCGCACAGGCTAGGGTTTCACTTCAAATTTTTTTATTTTAAAAAAACCCTAAAAGAAATGAATTTAAACTAACTTAAAAAAAGGATAATTGAAATTATAATTTCTCAATACTAATAATTATAATAATTATTATTATTATTATAACATGATGATAAAAATAAAAATAATTAAAATATCTATTTCATTTTAATAAAAAATTTATTAATAACAATTTTATTTATTTGAAAGCAACCATACGGTCTATGCACCACTCAGGCGACCGTGCATGAACCGTGCGGTAGCTCCGGTCTCCAAAATCTATCGCACAGGTTCCTGGGCTAACCGCATGGTATTTACTATCTTTGCGCTACCCATGCACCAGCCTAGAAGCCACCGAAACTCCTAGTAATAATAATAATAATAATAACAACAACAATAATAATAATAATAATTTTAATTTTAATTTTAATTTTAATTTTAATTTTAATTTTAATTTTAATTTTAATTTTAATAATAATAATAATAAGATAATAATAAACTTAATAAACTAAATAATAATAAACTTTATAATAATCAATGTAATAAAATTCTAATAATAATAATATTATCAATTAAAATGTTATCCAAGATAATAATAAGAATATTCTCAAATGATATTAATATTATTATTGTTATTATTAAAACCATTCATAATTTATTTTATTTTTTTCTTTCATTTACACTTTATCATTCATTTTATTAATTAATTTATTAACCATGCACCAGGCAGGCTGTATGGTGATTTAGAAAAGATGCAAGTCTTCAATTGTTCCCTGCCCATGCATTGGGTGCTGATAAGCCTAGAACCTTTATTTATATGCAAAAACAAAAAAAAATCAATCGGTCTCAACCCGCAACTAGAAAAATTATTTCAAAGCCATATAAAGTTAAAAATAAAAATTATCACCAAAATATGGGTGTGACGCCTATGATGTGGTTATTTCCATAGGGAGATAAATAATTTTTTTATCCTCCTATGATTAAAATGTTAACCACTTATTAGTGAAATGATTTTAATGTGAGGGAACAACCATAGTATAAACTTATGGTATTATTCACATAATTCAGTGGTATGAAATAAATTAGGTACATTTGATTATCATGGTATCCTCGTTAATATAAAATGACTTGATTTACATATGTATTTTGAGTGTTACTACTTTGAATATATACTCAAATATATGCATTGTTGTATATTTTAGGGGCCTTGTTAGTATCTACTTGTTGATTTTTATACTCTCACCCAACACATGAACCTTAGTGGACATAGATATCTTATATTTGAGATAAAGGTGAGGGAAAGGGACTAGTAACAAATATTAGAATCGATGAAACTTAGTGGGGATGAGTTGATGTTCTTATAGTAGTGTCAGGGACCTTTTAACATTTTAAAATGAGATTTTAAATTTTAAATTAAGATGTGTTAATTTAAAAGGTTGTAAGGAGACAACTATCATCCTTATCAGCTTCATCTCTCAAAAAAGTTATTATTGTATTTTTTCACTTGAGACTCATCCCCCATATCTTCTATGTTTCTTGAACTACTCTAATTAGTAGTCATTCAAAATGATCATGGGTACCCAGTATGGGGTGACTACTACTCAGAGTAGTTCAAGAAACATAGTTTCATGTCCATAAGAGATGGAGAATTAATCTTAAGAAAAAATTCAATAAAAACTATTTAGGATATGAAGATGGTGAGTATGATATTTGTCTATAACTTTCACCACTAGATGAATTCATAGGATAACACCTATCATAGTGGAGTAATTATTTTCTTAAATTAAATTTCCCATTTTCTTCAGAATGGATGCACACTAATTATTTGAAAAAGGATTATGAAGATAGAGTTAAAGAGTTCATCAAGTTTGAAATAGATCATGCATATGAACCTTCTCAAATCCTTTGTCCATGCTTATGTTATTTTTATTCAATAAAAATTAAATGTTTGAATACTCATGAAGACAATGTTTTATGCACATGATGATGCTACCAATCCTGACTAAGAACAAACTATTGATGCTAAAACTATAGAATTATTAGTGGATCAACAACATGTTGATGAAAAAAACAAGAATGACACAACATCACAATTTTGAATAAAATCATTAAGAAAATAAGTAAGGGTATAAAATTTTAAGTTGGTTGGAATCAACATGGAAAACCTATTGACCCCAACAAGTAAATGTCATTAGTTATGTTAGGGTCACAACGAGGATGAATGTGCTGATTTATATTGATTCATGGTTCTATTTCCAGCTTATAATTAAGGATAAACTTTGGGAATATATAAAGGTAATGTTGCAATATACTTTCTCTATTTTACCTAAAAAATATATAATGAAATTTTTATTTAATTTTCATTATTTCTTGCAGATTTTGTTTATTTTAGAATATTTCTATAAGAAATTTTTCTTAATAGACTCTAGAAAATCCCATAGAGGATTCCAGATTCTTCTTACCAAGTTACATCTTAGGGGTATTGAGGGGAAAGTAAATCCCCACCCACTAGTTAGTTATGCACACATTATAAAGAGGAAAAAATGGAATGATTTCATCAGTCATTGCAATGAAAAGTCATTTTTGGTGAATTTTAGTTGATAATATATTATTTAACATTATTTATTTTATCCAATTTGATTAAAAATTGTTAATTTATGAAATAGAAAAAGAGTTCTTAAAATAAAGAATGTACATCAATACCAACATACCCCTATCGCAAAGAAAGGATGGGGTACACTTCACTAGAGAAGAAATTGGTATGTATTTTAAATCAACAATAAAAGTTTTAAGTGATATGAAACAATATATTTTCCTTTATTTATAAGTATATTGATGAATCAAAATCAAAATCCACTTCCATCCCATATCATGTGCTATGGAAGAAGGATCGTGTAAATTAGGAGATTAAACTACTTGATGAAAACACAAAAGCAGTATGGGAAACATGTGTAAGTATGAAATAATAGTAATTAATTATTATTTATAATATTATTACATAAAAATATCTATTTATGTTCATATTTTTTTATACAGTTTAGACACAATAATTGGCAGCACCCATACCAGAAGAAAAACTACTTTCAGTAGCTTTGAATCATCTAAAACAATATGGTCATGTTAGAGTAGGCTTTAGAGTGTCTCATAGAACATATTTCGAGAAGATAAAACCACATGAAGATGTATATAAGACGAAGAAAGGATTTTAAACTCAAATAGATTGTTTGAAATATATTATTTTTTGGTCTGGTTTGGAAGACCAATGTATGAGAAAGGATCAAAGTGAACCAACTATGGAACAAAGATCCACACATGAAGAACCAAATGACTCCACTAGATTTGAGGATAGTAATTACCCTAAAACTCATACCTTATTAGTGGTAATCAATTTTTTCATTAATCTTTCTCCTAAATGTGAATCAAATAACTTCTAATAACTTTATACTAATAAAATTATATAGGGTGAAGTTGTATGTGATTTCTATCTTTTAACACCCACACACCACCTTATTGTGAGGGGTATGATATATAATATCCCAGGAGAAAACATACACCTGAAATAACTCCCAAAATATCACATGAAGGTAGTAATTAAGGTATCTCATGAGCCAATTTTGAGTTTTTTATTCCACTTGGTGATCCGGATATTACAACGATCAACGATGTTATTGGAACTTTCATAGAATGGTCATCTAATATTACAAAGACACATGTGGTATGTATTTAACAAATTTTTTCAAATGAAAAACCTATAATAGTTGATAAAAAAGGTCTGAAGTGAGGTATAATATTATAGGAAGATAAAGTGGTGGGAAAATAGAAGGTTGTAATAAGACAATCTAGTGGATCAACTGAGAAATCAAAAGGACCTTTCAAGAGTACCTTCTCCCAACCAGTTCTAGAACAACATTTATTATCATTACAAATTTAGGTAGATACCACATTTAAATATGTAAATATGTCTTAAATTCCATATGAAGAATAAATATATGGAACTTTCATGATATACATAGTTGGTCTCGAGAGTATAAAATGAGATTCTTAAGCATGAATGGCTAGGAGTATCAGTTTTTAATACATACATAAGGTACATTTTCATGAT
This sequence comes from Viscum album, assembly GCA_963277665.1. Classification (NCBI taxonomy): domain Eukaryota; kingdom Viridiplantae; phylum Streptophyta; class Magnoliopsida; order Santalales; family Viscaceae; genus Viscum; species Viscum album. The sequence goes on from OY728136.1 coordinate 1,844,974,774, forward strand.
ATTTCTATCCAAATAGTGAGTTAATATGTTCATTAAAGTTAATAAATATTCATATTTTCGATAGAAATTTATATTACTACAATATAAAGAGAAAATATTGGAAATAACGATTTGGGTTCATTAATCCCTATATCCTTTATACGTAAAAAAATTATTTTCTAAATAAAGAAATTGTAAAGAAAAATGATGAGTTATTCGATGTGTTTGAGCAAAAAATAACATTAAAAAGACTATTTTTATTCCTATAATGGAGAGGTAAAACTCTACAATCTAATAACAGAAAATATATTTTTATTTTTTTCATTACTTATTTTTTTTCAATATTTTATAAATAAAATTTGAATTATATTTTTCAGCCTATTTTTTAATAAGAATTTTGTTATAAAAGGGAGGTTGCTAAATATAGGCTAAATCATGTCATGAAGTTATCAACTAAACAAATAAAGGCTATGTATTTCTACAAATGGAAATAGATTAAGTTATATATAGAAATATTTAACGATCAAAACATATTTCAAAACAATTTACTTATTTTATTCAATGTTTATACAGTGTTTGAAGTAAGATAATGACATCAATTTTGGATATTGTGTTTGAAAATTTTATAAGAGAGATCACAAACCATAAAAAGACCAACATTCCCAAATAGGTAATTTCCAAAGTTAATTACAATTTCATTAAAAAAATTATTAATAATTTGTTTGTCTATATTTTATTAATAATACCAATATTTTTGAAAACCTTCATAATCAAAATAATAAGTAAATTTTTTTATAGATTAGTTGGTAGAATACATGCTATTAGAATTTTTTCCAACAAAAAATTTAGGTGATTACGTACTATGTTTGTAGAGTGGAGGATGGCGTCACACTCTCCCAGGGTCTCTCTCACTCAACACTACCTTTTCTAGGGTTTCCTTCTGGAATCCTCCACGACGGCTTTGGTGATGTATCAGAGCCTCATCGCACATCTTATCCTTCTTTCCTTATTTGGTATCATCTCACTTGGTTTCTCTCTCTCAGTGATTCCATTTCTAGGGTTTCCTTCTAAATCCTCCACAGTGGCTTTGCGACGCATTGGTGCTCTTCTGCTTTTCTTATCCTCCCCTCCCCCAATGTTGGTTATCTACTACCGATGCCCTTGGATGTTCTTCCAATGGAATTGACCTCAAGTTCCCCAATGCCTCTCTAGGTCGGATTTATAATAGTGGTTCAAGAGGTTTTGGGTATCATGATTCGGTGGTTGATGGGTCTCAAGGCGCTACCTAGGTTAGTTTTCTCCTGCTTGGAAGGCTCCCAATTTTCTACCTTGTTGGTGTTGCCATCATTTGCAGTCTTTGGCCATTCAAAACTCTAACTCGGCATCATGTTATACTACTTCTATCCTGGTTGGATCTGGAGTGGTTGTAACATTGAAGTTTTGGGAGGTGTGGTTTGGAGGACATCAGTGTTCCCAGTGCGCGACGTTCACCGATGGATTTGGTTCTTTCATATTTCTTCCTCATATTTTGGTGAAGGTTATTTTCTCCTTATCAGTGGTCAATTTTCTATTAGGTGGTGTTAGATTTTTTTTGGGGTTGTACTAGTGTTTGGTTTATTTATGGTTCACTGGGAGATGATGAAAACTTCATGTGGTGTGATGTTCTTCACCGAGTTCGATGGATTATCTTAGTTTTATGCCTGTTTTTTTTGTTATTACTGGCTGATAGAGATTGATGGTGTCTTGGTTCGATGTTTATGGCATATTTTTCAATATCTGATGGTCTCTGGAGTCTAATTTGTTGGTTATAGGTGATGATGATAGAGTTACAGATGTCGATGATAACAGCACTAACTCATGATAACAGCGTCTGGGGACAGACATCAAGGTTTTGGGAATTTTTGAATTTTGAAATGTGAAATAGAGTATATTTTATTTTTGGTTGTTTCGTGGTATGTAGGTTTCCACTAATCCATAAAGTGGTATTTTAAAATCAAATAAAAAATGAATTTTCAGTCAGTTACATACTATGTTTGTGATCTTGTATAGGATATGACACATTAGAAATATATTTGGGTTGTGAATAATTAGTGTCGGAATGCTTATATATTATTTTTTAAATTTTTATCAAGGATAAGTATAATGGAAGAAATAAATTTGTTTAGAATCCTTAGCCTTTAAACAATAAAATTGATAGGAAATGGTGGAGTTGTAGGTGGAGGTAGAGGTAAAGGCAGAGGCGGAGGTGGAGCCGGATGTAAAGGAGAGAGTAGAGTCAAAGTTGGAGACCTGGGTGAAGGATTAGGTAGAGGCGGAGACTAAGCTAGAGAAGGAGATGAATTATTGTCCCAAAAATAATAAAATTGTTGAGAAATTTAGAAGAATGGGTATCATACCAAGGTTATGTTTGAGAAAAAAAATTATAAGTGTGAAACACACTTTTCACTTAAGATAATATCCATTGTGCAAGAATTTTAGGTTTCTTATTGACAAAATGTTTTCACCACTTGTTTAAGTAATTTTTTACAGGAATTTAAGTGGAGGAATTGTTTTCAAAAATAAAACAAACACCACCTATTTTTTTCAAACTGATTATCATATGCTACAATTTTTATTTTCACATTACAAGTACTATCAAATATTAATGAAGTTTAAAAGGGTACCCTCACTAAGAACAAACTAAACAATAATAATAAAAAATAGATGCAGTTGCTTGCCCGTGGTTTCTCTAAACTACAAATAAAGGGTCTTAATAGTGGAATCAATAGTCACTTGAGAGTTATAAATCACCAATTCAATCATCAAACATGTATATAATCCAGCTCAAATTCTTTAATAAATATTTTTGTAATTAACCACCGAATTCAGTAGGTGTATGAGAGAACTATTAGAGGACAACCAACATTGATAGATCATAGTCATCAAGGAGGGATGGTGTCAAAGAAAACATGGAATCAAATGAAAACAAATCAATTTATGAAGTAATCCCTGAAAATGAAAACACTACTTAAAATTAAATAATGAAGAAAAGAAAATAAAAAAGAATACCCCCTTTGAAAAATAATCTAGTAGATTGATCTAAAACAACTAAAAAATCATGAAATTCAAAATTTCATCAGCTGAATCATGAGTTTTAAGAAAAGAAAAATATATTGGTTTCACTTTGGTGGGTGGTGGAATTATTTGGTATATTCATTCATCAATTAGATGCATGATATAATATCACAAACACTTTTCAAATCCATACAATTAACATTCATCATGCATTTTTACATTAATTATGTAAAATGATCCATGTTCACAAGCTCATTAATAAAAAGATCATCCTTATTCTCAATAAAAAATACATGATAATAGGTATATTCCTATTTATATGAAAAAATAATGATGATTTTATGTTATAGTTTATCATCACCCATAATATTGAAAAGTATAAACTAATCTATAGCAAAATCTAGGAAGACTTAATGGATGTGCTAGATTTTACTGTCATTTGGATTCTATAAAGGGATATATTAATGTTTAATACTGTCAAAAGGGGTAAAAAAATTATAATGGATTTTATTGTCTTTTGAAAATACATAATGGGTCACACTGAAGTTTTTACCATCAAAGAAAGTAATTTTTTTATCATGGAGTTTGTACTCTCTATTAAGGTAAAAGGGAAATATATATTTTATTATGTTTTATAAAAAATCATATTTTAAAATTTATTTTAATTCTATTAATGAATTATAATAGGTTTACACTAATAGTTAATGTTTTATAAGAATAAATGACTTATTCAACAATGATGATTCACTCGTGTACTATGATCATGCACTCAATAAGGATGATTCACTCATGATGATGCAATTTTTTTATTCTCCAATGCATTCAACATTTTGGGTTATCAAACTGAAATATTATTAGATGACCTATATTGTTTAATGCACTGTGGGATAAAAAGATATGGTGGAATCAATCATACTTCAAAGAAATATATGGTGTACCCGATATGACTCAAATTGTGTGGTTTTAGTTTAAAATTGACATTTTATTAATTTATTATTTCATATTTATGTTTAATTTATTTCTTTATAATATTAATAACATAAGAATTATTTTATTATACCAGTGGATTATTTTTCTCAATTTGGGGAGGTTTATTTTAATCTTCTCATGTTCATGATTAATTGGACTTTGAGGCTACAAATGAGATAACAACAACAAGTAAATGGACCAAGAATGTATACAACCATCATGAATAGGTGAATTCCTACTACTTATTTAGTTAACTTTGACACCATTTTATTAACTATTTTTAAGTTAATTTCCTTATCATTTTTATCTAATATTATTATTATTTTCATATATCTTTTGGGAATTCATATGTTTTCTTTAATCATCTACAACAAGCTATAAAAGAGAAAACATGTTGCTTTTGAATGAGGAATTTCAGGCAGCATGGGGTTTCTTCTACCATCTTAATGAAACGTTTATTTCTTTCCTATATTAGTGCATATGGTTAAAAGAAAAATACACATCACAAAATCAATCATCTGCACCTCAATCCAACACATAATGTGACAGTATGACTCAAACTGTATGTTTTTAGTTTATAATTTAAATTTTTGATCAAAACACACATCACATACTTAAAACTAAGAAAATAAATTAATATTTTTTATAATTTATTAAAATTATCCATAATTCATTTTTTACATGTAGGAATCAACCACAGCTCAATCTGATACCCGATGTGCCTGACATGACTCAAAGTGTCTATTATCATTTTAAAATTGACATTTTTGTTCAAAAAGTTTCACGCACTAATAATTGAGTAAATGTGTTCATATTTTCTTGATAATTTAGAAAAATTATTGATAATTAATTTTTTATGTGTAGGAATCAGTCTCATATCAAACTGACACATGATGTGATCATTATCTCAAAGTGTGTGTTTCCAGTTTAAAATGAAATTTTAGTAAAAACCACATGTGACGTACTAAAAACTGATAAAATGAATTATTATTGTTTTTATACATTAATAAAATTATCCATAAGTCATTTAGTATGTATATGAATTATCCTCACCTCAATTTGATGCACAGTGACCGATATGACTCCAAGTGTGACTTTTTATATAAAATTGATATTAATTTTAATAAAAAATACAAGTGACATACTCAAAAATAATAAAATGCATTTGGGTTATGTTTATAATTTATGAAAACATTCCATAGGTCATTTATGATGTTTAGTAATCATCCTTACCTCAATCTGATAAATGATGTGCCTGGTATGACTCAAAGTGTCTGTTGTCAGTTTAAAATTGACATTTTAGTTCAAAAAGTGTCACCCAATGAAAACCAATAAAACATGATTAGATTATATTAGTAATTTATGAAATCTATTAATAATTTATTTTTGAAATTTATAAATTATTCTCACATCAAACTGACACATGATGTGACCGGTATGATCCAAAGTGCATCTTTCCCGTTTAAAATGACATTTTAGTAAAAAACACAAGTGACCTACTCAAAACTAAGAAAATGCTTTTGGATTTTTTTGATACTTTATTATAATGATATATAAATAATTTGGGACATGTAGGGATCATCTTCACCTCAATTATATGCATGGTGTGACCTGTATGACTCTAAGTGATTCTTTTTATTTAGAATTGACATTAATTTTATTAAAAAATAAAAGTGACATAATCAAAAAGAAATAAGAACATTTGTATTGTTTTTATACTTTATTACAATTATACATAGGTAATTTTTGACATGTAGGAATCATATTCACCTCAATTTAATACACTATGTTCCTTGCATGACTCAAAGTGTTTGTTGTCAGTTTAAAATTGGCATTTTAGTTCAAAAAAAGTGTCACTCACTAAAAACTAAGCAAGTGCACTCATGTTGTATTTATGATTTATTAAAATGATTCATAAGTAATTTTTGACATTTATTAATTATTCTCATATCAAACTTACACATGATGTGACCGGTATAACTTGAAGTACGTGTTTCTAACTTAAAATGGCATTTTAGTAAAAAAAACACAAGTAACATACTAAAAATCGAGAAAACACATTAATATTATTTTTATACTTTATGAAAATGATAAATAATTCATTTTAAAAATTTATTAATTATCCAAACCTCAATATGATGCATGGTGTAACCTCTATGATACCAAGTTCATCTTTTTATTTAAAATTGACATTAATTTTAGTAAAAAAGACAATTGACATACTCAAAAATGACCAAATGCATTTAGATTGTTTTTATAATTTAATAAAATGATTCATAATTCATTTTTGACATATAGGAATAATAATAACCTTAATATTATACACAATGTTCCCTAAATGGCTCAAAGTTTCTATTATCAGTTTAAAATTGACATTTTAGTTCAAAAAGTGTCACTCACTGAAAACCAAGAAAAAATATTAGAATTGTCTTGATAATTTAGGAAAATTATTCATAAGTAATTTTGGATGTGTATTAATTATTCTCACATTAAACCGACACACTATGTGACTGGTATGACTCAAAGTACACATTTCAGTTTAAAATGACATCTTAGTAAAAAACACAAGTGACAAACTCAAAACTAAGAAAACATATTCGAATTATTTTGATAATTTATAAAAACAATGCATAAGTCATTTGTGACATGTTAGAATCATCTTCACTTCAATCTGACACATGGTGTGATCGATATTACTCCAAGTGCATATTTTTATTTAAAATTGACATTAATTTTAGTAAAAAAGACAATTAACGTACTCAAAACTAATAAAATGCATTTGGATTATTTTTACACTTTAATAAAAATATCCATAAGTCATTTTTAACATTTAGGAATTTTTCTCACATACATTATGTGCCCATTATGACTCAAAGTGTCAATTGTCAATTTAGAGTTGACATTTTAGTTCAAAAAGTGTCACCCACTGAAAATTGAGAAAACATGCTTGTATTTTCTTGGTAATTTATTAAAATGATTCATAATTAATTTTTTTATGTTTAGGAATCAGTAACACATAAATCCATCATAGAATGTGACTAGTATGGCTCAAAGAGCGCATTTCTAGTTTAAAATGATATTTTAGTAAAAAACACAAGTGATGTACTCAAAACCAAGAAAATGAATTTGGATTATTTTGATGCTTTAATAAAATGATCCATAAGTCATTTTGGAAATGTATTAATAATACTCAGAAAAATATGATACACAGTGTGACAGGTATGACTCGAAGTGAATCTTTTCAATATATAAGTATCATTTTAGTTTAGAACATCCAGTGTATCGCCAAAACTGAGAAAATGAGCCTAGATTTTTTTATTATCATTCTCTCTGTTATTACTTAATTAATTTCCTTGTAATTTTTATCTTTTAATTATTTAGTTAATTTTCATAGAGATAATTCTTAAAGACATAGAAGAAATGATGTGACATGTAAGAATCAACCGCAACTCAATTTGATGCATAGTGTTCTTAGTATGATTCAAAGACTAGTTTAAAATTAACACTTTCTATTTAATTTATTTATTTATATTGTTACTAACATAATAATTGTTTTCTTATATAGTTGTGTTATTTTTCTCGATTAGGAGTGGTTTTTTTTTATATAGTTGTGTTATTTAGCTCTATAATATAGTTTTTTTTCTTATATTAGTGTTATAAATTTTATTTCATTTAAATTCTATAATTGTACAATATTATTCTAATTTATGGTGTTGCAGTGTGTTATTATAGAACACTGCCTTGTTTATGGTGCTACAGTGTGCTGTTAGATCACACCGCAATATGCCCCTTTATCACTGATAAAGGAATACTTTATAAGTTCTTGTATAATCGTTGATAAAGGTAGCCTTTATCAGTGATAATAAATAGATATTTTATTAGTGCTTCTAAAATCACTGATAAAATCCTAGGTCTTTTAATCACGCTCTGGTATTTAGTACTTTTTTAGTGCTAATAAAGACCAATTCTAGCACTGTTAAAAGGATTATTTTGTGGTGGTGAGTTTTGGAAAAGTAGATACATAATTGATTCTCATATTACATAGGAAATATAAAAACATAACATGATAAAAATTATTTAATCATTGAAAATCATTCATAATAACCTTCTTTATATCCTGGGAAAAAAATAATGGGTGATCTCAAATGGTTGATTAGGGTTATGTATAGTGGAAGTTATCATAAGAAAATAATGCATAATCAATATTCCTGATTGGATAATAAAAACACATTTCATTCAATCAAAAAATTTATTTCAATGAACATCTATATCTAATATCAACATAGCAGTCACATAGATAATGGAAACTAAATTCTCAATATAAGAAATGCATAAAGTCGATCATTGATGAACTTTACATCAAGACCTTGATCAAGTTATCCTGAATCTTTCCATTGATGAATCTCAACCATGAAATAATTCTTAATAAATGAGTAGGTGTAAACCAAATACCTATATAATATGGAATACCTATTATTATTTCTTAGGATACTTGTCGATGCATCGAGGGGATATATATAACTAGGACCCACCCATCACTTTCATGTCCTATGAATTCCTCATATTTTGAATGATCAATACAATTCATTCTCAAAATTTCTTATAATTAAATAATTATCTATATTTAATCAAGAATATGGAGAATCAATATTTACACAGTAAATGAAACAACTTACTTAACAAGTTTCCTTCAAATGATACCATATATAGAAATGGTATACTGTTAAAACATCATCAAATTAATATAAATGATTTTGAATTCATCCATGATATTAAAAATATAAACATGAAGGATAAAAATATTGTCCAAAGAATAATATATATTGATAGATAGCATTATCATAAAAAATGAGTGATCTCAAAATATGGTATAATCCATTATCACTAAATGATGATAGAAGATCATCGATTCTTTGAAAATAAAGGTTTCATAGTAAACCTAATAATTTAGAAAATAAAATTTAAGTTGTATATATAAAATAAATTCCTTGTAATTTTATGAAATAATGGAGTTATAAATCATTTTTCTAAATTATTTTCATTCCTTTAATAAAATAATTCACTTTTCATTTGATATCATTTTAAATAAAAATTCCCAAAATATTTATAAAAATATTTTATTATAAAATAACCATAGAAGATTTTAAAGGAATATTGATAATGTATAATGGCTATGATTTCAAAAAAGGGAGGTCAATCCATATATGTTAAAAACATTTTTTTTTTACTTTTTAAAAAAGTTGAAAATAACCCTTACATGTAACTTACTTGTTTATTATTGATCCAAAAAGATAATAAATGGAATATAAATATGTAAAACCAAAACATAACTAGAGTATAATAAAATATATGGGGTTTAAAAGGTTAGGATCCTATAATTTTTGAAAATGAATTCTGAACATAAATAATCCTGAAATAAAATGAGATCATAACATAAATCCCTTACGAATTTAATAACTTTTGAATAAAAACACTTTAAAAGATTAAACATGAATTGAAACCTTAAATACTATGAATAAACATGAATAAATGATATAATATATCAAATGAAAAGTATATACATCGTATAAATTAAATTAGGTGTATAATATAAACATGTCTCATTGAACTGGAAATGAGACAAAATTACCCTTACCTTGGGTATATGCTTAGAAATACATGTTTTATTTTCTTATATGATGAATTTAAATTTATTATATACTTTATTAAGAACATTTTTCATCTTTATTCCATTTTTTAAGTTCATTTTATAATCATTTTAAATCTATTTATTGAATAGTTCTTACTTACATCAAATACTTTATGGTTTTTCAGTCAATTTCTCCAAAATTACTTCGGTATATTGTACATGGTTAAAGGTGTCATGAAATTGATAAATAATATCTATAGTTATAATAATTTCATGAATATAATTTTTATTCATTGTTTACAATTTTATAATCATCTATGTATAGTGATAATAGAATAATGAATCACATCACTTCATGAAGGTGGTAGTCCACAAGTACGCGCGAGAAACATTATCATTTTCAAAGAGATAGAAGGGTAAGAACGTAAATGATATATTAAATTTAAATAATAATAATTATATAATAAATATAATATATACTTCATTAATTCCATATTTATAACCATCCAATTAAAAATTTTATGAAAAATGAATTATAACTCTATGTGGAGATGGTAGGTTGTGCATACGCACGAGTGATGTTTTCGTTATCCATGGGATGGAAAGGAGGTGTAAAATGGTTGTACCATAATAATAATAAAATGTTAGTGTATTTTTTATACTATAATAATTATTTTAGGGTATATAAAATATATTTAGATGAATTATAAGAATAAATAAACTTTTAAAGAGTCAAGTAAGATGATTACCTCTTCTTTGAGAGACCTCCTTTAGCGTACACCTTAAGCATTCTTAGTATGGTCTTAGGGTAATACCATGAACTCAATAAATAATGGGAGTAAACTAGGAAGGTTTTGTGGGTAGGTATTGTCCAAGATTTATGGCTATAATTTTATGAATAATAAAGGAGAAGGGTTTCCCTTTTATAAGTGAGGGGAGGGACACACATGAAATTACTTGAAATATTTCAATAATATAAAGTCATTTTCTTATGAAAGTGGCTCTGAATTGTAACTGATTTAAATATTGAAAGGTTAAAATTTAAATCCAACCAACAAATTTGGTTTAATAAATTATTTCATGTTATTTTGAATCCTTATCCCTTTATTTTTAACCCTTTTAACCCATTTTACACTGAATAGAGGTGATAAATATTTACCATAATTACTATTAATTGTGGCCAAAAATTAAGTTAAACTTATTATATAATGGTAATTATAGTTTATAAAAATATGTAATACATTTTACATGATTCAACTCTAATAAGTTCAAAAATTACTTTTAATATAAGTTCACAAAATGCAATGAAAATAATTTTTAGAAAAATGATTGCATTAAGAATAAAAATACTTTTACAACAAAATAATGTATAATGTTAATTAAAAATGGAATTAATTATATTATTTTAAATCAAATGGAACTTATTTTTATTTCAAACCAAACTAAAACCAAAAGGTACCTTGTAAATACTTTATTAAAAGAAAAGAACTAAAAATAATTTTTAATTGAACAAAAACATTACTTAGATTTTCATAATATTAAGAATATATTTTAAGTTAAACATTATATTTTTATATGAATTGTATTACATATTTAATATATATATATATATATATTTATATAAAAATAGTGTAATATCCTATATTTTTTCTGGTATGTCCCTCTTGAGTTTTGGTTGAACCACTTTTATTTGGGTTTTCTTTTCTTCTTTAAACCTTGGTGGTTGAGTTTCTTTTGAGGATAGAGATATTTTGCTGGAGAAAATTAAATAAAGTTTAGGGATGTGTGTTTTCTTGAATTAATATAGTCTCTGTATAAATGGATCAAAGGTTTTTGAGTTTTCTCTATGGGTTTGGAAAGCTTCAGAGGTAGTTCGGGGTTTTCTATAGAATTTGGGTTGTGATCTATCTGTAGGACAATTTCACATAATGAATGGGTTGCATGATGTGAACATGTTTCCATGAACTTTTCAAGAACTAGTTCAAATTATGAAACATTTACACATCATAAAACCATTTCACATCATGAAATTGTTTATTGGGGTTATTTTAACCTGAGGTGATGCATTTTTCATTATATCTTATAAATTGGGAAATTCACATCATGAAAGGGGTTAACATCAAGAATATCTCAAGATCAGTGATTTAAAACCACACTATTCATATAAATTAGTTTCATTCATGTTGAATCTTTATCTCTCGAAGCATAAGGTTACTCTAGGTGATTTTTGAGTGATTCCTTCCTCTTTGGATGTCCTGTTCGAGAGTTCAATCTCTGATAAGTTCCTTAATCTAGTTTTTTCCTTGATTTTTTTATTATCAGTTATCATGATGTGATATATTTACCACCATTGAATTAGGTTTTTATCTTTATTGTGTGATCTAGGTTTTTCACATGTGATCACCATTTCCTTAATTCTTTATTGGCATTACCTATTGAGAGCATTTTTTTATCACCAGATTAAGGTGGGTGGTCTAAATCTTATCTCTTTTATCTGATTTAATGATCTATAGTATGTGAAATATGTGAAATCATTCGGATACACAAAGTGTGCAACCTAATAAATTGGATAAACCCTATTAAATATTTATCCTTTATCCTTTTATATTGTTCATTGGATCCCATTAAGTCCATAGTCATGGAGACTGAGACCCGCGGCCACCGGATAGGCATTTTATCCTTAGTCCTTATAGAGACTTGGTTAGTTTGATATTAGATCCCTGAGATATTTTGGAAAAATTGATTGATTGTTGGCTTAATCTTATGAATTTTCCTAACATATAATTTGTTTGTTTTCTTAAGGTATAATCACCTCATCTAAATTTGGTTAACTGATATGTTAATAGACATAGGTTTAAATGGTAAATTAAATAGGATTGATATATTTATGAGGATAATTGGAAACCTGGATTTATGAAACATAATTATCTAGACAAATGATAATTTTATGAATTGATCATTATGTCGTATGGTGATATATTTTGTATTTTTTGGGGGAATTGTGAATTTTTTCTTATATTTTGATCTTATGTGACATCAATTGCGATTAATTCCTAAGGGTGGGATACTTATTCGCATGTTAAGTTTATCTGGATACAAATATTGATTTATGTTGATGCCTAAGGGAATGGTGCATTATTCATACCACCTGAGGGATCAACAGGTTTACTTTATGCATAATATTAATTTATTAAATTAATACTTTGTTTATCACTATATTTCATGAACTATATTTCTCACACTGGATTATTTAGACATGGTGGTGTCAACCTACTGAGTTGTACTCACACCCTAGATGATCCATCATTTGGTACCTATATTGATTTCATGGATTTAGGTTTGGAAATGGGAAAGGAACCCTGTTGTTGATTTATAGCTTGTTAGATGGGTTGGATCTTGGAGATGGGACCGACATGGGGTTCGAGACTGGGGTATTTTAGAGTCTTTGTTTGATTCTAATTGTCCTTTATCTGTATGAATTTCTTTATGTAATTTATTTACATTTAGTATGTCATTACATTATACTATTTGTATTTGTATTTATTAAGTTTTTCCTTTATCATATTTGTTTTTCAATTAAATTATTCATATTGTTTCCATTATTTATACTCCTCTGCTATTATTTTTACACTCTCATTATGACTCTTTACTAGAGGTTATAGTCTCCCCATTATGTTCAGTACACCATCACTACTATTTGGTAGCCTCTGGAATACAGGGAGGTGCACCTGAGGTCACATAGACAACCAAATCAGTCACTTCAGGGAGCATCAGTTTGGGGACATTACAAAGTAGTATCAAAGGCATCAGGTTTTTCTTTTCTAGTGCTTTACTATTTGGGAAATTTGGAGAGGATACTAGGATTTGTTGGGAAATTGTAATGAGGTTGTGAATTAGAGTATCTAACCCATATATGGGGAAAATGTGAGTTCCTAAGGATAGTATTGTGGTTCATGATTTTTTATTATTATGATTAATATTATTTCACCTTGGTTGATTTACATATTGTGTTATTTTGATGTTTCATTAGATTTTTACTTATGGATTAGTATGGTGCGACATGAGTATGAATGCATCATGAAAAGAACATAGGGATATATATTAACATACATTGTTCATTATAGGGACATATTTATTGCATGTGATATATTTTAATGTAAGAACTATGAAATTATAACCCTTGATATACTTGATAAATGAATGAATGAAATTGTTATGTCATGCCAATTCACTTGTTAAGCCATGTTTAGAGAGACCATGAGTCAGTGTTTCTATATTGTTGTCAAATTTTGAGGTTTTCCTTGTTAATACTCATTGTTTTAAGAAGTTTTTTTGTCTTGAAGATAAAATTTATTCTCATCATATTTGAATTGCACATTATGGGAGAAGAAATCAGCATTCTTCTAACGCAGCTAAACCAGGGATTCTTATAGATTCTAAGAATCATATGGATGATCAACTCTATGATAGCTTCCTAAGGTTCAGGTGATCCATGGAAAGGGATATTTTTCTCACCGTTCCTTTGATGTCTGAGTTGATGATAGAGTTCTAGATATGTCTTCTACCTACATTCATAAGGTAGGGAGGCCCCGAGGTAGTTGAGTTCTGGATTGATTCATTCTAGATGATCTTCAAGAATCTCAAGACAGCCACATATAGAAGGGTGAATCTTTCTGAAAACATGCTTCATAGACCTTCCAAGCATTGGTGGGAAATTCTGTATAAATCTAGACAGTAAGGGGATTTTTCCTAGAATGAAATCAAGGAAATGTTTTTAAGACACTTCTATCCTGAGATGTTCAAGGATGAGAAGCCTCACAAGTTCATGCACCTGAAATAGGAGATATTTTCAGTTGTGACATCCCAAATCAGATTCCATTAAATGGTTCCCCAAGCTGGTGGGACACATAGCCTCAAGTTTACATTCCCATATGATAGAGGCTTCTAACTAGCATCAAGGGTCTGAGGTGGTACAATGGGGAGACTATACCTTCATGATCAGAGTGGCACAACAATGTAATAATTGATAAATAGAATAATAATAATAAATAACTGACATTGGAAGGTAATTAATCCAAAAATAATAAATAACTAACATCTAGTATAATATGTAAAATGATGATATGTCATGTGTCTATTAAAATTAAGCAGGCAGGCATGCCCGCAGGCATGGCCGAAGGCATGAAATACAGTACACAAATCAAAATAACAAAAAGACTAAAAAGATTATATCCAATACCATCATGATCCATGGACCAGCCTTTTACTCCCCTCCTTCCATGCTATAACCAAATCAAGTATCAATAACTAGGTGTTTTCTCCTATCCCTACCAACATCCACATAATATTCTCAAGTACCATCAGTGGACCAGATAGGTTGTGGGATAAACTCAGTAGGAAACCACAAATAGTGTCTATAAATATCCAATCAGTGCATATAATATGGAAGTTCATTGGTAATTATAAGTAGTAATAAGAGCTATAGAGGGTCGACTAGGGTTCCATAGGGATATCAGGCTGATAGTACCTACTTTATCCTAAGATGGATAACCTCTGAACAAGTAACCAAGTGTATACACATATATGGACTATATATGTAGTGATTTTTGTGGCCATATATGTGGAAAATGCTACTATCCTGAACCCAAGGCGTAACTCAGTCATCCATGGCTGCAGTATGAGTCTCAAAAGTATCAAGGGAATCCATTCCCATTATCATAGTAGTAGGGTATTCATTCCCAAATCATAATAGTGGTGTCAGCATGCTCAGTATCATATCCATAAGGTTCACCATGCATGTATATAACAGTAAGGGTCATCATTCCCATATATAATAGTAAGAGTCATCATTCTCATATCATATCAATAGGGTCTCTATGATTATATATAACAGTAAGGGTCATCGTGACCTGTATAATATCACTAGGGTCACCATTCCCAAATCATATCACTAGGGTTTCAATTCCCAAATCATATCACTAGGGTCACCATGCCCAAATAATAACAATGGGATCAACATTCCCATATATAAAAATTAATTAGGGTAATTGTGCCCATATATCATATCAGTAGAAGGGACCCCATGCCCATACATAACCACAATAAAAGGGTTGTCATGCACGCATATTAAAATTGTAAAATGGAATCCATGCCCAATTATAATTAATCATAGGGGTCATTTTTATCACTATCATATCAGTGAAAATATACAATGTCCTTAATATGAGCCAATAGGTAGTTCGTAATTCAATGACATTATTTTTTAATAAGAATGTGACAATTTTTCAATCTAAAACATGTGACTCGGTCATACCACTCACTTTCATTCAATTCATTATAGATTTATAGGAGTTTTAGTCATGATACACCACAACAATTATCCATTTCATTTATGATGTCATAGTTTAGAAGTCAAATCAAATGCAAAAATAGATTTTTTGGGTATATAACCATGAAGTTCAATTAATCATTTAAAGGGAACACCCCATGGGGTGACTCACATTGAGGTTGGCTACATCCAATATCTTGTATGATCTATAAGTGTCATTATATTCAAAAATAATGCAACCAATTTAACACCAATTAATTTTAGGGTAAACGAATAGTGAAACCGATGTATGTCACAATGGAACATACTATAAATAATCTAAAATTTGAGGGATAAGAACTAGACCACCTACCTTATGCCTGTAGAGGATAAATCATCCAGTTTCAGCATTTGGTTTGGTCCATATTAAGAGAAAATGGAAAATCAAATGGACACCCTGAAAATGGTACATATGATTATACTTCGAAATAACTCCAATGAAATAAATACAAACAAATAAAGGCATAATATTAATATAGTACTTATCATTGTTCATCTGACGAGATGATAAAAATTCAAATCAGAGTTTGGATGGAAGTTTTATCCTCAAAACTGGATTTATGGAGGCTTTATCTCAAAAGGGGGAAGAATGGTGGTCTCTTATCTGCTGGAATGAAGAAAGGAAGAGTAGTGGTAAGTTTATAATTCATTAAGGGAATTTTGGTAAATTTTCTCAATTTACTGGGTCACATGATTTGGATGCATAATTTTCCAAACTGTGCCCCAACCGTGCTTAGGACGCTATCTATAAAAGGGATATGTATGGTCTATATGCACGATTTAGAAAACCATGCGTAAACCATGCAACATTCCTCTACTAAAAATTAACATAGAATCTTCATGAGTGTGTGGACCTGAGTGTGTGGTTATGGAAAATCATGCACCCTATTTTTCTCACTGAAAAACCCCACATAGTTAGTATAAACCATGCTGTCTAGGCTACATGGTCTCTACTAATCATGAGGATCTATGCTTTCTTCCACTGGTTGGGGTTTTGGGATCCGAACAATCCCAGAACACCCTAGTTTCCTATGTAGCCTCACTAGGAATATATATTAGGTCAAAACCAAATAATTTGACCAAAAATGAAATGATACATACCTCATAGAAAATTCAGGTTCTTATAGTCTTCCCCCTTAAAGGAACACATCCCCAAGTTTCCCTTCCAAGGGTGGTAAAACACTGTCTGAGAACAACTCTGGCCACTAAACACATACGCTAGCCTCCCACTCCCAAGTCTCATCATGTACCCGGCTTTACTACTATAGTACCCATACTAAAGGGACAAACCAGCCTTATATATCCTTCATTATCTGATCAAAGATGCATATAGGATACTCTTCAAAAGAAGAATCAATATCCAGCTCAATATCCTTAGGATCAAAAGTATGAGATGGGTTTTCATGATAACGTTGAATCTATGAAATGTGGAAGATTTCATGCATGGAAAAGTACTTATAAGGTAATAAAAACTAATAGTCTATTGGCCTAACTCTCTCCAGGATCTCAAATTAACTAACATAATGAGGTGACAGATTCTATTTCCACTATATCTGTCTATTCCCAAGTCTAGGTGACATCTG
This sequence comes from Viscum album, assembly GCA_963277665.1. Classification (NCBI taxonomy): domain Eukaryota; kingdom Viridiplantae; phylum Streptophyta; class Magnoliopsida; order Santalales; family Viscaceae; genus Viscum; species Viscum album. The sequence continues at coordinate 1,844,992,355 of OY728136.1, forward strand.
TAAAAATACACAATCCCCAACCTTGAACTCCAGAGGTCATCGACAATGATTGGAATAATATTTATATATATATTGAGTGGTATACATACACTTTATGATCAGTTGTACCAGCTCTAAGGTATCCTGCATGAGATGTGGACCTATTATAACTTTCTCTCCTACCTCTAACCAGCACAGGGGTGAATGGCATGGCCTACCATACAAGGCCTCATAAGGATCCATCTGAATTCTTTCCTGGAATCTCTTATTGTAGTAAAACTCAATGAGAGGGATTTGATTCTCCTAATAACCGCTGAAATAAAGGATTCATGATCAAATCATATCCTATAAAACCTGTATAGTCCATTTTGAATGTCCATATATTTGGGGGTGAAAGGTTGTGCTCGGAAGCACCTGTATACCCAAGTCTCTATGTAACCCCTAAAAGAACCTTGATGTGGAACAAACATACCTCTATAAAATTATAGTATGAGGGATATCATTTAGTTATATAATATCGTAGACATACAATCTCCCAATCTCATCAACTGAGAAAGTCTCCTAGATATAAAATAATTGGGATACTTTCATCAGTCAATCCATGACTACCCAAACCACATTGTAACCTTAAGGAAACCTTGGTAAGATGAATAAAAAATACATCACACAATATTCCCATTTCCATTCATATACCAGTAACAGATGTAAAAAACTAGTGGGTTTTTGGTTTTCCACCTTCACCTACTGATATGTGGAACACCTAGTGATAAAACCTATTATTTGACATTTCATCCCTAGACACCAATACTGACAGCACATATCACGATACATTTTGGAGATAACCAGGTGAACTTCCCACTGAGAATCATGTGAATCACACATCATCTCCTCTCTCATTTCTATAGAAACCTAGATACTCCCATTTATATGTAGGATGGTGTAACAGCCCAAGATTTTATAAAAAAAATATTCTTTTTAATTTTATTAATGTCTTGTGTTGTACGCTACACCAAAAGGAGCTTGCACAACACACATCCTTGACTTGTCTTGCATTACACGCAATTGCGACCTTCCTCGATAGCGTGTGTAGTACGCAATACCGAGTTTCACTAAACAATGATATGCTATAAAAATATTATTAAAACTAGCCGTTATGAATAGTAATAACCACTTTTTGAAATACAGTAAATCTTATTTTTCAAAATGAACTTTATTTTTGGATTCGGAGTATCGAATTTAGCCTAAGGTAAAATTTTGGTACTTTTCGGATAACTTTCATATTCTGATGAATAGTGAAAATTACTAAATTATAATTAAAAACAACTTTTTTAATCGAAATAATTAATAGTGATAAATCATTAATTTGAGTGGTTTTAAAGTATATTTAGAATATATTTTTACAATTTAATACAATGTTGGTCATTGGATGTAATTGCACATTTAAACCAGACATAAACAAGTGTCAATCTTTTGATAGATATTGTTTCTTAAAAACACGCTATTTGTTTTAACAGCGGGATTTAATTATAAAATTAATTAATGCAACTTTTATGTTATGAATTTGGTAAAATAGACTTCATTTTTGAATTCGGAATATGAAATATAGCTTGGGATGAAATTTTGGCATTATTCTGAAAAACATCAATTTTTGATGAATAGTGAAACTACTAAGTGGTAGGTTAAAAACTGAATTTTGCATAAAACTTAATTTTACCGCTTCTGTGAATGGAATTTCGAAAATCCGAGAGACACGGTTAATATCAAGGACTAAAATGTGGTTCAATGAGATGAAAATAATTTTTTGGTGAATAGTAACTTTTTACTTTTTTTTACCGCGGTTAATAGTAAATAGGGTAACTAAGGGTAAATATGATATCACTATTACCCTAACACATGTCCTAATTCTATTGGACAAGTGTAATTCGACCAAAAACAAACATAGGAATAAAATATGACCATTTAGGCCCACTTGGATTAGATTAGGACATTTATTATTAATTTATTTAAAGAAGGGTTAAAATAGCTAAAATCAAAGTTTAATAAGTAAATCATTTTTAATATGGGGTTATACATAAGATAAATTCGATTGTAAATATTCATTAGAAAGCTAAAAAGATTTCCTACATGATGGTATTTTATTTGTAATTTTTAGACATCAAATAATTTAATTTATTTATGACACAACGATGATGCAGTAATTATCTTATTAATGAAATATTGACATAATTGATGTTATAAACACCAAAATAAATGTAATTTAAGACTTTTTATGAATTCCACTAATTTTCTAGGTTACTATGATATATTATTGTTGATTTAATCAACTTTTTTCGAACATATAATTCTGTTATGACTTTCACAAAAATCATATATCAAATAGTGTCAAAATTGACACAAAATAGTTTTTAAATCAAATATTATATTATTAATTGTTATTTTATTCCTAAAAATCTAAGGTTCGGCCAAATGACTTAGATAAGGATATATGTATTAATAATATACAATTTGGGGTTCTTTTGGCATGTTAGAGTAAGTTTATTAACCATATAGTGAAAGAAAACAAAAAGACACGGTAAAAGTTAAATTATTTAACTTAGAGTTAAATCTAATTGATAAGGTTAAAATAATACCCTAAACTTGTCTAAATTCTATTGGTTGATAGGATTTCGACCCATCCCCACTTTAGCTTCTAAATAAGACCCTTTGGAACCATTATAAACCGATTTTGACTTTAATATAAAATAATATTTTGAGATATTCCTAAGGTGCCCCTCTCCTCCCCTATAAAAGGACACCTCCTCCCCCTCCTCCTCACACCAATTTGAGAACTCAAGCTCGGCCAACCCCTGCCAAAATCTCTTCTCCACTTCCCTAGAAACATCCTAGAGGTTCTGGTCTTCCTCAAAGACCAATTCTAGTGCCCTAAGAAGAGGTCTCAAAGAGGCACTTCAAAGAAGAGGTAATTACCGTTACCAATTCTTTCATCTTTATTTCTTCTTCCACTTCTTCTTCTTAGGTTGTTTCATTATAAAGTAATAACATCAGTATCACTAATATACTGATATGTTATTATAAGTATGAAACAACCCTATTTCACCATCTATCCATCCTACGGAAAAAGAAATCATCGCTCGTGCGTACGTACGGAATACCGTCTCCACGACGCGATGAGATTCATTCTCCATGTTAACCATTTAAGAATGATTATGATGTATATATAAGAAATAATAATGAAATATATGACATTATAAAGCTACTGGATTTATGTATATATATACATATGTATGTCATCTACTTACTTCCATTTCAAGACAATAAGGAAAGGAAAACAGCGTTCATGCGTACGTACGGACTACCGTCTCCATGAACGGTGTTTTTCATTTTATTTATATACCTATTATATATATATATACTGAATATATATGATATATAAATCATATTTTATATTCTGGAAGTAAGTAAATCATGATATAAGTAATAATGATGTCAATAACAACAAGTCAAAACACCTACGATAAATGAAACGATTTTACCCAAAACGCTTCTTTAACATGGAATTTACAAAAGAACGGGTAATATAATGTCATAAGTAAACCATATATCATATCATAACAATGAATATGATTCTGTAATAAGTCAATAACATGATTTAAATCATTATACAGGAGGTTCGGACACTTACAAAGCAAGTCGGACCTAAGGTAAGGGAAATATCACAATCTCATTTTTTATCCGAGATTGTTTATACTTTGGTATTTACTGGGGTGTATTTTATCATCCAAATCCAAGTTTCTTAAATATGTAATATTATTTCCACCCACCTACAATTGTTTAAATCCAATTTTACCCTTCGGTGAGTTTTTAGTAAAAGATATGAAAGGAATCTTTTGTCGTTTTTTTTTATACGAGGTACTTTTTGACTTTTCCGACAAAAGTACGAGAAGAATGTTTTTTTTAACTTATACGGCACGAACGGATTTCTACTGTTTTATAAAGCCTTATTTTCATGAAGCTTCCTCTAAAATATTTCATGACTATTTTCAATAAAATCTCTTTCTTTTAAAATTGCATGATGTTTTGTGAAAAGAAATTGATTTTGAAGAAGAAAGGATATTTTCCTCAAGAATTCAATTCAAGTGTTTTATCAAAATTATTTTCCATATAAGATAATAAAGGGTTCTGTTTCTATCCATATTTTTACATTGATTTTACTATGTTGTGATGGAATTATGTTTATGAATTCCTTTATCTTATATGAATGGTTTTATGATGTCATGTTGTTTAAGAATCCCATTTTTATTACATGGGTTATGCAATGATGTATGATTTATGATTTTGTGGCACACATAAGAAAGGATTCATTAAGAGATGGGTGGGACCTATATCTCCCTCCAATGCATTGGGTAAAGATTTCATATCTCATGAGATAGACATGGCTGGAATGGTAGGTTATACCGGTTCAGTGAAACAGGACTGAAACGAGGATTACTCGATTCAGAAAGGGACTTTGTCCACTAAGATAGTCTTGGCAATGAGTCTTGACTAACAAGAAATGATTCTCTATGATTATGTGTGTATGCCACAATGAGTAATGTTTTAAGTTATGGTTTCATTTTCACTACTATGATTTATCCCATGTTATGAAATTATGCTCTCTTTTGCAGGTTAAGATTTCCAAAAATGTTATGTTCTTATGAAAATTATGTGATTGATATTTCTTTTGTTTACCCTTACTGAGCATTTGAGCTCACCCTTTTATGTTTTCTTTTCCCCAGGATATAAAGAAAGGTTTTAGGTAAAAAAAAGGGAAGATCTTTGTGGGAGATTTTGAAGATCTTTCACCAGGATTAGAAGATTACGTTCCGAGTTTCCAAAGACACTAAACTATTACGATCCTTGTGTGTGTATTTTTGTTATGTACTAAGTATTCCGCAAATGTAATGTAATGTCCATGTACGATAAGCTTCGGGTCTCTACAGTTGGTATCAGAGGAAAGGTTTAGTCAACCTTTGGAAACTAGGATGCGAAAACGTTAGTGAGATACCTAGAGATATTTCTAAGGTATGTCTAGGGATGTCTCTAAGGTTAAGTATACGTATAGGTTATAGTAATAGAATTACGCTAACGATCATAGAATTAAACCTAAGATGTTGGATATTGAAGGTACTCCCCCTTTATTATGTTGTTTTCCCTAGCATGATTTTTGCCTCTCACACTATTCTTTATGGGTTTTAGACGATGGCTGGAACCCGAAGGAACCGTGTTGATCAATGCAATGGACAATGCAATGATTGCCCTCCTGAACAAACAAATGTTATGGGAGATGGAGTGCAAAATCTTATTGCTATACTTACACAAGCTATGAATCATTCTGGACTTCCAAATGAGCAGAGATGGGAACAATATTCTATTGAGTCCTTCATGAGGCAACGTCCACCTTCTTTCAGTGGGTCTACTGATCCATTAGTTGCTGAACAATGGATTAGTACTACTGAAAAGATATTTTCAGTTCTTCAATGTTCTGAACATGATAAATTCATCTTAGCAGTATATCGTTTGGAAGGTGAAGCTGATCAATGGAGGAATCTTATCAAGAATACGAGGCCAAGAGATGAAATTGAGTCCATGGAATGGGACGAGTTCAAGAACTTGTTTTTCAGTAAGTACTTCCCTCGTATTCTTCGAACAAAGATGGAGAAAGAGTTTCTTGAACTGAAGCAAAGGGATGATGAATCTGTTGGTACCTATGAAGCAAATTTTACAAGACTTGCAAGGTATGCTTCTGGAATTATCATCCAACCTGAAAGTAAAGTTGATCGATTTTTCAGTGGCTTAAAACCAAGTCTTCGAAGGGCATTAGCTATAAGAGACTTCAGTAGCTATGAAGAAATTGTGCGTTGTGCTATCAAGGTAGAAATGGAAGTTGGTGTTACATATCCATCTCATGGTTTTGACAAGAAACGAAAGATGGAGTTCAAGGAGAAATCCCAGAATAATGGTGAAAAGAAGATGAATGTTTCCTTATGCACAAAGTGTGGAAAGAAGCATGGTGGAGATTGTCTTAAAGGGACTAGAAAATGTTTTAAGTGTGGACAAGAAGGTCATCGAGCAGCTGAGTGTCGAAGTAATGGAAAAAGGTTTTCTAATGATGTGAATAAAGCAAACACTGCAGAGAACGCACTACCAACACTTCAATGCTTCAAGTGCAAAGAAATGGGGAATTATGCTAATAATTTCCTTAATCCAAGGGTTAGTGATGATCAACATGAGCAACCACTTAAGGCAAAGGACAAAGGGAAGTCACATGCGATCACTATTGGCGATGTTAAATATGACAATGATGTGGTGGAATGATTAAGTGTTTATGTAATGGGATTCCAAAATAATGTTTTATCATGGAGTATTGGAATATTTATGTATTGGTCTAATGTGGTATTCAAAGTGATTGAGATATTATGCGCATAATGAAGGGAAAATGAGAAAATTAATTGTTTAACAGTATTCATGATCTCATGATTGATATAAGGACTAAGTGATATCATGGTTTGAGTATATAGAATTTTGAGGATTTTGGTATGTGGAAAGTGTTAACTTTTAACTGCACTCATGTTTTCACTAAGGTATTCAAGAGAATACACGATTAAGGACTTTGAGTGTTTGGAATGTGACCAACTAGACATATCTTATGATATGTGGGGATCAACGACACTATTAAATCTCTGGAAATCATTGTCACTATATTATGAGAGTGGACTGCAGTATTATGTATAAGCCTAAAGATTAGACTGGATTATGTTGGACATAAGTTAGTATTGTTTAAGGATAGAATATTTTCGATATTATTGATGGGATGTTATAGTAACGTAGTTTTAGAAAAAGGGACAACCTACAGGACGGGCGACAGCCCATCGCTTCGGACAAGGCTGTAGGAATCGAACCCACAACCGAAGTGCGACTGGCCTTTATCGCCTACCACTAGCCTACAGGAAGTCCCTGTTTAGTAGAAACTAGTTTTATTATATTAAGCAGTATGATATATGAAGTATAAGTCCATATGTGATTAATCTCACTATAGATCGACTTATGTATATAATTTTGCTAACCTTTTGTTTGAAACAGATGGAATGACCCGTCATTCTATCACATGATCTGCTAACACTTCACGAATAACAAATTCAACTTCATTTATTTAAGAGATGAAGTGGAAATTGTTAAAGGCACGAACAACAGTGAGATTGTACCAAAATAAAGTAAGTATTTATTCTAATTCAAATTCTTTAACTTTAGGGAAATGATCTTGAAAACCAAAAATGTTGTCCTAGTTCTCTTATACCTGATGAATCAGATGGTACCTTATATCATCACAAATCTATGGATTTGTGATTACTGGCTTTTCCATAGCCATGTTCTCTACCACTCTCCATCAGAACATGATGCTTAGATTTCTCTTCCATATCCATATTTTCACCTATGTGGAAACCCAGTGATTAGTTTATTTGGGTAATCGTTACATTTCATACTTTAGTTTTTAAAGCCAAGTTTTGGTATTCCCTTTTACTATGTGGGTTTCTATTAAAGAAACTTTCAAATAGTAAACCATTTATAACCCCGACGAATTTTGAGGGCGAAATTCATTTTAAGGGGGGTAGAATGTAACAGCCCAAGATTTTATAAAAAAAATATTCTTTTTAATTTTATTAATGTCTTGTGTTGTACGCTACACCAAAAGGAGCTTGCACAACACACATCCTTGACTTGTCTTGCATTACACGCAATCGCGACCTTCCTCGATAGCGTGTGTAGTACGCAATACCGAGTTTCACTAAACAATGATATGCTATAAAAATATTATTAAAACTAGCCGTTATGAATAGTAATAACCACTTTTTGAAATACAGTAAATCTTATTTTTCAAAATGAACTTTATTTTTGGATTCGGAGTATCGAATTTAGCCTAAGGTAAAATTTTGGTACTTTTCGGATAACTTTCATATTCTGATGAATAGTGAAAATTACTAAATTATAATTAAAAACAACTTTTTTAATCGAAATAATTAATAGTGATAAATCATTAATTTGAGTGGTTTTAAAGTATATTTAGAATATATTTTTACAATTTAATACAATGTTGGTCATTGGATGTAATTGCACATTTAAACCAGACATAAACAAGTGTCAATCTTTTGATAGATATTGTTTCTTAAAAACACGTTATTTGTTTTAACAGCGGGATTTAATTATAAAATTAATTAATGCAACTTTTATGTTATGAATTTGGTAAAATAGACTTCATTTTTGAATTCGGAATATGAAATATAGCTTGGGATGAAATTTTGGCATTATTCTGAAAAACATCAATTTTTGATGAATAGTGAAACTACTAAGTGGTAGGTTAAAAACTGAATTTTGCATAAAACTTAATTTTACCGCTTCTGTGAATGGAATTTCGAAAATCCGAGAGACACGGTTAATATCAAGGACTAAAATGTGGTTCAATGAGATGAAAATAATTTTTTGGTGAATAGTAACTTTTTACTTTTTTTTACCGCGGTTAATAGTAAATAGGGTAACTAAGGGTAAATATGATATCACTATTACCCTAACACATGTCCTAATTCTATTGGACAAGTGTAATTCGACCAAAAACAAACATAGGAATAAAATATGACCATTTAGGCCCACTTGGATTAGATTAGGACATTTATTATTAATTTATTTAAAGAAGGGTTAAAATAGCTAAAATCAAAGTTTAATAAGTAAATCATTTTTAATATGGGGTTATACATAAGATAAATTCGATTGTAAATATTCATTAGAAATCTAAAAAGATTTCCTACATGATGGTATTTTATTTGTAATTTTTAGACATCAAATAATTTAATTTATTTATGACACAACGATGATGCAGTAATTATCTTATTAATGAAATATTGACATAATTGATGTTATAAACACCAAAATAAATGTAATTTAAGACTTTTTATGAATTACACTAATTTTCTAGGTTACTATGATATATTAGTGTTGATTTAATCAACTTTTTTCGAACATATAATTCTGTTATGACTTTCACAAAAATCATATATCAAATAGTGTCAAAATTGACACAAAATAGTTTTTAAATCAAATATTATATTATTAATTGTTATTTTATTCCTAAAAATCTAAGGTTCGGCCAAATGACTTAGATAAGGATATATGTATTAATAATATACAATTTGGGGTTCGTTTGGCATGTTAGAGTAAGTTTATTAACCATATAGTGAAAGAAAACAAAAAGACACGGTAAAAGTTAAATTATTTAACTTAGAATTAAATCTAATTGATAAGGTTAAAATAATACCCTAAACTTGTCTAAATTCTATTGGTTGATAGGATTTCGACCCATCCCCACTTTAGCTTCGAAATAAGACCCTTTGGAACCATTATAAACCGATTTTGACTTTAATATAAAATAATATTTTGAGATATTCCTAAGGTGCCCCTCTCCTCCCCTATAAAAGGACACCTCCTCCCCCTCCTCCTCACACCAATTTGAGAACTCAAGCTCGGCCAACCCCTGCCAAAATCTCTTCTCCACTTCCCTAGCAACATCCTAGAGGTTCTGGTCTTCCTCAAAGACCAATTCTAGTGCCCTAAGAAGAGGTCTCAAAGAGGCACTTCAAAGAAGAGGTAATTACCGTTACCAATTCTTTCATCTTTATTTCTTCTTCCACTTCTTCTTCTTAGGTTGTTTCATTATAAAGTAATAACATCAGTATCACTAATATACTGATATGTTATTATAAGTATGAAACAACCCTATTTCACCATCTATCCATCCTACGGAAAAAGAAATCATCGCTCGTGCGTACGTACGGAATACCGTCTCCACGACGCGATGAGATTCATTCTCCATGTTAACCATTTAAGAATGATTATGATGTATATATAAGAAATAATAATGAAATATATGACATTATAAAGCTACTGGATTTATGTATATATATACATATGTATGTCATCTACTTACTTCCATTTCAAGACAATAAGGAAAGGAAAACAGCGTTCATGCGTACGTACGGACTACCGTCTCCATGAACGGTGTTTTTCATTTTATTTATATACCTATTATATATATATATATACTGAATATATATGATATATAAATCATATTTTATATTCTGGAAGTAAGTAAATCATGATATAAGTAATAATGATGTCAATAACAACAAGTCAAAACACCTACGATAAATGAAACGATTTTACCCAAAACGCTTCTTTAACATGGAATTTACAAAAGAACGGGTAATATAATGTCATAAGTAAACCATATATCATATCATAACAATGAATATGATTCTGTAATAAGTCAATAACATGATTTAAATCATTATACAGGAGGTTCGGACACTTACAAAGCAAGTCGGACCTAAGGTAAGGGAAATATCACAATCTCATTTTTTATCCGAGATTGTTTATACTTTGGTATTTACTGGGGTGTATTTTATCATCCAAATCCAAGTTTCTTAAATATGTAATATTATTTCCACCCACCTACAATTGTTTAAATCCAATTTTACCCTTCGGTGAGTTTTTAGTAAAAGATATGAAAGGAATCTTTTGTCGTTTTTTTATACGAGGTACTTTTTGACTTTTCCGACAAAAGTACGAGAAGAATGTTTTTTTTAACTTATACGGCACGAACGGATTTCTACTGTTTTATAAAGCCTTATTTTCATGAAGCTTCCTCTAAAATATTTCATGACTATTTTCAATAAAATCTCTTTCTTTTAAAATTGCATGATGTTTTGTGAAAAGAAATTGATTTTGAAGAAGAAAGGATATTTTCCTCAAGAATTCAATTCAAGTGTTTTATCAAAATTATTTTCCATATAAGATAATAAAGGGTTCTGTTTCTATCCATATTTTTACATTGATTTTACTATGTTGTGATGGAATTATGTTTATGAATTCCTTTATCTTATATGAATGGTTTTATGATGTCATGTTGTTTAAGAATCCCATTTTTATTACATGGGTTATGCAATGATGTATGATTTATGATTTTGTGGCACACATAAGAAAGGATTCATTAAGAGATGGGTGGGATCTATATCTCCCTCCAATGCATTGGGTAAAGATTTCATATCTCATGAGATAGACATGGCTGGAATGGTAGGTTATACCGGTTCAGTGAAACAGGACTGAAACGAGGATTACTCGATTCAGAAAGGGACTTTGTCCACTAAGATAGTCTTGGCAATGAGTCTTGACTAACAAGAAATGATTCTCTATGATTATGTGTGTATGCCACAATGAGTAATGTTTTAAGTTATGGTTTCATTTTCACTACTATGATTTATCCCATGTTATGAAATTATGCTCTCTTTTGCAGGTTAAGATTTCCAAAAATGTTATGTTCTTATGAAAATTATGTGATTGATATTTATTTTGTTTACCCTTACTGAGCATTTGAGCTCACCCTTTTATGTTTTCTTTTCCCCAGGATATAAAGAAAGGTTTTAGGTAAAAAAAAGGGAAGATCTTTGTGGGAGATTTTGAAGATCTTTCACCAGGATTAGAAGATTACGTTCCGAGTTTCCAAAGACACTAAACTATTACGATCCTTGTGTGTGTATTTTTGTTATGTACTAAGTATTCCGCAAATGTAATGTAATGTCCATGTACGATAAGCTTCGGGTCTCTACAGATGGAATCTTTGTCGATAGACCGATCCGAACATGGGTCCTCACCAAAAATAATCTCTCATAGGACCAAGCCTTCAAGATCTGAAAACTACCTCATATTCACTCTCTATAGAAGTGAAGAGTCACTGATAGTGATGAAAGTAAAAACTATCCATGATGGACTTGAACCTCTATGTGAATCTCATAAAATAGGGCCATAAACTTCCACTCGCTACTAGCCTCCTGAACTGCCTATGTCTGAGTCCTTTTGTTCAGAGCATCAGTAACAACATTTCCTTTCCCAAGAATATTGGAAAGCTCAAATTAAAAATGCTAAATGTATTCAAATCATATTTTATGGATAAGGTTTAAGTCACTCTATATGAAAATATACTTGAGGATTTTATGGTCTATGAACAACAAAAAATGTTCTCCCAATAGGTAATACCTCCAACAATTAAAGGCATGAACAACAACTTCCAACTCAAGATCGTGTGTTAGGTAATTCCACCCATGAGGCCTCAACTGTTGTGACCCCTTTATAACAAATCAATCTTTCTGTATTAGAAAATATCCTAGATCAACACTTTATGTATCACAATACACTATATATCTTCTTCTCGGATCTAGAAAAATCAGAAGCAATGCTAAAGTCAGTGTCCCTTTCAGCTCCTAAAATGATATCTCACAGAATTATGACTATATAAACTCCACAACCTTATTAGTAAATCCTATAAGAGGTGATTCTAATCATGAGAATCATTGTATGGATATTCTATAATAATCATTTATCCCCAAGAAACTTTGTATATCAAATATGTTCTTGGGATGATACTAGGTAACTGCAACACTCACCTTCTCTGGGTCAATTGATGATCCTGACTCTGAGATAATATGACCCAATAAGTGAACCATTACAATATAGAATTGATATTTACTAAGTTTAGAATACATCTAGTTCTCTCTCAGTGTATTCAATATGATCTCAAGAGGTTTGGAATGGTCTCTATGATTATTAGAATACACTAAGATGTCGTCTACAAAGACCATGATAAATTAATCCAAATAGGGATGGAAACTCTATTCATCAAAGCCATGAAAATGGTGGGAATATTCATAAGATCATACGGCATAACCAAATACTCATGTAAACCATACTGACTATGGAAAGTCATACATGGTATATCTAAATTCTTGACTTGAACCTGATGATTTCCCGATATCAAGTCGATTTTTTAGAAAAAACTTTCTCCTATGATATGGTTGAATATATCATCTATACATGGTAAGGGTTACCAATTCTTAAACATTAATTGGTTAAAATTTCAGTAATCCACACAAAGCCTAAGGTTTCCGTCCACCTTCTTGAAGAAAAGGACCAATGAACCCCAAGAAGAAGGGTTGGGCCGTATAAAACCATTATCTTATAAGTCCTCTAGATACCTCTTAAACCCATACAACTCAGTAGTATTAATATTTTAAGGAGGAATAGATATCAGTGTAGCTCTAGGAACTATCTCAATAGTAGAATCTACCTCTCTCTTAAGAGGTAGTATGGAAAATTTTTCGGGGAAAATATCCATGAATCGATCGACTATAGGAGAGAACTCAGCCTAATGTAATCCCTGATCATCCATAAAAAGGCTAGAAATCTAGGTTTTCATTCCACCTAGATTAAGATTATATGTTCCTATGATAACTTCCTAGATATCCCACTCTCCCTTGTGAATATAATTGCTGCCCTCTGGTGATGTAAAAAACACCCTATGGCGATAACAATCCACATAGACATGATAGGGGACCAACCACTCTATCTTGAGAATGACATCAAAGCTCATAAATTTTAGGATGAATAGGTCCTATATTAAATTATGGATGACTAACTTAAGTCGGCATTACTTACATTGGAATACACTCTTTGAATGTATACTCAAAGGAGTATCAATTGTCATCACACCACAAGAGTACTCAATATAAACCCCAAGGCTCTCCAAAATAGCCACAGAGATAAAGGAGTGAGATGCACTTGTATTGAATAAATAAGATTCTATAGTAAAGGTTACTAGAATATTACCTTGAACAGTAGATGGCCCAACACTCTGCTCTTATGGTATATGTTACACTGAATAAATCTGGCCTAATCCACATCCTTGTGCTTCAACCTGACTACCCTAAGTGGGTCCACTCTAATATCTCTATGTATCTAAAGCCTAGATACCTTGATCGTAACCTCCTCCTATACTTGTATTATTGGTATTACTCTAACTACCTAACTAGTGAGGTTCTATTGATCCTAATCCTGAAGGTGGAGCTGATATGGATCTTCTCCAACTAGGTACAAATGTGAAGGTCATAAAAAATTCTGAAGATACCCCAATATACTATATCCTCATCACTCAATAGGGAATTTAGGACATTTGGTATTCTTATTTTGAGGCTTTCCACACTGGTGAAAAACCACATAACTATTAGAAGGTTTCACCTGGTTTTCATTGCTCACCCACGTAGTCTCAAAGCATCGCTTCCTACCGCTAATCAAACCACTAGTCTATCTTGGTTTTGAACTTCCTTGACCCACACCATCTATTTCCCTTAGGTTATTCTTAGTGATAAAATCTTGTTTCATTATATCATACATAGTATTCAACCATAAAACATTCACTTGAGAATGGATAGCATGCCTAATCCCATCATCAAACTGTCTCTTTTTCACTAGATTGTTTGTAATATAGATAGGTACAAAGCACTGACGCTCTGTAAAATGAGATAAGAAATCCATAATAGACATATAAATCCCATTTAATTTTCATGAACTCCTTGGAATTATCATCCCTCAGGGTCTCAGGAAATAAATAATCATATAAGCTATATTGGAAATCCCTCCAAATCACTTCTCGATACTGACCTTCCTGATTTAGAATATCCCACCAATGTTTGGAGGATCCATGAAGAATATAAGTGGATAGAATAACTCTCCTCTCAGGAGGTGTATCAATATTATTGAAAATATATATAATTTTCTCAATCCATAACTCTATAGCCTGGGGGCACCATCCCCTAAAAAAGTAGGTGGATGCTACTGTTGGAACTCCTATGTAAGATCTCCCATAGAATTATCATGTTACAAAGCTCCCTAGATAGTCTTTATAATCCATATAAACTCCCCTAAAAACCATAAATCATCTCATACATATGGAATAATATGAGGTTCCATAGGTGTCATTAATGGAGGTATCACTGGTGACTCAAGGCCCACCACCTCTGGAGAATGGTTATCACCACCCTCCTGGCGCATGACTATAGGATGTCATGGTGGAATAACTCTAAAAATTATAAGTACAAACCACAGATATTATTTAACAATGATAAAATTATATATACATAAATATGATAAGTACAAGCCTTCGTATATAATAGCCACACCCCTCTACATACTCATAAAGCCAGTTCTAGGTGGTAGGAATAATTATATAGAACACAAAGGTTAGTTCTAGGTCAAACTCTATGTTATAAGTCCAAGGTCATGGTATAAAAAGTTTCAAATTCAATTTATATAGGAAAACAACTTTTAAATAATGATTGGAATCCCTATTTAATGGTTACTATTTCATTTTATAATTCAATTTCATTTAACTTCATGTTCATTTATATAGAATTTTTCTTTAAAATTTTGAACTATATGGATCACCAATTCCAATATATAAGGGCCCATACACCTTATAATTTGAAGTGTGGTGTTCATTCAATATAAACCACTCACTTATCAAGTCCTTGTATTAAATTTTATCTCAGTTCATGGATATAGTAATAATCACCAAAACATGTTTTAAGAAATTCATGTGGTAATATAAAAATGGAATTTTATAATACATGAAATATAATATTATAAGGTTTCTAAAATGATTCACGATCAATTCTTACTTTCTGTATAGTTCCAAGGATAAAATATAAACCACAATCATAACAATAAACATTGCACATCATGTGTGTCACCTAATTGTGAAATCAAATCAACTATAATAAGAAGAATATAAAACAATATGTCTCATCCTAGGCAATTTGGACTTTCCCTATATGTAGATTAGATACTCCCAGGAAAATCTCATTAGAAAATTCTAACACATTCCTAATCTCCTGTCTAATATTCCCAAATGATAAGACAAATGAAAATAAATTGCTTTGATACCATTTTGTTATGTCCCGACCAGTATTCCACTGAATGGTGCCCCGAAATAGTGGGCCACGTGGCCTCAAGAGTGCCTCCCCATACACCATAGGCTTTTGACTAGTAGTGATGGTCTAAGGTAGTGTAGTGTGGAGACTATACCCTCATGATTTTAGTGACGTAGTGGTGTAATAGTGGATAAATAGAAGAATCATAATAAATAACTGATAGTGGAAGGTAATTCATCCAATAATAATAAATAACTAATATCCAGTATCATATAAAAAATGATGATATGTCATGTGTCTATCAAAAGTAAGTAGTAATTCATGGTTGTGAGCATGAAATATATTACACATATCAAAAGAACAAAAAGACTAAAAAGATTGTCTCTAATATAATCATGAGACATGGCTCAGTTCTGTGCTCCCCTACTCCCATTCTATAACCAAATCAAGTATCAACAACTGGGAATTTTCCCCTATCCATACCTACATCCACATAATCTATCAGGGTACCATAGGTGGACCATATAGGGTGTGAGATAAACTTAGTAGGCCACCACCAACTATGTATATAAATATCCATTCAGTGCATATAATATGGTAGTGTACATGTAATATGGTAATAAGTAATAATAGCTATAAAGGATTGATTATGATTCAATAAGGACACCAGGTTGATAGTACATGCTTCTTCCTAAGTCGTATAACCTCTGAACAAGTATCCAAGTGTATACACATATATGGTCTGTATACGTATTGACATCTATAGCCATATATGTGGCTACTGCTACTAGCCTGAACCTGAGGCGTAACTAAGTTGTCCATGCCTATATCATAATTCTCACAAGTCTTAAGGGATTCCATACCCAGTATCATGGTATTAGGGTCACCGTGATTGAATCATAACAGTGGGGTCACCATGCCTAGTATCATATCCATAAGTGTTTTCATGGTCGTATATAACAGTAAGGGTAATCATGCCCATATATAACTATAAGGGTCATCATTCCCATATCATATCAATATGGTCTCCATGAATATATATAATAGTAAGGTTTTTCGTGCTCAGTACCATGCCAATAGGTTCGTCGTGCCCAAATCATATCACTAGGGTTTCCATGCCCAAATCATGTCACTAGGGTCACCATGACCAAATCATAAAATTATGGTCACTATGCCCATATATAACAATTAATGAGGTCCATCATGACCATATATCATATAATTAGAAGGTATTCCATGACCGTACATAACCATAGTAAGAGGGTCTTAAGGTAAACATATAATAATTGTAATAGGGATTTAATTCCCAATTATAATGAAGCATAGGGGTCATTGTTCCCACCATCATATTAGTAAAAAATAGTCAATGGCCTTAATAAAATCCAATATGTAATTCATAATTCAATGAAATTATTTTTTAACAAGGGTGTGACCATTGTTCAATTAAAAATAGGTAACATGGTCGTACCACTCACTTTCATTCGATTCATTATAGATTAATAAGTGTGTCATTCATGCTACACCACAACAATTATCCATTTCATTTATGATATCATAATTTAGAATTCAAACCAAACACACTAATAGATTTTTTTGGTATATAATCATGAAGGTCGTTTAATAATTTAAAGGTTTAACCCCAAGAAGTGATTCACATTGAGGTTGACTACCTCCAACATCTCGTAGGATTTGTAACTGTCATTGGATTCCAAAACAAGGCAACCAATTTAATACAGATTCATTTTAGGGTTAATGCATAGTGAAATCAACATGTGGAACAATGGTAAATATTATAAATCATTTAAACATGGAGTGATAAGAACTAGACCACCTACCTTATACCTGTAGAGGATAAATCTTCCTGAATAGGCCTTTGGTTTTTTCAGATCGGGAGAAAATAGAAAAACAAATAAACTCTCTGAAAATGGGGAATATGATCCTGCACATAAATAACTCTATCGAGAGAAAGAAAAATAAAGAAAGTCACAAGAATAATAGATTACTTATTGGTGTAAATCTAACAAGATGATTGGAATTTAAATCAGAGTTCGGATGGAAATTTTATCCTTGAACCAATCTTGATGGAGGCTTGATCTCAAAAGGGGGAAGAATAGTGGTATCATGTCCACTGTAATAAATAAAGGAATAATGGTGGTAAGGTTATTAGATATTAATGTAATTTTTGTAAATTTATCCAATTTATAGGGTCTCATGGTTTGATTTCATAGTTTTCCAAACTGTGTGCCAATCATGCTTAGGACACTATCCATAGAGAGGATCTATATGGTTCATGTGAACAGTTTGGAAAACTATTCAAAACAATATGCAACATGAATCTGTTAAAAACTATAGATAATTTGAATAGGTGTGTAGCCATGGGCACACAATTAGGGTAAATTTTTTGCCTTATTATAATCACAAAAAATCTCCACACTGTTATGAGAAACCATGGGTATGGGTTGCACATTTTCTACTAACCATGAAGCCCAGTGATTTTTTCCATTGGTCAGGGTTCTGAGCTACTAAAAATCTTCTAACACCCTTAATTACTCCATATCCTCACTAAGCATCCATATTATATCAAAACCAAATAATTGGATCAAAATTTAAAGGATTCATACCTCATAGAAAAGTAAGGTACTTACATCAATGATGGACTATTATAGATGCTTCACTGACCTATAGTGCTTTTTTTCATCATTAACAGTTGATGAGATCTCCAGGTTGAGACATTTTTAGGATGGGATTTATTATGATATTAGGTCATAGGTGAACATATTTTTCTGGGTAAGCCTTTCAAACGTTATTAATTGGACTATTATCATGGAAGGGAATATAAGTGAGGCCCTGAGTGGTGGCCATATAGTTTCAATAGGTCAATTTGGGAACTCTTATTCTATTATAAAGAAGCACTGATATAATAGTTATTGCTAGGTTAGTAGTAGGAAAGGAAGTCAAGACAGTGTACCTATACCTCTGTACCATGGTTTGGTGCAGTTCTTTCATTATGGTAGGATGGGCCATAAGCGTCCGTAGTGTTATCACCCTATAGTAGAGTTTCATGTTTGTAGTATGTTACATAATATTCATAATTTTTGTAGTTAATTTCCATATAAGAGAAGTGGTATGGGATCGGGACATACACCTAAGCCTGGAAGGGTTTTTTCTACCCCTAAAAAGACTGGTAGATGAGGTTCCATTGGACGTTTAGGTTGAGATAGGGGATGTGGTACCCTAGTGTAGGAGCAGTAGTACCACTCATAGGGAACAACATAGGGGAGTCATACTAGATCCCAGTATAGAGGGGTGATACATCTTCATTCTATACAGTCTTCTCTAGCCGATTTGGATGCAGGAACTTCTACCATCATAGGTGTGATTATTTTATTATCTACCTTAGATTGTGTTTTTTTTAATATAGGATCATCACAATAATTTCAATTTTTTCTTTTTTTAAAATGGTTTGGTATTGGTTTTGGAAACATTGTATGGTGTATTATCCATAGATACACCGTTGGGAGTGCAGTTAGAGGGTATCAAGTTCTATAAGGAGTGTTCTCTTAAAATTGGTGGTAAACATTTCTTTTAGGAACTTTTTGTGCTAAAAATAATAGTTTTTGATTTGATTATAGGTATAGATTGGTTAGTTCTATACCAGAATCACATCAACTATTATCATAGTAGAGTTTCATTTATATCTTTAGAATAAGGTAGGTATTTTCACTAGGGTGAGTGGGATCTTAATGTTGGTCATGTAGGAACAATTCAGTACATAATTGATTGTATCACGTCTCAGATAGTAGGTCTTTCTCTAGATAATGGTGGAATTTGGTGTTATTATTTTCCTCCAGTGGTAGAAAATTTTAAGGATGCATTTCCTAAATAGTTCTACATATTACCACCCAAGAAGAAGATTGATTTCATGATCAAGATAGTGTTGAGAGAAAAGCCAGCTTTTATCCTAATTTATAGAATAGAACCAACATATCTTTGTGAGTTTAAATTTCAGTTGGAAGATCTGGATGCCAAGCATTTCCTATGGCCTAGTATATCTTTGTGGGGTTCTCTAGTTCTTTTTTAAAAGAAGGATGATGGGATATTGTGCTTATGTGTGGATTATTAGAGACTAAACCAGATGACAGTCAAGAACTATTATCCTTTTCTATGCATTGATTATATCTTTGATCAGCTGATAGGTTCTAGGATTTTCTCTAAGATCAAATTGAGGTCAGGGTACCACTATTTAAGGGTGAGACTATTGAAAATATCCCATGCTACTTTTAGAAGTAGGTATGGCTTGTATGATTTCATAGTATTGTCATTTGGTCTGAAGAACACACCGACGGTATTCATGGCCTGGATAAATTGAATCTTTCATCCTTTCTTGAATTATTTTTTTGTGGTTTTCATTGATGGAATATTAATGTACTCCTAGTCAGCAGATGATTATTCTCAGCATCTTAACATCATCTTCAGCAAATTAAGAGAGAATAATCCTTATGCCAATCTATCTAAATATAGTTTATGGATTGATAAAGTGCACTTATTGGTCCATGTTATCTTAGAGTATATAATTTCAGTGGACAAAGAGAAGGTTTTAGTAATGGTATCTTGGGAGAATCCCAATAATGTCTTTGAGATTTGGATTTCTCATGGTCTAGAAGGTTATTATCAGAATTTCATGTAGTAATTTTCCCATCTAGTAGCACCAATGTCTAGGATGACCAAGAAAGGGGTGAAGTCTGTTTGGTCAGATACTTATGAGAGGTATTTCCAAGAGCTGAAGAGCATGTTGGCCTCATCACCAATCCTCACCTTACCTATTCTGAGTAAGGAATATAATGTGTATTTTGACACATATGGAGTTAGAATCAGAGCAGTTCTGATTTAGGAGTACTGTGTAGTTTCTTATGGCTACAGAAAGTTGAGACCACATGAGATGAATTATCCTACTCATGATATAAAGTTATCTATGGTGGTACACACCCTAATATGCAGGAGACACTATATTTTGGGTGAGAGGTTTTTGGTGTACATGGACCACAAGCGCCTTATGTTCATCTTTTCTCAGTTCGACTTGAACCATTGATATGGGAGGTGGGTTGAGTATATATAGTATTTTGACTTTGAGCTATCTTATACACTTCTTAATGGAAATATCAATGTCGATTCCTTAAGCCATAGTATATAGACTGAGGCAGTGTAGGACTCTTATGATGAGTGGTAGATAATGGAACTCTTTTCATACATGTATATAGATGTTTAGGAGTCCCAAGGAAAAGTGGATTTGATTTCAACATATGTTATACCCATGATTATTAACTAGATAAAGATAGATCAGTTATTTGGTATGGAGGGATTAGCTCTAAGGGATAACTTATATGGTGGGGAACCACCACTAGTATGGTCTCATGATAGTGGTGATGTTATTCTTATCTATGGAAAATTAAGGGTTCTTATGAGCTTGTGTGAGGATCAGATAATAGAGTTTCATGCTTTTAGATGGGAGTTACACCCAGGTCTAACAAATTTGTATCATAATCTTTATAGACAGTACTGGTTTCCAAGGATAAAAAAGGAGATAGTGAGATTCTTGGTGAGATATTTCACCTTTCAGTGGTTGAAGTCCGAACATCATTACCATGTTGGGATGTTTCATACTCTTCCCATTTCAGAGTGAAATCGGGATGATGTTACTATGGATTTTGTGATAGGATTACCTAGTAAACCTCATAAGCAGTATGATTGATGTGGATCTACTGCTGAAGGTACACCACTTCTTTCCTATTAGGGATACCTTCACTTTTGACTATTTGGGTAGTCTTTACATGCATGATATTTTTTAATTGCATATTTTTATGAGGAGAATTGTTTCGTATCAAGATCCTCGTTTCACATCCCATTTTTGGCAGGGTCTATAGAAGGCATTGGGACCAAAGGTTCTTCTAATTAAGGCCCACTATCCTTGGACTAACAGTAAATATAAACTGACTGTCTAGATTATGTAGGATATTTGATGAGCCTATATTTTGTATTTCAATGGTTCATAGGAGAATCATTTGGAAATCACAGATTTATCCTATAATAATAGCTTCCAAGAATCGATTTTAGCAATTCTGACCCCGATATACCAGAGCTGGTGTCTTCTTTACTATGTCAGCATAAGATATGAGTATACACATCCTATAAGACCAAATAGTTTAGTAGTATTGGTAAACTATATACATACATGATTCTCATATTTCATTTGAATATGAAAATTATAACATAATTTTTTTTCAAGAATATCTTTAATACCTCTAGAATATCCTTTTACACCAATCATATTACAATTCATGGAATCATAGGAAAATGAAACAAAATAAGGGTGAGATTCGATGATTAGTATGGGTTAAGTATAGTAGAAGCTAACGGTTAGGTCCACAAGGCTGAATACCCTGAGAGGGGGGTGAATCAGGGTATGACTAATTTAAAATTAATGCTCATTCTGATCTTGTTTCGTTGTTAAGAAAAACACTCTTCTCTATCTTTCCTATTTCACAATATAAACAGAATGAAAAGCAAGAACAGGACACAGCAATTTTACTTGGTTCACCGCTAAGGGATACGTCTAAGGAGCATACGCCGACAGGTTGTCGGTCATACCAAATTCCACTATACTTCACTAGTTATGGATTACAATGTTCGAGTATAGTCACTTTGTCCTAGGCTCACTGCCTTTGCAAGGTTTAGGGTCATCTCACTGCTTTCCCAAGGGTCACTCCCTATTTCTCTCTCTCTGGCTCACTGCCGGTGGAGAGGATCACCTTTTTCCTCTTCCTATGCTCACTGCACTTGGAAGGGATCCACTCACAGTTTATAGACCTGTAGGTCTCTTCATTTGCATGAAATAATGCATCTTCAACTGTTGATAGATGCTCTGTTGAAGTCTAGCTTTCATCCACTGATGAATACCACTTTGCCTCTGACCACTAGGCAACTACCTTTGGAAAGTACCTTCGCAAAGTACCCTACTTCGTGAGGCTTCCAATTTCGCGAAGCTCAAACAAGCCTTCATGAAGCTCATGCCTTTTCGCGAAGCACTCTCGCGAAGCACTCCCACGAAGCTCAAGTCATTGCAGATCAACTTCCCTCGTGAAGCTCACTGAGCCAACACAGAGCTCACAACTTTTGCGGAGCTACAATAGCCGCCGCGAAGCTCCTCTTTCGCGAAGCACACTGGCTCCGCGAACCACCTTCGCAATACGAGAGCAAAATATTTTCTCTGAAAATTCTCGCTGCTTCTCTCGATGGGGTCAGCCTCTATTTATAGGCAATTCCACCAACCCTCGAACTTTCCGCACGAAGTCAACACCATGTCATCTCAAATCGTGAAGCTCCGAAGTTTCCGCCGGAATTTTTTCCAAATCGCGAATCACCATGGAAATTTTTTGTTCGCAGAGCTCGTCGTAATCGCGGAGCATCCCGTCAATTCCTTCGCGCCTTCGCCGCGAAGCTCCCTCGTAATTACCTTCATCGCCGCGAAGCTCCCTTGCAAATCCCTTCACCGCCGCGATGCGCTTCGGCCTCTTCCTTTCGCGAAGCTCGTCGTAATCGTGAAGACTCACTGCCTCCATTCTTCTGGTCTTCGCAATTTCCAAACCATGCATCCTATCTTCGTGAAATTCATGCATTTTCCATATTTAATTATGATCTTCATGGAAATCCTATTTTCACGATGCTCACCAAACTCCAAATTTTGGACCCCAAAAATTTGGCAAACACTGGGAAACGGCACCACCTTTTACTGCTCTTTTGTACCGCCTCCAGATCATCCTTTCCTTTGTCATCGTTCTTTGTCAATAAGGATTGTCAAAAAATTCTTAGGAACTCGACAATTCTCCATGGAAACCTTCTTTTTCAACAAACACAATCAACCCAAAAATAATTCAATGTTACCTTGAGGGATTTTTTCCCAATAATCTCCCCCTTTGGGTTTGTTGACAACTCTTCACAACTCTTCTCAAAATGATTTTCTGCACGTTAATACCTCACTGAGTCTTCTTCCAGCCACTACCACCATTCGCCTCTTGCGATTCTGATAGCGTTTAAGGATTCACTTAACACATACTCTAAGCCCACATGAGCAATTCTCGGCATGAGAAACAAGAGTAGTATGAAAATTTCATCAATGAATCACTTCATGTCAAACACCAATTGTTGATTCCAACCTGATACCAATTCTTAAATTGATACCAATTGTTGAACCACACTGATACCAATTGATGATAGCTGGACACCTTTTCACACCATTCCAACATCACTCTTCTGCTTTTATCACGATCCTCAGCTGTCGTGATATCTATGCTTTGATCGATCACTTCTAGCATCGTCAGATTTGAAAATCTCCCCCTTGCTCATTTCTCCCCCTATCTAGCTGCTCCACTGGTCAGCTTCTCCCCGTATCTATCATGATTTCTCAAATATCCACACTATCTCCCCCTTGAACAAGCACTATTTTCTCCCCCTTTGTCAATGAACCTAAATGTCACTCCTTTGTAGTCTGTAACATAGTAGAGAACACATATCAGCACATTAAGGAAAAACACATCATACCTCGGGGAGAGGGGGGGTCTCCACATCCACATGCTTTCAAGCGCGGGGATTCGAATGAACTCCCAGAGCCATTCGATGCCTCTCAAAAGCTTCCTTGGGTAAGGCCTTTATTAGAATGTCTGCAACCTGGAGTTCTGTAGGCACATACTCCAACTTCACGATTCCCTACTCAACTTTCTCCTTGATAAAATGATACTTTATCTCAATGTTCTTTGTCCTTGAGTGATGGACAGGATTTTTGCTGAGATTTATAGCACTTGAGTTATCACACTGGATTTTGATCGGAGACTTCACTTCAATTCCCATATCTTCAAGCTGATGTTTCATCCACAATAAATGTGTGCATGCTTGAGTGGCCACAATATACTCAGCCTCTGCGGTGCTTAATGAAATACAATCTTGATTCTTGCTTAACCAAGCAATACATAGTTTTCCAAGATAGAATGCACCTCCAGATGTTGATTTCTAGTCATCTACTGAACTGGACTAGTCTGCATCAGTATATCCCAATAGCTCTATCTGAGATTTTTCGTTGTATGTCAAGCTGAAGTCCACTGTGCCCTTGATATACGGAAGTATTCTTTTCACTGCGAGCATGTGAATTTCCTTGGGATTACTCTGATATCTCGCTGGTTGGCATGTGGCTAAAACAATATCAGGCCTTGTCACGGTCAAGTACAAAAAACTTCCAATAATTTTCCTGTATTCTGTGATATTAACTGTCTTTCCATCCTCATCTTTTGACAATTTCATCTGGGTAGCAACTGGATTTTTCATATCCTTGGAATTTTCCATGCCAAACCTTCTTAACACCTCCTTGGCGTATTTGGATTGAGAAATGAATGTTCCATTCCTTCCTTGTGTCACTTTTAGACCAAGGAAAAATGTTATCTCTCCAATCATTGACATTTCAAACTCATTTTTCATGAATTCTGAAAACTATCTGCATTGAGCTTCATCTGATCCACCAAATATTATGTCATCGACATAGACCAGCACCATCATCCTTTGAGTACTATTGTTGTTGAAATAAATATTGTAATCAACTCCCCCACGCTGGAAACCAAGCTTCTTCAAGTAATGATCAAGCTGTGAGTACCATGACCTTGGTGCTTGTTTCAGCCCATACAATTCCTTCTTCAGCCTGCAAACTTTGTTCGCATCCTCATGAATGAGAAAACCATCTGGCTTCTCAATATACACTTCCTCTTACAGAAAAACATTCAATAATGCGGATTTCACATCCATCTGGAACACTTTGAACTTTCTTTGCACTGCTATGGCCAAAAATAATATGATTGTCTCTAGCCTTACAACTGGTGCAAATGTCTCATCTATATCTATTCCCTCTATCTGGTAGTATCCCTTGCACACTAGTCGTGCTTTGTTTCGAATCACAGTTCCATATTCATTCATATTGTTGCGATAGACCCATTTAGTCCCGATGACATTCTTTTCTGCTAGCCTCAAAACAATCTCCCATGTCTGGTTCTTCTCGATTTGATCAAGCTCTTCATTCATAGCCTAAACACAGTTTTTATCTTCAGCTTCATCGAAAAAACATTTTGGCTCCACCTGAGATAAAAATGATGTTTGTTGTAATGACTTCATTCTTCGAGTCTCAACTGGAGCTGTCTGATCACCAATGATATTCTACCTATCAATTTCAGTTAGACTCTTTGATTTCCTTGAAGACACAGACTTGACACTTTCTTGTTCATCATCAGTATCTTCTTCTGAGTCAGCCTCTTCCACTTCTGCTCCCCTTGTGTTGCTTACTTCATCATCACTTTCTTCCAGGAACTGTTCACTGAGTCATTGAGTATTCTATTCATTTTCAACTATAGTGACATCATTGCTCTCAAAAAAATTTCTCAGCCTTTTGTTGAAGCATTTATACACTTTGATTTTCCCTGAGTAGCCAAGGAATATCCCCTCATCTCCTCATGCCTCAAACTTCCTATGATTTTCTTTGTTGAGAATGAAACACTTACTTCCAAAGATTAGAAAGTATTTAAACATTGGATTCTTTCCGTACCACAGTTCATACGGAGTCTTCCCTTGCTTCAGACACAATAGAGACCTGTTTGAAACATAGACCGATGTCAACACTGTTTCCTTCCAAAATTTCTCTGGTAGGTCTTTGTCAATAAGCATCGTTCCGGTCATGTTGTTGATGATATGATTTCTCCTTTCAACCACACCATTCTGTTGGGGAGTTATTACTGATGAAACTTGATGCCTTATCCCGTGTTTCTCGAGATACTCTTCCACTTGACTGTTTGTGAATTATGTACAGTTATCTGTACGGAACTTCAAAATTTTATGCCCAAGCATCCTTTCTAATTCCCTCTTGTACTGTTTTATGCAACTAAACACCTCTGTCTTATGGGTAATGACAAATACCCAGGCCATCCTACTTTAATCATCAATGAAAAGAACATAGTACCTTTGCCCATTTATAGCTCGTGGTGAGATAGGTCCACATACATTAGCATGAACCAGTTCGAGCACTCTAGTTGATTTTTGTTCCTTTGGCCTGTATGTATTTCTGATGATCTTCCCTTATTGGAAAGCATCACACGTATGAGTGCGATCACGTGATAGTTTGGGAAGGTCTCTAGCAGCATCACACTTAACGAGATCTTCTATAGATGGTTGGCATAGATGACCAAGTCGCTTATGCCATAGCTGGTTTTCTTCCTCTCTGGATAAAAGACATGTATCTTCTTCCCCACCTACAAGGTAGAGATTTCCCTTTGACCTTTTTCCCTGCAGAACAGCTACTCCATCTTTTTGTTTCACAACACACATCTTCTTGGTAAATCAGATAGAGTTCCCAGAGTCACATAGTTGACTGACACTGAGTAAGTTATGACTGAGACCCTCTACTACCAAGACATCAGCACGTCTCATCTCTTTGCCCCCAAACTTGGATTTCCCTGAGCCAACAATCTTCAGGCCTTCATCATTTCCAAATTTGACAACTCCTTCTTTGTCATATTTGATGCCTGTAAAAAGATCATTATTACCTGTCATGTGGGATGTGCAACCACTATCAAGGATCCAAACACCAGATTGATCTGATGCTTTAAGGGAAATCTCCACCACCACGGCCTTCTCATTTTTCTTCTTCTTGGTCCATACTTTTTCTTTCACACTCAGCATGGATTGAGACTTCTGTTCTTTCTCAGAGTATGATGGACCAGCCTCATCTTGCAAAGCCGCAAATCTATTCTGCATTTTTAAATCACCTGTTGGTTTATTGACCTGCTGCTTGAGAAATTTTTTATTCTGATTTGGAACATTTCTCTGAATGGTCGAAGTACAGTACCTAGACATGTGCCCAAATCCTCCGCACCAAAAACAGTTTCCTTCAAAATATGTTCTGGAAAACCGTTCTCTGTTTTCCTGTCATCTCTATTCATGTTCCCTTCTATATCTCTTGGCTATGGAACACACATACTATGAATGTCCCATTTTCCCACAGCAATAACACCTGATATAGGATACATTCCTTCATGATACTTCAGCACTATGATTTTCCCTTTGGGATCTCTGAATATTCTGATTCTGTTTTGTGCCCAAATCAACCTTCAATTTTGAGACGGGTGCTTGCGGTCTGACATTAACTACCACCGATTTTTGTTTCTTATCAAGCCCTGAATCAACCTTAACATTTGAGATTTCTTGCTGGTTCACTCCTGCTGAACTACGAGCCTCCTCTTTCATCTTCTCTATCTTCTGAATGGCCTGCTTTTCTGATATCACATTGGGGGTCAAGAGTTTTTCTTGATCCTTCATTTTTTGTTGCAGACTGACCACTTCTTCTTCAAGCTCTTTGATACGTCTGACCTGCTCCTTTCCTATGTTAGTCAAACAATCAATTTCCTTCTTTTGTTCCTCAATTTTAAGCTTATGCTCAACAATATTTTCTGAGCTCTCTAATGTTGAGGATTTTAGTCTTTCAATTTCTTCTAACAGTTCTGACTTTTCTTCATCCTATTGTTGCATATAGAGTTTGGCATCACAAACCACTTTATTGGATTTCTTCGCTTTGGCTCTCCAAACATCTATCTCCTCAAGAGCTGCTTCCAATTTGGCTTCCATATCAACTCTCCCTTCAATTTCTTCTTCTTCTTCAGCGTCAACTTCTTCATTTTTCTGAGAACTACCAACGACCGCTACCATAGCATTTTTCCTATGATCTTTACAATTTTCAAACTCCTCAACCTCTTCATCCTCAGACTCCTCTGAACTTTCAAATTCTTGTGAAAGAAGATTATTTTTCTTGAAGAAATTTCTCTTGAATTGCTTCTTCCTTTTCACAAATGCTGAAGTCTTCTTCTTGGGAATTTCAACTTCATCATCATCATCATCATTATCTTGAAATTTCTTGGGGCATATTGCCACAATATGACCAACCTTTCCACATCTAAAGCATGCTAGTGGAAGTTTACCTTTAAACTTTCCTCTTCCTCTTTGCAGATTTGAAGAAAGGAATGACATCACCTCATCTGTCTCTTCTTCTTCATTAGAATCTTCAATGGTGAGTTTCTTCATGGCCTTGAATGCCACTTCTTTGGATTTCACCTTTTCCACAGTCTCATTATCATCGTTTCTCATTTCATATGCAACAAGAGTGTTGTGCAGGTTATCCAATGTCAGTTCTTTTGGGTCTTTATCTTCCAAAATAGAAACTTTCGGATTGAACCGAGGTGGAAGTTTTCTCAATATGCGCTTCACAATTTTTATATCTTCGACAATTTCTCCAAGACCCCTCATGTCTTCTACCACAGAATTTACCCTATCAAAGAATGCATAAACAAACTCATTCGGGTTCATTCTCAGATCTTCATACTTGTTCCACAACACTTGCAGCTTTGCCTCTCTAACTTTTGTATCCCCTTCATAAATATTCAAAAGCTTTTCCCACATGGCATGTGACGTTTTTCATGACATCACCTTTATATATATGGGATTGGAAAGGGATCCCCCTAAGGAATTGATTGCTTTGGAATCAGCATCCAACTCTTTATGCTCAGCTTCTGATAATTCACCACTAGTAATATCAGCTGTGATACCATGCAAAGCTGCTGAAAACACATCCATTCCCAAAGATCGGAAATAGTGTTGCATTCGATTCTTCCATATCTGAAAATTACATCCGTCAAAGATCAGAATCCCTCTATGATTAGTGGCCTCCATTGAGAGAAGAACTAATATCAACCTCTCCCTATGATACCAATTGTTAGGTCCACAAGGCTGAATACCCTAAGAGGGGGGGTGAATCAGGGTATGACTAATTTAAAATTAATTCCCGTTTTGATCTTGTTTCGTTGTTAAGTAAAACACTCTTCTCTTTCTTTCCTATTGCACAATATAAATAGAATGCAAAGCAAGCACAGGACATAGAAATTTTACTTGGTTCACCGCTAAGGGCTATGTCCAAGGAGCATACGCCGACAGGTTGCCGGTCATACCAAATTCCACTATACTTCACTAGATGTGGATTACAATGTTCGGGTACAGTCACTATGTCCCAGGCTCACTGCCTTTGCAAGGTTTAGGGTCAGCTCACTACTTTCCCAATGGTCACTCCCTATTTCTCTCTCTCTGGCTCACTGCCGGTGGAGAGGATCACCTTTTTCCTCTTCCTATGCTCACTGCACTTGGAAGGGATCCACTCACAGTTTATAGACTTGTAGGTCTCTTCATTTGCATGAAATAATGCATCTTCAACTGTTGATAGATGCTCTGTTGAAGTCCAACTTTCATCCACTAATGAATACCACTTTTGCCTCTGACCACTGGGAAACTACCTTTGGAAATTACCTTTGCAAAGTACCCTACTTCACGAGGCTTCCAATTTCGCGAAGCTCAAACAAGCCTTCACGAAGATCCTGCATTTTTGCGAAGATCTCTCGCGAAGCACTCTCGCGAAGCACTCCCGCGAAGCTCAAGCCGTTGCAGAGAAACTTCCCTCGTGAAGTTCACTGAGCCAACGCAGAGCTCACAACTTTCGCAGAGCTATAATAGCCTCCGCGAAGCTCCTCTTTCGCGAAGCACACTGGCTCCGCGAACCACCTTCGCAATACGAGAGCAAAATATTTTCTCTGAAATTCTCTCTGCTTCTCTCGAGGGGGTCGGCCTCTATTTATAGGCGATTCCACCGACCCTCGAACTTTCCGCATGAAGTCAATTCCACGTCATCTCAAATTGAGAAGCTCCGAAGTTTCCACCGGAATTCTATCCAAATCGCGAAGCACCACAGAAATTTTCCGTTCGCGGAGCTCGTCGTAATCGCGGAGCATCCCGTCAATTCCTTCGCGCCTTCGCCGCGAATCTCCCTCGCAATGCCCTTCATCGCTGCGAAGCTCCCTTGCAAATCCCTTCACCGTCGTGATGCGCTTCAGCCTCTGCCGTTCGCTAAGCTCGTCGTAATCGCGAAGACTCACCGCCTCCATTCTTCTGGTCTTCGCGATTTCCAAACCATGCATCCTATCTTCGCGAAATTCATGCATTTTCCATATTTAATTATGATCTTCATGGAAATCCTATTTTCGTGATGCTCACCAAACTCCAAATTTTGGACCCCAAAAATTTGGCAAACACTGGGAAACGGCGCCACCTTGTGCTGCTCTTTTGTACCGCCTCTAGATCGTCCTTTCCGGTGTCATCGTTCTTTGTCAACAAGGATTGTCAACAAATTCTCAGGAACTCGAAAATTCTCCATGGAAACCTGCTTTGTCAACAAACACAATCAACCCAAAAATACTTCAATGTTACCTTGAGGGATTTTTTTCTAACACTAACATTAATCAATATGCATAATCAAAATTTCAAGGTAAATAACAGAACACATATTCCATTTAATTAACTTGGTCATCATGATTAAATAAGTCCTAATAAATATGGAAAGTTAAATGACTAAAAACATATATCATTTAATCAATAAATCAAGAATGAAATTAATACAGAGATAATATAATTTTAAACATATCATGGATAATAATAATGGAATTCTTGATGAAAGAAATTATTAATTTTTAGATGTTATGTACCTAGAACATGATACCTCTACCATCAAGATCTATCCTCAATAAAGTTTAAAACTAATGGGTAGACTCCCATTTAACTAAGGCTATCCAACTTATTCATCTCATGAGACATGTTGATGCATCTGGGGGCTATCTATAACTGATCTCCACCCATGTTTGCATGTCCAAAGAATTTCTCATATATCAAATAATTTATTTAATTCATTAACAATGTTCCTTATCAAAAAAATATCAGTATTGAGTAAAAAATACATATTTATCGATATTTCTCCATACAATTAAATAAATTTCAAAGTAAAATACCATATGTGGAAATGATATATGATTTAAGAAATAATAATATCAAAGATAACTAATATAGATATTTACGTGAAATTTAATGTCTAATGATCATATGAAAGTGAATAATTCAAGGTAATTTTAATGACAAAAAAATGAATCAAGAAGTGAATGTAAATAATTCCTCGGAAAAAATGATCATAAACTATCCATAGAAATAATAAGGATAGTATCAATTCAACATATACCCATTGGAGTAAGAATAAATATTTTTTTTCATTGATGAATAGAAATACCATAAAAGATCTTTAAAAACATTCTTCATGAAAATATCATTTTCATTTTGAAAATAATCTTTTAAAACTAAGAGTTCACCAAAAAAATTTAAAATAACTTTATTTTAAAATAACATTTGAAACTTATAATGAATATTTAAAAAAAATATTGGTCAATAATAATGTAAATTTTGTTCATTTCATACACATTAAAAAAACATTCCTTTAACTTTTTTGGTAAAATCCAAATGAACATTATTTGGAAAACGAAATGAATATTACTTTTAAAACATTTTAAAAAAAGTAAAAATGGTTAAAAATTACTTTAATAAATCATTTGAAAAATTTTAACAAATATTTTTAAAAACATTTTTACAAAATTTGGTTTTGGAAGAAAACATATTTCTGACCGGAGAGAGAAATTAAGTCGAATTTTCTTTAAAAAAAATCTAAAAAAATTAAGAAATAAAAAATGGAAAAGTGATACTATTAATTTAAAATATCATGAATAACCATATGAGGACAAAATGAAATGGTTTTATTATACAAATATCAAATAATAAATAATCTTTATTAGAATGAGATTGTGAACTAAACCATTAAAATGGTCATAACATTGAAGTGAGGATTAATAAATGAATTGATTATATGTATCCAATATAAATCAACATAAAACAAGTGGAAATAAAATATAAAATAATAAAAGGTAATTACACACATAATCTTAGCATGACATACTCAATGAAGTATAATTTTAACCCAATGAATGTAAATTGATTTAAGAAATCCCTTACCTCATGCTTAATTTTGGTTAAACATGATTTAACATTATATATAGTGGTTTTAAACATGTAATTAGCTTATAATGAGGCTATATTAATATTTATATTATCATATATAATCCTTTAATAACATCATATAATCTATTTGTTAATAATCTTTCATTATTTTCATTGTTTCAAGTGTTAATTGTCTTGTTTTCTCATGCGTGTTTTTTCATGAAAGATCTGGTTCTTGCACATATTATTTCGTTACATAATATCCAGAATAATAATAATGAAATAATTATCATATTTATACATAAATTATACTTTTAATACCAATAATTAATGATGGTTTTGATAAATGAAGTACCTTACGATCATAAATATGGTAGGTCATACGTACGTATGAGTAATGTTTCCATTTTTAAATGATCATTATAGAAAGGAGGTAAGTAACATTTTATCTTTAAAAAATTATCATAATATCATATATAACATATTAATTTTTTAAATATACTTATATATATCATCCATGTGTTTTGGTTATGAAAATAGAGTCATCTCTCTATGTGAAGGCAGTAATCCACACATACACAAATGATGTTATCATTTTTCAATGTAAGAAAAAAATAATATATTATATCTTAATAATTATAAATATTTAATTAATATAATATTTATTTCATTAATATCATATATATTCATTAACTTTATCCATATTACCTTCCATTTAAAGAGTTAGGGAAAAATTAATTACATTGCATCGTGAGGCGGTAGTCCGCCGTACACACGAGCGATGTTATCGTATCCCCTACGGAATGTAAATTAAAAAGTTATATATTGTATAATTACTTAATAGGTATAATTATGTTATAAATATCATATATATACTTTATATCTATTATCATACCCAACCTTGAGAGGTGGTAATGGAAAAATGAATGACATCAGTTCGCGAGGCGGTAGTCCGCCATACACATGAATGATGATTTCATAACCCATTTGATAGAAATGGAGAGGTTGTAGATAATTAACTTAAACAAATAAAATCCCAGTATATATAAGATACTTATGTTATTATATAATAATGTTTTAATAATAATTTAAGGAGGTGGAGTAAAAAATAAAATAAAAATACCCATTGAAGAACGTTGCCTCTTCTTCAGGTAATCTCCTTAGGTTTGCACCAAATCCTTAAAAGGTTGGATTTATACAAAAAATAAAGCTTAAATTATTAGGTAAGGAATTTATAAAGTTATTTTTTTAGTTATTTTACAAACCAAAATGGTTTTAAGGTGTGAATGTGATAGGGTGGGGTGGCCTTTTATAAGTGAGTTGAGTGGCACACTTGTAATTTTTGAAAAGAAAAAGGTGTACCCATGTTTTTTACATTAAAAAAAGGGTAAAAAATAGATTATTATAGATAATTAGATTTTATAAGGTCTAAATATGGTCATAAAATTTATTTTATACAAGTTTTAGGTTAATTTAACCCTTATCTTTTTAGTTTAACCTCTTTTAAACCCATTTTTACCTTAACCGTGATAAATAATTTTTAATGTTTTTACTATTAATTTTGATCAAAAATTAAGTTAAACTTATTATATAATATAAATTATTATGATTACAAATATGGAATCAATTTTTCTAAATTCCATTCACATAACCATCAAAATTTAATTTAAAATTAATCTCGTAGATGCGATGAGAAAGCAGGTTTTCAAAGAAAAAATGTTCAAAAGTTTAAAAAAAATTTATATAAAAATTCAATATGAAAATGATTCTAATGAAATAAATTGGATTAATAGACACATAATTTAAATAATTTTTATTTAAATAAAATTTAAAAATTTTCCAATTAAAATTCATTATTTTTCACTATTCATCAAAAAAATGAAACTTTTCAGAAAAATCCCAAAAAATCTCCCTAAGATAATTTTGATATGATTAATTAAAAAATAAAGTTTATTTTTTCAAATAAATTTTCCAAAAGTGGTAAAAAATAATTTTATATTTTTTTCACAAAGCGTGACTAAACCATTTTTAGAAAAAAACAATTTTTTAGAAAACATTTCTTTTTCTTTTAAATGATTCTTATTTTATTTCTAATAAATAGATAACCATAATTTTTATAACTTATTTATTAATATTAATACCCTATAATTTAATGGATATGTTATAATGGTATGTTATATTATGGTTTATTTAGACTATGGGTTTTGTGTTGAAATGCATGGTCGATTGTCGCCTATCGACTGGTCAAAGTTCTGGTGCTCTGCTAATGTGTATAGTAGCACTCGGGTCGAATCCTCGGTGATGATACTTTGAAATAGTCATTTGTTTTTAGTTAATTGTATTTTGATTAGGGGGGTTTGTTTGCAGAGCTTAATTGAAATTATTGATTGACTATAATTGATTTAACAAATTGATAAATATTAGGGTGAGTTCATTATTAGGGAGTTAAGCTTGTGATATCCTTGAGTTTTGCTTTATATTGCATTTAAATTAACACCCACTTCACAAGTTGACATCGATTAGAATTCCTAAGTGTTAAAGTTTTAATCCAAGCCTTAACTTAATTAGGATTTTAATCTCAATCAGTACATGTTTATGGTATTGTATTTATAGTTCCAATAATCCATGGAAACCACATGCTAAACAAAATATGTCATTAATCCATGACAAATTAAGTACAACATACACAATGTTAAATTAACGAATACTCATCGAGCAAATACTCTCAATAACTTAACATCCCTAAATTATAACTCACCCCAATGAGATATTTACTCATCCATTTGGGTGTTTAATATTCTGGTTATAATAATTATGATGATAAATTATAAAGAGAAGAAAAAGAAAGGGACAAGATAAGAGTAGTGCGCCGAACACACACACAAACGATGAAGAAAATTAAAAATGGATTTTCTATTGAATGAGGAAGCAGAATAAGGGAAGGGGATTCAACTGAATTTAAACTATTTTAAGAACATAAATATTAAACTACAGAAGGTGGATGAGAATAAGAGATATTGAATAAGTAACTTGCATTAAAACAGAATTACAAAGAAAGAGACTTACAAAATTATAAAAACGAAGAACACGAAATTAAGTGAAAACAAAGAGAGGAGGAAAGGTATCTCAAATGAAAACTTGAGTATGGAAGATCCTCCTAAGGCTTTGGAAAGGCCTTGTTCGTGCTAATATGTTCTCCTCTCTTCTGAAATGCCAACCCCTCTCAAGGAGAGAAGGGGAGAGTATTTATAGCCCAAGGAGTGGACTGTTTACATTCCAGCAATACCCCTCCACTTGGCTCGCAGATATGGACATTATGACAGTAGAATATTGAGAAATATTCTTCTTCAAAGTTGTAGATAATAGAGTTGTACAAATAATTTAAAAATTTGGAGTCATTTGGACTTAAGGATCAAAAGTTATGGCCGGTTTATTAAACAAAGTAAAACTGTCCATTTCAATCCAGTCTTTTTGAAGTTCAGAATGTTAAAGGGTTTTTGAATATGAATATGCCTTCAAATACGAATGGTTTATTCAACAACGTCGGCTAACTATATCTCCTATTTCACACTGAAAAATATCAGCTCTATTTGATGCTTACATAATGAGATATGTCATTAATACTATACTTATTTTATTTCTCGGCCAGAATGGTGGGCTGGATTTAAAAGCTTCATTTGGGACCATTGTACTTAGATTTGGGCCTTGAAATTTTTATCCAATATTACATGTACTGTCCCCATAATTATGGTGGAGAGTTAATGTTTTTGGACTTCTGTATTGAGCCCAGTAAATCAATCTTCAAGGCTGGTCCAGTTTGTTCACAGATTCTTTGGTCTTGTTTGTGAGGACCACATGACCCTTCAAATGGAAGAATTGGCTCATGGTACCTTCTAATTAAATGTTTTATATTGAAAATAGAATCCTAAAAAACAATAACCACACAATTTGGATCAGTATAGTGACAGTTATTATTAAAACATTAAACTGGATCAATTGGACTACTTCTAAAAATGCTCAAAAATTATACTTAATATTAAAACATTAATATTTCACACAAATTATGCACATTTCATATAAAATCAGTAAAGGGGGAATATAATAGGTCATGAAAATATTAATAACATCATGTGTTCCTTAAGATATTGAATAGATTAAATTTAAAGAAATATATTTCATGGGTTGTTTAAGGTCAATGTTGTGCATCACATATGCTATCAAATAAAATTTTATTCTTTTATAATTTTAGGGTGTTACATTCTCCCCACCTTAAATAAATTGTATCATTTTAATTTAAACTTTATCTCAGTAATAAATGGTTTGGAATTGAGAAATACCATTGTTAAAAACCCACATCATAAAAAGGGTTAATAAAAATCCCTCTTAATAAGAGAGAAAGGGAAGTGAAAAGGTCATATATAATGACAGATAATAGGTTTTAAAATAGGATAAAGTAGGTGGTAATTGAAAACATGTATATAAAGAGAAAAATGACACCCAAATACTGATGGAGAGTGATAGAGAACATAGTCATAAGGAAGATAACGACCATAAAGACATAAACCAAAGAGGTGATAAAAAGGTCATTAATATCATAGAAATGATGATTATAGGACAAA
The DNA here is from genome assembly GCA_963277665.1 of Viscum album. NCBI lineage: Eukaryota > Viridiplantae > Streptophyta > Magnoliopsida > Santalales > Viscaceae > Viscum > Viscum album. Next base: position 1,845,029,784 of record OY728136.1, read on the forward strand.
TTTTTTGCTCCAAGATCATTTTCCTAGAGTTGAGTAATTATTTTACTCTCTAATAATATAATTTAATATACTTACTTGATATATTTTTATTTCATAAGAATGATTTCATCTTTTGGTGGTGCTTCAATAAATTTCTAATTCATTGCTTACTCCAAGAAATGATTATTCAAAAATAAATTTTTTTATGACTTAAGCACTAAAATTCACTTTTAATGGATCATAATATCCATAAGAGAATGATAAATTATTCCTTAGATCTCTAGTTATTATTATATCAAAATGGTTGGCATAGGTTATCCAATATTCATAAATCTCTATATAGTGAAGTAATACATTAATATTTAAAACCTCATCAAAAGTTCAACCTCTACCCCAAGCCCGCCTTCCATAGGCCAGGGGCTGGCGACTAGCACCAAAGGCGTAAAATCCCAATAATTGGGAAGGCATTGCCTTTATAAAAGAAAACAAGCACCACAGAGTACAAGCGGAAGAAGTAAACACTAAGTAAAAACTGAGTATAACAGTAAGTGCGGAAAGTAAAAAGGGGCCGGAAATACAAGCCCAACTGTAAAGTACAACTCGAAAGGGAAAACAGCAACTGAAAAGTAAAGCTGCTACGCCGAGCTGTCCACTGGAAATCCCACCTGAAGGGTGGGTACAGATAGCTCCTCTGCTCCTCAGGTCCCGCTGTCCGCTCTGAGTATGTCTCGCCCAGTGGTCCACCTCCGGGTACCGCCTCGTCGTCACGTCCACCTCTGGGTACCGTCTCGTCGTGAGGTCCTCCTCCGGGTACCATCTCTTCGTATAGTCCACCTCCAGGTACCGTCCAGTTCTCGAACACTCGGCCTCTATCAGCACTGCCCGTCGTCTGTAACCAACACAACGAGGTGCGGGCATAGCCCGTGCAGGGGTGAGTATAACGATACTCAGTAGGGACCTCGAGACCCTCAAGGTCTCACTAAACCAACAAGGATAACCACAAAGAAGATCTCAATAGATAACCTCTACTTAGGTATATGCCCATACATATACCTAAGTTATCAAGTAACCCATCTCAATCATGAGGAAACACAAGGATTGTGAAATCAACGGATAACCACTACCCGGGTATATGCCCATACATATACCTAAGTTAGCAAGTGACCCATCTCAATCATGAGGTAAACACAAGGTCAAAAGTCTCAGCTCAAACCAGGATTTTCATTATCGAAACCGTAACTGCTGAAGAGCTCCGTCTCTGGAGTGTACAGTGGTCATGTCACGACTCCGAGGTACTGCTCACTCACCTAAGACTGCTGAAGAACTCCACCCATCGAGTACTGCGGGCCAGCTGCTACAACCAAGCGCTCCCATGTGCCGCTACAACCAAGCGCACCTCTGTCGTGGGTCTGCCGCTACAACCAAGCGCTCCCATGTGCCGCTACAAACAAGCGCACCTCTGTCGTGGGTCTGCCGCTACAACCAAGCGCTCCCATGTGTCGCTACAACCAAGCGCACCTCTGTAACACACCGAGTCGTTCGATCAGCAGTCGTCGGGTCTCAGCCAGCTACACGGTCTCCGTACTCCGCACGCTCGTCACTGGGAGGGTCTGCTCCATGAGCTACAGGTCGATACTCCAAGTATCTCAAAGTCCCACGAAGAAGTATCTCAAAGGACCGCCACGTCATAGGGGTCTCAACGCAACAGACAGCGCGTCAATCGGACGCCCGGTCTGTGAGTTATTAGCCTTTTCGTCCCAGGGGCCCGGTTGGTTTCGTGAGCGAACCAAACCCGGCCGTATCTCAACTGTACCCCGAACTCTCATAGGGTAAACTCATAGGGACCGTTTCTCAACGCGATCACCAACGCCGCTGACGGTTCGTCAAACGGACGTTCTGTCAGAAAGATATCAGCTTTTCCGTTCCAGGGGCCCGGTTGGATTTCGGTGCGATCCAACCTGGCCACTATCCATCTGCATCCAAAACTCGGGCGGAGGATTCCAAAAGTTCCGTATCGTCAACAGGAACTCAACGCAACAGACGGCGCATCAATCGGACGCCCGGTCTGAGAGTTATTGGCTTTTTCGTTCCAGGGGCCCGGTTGGATTTCGGTGCGATCAAACCCGACCGCACTCCGTCGTCATCCAAACCTTGAGCGGAGTAAGCCAAAAGATCCATCTCACTTAGAGAAATTCAACGAAACAGACGGCGCGTCAATCGGACGTCTGGTCTGTTATTTATTGGCCTTTCCGTCTCACACCCACCCCGGGAAACTTCCCAGGAGGTCACCCATCCTGATCACTACTCTAGGCCAAGCACGCTTAACTATGGAGTTTTAACCACGTAGGCTCCCGAAAAGGAAGGTGCACCTTGAGTATAGTATACCGAAACGACCGTCTCGATCCAAGGATCGTGTTGCCGCTGACGGCGAGTCGTTTGGAGCCTCGTAGCCCAAGATACGAGTATTTGACCAAACCGCTCGGTAACGGGGGTTTCGGGCCCGGGCCGTCCCGGCCCGCGACCCCCCGGATGGCCCGAACCGGGTCGACCCGCCCCGGACGGGGTCGACCCGGCCCGGCACAGCCCGGCCCGGCCTGGCGCGGCCCGGCCCGGCCCGGCGAACCGGCCAGGCGCGCCAGTTCGGCGCAAGGCAGCGCGCTGGGCGCGCTGCCAGCTCGGCCAAAGGCCGAGCTTGCTGGAAACGGGGGGCCGCCTGCCCCCCCTTTGTGAAACCGGCCCCCCTCATAATGGGGGGCCAAATAACTGCCCGGGGTTACTCTTACAAAATATTAATATCCAAAACTTTATAAAAAACGGTCAATAAATTTACAAAATTAACTTATCATTAATCCCTTAAATAACATAAATTATCTATTGATTATCACATACCAAACAAGTGACTACCTTTATTGTGTATTCTATTAAAATATGGTAGTAACCTGAATTACCATAAAACCTTATTGAAAACATGCATTCTTCCTTATTACTTAGATAAAACATATATTATTGTATATATTATTTAAATCCAAAAATGTTTTTAACTCCATCAATGATAGCATGAACCACTTTGTCAACAAATCATTAATCAATACTAAGGTAGTTAGTAATATCTAATTTACTTTATCCATATCAATCATTTATTTATTCCAACATCATTATCTCAACATTTGGAACATATTAAGGGTTATCTTTTCCTCAATCATGTGTTTTCCAAGAAGTTAAACTTGACACTATTTTTCTTGGTCATCAGTACCGTTCAACATAATATTTCAAATCATTAATGAAAAAGTACTATAGTACAATCCTTATATATTTAATAATTCTTATAACTAGAATATCATTGATAAAATAATCAAATAACCTAATTCTTGAATCTAAACATAATCAAATTAATCATTCCACTTCTTCGGTGGTAATATAATAAGCTTGATCATGATCTATTAGCTTCCTTTTAGGTATATTCCTTCGACACTTAAGGCCTTGATTTTCATAGTGTCACGTCTCCTTACAGTTGAAGCATTATATATTGGAAACTTTTTTCTTTCCCTTGAAATCACAAGCATAGTTTCCTTTATCTCCGTGCTTTTAGAAAACTCCCATGACTTTTAAGAAAGCACCAGGGTGTTTCTTTCCATAATTATAATGTGTGGGAAATCCTTCTTTCCCTTCTTCCATTTATATATCTTTTCCATGTCTTCCTCTTATTTTCTTTCTTCCCTTAAAATCTACAATACTTATAGAATTATTTCTCTGTCATTTAACACATGACACTATGTCCTCATATGATGAGAATATTTGGGATACTGGTTCCCTTTGAAATATTATCTTAATCCCATCAATGAAATGATCATTCTTACTCTTTGGATTATGTTCATTGATTCGGTTCCCATTAATTCTTGTAAGTAAAATTTATAAATGATGGTATACACTAGATTAGATCATATCATTATTAAACATAATGTATAATCCCAAAACTAGTGAAATAGTTAAAATAATTTGAAAATTTTATGCAAAGATAATCTCATAATCGTAAACATGGTTTCTTTGTGGATATCTTTATTTTCAAATCCTTCATAAGGGTTTATAAATAAAATGTTAATTATCCTAATAATATCCCCCAAGAGTGTCAAACCATGTGTGCGGTAAGGCTCATTTTCATGCACCATTTCATAATCAAGTCAATCCCAATGCATCCTTTTTAGATTTGTTACCCCTTCATACATTTGTTCCAGAACCGTGTTAAATTATAGTATCTAGATAGGGATGTATTGCTAGGAAAAACCATATAATCTTTACCTTACAAAAACTTTAGGATTTCCTTTTATACTTATCCTCAAATTATATCATAGAGTTATGATCCCTAATCTATGTTTTCCTAAATCTAGTTCTCAAGGTTTATACTAAACTTCTTTTGATACCAAATGTAGTGACCCCAACCCCAGAAACTTGAAGATGATGTTTGCTTTATTAAATTGGCATAATATATGGGGAGTTTCATCACAAAGAACTAAATAGTTTAGTAGTCTTGGTAAACTAGATACATACATTATTCCCATGTTAAATTTTAATATAAAAATTAAAAAATATTTTTTTATAATATCATTATTCCATTTATAATATCCTTGCACATCAATCATAGTACACTTCATAGAACCCTAGGGAAATTAAAAAAAAATAAGGGTGATATCAGATGATCAGTAAGGGTTAATTACTGCGAAAGCTATCATGAATCAATAATAATAATCAAAATGGAAAGGTAAATAAATAGACACACATTCCATTTAAGTAACCTAAATATCATAATAAAATAATTCATAGTCAATAAAGAAATATAAATAACTTAAAACACATTCCATTTAATCAATAATTTGGGAATGAAATAAATCTCGGGATAATATCATTGTGAAAATATCCTGGATAATAATGACTGAATTATTGATGAAAGAGATTATTAATTATTGGATGTCATGTCTTAGGAATATGATACCTCTACCACCATGATTTATCCTCAAGTTATTTTAAAACTGATGGGTAAAAACAAATTTAACTAAGGTTGTCCAACTAATTCATCTCATGAGACCTATTGATGCATCATGGGGCTATCTATAATCAGTCCCCACCTATGTTTTCATGTCCCAATAACTCCTCATATATCAAATGATTGATTTAATTAATTAACAATGTGTTTTATCATCAAATATCCTTATTGATTAAAGAATATAGATTTATCAATATTTCTGCATATAATCAAATATCTTTCAAAGTAAAACACCATATGTATAAATGAGATATAGTTTAAGAAATAAGAATATCTATGATAAATAATATGGATATTTAGGGTAAATTTAATGTTCAAAGATCATAAGAAAGTAAATAATTTAAGGGAAATATAATGACTACAAAAATGAATCAAGGAAGTGAATGTCAATACTTTCCTTAGTCAAAATGATTATAAGTAATCCATAGAAATAGTAAGGATAGTATCAATCCAATATATACCTATTAGATTAATAATAAAGGTTTGTTATCACTGATGAATAGAAATACCATAAAATATCTTTAAAAATATTCTTGAGGAAAATATAATTTTCATTTTGAAAATCACCTTTCAAAATTAAAAGTTCAAAAAAAATTGAAAATAATATTTGAAACTTATAAAGGAAGCTTTAAATTTTTTGATTGGTCATGACGGATGGAAATTTTTTTCATGTCATACACATTAAAACAAATATTCTTTTCACTTTTTCAGTAAAATACAAACAAGCATTTTCTGGAAAAAGATATGAATATTCCTTTCAAAAACTTGTAAAAAGTCAATATATGTAAAAATTTATTTAAGAAATTGTTTTAAAAGGGTTAAAAACATTTGATTTTTAAAAAAACATGGTTTTGAAAGGAAAAAAATTTCTGAACAAAGATATAAATGAAGTCAAATTTTCTTAAAATCATTTTATCAAACATTTTAAGTACCAAAGAATGGAAAATGGTACTATTACTTTAAAATATCATGAATAACTAGAGGATAAAACAAAATGTATTTATTGATGGTTCTGAGCATAGCAGAATTGTACGGAGGTGTGTGATATATTAAAATTTACTTTAATAAACATTTCCTAAAACCAATTGTAGGTATATTGCATGTAAAATTTATAATTAATTTATTTAATATTTGAAGAAATAAATACCTAAGATTAGGAAATTTATTCGTTGGTGAATTTTGATCATCCAAAAAGACCCTTTTGGATTACCTATGTTGCATTATGAGGATCCAAGAATCCCTCTAATGGTGATCCACACATGCTTATATAATCTTCAAGGAACACCACTCAATCTTTGAGTGCTAGCATGATGATTAAAATGTCTTTCATTGTTCGTTCTTGATCGCTCATTATTTGGTCTTGAAGACATATCTATTTCATTTCTTGTTCTTCAGAGGGAGTGAGAATAATGAGTTGATAAGGAATTCATTGTGCACAACAATTATCTATTCTTAATTTTTGATGCTCTACATAATAGACATAGCCACCTATTTATAGAGTTGGGGTTTAAGTTAAAATATTATTTAATTGTATACGATCCATTAAATAAAATTTATTACCTTTAATAAATTCCATGTTGTATGATAATAATTAAGTAATTATTATTTTGTGGTGATCTCCAACTTGTGAAATAAAAAATGTTATATAATGTCCTTATTAATTAATATTTTTCTCCAGACTTGGTCTTGGTCTGTTTTAACTCCTCTAGAATTTATTTAACAACCAAATAAATATTTATTCATAAATAAATATTTTATTCACAATCTAGAGAATAAATATTTATTAAAACATTCAATAAATAAAATAAATATTTTGATTCACAAGATGGTAAATAAATATTTAATTAATTTATGTCATTAATATCACATGAATATAATTATTCCTCAGACATGAGAATAATATTTATTCCATTAATTAAACTAAAATATAATTTAATTAAGATCAACGGAAACACTTAGTATGTGACCCTCAAGGATTCTTTCTCATTGGTATTGGGTGGGCTTGAATAAAATCCAAGATTACTATATAGCAACGGGTCAAGGCACCCAAGATAAAGAACATCGACAACCATATATGAGTGATCATAGTGTAATATAATCACTTTATCACAAAATCTCATCAAACATGTTTCACATCTGTGTCACCAACCTATATGTTTCATATATATTTCTTTGACTATCTGAAATAAAAACATCATTACACCATGGCCATGGAATTTATTGCAACAGTTCTATTCCAATAAAAGGGAAGAGATATCATCTTTTATAAAGATGGAAGGGAAAATCCTACCTTGACTTATTCATTAATGATATGTCACTCATGAAAACCCCAACATATCCAAATTTTCCATGAACTATTATCATCATGGTTTACTAAATACATCTAAGTATGTGAGTTGTAACATTCATTAATAATAATCTTAAAGTATAAGGACCATCACACATGCTCGTAGATAGGAATATCCAATGACACCAAAACATGAAGAATTTCTACTAGTGGGTTTGTTCTCATAATCACCTATCTTGGATATTACGAAGTACGAACTTCATGAGAAGAAGCCTCATCTTCTTATGAGTACTCACACCTGACAGTTTATGCACTATGTGCCCCATAACAATGCATTATTCAACCACAAAATATTATTTTAGAATATATTCATAATAAATAAATATTCTTATCATAGAGGGGAACTATTATGACCTTATAAATGCAACGTATACTCTAGGAAATTATTACATTAGATTCATGCATAAAAACAAACAATATGTAATAATAATTTTTATTAATATTCAATACATCAAATATATTTGTAATAAAATTACAAATACTTGGTCCTAGAACACCAACTCTAACAAACTCCCACTTGAACTAGAACCAACTGTCTATGACCTTTAGTCCACTAGACCTCACATGATAGTCATGTTTCTTCTAATTAAATGATTATTCTATGTTGTATTCTATAGAAATACTACTCATTTCAACTTCACCTCTCTAAGAAAAATCCCTCAATATATGATACTTCTAAAGTATGTGATTCATTTGTTGATGTGATCTTGGATCTTTTGCAAGATCCACTGCTGTAGTATTATCACAATAGAGTGTGATAGGATATTTACTACTAGTTAACACATCAAGATCTTGGATGAAGTTATGCATCTATAATGATTCTTTAGTTGCCTTATAAGCTATAATATACTCAGAATCTGCTATAGAATCTACAACCACAACATACTTTGAGATCTTCCAGCTCACAGCACCTCCATTAAAAGTGAAGATGTATCTTGTTTGTGAATTCATGTCATATTTATCAGTTTATAATCTAGCTTATGCATATCCTCTCATGAATAGTTCCCCATCTCCTCTATAAACTAGAAACATATCCCTGGTACATCTCAAATACTTAAGGATAGTTTTGACTGTCATCTAATGGCGGTCACCTGGATCATATTGATATCATCCTACCACACTTAATGTATAGGTGACATCTATCCTAGAACATAGAATATCATACATGACTGACCCAATTTATAATGTGTATGTAATACTTTTCATTTTGTTTCTTTCCTCATGTTTCTGAGGACACATTTTCTTATAAATATGATTTCCATCTAACATTAGAAAAAAAAACTCTTGGGATGTTTCATTTTGAATGTATTCAGTATATTGTCAATGTATGTACTTTGAATTAGGCCTAGAAACCTCTTGGATCTATCATGATGGAAATCGATCCCAAGAAAATATGATGCCTCATCCAAGTCCTTCATAGAGAATCATTTATTCAACCATGCCTTAATATACTATAATACTAGTATTTCATTTACAATGAGTAATATGTCATAAATATATACTATTAGAAAAATTAATGCACTCTTATTAAACCTTTTATATACACATGTCTCACATTTGTTCTTTATGAAACCAAGTTCCTTTATGGACTCATAAAAACAAATGTTTCATGACCTAGATTCTTTTTTAATTAATAAATGGATCTTTTCAACTTATATACCTTGTCGACATCCTTTGGAGTCACAAACCCTTCAGGTTGTGTCATATAGAAATCTTCCTAGAGGTTCCCATTAAGGAAGGCTATATTTACATCCATTTTCAAAATCTCATAATCATGAAAATCCATAATGTAAAGTAATATTTTGATGGATTTCAGCATTGAAACTGGTGAAAAGGTTTCATCATAGTCAATTCCTTGACACTATTTAAACCCTTTTTCAACTAGTTGTGCCTTATAGGTACGTACCCATCCTTCCATGTCCAATTTCTTCTTTAATACCCATTTGAAACCAATATTATTTACATCTACTAGAGGTTATACCAAAATCTAGACTTGGTTTTGGTACATGGAATTCATTTTAGAATTCATGGCTTCTTGACACTTAGAAAAATCCCTTCCACTTACCATTTTGGTTCTCTAACCTCTCTAGTACTCCTACACGGTAATTGTGTTTATGGAAAAAAATTCTTCTTCCATGGGTATTTTTATAATTTTTTCCTATGTCAACTCTTGTGTATCTTGAGCTTGTACTTCATAGAAGTCTATCTCACTCTCATTGTCACTTTTAGAAATAATATCCTCCTTAATAAATATGTGATGTATGTCAACCATAACCTTTTTTTCTGAAGGATTGTATAGGTAGTATCCCTTTGTTTCTTTGGGATATCCTATAAAGGTACACTTTGTGCCTCAAGATGAAATATTGTTACCTGAAGAGGCCTTAATAAATGCTTTGAAACCCCACACATGTAAGTAAGACAACACAGGTTTATTTCCATTCCATAATTGCTATGGTATACCATATGTTACTTTATTTGGAACTCAGTTTAGTACATTTGTTGTTTTTTGTAAAACGTATCACCAAAAGGATAATGTAAGACTCGCATTACTCATCATTGATATCACCATGTTTAACAAGGTACGGTTTCTCCTTTCTGTTACACCATTCCATTGAGGTGTATAAGGATGAGTGAGTTGAGATAAAATCCCAAACTCTTGTAAATAATCAATCAAGTCTTGATTAAGATATTCTCTACCATGTTCTAAGATAAGTTTCTTAATCTTCTTACCAATATGGTTCTCAACTTCATTCTTGTATTCCTTGAATTTATAAAAAAGAGTCTAACTTATACCTCATTAAGTAGACATATCCATATCTACTAAAATCATCAGTAAAAGTTATAAATTTTGAGTACCCACCCCTTGATTCAGTAGGAAATGCTCCACACACAATGGTATAAACTAATTCAATAAGTTCTGTAGCACTTTCACCTTTCCCACTAAATGGGGGTTAGGTCATTTTTCCTTGTAAACATGCATGACATACACCAAGTGGTTTTAGTTAAAAAGAATATAAATATCCATCTTGATGTAATTTAGTCAAGAACTTTTCATTTACATAACCTATATGGTGATGCCAAAGTTGGGTGTGGTTTGAGTCATGTGAAGTATTATAGATTGACATTATTTGGTTCATGTAATCTAATACATAAAGACTATTATTTAAATGTTTTTTACCATAACAAATGATATATTTATAAAATAAGTAAAATTTATTACCAAATTTGAAAATAAATCCATCAATATCAAGTCTGGATATAGAAATAATGTTTTTGGTAACTGAAGGCACATAATAACAACCCTTTAAAACCAAGATCATTTTGGTCAGCAATGTGAGGTGGTACTCCCTAATAGCTACAGCAACAAGTTTAAATTTTTTAGATTCTCAAAGATCTACCTCTCCTTATTCAATCTTTTTTAATCTACTTGGTTCCTATATTTGAATACATATGTGAGCACCATAAGATATATCTAATAAAAAAATTTAGAAAAAAGATAAATTGAACTCGATAAAAAACACACCTGAAGCTTCCCCTTGCTTCTTTGGATGGGTGCAGTTTTTCTTCCAGTGGTCATTATTACCACATTAAAAATAGACAACATCATGTTCCCTTTCTTACCCCTTGATGTTCTACTTTTTGGAAGGACATGAAGAAGCTTTGGGCTTAATTCTCTTTTATTTCACTTTACATTTTTTAACCAACAAGATAGAAGGTTTTTCATGCTTTGTATCCTTATATACATGGTTAAGAAGAGTAATGGTATCTAGAAGATACTTCTCAATTTTTTCCATATTAAAATTCACATCAAATATGAAGAATATATGAGAGAGTGATGCTATAATGAGTTCAGTGTCCAATTATTTAGGGAGTTTAAATCCTAGAACCTCTAAGCTCTCAATTTATCCAATGAGATTTACTACATGAGGCCCAGTTGGGGAACCCTCTACAAGATTTATCTAAAATATTTCCTTGTAAATATAAAATCGTTCATGTCTATCTCTCTCCTGGTAAAGACCATAGAGGTGCTCAAGCATGCTATACGCATCCATGCTTTCGAGAGACTTCATTAGTTCACTAGACAGTTATTAAAGCATCAAACATTGAACATAGACCGTGTCACTCAAATGTTTTTCATAGAAAATACACTCTTCATCACTCACCTCTTTATTAATCAAATTAAGCATTAAGGATTCTAGTATGTAAGATTTTCATTCATGGTGTATCATAACCGCAAGTAATCTAAACCAATCCTAGAAGTTACTGCTAGTTAGGAGATTATCTTTCTCTAATATTAATTGTAGGTATAGTGTGTATGATGAACTTGTCATTTTATTATACAATTAAAAAGAGCATATTATTATTACTTTTCTTGATTACAAAATAAATGATATGTAATAAATTAAATTTTTCTTTATTTATTGATTAAATCTTACACTATTTTATCAAGTATCAATATCCCTCACCATTAAACTTGAAATATCTAGTTGTATAAACATTCTAGTGGTAAGGATCCCCATTACTTTTCTTAATTATTCAGACTTTGGCCATGAAAATCATAATAATGTAATTAGGTAGGAGGTCTTACCAACTGCATACTTGTAGCTCCTTGATCCATTGAGTGGATTCCCCTATACTAAAATCATGACTTGGATTTACACAACACTTGCCTCCAAATTTATATTGAATAGCCTTTGTCTATAAAACCTAATACAATTTCAGTTAATTCAACCCAAAACTCACATGAGAACTCTCCGATAAAATTAAGTGTCTAGACTTTGGCCATGTAGAACACTTAGTTATATGGTTTCATTACCAATCAAGTAATGGAAGGCTTAGTTTGACTTAATATTTAATTAAAGTTTTTTAATTTATTATTCATAAATTTTATCTTGTTTTATCCTTTATATGTATTTTTAATATTAATTGGATGTTACTTAATTAACTAACCATGTTGGATAAAACATTTAGGAAAAAATAATTTATTTAATTTTCATCTTTGCACATTAATTCATTTATTTATGTGATCACTACCTTGAATCCATAAAATAAATAATTGCATAGATAGAATTAATTAATTAATTAAATGACGTGTTCATGAGATTTATCTAACGGTTGATTTAATGAGTGGACATTAAATCAACCATTTACCTAGGGGAAATAACTCGTATTATCAATCTTGGAATGAGTTACAGCATTCCATCTATCCATATATGTATCACCTAGGTTGGAATCACTATGGTTTTATCTTGAACTGACTCCATGCGCCTTGGGATGGTCCATTAATTAAAAAAATTTATTACTCACACACAGGTGTGGGGAACCAAATGATTGGTAAAAATGGATTATAAAAATATCCTTGGACACACAGGTCTTACATAATAATGGAGGGTGGTATGGCTCATAGAACATCATTTAATTTAATATTAAATAATTAAAAACTCGTGTAATAAATTAAATTAAAACATCCAACACATACACAAGTCTTCGCTCAGATCAAGAACAATCATACATGCAATGAATACGCAAAAGTAAATGGATATAATTCATTTTTTTATTTTTTATTTTATTATTTAAGATAAATGTGATTACATTAATTAATTAATTAATTAATTCACTTTCATATTTATTGATCATCCAATCTTATTTGGAGATACTCATCATTAATGGAATTCATTGAAAAAAATGGAAAATCTAATGACATATTAAATGTTCAATAAATTAATTAAACATTTAAAATTCTCTAAAACTATTATTAAATTTTAAAATAGACAATGGTATGCCAATAAATAAAAGGAATTTTTAATGCTGTAATTTTTAAATTTAATGTAATTTTAATTTTTTCTATTAATGAGAGACTACACGGCATGTACATCCAGCTACACGCTATTTACCTCAGTTGACGTATATCTAAGTCACAATCCTAGGGCTCTGGCGTGTTAACTTGTTTGGACTACATGGTGTGTACATGTCAGTTACACACCCTGTATCCACTTTTTGTGTTCCAAGTTGGCCCAGTAAACATGAAGTGTACAGTAAAAGAACTGTGTGTAATTAATTGCTTGTAACATCTAGATACAATACGCATGGGTATATGATGTGTGTGTCGGCTTCATACCATGTAACCCAGTTTTACCAGCCAAATATTTGGCACTTCCCGATGGCATCTCTAGTCATTCTTTACTTTTTTTCTTAAACCTTTAAGAAAATTAAACATTGAACAAACATGATTAATATTTCAATAAAAAGTTAATTCAAATCGGATTAATGAACAAATAACTTGAAATAAAAATCTAACCACAATTTTGTATAGATCAACAATAAAATAAATAATTATAAATTTAAATATAACCTCCCTATGATGTTACTTGGTGGTTCTGGGCATAGTGGAAGCATGCAAAGTTGGCGATATTTTAAAATTTATTTTAATAATCGTTGACTAAAACCAAGAGTGATGATCTTGCATGTAAAATTTATAATTAATTTATTTAATATTTGAATAAATAAATACCTAGGATTGGGAAATTTTGTCATTGGTGAATGTTGATCGTCTGAAGAGAACCTTTCGGATTACCTTCATTGTGCTATGAGGATCCAAGGATAGAATCCCTCTAGCGGTGATCCATACGGGCCCCTGGTATCTCCAAGCAACACCACTCAATATTTGGTTGATGCCACGGAAAGTTGAATATCTTAAGTTGTTCATTCTTGATTTCTTATTATTCAGTCTTGAATAAATCTATCTTGCACTTACCGTTCTTGAGAGGGAGAGAGAAGGAGGAGTTGAAAGAGAATTTTTTATGTGCAACAATTCTCTATTCTCAATTTTGGATGCTCTACATAATAGACATAGCACCCTATTTATAGAGTTGGAATTTAAGTTAAAATATTATTTAATTGCATATCATCCATTAAATGACATTTATTACCTTTAATAAATATCATTCCACATAATAATAATTATATAATTATTATTTTGTAGTGTGCAACAACTTACGCAATAATAAATATTATATAACGGTCTTGTTAATTAATATTTATCATCGGAATCAGTCTTGGTCTATTAAAACTCTATCATTTATTGAACAACCAAATAAATATTTTATTCGTCAATAAATATTTTATTCACAATCTAGCGAATAAATATTTATTAAAATATTCAATAAATAAAATAAATATTTTATTCACAAGCCGGAGAATAAATATTTATTTAATTTATACAATCAATGTAACTTGAATAAAATTATTCCTTGGGATTGAGAATAATATTTATTATATTAATTAAACTCAAATATAATTTAATTGATATCAATGGAAACACTGAGTGTGTGAGCCTCTATAATTCTTTCTCATTGGCATTAGGCGGGCTTTCCTTAAGTCTAATATTATTATCTAGCAACAGTTCAAGGCACTTAAGAGAAATAAATTAATGTCGCAACATCAAAATCTACATATGAATACTCATTGTATAATATAATTCATTTGTCACAATATCTCATCAATTAGGTTGCACATCCATGTCACCAACCTATATGCTTGATATGTCTTTCTTTGGCTATCTAAAATAAGCACGCCATTACACCATGTCCATAGAATTTAATGCAATGGTTCTATTACAATAAAATGTCTGAGATATCAGTTTCTATAAATATGGAATGGAAAAATCCTTTCTCGAATTATTCATTAATGACATGTCATTCATGATGCACCCAATGTATCCAACTTCACCATGAATTGTTATCATCATGGTTTATGAAATACATATAAGTACGTGAGTTTGTAAAATGAATTAATACTAATCTATAAAGTCTAAGGACCACCACACATGCTTATAGATAAGAATATCCAATGACACCAAAACATGTGGGATTATTACCGGAAGGTATGTTCTCATAATCTCCCATCTTGGAGATTACTAAGTGAAAACTTCATGAAAATAAGTCTCATCTTCTTACAAGTACTCGCACTTAATAGTCTATGTACTATGTGTCCCATCATAATATGTTATCCAACCACATAACATTATTTGAGAATATCATCATAGAACATCAAGGTTCTCATCATAGTGAGGAACTGTTGTGACCTTATCAATATGACATACTCTATGACATTATTACATTAGAGTCATACAAAATAATAAAAAATATATAAATTTTATTAATATTAAATAAATTGAATATACATGTAATAAAAGTACAAAAAGTTGGTCCTAGGACACCAACTCCAACATTTATTATAAAAATATAAAATAATAAGCAATCTCAATTATGATAATAATGTGAAACAAACCCTTAAAATGATCATAAATTTGAAGTGATGGTTAATAAATGAATTTACTATGTGTATCAAATTTAAATCCACATAAAACAAGTGGAAATACAATATAAAATAATCAATTACTCACATAATATTATCATGACATAATCAATGAAGTAGAAGTTTAACCTAATGAATGAAAAATGAGTTAATAAATCTCTTACCTCGGGCTTCCTTTTGGTTAAATGTGATTTAAACTTATTTATATTTGTTTTAAACATGTTATTAAATTATAACAGTGACATATTAATATTTATAAAATCTTATATGATCCTTTTATAACATCTTATCACCCATTCATTAATAATATTTCATTATTTTCATTATTTCAGGTGTTAATTATCATGTTTTCACATGCATATTTTGTCATGAAAGATCTGGTTCTTACAAATATTATATAGTCACATTATCTAAAAAATAATAATGATTACATAATTATAATATTTATACATCAATTAAACTTTTAATACCAATCATGAATGATTCTTTTTATAAATGAAGTACGTTATGATCATGGAAGATGGTAGGTCGTACGTATGCATGAGTAATGTTTCCATTTTTCAATGATACTTATAGAAAGGAGGTAATTGATATTTTATATTTAAATAATGATAATAATATAATATATAACATATTATTTCTTTAAATATACTTATATATATCATCCATGTGTTGTGGTGATTAAAATAAAGTCACATCGCTTCATGAAGGCGATAGTCCACACGTACATGAACGATGTTATCATTTTCTAGTGTAAGAAATGAAATGATATATTATCTTTTAAAAATTATTAATATTTCATTAATATCATAATTATTTCAATTATATCATATATATTAATTAAATTTATCCTTATTACCTTCTATGTAAAGCATTAGTGAAAATGAATCACATCGCTTCGCGAGGTGGTAGTCCGCTGTATACACGAGCAACGTTATTGTATACCCTACGGAATGGAAAGTAAAGAGTTATATATGATATAATAAACCCATATTTATAATTATGTTATGAATATAATATATATATATACTTTTTATCCATCATCATACCCAACTGTGAGAGGTGTTAATGGAAAAACAAATGACATCGGTTAGCGAGGTGGTAGTCCACCCTATACAAGAATAATGATTTCATAACCCATTTAATAGAATTGGAGATGGTTTATGTCATGACTCATCCCCCAGGGTCCATGTTGTGACTCCCCTAATCCCACCTTTTGAAGGCTAGGGGTTTGCGACTAGTGCCTAAGGCATCAACCTGCAAGTGGGAGGCATTTTCCTGAATACCTATACACACACACATACAACCACGTCCTAAGAAAACTAGAAAAGAGAACATGCATGCTACTAAACAACCACTGAGTTTATAAGTACAACTAAAATTAAATTGTCTATAATAAAAACCCAATAAAATACAACTGAAATAAGAGAAAGTACAAGATCGATGGAAAGTCACCCGCAGAAAACCCCACCTGATGGGTAAGTATAGAGTAGATACCGAAAGTTGTAGAAGCATATCCTGCCTACCTGATCTCACTGGGAACTACTTGGTTCTAGGCCACTAAGTTCTCTGCCAAGTCACTGGTTATCTACACCAGACACAACACATGGGGTCGAATCCCATGCAGGGGTGAGTAATAGAATAATCATTAGGGACCCCAAACCAACAAGGAAATACCACAAAGCAATCCACAAGCAAAATAAGAATCATGATAATGAAGAAAGACAGCTCACACCAAGTATAATCTAGAGTAGTAAAGTAAGACCATCAATCATATCACTGAACACCTTCAGATGTTGGAGTACTCCTCCCCAATGAGTATTGTGGGTATGTTGGGTCACACAGAGTCACTCCCCACCATGGTCCTACTGGGTCACATAGATTTTCTTTCCCTTAACCTTATATTGTTTTTTTACTCATCCCTAATGAGTATCGTGGGTATTTTGGGTCACACAGAGCTACTCCCCACTGTGGGCATGTTGGGTCACGCAGAGCCGCTTCCCACCTTGGTCATCATACTGAGGTACTCCTCTCCATCAATTATTGTGGGTCTATTGGTTGCACCCAAATTTACCCAAGAAATATGGTAAAAGTGGTCACTTGTAGTACAAATTGGGTTATCGAATCCACAGGGACCGAAGAAGAAACCTTGAGACACTAAGATTGGATGCAGGATTAGCTATGAAGTGGCCATCTTTGGGGTTGATTTTGATTAAAAAAACTAATTATTTAATTTAAAAAAACAATTTCAAAAACACAAATTTACTTAATATAAAATAATTATTTAAGATGAGTCGATCCTAGGTTGTCTCTAGGGCTTGATTGGATATATTTGTTTTTCTTTGAATTTTCTGTTTATCAGTTCAAGAGGTATCCATTAAATGAAATAATTCCTCAATGTCATTATACGATTTAATCCATACAAAATTTCAAGGCTAATCACCAATGCACTTAGAGGATCACTTTAATGATCACTTTATGAAATTGGATCATACTATAACTCAAAATGTGTCATTGTTAAAGTCAGTGAAGACAAAGAAGAAGATAAATAAAAGAAAATAACTCTTAAAATGAAGAACAAATTTAAGAAATTAAGAACGTCAAATAACATTCAATCCAGCCCATGCAACTCCCTGGGATCAACCCATAATATTTTAGCCCTCCATTTATGTTATTTTATCAATGGAAGTGAGAATTCAACTAAAATAATTGGGATTGAAGAAGAAAAACATTAATAAAAATGAACACTCCATCATTGTGTGATTGAATTCACAAGTGCTGGTGTGAATAAATTCACACCTTGATTCAACGGTATCAACATGTGAAGAAAAGGAAAATGATAAGTGAAGAAGAAGAATAAATTTTATTAAAATACTATACGTGAGAGAAAAACTTACATGGGAAAACTTGACGATGCGATTACAAATTGAAAGTAGGAAATTACAATTGAAATAAATACAATGGATAAAAGAAAAACTCAGATTGAAAGAAAAATATTAGATGCTGATTACCTTCACCAACATCTCCTTATATAGGCATATTAGAAGCCTTAGATACACCCCCAACAATAAATTACATCTCCATTAATTGAGAGAGTTAAAAGGAGGGTGATAAAATCAAGGGAATTTGACGTTTCGAAGTGGACCTGGAAATTCATCCAGATTCGTCCACCATTTTGACATATGAATTTATAATTTAAAGAGGCCGAATCCAAAGGGGTCATAGAAGAAAAATATTCTCTTCAATCTATCCTCTATTTTCTGTAAAAATTCCAGGCCATTCAGTGCAGAATTTTGGAAGTTATGGTCAAAATGGTGGAATGACTTTATGGGTGTTCGGGTCAGACCCACCATTTAAATGTAAACTTCAGATCCCTTTATCATAATGAAAAATTCAGAATTGTCCTATATTATCTGTAAAAATTTCAGTCCATTCAGTGCAGTCATTTGGAAGTTATGGTCTAAATGGTGGAACGACTTTATGGGCATTTGGGCCAAACCCACCATTTAAATGTAAACTTCAGATCCCTTTATCATCATGAATAATTCATAATTAGCTCTGGTCACAGTTAAATAAAATGATCCCCATATTTTTATCTTTCTTCAGTAAAAATTTGAGCTTCATTGGACTTGGTTTTTGGGCCCCACTTTTGTTTGATGGGCCTTAGGCCCATTATGCTTTGTCCGGAAAATTTCTTCATTCATGCTAAAAAATATCCATAATCTCTTAGGATTAATTCATTGTTCCTAAAAGAAAAAATGTTTCAAACAAAGTGATAAATCATATCCCAAAATATCAAATTCAAAAAATTAATATAATGTTGTCCACAATCATATGAATTATTGGGCCCAAATTTGAATTTTAAACATGAATTGCATTTAATATGAGAAATGAAGTTCAATTTATATAATGCACTAAAAATGATGTTTATGGACTTTGGAATGCATTATTATTAATATACTAACAATTAATATTAGCTGCTTTTAGCGGCTAATCACACCCCCCCCAACTTGAGTTTTTCTAGTCCCGAGCAAAATATATTTCAAATATGAAATTCAAATTCCCTTTTCCAAAAACATTTTAATACACATTGCTCACCCAAAGACCTCATACCAAAAAAATTATGAAACCCATCAAAATCATTTAAAACAAGCTCGGTCTATAAGCATATCCCAAGCCCAAACCCATTCCTTTGTTCAAATTCATCACCACATTTCATCCAATTTCAATTAAGCCTGATAAAGTGTTGTGCATTATAAAAGACATGGGGCCCATTTTATTGTTCAAGAGGAAAAAATGGAAGTGCTAGGTGGGAATCACATTAAACCTTAAGATGAGTATCCAATTTTTTTTTTGATTTTTTTTGTTTGTTTTTTATTTTATTTTTTTAACCACAATAGATATGAAAATACTAACTCTGGGCAAGAAAACTATAGAGTCAAGATCTCCAAGTGTCAAACGCCACACATATTGTCAATTCCATTCTCTACAATAGAGATATAAAGCCTAACTCTATGCAAGACAACTATGGAGTCATGATCCCCAAGTGCCAGATGCCATGCATTTGGACAAAACATTGCTCTATGTGGTCATTATTTTTTTTCATTTTTTTTTGTTTTTTTATGTACTAAAATTAAACTAAAAGTGACCCCAGAACCCTATTCTATAATAAAAGGGACCCAAGAACTCAAATTTACACTCAAGATCCAGTATACGTTCATTGTAGCATTTTTATTAAGAGGATAAAAATTTAAACTTTGAAAAATCACATCGGACAACCGCACTTTCCAAAAACTATGCTCATGAACTTAAACTTGCATTAAAATTAAAATCAAGAAATGCAAAATTATTTGATATCCAATTTTAGAGTTTTCAATATATTTTATCATGTTCAAGGTTAATGGAATTTTTCTTTCCATACATGTTCTTAAAAAAATCATTTTTTATTTCATCTCCCCCCAACATAGAATAACACTATCCCTAGTGTTTAAAGAAAACTTAGAAGGGGGTATGGGAGAGGTGTTCAAAGATGAAATTTAAAATTATAATAATTGAATGAATTCACCTGGTGGTTGATGATGAAAGTTTATTCCATAGTCTCCCTTCAATCCTGGGTTCGAGTCTCAGTGGCTTGGACGGTTGTGATGGGATTTTCCCCATGACCTACAACATGTCCTTAATTTTTTTTATTTTCTTAACCTATAAAAAAATAAAATAAAACAAATAAACTGATGATACATTGTCTTCTTTTTAAATTTCTGGGTAAGGTATTACTCAGAGATCACGCCACATGACACAGATGAATATGGTGCTCCCCTTTTATACCCATCCATACTCATAATATAAGAACAGGTCAATAGCCTATGGTAATTTTTTAAATGAAAAAAAATGATTCACAATGATTGGAAATATGAAAACCATGGGTTTCCTCCCATGCAATGCTTTTGTTTAACATCGTTAGCTCGACTTTCACCCCTCAATATATCCAATTCTAACTTTCAACATTTTAATGAACCCATATTTCTCCACTTAAACAATATTGAGATTGATTATTTGTTTAAAATTTGTGTCATGTGAAATCCCATGTTTATCAATGAGTGTGAAAGTCCAAGGAATTTTGGTAATGGTTGATTGAGTTTCATCTGGATTATTTCATATGATTTCAAGGTTCATTCCTCATTTGTGGAATTCTTGATGAAAATGTATTATAATTTAATGCTCTATTTTATCATAAATGGAGGGATTCTTGAGTGGGGAAGGAAGGATCACAACTTTGAGTTCAGTTTGATTGAATTTTCCCAAAGAAGAATGGAAATTTGAATCCAAATTTGTTTCTTCTACAAAAAGTTTTGAAAGAATTGGTTCCTTTTAAAAATATGATTCATCCCAAAAATTGTCCATTTGAATGTTGGGATTGGGTATAGAATCAATATTTTTTATCTCTCTCAATGGTTCAATGAAAGTTGATTCTAAAAAATCATTATTGGAGAAATATTTCGGACACTCAATCCATGAAGACAAATTTTCTCCTTGTGAATCCAAAAAATTAATTTCCTCCTGATTTAAATACCCTTCAACATTTCCTTGATCTTCTTCAGTTATCCCAGATCCAAAGGCTAGTTATTTTTGAGTGGGTTGTGGGATAAAATATTCTTTTATCAGTGATGAGGAAAGGACATCTTGAGTGAGAATGGGTTCCTCATAAGTCTCAATGCTTTGTATTTCTAATCTCAGTGATGAAACTTCTGAATTCATTTTAACCATTTTTTCACACAATTGTTCAATAATTTTTTCAGGATTTATGTTGATAGATTTTTTTACATCATGGAATTCCTCATTATTTATCTTTTCAATCATTCTTGATAAGTATGGAAATTGATCTTTTAAACATTAATCATTACAAATATCGTTCATGTTATTAGGTGTGGGGTATTCATTCAAAGGTTGATCAAAGTAATTAAAAAATATTGGTGATTCCCAATGTGGATT